>OX451738.1:65668782-68446282 GCA_948472305.1 Vicia faba | reverse complement strand
TCAATTTGCAGAGAAAGAGAAATGAGGAAATTCTGAGATGCTTCCTTCAATGCAGTGCGTATGTGAGAGAATGGAAAGCTTGAGCCACTTATATAGAATTTTTAGAGTGAGGGCAATAAGGTCATAGCTCACACAAATCCGTTGGAGGGTAATTTGGCCAAAACAGGCATGTGAGAGTGTGAGAGCATGTGCTTGCATTTTGTGTGCACTCAGAGGGAAACAAGTTGCATTTTGAGTGAGCTATAACTTGTATGAGTGAGGCAAACAAAGTGTGAGGGGGTGAGGTGGAAAGGATTGCACATGAGATTGATTTGCCTGTGATGAAAGTTTCCCATTTTGGAAAAAAATGTGAAAATGAGAGAGGCATGAGGTATGCACTTGGTTTGGCCTTTTTTGGCAAGCACATGATGTGCAATTCGTGCAAAGCATGTGCAACAATACTTAAAACCAAACATAGTCGAAGGATGCACAAAATTTGAAATTTGCATAGCCCATGCATGCACCAAAAGTCATTTGACTTCTAATGGAGGCCACATAAAATTGTCTCGTGCGTTCTTAAATTTATCTTGAGCAAATTAAAGAAAATACCCTAAGCTTCAAAGCAAGCTAAGGTTCGAAAAAAATGATGGAGAGATGAGCAAGATACGAAGCTTAGGATTTCTGGGCATCTCAAGTTATCTTGCCCAAGACTTACGATGCCTTCGAATTTCCGGTTTTGACACCCAACTTCCCCAAATCACAACTTCTTCGATTTTAAACCAAATTGAGTGATTCCAAGTTTAATGAGAAGCTTTCATAACCCTCTTTGAAATGCACGAGGAAATTTTTTGAATTATTCCTTGAATAAAAAATTACAGGCATGTCACCTACTGTTTCATGAATTGCCTAGGCCAAATGCCTTGCTTTGCCTGGTCAAATGCCCCAGTTGCCTCCAAAAATGCCCAACTTGCCCTAAACTTCAAAAGCTCATAACTTTTGATTTTGAGTAAGATTTGTATTTTTTGTCCCTTGTGGGCCCGTGTATATCTCTTTCCCCTCTTCAATTGGCAAAAAGAACCACCAAACTCCCCTGAAAAATGAGAAAGTTATGTCCTTGCAAAGTCAGGCCAAAGTCAAGAATACTTAGTGAAATTTTCAATCACCGAGATAACTTCAAATCCAAGTAACGTATCAAACTTGCAATTCTCATCAAAATCAATCATCAATGATCATACCACATGAAAATACATGTCAAATGCTTCATTTTGACCAAAATTTCACTTGGTCAACTTTGACTTTGTTGACTTTTGAGTAAAATGATTATTTTGCCCCTTTGATTCAATTGAACAACTTCTCTTCAAAATTGGTGAAAAAAACTTCAAACATATGACATTACAAACACATAGAGTCTATGGAAAGATTTTCCACTCAAAATTCCAAAGAATCCATGATTAAAACTCAAACCCTAGTTTTGCACTCTGCATTAGGAGATAGCTAATCAAGCTTCAAAATCCTAATTCCACTGGGCATCATGAGAGACTCCTTAAACAAAATTGATTCCAATGATGATAAGATAATGATGCTTCAATACTTTGCTCATATAGACCCCAATTACTCCAATTTGGGCAAAAGCCTAATTTTGACTGATGAATCCAAAGGATGTGATTCTCCTTATAAACAACACAATACTCAATCTTCTGATGATCCAATGAGGTGGATAAGATATATTGAGATATGTGATACATTTGGGCTTGAAATATCCATAGGTTTAGATGATAAGGCCCTCCTTGAGCAACTTGTCAATACAATCAATCTTCCAAAGCTTGAGGAAGACTTAATAACCAAAATACTTTGATCCCATCACAATGTATGAATGTAATGCAATATGATGTTTATGATGAAACATAAGCCTAAATAAAGAGAGTAAATTTTAGGGTGCAACACCCATTTCATATCTCATTTAACAGTTACTTGTGAGCCAATCTTCAAACTCCTGAAGAAAGATCAAGTAGTCAGATGGAACGACGATTGCCAAGCTGCCTTTGACAAAATCAAGGAATATTTACAAGAACCTCTTATCATTATGCCTCGAGTTGAAGGAAGACCCTTGATCATGCATTTTACTGTACTAGAGAATTCTATGGGGTGTGTGTTGGGCCAACATGATGAGTCTGGCCGAAAAGAACATGCAATATACTACGTGAGCAAAAAGTTTACCGACTATGAAACCAGATATTCACTGCTCGAGAAACTTGTTGCGCTCTAGCATGGGTTGCTCTCCGGCTAAGACAATATATGTTGACTTACACCGCTTTATTGATTTCTAAGATGGATCCTATCAAGTACATGTTTGAGAAGCCCGCTCTCTCCGAATGTATAGCTAGATGAAAAATGATTCTGACTGAATACGATATTCAATATACAACACAAAAGGCCATCAAAGGAAGTGTATTGGCAGACCATTTGGCCCATCAAGCTGTTGATGATTATCAATCTATAAACTTTGACTTCTCGGATGAGAATATCATGTTAGCGACTGACTATGCAAAACCTGGAGCGTATGACGGACCTAAACAAGGATCCCGATGGACTATGGTTTTTGATGGGGCTTCTAACGCTTTGGGCAATGGAATTGGTGATGTGATCATATTTCTTGAGGGTTGCCACACTCCTTTCACTGCTAGATTATGCTTTAATTGTACGAACAACATGGCTGAGTACGAAGCATGCATCTTGGGTCTAAAGGTTGCCGTTGACTTAAGAATCAAGCATTTGGATGTATTCAGAGATTCTGCTCTAGTGATTAGCCAAGTAAAAGGAGAATGGGACACTAAGAATCCCAACCTAATTCCTTACAAGGAGCTTGTGTTAACTTTGATTTCATGCTTCGAAGAGATCGACTTTGAACACTTCCCTAGGGAGGAAAATTAGTTAGCCGACGCTTTGTCCACAATGTCTTCCATGTTTAAAGTCAAATGGGATAACGAAGCTCCTATGATTACAATTGAGATATTTAACGAACCTGCGCACTACTATGAGCTTGACACTGACAAAGAGAAACCATGGTACCATGAAGTAAGGAGATATCTTGAAGCACAAGAGTATCCTAAAGGAGCTTCCATCAATGATAAGAAATTCTTGCGAATATTTTCATCCAAATTTATTCTAAGAAACGAAATCCTATACAAGCGCAACCATGATTCTACTCTACTCCGATGTGTGGACAAGAAGGAGGCAGAGAAAATTATGGAGGACATGTATGATAGCCTATTCGGGACCCACTCTAGTGGACACACTATGCCCAATAAAATCCTGAGGGCTGATTACTATTGGTCTACAATGGAAACTGATTGTCATCATCACTCAAGGACTTGCCACAAGTGTCAAATCTATGCTGACAAGGTCCATGTACCTCTTATTCCTATAAATGTCATGACTGCTCCGTGGCTGTTTGCAATGTGAGGCATTGGTATGATTAGAGAGATCAAACCTACTGCTTCCCATGGACATCGTATCATCGTTGTTGCTATTGATTACTTTACCAAGTGAGTCGAAGGTGCCTCATATGCCTCAGTTACCAAGAACGTTGTAGCCAGGTTTATCAAGCATAACCTCATCTGCCATTACGGTATTCTCGAAAGGATCATCACTGACAATGGAACCAACCTCAACAATGCTATGATTATGGAACTTTGTACTCAGTTCAAAATCAAGCATCACAACTCTTCTCCCTACAGACCCAAGATGAATGGCATAGTGGAAGCTGCCAAGAAAAAAATCAATAAGATTGTGCAAAAGATGGTGGTGATGTATAAAGAGTGGCATAAGATGTTACCATTTTCTCTCCATGGCTACCGTACTTCAGCTCGAACATAAACTGGAGCAACCCCGTTCTCCTTGGTCTATGGCATGGAAGAGGTCCTACCTATCGAAGTTCAGATTCCCTCTCTAAGGATAATGAAGGAAGTAGATTTAGGTGAAGACGAATGGATTCAGACTAGGTTGGATCAATTGAACTTGATTGACGAGAAGCGACTGGCTACCATTTGTGATGGTCAGATGTACCAAAAATGTATGATCAAGGCTTTCAACAAAAAGGTCAAGCCTCGGGTATATCAGACTGTCGAATTGGTAATAAAGCACATCATTCTTCCACAAAGCGACCCCAGGGGCAAATGGACTCCCACTTACGAAGGACCATTTATTGTATAGAAAGTTTTCTCTGGTGGTGCCATGATGCTGACTATTACGGATGGCGAAGACTTCCCACATCCTGTGAACACAAATATAGTTAAAAAATACTATGCATAAAACAACCCTCTAGGTTGACACACCTAGGCAAAAATAAGGGCATTCTGGCGAACCAAAACGGTTCGGGAAAAATTTAGGGATATATGCAAAAGATTGTACACCCGACAAGTTGAAAACCCTAAAGGGCGGCTTGGGCAAAAAAGGGTATCCTGGTGGGCTGAAAACCCGAAAGGGCGGTCCAGACAAAATTTAAGGATTAAAGCGTATGACTATGTCCCGTAAAGTCTCTACAGCCAGCCTTATTACCATAGTCCCAATTTAAATTTTCCAAGACAATCCAATCAATTTCTATTTAACGACAAGGAATAATGTTCGAAGACATAGGGGCAATAGTGGGGTTAGAACACAATGACATCATTTTCACATGGCTATTATTTTGTTTACACTTTGTATTCTTTCCATTCTTTCGACGATTTCCTCTTACTAGGATCTCGGTCTCTTTGTACAAAAACGCCTATTTGTGGGCAAAATATCAATACAAATATACTTTGAAGTGCAAACTTTCTGTTTTTTCTGTTTTGAGTGCAAAAGTGTCTAATGACTAAAATTGAATGAACATATGCACATGAACATGATTAAATTTTCAACAAATGTATGCTTAAAAATAGTGACAAGCATCTCCTTAAATGCATTTGAGATATTCCCACAAAGTTATTTTAATAACATTATCCCCACAAATTTGGATTTATAAAATCCCCAGCCAGAGTTTCAATATTCGGAAAATCCTCTCCCCAGCTGAGTTGGTCTTAAAAGGAAGCCTTATGGAATTCTTTCCTAAAAAGTATCCCCCCGACAGTTTTTCAAATATCCTCTTCAACAGGGTTTATTTCCCCAACAAACTACGGATTCTCCAACTTGAGTTTGCCTCTCAGACTATTACAAATCAAGGGACCGCAACCCCTAATCCCTAGTGAAGTCACCAAAAGAGTCATTGTTATCTCTGAAAGTTGTTGTAAAGCCTGGAACTCGACCAGATAATAGTCAACTTCATCCTTTCAGCAAGTTACTACAAAGCCTGGACCCGACCAAATACTAGTTCAACTTTATCCTACTCTCAACTTAATGTGAAGACTGGACCCGACACGATAACAGTAAATCTCAATTCCAAGTTACTAAAGCTTGGAACCGACCAGATAATAGTTTAAATTCTCAAATTGCTTAAGCCTGGACCCGACCAGTCAACAGTTCAAGCATGGACCCGACCAGTCAACAATTTAAAATTCTAAATCCTGGACCCGACCAAATAACAGTTCCAATTACTGAAACCTGGACCCGACCAGATAACAATAAATCTCAAATTTAGTTACTAAAGCCTGGATCCAACCAGATAATAGTTTAACTTCTTAAATTTCTTAAGCCTGGACCCGACCAGTCAACAGTTCAAGCATGGACCCAACTAGTCAACAATTTAAAATTCTGAAGCTTGGACCCAACCAGATAACAGTTCTAATTGCTGAAACCTGGACCCGACCAGATAATAGTAAATCTCAAATTTAATTGCTAAAGCCTAGATCCGACCATATATTAGTTTAACTTCTTAAATTATTGAAGCCTGGACCCGACCAATTGACAATTTAAAATTTTGAAGCCTAGACCCGACCAGTTAATAGTTCGAGTTACTGAAACCTGGACACGACCATATAATATTTGATCTCAAGTTCAAATTACTGAAAACTGGACCCGACCGAATAACAGTAAATTTCAATTTCAAGTGGCTAGAGCCTGTACCCGACCAGATAGTAACTTAAGGTATCCACCTGTTGCAAAGTCTGGACCCGACCAGTTAATAGTTCGAGTTACTGAAACATGGACTCGACCAGATAACAATTTAATTCTTACAAATCACTAATAAAACTCCTCTTCCCTAGTAGAGTTTGCCACCATCCTAACGAGTTGTTGCAAAGCCTAGAATCCGACCAGATAACAGTTAACTTCTTTATCCCCAGTAGGTTATTGTGAAGCCTGGAATCCGACCAGATAACATCTAACTTTCAAGAGATAATTCCCCACCAGAGCAATGGATAACTAAAACTTCTTAAATCTGGTTCCTAAGCAGAAATCAACACTCTCCATAGAGTCTTCTCAAGCAAAGTCAATATTCCTTAGCGGAGTTTCTTCTCAGCCAAGCAGGAATCCCCAAAGGAAGCATTTTAACAAAATCTAAAGATACACATACACTTCATCCCCAATAGAAATCCGAGATTTAACTTCTCAAAACTCCTCAGTATCTGTCTAGGATACGCTTCGACAACATGTCAAATTCATACATCATATAACATACATAACATATACATACAACATAATCTCATTTATTTTGAGAACATTGTTACACCATGCATACATTCTCATATAGCTAACCTTTTTGTTCCTTGTAGAAAAGATCATTGATCCAAAGACCTCTTATGGATAAAAATTAATTCTTCCTGGTAAAAACAGGAAAGACACCTAGTTTTCAGCACGAATCGACCTAAGATTTATGCTGATGTTTCTCCTAGTTTCTACCACCATCTCTCCAGATGGAATCTATAAGCCCATTCCTGAATCAATACATCATCGAGTGCAAATTTCTGGGCACTTTAGTGTTCAATCATCTTTCCCCTTCAAGCCACGAATGGCGGATCCGCCAATCTAACTCTTCAGGTTTAAGAAGATTGAACATGGATAGATGTTGTACCCCATAATTTTCCCTCTAATTTTCTCAAGATTTCTTATATCAAGTTTCAAGCTTTGAAGCACATTTTTGCTCAGTCAATTGATCAGTTGACCTAAAATCAACTGTATTAGGCAAAAAATCAACCGTGGTCAATTTATAGTCAAAATTCATAATTTTTTATCCATATCAACATTTTGAACTCATATATGTCAATTGATCAAGTTTGGATGACAATTCCTCAAGAAATTTGATCAGATCACCAAAAGGGCAAAATGGTCAAAAGTGGGGTTTTGACTGAGAAGGCTCAATTTTTTATTTTTGACCAAATACATGACTTATTGGTTTGATAAATGATATAAAGGATTAAAATGCATCATCTTGACCTAATTTCATGGTTCAAAATACTTCTCAAGATCAATTGACTGCTAGTTGAAATTTGGTCAACTGATGAAAAAGTCAATTGTACACTAAAAAGTCAAACTTTGACTTGTTGATCAAAATCAAGTTTCAAAAATTATATTTCATCAAGGCATGTCAAAATATGAATATTTTTTATCAATAAATCAAAAAGTCAATATTATCTTTGAAAAGTCAAAATTCTAAGACTTAGAAATTTTTCTAAGTGTTAGAAAGTTAACTTTTTTTTCATGACTTTGTGCCAAATTTTCACCATGATGCAAGATGATTCAAGGAAAACTACCAACATGAAAGTTGTAGATCTCAATGAGATCTAAAACATTGTAGTATAGTAATTTTATAGAAATGTTTGGATTTTAAGTTATAAATTCATGAAGTCATGTCATTTTTTATTAAACACTTGGAGAAATTTTCAGCAGGTTTGGGCAGGTTTTTATCCCAACTTCTTGGATAGTTTTCATTAATTTCCAAAACATCCAAGAGCATGAATTTATCATACTTGAGCTAGGAGATTCAAGGATCTGAAGTTGGGTATTCATTCTTGATTTACAAGGCAAATTTGTGAAGAACACTTGATTCAATCTCCAAGCACGCTGTACAAATCCAACTTTGCAGGCTTCTACCTTGCATTTCACTACATAATTGAATACTTACACAACTGATTGAGATATAATCCAAGTATTTGAACCATTATCCAATTGATCATTCCATTTTTGGAAGAAAGTTCACACTTCCATTTTGGAAAAGTGGCTTTAATCACAAAGTCCACTCTCTTTAAGCATTGGACCTGTTCTTTTTGCACAAAATTCATATACAAGATCAGAAGCAAGATAGTTAAAAGTTCAACCACTCTACAATAGCATGGTACATGCTTTGGGAAGATGTTTGTCACTTTTCTTCAAAAACAAGCAAGATAGCCATAACATGTGATTCAAAATCTGAGTTGTTTCAAGTCTCAAAACTTCTCTATAAATAGAGAGGCCAATTGCAAGAGAAAGAGGTAAGAAAAAATAGAGAAAAACCAGAAGTGTTGTTGTGTAGACAAGTCCTCAAAAATCTCATACCTTCAAAAAAGCCATAATTGTCCACAAATCTCCCACTCTTGAGCTTTGAAATCCAAATCCTAGAACTCTTCATACCTTACAAGTTTTGTTCAACCATCTAAATACCTTGTATACATCCTATAGAGGTTTTTCAAACACAAGAACAACTTCTGTAACATCTTTATTTTCCAAGATCAAAGATAGTTAAGGCAACAACTCAAGCTCAAGACACAAATTCCAGCTTCAAGGTAAGTCACCTTGACTTTAAACCTTTCATTTCAAGCATCATTAGTTGATTCATCTTTGAAGATAAAATGTAATAACCATTCCCCTTGAAGCTAACCTTTGTTTATCTTCCACTCTTGTCATTTATGTGTTGACAACTAACCCATGTATGCAACAAAACAAAGATAGAATGAAAAAAATGATAGTATGAGTCGACACATAGCCTTATGAGTCGATACGTCTTAGTGAAAAATGACAGTATGAATCCACACATAGCCTTATGACTCGACACATACTGCTATACATGCCCAAAATAGAAGAAAAAAGAGTGTATGAGTCGACACAAAGCACGTATAAGTCGACACATGCAGTGTATGAGTCGACACATACCCATATGCATCAACTCGTGAGTTGATTTGGCAATACAGGGGCAAGGAAAGTTATGTGTTGATGCATAGGAGCTTGTGTCGACACATAATGTTCAAAAATGCAGTTTTTCATTCTTTTACACTGTTTTTATATATTTTACACATTTTTTCATGGATATTCAATATGGTTGTAATATTTAAGCTCATATTTCATACCCATATGTAAATTGTACCCCCATCCCCCTAATGATGTAATAGCGTAGGATTTTAATTTCCGCAAATTTATCGTTTTCCATATAATTGTTAGTAATTAGGGTGTGTAACTGTTAGAAAACCCTAAATCTCAAATATAAAAAATGCATGAAATCGACACACTTACACACGCGCATCTCTAGGGTAATCCACACTTGTTCCCTTAAAAAATGGTCATGATATGCATGTGAGACATCTTAGTAAAAACAAACAAAATAAAAGATCATAGTCCCTCGATGACGCTTCAAATGTTGCCTTATAAATGATCTTAGACCCTTAAGAAAAATGACAAGGTATCTCTCAACATTTCATCTTATGACTATGCGATGACCCACGCCCTTCCCATCACATCCAAAGATAGGGCTACTTACCAATCAATGGTAAGATAGAAATATCAAAGGAAGAGAGAAATGAACAAAAGACTTTTGAGTAGGTAGAACATTTTTAGTTGCTTGCTCATAATCCATCTTCAAAACAAAAATCTTTTCAAACACACTAAACACTTTAAAAAACATGAAATATTTTCAAAAAAGTCCAACACTTGGTATGCATTCTTATAGAGACGATAATCATTACAAAGTTTTCCTAAACGAAGGCGCTTTTCAAAAATACTTTCAAAACCCACCACAAACACATTTCAAACAAAGCAGTTTTCAAGTGATCTAGCAAGCAACTAAGAGCCCGTAGATAACTACGGATGAAAAGGGTGATAACACCTTCCCTTTTCATAATCTATCCCCCGAACTCAAGAAAATATCTCAAAGGTATTTCTTGTTCTTTTCACCCTTTCCTTATTGGATAAAAGAAAAGTCGGTGGCGACTCTTGCTATCCTAAAAAATTACGATAAAATGCAAAACAACCAAGTCAGATCTCCCACCATATTACACTCTTCAACTTTTCAAACTTGATATTCATCTGAGGATGGCCTATGAAGATTGGAAATCAAGAATACATCATCATATGATTTGGTTAGGATTTGGTGCAGTCCTCAATATAATTTATTTTATCGATTAAAGTATGGGTCAAAGTTCATCTAATAAAGGCTCAAGGCTTAACCGTGTGCATCATCTAAAGTTTTTATTCTTAATTTCCTATGGATTCACTCAACACAAGAGGAGCTCATGATTGTTTGCAAGACTAGTCGTCACACACAAGTGTCATCCAAAGGTCCACAAGCTCGAGCATTGAAAGCCATTCCTGATACCTATCACCTCCACATGATTTAGGGTTTATCTCCCTAATCATGCGGACTTCAGGAGAGAGTTCCATGTGGAGCTCATTCATTAGTTGACATCATCATCTTAAGATTTCAACCATTACCTAAAATACAAATCAATGAAAGGATCTTAAGTCATGATTCACAGACTAGGATTTGGTTCAAAGGATTCACGATGTGTAGATTTTAACTGCTTAACTTTGGTTTCTTAACATTACTTTATAATCAGATGGTTTTCTCAAATAAAGACTTTTTTATATGGATCTTTCTCGACATGTGGAGGTTAGATAAACTCTTTTCGGACTAAAGTGTTTGTGATCTATTATTCATGGGAATGTCATTTTAAATGGTGGGAGATCCATTCAATTGAGTGTTATTGGTTGACTACATCTCAAATTTCCTATACTTTCATGGATTAAGACCTTGTCGCGCGACTATGAACATCTCTAATCTTATGATCTTTTTTGGATTAAGGTCGTGATGCAAAATAGTTGGAAAAAGACTATAACCTTTTTGGAAGCATTTGGTATGAAAAAAAAAGAGAATACTTGAATTTGAAGGGAAAATGAATGTTCTAAATATGGAAATTATGAGGAAAACATGGTTCAATTCACAAATGTGTTCATGAGAGACATCCATGGGATTCAAAGTTTTCACACAAGATCTACTCAAATTTGTTTCTAACATCATGCATGCTATGAAACCATGTCAAGTTCCATCAAATTACATTCATGTTTTTTCAAAGTCTCAAAGTACAACCATCCGAGTTCATTCAATCTCATTCATGTTCATTATGAAATTACAACATTGTTCAAACAAGTTCATTAAACCATCAAAATTCTTCCATGATTCTTTCCAAAGATAACAAATATACATTACAATTCATGACTGTCTTTACATCTTGATATATTTAATAAAAGAGAAAGTTTATGCCTAAACCTAAAGTTGCTAAGTTTCTAAGCTACTGGAAAACCAACTTTGCACTTCATAAACCAGGCCCAAAACACTTTCCAAACCTGCTGCAACCATGATCCAAAACAGAACCTACACTGAAACTGCATCAAGTAAAAAATTCAACACAAACGGCCCCATGAAATGCTTTTCAAAACCAAGGCAAAAGAGGGGAAATTGCAACAAGATCAAGATAATTGCTAAACTCATAGAAACTTCATGGCATCACCATCACATATCAGTTTAAACAAGCTATGCAATCCTCAATTCAAGAAAGGAAAGTCATTCTATGAATTAAAGCAGGTCATTTATAAACTTATTACACTAGATGCGACATGTGCTATGGTCGGGTATAGTTTAAAACAATGTCTTGGCAGTTATGTGCTGTTGTAAATGAAGATGCAAAATGATAAAGGTTATGTTGTCTAATACGGAAAAAAGATACCTGGTCCTGATGTGCTTGTAGAAATGGAGCTGGAAGTTGAAAGTCTTGGCCGAGATTATCTACTATCAAACATGTTTATAGGTCATCTTTTCTGCTCACCAAACCTGAAAGTTTCGATAATCAACTGATTTCAGTTTCAAATTGACATCAATAGAGTACTAGTTTTTTCTAACAGTTCCAACATTCATTCAATTTTCTAACTTTTCTTAACATTACCAACTAACCTTTTAAACCCTTAATTCTCATAACTCCATAACTATTCACTTACAGCCATTTCCCTATACTAATTCGTCTTAAACCGACATAACATATTTTATAACTTGTTTTGCATTCACCAATTGCAACTAACATTAACCGGGTAAATGAGATGATTGCAATCTCTAACTGCCATTACTAACACAATTTAACAAAGTCATTCCAACTGGCTTACTAATTGAAAACAGAAAGTTGACAGTTGACACTTCCTAACCGAGCCATTCAACACTAACACTGACTTCACCCTTCGTAAACTCCACTACAAACTAACTCAATCTTCAGGTATACCATGTTTAAAGCCTCGAAAAGTTAACCTGCATAATAGTACGGAAAAAAAATCAGAAAGTGAGTTAGTCAGTCCAGCTGATGAAAAAATAGAAGTTCAGAAAAGTAAAAAAAATCAAAACTCAGATTGAATCTAGAACAAATTCCAGCTCATCAAAAACTAACAACAACTAATTCCAAGTTCCAGCTCATTCTAACTTCCCATCAACTAATTTCCTAACAAAGTTTCAACCATCAAACTAACAGCATAATAAAATTTAACAGTTACAACTAACCACTCATCTCACCCTTCATTTGGTAACTAATTCCTCATATCCATTGGTTTAGAATCAATCCCTTCTAACTGATTTCAGATCCTCTCCAACTATATAAACAAAGCTCCCTATTAATTCTAACGGATTCACAACCGTTTTTTCACTTTCATTCTCAATATAAATCTCAATCTTCATCGACAACCTCAATCCTCTAAAACCATTCATTCTGCACTGTGATACGGTGGGAGAACTGGCTTGGGTGTTTTTCGTTTTATCGCAAATGTTTCGGTTAGCAAGAGTCGCCACCGACTTTTCTTTTATCCAAAAGGAAAGGCTGAAAAGAACAAGAAAGACCTTTGAGATTATTTCTTGAGTTCGAGGGGTAGATTATGAAAAGGAAAGGTGTTAGTACCCTTTTCATCCATAGTTATCTATGGACTCTTAGTTGCTTGCTAGATCAATTGCTTTTGTTTGAAAATATGCTTTGTGTGGTTTTTTGAAAGTATTTTGAAAAGGCGTCATCGTTTAGGCAAACTTTGTAATAGTTCTCGTTCGTAAGAACGTATACAAAATGTTGAGGTTTTGAAAAATGTTTTCAAGTTTGAAATTTTTTTTGAAAGTGTTGGTGTTTGCTTTGAAAATAAGTAAGGAGTGTTTGATTTGGAATTGAGCAAGCAACTAGGAACAATCTACCTACTCAAAAGTCTTAGTTCATTTATTCCTCTCCTTTGATATTGTTATCTTGCCATTGATATGGTAAGAAACCCTATCTTTGGATGTAAAGGGACAGGCGTGGGCCATCGTATATCCATGATAGCAATGTTGTGAAATATCTTAGCAATTCTCTTTGAGGGACTAAGATCATTTTAAAAGGCAACTTTGATAGCGTCATCGAGGGACTATGATCTTGTATTTTTGATCGGTTTTGCTAAGATATTCCACATGCATAACATGGCCATTTTTCATAAGGCAACAAAGTGGATTTATCCTAAGGGTGTAGGTGTGCAAGTGTGTTGATTTACATGCATTGTTTTGTCTTGATTTAAGGTTTTATAACTTGTTGATTTTGATCTTTCCATACAAACCCTAATTTACTAGCATTTATATATAAAGCATTAAATTGCGGAAAAATAAAATACTAAGCTATTACATCATTAAGGGAGAGGGTATACAAATTTACAAATTGGGATTTTGCAAGAAAATTAAATCTAATTAACTATTACAACCATATTGAATAAATATACAAAATTGAAGATAAAATGCAAGAATGCAAAATGGAAAAAGAAATTATTTTTATGAAAGGATTTTAACCTAACCCTAATTAAGAAAATGATTAATTAAATTTAGCTAAAACTAAAACCTAAATTAATTAACAAAGAATAATAAGTTAAAAATGATTTTTTAGGGTTTTTCATGAAAAGGTTTTAAATTAAAAAAAATAATAATAGGGAAATTAATTAATTAAAATAAACCTAAGTTCTAAATTAATTTTAATTAAGAAAAGAAAATATTGTAATAATTCATCCTAAGTCTAGATATTAATTCATAAAGAGAAATTAATTTGTTAAAAGAAAATGTTTTTTTTTTGTCTTTTTTGTATTTATAGAGCAAATAAAATAATAAGTAAGTATAAATAATAAGTAAAATATTTTTTTATATTTTTATTAACAAAAATGATAATAATAATAATAATAATAATAATAATAATAATAATAATAATAATAATAATAATAATAATAAAATAATAAAATAATAAAAGTAATATGAAAAATAAAAATAAAATAAAGAAAAAGAAATTGAAATAAGAAAGTCAGGGGTGCAAAAATGAGATTGGGGTATGAAGAAGCAAATAAAATGCCAGGCCCATGATGGATGCCCAGCGCTGCAAAAAAATCAAATGGAAGTGAGAAAATATAAAAAAAAAGGCAAAAAGGGTACCACTGGGGCTCGAAACCAGGTCCCTCAGGTTATAGGCGCGCACTTTAACCACCGGGGTGGTGATACATCTGTTAACTTGTACACAATAATAAATACATAACACAAATTTTTCCCTGACTGTACTTCATCTTCAACCTCCAGCCAAAGGATCTGTAACTTGCTCATTCCTGAACCATTTTAAAAAATGTAAACATGAAACTTGGGCATTTTTCCACCACGAATCCAACCATGTAATTAATTTAAGCTAACATTCAAAGATAAGGATGAATTTATGAAAGTACCAAATTCTGACCTAAACGTTTCAGCAAGTTCAAACTCAAAATTCTCCATGTTTAACCAACATAAATGAACTCTATGGACATGTATAGTTTCAGGGCAATGATATCTACATTCTATCCTCACAAACGCAAGCCTAAAAATGCCAAAATAATGAGATAGAAGTTCAAGAAAAATACTTCAAAACTGGAAATCGTGAAATGAGTTTGAGCTTGTTTCAAGTGATGGTGATGATTAGGTTAGCTTCCTTGAACCTCTAGGAAGCTAATGCAATGGCTGGCTTGAATTGAAAGTGGCTGGAATGGTCTGGAGAAGTCCAACTGCAATGCTCTGTTTTTGAACTTGGAAGTTGATGAAGATGATGTTACAATCGTGTAACAGGGACAAGTATGGCTTATGTATGATGTTTGGAAGCTTTTGGAAGCAAAAGGCCAAGAAACGCACGAGTGGTTTTTGATTTTTAGATTTTTAGCCAGAATATGCAACAATGGAGGTCTGTTATGCAAATCTGACCTTAGGGGAGTTTGAGAACTTGTGTATTCGTGTGTTAGCTTGCAAACAACTTGTGTATATGTATGGAAAAAGTTTGTCACACTGGAGAGGGTCAGAAGCACAAGATATAGACTTATGGCTACATTACTTGATTTTGAAGAAAAGTGAAAAACATAGTTCCAAGGCATAGTACAAGCATGGTATGAGTTGTTAGAGGCTTTATACAAGTTTATTATGGCTTTTAGATTGTGTGTGATCAGAAGAAAAAAAGTGTGTTATACCCCAAAATTTGCCCTCCCTTTTTCACAAGAAATCACAACCCCAGGGTTTTCTCTGATTTTTGAGATTGGCTCAAGAATCGGTCAAACAGACTTTTCTCTATCAGTCAATAAAAAATTAGGGTTTTTCGCTCGCGTTTCTAAGAAGGAACTGAATCCTCAGAAATTCAGTTAACTGTTACATTATTTTCATGCTTGTTCAAGATTACTGGTTGTTTCTCAAAACCCAATTATCCGGGATAAGAGCTGAGACTTTTGTTTGGAGAATTAAGGCATTTGCTTGATTATTTGGAGTAAAAGGTTTATCGCTTATTGGAATGCTTTGTTTGTTTAAACTGTACAATGCGTGTGTTAACTGGAACACCATGCGTATTGTGAGTAATGCAAGGTTACGAGACTCCAAAAGTTTGTTGATTATTTATTTTATCTGAATTAAAATTATTGGGATACAGTTCCAATTATTTTGATTTAAGAGTTTTAAATAATTAAATAAACAATGCAAGAAAAGATTGGAAGATATTTGGATAAAAAACCTTTTTATTATTTTCAGATATTGTTACAAAATTTATCGGAATATTGTAAATTTACAACTTACGGTATTTACAATAATATTTGTTTACAATAAATGAAAAAATAATAAACCTAAGCCTAATCTCCTAAAATCTTTGGCTTCTACTGCTTCTGCTATTATCCAAGATGCATCCACCTGAAAAAAGAAGAAAGAAAAGAAAATCAGCACAGGAATTTTTAAGTGAAAAGAAGAAAAAAAATCATCATTAAAATTGGTCGTCTAGAATCAGATTGCCTATTTTCGTCACGCTTTTTTTTTCTCTCTGCAAATCACAAGAAGATCGCTCTTCTCGGTTCACAGAGAGAAAGATAAAATATATAAAATGCAAGCATGTCAAACTAGATGCAAAAACATGGGTCAAGTACAAAAAGTTCCAAGCTGCATTAACCAAGCAAACTGAATTACAAACTAAGTGCCAAGCTGCATTAAGCAAGCAAACTGTACTACAAATTCAAAGAGACAAATAGGCGCTAAAACTGCCAAGGTAAGTCAAGCAAATGAATAACACAGCAGCAA
Source organism: Vicia faba (assembly GCA_948472305.1). Lineage (NCBI taxonomy): Eukaryota > Viridiplantae > Streptophyta > Magnoliopsida > Fabales > Fabaceae > Vicia > Vicia faba. Next base: position 68,429,556 of record OX451738.1, on the reverse strand, counting down.
GCAAAGTCCCATATTCAGCTACAGTACAAAATTGCCCAAAACCAAGTTACAAGACAAATTTGATAAAAATGGTAATGCAACATGAAAACAACAATACAGTAGACAAAAAGTAAGACAGCAGGAAGTAATTTGCTTGACAAGTCAAAACTTGTCAAAGATGATTTCATCATTTTCTAGACAGCCCAATTTTTCAGAATAAAAATATAATAAGCAATTTAAAATGCTTATGGAGGGAGAGAAAGAGAGAACCAAAAAAAGTTTGCAGTTTTGGAAAAAGCAGGCTATTGTTCAAGACAGTAAGAAAACAAATAGATATAACAGTCTAAGAGTCCAGCAGAAGGAGACAGAGCCCACAAGATTTGCATTGCATAATCTCCAAAACACAAAACCTGCATTACAAACTTGAAAACTGCTTGCAAATCGAAACAAGTAAAAAGCTTACTCAAACACAAGCAAACCAGCTGAACCTGCATAACCTTCAGGCCTGCCTCACAAAACAGCAAGCCTGCCTTCTCAACACAACAAACCTGCTTAAACTAAACAAACTGCTAAACATGTTTAAACAACAACCTGCTTACCAAAAACTTCCCAACTGTGACAATAACAAGAAAACCTGTTTAAACTGCATAGCCTGCCTTCCAAAGCAAAACTGTAAGCACAAACCTGTAAACTCACAAATCTACAAGAAACTACAGCTCAAGCCACAAACTGCAACTCAGTTCAAGCCTGCTTTTAAAACCCAAACTCTCAAAACCAAAACACAAGTTTGTTTCAAAAAACCAATGCATTAACTTGCATCTCAAACACCAGAAGCAAGCCTGCTTCCAAATCCCAAACACAAACAAATTGCAAACCTCTCAAAAGCTCAAAACCAATGGCAAACCTGTAAGTCCAAAACAAGCCTGTGTCCAAACTTATCCAAAGTTTAAAACCAATGACAAACCTGTGAAACTAACAGCACAAGTCCATGCCAAACACACAAGTCCAGGCTAAACATACAGTCCAAGCAAAAACTATCATCAACTCAAATCAAGCCAACAGAAACATATCAAAAAAGAAAAGTTCAGAATACATTTTCAACATCAACTCAAGCCAAAACAACCAAATTAACAAGAGGAGAATCTCAGAAAATCATCATCATTGATATCCAATAAAAACATATCAATAAAAGAGAAGAGGAAGAGAAAATCATAAGCAAGCAAGTTTCAGAGTTTCATCATCATCAACCAAAACAAAGATTCAGAAGCAAGCTCATCATCATCAAACAATCAATATTCAAGCACTCAGAGGAAGAGAATCAACAAAAAGCAAACAACAAAGAGGTTTTTAGAACAAACTCATCATCAAACATTCAAAAGGAAGTACAGAGATACCGGAAAGGGGAGCTAGCGACTGTTGTCATCATCTTCTCCACCTCCAGCCACCAAGAGCACCGTCGTTCCAAGCCCTTTCCCTCCCTCCATCGTTCTCAGAATCAAGACGTTCAAGGTACGCCTCTCAAACCCTCAAGCTGTTACTACATATAAACATCAAAAAAAGTCATAAGAGTCAAAACATGCAAGTAACAAAACGTACAAGAATCACAAATGTAAACTGTAAAAAACGTGTGTAGAACCAAAGGAAACGGTACCTTTCAAACCATCGCTTTGTGCCGTCATGGAGAGGAGAGGATGGAGGCAACGCTCTGGCATCTTGGAGGAAAGAAGAAGAATCAAAGTTTCGTTTGAGAAAGACAAAGAGAATGAAGAAGATGAGAGGAGGCGCCGCTGTAACCAAAACTGAAAACCCTAAATTCTGAGTACACAAAACAGAACCCTAACAATTTGTTCAACACTTCATTCTGGGCATGTGTGCCCCAATAGCCTAAGCCCAATACTTCTACTAGCGCCTGCACCCCCCCCCTTCAATCTAATTTTTGTATTTTTACTTGGGCCAAATACTAATCCTAGGCCCATCACCTTCATCTCTTCTTTTTTTTTTTAAAAAAGAAACTATTACTTTTCTTTTGATCTTTTTATTTTGATAGTAATTACTTTAACTTGTCTTAACATAATTTTAATTACTAATTAGTTGTCATACAATAGTAATAGAATTTTTTATAAAAGTTTTCTTTAAAAAATACATAAATAATAAAACTTTAACTTAAATAATTTTTCTTTTCTTTAAAACTCTTTACTTACATAATTCACAAAAAATACAATAATAATAAATACTTAAGTCTTTATTAGATTAATTTTTGTTTGTTCATTTGTAAATAAATAGATGCATTTCATATTTCTTTGATTTTCTTTATCTTATACCTTGTTATAATTTTTACGTTGAATTGCGTCGATTCGATTTGGTTGTAACCCATAATATTTGGGACTTTATTCTGATAAGACTCATCCCCATTTATAAATAATTTGTACCCCCATCCCCGGATACTCTCTTGTAATAGCTTAGAATTTAATTCTCACACTTTATGCTTTTTAAATATGCCATGATTAGAGATTAGGGTTTGTATGTGAAAGTCTAAAATCGATCGCTAGATGACCTAATACAAAGACAAATGCATGAATATAACAAACACCATTCACACTTGCACCTCTAGGGTAACCTCGCTTGTCGCCTCGGAAAATGCAATCATGTCCCTCGAATGCGAGACACTCTAGCAAATGTCCCGTCAATAAACAAAGATCGTAGTCCCTCGATGACCCTCAATGTTGCCTTCGATAAAACGATCTCGTCCCTTACAAAATTGCTAGAGCGTCTCACAAGTTGCCTTCAATGATTGTATGCGATGACCCGCGCCTGTTCCGTTTAACATCCTATCACAAGGTTGTTCACCAAATACAATGGTGAAAAAACACTATTAAAAAGGGTTAAAAACATAAGAAAGATATTTGAGTAAAATAGGGTAGACAACTCTTAGTTACTTGATCAAAAATCTTGCAAAACATCCTTGACATTTTCAAACACACTTCACAACACAACTTTCAAAACATTGAAATATCTTTTCAAAAAGACACACACCTTTGTATATATTCAAACAAGAATCATTACAAAGGTTGCCTAGACAAGGCATATTTTTCAAAACATTTTCAAAACCACACACACAAAGCACCATTTCAAACAATTGAAAAGCAAAGGCAAGTGATCTAAAACAAGTAACTAAGAGCCCATGGATAACCATGGATGAAAAGGGTGCTAGCACCTTCCCTTTTCATCATCTACCCCCCGAACCCAAGAAAACATCTCAAAGGTATTTCCTGTGCTTTTTGACCTTTCCATAGGATAAAATAAAAAGTCGGTGGTGACTCTTGCTAAACCGAACAAGTGCGAAAACAAAACACAAAACCGCAAGTCAGTTCTACCACCGTATCACAGAACTGGCGACTCTGCTGGGGACATTTCTAAAAGTGGGGTTACCTTAGGTTTTTTAGATCACCTTTGCATGATTATCTTGTTTGCCTTGATTGCTTTATATTTGGTTCTATTGTTTGGGCTTGAAATCCTCTACCCAGATTTGGGAAACATTCATAGGTAAATAGCAATATGTTGTGGAAATTGTGCGGGGTATACCGACACGATTGAAGAAATAGCTATATTAGTGCGACATTTTTGTGGGTACTGGCAGCCTTTGAGTCAATCAAAGAGAATACGGGGCCGCTGAGTGATGTCACGAAGTACTAATGAACTCTTAGAACCTTACTTGACCATCTTGGCCTTTTTTAGGGGTAGTGAGATGACCGACTTTGGTGCAGTCCGAAGTTGGTAGATACTCGATACTACACTCATTGAGGGTTGTTTTCTTGGAATATTTAGGTCGTCAGTTAAGTGGCTAAATCGAAACAATGAACACAGAAAATAATCCGGTGATATTGAGCTCCTTAGAACCCGGTTACTATTTATAGGACAGGTTGAGCCAACTAACTTCAAGAGGGTACTTACCTATGAAACCCCATGCAAGCCTAAAACTAGGATCTTGTGTGATTTTATTGTGCATATGCTTGTGCATACATCATGAACATCATGAAGCATCATTTGCATCCACTAACCATTTCAAGGGTTTGGATCTTCATCTTTGTTCCTGTTTTGTAGGTCATGGAATCTCTTCGCAGGAAAACAATTCAAGTCAACCTTGTGAGAATCCCTCCTCAACTCAAGGAGCTTACTTCCAGGATTTCGGAGAATTCTCCCTTCAGTGAAAGACATGGAAGACTTCTCAACTTGGTTAACTCCAACATTGAAGAAGACATGGTGAAAGTCCTCTTCCAGTTCTTTGACCCCCTACACCACTGTTTCACATTCCCTGATTACCAACTAGTACCTACTTTGGAGGAATTTTCTCAACTCTTGAGGATTCCTATTCTTCATCAACTACCCTACAACGGTACAGAAAAAGAACCAAAGCCTGAAGATGTTGATCAAGCCTTACACTTGCAACCATCTGATATCAAAGGTCATTGGGAAACCAGAAGTGGTGTCAAGGGTTTCTTGGCAAAGTTTCTGTTTGAGAAAGCACAAGACTGCTGAAATTCTCTAGATCTACAAGCCTTTAAGGAGATTGTAGCACTACCCATTATGGGTTGGTCTTGTTCCCAAACCCTGATCAACTTATAGATGTGAATGCTGTCAAGATTTTCATGTCTCGGAATCCTGTGCCTACATTACTTGGGGACATCCTACACTCATTTTACACACGAACAATGAGGAAAAGAGGTGTTCTCATGTGTTGTACTCCCCTCCTAGCAAGGTGGTTTATTTCTCACCTTCCACAATCAGTTTTGAAGAACGAGCAAGGTTTAAGGAGGTCACAACGGTTGATGACTCTCACACACTCTGATGTTCATTGGTGTTCTCGGTCCAGAGAAAATGTCATCATCATTGATCGTTGTGGGGAATTCCCTAATGTCCCACTACTTGGCATTAGGGGAGGCATTACCTACAACCCCTGTTTAGCTCTTAGACAGTTTGGATATGCTACAAGGGATGGCCCTCATGATATGCTGGTTCGACCTAGTTTTTGACTTCGACAATGATGCGCAAGGACTTCGACAAAGGTTTATCCGAGCATGGAGGATGCCCAACAAAGTGGACAGTAAGACACTGGGGCACAAGAATTCCATCCCTCTTGAGCCTTACCTTAAGTGGGTGCGAACACGCGCCCAGAGTCTTATGATGCCTTACCCCCACATTCTCCCCGTGATTAAAGAGCCTGTTAGGTAAGGAGAGGTTCCATACACCCTCCTACATCTAGACATGCCAACATCATTGGAAGAATTGCAAAAGAGTTGGATCCAACTCAAAGAAGAACGAAACACTTTTGAAGCCAGCTTCTATGCCAGTGAGAAGAAGGTTTTGGAGCTTACCCGCCGACTTCACGAAGAGGAGACTCTTAACACTTACATCGCGCCAAAGAGGATGCGCAACGTCTTTTTACCTTGAGAAGCCTTGTAATATTTGGCCCATGGGGCATTTATGTACTGACAAATTTCTTCTTATTAATATGACGTGTGTTCTTTTGTCTGCAACAACTTTGATTTTCTGAATCCTTGGATGCATTACATGAATAAACATATCATTCATCATATGCATAAACAGGTCTTCACACCAGGTTTCCTTATCTTTCTGCTGTTTATTTCAGCAACATGGATATTGAGCAGACGGTCAAAGATCTGCAAGCACAGAATTCGCAATTCCAACAACTCCTCATGACCTTGGCAAAGGGTCAAGAGGACCTTAAAGCACTGTTGGAGAAAAAAGAACAGGGATAAGGAAAAAAGAAAAAGAAAAGAATTGGGGTAGCTACGCTGGGAAGAAGATTTGAGAACAAAGCTAGGAGAGTTCTGGAGTTCCCCTCGATGTCTGACAAAGGGACCGGCAAAGGAAAAGGAGCTGCAGTACCCTCCGAGTCTGAGGTTGAAGAGGAAGAAGTTGAAGAGGATGAAGATTATTCCGAGCAGCAGTACCCTCCTGCGGACGACAGGTATAAAAGTCTGGAAGAGCGGTTAGCAGCCATGGAGGTGCAAAGGGTTCCCGGACTAGATTTCGAAGAGCTGGGATTGATTGTTGGGATCGTCATTCCTCCCAAATTCAAAGTACCCACATTCGCTAAGTACGACGGTCTGTCGTGTTCGAAGATGCACCTGAGATCGTATGTCAGAAAGATCCAACCCCACTCATCTGATAAAAACCTCTGGGTACACTTTTTCCAAGATAGTTTGTCTGGCACACAGTTAGACTGGTTCTATCAACTCGAGAGATCAGAGGTTCACAATTGGGAAGACTTAGTTGCTGCTTTTTATCGTCAATACCAATACAATGCTGATTTGGCGCCCACTCGTACTCAGCTACAGAGTATGGGGATGGCTTCCAATGAAGGATTTAAAGAGTATGCCCAGAAGTGGCGTGATCTGGCTGGAAGGGTGCAGCCACCGTTGTCAGATAGAGAGCTAGTTGACATGTTTCTGGGGACCCTGTCTGGCCCTTTTTTCAATCATCTAATTGGGAGTTCCTCCGCGGGATTCACTAAACTAATTTTTACCGGCGAAAGGGTCGAGGTCGGTATTAAAAGTGGTAAGATTCAGAAAGATTCTTCCGCGTCCACCACTGTGAAAAAGACCTTCCCAACTAAGAAGGAGAGTTCTGCTGTTTACACCCAGAGAAATCGGGAAAGAGAGGAACGTCGGCCAACAGTGGGGGCCGTATTAATTCAGAAGCCCGCATCAGACCGGCCTAGAAACAGTCAACCAAGGAATGATCAGCCCAGAACCTATCAGCAAAGGCCACCACGACAATATACCCCGATAAATATGACACCCGCTCAGATCCTTCCACATCTCCTAAAATTAAACCTTGCTAATTTGAGAGAGGCACCTAAGAATGCAAACACCACTTCTCCACATTATCATCCCAATGCAAAATGTACCTACCATTCAGAAAGTTTAGGGCATGACACCAACGACTGTTGGGCCCTCAAAAACAAAATCCAGGACTTAATTGACGCCAAGGAAGTAGAATTTGATGCTCCTGAGAAGCCCAATGTGGTATATGCTCCGATGCCCAAGCACGGCCATAATGTTCATGCTGTTACAGAAGACCTCCATGTTACTGATGTTGCTGATCTTTTGACTCTGTTATTAGTGATTAAAGAGAAGTTGATGAGAATCGGGATATTCCCAGGCTGTGGGAAGGACTGTTACTCTTGTTTAAACATACAAGCCGACTGCCCAATGTTGAAATCAGGTGTCCAACGCCTGATGGATACTCAAGAGATACTTTTCCAAAAAACCCCTGTTGACACCTTCACTCCTGTTACTCCTGATACTTGTGCTACTTCAACCAACGATATTGCAATCATAACCATTTCCGACAATCCTCCCAAGGCTTGTAAAAGGCCTTTCAGGATTACGCCCGACCCTAAACTGGTACCATTAAAAATCACCATGCCAGGACCTGTCTCGTATCAATCTAGCAAAATAATACCATGGAACTATGGGGGAGAAATCTTCTACCATGGTATCAAACAGATTGAGGCAGTCCAATAGATTTCTGAAGAAGAAAACCCTGATGTAGGGAACATCGCGGGAACAAGCAAGATAACCCGCACCAGACGGATTTTTTCTCTAGAGATTGCTCCCACCCGAGCAGTCTTCGGACCCTCGAAAGCTTTTGTACCTGTTAGACCATCTGTGCAAGGCCTGATGATTGAAGAATTGGATACTCCTGAAGTAAGACCATTTGCTGATACTACCAATAAGGGTAAGGGGATACTAGAAACGCCTGTCAGGACGAAGGCTCATGCTGTGGTTATCCCCGAAACTACTCAGAAAGAAATGGATGAAATCTTGAAAATAATCAGAAAGAGTGACTACGACGTCGTGGAACAGCTAGGGAAGACCCCTTCTAAAATTTCAATGTTGGCTCTTCTACTCTGCTCTGAGGCCCAGGCTAAGGCCCTGATCAAATTCTTAAAGATGGCACATGTGCCTCAAGAAACTTCGGCTGACCAGTTTCAAGAGTGCGTGGCCAACCTAACGGCTGATAATGGCCTGGGTTTTTCCGATGCTGACTTGACTCCCAAAGGAAGGAAACACAACGACGCGCTACATGTCTCAGTGGAGTGCAGGGGAACCACCCTCGCCCATGTCTTAGTTGATACTGGTTCTTCCTTGAATGTGCTTCCGAAGAAAGCCTTAGACCGTTTGGACTGCGAAGGATTGACCCTCAAACCTAGTAACATCGTTGTTATGGCCTTTGATGGGTCCAAAAGAATGGTTCACAGAGAGGTTGACATTCCTATCAATGTAGGAACAGAAGTTTTCAATTCCACCTTTTATGTGATGGACATCCGTCCTTCATACTCGTGTTTGTTGGGAAGACCGTGGATCTATTATGCTGGGGCAGTTACCTCCTCTTTGCACCAAATGCTGAAATATCCTGTTAATGGTAAGATTATAACGGTACACGGCGAGGAAGAGTACATGATAAGTCATCTCAATTCCTTCCGCTATGTGGAGGTGGATAGCGAGTTCATCGAAACGCCTTTCCAACATTTTGAGGAAGTTTATCCTGAGGTAGAAGTTGCGAAGACAATGGTGGAGGTGCCTATCGTTCCCAAGAATGTATCTAAGATGGCATCTCTCAAGGATGCAATGGTTGTGGTCAAAGAAGGGAAGAGTACAGTATGGGGGCAACTGCCTGATTTTCCCCATAAGACGGACAAGTTTAGGTTAGGGTTTACTGCTGCAGGACAAAAGGCTACGCGTCGCTCCAAGGCTGGAGGACCACCGGTCAAGATCACTCACCACGGTATTAATGATGTAGAAGATGAAAATGAAGAGGACCACTTTGAGGATTGGATCTTTCCGACCGTCGAAGGGGGTTTAAGCAACTGGGAAGCAAAGGATTTTATTCCCATCACCTTCATCAACCAGTAATTTTATCTTTGAACAATTTCTTATTTCGGTTTGTAATAACTAAAACAATTCGTACACTATTTTCACCTTATGCCTTGCCCAGGGAATATAGGTCCATTTGTAAGGGCTTGATTTTCTTCATTATCATATGCCATGTTTTAATGAATCATTGGACGCTTTCATCTACAAACTATTGTGTTCATTTTCTTTCCTTTTGCGTTTTTGTTTTGTTTAAGGATGGCTATCCTTTACACACACTCACACTCACAAATGCAGGTACCCATCCACTCCGGATTCCATGGGTGACTATTCTGCTTTAGCCTTCGATAACTCTGAAGATTTGGTTAATCATGCTGAGTACGAAGTTGACAAAGACTGTGAAGTGCCGGGAGAGTTAGCCAAACTTCTACAACAAGAAGAGAGGGCTATTCTGCCCCATGAAGAGTTGCTAGAAACCATCAACTTGGGGACAAAGGAAGACAGGAAAGAAGTAAAAGTGGGTGCCAACCTGAAACCAAGTGTCAAAGAGCCCTTAGTGCAGTTGTTGAACGAGTATGTTGAAATCTTCGCCTGGTCTTATGAAGACATTCCAGGATTGGACACAGATATCGTGGTTCACCGTCTCCCTACAAGAGAAGACTGCCCACCGATCAAGCAAAAGGTCCGCCGAATGAGGCTCGACATGTCTGAGAAGATGAAAGCTGAGGTAATGAAGCAATTCAACGCTGGCTTTTTGGCTGTTACTTCCTATCCACAATGGGTTGCTAACATTGTGCCCGTGCCCAAGAAGGACGGCAAAGTCAGAATGTGTGTGGATTATCGAGACTTAAACAGGGCTAGCCCTAAAGATGATTTTCCACTGCCACACATCGACATCTTGGTTGACAACACAGCTCAACACAAGGTATTTTCCTTCATGGATGGATTCTTGGGATACAACCAGATCAAAATGGACCCCGAGGACATGGATAAAACTACTTTTGTCACGCAATGGGGTACCTTCTGCTACAAAGTGATGCCATTCGGACTGAAGAATGCAGGGGCAACCTACCAACGCGCCATGGTAGCTTTGTTTCATGATATGATACATAATGAGATTGAAGTCTACGTAGAAGACATGATAGCCCGATCACAGACAGAAGAAGAACACCTTGATCATCTGCAAAAGCTGTTTGTCAGATTGAAGGAGTATAAGCTCAGACTGAACCCAAGCAAGTGCACTTTTGGAGTCAGGTCTGGTAAACTTTTGGGATTTATTGTCAGCAACAAAGGGATAGAGGTTGATCCTGCTAAAGTCAAGGATATACAAGAAATGCCTGCCCCCCGCACTGAAAAGGAGGTTAGAGGTTTTTTGGGACGCTTAAACTATATTGCGAGGTTTATATCTCACCTAACATCTACATGTGAGCCAATCTTCAAGTTATTGAAAAAAGATCAGGTGGTTGAATGGAACAATGATTTTCAAGTTGTTTTTTATAAGATCAATGAGTATTTGCTGGAACCTCCTATTCTGATGCCACCCGTCAAAGGAAGACCGTTAATCATGTATCTGACTGTTTTGGATAATTCAATGGGGTGCGTACTGGGCCAACATGACGAGTCTGGTCGAAAAGAGCATGCCATTTATTACCTTAGAAAAAAGTTTACCTACTGTGAGACTCGCTACTCACTGCTCGAGAAAACTTGTTGCGCTTTGGTATTGGCTGCTCGTCGGCTAAGACAGTATATGTTGACTCATACCACTTTGCTGATTTCCAAGATGGATCTAATTAAGTATATCTTCGAGAAGCCTGCTTTATCTGGAAGAATCGCTAGATGGCAAATGATCCTGACTGAGTATGATATCTAGTATACTACCCAAAAAGCTATAAAAGGGAGTGTACTAGCTGACCATCTAGCTCATCAAGCCGTCGAAGATTACTAATCTATGAGATTCGATTTCCCTGACGAGGACATTATGACATTAGACAACATTGAAGTTAACGGACCATATGACGGACCTGAACAAGGATCCCGATGGACCCTATACTTTGATGGCGCTTCAAATTCACTTGGCAACGATATAGGCGCAATACTTATCTCTCCAGAAGGTTGCCATACACCCTTCACTGCTAGACTCTGTTTCAGTTGCACCAACAACATGGATGAGTATGAAGCTTGTATCTTTGGTCTTAAAGTTGCAATTGACTTGGGAATCAAATCTTTGGTGGTATTTGGAGACTCAGCCTTGGTTATCAATCAAATCAAAGGAGAGTGGGACACTAAACATCCTAACTTCATCCCATACAAAGAACATGTCCTAACATTGTTACCTTATTTCGAGCAGATTACCTTTGAACACTTCCTGAGAGAAGAAAATCAGCTAGCAGATGCTTTGGCTACAATGTCTTCCATGTTTAAACTCAATTGGGATAATGAGGCTCCCCAAATCACCATCGAGCGAATGGACGAACCTGCGCACTGTCATGAGATTAATACCGAAGAAGTAGTGGAACAACCCTGGTTCCATGAAATCAAAAGGTATCTCCAGACTCGAGAGTACCCTGAAGGAGCTTCCGTCAATGACAAAAAGTTCTTAAGGAAATTTGCTGCCAAGTTCTTCCTGAGCAATGGTATCCTTTATAAGCGCAGCCATGATTGTGTTCTACTTCGTTGTGTGGACAAGGTTGAAGCAGAGTTGATCATGACCGAAATACATAGTGGCACCTTTGGCACCCACATAAGCGGGCATACGATGGCTAAGAAAATTCTAAGGGCAGGCTACTACTGGTCTACCATGGAAGCCGATTGTCATCAACATTCTCGTACTTGTCACAAATGCCAAGTTTATACTGACAAGGTGCATATCCCTCCGGTTCCTCTCAACGTCCTAACAGATCCCTGGCCATTCGCAATGTGGGGCATTGACATGATTGGACAGATCAAGCCTACAACATCCAATGGGCATCGCTTCATCCTGGTGGCTATTGATTACTTTACCAAATGGGTCGAAGAAACTTCCTTCTCCTCTGTTACAAAGAATGTGGTTGCCCGTTTCATCAAGCAGAACCTCATTTGCCAGTTCGGTATTCCTAACCGAATCATTACGGATAACGGTACAAATCTGAACAACACTATGATCACCGCTCTGTGCGAGCAGTTCAAGATTTATCATCACAATTCATCTCCCTATCGGCCGAAGATGAACGGTGTTATTGAAGCCACAAACAAAAATATCAAGAAGATCATTCAAAAGATGACAGTCACTTACAAGGACTGGCATGAGATGTTACCGTTTGCTCTACACGGGTACCGTACCACGGCGCGAACATCATTTGGGGCAACACCTTTCTCTTTGGTATACGGCATGGAAGTTGTTTTACCTATAGAAGTTCATATTCATTCCTTAAGAATCATGAAGGACGCTGGTTTGAATGAAGACGATTGGATTCAGACCCAGCTTGATCAACTTAATTTGATTGACGAAAAGCGACTTACTGCTTTTTGTCATGGTCAGACGTATCAAAAGCAGATGATCAAGGCTTTCAACAAGAAAGTCAGGAGACAAGTATATCAAGTTGGGGATATTGTAATCAAGCGGATTATCTTACCGCAAAGTGATCCCAGGGGCAAGTGGATTCCTACTTACGAAGGACCATTTGTGATCAAAAACATCTTTTCTGGTGGGGAAATGATCCTGACCACCATAGACGACGACGACCTGCCACACCCTACGAACGCAGACATAGTCAAAAAATACTACTCATAAACGACCTGACAGGTCGAAAACCCGAAAGGGCGACTTGGGCAAAAAATGGGCATCCCGGTGAATCGAAAACCCGAAAGGGTGGTTCGGGCGAAAATTAGGGATAAACAAAAATCTGTACACCCGGCAAGTTGAAAACCCGAAAGGGCGACTTGGGCAAAAAAGGGTTTCCCGGTGGATTGAAAACCTGAAAGGGCGATCCAGGCAAAAGTTAGGGAATCAAAGCGTATGACTATGTCTCGTCGGATCACTTTAAGGACAATCTCTTTGCAGACAAGCTCCAAAGCTTCTGATCAATCCAATCATCTGCGGGTGAAGCAACGAATGGACAAGATACTCAGAGTCGTGGAGGCTATAGCAGAATGCGAACCCCATGGAATTGATACACGTATCCATCTTTCTTTATATAAAATTTTTCTCAGTTTTTTGACAACATTCTCTTACTAGGGTGTCTGTCTCCTTTGTACAAATACTTACACAAAGTTAATACCAAGTTACTTCAAAGTACAGAAAACTGTCTGCCTTTTTCTTTCTTTTTACACTTGTGCTTTATTTGAAAACGTCCAATGATTTATTAAATGAGCATATGCATTTGAATGAAATCACCGCTTACAAATAAAACAAAATGAGAAAGAATAATTACTGATAGGATGGAAGTGTAGGAAAGTGTCTTTAGGCTATTCCAAAATAAATTCCCTTGCAAATACCTCATCTTGTTCCTAAGCAGGACTAAAACTTTGAAAGGCATATCCCCAGTAGAGTTAAAATTTCAAGGATCCCCATCGGAGTTGAATATTAAAATTCTCAGCCAACAGCAGAGCAGAACTTTGAACTACAAACCATCGGTAAGAATGAAACTTTCTTCCCCAAGCAGAGACAAAACTCGAACCTGTGAATACTAGTGAAGATCATCCAGCTTCTTCCCTTCTCCCGAAAAGTTGCTTTCAAACTAGATAATTCATCAGAAAGTTATTTTTAAACTTTTTCCCATTGAGGTCGCTAATCAAATCAGCACGTCACTGGGACCCCCAACAGAGAGGAAACTTTAAGCTATCAATCCCCAGCGGAAACCATTCAGTTTTTCCCTGAAATCCTTAACAAAACGGAGTTCCTCCTTCTTGCTTCCCCAATAAAAGTGGCATACAACCTAAGCTATTGAGCTTCTTCCAAACAAGAATAAGTTTTTCCTAGGATCCCGAGCTTAATCTCCAGCAGTATGGTTATTCCCCACAGAATTTCAGATCCCCTGCAGAGTTTTCAGATATTCCCCAGCGGAGTTTTCCTCAAACAGCAAAATAGGAATCCCCAGTAGATTGGCATACAATCCAAACTCCTGACTTCCCCCTGCAGTATAACTTCTCCCCACAGAGGTTGTCAAAGAGCTTGAAGACACACATACACTTCAACAATGGTCCCAGGACTTCTCATTTTCAACAATCAAAGGATTTTCAATCCCCGACAGCAGTCAAGGATTTATTTTCTCCGACAGCGGTCAAAGATTTTATTATCTCCGGCTATCCAGGATTTATTTTCCTCAGCAAGACAACTCATCGGCTTACATGCGCATACATTACATTCATATATCATAAACATTGATATAACACATATATTGTATCATACATTTCATGCAACATAACTTTGTGTTTCAGCTAATATTTTACCCTTTTCAAGGATGAGATTAACAAGCCTCAACTTCAAGACTTCTGAAAACAGTTTACGGATTCTCCAAACACGGATGTTAATCTATCGCTTGTTCAGACTCAACTTTTGAAAACAGTTTACGGATGCTTCCCAACATGGATGCTAATCTATTGCTTATTCAACTTCAAGACTTCTGAAACAGTTTACGGATTCTCCAAACACGGATGTTAATCTATCACTTGTTCAGACTCAACTTTTGAAAAAAGTTTACGGATGCTTCCCAACATGGATGCTAATCTATTGCTTATTCAACTTCAAGACTTCTGAAAACAGTTTACGGATTCTCCAAACACGGATGTTAATCTATCGCTTGTTCAGACTCAACTTTTGAAAACAGTTTACGGATGCTTCCCAACATGGATGCTAATCTATTGCTTATTCAACTTCAAGAATTCTGAAAACAGTTTACGGATTCTCCAAACACGGATGTTAATCTATCGCTTGTTCAGACTCAACTTTTGAAAACAGTTTACGGATGCTTCCCAACATGGATGCTAATCTATTGCTTATTCAACTTCAATACTTCTGAAAACAGTTTACGGGTTCTCCAAACACGGATGTTAATCTATCGCTTGTTCAGACTCAACTTTTGAAAACAGTTTACGGATGCTTCCCAACATGGATGCTAATCTATTGCTTATTCAGACCCCGGTTCAGAGATGCTCCAAACACGGATACCTTTCTGATCCTCATCCTTTCACCTATAACATACAATTCAACAAACATTCCCCGATGGCATCTTTAAGCCCATCCCCGACAAGATTCTGTCACATCTCCAAATGGCATCTTTAAGCCCATTCCCTCAACCATGCTTTGACGAGTGCAAATTTATGGGCACTCTAGTGTCCAATCATCTTTTATTTTCGAGTCGCGAAAGGCAAACTCGCTAATCTAACTCTTCAGGTTCAAGAAGATTGAACAGGGGCAACTGTTATACCCCAAAATTTGCCCTCCCTTTTTCACAAGAAATCACAACCCCTGGGTTTTCTCTGATTTTTGAGATTGGCTCAAGAATCGGTCAAACAGACTTTTCTTTATCAGTCAATCCAGAATTAGGGTTTTTCGCTCGCGTTTCTCATAAGGAACTGAATCCTCAGAAATTCAGTTAACTGTTACATTATTTTCACGCTTGTTCAAGATTACTGGTTGTTTCTCAAAACCCAATTATCTGGGATAAGAGCTGAGACTTTTGTTTGGAGCATTAAGGCATTTGCTTGATTATTTGGAGTAAAAGGTTTATCGCTTATTGGAATGCTTTGTTTGTTTAAACTGTACAATGCGTGTGTTAACTGGAACACCATGCGTATTGTGAGTAATGCAAGGTTACGAGACTGCAAAAGTTTGTTGATTATTTATTTTATCTGAATTAAAATTATTGGGATACAGTTCCAACTATTTTGATTTAAGAGTTTTAAATAATTAACTAAACAATGCAAGAAAAGATTGGAAGATATTTGGATAAAAAACCTTTTTTTATTATTTTCAGATATTGTTACAAAATTTATCGGAATATTGTAAATTTACCACCTACGGTATTTACAATAATATTTGTTTACAATAAATGAAAAAATAATAAACCTAAGCCTAATCTCCTAAAATCTTTGGCTTCTACTGCTTCTGCTATTATCCAAGATGCATCCACCTGAAAAGAGAAGAAAGAAAAGAAAATCAGCACAGGAATTTTTAAGTGAAAAGAAGAAAAAAAATCATCATTAAAATTGGCCGTCTAGAATCAGATTGCCTATTTTCGTCACGCTTTATTTTTCTCTCTGCAAATCACAAGAAGATCGCTCTTCTCGGTTCACAGAGAGAAAGATAAAATATATAAAATGCAAGCATGTCAAACTAGATGCAAAAACATGGGTCAAGTACAAAAAGTTCCAAGCTGCATTAACCAAGAAAACTGAATTACAAACTAAGTGCCAAGCTACATTAACCAAGCAAACTGTACTACAAATTCAAAGAGACAAACAGGCGCCAAAACTGCCAAGGTAAGTCAAGCAAATGAATAACACAGCAGCAAGCAAAGTCCCATATTCAGCTACAGTACAAAATTGCCCAAAACCAAGTTACAAGACAGATTTGATAAAAATTGTAATGCAGCATGAAAACAGCAATACAGCCGACAAAAAGCAAGACAGCAGGAAGTAATTTGCTTGACAAGTCAAAACTTGTCAAAGATGCTTTCATCATTTTCTAGACAGTCCAATTTTTTAGAATAAAAATATAATAAGCAATTTAAAATGTTTATGGAGAGAGAGAAAGAGAGAACCAGAAAAAGTTTGCAGTTTTGGCAAAAGCAGACTATTGTTCAAGACAGTAAGAAAACAAATACATATAACAGTCTAAGAGTCCAGCAGAAGGAGACAGAGCCCACAAGATTTGCATTGCATAATCTCCAAAACATAAAACCTGCATTACAAACTTGAAAACTGCTTGCAAATCGAAATAAGTAAAAAGTTTACTCAAACACAAGCAAACCAGCTGAACCTGCATATCCTTCAGGCCTGCCTCACAAAACAGCAAGCCTGCCTTCTCAACACAACAAACCTGCTTAAACTAAACAAACTGCTAAACATGTTTAAACAACAACCTGCTTACCAAAAACTTCCCAACTGTGACAATAACAAGCAAACCTGTTTAAACTGCATAGCCTGCCTTCCAAAGCAAAACTGTAAGCACAAACCTGTAAACTCACAAATCTGCAAGAAACTGCAGCTCAAGCCACAAACTGCAACTCAGTTCAAGCCTGCTTCCAAAACCCAAACTCTCAAAACCAAAACACAAGTTTGTTTCAAAAAACCAATGCAGTAACCTACATCTCAAACACCAGAAGCAAGCCTGCTTCCAAATCCCAAACACAAACAAATTGCAAACCTCTCAAAAGCTCAAAACCAATTGCAAACCTGTAAGTCCAAAACAAGCTTGTGTCCAAATTTATCCAAAGTTAAAAACCAATGACAAACCTGTGAAACTAACAGCACAAGTCCAGGCCAAACACACAAGTCTAGGCTAGACATACAGTCCAAGCCAAAAAACTACCATCAACTCAAATCAAGCCAACAGAAACATATCCAAAAAGAAAAGTTCAGAATACATTTTCAACATCAACTCAAGCCAAAACAACCAAATCAACAAGAGGCGAATCTCCGAAAATCATCATCATTGATATCCAATAAAAACATATCAATAAAAGAGAAAAGGAAGAGAAAATCAGAAGCAAGCAAGTTTCAGAGTTTTATCATCATCAACCAAAACAAAGATTCAGAAGCAAGCTCATCATCATCAAACAATCAATATTCAAGCACTCACAGGAAGAGAATCAACAAAAAGCAAACAACAAAGAGGTTTTCAGAACAAACTCATCATCAAACATTCAAAAGGAAGTACAGAGATAACGGAAAGGCGAGCTAGCGACTGTTGTCATCATCTTCTCCACCTCCGGCCACCAAGAGCGTCGTCGTTCCAAGCCCTTTCCCTCCCTCCATTGTTTTCAGAATCAAGACGTTCAAGGTACGTCTCTCAAACCCTCAAGCTGTTACTACATATAAACATAAAAAAAATCCATAAGAGTCAAAACATGCAAGTAACAAAATGTACAAGAATCACAAATGTAAACTGTAAAAAACGTGTGTAGAACCAAAGGAAACGGTACCTTTCAAACCATCGCTTTGTGCCGTCGTGGATAGGAGAGGATGGAGGCAACTCTCTGGCATCTTGGAGGAAAGAAGAAGAATCAAAGCTTCGTTTGAGAAAGACAAAGAGAATGAAGAAGATGAGAGGAGGCGCCGCTGTAACAAAAACTGAAAACCCTAAATTCTGAGTACACAAAACAGAACCCTAACAATTTGTTCAACACTTCATTCTGGGCCTGTGCGCCCCAATTGCCTAAGCCCAATACTTCTACTAGCGCCTGCACCCCCCTTCAATCTAATTTTTGTTTTTTTACTTGGGCAAAATACTAATCCTAGGCCCATCACCTTCATCTCTTCTTTTTTTTTTAAAAGAAACTATTACTTTTCTTTTGATCTTATTATTTTGATAGTAATTACTTTAATTTGTCTTAACATAATTTTAATTACTAATTAGTTGTCATACAATAGTAATAGAATTTTTTATAAGAGTTTTCTTTAAAAAATACATAAATAATAAAACTTTAACTTAAATAATTTTTCTTTTCTTTAAAACTCTTTACTTACATAATTCATAAAAAATACAATAATAATAAATACTTAAGTCTTTATTAGATTAATTTTTGTTTGTTCATTTGTAAATAAATACATGTATTTCATATTTCTTTGATTTTCTTTATCTTATACCTTGTTATAATTTTTACATTGAATTGCGTCGATTCGATTTGGTTGTAACCCATAATATTTGGGACTTTATTCTGATAAGACTCACCCCCATTTCTAAATAATTTGTACCCCCATCCCCGGATACTCTCTTGTAATTGCTTAGAATTTAATTCTCGCACTTTATGCTTTTTAAATATGCCATGATTAGAGATTAAGGTTTGTATGTGAAAGTCTAAAATCGATCGCTAGATGACCTAATACAAAGACAAATGCATGAATATAACAAACACCATTCACACTTGCACCTCTAGGGTAACCTCGCTTGTCGCCTCGGAAAATGCAATCACGTCCCTCGAATGCGAGACACTCTAGCAAATGTCCCATCAATAAACAAAGATTGTAGTCCCTCGATGACCCTCGATGTTGCCTTCGATAAAACGATCTCGTCCCTTACAAAATTGCTAGAGCGTCTCACAAGTTGCCTTCAATGATTGTATGCGATGACCCGCGCCTGTCCCGTTTAACATCCTAACACAAGGTTGTTCACCAAATACAATTGTGAAACAACAGTTTTAAAAAGGGTTAAAAACATAAGAAAGATCTTTGAGTAAAATAGGGTAGACAACTCTTAGTTACTTGATCAAAAATATTGCAAAACATCCTTGCCATTTTCAAACACACTTCACAACACAACTTTCAAAACATTGAAATATCTTTTCAAAAAGACACACACCTTTGTATATATTCAAACAAGAATCATTACAAAGGTTGCCTAGACAAGGCATCTTTTTCAAAACATTTTCAAAACCACACACATAAAGCACCATTTCAAACAATTGAAAAGCAGAGGCAAGCGATCTAAAACAAGTAACTAAGAGCCCATGGATAACCATGGATGAAAAGGGTGCTAGCACCTTCCCTTTTCATAATCTACCCCCCGAAACCAAGAAAACATCTCAAAGGTCTTTCCTGTGCTTTTTGACCTTTCCTTAGGATAAAATAAAAAGTCGCTGGCGACTCTTGCTAAACCGAACAAGTGTGAAAACAAAACGCAAAACCTCAAGTCAGTTCTCCCACCGTATCACAAAGTGCAAAGCTCAAGATTTGACTTTGTGCATAAAAGCCACTTTTCCAAAATGGCAATGTTGCCTTTCTTCCTAAAATGGTATTAAGCATGGGCAATGCATTGAATGCTTGGATTAAAGCTTCCAACAGATGTGTCAACATTTAATTATGGAGTGCCAAACAAGTTTGAGGCCTGAAAAGAAAAGATTATGCAGCCTAGGCTTGGATTTGAATTCTTGTTCATCATGGAAAATGACCTATAATTCAAGAATGAATGTCCAACTTCTTGTCTTAGATTCTCTTTGCTCAAGCATGATCTCAATGAGTTCTTGGTCATTTTGGAAACTTTGTAACATCCTATACAACCTCTATGTTGATCACTTTTGAAAATTCCTCTTGGAACTATGTGAAAAATTGCCATGAAGTTAGGTCAAAATCCTGCCTAAACTAGGGCAAAATTTCACTAAGTTTCCAAGTTTTATGAACATGTATTCACAAAATCATAACTTGAAATCCATACATTTATATGAGAAGTTGTGTTCTACAATGTTTTAAATCTCATTGAGATCTACAACTTTAATTTTGAATGTTTCCTTTGAATCATCTTGCATCATGGTGAAAAATTTGCTCAAAGTTATGAAAAAATGTGAAATTTCCAACACATAGAAAAATTTCTAAGTTTAGAAATTTTGACTTTTCAAAATGAAATATTTACTTTTGATTTCTTGATGAATAAGTTTCATGTTTTGACATATTTTGATGGATTGTAATCTTTGACATTTGATTTTGACCAAAAAGTCAAAGTTTGACTTTTCAGTGTACAACTGATTTTTGATCAGTTGATTGAAAATTCCACTGTCAACCAATTGGACTTGAGGAATATTTTGAGCCATGTCATTAGGTCAAAATGATGCATTTGAATCCTTGGGATCATAAATTAAACCAATCAATCATTTTCTAGGTCAAAAATCAGAAATTGCCTTTTCTCAGTCAAAAACCCTAATTTTAACCATTTTGCCCTTTTGATGATATGATCAAATTTCTTGAGAAATTGTGATCCAAACTTGATAAAATGACATATATGAGTTCATAATATTTATATGGATCAAAAATCATGAAGTTTGACTATAAATTGACCACAGTTGACTTTTTCCCCAATACAGCTGATTTTAGGTCAACTTATCAATTGACTGGGCAAAAATGTGATCCAAGACTTGAAACTTGACATGAGAAATCTTGAGGGTCCAAAATGATCCATGAAAGTCATATGAGACATTAAAAGGTCATTTGTCCTTGTGCAATCTAAAACCCTAATTTTTAGTCGTCAGTACTTGAGGAGGTATCTTGAGCTGATCAACCCTAGTGCAGTCTTAAACCAAAGGAAATTTTGTGGGAGATTACTTGATAAATGAGAGAGAAAATTTTGGGGTACAACATCTGCCCCTGTTTAATCTTCTTAAACTTGAAGAGTTAGATTGGTGGATCCTCCATTCGTGACTTGAAGGTGAAAGATGATTGAACACTAAATGACTTGATTGTGAATGGGCTTATAGATACCATTTGGAGGAATGTTGGTAAACACTGGAAGAAATATCAGCACAAATCACTTGTTGATTTATACTAAAACTTGACATTTTACATGTGAGGAAAAGAGTTAGTAAAATGCAGATGTATGTGTGATGTTCACTAGATGTGGTATGATGCTAAATGCATCTTGTATGTACATGCTATGATATATGAATGTGAGATGTATGTATTTGTTCCGGAGAATAAATCCCTGACTACTGCTGAGGAAATTCTGGGAGGTTGAATCCCTAATTTCCGTTGGGGATGAAGAATATACATAGCTTCAAACTTTGTTGAAAGGATGCTTGCGCTAGAGAATTTCTCTTGAATGTTAGCTGTTATCTGGTCAGATCCAGGCTTCACAATTTACTGAGGATGAAGTAGTCAACTGCTATCTGGTTGGATCCAAGCTTCACGGAAACTTACTGGTGAAGAGACAAATTAACTGTTATCTGGCCAGATTCCGGACTTTGCAGAAAATTTCTTGAAATTGAATAGTTATCTGGTCGGGTCCAGGCTTTACAATAACTTACTAGGGATAAGGAAGTTAATTGTTATCTGGTCGTATCCAGGCTTTGCAGTAACTTGAAGTGGTAACTACTATCTGGTCAGGTCCAGGTTTTATGGTTTTTGGAAAGTTATACTATTATCTGGTCGGGTCCAGGCTTCACAATGTCTCTCTGGGGATGACAGATGATTGTTATCTGGTCGGGCTCCAAGTTTCACAATAACTTGTTGGAAAGTTGATATCTGTTCGGGTCCAGGCTTTGTAGATTTCTGAGGTTGATGAGATTAATTGTTATTTGGTCGGTTCCAGGTTTCACAATAAATTGTTTTGGAATTTAATTATTATCTGGTCGAGTTCCAGGTTTCATAACGAATTTTTGAGGGTAATTGTTATTTGGTCAGATCCAGGCTTCACAATAACTTGTTGGGGGAGAGGCATACTTTATTGGGGAAAAGAAGTTAAACCTTGGTCTAGTTGAGTCCAGGTTCTTCTATATTTTGCGGAGTTAAACTATTATCTGGTCGGGTCCAGGCTTTAGTAACTTAAAAATGAGATTAATTGTTATCTGGTCGGGTCCAGGTTTCAGAAACTCAAACTGTTATCTAGTCGGGTCCAAGTTTTAGCAATTGATAAAGTCAAACTAATATCTGGTCGGGTCCAGGCTTTATAGTAGTTTGATAGTTTACAAAATTATCTGGTCGGGTCCAGGCTTTATAGTAGTTTGATAGTTTACAAAATTATCTGGTCGGGTCTAGGCTCTATAGTGACTTGAGAAGCTAACTATTATCTGGCCGGGTCCAGGCTTCATAGTGACTTTTTAAAGATAGTAAAGTTTTTGTTGATGACTTTACCAGGGATTAGGGGTTGTGGCCCTACGATTTGTAATAATCTGAAAGGAAAACTTAAACTGGAGAATGTAGACTCAGTTGGGGAGGACAAACTCAGCTTGGGGTAACAGGCTCAGCTGGCGAATTTTGTACTCAGCTGGGAGTTATGCTACTCGTTGTTTGTTGGGGAAATAAACCATGTTGGGGAAATAAACCCTGTTGAAGAGGTGAGTTCCTTTTAGGAAGAGATCCACGAGGCTTCTATTTATAAGATTCAAATTAGCTGGAGAGAGAGCTGCCAAGAGATTGAGACTTTGGTTGGAGATTATCCTATGCAAAGAGACTTTGTGAGTAACTTTGTTGAGGCAGATGTTAATGAAATAACTCTGTAGGGGTATTCCAATATTCATCGAAGAGGTGCTTGTTACTGCTTAGGTCATATGTGCCAAACAGTTTTAATTATGTTTATGTGAATATGTTCATTCAATTTTAGTCATTGGACAAGTTTGTATTCAAAACAAAGACATGAAGTTTGCACTTAAAAGTATATTTGTATTGATATTTTGCCCATGAATAGGCGTTTTTGTACAAAGAGACGAAGATCCTAGTAAGAGGAAATCGTCGAAAGGAAAACTTGAAAAACAAAAAACAAATAGCCATGTGAAATGATCTCATTGCCTTCCAACTCTACTATTGCCCCAATGTCTTCGAATTCCCCTTGCCGTTGACAGAAGTTGATTGGATTGATATTGGACCGTTTGAACTTGGACCTTGGTGATAAAATTGACTTTGGTGATTCCACGAGACATAGTCATAAGCTTTCAATCCTTAAATTTTGCCTGGACCGCCCTTTCGGGTTTTCAGCCCACCAGGATACCCATTTTTTCCCAAGTCTCCCTTTCGGGTTTTCAACCTGCCGAGTGTACAATCTTTTGCCTATATCCCTAATTTTTGCCCAAACCTTTTGGTTTTCCGGGATGCCCTTATTTTTCCTAGGTGTGTCAACCTAGCGGGTCTCTCATGCGTAGTATTTTTTAATTGTGTCCGCATTTATAGGATTTGGTAAGTCTTCACCATCCATGGTAGTTAGCATCATGGTACCTCCAGAGAACACTCTCTTGACAACAAACGGTCCTTCGTAGGTGGGAGTCCATTTTCCTCTGGCATCGCCTTGTGGTAGAATGATACAATTTATCACCAAGTCACCAGCTTGATATACTCGAGGCTTGATCTTTTTGTTGAAAGCCTTGATCATACATTTTTTGTAGGTCTGACCATGACAAACAACAGCCAATCGTTTTTCGTCGATCAAGTTCAGCTGATCCAATCTCATTTGAATCCACTCATCTTCGCTTAAGCCTACTTCATTCATAATCCTCAGCGAGGGAATCTGAACTCCCACTGGCAAAACAACTTCCATGCCATAGACTAGAGAAAAGGGAGTTGCCCCAGTTGATGTTCTAGCTAAAGTGAGATAGCCATGTAGAGCAAACGGAAACATCTCATGCCAATCCTTATAGGTTACTACCATTTTCTGCATAATCTTCTTGATATTTTTGTTAACCGCTTCGACTGCGCCATTCATTTTTGGTCTATATGGAGAAGAATTATAATACTTGATCTTAAACTGAGTGCAAAGCTCAGTAATCATAGCATTGTTGAGGTTAGTCCCATTGTCGGTGATAATCCTTTCATGGATACCATAGCGGCAGATGACGTTGTGTCTGATGAATCTGGCTACCACATTCTTGGTGACCGAGGAAAAAGAGTCGGCTTTGACCCACTTGGTGAAATAATCAATAGCGACCAAAATGAAACGATGTCCATTGGAAGCGGTTGGCTTGATCTCTCCAATCATATCAATGCCCCACATTTCAAATGGCCACGGGGCTGTCATGACATTCAGAGAGATATGAGGCACATGGACCTTGTCAGCATAGATTTGACATTTGTGACAAGTCCTCGAGTGTTGATGGCAATCAGTCTCCATTGTTGACCAATAATAGCCAGCTCTTAAGATTTTCTTAGCCATCGTATGTCCACTTGAGTGAGTACCAAAGACACCATCATGCATGTCTTCCACGACTTCCTCTGCCTCCTTCTTGTCCACACATCGGAGTAGAGTGGAGTCATGGTTGTGCTTGTACAATATTCTGTTGCTTAGGAAGAATTTGGCTGCAAATATTCGTAAGAATTTTCTGTCATTGATGGATGCTCCCTCTGGATACTCTTGTGCTTCAAGATATCTCATCACCTCTTGGTACCATGGATTTTCCGTGTCAGTGTAAAGCTCACAGCAATGTGAAGGTTCGTCGAATCTTTCAATTGTAATCGTAGGGGCTTCATTGTCCCATCTGACCTTGAACATTGAAGACATGGTTGTCAAAGCGTCAGCCAACTGAGTTTCTTCCCTAGGGAAGTGCTCAAAAGTGATCTCTTCGAAGTAAGGAATTAAGGATATAACAAGTTCATTGTAAGGGATAAGATTAAGGTGTTTAGTGTCCTAATCTCCTTTTACTTGGCTGATCACTAGAGCGGAATCCCCAAACACATTCAAATGCTTGATCCTCAAGTCAATAGAAGCTTTCAGACCTAAGATGCATGCTTCATACTCGGCCATATTGTTCGTGCAATCGAAGCATAATCTGGAAGTCAATGGAGTGTGGAAACCTTCAAGAGATATGATCACAACACCAATTTCATTACCTAAGGCGTTGGAAGCCCCATCGAAGACCATAGTCCATTGGGATCCTTGTTCAGGTCCGTTATATGGTCCATGTTTCGCACTGTCGGTTACCAGCATGATGTTCTCATCAGGGAAGTCGAAGTGCATAGACTGATAATCATCCACAGTTTGATGGGCCAAATGATCAGCTAGTACGCTTACTTTGATGGCGATTTGAGTAGTGTATTGAATTTCATACTCAGTCAAGATCATTTTCCATCTGGATATCCGTCCGGAAAGGGTAAGTTTCTCGAAGATGTACTTGATTTGGTCCATCTTAGAAATCAATAGAGTGATATAAGTCAACATATATTGTCTTAGCTGGCGAGCAGCCCATGCCACAACGTAACAAGTTTTCTCGAGTAGTGAATATCTAGTTTCATAGTCGGTAAACTTTTTGCTCAGGTAATAAATAGCATGCTCTTTTTGGCCAGACTCATCATGTTGGCCCAAAACACACCCATATAATTCTCTAGTACTATCAAGTACATGATCTAAGGTCTTCCTTCAACTGGAGGAATGATAATATGAGGTTCTTGTAGATATTCTTTGATTTTTTCGAAGGCATCCTAGCACTCATCATTCCATCTGACTACCTGATCTTTCTTCAAGAGTTTGAAGATTGGCTCACAAGTAGCAGACAAGTGTGATATGAAGCGAGAAATGTAATTGAGACAACCCAAGAATTCTGACTTCTTTTTCAGAATGAGGGACTGGAATTTCTTGGATGGCCTTTACCTTGGCAGGATCAACTTCAATGCCTTTATTGCTGACAACAAAACCTAGAAGCTTTCCAGATCATACTCCAAACGTGCACTTGTTAGGGTTCAACCTGAACTTGTACTTCTTCAGCCTCTCAAATAATTTGTACAGGTGATCGAGATGTTCCTCTTAAGTTTGTGATCTAGCAATCATATCATCCACATAGACCTCTATTTTATGATGAATCATGTCATGAAACAAAGCTACCATAGCTCTTTGATATGTTTCCCCTGCATTCTTTAATCCGAACGGCATGACCTTGTAGAAGAAGGTGCCCCATTGTGTAATGAAAGTAGTCTTCTCCATATCTTCGGGAGCCATCCTTATTTGATTATAGTCTGAGAAGCTATCCATGAATGAGAAGACTTTATGCTAAGCAGTATTATCGACCAAGACGTCAATGTGTGGTAGAGGGAAGTCATCCTTGGGGCTTGCCCAATTTAGATCCCTATAGTCTACGCACATGCGAACCTTTCCGTCTTTTTTCGGCACTAGCACCGCATTGGAAACCCATTAGGGATAGGATGTCACAACTACGAACCCTGCATCAAACTATTTCATTACTTCAGCTTTGATCTTCTCAGACATATCAGGCCTCATGCGACGAACCTTTTGTTTGACGGGAGGACAGTCTTCTTTTATCGGCAGACGATGAACTACAATGTCGGTATCCAACCCAGGCATATCTTTATAAGACCAAGCAAATACTTCCATATAATCATGCAACATCTGAACCAACATGCCCTTGACACTGCTTTCCAAATTGGTGCCGATCTTGATTTCCTTCTTATCTGACTCAGTACCCATATTGATAACCTCAACTGACTCTTCGTGCGGCTGAATAGCTTTTTCCTCTTGTAATAGAAGTCAGGATAATTCTCCTGGTATGTCACAATATTCCTCTCCTTCGTCTTCGGCTTGGTTGATTGGACATTCAAATTCATAGTCGGCAATAGTATAGTCATTGGCAATAGGATCCATAGTGGATGAGGACCTGCAAGAATGTGTGTGTGTGCATGTAAGATACATGGCTGTTTTTTGAAAATGTATTTGAAAGAAAGGGAAGGCAATGAACACAAATATTTGAATGCAAAAGAGTCCAATGTACTGAATGATAATATGATTAGATGAACATAAATAAAACCCTTGACAAATGGACCAAAGTACCCCGGGCCAGGCACATGGCTTAAAAGTTATTGTTGAATATTACAGACAAAATGTTCTTGAATTGATAAAAAGTAATAAACAAGTAGATTACTCCTCAATAAAGGAGATGGGCACATAGTCCTTTGCATGCCAATTCTTCAGCTCCGTCGTAGTTGGATACATCCAATCTTTAAATGTAGCTTCTTCATCAGAATCACCCACGGTGTTTACTTCATGGCTTCCAATGCGGAGAGGTGGCTTTCCAGGCACGAGCACACCTCACTTCCTCCTGAGCTTTAACGGTGAAGCCAAAACCAAATTTGTCCGCTTTAAAAGGGATATTGAGGAGTTTCCCCCAAGTATCACAGTTTCCTTCTTCAATTGCCGCACGGGCATCCTTGACTGAAACCATCTTCCGCGTGGCCTTAATAACTTTAGACTCATCAGAAGAACATTTGGTGGCAGCAATCATCGGTGGCATGACTTCAAAGGATTGACATGGGGTTTCAATGAACTCCCCGTCCATCTCTACGTATTCGAACGAGTTAAGGTGACTTACCATAAACTCTTCTTCTCCACAGACGGTGACTATTCTTCCCTTGACTGGATATTTTAGGTTCTGATGGAGAGTTGAGGTTACTTCCCCAGCTTTATGGATCCATGGGAGACCTAACAAACAAGAATAGGCAGGACGAATATCCCTAATATAGAAGGTGGAGTTGAAGATTTGAGATCCCACTTTTATTGGAAGATCTACTTCCCCATGAACAGTCCTCTTTGATCCGTCAAATGCCCTTACAATGATATCGATTGGCTTCAAGATTAAACCTTCACAGTCTAGACGGTCTAACGCTCCCTTGGGTAATACATTCAGGGAAGAACCAGTGTCGACTAGCACATGTGCTAAGGTAGTCCCTTTGCACTCGACAGAAACATGTAAAGCTTTATTGTGATTCTTCCCAAGAGTTGTTAAGTCAGCATCTGAAAATCCCAGGCCATTATCTGCTGTCAGGATAGCCATGCAATTCTCAAATTGGTCCGTTGTTGTCTTATGGGGGACATGAGATTTTTTCAGGAATTTGATTAATGTCCGAGCATGGGCGTCGGAACAAAGTAGCAATGACAACATTGAAATCTTAGAAGGGGTTTGCCCCAACTGTTCTACAATCTTGAAGTCACTTCTTTTTATTATCTTCAAGATCTCGTCTATCTCATGAGCGGAGGTTTCTTCATCAGCTACGTCCTTAGAGGGTACTTCAATCACATCAGGCTCAATAGCCTTCTCCTTCCCTCTTGTATCGGTACTTAATTTGGCAATAGTAATGTGGATGGGCGGCTTTGTAATACCTGGTGGTGAGATATTGGGTGAAAATATTCTCCCAGTTCTAGTTACTTTTCTTGAGCCAACTATGTTACCGACATTGTGATCTTTTTCTCCTTCGATCCAGGAATCTTGTTTAATCCCATGATAGAACACCTCAGCACCATAATTCCATGGTACTGCCTTATTTGAAGAGTAGGGAATCAGTCCAGGATTGGTAATTATTAAGGGAGAAACAGTGGGTTCATTTGAAATCCTAATAGGACCTTTGGAGGTGATCCTAAGAGGCTTGTTTGAGATGGTAATAATTGTGAGGTCTTCACATTTGTTAATCAAATTTTTGGCAAGTGGGGTTTTCTCAAATATAATTTTATGGCTATCCATTAGGCGTTGTATGCCTTTCTCTAGCCCTTCACATCCATTGATTTGTCTTGTACAGCACACACAGTCTTTTACACAGCCAGAGAAGATCCCAACTTTCAACATATTGTTCTTGATTATATTCAGCGGAGTAGTCAATTCTTCAACAGAGGAAACAAAAATTGTATCTTCAACAACATTAACACTCTTGTCATGCTTCGGCATCAGAGCGATAATTACATTCGGCATTGGAGGAGGATCAAACTCAATAGTCTTGTTGTCGATCAAATCCTGGATTTTGTTCTTCAAGGCCCAACACTGGTCATATTCGTGCTCGGGGTTGCTCGAGTGGTAAGCACACATAGCGTTTGGATTATATTTCGGTGACGAGGAATCAGGGTTAGAGGGAGGATCGTGCAATGTCACTAAATTAGCATTGAGCAAATGTTGTAAGGCTTGAGACAATGACATGCCTAACCTCGTAAATTGTCTTCTTGGAGTTTCAAAACATTGATGATTTGCAGATAGTCTTGGAGTAGGAGTTGGATTGGAGATTCAAACAACATTGACAGACGGGTGATCATTGTTCTTGGTACGGGCCCTTTCCCCGTACACATCATTGACTTCCTTTTTTGCAGTAAAAGGTTTCTTGATAGGATTGGAAGTGGAGGTAGACGCCGCAGAGATCTTCCCACTTTTTATGCCACTTTCAACTCTTTCACCGGTTAAGATCAACTTGGTGAAACCAGAAGAAGAGCAACCAACCAACAGATTAAATAAGGGACCAGATAAAGTTCCCATGAACATGTTGACGTGCTCCCTATCAGTCAAGGGTGGTTGGACCCTACTAGAAAGGTCTCTCCACTTTTGCGCATATTCCTTAAATCCTTCATTCTTTCCCATGGTCACATCTTGTCATTGAACCCTTGTTGGTGCCAAGTCGGCGTTGTACTGATACTGATGGTAGAATTTGGTAGCTAAATCCTCCCAAGTATTGATACGAGATCCATCCAACTGATAAAACCATTCAAGTTGCGTTCCAGCCAAGCTTTCTTGGAAAAAGTGAAGCCAAAGCTTCTTATCGGTAGTGTACGGCTGTATCTTGCGCACATAAGATTTTAGATGGAGTTTTGGACAAGAAACTCCATCGTATTTTATGAAGATTGGTATTTTGAATTTGTGGGGGATGACTACCCCAGAGATCAAACCCAAATCGTCAAAATCTAAACTAGGGACAGCCTGGATTTCAACAACTTTCAATCTGTCTTCTAAATGCTTGTATTTGATATCGGCGGGTGGATACTGCTCGTCGAAATAATCATCATCAGATACTTGATCATTAACACAGTCATCCTGAGTACTCTTGACCTCACCAATCTGGTTCTCGTCCTCTTCAGATGAATCTCCTCCTACGGGATTTGACGGGCAGTCTCCTTGAACCTTCTACCCATGTTGAGTAGAGCTTTCTTCTTGGGCTTCTTCTTTACTGCCAGCAAAGCCATCATATCTTGATTCCCCTTGGCTAGGGCTAGTAGAGTTTCCTGGAACTGAGAATTTTGGGCCTAGAGATCCTTCACAGTTTTCTCTAGATCCATCTTGCTTAAATAAACAACAGAAAGATAAGGAAACCTGTTATGCAAAAACCTGGCATGTTATGATGCATGGAATACGTACATGCAAATGATTTCAAGGATTAATGAAATTTAAATTTGTATAGACAAAGAATGAACAAACGTTAATTTTCATTAAGCAAAACAAGAAAGATTACATCATGCCTTTTGGGCTTATAACATAAATTTCTAAGATAAGAAGACTGAACACATCCTCTTCGGTGCGAGATAGGCATTCACACTTTGCTCTTCTTGTAGCTGCTTCGTAAACTCCAAGACCCTCTTCTCACTAGCATAGAATTGAGCTTCGAAAGTATCCCGTTCTTCCTTAAGCTGAATCCACCCTTTTTGCAAGTCTTCGAGAGAGGTAGGCTTGTCGGGATGGAGGATAGTGTAGGGAACATCTCCTTCAACCACAGGCTCCATGATAACTGGCAAGATGGAGGGATAAGGCATCACAATTTTCTGAGCACGAGCTCGAACCCATTTAAGGTAAGGCTCGAGGGGAAAGTAATTCTTATGTCCTAGTGTCTTTCTATCCACCTTGTTCAACATCCTCCAAGCTCGGATAAACCTCTGACGGTAACCTTAATTGTCATTCTCATAGTCAAATACCACTCCTTGGATAAGCATCTCATGTGGACCATCCCTTCGGGTGTAACCAAAATGTCGTAAGGCTAAGCAATGGTTGTAAGTGATACCTCCTCTAATGCCAAGTAAGGGGACATTAGGGAATTCTCCACAACGGTCGACGATAGTAACATTCTCCAAAGATCTGGAACACCAATGAATATCTGAATGTCTGAGCATCATCAACCTATCAGACTACCTTGAACCTTGCTCATTTTTCAATACATATTGGGGAAGATGTGAAATAAACCATCTTGCTAAGAGAGGAGTGAAACACATAAGTATACCTCTCTTCCTCATAGTGTAAGAGTGAAAAGAACGTAAGATGTCTCCTAACAAAGTGGGTATCGGGTTACGAGACATGAAGATTTTGACAACATTTACATCTATGAGTTGATCAGGATTTGGAAACAAAACCATCCCATAGACGAGAAGGGCCACAATTTCTTCAAAAGCTTGTAAATCCAAGGAGTTCCAACAATCTTGATCTTTCTCAAACAAGAACTTGGCCAAAAAACCTTTGACACCACTCCTTGTTTCCCAATTAGTTGTGACATCAGATTGTTGCAAGTCTAGGGCTTGAGCCATCTCTTCAGGTTTTGGATCTCTTTCCATACCGTTGAAGGGTAGTTGATTGAGAATGGGAATCTTCAAGAGTTGGGAGAATTCTTCCAAAGTTGGCATAAGTTTATAATCGGGAAAAGTGAAGCAATGGTGTAGAGGATCAAAGAATTGGAAGAGCACCTTCATCATATCTTCATCAGTGTTGGAGGTAACCAAGTTTAAAAGGCGACCATGTCTTTCGGTAAATGGAGAATTCTAAGGAACCCTTGATGCTAACTTTTTGAGTTGAGAAGGGATCCTTACGAGATTGACTTTAATGGTTTTCCTCCGAATAGAATCCATGTCCTACAAAACAGAACAAAGATAAATCCCAAAAATCCTTGAAATGGTTAGTGACTATGAATATGATGTTATGATGTTTATGATTTTATGTACAAGTAAATATATACAAACAAAACAAACAAGTACTTAGGTTTAGGCTTGCATGGATTCTCATAGGTAAGTAACCTCTTGAAGTTTAGTTAGCTCAAACATGTCCTAGAAATAGTAATCGGGTTCTAAGGGAGCTCAATATCACTGGTTTGTCTTCTCGGGAATTGTTTCAGCGCAAGCCTCTTTAATGGAAACCGAAATATCCCAAAAAGCCAAACCTCAATGAGTGTAGTATCGAGTATCTATCAACTTCGGACTACACCAAAGCTGGTCATCTCACTACATCCTAATGGCCAAGTTAGTCAAGTAAAGGTTCTAAAGTCAGTTAGTGTTTCATGACATCACTCAGTGGCCCCGTATTCTCGTTGACTACTCAAGGGCTATCGATACCCACAAATATGCCATACTAACGTAGCTATTTATTAGACCATGTCGGTATACCCCACACAGTTTCTGCAACGTATTGCTACTTACCTATAAGGTATCCCAAATCCGGGTAGAGGACTTAAACCCAAACAAAGAACCAAAATATAAATCATACAAGTCAAACAATGAAAGCAAGTAAAGGTGATCTAGCCCTAAGGTAACCCCACTTTTAAGACACTCCCCAACAGAGTCGCCAGTTCTGTGATACGGTGGGAGAAATGACTTGGGTGTTTTGCATTTTATCGCAAATGTTGCGGTTAGCAAGAGTCGCCACTGACTTTTCTTTTATCCAAAAGGAAAGGCTGAAAAGAACAGGAAAGACCTTTGAGATTATTTCTTGAGTTCGGGGGGTAGATTATTAAAAGGGAAGGTGCTAGCGCCATTTTCATCCATAGTTATCTATGGGCTCTTAGTTTCTTGCTAGATCAATTGCTTTTGTTTGAAAATGTGCTTTGTGTGGTTTTTTGAAAGTATTTTGAAAAGGCGCCATCGTTTAGGCAAACTTTGTAATAGTTCTGGTTCGTAAGAACGTATACAAAGTGTTGAGCTTTTGAAAAATGTTTTCAAGTTTGGAAAATGTTTTGAAAGTTTTTTGGAAAGTGTTGGTGTTTGTTTTGAAAATAAGCAAGGAGTGTTTGATTTGGAATTGAGCAAGCAACTAGGAACAATTTACCTACTCAAAAGTCTTAGTTCATTTCTTCCTCTCCTTTGATATTGTTATATTACCATTGATTTGGTAAGAAACCCTATCTTTGGATGTAAAGGGACAGGCGTGGGTCATCGTATAGCCAGGATAGCAATGTTGTGAAATATATTAGCAATTCTCTTTGAGGGACTAAGTTCATTTTGAAAGGCAACTGTGATAGTGTCATCGAGGGACTATGATCTTGTATTTTCGATCGCTTTTGCTAAGATATTCCACATGCATAACATGGCCATTTTTCATAAGGCAATAAAGTGGATTTACCCTAAGGGTGTAGGTGTGTAAGTGTGTTGATTTACACGCATTGTTTTGTCTTGATTTAGGGTTCGCTAACTTGTTGATTTTGATCTTTCCATACAAACCCTAATTTACTAGCATTTATATATAAAGCATTAAATTGCGGAAAAATAAAAAATTAGGTTATAACATCATTAGGGGAGGGGGTATACAAGTTTACAAATGGGGATTTTGCAAGAAAATTAAATCTAATTAACTATTACAACCACATTGAATAAATATACAAAATTGAAGATAAAATGCAAGAATGCAAAATGGAAAAAAATGATTTTTCTGAAAGGATTTTAACCTAACCCTAATTAAGAAAATGATTAATTAAATTTAGCTAAAACTAAAACCTAAATTAATTAACAAAGAATAATAAGTTAAAAATGATTTTTTAGGGTTTTTCATGAAAAGGTTTTAAATTTTAAAAAAAAAGGGAAATTAATTAATTAAAATAAAGCTAAGTTCTAAATTAATTTAAATTCAGAAAAGAAAATAATGTAATAATTAATCCTAAGTCTAGATATTAATTCATAAAAAGAAATTAATTTGTTAAAAGAAAATGTTTTTTTTGGTCTTTTTTGTATTTATAGAGCAAATAAAATAAGTAAGTATAAATAATAAGTAAAATATTTTTTTATATTTTTATTAACAAAAATGATAATAATAATAATAATAATAATAAAATAATAAAATAATAAAAGTAATTTGAAAACTAAAAATAAAATAAAGAAAAAGAAATTGAAATAAGAAAGTCAGGCGTGCAAAAATGAGATTAGGGTATGAAGAAGGAAACAAAATGCCAGGCCCATGCTGGAGGCCCAGCGCTGTAAAAAATTTAAATGGAAGTGAGAAAATATGAAGAAAAAAAAAGGCAAAAAGGGTACCACTGGGGCTCGAACCTAGGTCCCTCAGGTTACAGGCGCGCACTTTAACCACTGGCTGTACTTCATCTTCAACCTCCAGCCAAAGGATCTGTAACTTGCTCATTCCTCAACCATTTTAAAAAATGTAAACATGAAACTTGGGCATTTTTCCATCACGAAGCCAACCATGTAATTAATTTAAGCTAACATTCATAAATAAGAATGAATTTATGAAAGTACCAAATTCTGACCTAAATGTTTCAGCAAGTTCAAACTCAAAATTCTCCATGCTCAAGAAACATAAATGAACTCTATGGACATGTATAGTTTCAGGGCAATGATATCTACATTCTATCTTCACAAATGCAAGCCTAACAATTCCTAAATAATGAGACAAAAGTTCAAGAAAAATACCTCAAAACTGGAAATTGTGAAATGAGTTTGAGCTTGTTTCAAGTGATGGTGATGATCAGGTTAGCTTCCTTGAACCTCTAGGAAGCTAATGCAATGGCTGGCTTAAACTGAAAGTGGCTGGAATGGTCTGGAGAAGTCCAACTGCAATGCTCTGTTTTTGAACTTGGAAGTTGATGAAGATGATGTTACAATCGTGTAACAAGGACAAGGATGGCTTATGTATGATGTTTGGAAGCTTTTGGAAGCAAAAGTCCAAGAAACGCACGAGTGGTTTTTGATTTTGGGATTTCTGGACAGAATATGCAACAATGGAGGTCTGTTATGCAAATATGACTTTGATGGAGTTTGAGAGGTTGTGTATTCGTGTGTTAGCTTGCAAACAACTTGTTTATATGTATGTAAAAAGGTTGTCACACTTGAGAGGGTCAGAAGCACAAGATATAGACTTATGGCTAT
Organism: Vicia faba; assembly: GCA_948472305.1. Lineage (NCBI taxonomy): Eukaryota > Viridiplantae > Streptophyta > Magnoliopsida > Fabales > Fabaceae > Vicia > Vicia faba. The sequence continues at coordinate 68,394,249 of OX451738.1, read as the reverse complement.
GTTAATTGATTTTGAAGAAAAGTGAAAAACATAGTTTCAAGGCATAGTACAAGCATGGTCTGAGTTGTTAGAGGCTTTAGACAAGTTTCTTGTGGCTTTTAGATTGTGTGTGATCTAAAGAAAACAAGTGCAAATCTCAAGAATTGACTTTGTGCATAAAAGCCACTTTTCCAAAATGGCAATGTTGCCTTTCTTCCTAAAATGGTATTAAGCATGGGCAATGCATTGAATGCTTGAATTAAAGCTTCCAACAGCCGTGTCAATATTTAATTATTGAGTGCAAAACAAGTTTGAGGCCTGCAAAGCAAAGATTATGCAGCCTAGGCTTGGATTTGAATTCTTGTTCATCATGGAAATGACCTATAATTCAAGAATGAATGTCCAACTTCTTGTCTTAGAATATCTTTTCTCAAGCATGATCTCAATGAGTTCTTGTACAATTTGGAAAGCTTGTAGCATCCTCTAAAACCTTTATGTTGATCACTTTTGAAAATTCCCCTTGGAACTATGTGAAGAATTGCCATGAAGTTAGGTCAAAATCCTGCCTAAACTAGGGCAAAATTTCACTAAGTTTCCAAGTTTTATGAACATGTATTCACAAAATCATAACTTGAAATCCATACATTTCTAGGAGAATTTGTGTTTTACAATGTTTTAGATCTTATTGAGATCTACAACTTTCATGTTTAAAGTTTCCTTTGAATCATCTTGCATCATGGTGAAAACTTTGCTCAAAGTTGTGAAAAAATATGAAATTTCCAACACATTGAAAAATTTCTAAGTTTAGAAATTTTGACTTTTCAAAATGAAATCTTGACTTTTGATTTCTTGATGAATAAGTTTCATGTTTTGACATGTTTTGATGGATTGTAATCTTTGACATTTGATTTTGACCAAAAAGTCAAAGTTTGACTTTTCATTGTACAACTAATTTTTGATCAGTTGACTGAAAATTCATCTGTCAACCAATTGGACTTGAGGAATGTTTCGAGCCATTTAATTAGGCCAAATGATGAATTTGAGTCCTTGAGATCATAACTTAAACCAATCAATCATTTGCTAAGTCAAAAAACAGAAATTTCCCTTTCTCAATCAAAAAATACTAATTTTACCCATTTTGCCCTTTTGATGATCTAATCAAATTTCTTGAGGAATTATGATCCAAACTTGATCAAATGACATATATGAGTTCATAATGTTGATATGGATCAAAAGTCATGAAGTTTGACAGTAAATTGACCACAGTTGACTTTTTCCCCAATACAGCTGATTTTAGGTCAATTGATCAATTGACTGGGCTAAAATGTGATCCAAGACTTGAAACTTGACATGAGCAATCTTGAGAGTCCAAAATGATCCATGAAAGTCATATGAGACATTAAAAGTTCATTTGTCCTTGTGCAATCTCAAACCCTAATTTTCAGTCATCATTACTTGAGGAGGTATCTTGAGCTGATCAACCCTAGTGCAGTCTTGAACCAAAGGAGATTTTGTGGGAGATTACTTGATAAATGAGAGGAAAATTTTTGGGGTACAACATGCACAATTTTCCTTTCTTCATTTCACTCTCATCTTCATCTCCTCCAACTCACTCTCCCTCTCTCTGCAACTACTTCAAACCTCCACCTTCCTTGAAGCTCACACGCACCAAAACACTCCATTTCACACTGAAACTCTCTTTGTACCTCACTCATATACCTATGAACCTCATTCTCATGATGCATCAGTTCAATCCTCACGCATAAACGAGCATGCAACAACATTAATTTATTAGAAAATAGTTTAGTTTTACATCTTAATAATAGTTTTGATGATAACAAATATATATATATATATATATATATATATATATATATATATATATATATATATATATATATATATATATATATATATATATATATATATATATATATATATATATATATATATATATATATATATATATATATATATAAAGAATAATTTTGGTTTCTAATAAATTATTTAAATATATAGAGAAGTTCTGATAAAGAAGCATAGAATTTGGCGAATAATTTATGCTAAAAAGATCTGATAAGAATATATGTACAAACTAAATTAAAGTATCACGCTCAATAGAAGTTCTGATGTTATAACTTCTAAAGCACTTAAGCTCAAGCTATACTCTGATAAGCGGAGTTCTGGTAGAACAAAGGAAGTCTCAACACATTCATCTATTCTGAAGTTCTAAGACTCGCCACTTAAGCTCATACTATACTCTGATGAGTGAAAGTCTGAAGAACAAATAAGCTTTAACGTATTTGTCACATTCAAAGTTCTGATTACATGCAGTCGAGCTCAAGAAACTCTGAAAGGACTGAATATCCAACATCACATTAATGATAATCAATACAGTATCAAGAAAGTAACGGCTGAATAATTATGATTGGGAACAACATCTGTATGTTTGGAAAATGCATTTACAACTTTTTATCAACCTTCCAAAATCATCTTCCCACGTCTCCAACAGATCTCTTGGATCAAATTCCTACATAAAGAAGACTATGAAGAAGAATCAAACATCACTCACACATACCAACAAGAGTGATCAAAAACATTCTCTCTTATTTTTATCTCTTGAATTATCACAGTGCTTTAATCTTGTGTAAACATCACAAATGTGATATAGATTTTTAGAAGCATTTGTTAAACACGTTATTTCTGTTAGATAAGTTGCAATTCCTTGAGAAATCAAGTTGTAGTTTGATCTCAAGAAGACATCGACAATTGTCTTCGTGTTATGTAAATCAATTTTTGATTAGTGGATTAAGACCTCGATTAAGAGAGGCGAAATCACTTTGGCGGGTGGACTAGAGTAATTTTGAGTTCAAAACGAACCAGGATAACCAACGTGTTTTATAGCTTTAATTTTTGAAAACTCCAATTCAAACCCCCATTTTTTGTATTTTTCTATCCTTAAATTGGCATCAGAGCGCCTGGTTTCTGGGTGCTAACACTTAATTGTGTCAAAAAAAGATCCTACCAAGAAAAACACTATGATGGAACTAGTTCAGAACAACAACAATGAATACTATGATGATAAAGACAAAATAAACGACATACCCCCAATGTTTGACGGTGAAAATTTTGATTACTAGAAAGACATAATCAAAAGTTTCTTTCTAACTCACGACGCTGATCTCTGGGATATGGTGACTGATGGCTACATTCATCCTAGTGATGAAAATAGTCAGAAGATTGATCGAAAGAAAAGGATAGATCAACATAAGAAAGAGTTCAGAAATCATCACAAGGCCAGAACGATTCTCTTGAGTTCCATTTCATACACCGAGTATGAGAAGATCACAAACAGAGATTCTATAAAGAAATGTTTGACTCTTTAAGAATGACACATGAAGGCAACACACACGTCAAAGAGACCAAAGATCTTGCACTCATCCAGGAGTACAAAGCTTTCAAGACAGAAGAAGATGAAATAGTTGAGACAATGTTCTCAAAGTTTCAAATTTTGGTTGCTGGGTTGAAAGTTCTGGACAAAGGCTATTCAAAAGCAGATCATGTAAATAAAATCATCAGAAGCGTACCAAAGAAATGGAGACCCATGGTCACAGCCTTAAAGCTTGCCAAAGATCTGAACAATACATCTCTTGAAGAACTTATCAACTACTTAAGAAGTCATGAGATAGAACTAGAAGAAGATGAGCCCCAAAAGAAAGGTAAGTCTCTTACTCTTAAATCTAATAAAAAATATGAAACTAAAGCCTTTCATGCAAAAGAAGAAAACTCTGGAGGATCCTCATCAGAAGAAGACAAATTATCTCTTCTCTCTAGAAGGGTCCAACAACTATGGAAGCAGAAACAAAAGAAATGTAGAAATCCTAGGAGATCAAGTGGTTATTCTGAATCATCCTTTGGCTACAAAAAGTTAAGAAACAAATATGTTGTTTGTTACAAATGCAAGGAACCTAGTCATTAGAAAAGTGACTATCCTAAACTTCAGAAAGAAAAGCCAAAGAAGATATTTAACAAAGAGAAGAAGAAAAGTCTTATGGCTACTTGGGATGACTCATAATCTTCTGAAGTAAAACCAGAATCAGAAGATAAACGTGCCAATATCGCTTTATTAGCCAAAATATCAGATGACACTAATTCATCTGAATCAGAATCAGACTCAGAAGCAGAAGATGCATTCTCTAACTTTTCTAGATCTCAATTAGAAGATAGTCTGTCAAAAATTCTTGAAAAATATTAGAAACTTCAATTCAAATACAGGAACCTGAAACATGGTCTAGTATCTGACTCTGAAGAAACTAGAAAACTAAAAGTAGAAAATTATGAGCTAAAAGAAACCATCTCTAAACTTAAAAATGAAAATTTTATTATTAAAAACAAGTTACAGAAAGCTCAGAAAGAATCTATCTCAAAAGGTTCAACTAGTTCTGATAGCATCATAAAATAATATAATTATAGTTTTCAAAAATTTCAAGCTAAAACATAGATAGAAGCAAGATGGATTCAATGATATATGGAGTTAGCAGAAACGAAATAAAAGGTGTAAGATATGTGAAACCAAAAGGAAAAGAACCAAATCAACCAAAGAAAGTTGATGATATGGTCATAAAACACACATCTTTAAACTCACAGTTCACATATGGACACACACATGATATAAAATATACTAGTGAATCTTACTCTAAGAATTCTCTTGTGAAACCAAAATTCAATCAGAATTTTGGAAACTCTAACAAACAAGGACCCAAAAAGATATATTTACCCAAGGATAAAATCATCTATGTTGCAAATGTCTTTAACAGCAAAGTTGAAACACCAATTTTTGTACCTGGACTCTGGATGCTCTCGACACACGACAGGAAGAAAGCATATGTTCCAAAGCCTGGAACTTAAATCTGGAGGATACGTAGGTTTTTGGAGGCAATATGAAAGGAAATATTATTGGCTATGGAACCCTTGGAATTGAAGATAGATCTTCAGAAAATAAAAGTTCAAAACTTCAGCCAAACAAAGAAGAAGACATCACAAATATTACAACAACTTCTGAAGAATCCATCCAAAAAAGACAATCCAGAAGTAGCTTAGCACATACTGAAAACATGATTCTGAGAAAGAAAGATGATTCAATGAGAACAAGATCTACATTCAGAAATACTGAAGAGTCTCTCATGGGATTAGTGTCTCTGATCAAACATACTTTTATAGACGAAGCACTTCTAGACAATAATTGGATACTTGCAATACAGGAAGAACCAAATCAATTTACCAGAAATGATGTATGGGATCTAGTTCCTAAACCAAAAGGCTTCAACATCATTGGAACTAAATGGGTCTTCAGAAACAAGCTAAGTGAACAAGGAGAAATTGTCAGAAATAAAGCACAAATGGTTGCACAAGGTTATAGTCAACAAGAAGGGCTATACTATACATAAACCTTTGCTCCAGTCGCTAAGTTAGAACTTTTTAGACTTTTAAATTCATTTGTTGTAAATAATGACATCACTCTTTATCAGATGAATGTCAAAAATGCCTTTTTTTAAATGGTTACATTGATGAATAAGTTTACGTGCACCAACCCCTTGGTTTTGAAAATACAAAACATCCAGAATATGTTTATAAACTTAAGAAATCGGTATATGGTCTGAAACAAGCTCCCAGAGGTTGGTATGAAAGACTAAGTAACTTTCTCTTAGTAAATGATTTTACCAGAGGGAAGGTGGACAAAACTCTATTCTATCAGTCATTTAAAAATGACATTCTGATTTGTCAAATATACGTACATGATATAATTTTTGGATCTTCTAAAGCCTCCTTAGACAAAGAATTTTCTAAGACTATGCATGCATAATTTGAAATGAGCTTGATGGGTGAATTCAAGTTCTTTCTAGGAATTCAAATCAATCAAAATCCAGAAGGAACCTACATACATCAAAGCAAGTATGTTAAAGAACTTCTGAAGAAATTTGATATGTCAGAAAGTAAGCCATCCAAAACTTCTATGCATCCTACATGTATTCTGGAAAAGGAAGAGGTAAGTAAGAAAGTATAACAGAATCTCTACAAAGCTATGATTGGTTCTCTCATATATTTAACAATTCCAAGACCTGATATTCTATATAGCATTTATCTTTGTGCCAGATTTCAATCAGATCATAGAGAATCTCACTTAACAACAGTTAAGTGAATTTTCAAGTATCTGAAAGGTACTACTAATCGTGGTCTTTGTTATAGAAAATCCAGAGAATATAAATCAGTAGGGTATTGTGATGCTGAATTTTCTAGAGATAGAATAGAAATAAAAAGTACTTTTGGAAGCTGTCAGTTTCTAGGAGATAACTTAATCTCATGGTCCAGCAAAAGACAATCCAGTATTGCACTATCAACTGCTGAAGCTAAATATATAGCTACAGCTGAATGTAGTACTCAGATTCTCTAGATTAAAAGTCAGCTTGAAGATTTTCATATTTATGAGAGTAACATTCCTATCCTCTATGATAATACTTTTGCTATATGTTTTTCAAAAAATCCTATTTTATATTCTAGGGATAAATATATAGAAACTAAACATCATTTCATTAGGGACTATACTCAGAAGAGAATTATTTGCTTAAAATTTATAGACACAGACCATCAATGGGTTGATGTTTTCACAAAACCCCTTGCTGAAGATAGATTTAAAACACCTCAGTATGGAATTATGCCCTGAACGAAAATGTAGTTTTTGTATATTTAATCCTCAGAATTTTTTTATTTCTTTTTGTTAACATTTGAACAATAGTTCTTCAGAAGTGAGAAGGAAAATTGTCTCTGAAACTATCCAGAAGATCTGAACATTTTCTAAAAACGCTTCATTTCAAAGATAGACATAAGCAGTTCACCACCTTAACATTTGTCAAACCTAAACGCTAAGCCACTCTCTGAGGCTGAACACATGTTCAAAATCTGAAGGGCTGAAATGTTTGAGTTGATGAATTGAGGCGTGAGTCACATCGGTGACTGTTTACAAAATCTTAGCCGTCCCCTTGTCAAAAATCATTATTACTGTTAATAATTTTTGTTATTTTATTAATTGCAATTAATTTCATGTTTGCTCTCCATTGGCTATTTATACCTCACTTTCACCACATATCACTTTCACACCTTCACTCTCAATCACCCTGTTTTTTCTGAATTTGCACATTTTCCCTTTTGTGTGCTCTCAAACCCTAAGTCTATGAACAATGACTTATTCTTCTTAACAACATCAAAAGTATCAAGATCCTGCTCCTCAAATCAACATCGTTGGTTCATCCTGTACTTCCAAAAAAGAAAGGTATGTTGAACCTACAAGAAATCTCCTTACTCCTATTGATACTCTTGAAGTTCTCTATGAACTTATAGTTAATTTTGAAAGCATGAAAGAAAATGGGTATGACCTTACTCCTGATGTTGAATTTCAAGGGTGGACAAAATACTTTGATCGGTTAATTGGTCCAGTTTTTCACAAACTGGTTAAAGAATTCATGATTCATGCTACTACATCAAATCATCAAGTAACTTCTTATGTAATGGGAAAGAAGATTATCATCACCGAAGATCTCATTGGAAAGCTCATTGGTCATGATGGAAGCAACATTAGGTGCAGTAAAATGGTAAATAAAGGTTCTGACCTAACCATTGTCTCCAAAGAAATCTTCTCTTTTGGACAACCCTCCAACAAGATCAAAGATCTGAAAGACTATCTCAAAATTTGGTCTAGAATAATTCTGGGATGTATCAATCATAGAAAACCAACTAGTTCTCCAGACTACATCAACATTGATCAATAATACTTGTTGTACTTCATAGAAACCAAGGCCAAAGTTCACCTCCCTCATATTATTTTCATTCATCTGAAGACCAATGTCAAGGAAACAAGATAAGAAGAAAGAACTAAAAGAGATTAGATTCTGCTAGGAAGGTTGATCTGAGATATTCTGACAGAACAAGCTGATAGAACATCTGAGTGAAGCTTAATTAGCTAGTGTTCTGGAACCTTGCATTGGAAAGCCTTTCAGCTCCAAGAATCTCAAGAAGATGAAGATTATAGAAACCATTAAGAAGGATCCCACACTTAATGTGCAAAGGAAGTCATCACCACCAGAAGAGTCCCTTTGAAGGATTTTCCTCTCTTCACTCAAGTAAACTCATCCCCAAAAGTTGTCCTTAGATATCTGGAAGTTTGAAAAAGTGATGGTACAATTCCAGATATAAATATCCTAGATCTCAGGCAACAACCTCTAGAAGTTTCTACCAGAAAGTCAAGGAAAAGGAAAGCTACTGGAGAAGTAACTTCTCAGAAAACTCCTAAAGCTGCTAAAAAGAAAGGTAACTCTTCTTTTGTTTTTGTTGTCGAATCAATTTTCTTATATGCATTTGAACCCTCCTCATCTCCAAAGCCCGCTGAAAATACCTCACCACAAACTATTGATGACTTTGACATAGAAATTGATACCACCATACCCACTAATCATCCTCTGATTAATCCCTCTTCTACCCAATTTGCTCAAACTCAGCCAGAACTTGCACAAGTTCTATCTGATATTGATCAATTTGATCCATTCTTTGAAGCTCGTCAAACAGAAAATCCAAATACTACTTCTGAACAAATTCCTGAAACCACACCAGCCATTCCAGGAATCACCTTCCCTCTCAACACCTCTCAACCACCAAATATCTCCACCAAACCTTCACAAGAGTTTTTCCTTCCAGATATTTCCTCTCCTTATGATTCAACACCACCTAAAACTCCTATCATCATTTCCAACTCTCCAAATCCCACTGACTCCTCAAAAATCCTCTTAGAACCATATTGACCTAGAAGCCTGGGACAATCTTGTCACGTCTTTTCAGAAAATAGCCATTCTAAAACCAACACCAAAACCATCCAAATCATACATTGGTAAATCTCTGCTGGTTTTTGAGATAGAAATGCAGGAATGGGTTAACTCTCTGAAGCAAGCTTGCATGGATAATCTTAATCCAGCTGTTTCTAATTCTCTCTACACTCAGTTCAGAAAATGGTTTAATTATGAATCTCTGAAGATGAAGGAACTTAGTTATGAAATTGCTCAATAGAACTTCTGCGATCATTTGAATATCTTCAAGGATCAATTTCTATGTCTATGGGTAAGGAAACCCCTTCGTTTTCTAGACAACACTCCTTGGGAAGCTCCACAGGAATCAGAATTTCAGGAACCATCTCCTCAACCTCAACCTCTGTTCGATTTTGTAGACAAAGGCATGTCAGTTGAAGAATCTCTTAAGAAAGAATCCACTATAGTAACTTCTATGAATATTGCTTCTACTGTTGAAACAACTTCATCTTTTCTAGTGTTAAAATTTATGGATGAGTTGAAGAAAGAGAATGAAGCTATTAGGGAAAGTCTGGATAAACATGATGAAACCAACAAATAAATTAAGGGGATTCTAGGCAAGCAAGAAGAATCAAACAATCAGATCAAAAGTCTCCTGGAAGCATTGTTCACATGACTTCCACCTCCTTCACATCCTTATATCTAGTCCTTTTCTTGTTTCTCATATGCTTTATGTTTAAACTTTTATTTGTCTGCTTTTGTTTATATTAATCTCTATTCTTGAATACATAACCTTTTTGTTCTCTTTACATGTTTTTATTGCTTTTTGATTAATGACAAAAAGGGGGGAGAACATAAGATATTTTGAATATAATAGTGTCGAGACTAAGTCTCAAACATTTTTGATAACATAACCTCTGTTTCACTTTTTGAAAAGCAAACATGAAAAATGTCTCTTGAAAGTAACTTCTACCACATGGACTTATAAGAACTTCCATCAAAATCTCTGATAAAACATCTTCATGGAAGTAGCTATTTTTTTCTTTATCTGAGTATTCAACTCAAGGGGAGACCCTAATGCTTTATGTTCTTACTCGTCATCATCAAAAAGGGGGAGATTGTTAGAACATAGTTTGGTTCTACATCTTAGTAATAGTTTTGATGATAACAAATACATGATATATAAAGAATAATTATGCTCTCTAATACATTATTTAAATATGCAGAGAAGTTTTGATAAAGAAGCATAGAAGTTGGCGAACAAATTGCACTAAGAAGATCTGATAAGAATATCTGTATAAACTAAATTAAAATATCACGCTCAATAGAAGAAGTTATGATGTTATAACTTTTAAAGCACTTAAGCTCAAGCTATAATATGATAAGTGAAGTTCTGATAAAACAAAGGAAGTCTCAATGCACTTATCTATTATGAAGTTCTAAGACTCGACACTTAAGCTCAAGCTATACTCTGATAAGTTAAATTTTGAAGAACAAATAAGCTTCAACGTGTCTATCACATTCAAAGTTGTGATTACATGCAATCAAGCTCAAGAAACTCTGAAAGTACTGAAGATCCAATATCACATTAATGATAATCAATATAGGATCAAGAAAGTAATGAGTGAATAATCATGATTGGGAACAACATTTGTATTTTTGGAAAGTGCATTAACAACATTTTATCAACCTTCCAAAAAACGTCTTCTCATGTCTCCAACAGATCTCTTAAATTAAATTCCTATAAAAAGAAGACTATGAAGAAGAATCAAACATCACTCACACATACCAACAAGAGCGATAAAAAAGATTCTCTCTTATTTTTATCTCTTGAATTATCATTGTGCTTTAATCTTGTGTAAACATCACAATTGTGATATAGCTTTTTAGAAGCATTTGTTAAACACATTATTTCTGTTAGAAAATTTGTAATTCCTTAAGAAACCAAGTTGTGGTTTGATCTCAAGAAGACGTCGACAATTGTCTTTGTGTTGTGTAAATCAAATTTTGATTAGTGGATTAAGACCTCGGATGAGAGAGGCAAAATCACTTTGGCGGATGGACTGGAGTAGTTTTGAGTTCAAAACGAACCAAGATAACCAACATGTTTTATAGCTTTAATTTTTGAAAACCCCGATTCAAACCCCTATTTTTGTGTTATTTTATCCTTCATAATTCTCTTTTATTAATTTTTATAGTTTTGTTTTAATAATAATGGTTGAGTAAAAAATGAAAATAAATTTGATAAACAATAGTGTGATGATGATGTTGCATATTTCGTTGGGCCTCTTACTATGCATACCCTCTTGCTTGGCCTGTTACATCACTTTTTGAAGCCTGAAGCAAATTGTTACAAAAAAAATTTCTGGACCCCTTTTCAGAGCCCATGCGTTTTGGAGTGTGTCCAAACCTTTAGTTGGTCCACACTCCCAGCCTATCCATGCACCCCCTGACTGTAGAATTTTTTTTAATTCTTAGCTTTCTTTTCACAATTTTTGGTAATAAAAATACATATTAAAAACAATAAAAAAATATTAGATTTAAGAGGCATATTTAGGAATTAATTAGGATATTTCTTTTCCCTTTTTTAACTCCTTTTATTAATTTTAATCAATAGTTTTGTTCATTTTCATGATATGTGTTTGTTTGCAACTTATGGTACTATTTTGGTATGGATTGTATGCAATATATTTGAGGTTGTCATTATGCTTGTGTTCTTGACATGATACCTTAGTTTTGTTTTAGTTTGATTTTAATATTTGATTAAATTGAATTAGAATTAGACATTAGGCTTTAAAACCAAGCATGACAATGACTAAGTGGAATTTCCCTTGATCCCGACTTTAGGATCACATTGCATGATAACATTAGGGCTTGAGTTTCCCCTAGATTTTCCCTCTTATGCGTTCATTCTAAAACTAAAACTCTTTTCATATCAAAAACTTCAAAATACTTAACAAATAAAGATGTGAATCGTATGCAGTTGAGTCTTATGGAAAAGAGTGAGGCAGTACATTTCTAACTTTTCTCTTTTTCCATTTCCGAACTTTATTACGTTTCAATTCACAAAATCTTTCACAAATAAGCAGAGAAATAGTAGATATCCCTGCATTGGAAGTCATTTTCTGTCATCCCAACAAAACTCACAACAAATTCAAAACTTCTTTTTCCTTAGGGATTTCCTCTTTAAACTTTTTTGAAAGACATGTTAATTTCGTTCTATGCAATGCGTGAGTCTCCAAAGGTCGAGCTACAATAGGATTCAAATTTAACATCGTTCATAAAAAACACACAACAAACCAAAACTTTTGAGGTGAACTACGAGTTCCCCGATCCTCCATTGCACGAAGGGGGTATGTAGGCATAAAGGTTCGCAACCGCGGCAAGCGCAATAGTTAAAAACTTTTATTTTTTTCTTAAGCAATTCATGCATGCATTCCCATAACAAGTAAGCATTAAATATAAAACACCCTTAGATTAGAACAACAAGAGTGGGTCTCATGGAGTACCAAAAACGTGAGGGATGTTAATGTCTTCCCCTTACGTAATTGACTTCCATACCCTTTCTCTTGGTCACAAGACCATCTTATCCTTCTTTTGGGGTTTTCTCTATATTTTCTCTTCATTAGGGATAAATAAAGTTCGGTGGTGACTCTGTGTTTTTTCGCGGCGCGACACATACACACTGATAAATCACACATAATCATCTTTTGTCGGGGTTCCATCTAGGTGAGGTTTGATAACGTCCAATTAGGTTTTTGTAACCAAAAATATTGGGTTGAGAATTATGGGTTTCATTCAGAAAAACCTAGGGTTTGTCTTCCAAGATATTTGGTAGATTTTTAGGTTTTATACAAACACTTTGAAAAGAGGATTTTGTCCAAGTGAAAGCTTTGGAGTTAGGGTAATCCAAAGGAGTAGCGAGAGAATGCCGAATCAAATTGGAAGTTCTTGTGTTCAATAGTTACAACTGATGGTGCAATAAGAGCGTTGGAGTTAGGGTAACCCAAAAGAGTAGAAATATTCGACAAATCAATTGGTAGCTATTGTGTCTTGGTATTGCTTAAGATTAAAAGAAGAGAATGGATTGAATCAATAACAAACGGTTAGGGTTTGTGGGGTTTCGCTTGGAGTAGTTCTCTTGTAATAATTTTTTGTAAATTAAGAATTGACTTCTCAATTTCATTTAAAATTGGGGGCAGACGTAGCCACTTGCAAGGACAAAGTGGTGAACTTCCTTAACAAATCCTTGTGTAACCCTATTTTATCTTTTACTCGCTTTTATTTTTCATTACGTAATTTGTTGAATTTCATTTTTTTTGATCGATCGACTCGTAAGAGCTTTTCTGTGATTGTTTTTGTTTAAATTGGTTTGTTGATTAGCTTATAATCACTTTGATTATAATTTATTTTTACTATAAATAAAACTCAAAGGAAAATTTTGAAAATTCGATTGCATACCAAGTGTTTGACAAAATTGCATTATTATATATTTTTGTTTAATTACGTTGGAAATAGGTTGCTAGTTAATTGTGATAAATGGGTAATAAATTTTTTATTGTTTTAAGTTTATTAATTCCTCTTATCAACTCATTTATTCCATAAGGATTTTTGCATATCCGAGTTCCAATAACTAGGTTCGTATAGACGACTTTTATCGATCTACACTAAAACCTTCCGCTTGCACTCTTTTCAAATAAAATTATTTAACTACCAAATTTTGATTGGTATTTTTAGCTTAGTGATCTATTCACCCTCCTCTATTCACACTCTTATGAATAACAACAGTGACACAACACCAGTACAATTCTTTCCTCACAAGCAATTTTCACTCATAAGGTACTAAGATAAATTTGGTGAAAGAGAATATATAAAGAAGTAGAGATAAATCGTAAAGAATTAGGAAAACTCTGAATTATGTTATGAAATGAAGTGAGGAGATATAGGATAAAAATTGGCTCAAAATGGAAATAATCCATGGACTAAATTAATGGCCTAATCGATTAGCTCCTCAATTAAGTGTATCTAATAATCGATTATTATGGCCCATCAAATAAGGTTTTGATATAGATTCGTTACTAATCATCAAGATATTTCTATAGTCGACTATAGACTCGATTAAGCACCATTTAATCGATTAGACGGTTTATAAAAAATTGTCATAATAAAGCAGAGTCTCACCTAATCACCTGACTAGTAATTGAAAACATTTTATGTGATTGTATTAAGTAAAGAGAGGCCTCAAAAGTGTTTTAAGTGTGTGTGTGTGTGTGTGTGTGTGTGTGTGATTTGCCTTAGTATCTTAAGAGTTACTCTCCTGCTTTTACAAGACTCTAGTCACTTAGACAGACACGACCATACACACTTTGTCTTTTATAACTCTAAAGCTTTCAAGTTCCTTTACTCCGACCTTAAATCTTCTACTTGAGGCGACTTGAGATATATTTAAGTTAATCACCATCATCAAAGAGTTGGAAATATATCATCACTTAGGCGTGTTGTAGGCAGGATCGCCAGCTGCACACCTGGAAACACATAGAGCCATATTCCCATTTTTTATATGATGACAACACATCTCACATGGTAAGTGGTAAAACAAAATAGAAGGATAAATTTATAGAGTATTTAAACTTCCCCTCACATGAGTAGAAATTATATTGAATCCCCCTTGAGAGTATACTTCTCCCCTTTGGTATATTGAAAAAGGAGGGAAACAAACATAACACATAGATCACAAAGCATCATTTTGAGAAAGGGAGGATGTTAGTTCCATGGTTTTATGATTGGATTAATTTTGGTAAAATGTGGTTCTATACTAATGTTGATCAAGATTTTGTAACATCTTCATCAACTGCCATAACAGTTTTACTATTATGTGTTTCAGACAGATGTCGAAGACAAATATCATGTTATTTCAATATGTGTACAACAGGCACTACTATTGTATATCTCTTGACATATTTGATTTGATTTGATGAGATCCTTTTGGATATACCTCATTATTATGCACAGGTCAAGGAGATTATTTAGGAAGAAAGTTAAGATTAAATTGGATTTCGTAAAAAGGATCTTTGAGACTTTTTAGGAAACTTTGAAGATTTGTTCCTATTTTTATGTAAAGATCTCGTAGCTGATTTAAAAAGTGAAGATTATATTTAATTTGAAGAGTCTAAGCCAATTCTACAAGAGTCTATAAATAAGGACTTGCTATGACTTAAAATAGTAAGCATTTACATAGAAGAAACCATGTGTGGAACATAACAGTTTTGGGTTTTGAGAGTCTTTTAGGTTCTTTGTGTTTGTGTTCTTTGTACGTCACTCGTATGTCTTTGATGCATTGATTTGACTGATTGTTTCTTGTTTATCAAGCTATTGTTCTCACTCTTGAGCTTTTAAGTAAAGAGTTGAGTATTGTTCTTAGTTGAAGCTTTTAAGAAAAACTAAGTATTTTTGTATTTGAAGTGGAATCCTCTATTTTGGTTCTTTAAGTCTAGTCACAAGGTTTGTGGTTGTAGGTATATCACTGCAATGATCGAAAGTGAGAGGGGGGTCTCATATCTAGTGCTCTCTAGGTAGAAGTTGCACAAGATAGTGATTAGGTAAGAAGTTATAAACTAGGGTTAGTTTAGCTTTGAACTAATACTATCATAATGGACTTTCTTCCTAGCTTAGTATCCCCCAGAGTAGGTGACATTGCACCAAACTGGGTTAACAATTGATTGTGTTGTTTAATTTTCTACAATTTATATTTCTGCATAATCAATAAGTTTAGCAAGTATTCTGTCAACAAATGTTATAAGATTTGTCTTGACATTGTGTGTAGTTGGGATATCAGTTTGAACATGTGTATTTGAAGTGTCATAATTTCAATTGGTATCAGAGCAGGTACCCTATTCTGTTTATTGGGTGAGCTCTAAGGTGTATATTTTTTTTTGGTACTATGAATTCTGAGGAAAGATTGTCAGATTCTATTACTTGCAATTCAATTCAGTAATTTTTGAAGAGAATAAAAAGGAGGGAAAGAAGGAAGGAACGATCAAATGTCAAAAACATCGTATCTGACATCATTAGTGGGGATATGACTGATCAAGATAGAAGAATGAAGTGTCTTGAGTGTAAATGCTTTGGACATATTAGATCATAATGCCCTACTTTTCTCAAAGGTCAACCTAAGGGAGTGATTGATTCTTGGTCAAATAAGGAATCTACTGAGGAAGAGTCTGCTAAGTCTATGACAACCTTAATAGAAAGATGGGATCCTAAGGAAAATTTCAGAAGTGAAGAGATGCCTCATGATGAATTATCTATCTCCTACAAAGATCTATGCAACGAAAGTGAGAAAATCTATTAAAAAAGAGTAAAATAGAGGATGATCATAGCTAAACTCCAGGTTGAGAAGGATGACTACCTACCTGATAATTTTGAACTCCAAAATAAGGTGACCTTGTTGACATCTAAACTTGATAATTTGATCAAAGGTGTTAGGAAGTTGAACAATGGATCTGATGTGCTAGATGATATTCTTTAAGATGTGAAATTAGGGAAAAGACATATTGGAATTGGGTTTGACTATCAAAGCTTGAAAAATAAGAAGAAAACCATTTATTTAAAGTTTGTCCCTGCTAAAATGCACGATGAAAGCAAGATGTCTTGCCAGATGTCACAACATCCTATCAGGTCATACGAAACTTAGACCAAAGTTGAGTTTAGGTCTCGGAGATGTCAGTTTTATATGAGAAGTGGACACTCAGAACAAGTTTGTCACATACTTCATGGATATCTAAAACATCCACCTCAACCCAATGCAAATTATTTTCTAACCAGGACTTAAAAGGATCGGAAAGTAAAAGATATTGTCAAAAATATCATTGATCATACATCTCTTAAAGTCTCTTCTAATTAAGAATGGTATTTCGATAATGGATGGTGTAGCGGTGGAAATGTTGATACTAAGCCATTGGATTGACTCGACTCGCACAAATCAAATAAAAATTTCCACCGGGCTTTATTGTTTCCAAAGGAATGGGAAAAAATCGAGTAACCCAAAAAGAGGGGGAGAGAATCTACGTAAGGGAGTTGGTTATGCAAAGGGAAGTTATTAGCACCCTAAACATCTACAGTATTCCGCAGGAACCTCTTTGAAAATTTGTGTATTTTTGGCTATAAGTGTTGTATAAAAATAGATTATGGGGATGAGAAAAGAAGTATTTTTTTTTATATTTACACCCATCGCGGTTGTGAATCTTTAGTGCCTACGTACCACCTTCAGTGTACTAGGGGATCAGGGTACTCGTAGTTCACCTTTAAAAATTTTAAAACACAAGTGTGTTGGTCAATTTTTAGAGACAATACATCATGATCTTATCCGAGTGGAAGAACATACTTACTATCCACAATTATGAGAAAGGAGAATTTGCGTCATCTCAAAGTGGAGGATATAGCTTGGATTTTAAAATCAACAAAGCCTCGCTCAACACCCAAGTGGAAAATATCTCACTTCACTATATATCATAGAAGTATAATAGCTCACATCACTACAAGGATTGACAAGAGTATGATCTTTTGAGAAAAGTTTTAAAGTAAAGAGCCAAGGTGTAAAAATGATTTGAATGAGGTTGATTGACTTTTAATATTCTCACAAAAAAATGTCAGAGTATTATTAAGTTGTTTAAAGTTTGATTAAGAATTTTTTTTTGAAAATGCATGGACCTAAGTCAAAGTTTATTGTGAAAATTGCTCAAGTTTAGAAAACAAGAATAGTTTTGAAAAGGAGGGAGAAGATTTTGAAAACAAGAATAAAGTCAATTGTTAGAAATTAGAAGTTAGTTGAATGACCATCTTGAAACTTGCATTTGAAACTCATTAGAGCATTGAAAAACCAAAGCCTCTCAACAACAAGTTTCATTTGCGTTTTGTCAAGTATATCATTCATCTCAAAATATCAAGGCAACAATGAATGATCAATGATGTTTAAGTGATTCACTTTGACCAAAGCTTATGAAGATTCATTAGAGGATTGATAAGACCAAAGCCTCCTAACAATGAATTACAAGATTATTGAATCAAAGATTTCAAATTAACATACTTGGGCTTGCTAACATAAGTATGGGCTACGAATGATCATTTCTCGAATCGGGACAAAATTTAGCGCTATGTTAAGCAACTGTATATGGACTTATATAGAAGTCACACCTATTTTGAGGCCCGTCAATAGCAATCTATGTACCACATGTTTAGAGAAATTATATGTAAATCATTCTCCAACAACATGTAATACAAGTAAGAAGTGGATAAGATGAAGATGGAAGGGATAAGAATCAAACCACATTTGAACCAAAAATTTAATCAAGCTAGCATTAAAATCAATCATCCATTTTGGAGGAGTTAAACTCAACACCCAAGATCCAATGATGTTAATGAAGCTCATGATCAAAATCTCATAGTTCAAGATCAGCCAGAATATATACAAATAAAATTGTATTTAAAAATAAAGAAAATATTTTTTTTAAATGGTTTTAAATGGAAATAAAAAGGAAAAAAACAACTATATTCAAAACAATGAAGAAAATTTCAATGAGACCATAGAAAAATCAGAAATGAGCTCAAATATTTTTACAAAAATCTTGGTAATTTTTTAAAGTCAGAAACTATTTTTAAATTAAATGAAATAGGCAAAATAAACCAAAAATTGTAAAAAATAATAAAGTCATAAGTAAAAATAAAATAAGGTCACCAATAGTTGTCAATAGGTCATTGGATCCTTCCATATTTTTTTTCAGAATTTAAAAATTAAGAAAATTATTTTTAAACATTTAAAACAACTCAAATAAAGTGAAAAAATATAAAAAAATATCAAAACTCAAAATAAAATTGTGAAAAAATAATAATCAGAAAGAGAAAAATCAAAAGTATTTTTAAGATTTTTTTATAGATTTTTTGAAGTTAAAATGAATTTTTTATGAATTTTTGAAGTTTAAAACAAATAAAAAATAAAATCAAAAAATAAAATAAAAACCAAAAAGATGTAGACCATTGGATCAATGTCAAAACGCGTTAGTAATCAAATCCAAGGGATCTGGCGCGTTGTGCATATCATGGACATTAGTGAATAAAGCACTGAATCAATTATTAAAATCAGAATTAAAATAAAAACAAATGGCACGATATCATTGGTTTGGAGATGACACGTCGGTCATCTTCAACCTCCAGCCACGCGAATTGCAGGTCTTTGAAATGGAAAAATTAGAGCTCGAGACCGGTACCATTCGCTTTGTTTCTTCAAGACGATTCCAATGGTACCTTCGTGAAAAATTTATGTAAGGTGTAGCTCAGTCGTTTTGGAAGGAAAGATTTGAAAAGGGATTCGAAAATTCATGGTCAAAACTTACTTCCAGTTGAAAACAAAGGTTGCGACTAGGATCAGAATGATGAGGGCTTCAATACAGTACCAAAGTTTTAGAGAATTGATGAAGAAATCTACCTATTGAAGTTCAAATTCAGAACTCTGGAACTTGATTTGGCTAGCATGATTTACGAAGTCTTAGAGCTTGGTTCTTCTTCTGTTAGCTTCAGTGAAGTTTAAGGATGAAGATTTGACAAAGAAAATGGATTGAGGAAAGCTAGAAAAACAAATTCGAAGTGCAGAAAAGTGGCTTCAAGAGAAAATTTGGCAGTGTGATTCTGGATTTCTAAGCTTGATAAAATGAGTGAGGTATAACCCTCTATTTATAGGGAAGTGAATAGAATGTTCAAGCGTGTGGAATGATGAAGTTTGGAGGGAAATCGTGTGAATCTGCAACACGAAAAGTGTGTGACCTGTTTAACATCAAAACTCACTCAAACCTTACGATTTAAGGCTCTAATCCACTTTGGCAAGTTGGTTAAACATGTTTTAATAAAAAACGCGTGCTAATTTGATGTTTAGAAGCAACAATGTGAATTTCAAATTCTGATTTTAGAAAATACTTCAGTTTCAAGGTACCATATTTGAATCCATGGTGTGCACGATTTAGGGAACCTTAGGATTTGATTCTCGATGCATTGGAAAGATGAGGTCACAAAATTTACAATATTCAAAGAATGGGGTCAATTGGATGCTTGAGCTCAAAGTTGTGATGAGTAAAAGTTGAGAAAAAGATGCTGACTTTTTGTACCTAGAAAAATTCTAAATTTTTCTTCAAAAATGACCTATAATGTTTTGATTCCAAACAAGGCCTTCCTCCAAAATCTTGCTTCGATCAATGATGCTAGCCTAAAATAGACTTCCCAAAGTGAATTGTGGAACTTGAATCACTAAAAAATACCTAGTATTGAAAGAGTTATGGTCTTGCAAAATTGGTGAAAATTCATGAGATGACCTATAATATTTTGCATCCTTAGGCCATCTTCCATTCATTTTCAAGCTTTGCACATGAAAGAAGAGTTGAAGTTCATATCCTTAAGATCATTATGGAAAAAGAATGGGCTCAAAGAGATAAAAATTGACCAAGTTATGATCTTTTGAAGTCACATAAGGGAATTTGATGGCCTATCTAGAGGACTTGTAATCTTTCTCAATCATTAGGCATCTTCCACATAAAATTTTCTTGAAAGTTTTGAAGTGATTTGTTGATAACTATTTAAAGAGAAGAATGTCCTTTTAATCACTCAAAAATACCAAAAGATGATCAAGATATAGCCCTTATAAGTTCAAAACCCTAGCTCCTAGAGCAACAAAATTCTTTGGATACCTCTTTCAATTTTGGAAAACTTTCTTGCACAAATACTTTTGTATTGTAAATAGAAGTGGTTTAGGATGATAATGAGAAACCATAAAATCAAAACCCAACTCCAAATATTAATAATTAAGGGAAATATGCACTTGTGAACAAGCAAGAACTTGTCCAATTAGGTCAAACTTCTTCTATCAAATCTTGCATCCTTCGACTTTCTTTAACAAATTGAGGCATGATGAAACATGGTAGATCTTGTCATGATATCACTTCAAAGTACCTTCAATGATGAATCTTGAATCTCAATGAAGCTTTGCTGAAGAAGGCATGGAAATAGACTCATGAACATATAAATCCACTTGATGGAATGTGTTGTGCTTTCACCTATAACATTATCAATTAGAGCAAACATTAATTGTATTTATTAGTTAAAAGTAAGTTAATACAAAACATAGTTTATCATAATATACATGTCAAGCTGCTTAGTGATTTCCCATGAGTAAACCCAAAGGTAAAGAGAAGAGCCAAACCCTAGTATGATCTTGTTGCGATTGAGTTGACATGAGATGATAGAGGGATCTTAGGGGAAAAAATTGGGGTACAACAGATGGTCTAGATGTAGTAAATGACAAAAAATACGAGAGTCTCCACCATAATTTTTTGTCCTAAGGACGAGGAAGAACTAATACACCTAATTTTGTCATAGATTCTAAATTCGTGAGTCAGTTAGATAAAGAGAAGATTTTAGGCACCCTTCATCTCCCTTGTTCTCAAAGGGCTCAACTTCTAGGTTTCAGGATAAATCGGGAATTTCTATTTAAATAGTTATTATTTTCATATTTATAAGAAAAGATTGGATTTTTTAATTATGGGACTCGCCTTGGTTTTAACTGCATGCCTACGTATCCTCTTGTGAATAAATCATAGTCCATTTTGTAGTTCGTAGTATGTTTGGTTGGTGTTTTTTTATATTATTTCATTAAGTTGCTTTCGAATGATTTAGAACTTGCCTGAGTTTGAAAATTGAGTAATGGCAGGCAAAGTTTTGAGAATCCTTTATGGAAAATATCTTGAGTTCGATTATGTTAGTGAAAAAATGATTCGATGGTTGGTTAGTTATTTTAATTAGGTTTTGGTGAATTGAAGAAGAGTTGACCTTCCTTGGAATTAGATCTCACTAGGAGAAAAAATTGATTTGATTTGTTTGGTGAGTTTTTAAATATTTTGATTTGAATAATCAATTGATAAACGTTAATCCATTCAATCAATTATTCGAGGATACGGTGGATGAAAAATCCACCTATCCTATTATTTATAAAAACATTGAAATTAATTTGATTTGAAAAAAAAAAGTTAGATTTATGTAAATGTGTTGAGAGATTAATCAGAAAAACCTAGTAATATATACAATCTAGAAAATTTTCCTAAATTAATATGATTACTATAATATTTATAAAATATTTTTGTTATTTTTGTTAATGATAAAAAGTTAGACTAAAAGATCTAAACTAATCTAACCAAATAATCTACAAACTTTAACTAAAACAAATAAATAAATAAATAATCAAATAAATCATAATTTCTAAATAATAATTTAATATTAGTAATTATAATTAAAATAACCAAGAGAAGGAATAATCTCAATTAAAGCAAAAACAACAAAAAATAAAAAGGAAAATAATAATCATAATAATAGTATAACAAACGAAACATGAGGGCAGAGGCTTTGCTTTTGACTTTTCAAATATTTATAATTATAAGAACAAAATGGAAAATCAAAAATAAAACTCTCCTTCAGATAACCTTGCATCTCTCTCCACGCATATGATCTTATGAACAATAATATTTCTTTTTTCAAAATTCAAAGCACGTCCAATTATATAGCAAAATATGACATATAATTATTATTATAATACCAAAATAAATCTAAAAGGAATTAAATATATAAAAATTAAGAAACAGAAAGAGAGAGAATTATAGAGAAACTGTGTGTGCAAAAGTCAATGGAATAAGGGTTTAAAAATTCGCCTTTAAATAAAAAAATATCATTAGTATTAGGACATAATATTTTTATAATAAGAACCATAAGAATATTTATCATTTGGTTAGGAAAATAAATAAATTAAAAGGAATTAAAAATAAAAAGGATGGCCTCATAGTTTAATCATTGGCCAAGAATAAAACTACAAATAACACCAATAGTTTTGAAGAAAAATTTGTAAAGAAATTGCAAAAAAGTGAAGTGTATAAAGTGTGTGTAAGAAATTGAAAAATTATGGATGTTGTTGATAATATAATTTTAAATAAAAACAACCATCAGGAATCATCATATGATTTTACAAAAAAATAAACAAATTGAATTTGAAATATTGAAAATAAAAAGGAAGGAGGGTGACCTCATATTTAATCATAGACCAAAATTATTTTGAGTAGAAGATAGCTTAGAAAAAGATTTTGAAAAAAGTGTGAGAAAAATAAGTTTGAAAATTGAAGCGTGTGAATTGTGAAAATTGTTGATAATGTGTGAATTGTTGATGAATCAAATGTGAAACCTGAAGGACTATTTATACCTAAAAATTAGGTCAGAAATTCATTGAAATTGCTCTATTTTTGGAAAGATTTTATTGATTGGAAAATGATTGAGGTTTGATTCAAGTCTTAATAAGCAAAACTATGAATCTAGATGGATTTGTGGTCTTTCTCAATATTGGAGTTGAGTTAGTGATTAATAAAAATTGATTTTGAAAGATTTCAATTATTTTCTATATCTTGACTATTAAGTGCATAAAATCAAGTATTTAAAAAATAAAAAAATAATTTTAAAATACCCGTAAAATGGAAAACGAAAATCATAATAAAATAATTGAAAAATGACTTTTTTATCCCTTTTTAATGAAAAACCACAAAAAGAAAATAATTACAAAAAGTAGAGAAATGAGACTTAAACCCGCAACCTTATGCTTGCAAGCCTTATCTCCTTACCAATTATGTTATCTCATTCATTCGAAATAAAAAGACACTTGAAAAGATATGAAGGGTCGAGAAATATTGGCTATTTAAAATATATAAAATAATTTAAAGCAAACTATTTTTATTTTTAAATAATCAAAATAAATTAATGTTAAAATGTTAGTGTAGATAAATCAAAAAATTTATAAAGCCCAAGTTTAAAAATGATTTTGACTGTTAGAAATAGGACAGGAAAATTTAGGGTATGATAGTTTCCCCTATTTAATTACTCTTTGATTGAAGTGTGCGAGTATACAAAGATGTCACACATTCGGATCAGAGGGTTATTAAATAATGGAAGAACCAAAATTTTGACCAAAAACTTTTGAAAGATAAATTGTACATTAAACCAAAAGGTAAAAGGGCACGGATGACACAGTTAACTCATCAATGCTTAGAGCATGAACATAAATGACCTAGATATGACGATGCAGATAACTTGTACATATCATAGGCAACCAAGATAAGACGACGTGGGTAACTCACCAACACCTAGAAAAAGTAATCGCAAATTTCTTATGTTTACCACAACCCAGGGGGTAAATAACGTGACCTTGAAAATAGATAACTTATTGCTGCTCTGGAACTAATGCACCAAGTTATATCACGGATTTTGCACATCTACCACAACCTAGGGGATTTTGCACATCTACCACAACCATTGGGCTCTTTAAGTCAATGACTTCCCAACGTTGTCTGTTGTTTTGTTGCGGTATCACCAAGTTGATTTGTATTTGATATATTTTGTTGAACATTGTCAATGTGATGTTGATAATTTTATTCGTAGGCGTAGGTGTAGGCGTGGATTTATTTTTACGTTTTTTTAACCAAAGTGATTTTCGATATGATTTTTGAATGCTAGATGTAATTATGATAATTCTATGAATGAGATGTGTAAGGCTGCTTATGCTTAAATGCTAGTGGGAGATGTATGAGACTGTTTACACTTGGATGAAATG
Organism: Vicia faba; assembly: GCA_948472305.1. Classification (NCBI taxonomy): domain Eukaryota; kingdom Viridiplantae; phylum Streptophyta; class Magnoliopsida; order Fabales; family Fabaceae; genus Vicia; species Vicia faba. The sequence continues at coordinate 68,369,742 of OX451738.1, read as the reverse complement.
TTGATGGAACTGCATGAGGTTGCTCATGCTCGTAGGGCTGCCTATGAATGAAATGCTGATGACATGCATGGGGATGCTCATGCTCATAAGTTTCCCTGCGACGAAATGCTTGTGCCAAAACGTGAGGTTGCTCACGTCTTAAATGGTTGAAAATTATGTAAGGCTATTAACACCATTAAGGTTACGAGAAATCAATCAAAGCAGTAAGGTTACTGACATCGGTATGGTTACTTGGAAGCATCAATCAGGTGACTGGAAAATGAACAATCAGTAAGGTTACTGGCATCAGTAAGGTTACCGGGAATCACCAATCAGGTGATTGGAAAATGAACAATCATTAAGGTTACTGGCATCGGTAAGGTTACCGGAAAACATCCATCAGGTGATTGGAAAAATTAACATCAGTAAGGTTACTGGTATCAGTAAGGTTACTAGGAGATGCTAATCAAATTAGGGATTTATATTATACATTATGATTTATTATGCTTATTTTCATGTGTATTTTGATTGATGAATTAAATGTAATGATTGACCAATGCATGTAATGAGCAACTTTGATATGTATCAATGAATGTTGGACTTTGAAATGCAAATGAATAATTTATCTTTTGATATGTAGGTGTTGAGTGCCAAGTAAGGTTGGGCTTTGATGAATGTTAGATTCATGACATGGAAATATGAATGAGGTGATATGCATGGCTTGATACTAGAGCAAAGCGACATGATTAATGCATGATGATGATATATGGAATGACTTAAGTATCCAACAAATTCCTCTGTTGAGTGGGTGCAGGCTTAGGGATCATGACAGCCCATACCGTTGGATGACGTTCAGTTTTGTCCTGACTCCTTTGATTTCACATAACACTAACCTCTATCTTCCCAGCAAATGGCTTCTTTAAAGCAATGGAGGATGCTTCCTTTTGGATCTTATCACTCTTAATTCCAGCTTCCACCCTTTATCCTATCAAGATTAATTCAGTAAAGCTGGTCGAGGAACTTCCAATTAGGTGATTAAATAATGGACCAGACAGGGTACCCAGAAACATATCCACTAGCTCCCTATCAGACAGGGGAGGCTGGACTCTTCCTGCTAAGTCCCTCCGCTTCTGAGCATAGTCTTTGAAGCCCTCGCTCGAACCCATAGCCATGCTTTGGAGTTGAGTATGGGTAGGAGCAAGGTCTGCATTATACTGATACTGCTTATAGAAAGCAGCGGCCAGGTCTTTCTAGTTATGGATGTTGGTCCTCTCCAACTGATATAACCAATCTAACTGAGTTTCGGATAGACTATCCTGAAAGAAATGGACCCATAAGTCTCTGTCAGCAGTGTGAGGTTGTATCTTTCTCACATAAGATCGGAGGTGCATTTTGGGACATGAAACCCCATCGTACTTGGCAAACACTGGCACCTTGAACTTTGGCGGAATGGCTATCCCAAACACCAACCCCAGCTCTTCAAAGTCCAGCCCAGGCACTTTCTGAATCTCCATTGCACTCAGACGCTCTTCCAGCTATTTGTACTTTTCGTCAGCCGGAGGATACTGCTCTTAATTGTAATCAGTCTCATTGTCACATTCCCCCGAACTAGGATCTTCCTCTCTTGTCTCACCCTCTTGGTTATCTCCTTTTGTGTATGAAGATGTCAGATTAACCACTTGCTTTAACGGTCCCTTGAATCTTCTTCCCAGATTTACCACACCAGCTGTCCTCCTTGGCTTCTTAGTCTTGTCTTTAACAATCAGGGCTTTCATATCCTCTTGCCCTTTGGCCAGAGCCATGATCATCTGTCGTAATTGTGTGTTCTGAGTTTGTAAGTCCTTCACAATTTGTTCGAGAGCCATTTCTTTACGGCTTAAATAAACAGCGAATAAGATGAGAAACCTGCTATGAAACTTGTTTATGCAATGATATGTATGGCATGTGTATGCAATGATTTCAAGGACCTTATTGGATTTAAGCTCTTTTAAACAAAACAAAAAGAAAAAACTTTTATTTGCAAGTTTTTAAAGAAACAAAAGATTACACAAGGATAAACATTGAAAAGAAATTCCTAAGTCTCCCATGGGCGCTTCCTCTTGGTGTTGAGGTAGGTGTTGAGGTTCCTCTCTTCATGAAGTTGTTTTGTTAATTCCAACACCTTCTTCTCACTTGCATAGAATTGAGCCTCAAAAGTATCTTGTTCTTCCTTGAGCTGGATCCAAGACTTTTGCAACTCTCTGAAGTTGGTTTGCATATCGGGATGGAGAATAATACGGGACTCGCCCTCTTGAACAATAGGTTCTAAGATCACCGATAAGATGGAATCGAATGGTATCATAATACTTTGGGCTCGAGCTCTCACCCATTTGAGATAAGGTTCCAATGGGATGGATTTCTTACGCCCCAAAATCCTACTATCAATCTTATTAACAATGCCCCAAGAGCGGATGAACCTCTGACGATAATTATGCAAATCATCTGAGTAGTTGAACACAATACCCTAGATGAGGATATCCGGTGGACCATCTCTTTGTGCATAGCTAAACTGACGTAGTGCTAAAGAAGGATTGTAGGTAATTCCTACCCTAATTCCCAGGAGTGGTACATTAGGAAATTCTCCGTAGTGAGCAATAAAAGAAATTTCCTCTTGAGAGCGAGGACACCAATGGATGTCAGAGTGAGAGAGAGAGACATTAGTCTTTGAATCCACCTTAAGCCTAAATAATTTTGCATTACTGACCGAGGAAGGTGCGAAATAGACCACCTTTATAGCAGAGGGGTGTAACACATGAGAGTTCCTTGCTTCTTCAGAGTACGAGTATGGAGAGAATGTAGGATATCCCCGAGCAATGTAGGAACCGGATTGTGAGAAATAAAGATGTTGATGGCATTCACATCTATAAGTTGATCTGAATTAGGAAACAGGACCAACCCATAGATCAAGAGGGATAATACATATTCGAAGGCATAATAACTCATAGCATACAGGAAAATTTGAGCTTTCTTCATCAGGGAATTTGCAAGGAGACCCTTAACTCCACTTCTTTAATCCCAATTGGACTCAATGTCAGATGGTTTCAAATGCAAAGCTACGACAACATTTTCAGAAGCTGTGTCTTGTTCTAAACCAGTGAAAGGTACTTGCTCCAATATAGGTAAACCAAATAACTTAGAGAATTCTTCCAGTGTAGGCACTAGTTGATAATCGGGGAATGTGAAGCAATGGTGCTTAGGGTCGAAGAATTGGAATAAGACACTCATCAAACCTTCGTCAAACCCGTTGGTAACCAAACTGAACAAGTGACCATGTCTTTTGTAGAATGATGAGTCCTCAGGGACTTTCCAGACTAATTCCTTGAGCTTGGGAGGAACTTCTGTGAAGTGAATCCGGATGGTTTTTCTGCGACCTGAATTCATATCCTACAAAACAGCCAAGAGGTAAATCCAATAGGTCCTTGAAATGGTTAGTATATATGAATATCATGATGTTTATGATGTCATGATTATGCTAAAAATCACAGATAAACACAAGAAAATCACACAATAGACCTTAGGTTCAAAGTCTTGCATGAGTTTTTAAGGTATGCACCCTCTTGAATGTTCAGTTGGCTCAACCTGTCCTATTAATAGTAACTGGGTTCTGAGGAGCCTCAATATCACTGACCTTCCCTTCAGAAATTGTTTCAGCTCCGCACCGAAGTATTACGGCCAAAAAATCCTAAAAGTCCAGCCTCAATGAGTGTAGTATCGAGTATAAACCAATCTTCGGTCGAAACCAAAGTCGATTATCTTACTACTTCCTAATGGCTAGGATGAGTCAATTAAAGGTTCTAAAGGTCAGTTAATTCTTAGTGACACTATGAGGAAGCCTAATGTTATCCTTAACTTACTTAAGGAACATTAGTACAATCCAAATCATTGCGCTAACGTAGCCACCACTTCGTCTGTATCGGTCTATGCCGTACAACCTCCATGATTTATTGATACTTACCAAATAAGGTGCCCCAGATCCGGGTGTAGGACCTTTACAAGAAAACCCCCAGAAGCCCTCAAAGATAAAGCAGTCAAAGCAAACAGAGAAAGCAATTTTAAAATTATCTAGACCCTAAGGTAAACCCCACTTTATGTTAGTCCCCAGCAGAGTCGCCAATTCTGTGATACGGTGGCAGAAACGACTATTAATACTAGTTTGCATTTTTTGTTCGCAAATGTCGCGGTAAGCAAGAGTCGCCACCGAATTTTCTTTTATCCAAAAAGGAAAGGGTGAAAAGAACAGAAAAAAGACCTTTTTCAAGATTTCTGAATAAGGGGAGTATATTATGGAAAGGGAAGGTGTTAGCACCCTTTCCATCCATGGTTTTCCATGGGCTCTTAGATACTTGCTAATTTTTTAAAATGCTTTCGTGTTTGTGTGGAAAAGTTTTGAAAATTCCTTAGTGTGGCGATTCTCTTTATGGTAACTCTTGTATCAGTCCTCAAGAATGTGATAAAGCGTTTTGAAAACTTTTGTTTGAAAAGTGTTTGAAAGTGTGATGTGAAAATTGGTTTGAGCAAGTACCTAACAGTTATCTAACTACTCGAAAAAAGATTGTTCTTTTCCTCCTATCCTTTAGACTGTGTTATCCTACTATTAGTGAGTAGGTAACCCTGGTCGTTGGATGTTGAGGGACTATCGAAAGGGACGTAATGGTCATTGAAGGCAACATGTAAGGATACCTTAGCATTTCGAAGGGACTATCATCATAAGATCATTTCTCATAGGCATCTCGAGGGATATTTAGGGACTAACATCTTTATGATGACTTTAAACTGAGGGTCTTTGCTAAGAGTATCCCTGCGTTCGAGGGACATGATCATTATTTCTGAGGCAACCAAGTGAGGTAATACCCTAGTGGTGCAAGTGTGCAAAAGTGTGCTTTTTCAGATATGTTTATCTTGAATTTAGTGATCTAAGATTTATTGATTAATCATACACGCCTAGATTACTAGAAATTTATATACAGGCATATAAAACATAAAAGCAAGAAATAAAGGTCCTACGCTATTACAAGGCTTTGGTGTAGATACATAAGGAATTGACTGAAAATAAAATGCGGAAATAAAACCCTAATTAAACTATTACAAACCGGGCGTAGTTACATCAATAGTAAAAATTAATCGTACGACACAAATAATTACGCATGAGAATAAACAATTGAAATAAGTTTGAAACCCTAAAAAACCCTAACTTGATCATTGAAAATGTTTTTTTGGGATTTTTTGTGAAAAAGATTTGTAGTTTGACCTAATTTTTCTAATTAATTTTAATTAAAGAAATAAACTAAAGTTGATGAAATTAATTAATTTACAAAAATTACTTTTTTGAAAAAAAACTAAATCCTATTTTTTGTGATGTTGATTTTATAATTTTATGAAAATAAATTGATTTAAGCAAAATAAATAACCTAAAAATAAAAATAACAAAATTAAAAGGGAAATAGAATAAGCCTGGGGGGGGGGGGGGGGGGGGTATGAGCCCAAACTGGGGGTTGTGTTGCTGAAATTTTTCCCAATCCTAATCATGTTGGCCCAAGGCAACGTGAGATCCAATGTGATCATGCCAGGAGTGTCCACCATGGGGAGCTTCCTTGGAAGCATTAGATCTAGGCGTTGATTGATCTAAGGATGATGATATGGAGGCCTATGGTGTGCGCGCTTGGAAGGATAGCATGGGATCTGCGAAGAATTTGTTAAGAAAAATAATATGTAGGAGGCAGGGATCGAACCCCTGACCTCCTACACACACGCATTGAAAAGCCTTCACTTGTACCACTGAGCCAATTGTTCAATCGTTAATATAAACAAACAATATATATTATATGTAATGATGGTTAGTGGCTGTAATAAAAATGCCCGCCATTCAAACTACCCAATCGGGTTTTGACATGCAGTCATCTTCTTCGTTGGGACTGTCGTTTTAGACTAAGGCCTTTACCTACAGACAGCGCTGTAGCTACAAACCTGTAATTCTCAAAAATCAACACCAGGAAATATAAATTAAAACCAATTATACAGATCAACTGGTTTGATCTCGTGAGTACAATGGTACTCATCTTTTACCCTGATTTTGCCTGAAACGAAAGACCCTAAAACGAAGCTTCAAACCCTAGCAATGGCATCCAGTCAAATATGCACCAAAACACACAATTAAATATGCAAACATATTCTAAATGATCATATAAGCATGAATGTATATTTAAAAATGATTTATCATGTGTATATTTCAAAAACCAATTTCTAGAACAAGAGCAAACTATGATGCTTGTATAGGTTGTTTCTGGATGTGTTGACGCGCGAGAGTGGTCCAGATAGCTTCCAAATACGCACAGGAATAGATTTCAGTCTTTGAAATGCCTTGAATCTCCCTCTAAAGTGAAACTCGATCACCACTTTTTTGACAGAATTTTGAGGTTCTGGTGGGTGTTCAACACAGCCAAATCCTCTCTTTTTGACCAGGGTTTGTTATGCATATATAGTAGAATGAATTAGGTTAACAAAACTGAACTGAATCTTGAAGATTGAGTCAGAAAAGATTTGATTTGTCTTGTATCATTTGTTTCTAAGATAGGCCCAATGTTTGTGTTTTTCCCAACGCGTTTTCCCTTTGATTTTCCAGCATACTTCATTCTTTATTTGATTGAGAGAAGATTCTTTCGATTGTGAGATTTGTGGCTTTTTTTGGAACAAATCCCCTTCCTTCCTTCGAATCCGCCTTCCCTGCCAGCCTTAAACTCCAATTCGAACTAATCAGTACTTTCCTTATTAGAACCTTGTTTTCCTTAATGGTTCTGAGTAGAATTGTGCCAACTTCCATACTAGGGCTCCTTCGATTGGACCACCCTTTGCTTTGATTTCCTGTCCTTTCGAAGAGAATTCCCTGGTCGAACCAGCTCTTGTGGAATTGTGAACAAACAAGGCAAGAATATGGCCTGTACATATTTTCCGAGTGCCCTCTTGATGGCCTCTTTTGAATGGCCTGGAAGAGTTCTTCAAATGGCCCTTGTCTAAATACCAATCGAAGGGTATTTATTGGAATGTCGATCGAAGATTCCTTTGCTACGCCAATCGAAAGGCTTGTCATGAGGCCAATCGAAGGACACGGTTAACATGCCTACCGAAGCTGCTTTGACACAATGCTAAATTGAAGGATCCCTTTCCAAGCCAATCGGAAGGCTTTGACACAATTCCCATCGAAAGGCTTGTAATGAGGCCAATCGAAAGGCTTTTTGAAGATGCCAATCGAAGGACCTTTTGTAGATGTCAATTGAAGGACACTATGTAGATGTCAATCGAAAGGCACTTTGGAGATGCCAATCGAAAGGCACTTTGGATATGCCAATCGAAAGGCACTTTGAAGATGCCAATCGAAAGGCGCTTTGAAGATGCCAATCGAAGGGCATTTTGTAGGTTCTAATCGAAGGATAATTAACCATCATTGAAAAATTTACTTCTGTTTAGGCAAAGGTTTGTAACCACCTATGCAAGAGAAAAATCTTGGAAAAACATGAGAGGGTAAATTTTGGGGTACAACAACCTCCGACACTTCTCAATGTTATTTCTTCCTAGTGGCCTTTCTCTATGTGGGGTATTGACATGATTGGGATTATAGAACCCAAAGCTTAGAATGGACATTGTTTTATCTTGGTAGCAATTGATTACTTCACCAAATGGGTGGAAGTTGCTTCATATGCTAATGTTACTAAGCAAGTGGTTGTGCGCTTCATTAAGAATAATCTCATATGTCGGTATGGTGTGCCGAGTAGAATTATCACCGACAATGGATTGGATATGAACAATAAGATAATGAAAGAACTTTGTGAAGAATTCAAGACTGTCCATCACAACTCATCTCCGTACAGGCCGAGGATGAATGGGGCTGTTGAAGCTGCTAGTAAGAATATCAAGAAGATCATCCAGAAGATGGTTGTTATTTATAAAAATTGGCATGAAATGCTCCCTTTTGCTTTACATGGATATCAGACATATGTCCTTACTTCAACAGGAGCAACCCTGTTCTCCCTTGTGTATGGAATGGAAGCAGTGCTCCCAGTCGAGGTTGAGATTCCCTCTTTGCATGTGATAATGGAAACCAAGTTGTTAGAGGCTGAATGGGTCCAAAACAGGTTTGACCAATTGAATTTGATCGAAGATAAGAGAATAACGGCTTTGTGTCATGGGCATTTATATCAGAAGAGATGGAAGAAAGATTTTGATAAGAAGGTCAAACCTCATGAATTTAGAGAAGGCGACATCGTGCTTAGGAAGATCATGTCTTTTAACGCTGATTCTAAGGGCAAGTGGACTCCCAATTTTGAAGACCCATATGTTGTCAAGAAAGTCTTCTCTGGCGGCGCATTAATTCTTGAAACTATGGATAGCGAGGATTTCCCACGTCCCATGAATGCTGATGCAGTAGAGAAATACTTTGCCTAAAGAAATAAAAGAACAACTCGCTAAGTTGAAAACCCAAAAGGGCGGCTTAGGCAAAAAAGAGCGTCTCGGTAGGCCAAAAACCCGAAAGGGAGGTCTAGGTAAAAATTAGAGACATAAACAAAATAAAATTTCCCGCTAAGTTAGAAACCCGCAAGGGCAGCTTAGGAAAAAGTTAGGGACTTTCTTGGCAAGTAACTGCATCAGACAAGACTTGATCATTAAAGCAACAATCTTCTTGGGTCTTCACCATACTTCAACAGGAGCTGCTGCTCAGGATTTCAAAGTTGTTAGAGGGAATAATGGTTATTGTATCTCAATGTATCTTTTCATTATATATTACCATTTTCCAAACTTTGTAATTATCCATGGAGTCTCGCCATTCGCAGACTACCATTCTATCAATAAAATTTGAGATTTTACCCAATTCTTTGTATTTCTTATTTTATTCAGCTTACAAAGACTCCATTTATTATTGATAATAATTTTCAAAGCGAAAAGATTAAATAACCAAAATTGTTTTTCAAAGAGAATTTACAACTCACTTTTACTTTATATTTCGTGATTCAAGAGGAAAACAAAGATGGAGATCCCAGGAATGGATGAACTCCCATAATTTTGAGATGTTTTATTTTCCCCCGGAAGGTTTTCTCAAGTTGTTTTCGCTGGTGCGCACGTGTTTATTGTATATTGAAGACGATACCAATTGGCATAAGGTGCAATATCGGGTTCGTGATCCCAGTGTCCCCAGTCAAGTGCTGGTTCATTTTTTGATTTTTGGGTTTGCTTGGTCTGAGGCCTCTATTCCGGATTTACCAGTGAAGCCTTATCTCATATGACGAAAGGTCTTGTTCCCTTGGTGTGCTGAGATGGAACTATTTGTAAAATATCGCTCTTTCTGCAGTATTGGCATCATTGTTGGTATTTATTTCCCAGGAACTAGACCAAGGCAGTATATTTTTTAAGGAGTGTTGAGACAATTTTCAACCCTTTGGGTTTTCATCTGCCAAGTGCTGGTTTTGATTTAAAATTCCTTTGATTTTGACCTCTTTCTATATGTTGACTTCTTGATTCCCCAGGAAAGCTATCACATGGCATCTTTTGCTGGAATAAGTTTGCATGATATGAAGACTCAATCCAAGATTCCCCAGTGAAGGCCTTGCTTTTTTAATAGAAGTATTTTCTCCCTGTGCATGCTGAGATTTGACTCATTTATGAAGCATCTCCTTTCAGCGGTATTTGCATTTTGTTTGATTTCCCGATAATCAAGAAAGGGCAGTGTTTTATTTAAGAAGTGTTGAATTGGTTATCAACTTTTTGGGTTTTCACCCGCCAGGTGTTGGGTTTGATTTAAAATCCCCATAAGATTGATTTATTGTTGTAATGTTTAACTTCTTAAATCCCCAAGTTGTTATTTCCATGAGGTTTCGTGCTTTATCCCCGGAGAAGTTGGTGCAATACTTACTATCAATATTGAAGAACATATCTTAGTTTCCTCTCTTTGATGTGGTGTTTACCTCCCCAATGGAGTCAGCACGAGGTCCCCCGTTGATATCTCGATGATGAGGAATTATCCCCCCTAGTGAAGTCTGTATGATATTTCTCCAATGAAGTCAGCTCGAAATCCTCAGTCATTGTTTTGCCGATATGGTTTCCATCTGCCTTGTTTGAAATCAGTATTGCAATCCCCAGTAGAAGTGCGGACCGTGAAAGCATTTTTTCCCATTGAAGTCTGAGTTATATTCCCCGGTGAAGCCTGGAGAAGGATGTTATATCCCTGTATCTCAACTGTTTGGACGCTATGATTTGTTTACTTCCAGATTATGTTCCACCCCAGTGAAATTAAGCTGGGAACTAGGATTTTGCTTCCTCAGTTGGTGCTTATTTTTCTCTTGGAATGTTCATCTTGGATGTGATTTAGCCGAGTGTTGTTTGTGCTCGAGTTGGTTTTTCCTGGTTACTCCCAGTGTTATATGTCTATTTTGTCAGCATATACATGATAACACTCATATATTCATACATACATCATGCATAGTTAAATTTAGCAAATCATTATTCATTTGCATTCATTTATATTTTTTTGGCATACTACCCTGTTTTACAGAGTTGTGTTGTCCTCTCTCCATATCCTCCTCTTTGAGATGATGCAAATTCTCCTTTTTCATAATCGTGGGTAATAAGTATGTTTTCCACTTGGATATGACGATGATGTCTTATCTCTTAAAAAATAACCAACACACTTGTGTTTTAAATTTTTTAAAGGAGAACTACGAGTACCCAGATCCCCTATTTCACAGAAGGTGATACGTAGGAATTAAAGATTCGCAACTGCGGCGGGTTCAAAAGTTGTAAAAAACACTTCTTTTCTCTTCTCCACCATCTATTTTTTATATACAACACTTATAGCCAAAATACACAAATTTTCAAAGAGGTTCCTGTGGAGTACCGTAGATGTTTAGGGTGCTAATACCTTCCCTTTGCATAACCAACCCCCAAACTTAGATTCTCTCCCCCTCTTTTTTGGGTTATTCGCTCTTTTCCCATTCCTCTGGAAACAATAAAGCATGGTGGTGATTTTTATTTGATCTGTTCGAGTCAAGTTAATCCAATAGATTAGTCTTAACATTTTTACCGCTACAGATGGGACCTCAAAATCTAGAGCCCTTTTTGCTGGACCTTTGAACCTTCTACCCATATTGAAGATACCAATCGGTTTCCTAGTCTTTTTCTTCTTGGTGATGAGCGTCATCAGCTCTTTCTGCCCCTTGGCTATGTTGAGGAGCATCTCTTGGAATTGAGCATTTTGGGCCTGAAGTTCCTTGACAATTTGTTTGAGAGCCATATTTCTATCTACAAATCAAAAGTGTTGGTACAAGAAGGTTGTTCAAAATTGTCAAAGTTCCTCAAAGCATTTTCTTGATCTAGGAGCTAGGGTTTTGAACTTCAATGAAGTATATGTTGCTCATCTTTTGGTATTTTTGAGTGATTCCAAAAACATCCTTCTCTAGAAAGGGTTATTAACAAATAACTTCAAAAGTTTCAAGGAGTTTTCATATGGAAGAAACTTAATGTTGAAGAAAGATTACAAGTTCTCTAGATGAACCCCCAATTTCCCATGTGTGGCTTCAAATGATCATAACTTGGTCAATTTTTATCACCTTGAGCCCACTCTTTTTCCATAATGATCTTGAGGATGTGATATTTATTCCTTCTTTTATATGCAAAGTGAGAAAATGTATGGAAGATGCCCTAAGGATATAAAAGATTATAGGTCATTTCATGATTTTTTACCAACTTCAACAATTCACAACTCTCTCAATTTCTGGAGATTTTGAATGGTTCAAGTTTATAAATGTCATTCAAGAGGTCTATTTCATGCCATCTTTTTTGGTCAAGAGAAAATTCCAAGAGGAAGCCCATGTTTGGATGCAAAACATTATAGGTCACTTTTGAAGAAAAACTTGAAATATTTCTAAGTATGGAAAGTCAACCTCTTTTTCCAAACTTTGACTCATTGCAACTTTCATCTCAAACATCCATTTGATTCCATTCTTTTCCCATTTCAAAGCTTGTAACCTCATCTTTCTAAAGCATCAAGAATCATGCCCTAAGACCCCTTGAGCTGAGAATGTCATTGATTTGAACTTGGTAACTTGAAACTGAAGTTTCTTCAAAAGTTAGAATTTGGAATCCTTGATTTAGCTTCTAAACACATTGTTTCTGCGTGTTTTTGCTTCTAAACATGTTTAGTGAACTTCCAGAAGTGATTAGCATAGAAAAACACGCGTTTTGGATGAGTTTTGATCAAATTAGAGGTGACACTTTTCTTGTTTGCAACTTCATACGATTTCCATCCAAACTTCATCATTTCATATGCTTGAACATTTTATTTGATTCCCTATAAATAGAGGGTCATCCCTCATTCATTTCTTCACGTATGAACAACCAAAATCACCCTATCAAACTTGCTCCATAACTCATTTTCTGCAACTTCGAAATCAGTGTTCAAGCCTTTTTCAATCCAATTTTCCTATCAATTCACCTTCCTTGATCTTTCCTGAAGCTAACCATACAATTACCTTCAAGAATCGTGACTTATATTGATCCATAGAAGTCCAGTTTCAGAGCTCTGCAACTTAACTTCAATAGGTAGATTTCTCCATCAATTCTTCCAAACTTTGATATCATTGTGAAGCTCTCAGTGCCCTGGTTCTAGTCGCAATACTTTCTTTTATCTGGAAACACGTATTGACCATAAAATTTCAAATCCCTTTTCAAAACTTCTCTTCCAAATTGCTTGAGCTACTGTTTATATAAATTTTTCGCGAAGGTGTGGTTGTCGTCGTCTTGAAGAGACGAAGCGAATGGCATATGTCTCGTTCTCTAATTTTACATATTGGGCAACCTGGTTTTGGGACTGGATGGAGGTTGAAGATGACCAACGTGTCATCTTCCAACCAATGATGGCGTTCCATTTGTTTTTTTTTTGAATTTCTGATTTATATTTGATTATATGCTTTATCCAGTAATGACCATGATATGCACAACACGCCAGATCCCTTGGATTTGATTACTAACGCGTTTTGACTCTCATCCAATGGTCCACATATTTGTGACTTTATTTTTTATTTCTGATTTTTATATTTAATTGCTTTAAACTTCAAAAAATCATAGAAAATTCATATTTAGTCCAAAAAATCTGAAAAAATTATGAAAAATATTTTTGATTTTTTCTCTTTCTGATTTTTATTTTTTCACAATTTTATTTAGTGTTTTGATATTTTTTATAAATTTTCACTTTATTTGAATTGTTTTAAATGTTTAAAAATACTTTTATGCATTTTTAAATTCTAAAAAAAGTAGGGAATGATCCAATGATATTGTGACAAATATTGGTGACCTCATTTATTTTTTATTTCTGACTTTCGTATATTTTATCATTTTTGGGTTATTTTACTCATTTCTTTTAATTCTAAAAGTAGTTTCTGACTTTAAAAAATTACCAAAAATTTTATAAAAATATTTGAGTTTATTTCTGATTTTTCTATGGTCTTACTTAATATTTATTGATTAATTTGAACATAGTTAATATTTTCTCTCTTATTTCTATTTTAAAACATTTTAAAAAAACTTTTTTAATGTATATATTAAATGCAATATTATTTTGTGATTATTTTCTGGCTGATCTTGGGTTGAATTTTTGATCATGAACTTTATTAACATCATTGAATCCATGGTGTTGAGTCTAACTCCACAAAAATGGATGAATGATTTTAACAATAGTTTGATTAAATTTTAATTCAAATATCGTTTATATTCTTTCTCACCCCTCTTCATATTGTCCCTTTCTTATTTCACTAAGTGTTATTGGAGCATGATCTCTATATCATGTCTCAAAACAAATTGTGCATAGATTACTATTGACCAGCCTCAAAATAGGTGTGACTTCTATTGACCAGCCTCAAAATAGCGCTAAATTTTGTCCCGATTTAAATAAATGATCATTCATGGCCCAAATCTATGTTTGCAAGCCCAAGTATGTTAATTTGATCTCTTTGATCCAATAACCTTGAGATTCATTGTATGGAGGACTTGGTTCTACCAATCCTCTAATGGGTCTACAACACTTTTGGTCAACGCGGATCACTTAAAAATCATTGATCATTAATGGTACTTTTGAGGATTCTAAATGGATGATATACTTGACAAAAAGAAAATGAAACTTGTTGTGTGGAGGCTTTGGTTCTACTAATCCTTTAATGAGTTCCAAATGCAAGTTTTAAGATGGTCATCCAACTAACCACTAATTATTAAATTGTTTTTACTTTATGCTTTTATTTTTATGTTTTATGTACCATTTACTTTAAACATTACATTTCATGCCATTTTTATTTTGCTCACTTGAGCATTTATATTCTTGTTATTTTTATTTTTCTCACTTGAGCTTTTCTTTTATCTTGTAAGACACCTAATAATCAATATGAACCATAAAATTCTTTAATGATACTTAGACTATTTGGTTACTATCCTTGGCATTGTGGAGTATTGGACTTCTTAGACTTAAGATTAGAGGCCTTGACCTATGTTGAGAGCTTGTGACCTTAATTGATATTTTGTCTGGAGTTCTTGAGGTTTACCTCAGGACATTGGGTTGTTTTTTTATTTTGTGTGCGGGTTATTATGATTAAATTCTTTGTTTGTAATCTGGAATTCACCCGTATACAGCCGTTACTATGCCCAATTTTTGTGAAGACTTAATACACTTGAAGTTTGGTTCTCTCAAGAGGTCTAGTATCTTTGCTTGTTTGGTTTCAATCCAAGGAATGGGAATTCTATCATGACTCATAATGTCAAGTATTGGCTTCTTGTTGGTTAGATGGTTCTTCTCATTATCTTTTACCTTATGCTTTATGATAGTCCCTTCATCTCCTCCCGTCTTCTTTAATTTCAAAAATCTTCTTCCTCCTTTTAAAAACTCTTCTTGTTTTGAAACTTGAACCATTTTCATAATAAACTTGGACTTATGTCCATGCATTTTCAAAATATTTTTCATAAACAAATTTCAATAAACTTAATAATACCTTGACATTTTTTTGTGAGAAGACTAAAAGTCAATCAATCTCATTTTAAACCATTTTTTCCACTTTGGCTTTCTATTTTAAAACCTTTCTCAAAATATTAAACTCTTGTTAATCTTTGTAGTGATGCAAACAACTATACTTCTACAATATGTAGTGAAGAGAGATATTTTCCACTTGGGTGTTGAGTGAGGCGTTGTTGACTTTAAAATCCAAGCCATATCCTCCACTTTGAGATGATGTAAACTCTCATGTCTCATGATTGTGGGTAGTAAGTATGTTTTCCAGACGGACACTGACGATGATGTCTTATCTCATAAAATTAACCAACACACTTGTGTTTTAAATTTTTTAAAAGAGGAACTACGTGTACCCTGATCCCCTATTGCACGAAAGATGGTACGTAGGCACTAAAGGTTCACAATTGCGGCGGGTGCAAAAATCATAAAAAATACATCTCTTCTAACCTCCAACATCTATTTTTTTATACAACATTTTATAGCCAAAATATACATATTTTTCAAAGAGGTTCCTGCGGAGTACCGCAGATGTTTAGGGTGTTAATACCTTCCCTTTGCATAACCAACCCCCTTACCTAGAATATTTCCCCCTCTTTTTGGGTTAATCGCTCTTTTCCCTTTCTTTTAGAAATAATAAAGCGCGGTGGCAATTTTTATTTTGATCTGTATAAGTCTAGTCAATCCAATGGCTTAGTCTTAAACATTTATACCGCTACATCATCATTATAGGAGATATTTTGTTGTTGAAATTTTTTTACTCCAATGGATGGTAGTCTCGTCATTATGGGAGATAGTTTGTTGTTGAGATTTTGTTACTTCAATGAATGGTAGTCTCGTTATTATGGGAGATAGTTTGTTTTTGAGATTTGTTACTCCGATGAATGATAGTCTCGTCATTACGGGAGATATTTCATTGTGGATATTTTATTACTCAAATGAATGGTAGTCTCCTCATTATGAGAGATTGTTTGTTGTTGAGATTTGTTACTTCAATGGATGGTAGTCTCGTCATTATGGGAGATAGTTTGTTGTTGATATTTGGTTACTCCGGTGAATGATAGTCTCGTCATTATGGGAGATAGTTCGTTGTTAAGATTTTGTTACTCCAAAGGATGATAGTCTCGTCATTATGGGAGATAGTTCGTTGTTGAGATTTGGTTACTCCGATGAATGGTAGTCTCGTCATTATGGGAGATAGTTTATTGTTGAGATTTTTTTACTCCAATGGATGGTAGTCTTGTTATTATGGGAGATAGTTCATCATTGAGATTCACTTTGCTATAAAGGAGTTCATATGTTTCCAGTCATGAGCAATGATGCTATTCATGTATTACCTACCCTAATATTGGTATTTGCTGGTATTATCCTACCATTTCTGTTCCCTGTGAGTCGAAATTACCTTTTTTGCTATCTTCTCAGTGAGTTGGATAGTTTACAGTTATCTGTCGATCACTGTTATCCTTTACTTTATCTCCTCAATATTTAAGTTGATGTTGCTTTTTATCCTCCTTGGGCTTTAACCCAATAGAGTCGAGTCTTCTGTTCACCATTGATTTATTTTCCTGGTCAAAATTTTCTTTTGATCCTTTATTTTATCTTCTGTTTCCCCAGCAGTGTCCCGTGAGACCTTTGGATCTGTTTTTTGCATGCACAATCATAAGCATTGTGTGGCCTCTTAGGGCCAAAAATAGGGCTTGTTTTATATTTAAGTATCTTCAATCGCGTCGACATGAAGATTTTAACCTTCTTATCTCCGAATAGAAGACACTTAAATAAGGCAGCTGATGTACCCCAATTTTTGCCCCTAAGATTCCTCTATCATCTCATATCAACTCAATCACAACAAGATCACACTAGGGTTTGGCTCTTCTCCTTATCTTTAGTTTTGCTCATGAGGGATCACCAAGAACCTTGATTTGTATATTTTGATCATACATGTTTTGTATTTATTAACTTTTAACTAATAAATACAATGGATGTTTTCTCTAATAGATGATACTATAGGTGAGGGCACGACACATTTCATCAGGTTGATTCATAGGTTCATGAGTTTATTTCCATGCCTTCATCAACAAAGCTTCATTGAGATTCAAGTTTCATCACTGAGAGTGCTTTAGAGTAATATTATGACAAGGTCTACTATGATTCATCATGCCTCAATTTATCAAAGAAAGTCAAAAGATACAAGGGTTGATTGAAGAAGTTTGACCTAATTAGACAAGTTCTTGATTTCTTGATCACAAGTTCATAACTCTCTCAATTATTAATATTTGGAAGTGGTTTTTGTTGCTATGGTTTCTTATAATCATACACAACAACTTCTATTCACACGGAAAAAGTGATTGTGCAATAAAGATTATCAAAATTGAAAGGGGTTTCCAAGTCATTTTGGTGCTTGAGAAGCTGGGGTTTTTAACTTCTAAGGGCTATATATTGTTCATATTTTGAGATTTTTGAGTTATTCCAAATATATGCTTCTCTATAAAGGGTTATCAACCAATCACTTCAAAAGTTTCAAGCAAATTTTGTGTGGAAGATTCCTAATGATTGAGAAAGATTACAAGTCCTCTAGATAGTCCATCAAATTCCCTTATGTGACTTCAAAAGATCATAAATTAGTTAATTTTTATCTCCTTGCACCCATAATTTTTCCACAATGATATTAAGGATGTTAACTTCAACTCTTATTTTATGTGAAAATCTTTAAAATGAGTGGAAAATGCCCTAGGAACTCAAGATTATTGGTCACCTCATGAATTTTCACCAATTTTACAAGTTCATAACTTTTTCAATATTTGGTATTTTTGAGTGATTCAAGTTTCAAAATGCTCTTTGAGAAGTCTAATTTAATCTATAATCAATGATCGAATCACAATTTTGGAGGAAGGCCTTGTTTCAACTCAAAACATTATATGTCACTTTTGAAGAAAAAACTTAGAATTTTTCTAAGTACAAAAAGTCAGCATCTTTTTCTCAACTTTGACTCATAATAACTTTTAGCTCAAACATCCATCTGATCTCATTCTTGGCACATTGCAAAAATTGTGACCTTATCTTTCAAATGCTTCAAGAATTATGCCCTAATACCCCTTGAGCTATGAACACAATGGATTCCGAAGTTTTCTCCAAAGTCGGAATTTGAAATCCATAATGTGGCTTATAAACACCAAATTAGCGCAACTTTATGATCTAATCATGTTTAACTAACTTACCAAAGTGGATTAGAGCCTTGAAATGCAAGGTTTGAGTAAGTTTTGATGCTAAGCAAGTCACACATTTCTCATGTCCACGACCTCTCACGATTTCCCTCCAAACTCCACTAATTTTTCAAATTCTAATTCTCATTTGCTTCCCTAAAAATAGAGGACCTCATTCCTCTCATTTTCTCAAGCTTGAACAACCAAAGTCACTCTATCAAACACCCTCCACAACTCACTTTTCTGAGATTTTGAATTCCTCTTTTCTCCACTTTTCAATCCAATTTCTTCATTGATCATTCGTCCTTGAACTTCACTGAAGCTAAAAGAAGAAGAATCAAGCCTTGAGGTGCCCTGAATCGTGCTAGCCAAGACAATTTACAGACCGATTTCATCTGACTTTGTTCAGGTAGTTTAAGGCACCAAATATTCTAACTCAAATTACTGGAATGATCTATGATGTTCACTAATGCTTGCTCTTAACTCAATTTTGGTGAAATAATGCATTTGATGCTTCTGATTTTTTATTTTAACATTTTCAAACATCTCTGGTTTTTCTAAATCGACTACGATGTGCTTTATAAAAAAAATTTCGCGAGCATATGGTTGTGATTGTCTCAAGTAGACGCATCTATTGGTACAACTATGAACGCGTAAATTTACAGATTCAAGGATCTTGGATTTGCCCTACTTGTAGGAGGCTTGAGCTTGAAGACGACCTACGTGTCGCTCTTCAACCAATGACGCTCAGCCAATTATTTTATTCTGCTTGGTTGGACTTTTT
This sequence comes from Vicia faba, assembly GCA_948472305.1. Classification (NCBI taxonomy): domain Eukaryota; kingdom Viridiplantae; phylum Streptophyta; class Magnoliopsida; order Fabales; family Fabaceae; genus Vicia; species Vicia faba. Next base: position 68,350,712 of record OX451738.1, on the reverse strand, counting down.
TGTCTTGCATGTGTGTGCCTTGACTTGGGTTTATGATACTCCCTCACCTCAGATCCATTAGATATGCCAGTGTGTATAAGTATAAGAGATCCAACGTGTGTAGTTTTTTTGATTTATTTTATTTTTACAAAATTATTTTTAAATTTTCTTTATCTTTAAAAATTCATAACTCTTTTATTTTTTGTCCCAAAATTAGGAAAAAAATATTAAAAAAACTTCGAATTATATGCGACTTTGTGAATATTTTTTCATACTTTTATTTTGATGTTTGATATTTTTCATAATTTTTGCATTGTTTGCCTTATTTTATTTATTTTAAAAATACTTTCTGACCTTTTAAAATTATTAAAAAAAATTGTGGAAGGATCCAATACCTCATTTTATTTTTATTTCTGATTTTACTATTTTTCACAAATTTTGGTTTATTTTACTTATTTTCTTCAATTTTAAAAATTAGTTTCTGACTTAAAAAAATTCTGAATTTTTTTGTCAATATTTATTAAATCATGTTTGAACTCTGACTATTTTTTAGGATTTTTATTTGGTGATTTAATATATTTTGTATTTTTTATCAATTATTTTCCTTTTATTAACCATTTTAATTTTGTTTTGTTAAATATTATTTTATTATTTTCTTTATTTGGTTCTGACTTGGACTCAATATGGTGACAAATTCCTCAACCTCATTGGATCTTGGATGTTGATAGGTTTAGAAACCAAATCCACCAAAATGGATTAATGATGTTGATGATATTTGAAACCCTAATTTCATACATTGCATCCCCTCCTTCTTCATCTTATCCCTTTCTCATTTGTGCTACATGTTGTTAGAGGATGAACTACATATAATCTCTCCAAACATATGACACATAAATTACTATTGACGGGCCTCAAAATAGGTGCGAATTCTATATAAGTCCACTTACGATTGCTTAACATAGCGCTAAATTTTGTCCCGATTCGAGAAATGATCATTCGTGGCCCAAACCTACATTTGCAAGCCCAAGTACGTTTAATTTGAAACCTTTGATCCAATAACCTTGAGGTTCGTTGTTAGGAGGCTTTGGTCTTATCAATCCTCTAATGAATCTTCATAAATTTTGGATTAAGTGAATCATTTAAACATCGTTGATCATTTATTGTTGCCTTGAGATTTTGAAATGAATGATATACTTGACAAAAAGCAAATGAAACTTGTTGTTGAGAGGCTTTGATTTTATCAATTTTCTAATGAGTTTTCAAATGCAAGTTTCAAGATGGTTATTCAACTAACCTCTAATTTCTAACGTCTTTACTTTTATGCACCATTTATTTTAGCATTTACATTTCATGCTATTTTCATCTTTGCTTACTTGACAATTTATCTTTATGTCATTTTTATTTTTCTCACTTGAGCTTTTCATTTTCTTTTTGAAGATACCTAATAATCAACTTTAACAATAAAAAACTTTAAGGTTACTTGGACTATTTGGTTACTATCTTTGGCATTTTGGAGTTATGTACTTCTTGGACTTAGGAGTAGAGACCTTGACCTACTACGAGACCTTGTGACTTCTATTATTTTTTTGTCTGGAGTTCTTGGGGTTTACCCCGAGACATTGGGTTGTTTGTTCTATTTGTGTGCGGATTATTCTGATTATGTGCATTGTCTATGATTGAGAATTCATCTGTATACAACAGTTACTCTTCCCAATTTTTGTGAAGACTTAATGCATTTGAAGCTTGGTTTTCTTAAGAGGTTTAATATCTTTGCTTGTGTGGTTTCAATCCAAAGGATGAGAATTCTACATTGACTCATTGTGTCAAATGTTGGCTTCTTGTTGGTTAGACATTTTTTCCCTAGCTTTTACCTAATGCTTTAGGGTAGTCTCTTTATCTCCTCCCATTTTCTTTAATTTAAAAAATCTTCTCCCTCCTTTTGAAAACTATTCTTGTTTTCTAAACTTGAACCGCTTTCACAATAAACTTGGACTTAGGTCCATGCACTTTCAAAATATTTTCTTAATCAAACTTTAATCAACTTAATAATACTTTGACATTTTTTATGAGACGACTAAAAATAAATCAATCTCATTTAAACCATTTTTCTATCTTGCCTTTTTACTTAAACTTTTTCTCAAAAGCTTAGACTCTTGTCGATCCTTGTAGTGATGCGAGCTACTATACTTTTAAATTTTTTATGAGACTACTAAAAATAAATCAATCTCATTTAAATTATTTTTCTATCTTGGCTTTTTACTTAAACTTTTTCTCAAAAGCTTGGACTCTTGTCGATCCTTGTAGTGATGCGAGCTACTATACTTTTACGATATATAGTGAAGTGAGATATTTTCCACTTGGATGTTGAGTGAGTCTTTGTTGATTTTAAAATCCAATTCATATCCTCCTCTTTGAGATGATGTAAATTCTCCTTTATCATAATCGTGGGTAGTAAGTATGTTTTCCACTTGGATATGACAATGATGTCTTATCTCTTAAAAAATAACCAACACACTTGTGTTTTAATTTTTTTAAAGGAGAACTACGAGTACCCTGATCCCCTATTGCACAAAAGGTGATAAGTAGGAATTAAATATTCGTAACCACAACGGGTTCAAAAGTTATAAAAAAATACTTCTTTTCTCATCTCCACCATTTATTTTTTATATACAACACTTATAGCCAAAATACACAAATTTTCAAAGAGGTTCCTACGGAGTACCGTAGATGTTTAGGGTGTTAATAAATTCCCTTTGCATAACCAACCCCCAAACTTAGATTCTCTCGCCCTCTTTTTTGGGTTATTCACTATTTTCCCATTCCTCTGGAAACAATAAAGCACAGTGGCAATTTTTATTTTATCTGTTCGAGTCAAGTTAATCCAATGGCTTAGTCTCAACATTTTTACCGCTACAGATGGGACCTCAAAATCTTGAGCCCTCTTGGCTGGACCTTTGAACCTTCTACCCATATTGAAGATACCGACCGATTTCCTAGTCTTTTTATTCTTGGTGATGAGCGCCATCAGCTCTTACTTCCCCTTGGCTATGTTGAGGAGCATCTCTTGGAATTGAGCATTTTGGACCTGAAGTTCTTTGACAGTTTGTCCGAGAGCCATATTTTACTAAAATAAACAGCAAGAAGATGAGAAAGCATGTCTTGGGAAAACCTGTTACGTGATGATATGTATGGTATGTGGATGCATATGCAATAATTTCAAGCATCTCGCAGGATAAACAAAAAGAGATGGAATGAGTCTGCAACTTTTTCTTAAGAGCTTCAGGTCTTTATCTTTGAATGTCTCTCAATAAGAATCAAGTTCACCATGTCAAGTGGGTCCTAGATTTTGAATCACGAGGACATACTTTGATCTTTGACAGCGTCTGGTTAGAGGAAAATAAATCCTCTTGCCCCTTGCTAGAAGTCTGGTTCATGATAAACTTGCATCACAGGTCCCTGAGATCCTTGAAATGATTAGTGAAAATGCTATGATATGATGTCATGATGTCATGTTTGAACATGTAACAAACACAAACAAATTACACAAGAGCCTTAGGTTTAAAGGCTTGCATGATGTTCGTAGGTAAGTACCCTTTTCTATTGAAGTCAAGTTGGCTCAACCTGTCCTAAAAAAGTAATCGGGTTCTAGGAGTCTCATATCAACGGTCTTTCTCGCAGGTTTTATTTCAGCAAAGCAACTGACTTGCCATAAAAATATCCCGAAAGTTTAATCTCAATGAGTGTAGCATCGAGTATCAACCATCCTTGGACTGCACCAAAGCCGGCTATCTCACTTCCTTCTAATGGCCAAGATGGGTCAATTAAGGTTCTAAAAGTCAGTTAGTGCTTACGACACCACACGATAGTCTAGTGTTATCCTCGACTGACTCAAGGAACACCATTACAAACCAAAGTGTCACACTAACGTAGCCACCACTTCAACTATATCGGTCTACGCCGTACAATTTCCATGATCTATTGCTACTTACCTAAGGTATCCCTAGATCCGGGTGTAGGATATTTGCATGAAAATAAACCCAAGCAACTCTAAACTTAAAGCAAACAAAACAGACAAGTAAAGAAAAAAAGTGATCTAAGACTCTAAGGTAACCCCTCTTTTTATGTTTTCCTCAACGAAGTCGCCAGTTCTGTAATACGGTGGGAGGACAGACTTGTTTTTGTGTTTTATCGCAAATGTTGCAGATTGCATGAGTCACTACCGATTTTATTTTATCCAATAAGGAAAGGGTGAAAAGATCAGGAAAGAACTTGATAGATTTTGAGTTTGGGGGGTAGATTATGAAAAGGAAATGTGTTAGCACCCTTTTCATCTGTAGTTATCTACGGACTCTTAATTGCTTAGCTCACTTTGAAAATTTTCTTTTTGTGTGATTGGTTTGAAAATATTTTGAAAGTGCCAATATAAGGAGAAATTTGTAATAACTCTTGTATCAGTCCCCAAGAGTGTATACAAAGCGTTTTGAAAATATTTATTGAAAGTGTTTGTGAAATGTTTTGTTTTGTGAGCAAGCGATTAATAGTATCCACCCACTCAAGGTCGTTCTTGTACTTTTCCTTCTCCTTTAGATAGTAATATCCGTACCATTAGTTAGTAGGAAGCCTTATCGTTGGATATGAAGGGGCATGCGAAGGCTCATCGTACAGTCATCGAAGGCAACTTGTAAGGACACTTTAGTAATTTTCGTAAAGGACTAGATCATTTATCGAAAGGCAACATCGAAAGGATCATCGAGGGACTATAATCTTTGATTCGAGGGACATGACCGTTTTGTTCCGAAGGCAACAAGGGAGGTTACACTAGAGGTGCGAGTGTGCGAGTGTGTTATATCCAGTTATTTTAATATTTGATTTTAGGGTTTTTCTATCGTTTGGTTTTATCTTTCCATACAAACCCTAGTTACTAAGTAGAAGCATAGAAAATATAATAGTAGGAAATAAATGCAGAAAATATAAACCTAGGTTATTACAACACTTTGGGGCAGATACATAATAGTGAAAGCGAAAAAGAAATCCTAAGCTATTACATACTAGAAGCAGTTACATAATAATGAAAAACGAAAGCAACAAATAAATATTACATTCACGAAACCTATACAGTCGATCTAAAAATGTAAAATGAAAATAGAATCGAAGGAAAAAGAAGTGTTTTTGATGTTTTTGATGATAATTAGTTAATTAAACCTAAAAAAGCTAGTTGATTTTAATTAAAAAAGGTTAATTAATGAAATTAATTTTTTTTAATAAAAACCTAAAACCTAATTATATTAGGGTTTGTAAAAAAAGGGTTTTGTTGTTTTTATGGTTAAGTGAAAATAGGGTTAAGTGGAAAAGAGGTAAGATTAGCCAAAAATACATAGGGGAAGAAAAATCAATAAAAAGGGTTAGAAAACAAAATATCATTAAAATGCCAAGGGTGGGTGTTGAACCCACGCCCTTAACTTTTCCCACTGTCTGCCTTGCCACTGCGCCAGGCACGCGCATGCGTTAGGGAAATAGAAACCATGCAATACATAACAAAACCTGCAAAATATGAAAAAATGTGAAACATCCCAAAACACCAAAAGGTAGGGATCGAACCAACGCCCTGGTATAGTAAGGCCTTATCATGCGTGTGCTTGCCACTGGGGTGGATATACATCCGGTAATGCTATGGATTCAATTAAATATAAAATAAACCAATTGGACTGGGTCAGAGAAGCGTCGGAGCCCTAGCTCTGGTCGTCTCATTTCTTACTGATGAAGATCAATCATCCTATGGAGAAGCTAACTAATATATATATATATATATATATATATATATATATATATATATATATATATATATATATATATATATATATATATATATATATATATATATATATATATATATATATATATATATATATATATATATATATATATATATATATATATATATATATATATATATATAGAGAGAGAGAGAGAGAGAGAGAGAGAGAGAGAGAGAGAGAGATGAGATTGTGAAGATACATGTAATACCTTCGAGTATTGTGTCTGATAGATATTTGAGGTTTTCGTCGAAATTCTGGGAAGGTTTGCATAATGCTTTTGGTACTAAATTGAGGTTGTGTTCTGCATATCATCCGCAGACAGACGGTCCGACAGAGAGGACTATTCAGTCTTTGGAGGATTTGCTGAGGGCTTGTGTTCTAGAACAAGGGGTATCTTGGGATAGTCACTTGCCGTTAATTGAGTTTACATACAATAATAGTTTTCATGCGAGTATTGGTTTGGCACCTTATGAAGCGTTGTATGGTAGGAGGTGTAGAACTCCATTGTGTTGGTATGAGTCAGGCGATAGAGTTGTGCTCAGACTTGAGATCTTACAGGAGATGATAGAGAAGGTTAAGATGATTCAAGAGAGGATGAAAGCTTCCCAGAGTTGCCAGAAGAGTTATCATGACAAGAGGAGGAGGGCAATCGAATTCCAAAAGGATGATCACATGTTTTTAAGAGTTACTCTGGTGACTGGTGTTGGTAGGGCTTTAATGTTGAGAAAGCTTACGCCACCTTTTGTTGGTCCATATCAGATTTCAGAGAAGATAGTTGAGGTGGCCTATTGGATTACTTTACAGTCATTGCTTGCGAATCTGCATGACGTGTTTCATGTGTCTCAGTTGAGGAAGTACATTTCGGATCCTTTGAATGTAATTCAAATGGATGATGTACAACTGATAGTAACACTTTTCGACATGTGACGCTGAATATGTGGCAGTATCTTAGTGCATTTGTCATGCAGTATGGCTTAGAAGATTGATGAGCAAAATGGAGCTAAAATAGGAAGGTGCAACAGTAATACAAATGGATAACAAATCAGCAATCGAGTTGGAAAATAATACAGTAAACCATAAAAGAAGCAAACACATTGACGTTCAATTCCATTTCATTCGAGAACATGTGAAGGAAGGAAGTGTCGAATTGAGGCATGTAGCAAGCAAGGATCAAGCAACAGATATTTTCACAAAACCATTGTCGAAAGAAATTTTCGACAGAGACAAGAAATTGATAGGCATGATGGATGGAAGAAACATTTAAGTTTACAGAGGAGTTTTGTTGAATAAACTTTAAATGTTATTAGTAGTGAAGTTTTTATTAATAAGGTAGTGGGAAGGTTAAAAATCAAATGTAATTGGAAGGCCAAGAGATAGTGGGTTATAATAGTATTTACTAATAGTATTTGCTTTCTTAGAACAGTAGAAGTTTTTAGGTCTATATGAAGACCAAGATTGTATTTTATTAAAACAACAAGAAATAAAAATTTGCTCCTTTTATCTAACAGGTGTTAGTGTTTGTTGGCGTCTTCATCCCTCAATCTTTTGTCAACAGGTAATAAGGTGGGTTAAAGAATGAATTGGGAGGACCATGTTAGCAAGAGGTAATGGTGTAAATGATACCGACATGAAAAAAGATGTGTGCATTACAACTAAGTGTTGGTTGAATATTTGATATATCCTTACAAGATTTTGATATATATATATATATATATATATAATATATATATATATATATATATATATATATATATATATATATATATATATATATATATATATATATATATATATATATATATTCTAATATGATTTTTGAACTTATTTCAGAATAGACTACATGATTCATGAAATTTATGTTAGAATAGACAACACGATTTTTTATATTTATGGATGATATTTGATTCTACATCATTTATTACTAACCCACCATATTGTTGCAGATACTTAAATAAATGGTGAAAGTGATTTTTATTGTGATGATAGATATTAGTGAACAGGTTATCAAGACGTCTTCTCACAATGAGTAAGATGCATACAAATGTTTTAACCTTAGTTCGACAAAACCAAGCTCTACTCTGTAAGCAAAGAAGCTTTCTGTTGATGAAGACGACTCACAATGGAAGGTATTAAACTCTCCTTTTTTTATAATTTAAGGTATAAATTTCACTAAATATGGCTTTTTGCTGCAATGAAATCTTACGCTAACAGAGAAGTGGTATATACGTCATTATTCTGATGATGTATAAACGAGAGCATCAGAAAAGGATGAAATCTTCTAAAATTCCAGGTAGACTTAGTTTCGCAAACTCTTTTCGATAATTTTAAGGTATTGGAAGTAAATCATAACTTTCGAGAGAATTTCAAAAATGGTATTCAAATACAAGGTTATGTATATACTATTACAGTTTTTATAGCCTCTATTACATTATTATTAGATTCTTCTTTACTATTTTTCAGGTTGAAATTTGTTTGACATCTAACTTAAAGACATTCTCTGTTCCATCTATAGATGTTCATCATTTTGGTATGTACTTTGAAGTTGCTAATCATGAATTCATAATTTACTAGTAAAGTACCAACTTCAACAAGTAGGTTCCAATTGAATGAACAAGTCAACAAGTGCTTATATCATATGTTAGTTGTACTATTTTATTTTATTGTTAGTGTGTGAGACACTTTTAGTGAGGAGTGAAAGAGAGAATAATAAAGGAAATAAGGATTTGTATTATTAAATTGTATAAATAATGATACATACTATGACTATTTATATACAACCCTAATTGGGTTTGGGCTAACACAACTTGAATTATATTTAAATATTAAATCTAATCAAATCAAATGTAATATTTTAACAAATCTAATTTAATATTTCAACACACCCCCATAATTCAAGTTGTCGAACATCCTCAAAAATAGTCAATCTGAACTATTCCTAATTTCTTTCTCAAATTCAGGAATCTGTCAATCTTCAATCCTTTGGTGAAAATGTTGGCTAACTGTGCTTCACTTGAGCAATGCCTAACTTGAAGTTCACCTTTGTTTAATTTTTCCCTCAAGAAGTGAAACCTTGCTTCAATATGTTTACTTCTTCCATGCAGAACTTGATTCTTCGCTAGATTTATGACTGACTTTTGTCGATTTGAAATACTAGAGGTTTCTTCACTTCGACAATCATTTCTTCAAATACAGATCCAATCCAAATTGTTTGACATGCAGCATAGGATCCTGCTATATATTCAACTTCACACAATGACAATGCCACCACAGGTTACTTCTTCGAATACCATGAGATTGGGGCACCGAATACTTGAAAAAAATATCCAATTGTGCTTCTTCGATCTTCCTTATCTCCACACCAATCAACATCTGGAAAAAAAATAACGATTTCGTTTTGCCTTCAGAATCTCGTCGAAATAGTATTTCGTGATTTATTGAACCCTTCAAATATCTCAGGATTCTTCTTGCAGCCTTCATATGTGAAACTCTTGGTTCACCCATATATCTGCTTACTAATCCGACTACGAAACCTATATGAGGTCGATTGTTTCCCACATATCTCATAGATCCCACAATTTGCTTGAACAAAGTTGCGTCGACTTTGTCTTCCTCTCCATTCTTTTCCAACTTCACATTTGGTTCAACAGGTGAAGATGCAGGATTCGAATCATCCAATCATAATCTCTTGAGTATCTATTTGACATACTTTCTTTGATGTAGCATCATACCTTGCTTCGACATTTGAAATTCCATGCCTAGAAAATAAGACAATTTTCCTAGATCCGACATTTCAAATTCCTTCATCATCAGCTCTTTGAACTTCGACAAGTTCTCCAAACTATTTCCAGTTACTAGCAAGTCATCAACGTACAAGCATATGATTGTTATATCTTGTGCTACAACCTGAACATAGACACCATACTCTTATTTGCATTTGAAAAATCCCAATTCGACTAAGTATGAGTCGATCTTCTTGTTCCATACCCTAGGTGCCTGCTTGAGGCTATAGAGCGCTTTGTTCAATCTATATACTTTACTCGCTTCCTTATGAATCACAAACCTAAAAGGTTGTGTGACATAAACTTCTTCGTCTAAAGGACCATTCAGAAATGTTGATTTCACATCTAGATGGAATGTCGACCAGCCTTGGTTGCATGCCAATGCTACCACTAGTCGAACAGTCTCTAATCTTGCTACTGGAGCAAATACTTCAGAGTAGTCGAGTCCTGCTCTTTAAATAAAACCTCAAGCTACTAATCTTGCTTTATGTCTTACTATTGACCCATCTACATTGTGTTTCAACTTAAACACCCACTTTAGTTTGATAGCTTTTGTATGTGCTGGAAATTCGACTAACTCCCATGTGTTGTTTCTTTCGATTTCTTGTAACTCTTCAACCATAGCTAACTTCCACTTGTTAATCTTCAAAGCTTCGCTATAGTTGATTGGTTCAACACCTGCAAGTAAATAAAAATGAACTAATTCTTCATCTGGTGTGATTTTATCATCACCCACCACTTCATAATCATGAAGTCTTGTTGGAAGAACTCAATTTCTTTGAGGTCTTTGGCTTGTTTCAGCCACAACCTCTTTGACTTCGACTGTGTCGGGAGTGTTAGCAACTGCTTCTTCTTCGACTTCGACTGGATTCTCAATAATTCTACGGTTACCAAATGTCTACGGTTACCTTCAAATGATGAAAATTGTGAAAGTTATGACCAGTGCAAGTTGGGAAATTTTGAGTAAATGCATGAAGTTCAAAGTGATCAAACTTGGAATTTTAGGCTATTGGGTTTGTGATTCAAGGTCCAAATGTGTTTTGCATCTTATAGTGCACCTCAAGACTTGTTCATACACCCCCTATTGATTTATTATATTTATTTTTGATTTTGTTTATTTTAAAGTCAAAATTAAATAAAATAAAACAGAGGCTTATTACAAGAGTCCAAGCCCATGTTATTTTGACCTAAAATGCAAGATATATATTCTTCCTCATTCAGGCAAACAAACCTCGAAACCTTGTGCAAGAAACCACTTTCAAAAATCACAAAAAATATCAAACTAGGGCAACTTGAAACCCTAGCTTGCAGTCGTTTCCAAGGCGTTCTAACTTCTTCATTCACTTAAAGGAAGATCATAGGGTAAGGTTGGATCGTTTATAACGACCTAAAAGGCCAGAAACACCACGAGCATGTATCACTGGTTTCAACATTGCATGGTTTTCATAGCTTTTATTTCATGTTGTTTTTTCGCATACTAATTGTGCTAACATGTTCATGAGATTTAACAGTGCAGGAATAACCCAAAGAACGAGTCCCATAATGACCAAATCACGAACCACCATGTTCATACAAATTTGTGTTATTGTTGTCATAGCTCAAAACCTAGCATGATTCAGTCAAATATAACCATTCCATTGAATTTGCATGCCTCGATTGAAGGGGGTAGGGTACCCCATGGGTCTCTAACAATGTCTCTTTTTGCAGGAACAAAAAAAGAAGCCACCGCGGAAGACGACCGGAGCTAGGGCTCCGTCGCCTATCTGATTCATGCATTTGGTTTAATATTTGTTTATTTCGTTTCAGTTTAAACAATGGATGTATCACCACCTCAGTGGTTAAACGCGCACGCTAAAGAAACTATTATGCCAAGATATGGATTCGATCCCAGCCTTTTGGCATTTTGAGATTTTTTTTCATAATTTTATATGTTTTGCAGGATAATAACAAAACACACTGATTCTCTTTCCCTATCATAGGCGCGCTCCTGGCGTAGTGGTGAACATGTTAGATAAAAGTGCTAAGGGCGTGGGTTCAATACCCACCCCTGGAAATTTTAGTTCTTTCTCTCTATTTTTCTTTTTTTCTTACTCTTTCTTCTTTCCCCTTAAAACAAACCTTAATTTTTCTTAAAACCTTTTTTTTTTCAAAACCTTTTTTTATAAACCCTAATTAGGTTTTTAGGTTTTTTTATTTAGTTAATTAATTAGGTTTTTAGGATTTTTAATTAAATTAATTAACTTTTTAATGAAAATTAATTAGGTTTTTAGGGTTAATCATAAAAAAAAACCTTTTTTTATCAAAAAATCACAAAAAATAATTTCCTTTTTCTTTTTCTTGGTCTTACAATTAGCGTAGATTCCTTTTCTCGCAATTTTTTTCTGATTATGCAATTGCTTCTCGGTTTGTAATAGTAATTAGGGTTTATTTTACGCATTTTCCTATTTATATACCTCTACTAAAGCGTTGTAATAGTCTTACGTTTACTTTCCGCCTTTTATTTTCCGCATTTATTACTTTTCTATATTTGCTACTATTATTGTTAGTAATTAGGTCTTGTATGGAAAGATTAAAACAAAATGATAGCTAACCCTAATTTCGAAGATAAACATAACTGAAAATAAATAACTCGCACACTCACACCTCTAGGGTAACCTCCTTTGTTGCCTTTTGGAAAATAAACAGTCATGTCACTCGAACGTGAGGACACTTTAGCATTGTCCCTTGAAAACAAAGATTGTAGTCCCTCGATGACCCTTTTGATGTTGCCTTTGGTAAACGATCTAGTCCCTTAAACGATAAATTGCTAAAGCGTCCTTATGAGTTGCCTTCTATGACTAAATGATGACCCGCGCATGTCCTATCACATCCAACGATAAGGCTTCCTACTAAATAATGATAAGATAACACTATCTAAAGTAGAAGGAAATTACAAGAACGACCTTGAGTAGGTAGACCGCTGTTAATCGCTTGCTCACAAACATTTCAAAACAAAAACATCTTTCACAAACACTTTTAAAATATTTTTCAAAAACAAACGCTTTGTATACACTCTTACTGATGCAAGAGTCATTACAAAGTCCTCCTTACATTGGCAAGGTTTTCAAAATATTTTTCAAACACACGACACAAAGCATTTTCAAAAGTGAGCTAGCGATTAAGAGCTTGTAGATAACTACAGGTGAAAAGGGTGCTAACACCTTCCCTTTTCAAAACCTACCCCCCGAACTCACAAATCTCAAGGTCTTTTATGTTATTTTCACCCTTTCCTTATTGGATAAAAGAAAAGTCGATGGCGACTCTTGCTATCCGCAACATTTGCAACAAAACGCAAAACCAAGTCAGTTCTTCCACCGTATTACAGAACTAGCGACTCTGTTGAGGAAACCTAAAAAAGAGGGATTTCCTTTAGAGTTAGATCGCTTTATCTAATTTTCTTAATTTGTCTTCTTTATCTTTATTAGGTTTGCTCGGGTTTACTCTTCTTGCAAAGATCCTATACCCGGATCTGGGGGTACCCTTAGGTAAGTAGCTATAGATCATGAAAATTGTACAATGTAGACCAATATGGTTGAAGTGATGGCCACATTAGTGCGACTCTTTGGTTTGTACTAGTGTCCGTCGAGTCAGTCGGGGAGAATACTAGGCTTTCATGTGGTGTCATGATCACTAACTGGCCTTTAGAACCTTAATTTTCCCATCTTATCCATTAGAAGGTAGTGAGATGGCCGACTTTATTGCAATCCAAAGTTGGTTGATACTCGATGCTACACTCATTGAGATTAGGCTCTCGGGATGTTTCGGTGGCAAGTCAGTTGCACTGCTGAAACAATGCCTGTGAGAAAGATCGTTGATATGAAACTCATAGAACTTGGTTAATATTCTTAGGACAGGTTTAGCCAACTAAACTTCAAGAGGGTACTTACCTACGATTCCCATACAAGCCTTAAACCTAAGGCTCTTGTGTGTTTTGTTTGTGTTTGTTATCTATTTAAACATGACATCATAACATCATGACATCATGACATCATACCATATCATTTTCATTGATCATTTCAAGGATCTCAAGGGCCTATGATGCAGGTTTATCATGAACCATACGTCTAGCAAGGGGCAAGGGGATTTATTTTCCTCTAACCAAATGTCGTCAAAGTATCAAGAACCTAACGTCTAGCAAGGGGAAAGGTGATTTATTTTCCTCTTACCAAATGCCATCAAAGACCAAAGTACATTCCTTTGAGTCAAAGGCTAGGACCCACTCAACATGGTGAGCTTGATTCTCAGAGAAGGACATTCAAAGACGCAAAGTTCTTAGATCAAAGCTGCAGTCGGACTCAACATCTAACATTTCACTTTTGTTTATCATGTGAGATCCTTGAAAACTTTGCATCCACATATCATGCACATCATTACATAATGGGTTTTCCCATGACAGGTTTTCTCATCTTCTTGTTGTTTATTTCATTAAAAGATGGCTCAAACTTTCCTGTGATCAGTAATTCTTTTCCTTCCCATGATCTCAGACCAACACAACAACTATACTCACATTAATATATGCAAATTTCGAACACTCGATTCATCAATTCAATCACTGTAACGTTAGCACAATTATCAAGATGCCAAACAATAATTTATCCATACAACAATTACATACAACAACAATTTCATACAACCCAATTTCCACGTAACATGCATCATAACCCAATTATAGAGTAAGAAACCCACCCTTACCTTGGATTAGAGACCGCTCTACAATTCTTCGATCGGACCTAGCTTTGCCTCTTTTCCTCTTCTTTGTAAGTTCTACATTCTTTTTCTCTCTTCCAACCCTTATTCTTCTTCTTCTTCTTCTTCACAATACCTATTATTCCTAATTGTCAATCTAATTTCTATTATTATAACAAAACTTAATAATGATAGTATTGCTATTGAGCCTAATTATCACACCCCCTTAATACTAAATACCACCAAAATAAGTCCAACGACTAATACTAATAATTCAAACGTTGTTATTATTATTAATTAACTAATTAATTAATTAATAATAATCTAACAACTTATACCAACAATCCACAATATCTCACAACTTCAATAAATAATTCAAAAATAATTTAATTAATTAATTAATTAATTAAATTAATGGGCGTTACAACAGATACAAACAACTAGAAGATCTTCTAAACACCATAGAAATCCAGAAAGTGCATGGGCTGGATTTTGAAAAGTTAAGTCTTATCTCGGGGGTTGTTATCCCTCAAAATTTCAAGGTCCCTGTCTTTTCCAAATATGATGGTGTGTCTTGTCCTAAGCTCCATCTACGGTCTTATGTTCAGAAGATCCAACCCCATACTGCTGATAGAAAGTTAGGGGTTCACTTCTTTCAAGAGGGCTTATCTGGGACATAACTGAAATGGTTCTATCTGCTAGAATGAACCAATATACGTACTTGGGAAGACCTGGATGCTGCTTTTTACAAGCAATATGAATACAATCCTGACCTTGCACCAACTAGTGTGCAACTATAAAGTATGAATATGGCCTCAAATGAAGGGTTTAAAGAATATGCCCAGAAGTGGAGAGATCTAACTGGAAAAGTGCAACCTCCTCTATCTGATAGGGAGCTGGTTGATATGTTCATGGGAACTCTAACAAGACCTTTCTTTAACCATCTGATAGGAAGCTCCTCATCTGGTTTGACTGAGTTAATACTAACTGGGGAACATGTCAAAGGTGGAATTAAAAGTGGAAAGATTCAAGTGGCTGCGTCTTCGAGTACTCAGTAGAAGAAATTCAGTTGTAAGAAGAAAACCAATGTTGTTTATGGCCAGAAGGGTCATTCTAGAAGTAACCATAATCGGTCTGTAGGAGTTGTGCTAATTTCTAATCCAACGCTTGCATAACAACAACAACAACCAAACAATTAACGTAGGTCAGATACACCTAGAAGAAAATTTACAAAGATCAGTATGCCATTGTCTCAAGCATTACAACATCTGTTGAAAGTGGAACTGATAACGTTAAGGGATCCACCCCATAATCCCAACACCTCCTCTCCTTGCTATAATCAAAACGTGAAATGTGCTTACCACTCCAATAGCCTCGGGCCTGACACCAGTAGCTGATGGGTCTTGAAAAACAAAATTCAAGATCTGATTGACTCCAAAGAGATTGAATTTGATCCTTCCAAGCCCCAATGTGATTACTGCACCCATGCCTAAGCACGACAAGGGTGTGAATGCTATTGATGTTGTTTCCCCTGAAGAAGATACTAATGGTGCCTACGACCTAGACAACTGGATTTTCCCCACCGTCGGCAATAGGCTCAGCAACTGGAGGACTGAAGACCTTATCTTTATCTCCTTTAGTCAGGAGTAATTTCTACTTTCTATTTTTATTTCTTTTAAGTTTTGGCTATGTAACTTTTAAACAATGACTTTAGACCTTGTGCCTTACCCGGGGCACACTGGTCCGTTTGTTAAGGGTTGTTATTTCATAAACATATCTTCATTTAATAAAGCATTGGGTTTTTTCATTCAAATTTTATACTCTTTGTCTTTCTTTTATTTTTTATCACTTTCAAATAGCTATATGTTCTTACACACACTCACACAATAGATTGCAGATCCACGTCCACTCTGGATCCCGTTGATAACGATTATGCTATTGCCACTTATGACTTTGAAAATCCGATCTACCAAGTCGAGGACAAAGGTGAGGAAGATTGTGAAATACTTGGAGAACTTGCTACACTCTTAGTACAAGAGGAAAAAACTATACAATCGCATGAAGATCCATTCGAGGTTGTAAATTTGGGTTCTGAAGCTGACAGGAAAGAAGTCAGGATAGGTACCAACCTGGAGGGAAGTGTCAAGAATAGGTTAATCAATATGTTGCATGAATATTTTGAGATCTTTGCTTGGTCGTACAAATATATGCCAGGAATCGATACTGATATTGTGGTTCACCGTCTGCCGATGAAAGAGGGTTGTTCTCCAGTAAAGCAGAACGTTCGTCGCATGCGTCCTGAAATAGAGAAGATCATGGATGAAGTTATGAAATAATTCAATGCAGGTTTCTTGGTTGTTACATCATATCTTCAATGGGTTGCGAATGTGGTTCCAGTACCAAAGAAAGATGGAAAAGTACGTATGTATATGGACTACATGGATCTGTATAGGGCAAGCCCCAAAATGACTTCCCACTTCCACATATTGATGTTCTTATTGACAACACCGCTCAGCACAAGGTATTATCATTCATGGACGGTTTCTCGGGTTATAATCAGATCAAGATGGCTCCTGAAGATATGGAGAAAACTACTTTCGTCACACAATGGGGAACTTTCTGTTACAAGGTTATGCCTTTTGGGTTGAAGAACGTCGGTGCCACATATTAACATGCCATGGTAGCTCTGTTACATGACATGATTCACCACGAGATAGAGGTCTACGTCGACGGCATGATAGCTAGGTTTCAGGCTGAAGAATAACATCTTGACCATCTACACAAGCTGTTTGAGAGACTGAAGAAGTACAAGCTGGGGTTGAATCCGAAAAAGTGCACCTTTGGGGTGAGATCCGGTAAACTCCTGGGTTTCGTCGTTAGTGGTAAAGGTATTGAAGTTAATCCCTCCAAGGTCAAATCTATTCGAGAAATGCCTCTTCCTCGTACTGAGAAGGAAGTAAGAGGTTTCTTGGGAAGACTGAACTACATTTCCCGATTCATTTCTCATTTGATTGCTACTTGTGAGTCGATGTTCAAGTTACTAAAGAAAGATCATGTAGTAAAGTGGAACGAAGATTTCCATATGTCCTTTGACAAAATCAAGGAGTACCTTCAAGAACCTCTGATCCTGATCCCACCAGTGGAGGGAAGACCTTTGATCATGTACCTAACGGTGCTAGAGAACTCAATGGAGGTGTGTACTGGGCCAGCATGACGAGTCTGGTCGAAAAGAGCATGCAATATACTACCTTAGAAAATAGTTTACCGACTGTGAAATAATATACTCACTGCTCAATAAAACTTGCTACCCTTTGACATGGGCTTCTCATCGACTAAGACAATATATGTTGACCCATACTACTTTATTGATCTTTGAAATGGATCCCATCATATACATATTCATAAAGCCAGCTCTCTCCAGAAGAATAGCCTAATGACAAATGGTCTTGACACAATACGAAATTTAGTACACCACTCAAAAGGAAATAAAAGGAAGTGTACTGGCAGATCATCTGGCGCATCAAGTTGTAGATGATTACCAATCTATGAATTTTGAGTTCCCACACAAGAATATTATGCTAGTCACTGATTGTGAAGAACCTGGACCATATGAAGGACCTGAGCCAGGATCCCGATGGACTATGGTTTTTGTCGGAGCTTCCAACGCACTTGGTAATGGAATTGTTATTGTGATTATCTCTCCCAAGGGTTGCCATACGCCCTTTACCTCCAGATTATGCTTTGATTGTACTAACAACATGGCCGAATATGAAGTGTGCATCATGGGAATCAGAGCTTCTATTGACATTAGAATCAAGTTCTTAAATGTATACGGGGACTCAACCCAAGTGATCAGTCAGATCAAGGGAGAATGGGATATGAAACATCTGAATCTCATTCCATACCGAGAGCATGTGTTCACCTTAATCCCATACTTCGAGGAGATAATTTTGAGCATATTCCACGAGAAGAGAATCAGTTGGAAGACACATTGGCTACAATGTCATCTATGTTCAAAGTCAGATGGGATAACGAAGCTCCTCCAATTACTATTGAAAGACTAGCCGAGCCGGCACATTGCTACAAAGTTGACAATGACAGAGTAGAAGAGAAGCCTTGGGTTCATGAAGTGAAGAGATACCTCGAGGATCAAGAGTACCCTGAGGGAGCATCCATCATTGACAAGAAATTTTTATGGAGGTTCTCTGCTAAGTTCTTCCTGAGCAATGGAATTTTGTACAAGCGCAACCATGATTTGAATCTGCTTCATTGTATAGACAAGAAGGAAGTGGAGGCCATTATGGAAGATATGCACGAAGGAATCTTTGGTACTCATTCCAGTGGATATATTATGGCTAAGAAGATTTTGACAGCAAGTTATTATTGGTCGACTATGGAAACCGATTGCCATCATCAATCCAGAACTTGTCACAAATGCCAGATTTATGCTGACAAAGTACATGTGCCTCCGTTTCCTCTAAATTACTTGACTGCTCCTTGGCCATTTTCAATGTGGGGCATTGATATGATTGGAGAGATCAAGCCTATTGTCTCCAACGAGCATCGCTTCATCCTAATCGCTATTGATTATTTCACGAAGTGGGTTGAAGCAGCTTCATTTGCCTCGGTTACTAAGAATGTTTTGGCCTGGTTCATTAAGCATAACCTTATCTATCGGTATGGCATCCCCGAAAGGATTATCACAGACAATGGTACCAATCTCAACAACACTATGATCATATAACTCTGTGCACAGTTCAAGATCAAGCACCACAACTCTTCTCCGTATCGACTAAAAATGAATGGCGCAGTGGAAGCCGCCAACAACAACATCAAGAAGATTATACAGAAGATGACAGTGACATATAATTATTGGCATGAGATGTTACCATTCTCTCTTCATGGCTATCACACTTCAGTATGCACATCCACTAGGGCAACTCCATTCTCTCTAGTTTATGGGATGGAGGTTGTCCTACCTGTCAAAGTCCATATTCTTTCTCTGAGGATTATGAAAGACGCAAATTTGGACGAAGACGAGTGGATTCATACTAGGCTTGACCAGTTGAATTATATCGATGAGAAAAGGCTTGCGACTGTTTGTCATAGTCAGATGTACCAAGGGCGTATGATCAAAGCTTTCCACAATAAGGTCAAGCATCGAGTATATCAGGTTGTGACTTGGTAATAAAGCGCATCATCCTACCGTAGGGTGATCCCAGGGGTAAATAGACTCCCACCTAAGAAGGGTCATTTGTAATCAAGAGGATATTTTATGTCGGCGCTATGATACTTACCACCATGGAAGTTGAAGATTTTCCGCACCCCGTAAGCGTGAACATAATCAAAAGGTACTACGCACGAAAGAGACCCGCTAGGTTGACTAGCCTAGGAAAAAATGAGGGAGTCCCAGCGAACTAAAAGGGTTCAGGCAAAAATTAGGGATATATAAAGACTGTACACCCGGCAAGTCGAAAACCTGAAAAGGCAGCTTGGGCAAAAAAGGGTATCCCGGTGGACTGAAAACCCGAAAGGGCGATCCAGGCAAAAGTTAGGGATCAAAGCGTAAGACTATGTGTCGTTGGATCACCTACTTAGAGCAAGCTTTATTATCAATGTCAAGTTCAAATGGTACAGATAAATCCAGTCAACTTCGTTCGACAGTGAGGGATGAGATGCTCGAAGACATATAGGCAATAGCAGAGTTGAAACTCGATGAGATCGTTTACACATAGCTCTATGTTTTTTTAACTTGTAATCTTTTCATTTTACGAAGATTTCCTCTTACTAGGATTTCTGTCTATTTGTATAAAACCGTATGCTTATAGGAAAATTATCAATACAAATATCATTCAAAATTCAAAATTCTTTACTTTCTCAGTTATGTTTGCAAAAACGACCAATGACTAAATTGACTGAACATATGCATATGAATATGATTACTGTTAACAAATATATGCATAAAAACAGGAATCAACATTTACTAAAGACTTTAGGAGTTGGGATAACATTCAAGTCATCCATAGATCCCCACAGAGAAATCCCCACAGAGTCATCTTATCGAGCTCATCCCCGACAAAGATACATTTCCTGCAAGTCTAATATGCCTTCAAGACAGAAACTAGGGCATCTTCCAGATTTTAACATAACCATACTCCTTGTTAGATCCCCCAAGAGGATAAATGAGTTTGATCATTTCTCCATCATATAGTAGAAACCTCCTCCACACAGTCTACGAAATTTCAATCCTGATCAGAGTTTGCTTCCTCAACACAGTTGATAGGAATTTAATTCCCCAACTGAGTTTATTTCTCCAACACTGCAAAAATCCCCTACAAAATTCTCTTTTCCAGCAGGGTTTATTTCCCCAACAGAATTTAATTTCCCAAACAAAACTCCTTTCTCCGATTACTGCAAATCCCCGTTAAAATTCCCCTCTCCAGCAAAGTATTTTCAAGGTTGTTATCCCATGAGAGTTACTACGGAATATTAAACTGGACCAGATGTCATTCAACTTTTTCTTCCCCAGAAGAGTTGACATCCACATCAGAAACTGGGTCGTACAACGCCTCATAATATTATCCATCTCTTTTATCCCTAGTCAGGGTATATGAGAACTAAATTCCCCAGTAGAGTGATGAACGACCAATGTTCCTGAACTCTTATATCCCCAAGCGGAAGTCAAATATTCCCAATGGAATATCCTCAAAACAAAAAGCAGGAATCCCTAGCGGAGGCATCCTAAACAAGATTGAAAATTAATATTCTTCAACCTCTGTGACAGTCGGGTATTTATTTTCCCCAGTCAAAGATGTTATAGAAGGCTACCAATACGCTTCAATGACATCTTACATCCATACATCATTTACAAGTATCATGGCATATGCATACGAAACACATATAGCACACTCTCATTTTCTTTGAGAACATCATTACACAATGCATTACATATATCATGACATTGCATAAAGACTAACTCTTTCTTTTCAGGTAAAGTTCGCAAACAGACAAATATCATCAATAATTCTCAAACAAGTCACAGATTAATTCCCGAAACAAGACGGGGCAACAATCTATATGATCAGGTCGAAGATTAATTCCCGAAACAAGACATAGCAAATCTATGTATGACTAGGCGGTACAAATTCCCGAAATAGGACCAGTTCTTCAAAAGAAAGTAGGTCAGAGATTAATTCTCGAAACACGACGGGGAAACTATCTATATGACCGGGAAAAAGGTTAATTCCCGAAATAGGACGGGGAAACTATCTTTATAACCAAATTGTAGCTCAAATCCCGAAACAGAACGGGGTGACTATCTACATGACCAAAGCACTTCCCTCAGAGACTAAATCTAACAAGCAATTACTTAAGCACTTTCCCTATAGAGTCATTTTGAAAAGCATTCTTTTGATACAATCAAGCGACGATTCATTCTGATAATCATTTGGCGTAGACTCATTCCAACACAAGTTCTAGATAAAGTCCAGATATGGTCGAGACATAGATCTATTCTGATACGCATTCTAGCACATATTCTAGATATACTTCAGATATGATCAAGACGTAGATCCACTCTGATACTCATTCCAGTATATCCTCTAGATAACATTCAAAGACAACCCAGACATAGGTCCTTTCTAAAATTCGTCCCGATATACATCTAGATACAACCATACATAGGCTTATTCTAATACAGATCCCAGATACAACCAAGCGTAGGCTCATTCTAATACATATTTTAGATACATGCAAGCAAAGACTCATTATGATAGATATAGTCAAGACATAGACTCATTCTAGAACATCGTTCAGATATAATCAAGACATAAGATTCATTCTGAAACTCCCCAACACATCTGCTAGATACAGTCGGATGCAGACTCATTCTAGTATACTTCTCGGATACAGACAAGCATAGACTCATTCTGATACTCCTATCAACAGTTACTTGGATGGCATCTATAAGCCCATCTCCGACGATATTCCATCATCTCTCCGAATGGAATCTTTAAGCCCATTCAAGCAATATTATCCACCACCAGCGTTATTTTCTATACATACGAGTGAAAATTTCTGGGCACTTAAGTGTTCAGTCACCTTCTACCTTCAGATCACGAATGGCAGACATGCCAATCTAACTCTTCAGGTTTAAGAAGATTGAACATGGTAACTATTGTACCCCCAAAATTTACCCTCCCATTTCTTCCAGACATTCTCCTAGGGTTCTCAAATGCTCAAGGTTGCTCAATAATTTATCAGACAAATTCTCCTCCTAAGAAATGGACTTACAACATGGGTTTCATATCTCACAAGGAAAATTGGGTTTCTAAAGCCTTAAGTGGACATTCATGGTGTTGTACCCCAAAATTTTCCCTCTCTTTTCTCAATACATTTCTCACAAGATCTTCAATGGCTCAAGCTTGCACCAGTACTGACTAGGTCAAGCCATCTCCTCAACACTGATATCTCAAGATTATGAAGAGGTGAAAAACACAAGAAGGGGGGGTTGAATTGTAAAACTGAAAATCAATGCAATGAACACGATATTTTTATCCTGGTTCGTTTGATCTCAAACTACTCCAGTCCACCCGTCAAGGTGATTTCGCCTCTCTCCAACGAGGTCTTAATCCACTATATTCAACTGAATATTACAATCTGATTTAACAACTGCTAAAGCCTTCTTGATGCAAACCACAATCCGGTTTGTCAAGGAACAACTTTCTTACAAAGAATTGAAATCTAGGTGTGTGAATGTTTTCTACAAAACTGTTTATCACAACTGTGATACTACACAAATTAAGCTTATTGAAACTAGATTGCTAAAATAATTGAGTAAGGAATTTTGGAGCTTTTAGCAAACTGAGAGTAAGGAAGATGGTGATTAGCTTTTAGGCGTGTAAATTGATGTAGAGCATTAGTCAATTCAATCTTCATTGACTTGGTTATATAGCATTGGAATTAGTGAACGTTGGAGCAATAATTTTGATTCAATGCCAATAACAATCTTTCCTTATTAAGCAGATCTTGTCTGGAATGATGCCGTTGGTAATAACTCATCTTGAATGCACAGTACCGTTGCCACTTAAGCGTGTTCTGGCTTTGGCTCATTCTGACGCTGCTTAAGTGCTGATGAACTGTTGTTGTCTTTATCAGAGTTCAGAGTGTTGAGCGCAGTTCTGTTCATCAAGCTTCAGCATAAGCGTGAGTTGTACTTCTGATTCTGGTATCTGATATAGCATCTTCTGATGCTGATGTTGATATCCAATATTCTGATGCTGATTATGATATTCTCATGCTGATACCAATCAGAGTTTCTGCAAAGCAGAAAGTAATTTTTAGGTAGCAACTAGTTCTTACATGAATCACATAATTAATATATCTTTTCATTTTGTTATCATCAAAACTTAAACTTAGGATAGTAGATTCAAACTTTGTTCTAACAATCTCCCCCTTTTTGATGATGACAAAAACTAGATATTTTTAATTGAAAATTAGCGAAAAGTATCAGAGATAACTAAATGATAAGTTGCATCAGAATTAAATAGGAAGTTATCAAAGATAAGGGATAAAGAGATATCAGAGTTGGGATCGGAGATACTCCCCCTGAATTTATTACTTCCCTTTTTAATTCCAAGAGTTCTTCAGGATCAGATCTTTATTGAATTTTTGAACATCAGAATGTTAGAGCTTCAGATCAGAATATCAGAGCTTTGACTATCAGAACTTCAGATCAGAATATCAGAGCTTTGACTATCAGAACTTCAGATCAGAATATCAGAGCTTCAGTGTATCAGAGAGCATTCTTGTACCTGTAGACTTATGCAAAAACAGAAAACATTCAAGTATGTCAGAGTGTTAGAATGTTTGAGACTTTTTGTCTCAGTAATCCGTTATTGAAAAATATCATTCTTGTTCTCCCCCTTTTTGTCAGCAATCAAAAAGTGTAAGTGATGTGCTAAAACGACTAGAGCAGAAAAACTTGTTATATTAAAATATTCAGAGCCAGACAAAACAGTACAAAAGATATGCAAAGAAAAACATTTGAAAATATCATGAATGAAAAACTAAGGTTGGGGTGGGAAGCGTGTGAACAGAGTCTCCAGCATTGCCTTAATCTGATCAGCAGTTTCAGTCTGCTTGTGCACCATGCTGACTACTGTGTCTATCTTTCTGTCTTGCACATCCATCCTTTCCTTCATCTTCTGATCATTTTCATCCATTCTTTGCTGCAGACGAATATCATTCAGCTTCAGCTCTTCCAGAGTTTGCCTGTCCAAGGCAGCTTGAGAAACATCAGAAGCAGGGAGCTTCTGAGAGCTTTCTGCAACATCTTCAGCTTGACTGACTTCTTCAGCTTGAATTGTCTGATCTTCTTTTGGCTGCACTTTTGAAGCTGGGCGCTTCTCAGACCATGGCTCACTATCCAGAAGGAGCACGTCTTCCTGTGGTAGCTGACTTTCAACTTCCTTCAGCAGCTTGCTGAAGTTCTGTTGTGCCTGCTCATAGTTGATATCTTGCAACTTGAGGGCTTCAGCACGTACCCATATTCTGAAACGTGTCCAGAGCTGGTCTGAGGCAGCAGGATCAATCATCCCAGGGCAAACTTGCTTCAGAGAAGCAATCCATTGCTGCAAACCTGTTTCAAAATTCACAATGCCAGAGCCAACATCTGGCAGTTTTGGTTTTGGAATGGCTATTTTATTTTTGAGATCAGCAAGACGGTCAAGGATTGTTAAATCGATGAAGGTCCTGCTGGGGTCATCTGTAGTTTGTTTGGGAGATGGAGTGGGAGAATCAGAAATAATAATTGGACTGTTTGGGGTTTTTGGAGTATTTGGAGGGGTAGTTTCTGGCGAGGATGGCAGTTGGGCCATGGTTACAGTTGTTCCACATGGCAGCTGAATTGCCAGAGGTTGTGGCTCAGAGGATTGAGGAGAATGAGGTTCAGGTGATGGAGTTTCAGAATGATGAAACTCAGGTTGAGGAGGTGATGGAGGAGGTGATGGTTGAGGTGATGGTGGATGAATTTCTGGTTGAGGAGAGGGAGGAGGAATTGCTGGTTGTGGAGAAGGAGGAGGAATTTATGGTTGTTCAGGAATTTGTGGTTCTTCTGCTATGGGTGAGAGAGGTTGTTCTGGTTGAGGAGAGTGGGCAATTTCTGGTTCAGTGTTTGGATTATTTGAGAGGTGATCAGAAACACGTTGATCAATGTCAGATAGAACTTTGTCAAGTTCTGATGCTGTTGAAGTTGTGGGTTTTGGATGTTTGGTGCGGGGTCTTCTGAGATTCAGTGACTCAGAAGGGTCATCTTCTGGTTCGGTTTCATCAATAGTTGGTATGGGGATAGGGATTTCATATGAAGCTGGAGTTGGAATTGGTGTTGGAATAGCAGAAGAATTTAAAACAGAAGCAGCAGATAAATTACCTCTTTTCTTGGGGGTATGCTGGGATGATCCTTCTGAAGTGGCCTTCCTTTTCTTCGTCTTCTTCAGAGAAACTTCTGGTTGAGGTTGGTGCAGATCTTTAATATTCAGCTTGGGATTTGTACCATCAGCCTTGCACGCGTCCAAGTATCTGAGAACCACCACTGGTTTTGATTCAATCTCAGAAAATAACGGAAAGTCGTCCAGAGGGACTCTTCTGCTGGTGATATCAGCAAGAGGAGTAACGTTGGGCTCCTTTCTGATATTCTCTATCAGTTCCATTTTCTTCAGATTCTTGGCGTTCAGAGGCTTGCCAACAGTTGGTTCAATAGTACTTAACTCCTGAGCTTCTATAAGGTGCTCTATCAGCCTATTCTCAATCAGAATATCTGATATTAACCTGCCAAAGGGTATCCAATCCCTCTTTGTCCTTTCTTCTTCCCTGGTCTCCTTGACGCTGGTCCTGAGGTGATTAAACAGAAGATGAGCCAAGTTGATTTTTACCTTATGATTAATAAAATAGATCAGAAACTGCTGATCTATATTTATATAATCAGGAGAGCTTGTTGGCTTCCTGTGATTAAAGCACCCCAGAATGATCTTCGTCCAAACTCTGTGGTGATCCTTTAAGTCTCTGATCTTGCTGCTGGGCACCCCAAGGGTGAAAATTTGTTCTGCTATGACACCAACGTCAGAGCATCGTTCAGCCATATCAATACAGCGGACGCCACCGCCACTGTAACCAATCAATTTTGCTATGTGATCCTCAGTGACCACAATCTTCTTTCCCATTATGTAGGAGGTGACTTGATGCGTTGATGAGGACGCATGAATCCAGAACTCCTTGACCAAAACTGGGAATGTTGGTCCAACTAACCTGTCAAAATATCTCTCCCATTTCTATGCCCTAACTTCTTCTGTCAAGTCAAAACCATTTTCTTTCAGACTGGAGAAGTCAATAATCAGTTCAGACAGCACTTCTAAATTCTTCACTGGTGTAAGGAGTGTTCTGAATGGAACTTGGTACTGTTCAGAGGAAGCTTTCTTCTGAGAACCTGCAGAAGCATTGCTGGAGGTTGCCATGTTCACACTTAGGGTTTTTCTGAGAAAACTGAAAAATGGGTTTCTTTTGAGAGAGATGAACAAACAGAGAAAATGCAGAAAAATATTTGTGAGATTGAAGGAAACGGTAAAAGATTAATGTGAGAAGTTAACGTGCTTAAATAGATTTCAAAATACTTTTTGAAAGTGTAAACGGTTTCAAGAAATAGAAATAAAATCATGATTACGTTTTAAAACATGATTACTTTCATTTAATGCTTGCTGATTTTGGGGGATTTGAGAAAGATACTTGAAACGGTTACCAGACATGTGTCTCAATGCACCCAATCAGCGTTTTGCCTTCTCAGAAGCGTGCACGCGTTCTGCTTCAGAGATTTACTGATGATTGGATGACACTTGTTTGATTTAGTGAGCAACACGTCTATCCTTAAGCTGAAACACTCAGATCTTTAAGAATAGCATCTGATACAATCTGCATGTTCTATCTTTCTGAAAAGAGATTGATCAGAAGTTCACAGTAAAACAAATACATTCTGAAGATAAATATATAGAATTAAAGCATTTTCACTCTGGGCAGATTTTCATGCTGAGATGTTTCACAATGAAATTGAACCTATCTTCAGAAAGGGGTTTAGTGAAGATATCAGCCCATTGATGGTCTGTATCTATAAATTTTAAGTTCAAAATTCCTTTCTGAATGTAGTCCCTAATGAAGTGATGTTTTATTTCTATATGCTTAGCTCTAGAATGTAAGATGGGATTCTTACTTAAGCAAATAGCAGAAGTATTGTCACAGAGTATAGGGATGTTACTCTCAAAAATCTGGAAGTCTTCAAGCTGACTTTTCATCCAGAGCATTTGTGTGCTACATCCTGCTGCTGCTATGTACTCAGCTTCTGCTGTTGATAGAGCAATTGTGGATTGCCTTTTGCTGGACCAAGAGATTAGATTGTCTCCCAGAAACTGGCAGCTTCCAGAAGTACTTTTACGCTCTACTCTGTCTCCAACAAAGTCAGCATCGCAGTAGCCTACTAAGCTGTAATCACTAGATTTTCTATAAAATAAACCCAGATTAGTAGTACCTTTCAGATACTTGAAAATTCGCTTAACAACTGTTAAGTGAGATTCTCTAGGATCTGATTGGAATCTAGCACAAATACAAACGCTGAATAAGATATCAGGTCTTGAAGCTGTCAGATAAAGGAGAGAACCAATCATACCTCTGTAGACCTTCTGTTCTACCTTTTTGCTTACCTCTTCTCTTTCCAGAATGCACGTGGGATGCATTGGAATCTTTGATGGCTTACATTCTGAGAGGTCAAATTTCTTCAGAAGATCTCTGACATATTTGCTCTGATGAATGTAAGTTCCCTCTGGAGTTTGATTGATCTGAATTCCTAGAAAGAATTTCAGTTCCCCCATGAGGCTCATCTCAAATTCTTCCTGCATACACTTAGCAAATTTTCTTCCAAGAGAAGGATTAGTAGATCCAAAAATAATATCATCAACATAAATTTGACAGACTAAGATGTCATTCTTAACTGACTTACAGAATAAGGTAGTGTCCACCTTCCCTCTGGTGAATTCATTTTCTAACAGAAAGTTACTTAGTCTTTCATACCAAGCTCTGGGAGCTTGTTTCAGACCATATAGTGACTTCTTTAGTTTGAAAACATGTTCTGGATGTTTTGTATTTTCAAAACCAGGGGGTTGGTGCACATAAACCTCTTCTTCTATATAACCATTTAAGAATGCACTCTTGACATCCATCTGATACAAAGTGATGCCTCTATTAACAACAAATGAAATTAAAAGTCTGATAGATTCTAACCTGGCGACTGGAGCAAAGGTTTCTGTATAGTCTATCCCCTCTTGCTGACTATAACCTTGTGCTACCAGTCGTGCTTTGTTTCTGATGACTTCACCTTGTTCATTAAGCTTGTTTCTGAACACCCATCTTGTTCCAATGACGTTGAATCCTTTTGGTCTGGGAACAAGATCCCATACGTCATTTCTGGTGAATTGATTCAGCTCTTCTTGCATTGCTAGAATCCAGTCGTTGTCCAGAAGTGCTTCATCAATAGAAGAAGGTTCAATCAGAGACACAAGTCCCATGAGGGTTTCTTCAGAGTTTATGAAGCTTGCTCTTGTTCTGATTGGATCTTCCTTTCTTCCTAAGATAGTTTCTTCTGGATGATCCAAACTGCTTCTGGGTAATCTCTTCTGAGGTTGATCAGCAGCTGTTGTAGGATTTCTAGAAGTGCTCCTTTCAGATGTTGAAGGAGTGTCTTTGTTGAGAGCTTCTGATGACTTGTCTTCAGAACCTGTAAATTCAATTTCCATACCTGCAAAAACTTCATTCTGCTTTGACTTTTCAGAGTCAAGCTTATCATCAAAACGAACACTGATTGACTCTTCCACAATCTGTGTTTCTGTATTGTATACTCTGTACCCTCTTGAGCGTTCAGAGTATCCTAACATAATACACTTATGTGCTTTAGAGTCAAACTTGTTCAAATAATTCTTTGTATTTAACATAAAACAGGTACATCCAAATGGATGAAAATATGAAATGTTGGGCTTTCTGTTCTTCCACAATTCATATGGAGTCTTTTCCAGAATAGGTCTTATTGAGATTCTATTCTGAATGTAACACGCTGTGTTTATTGCCTCTGCCCAGAAGATCTTAGCAACGTTTGTCTCATTGATCATGGTTCTGGCCATTTCTTGCAATGTTCTGTTCTTTCGTTCTACAACTCCATTTTGTTGGGGAGTTCTAGGACAAGAGAAATCATGCAGAATGCCTCTGTCATTAAAGAATGACTCAAAATCTTTGTTTTCAAATTCTCCACCATGATCACTTCTGACTTTAACGATTCTAAGATCCTTTTCATTCTGAACTTGGTTACAGAAGGTAACAAACACAGAGTGTGACTCGTTCTTGTGCCTTAAGAACTTTACCCATGTCCATCTGCTATAGTCATCTACGATTACTAACCTATACTTCTTGCCACTGACTGAATCAGTTTTAACTGGTCCAAATAAGTCAATGTGCAGAAGTTCTAATGGCTTAGAGGTAGAAACAACATTTTTAGATTTAAAAGAAGGTTTTGCAAACTTTCCTTTCTGACATGCTTCACACAGAGCATCTGAATTGAACTTCAAATTAGGAAGTCCTCTGACCAGATTGAGTTTGTTAATCTGAGATATTCTTCTCATACTAACATGCCCCAATATTCTGTGCCAGATCCACTGCTCGTTGTTAACAGACAGAAGACACTTTACATTCTGACTTTTCAGTTCAGAAAGTTTGATTTTATAGATGTTGTTTTTCCTCTTTCCATTAAACAGGATAGTCCCATCTTTCTGACTAACAACTTTACATGATTTTTGATTGAAGATTATATCATAACCGTTATCACTTAATTGACTTATGGATAACAGATTATGCATTAATCCATCTACTAGCAGAACACTATTTATAGAGGGAAGATTTCCATTACCTACAGTTCCAGAGCCAATGATCTTTCCCCTCTGATTTCCTCCAAAGCCAACGTGGCCTCCAGGCTTAAGTTCCAGGCTTTGGAACATATGCCTTCTTCCCGTCATGTATCGTGAGCAGCCAGAGTCCAGGTACCATGACTGGTGTTTCTGATTTGCTGCTAAAGATATCTGCAACATGTACTATTTTATCCTTAGGTACCTAGATTTTCTTGGGTCCTGATTTGTTAGATATACAAAAACTCTGGTTGAATTTTGGTTTCACAGAATACTTACTGCTAGTGTATTTTATATCATGTGTGTGACCATACACAAAATGAGAGTTCAGAGGAGTGTGTTTAATGGTTAAATCCATGACATTCTTTGGTGTAGGAACCTTACCTTGGTATCCTATTCCCTTCCTGCCGTTTCTGCTAACTCCATAGATAATTGAAGCCATTTTGCTTCTATTTATGCTTTTAGCAAGGAACTTCTGGAAACTGTGATCATACTCCTTGATGATCTCATCAGCGCTGCTGGGAGTTTCAGAAATTGGTTCCTTCTGAGAGTTTTGTAAAGTATTTTCTAATTTTGAAATTTTATTTCTCAGCTCAGAATTTTCCAATTTGAGACTCTCAGTCTTATCAGAGTCAAATTCAAGATTCCTTTTCAGGTTTCTGAATTTAACTCTAATCTGCTGGTACCTTTCCAGAATTTCATTAAGGCTTTTAGCAAGTTCAGCCTTGGTAAAATTAACTGCAAAGTCAAGAAATACCTCTTCAGTATCTGATTCTGAGTCTGATTCAGAAGCTTCACTATCTTCTGAAATGTTGGCCATGAGAGCTATGTTTGCTCTCTCATCATCTGATTCTGAGTCAGCTTCAGACGAGTCAGAGTCATCCCATGTAGCCATGAGACTTTTCTTCTTTTCTCTTCCAAACTTCTTTTTGGGCTTTTCCCTCTGAAGCTTTGGACAGTCACTCTTGTAGTGTCCTTGCTCATTGCACTCATAGCAGATGATGTCCTTGGTGTTTGGCTTTCTGCTTCCTGAGGAGCCTTCAGATCTTCTGTATCCAGAGGAAGAATCTGTCCTTTTGTATCTGGAAGAAGACTCGTTCTGATCAGATCTTCTGGGATTCCTGAACTTCCTTTGCCTCTGCTTCCACAGTTGATTCACTCTTCTGGAGAGGAGAGAAAGTTCGTCTTCTTCTGATGAGGATCCATCAGATGTTTCTTCAACTGCCTGCAAAACTTTAGACTCAGATTTTTTGTTAGATTTTAATGCTAAAGGCTTACCTTTCTTCTGAGGTTCATCAACTTCTAGCTCTATCTCATGACTTCTGAGGGAGCTGATAAGTTCCTCTAGAGAAATTTTGTTGAGATCTTTTGCTAGCTTCAGAGTTGTAACCATTGGCCTCCACTACTTTGGTAAGCTTCTGATGATCTTCTTGACGTGATCAGCAGTAGAGTATCCTTTGTCCAGAACCTTGAGACCAGCCACCAGAATTTGGAATCTTGAGAACATTGTTTCAATGGATTCACTTTCTTCCATTTTAAATGCCTCATACTTCTGAATGAGCGCAAGAGCTTTAGTTTCTTTGACCTGAACGTTGCCCTCATGCGTCATTCTGAGTGAGTCAAACATGTTCTTTGCTGTGTCTCTGTTAGAGATCTTTTCATATTCAGCATAGGAGATGGCGCTGAGAAGGATGGTTTTGGCCTTGTGGTGATTTTTGAAGTCACGCTTTTGTTGGTCAGTCATAGCTTTCCTATCAATCTTCTGACCGCTTGCATTCACAGGGTGCGTGTATCCATCTGTCACCATGTCCCACAGATCAGCATCATGTGCCAGAAAGAAGCTTTCAATTCTGTCTTTCCAGTAATCAAAATTTTCTCCATCAAAGACTGGAGGTTTGCCGCTGAATCTGTCTCTGTCTTCATTGTTGTCATTGCTGGTGTGTGAATAAGTTCCTGCCATTGTGTTTTTCTGACGCTGGATCTTGTACTGACACGGTTAAGTGTTTTAGCTCAGAACCAGGCGCTCTGATGCCAATTGAAGAGGTGAAAAACACAAGAAGGGGGGGTTGAATTGTAAAACTGAAAATCAAAGCAATGAACACGATATTTTTATCCTGGTTCGTTTGATCTCAAACTACTCCAGTCCACCCGTCAAGGTGATTTCGCCTCTCTCCAACGAGGTCTTAATCCACTATATTCAACTGAATATTACAATCTGCTTTAACAACTGCTAAAGCCTTCTTGATGCAAACCACAATCTGGTTTGTCAAGGAACAACTTTCTTACAAAGAATTGAAATCTAGGTGTGTGAATGTTTTCTACAAAACTGTTTATCACAACTGTGATACTACACAAATTAAGCTTATTGAAACTAGATTGCTAAAATAATTGAGTAAGGAATTTTGGAGCTTTTAGCAAACTGAGAGTAAGGAAGATGATGATTCGCTTTTAGGCGTGTAAATTGATGTAGAGCATTAGTCAATTCAATCTTCATTGACTTGGTTATATAGCATTGGAATTAGTGAACGTTGGAGCAATAATTCTGATTCAATGCCAATAACAATCTTTCTTTATTAAGAAGATCTTGTCTGGAATGATGCCGTTGGTAATAACTCATCTTGAATGCACAGTACCGTTGCCACTTAAGCGTGTTCTGGCTTTGGCTCATTCTGACGCTGCTTAAGTGCTGATGAACTGTTGTTGTCTTTATCAGAGTTCAGAGTGTTGAGCGCAGTTCTGTTCATCAAGCTTCAGCATAAGCGTGAGTTGTTCTTCTGATTCTGGTATCTGATATAGCATCTTCTGATGCTGATGTTGATATCCAATATTCTGATGCTGATTATGATGTTCTCATGCTGATACCAATCAGAGTTTCTGCAAAGCAGAAAGTAATTTTTAGGTAGCAACTAGTTCTTACATGAATCACATAATTAATACATCTTTTCATTTTGTTATCATCAAAACTTAAACTTAGGGTAGTAGATTCAAACTTTGTTCTAATAGATTAGGGTTTGAGTTTTCACAAGGTCAATTGACCAGATGACCTAAAATCAGTTGTACTGATGAAAAGGTCAACTGTAGCACCAAAAGTGAAACATTGACTTTTTTGTCAACATTAAGTCTCAAAGAT
Source organism: Vicia faba (assembly GCA_948472305.1). Taxonomy (NCBI): domain Eukaryota; kingdom Viridiplantae; phylum Streptophyta; class Magnoliopsida; order Fabales; family Fabaceae; genus Vicia; species Vicia faba. The sequence continues at coordinate 68,317,297 of OX451738.1, read as the reverse complement.
CAAAGTTCATCAAGGCATTCAAGAATATCAAGTTTGATCATCAAAAAGTCAAGAAAGTCAAAAGTTAATTTGAAAAGTCAAACTTTTCAAGACTTAGGAATTATTCTAACTGTTTTGCACATGTTTATTTCATAACTTCATACCGAATTTTCATCATGATACAAGATGATTCAAGGAAAACTTCAAACGTGAAAGTTATATATCTCAATGAGATCTAAAACATTGTAGGACAAAACTTTTTCTAGAAATGCTTGGATTTTGAGTTATAAATTCATGAAGTCATGACATTTTCATCTAACACTTAAAGAAATTTTCAACAGATTTTTGTCAGGATTTTATCCCAACTTCTTGGCATTTTTTAACATAGTTACAAGATGATTTTGTCAAAATGTCCAATATGAAAGTTATAGAGGATGTTTCAAGCTTTCCAAAACATCCAAGAGCATTAATTTATTATACTTGAGCTAGGAGATTCAAGGGCATGAAGTTGGACATCGATTCTTCAATTGCAAGTCATTTTAGTGAAGAACACATAACAAAATCCTTACGCTTTTCTGCATAATCTTGTGTTACGGGCCTTCTTGCTTGCAAATATCATCATAATTTAATGCTTACACCCACTCTTGAGCTATTACCCAAATGTTTTAGCCACTGTCCAAAAGATCTTTCCATTTATGGCATAAAGGCACCATTTCTATTCTTGAAAAGCAAGCTTTTTGTACAAAATTTGTCTTGAACCTATACCTTGTTTATTTCTGATTTTACTCCACCATAAATCATGGAAATCAGCCCCTCTAAACCAGAAAATTTGTTACTTTATCTTAGGACCATGACATAACTTGATATTTGCAATCCAACCTAGCCATAACGCCATAGTTTGTAAACCAAAATAGTTTTTTCACAAACCTCTTGCCTATAAATAAAAGAAGCGTTTGCAAGAGAAAGAGGGCAGAAAAATAGAGAAAAAAGCCATAAGTTTTGTTGATAAACCCTCAAAATCTCATATTCACAAAAGCCATAACAGTCCACAAAACTTCCACCCTTGAGTTTTGAAGCCCAAACTTTTGAACTTCCCATACTTTGCATGTTTTGTCCAAACATCTAAACACCCCACATACATCATATAGAAGTTGTTCAAACTCAAGAACAAGCTTCTGTAACATCTCTATTTTCCAAGCTCAAGAACATTCAAGGTAGAAACTCAAGCTCAAGACACAAATTCCATCTTCAAGGTAAGTCTCCTTGACTTTAAACTCTTCATTTTAAGCATCATTAATTTATTAATCTTTGAATATAAAATGTAATAATCATTCCTCTTGAAGCTAACCTTTGTTTATCTTCCATTATTGTCATTTATATGTTGAGAACTAACCCATGTGTGCAGCAAAACAATGTTAAAGTGAAAAAATGACAATATGAATTGACACATACCTATATGAGTCGACACATCTTAGTGAAAACAGAGTTATGAGTCAACACATAGTCTTATGAGTCGACACATACTGCTATATAGGCCAAAAACATAAGGAAAAAAGAGTGTATGAGTTGACACAAAGCACGTATGAGTCGACACATACAGGGTATGAGTCGACACATACAATTATGTATCGACTCATACTGAGTTGATTTGGCAAAACAGGGGCATGGGAAAGTTAGGTGTCGATGCAAAAGTGCATGTGTCGACACATAATGTTCAAAAATACATTTTTCTTCCCTTTTCCTTTGTTTTTACATGTTCCACATAGTTTCTTCATGGATATTCAATATGGTTTTAATATTTAATCTCCTATCCATCCCCATTTGTAAATTGTACCCCTATCCCCGTAAAACAGTGAAATAGTGTAGGACTTTATTTTCCACAATTTATTGCTTTCAAATATAAATGCTAGTAAATAGGGTGTGTATGGCAAGATAAAATCAATATTAGACAACCCTAATCCAAGACAAAACAATGCATGGAAAATAAACACTTGCACACTTTCACCTCTAGTGTTAACTCCACTTGTTGCCTTAAAAATGGTCATGATATGCACGTGAGACATCTTAGCAAAAACAAACAAAATACAAGATCAAAGTCTCTCGATGACGCTACGAATGTTGCCTTACAAATGATCTTAGTCCCTTAAAGAAAAACTCTAAGATATCTCACAACATTTCTATTCACGACTATACGATAACCCATGCACGCCCCTTTACTTCCAAAGATAGGGCTTCTTACCAATCAATGGTAAAATAGAAATATCAAAGGAAGAGACAAATGAACAAAAGACTTTTGAGTAGGTAGAACGTTCTTAGTTGCTTGCTCACAATCCATCTTCAAAACAAACATCTTTTCAAACAGATCAAACACTTTCAAAACATGAAATATTTTCAAAAGTCAACACTTTGTATGCATTCTTATAGAGACGATAATCATTACAAAGTTTTCCTAAACGAAGGCGCTTTTCAAAAATACTTTCAAAAACAACCACAAACATATTTCAAACTGTTGTACCCAAAATTTTCCCTCTCACTTATCAAGAATTTTCTCACAAGATCTCATTGGGCTCAAGACTGCACTAGGGTTTGATCAGCTCAAGAAACCTCCTTATGTACTGATGACCAAAATTAGGCTTCGAGTTTGCACAAGGATATTTGAACTATCAATGCTTAATATGTCTTTCAATAATCATTATGGACCCCCAATATCACTCATGTCAAGTTTCAAGTCTTGGATCACACTTTTGATCAGTCAATTGAACAGTTGACCTAAAAATCAACTGTATTTGGAAAAAGTCAACCATGGCCAATTTACAGTCAAACTTCATAATTGTTTATCCAAATCAATATTTTAGACCCATATGTATCATTTGATCAAGTTTGGACCATAATTCCTCAAGAAATTTGATCAAATCTCCAAAAGGGCAAAATGGTCAAAATTAGGGTTTTTACTGAGAAAGGGCAATTTCTGATTTTTGACCTAGCAAATGATCAATTGGTTTGAGGCATGATCTCAAGCATACAATTACATCATTTTTACCTAATGACATGATTCAAAACATTGCAATTCCATTGGATTGACAGATGAATTTTGTAGTCAACTAATAAAAAATTAACTGTATACTGAAAAGTCAAACTTTGACTTTTTGGTCAAATTCAAGTGCCAAAGATCATAATTCATCAAAACATGTCAAAATGTGAAACTTATTCATCAAGAAATCAAAAGGTCAAGATTTCATTTTGAAAAGTCAAAATTTCTAAACGTAGAAATTTTTCTAAGTGTTGGAAATTTCATGTTTTTTCATAACTTTGATCTAAATTTTCAGCATGATGCAAGATGATTCAAGAGAAACTCCCAACATGAAAGTTTTAGATCTCCATGAAATATACAACTTTTCCTCACACAACTTATCCTAAAAATTCTTGGATCTCAAGTTATAATTTTGTGAATACATGCTCATGAACTAAAAAAGACTTAGTGAAATTTTGCCCTAGTTAGGCAGATTTTTTACCTAACTTCATGGCAGTTTTTCACATAGTTCCAAGGGAAATCTACAAAATCAATTCAAAGATGAGTTGTAAATCATATTGCAAGCTTTCCAAAATGTAAAAGAACTCCTTGAGATTATTCTTGAGTAGGGAGAATCGAAGAGATGAAGTTGGTGTTTTGTCACTTGGATTACAAGTCATTTTGTGAAGAACACTTGATCCAATTTTCAAGCATGTTGTACAAATCTTGCTTTGCAGGCTTAAACCTTGCTAATCAATCATTAATAAAATGCTTACACAACAGGTAGAGTCATTATCCAAGCATTGAAGCCATTATCCAAATTGCATTTCCATTTTCGGAAGAAAGTCACCACTTCCATTTTAGAAAAGTGACTTTAATCACAATATCAACTCTCCTTGAGCCCATACATTGTTGCTTCTGACTAAAAATCATGTAAAAGCAAGAAGCAATATATCTACAGCCTGCTAATCACCCTGCAAAACCTTGTACTTCACATTGAAACCATGCTTGTCAACTTTGCTTCAAAAACAAGTAACCAAGCCATAACATGTGAGTTTCAAATTCTGAGTTATTACAAGCCTCAAAACCTCTTGCTTATAAGTATACACACTATTTTCAAGTTGAGACACGAATGCTAGTGCCCTGAAACTATCTCAAACACTCAAAAACCAAAAACTTATTCAAGAACACCATTAATACACAATTTTGAACCAAAACTCATGAGCTTCATTTCCACTCGTGCATTTTGAAAACTAATGACTCAGACACCTTCTATACATCATACCAAAGCAATCCAGGATGTTGTTTCAAGAATGTAACTCCTCCATCACTATCCACTATTTTCAAATATCAAGCTTTCAGGTTGACTTGATTAGAGAGAATCAGGGACTTTCAAAGCAAAGTAAGAGTTGGAATACACTCAAGGAGGTCCAGGCAAGCTAAACAGATCCTCAGGCCTTCTCAAAAGTTGCTCAAACTCCATTCACGACTCCAACTGCAAGAGGTAAATTTTCAAACTTCTATCTCTTCATACAAGCATCATTTGATCCTGATTTGTGAAAACAAAATGTAGATATCCTTGCTCTAAAGCTAACGATGTTCATAGTTTCCATTTATATTGACTGTGGATAGAGAATTTTGGATTTGAAATTTCTGAGAAAATTAGGTTTCAATTTAGGGCCAGCAAAATTAGTTTTTATCTTTGACATTTAGCTTACATAAGTTATATGGTTGAATTCTTGGGAAGAAACACCACAACTTTCATGTTTGAACTTTCCATTTTTGTGGAGAGACGAGGAAGATACAGGTGGTCCGGCTAGGTGCGAGGTTGAAGACGAAGTTTCCTTCAGAAAGAAATTTCTAATATATATTTATGCTTTGATTATATGACCAGATGAAACAGCCACCCCAGTGGCAAGCGCGCGCGTGTTAAGTCATTGATTACCTAAAGGGCGAGGGTTCGAACCAATGTTAATCCCCCTTTTGCTTTTTTTTCTTTTTTCTAATTTCCTAACATTTTTTTGCAGGCGCTGGGCCCTTTGGGCCTTGCATTTTTTTATTTTTTGCTAGCATACTCCCCTGTTTACTTGTGACACGCCTTTGCCCATTTTATTTTTATTTATTTATTTATTCCTTTTTCTTTTAAATATATTTTCTAAAAATACCAAAAAAATCATAAAAAATCATAAAAATAATAGATTTATATTTTGACATAATTTAATTATTTTTCCACATAAAAAATTATTTTTATTCATTATACTTTATTTATTTTTTACTAATTTCCTTGTAAATTAAATTAAAACTAGATTATTATTCATCTAAATATATTTATTTCAATATAAAAAAAAAAGACCAAAAATATTTCATAACACCATATACATTATTTTCATGACAAATACAAAAATACTTTTTTTCTTTAAACTTATTTCCTTTTAATCAACTAAATAGAATTAGGGTTTTATTCAAAAATCTTTTCTTAATTAATTTATTATCTTAATTTACTTAAGTTAATTTAATTTAATTATTTTTTCACTAATTAGGTTTAGATTAAAACCTCTTTCATACAAAAAATCCAAACACAAAAATCATTTCTTTCAATTTGCATTTTTACTTTATACATTTCTTCAATTATTTGGACAATATTCAATGTGGTTGTAATAGATTAATCAGGTTTATATTATTGTAATCCCCATTAATAAATTGCATACCCCCTCCCACAAATGTTGTAATAGCGTAGTAACTTTAAATTTCGCAATTTATCGCTTTTACATAACATGCTAGTAATTAGAGTTTGTATGGGAAGATAAAAGCAATCAAATAGAAAACCCTAATACAAGACAAAAACAATCATGAAAATGACACACTTGCAAACAAGCACCCCTAGGGTGAAATCCACTTGGCTGCCTTATACAAAATGGACATATTACGCATGTAAGGTATCTTAGCAAAAACAAACAAATTCAAGATCATAGTCCCTCGATGACGCTATTCAAAGTTGCCTTACAAAATGATCTTAGTCCCTCAAAAATAATGCTAAGATACCTTGCAACATTGCTAATCATGGTTATACGATGACCCACGCCCGTCCCGTTAACATCCAAAGATAGGGTTGCTTACCAAATCATGGTAAGACAACAATGTCAAAGGAAGAGAAAATGAACAAGAAAGACATTTGAGTAGGTAGATTTCTCCTAATTACTTGCTCCATTTCAATTTCAAAACATCCTTTCTATTTTAAAAAACAAACACTTATACTTTCAAAGCCTCTCATGAACTTGAAAATATTTTCAAAAGATCAAACATCTTTGTATACATTATTACGAACGAGAATCATTACAAAGATTTCCTAAACAATGACCTCTTTACAAAATACTTTTAAAAACCATACAAAGCACAATTTCAAACAAAAGCAAGTGATCTAGCAAGTAACTAAGAGCCCATGGAAAACCATGGATGAAAAGGGTGCTAATACCTTCCCTTTTCATAATCTACCCCCCGAACTCAAAAAATAATCTCGAAGGTCTTTCCTGTTCTTTTTCACCTTTCCTTTTGGATAAAAGAAAAGTCGGTGGCGACTCTTGCTAACCACAACATTTGTGATAAAACGCAAAACACCCAAGTCAGTTCTCCTACCGTATCACAGAACTGGAAACTCTGCTGGGGAAAATTCTAAAAGTGGGGTTACCTTAGGGATATATGACATTTATTTGCTTACATTGTTTGACTTGTATGCTTTACATTATGGTTCTTTATTTGGGTTTGAATCCTCTACCCAGATTTGGGGATACATTATAGGTAAGTAGCAATACGTTGTGGAAATTGTGCGGGGTATACCGATATAGGTAAGTAGCAATACGTTGTAAGTACCGTTAGCCTTTGAGTTAATCAAAGAGAATACGGGGCCTCTGAGTGATGTCATAAAGCACTAATGAACTTTTGGAACCTTTACTTGACCAACTTGGCCTTTAGGATGTAGTGAGATGACCGGCTTTGGTGCAGTCCGAAGTTGGTAGATACTCGATACTACACTCATTGAGGTTTGGTTTCTTGGGATATTTCGGTCACAATTAAAGAGGTCTGAGCTGAAACAATGACCAAGGAAACAATCCAATGATATTGAGCTCCTTAGAACTCGATTACTATTACTAGGACAGGTTTAAGCCAACTAAACTTCAAGAGGGTATTTACCTATAAAACTCCATGCAAGCCTAAAACTAAGGATTTGTTTGCTTTGTTTGTATATACATATTTGTACATAACATCATGAACATCATGAACATCATATACATCCACTAACCATTTCAAGGATTTTGGGATTCATCTTTGTTCTTGTTTTGTAGGATATGGATTCACTTTGCAGGAAAACTATTCAAGTCAACCTTGTAAGGATCCCTCCACAACTTAAGGAGCTAGCTTCAAGGATTCCTGAAAACTCTCCATTCACCGAGAGACATGGTCGTCTACTCAACTTGGTCACCTCCAACACATATGAGGACATGATGAAGGTGATTTTTCAGTTCTTTGATCCTTTACACCATTGCTTCACATTTCCCGACTATCAACTTGTGCCTACTTTGGAAGAATTCTCCCAACTCTTAAGGATTCCCATTCTCAATCAACTACCTTTCAAAGGTACGGAAAGAGACCCAAAGCCAGAAGAGATTGCTCAAGCTCTACACTTGCATTCATCTGATGTCACAACTCATTGGGAAATAAGGAGTTGTGTCAAAGGTTTCCCAGCAAAGTTCCTGTTTGAGAAAGCTCAAAGCTGTTGGAATTCCTTGGACTTGCAAGCCTTTGAGGAAATTGTGGCTCTCCTCATCTATGGGATGGTTTTGTTCCCAAACCCTGACCAACTCATAGATGTAAACACCGTTAAAATCTTCATATCCCGCAACCTGGTGCCTACATTGCTAGGAGATATCCTACACTCTTTTCACACTCGCACAATGAGGAAAAGAGGTGTCCTTATGTGTTGCACTCCTCTCTTGGCAAGACGGTTTATTTCGCATCTTATCCAATCTGTATTAAAAAATGAGCAAGGTTCAAGGTGGTCACAAAGGTTGATGACGCTCAAACATTCAGACATTCAGTGGTGCTCCCGATCCAAAGAGAATGTTATCATTGTCAGCCGTTGTGGAGAATTTCCAAATGTCTCTTTACTTGGCATTAGGGGAGGAATCACCTACAACCCTTGTTTAGCCTTAAGATAGTTTGGTTATGCCTGAAGGGGTGGCCCGTACGAGATGCTGATTCAAGGTTTGGTATTTAACTACGACAACGACGATCAAGATCTTCGCCAGAAATTTATTCGAGCTTGGAGGATGTTGACCAAGGTGGATAGCAAGACTTTGAGCCTTACCTTAATACGAACTCGCGCTCAAAGTCTTATGATGCCTTACCCCTCCATTCTGCCGGTAATCATTGAGCCTGTCATGGAGGGAGATGTTTCATACACTATCCTACATCCTGACATGCCCACATCTCTTGAAGACCTACAAAGGGATTGGATACAACTCAAAGGAGAGCTAGATACTTTCGAAGCCCAATTCTACGCAAGCGAGAAGAAGGTTTGGGAACTCACTAGGCTACTTCATGAGGAGCAGACCCTGAATGCCTACATTGCACCGAAGAGGATGTGCACTACCTTTTTATCTTAGAGTTGCTTGTATTTGTTTTGCCCAAGAAGGCATTATTGTACTCAAGCTTTAATCTATTAATATAACGTGTGTTTCCTTTTTGTCTAAAACGAATTTGAATCTTAAAATCCTTGAAAACATTGCATATACCATTCATCATAACATAAGCAGGTCTTTTGTAACAAGTATCCTCATCTCTCTACTGTTTAATTTAGTAAGATGGATCTCGAGCAAATAGTGAAAGACCTCCAAGCTCAGAATACACAGTTTCAGCAGTTTCTCTTGACCCTAGCCAAGGGACAAGAAGAATTAAAGACTTTGTTGGCTGAAGAGAGGAAAAAGAAAACAAAGAAGGTAACCGGAGTCCTGAACATGGGAAGAAGATTTCATGATCAAACAAGAAGGACCTTAAACTTTGCAACAACATCCAGTGAAAAAGACAATCAGGAGGGAAAAGGCAAGGAAACAGTTGTCCCGTCAGAATCGAAAGAGGAAGAGGAAGAAGAAGACTACTCTGAAGAACAATACCCTCCAGCTGATGACAAATATAGACACCTCGAAGAGCGATTGAGCGTGATGGAAATCTAAAAGGTGCCTGGCTTGGACTTTGAGGAATTGGGTTTAGTGTCGGGGATTGTGATTCATTCGAAATTCAAAGCACCTGTGTTCGCCAAATATGATGGAGTTTCATGCCCTAAAATGCATCTCCGGTCATATGTGAGGAAAATCCAACCCCATACCGCTGATAAAGACTTATGGGTGCACTTCTTCCAAGACAGTTTGTTTGGAACTCAACTTGACTGGTTTTACCAACTAGAAAGAGCCAACATCCATAATTGGGAAGATATTGCCGCAACTTTCTACAAGCAATACCAATACAATGCTGATCTAGCGCCTACCCGTACTCAACTCCAGAGTATGGCCATGACTTCCAATGAGGGTTTCAAGGACTATGCACAAAAATGGAGAGACTTGGCTGGAAGAGTTCAAACCCCTCTATCTGAGAGAGAGTTGGTAGACATGTTCTTGGGTACCTCATCTGGTCCTTTCTTCAATCATTTAATTGGAAGTTCATCTGTAGGCTTTACTAAACTAATATTGATCGGAGAAAGGGTAGAAGCCGGTATACAGAATGGAAAGATTCAGAAAGATACATCTTCTTCTACAGCTGTAAGGAAGCCTTTCATCGGGAAGAAAGAGGTGGCTGCTATATATCCACAAAGAAACCAAGATAGGGCCGAATGCAGACCAATGGTGGGGGTTGTTATGATTCCTAAGCATGCGTATGATCAACAAAGAAATAATCAACCAAGGATGGAAAGGCCAGTCAGGCAGTTCACCAGAATTAATATGACCCCGTCTCAAGTATTTCCACATCTGCTAAGATCCAATTTGGTGGCCTTGAAAGAAGCTCCGAAAAACCCCAATACAACATCTCCTCACTATCATCCCAATGCCCGTTGCGCATATCACTCTGAAAGTCCTGGTCACGATACTAATGCCATTGAAGAGGGATTGTTTGTTACTTTAATTGATGAACTCAGGACCCCACTTCTGACTATTAAAATGAATTTGTTGAAGGCCGGTGTGTTCCCGGGATGTGATGAAGTTTGCCATCTCTATTGGTCCTCACCAACCAACTGTCCTTTGTTGAAAGTAGGCGTTCAGTTCCTAATAGATAACAAAGAAATTTTGTTTGAAAAGGCTCATGTTCCACCTATCCCTTTTGAAGATGTTTCTATCATTACCATTTCCGCCAATTCTTCCAGGGTCTCCACCAAAAGACCCGTTAGAATTACATCAATTCCGAAAGTAACTCCTTTAATAATCACAATGCCTGGACCAGTCCCATATGCGCCAGACAAAACCATACCATGGAATTATGGAGGGGATGTCTACTACCATGGTATCAAGCAAGACTGGCCAGCCACAGAAGATTTAAATTCTGAGAAAGTAGATTCCGACGTCAGTAATATTGCAGGGACTAGTAAGATTACCCGAAGCGGTAGGATCTTCTCTCCAGAAATTGCTCCCCCAAAGGTCGTTTCTGGACCCATAATCATCCATGTGGCTGCTCCAAAGGTTACTCCCATAACCATAATCATCTCTACAAGTACTCCTATTGAAGAAACTGTTACAATTCCTACGGTCACTCCTGCTGCCGAGTTAAACGAGACTCAAGGAAAAAATATTTTGATTAAGCCTATCCAGACGAAGGCTCAGTCATTGAATATCCCTGAGACCTCCAAGAAATAAATGGAGGAAATCCTAAAAATATAAAGAGAAGCGACTAAGATGTAGTTGAACAATTGGGGCAAACTCCCTCTAAAATTTCCATGCTGGCATTACTACTATGTTCCGAGGGGCATGCATAAGCCTTGGTAAAATTCCTGAAAACTTCCCATGTACCCCAAGAGACATCTTTCGATCAATTTCAAGATTGCGTAGCCAGCTTGACTGCAGATAATGGTCTAGGTTTCTCGGATGTTGATCTAACGCCGAGGGGAAGGAAGCATAATGAGGCATTGCATGTCTCAGTGGAATGTAGAGGCACAACTCTGGCTCATGTTTTGGTGGACACTGGCTCATATCTGAATGTATTACCTAAAAAAGCTATTGATAGACTTGACTGCAAAGGACTGACATTAAAGCCAAGCAACATAGTAGTAAGGGCTTTTTACGGTTCAAAAATGATGGTACATGGGGAAGTGGATATCCCCATAAAGGTTGGAACCCAAACTTTCAATTCAACTTTTTTATGTATTGGATATCCGCCCTTCATACTCCTGCTTGCTAGGCCGACCATGGATCCACAATGCTGGCGCTGTTACTTCCACGTTGCACCAAATGCTAAAGTATCCAGTTCAAGAGAAGATTATCACTGTTCATGGAAAGGAAGAGTACATGATCAGCCATCTCAATTCCTTCAGATATGTGGAATTAGATGGTGAATTTATTGAAACTTCATTTCAACACTTTGAAGAGATCCTGCAAGATGTGGCAGTAACCAAGGCTGTTCCCAAGATTACAAGGCCTCCACTCCGGATATCGTCACTGAAGGATGCCAAAGCAGTGGTAGAAGAAGGAGGGTGCACTATCTGGGGACAACTCCTAGATATCCCGTATAAGTCTGATAAGTTTGGCCTAGGTTTCACTTCAAGTGCTCAAAAGGATGTACGTCGTGCTCGTGCTGGAGGACCACCCTTGAAGATTAGCAACCGTGAAGTCAACGCAGTAGAAGATGGTGAAGATGGTTGCAACTTGGAGGATTGGATCTTCCCAACTGTCAATGGAGGGCTCAACAATTGGGAGGCTAGATATTTTGTCCCGATCACCTTTATCTCATAGTAATTTGTCTTTACATTTTGTTGGATCTATAATATTGAAACAATTCGCACTCTTAAAACCTTGTGTCTTACCCGAGGTAAAATGGTCCATTTGTAAGGGTTATTATCTCATTTTCATATGACATCAATGAATCATGGACGTTTTCGCATACAAACTTTTTTGCTCATTGTTTTTCTTTTACACTTTTATTTTCTTTCAAAGATAGCTATACCCTTACATACACCCACACTCACAATGCAGGTATACATCAATTCAGGATTGTTAGAACAAAGTTTGAATCTACTACCCTATATTTAAGTTTTGATGATAACAAAGTGAAAATATATAGTATTTATAAGTTTCATGTATGAACTATCTGCTGCCTAAAAATATTATGTTCTGACTTGCAGATACTCTGATTGATATAAGCAAGATCACATCTATTCAGCATCAGAACTTGATTTCAGACACCAGCATCAGAAGTTGCTACATCAGAATGTCAAAATCAGATGATCAACTCACATACATGCTGAAGCCTGATGAACAAGACTGCGCTCAACACTCTGATAAAGAAACACAATAGTTCATCAGCAGCGAAGCAGAGTCAGAATGAGCCAAGCCAGAACTTGCATGAAGTAAGCAACGGTACTGTGCATTGAAAGCAAATTAATTCCAACGGCCTCATTCCAGACAAGATCTGCTCAATAAGGAAAGTTTTTTATTAGCATTGAATCAAGAATATTGCATCCAACGTTCATCATCTCAGTGCTATATAAACAAGGCTTTGAAGATTGAAATGGTTAATGCTCTCCAAATCTCTACACGCACAAAAGCTAAACCATAATCTTCGTTCTCTCAGTTTTGCTAAACCACACACTCTGATATTCCATTACTGTTTAGCAATCTAGTTTCTAAGCTTCAATTTGTGTATACATCACAGTTGTGATACAGTTTTGTAGAAAACATCCACACACATAGTTTTATCTCTTTGTAAGAAAGTGTTACCTTGACAAACCGGGTTGTGGTTTGAATCAAGAAGGCTTTAGCAGTTGTTAAAGCAGTCTGTAATATTCAGTTGAATATAGTGGATTAAGACCTCGTTGGAGAGAGGCGAAATCACCTTGACGGGTGGACTGGAGTAGTTTGAGATCAAACGAACCAGGATAAAAATATCTTGTTCATTGCTTTAGATTTCAGTTTTACAATTCAACCCCCCCCCCTCTTGTGTTTTTCACCACTTCAATTGGCATCAGAGCGCCTGGTTCTGAGCTAAAACACTTAACCGTGTCAGTACAAGATCCAGCGTCAGAAAAACACAATGGCAGGAAACAATTTTCACATCAGCAATGACAACAATGAGGACAGAGACAGATTCAGTGGCAAACCTCCAGTCTTTGATGGAGAAAACTTTGATTACTGGAAAGACAGAATTGAAAGCTTCTTTCTGGCACATGATGCTGATCTGTGGGATATGGTGACAGATGGATACACGCACCCTGTGAATGCAAGTGGTCAGAAGATTGATAGAAAAACAATGTCTGATCAACAAAAGCGTGACTTCAAGAATCACCACAAGGCCAGAACCATCCTCCTCAGTGCCATCTCCTACACTGAGTATGAAAAGATCTCCAACAGAGACACAGCAAAGAATATTTTTGATTCTCTCAGAATGACGCATGAGGGCAACGTTCAGGTCAAAGAAACAAAAGCTCTGGCGCTCATTCAGAAGTATGAGGCGTTCAAAATGGAAGAATCTGAATCCATTGAAACTATGTTCTCTAGATTCCAGATTCTGGTAGCTGGTCTCAAAGTTCTGGACAAAGGATACTCTACTGCTAACCATGTCAAGAAAATCGTCAGAAGTTTACCCAAGCAGTGGAGGCCTATGGTTACTGCTCTGAAGCTAGCTAAAGATCTCAACAAAATCACTCTGGAGGAACTTATCAGCTCCCTCAGAAGTCATGAGATAGAGCTAGAAGCTGATAAGCCTCAGAAGCAAGGTAAGCCTTTAGCATTAAAATCTAACAGAAAATTTGAGTCTAAAGTTTTGCAGGCAGTTGAAGAAACATCTGATGGATCCTCATCAGAAGAAGACGAACTTTCCCTTCTCTCCAGAAGAGTAAATCAACTGTGGAAGCAAAGACAAAGGAAGTTCAGGAATCCCAGAAGATCTGATCAGAACGAGTCTTCTTCCAGATACAGAAGGACAGATTCTTCCTCTGGATACAGAAGATCTGAAGGCTCCTCCAGTAGCAAAAAGCCAAACATCAAAGACATCATCTGCTATGAGTGCAACGAGCAAGGACACTACAAGAGTGACTGCCCAAAGCTTCAGAGGGAAAAGCCCAAAAAGAAGTTTGGAAGAGAGAAGAAGAAAAGTCTCATGGCTACATGGGATGACTCTGACTCGTCTGAAGCTGACTCAGAATCAGATGATGAAAGGGCAAACATAGCTCTCATGGCTAACATTTCAGAAGATAGTGAAGCTTCTGAATCAGACTCAGAATCAGACACTGAAGAGGTATTTCCTAACTTTGTTGTTAACTTTTCAAAGGCTGAACTTGCTGAAAGCCTTAATAAGATTCTGGAACGTTATCAGCAAATTAGAGCTAAATTCAGAGACCTGAAAAGGAATCTTGAATCCGACTCTAATAAGACTGAGAGTCTCAAATTGGAAAATTCTGAGCTGAGAAATAAGATTTCAAAATTAGAAAACACTTTACAAAACTCTCAGAAGGAACCAATTTCTGAAACTCCCAGCAACGCTGATGAGATCATCAAGGAGTATGATCACAGTTTCCAGAAGTTCCTAGCTAAAAGCATAGATAGAAGCAGAATGGCTTCAATGATCTATGGAGTTAGCAGAAACGGCATGAAAGGAATAGGATACCAAGGTAAGGTTTCTACACCAAAGAATGTCATGGACTTAACCATTAAACACACTCCTCTAAATTCACATTTTGTGTATGGTCACACACATGATATCAAATATACTAGCAGTAAGCACTCTGTGAAACCAAAATTCAACCAGGGTTTTGGTAAAACTAACAAATCAGGACCCAAGAAAATATGGGTACCTAAGGATAAAATAATACATGTTGCAGATATCTTTAGCAGCAAGTCAGAAACACCAGTCATGGTACCTGGACTCTGGCTGCTCACGACACATGACGGGAAGAAGGCATATGTTCCAAAGCCTGGAACTTAAGCCTGGAGGCCACGTTGGCTTTGGAGGCAATCAGAGGGGAAAGATAATTGGCTCTGGAACTGTAGGTAATGGAAATCTTCCCTCTATTAATAATGTTCTGCTAGTAGATGGATTGATGCATAATCTGTTATCCATAAGTCAATTAAGTGATAATGGTTATGATATAATCTTTAATCAAAAATCATGTAAAGCTGTTAGTCAGAAAGATGGGACTATCCTGTTTAATGGTAAGAGGAAAAACAACATTTACAAAATCAAACTTTCTGAACTAAAGAGTCAGAATGTAAAATGTCTTCTGTCTGTTAACAACGAGCAGTGGATCTGGCACAGAAGATTGGGGCATGTTAGTATGAGAAGAATATCTCAGATTAACAAACTCAATCTGGTCAGAGGACTTCCTAATTTGAAGTTCAATTCAGATGCTCTGTGTGAAGCATGTCAGAAAGGCAAATTTGCAAAACCTTCTTTTAAATCCAAAAATGTTGTTTCTACCTCTAAGCCATTAGAACTTCTGCACATTGACTTATTTGGACCAGTTAAAACTGCTTCAGTCAGTGGTAAGAAGTATGGGTTAGTAATCGTAGATGACTATAGCAGATGGACATGGGTAAAGTTCTTAAGACACAAGGACGAGTCACACTCTGTGTTTGTTACCTTCTGTAACCAAGTTCAGAATGAAAAGGATCTTAGAATCGTTAAAGTCAGAAGTGATCATGGTGGTGAATTTGAAAATAAAGATTTTGAGTCATTCTTTAATGACAGAGGCATTCTGCATGATTTCTCTTGTCCTAGAACTCCCCAACAAAATGGAGTTGTAGAACGAAAGAACAGAACATTGCAAGAAATGGCCAGAACCATGATCAATGAGACAAACGTTGCTAAGATCTTCTGGGCAGAGGCAATAAACACAGCGTGCTACATTCAGAATAGAATCTCAATAAGACCTATTCTGGAAAAGACTCCATATGAATTGTGGAAGAACAGAAAGCCCAACATTTCATATTTTCATCCATTTGGATGTACTTGCTTTATATTAAATACAAAGAATTATTTGAACAAGTTTGACTCTAAAGCACAGAAGTGTATTATGTTAGGATACTCTGAACGCTCAAGAGGGTACAGAGTATACAATACAGAAACACAGATTATGGAAGAATCAATCAGTGTTCGTTTTGATGACAAGCTTGACTCTGAAAAGTCAAAGCAGAATGAAGTTTTTGCAGGTATAGAAATTGAATTTGCAGGTTCTAAAGACAAGTCATCAGAAGCTCTCAACACAGACATTCCTTCAACGTCTGAAAGGAGCACTGCTAGAAATCCTACAACAGCTGCTGATCAACCTCGGAAGAGATTACCCAGAAGCAGCTTGGATCACCCAGAAGAGACTATCCTAGGAAGAAAGGAAGATCCAATCAGAACGAGAGCAAGCTTCAGAAACTCTGAAGAAACACTTATGGGACTGGTGTCTCTGATTGAACCTTCTTCTATTGATGAAGCACTTCTGGATAATGACTGGATTCTGGCAATGCAAGAAGAGCTGAATCAATTCACCAGAAACGACGTATGGGATCTCGTTCCCAGACCAAAAGGATTCAACGTCATTGGAACAAGATGGGTGTTCAGAAACAAGCTAAATGAACAAGGTGAAGTCATCAGAAACAAGGCACGACTGGTTGCACAAGGTTATAGTCAGCAAGAGGGGATAGACTATACAGAAACCTTTTCCCCAGTCGCCAGGTTAGAATCTATCAGACTTTTAATTTCATTTGCTGTTAATAGAGGCATCACTCTGTATCAGATGGATGTCAAAAGTGCATTCTTAAATGGTTATATAGAAGAAGAAGTTTATGTACACCAACCCCCAGGTTTTGAAAATACAAAACATCCAGAACATGTTTTCAAACTAAAGAAGTCACTGTATGGTCTGAAACAAGCTCCCAGAGCTTGGTATGAAAGGCTAAGTAACTTTCTGCTGGAAAATGAATTCACCAGAGGGAAAGTGGACACTACTCTATTCTGTAAATCAGTTAAGAGTGACATCTTAGTCTGTCAAATTTATGTTGATGATATTATTTTCGGTTCTACTAATCCTTCTCTTGGAAGAAAATTTGCTAAGTGTATGCAGGCAGAATTTGAGATGAGCCTCATGGGGGAACTGAAATTCTTTCTAGGAATTCAGATCAATCAAACTCCAGAAGGAACTTACATTCATCAGAGCAAATACATCAGAGATCTTCTGAAGAAATTTGACCTCTCAGAATGTAAGCCATCAAAGATTCCAATGCATCCCACGTGCATTCTGGAAAGAGAAGAGGTAAGCAAAAATGTAGAACAGAAAGTCTACAGAGGTATGATTGGTTCTCTCCTCTATCTGACTGCTTCAAGACCTGACATATTATTCAGTGTTTGTATCTGTGCTAGATTCCAATCAGATCCTAGAGAATCTCACTTAACAGCTGTTAAGCGAATTTTCAAGTATCTGAAAGGTACTACTAATCTGGGTTTGTTTTATAGAAAATCTTGTGATTACAGCTTAGTAGGCTACTGTGATGCTGATTTTGCTGGAGACAGAGTGGAACGTAAAAGTACTTCTGGAAGCTGCCAGTTTCTGGGAGAAAATCTGATCTCTTGGTCCAGCAAAAGACAATCAACAATTGCTCTGTCAACAGCAGAAGCTGAGTACATAGCAGCAGCAGGATGTAGCACACAAATGCTCTGGATGAAAAGTCAGCTTGAAGACTTCCAAATTTTTGAGAGTAACATTCCTATACTTTGTGATAATACTTCTGCTATTTGCTTAAGTAAGAATCCCATTTTACATTCTAGAGCTAAGCATATAGAAATAAAACATCACTTCATTAGGGACTATATTCAGAAAGGTATTTTGAACTTAAAATTTATAGATACAGACCATCAATGGGCTGATATCTTTACTAAACCCCTTTCAGAAGATAGGTTTAATTTCATCCTGAAACATCTCAGCATGAAAGTGTGTCCAGAGTGAAAATGTTTTAATTCCATATATTTACCTTCAGAATATAATTATTTTACTGTGAGCTTCTGATCAATCTCCTTTCAGAAAGATAGAACATGCAGATTTTATCAGATGCAAGTCTAAAGATCTGAGAGTCTAAGCTCAAAGACAGACGTGCTGATCACTACATCAAACAAGTGTCATCCAATCATCAGCATATCTCTGAAGCAGAACGCGTGCACGCTTCTGAGAAGGCAAAGCGCTGATTGGGTGCATTGAGACACATGTCTGGTAACCGTTTTTAAGTATCTTTCTCAAATCCCCCAAAATCAGCAAGCATTTAATGAAAAGTAATCATGCTTTTAAATGGCAATCATGATTTTTCTCTCTCTTAAAAAACGTTTATCTTTTCAAAATAGTTTTGAAAACTCTATTTAAGCACATTAATCTCTCATTCTCATTCTTTACGCTTTCTCACTAATACTCAAGCATTTTCTGCATATTTCTGTGTTCATCTCTTGCAACCTATTTTCCTCAGTTTATTCTCAAAACCCTTTTAGTGTGAACATGGCAACCTCCAGCAGTGTTTCTGCAGGTACTCAGAAGAAAGCATCATCTGAGCAATATCAAGTGCCACTCAGAACTCTCCTCACTCCGGTGAAGAATCTTGAAGTGCTTTCTGAATTAATCATTGATTTTGAAAGCTTGAAGGAGAACGGTTTTGACCTAACTGAAGAAGTTAGGGCTCAAAAGTGGGAAAGGTATTTCGATAGGTTGGTTGGACCAACATTCCCAATGCTGGTCAAGGAATTTTGGATTCACGCCAAGGCTTCAACACATCTAGTCACCTCTTTTGTTATGGGGAAGAAGATTGTGATCACTGAAGATCACATTGCAAGGCTAATCGGTTACAGTGGTGGTGGCGTCCGTTGCGTGGACATGGCTGAAAGATGTGCTGATATAGGTGTGGTAGCTGACAGGATTTTCACTCTTGGGACGCCCAGCAGCAAGATTAAAGATCTGAAGGATCATTACAGAGTGTGGGCTAAGATAATTCTGGGGTGCTTCAACCACAGGAAACCAACCAGTTCTCCTGATTACATAAATGTGGATCAGCAGTTTCTGATCTACTTTATTGATCAGAAGGTAAAGATCAATCTGGCTCACTTCCTGTTCAACCACCTCAGAACCAGTGTGAAAGAAACAAGGGAAGAAGAAAGAACCAAGAGGGATTGGATACCTTTTGGAAGGTTGATATCAGATATTCTGACAGAGAATAGGCTGATTGAGCATCTGATAGAAGCTCAAGAGCTAAGCACTATTGAACCAACAATTGGGAAACCTCTGAACGCAAAGAACCTGAAAAAGATGAAGCTGATAGAGAATATTCAGAAGGAACCCAGAGCTACTCCCATTGCTGATATCTCCAGCAGAAGAGTGCCTCTGAGTGATTTTCCGTTATTTTCTGAGATTGAATCCAAACCAGAGGTGATTCTCAGGTACTTGGATGCGTGCAAGGCAGATGGTACAGATCCAAAACTGAATATCAGAGATCTGCATCAACCTCAACCAGAAGTGACTCTGAAGAAGACAAAGAAGAGGAAGGCGCCATCAGAAGTATCATCTCAGCAGACTCCCAAGAAAAGAGGTAATTCATCTGCTGCCCCTGTTTTAAATTCTTCTACTATTCCAGCATCTATCCCTCCTCAAACCTCGCATAGAATCTCAATCCCCATCCCTACCATAGATGAAACTGTACAAGAAGAAGACCCTTCTGAGGCATTAAAACTCAGAAGACCCAGAACCAAACATCCCAAACAACCAACAATTTCAACAACATCAGCACTTAACCACGTGCTGTCTGATATTGATCAACATACCTCTGATCAACCAAACTCTGAACCACAAAATGTTCCTCCTCCACAACCAGAACAACAGCAATCTGCTGAAGAACCAGAACAACAACAACCACTCTCAGAAGAACCTCTGATCCCTGAGCAATCAGAGATTCCAACTCCCTCTCCCCAACCAGAAATTAATCCACCATCACCACAAACAGAGTTTCATCACTCTGAAACTCCTTCCCCTCATCAATCTGAACCTCATTCACCTCAACCATCACCGCTGGCAATTCAGCTGCCATGTGGAACAACTGTTATCATGCCCCAGTTACCATCCTCATCAGAATCGACACCACCAAATACTCCCAAAACACCACCCAGTCCAATCGTAATCTCTGATTCTGATACTCCATCTCCAAAATAAACAGCTGCTCAGAAAACCTCTGAAAACCCCAGCAGGACCTTCATAGACTTAACCAGTCTTGACCGTCTTGCTGATCTGAAACACAAAATTGCCATCCCAAAACCAAAGCAACCAGATGTTGGCTCTGGTATTATGAATTTTGAAACAGGTGTGCTGCAATGGATTGCTTCTTTGAAGCAAGTCTGTCCTGGAATGATTGACCCAGCTGCTTCTGATCAGCTCTGGTCACAATTCAGACTTTGGGTACGTGCTGAAGCCCTCAAGTTGTAGGATATCAACTATGAGCAGGCACAACAAAATTTCAGCAAGCTTCTGAATGAAGTTGGAAGTCAGCTTCTGAAAGAGGACGTGCTCCCTCTGGACAGTGAACCTTGGTCTGAGAAACAGCAAGCTGCAAAGGTGCAATCATCAGAAGAAGAAAAGACCATTCAAGCTGAAGAAAGTCAAGCAGAGGATGTTGCTGAAAGTTCTCAGAAGCCTCCTGCTTCTGATGCTTCTCAAGCTGCCTTGGACAGGCAGACTCTGGAAGAACTAAGGCTGAATGACATGCGTCTGCAGCAGCGGATGGATGAAAGCGATCAGAAGATGAAAGAGAGAATGGATGTGCAGGACAACAAGATTGACACTGTTGTCAGCATGGTGCATAAGCAGAATGAGACTGCTGAAAAGATCCAAGCCATGCTGGAGAACCTGTTCACACGCTTGCCTCCTCAACCTTAGTCTCTTTTTTCATGCATGCCCTTTTTCATGTTTTCCTTGATTTTCTGATGTACTGTTTGATTATGTTTTGTAATATTTTCTTGTTTTGATTCTGAACTATCTTAATATGATTAGTTTTTCTGATCTTAATTGTTTTAGCACATCACCTACACTTTTTGGTTGCTGACAAAAAGGGGGAGAACAAGAATGATATTTTAAATCAATAACGGCTAACTAGACAGAAATTCTCAAACATTCTAACTCTATTACTTGAAATGTTTTTTCTGTTTTGCTTAAAGTCTACAGGCACAAGGAAGCTCCTGGACACTCTGAAGACTAGAAGCTCTGATCAATATGAAGTTCTGATCCGCCCTAATATTCTGATCCAAAGCAAAGCTCTGACAAGAAAAGCTCTGAAGCTCTGCTCTGACATAAAGCTTCTGATAAGTCAAAGACTCTGATACTCTGATGTTCAAAGAAAGGCAAAAAGATCTGATCCTGAAGAACACGTATAATCAAAGGGAAGTAATAAACTCAGGGGGAGTATCTCTCAACTCTGACATCTCCTTACTCCTTATCCTTTTACTTCTTATTCTGATACATATTCCAGATACCTTTTCACGTTATTTTCATTTAAAATATCTAGTTTTTGTCATCATCAAAAAGGGGGAGATTGTTAGAACAAAGTTTGAATCTACTACCCTATATTTAAGTTTTGATGATAACAAAGTGAAAAGATATAGTATTTATAAGTTTCATGTATGAACTATCTGCTGCCTAAAAATATTATGTTCTGACTTGCAGATACTCTGATTGATATAAGCAAGATCACATCTATTCAGCATCAGAACTTGATTTCAGACACCAGCATCAGAAGTTGCTACATCAGAATGTCAAAATCAGATGATCAACTCACATACATGCTGAAGCCTGATGAACAAGACTGCACTCAACACTCTGATAAAGAAACACAATAGTTCATCAGCAGCGAAGCAGAGTCAGAATGAGCCAAACCAGAACTTGCATGAAGTAAGCAACGGTACTGTGCATTGAAAGCAAATTAATTCCAACGACCTCATTCCAGACAAGATCTGCTCAATAAGGAAAGTTTGTTATTAGCATTGAATCAAGAATATTGCATCCAACGTTCATCATCTCAGTGCTATATAAACAAGGCTTTGAAGATTGAAATGGTTAATGCTCTCCAAATCTCTACACGCACAAAAGCTAAACCATAATCTTCGTTCTCTCAGTTTTGCTAAACCACACACTCTGATATTCCATTACTGTTTAGCAATCTAGTTTCTAAGCTTCAATTTGTGTATACATCACAGTTGTGATACAGTTTTGTAGAAAACATCCACACACATAGTTTTATCTCTTTGTAAGAAAGTGTTACCTTGACAAACCGGGTTGTGGTTTGAATCAAGAAGGCTTTAGCAGTTGTTAAAGCAGTCTGTAATATTCAGTTGAATATAGTGGATTAAGACCTCGTTGGAGAGAGGCGAAATCACCTTGACGGGTGGACTGGAGTAGTTTGAGATCAAACGAACCAGGATAAAAATATCTTGTTCATTGCTTTAGATTTCAGTTTTACAATTCAACCCCCCCCCCCTTCTTGTGTTTTTCACCACTTCAAGGATCCCATGGGTAACGATACTTCTATGGCCTTTTGTGACTTTGAGAATCTAATCTACCAAGCCAAAGACGAAAGTGAGGAAGATTGTGAAGTACCAGGGGAACTTTCCAAACTGCTACAACAAGAAGAAAGAACCATTCATTCTCACGAGGAACCCGTGGATACAATCAACCTAGGTACTGAAGAAGACAAGAAAGAGGTCAAAGTAGGTGCCAATCTGGAACCCAGAATCAAGGAGCGTCTGACTTAGTTGTTACACGATTATATTGAAGTCTTTGCCTGTTCATATGAAGACATGTCGGGACTTGATGCAGACATTGTGGTACATCGTTTGCCTACAAGAGAAGATTGTCCGCCAGTAAAGCAAAAGGTTCACCGCATGAGGCCTGATATGTCAGAAAAGATTAAAGCAGAAGTCATGAAGCAGTTCAACGCTGGATTCTTGGCTGTCACCTCTTACCCCCAATGGGTTGCCAATATTGTTCCCGTACCCAAAAAAGACGACAAAGTGCGAATGTGTGTGGACTACAGAGATTTGAATAGGGCGAGCCCTAAGGATGATTTTACACTCCCCCACATTGATATTCTAGTTGACAATACGGCACAACACAAAGTGTTTTCCTTCATGGACGGATTCTCAGGTTACAACCAAATCAAAATGGCGCTTGAGGACATGGAGAAAACAACATTTGTCACACAATGGGGCACATTCTGCTACAAGGTAATTCCATTCGGACTAAAGAACATCGGGGAAACCTATTAGTATGCCATGGCAGCTCTATTTCATGACATGATAAATCACGAAATAGAGGTCTACTTGGACGATATGATAGCCAGATCTCAAACAGAGGAAGAGCATCTTGATCACTTAAAAAAACTATTCGAGAGACTGAAGAAGTACAAGCTGAGGTTGAATCCTAACAAATGCACATTTGGAGTACGATCTGGTAAACTCCTAGGCTTTGTCGTCAGCAACTAAGGTATCAAGGTCGATCCGACCAAAGTTAAAGCAATACAAGAGATGCCTGCTCCTCGTACTGAGAAGGAAGTCAGAGGATTCTTGGGACGTTTGAACTATATTTCCAGATTCATTTCTCACCTAACAGCTACTTGTGAGCCAATCTTCAAACTATTGAAAAAAGATCAAGTAGTCAAATGGAATGATGAATGAAAAGTTGCTTTTGACAAAATCAAAGAATACTTATAAGAGCCTCCTGTGTTGATGCCACCAGTCAAGGGAAGACCATTAATCATGTATCTAACTATTTTAGAAAATTCAATGGGGTGTGTATTGGGACAACATGACGAGTCTGGCCGAAAAGAGAACGCTATTTATTACCTGAGCAAAAAGTTTATCGACTGTGAAACAAGATATTCACTGCTCGAGAAAACTTGTTGCACTCTGGCATGGGCTGCTCGCCGGCTAAGACAGTATATGTTGACCCATACTACCTTGTTAATATCTAAAATGGATCCGATAAAATACGTCTTCAAGAAGCCTACTCTTTCTGGAGAATAGCAAGATGGCAGATGATTCTGACGGAATATGACATACAGTATACTACCCAGAAAGCTATAAAGGGCAGTGTACTAGCTGATCACCTTGCTCACCAAGCTGTGGAAGACTACAAGTCCATGAAGTTCGAATTCCCGGATGAAGACATCATGACATTAGACAACTGTAAAGAATTCAGGCCATATGACGGACCTGAACAAGGATCTCGATGGACCCTGATCTTTGATGGAGCATCCAATGCACTCGGTAATGGTATCGGTGTTGTACTCATATCTCCTGGAGGATGTCATACTCCCTTTACGGCAAGACTATGCTTCAATTGTACAAAAAACATGGAAGAATACGAAGCGTGCATCTTTGGTCTCAAAGCTGCTATAGACTTGGGGATCAAATCCTTGGATGTATTCAGAGACTCAACTTTGGTCATCAGTCATATCAAAGGGGAGTGGGACACCAAAAACCCTAACCTTATCCCTTACAAAGAACATGTTTTAACATTGCTACCACATTTTGAGAAGATTACCTTCGAGCATTCCCCGCGAGAAGAAAATTAGATAGCAGACGCTCTAGCCACAATGTCATCTATATTTTAACTTAATTAGGATAATGAGGCTCCCCAGATCGTCATTGAACGAATGGATGAACCAACGCACTGTCACGAGATTAATACTGAATAAGTAGTGGACCAACCTTGGTTTCACGAAGTCAAGAGGTATCTCGAGACTCAAGAATATCCAGAAGGAGCTTCAGTCAATGATAAGAAGTTCTTAAGGAGATTCTCTTCTAAGTTCTTCCTTAGTAACGACATCCTGTATAAATGCAATCATGACTCTGTGTTACTTCGGTGCGTAGATAAGGTTGAAGCTGAAAGGATCATGGCTGAATTGCATGAAGGCACTTTTGGCACCCACTCCAGTGGGCATACGATGGTAAAGAAAATCCTACAGGCAGGCTATTACTGGTCTACCATGGAAGCAGATTGCTATCAACACTCTTGAACCTGCCATAAGTGTCATATTTATGCTGACAAGGTGCACGTACCTCCGGTTCCTCTGAATGCCTTGACGGCTCCTTGGCCTTTTGCTATGCGGGGAATTGATATGATTGGGGAAATCAAGCCGACGGCCTCCAATGGACACTGCTTCATCTTAGTGGCCATTGATTACTTTACAAAGTGGGTGGAGGTAACTTCCTTCGCTTCCGTTACTAAGAATGTTGTTGCCAGTTTCATCAAGCAAAATCTCATTTTATGGTACGGTATCCCAGAAAGGATCATCACTGACAATGGTACAAATCTCATCAACACTATGATCACCGCCTTGTGCGAGCAATTCAAGATCCAGCATCACAATTCTTCCCCTTACCGGCCGAAGATGAATGGTGCTGTCGAAGCTGCAAATAAGAACATTAAAAAGATCATACAGAAAATGATAGTCACATACAAAGACTGACATGAGATGCTACCATTCTCTCTCCACGGGTATCGTACCACAACTCGCACATCAACCGGGGCAACACCCTATTCCCTGGTTTATGGCATGGAGGTTGTCTTTCCTATCGAGGTCCAGATCCCCTCTCTGAGGATTATGAAGGGTGCAGGGTTGAACGAAGATGATTGGATCCAGACTCGACTTGATCAAATAAACTTGATTGATGAAAAGAGACTTACTGTTGTTTTCCATGGTCAAATGTATCAAAAACGGATGATCAAAGCTTTCAACAAGAAAGTCAGACGCCAAGTGTATCAAGTTGGGGACCTAGTGATCAAACGCATCATATTGCCACAAGGTGATCCCAGGGGAAAATGGACTCCTACATATGAAGGACCATTTGTAATCAAAAACATTTTCTCTGGTGGGGCAATGATCTTAACCACCATGGATGGTGACGACCTGCCGCATCCTACAAACGCGGACATAGTCAAAAGATACTACGTATAAAAGACCCGCTAGGTTGACATACCTAAGAAAAACAAGGGCATTCCGACGAACCAAATGGTTCAGGAAAAAATTAGGGATAAAACAAAAAAAAATCAGTACACCCGGCAAGTTGAAAACCCGAAAGGGTGACTTGGGCAAAAAAGGGATTCCCGGTGGACTGAAAACCTGAAAGGGCGGTCCAGGCAAAAGTTAGGGAATTAAACCGTATGAATATGTCCCGTTGGATCACTTTACGTACAACCTTTGGCTTCCACTGACAAACTCAGAGGTTTTGATCAATTCAAATTATCTTCGGACAAGGCAACAAATAGACAAGATGCTCATAGATACGAAGGCTATAGCAGAATGGAAACCCCATGGGAGTTTTACACATAGATATCTTTTCTTCGTATCAAAATTTTCATTTTTTTTACGACAGCATTCTCTTACTAGAATGTTTGTCTCTTTGTACAAAAATACTTACTCAAAGTCAATACAAAGATATCTCTTTGAAAGTTCAAAACTATCTGTTTTTTCTTTATGCTTGTATTTTGTTTACAAAAACGTCCAATGATTCATTGTTGAACATATGCATTGAACATAATTATTGTTTACAAATAAACAAAATGAAAAAAGGAAATTACCTATGGGTTGAAGGGATAGGGAAATACCTCTAGGCTATTCCTTGAGAAATCCCCGTAGTACGTCGTTTAATCCCCAACAGAACAAAGCTTCCAGTTAACAATCCCCGGTCGAAATCATCCAATTTATCCAAACATTTTTAAGCAACACATGGCATTTCCCTTACAACAGGGTTTATTTCTCTAAACGAAAATTCATCAACATTTCGACTTCAAGACATGAAGACTTACATATCCTCAGCAGCAGTCAGAGATTTATTTTCCCTAATCCAACAACAGTGCAGTAAATTAGCTCACATATGCATACATTGCATCCATATATCATCAACATTGATAAAAGGAATGCATTATATCATACATTTCATGCAACATGACTCTGCATTTTAGCTAACATTTTACCCTTTTCAGGATAAGATTAACAACCACCGTTAACAAATGTTCAGAGTTTTCAGATACAGTTCAAATATGCTCTAGACATGGATGCCATTCTGATACTCATTCAGATTCAGCTTTCAGATACAGTTCAAATATTCTCCAGACACGGATGCCATTCTGATACTCATTCAAAAGCAGCCTTCAGATACAGTACATATACGCTACAGACGCGGATTCCATTCTGATACTTATTCAGATTCATTTTTCAGATACAGTTCAGATAAGCTCCAGATACGGATTCCATTCTGGTACTCATTCAAAAGCAGCCTTCAGATACAATACATATACGCTCTAGACACGGATTCCATTCTAATACTCATTCATATTCAGTTTTCAGATACAGTTCAGATATGCTCTAGACACGGATTCCATTCTGATACTCATTTAGATTCAGCTTTCAGATACAGTTCAGATATACTCCAGACACGGATGCTATTCTGGTACTCATTCAAAAGCAGTCTTCAGATATAGTTTAGATACGCTCCAGACACGGATGCCATTCTAATACTCATTCAGAGCCAACTTTCAGATACAGTTCAGATACGCCCCAGACACGGACGCTATTCTGATACTCATTATTTCAACTTACAAATTACAATACCAACAATCACTTTTGGATGGCATCTTTAAGCCTATCTCCTACAACTTTCTATAACCTCTCCAAATGGCATCTTTAAGCCCATTCCCTCAATCTTCACATCGTCGAGTGCAAATTTCTGGGCACTCTAGTGTCCAATCATCTTCCACCTTCGAGTCACGAATGGAAAAATTCGCCAACTAACCCTTCAGGTTTAAGAAGATTGAATAGGGACAGCTGTTGTACCCTAAATTTTCCCTCTCACTTATCAAGAATTTTCTCACAAGATCTCATTGGGCTCAAGAATGCACTAGGGTTTGATCAGCTCAAGACACCTCCTTATGCACTGATGACCAAAATTAGGGTTCGAGTTTGCACAAGGATTTTTGAACTATCAATGCTTCATATGGCTTTCATGAATTATTATGGAACCCAAGATCACTCATGTCAAGTTTCAAGTCTTGGATCACACTTTTGATCAGTCAATTGAACAGTTGACCTAAAAATCAGCTATATTTGGAAAAAAAGTCAACCATGACCAATTTACAGTCAAACTTCATAATTTTTGATCCACATCAACATTTTAGACCCATATGTATCATTTGATCAAGTTTGGACCACAATTCCTCAAGAAATTTGATCAAATCTCCAAAAGGGCAAAATGGTCAAAATTAGGGTTTTGACTCAGAAAGGGCAATTTCTGATTTTTGACCTAGAAAATGATCAATTAGTTTGAGGCATGATCTCAAGATTCCAATTACATAATTTTGACCTAATGACATGATTCAAAACATTGCAAGTCCATTGGATTGACAGATGAAATTTGCAGTCAACTGACCAAAACTCAACTGTATACTAAAAAGTCAAACTTTGGCTTTTTGGTCAAATTCAAGTGCCAAAGATCATAATTCATCAAAACATGTCAAAATGTAAAAATTATTCATCAAGAAATCAAAAAGTCAAGATTTCATTTTGAAAAGTCAAAATTTCTAAACTTAGAAATTTTTCTAAGTGTTGGAAATTTCATGTTTTTTCATAACTTTGATCCAAATTTTCACCATGACGCAAGATGATTCAAGAGAGACTCCCAACATGGAAGTTGTAGATATCCATGAAATCTACAACTTTTCTTCACACAACTTCCCCTAAAAATTCTTGGATCTCAAGTTATAATTTTGTGAATACATGCTCATGAACTAAAAAAGACTTAGTGAAATTTTGCCCTAGTTAGGAAGATTTTTGACCTAACTTCATGGCAATTTTCACATAGTTCCAAGGAAAATCTGGAAAACAATTAAAAGATGAGTTTTAGAGCACATTGTAAGCTCTCCAAAATGTCAAATAACTCCTTGAGATCATTCTTGAGTAGGGAGAATCGAAGAGATGAAGTTGGTGTTTTGTCACTTGGATTACAAGTCATTTTGTGAAGAACACTTGATCCAATTTTCAAGCATGTTATACAAATCTTGATTTGCAGGCTTCAAACTTGCTAATCACTCATTAATTTAATGCTTACACAACTGGTAGAGCCATTGTCCAAGCATTGAAGCCATTATCCAAATTGAATTTCCATTTTTGGAAGAAAGTCACCACTTCCATTTTAGAAAAGTGACTTTAATCACAATGTCAACTCTCCTTGAGCCCATACATTGTTGCTTCTAACTAAAAAGCATGTAAAAGCAAGAAGCACCATATCTACAGCCTGCTAATCACCCTGCAAACCCTTGTACTTCACATTGAAACCATGCTTGTCAACTTTGCTTCAAAAACAAGTAACCAAGCCATAACATGTGAGTTTCAAATTCTGAGTTGTTACAAGCCTCAAAACCTATTGCTTATAAGTATACACACTATTTGCAAGTTGATACACGAACGCTAGTGCCCTGAAACTATCTCAAACACTCAAAAACCAAAAACCTATTCAAGAACATTATTAATACACAGTTTTGAACCAAAACTCATGATCTTCATTTCCTCTCGTGCGTTTTGAAAACTAATCACTCAAACACCTTCTATACATCATACCAAAGAAATCCAGGCCCCTGTTTCAAGACTGTAACTCCTCCATTACTATCCACCATTTTCAAATATCAAGCTTGCAGGTTGACTTGAGTACAGAGATTCAGGGACTATCAAGGCAAAGTAAGAGTTGGATTACACTCAAGGAGGTCCAGGTAAGCTAAACAGATCCTCATGCCTTCTTAAAAGTTGCTCAAACTCCATTCACGACTCCAGCTGCAAGAGGTAAATTTTCAAACTTCTATCTCTTCATACAAGCATCATTTGATCCTAATTTGTGAAAACAACGTGTAGATATCCTTGCTCTAAAGCTAACCATGTTCATAGTTTCCATTTATATTGATTGTGGATAGAGAATTTTGGATTTGAAATATATGAGAAAATTAGGTTTCAATTTAGGGCCAGCAAAATTAGTTTTTATCTTTGACATTTATCTTACACGAGTTATATGGTTGAATTCGTGGGAAGAAACACCACAACTTTTATGTTTGAACTTTCCATTTTTGTGGAGAGATGAGGAAGATACAGGTGGTCCGGCTAGGCGCGAGGTTGAAGACGAAGTTGCGTTCAGAAAGCAGTTTCTAATATATATTTATGCTTTGATTATATGACCGGATGAAACAGTCACCCCAGTGACAAGTGCACGTGTGTTAAGTCATTGCTTACCTAAAGTGCGAGGGTTCGAACCAATGTGACCCCCCCCCCCCCTTTTTCTTTTTTTTCTTTTTTCTGATTTCCTAACACTTTTTTGTAGGCCCAGGGCCCCTTGGGCTTGACATTTTTTTATTTTTTGCTAGCATACTCCCATGTTTACTTGTGACACCCCTTTGTCCATTTTATTTTTATTTATTTATTTATTCCTTTTTCTTTTAAATATATTTTCTAAAAATACAAAAAAAATCATAAAAAAGCATAAAAATAATAGATTTATATTTTGACATAACTTAATTATTTTTCCACATAAAAAATTATTTTTATTCATTATACTTTATTTAATTTTTGCTAATTTCCTTGTAAATTAAATTAAAACTAGATTATTATTTATCTAAATATATTCATTTCAATATAAAAAAAAAGACCAAAAATATTTCATAACACCATATACATTATTTTCATGACAAATACAAAAATACTTTTTTTCTTTAAACTAATTTCCTTTTAATCAACTAAATAGAATTAGGATTTTATTCAAAAATATTTTCTTAATTAATTTATTTTCTTAATTAACTTAAGTTAATTTAATTTAATTATATTTTCCCTATTTAGGTTTAGATTAAAATGACTTTCATACAAAAAATCCAAACACAAAAATCATTTCTTTCAATTTGCATTTGTACTTTATGTATTTCTTCAATTATTTGGACAATATTCAATGTGGTTGTAATAGATTAATTAGGTTTATATTATTGCAATCCCCATTCATAAATTGTATACCCCCTCCCACAAATGTTGTAATAGCGTAGTAACTTTAAATTTCGTAATTTATCGTTTTTACATAACATGCTAGTAATTAGGGTTTGTATGGGAAGATAATAGAAATAAAATAAAAAACCCTAATTCAAGACAAAAACAAGCATGAAAATGACACACTTGCACACAAGCACCCATAGGGTGAAATCCACTTGGTTTCCTTATACAAAATGGCCATATTACGCATGTAAGGTATCTTAGCAAAAACAAACAAATACAAGATCATAGTTCCTCGATGACGCTATTCAAAGTTGCCTTACAAAATGATCTTAGTCCCTAAAAAAGAATGCTAAGATACCTTGCAACATTGCTAATCATGGCTATACGATGACCCACGCCCGTCCCATTTACATCCAAAGATAGGGTTGCTTACCAAATAAATGGTAAGACAACAATTTCAAAGGAAGAGAAAATGAACAAGAAAGACATTTGAGTAGGTAGATTGCTCCTAATTACTTGCTCCATTTCAATTTTAAAACATCCTTGCTAATAAACACTTACACTTTCAAAGTCTCTTATGAACTTGAAAACATTTTCAAAAGATCAAACATCTTTGTATACATTCTTACGAACGAGAATCATTACAAAGATTGCCTAAACAATAGCCTCTTTACAAAATACTTTCAAAAACCACACAAAGCACAATTTCAAACAAAAGCAAGTGATCTAGAAAGTAACTAAGAGCCCATGGAAAACCATGGATGAAAAGGGTGCTAATACCTTCCCTTTTCATAATCTACCCCCCGAACTCAAGAAATAATCTCAAAGGTCTTTCCTGTGCTTTTTCACCTTTCCTTTTGGATAAAAGAAAAGTTGGTGGCGACTCTTGCTAACTGCAACATTTGCAATAAAACGCAAAACATCCAAGTCAGTTCTCCCACCGTATCACACAAACAAAGCAATTTAAAAAGTGATCTAGCAAGCAACTAAGAGCCCGTAGATAACTACATATGAAAAGGGTGTTAACACCTTTCCTTTTCATAACCTACCCCTAAAACTCAAGAAAATATATCAAAGGTCTTTCCTGTTATTTTCACCCTTTCCTTATTGGATAAATGAAAATTCGGTGGCGACTCTTGCTATCAACAACAATTGCGATCAAACGCAAAACACTCAAGTTAGTTCTCCCACCGTATTACAGAACTGGAGACTCTGTTGGGAAAGGTAAAAATGGGTGTGATACGGTGGGAGAACTGACTCGGGTGTTTTACATTTGATCACAAATGTTGCGGCTAGCAAGAGTAGCCACCGACTTTTCTTTTATCTAATAAGGAAAGGCTGAAAAGAACAGGAAAGACCTTTAGAGATGTTTTCTGAGTTCGGGGGTGTAGATTATGAAAAGGGAAGGTATTAACACCCTTTTCATAGATGGTTTTCCATTGGCTCTTAGTTGCTTACTAGATCACTTGCTTTGTTTGAAAATATGCTTTGTGTTGTGGGTTTGAAAATATTTTCAAAACGTCTTTGTAATGGTTCTCGTCTCTATAAGAACGCGTACAAAGTGTTTGTTTGAAAAAAAAATTAAAATAAGAGTGTGAGTGTATAAAAATGTTTTTTTTGTGAGCAAGCGAGCAACTAGGAGCAAACCTACCTACTCAAAAGGTCTTAGATGTTCTTTTCCTCCTCCTTTATATGTTGCTATCTTACAATTGATTTGGTAAGAAACCCTATCGTTGGATGTGAAGGGACGGGCATTAGGACGTCTGTATAGTCGTAGAAGGCAACCTATGGACGTTTTAGCAATGTCATTCAGGGACTAGATCGTTTACCGAAGGCAACATCGAGGCTCATCGAGGGACTACGATCTTTTATCGAGGGTATTTGCTAAAACGCCCATGTTCGAGGGACATGACTATTTTTCCTATAGGCAACAAAGTGGGATTACCCTAAGGGTGCTAGTGTGCAAGTGTATTTGATTGCATGCATTTTAGTCTTGATTAGGGTGATCTATTTGTTGATTTTATATCTTGTCATACACATCCTAATTACTAGCATTTATATTTGAAAAGCGATAAATTATGGAAATATAAAAGTCCTACGCTATTACAATATTTTAGGGATGGGGGGTACATATTTATAAATGGGGGGTTGCGAGAATTTAAATCCTATTTAACTATTACAACCATATTGAAATGTACAATGCAAGAAAGAAAAAGGACTTTGTTTAGAAAATTATTTCTTGTCTTAATGAATTAAGAAAGAGAAATAAATTAGTTAGTAAAAAGAAAATATTTTTATGTATTTTTTATATTAAATAAAAGAGTATTAATATTGAAAATGATAAAAAGGAAAATAAATGAGATAGGGTTAATATGTTGCTGAAAGCAAAACAAAGGGGATCAAAAGTTCTGATGCCATACGTGTTGTGACTCAGAAAGAAACGTCAGTGAGAATCAGAAGTTCTGGATTAGTACACTCTGAGGTCCTACAAGAAACGTTAGAGGGAAAGGAAACAGAGGTTCTGGGTGGTATTTAGACAGTGAGCCAAAAGTCAGAACTCTGTGTTGTGCTAAGTAGTGAGTGAAAATCAGAAGTTCTGTGTGTTGAAACAGTAAGAAAACCTAGAAGTTTTGCGTGTGTTAAAACAGTAAGAAAGCCTAGAAGTTCTGTGTGTTTAACATGTAAGGAGAACTCAGAAGTTCAGTGTTGTGCTAAAATAGTGAGTGAAAATCAGAGGTCCTATGCCACATTTCAACTCTTTCCTCATATTAATCAGCATGTCAACAATCTATTCAAACAGCAAATCAGAAGGATAAAAGCACAACAATTTATAGAGGTTATAATCCTAAATCTGAACCTAGCCCTAATCAAGAAGTTCTACTCCACAGTTTTTCTACTTATGCAACGATATAGACAACATTAATATTGTGATGTTTACATATTTTAATGATATTCTGAATGAAAAGATGCAAAGTCAAAAAGACTTACCTTGAACCTGGAGCATGGGCTTGGAACTTGTACTGCTTCCTTCAGATATTCTGGAGTTAGCAAGAGAAACGGAAGAGAAAACGCCAAGTTCTTTGACTCAAAGGGAAGAACAAAGGTTTTGGTTTTCTGTTTGAGAATTCTGGATTTTTACGAAGGTTTCACAGTTTTCTTTTCTCTCTTTTGATAATTCTCTCTCTCCAAAAGTCAGCCCCTTGCAAGTGTGATGGAGAAACTTATTTATAGGTAAATTTGCTGTGATTTTTTGGGGGAAAAACAAATGGGATTTGAACATTTTTTGCATATTGTTCCATTGCTTTTTAATCACAGTTTTTGTATGCTAATTTGGTGCAAATATAGAGTTTGAGAAAAATGCAGGCGTGGACTAGATCAGCAGAAATTTGGAGTGTTGTGGCAGCTGGTTACAGGATTGTGCTATAGCAGTGCAGCAGGCTGTTCAAACAAGGTTTTGGGGCTTTGTGATGTTCTGATCGAAGAAGACTAGAATGAAACTCGAAGGGTGATTCTTTGATCGAAGCATATGCTGAAGAGTCATGTTCTGATTGAAGAACTATGTTTTGAACCATGTTTGCAACTTCTGACTGTACTGCATGGAGGCTGGCTCAGAAGTTCTGACTTTTGATTTTTTGATGAACCAATTTCATGTCTTGATGATATATAATTGTTGAAACTTGATTTTTTTATCTAAAAGTCAAAGTTTGACTTTCCAGTGTGCTTTTGACCATTTTCCCTTGTGAATGATTTTCTTGAAAAGTTGTAATTCAAGACTTGAAACTTGATAGAAGCAAACCTGAGGGTCCAGGATGATCCTTTGAGAAATGAGAGGGAAAATTTTGGGGTAGAACAGCTGCCCCTGTTCAATCTTCTTAAGCCCAAGGATGTAGATTGGATGGTCTGCCTTTCGTGATCTGAAGGTGGAAGATGATTGAACACTAGAGTGCCCAGAAATTTGCACTCGCATGAAGTAATACTGATTGGTGATATCGGGAATGGGCTTACAGATGCCATTTGGAAGGCGACGGAGAATCGTCAGAGATGGGCTTAAAGATGCCATCCAGAAAAGATGGTTGCATAAGAGATTTCTTGGAGAGAATTCCTGTACCTGCTATTAAGGAGGACTTTGTCGGGGAATGTTGATTTATGTCCTGGGAAGTAGAGTCTAGGAGCTTCAATTGTCCATTACTATGCTGGGGAATTAACTCTTGATTAAGGAGGTGAAAGTAGAATGCATATTTGGTTAGGTTCCAGGCTGTACAACGACTTACTCGGGAAATGTGAAATCGACCGTATCTAGTCAGGTCCGGGCCTTACAGTGTTGTAAACTGTTATCTGGAGATAAGGGAGAAGGAACCTGGATAGTAGGGTTACTTCAAGATGAAAGCCTGGATAGTAGGGCTATGAGAAGGAACCTGGGTAGTAGGGTTACTTCGGGATGAAAGCCTAGATATTAGGGCTTATGGGAAGGAACCTGAGTCGTAGGGTTACTTTGAGATGAGAGCTTCGATAGTAGGGCTATGAGAAGGAACCTGGGTAGTAGGGTTACTTCGAGATGAGAGCCTGGATAGTAGGGCTATGAGAAGGAACCTGGATAGTGGGGTTACTTCGAGATGAAAGCCTGGATGGTAGGGCTTTGAGAAGGAACTTGGGTCGTAGGGTTACTTCGAGATGAAAGCCTGGATAATAGGGCTATGAGAAGGAACCTGGGTCGTAGGGTTACTTCGAGATGAAAGCCTGGATAGTAGGGCTATGAGAAGGAACTTGGATCGTAGGGTTACTTCGAGATGAAAGCCTGAATAGTAGGGCTATGAGAAGGAACCTGGGTAGTAGGGTTACTTCGAGATGAGAGCCTGAATAGTAGGGCTATGAGAAGGAACTTGGATAGTAGGGTTACTTCAAGATGACAGCCTGGATAGTAGGGCTATGAGAAGGAACCTGGGTCGTAGGGTTACTTCGAGATGAAAGCCTGGATAGTAGGGCTATGACATGTATAGCTTCATGGGTTTGATCTTGAATTGTTGGAATTGTTGATGATAACCATCTTTCCTGAAAAGGTACAAGATTATATATATGTGATGCATGGAATGCATTATGTGATGATATTCTCAAAATAAATGAGATTATGTTGTATGCGATATGTATGCGCATGTCATGATGTATGAACATGAAATGCTATTGTGACATGTCCGAGTCTGGTAAAATAAATCCCTGACGACCACTGGAGAGCATAACATTCGTGACTGTTGTAGAGAACTGTGATTCTTCTACTTCCGTTTGGGATGGTGAACGGAAATAACTGTGTCGGAGATTTTCTCTTTGTTGTTTGTGAATATTCTGCCCGGGAGAGACTCTGTATGAGAATAATTCTGCGGGGGAATGACTTTATTGAAAGGTGGACTTCTATCGCTGAATTAACAAGCTTTATTGGAGATTGAGCTTCTGTATCCAGAGAAATAAAATCAGCTTAGGGAGATAAAAAATTATGATGATCCGCTCGCGATTATGACATTTGGTTGGGGGATATAGATGTCAGGTTTCTGGACGGCCCTGGCTAGAGAGGTTACTTCCCGTTTCGAGAGAACTGATATCAATGCTTTGATTACCTTTACTCTGTAGGGAGTGTAGGCGCCATGGGGGCGTATGTACTGATGACTATGTTTCAAAGTTGTCTCTGCCCTGGTACCTGTTGGACCGAGTAACTGTCGGGTTTGAGGTTTTTAGTTTTTGTCCCTGTTTCTTAAGTTATGAGCAATTGTCTTTTCTTTTCCTATGCAAATATTTGTGAACAAAAATTATATTCAAATGCATATGTCAAGAATAAATCATTGGACGTTCTTGCAAAAACAAAACAGAACAAGAAAAACAAATAGTTTTGTAAAAATGACTTGTATTAATTTTCGAAGTTGGCCTATAACAGGCGTTTTTATACAAGGAAGCTGACGCTCTAGTAAGAGAACACCACCGTAAAAATGGAAGTTATACAATATTGTGTATAACAAAAAGAAAACATCTATGTGTAACAATGCCATTGAGTTTTAATTCTGCTATCGCTACTATGCCTTCAAGCGTCTCATCACTTTGCTGCATGTCCGAAGCTGATTAGATTGATTGGTGTCGTTCGAGCTTGATAGTTGATATTGAGGTCTGATCGCAAGGTGATCCAATGGGATATAGTGATACGCTTTTCATCCCTAACTTTTTCCTGGACTGCCCTTTCGGGTTTCAGTCCACCGGGATACCCTTTTTTACCCAAGTCGCCTTTTTAGGTTTTAGGCTTCCCGGGTGTACAGATTTTTTTTTCATTTTCATCCCTTATTTTTGCCTTAACCCTTTTGGTTCACCGGGAAGCCCTTATTTTTGCCTAGGCCAGTCAACCTAGCAGGTCTTTTATCATGCGTAGTATCTTTTCACTATGTTTGCATTGACAGGGTGAGGGAGGTCATCACCGTCCATGGTGGTTAGAATCATGGCTCCACCCGAGAAAATGTTTTTAATCACAAATGGCCCTTCGCAGGTGGGAGTCAATTTGCCCCGTGGATCACTTTGCGGCAATATGATGCGCTTGATTACTAGATCCCCGACTTAATACTCTTGACGTCTGACTTTTTGTTGAAAGCCTTGATTATCCTCTTTTGATACGTCTGACCATGACAGACAAAAGTAAGTCTCTTCTCGTCGATCAGATTTAGTTGATCAAGTCGAGTCTAGATTCAGTCGTCTTCGTTCAAACCCGCGTCCTTCATAATCCTTAGAGAAGGAATCTGGACCTCAAAGGGTAGGACTGCCTCCATTCCATATACCAGAGAGTAGGGTGTTTCCCCTGTCGATGTCCGTGCTGAGGTACGGTACCCATGAAGAGCGAATGGTAACATCTCATACCAGTCTTTGTATGTCACCGTCATCTTCTGTATAATCTTCTTGATGTTCTTGTTAGCCGCTTCAACAGCGCCATTCATCTTCGGCCGGTAGGGAGAAGAGTTATGATGTTGTATCTTGAATTTCTTACAGAGCTCGATGATCATCGTGTTATTGATATTCGTACCATTGTCAGTGATAATTCTCTCTGGCACACCATAACGACAAATTAGGTTATGCCTGATGAACTGCGACACGACGTTCTTGGTCACCATAGCAAAAGAGGCCGCCCCAACCCATTTTGTGAAGTAATCAATGGCCACCAGGATGAAGCGATGCCTATTGGAAGCGGTAGGTATTATTTCTACGAGCATGTCAATGCCCCACATTGCAAAGGGCCACAGAGCTGTCAAGACATTTAGAAGAACCGGAGGCACATGCACCTTATCAGCATAGATTTGGCACTTATGACAAGTTCGGGAGTGCTGATAACAATCTGCTTCCATAGTGGACCAGTAGTATCCTGCCCGTAGGATCTTCTTAGCCATGGTATGTCCACTGGAATGGGTTCCGAAGGTGCCTTCATGTAGATTTGTCATAATCCTCTCTGCTTCGCTCTTGTCTACACACCGCAGTAAGGTAGAGTCATGATTGCGCTTGTAGAGGATTCCATTACTGAGGAAGAATTTCGTAGCGAATCTTCTCAGATACTTCTTATCATTGACAGATGCCCCTTCGGGATACTCTTGAGTCTCGAGGTACTGCTTCATTTCCTGAAACCAGGCTTTGTCTGCTACCTCTTTAATATCAATCTCACAGCAGTACGCTGGTTCATCTAACCTTTCAATGGTGATTCGGGGAGCTTCGTTGTTCCACCTGACTTTAAACATATAAGACATGGTAGCTAGCGCGTCCTCTAACTGACTCTCCTCTCGTGGGAAATGTTCAAAGTTTACCTCCTCAAAGTGTGGGAGCAATGTCAGTACGTGCTCTTTGTATGGGATGAGATTCAGATGCTTCGTATCCCATTCGCCTTTGATCTGACTTATCACCAAGGCTAAATCCCCGAAGACATTTAAGAACTTGATCTTGAGGTCAATAGCGGCTTTGAGACCCATGATGCAGGCTTCATACTCTGCCATATTGTTAGTGCAGTTGAAACATAATCGGGCAGTGAAAGGAGTATGACAGCCCTCAGGAGATATGATTACGGTGCCAATTCCATTACCGAGTGCGTTTAAAGCTCTTTCAAAAACCATAGTCCATCAGGATCCTTCCTCAAGTCCTTCATCTGGTCCAGGTCCTTCGTAGTCAGTCACCAGCATAATATTCTCGTCTGGGAACTCAAAATTCATGGACTGGTAGTCATCCACGGCCTGATGAGCCAAATGATTAGCCAATACACTCCCCTTAATTTCTTTCTGGGTTTTATATTGTATATCGTATTCAGTTAAGATCATATGTCATCTCGCTGTTCTTCCGGAGAGTGCGGGCTTCTCGAAGATGTATTTGATTGGATCCATCTTAGATATCAACAGAGTAGTGTGAGTCAGCATGTACTGTCTTAGCCGGCGAGCAGCCCATGCCAAAGCGCATCAAGTTTTCTCGAGCAGTAAGTATCGTGTCTAACAGTCAGTAAACTTTTTGCTAAGGTAGTATATTGCATGCTCTTTTCGACCAGACTCATCATGCTACCCCAGCACACACCCCATTGAATTGTCTAGCACCGTTAAGTATAATATCAAAGGTCTTCCTTCAACCGGAGGCATCAGAATTGGCGGTTCTTGAAGATATTCTTTGATCCTTTCGAAGGCAGTCTGGCATTCGCCATTCCACTTTACCACTTGATCTTTCTTTAGAAGCTTGAAGATGGGCTCACAAGTAGCAATCAGATGTGAAATGAACCTGGAGATATAATTCAAGCGTCCCAAGAAACCTCTAACTTCCTTCTCAGTACGGGGAGCCGGCATCTCTTGTATGGCTTTTACCTTTGCGGGGTATACCTGAATACCTTTGTCACTGACGATGAAACCCAGAAGCTTACCCGACCTTACCCCGAAGGTGCACTTGTTCGGATTCAACCTCAGCTTGTATGTCTTCAACCTGTCGAACAACTTTTGTAGGTGATCAAGATGTTCCTCTTCGGTTTGAGACCTGGCTATCATGTCATCAACATAAACCTTGATCTCATGGTGAATCATATCATGGAACAAAACGACCCTGGCTCGCTGATAAGTTGCCCCAGAATTTTTCAACCCAAAAGGCATCACCTTGTAGCAGAAGGTGCCCCACTGTATGACAAAGGTTATCTTCTCCATGTCTTCAAGAGCCATCTTGATATGGCTGTAGCCAGAGAAACCATCCGTGAAGGAGAATATTTTGTGTTGCACGGTGTTATCAACCAGAACATCAATATGGGGAAGAGGGAAGTCATCCTTGGGGCTTACCCTGTTCAGGTCTCTGTAATCCACACACATCCATACCTTGTTGTCCTTCTTAGGTACCGGAACAACGTTAGCAACCCACTGTGGATATGAGGTGACAGCTAAGAACCTTGCGTCGAACTGTTCATGACTTCTGCCTTGATCTTCTCTGACATTTCATGGTGCATGAGGCGGACCTTTTGCTTAACCGAAGGGCAATCTTCTTTAGTCGGCAGACAATGTACCACAATATCAGTGTCTAAACCAGGTCTGTCTTTTGGCTGGGACTCAACTAGAATGGTTCTATCAATTGGAAGGTTCTCACATCCACACATGAGAAGATCTAGCCAGTGCTTTTTATCATCAGTATCAATACAATGTTGATCTCGCTCCAACATGTACACAACTTCAAAGCATGTCTATGGGTTCCAGTGAGGGCTTCAAAGATTATGCCCAGAAATGGAGAGATCTTGCAGGAAGAGTCCAACCTCCTCTGTCTGATAGAGAGTTGGTAGATATGTTCTTGGGTACTTTTTCAGGCCCATTTTTCAACCATCTGATCAGAAGCTCTTCATTTGGGTTCATCGAGTTGATATTGATAGGTGAAAGAGTAGAAGTTAGTATCAAGAGCGGTAAGATTCAAAGGGATGCATCTTCAAGTACTATAAAGAAGCCTTTCCCTAGAAAGAAGGAAACAAATTATGTGTCTGGGGCAAGGGCCCATACCAAGGAGGGTCACTGATCCTCTGTTAATGTTGTGTTAATCTCCAACTCTATATCTTCTCCAAGACAATCATCCAACAATCAACGATCTGAAGTTCATCGAAGACAGTTCACGAGAATAAGCATGTCACTGTCCCAAGCCTTACAACATCTGTTGAAGGTCAACTTAGTGACATTGTGTATTCCACCATCCAATCCTGACATATCATCACCTAAGTACAATCCAAATGCCAAGTGCCAGTATCATTCCAACAACTCTGGGCATGAAACTTATCAATG
This sequence comes from Vicia faba, assembly GCA_948472305.1. Classification (NCBI taxonomy): domain Eukaryota; kingdom Viridiplantae; phylum Streptophyta; class Magnoliopsida; order Fabales; family Fabaceae; genus Vicia; species Vicia faba. Next base: position 68,275,757 of record OX451738.1, on the reverse strand, counting down.
TTAGCCTTTGAAGAATAAGATTCAAGATCTGATAGACAATAAAACAATTGAATTTGATCTAGCTGCTACTCCAAATGTGATAACCGCACCAATTCTGAATCATGGAAAAGGTGTTAACTCAATTGATAATACTACTTTTGTCTCCTCTATTGAAGACTTAACAACTCCATTAACTACTGTGAAGGATAATTTGCTGAGAGTCGGGGTGTTCCCTGGATGTTCTAAAGATTATGTTTGTTGTGATCAGTAAGTAAATGGGTGCAAGCGGCTGAAGGAAGGTGTGCAACGCCTGATAAATAGCCGCGAGATTTTGTTTGAGAAGATTCCTACCATCAAAAGTCTAACCAACAAAGCTGAAGACCTATCCATAATAACAATTTCCATCAAGCCTTTTAGGATCCCCTCAAAGGGTCCTATTAGAATTTCGAATGAACCAACCATTTCTCCTTTAATAATCACTGCCGCTGGGCCTATTCCCTAATCCTCTGATAAAGCGGTTCCATGGAACTATGGTGTCGAGGTCTATTATCATGGGATAAAACAAGATTCTTGGATCAACAAAGACGAAACTGATGTTACTAATATTGCAGGTTCTAGTAAAGTAACAAGAACAGGGAGGATCTTTTCTCCTGATATTTCACCACCCGCTACTAAAACAACTCCCGTCCGCATAACCAATGACAAGTCTAGTGCCTACACTGGAAGCAAAGAGAAAGAAGGTGAGTCTGCCGGGATAGAGGCACCTACCAAAGATATTGATGCTGAAGAACCCTCCACTTGAGAGATGGAGGAAATCCTGAAGATCATAAAGAAGAGTGACTTTAAAATAGTTGAGCAACTGGGGCAAACCCCCTCCAAAATTTCCATGCTGTCATTGTTAATTTGTTCAGAAGTTCATGCTCAGGATCTAATCAAGTTCTTGAAGAAAGCCTGTGTGCCCCAAGAAACCACAGTTGACCAGTTCGAGAACTGTGTATCAAGTTTAACGGCTGACAATGGATTAGGATTCTCCGACACTGATTTGACTCTTATGGGAAGGAACCACAACAAAGCCTTGCATACCTCTATTTATTGCAAGCACACCACCCTGGCTCATGTCCTAATTGATACTGGCTCATCTTTAAATGTGTTACCCAAAGGTGCTTGGGACCGGCTAAATTGTGAATGGCTGGTATTGAAGCCAAGAGATATTGCCGTAAGGGCTTTCGATGGGTCTAAAAGGATGGTTCATGGAGAGGTGGATCTCCCAATTAAAGTCGGCTCGCAGATTTTCAACTTTACCTTCTACATAATGGACATCCATCCCGCCTACTTCTGTTTACTTGGGCGCCCTTGGATACATGGGGCAGGGGCAGTAACATCTACCCTTCATCAAAAGTTAAAATACCCAGTCAAGGGGAAGATTTTCACTGTTTATGGTGAAGAGGAATTCATGGTGAGCCACCTCAATTCCTTCAAGTATGTGGAAATGGATGGTGAGTTCATAAAGACTATGTGTCAGGCTTTCAAAGTTGTTCCTCCTATGGTTACCGTCACCAAAATCTCCTCTGACATACAAAAAGCTGATAAAGGTTTGCCAAGAATGGCTTCCACAGATTCCGTTTAAAGCAAACAAATTTGGTTTAGGTTTCACCATCAAAGCTCAGAAATAGGTCAAAAGAGCTCGCGTGGGAAAGCCACCACTCCGTATCGGAAATCATGAAGTAAATGCTATGGAAGACTCTAATGATGAATGCGCTTTTGAAGAATGGATTTACCCCACTTCCGGAGGATTGCTCAACAACTGGCATGCAAAGGATTTCACTCCCATCTCCTTCATTGAGGAGTAATTACTGTTTAATATTTTCTGTCAATTCAAGAACTTTTGTCTGTAATCTTAATTCCAAACAATGACTTTTAAGCCATGTGCCTTGCCCGGGGCACTATGGTCCACTTGTTAAGGGTTTTGTTCATGTTCATTTATCATATGATCATTTAATATAAACCGTTGGACCTTTTTCTTTCAAATTTTGTGTTCATTGTCTTTCTTTTTCTTTATTGCGTTTTTATCAATAGCCATGTATCTTACATGCACACACGCACACACTTGCAGATCTTCATCCACTCCGGATCTCATTACCAACAACTCTACTATTTCCAGTTATGACTTCGAACATCCAATTAACCAGGTTGAAGACGAAGGCGAGGAAGATTGTGAAATACCAGGGGAACTAGTCGGACTTCTGATGCAAGAGGAGAAAGTTATTCAACCTCATGAAGAGTCAGTCGAAACTATCAACCTAGGAACCGAGACATATAAGAAAGAAGTCAATATCGGCGCCAACCTAAAAGATGGTATCAAGAGCATATTGGTTCAGATGTTACATGACTATGTTGAAGTGTTTTCTTGGTCTTATGAAGATATGCCAGGGTTGGATACCGATATTGTGGTTTATTGTCTGCCAATGAAGGAAGATTGTCCTCCTATTAAGAAAAAAGTTCGTCGCATGCGGCCTGACATGTCTGAAAAGATAAAAGCTGAAGTGATGAAACAATTCGATGCAGATTTCCCAACTGTGACATCTTATCCTCAATAGGTTACGAATGTGGTTCCCGTTCCAAAGAAAGTTGGGAAGGTTCGTATGTGTGTAGATTATAGGAGTTTAAACAGGGAAAGCCTCAAAGATGATTTTCCTCTACCTCATATTGACGTCTTAGTTGACAACACCGCTCAACATAAAGTCTTCTCCTTCGTGGATGGATTTTCTGGATACAACCAAATCAAGATGGCTCCCGAAGACATGGAAAAGATCACCTTCGTTACACAATGGGGAACCTTTTGTTATAAGGGCATGTCGTTCGGATTAAAGAACGTTGGGGCAACATATCAAAGAGCTATGGTAACTCTATTTCATGATATGATCCATCATGAAATAGAGGTATATGTGGATGATATGATTGCAAGGTCGCAATTTCAAGAATAGCATCTCGACCACCTACAGTAAATATTTGAGAGGCTGAAGAAGTACAAGTTGAGGTTGAACCCTAATAATTTCACATTCAGAGTAAGGTCTGCAAAAGCTTCTAGGTTTTGTCGTCAGTAGTAAAGGCATCGAAGTTGATCCTGCAAAGGTAAAAGCCATTCAAGAAATGCAAGTTCCCCGTTTTAAAAAGGATGCAGAGGCTTCTTGGGTCGTCTTAACTACATTTCACGCTTCATATCTCACTTAACTGCTACTTGTGAGCCAATCTTCAAACTCCTGAAGAAAGACCAAGTAGTCAAATGGAACGACGATTGCCAAACTGCCTTTGATAAGATCAAGGAATATTTGCAAGAACCTCCTATCCTTGTGCCTCTAGTGGAAGGAAAACCATTGATCATGTACTTGATTGTGCTAGAGAATTCTATGGGGTGTGTGTTGGGCTAACATGACGAGTATGGCCGAAAAGAGCATGCAATATACTACCTGAGCAAAACGTTTACCAATTGTGAAACCAGATATTCACTGCTCGAGAAAACTTGCTGCGTTCTAGAATAGGCTGCCCTCCGGCTAAGACAATATATGTTGACTCACACCACCTTATTGATTTCCAAGATGGACCCTATCAATTACATCTTTGAGAAGCCCGCTCTCTCCGGACTGATAGATAGATGGCAAATGATTCTGACTGAATACGATATTCAATATACAACACAAAAGGCCATCAAAGGAAGTGTATTGGAAGATCATTTGGCCCATCAAGCTGTTGATGATTATCAATCTGCGAACTTTGACTTCTCATATAAGAATATCATGTTAGTGACTGGCTGTGCAAAACCTGGACCGTATGACGGACCTGAACAAGGATCTCAATGAGCTATTGTTTTTGATGGAGCTTCCAACGCCCTGGGCAATGGAATTGGTGTTGTGATAATTTCTCCCGAAGGTTGTCACACTCCTTTCACTTCTAGACTATGCTTCGATTGTACGAATCACATGGTTGAGTACGAGGCATGCATCTTGGGTTTGAAGGCTGCCATTGACTTAAGAATCAATCATTTGGATGTATTTGAAGACTCTGCTTTAGTGATTATCCAAGTAAAGGGAGAATGGGACACTAAGCACCCTAACTTGATTCCTTACAAGGAGCTTGTGTTAACTCTAATTCCATGCTTAGAAAAGATCACCTTCGAACATTTCCCTAGAGAAGAAAATCAGTTGGCTGACGCCTTGGCAACAATGTCTTCCATGTTCAAGGTCAAATGGGACAATGAAGCTCCTATGATTATAGTTGAGAAATTTGACGAGTCTGCGCACTGCTATGAGCTTGACATTGACGAAGAGAAATCATGGTACTATGAGGTGAGGAGGTATCTTGAGGCACAAGAATATCCTGAAGGAGCTTTCATCAATGATAAGAAATTCTTGCAAAGATTTTAGTCCAAATAATTTCTAAGCAACGGAATCCTGTACAAGCGCGACTATGATTCTACTCTACTCCGATGTGTGGACAAGAAGGAGGCAGAGAAAATTATGGAAGACATGCATGATGGCCTCTTTGGAACCCACTCTAGTGGATACACTATGGCCAAGAAAATCCTGAGAGCTGGTTACTATTGGTCCATAATGGAAACTGATTGTCATCATCACTCAAGGACTTGCCACAAATGTCAAATCTACATTGACAAGGTCCATGTACCTTCTATTCCTCTAAATGTCATGACTGCTTTGTGGCTGTTTGCAATTTGGGGAATTGATATGATTGGAGAGATCAAACCTACCACTTCCAATGGACACCGTTTCATCCTTGTTGCCATTGATTACTTTACCAAGTGGGTCAAAGCTTCCTCATACGCCTCAGTTACCAAGAAAGTTGTAGCCAGGTTTATCAAGCATAACCTCATATGTCGTTACGGTATCCCCGAAAGAATCATCACTGACAATGGAAACAACCTCAACAATGCCATGATTACAGAACATTATACTCAGTTCAAAATCAAGCATCATAATTCTTTTCCATACACACCAAAAAGGAATGGCGCAGTGGAAGCCACCAATAAAAATATCAAGAAGATTGTGCAAAAGATGGTGGTTACATATAAAGACTGGCATGAGATGTTACTATTTGCTCTCCATGGCTATTGTACTTCAGCTCGAACATCAACAGGGGAAACCCCATTCTCCTTGGTCTATGGCATGGAAACTATCCTCCCTGTCGAAGTTCAGATTTCCTCTCTAAGGATAATGAAGGAAGCAGGTTTAGGTGAAGACGAATGGATTCAGACTAGGTTGGATCAGCTGAACTTGATTGACGAGAAGAGACTGGCTGCTGTTTGTCATTGTCAGATGTACCAAAAACGTATAGTCAAGGCTTTCAACAAAAAGATCAAGTCTCGAGTATATCATACTGGTGACTTGGTAATAAAGCGCATCATTCTTCCACAAGGCGACCCCAGGGGAAAATGGACTCCTACTTACAAAGCACCATTTGTTGTAAAGAAAGTTTTCTCTAGTGGTGCCATGATGCTGACTACTATGGATGGCGAAGACTTCCCATATCCTGTGAACACGGACATAGTTAAAAAATACTACGCATAAAATGACCCGCTAGGTTGACACACCTAGGAAAAATAAGGGCATCTCGGCGAACCAAAGAGGTTCGGGAAAAAATAGGGATATATGCAAAAGATTGTACACCCAGCAAGTTGAAAATCCAAAATGGAGACTTGGGCAAAAACGAGTATCCTGGTGGGCTGAAAACCTGAAAGGGCGGTCCAGGCAAAAGTTAAAGATTAAAGCGTATGACTACGTACCGTGGGATCTTTACAACCAGCTTTATTAGAAAAGTCCAAAGTTCAAATGGTCCAAGATCAATCCAATCAAGTTCTTTCAACGAAAAGGGGTGATGTTTGAGGACATAGGGGCACTGTTGGGGTTGGAACACAATGAGATGGATTTCACATGGCTATTATTTTTTGTTTTCATTTTGTATTCTTTCCATTCTTTTGATGATTTCCTCCTACTAGGATCTCAGTCTCTTTGTACAAAAACGCCTATTCATGGGCAAAACATCAATACAAATATACTTTGAAGTGCAAACTTTCTGTTTTTCTATTTTGAGTGCAAAAGTGTCCAATGACTAAAATTGAATGAACATATGCATATGAACATGATTAAACTTTTAACAAATGTATGCTTAAAAACAGTGACAAGCATATACTGAAATGCATTTGAGATATCCCTACAAAGTTATTTCAAAAACATTATCCCTACAAATTTGGATTCATAAAATCCCCAGCCAGAGTTTCAATCTCCGGAAGATCCTCTCCCCAGCTGAGTTTGGTCTTAAAAGGAAGCCTTATGGAATTCTTCCTAAAGAGACACCTCCCCAGCAGTTCGTCAAATATCCTCTTCAATAGGGTTTATTTCCCCAACAAACTAACAGATTCAACAACTTGAGTTTTCCTCTCAAACTATTACAAATCAAGGGACCACAACACCTAGTCCCTAGTAAAGTCGCCAGCAGAGTCATTACTATCTCCGAAAGTTGATGTAAAGCCTGGAACCCGACCAGATAACAGTCAAATTCATCCTTTCAAGCAAGTTACTAAAGCCTGGACCCGACCATATACTAGTTCAACTTCATCCTACTCTCAACTTACTATGAAACCTGGACCCGACCAGATAACAGTAAATCTCAATTTTCAAGTTACTAAAGCCTGGACCCGACCAAATAATAGTTTGACTTCTTCAATTTCTTAAACCTGGACCCAATCAAATAATAGTTTAATTTCTTAAATTGCTGAAGCCTAGACCCGACCAGACAACAGTTCGAGTTGCTGAAACTTGGACCCGACCAGATACCATTTAACCTCATAATCAAATTGCTGAAACTTGTACCCCACCAGATAACCGTTTGAGTTGCTGAAACCTGGATCCTTCCAGGTAACAGTAAATTTCAATTTTAAGTTACTAAAGCCTGGACCCGACCGGATAATAGTTTAACTTCTCCAGTTACTTCAAAGCCTGGACCTGATCAGATAACCAGTTCAAGTTGCTGAAACCTGGACCCGACCAGATAACAGTTAACCACAAGTTTAAGCTGCGAAACCTGGAATTTGACCAGATAGCAGTTTAACTTTTTCAATTTTTTGCAAAACCTGGAACCCGACCAAATAACAACTAATTTCTTCTTCCCTAGTAGAGTTTGCCACTATCCCTAGTGAGTTGTTATAAAACCTGGAATCCGACCAGATAACAGTTAACTTCCTTATCCCTAGAAAGTTGGTTCCTGTTGTACCCCAAAATTTTCCCTCTCATTTATCAAGTATTTTCTCACAAAGATCTCTCTTGGTTCAAAACTGCACTAGGGGTGATCAGCTCAAGACACCTCCTTAAGCACTGATGACCAAAATTAGGGTTTGAGATTACACAAGTATAATTGAACTTTCAATGCTTCATAGGACTTTCATGGATCGTCATGGACCCCCAAGATTACTCATGTCAAGTTTCAAGCCTTGGATCACACTTTTGCTCAGTCAATTGAGCAGTTGACCTAAAAATCAGTTGTATTGGAGAAAAAGTCAACTATGGCCAGTTTACAGTCAAACTTCATAATTTTTTATCCATATCAACATTATAAACTCATATTTATCATTTGATTAAGTTTGGACCATAATTCCTCAAGAAATTTGATCAAATTATCAAAAGGGAAAAATGGTCAAAATTAGGGTTTTGACTGAGAAAGGGAAATTTCTGATTTTTGACCTAGCAAATGGTCAATTGGTTTGAATCATGGTTTCAAGAGTTCAATTGAATCTTTTTTACCTAATGGAATGACCTAACACATTGCTCAAGATCAATTGGATTGATAGTGAATTTTCAGTCAACTGCTCAAAAGTCAATTCTACACTGAAAAGTCAAACTTTGACTTTTTGGTCAAAATTCAATGTCAAAGATCACAATTCATCAAAACATGTCAAAATATGAAACTTATTCATCAAGAAATCAAAAAGTCAAGATTTCGTTTTGAAAAGTCAAAGTTTTCTAACTTAGAAATTTTTCTAAGTGTTTAAAACTTCATGTTTTTTCATAAGTTTGAGCCAATTTTCACCATGATGCAAGATGATTCAGAAGAAACTTCCAACATTAAAGTTGTAGATCTCCATTATATCTACAAGATTTATTTACACAACTTCTTCTAAAATTTCTTAGATCTCAAGTTATTAATTCATAAAGTCATGGTCTTGAAATTGAACACTTAGTGAAATTTTGCCCTAGTTTTAGTCAGGATTTTGACTTAACTTCATGGCACTTTTTCATATAGTTCCAAAGGGAATTTTAAAAAGTGATTCAAAGATGGGTTGTATAGAACATTACAAGATTTCCAAAATGTCAAAGAACTCCTTGAGATCATTCTTGAGCAGGGAGAATCGAAGAGAGGAATTTAGGGTTTTTACACTTGAATTACAAGTCATTTTGTGATGAACAAGAATTCAATTTCAAACCTATGTTGCACAACCTTGCTTTGCAGGCCTCTAAACCTCAATATCTCTCCATAATCAGAAGGTTACACTTTCTTTTGAGCTATTATCCAATTGATTCAAGCTTTGTCCAAGTAAATATTCCATTTATGGCACAAAGTAACCATTCCATTCTTGTAAAGAAGCTTCAATCACAAAGTCAATGCATAGAGCTTTGCACTTGTTACTTCTTATAACAAGCAATGTCAAAGGAAAAAGAAACATGTCTAGAGCCTCCCGTAAACTTAGGCCATGCTTATACTACACATAGAAACTTGTTTTCCCACTTTTCTTCAAAATCAAGTAACATAGCCATAACTCTATATCCCACAATTCTGTCAACTTCAAATTCTCTAACCTCTTTCATATAACTATACAAGTTATTTGAAAGCAAAGACACGAACAGACAGACTCCCAAACTCCATGAAAACTCAGATTGCACAAAACCTCCATTTTTGTGTCATTTCTGACTTTGAACTTTAATCTTCAAAACCACTCATGCATTTCTTGGCCTTTTAGTTTCAAAAGCTTCCTCATATCAAATACAAACCATCCTTATCCCTGCTTGAAAACTGTAACATCATCTTCATCAAATTCCATAGCCAAAAACAGAGCATTGCAGTTGGACTTCTCCAGGCCATTTCAGCCACTCTCAACTCAAGCCAGCCATTGCATTAGCTTCCTAGATGTACAAGGAACCTAACCTGATCATCACCACTGCCTGGAACAAGCTCAAATCCATTTCACAATTTTCATTTTTGAGGTATTTTTCTTGAACTTCTATCTTCATATTCAGGCATCATTTGATTTTGATTTGTGAATATAAAATATAGATATCATTGCCACGAAGTTGTACATATCCATAGTTTGCATTTATATGGCCTGAGCTTAGAGAATTTTAGAGTTGAAGTTTTCTGAAATTTTTAGATTTTGAATTAGGGCCAGAAAAATTCTCATTCATCTTTGACTGTTAGCTTAAGTTATTTACATGGTTGGATTCGTGGGAAGAAATGCCATAACTTTCATGTTTAAACTTTTCATTTTTGTTGAGAGATGAAGAAGATACAGGTCCTTTGGCTGGAGGTTGAAGATGAAGTGTAATCAGGGCGCGTTTTGTGTTATGTATTTATTGTTTCAGTTATATTAATAGATGTATAGCCACCCCAGTGGTAAAGCGCGCGCCTGTTCACCCTTAGGTCCTGAGTTCAAGCCCCAGCGTGACCTTTTGCTATTTTTTCATAATTTTCTGACTTTTTTGTGCTTTTTTGGAAGCGCTTGGGCTTTTCATTAGGCCTAATCCTTTTTTCTCATAATACTCCTTGCCTTGCTGATTAACCCCCCCCCCCCCCCCCCCCCGGGACTTTTCTTTATATTTTTTATTTTTATCTTATTTTTCTTCATTATTATTATTATTATTATCAATATTAATATTTTTATTATTACTATTATTATTATTTTCATAAAATCATAAAAAATCCAAATTTATTTTTATTTATTTTTTATACTCATGTATTTTATTTTCTCCTTAAAACAAAAAGATTAAAAAAAATTTATTAAAACAAATAAATTTCTTTTCTTTTTCTCAAATAACTATTTTTTTAGACTTAGGTTAAAATTAATATATTATTTTATTTTTTCTTAATTAAAATTAATTTAGAACTTAGGTTATTTTAATTAATTAATTTTCATTTTTATTTTCATTAATTTAGAACCCTTTCATAAGAAAACCTAAAAATCCTTTTTCAAAGTTAATTTCTTTTCTTAATTAGTGTAAATTAATTTTATCTAATTTTAATTAATTATTTTCTTTAATCAGGTCAAAGCTAAACCATTTCATAAAAACAACAACAATCATTTCTTTTTTCATTTTTATTTTTGCATTTTTATTTTCAATTTTGTACAATATTGAATAGGGTTGTAATAGATAATTATATTTAATTTTCTTGCAATCCCCATTTGTAAATTTGTACACCCCCTCCCCTAATGATGTAATAGCGTAGTAACTTTACTTTTCACAATTTATCGCTTTATATAAATGCTAGTAATTAGGGTTTGTATGAGAAGATAAAAAATCAACAAGTAGCAAACCCTAATCAAAGACTAAACAAAGCATGAAAATCAATACACTTGCACACAAGCACCCCTAGGGTAAAATCCACTTGGTTGCCTTATAAAATGGCCATATTATGCATGTGAGGTATCTTAAAAAAAACAAGCCAAAATACAAGATCATAGTCCCTCGACGATGCTATCTATGTTGCCTTTTCAAAGTTATCTTAGTCCCTAAAGAAAGATGCTAAGGTACCTTGCAACATTGCTAATCATGGTTATACGATGACCCACGCCCGTCCCGTTTACATCCAAAGATAGGGTTACTTACCAAATCAATGGTAAGATAACAATGTCAAAGAAGAAAGGAAATGAACATGAAAGACTTTTGAGTAGGTAGAATGTTCCTAGTTACTTGCTCACTTTCGAAACAAAACATCCTTGCTATTTTTAAAACAAACAGTAACACTTTCAAAAACATCTTTCAAACCTGAAAACATTTTTAAAATATCAAAACTTTGTATACATTCTTACGAACGAGAATCATTACAAAGTTTTCCTAAACAAATGCGCCTTTTCAAAATACTTTCAAAAACCACACAAAGCACAATTTCAAACAAAAGCAAGTGACCTAGCAAGTAACTAAGATCCCATGGAAAACAATGGATGAAAGGTCTTTCTCATAATTTACCCCCCCCCCCCCCCCCTCCCCCGAACTCAAGAAACAATCTCAAAGGTCTTTCTTGTTCTTTTCAGCCTTTCCTTTTGGATAAAAGAAAAGTCGGTGGCGACTCTTGCTAACCGCAACATTTGCGATCAAACGCAAAACACCCATGTCAGTTCTCCCACCGTATCACAGTGTCAAACATGGAATTCAACTAGATAACAACTAAACTTTATTTTTCTCCAATTAAGAGATAACTCCCAGTAGAGCAAAATACGACTAAAACTCCTGAACTCTATCCCTCAAGCAGAAATCAACACTCTCCACAAAGTTTACTTCAAGAAAAGTCAACAATCCCCAGTGGAGTTCTCCTCAAACAATAAAACAGGAATCCCCAGCGGAAACATTCTAAAACAAGGTCTGAAGATGTGCATACTCTTCATCCCCAGTAGCAGTCCGAGATTTAATTTCCCAAGGCTCCCCAGCATTTGTCAAGAATTTATTTTCAAAGACAAAGATACATTTCAACAACATTCGTAGCATATGCATATGAGGCTCATATAGCACAACCTCATTTTTATAACATCATTACACAATGCATTTCATACATCATGGCATTGCATACAGCTAACTCTTTACCTTTTCAGGGAAGATCAATCAACAGATAATTATCATCAAAAAATTTCAACAGGTCCGAGAATAGTCCTTGAAACAAGACATAACAACTACCTATGCGACTAGATGAAGTTTCACACTAACTCATCCCGAAGCAGCCCTTCCCAGGGTCCTTCTTAATATATTACTGGATATCATTTCACACTGATTCATCCTGAAGCAATCTTACACGGATTCCTTCTAATACATTTCTAAATCAGTTTGTTCACTAACCTCTTGCCTATAGATAGAAGAAGCATTTGCAAGAGAAAGAAGGGCAAAAAAATAGAGAAAAAAGCCAGAAGTTTTGTTGATAAACCCTCAAAATCTCATATTTGCAAAAGCCATAAAAGTCGACAAAACATCAACTCTTGAGTTTTAAACTCCAAACTTTTGAACCTCCCATACTTTGCAAGTTTTTTACAAACATCTAAACACCCCACATACATTATATAGAAGTTGTTCAAACTTAAGAACAAGCTCATGTAACATCTATGTTTTCCAAGCTCAAGAACATTCAAGGTAGCAACTCAAGCTCAAGACACAAATTCCAGCTTCAAGGTAGGTCTCCTTGACTTTAAACTCTTCATTTCAAGCATCATTAATTGATTCATCTTTGAAGATAAAATGTAATAATCATTCCTCTTGAAGCTAACCTTTGTTTATCTTCAATTCTTATCATTTATGTGTTGAGAACTAACCCATGTATGCAGCAAAACAATGTTGAAGTAAAAAAATTACAGTATGAGTCGACACACACCTATATGAGTCAACACATCTTAGTGAAAAAACAGGTTATGAGTCGACACATAGCCTTATGAGTCGACACATACTGCTATATAGGCCCAAAACAGAAGTAAAAAAGAGTGTATGAGTCGATACAAAGCACATATGAGTCGATACATGCAGGATATGAGTCGACACATACCATTATGTATCGACTCATACTGAGTTGATTTGGCAAAACAATGGCATGAGAAAGTTATGTGTCGATGCAAAAGACCATGTGTCGACACATAATGTTCAAAAATGCATTTTTCTTCACTTTTCCTTTGTTTTTACATGTTCCACATAGTTTCTTCATGGCTATTCAATATGGTTGTAATATTTAAGCTCATATCCATCTCCATTTGTAAATTGTACCCCTATCCTCCTAAAATGGTGTAATAGCATAGGACTTTATTTTTCGTAATTTATCTCTTTCAAATATAAATGCTACTAACTAGGGTGTGTCTGGAAAGATAAAATCAATGTTAGACAACCCTAATCAACAATAGAACAATGCATAAAAAATAAACACTTGCACACTTGCACCTCTAGGGTTAATTCCACTTGTTTCCTTAGAAATGGTCCTGATATGCATGTGAGACATCTTAGCAAAAAAAAACAAAGTACAAGACCAAAGTCCCTCGATGATGCTACGAATGTTGCCTTACAAATGATCTTAGTCCCTTAAAGGGAAATGCTAAGATATCTCACAACATTTCAATTCACAACTATACGATGATCCATGCCCGTCCCTTTACATCCAAAGATAGCGCTTCTTACTAATCAATGGTAAAATAGAAATATCAAAGGAAGAGAGAAATGAACAAAAGACTTTTGAGTAGGTAGAACGTTCTTAGTTGCTTGCTCACAATCCATCTTCAAAACAAACATCTTTTCAAACACACCAAACACTCTCAAAACATGAAATATTTTCAAAAGTAAACACTTTGTATGCATTCTTATAGATACTAAAATCATTACAAGGTTTTCATAAACGAAGGCGCTTTTCAAAAATACTTTCAAAAACCACCACAAACACATTTCAAACAAAGAAATTTCAAAGGTGGTCTAGCAAGAAACTAAGAACCCGTAGATAACTATGGATGAAAAGGGTGCTAACACCTTCCATTTTCATAACCTACCTGTTGTACCCAAAAATTTGCCCTCCCATATTCTTCATGGTTTGTCAAGAATCATCTTCAAATGGTTCAAGATTGCTCAAGGATTGCACAGTCAGACCACCTCCTAGGACAACCAAAATTAGGGTTTTGATTCTTTCAAGGAATTTGGGGTTTTCAATGGTTCACTCAAGTCTCATAGACCCATATACATTCTCAAGCACCTACATACCAAGTCTCAAGACTCACAGTGCAAATTTGCACAGTCAAAAGCTCCATTTGACCTACAGTCAACTGCAAGGGCAAAATGGTCATTTTGCAGTCAAAAGTCAGAATTTTTGGTCAACATCTCATTTTGAGTTCACAATCATCATTTGATCAAGTCGTGATCATGATTCCACAAGAATGGCTCAAAAATCATCAAGATGCAAAAAGTTACTATTTTTGGACAGTAGAAAAGTCAACTGTATCTTGACCATGGCATAACTTTTTCATGGTTCATAATAAAAATTCCATCCAATGCTCATTTTGAAGGGGATGAAATTTCCTACAATCCATCTTCACATTCCAAGTCCAAGAAATTCTCTCACAAAAAGTTATCAATTTCTACATTATAGGTCAATTTCAAAAGTCAACAAAAATGCACTTTAAGTCAAAGACCATAACTTGAGATTGGTAAATCCAAATGACATGGGACCAAAGGCATTGGTTAGAGGACTTCAAGACCTTTCCAAAATGTCTAAGAACATGTTCATATGATCAAAATTGAGCAAGTTGTGCATTGGAGAAGTTGGGAAATTTTTGTGAATTTGCAAAAGTCAACTTTGCTCAAAACACCTTATTTTTGCTAATGGGCCTCAAATCTCTTCTTGAAACTTCACCCATGACCTATGCACGACCCATCAAGCTTAATTGAATTTATTTTCTTATTTTTATTGATTAATTAGATTTTTAATTAATATTAATTCATTTAATTAATTTAAATTGTAGGAAAATACAATATTTGATTTTTTCAATCAATTTGTGAAGCAAATATGGTCAAGATATGCTGGCAATTTCGTGTACCAAGTCAAAGATGCAAAATCTCCAAAATTGGCAACTTTTTCCAATCATGAAAATGCAAAAAGATTTGATTTCCAATCAAAGATCAAATCATCAATTCAATGGATTTTTGTTCAAGATTTTGACCTAATTCCATTCCTCTATATATATGCAAGTAAACCCTAAATCTTAGCGCGTTTTTTCATAGTTTCAGCATATTAATTGAGTTTTACATATTATATTTATTTGCTATTCCTATATTGAATGAACGCGTTAGTTGGATTGGCAAGCAGGTGAGTGGAAAGGCTATTGGGACCTGGGTTCGAATCCCAGGTCCCCCAAACATTATTTGTTCTTTTTCCTCAGGTATTCTAGTACAAAGCTTGCAAAGGAGTCCACCATGCATCTCCAATTCCCAGATGCCATGTGTCTCCACCCTCAAATCCAATGGCCCAGATGGAAGGATCATCATACTCCCAGTCAACACGCGCCCTGGACAATCACTAAAGTCAAAGCAGGCTTGAGGTTAATGGGCCACAAAATTCCCAAATGCACCTCCTGATTTGGGCCATCACCCCCACAAGTTTATTTCTTTTCCTTTTTATTTTCTTTTATTAATTATTATTATTATTATTATTTAATTAACATAATTAATTATTTTCATAATAAAAATCAGAAAACTAAAAATGTAATATTTTTTATTAATTTCACCCTTTATTATTTTTGTAAATAAATGCTAACACAATTAATTTAGTTCTTTAATTAGGTTAACTTTAATTATTTTCATAATAAATAAAATCCATGTAGAATTAGGTTTTTTTGACAACTTTTAATCATGTTTTCTTTTTTATTCTATTTCCCTTAAGACATTAAAAAACCAAAAATATTTCTTTTTATTAATTAGTTTTAGGTTTAATTTAATTTAATTCATAAACAACCAAAAAACTTCTTTCTTTCTCAAAAAAGGGTCAAAACCCTAAGGACTTCTCCGATTCAATTTTCTCTCGCGCGTATGTTTGTTTTATTAATTTTTGATCCATATTTATGTAATTGCTCCGAGGATGTAATAGCTTTAATTAGGACTTTTTATCGCTTTATTTATTTTCTCGCATTTACTTTTCAAGGGTTTGTTGTTGGCGATGTAAATACCCGACGCCTTGTAATAGCGTAGATTTACTTTCCGCAACTATTTAACTGTTAGATGTATGTTAATTAGGCTATGCATGACAAGACTTATCTCTGAAATTAAAATCAACCCGTAGCTCACCATAACATGTGCAAAGATAATTTAACTAAATCATGACACACTCGTACATGCCATTCCTAGGGTATGCCTCACTTGGTTGCCTCGACGTGGTCATTGAGTATAGGGTGTTTTAGAGGTCACCCTCCTGTCTAAAGATCAAAAATTTGCCTCGAAATGGTTGCCTCGGAAAAAACGATCTAAGACATTAGGGTTACCGCTAAGGCGTCCTACTATTGCTTTGGTGACCACATGTCCCTATAATCGAATTGACCCGAAACTCCAACGACGGTGCTACCTACTTCTCAATAGTGGGATAGTGTTGTCTAAAGGACATTTACACAGCTTAATTTCTTTTGAGTAGGTAGAGGTTCTCAGGTACTTGCTCTTTCAAAACAAAAATACTTTTCGCACCTACACTTTTCTGACAAAAGTTTTCAAATAAACACTTCATACACTCTTGAGGACAGATACAAGAGTTAAATCGAAGTTTTCAAACAGACTTTTTCAAAACCCACAAACATAAGAAAAGCAAAACATTTTGAAAACATAGTGAGCAAGTACCTAAGAGCCCGTGGATAACCACGGATAGAAAGGGTGCTAACACCTTCCCTTTCTATAATCTACCTCCCGAACCCGAGAAACATCTCGAAAAGGAATTTTGTTGTGCTTTTGTCCTTTCCTTGTTGGAGAAAATAAAAGACGGTGGCGACTCTTTCTTACCACAACATTTCGCGAACCAGCATTCCAAAACAGTCAGTTCTATTTCCACCGATCACAGAACTGGCGACTCTGCTGGGGACTTATAAGTGAGGTGTACCTTAGGATTAGGTCACACTTGTTTTCAATTGTATGCTTTGTATGCTTTAATTTTGTGGGCTTGTATCGGAGTTCTATAGATCCTAACTCGGATCTGGGGGTACCCCTTTTAGGTAAGTAGCAATAAACTGTGAGGGACCTGTCCGGCGTAGACCGACACGGGTGAAGCAGTAGCTACATTGGTGTGACACCTTGGTCTGTACCGATATCCCTTGTGTTGGAACGAGGAGAATATGGGTCTTCTGAGGAGTCATTAAGCACCAACTGACCTTAGCACCTTAAATTGACCAACTTGTCCATAGAACAGTAGCAGTATGCTACACTCATTGAGGCTAAACTCTCGCGATGGTTCCGGCCGCAAGAAAAGGTTGCGAAGCTGAAGTTATGACTGATTGAGGGTAGTCAGTGATATTGAGATCCTCTAGAACCCGGTTACTATTTTTAGGACAGGTCTTAACCAACTGAAACTGAAAGAGGGTAGTACCTAAACTTCATGCTAGCCTGAACTCTAAGGGCTGTCTTGTGTGACTTGTGTGCCTTACCATGTGTTGCCTTTTGTGAATACTTGTGGTGTGCCTTTATCATGACATCATACCATCATAACATTGCATATATCTTGCATAAAGACTAACCCATTTCAAGGATCTCAAGGGTTTATGATGCAGGTCATGATGAACCAAATGTCTAGCAAGGGCAAAGGGGATTTATTTTCCTCTAGCCAAGGTTATTTTGAGATCAAGACATGATAGCTTGAGTCAGGGGCTATGACCCACTTGATATGGTGAGCTTGACTCTTGAAGAAGGACTCTCAACAACATGAAGTTCCTTCAATCAAGCTACCGGATTCAAACTCTAACAGTTTGTTTGTTTACCCCGCGAGATCCTTGAAAACATTGCATACATATATCATACATATCATTGCATCACAGGTCACCCTTTACAGGTCTCTCACGTTCTCGCTGTTTATTTCAGCAATGGCTTTCCAACAAGACAACCAGGATCTTCATACTCAAGAGACTCAGTTCAGGGAAATCTTCCTAAGCCTATCCAAGGGGTAGGAAGAGTTGAGAACACTCCTCATGGGGAATTTGGTCAAGAAGAGTCCTGAAGACAGTAAGGACGAGCGGCTGAAACAGCTGCAAGCTGAGGTAGATGCATTGAAAACCCAGATGCTGGGGCAGATGGATCTTATCCAAGGCTTAGCTCGGGAGCAAGAAGAGTTGAGAACCGTGATCAACCAGCTTCATCAAGACAGATACAACAGTATGAAGCAAATAGTTAAGGCTGAGGATCAAGTCATTAATCAACTTCCGAGAAGTCAAAGGTATGGTTTGATGAAGAATGGACCTCTCCAGGGTGCCACTACCTCACAGGTCCAACAACAACCTGACCATAAGCAACGGGCTACTCCGAGGCCGTTTACCAAGCTCAACATGCCGTTGTCCCAAGCTTTGCGACACCTGTTGAATTTTAATCTGGTGACGTTGATAGGACCTCACCCGAATCCTAAGACTTCTTCACCCAACTACAATCGCGATGCCAGGTATGCATACCATTCTAACAGCCCGGGGCAATGATACTGACGACTGCTGGAAGTTGAGGTACAAAATCCAAAACCTGATTGATGAAGGAGCATTGGAGTTTGCACAAGATGGTCAGGCTGAGTTCTTCTACTATCCCTCCAAGGTTCACCATTTGAAGTGACAAGTCCTGAGACGAGAAGACTTTTGTTCATTGGAATTTTCAATTTGTAATTTTCTTTTGATTGTTCAAACATTTATTCATGTCAAACTTTATTAATTTATCAATGCATCGCCTATGTCTGTTTTGAATCAATCCATTCGTATTCACTATATTCAAATTGCTTTCATTCTTTGTGATGTTCAACTCTTGATTAAAAAAAAATTCTAAGCCTTTTGAGGGAGGATGACGAAAACGATACCACAATTTTTACAGTATGCTTTTGAACAGACCCCGCTGATGAGGTACATGCATTGTTTCAAATCCTAAACATTGGAGTTATAAGGAAGATAATCCCTAGTCAACCCCTTTGAGCCAAAGAAGTCGGAGTTTTTCTTTTCACAAAAATTAAAACCCTTAATTATAACCTGGGGCAGGGTAGTTTTCTCAGTTGATCCAGGTGCACAATGAATGACATCAAAGAAGTCCTTCCGAGACAAAAGACAGTGATGGTTCCCTATAATCGTTAAGACAGGCAGTCATTATTTCTCAAAATAAAAACCCATCAAGTCAAAACCTATGAAGGAGACTTATAAAACTGGGGCATCCCGCTGACTGTAATCACAAAAGAAACAGTTCAGGCAAAAAGACAGGGATAATAAAGTCAAAAAAAAAAGAAAGAGGTCCTACAGACTCTCAACAAAATGACTGCCTGTTCAAAATAAACTATCGGTATCCAAACCATCACTGGAATATCAGAGCAAAGACTCAAACGAGATCTAATGCCCAATTAGCTGAGTTTAGGATCGAAGAACATCACGAAGAGCGGGTGGGTACAAATAAAATTTGAGCCTTTATCCTTTGTTTCTTAAACCGTGAACCAGGCCACGTTATAACCCTTAAAAGTCCTAGCTGAAGCATGGGTTAGTTCGAAATCATACTGTTACAAAAGGTATCCTAACTCCTGTAGGGCTTGCTGTAAAATCCTGAGTTGACATCACATTTTACAAAAGTTCGCTTGTTTTATTGAAAACTGCATTTTCAAAAACTTCAAAACAGACATAAGCTTTGCATTCTTAAAATAACATTGTTTGCATATGACTATTTGCTCAAACAGCAGAGAAATTCGCACGACGAATATCTAGTGAACAAAAACCTTTTCAACAAAAAGGATCACATCAAGTAGAAAAACACTTCCAATCCAGGGGCACGACATGAGCATTGTCCATCATCTGGGGCAGTCAAGTCAAGATTCAAGGAATCTCTCGAAAGGCCAAATAGCCAGGGGAAAATCTCCGACTGAGTCACTTGGGGCATTGGACATGAATTCCAGCAACGAATCTTGCATGATCAGACATCTTCTGGTAGTATGGGGACACAACACTATTGACAGTGACAACTCCCTACACTCTGAGAACGTGGACATAGTAAAAAAAAATACTACGCATAATCAAAGACCTGCTAGGTCGACTGGCCTAGGCAAAAATAAGGGCTTCCCGGCGAACCAAATAGGTTCGGGCAAAAATAAGGGATGAAAATGAAAAATCTGTACACCCGGCAAGTCGAAAACCTGAAAAGGCGGCTTGGGCAAAAAAGGGTATCCCGATGGACTGAAAACCCGAAAGGGTGGTCCAGGAAAAAGTTAGGGATCAAAAGCGTACGACTATGTCCCATCATCTCGTCACTTGCCTACCAGAAGAAGATTTGTCAATCGGCAGTTATCAAACACCTCATAGGCCTTCTTCTCCCGCAGAAACTGGGGCAATAAGAATTTTCCGAACTGTACAAGCTGCTTTGTCCTCCAGGTACAAGGTAGATCCAGCTGAAGAATATGACCAAGATACCTTCACTCCCCGCGGAGTAAGGCAAGATTCAGCAATACTCTCCCCAAGCAGAGTTGGTCTACCATCAGCCCTAAAAAAGGCACAGTATCCCCAGCAAGTCAGCAATACTCTTCCCCCAAGCAGAGTTGGTCAACCATCAGCCCTAAAAAGGGCACAGTATCCCTAGCAAGTCAGTAATACTCTTCCCCCAAGCAGAGTTGGTCTACCATCAGTCCTGAAAAAGTTGGGTATCCCCAAAAGATCTTAATATTCTCCAGCAGAGTATAAAGATATTCCTCAGCAAGCATCCCCAGCAGTCTTAATATTCCTCGACAGAAATATAAGATTGTTCCCCAGAGGAATACAAGATACCCCCATTGGAGCCATTTCCCAGCACAGTCTGAAAAGCTTCCCCGACAGAGTTGAATTATCTTCCCCAGTAGATTCTGGAAGCTTGTCCCCTGCAGAGTGCAAATGAATCTCCTCAGCCAAATTCAGAGGTTATCCTCACAAGAGTCTAATCGGGTTATCCTCAGCCAAGTTCAGAGGTTATCCCCACAAGAGTCTAACCGGGTTATCCTCAGCAAGTCGCAACTGAAAGATCATCCCAGCGAAGTTCTTTCTATCCCCAGCGGAGTTCATCAAAATCCCCCAACAGAGCTTATCAACAGAGTCCCCAGCGGAGTTATCGTTAAAACCTCAGCAAAGCATCTCTCCCCACAGAGTAATGCCCCGCAGAGTAATCTCTTCACCAGTTATTCCCCCAACGGAGTCATCCTCTCGTGCAAGATTATCATCTTCGTCATCATCCCCAGCGGAAACGAAGAATTCAACATCATTCTCCAGCAGCTCCGGGATTTATCTTCCCCAGCTAAAACATCACATTTTCATACATCATGATACATGCATATACGCATCATATCATACGATCTCATTTATATTGAGAACATCATTGCTTGACCCATCTCATGCATTGCATGTGACTGACCTTTACCTTTCAGGAAAGATGCAGTTAAGTTCTCAGCTTAGTCGAAGATCTGACCAGTTCTTAAATATCAATCGGATTATCCTCGGTTGAAGTTCAGATAAGGTTCTCAATCTCGACAGTTTCTCTACATCATAGGGTGGACAAGTACTATAACCTCAACGGTATACTCCATTGAGCACGAGTCAGTTCCTAGATCTTGATGATTTCCTCCGTCATAGTACGGACCAGTTCTATAACCTCAACGGTATACTCCATTGAGCATAAGTCAGTTCCTAGATCTTGATGATTTCCTCCGTCATAGTACGGATCAGTTCTACAACCTCAGCGGTTTAATCCATTGAGAAAGAGATAGTTCAGATGCAACCCAGGCATGGCGACATTCTGATACTTATTCCAGATTCCTTCTAGAGATGGTTCAGATGCGACCCAAGCATGGCGACATTCTGATACTTATTCCAGACTCCTTCTAGAGATAGTTCAGATGTGACCCAGGCATGGAGACATTCTGATACTTATTCCAGACTCCTTCTAGAGATGGTTCAGATATGACCCAGGCATGGTGACATTCTGATACTTATTCCAGACTCCTTCTAGAGATAGTTCAGATGTGACCCATATTTGGCGACATTCCGATACTTATTCCAGATTTCCTTTCAGAGACAGCTTAGAGATGCTCCAAACACGGATGCTATTCTATTGCTTATTCAGATTTCCTTTCAGAGACAGCTTAGAGATTCTCTAGACCCGGATGCTATTCTATTGCTTATTTAGATTTCCTTTCAGAGACAGCTTAGAGATGCTCCAGACCCGGATGCTATTCTATTGCTTATTCCAGATTCCTTCCAGAAACAGTTCGGATGCAACCCAGACATGGTGACATTCTGATACTTATTCCAGATTCAATCAAAAGATGATTACCACCAACCTTTTTCAAGTTCCAGATCAACACCTGTAACTAGC
Source organism: Vicia faba (assembly GCA_948472305.1). NCBI lineage: Eukaryota > Viridiplantae > Streptophyta > Magnoliopsida > Fabales > Fabaceae > Vicia > Vicia faba. The sequence goes on along the minus strand of OX451738.1, from coordinate 68,253,468 downwards.
CAGGAAATATCTGTGGACGACTGATTGTAGATCTATACCTGAAACCAGACAGGAAAGTTATATACATTGAAGAGATTAAAGATTAATACCTAAAACCAGACAGGAAAACTATCTTTCTTTCTCGGGTCAAAGATTAATACCTGAAACCAAACAGGAAAACTATCTCCTCGACCACCCTTTCTTAAGTTCCAGATCAACACCTGTAACTAGCCAGGAAATATCTGTGGACGACTAATTGTAGATCTATACCTGAAACCAGACATGAAAGTTATCTACATTGAAGAGATTGACGATTAATACCTGAAACCAGACATGAAACCATCTTTCTTTCTCAGGTCAGAGATTAATACCTGAAACCAGACAGGAAAACTATCTCCTCGACCACCCTTTCTTAAGTTCCATATCAACACCTGTAACTAGCCAGGAAATATCTGTGAACGATGGATTATAGATTAATACCTGAAACCAGACAGGACAACTATCTACTTGACCATCATCAGGCAACCCTACACAGGTTCCTTCTTTCAACTTATCAAGTCACAATTCAACAAAAATTTCCAAATGGCATCTATAAGCCCATCCCTGACAAGATTTTGTCACATCTTCAGATGGCATCTATAAGCCCATCCTCCTATCCATCATCTCTCCAAATGGCATCTGTAAGCCCATTCCCTACATCACATTGCTGATACTACACTATGCGAGTGCAAATTTCTGGGCACTTTAGTGTTCAATCATCTTCCACCTTCGGATCACGAAAGGCACGCAAGCCAATCTACATCCTCAGGTTTAAGAAGATTGAACAGGGGAAACTGTTGTACCCCAAAATTTGCCCTCCCATATTCTTCAAGCTTTATCAAGAATCATCTTCAAATGGTTCAAGATTGCTCAAGGATTGCACAGTCAGACCACCTCCTATGACAGCCAAAATTAGGGTTTTGATTCTTTCAAGGAAATTGGAGTTTTCAATGGTTCAATCAAGTCTCATAGGCCCATATACATTCTCAAGCACCTACATACCAAGTCTCAAGACTCACAGTGCCAATTTGCACAGTCAAAAGCTCCATTTGACCTACAGTCAACTACAAGGGCAAAATGGTCATTTTGCAGTCAAAAGTCAGAATTTTTGGTCAACATCTCATTTTGAGTTCACAATCATCATTTGATCAAGTCTTGATCATGATTCCATAAGAATGGCTCAAAAATCATCAAGATGCAAAAAGTTACTATTTTTGGACAGCAGAAAAGTCAACTATATCTTGACCATGGCATAACTTTTTCATGGTTCATCATAAAAATTCCATCCAATGCTCATTTTGAAGGGGATGAAATTTTCTACAATCCATCTTCACATTCCAAGTCCAAGAAATGCTCTCACAAAAAGTTATCAATTTCTACATTATAGGTCAATTTCAAAAGTCAACAAAAATGCACTTCAAGTCAAAGACCATAACTTGAGATTGGTAAATCCAAATGACATGGGACCAAAGGCATTGGTTAGAGGACTTCAAGACCATTCCAAAATGTCCAAGAACATGTTCATATGATCAAAATTGAGCAAGTTGTGCATTGGAGAAGTTGGGAAATTTTTGTGAATTTGCAAAAGTCAACTTTGCTCAAAACACCTTATTTTTGCTAATGGGCCTCAAATCTCTTCTTGAAACTTCACCCATGACCTATTCAAGACATATCAAGCTTAATCGAATTTATTTTCTTATTTTTATTGATTAATTGGATTTTTAATTAATATTAATTCATTTAATTAATTTAAATTGTAGGAAAATACAAGATTTGATTTTTTCAATCAATTTGTGAAGCAAATATGGTCAAGATATGCTGGCAATTTCATGTACCAAGTCAAATATGCAAAATCTCCAAAATTGGCAACTTTTTTCAATCATGAAAATGCAAAAAGATTTGATTTTCAATCAAAGATCAAATCATCAATTCAATGGATTTTTGTTCAAGATTTTGACCTAATTCCATTCCTCTATATATATGCAAGTAAACCCTAACTCATGGACGTGAAAAAAGCTGCAGAAAGACCATAGCCATATTGAGAAATTTCAAGAAAATTGCAAAACTGATTTTCACATTCCAGGCCAATTCAAGGCCTTTTATTGATTCTAATACCTTGCAGGAGTTCCCAGGAACGTGTGGCAATTGAATTCACGCATTAAAGCTCACAGAATCGTCCATTACAGAACCACGGTTTGAAGCTTTTTTCCAGAATCGTATTGTCTATTTCATGCGCATTTAACATGATTTCTTGTTTGTTTTGCATTGCTAGAACCCATATGAAGCTAATGGCATAAGTTAACTGAATTATAATGCACAGAATCCCAATATGCCATGAACAAGTTTTAGGGTTCATAAGCTTTGAAATTGGGGATTCCTAAACCAGGAAAAATTGAGACTTGTGAGACCCATGACTGAATTCGTCAGAACAAGACGAACAAAACCAAACCCTCGCGAAACATTTATGTGTACCATAGCTCTAATCGCTATTTTTCGTGCAAGCATATTGTGGGGGTTAAAAACCCCCGCTATCTAATGTGTTTTTATGCAGAACGAAGGAAGAAGACGAGGACGTGTTAACGTATGGTTGGCCGGTTTAAATCTTAGCGCATTTTTTCATAGTTTTAACATATTAATTGAGTTTTACATATTATATTTATTTGCTATTCCTATATTGAATGAACGCGTTAGTTGGATTGGCAAGCAGGTGAGTGGAAAGGCTATTGGGACCTGGGTTCGAATCCTAGGTCCCCCAAACATTATTTGTTCTTTTTCCTCAGGTATTCTAGTACAAAGCTTGCAAAGGAGTCCACCATGCATCTCCAATTCCCAGATGCCATGTGTCTCCACCCTCACATCCAATGGCCCAGATGGAAGGATCATCATATTCCCAGTCAACACGCGCCCTGGACAATCACCAAAGTCAAAGCAGGCTTGAGGTTAATGGGCCACAAAATTCCCAAATGCACCTCCTGATTTGGGCCATCACCCCCACAAGTTTATTTCTTTTCCTTTTTATTTTCTTTAATTAATTATTATTATTATTATTTAATTAACATAATTAATTATTTTCATAATAAAAATCAGAAAACTAAAAATGTAATATTTTTTATTAATTTCACCCTTTATTATTTTTGTAAATAAATGCTAACACAATTAATTTAGTTCTTTAATTAGGTTAACTTTAATTATTTTCATAATAAATAAAATCCATGTAAAATTAGGTTTTTTTGACAACTTTTAATCATGTTTTCTTTTTTATTCTATTTCCCTTAAGACATTAAAAAACCAAAAATATTTCTTTTTATTAATTAGTTTTAGGTTTAATTTAATTTAATTCATAAACAACCAAAAAACTTCTTTCTTTCTCAAAAAAGGGTCAAAACCCTAAGGACTTCTCCGATTCAATTTTCTCTCGCGCGTATGTTTGTTTTATTAATTTTTGATCCATATTTATGTAATTGCCCCGAGGATGTAATAGCTTTAATTAGGACTTTTTATCGCTTTATTTATTTTCTCGCATTTACTTTTCAAGGGTTTGTTGTTGGCGATGTAAATACCCGACGCCTTGTAATAGCGTAGATTTACTTTCCGCAACTATTTAACTGTTAGATGTATGTTAATTAGGCTATGCATGACAAGACTTATCTCTGAAATTAAAATCAACCCGTAGCTCACCATAACATGTGCAAAGATAATTTAACTAAATCATGACACACTCGCACATGCCACTCCTAGGGTACGCCTCACTTGGTTGCCTCGACGTGGTCATTGAGTATAGGGTGTTTTAGAGGTCGCCCTCCTGTCTAAAGATCAAAAAGTTGCCTCAAAATGGTTGCCTCGGAAAAAACGATCTAAGACATTAGGGTTACCGCTAAGGCGTCCTACTATTGCTTTGGTGACCACATGTCCCTATAATCGAATTGACCCGAAAATCCAAAGACGATGCTACCTACTTCTCAATAGTGGGATAGCGCTGTCTAAAGGACATTTACACAGCTTAATTTTTGTTGAGTAGGTAGAGGTTCTCAGGTACTTGCTCTTTCAAAACAAAAATACTTTTCGCACCTACACTTTTCTGACAAAAGTTTTCAAACAAACACTTCATACACTCTTGAGGACAGATACAAGAGTTAAATCGAAGTTTTCAAACAAACTTTTTCAAAACCCACAAACATAAGAAAAGCAAAACATTTTGAAAACATAGTGAGCAAGTACCTAAGAGCCCGTGGGTAACCACGGATAGAAAGGGTGCTAACACCTTCCCTTTCTATAATCTACCTCCCGAACCCGAGAAACATCTCGAAAAGGAATTTTGCTGTGCTTTTGTCCTTTCCTTGTTGGAGAAAATAAAAGACGGTGGCAACTCTTGCTTACCGCGATATTTCATGAACCAGCATTCCAAAATAGTCAGTTCTATTTCCACCGATCACACTACCCCTTGAACTCAAGAAAATAACTCAAAGGTCTTTCTTGTTCTTTTCACCCTTTCCTTATTGGATAAAAGAAAAGTCGGTGGTGAATCTTGCTATCTGCAACAATTGTGATCAAACACAAAACACGTAAGTTAGTTCTCCCGCCGTATTACACATGGTTTATTACATGTCTTCAAGAATTATCATACCAATTTCCATGCCTTGCATCACAAGTTTTCCCAATCAATGGCTCAGATAACTAAAAATCAACTATATTGGATAAAAAGTCAACTATGGTCAACATAGTCGAACCTAAATATTTTTGGTCAACATCAACATTTTAAAGTTACATTTATCATTTTATCAAGGGTTGATCATGATTCATCAAGGAAACTCTCAAATCATCCAAGGTCAAAAGTTACCAAATTAGGGTTGTCTTAAAGAGCAGTCAACAGAACTTTACCAAGCATAAATTTCACATGATTCAAAGATTTTCCTTAACCAAAGCTCATTTTGAAGTAAATTCAATTCTCTACAACTTTTTCTCTATAATATCAATGCAAAAAATGCTTCATTTGAGAGATATGAGCCAATACATTATAGGTCATTTCAAAAGCCAACAAAAAGATATCTTTTGTCAAGGCAACTTACATCAAGATAAAGTCTCCAAATGCAAAAATGATCAAAAGAGAGATTGTATAGAACATCTTAGGAATTACAAAAAGTCAAAGTTCACCTTAAAATGATGAAAATTGAGAAAGTTATGACCATTGGAAGTTGGGTAATTTTGAGCAAATGCATGAAGTTCAAAGTGATCAAACTTGGAATTTTGGCCTATTAGTGCACCTCAAGACTTTTTCATACACCCCCTCTTGATTTATTATTTTTACTTTTTATTTTATTTATTTTAAAGTCAAAATTAAATAAAATAAAAATAAAGGCTTATTACAAGAGTCCAAGCCCGTGTTATTTTGACCTAAAATGAAAGTTATATATTCTTCCTCATTCAAAAAAAACAAACCAAGAAACCTTGTGCAAGAAACCACTTCCAAAAAATCACAAAAATTATCAAACTAGGGCAACTTGAAACCCTAGCTTGCAGCCGTTTCCAAGGCTTTCTAACCTGTTCATTCACTTCCGGGAAGATCATAGGGTAAGGTTGGATCGTTTACAACGATTCAAAAGGCCAGAAACAACACGAGCATGTATCACTAGTTTCAACATTGCATGGTTTTCATAGATTTTATTTCATGTTGTTTTTCCGCATAGTAACTGTGTAACATGCTCATGAGGTTTAATGGTGCAGGAATAATCCAAAGAACGATTCGCATAATGTCCAAATAACGAACCACCATGTTTATACAAATTTGTGTTATTTTTGTCATAGCTCAAAACCTAGCACGATTCAGTCCAAGATAACCATTCCATTGAATTCGCAGGCCTCGATTTAGGGGGGTAGGGTACCCCTGGGTCTCTAACAGTGTCTCTTTTTTCAGGAAAAAAGAAAGAAGCCACCTAAGAAGACGACCGGAGCTAGGGCTCCGATGCCTCTCTGGTTCATGTGTTTGGTTTAATATTTGTTTATTTCGTTGCAGTTTAAACAATGGATGTATCACCACCCCAAAGGTTAAACACGCGCTAAAGACACTACTATGCCAAGGCGTGGGTTCGATCCCAGCATTTTGGAATTTTGAGCTTTTTTTTTCATAATTTTATATGTTTTGCAGGATAATAACAAAACGCGTTGATTCTCTTTCCTTATCACAGGCGCGCGCCTGGCCTAGTTGTGAACATGTTGGATGAAAGTGCTAAGGGCGTGGGCTCAACACCTACCCTGACAATTTTGGTTCTTTCTCTCTATTTCTCTATTTCTCTATTTTTCTTACTCTTTCTTTTTTCCCCTTAAAATAAACCCTAATTTTTCTTAAAACCTTTTTTACAAACCTTATATTGTTTCAAAACCTTTTTTTTATAAACCCTAATTAGGTTTTTAGGTTTTTTTTGTTTAATTAATTAGGTTTTTAGGATTTTTAATTTAATTAATTAACTTTTTAATGAAAATTAATTAGATTTTTAGGGTTAATCATCAAAAAAACCTTTTTATCAAAAAATCACCAAAAACAATTTCCTTTTTCTTTTTCTTTTTCTTGGTCTTACAATTAGCGTAGATTCCTTTTCTCGCAATTTTTTATGATTATGTAATTTCTTTTTAGTTTGTAGTAGTAATTAGAGTTTATTTTCCATATTTTCCTATTTATGTACCTATCCTTAAGCGTTGTAATGGTATTAGGTTTACTTTCCGCCTTTTATTTTTTGCATTTATTGCTTTTCTATATTTGCTACTATTATTGTTAGTTATTGGGTCTTGTATGAAAAGATTAAAACAAAATGATAGCTAACCCTAATTTCGAAAATAAACATAACTTAAAATAAATTACTCGCACACTCACACCTCTAGGGTAACCTCGCTTGTTGCCTTTCAGAAAATAAACAGTCATGTCCCTCGAGCATGGGGATGTTTTATCATTGTCCCTCGAAAACAAAGATCGTAGGGTAACTTCCATCATTTTTCACAACTTCTGATTCATCACTCTTAACCCACTATCTCTCTCACTCACTCACTCACTCACTCTCTCTCTCTCTCTCTCTCTCTCTCATCCTTCAACCTTCGTCATTTATGCAACCACACACTCCCATTCTCACCAATTCTTCTTTGCAACATCTTAAACCTCATCCTACAACCTTCATCAACCACACAAATACATATCCTCCTTCTTCATCTCTTCCCAACCAAATCCTCAATATCGGAATCTTCCTCTCCAATCACCACCTTAAATCCCTAATATTTCACCCTCAACCTCTCTGCAACCTTACAACAATCATTCAATCTCACACACTCAAACACTCTCTGATTCTCATTTTGCAAATGCATAACAACACAACAATGAACAACAACCTTTCTACAGTAGCAATCGAGCGGAAAATGGAAAATGGAAGGAATGAGAAGAAGGTACAAGAAGAAAAAAAGCATACAAGAATGTAGAAGAGGTAGAAGAAGAAAAGAACAAGGAGACATACTTACCTCAATCTCAGAAGTCTGAACACGATCACCGCGCTGGAGCCATGGTCGTTTCTGTTTGCGTAGGTAGGCCATTTCATCTCTTCATCTTTTTCAACTTTCTTTACACTATGATGTAGAATAACGTTTCACGAGTATTTCCCCCATATTCACTAAGCCATAGTCTCTGTCACCATTGTTTCATTTTGTTTCTTCTAGTTTTTAAGATTTCCTATTTGCGTAGATCTAGGGTTATATAAATAGAATTTCTGAAAACTTAAACGAAAAGAGGAAATAGGAGAACCACACGGAGTTAGAGATGTAATAAATTGTTGATTTGGGGTATTAAGTAACCGCAGTCACCACCATAAGGCGTGTTGGCATGACAACGGTTCATTTGAATTAAAAAAAGGATAAGATTGAATATAGAGGGAATCAACTTGAGTTCAGAAAAAGATGAAATGCCACTACACCCTAGATGAAACGCAACATGTCCTCTTTTTTTTTAATTTGTGACAAATATGATAACAGGAAGTAGAAATGGATTGAGCCAAAACTTGAATGCTAGCCCACTTGATTCTACCGACATACCCCCCAAGTCTAATGCACCACTGCCTTTTTTTGTTTGGCTCTGAATTGTGACCAGGCCTCTGAGGCAAAGCCCAACATGTTGCAGAAAATACACATCACCATTATGGGTTTACAACCTCACTGTCTTAGCATGCTTGTAAATATTTTATGATAATTTATACTTAGTTCTGTCCCTAAAAAACTTACATGATTTTTAGCTTTCTTAATGACAAATTGACATAAAAGTGTGATAAAAATGTGATGATATTAATCTTGATTCTTGAATTTTTTAGTTGTTAATTCTATTCATAAATTGTCCATAAAATGTGATTGAATTCCTTTGAATTCTATTCATTTTTTAGTTATTTAATTATTTAATTAATTATGATGAGTATTTGTGATGTATTGGTGAGTATCTATCATGTTTTGATGACTATGATGTGTGATGTGATGCTATATGTAGTTGTTGTACCCTAATTTTTGCCCCTAAGATTCCTCTATTATCTCATACCATCACAATGCAACCAGATCACAAACTAGGGTTTGGGGTTTTTCTTCTACTACATCTTGTCTTTAGGTTTGCCTATGGGAATCACCAAGCACCATGAAGCACCTTGAATGGTGTACCTTGTACATGTATGCTTTTAACTAATCTTAAAATGTGTATATTTGTCTCTATGAATATCATATTGTAGTTAATGGTACAATTTCCTTCATCTCACCATCTCCTAGCACAGAGGATCAAAACTAGGCTTTGGATTTTAATCAGGAAATCTTTGGATTTTTGGGAAATACTTGATCCCATACTTCCCTACATGATCATGAGCATTTATAATTGGAAGTTTAATCATCAAATTTGGCTTGAAAAGGCTCAATTGATGAAAGGGGGTAAAATGGTCATTTTCTCAAAAGATAGCCAAAATCAATTGTTGACCAAGTGGACTTTTGGTCAACTATCAATTCAATATCCATTTTCTCACATTTCATGGTCAATAGTGGCAAAAATATCAAGAGGAAGTGTGAATTGGAGATAACTTGGCCATAACTTTCTCAATTTTTAGTGAAAATGTGCAAACTTTATATGCTTAAAAAGAGGATGAAAAATTATTCAACTTTGTATGAGAGGCCTCAAGTCCAAAAAATGAAAGGAGAAAAATTTATGGAGCTTGGAAGTTTTGGACACTGAGTGAAATTTTGGATAAAAATGCAAAACTCTGACTTCTTCATGTTTAATTTTGAATGGCCATTTGGACTCAAATCAAAAAGTTGGAAACATGAAAGTTGAAGATTTAATTTTTCTATTTATTTTTCATTCAAGAGTCATCTCAAATGGTTAAATGTAGAAAAATATATGGTGCTTAGGATTTGGAGTTTCAAATGGCAATTTTGCCCAGCACAAGGCAAGTCACGCGCGTTAGGCCTGGCATTTCATCAAACATTTAGTGGGCACACATTCATCATCAATTTTTTATGAGAAATATTCATTATTTTGGAAAATGCCCAACATCAAATATCAAGCCCTAAATGTGAGGGGTAACTTTGCTTCAGAAAGTTTCTTAAAATTCTCCCTACATCTTGAGATATAATGTGATAAGAAAGCACCATGCAAGCTGAATTCTTGCCTAGCGCAAGGCATCACACACGCACATAATGCCTTGTCAGGTCTGTAATTTCATTAAGAAGTTTGTAAGCATGCATTCATAGCCAATTATCTCATTGATTCAAGCTTCATTTTGAAAAATTTTGAACATCAAAGTTGGAGTATGAAATGTCCTCTCCATTTTTTATTCAAACTTTGTGACATTTCATGCACCATGGAGAGAGATATAAGGAAGTAAAGATGTGATCATGAAATAGCAAAGCTTGCATGGGAATGCATGGATTTTTGTAGCAACCAAGCTTCATCCTGCTAGCTCATCACTCACGCCTTCCTTACTCAATTTCCACTCTTCATTTGTTAATCAAAACGGCTCTAAGTTGCTCATCAAACAACATAAAACGCAGCACCTCACTCTCTTTATTTTCCCCACTATCTCATTCCTCACTCTATATAAAGCAATTAGATTCAACAAAGAAAGGGTTGGCAAGAAAATCAGGAGCTATCTCTCTTTCTCTCTTCCTCACAAAGTAAGCTAGCACGCATCTTCATCCTCACTGCAAAATTGATCTCTCTTCAAAATTCTCAAAAATTTCTTTTCTTTGAAGCAACTCTCACTCTTGCTCCAACCTTCATTTCTCTCTCATTTCTTCATGTTTGGAGCTTAGGAGACAATTTACTCTGGGTTTCTCATCATTGTATTCAGAGGCATAGTGAATTTATTTTTTACTTGAAAGTGTTGTACACCAAATTTTGACCTAAGATACCATCTCCCATCTGCATCATTACATTGCAAGTGTTTTGACCTATTTTTATCAATTTTTAAAGCAGTTTTTTTAAATTCATAACTTTTTCAAGTCAAGAGCTGGTTATTTTTGAAACGCTAAATTTATTAACTGATCAATGCTAAAACAATGTTTATTCAATTATTTATTATTCTGAGTTTAAATAATTGGAATTTATTTTCAGTTATTATATAATTTAAAGAATTATAAATAATAAAGTAAATATTTGAAAAGAAGTTTATTAATTGATCAACAATGTTTATTTAATTATTTATTATTCTAAGTTTAAATAGTTGAAATTTTATTTTCAGTTATTATAATTTAGAGAATTATAAATAATGAAGTAAATAATTGAAGAGAAGTTTATTAATTGATCAATGATGTTTATTTAATTATTTATTATTCTGAATTTAAATAGTTGAAATTTTATTTTCAGTTATTATAATTTAGATAATTATAAATAATGAAGTAAATAATTGTAAAGAAGAAAAGAATTAACTGGTAAAATATTGGAGTTTTATTTACTTTATTCTAATTGTTACAATTGTTGTTTAAATACCGTATTTATTTACAACGTATTTACAATGATAATTTTACAAATGTTTAAAGTGAAATAAAAACTATCCTAATTTTTCTAAGTTCTAAATCTTCATCTTCTATCTAATACTTCTTTGATGCTCATTTGATTTTACCTGCAAAAGAATTAAAAGAAATAGTCGGAGATAGATATATAATTAAAAGCAGGCAATTAATTTAGAGTTCATCATTAAAAGCAAACGGCTGGAATCAGTTTTTACCCTCTTTGCAAATCACGGGATTTCTCCCGGTTCACAAAAAGGGATGAATATTTTTTTTTTCGAAATAAACTGCATAGTTCAAAATTATGCATAAATTCAATTTTGCCAAAATCAACTGCATATTTCAAAACCAACTGCATATTTCAAAACTAACTGCATATTTCAAAATAAACTGCATAGTTCAAAATCAATTGCACATTTTCAATTGTCAAAAATGCATAGTTCAACAGCATATGCAAATAACCAAGTCAAAGTTACATTTTCAAAGCCAAAGTCCAACGTAAACTACCCAATGTATGGGAAGAGGTCAAAACACAAGGCTCCATACTGTAACAATGCAGGAAAGCCAAAGAGGAAGTGTGCAAATCAAAACTATATGCAAGCAAATATTTCCTAAATCCATCATTTTCCAGCTTTGCTTTTTCAGAGAACAAAGTACATATAAAATTTTAATGTTTCAACTGTACTAAGGAGAGAGAAGAGAGAAAAGAGTGTGGGTTTACAGGTTTTGGCCTTAGGCAGAAAAGGGATATAAAACAAAACTGTAGTAACACAGTAAAAAAAAGGGAAGCATAGAAAAAGGATATAGGCAAACTGAATGTAACAGTAGAGGTTCAGAGGTATCAAAGGCAAAAATGGTTAAAATATACAAAAACCTGAATCATCCAAAGCCAAGTGAACCAACTGATATAAAACAATACAAAACTCTTCAAGAAAAAGAGAGTTCAAAACATGTTGCCTAGCCAAAACAAACCTGCAAAAAGCCATAACCAGTATACTCATAACAAACCAGTAACGCCCAACCAGCAAAAGCCTAAACAAAAACTTGTCAAGGAAAAGCCCAGGCCATGACCTGCACAAACCTGTTGCCTAGCCAAAGCCTAAGCCCAGGCCATGACCTGCACAAACCTGTTGCCTAGCCAAAGCCTAAACCATGAAAGCCATGACCGAAACCATAAACACATAACAAACCAGAAAACTATCCCAACAAAACCAGTATACCCTGTTAAACCATGAAAGCCATGACCAACAGCATAAACCATGAAACCAAGGCCATAACCTGCATAAACCAGTAACGCCCAACCTGCCTGAAGCCCCACAAAAAAACCAGTAAACACGACCTGTTAAGCCATGCCAAACCTGAAACCATGACCAGAAGGCCATCCAAGTCCATAACAACTCAAAGCCCTCAGAGTTTTCTCATCACTGGGCTGTCAAACACACTAACCAACATATCCAGGTAACAAGGCAAGAAGAAGAAGAGGAAAAAGCATACAAACGAAGGCAACAGTCAAGCATACAACGAGGCGACAGAGGAAGAGGAGATAAAGAAGAAAAGAAGCGTGCATAGGCAAAGGCAAGGTCAACAAAAGAAGAAGAAAAATATCACATAAGTTTCTCAGGCCAAATCATCATCAAAACATAAAAGTCAAAGGCGAGATACTAGACAAACCGGAGCGAGCCCAGCATCAAGTGCCGTCCCTCACCGCTTTGGCCGCCACAGCTCTTCTCAACCTTTTCCTCCTCCGTCCCCAAAGGTAATGTTTCTCCCTCTTTTTCTTTCATATACCTTAAATAACCATAATAATAGGAAGTCAGAATCAAAAACGGATGTAAAAATCATAAACATGCAAAATCGTAATAAAACCTTATTGAGATTCAAAACGAAGATTACCTTGAATCTGTCACCCTAGCATTTCGTTGGAGGGAAGAGGAGGTTTGAAGATGTCGGTGGCCATGGGCAAGGGAAGACTCAGAGGCGAGAGCATGAGAGCAACGAAGAAGACAAACAAAGGATGAACGAACGGCGCTGCAACCCTAAAGCCGTCCCCAAATGAACAAAATTCATAACCCTAAAAAAACTGTGTTTCAAATGAATTGGGCCCTGACCCGTTTCCCTTTGCCTTATTTTTTTGATACCCCACTTTATATTTATTTCCTTTTAGTTTTTTTAGAATTTTGTTAATTTAGTTAATTAGTAAATTTAATCAAATGGAGGTGTAATTTAATTAAACAAATTTTAAATAATTTGACCAATTTTATTAGTTTAAATTTAGGATTAATTTAGTAATTTTAGTATTATTTTTAATTAGATTTAATTTGATAATTTTTAAAGTTTTAATTTAGTTTAGAATTATTTAATAATTCTTAAAAATATTACTTTGTATTAATACAAAAAATACATAAAAAATAGAAAAAAATTAAAACATTTTCTTTTCTTTAATTAATATTAAACAAAAATACAAAAATGCATGTTCACACCATTTAGTCTGTTATTTAGTCATTGTTATGGTTGTATATCACTTAGCTACTTAAACTGTCTGTTTGATTATTCAGTATTTACATGGTTATTCTGTTTACTTCTTAATCCAAGAGAAAAATGATTAAATTTGTTGACTTCATGTCCTCAAATCCAATCACGCGAATATCTTCATTTCATTAAAACTTAAGATAATTTTTCCCCAAATATTCAGTTTTTTTCAAAACTTATACCTTTTTAAGTCAAAACTTCGACATTAGGTCGTCGTACCTTCAAAAACCCGTCCGTACCCCTTTTCGGCCAAAACAATTTATTTTTAATCAAACAAACATTTTAATAAACAGATATTTCAAAAGGTTCCTATAGAATAATATAGATACATTGGGTGCTAATACCTTCCCATTGTATAACCAACCCCCGAACCATAGACCTCTTTTCAAAAACGCCTTGTATTCTTATTACTTTTAGGAAGTATTATTTTACATTGCATACTTTAGGGTTTTATTTCGCTCTTTTCCCTTTTCCCTTGGAAATAATAAAGCGCGGTGGCGACTCTTGCTTTTGCGAGACGAATTAATTAATAGTTCGATCTCCGATTTACCCCGTTACATTTTTTATCGCTACAGAATTGGCGACTCTGCTGGGGAAAGATTGACCTCTTGCTGGTCCATCCCTAAGTGGGTTAGGCCTAGTTTGTTTTATCTGTTTTATTATTATTTGTTTTGTTTGATTATGTGTTTAAATTGGGGTTGTTTGGGTTTTTGCAAAGGACGAATCCTATACCCGGATTAAGTTACACTTAAGAATAGGACGGGCGGTATAGTCATGTTAACTTTGAGGGAGTAATCCCGAAGAAGGAGGCATGAGATCCCCCACTCAATGGAAGGCCCTTTTGAACATAATATTTGTTTACCGAGTAATCGGGAAGACATTATTATTTTCGACCTGGGAGCCAGAGAAATTGAGAACCGTAGAACCCTAACCCATCTTGGCCTTTTTAGGTGTAGCGCGGAGACTATAACAGAGTAATTCAGAAGTAGTTGTTACGCGATGCTACGCTTGGATGAGTTTCTCTTGAGAATATTGCTAATTATTGAGTAATCAAGACGTTGGCAATATCCGAAGGAGGAATGTAGACTCTGGGAACTCTTAGAACCTTGTCTTACAGGTGTGATTGAACCGTTAGTACATACCTTGGGGTGGGCTTTACCTTTGACTCCATGCTCGAAACGTTGAACCTTTGAACCCCATGTTTGTGAACTTGTGTGTAACTGTTGCATTATCATTCATTCATGCATTCATCAACATTTTTTGTAAAAAAACTTGTTTTTCAAGGAACTTAGGAATGATTTTTGCAGACATCTCAAGTACTATTATTATGGAATTCGGAAGGAGAAACACTCGAAGTTTTAGTTTTAAGGAGCCCGAGATTGAAGAACTGAAGAGTTTAATTCCTAAGATCAAGAACCCGACGGATTTTCAGAAAAAGTATGGGTCCATTATACCTCTCATGAAGCGCAAGATGAAGGAAGGCATCCTTAATACGTTGGTCCAATTCTACGATCCTTTGTACTGATGCTTCACCTTTCCGGATTACCAGTTAATGCCCACCTTAGAAGAGTACTCCTACATACTTGGTTTGCCAATCACCGACTGTGTTCCTTTTTCTAGCTTAGAAGAGGAACCCAAATCTCACGAGATAGCGACCATCACCCACTTGAAGAACTCAGAGATAGAGGAGAATATGACTACAAAAGGGGGAATCCGAGGCTTGTCTGCGCATTTTTTGTTGAGGAAAGCTCGTCATTTCGCTGAGATAAAAGATACTATTGCCTTCGAAGACGTCTTTGCTTTACTCGCTTATGGTCTATTCTTGTTCCCTAACGTTGATAAGTTTGTGGATATCAACGCCATCAGAATTTTCTTGATTGGAAATCCGGTCCCTACGTTGCTAGGAGATACCTACTACTCCATCCATCTTCGAAACTCTTATAAAGGAGGGACGATTATTTGTTGTGCACCGTTGCTGTATCAGTGGTATGTTTCTCATCTACCTAGGTCTGATGTTTTCTGGGATCTCGAGAAGGAGCCGCGATGGGCGCCAAAAATTATGGCTCTCACTCATTTCGACATTAATTGGTATAATCGAGTTTACTATGACGTGAAGATCATCGATAGCTGTGGTGCTTTTCCTAACGTGCCTCTTCTTGGTACGAAAGGTGGAATTAATTATAATCCTGTTCTCGCGCGCCGTCAGTTTGGATACCCGATGGGGGACAAGCCAAACAACATTCATGTGAGTGGTTTCTTTCTACAAGAAGGACAAGATCACCAGGCAGCTAAGAGAGAGATCGAAGGAGCTTGGCGCCACATCCATAGGAAGGGGAGAGATATGTTAGGACATAGGGGTTCCGTTTCTTTGGAGCCTTACCTACAATGGGTCCATGCTAGGGCTTGTGCTCTCAAGATGCCCTATAAACTTGAGAAACCTTTATTCCCTACTGTTGCATCATCATCTGTTGATATCCCTATCGAGAATATGGGAGAATACCAAGGAAATCTGGCTAGGATGAAGTCCGAGAGAGATGCTTGGAAAGAAAAGTATAATATGTCTGAATATGAGAATCGGGTCCTGGCTCGACAACTAAAGGAAAAGGAGGATTTGCTATTTATTCAAGACGGCTGGTTCATTGATCATGATGAGAAGCTTCGTCAAAAGGATGCTTTACTGAAGAAGTATGCTAGTGAAAGGAAGAGAAAGAAGGAAGGTTCGGTAAGCGTTGCTCCCGTTCCTAATCCACAAAAGGAAATCATTGATCGACTGGTAGATGAGAAGAAAGAGATGGAAGACTTTTATGAAGAGAAGATCAGGAAGCTCCGGTTACAGTTGGCATTTGGTCCTTCATCTGATGATTCTGAGTGATCTTTAGTTCTTAGTTTTATTTTACTGATGTCATTTTGTAAAACTCTGTAAAAGGGCTTCATGTTCCGAAGTTGTAATTTACTGCTTTTATTATGGGCTTCATGTTCCAAAGTTGTAGTTTACTGCTTTTATTATTGGGTTGTTATCCCAAAGTTGTAATCTATTGTTTTGTTGTTCCAAAATTGTAAGTTGTAATTTACCGCTTTTGATTAATGAAATGAGTTTTTTTTGTTCCAAATTCCTTTACCATTGATGTGTGCAAAATTATTGAAGTTCCTTGAAAAACTATTAAAATGAATTATCACTTGCATCACATATCATGCATCATCCAACATTCCACTTCACATGTTTTCTAGAGTCTTATCCTTGTTTCTTTTTCCACTCCGATGGATTGTCAAGCTGTCTCATCGATACGATACTCGAGCCAATCGTCAGAGGAAGATGGAAGATCTGAAACAGGAAAACCATGAGCTTCGCGAGGAGGTCGCTACCCTTCGTGTCGGTATGGAAAAGTTAACTGCGCTAGTGGAAAGTTTGATGGCTGCTCAGAATCAGCCATCGACTACAGCTGCTGAGATTCAGACTTCAACTACTGTGGTTTCTGAGATTGTCACCGTTCCAACATCCGTGACTCAAATCAACTCTCCGCTTCAACATCAGATGCCAAAAGGTTTTCCGTGGGGAATGCCTTACAACTTTGTGCCAGAGGGGTATCAGCCTGTCGTACAGCCTTTGTTTCAACATACTTTGTCTTTTCCTCAACCAGAGACAACTGCCATGCCGCCGGTAATCCCGTCTGTGACACCTTTCCCGCAACCGGTGATGAAAACTGTCGCTCCTGTGGTTCACTCTATGCCATACTTGAATGAACCTACTTATCTTGCCGAGCCTGCTGAAAGTTTGGGTCTCTTTGATAGAATGGAAGAATTTCAAGACCAATTCCAAGAAATGCAGAGGGAGCTCAGAGTGTTAAAAGGGAAGGATTTGTTTGGAAAGAACACTCATGACCTTTGTTTAGTTCCGAATGTCAAGATTCCATCTAAATTCAAAGTGCCAGACTTTGAAAGATATAAGGGTGATTCGTGTCCTCGGAGTCACTTGACTATGTATGTGAGAAAGATGTCTACATATTCTGATGATCATGACTTGTTGATTCACTATTTTCAAGACAGTTTGACTGGTCCCGCTCTAAAGTGGTATATGGGTTTAGACAGCATTCAGATCCGCAACTTCAACGATCTTAGCGAAGCTTTTGTTCATCGGTATAAGTACAACGTTGACATGGCACCGGACAGGGATCAACTCCGGGTGATGTCCCAGAGAGACAGAGAGTCCTTTAAGGAATACGCCCAGAGGTGGCGCGAAATTGCTGCTCAAATTTATCCTCCTCTTGAGGAGAAAGAGATGACAAAGATATTCTTGAAGACTTTAGGTTCCTTTTACTATGAAAGAATGATCGCCAGCGCACCCAGTGACTTCACCGAAATGGTAAGCATGGGCATGCGGTTGGAGGAAGGGATTCGTGAAGGGCGTTTGGTTAAAGAAGGAAGTCCGTCTAGCAGTATCAAGAAGTTTGGAAGTGTTTTCCCGAAAAGGAAAGAGCAGGATGTCAGCGCAATCTTCCCAGAGAGACCGAGGAGAGGTTACTCACACGTTGCGACAGTCACTCCGGCTGTCCGCCCAACATTGATGACCCCATCTCATCAAACCCCACCAACTCAACAACGGCCATTTCAGCAGCAGCCTCGACAACAGGCTTATCCATTCAAAAACCAGAACCGTTCACCAAGGAAGCCGCAATTCGATGCCATTCCCATGACTTATACTGAATTGTTCCCTGCTCTTATCAGAAAGAACCTCATAACGACAAAACCTCC
Source organism: Vicia faba (assembly GCA_948472305.1). Taxonomy (NCBI): domain Eukaryota; kingdom Viridiplantae; phylum Streptophyta; class Magnoliopsida; order Fabales; family Fabaceae; genus Vicia; species Vicia faba. The sequence continues at coordinate 68,235,168 of OX451738.1, read as the reverse complement.
TCCTGTGGCACCAAACAGTACTTCTCCGTGGTACAAGGCGGATCAGTTTTGTGAATATCATCAAGGGTCGCCGGGGCACAACCTTGAAAATTGTTTTGCTTTAAAGGCGGATGTGCAGAGGTTAATTAAGAATGGTATTTTGTCTTTCAAGGATGTTAACCCAAATGTTAGAGATAATCCTTTGCCTCGACATGGGGCAACATCAGTGAATATGGTGGAAGGTTGTCCAGGAAAGTTCCGAGTTTTTCAAGTTGAACACATATGAGATTCGTTGATCAGGTTACATCAGAGCTTAAGAAGACTTGCCTTTGTTAGGAATCAACATGATTATGATGTTTGTGAATTTTGTTCAAGAGAGGTTGATTGCCCTATTGTGAAGGAGGATATTCAAAAGTTGTTAGACCAGAGGGTTATCACTATTACATATGACAGAGATCCGGAGGATGAGGTGAATGTTATAATACCACAATTCAATTTGCCTGAATCAGTGGAGATCGTTTACGACAGTCAGACTGCACCTGTTGCTCCTTTGATCATTTATCCACCTGGTCCTGTGCCTTACAACTCAGACCAAGCTATACCGTATAAGTATAATGCCACAATGATTGAGAATGGGGTAGAAGTCCCTATACCAACGAGGCCATCTTTTGTTAACATCGCTGATGTGAGTATAGTTACGAGAAGCGGACGTGTCTTTGCAGCGGTACCTTTGAATAGACAAGAAGTTCAAGTCAGGAGGCCCATACCGGCAGAAGTTCCAGTGAGAAATGTGGAACCAAGGGTTGAGATAGGCCGATCCAATGAACCTATCCCACATCCCGATGATGATGAGATTCTGAAGCTTATCAAGAGAAGTGAATATAAGATTATGGACCAACTATTGCAAACTCCTTCTAAGATTTCTTTGCTTGCTTTACTGAGATATTCTGGTGCCCATAGAGAAGCTTTGATGAAGGTCTTGGACCAGGCATTTGTGGATCATGATGTGACGGTTGACCAATTTGATGGAATTGTGGGAAATATTACTTCGTGTAACAACCTTGGTTTCAGTGATGAAGAGCTTCCGGAGGAGGGAAGGAACCATAATATGGCTTTGCATATCTCAATAAGTTGCGGAAATGATACTTTATCAAGTGTGTTGGTAGATACAGGTTCGTCGTTAAATGTAATGCCCAAAACTACATTATCTCGACTCTCATATCAAGGTGCTCCCATGAGACCTAGTGGGGTAATTGTCAAAGCGTTTGATGGTTCTAGGAAGACTGTCATTGGTGAAGTGGATCTTCCTATAGTAATTGGTCCTCATACTTTTTAGATCACTTTTCAAGTAATGGATATTCGTGCCGCCTACAGTTGCCTATTGGGTCGTCCATGGATCCATGATGCAGGGGCAGTCACTTCCACGCTCCATCAAAGATTGAAGTTTGTAAGGCATGGAAAGCTGGTAATGATTGGTGGAGAGCAGGCTATGGTGGTAAGCCATTTGTCATCTTTCTCTTTTATTGATGCTGATGAGGATATTGGAACCCAATTCCAAGCTCTATCTGTTGCTAATAATGAAGTGAAGAAGCAAGGGACATCTATTTCTTCTTTTGAGGATGCGCGACGAGTGGTTGAAAGTGGTTCGGCTGAAGGTTGGGGCTAGGTGTTGACTTTGCCCGAGAACAAGTCTGGAGAAGGTCTTGGTTTTCATCCCGTGTCTGCAAGAGTCAAGCAGGAAGTAGTTACTCGTCCGATACAAGAAGTTTTCCGAAGCGCAGGTTTTATCCATCCGACTCCTCCTGAAGTTGATGCTATAATAGGAGACGATTCTGAAGAGGATTTACCCGATTTTGTAACGCATGGAGTGGTTTGCCAGAACTGGATTGCTGTTGATGTTCCTGTTGTGATGCACATTTCTAAGTAATGTTTTGTTTTATTTTTGAAAAAAACTTTCGCTCTGCCCAAGGCGAAAAGTATTTGTGTCGGGCTATGTTGAAAATAAGTCCTTTTGCTCTGCCCAAGGCGAAAGAGAAAATGTCTGGGCTCCTTGTTTCAAGTATTTCCCTTCATGAATAAAAATGTTATTTTGTCCACTACTGTTTTATTTTTCACTTTTTCTGGGAAATAGTAATGAAAATTAATTGGTAGTAATAGGAAAATATAATAATATTTTTTTTCATTTGTACAACATTCATATTAATCGATTTCTAAAATAAAGCATAATCATATGTGCAGATTAATCCATGACTTAACTATTGAAAACAATGATCCTATGCCCTCTCCCAACTTTGAATTCCCTGTGTTCAGAGCCGAAGAAGAGGATAGTGAAGAGATTCCTGATGAAATTTCCCGTTTGCTTGAGCACGATGAAAAGACTATTCAGCCGTTTGAAGAACCTATAGAGTTGATCAATTTGGGTGATGAAGAAGATAAAAAGGAAGTCAAGGTCGGAGCATTGCTTATCCCAGAGGTCAAAGAGAAAATGTTGGAGCTTCTCAAAGAGTATGTTGATGTGTTTGCTTGGTCCTACCAAGATATGCCAGGTTTGGACAATAATATTGTGGAGCATCGTTTACCGTTGAGACCTGAATGTCCGTCGATTAAGCAGAAGTTGAGAAGGACTCGTCCTGATATGGCTGACAAGATCAAAGAAGAAGTTCAAAAACAGATTAATGCAGGTTTCCTTGTTACATCGGTCTATCCTCAATGGTTAGCCAATATAGTGCCTGTTGCTAAGAAAGATGGAAAAGTTCGAATGTGTGTAGACTATAGAGATCTGAATAGAGCTAGCCCAAAGGATGACTTCCCATTACCGCACATTGACGTTTTGGTCGACAGTACCGCAAAGTTCAAAGTCTTTTCTTTCATGGATGGTTTCTCTGGTTACAATCAAATCAGGATGGCACCAGAAGACATGGAGAAGACAACTTTCATTACACCTTGGGGAACATTTTGTTATCGGGTTATGCCGTTTGGTTTGAGGAATGCTGGTGCAACATACCAAAGGGCCATGAATGCTTTGTTCCATGACATGATGCATAAAGAGATAGAAGTGTATGTAGATGACATGATTTCCAAATCACAAACTGAAGAAGATCATTTGGAACATTTATTGAAGTTATTCCAGCGTTTGAGAAAGTATAAACTTCGTCTGAATCCCAACAAGTGCACTTTTGGTGTTCGTTCTGGAAGACTTCTAGGTTTCATTGTCAGTCAGAAAGGTATTGAGGTAGATCCTGATAAAGTCAAAGCCATTCGAGAAATGCCCGCACCCAAGACGGAAAAACAAGTAAGAGGATTCCTTGGGAGACTGAATTATATTTCTAGATTTATATCTCATATGACTGCTACCTGTGGGCCGATTTTCAAGCTTCTCCGAAAGAACCAAGGATGTGTGTGGACAGAAGATTGTCAGAGAGCTTTTGATAGCATCAAAGAATATTTACTTGAACCTCCCATTTTGATTCCCCCGGTGGAAGGAAGACCTTTGATTATGTACCTGACTATATTGGAAGATTCCATGGGATGTGTGCTTGGTCAACAAGATGAGACTGGAAGAAAGGAACATGCCGTATATTATCTGAGTAAGAAATTCACAGACTGTGAGTCTCGATACTCATTGCTTGAGAAAAACTGTTGTGCTTTAGCTTGGGCTGCTCTCCGTCTGCGCCAGTATATGATTAACCACACCACTTGGTTGATCTCCAAAATGGATCCGATCAAGTATATCTTTGAGAAGCCCGCCTTATCTGGGAGAATAGCCCGTTGGCAGATGTTGTTATCCGAATATGACATTGAGTATCACACTCAGAAAGCAATCAAAGGGAGTATTTTAGCCGACCATTTGGCTCACCAACCAATTGACGATTATCAATCCATCAAGTTTGATTTCCCAGATGAAGATGTTATGTACTTGAAAGCTAAAGATTGTGAAGAGCCGTTACCTGAAGAAGGACCTGATCCCGAATCGCATTGGGGTTTAATATTTGACGGAGCTATGAACTCTTATGGAAATGGAATTGGGGCAATCATCGTCACTCCCCGAGGTACTCATATCCCGTTCACAGCGAGATTGAAGTTTGACTGCACGAACAACATGGCTGAGTATGAGGCATGTATTATGGGTCTCGAAGAAGCAGTGGATCTAAGGATTAAGATTCTTGATATTTACGGAGATTCGGCATTGGTAATTAATCAAATCAAAGGAGAATGGGAGACTCGTCATCCTGGTTTGATCCCTTACAGAGACTATGCTAGAAGATTGTTAACTTTCTTCAACAAAGTGGAATTACATCATATCCCTAGAGATGAAAACCAAATGGCTGATGCTTTAGCTACTTTGTCTTTAATGTTTCAAGTGAGTGGTTAGAACGATGTGCCTACAATCCGGGTTATGCGCCTCGACAGACCTGCTCATGTGTTCTCAGTAGAAGAGGTCACCGACGACAAACCATGGTTCTATGACATTAAACGTGTTCTTCAGACTCAAGAGTACCCGCCTGGGGCATCCAATAAAGATAGGAAGACATTGAGAAGATTAGCTAGCAGTTTCTTCCTCAATGAAGAAGTATTGTATAAGAGGAATTACGACATGGTCCTACTCAGATGTGTAGACAGACATGAAGCAGACATGCTGATGCAAGAAGTACATGAAGGATCCTTTGGCACTCATGCCAACGGACATGCGATGGCTAAAAAGATGTTAAGAGCTGGTTACTATTGGATGACAATGGAATCTGATTGCTGCAGATATGTGAAGAAATGTCATAAATGCCAGATTTATGCGGACAAGATACATGTGCCACCGACCCTCCTCAATGTTATCTCTTCACCTTGGCCTTTCTCTATGTGAGGCATTGATATGATTGGAATGATTGAACCCAAAGCTTCAGATGGTCATCGTTTCATCTTGGTAGCGATTGATTATTTTACTAAATGGGTGGAAGCAGCATCTTATGCTAATGTAACCAGACATGTGGTAGTTAGATTTATCAAGAATCAAATCATTTGTCGATACGGTATCCCGAGCAAGATCATCACTGATAATGGTTCGAATTTGAATAACAAGATGATGAGAGAGCTTTGTGAAGAGTTCAAGATCGAACATCATAATTCTTCTCCTTACAGACCGAAGATGAATGGGGTTGTTGAGGCTGCTAACAAGAACATCAAAAAGATTGTCCAGAAGATGGTGGTAACTTATAAAGATTGGCATGAAATGCTTCCGTTTGCTCTGCATGGATACCGTACTTCAGTTCGAACTTCAACGGGCGCAACCCCTTTTTCCCTAGTTTATGGTATGGAAGCAGTACTCCCCGTGGAGGTTGAGATTCCGTCTCTGAGAGTGTTGATGGAAGCTAAACTTTCTGAGGCTGAATGGTATCAAAGTAGATATGATCAGTTGAATTTAATTGAAGAAAAGAGATTGACAGCATTGTGTCACGGTCAATTATATCAGCAGAGAATGAAGAAGGCTTTTGATAAGAAGGTTCGACCACGCGAGTTCAGAGAAGGTGACCTTGTGCTCAAGAAGATATTATCTTTCCAACCTGATTCTAGGGGCAAGTGGGCTCCGAATTACGAAGGACCGTATGTCGTTAAGAAAGTTTTCTCTTGAGGTGCCTTAATTCTCACAAATATGGACGATGAAGAGCTCTCGCGCTCCATGAACGCCGATGCAGTCAAGAGATATTTCGCTTAGGTTTGAGTTGACAGTTTGCTAAGTTGAAAACCCGAAGGGGCGGCTTAGGCAAGCTTTTGGTCAGACTAGTCTTGGCATCTGAGCACATTATGGAATTCGAAGTTGTTAGGGAGAATAGTGATCATTGTTTTTGTGTAACCCTTTCTTTCATGTACTATTTCCCAAACTTTTGTAAACCGTTGGAGTCGCGTTGTTAGCGAACTACCATCTTATTAATGAAATGTGAGCATTTACCTTTTGTGGGCAAAATTTTTATTTTACGGAAATATTTGAAACAAAGTTATTTAAAGTATTCTTATTTTTAAAATGTGTCGTGAATAATGAAAGGAATATTAACAGTGGTTCCGAGGATGGTCAAGCCATGAAATGCAAAACAGTACAGTATTTTATCCTTGCATGATGAACATGTTTCGTTTCAAAATCGTCATGAGGTGTTGGTTATGCTAAACTTGCGTTTCTCGTGGTACTAAGTTTGGTGACTCCTCAGTTCTTCCAGTTAAGCGTTGTTTTGGTTATCTTTATTTGGGCGATTTCTAAAGTGTGGTACGCTTTGTCTCATGCCAGTAGTCTATTGGTATTAGATGATTGGTTTTGAATACTTTTCTCCTCAGAAGACTTGAGCCTTGTAGCGTGATACGCTCTGACGTTGCTTTGTGGTTCCAGTTCCAGTTATTTTCCGTCTTTTTTAAGATTGGCCGAGTATCTATTATGTCGTGACATCTTATTGTCTTCAAGATATTCCATCTGTTCGTTTTGTCAGCATAACATTCATTTACTCATTTACACTTATATCAGCATGCATATTCACATTTGTCGTTGATTTTGGGTTGTATACTTTGTCTATTCAAACAGTGTACATGTTCTTTCCAAGTAGAAGGTTAGCTTAGGCAGAAAATGTGCTCCCTTTCTAAATTCCCCAACTGAGCTAATCCTCGTGGATGATTTTTGATTTAGCCTACCTTGTCCATTTCTGGATGGGATGAATCCCCCAATCAAGTTACTTTCTCATTGGGTGGAGTCTTGTTTGACTGTTTTCTCTCTGGTTTATTCCTGGAGGGAGTTGTTGCCTCTTGCATAGGCTATCTCATGTTTTTCCCCGGTGAAGTCGCGACCTAGATGAATGATGCATTTATTTTGCACATTTTAATATGTGATCACCTCGGGAAGGATTGATTCATGTTTCTCTTTGACGAAGATCTTATTCTCTGCCAGTGTCATCGCAATTTCCTTCTGAGTTTCTTCGAAAAACGACAAGCGGCAGCTCTTCATGAGCAACTTGTACATTATTATTTTTGGAAAACGACAAGCGGCGGTCTCTTCATGAGCAACTTGTGCGTTATTATTATTTTTGGAAAACGACAAGCAGCGGTCTCTTCATGAGCAACTTGTACGTTATAGACATCGTTGGAAAACGGCAAGCGGCAGTCTCTTCATGAGCAACTTGTACGTTATTATTTTGGAAAACGACAAGCGGCAGTCTCTTTATTTGAGCAACTTGTACGTTATTATTTTTCTGGGATACAGCAAGTGGCGGCTTCTTTATTTGAGCAGCTTGTATGCTATTAACATCTTTGAACGACAGCAAGGGGCAGCTTCTTTATTTGAGCAGCTTGTATGTCATAGTATTTTTGGAAGACAGCAAGCGGCGACTTCTTTATTTGAGCAGCTTGTATGTTATTGACATCCCTGGACGACAGCAAGTGGCAGCCACTTTATTTGAGCAGCTTGTATGTCATAATATTTTTTGGAAGACAGCAAGTTCCAGCTTCTTTATTTGAGCAGCTTGTGTATCTACAACCATATTATTATTTCAGCATTAATTAGTATATCTCCGGAAATCTCGCAGAGAAGTTTGTTATGAAATCTTTGCCTTCAGAAGTCGGTAATCCGTCGCCAGCAAATTTGATACTCTCTGTCTATCTTTGACCTTGAGTTGTGAATTCACCGATATTTTTGGGTCAATAATCTGTTTTTATGGCCTATGCAAGATACCTTCTTTGCTAGGGTCAGAGTCCGTATTCGCTCAAATTTTTATTCGCCGTCAAGAGTCTATTACTTGAAGTCGATGGTTTATTTCCCCAGTATTGTATAATCCTTGTCCCTGTGTTTTGTTGGTGTTTGATTTCTCCAGCATTGTCTTGTTTCATACAAAAATTTTCTCTGTGAATTCAATTACTACATTCATATCATAAACATAATGGCGGTATCTTAGGGCAAAAATTTGTGTATTATGTATTTAAGTACCTTCAATCTCGTCGAGACGAAGATTTTAATCTTCATATCTCCGGATAGAAGAAACTTAAATAGGGGCAGCTGTTGTACCCCAAATTTTGACCTAAGATACCATCTCCCATCTGCATCATTACATTGCAAGTGTTTTGACCTATTTTTATCAATTTTTAAAGCAGTTTTTTTAAATTCATAACTTTTTCAAGTCAAGAGCTGGTTATTTTTGAAACGCTAAATTTATTAACTGATCAATGCTAAAACAATGTTTATTCAATTATTTATTATTCTGAGTTTAAATAATTGGAATTTATTTTCAGTTATTATATAATTTAAAGAATTATAAATAATAAAGTAAATATTTGAAAAGAAGTTTATTAATTGATCAACAATGTTTATTTAATTATTTATTATTCTAAGTTTAAATAGTTGAAATTTTATTTTCAGTTATTATAATTTAGAGAATTATAAATAATGAAGTAAATAATTGAAGAGAAGTTTATTAATTGATCAATGATGTTTATTTAATTATTTATTATTCTGAATTTAAATAGTTGAAATTTTATTTTCAGTTATTATAATTTAGAGAATTATAAATAATGAAGTAAATAATTGTAAAGAAGAAAAGAATTAACTGGTAAAATATTGGAGTTTTATTTACTTTATTCTAATTGTTACAATTGTTGTTTAAATACCGTATTTATTTACAACGTATTTACAATGATAATTTTACAAATGTTTAAAGTGAAATAAAAACTATCCTAATTTTTCTAAGTTCTAAATCTTCATCTTCTATCCAATACTTCTTTGATGCTCATTTGATTTTACCTGCAAAAGAATTAAAAGAAACAGTCGGAGATAGATATATAATTAAAAGCAGGCAATTAATTTAGAGTTCATCATTAAAAGCAAACGGCTGGAATCAGTTTTTACCCTCTTTGCAAATCACGGGATTTCTCCCGGTTCACAAAAAGGGATGAATATTTTTTTTTCGAAATAAACTGCATAGTTCAAAATTATGCACAAATTCAATTTTGCCAAAATCGACTGCATATTTCAAAACCAACTGCATATTTCAAAACTAACTGCATATTTCAAAATAAACTGCATAGTTCAAAATCAATTGCACATTTTCAATTGTCAAAAATGCATAGTTCAACAGCATATGCAAATAACCAAGTCAAAGTTACATTTTCAAAGCCAAAGTCCAACGTAAACTACCCAATGTATGGGAAGAGGTCAAAACACAAGGCTCCATACTGTAACAATGCAGGAAAGCCAAAGAGGAAGTGTGCAAATCAAAACTATATGCAAGCAAATATTTCCTAAATCCATCATTTTCCAGCTTTGCTTTTTCAGAGAACAAAGTACATATAACATTTTAATGTTTCAACTGTACTAAGGAGAGAGAAGAGAGAAAAGAGTGTGGGTTTATAGGTTTTGGCCTTAGGCAGAAAAGGGATATAAAACAAAACTGTAGTAACATAGTAAAAAAAAGGGGAAGCATAGAAAAAGGATATAGGAAAACTGAATGTAATAGTAGAGGTTCAGAGGTATCAAAGGCAAAAATGGTTAAAATATACAAAAACCTGAATCATCCAAAGCCAAGTGAACCAACTGATATAAAACAATACAAAACTCTTCAAGAAAAAGAGAGTTCAAAACCTGTTGCCTAGCCAAAACAAACCTGCAAAAAGCCATAACCAGTATACTCATAACAAACCAGTAACGCCCAACCAGCAAAAGCCTAAACAAAAACTTGTCAAGCAAAAGCCCAGGCCATGACCTGCACAAACCTGTTGCCTAGCCAAAGCCTAAGCCCAGGCCATGACCTGCACAAACCTGTTGCCTAGCCAAAGCCTAAACCATGAAAGCCATGACCGAAACCATAAACACATAACAAACCAGAAAATTATCCCAACAAAACCAGTATACCCTGTTAAACCATGAAAGCCATGACCAACAGCATAAACCATGAAACCAAGGCCATAACCTGCATAAACCAGTAACGCCCAACCTGCCTGAAGCCCCACAAAAAAACCAGTAAACACGACCTATTAAGCCATGCCAAACCTGAAACCATGACCAGAAGGCCATCCAAGTCCATAACAACTCAAAGTCCTCAGAGTTTTCTCATCATTGGGCTGTCAAACACACTAACCAACATATCCAGGTAACAAGGCAAGAAGAAGAAGAGGAAAAAGCATACAAACGAAGGCAACAGTCAAGCATACAACGAGGCGACAGAGGAAGAGGAGATAAAGAAGCAAAGAAGCGTGCATAGGCAAAGGCAAGGTCAACAAAAGAAGAAGAAAAATATCACATAAGTTTCTCAGGCCAAATCATCATCAAAACATAAAAGTCAAAGGCGAGATACTAGACAAACCGGAGCGAGCCCAGCATCAAGCGCCGTCCCTCACCGCTTTGGCCGCCACAGCTCTTCTCAACCTTTTCCTCCTCCGTCCCCAAAGGTAATGTTTCTCCCTCTTTTTCTTTCATATACCTCAAATAACCATAATAATAGGAAGTCAGAATAAAAAACGGATGTAAAAATCATAAACATGCAAAATCATAATAAAACCTTATTGAGATTCAAAACGAAGATTACCTTGAATCTGTCGCCCTAGCATTTCGTTGGAGGGAAGAGGAGGTTTGAAGATGCCGGTGGCCATGGGCAATGGAAGACTCAGAGGCGAGAGCATGAGAGCAACGAAGAAGACAAACAAAGGATGAACGAACGGCGCTGCAACCCTAAAGCCGTCCCCAAATGAACAAAATTCATAACCCTAAAAAAAAACTGTGTTTCAAATGAATTGGGCCCTGACCCATTTCCCTTTGCCTTATTTTTTTGATACCCCACTTTCTATTTATTTCCTTTTAGTTTTTTTAGAATTTTGTTAATTTAGTTAATTAGTAAATTTAATCAAATGGAGGTGTAATTTAATTAAACAAATTTTAAATAATTTGACCAATTTTATTAGTTTAAATTTAGGATTAATTTAGTAATTTTAGTATTATTTTTAATTAGATTTAATTTGATAATTTTTAAAGTTTTAATTTAGTTTAGAATTATTTAATAATTCTTAAAAATATTACTTTATATTAATACAAAAAATACATAAAAAATAGAAAAAAATTAAAACATTTTCTTTTCTTTAATTAATATTAAACAAAAATACAAAAATGCATGTTCACACCATTTAGTCTGTTATTTAGTCATTGTTATGGTTGTATATCACTTAGCTACTTAAATTGTCTGTTTTATTATTCAGTATTTACATGGTTATTCTGTTTACTTCTTAATCCAAGAGAAAAATGATTAAATTTGTTGACTTCATGTCCTCAAATCCAATCACTCGAATATCTTCATTTCATTAAAACTTAAGATAATTTTTCCCCAAATATTCAGTTTTTTTCAAAACTTATACCTTTTTAAGTCAAAACTTCGACATTAGGTCGTCGTACCTTCAAAAACCCGTCCGTACCCCTTTTCGGCCAAAACAATTTATTTTTAATCAAACAAACATTTTAATAAACAGATATTTCAAAAGGTTCCTATATAATACTATAGATACATTGGGTGCTAATACCTTCCCATTGTATAACCAACCCCCGAACCATAGACCTCTTTTCAAAAACGCCTTGTATTCTTATTACTTTTAGGAAGTATTATTTTACATTGCATACTTTAGGGTTTTATTTCGCTCTTTTCCATTTTCCCTTGGAAATAATAAAGCGCGGTGGCGACTCTTGCTTTTGCGAGACGAATTAATTAATAGTTCGATCTCCGATTTACCCCGCTACATTTTTTATCGCTACAGAAAGGTAAAATTTAGATCTATATTTATCGCTTGCTAGCTTAATTAAATGCTTTAGATCTTGCATATGTGTTGTTTGCTGGTCAAACAATAGGTCTGATGTATACATTTGGCCTGATTCGAGCTTCAATGATTTTTTAAATTTTCTGCAAATTCTACTCAATTCTAGTTTTCAGTAACTTTTAGCTCTAATATCTCTTTGATCTTGCCTTGTTTTTGGAATCTAAGAGTTATGTGATGTTCTTGGATGATTGTTGATCATGTTAGCTTTTTGAATCGTGCCAAATGATTGAGTAATAAGAGAGAAATCGATGTCTGAAAATGCCTTGTAGAAAACTGTCTTGCGTGTGTTTTAGAATTGTTGTTTGGTAGGGATGGCTGCGTTGCAGCTTTTGATTGAACATGATCTCATTTGATTTTACAGCGCATTTTGAAAATAACAGGTGTGATATGCTTTTAATATATCTGTTTTTTTTTTGTTTTATCTAATTTTGTTTTAATACTTTTTTTAATCTAAAAATCACCACAAAAATATTTCAAACTATATTTTCAATATATTTCCATATTCTGATTTTTATTTTTTTAGTTTTATCATTTTTATTTGTGAATAAATTCAAATAGTTTAATTAGGGTTTTTATTCATTTTAGGGTTTTAGATTTTATTATCCTATTTTTCTATTTGATCAAAAATCCATAAAAATAATTTTTGGGCTCCTCTCTAATTTTACTGCTTAAAAATATGTTTTGTCCAACTTTATAAAACTTTTGGATTACACATTAAAATAATTTGGACATATCATCTCTTATTTGTTTTAATTTTGTTGGTTTATGTAAATAATTTCCATTTCTCTTTTCCTTTTGAGATAAAATTCAAGAAAAATATACTTAATGATCCTTAGAATTTTATTGACATTTAGGTTATTTTACATCCAATTTATTTGAAATTTAGGTTAATTTGTTTAATTTTAGATTTAATTTCTTTCTTTTAGGGTTTTGTTTGATCATTCACATTAATAGACTTAAATTTCTAACTTCCCATTCCTATAAAATCATAGATGAAGTTGTTTAGAGTGTTTGAGCAAGTTGAAGTCATAAAAAATATTTTTCTGGAATTTTACAATGTAACTTCATATTTTTCACAAATTATTTCCCAAAACAATCTAGTTTAAGTCTTTTACTTGCTAGTTTCAATGTTTGCATTTTTAAAACAAAATTCCACTTTGATCTAAGAACTATAAGCCCCATTTATGACTTTTACATGACTTTAGGAAGTTAGGTTTTTAATTTCATATATTTTCAAGTTATTTTCCTATTTTTGATCCTTTTTTGACTTAGGTTTGCATTTAGGGTTTTACCTTTGATTAATATTTGTAATTGAAAACTTTTGAACATGATTCTTGTTTAATTCTTGAAATAGCATGTGATACAGACTTGAGGCTTATTTTGAAGGCAAATTCTTCAACCTCATTGGGCCTTGGGTGTTGATAGGTTGATAAACCAAATCCACCAAAGCGGACGAATGATGTCAATGATATTTGAAACTCTAATTTCATACATTATATCCTTTCCCTCTTCATCTTATCCCCCTTTCTGATTGTACTATATGTTATGGGATGATGATCTCTATATCATTTATCCAAACATGAAGTACATAGATTTCTATTGACCGGCCTCAAAATAGGTGTGACTTCTACATAAGTCCACTTACGATTGCTTAACCTAGCGCTAAATTTTTATCCCAATTTAAGAAAATAATCATTCGTGGCCCAAACCTATGTTTGCAAGCCCAAGTATGTTAATTTTAACCCTTCGATCCATTAACCTTGAGATCCATTGTTAGGAGACTTTGGTTCTACCAATCCTCTAATGGATCTTCATCAATTTTGGTCAAAGTGGATCACTTAAACATCAGTGATCATTAAATGTTACCTTGAGGATTCTTAAAAGGATGATATAATTGATAAAAATCAAATGCAACTTTTTGTTGATAGGCTTTGGTTCTATCAATCCTCTAATGAGTTCCAAATGAAAGTTTCAAGATGGTCATCCAACTAACCACTAATTCCTAATAAATGACTTTATTTTATGCTTTTATCTTATCCCTTTTACTTTATGCACCATTTACTTTAGCATTTACATTTCATGCTATTTTTTATCTTTTCTCATTTGAGCCTTTATATTCATGTCATTTTATTTTGCTCACTTGAGCTTTTCAATTCTTTTTGAAGATAACTGTGATCGGTGGGAATGAGAACTGACTGTTTTGGAATGCTGGTTCGCGTTTGCGTTTGTTTTCGCATAATGTCACGGTAAGCAAGAGTCGCCACCGTCTTTTATTTTATCCAACAAGGAAAGGACAAAAGCACAGAAAAATTCCTTTTCGAGATGTTTCTCGGGTTCGGGAGATAGATTATAGAAAGGGAAGGTGTTAGCACCCTTTCTATCTGTGGTTATCCACGGGCTCTTAGGTACTTGCTCACTATGTTTTCAAAAGTTTGCTTTTCTTTATGTTTGTGGGTTTGAAAAGAGTTTTTGTTTTAAAAGGGGTGTAAGTACGAAAAGTTTTGTTTTGTTTTTAAAAGGAGCAAGTACTTAAGAACATCTACCTACTCAAAAAGGAATTAGACTGTGCAAGTGTCCTTTAGACAATGCCATCCCACTATTGATTAGTAGGTAGCATCGTTGTTGGAGTTTTCGGGTCAATTCGATTTAAGGGACGTGTGGTCACTAAAGCAATGTGAGGACGCCTTAGTGGTAACCCTAATGTCTTAGATCATTTTATCCGAGGCAACCGTTTCGAGGCAACTTATGATCTTTGGACAAGAGGGCGACCTCTAAAACATCTTATACTCAATGACCACGTTCGAGGCAACCAAGTGAGGTGTACCCTAAGAGTGGCATGTGCGAGTGTATTGTTTTGCAGTTACATTATCTTTGTATATTTAGGTGTTCTACCGTTTGTTTTCAGATCTTGTCATGCAATCCTAGTTAGCATGCATCTAAACAGTTAATATATGTATAGGAATTTAAAGTGCGGGAATTGTAAATCCTACGCTATTACAAGGCTTCGGGGAGGGGGATTATTTACATGTCCAAAATTGGGGGAATAAAGCAGTAAAGTGTAAAAGTCTTAGTTAAACTATCACAAACCAGTAGGCAGTTACAATAAAATAAGCGCGCGCGAATCTGAAAATAACCTCTAAAAATCCTAAGAATAAAATCTTTTTGTTGTTTTATTTTATTTTGGGAAAATGATCTAAATCTTCTTAATTTTAGTTTTGAGAAAATGTTAAGATAATTAAATGATTAATTAACAAAGTTAATTTAATAGAAAAAACTAGCCTAATGTTTTTGTGGTTTTTTTTAATTGATTTTATGTTGATTAAAAAAAGAAATAAAATAGTCAAAACAAAGATGAAATCGAAGGTACAGGCAGTAAATCAAGAAAGGTATAATTCTGGAGGCTGGATCGAAAGAGGTGTGGGCTGTCTTTCGATCCAGTGAAGAGGCTTGATCGAAGGTGCATGAGGGGCTGCACTTTGGGGGTGTTCGATCTGGATATGTCATCCTTCGATCTGGGAACCCTGGATCCAGTTCGAAGCTAAGCTGCTAAGCTTCGAAGCTCTGAACAAGATTCTGAGAAGATATTTCCTGCAAAACGAGACAAATGTTAAAGATCCAGGGGGGATTTTACCCCCCTGATTCGAATCTCCTTCCAATTCAAATCCTTCCTCAATTTGAATCTGCTGAATCTGGGTTTGGGTTTGTTTTATCCCGAGATTCGAAGGAGAAACTTAGATCGTGCCCAAGCAATGGCACGATCTCATCTTTGCCCTTTAGCTTACACGCAACATAATCAGTAATAACAAGAATACTTATGCAATGTGTATTTAAATGTCATGAAGGTGCAATTTTGGTTTTGCAAACTCTTACCAATTAAAGATGTATGATCTGTGGCTCTGGGTGTGGAGTTGTTTGTTGAATGGCTGCTTTGGCTTGGATTACTTATGAAAATGTTGATAACCTTTGGTGGGTTTGTGGGCAGCGTATCTCTAAATCCTCGTCTCTTTCTTTTTCTCCTTTTTCCGTTTCCCTTGTAATGTGTCACTGGCCTCGTATTTATAAGAGTGTGGGGGTGCACGAAAATGGCAAGGGACAGCCATTTAACCAGACCTTTAAAGCCATGAGACAAGAATCAGACATATTAAAAGATTTCCTTTTTTGAAATATTTATGTCTCTTTGGAATCTTGAATGAACCTGGACACCTTTGATTTTCGAATGCCTCCAGGCCATGCTCTTCGATTGGTCTTGAGTTGCCTCCTTCGAATGGACTTCTTATGTACCCTTCGAATGGGCCTTCTGAATGCTTCTTCAAATGGACCTTTTGAATGTTCTTCGAATTGACCCTTTGAATGCTTCTTCAAATGGACCTTTACATGTTCTTCGAATGAGTCATTTACATGTTCTTCGAATGAGCCTCTTGCCTGGTGGCTGGCAAGTTGAGGGGCCTTTTCCTTTGTGAATCGAAACAAACTTGTAGGAGATTCTTGCCTTGTGAGTCGAAGGTAAGCCTGAAGTAGTTAATGCATAGTCGAAGCATTGTGAAATTGACTTGATCAAAGGGGGTCCAACGCTCAATCGAAGACTTGCGAACCAAAGCTTGATCGAAGGGTTCCAAACACCTAATCAAAGCTTACTAATCAAAGCATGATCGAAGAGTGCCAAATGCCCAATCGAAGACTGGTGAGTCAAGCCTGTATCGAAGAATTTTGGATACCCAATCGAAGACTTTTCCAAGATGCCAATTGAAAGACACTTTGTTCATCTTCAAAAAAAAACTTTATTTTCGGTAGGAAGGTGTTTGTGACCAACCATGTAAGGGAAGACCTTTGAAAACATGAGAGGGAAAATTTTGGGGTACAACATTTGCCCCTGTTCAATTTTCTTAAACTTGAGGATATAGATTAGCTTTCGAGCCTTTCGTGATCCGAAGGTGGAAGATAATTGAACACTAGAGTGCCCGGAAATTTGCACTCGCATGGTGTAGTATCAGCATTGTGACGTCGGGAATGGGCTTACAGATGCCATTTGGAGATTGTTGGTAGGAGGATGGGCTTATAGATGCCATATGCAGGAGTGTCGATCGCATAAGAGATTCCTTAGCGAGAACTTGCATACCTGTTATTGTAGAAGATTCCGCTGGGGAAGTCTAACTTTGTTGAGATTTAGGAACCTGCCTGTACTTCAACTGAGAGAATGCTTCACCTGAGTTTTAAGAACCTGTTCATAATTCAATTGGGGGGAAACATCTTCATCAAGATCTAGGAACTGTCTCGTGCCCACCGGGAGTATACCGCTGAGGTTATAGAACTTGCCCACACTATGACGGAGGAAAACATCAAGATCTAGGAACTGAATCATGCTTAATGGAGTATACCGTTGAGGTTATAGTACTCGTCCATACTATGATGTAGGGAAACATCTTCATCAAGATCTAGGAACTGTCTCATGCTCAATGGAGTATACCGCTGAGGTTATAGAACTTGTCCACACTATGACGGAGGAGAACATCAAGATCTAGGAACTGACTCGTGCTCAATGGAGTATAACGTTGAGGTTATAGTACTCATCCACACTATGACGTAGGGTAACATCTTCATCAAGATCTAGGAACTGTCTCGTGCTCAATGGAGTATACCGCTGAGGTTATAGAACTTGTCCGCACTATGACATAGGGAAACATCTTCATCAAGATCTAGGAATTGTCTCGTGCTCAATGGAGTATAATGCTGAGGTTATAGAACTTGTCCACACTATGACGGAGGAGAACATCAAGATCTAGGAACTGACTCGTGCTCAATGGAGTATACCGTTGAGGTTATAGTTCTCGTCCACACTATGACGTAGGGAAACATCTTCATTAAGATCTAGGAATTGTCTCGTGCTCAATGGAGTATACCGCTGAGGTTATAGAACTTGTCCACACTATGACGGAGGAGAACATCAAGATCTAGGAATTGACTCGTGCTCAATGGAGTATACCGTTGAGGTTATAGTACTCGTCCATACTATGACATAGGGAAACATCTTCATCAAGATCTAGGAACTGTCTCGTGCTCAATGGAGTATACTGCTGAGGTTATAGAACTTGTCCACACTATGATGGAGGAGAACATCAAGATCTAGGAACTGACTCGTGCTCAATGGAGTATACTGTTGAGGTTATAGTACTCGTCCACACTATGACATAGGGAAACATCTTCATCAAGATCTAGGAACTGTCTCGTGCTCAATGGAGTATACCGCTAAGGTTATAGAACTTGTCCACACTATGACGGAGGAGAATATCAAGATCTAGGAATTGACTCGTGCTCAATGGAGTATACCGTTGAGGTTATAGTACTCGTCCACACTATGACGTATGGAAACATCTTCATCAAGATCTAGGAACTACTCGTGCTCAATGGAGTATACCGCTGAGGTTATAGAACTTGTCCACACTATGACGGAGGAGAACATCAAGATCTAGGAACTGACTCGTGCTCAATGGAGTATATCGTTGAGGTTATAGTACTCGTCCACACTATGACGTAGGAAAACATCTTCATCAAGATCTAGGAACTGTCTCGTGCTCAATGCAGTATACCGCTGAGGTTATAGAACTTGTCCACACTATGACGGAGGAGAACATCAAGATCTAGGAACTGACTCGTGCTCAATGGAGTATACCGTTGAGGTTATAGTACTCGTCCACACTATGACATAGGGAAACATCTTCATCAAGATCTAGGAACTGTCTCGTGCTCAATGGAGTATACCGCTGAGGTTATAGAACTTGTCCACACTATACGGAGGAGAACATCAAGATCTAGGAACTGACTCGTGCTCAATGGAGTATACCGTTGAGGTTATAGTACTCGTCCACACTATGACGTAGGGGAACCGTCGAGATTGAGAACCTTATCTGAAATTCAATCGAGGATAATTCAATTGAGATTTAAGAACTGGTTGGGTCTTCGACGTAATTGAGAACTTTAACTGTATCTTTCCTGAAAGGTAAAGGTCAGTCATATGAAATGCATGATATGGATCAGGCAATGATGTTCTCAAAATAAATGAGATTGTATTCGTATGATGCGTATATGCATGTATCATGATGTATGGGAATGTGATGTTTTAGCTGGGGAAAATAAATCCCGGAGCTGCTGGAGAATAGAGTTGAGTTCTTCGTTTCCGCTGGGGATGATGAACGAAGATGATTGTGAGAATAAACCTGCAGGAGAAAAGAACTCTGTTGGGGAATATACTTGATGAAGAGATTACTCTGAGGGGAATTACTCTGTGGGGAAGAGATGTTCTGCTGAGGATTTTAACGATAAACTCCGTTGGGGATTCCATTGATAAGCTATGATGGGGATTTTGATGATAAACTCCGCTGGGGATAGATTACCGTTGCTGGTGATATTGAACCTGTTGAGGATAGAAGTCCTGCTGGGGGGAAAGAAAGAACTTTGCTGGGGATGATCTTTCAGTTGCAATTTGCTGAGGATAACCCAGTTAGGCTTTTGTGAGGGTAACCTTCTAAATTCGGCTGGGGAGACTTATTTGTGCTTCGCAGGGGATAAGCTTCCAGAATCTACTGGGGAAGATGATTCAACTCTGTTGGGAAAGATTTTTTTTTTAGACTGCGTTGGGGGAATGGATCCATTAGGGTATCTTGTATTCCTCCGGGAAACATTCTTATATTCTGTTGGGGAATATTGAGACTGTCGGGGATGCTCTTATGCTTGCTGGGGAATATCTTTATACTCCGCTGGGGAATATTAAGATCTTCTGGGGATACCCAGCCTTTTAAGCGCTGATGGTGGATGAACTCTGCTTGGGGAGAGTATTACTGATTTGTACATAGCTGCAAGTCTTAGCTGGGAGAGCTACCATTACTGCCTTATTTGTGGGGAGTGAAAGTATCTTAGCCATATTCTTCAGTTGAATCTACCTTTGTACCTGGTGAGCAGAGCAACTGTACAGTTTGGACAATTTTTATTGCCCCTGTTTCTGCAGGAGAAGGTGCCTGCGGAGGCCCTGTGGATCGAGTATTATCCCCATCTATGAGGTGCTTGGTATCTTTCGATTGAAATGACAAGTCTTCTTTTGGTAGGCAAGTGACGAGATGAAGGGACATAGTCGTACGCTTTGATCCCTAATTTTTTCCTGGACTTCCCTTTCGGGTTTTCAGTCCATCGGGATACCCTTTTTTGCCCAAGCCGCCTTTTCAGGTTTTCGACTTGCCGGGTGTACAGATTTTTTCATTTTCATCCCTTATTTTTTCCCGAACCCTTTTGGTTCGCCGGGAAGCCCTTATTTTTGCCTAGGCCAGTCAACCTAGCGGGTCTTTGATTATGAGTAGTACTTTTTGACTATGTCCACGCTCTCAGGATGTAGGGAGGTGTCACTGTCGGTAGTGTTGTGTTGCCATACTACCAGAAGATCTTCGTTTGATCATGCAAGATTCGTTGCTGGAATTCATGTCCAATGCCCCAATTAATTCATATGGAGATCTGCCCCTGGCTATTTGGCATTTTGAGAGATTCCTTGAATCTTGACTTGACTGCCCCAGATGATGGACAATGATCATGCCGTGCCCCTTGATTGGAAGTGTTTTTCCACTTGAGGTGATCCTTTTTATTGAGAAGGTTTTTGTTCACTAGATATTCGTCGTGCGAATTTCTCTGCTGTTGAACAAATAGTCATATGCAAACAATATTATTTTAAGAATGCAAAGCTTATGTCTGTTTTGAAATTTTTGAAAATGCCTTTTTCTAGTAAAACAAGCGAATTTTTGTAAAATGTGATGTCAACTCAGGATTTTACAGCGAGCCCTACAGGAGTCAGGATACCTTTTGTAACAGTATGCTTTCGAACTAACCCATGCTTCAATTAGGACTTTTGAAGGGTTGTAACGTGGCTTGGTTCACGGTTTAAGAAGCAAAGGATAAAGGCTCAAAGTATATTTGTACCCACCCGCTCTTCATGATGTTCTTCAATCCTAAACTCAGTTAATTGTGCATTTGAACTCCTAATGAGTCTGGAACGACGTTTTTGGTGATGGTTCACACAAGATGAATTTGTTGGAAGGCAGTCATTTTTGCAACATTTTTCATGTTGTTGAGGATTTGTAGCGACCTCGTTCTTTTGATTTGTTATCCCTAACTTTTTCCTGCCTGTTTCTGTTTTCGAGATTACAGTCAGCGGGATGCCCCAGCTTTCTTAAGCCTCCTTTATAGGTTTTGGCTCAGTGGGCTTTTCTCTTTTGAGAGATTGACTGCCTATGAGATAAGGAACCATCACTCTCTTTTGATTCCAGAGGAATGCTTTTGATGTCGTTCGTTGTATTATGAACTGAGAGTTTTGCGACTTCAATGTGCATCTTTTGAATTAACTGAGAGACTACCCTGCCCCAGGTTTAAATTAAAGGTTTCAATTTGTGTTTAAAACAGAAAACTCCTACTTCTTTGGCTCGAAGGGGTTGACTAGGGATTATCTTCCTTATAACTCCAGTGTTTAGGATTTGAAAGAAACGCATGTACATCGTCAGCAAGGTCTGTCCAAAAGCATATTGGATGAGATTATGGCATTGTTTCGTCATCCTCCCTCTAAAGGCTTGTAACTTTTAGCAAGAGTTGAATGTCATAAAGTGAGAAAAAAGCATAGTTTAAATGTAATGAAAATGATTGGATCAAATCAAGACAAACATATGCAATGCATTAATGAAACAAAGTTTGGCATTAATAGATAATTGTTTGAATAACAAAGAGATTACAACTTGAAAATTCAAATGAACAAAAGCTTTCAATGATTCATCATAGGAGCAGTGATTATGTTTGGAGTCTTCGGAGGGTCAAACTTGATCTCCTTGGCATCAATCATGTCTTGGACCTTGTTCTTCAGAGCCCAACAGTTGTTTGCGTCATGTCCTGGACTGTCAGAGTGGTATGCACACCTTTCATTGGGATGATAGGTAGGAGCGGAAGTATTTGGGTTCCGGAGAGGAGCCTCTAACGTAATCAGCTATGCCTTCAACATGTGTTGTAGCACTTGACCCAATGACATGTTGATCTTAGTGAATTGTCTCTTGGGTATATTTGGCTTACTCTGATCAACCCATTGTTCTTGACAAGGTCTTTGTTGGGCCTGTGAGGTAGTAACAACTTGGAGAGGTCTATTCTTCGTTAAACCAAACCTTTGACTTCTCGGAAGTTGATCAATGACTTGGTCCCCGGCCTTGACTGTTTGCTTCATGTTGTTGTATCTGTCTTGATGAAGCTGGTTGATCATGGTTCTCAACTCTTCTTGTTCCCGAGCTAAGCCTTGGATAAGAGCCATCTGCCCCAGCATCTGGGTTTTCATAGTACTGAACTCAGCTTGCAGTTGTTCCAACCGTTCGTCCTTATTGTCTTCAGGACTTTTCTTGACCAAGTCCCCAACGAGGAGTGTTTTCAACTCTTCTTGCCCCTTGGATAGGTTTAGGAAGATTTCCCTGAACTGAGTCTCTCGAGTTTGAAGATCTTGATTGTCTGGTTGGAAAGCCATTGCTGAAATAAACAGCGAGAACATGAGAGACCTGTATTAGGAGACCTGTTATACAATGATATGTATGATATATGTATGCAATATTTTCAAGGATCTCGTGGGGTAAACAAGAAACTGTTAGGATTTGATTGAAGAAACTTCGTGTCATTAAGAGTCCTTCTTCAAGAGTCAAGCTCACCATATCGAGTGGGTCATAGCCCCTGACTCAAGTTATCATGTTTTGATCTCTAGACGACATTGGCTAGAGGAAAATAAATCCCCTTGCCCCTTGCTAGACATTTGATTTACCATAACCTGCATCACAGACCCTTGAGATCCTTGAAATGGTTAAGGAAATATTAAGGAAAGATGTTACGATGTGTATGCTATGCGTTTAAGCAAAAGTGTGAGGTGATGTAAGTAAACCCTGCAATAAATCCAAATTATCGGATAAGGACTGTAAACAAAACCTGCAAGGAACTCATGTTGTCAGATAACAAGAATGTGCAAGTAGTTCAAGTTTGAAGGCACACAAGTCACACATATAGCCTTAAGTTTAGGCTGGCATGGAGTTTAGGCATTACCCTCTTTCAGTTTAGTTGATTTAAACCTGTCCTAAAAATAGTAACTGGGTTCAGAGGATCTCAATATCACTGACTACCCTCAATCGGTCATAATTCCAGTTTAGCAACCTTTTCTTGCGGCTGGAATCATCGCGAGAGTTTAGTCTCAATGAGTGTAGCATACTGCTACTGTTTTATGGCCAAGTTGGTCAATTTAAGGTTCTAAGGTCAGCTGGTGCTTAATGACTCCTTAGAAGACCCATATTCTCCTCGTTCCAACACAAGGGATATCGGTACAGACTAAGGTGCCACACCAACGTAGCTACTGCTTCATCCGTGTCGGTCTATGCTGGACAGATCCCTCACAGTTTATTGCTACTTACCTAAAGGGTATCCCCAGATCCGGGTTAGGATCTATAGAACTCCAATACAAGCCCACAAATATAAAGCATACAAAGCATACAATTGAAAACATAAGTGATCTAATCCTAAGGTACACCTCACTTATAATCCATCCCCAGCAGAGTCACCAGTTCTGTGATCGGTGGGAATGAGAACTGACTATTTTGGAATGCTGGTTCGCGTTAGCGTTTGTTTTCACAAAATGTCGCGGTAAGCAAGAGTCGCCACCGTCTTTTATTTTACCCAACAAGGAAAGGACAAAAGCACAGAAAAATTCCTTTTCGAGATGTTTCTCGGGTTCGGGAGGTAGATTATAGAAAGGGAAGGTGTTAGCACCCTTTCTATCCGTGGTTATCCACGGGCTCTTAGGTACTTGCTCACTATGTTTTCAAAAGTTTGCTTTTCTTTGTGTTTGTGGGTTTGAAAAGAGTTTTTGTTTTAAAAGGGGTGTAAGTGCGAAAAGTTTTGTTTTGTTTTTAAAAGGAGCAAGTACTTAAGAACATCTACCTACTCAAAAAGGAATTAGACTGTGCAAGTGTCCTTTAGACAATGCAATCCCACTATTGAGGAGTAGGTAGCATCGTCGTTGGAGTTTTCGGGTCAATTCGATTTAAGGGACGTGTGGTCACTAAAGCAATGTTAGGACGCCTTAGTGGTAACCCTAATGTCTTAGATCATTTTATCTGAGGCAACTGTTTCGAGGCAACTTATGATCTTTGGACAAGAGGGCGACCTCTAAAACATCCTATACTCAATGACCACGTTCGAGGCAACCAAGTGAGGTGTACCCTAAGAGTGGCATGTGCGAGTGTATTGTTTTTCAGTTACATTATCTTTGTATATTTAGGTGTTCTACCGTTTGTTTTCAGATCTTGTTATGCAATCCTAGTTAGCATGCATCTAAACAGTTAATATATGTATATGCATTTAAAGTGCGGGAATTGTAAATCCTACGCTATTACAAGGCTTCGGGGAGGGGGATTATTTACATGTCCAAAATTGGGGGAATAAAGCAGTAAAGTGTAAAAGTCTTAGTTAAACTATCACAAACCAGTAGGCAGTTACAATAAAATAAGCGCGCGCGAATCTGAAAATAACCTCTAAAAATCCTAAGAATAAAATCTTTTTGTTGTTTTATTTTATTTTGGGAAAATGATCTAAATCTTCTTAATTTTAGTTTTGAGAAAATGTTAAGATAATTAAATGATTAATTAACAAAGTTAATTTAATAGAAAAAACTAGCCTAATGTTTTTGTGGTTTTTTTTAATTGATTTTATGTTGATTAAAAAAAGAAATAAAATAGTCAAAACAAAGATGAAATCGAAGGTACAGTCAGTAAATCAAGAAAGGTATAATTCTGGAGGCCTGGATCGAAAGAGGTGTGGGCTGTCTTTCGATCCAGTGAAGAGGATTGATCGAAGGTGCATGAGGGGCTGCACTTTAGGGGTGTTCGATCTGGATATGTCATCCTTTGATCTGGGAACCCTGGATCCAGTTCGAAGCTAAGCTGCTAAGCTTCGAAGCTCTGAACAAGATTCTGAGAAGATATTTCCTGCAAAATGAGACAAATGTTAAAGATCCAAGGGGGATTTTACCCCCAGATTCGAATCTCCTCCCAATTTGAATCCTTCCTCAATTTGAATCTGCTGAATCTGGGTCTGGGTTTGTTTTATCCTGAGATTCGAAGGAGAAACTTAGATCGTGCCCAAGCAATGGCACGATCTCATCTTTGCGCTTTAGCTTACATGCAACATAATCAGTAATAATAAGAATACATATGCAATGTGTATTTAAATGTCATGAAGGTGCAATTTTGGTTTAGCAAACCCTTACCAATTAAAGATGTATGATCTGTGGCTCTGGGTTTGGAGATGTTTGCTGAATGGCTGCTTTGGCTTGGATTACTTATAAAATGTTGATAACCTTTGGTTGGTTTGTGGGCAGCGTATCTCTAAATCCTCGTCTCTTTCTTTTTCTCCTTTTTCCGTTTCCCTTGTAATGTGTCACTGGCCTCGTATTTATAGGAGTGTGGGGGTGCACGAAAATGGCAAGGGACAGCCATTTAACCAGGCCTTTAAAGCCATGAGACAAGAATCAGACATATTAAAAGATTTCCTTTTTTGAAATATTCATGTCTCTTTGGAATCTTGAATGAACCTGGACACCTTTGATTTTCGAATGCCTCCAGGCCATGCTCTTCGATTGGTCTTGAGTTGCCTCATTCGAATGGACTTCTTATGTACCCTTCAAATGGGCCTTCTGAATGCTTCTTCAAATGGACCTTTTGGATGTTCTTCGAATTGACCCTTTGAATGCTTCTTCAAATGGACCTTTACATGTTCTTCGAATGAGTCATTTACATGTTCTTCGAATGAGTCATTTACATGTTCTTCGAATGAGCCTCTTGCCTGGTGTGCTGGCAAGTTGAGGGGCCTTTTCCTTTGTGAATCGAAATAAACTTGTAGGAGATTCTTGCCTCGTGAGTCAAAGGTAAGCCTGAAGTAGTTAATGCATAGTCGAAGCATTGTGAAATTGACTTGATCGAAGGGGGTCCAGCAGTCAATCGAAGACTTGCGAACCAAAGCTTGATCAAAGGGTTCCAAACACCTAATCGAAGCTAACTAATCAAATCCTGATCGAAGAGTGCCAAATGCCCAATCGAAGACTGGTGAGTCAAGCCTGTATCGAAGGATTTTAGATATCCAATCGAAGACTTTTCCCAGATGCCAATCGAAAGACACTTTGTTCATCTTAAAAAAAAACCTTATTTTCGTTAGGCAGGTGTTTGTGACCAACCATGTAAGGGAAGACCTTTGAAAACATGAGAGGGAAAATTTTGGGGTACAACAATAACTAATAATCAACTTAAAACCTAAAAAACACTAATGATACTTGGACTACTTGGTTACTATCCTTGGCATTATGGAGTGATGGACTTTTTGGACTTAGGAATAGAAACCTTGACCTATGTTGGAGACATTATGACCTAAATTGATATTTTGTCTAAAGTTCTTGGGGTTTACATCAAGACATTGGTTTGTTTGTTTGTTTTGTGTGCAGGTTGTTGTGATTACATACTTTGTCTATAACTTGGAATTCATCTATACGCAGTCGTTACTCTGCCCAATTTTTGTGAAGACTTAATATATTTGAAGTTTGGTCTTCTCAAGAGGTTTAGTACCCTTGCTTGGTTTCAATCCAAAGAATGGGAATTCTATCTTGACTCATAATGTCAAGTATTGGCTTCTTGTTGGTTAGATGGTTCTTCTCCCTAGATTTTACTTTATGCTTTAGGGTAGTCCCTTCATCTCCTCCCATTTTCTTTAATTTCAAAAATCTTCTCCCTCCTTTTGAAAACTCTTATTGTTTCTAAACTGAACCACTTTCATAATAAACTTGGACTTAGGTCCATGCATTTTCAAAACATTTTTATAAATAAACTTTAATCAAATTAATAATACCGTGACATTTTTTATGAGAAGACTAAAAGTCAATCATTCTTATTTAAACCATTTTTCCATCTTGGCTTTCATTTTAAACTTTTTCTCAAAAGATTCGACTCTTGTCAATCCTTGTAGTGATGCAAACAACTATACTTCTACAATATATAGTGAAGTGAGATATTTTCCACTTGGGTGTTGAGTGAGGCATTGTTGATTTTAAAATAAAAGTCATATCCTCAAATTTAAGATGATGCAAATTGTCCTTTCTCATGATTGTGGGTAGTAAGTATGTTTTCCACACAGACAATAATGATGATGTCTTATCTCATAAAATTAACCAACACACTTGTGTTTTAAAATTTTTAAAGAGGAACTACGTGTACTCTGATCCCCAATTGCACGGAAGGTGGTACATAGGCACTAAAGGTCCGTAACCGCGGCGGGTGCAAAAATCATAAAAAAATACTTTTTTTTATCCCCATAATCTATTTTTGTATACAACATTTATAGTCAAAACACACAGATTTTCAAATAGGTTCTTGCGGAGTACTGTATATGTTTAGGGTGCTAATACCTTCCCTTTGCATAACCAACCCCCAAACTTAGATTCTCTCCTCATCTTTTTGGGTTACTCGCTCTTTTCCCATTCCTTTGGAAATAATAAAGCGCGATGGCGATTATTATTTGATCTGTACGTGTCAAGTCAATCCAATGGCTTTGTCTCAACATTTCTACCACTACAGAAAAAATGGCGACTCTGTTGGGGAAAGATTCACCTATTGCTGGTCCATCCTTAAGTGGGTGAAACCTATCTTTGTTCATCTGTGTATACACTTTATTGTTGTATTATGTATATGTTGTATATCTGTTTGTCTAGATTTTTATGGTTTTCAGGGTGCTTGGTGATTACTTATAAGTCTTATACCCGGACTTAGGAAAACTTAAGATAGGAAGGGTAGTATAGTCACGTTAACTTTGAGGGAGTAATCCCAAAAAAGGAGGCATGATATCCCCCACTCAGTGGAGGCCCCTTTGACTGTAGTTGCATTTACCGAGTAATCGGGAAAACATGCTGCTTTCGACCTGGGAGCCTGTTGAAACTGAGGACCATAGAATACCTAACCCATCTTGGCCTTTTAGGTGTAGTGCGGAAGCTATGACGGAGTAACCCGGAAATAGTTGTCATGCGATACTATGCTCAGGCGAGTTTTTCTTAAGAATATTACTAATTACCGAGTTAATCAGGAAGTTGGTAATATCCAAAGGAAGGATGTAGACTCTGGGAACCTCTAGAACCTTGTTTGGCAGGTGATAACTCTTAGACCATACCCTATGGGTAGTACCTTCGACCTCATGCTAGTGACGTTGAACCTATGAACCCTATGTTTGTGATCATGTGTGTGATTTTTGCATCATGCATCCATGCACTCATAAGCATCTTTTGACGAAATTTTATTTCAAGGGACTTAAAAGTTGACTATTTGTGAATATCTCAGGTAATTTTTGACTATGGATTCTAGAAAAAGAAAGACTGGAAAATAAAGTTTGAAAGATCCCAAGATAGATGAGTTGATAATTCTGATTCCCGAGATTGAGTGTTCAACAGGTTTTCGGAGGAAGTATGGGTCCATCATTTCTCTCATGAAGCTTAGGATGAAGGAGGGTATTCTCTCGACCTTGGTCCTATTCTATGATCCGATGTATCGATGCTTTACTTTCCCTTACTATCAATTGATGCATACACTAGAGGAGTATTCTTATCTGTTTGGTTTGCCTATTATTGATCGTATTCCTTTTACTGGTTTGGAGGGTGAGCCAAAACCACATGAGATTGCTGCTTTGATCCATTTGGGGAAGTTTGAGGTTGAATCTAACATGACTACTAAAGGAGGGATTAGAGGATTACCAACTCAATTCTTATGGGAGAAAGCTCCTTACTTTTCCAGGATGAAGAGTACAGTCGCTTTTAAGGCCATCTTTGCTCTACTTGCTTATGGGTTGTTCTTATTTCCTAATGTAGACAAATTTGTTGATATCAATTCCATTAGGATCTTCATGATTGGAAACCTAGTTCCTACATTGTTGGGTTATGCTTATTACTCTATTCATATTCGTGATTCTTATCATGGGGGATGATCATCTTCTTAATGCCTCTATTGTATCAGTGGTTTACTTCTCATTTGCCTCAGTCTGATGCTTTCTGGGATGTCAGGAAGGAACCCTGTTGGGATCCTAAGATTATGGAACTTACTCACTCAGATATTGTTTGGTATCATCATGCTTACCATGATGTAGAGATTGTCGACAGTTGTGGTTGTTTCCCTAATGTACCTCTTCTCGGTACAAAGGGAGGAATTAACTACAACCATGTTCTTGCACGAGGACAACTTGGTTATCCAATGAGGGATAAGCCAAATAGTATTCATTTGAGTAGTTTCTTCCTGAAGGAGGGAGAAGACCATAAGGAAGCTAGGGAGCAGATTGTGAAGGCCTGGAGTCACGTTCATAAGAAGAGTAGGAAAGACTTGGGACCTAGGGGGTTGTTTCTTTGGAGCCTTATCTTTAGTGGATATAAGCGAGAGCTATTCAGTTATAGATGATGTATTCTCGGGAAGCGCCTATTCGTGATTTGTTTGTGAAGACAACTCCTCCTCTATTGGACGATGTGGAAGAGCTACAACTTACTTTAGTCAGGATGCAACAGGAAAAGGAAGCTTGGAAGAATAAGTGTCAAACTCTAGAGGTTTCCTACAGAGCAGACTTGAAGGGGAAAGACGACTTGATTGAGATTCTTGAGAGTTGGGCTAAAGGGATAATGGAGAGGCAAGGGGGTTTATTTTCTCCTAAACCTCAATCAGATTCTAGTTGCTCACTTCGTGATACAGGTGATTGGAAGGAGGTTGCCACCAGATATGCAGAAGAAAAACAGAGGTTGGAGGCTTAGATTGCCAGACTTACAGGGAAGCGTAAGTGTATAGAGTGATCTCCATCAGCTTTGCTTTTTTAGGGTTTTAGACTTTACTCTCATCTTGTAATTGGGATTATTGAAACTTGTAATCTATTTTGAAGTTATTATAATAAAAATTTCCAGTATTTCAAATGTGTTATTACTCTGATATTTACAATATTGTCTATAAATTTGTAAGTCCCTTGAAATATTAATAATAAAATAAATCAAGAGCATTGCATATCATACATCACATTGTACATACTTCTTGCATTTATTATGAATACCCAGGTGTCTTACCAAGATTCTTTACTTTGTTCAGCAAGTTGTCTCACCAGTACAATACACAAGCTAATTTCAGAAGGAAGATGGACAACTTAGAACAAGAGAATCGCAAGATACGCGAGGAAGTTTCTGCTCTGAAGGCCGGTATGGCCAATCTCACTGCTCCGATGGAATCTTTGGTGGCTGCTTAGAATCAGCCACCGATTGCTCAGCCTCAACAGACAATAGTTACTACTGAAGCTCCGACTGTTCTCGTATCTGCTACTCCAACTATTGTTCAGAATCCTATGCCTTCGGGGTATCCTTAGGGGATTATAGAGAACTTTGTTCCAGAGGGTTTTAATCTTGGTCCTCAAGTTACTCCAGTTGTTCAGACTACTGTTACTCCTCCTGCACCTCTTGTGGTGCATGTTACTCCTACTGCACCTCTTTCGGTGAATGTTGTGCCATTTGTTAATGATGAAGCTTATCGTCTTATACCTCCGCCAAGTGAAGGCCTGGGTTTCTATGATCAAATGGATAATTTTCAGGATCAGTTTGACAAGATGCAGAGGGAGATAAAGGCCCTCAGAGGAAAGGAATTGCTTGGGCAAAATGTGAATGATTTGTGCTTGGTCCCGAATGTGAAAATACCTGCAAAGTTTAAAGTTCCAGAATTCGAGAAGTACAGGGGCAATACTTGTCCTCGTGTTCATCTTGTGATGTATGTAAGAAGAATGTCTACCCACGGTGATGATCAGCGTCTGCTGATTCACTTTTTTTCAGGATAGTTTGACTGGTGTTGCATTGAAATGGTACATTATTTTAGACAATGCCAATATTCATACTTTTAACGACTTGGGTGAAGCGTTTATTAGACAGTAAAAGTAAAATGTGGACATGGAGCCTATCCGTGATCAATTCAGTTCAATGGTCCAGAAAGACAGAGAATCATTTAAGGAATATACACAGAGATGGCGTGAGGTAGCCGCCCAAGTGATTCCTAAAATGGAGGAAAAAGATATGACAAAGATTTTCCTAAAGACTCTGCGCTTTCTACTATGAGAGAATGGTAGCGAGTGCGCCAAGTGACTTCACTGAAATGGTGGGCATGGGTGTCCGTTTGGAAGAGGCTATAAGAGAGGGTCATCTAACAAAAAGTGAAAGTTCCTGAAGTATGAAGAAGCCATCATATGGGTTTGCCAAAAAGATGGAAGGAGATACAAATGATGTTATTCAAGAAAGAAGGGTTAATACTCCTAAAAGAAATTATCAGTGTCATCAATGGGTCGCCTCAGTAACTCTAGTTATTGGCGTGGCTCCAACCACAGTTGCTTATCAGAGACAATCCCATCAGGGGAATCAAGGCCAGAATCAGAGGAGAGAGACTTATGACCATATCCATATGAGCTATGTAGAATTACTCCTGGCATTAATTCAAAATAAGTTGGTTTAGACTAGACCACCTCCCGTTATACCATCAGCGTTGCCTTGGTATTATAAGGCATACCAAACATGTGCTTTTCACCAGGGAGCACCAAGGCACAATGTTATGAACTGCTATCCTATGAAAACTGATGTACAAAAATTGGTGAGGTCTGGTTTCTTATCCTTTAAATATGTTGGCCCTAACGTGAAAGATAATCCTTTGTAAAAGCATGGAGGCGCAAATGCTATGAACATGGTTGCTGGTTGTCCAAGAGACTTCCGGATTTTCGATATTAATTTGGTTAGAGGAGATTTTGTAAAAATGCATGCTAACCTCTGTGAGTTTAGTTACTATACGCATGACCATGCTAGTTATGGTATTTTTAGCACAGATATACATGGTTGCGACAAGATAAAGGAAGATCTTCAGGAAATGATGTGAACATGGTATTTGGATGTCCAGGAGAATTTTGGATCTTTGATGTAGATCATATGGACGATGACTTGGTGTAGTTGCATGCTACCTTCTGCCATATGGAAGGTCAAGAAAGGCACCATTATGGATCTTGTCGGATCTGCCTTAGAGATTCACGTGGTTATTCCATTGTGAGAAAAGGTATTCAGTTATTGTTGGACAATGGTACCATCAAGGTTTCAGCAAATAGGGATGATTATGTTAATATGATTGAAGATTGTTTGGATGAGATTGCGTCAGATTATGAGTATGCCTCTACAGATGAGTTCTTCTCCTCATATGAAGATATGTTTTCCAGAGATGACTCTTTAATGACTGAATGTGTTAAAGAGGGAGTAAATTTTATTGTGCCTTGTTTTGGTACACCCACTCCTTTTGAAGTTGAATATCATGGCAAGCTAGATATTTCTCCATTGGTGATTAGTTTGTCAGGTCCTGTCTGTTGTACCCCAAAATTTGCCCTCCCATATTCTCCAAAAAAAATTGCCAAGTCACAAAATTCCCCAAGGGTTGCACAGGGCAAAGGTCTCCTAAGCAGTCAAAACTAGGGTTTGTGTATTGATCAAGAAAAGGAAGTTTTCAAAGGCCCAATCAAGTCTCACATGCCTACAAATATGGTCAAGCATCTTCATATCAAGTTTCAAGGCATTCAGCTCAAAATTGCACAGTCAAAAACCCTAATTGCACTACAGTCAACTGTAGGGGTAAAATGGTCATTTGACAGTCAAAAGTTCAAATTTTTGGTCAACATATCATTTTGAAGCCACAAACATCATTTGATCAATGCTTGATCATGATTCTCAAAATTTGGCTCAGAAGTCATCAAGATGCAAAAGTTTCCTTATTTGGACAGCTGAAAAAGTCAACTGAAATTGACCAGGGCATAACTTTCACATGGATTATCAGAAAAATTCCATCCAAAGCTCATTTTGAAGAGAAGGACATTTCCTACAACTCATCTTCATACTTCAAGTCCAAGAAATGCTCTCACAAAAAGTTATCAATTTCAACATTATAGGTCATTTTCAAAAGTCAACAAAAAGGGACTTTAAGTCAAAGGCCATAACTTGAGATTGGTAAATCAACATGACATGGGACCAAAGGCATTGGTTAGAGGACTCAAAGACCTTTCCAAAATGTCAAAGAACATGAGAAAAGCTTAAAAATTGAGCAAGTTATGCCTTGTGGAAGTTGGGAAATTTTTGGATATTTTGAAAAGTCAACATTGATTCAAATGGTCTAAAATTGCTAATGGGCCCATTTTTCTTCCATGATTCATCATTCCAAGCATGTGCACGACCACTTGGCCCAAAGGGAAGTATTTTCTCATTTTTTATTTATTTATTTGAATTTTTATTTATATTAATTCATTTAAATCATTTAAATATGTGAAAAATATATAACTTGACCTAATAAATCTTTTCATGCATGTTTTGCCATCAAGATTTCGTGCATATGCAAATGTGGAAAGATTTGGCTTGATTGGATGCTAATTGATACAAAAACATGTGAAAAAGATATGAAAAAGATCTTAAGAAATCAAATATTCAAAACAATGAATTACAATAGATTTGATTGAATTTTTTGACCTAATGCCTTCACTACAAATGCTAGATCATAAACCTAATGCACATACACAAAAAAGCTGCGCAAGAAACTCCATTGCAAACTGAAATTTTTCTCCATAAACTCAAAACTGAAAACAGCTTTCCAGGGCGATTCAAGGCACAAAAACTATTCCAATAGCTTCCTTGGAGATCACTGATCACATTCCAATCAAAAACAACAATCCGGACGCGAGGAATTGGTATACATAATGCAAGATGTTTCGTGAAAAATTCATAATCATACTTTGAAATCTAGGCACTCTCATGGCATTCTAATTGTTGATTCATATTCCTAATGAAGTTTTGATGCTAACTGTACAATTTAATTGTGTTTTTGTGCTCTCAACGCGATTTCACCATGTTTGATATTTAGGGTTTGCAGGTTTTTGAATTAGGGGTTTTCAGACCAAGCAAAATCAGACCACCACAATGCCATGGTTGTAATCAGCAGACCTGGACGATCCTAAACATGCCCTCGCGCCAAATTTATTGACCCTATAGCGCTATTCGCTATTTTCTCTAAAGTAACCTAACACAACGCATAGAAAACCGTTGCTTAATGTTCTTGTTTTCAGAAAAATAAAAAAACACACGAAGAAGATGGAGTCGTGGCAAGGAGTGGTTGGTCTGTTTGAAAATTGGCGCGCGGACCCACTAACGTTTTTCTTTTTTTTATATTATTTATTTGTTATTTATATATCAAATGCGTTGAAGTAGCTCAGTGGTACAGGTGTTGGTTGGTGATGCTAGTGACCTGGGTTCGAACCCCAGGTCTGTATAATTTCATTTATTATTTTGCAATAACAATTCCCATGCAGCACAAGCGTTATAGTATACCATACGTCCTCCAGATCTAGCCAGCCACGCGTCCTGGGAGATCAAATCAAAGGCATGGATTCAAAGAACATGCTACGCCCTAGTCAACGCATCACACATGATTCAAAAAAGTCCAACGAGGCCAAAGCTAAATGGGCCAGATTGCTGAGCCCATACCTCCTAATTTGGGACTGAACCCCCCCTGGTTTGCAAATTCTATTTCTCTTGTATTTTATTTTCAATTGTGATTTTTATTTTCTTTATTGTTTTAATTCAATTAATCATTTTTACCAAATATAAAAAAATACCTAAAAATCAGAAAAGACAGAAAAATATAATAAATACTTTATTTTAATTATTTTTATAAATAAATGCATGTAAATAAATTTAGTTTAAATTAGGGTTTGCAACATTAATTCTTTTCATAAAAAATCTAAAAAATGTAGAACTAGGTTTAATTGATAATTTTTATTCCTTTTAATTTTCCTTTTTACCATAATATTATTTATTTATTTATTTTTATAATTAAATTGTGCATAAATAACTTAAGTTTAAATTAGGTTAAAAACTTCAACATTTTCTTAATAATTTTAAAAAATAATTAGAATTAGGTTTAACATTTTATTTTAATTTTAATTAATTCCCTTTTTTATTAAATCCTAAAATATCAAAAATACCAAAAACATCTCTTCTTAATTAAATGATTTATGTAACTTTAATTTTTGCAAAAGGGTCCAACGCCCATATTCTTAATTGTTTAATTTCGCATATTTATTTTATTCTGCTTAAATAATTATGTACCTCTCCCGAAGCCTTGTAACATTTACTTCTCGCACTTTTCAATTTCTTTTGCTTTATTTATTTTTCTGTCAAATCGGGTCTGGTTTAATTTTGGCGATGTGGACCCGCGCCATTTGTAATAGCTTTAGATTTATTTTTTCCCGCAAATATTTTAACTGTTAACCAAGCATGAAAGAATGTATGTCAAAATAAAATCAATACGTAGAACACCAATAAAATGACAAGACAAATGCAAATGAAAACGACACACAATTCGCACACACCACCCCTAGGGTACGCCTCCCTGTTGCCTTGCCTCGAAAGGTGATTGTCGAGTAGAGGATGTCTTAGTAAGTCCTCATGATCCGGGAACCTGGCATGAGGGTAGCTTCTAAGGTGTCTTCCCATTGCTCTGGTGATCACCATGTCCCGAACCTCGAATTGACCCGAACACCTCCAACGGTGGTGCTACCTACCTCTCAATGGTGGGATGGCATTACTTTAAAGGACATTTACACAGACGAATTCCTTAGGGTAGGTAGGTTCTCGTAGATGCTTGCTCTCTTCAAAAACAAACAAAAATCTTTTCACACCGACACTTTTCAAAAGCTTTCAAAGCAATTTTTCAAACACTCTGACACAAGAGTCGAACTGAAATTTTCAAAGAAACTTTTTTAAAACCCACAGTTGAAAAGCAAACAAACCATTTTTTTGAAAACACATTGAGCAAGTATCTAAGAGCCCATGGATAACCATGGATAGAAAGGGTGCTAACACCTTCCCTTTCTATAACCTACCTCCCGAACCGAGAGCAATCTCTTTAAGGAATTTTTCTGTGCTTTTGTCCTTTCCATTTGGAGAAAATAAAAGACGGTGGCGACTCTTGCTTCCGCGACATTTCGCGAACCAGCGTTAAACAGTCAGTTCCAGATCCACCGATCACAGAACTGGCGACTCTGCTGGGGACAAAACTTAAAGTGGGGTGTACCTTAGGGCTAGTTCATAACTATGTTTTCAATTGCTTTCCTTGCTTGCTTTATTATTGTGGGTTGCTTGGGAGTTCTATAGATCCTAACCCGGATCTGGGGGATACCTTCTTAGAAAGTAGCAACAAGGCTGTGAGGGAACTGTGCGGGGTATACCGACATGGTTGAAACAGTCTGCTACGTTGATGTGGCACTTTGGTGTGTACCGGTAACCCTTGAGTTCAGTCAAGGAGAGTACGGGGCCTCCGCGTGGTGTCATGAAACATCAACAGACCTTAGGAACCTTAATTGAACCATCTTGGCCTCTTTAGGGTAGTGAGATAACTGACTTTGGTGCAGTCTGAGGTTGGTTGATACTCGATACTACACTCAATTGAGGGTTGCTTTCCTGGAATATTTCGGTCGCCAGTTCAGTGGCTAAATCGAAACGATGAACAATGAAAGCAATCCCGTGATATTGGGAACCTTAGAACCCGGTTACTTTGATTAGGACAGGTTGAACCCACCAACTTCAAGAGGGTACTACCCAGACCCCATGCTGGCCTTAAACCTTAAGGGCTTGTCTTGTGTGCCTTGTGTGCCTTACATGTTTGTCTTTGTAAATATTTGTGGTGTGTTTAATCATAGCATCATGACATCATCCAGCATCATATGCATTGACTAACCATTTCAGGGGTTCGAATCTTCATCTTTGTTCTTTGTTTTGTAGGACATGGAAACTGTTCGTAGAAAGACAATCCAAATCAGTCTTGTAAGGATCCCTCCTCAGCTTAAGGAGCTTATATCCAGGATTCCCGAGAACTCGTCCTTCAGTGAAAGGCATGGAAGCCTCATCAGCTTGGTCAACACCAACATTGAGGAAGATATGATTAAGGTCCTATTCCAATTCTTTGACCCTCTGCATCACTGTTTCACCTTCTTGGACTATCAGTTGGTACCTACATTGGAGGAGTTCTCCCGGCTCCTGAAGATCCCTATCCTTGATCAGCTACCCTTCAGCGGTACAGAAAAGGAACCTAAGCTGGAAGAGATTACTAAAGCCTTGCACCTACAGTCATCTGACCTCAAGGGACACTGGGAAGTTAGAAGTGGTATCAAAGGGTTCTTAGCCAGGTTTCTATTTGAAAAGGCCCATGAATGTTGGAACTCCCTTGACTTGCAAGTTTTTGAAGAAGTTGTGGCCCTCCTCGTCTATGGTTTGGTGTTGTTCCCTAACCCAGATCAGCTTATTGATATCAGTGTTGTTCAGATCTTTATGTCCAGGAATCCTATACCTACGTTGCTGGGGGACATCCTTCACTCATGTTACACTCGAACCATGAGAAAAAGAGGTGTCCTTATGTGTTGCACTCCTCTCCTGGGAAGGTGGTTTATTTCGCACCTTCCACAATCAGTCTTGAAGAACGAGCGGGGTTTGAGATGGTCACAACGGTTGATGACTCTTACACATGCAGATATACATTGGTGCCCTAGGTCCAGAGAAGATGTCACTATCATTGATCGTTGCGGGGAGTACCCTAATGTTCCTTTACTTGGAATCAGAGGAGGTATTACTTACAGCCCATGCCTGGCTTGGAGGCAGTTTGGTTATGCTCGGAGGGATGGTCCTCATGACATGTTAATTCCTGACATAGTTTTTGACTTCGATAACGATACTCAAGGACTTCGCCAGAGATTTATCAGAGCTTGGAGGATGCCCAGTAGGATAGACAGCAAGACACTGGGGCACAGGAATTCCATCCCGTTGGAACCTTATCTCAAGTGGGTACGAGCTCGCTCCCAGAAGTTAGTGATGCCTTATCCTCATATGCTCCCGGTAATCAAAGAGCCTGTCTTGGAAGGGGAAGTGTCCTACACTATTCAGCACCCTGATATGCCCACATCCTGGGAAGAGATGCAGAAGAGCTGGATCCAGCTTAAGGAAGAGCGGAATTCTCTTGAGACTAGTCTGCATGCCAGTGAAAAGAAGGTCTTGGAGCTCACCCGCCTATTGCACGAGGAGAGGAACCTCAACACCTACATAGCTCCAAAGAGGATGCGCAGTGTATTTTGGGATTGATTTGATTTTTGTACTTTGCCCATGAGGCTTGATGTATTAAACAATGATTTCTTTAATGATAACGTGTGTTCCTTTTTGTCTACAACAAATTTGAACTTTCGAACCCTTGAATGCATTGCATACGCATTTCATACATCATGTGCATAGCAGGTTTTTCCTCTTTTCAGGTTGCTTACAGTTCTTCGCTGTTTATTTCAGCATCATGAATCACGAATCTTCATCAACTGAGACATCAATCAAGGCTCTTCAGGTGCAGAATGCACAATTCCAGGAATTAATCAAGGGTCTGGCTCAAGGCCAAGAAGAACTGAAGGCTATGCTCCTGAGGAAGGAGAAGAAGAAGAAGAGAAGAACTGTTCTGTTCAACTCGGGCCGAAGGTTTAACAATACTCTGCAACAGGAAGAGGCTGGTTCTTCTGTTGACAAGAATTCTCCTCAGGCAGAAGCAAGGGTTCCTAGTCCGGTAGTCTCCGACAACGAGACCGATTTTGATGAGGAGCAGTACCCTCCTGCAGACGACAGATACAAGCAACTGGAGGACAGGTTGAAGGCTATGGAGGTTCAACAGGTACCTGGGCTGGACTTCGGAGATCTGGGTTTGTCGACTGGTGTGATCATCCCTCACAAGTTCAAAGCACCATCCTTCTCTAAGTATGACGGGGCGTCTTGTCCCAAGCTGCATTTAAGGTCCTATGTTCGGAAAATTCAGCCGTACTCTGCGGATAAGAATTTATGGATCCACTTCTTCCAGGAGAGTCTTTCAGGGACTCATCTCGAATGGTTATATCAGCTGGATGGGACCAAGGTTCGTAACTGGGAGGAGTTGGTTACTGCTTTCTATAAGCAGTATCAATATAATGCCGACCTTGCCCCCATACGTACCCAACTCCAGGGTATGTCGTTAGGTGCAAGCGAAGGTTTTAAGGAGTACGCTCAGAAGTGGAGAGACCTGGCTGGCAGGGTGCAGCCACCATTGACTGATCGGGAGTTGGTAGACATGTTCTTGGGGACCCTATCTGGGCCATTTTTCAACCATCTCATCGGGAATTCGTCTGCAGGGTTCACTGATCTAATCTTGACTGGAGAAAGGATTGAAGCTGGGTTAAAGTCTGGAAAAATTCCGAAGGGTGCATCATCCAGTTCTGAGAAGAAACCCTTCAAGAAGGAGTCTAGTGCCGTATATGGTTCCAGGAAATCAGAGAGACATGAGCACCGCCAATCTGTCAGTGCGGTAATGATTGCTAAGCCTGCTGCCGCTCCCCGGCCAAACAATCCTCAGAAGGTTGAAAGACCCCGGAGAGAATTCACCCGCTTAAACATGACTTTGTCGCAGATCCTACCACAGTTGCTCTCAACCAATTTAGTGACTGTCAGGGAGGCGCCGAAGTTCCCAAATACTGCATCTCCCAAGTACAACCCGAATGCTCGTTGTGCCTACCATTCAGATAGCCCGGGGCATTCTACTGATGACTGTTGGGCGTTAAAGAATAAGGTGCAAGACCTTATCGACGCAAAGGAGATACAGTTCGAAGCGCCTGCAAGGCCGAATGTAGTTACTGCTCCTATGCCTCAGCATGGAGTAAATGCTGTAGAGGAAGATGTTTATGCTGTTTCTGTGGATGATCTAGCCACTCCTCTAAAGATTGTCAAAAAGAACCTACTGCAGGCCGGTTTATTT
Source organism: Vicia faba (assembly GCA_948472305.1). Lineage (NCBI taxonomy): Eukaryota > Viridiplantae > Streptophyta > Magnoliopsida > Fabales > Fabaceae > Vicia > Vicia faba. Next base: position 68,195,422 of record OX451738.1, on the reverse strand, counting down.
CCGGGTTGTAGTGAGGGTTGCCTGTTCTGTGCTGTGTCCCCATCTGGTTGTCCCTTGCTAAAGTTAGGCATCCAAAGCTTAATGGATAGCAAGGAGATTCTATTCAAGAAGTCTGCTGTTCGGTTGGTTCCAGTGGAAGAAGTTTCTGTGGTGACTATCTTCAATAATCCGATCCCGGCTCTCCCGAAGAAGCCCGTCCAAATCATGACTGTTGCGCCTGTTATTATCACTGTTCCAGGGCCCTTGCCTTATGTATCTAATAAAGCCGTCCCCTGGCATTATGGGGCAGATGTATATGTAAACGGGATCAAACAAGAGTTCAACGCTGCCGCCAGCATTTGTGACATTGCTGGCCCAGCCAAGGTTACCCGCAATGGCAGGCTCTTCTCGCCTGACATTGCACCGCCTGCTGCCCGAAGACCGCTTCTCATAACCCCCGCAAGTGTATCTGTTCCTGCTGCTAATCCAATTGTTTCTCCTGCTGCCGAGTCATCCAATGCTCGGGGCAAAGGAGTTGAAGTTGAGCCTGCCCAGATGGAGGCACCTGTACCGGTAACTGCTGAGGCCTCCCAACAAGAAATGGAGGAGATTCTAAAAATTATAAAGAAGAGCGATTTTAATGTTATGGAACAGCTGGGGCACACGCCCTCCAAGATCTCCATGCTCTCTTTATTGCTGTGCTCCGAGGCCCATGCTAAGGCCCTAATCTCATTCCTCAAGACGGCCCATGTGCCACATGAAACCTCTGCAGTCCAGTTCACTGACTGCGTAGCAAATTTGACGGCAGACAATGGCTTGGGTTTCTCAGATGCTGACTTAACCGCAAAGGGGAGAGACCATAATGATGCTCTGCATGTCTCTATTGAATGCAGGGGCACTACCTTGGCACATGTGTTGGTAGATACTGGTTCGTCTTTGAATGTGCTACCCAAGAAGGCTTTGGACCGTCTAGATTGTGAAGGACTGGAATTAAAACCCAGCAACATCATCGTCAGGGCCTTTGATGGTTCAAAGAGGATGGTTCATGGAGAGGTTGACATTCCGATTCGTGTGGGCTCTCAGGTGTTCGACTCCACTTTTTATGTGATGGATATCCGTCCATCTTACTCTTGTCTATTGGGTCGACCTTGGATACATAAGGCTGGGGCAGTGACCTCTACCTTGCATCAGAAGCTGAAATACCCCGTCAGAGGGAAGATCGTCACAGTGCAGGGAGAGGAGGAATATATGGTGAGCCACCTAAACTCCTTCAGGTACATTGAGATGGATGGGGAGTTTATTGAAACCCCCTTTCAGCATTTCGAGGAGGTGCTTCCAATTACAGCAGCGTCAGAAGCGGCAGAAGAAATTGGTCCTTTGAAGATGGCCTCCTTAAAGGATGCCCGGGCTGTGGTGCAGAAGAGTGAAAATGCCAACTGGGGCAGACTTCCAGACTTTACTCAGAAGACTGATAAACTTGGGCTGGGTTTTACCACGGAAGGTCAGAAAGCTACGAGGAACGCGAAGATCGGAAGGCCTCCGGTATTTATTAAAAGATCAGGAGTGAATGCGGTTGGGGAAGACAACGAAGTGGATGAAGCGGAATTTAATAGCTGGATCTATCCAACGGCTGAAGGCGGGTTGAACAACTGGATTGCTAAGGATCATACCCATGTTACCTTTGTGACGCAGTAATATATTTCTTTGTTTCGTTATTTTGTAATAAACAATAAATAAACTCTTTGGCCCGGTGTCTTACCCGAGGCACCGTGGTATCATTTATGAGGGCATATCAATTGTCATTTCATATATCATGAATGAAAATCTTGGACGTATTTTTCGCATTGCAAATATTGTGCTCCTTTTCTGTCTTTCTTTTCCTTTACATAATTTTCAAAACAGCTGTATTTACACACACACTCACTCATACAGGTTTCAATCCACTCTGGATCTCACTGATAACAACTCTGCTACTGCCAATTATGACTTCGAAAATCCGATCAACTTAGCCGAAGACGAAGGTGAAGATGATTGCGAAGTGCCTGGCGAGCTTGCAAGACTGTTGCTTCAGGAAGAGAGGGCAATTCAACCCCATGAAGAGCCAGTGGAAACCATAAACTTGGGTACAGAAGCAGACAGGAAAGAGGTAAAGATTGGTGCCAATCTAGAGCTCAACGTGAAGCAACGGTTAACCAAGATGTTACATGACTATGTGGAGATCTTTGCCTGGTACTACGAAGACATGCCCGGGTTGGATACCGACATTGTGGTCCATCATTTTCCAACTAAGGAAGACTGCCCTCCAGTTAAGCAAAAGGTCCGTCGGATGCGTCCAGAGATGTCTGAGAAGATTAAGGCCGAGGTTATGAAACAGTTTGATGCTGGGTTCCTTGCAGTGACTTCTTATCCTCAATGGGTTGCTAACGTGGTGCCGGTACCTAAGAAGGACGGTAAGGTCAGAATGTGTGTCGACTACAGGGATCTGAATAGGGCCAGCCCCAAGGATGACTTCCCCTTACCTCACATTGATGTCCTTGTTGATAACACAGCTCAGCACAAGGTGTTCTCTTTCATGGATGGTTTCTCAGGTTACAATCAGATCAAGATGGCACCTGAAGACATGGAAAAGACTACATTTGTTACTCAGTGGGGCACCTTCTGTTACAAGGTCATGCCATTTGGACTGAAGAACGCTGGGGCAACCTACCAACGTGCCATGGTTGCTTTATTCCATGATATGATCCATCATGAGATAGAAGTGTATGTTGACGACATGATCGCTAGGTCCCAGACTGAGGAAGAGCACCTAGATCATCTGCAAAAATTGTTTGACCGGTTGAAACTGTACAAGCTGAGACTGAACCCGAACAAGTGCACCTTCGGGGTAAGATCGGGAAAGTTACTAGGCTTCGTGGTCAGTGATAAAGGTATTCAAGTGGACCCTGCTAAGGTCAAAGCTATTCAAGAGATGCCGGTTCCCAAGACAGAGAAGGAAGTCAGAGGCTTTTTAGGACGCCTGAATTACATTGCTCGATTCATCTCACATCTGACTGCTACTTGTGAGCCAATCTTCAAGCTGCTGAAGAAAGATCAGGTAGTACGTTGGAATGATGAATGTCAGGCTGCTTTTGACAGAATCAAGGAGTATCTCCAAGAACCACCTATCCTTATGCCACCGGTTGAAGGGAGACCTCTGATACTATACCTGACAGGGCTTGACAACTCAATGGGGTGTGTGCTGGGGCAGCATGACGAGTCTGGCCGAAAAGAGCATGCCATTTATTACCTTAGCAAAAAGTTTACCGACTGTGAGACCCGATACTCACTGCTTGAGAAAACTTGCTGCGCTTTGGTATGGGCTGCTCGCCGGCTGAGACAGTATATGCTGACTCACACTACTTTGTTGATCTCAAAAATGGATCCTATAAAGTACATATTCGAAAAGCCTGCTCTGTCTAGGAGAATTGCAAGATGGCAAATGATCTTGACAGAATACGACATTCAATATACGACCCAGAAAGCCATCAAGGGAAGTGTATTGGCAGATCACCTGGCACATCAAGCTGTAGATGACTACCAGTCAATGAACTTTGAGTTTCCGGATGAAAGCATCATGATAGTAACAGATTGTGAAGTACCTGGACCGGATGAAGGACCTGAACCAGGATCCCGATGGTCTATGCACTTTGACGGAGCCTCCAATGCTTTGGGAAACGGTATCGGCGCCATCATCATATCTCCTCAAGGTACTCATATTCCACTCACTGCCCGACTGTGTTTCAACTGTACCAACAACATGGCTGAGTATGAGGCGTGTATCATGGGTCTTCAAGCTGCGATCGACCTAAGGATCAAATTTCTAAGTGTTTTCGGAGATTCCGCTCTTGTGATCAATCAGATCAAAGGAGAGTGGGATACGAAACATCCAAACCTGATCCCTTACAGAGAATGTGTGTTGACCCTGATCCCCCACTTCACAGAGATAACCTTTGAGCACTTTCCAAGAGAAGAGAATCAGTTGGCGGACGCGTTAGCTACAATGTCTTCAATGTTCAAGGTCAAATGGGATAATGAGGCTCCCCGGATCATCATCTGGAAACTGGACGAACCGGCATACTGTTTTGATCTCGAGACTGAATTGGTAACTGAGAAGCCTTGGTACCATGAGGTGAAGAGATACTTGGAAACTCAGGAATACCCTGAAGGTGCCTCTATCAATGATAAGAAATTCCTGAGAAGGTTTGCAGCCAAGTTCTTCCTAAGCAACGGCATCTTGTACAAGCGAAACCATGATTCAACCTTACTGCGTTGTGTGGATAAGACTGAAGCAGAAAGAATCATGGAAGAGCTACATGAAGGGACCTTTGGTACGCATTCCAGTGGACATACTATGGCTAAGAAAATCCTACGGGCAGGATACTATTGGTCCACAATGGAAGCTGACTGCTACCAACACTCCAGGACATGCCACAAGTGCCAGATTTATGCAGATAAGGTGCATGTTCCTCCGGTTCCCCTGAATGTTCTGACTGCGCCTTGGCCGTTTGCAATGTGGGGCATAGACATGATCGGCGAGATTAAACCTACGGCATCCAATGGACATCGCTTCATCCTAGTGGCGATTGATTATTTTACGAAGTGGGTTGAGGCAGCCTCCTATGCTACGGTAACCAAGACTGTTATGGCACGGTTCATTCGGCACAACCTGATCTGTCGGTACGGCGTCCCTGAGCGGATTATTACAGACAACGGTACCAATCTGAATAATAAGATGATCGCTGAGCTCTGCGAACAGTTCAAAATACAGCACCACAATTCTTCTCCTTACAGACCGAAGATGAATGGGGCTGTAGAGGCAGCAAATAAGAACATCAAGAAGATCGTGCAGAAAATGACAGTGACTTATAAAGATTGGCACGAGATGTTACCGTTTGCTCTACATGGGTACCGTACCTCAGCTAGGACGTCAACCGGGGCAACTCCTTTCTCTCTGGTTTATGGTATGGAGGTAGTCTTGCCAATCGAAGTGCAAATACCCTCTCTCCGGATAATGAAGGATGCAAATCTGAACGAAGATGATTGGATCCAGACACGACTTGATCAACTCAACCTCATTGACGAAAAGAGACTTGCTGCTATCTGTCATGGTCAGACGTATCAGAAACGGATGATCAGGGCATTTAACAAGAAGGTCAGACCACAGGAATATCAAGTTGGGGATCTGGTAATCAAGAGAATCATCCTTCCTCAGAGTGATCCAAGGGGCAAATGGACCCCTACGTACGAAGGGCCATTTGTGGTTAAGCATGTGTTCTCAGGAGGAGCAATGATATTGACCAACATGGATGGTGACGACCTTCCTCACCCCGCCAATGCAGACATAGTAAAAAGATACTACGCATAAAAAAGACCCGCTAGGCTGACATGCCTAGGCAAAAATTAGGGCTTCCCATCGAACCAAAAGGGTTCGGGCAAAATGAAGGGATGAAAATGAAAAAAAATCTGTACACCCGGCAAGTCGAAAACCTGAAAAGGCGGCTTGGGCAAAAATGGGTACCCCGGTGGACCGAAAACCCGAAAGGGCGGTCCAGGCAAAAATTAGGGATAAAAGCGTAATACTATGTCTCATTGATCACTTTGCATCCAGAATCCGGCATCTACATCAAGTTCAAACGGCATCAATCAGTCAGCTTCACCTTCAACCAAGGTCATCAAGTGATGAGACGCTCGGAGTTATAAAGGCAATAGCAGAGTTGAAACCCAGTGGGATCATTCACTTCACACAGCTGTTTTATTTTCTTCTGTACAAAACTTGTATAAACTCTCTTGTTCAGCGGCGTACCTCTTACTAGGACGTCAGCCTCTTGTATACAAAACGCCTATTCACAGGCCATTCAAAAATCAATACAAATATATTTTCAGTTAAACGTGCCAAGTGTTTTTCTTTTTTTCTGTTTTGTTTTGCGAAGAACGTCCAAGGTTCAATTTGTGATATATGCATTGACAATAGTTTGCTAACTCATAAATATTTGCATACGAAACAAAGGAATTAATTGCAGGTGACACTAGAAACAGGGGCAATAAAGAGTTGTCTGAGCAGTCTAATTGTTCTATCCTCCAAGGTACCAAGGTAGGTTCAGCTAAAGAATATAACCAGATACCTTAAATCCCCAGAGAGTAAGCGAGTCAGTGCAGTCTCTCCAAGCAAAATCATCAAATCTTAAGGAAATTGAATATCCGCCAGCAGATATCAATACATTCCCCAGCAGCAATACATCTATTCTTAACAAGCATCCCCGGCAGTCTTGGTCTAAAGATTGTTCCCCGGCGGCGTATCAACATTCAAAGGGATCACTTCCCCAGCATATCAAAACTCCCCAGAAGAGTCCAATCCAGTTTCCCCAGGAAAATTGGAATCCATCTCCCCAAACAGTAAGCTTATCCCCAGTAGATTCTGGAAGCTTATCCCCTCGCAGAGCATGAACGCGTCGTCCGGCTTTATTTAAAGAGTTATTTCCTTAACAGGATATAACTGGGTTATCCTCAGCCAAAAGCCACGGAAAGAGCGTCCTCGACGAAGTCTTCTTACCCCAGCGAAGTCCATCAACACTTCCAACAACAAGGGTATCCCCAGCAAGTCATTATCAACCCTCAGCAAAGTACCTCCCTCTCCCCACAGAGTATTGCTTCCCAGCATGGTCGCTAGAGTATCTTTTCTCCCCGCAGAATCTCCCATCCGCCAAGTTTATTCCGCAACGGAGTCATCTTCTCCTACCGGTATTCTTGCAGTTATCGTCCCCAGCGGAAGCAAAAATCTATTCCTCAACATCAGCCCAGGATACGACTTCCCAGCACCCGCCAAGGATTTACTTCCCTAGACAAAAAACATATATAAAACATCACATACATCATTATAGCATGCATAAACGCATCATATCATACGAATCTCATTTATGTTGAGAACGTCATTGCTTGATCCACATCATGCATTACATATGACTGACTTTTACCTTTCAGGAAAGATGCAGTTTAAACTCTCAATCACATTTCAAGACCTAGCCTGGTTCAGTTAAATCGACCCAAAGATTTTCCTGATGCTTATCCAGTCAAAGGCCTTCTCTGGTTCAGTCAGATCGACCCTAAGATCTCCCTGATGCTTATCCAGTTGAAGATATTCCAAGACCTTGCTCGGTTCAGTTAAATCGACCCTAAGATTTTCCCGATGCTTATCCAGTCAAAGGCCTTCTCTGGTTCAGTCAGATCGACCCTAAGATCTCCCTGATGCTTATCCAGTTGAAGATATTTCAAGACCTTGTCCGGTTCAGTTAAATCGACCTTAAGATTTTCCTGATGCTTATCCAGTCAAAGGCCTTCTCTGGTTCAGTCAGATCGACCCTAAGATCTCCCTGATGCTTATCCAGTTGAAGATATTCCAAGACCTTGCCCGGTTCAGTTAAATCGACCTTAAGATTTTCCTGATGCTTATCCAGTCAAAGGCCTTCTCTGGTTCAGTCAGATCGACCCTAAGATCTCCCTGATGCTTATCCAGTTGAAGATATTCCAAGACCTTGCCCGGTTCAGTTAAATCGACCCTAAGATTTTCCCGATGCTTATCCAGTCAAAGGCCTTCTTTGGTTCAGTCAGATCGACCCTAAGATCTCCCAGATTCTTATCCCAGTAGAAGACACCCAAGATTTTTTCTCAACGAGCGTTGTTGAAGTTAAAATCGCCCAAGGTTCTCTTACCATTCATGCTAAGGTAGTAACCATCCCTGGTTCATTCATCACCGTTTGAAGCTCCAGATCCAGCCCCTGTAACCAGTCAGGACATATCTATACCAAGCATCTGAAAACCAACTCCTGCGACGCGTCAGGTACTCATTTTCTTTTACAGGTATGCAGGTTCTCGCTAAGGAATCTCCTACGCGATCAACATCCAGATGGCATCTATAAGCCCATCATCCTATCCATCAATCTCTAAATGGCATCTATAAGCCCATTCCATCACACTGCCACTATGTGAGCACAAATTTCTGGGCACTCTAGTGTCCAATCATCTTCCACCTTCGGATTACGAAAGGCACGTCCGCCAGTCTGCATCCTCAGGTCTAAGAAGATTGAACAGGGGCAACTGTTGTACCCCAAAATTTGCCCTCCCATATTCTCCAAAAAAAATTGCCAAGTCACAAAATTCCCCAAGGGTTGCACAAGGCAAAGGTCTCCTAAGCAGTCAAAACTAGGGTTTGTGTATTGATCAAGAAAATGAAGTTTTCAAAGGCCCAATCAAGTCTCACATACCTACAAATATGGTCAAGCATCTTCATATCAAGTTTCAAGGCATTCAGCTCAAAATTGCACAGTCAAAAACCCTAATTGCACTACAGTCAACTGTAGGGGTAAAATGGTCATTTGACAGTCAAAAGTTCAAATTTTTGGTCAACATATCATTTTGAAGCCACAAACATCATTTGATCAATGCTTGATCATGATTCTCAAAATTTGGCTCAGAAGTCATCAAGATGCAAAAGTTTCCTTATTTGGACAGCTGAAAAAGTCAACTGAAATTGACCAGGGCATAACTTTCACATGGATTATCAGAAAAATTCCATCCAAAGCTCATTTTGAAGAGAAGGACATTTCCTACAACTCATCTTCATACTTCAAGTCCAAGAAATGCTCTCACAAAAAGTTATCAATTTCAACATTATAGGTCATTTTCAAAAGTCAACAAAAAGGGACTTTAAGTCAAAGGCCATAACTTGAGATTGGTAAATCAAAATGACATGGGACCAAAGGAATTGGTTAGAGGACTCAAAGACCTTTCCAAAATGTCCAAGAACATGAGAAAAGCTTATAAATTGAGCAAGTTATGCCTTGTGGAAGTTGGGAAATTTTTGGATATTTTGAAAAGTCAACATTGATTCAAATGGTCTAAAATTGCTAATGGGCCCATTTTTCTTCCATGATTCATCATTCCAAGCATGTGCACGACCACTTGGCCCAAAGGGAAGTATTTACTCATTTTTTATTTATTTATTTGAATTTTTATTTATATTAATTCATTTAAATCATTTAAATATGTGAAAAATATATAACTTGACCTAATAAATCTTTTCATGCATGTTTTGCCATCAAGATTTCGTGCATATGCAAATGTGGAAAGATTTGGCTTGATTGGATGCTAATTGATACAAAAACATGTGAAAAAGATATGAAAAAGATCTTAAGAAATCAAATATTCAAAACAATGAATTACAAGAGATTTGATTGAATTTTTTGACCTAATGCCTTCACTACAAATGCTAGATCATAAACCTAATGCACATACACAAAAAAGCTGCGCAAGAAACTCCATTGCAAACTGAAATTTTTCTCCATAAACTCAAAACTGAAAACAGCTTTCCAGGGCGATTCAAGGCACAAAAACTATTCCAATAGCTTCCTTGGAGATCACTGATCACATTCCAATCAAAAACAACAATCCAGACGCGAGGAATTGGTATACAGAATGCAAGATGTTTCGTGAAAAATTCATAATCATACTTTGAAATCTAGGCACTCTCATGGCATTCTAATTGTTGATTCATATTCCTAATGAAGTTTTGATGCTAACTGTACAATTTAATTGTGTTTTTGTGCTCTCAACGCGATTTCACCATGTTTGATATTTAGGGTTTGCAGGTTTTTGAATTAGGGGTTTTCAGACCAAGCAAAATCAGACCACCACAATGCCATGGTTGTAATCAGCAGACCTGGACGATCCTAAACATGCCCTCGCGCCAAATTTATTGACCCTATAGCGCTATTCGCTATTTTCTCTAAAGCAACCTAACACAACGCATAGAAAACCGTTGCTTAATGTTCTTGTTTTCAGAAAAATAAAAAAACACACGAAGAAGATGGAGTCGTGGCAAGGAGTGGTTGGTCTGTTTGAAAATTGGCGCGCGGACCCACTAACGTTTTGCTTTTCTTTTATATTATTTATTTGTTATTTATATATCAAATGCGTTGAAGTAGCTCAGTGGTACAGGTGTTGGTTGGTGATGCTAGTGACCTGGGTTCGAACCCCAGGTCTGTATAATTTCATTTATTATTTTGCAATAACAATTCCCATGCAGCACAAGCGTTATAGTATACCATACGTCCTCCAGATCTAGCCAGCCACGCGTCCTGGGAGATCAAATCAAAGGCATGGATTCAAAGAACATGCTACGCCCTAGTCAACGCATCACACATGATTCAAAAAAGTCCAACGAGGCCAAAGCTAAATGGGCCAGATTGCTGAGCCCATACCTCCTAATTTGGGACTGAACCCCCCCTGGTTTGCAAATTCTATTTCTCTTGTATTTTATTTTCAATTGTGATTTTTATTTTCTTTATTGTTTTAATTCAATTAATCATTTTTACCAAATATAAAAAAATACCTAAAAATCAGAAAAGACAGAAAAATATAATAAATACTTTATTTTAATTATTTTTATAAATAAATGCATGTAAATAAATTTAGTTTAAATTAGGGTTTGCAACATTAATTCTTTTCATAAAAAATCTAAAAAATGTAGAACTAGGTTTAATTGATAATTTTTATTCCTTTTAATTTTCCTTTTTACCATAATATTATTTATTTATTTATTTTTATAATTAAATTGTGCATAAATAACTTAAGTTTAAATTAGGTTAAAAACTTCAACATTTTCTTAATAATTTTAAAAAATAATTAGAATTAGGTTTAACATTTTATTTTAATTTTAATTAATTCCCTTTTTTATTAAATCCTAAAATATCAAAAATACCAAAAACATCTCTTCTTAATTAAATGATTTATGTAACTTTAATTTTTGCAAAAGGGTCCAACGCCCATATTCTTAATTGTTTAATTTCGCATATTTATTTTATTCTGCTTAAATAATTATGTACCTCTCCCGAAGCCTTGTAACATTTACTTCTCGCACTTTTCAATTTCTTTTGCTTTATTTATTTTTCTGTCAAATCGGGTCCGGTTTAATTTTGGCGATGTGGACCCGCGCCATTTGTAATAGCTTTAGATTTATTTTTTCCCGCAAATATTTTAACTGTTAACCAAGCATGAAAGAATGTATGTCAAAATAAAATCAATACGTAGAACACCAATAAAATGACAAGACAAATGCAAATGAAAACGACACACAATTCGCACACACCACCCCTAGGGTACGCCTCCCTGTTGCCTTGCCTCGAAAGGTGATTGTCGAGTAGAGGATGTCTTAGTAAGTCCTCATGATCCGGGAACCTGGCATGAGGGTAGCTTCTAAGGTGTCTTCCCATTGCTCTGGTGATCACCATGTCCCGAACCTCGAATTGACCCGAACACCTCCAACGGTGGTGCTACCTACCTCTCAATGGTGGGATGGCATTACTTTAAAGGACATTTACACAGACGAATTCCTTAGGGTAGGTAGGTTCTCGTAGATGCTTGCTCTCTTCAAAAACAAACAAAAATCTTTTCACACCGACACTTTTCAAAAGCTTTCAAAGCAATTTTTCAAACACTCTGACACAAGAGTCGAACTGAAATTTTCAAAGAAACTTTTTTAAAACCCACAGTTGAAAAGCAAACAAACCATTTTTTTGAAAACACATTGAGCAAGTATCTAAGAGCCCATGGATAACCATGGATAGAAAGGGTGCTAACACCTTCCCTTTCTATAACCTACCTCCCGAACCGAGAGCAATCTCTTTAAGGAATTTTTCTGTGCTTTTGTCCTTTCCATTTGGAGAAAATAAAAGACGGTGGCGACTCTTGCTTCCGCGAAATTTCGCGAACCAGCGTTAAACAGTCAGTTCCAGATCCACCGATCACACTGTCCCTTACAAGTCAGACAAGGTTGTACCCTACAAATATAATGCTACAATTTTAGAGGATGGTGTGTAAGTTCCCATCCAACCCTTTTTCTGATGTCAAAAATATTGCTAAGGTCATCCGAGTGACCCGTAATGATCGTGTGTTCGGGCATGTTATTAGAAGAAGTGTTGATGCTGATAAGAAAATTGTTGGAGAAGTTGAACCCAAGAAGGCTGTAGGGGAATATAGTGGAGCTACTCTTGAAAAAGATATGGATGATATACTGAAAATTATAAAGATGAGTGACTACATGATCGTAGATCAATTATTGCAGACTCCATCAAAAATATCTATTATGGCCTTGCTTATGAACTCCTCTGCTCACAAAGAATCTTTGATGAGGGTATTGGACCAAGCTTTCATGGAAAGTGATATTCCAGTAGACCAATTCAGTAGTGTGGTAGGGAACATTACATCATGTAATAACCTGAGTTTCTGCGACGACGAACTGCCCGAGGAAGGAATCACAATCTGGCCCTCCACATATCTATGAACTGCAAGAATGATTCATTATCCAATATACTGATTGATAATGGATCCGCATTGAACGTCATACCGAGGAGCATAATAATAAAGTTGAAATATCAAGGAACACCCATGCGCCCGAGTGGCATAATTGTGAAAGCGTTTGATGGACCAAGGAAATCTGTTATTGGTGAAGTGGACTTGCCTATTCATATACGCCCACATTTGTTTTAGATTACTTTCCAGGTCATGGATATTATACCCGCTTACAGTTGTTTACTGGGACGACGTGGATACATGAGGCAGGGGCTGCCACTTCGACTTTACACCAGAAGTTGAAGTTTGTGTGTGAAGGAAAAGTGGTCATCATAAATGTAGAACAGGCATTATTGATATCTCATTTGTCCTCTTTTAGTATTGTGGAGGCGGATGAAGCTGCTATTGGAACCCAGTTCCAACCTTTATCCATTGATAATATATGAGGAAATGAGAATTATATAGCTTTATTTAAGGATGCTCACAGGTTATGCGTAATTGCCATAGTGAAGTATATGGACATATTTTTGATCCACCTGTAAACAAGAATAGAGTTGGCTTGGGATTCTCTGTGTAGAATGATAAAGGTAAGTACATGAAGCCGAAATCTGTTGCAGGAAAGTATCAGAATATCTTTCGTAGCGGGGATTATCTTCACCCAACTATTTCCGGGATTAATGCCATTATGGAAGATGAAGTAGAGCCAGAAATGCCAAATTATGTGATGCACGGAGTTATGGTTCAAAATTGGATCACCATTGATGTTCCCTCTTGTATACATGTCTCAAAGTAATTTGTTTTTCTTAATATTTTCGAAAAGCTTTCACTCTGCCAAAGATGAAAGTATTGATATTGTATGGGCTTATTTGTTTTCTTTGATCTTTAAAATCAATGATAAAAGTTGTCTTTGTTTCCCAAATTGTGTTTTTTATTTTCTGCTTTTTCTTGGAAAATGGTAATCAGGAAAAACCTTTCAAAATAAATAATAACTGAAATTGAATCTGCATAATCACTTGTTATATGTGTTAGTTTCTAAAAGCAATCATAAATCATATGTGCAGATTAATTAAAAACCTGTTGAATACAATGACCCTGCACCCTCTCCCAACTTTTAATCTCCTGTGTATGGGGCCGAAGAAGAAGACTATGATGAGGTTCCAGATGAGGTATAATGGTTGCTTGAGCGTGAAGAGAGTGTCATTCAGCCATATAAAGATCCATTGGAACTAATCAATTTGGGTTCAGAAGAAGATCTGAAGGAAGTCAAGATCGGAGCATTGTTGCATCCCGATGTAAAGAGCATGTTAATTGACATGTTGAAAGAATATGTGGACATCTTTTCTTGGTCATACCAAGACATGCCTGGTTTAGATACAGATATTGTAGAGCACCATTTACCGCTGAAGCCAGAGTGCCTGCCAATCAAATGGAAGTTGTGAAGAACTCACCCAAATATGGCAGTAAAAATCAAAGAAGAAGTTCTAAAGAAGATTAATTCCAGTTTTCTTGTGACATCAGTGTACCCTCAGTGGATTTCCAATATTGCCCCAGTATCGAAGAAAGACGGAAAAGTTTGCATGTGCGTAAATTACAGAGATCTAAATAAAGCTAGTCCAAAAGATGGTTTTCCATTGCCACACATTGATATGTTAGTGGATAGCACATCAAAATTCAAAATTTTCTCGTTCATGGATGGATTTTCTGGATATAATCAAAAAAGGATGGCTTCTAAGGACATGGAAAAAATAACGTTGATCACACCCTAGGGAACATTCTATTATAGAGTGATGCCCTCGGGTTGAAGAACGTTGGTGTAACGTACAAGAGGGATATGATAACCCTATTCCATGATCTGATGCACAAGGAAATTGAGGTATATGTTGATGATATAATTGCTAAATCCTAGACTGAACAAGGGCATGTAGAAGATTTGTTGAAATTGTTTCAGTGTTTGAGGAAGTATTGTCTCCACTTGAATCCAAATAAATGTACCTTCGATGTTCGATCAGGGAAATTGTTGGGTTTCATTGTTAGCCAAAGAGGGATTGAAGTTTACCCTGATAAAGTCAAAGAAATTCAAGAAATGCCAGCACCGAGAACTGAAAAGCAAGTCAGAGTTTTCCTCAGGCGTTTAAATTACATCTCCAAATTCATTTCCCACATGACTGCAACGTGTGAACTGATCATTAAGTTGTTAAAGAAAGATCAAGGTTATGTGTGGAAAGATGACTGCCAAAGGGAATTTCAAAGTATTAAAGAATATCTACTTGAAACTCCTATCTTGCTCCCTCCTATTGAAGGAAGATCATTGATTATGTATCTGACAGTGTTAGATAATTCCATGGGCTGTATTCTAGGACAACAAGATGAAACATAGAAGAAAGAGTATGCCATTTATTATCTCAGTAAAAAGTTTATTGACTATGACTCGCGGTATTCTATGTTGGAAAAGACATGTCGTGCTCTAGCCTGGGCGGCAAAACATTTGCGGAAGTATATGTTTAATCACACCACTTGGTTGATCTCCAAAATGGATCCAATCAAGTACATTTTTGAAAAGCATGTTCTCACTGGGAGAAATTCCTGTTGGCATATGTTGTTATCTGAGTATGACATTGAATACCACACTTAAAAAGCTATTAAAAGCAGCGTGTTGGCAGATTATCTTGCTCACCAACCAGTTGATGATTATCAGTCTGCGAAGTATGATTTCCACGATGAGGATGTGATGTTTCTGAAAGTGAAAGATTGTGATGAACCATTACCTGAGGAAGGTCCTGATCCTGAGTCTCATTGGAGCATGATATTTGATGGAGCTGTGAATGCTTATGGTAAAGGAATTGGGGTTGTGATTGTCACTCCTCATGGATCACATATAACTTTTACTGCAAGGTTGACATTAGATTGCACCAATAATATGGCAGAGTATGAGGCTTGCATCATGGGTCTCGAGGAAGCTATTGATCTCAGAATTAAAATTCTAGATGTGTATGGCGATTCAGCTTTGGTAATAAATCAGATTAAAGGAGAGTGGGATACTCGTCACCCTGACTTGATCCCTTACAAGGATTATGCTAGAATATTATTACCCTTCTTTAATAAAGTTGAATTCCATCACATCCCCAGAGATGAAAATCAAATGGTGGATGCTTTGGCAACTCTGGCTTCTATGTATCAAGTGAATACTTGGAATGATATACCTTGAATTATAGTTCGGCAATTGGATAAGCCTGCTCATATGTTTACAACAGAGGAAGTAACAGATGAGAAACCTTGGTATTATGATATCAAGCATTTTCTCCATACACAGGAATATTCGGTTGGTGCATCGAATAAAGATAGAAAGACATTGAGAAGATTGGCTGGTAGCTTCTTCTTCAGTGAAAATGTGTTGTACAAGAGAAATTATGACATGGTCTTGCTCAGATGCATGGATAGATACGAAGCGAACAAGTTGATGCATGATATTCATGAAGGTTCCTTTGGTACTCATGCAAGTGGAAATTCGATGGCTAAGAAGATGCTAAGGGCAGGTAACTGTTGGCTGACAATGGAATCTGACTGTTACAAATTTGCAAAGAAGTGCCATAAATGCCAGATTTTTGCAGAAAAAATTCATGTGCCTCTGACACTTCTCAATGTTATTTCTTCCCCGTGGCCTTTCTCTATGTGGGGTATTGACATGATTGAAATGATTGAACCCAAAGCTTCAAATAGACATCGCTTTATCTTGGTAGCAATTGATTACTTCACCAAATGGGTGGAAGTTGCTTCATATGCTAATGTCACTAAGCAGGTGGTAGTGCGCTTCATTAAGAATAATCTCATATGTCAGTATGGTGTGCCGAGCAGAATTATCACCGACAATGGCTCGAATCTGAATAACAAGATGATGACAGAACTTTGTGAAGAATTCAAGATTGTCCATCACAATTCATCTCTGTACATGCCAAAGATGAATGGGGCTGTTGAAGTTGCTAATAAGAATATCAAGAAGATCATCTAGAAGATGGTTGTTACTTATAAAGATTGGCATGAAATGCTTCCTTTTGCTTTACATGGATATCAGACATTTGTCCGCACTTCCAATCGAGGTTGAGATTCCCTATTTACATGTGATAATGGCAACTAAGTTGTCAAAGGCTGAATGGGTCCAGAACATGTTTAACCAATTATATTTGATTGAAGATAAGAGAATGACGGCTTTGTATCATGGGAAGTTATATCAGACGAGAATAAATAAAGCATTTGATAAGAAGTTCAAACCTCGTGAATTCAGAGAAGGAGACCTCGTGCTCAGGAAAATCATGTCTTTTAACACTGATTCTAGGGGCAAGTTGACTCCCAATTTTGAAGGCCCGTATGTTGTCAAGAAAGCCTTCTCTAGCGGTGCATTAATTCTTGAAACTATGGATGACGAGGAGTTCCCACGTCCCATGAATGCTGATGCAATCAAGAAATACTTCGCCTAAAGAAATAAAAGAACATCTCCCTAAGTCGAAAAACCGAAAGGGCGGCTTAGGCAAAAAGGAGCGTCTTGGTAGGCCGAAAACCCGAAAGGGCGGTATAGGTAAAAATTAGAGACATAAACAGAATAAATTTTCCCACTAAAATGAAAACCCGCAAGGGAAACTTAGGCAAAAGTTAGGTACTTTCTTTGAAAGCAACTACATCAGACAAGACTTGATCATTGAAGCAACAATCTTCTCGGATCCTCACCATACTTCAAAAGAAGCTGCTGCTCAGGATTTCAAAGTTGTTAGAGAGAATAGTGGTCATTATATTTCAATGTATCTTTTCCATTATATATTACCATTTTCAGAACTTTGTAATCATCCGTGGAGTATCGCCATTCTTAGACTACCATTCTATTAATAAAGTTTGAGATTTTATTCAATTCTTTGTAATTCTTATTTTATTCTGCCTACAAAGACTCCATTTATTATTGATAGTAATTTTCAAAGCGAAAAGATTAAAAAACAAAATTGTTTTTCAAAAAGAATTTACAAATTACTTTTACTTTATACTTTATGACTCAAGAGGAAAACAAAAGTGGTGATCCCAAGAATGGACGAACTCCAGTAATTTTGGGAAGTTTTGTTTTCCCCAGGAAGGTTCTCTCAAGTCGTTTTTGCTGGTGTGTGCATGATTTCTGTGTGTTTCTCAGGTAGTTAGAGATGATACAATTGGCGTAAGGTGCGGTATTGAGCTTGTGATCCCATTGTCCCTAATCAAGTCTTGGTTCATTTTTTATTTTAGATTTGCATGGTCTGAAGCCTCTATCTCAGATTCCCCAGTGAAGTCTTCACTCATATGACGAAAGTTCCTTCTCCCCTTGCGTGCTGAGATGGAACTATTTGCAAAATGTTACTCTTTTTGTAGTGTTGGCATTATTGTTGGTATTTATTTCCCGGGAAACTAGACCAGGGTAGTATCTTTTCTAAGAAGTGTTGAGACATTTGTCAACTTTTTGGGTTTTCACCCGCCAAGTGCTGGGTATGATTTAAAATCCCCATAGGTTTGATTTCTTGCGGTAATGTTTGACTTCTTAACTCCCCAAGTTGTTATCCCCATGAGGTTTCATACTTTCTCCCCAGAGAAATTGGTGCAATACTCACTCTCAATATTGAAGAATGTATCTTGGTTTCCCTTCGACAGTGTGGTGTTTCTCTCCCTAATGAAGTCAACACGAGATCCTCAGTTGATGTTTTGACAATATGGTTTTCATCTGCCTTATTGAAATCAGTATTGCAATCTCCAGTAGAAGTACAGACCGTGAAACATTTGTTTTCCCCATTGAAGTATGTGTGATATTCCTCGGGGAAGCCTGGAGGAGGATGTTACATCCATGTATCTATATTGGTTTATTGCTATGATGCGATTACTTTCGGATTATATTCCTTCCCAGTGAAGTTAAGCCGTGAAATAGGAATCTGTCTCCTGAGTCGGTGCTTATTTTCTTATGGAATTTTCATCCTGGGTATGATTTAGCCGAGTATTGACGTTACCCGAGTTGGTTTTGTCAGGTTATCCCTAGTGTTATATGTCTGTTTTGTCAACATATACATAATAACACTCATACATTCATACATACATCATATGTAGTTGAGTTTAGCAAATTATTGCTCATTTGCATTCATTAATATCTTGTTGGCATATTACCATGTTTTGCAGAGTTGTGTTATCCTCTCTCCAATAGAGTGTCAACCTTAACCAAAAAGTATATATTCTTTCAATTTCCCCACTGAATTATTCCTTGTCGAAGAATTTTCCTTTAGCCTTCCCTACAACTCTTTGTCTGGATTGATTGGGTTTCCCTCTTTAGTTTATTTCTCAAAGGATGTATTATGGTTTCCTGTTTCATTCCGATTATTTTTGGTTTGAATCTTTGGTTCCCAATAATATTATTAATTTGGATTTCTACAAGCTTCTAGCCTTGGTTTGAGAATACGCATTTATTTTGGCACGAGAAGACTTTAGCTTCTCAACAGGAGTATGCTGGCATTTCCCCAGGAAGCCATATTTCTTTCCCCAGGAAGACATATTTCTTTCCCCAGGAAGTCTTTTTTTACAACTCCTTCTCATAACAGCAAGTAGCAGGTCTCTTTATTTGAGCTACTTGTACTTCCCTAGTAAGTCTGTTATTTTCCTAAGAGGATTCGCTTGTACTACAATGAATGGTAGTCTCGTCATTGTGGGAGATTGCTCGTTGTTTAGACTCACTTTGCTATGAGAAGTTCATTTGTTTCCAGTGATAAGTACTTGTGCCAATCATTTATTACCACCCCTAATATTGGTATTTATCGGTATTATCTTACCATTCCTATTCAGTAAAAGTCGATCTTACTTTTTTTGCTATATTCTCTATGAGTGGATAGTTTGCAGTTCATTGTCAAAATACTCCAATGGATGGCAAGTATTTTCAATATGACAGAGACAATTTGTTGAGAAATCTTTACAAGTGGAAGTCTCTTTATTTGAGACAACTTATATATTACCCTTTCCAGGAAGAATGCCTTCGTTAAAGAAGAATTTGAGACTCGTTCTAGGTGAAACGTTAGAATTTTGTGAAGCTTGTTATGGTCAATACAATTTTTTCTACCTTCAGTGGAAGTTGGTAGTTCTCCTTCAGTAAAATTAGTGTTTTCTCTTTTCACCTTCAGTAAACGTTGGTGTTATTTTTCTCTCTATCAGTAGAAGTTGGTAGTTCACCTTCAGTAAACATTGGTGTTATTTTTCTCTCTACCTTTAGTGGAAGTTGGTAGTTCACCTTCAGTAAACATTGGTGTTATTTTTCTCTCTAACTTCAGTGGAAGTTGGTAGTTCACCTTCAGTAAATGTTGGTGTCATCTTTTATCTCTACCTTCAGTGAAATTTGGTAGTTTCACCTTCAGTAAACGTTGGTGTTATTCTTTTATCTCTACCTTCAGTGGAAGTTGGTAGTTTCACCTTCAGTAAACGTTGGTGTTATTTTTCTCTCTACCTTCAGTGGAAGTTGGTAGTTCACCTTCAGTAAACGTTAGTGTCATTTTTCTCTCTAACTTCAGTGGAAGTTGGTAGTTCATCTTTAATAAATTTTGGTGTCATATTTTATCTCTACCTTAAGTGAAAGTTGGTAGTTTCACCTTCAGTAAACGTTGGTGTTATTTTTTTATCTCTACCTTCAACGAAAGTTGGTAGTTTCACCTTCACTAAACGTTGGTGTTATTTTTCTCTCTACCTTCAGTGGAAATTGGTAGTTCACCTCCAGTAAACGTTAGTGTCATCTTTTCTCTCTACCTTCAGCGAAAGTTGGTAGTTTCACCTTCAGTAAACGTTGGTGTCATCTTTCCTCTCTACCTTCAGTGAAAGATGGTAGTTTCACCTTCAGTAAACGTTGGTGTTATTCTTTTCTCTCCACCTTCAGTGAAAGTTGGTAGTTTCACCTTTAATAAAAGTTGGTGTTATTCTTTTCTCTCTACCTTCAGTGAAAGTTGATAGTTTCACCTTCAATAAACGTTGGTGTTATTCTTTTTTCTCTACCTTCACTGAAAGTTGGTAGGTCGCCTTCAGTAAAACTTTGTGTAGCTTTTTGATCTTCTACCTTCAACTATTGAGTTGGTAGTTTAACATCATTTGTGACTCAGTATCTTTTTGATCTTTTACATTCGACTATTGAGTTGGTAGTTCACAGTTCTCTGTCGATCACTTTTATCCTTTACTGTCTCTCCTCAATATCTGAGTGGATGTTACCTTGTCTCCTCCCTGGGATTTACCCCAATAGAGTCAAGTCTTTTGTTCACCAGTGATTTATTTTCCTGGTCAGGTTTCTCTTTTGACCCTTGTTTCCTTTGCTACATCCCCAGTGGTGTCTTACGTCCTTTTAGATCTTTTCATTTGCATGTGTAATCATAAGCATTGCATGGTATCTTAGGGCCAAAAAATACGGATTGTTTTATATTTAAGCATCTTCAATCGCGTCGACACGAAGATTTTAACCTTCGTATCTCTGGATAGAAGACACTTAAATAAGGGGGTTTATTGTACCCCAATTGTTTCCTCTAAGATTCCTCTATCATCTCATACCATCACAATGCAACCAGATCACAAACTAGGGTTTGGGGTATTTCTTCTACAGCATCCTGTCTTTAGGTTTGCCTACGGGAATCACCAAGATCCATGAAGAACCTTTAATGGTGTACCTTGTACAAGTATATTTTTAACTAACCTCAAAATGTGTATATTTGTCTCTTGGAATATCATACTGTAGGAAATGGCACAATTGCCTTCATCTCACCATCTCCTAACACAAAGGATCAAAACTAGGGTTTAGATTTAAATTAGGAAATCTTTGGATTTTTTGGCAATACTTGATCTCATGCTTCTCTACATGAGTCATGAGCATTTATAATTGGAAGTTTGATCATCAACTTTGGCTTGAAAAGGTTCAATTGATGAAAGGGGGTAAAATGGTCATTTTGTCAAAAGATAGCCAAAATCAACTGTTGACCAAGTGGACTTTTGGTCAACTATCAGTTCAATATCCCTTTTCTCACATTTCATGGTTAATAGTGGCAAAAATATCAAGAGGAAGTGTGAATTGAAGTTAACTTGTCAAGGAAGTTATTTGAAATTTTGGAATTTTCTTAAGTGTTCATAGGGCTGAATTTTGATTGGCCATAACTTTCTCGATTTTTAGTGAAAATGTGCAAACTTTATATGCCTAGAAAGAGGATGAAAATTCTTAAACTTTGTATTAGAGGCCTCAAGTCCAAAAAATGAAAGGAGAAAAATTTAGGGAGCTTGGAAGTTTTGGACACTTAGTGAAGTTTTGGATAAAAATGAAAAAATCTAACTTCCTCATGTTTAATTTTGAATGACCATTTGGAATCAAATCAAAAAGTTGGCAACATGAAAGTTGAATATTGAAGTTTTCTCTTTATTTTTCATTTAAGAATCATCTCAAATGGTTAAGTGTATAAAAAGATATGGTGCGTAGGATTTGGAGTTTCAAACGGCCATTTTGCCCAGTACAAGGCAAGTCACGCGCGCTAGGCCTGGCATTTTATTAAACATTTATTGGGCGCGCATTCACCATCACTTGTCTATGATAAATATTCATTATTTTGGAAAATGTCCAACATGAAAGATCAATCCCTAAATGTGAGGGACAGCCTTGCTTCATAAAGTTTCTCAAAATTCTCCCTACATCTTGAGATATAACTGTGAGAAGAAAGCACCATGCAAGCTGAATTCTTGCCCAGCACAAGGCATCATGCACGCGTAGAATGCCTAGTCAGGCATGGCATTTCATCAAGCAGTTTATAAGCATGCATTCATAGACAATTATCTCATTGATTCAAGCTTCATTTTGAAAAAATTTGAACATCAAAGTTGGAGTATGAAATGTCCTCTCCATTTTTTATTCAAACTTTGTGACATTTCATGCACCATGGAGAAAGATATAAGGAGGTAAAGATGTGATAATTAAATATAAAAGCTTGCATAGGAATGCATGGATTTTTGTAGCAACCAAGCTTCAGCCTGCCAGCATATCACTCACGCCCTCCTTACTCAATTTCCACTCTTCATTTGTTGAACAAAATGACTCTAAGTTGCTCAGCAAACAACATAAAACGTAGCACCTCACTCATTCCTCACTCTATATAAATAAATTAGATTCAACAAAGAAAGGGTTGGCAAGAAAATCAGGAGTTATCTCTCTTTCTCTCTTCCTCACAAAGCAAGCTAGCACGCATCTTCATCCTCACCGCAAATTTGATCTCTCTTCAAAATTCTCCAAAATTTCTTTTCTTCGAAGAAACTCTCACTCTTTCTCCAACCTTCATTTCTTCATATTTGGAGCTTAGGAGACAATTTTATCTGGGTTTCTCATCATTGTATTCAAAGGCATGGTGAATTTATTTTTCACTTGAAAGGTAAAATTCATATCTATATTTCTCGCTTGCTAGCTTAATTCAATGCTTTAGATCTTGCATATGTGTTGTTAGCTGGCTAGACCATAGGTATGATGTATACATTTGGCCTGATTCGAGCTTCAATGGTTTTTTGAATTTTCTACAAATTCTACTCAATTCTTGTTTTCAGTGACTTTGAGCTCTAATATCTCTTTGATCTTGCCTTATTTTTGGAATCTAAAAGTTTTGTGATGTGCTTGGATGTTTGTTGATCATGTCTTCTTTTTGAATCGTGCCAAATGGTTGAGTAATAAGAGAGAAATCGAAGCCTGAAAATGCCTTGCTTAAAACTGTCTTGCGCGTGTTTTAGAATTATTGTTTGGTAGGGATGATTGCTTGGCAATTTTTGATTGAACATTATCTCATTTGCTTTTACATCACATTTTGAAATTAACAGGTGTAATAGGCTTTTAATATATTTGAATTTTTTTGTTTTCTCTAATTTTTTTTTAATACTTTTCTTAATCCAAAAATCACCACAAAAATATTTCAAACTATATTTTCAATATATTTTCATATTCTGATTTTTTATTTTTTTAGTTTTATCATTTTATGTGTAAATAAATTCAAATAGTTTAATTAGGGTTTTTATTCATTTTAGGGTTTTAGATTTTATTATCCTATTTTTCTATTTGATCAAAAATCCATAAAAAATTATTTTTGGGCTCCTCTCTGAGTTTGCTACTTAAAAATATTTTTTGTCCAATTTTATAAAACTTTTGGATTACACATTAAAATCATTTGGACATATCATCTCTTATTTGTTTTAATTTGTTGGTTTGTGTAAATAATTTCCATTTCTCTTTTTCCTTTTGAGATAAAATTCAAGAAAAATATACTAACTGATCCTTAGAATTTTACTGACATTTAGGTTATTTTACATCCAATTTATTTGAACTTTAGGTTAATTTGTTTAATTTTAGATTTAATTTATTTCTTTTATGGTTTTGTTTGATCATTCACATTAATAGACTTAAATTTATAACTTCCCATGTGTAATGCGGTGGGAGAACTGACTTGGTTGTTTTGAGTTTGATCGACTTTTCTTTTATCCAATAAGGAAAGAGTAAAAAGAACAGGAAATACCTTTGAGATATTTTCTTGAGTTCGGGGGTAGGTTATGAAAATGGAAGGTGTTAGCACCCTTTTCATCCATAGTTATTTATGGGCTCTTAGTTTCTTGTTAGATCACTTTTGAAATTGCTTTGTTTGAAATGTGTTTGTGGTGGATTTTAAAAGTATTTTTGAAAAGCGCCTTCATTTAGGAAAACTTTGTATTTATCCTCGTCTCTATAAGAATTTATACAAAGTGTTGGACTTTTTGAAAATATTTCATGTTTTTGAAAGTGTTTAGTGTATTTTAAAAGATGTTTGTTTTTGAAGATGGATTGTGAGCAAGCAACTAGGAACGTTCTACCTGCTCTAAAGTCTTTTGTTCATTTCTCTTCCTTTGATATTTCTTTCTTACCATTGATTGGTAAGAAGCTTTATCTTTGGATGTAAAGGGATGGGCGTGGGTCATTGTATAATCATAGATAGCAATGTTGTGGGATACCTTAGCATTTTTCTTAAGGGACTAATATCATTTTGAAGGCAACATTAGTAGCGTCATCGAGGGGCTATGATCTTGTGTTTCGATTATTTTTTTCTAAAATGTCTCACATGCGTATCATGACCATTTTCTCAAGGAAATGGGTAGAGCTAACCCTAGAGGTGCAAAGTGTGCAAGTGTTTGTATTTCATGCTTGATTTATCTTGTATTAGGGTTTTCTAAGCATTGATTTTATCTTTCCATACAAACCCTAATTACTAGCATTTATATGAAAGTGATAAATTGTGGAAAGTAAATATCTTACGCTATTACATCATTTGGGGATGGGGTGTACAAATTTACAAATGGGGATTGCAAGAAATTAAACCTAATTATCTATTACAACCATATTGAACTTGAATAATGTACAAGAATTGAAATGCATATAATGTACAAGACATGAATGAAAATAAAATGAATTTGTTTTGATTTTGTTAAAGAAAATATTTTAACCTAATTTTCTAAAAGAAGACAAATAGTTAGAAGTAAGAAAATTAAAAAAAGTTAATTTTAATTAAACAAAGAAAATGAACTAAATCTAAGTTTAATATTAAGTTAAAGAAAAGAAGTTAAATAATAAAATGTTTTTGGTCTTTTTTATTTTAAGAAGTCAAATAAAAATAAACTGAATAATTTAAAATTTTAATATAATATTTTTGGTGTTTTTGATTAATAAAAATAATAATAATAAGGAAAGAAAATAAAAAATTAAAAAAAAAACAAAATATAAAATTAAAATCAGGGGGTGTTTAGAAAGTGGAAATGATGTTTGTAAGTAAAAATGAGACAACCTAGAAGTTTTGGCTGAGGCGTGCTGTTAACAAATACATAGGATAAAATGAAGAAATAAAAATAAAAAAGGTGCTCCTGGGGCTTGAACTCAAGACCCTTAACACTAATGCCTTATGCGCGCGCTCTCTACCACTGGGGTGGCTATACACCCGATATTATAAACAAAACCATAAATATGTATTACAAAATCAGTTCTAATGATGAACTTCATTTTCTTCCTCGCCCCAGTCAGAGCATCTGCAACTCATTTATTTCTCAACCAAAATGGAAAATGTAAGCGTGAAAGTTATGGAAAATTTCATCATGGTTCTAGAACTATAAAGTATTAAAATTATAAATCAGAATCAAACATGAATTTTGCAAGCCCTAATCTGAACCCTAATATTTTTAAGAAGTTCTGATCCTAAATTCTCTCTACTCAAGCCATATAAATAAAATCTATGGATATGTACAGTTTCAGAGCAACGATATCTACATTTTGTCTTTGAAAATGCAAGCCTAACAATGCCTAAATAATGAGGTGAAAATTATAAGAACTTACCTTTGCAGCTGGAGATCATGTTTTGAATGACTCTAGTTGCTGTGATGATCTGGTTAGCTTCCTTAAGTTCCCATAAAAATAACGCAATGGTTTGCTTGAGCTATGGATGGCTGGAATGTTTTGGAGAAGTCAAGATGTAATGCTCTATTTTTAAAAATGGAGGTTGATGAAGATGATGTTACAGTCTGAAAACAAAGTTTGGGATAACTTCTATATGTTTATCAAAAACTTTGTGGATGGTTTGGCCAAGAAACACACGAGGGATTTTGGAGATTAGATTCAAAAATCAGAAATGACAAGTTTTTGTGCTTGTGTTGCAATTTCGGGTTCTAGGGAGTTTCAGTGAGTTTCAGGGCTTATCCAATCCTCTTTCAGTTTGCAAATTAAGGTTTAATTTATAGGCCAAGGGTTTGGAAGCTTGGTGAAGTACAAAATCACATGTTGTGGATTTTGACTTGTGTTTGAAGCAAGCTTAGACAAACATGGTTTCAAGGAAAGGTAGGGTGGATAGAAACTTTAAACACGCTAGTTCTGAGTTTTTAGGGGACGCTTCTGCAAAAAGAACACACACAAAGCTCAAGGAGAGTGGACTTTCTGATTAAAGTCACTTTTCCAGAATGGAAGTCTGAACTTTCTTCCTTAAATGGCAAGGTGTATTGGACAAAGCTTAAATCAAGTGGTTCATAGCTCAGAAGATTGTGTAGTCTTCTGATTAAGGATAGATACACATGTTAGAGGGCCTGAAAAGTGGGATTATGCAGCATTGCTTGGAACTGGATCATATGTTCATCATGGACATGACTCATAATTTAAGAATGGATGCCCAACTTCTGATCTTCGATTCTTCCTGCTCTAGCATGATCTGAAAGAGTTCTTAGACTTTTTAGAAAGCTTTTAACATGCTCTGCAATCCCTCTTTGAATAACTTTTGCAAAATCCCATTGTAACTGTATGAAAATTGTCCCAGAAAATCTGTCAAAATTCTGACTTAAAACGCCCAGAATTTTACTAAGGTTTTAGTTTCATGGACATTTTTTCATGGATTTATAACTTGAGATCCAAGCATTTCTAGAAGAAGTTCTACCCTGCAATGTCTCTAATCTTATTGACATCTATATCTTTCATGTTGGAAGTTTTCCTTGAATCATCTTGCAACATGGTGAAAATCTGGCACAAAGTTATGAAATTATCATATTTTCTTAACACTTAATAAAATTTCTAAGTGTTTAGAATTTTAACTTTTTTCAAAGTAATCTTGAATTTTGATTTCTTGATGAACAAATCTTCATACTTTGACATTCTTTAATGAAATATGATTTTTGAAACTTGATTTTGATCCAAAAGTTAAAGTTTGACTTTTCAGTGTATAGTTGACTTTTTCATCAGTTGACCAAATTTCAATTATCAATCAATTAATCTTGAGAAATGTTTTCAACCATGCTATTAGGTTAAAATAATGCATTTGGATTCTTGATATCATATCTCAAACCATCAAGTCATGTATTTGGGTTGAAAGTCCAAAATCAAGCCTACTCAGTCAAAACCCTAATTTTGACCATTTTGCCCTTTTTGTGATTTGATCAAATTTCTTGAGGAATTGTTATCCAAACTTAACCAATTGACATATGTGATTTCAACATGTTGATATGAATCAAAATTTGTGAAGCTTAACTATGAATTGACCACAATTGACTTTTTTTCAAATGTAGATGATTTTAGGTTAACTGACCAATTGAATGAGCAAAAATGTGATCCAAAGCCTGAAACTTGATAGGAGCAATCGTGGGAGTCCAAAATGATTTATGAAAAACATATGAAGCTTTAAAGGTCCAATTGTCCTTATACAAACTCAAACCCTAATTATGAATCATTAGTGTTTGAGGAGGTATCTTGAGCTGATCAATTTTGGTGCAGTCTTGAATCAATGGAGATCTTATGAGAGAATCTTTAAGAAATTGAGAGGTCAAATTTTGGGGTATAACACCATGCCTATAAAATCAGAGATGAAGTTGTTTAGAGTGTTTGAAAATTTTGAGGTCATAAAAAAAATTTTCTGGAATTTTACAATGTGATTTCATTTTTTTCACAAATTATTCCCAAAACAATCTAGTTTAAGTCTTTTACTTGTTAGTTTCAATGTTTGAATTTTTAAAACAAAATTCCACTTTAATCCAAGAACTCTAATCCCCATTTCTGACTTTTACAGGCCTTTAGGAAGTTAGGTTTTTAATTTCATATTTTTTCAAGTTATTTTCCTATTTTTTATCCTTTTTTGACTTAGGTTTGCATTTAGGGTTTTACCTTTGATTAATGCTTGTAATTGAAAACTTTTGAACATGGTTCTTGTTTAATTCTTGAAATATCATGTCATACTGTCTTGAGGCTTATTTTGAGGACAAATTATACAACCTCATTGGGCCTTGGGTGTTGATAGGTTGATAAACCAAATCCACCAAAACGGACGAATGATATCGATGATATTTGAAACTCTAATTTCATGCATTGTATCATTTACCTCTTCATATTATCCCCCTTTATTATTGTAATATATGTTATGGGATTATTATATCTATATTATTTACCCAAATAAGAAGTACATAGATTACTATTGACCGACCTCAAAATATGTGCGACTTTTACATAAGTCCACTTGTGATTGCTTAATATAGCGCTAACTTTTGTCCCGATTTGAGAAAATGATCATTCATGGCCCAAACCCATGTTTGCAAGCCCAAGTATGTTAATTTGAACCCTTCGATCCAATAACCTTGAGAACCATTGTTAGGAGGCTTTGGTTCTACCAATCCTCTAATGAATCTTCATTAATTTTGGTCAAAGTGGATCACTTAAATATAATTGATCATTAAATGTAACGTTGAGGATTCTTAAATGGATCATATACTTGACAAAAAGAAAATGCAACTTGTTATTGGTAGGCTTTGGTTCTACCAATACCCTAATGAGTTCCAAATTCAAGTTTCAAGATGGTCATCTAACTAACCGCTAATTCCTAACAAATGACTTTATTTTATGCTTTTATCTTATCCCCTTTACTTTATGCACCATTTAATTTAGCATTTACATTTCATGCTATTTTTATATTTTCTCATTTGAGAATTTATAATCATATTATTTTATTTTGCTCACTTGAGCTTTTCATTTCTTTTTGAAGATACCTAATAATTAACTTAAACCCTAAAAAACATTAATGATACTTGGACTACTTGGTTACTATCCTTGGCATTATGAAGTGTTGGAATTTTTGGACTTAGGAATAGAAACCTTGACCTATGTTGGAGACCTTGTGACCTTAATTGATATTTTGTCTAGAGTTCATTGGGTTTACCTCAAGACATTGGTTTGTTTGTTTATTTTGTGTGCAGGTTGTTGTAATTACATAATTTATCTGTAATCTGGAATTAATCTATATACAGCCGTTACTCTGCCCAATTTTTGTGAAGACTTAATACATTTGAAGTTTGGTCTTCTCAAGAGGTTTAGTATCCATGCTTAGTTTCAATCTAAAGAATGTGAATTCTATCTTAACTCATAATGTCAAGTATTGGCTTCTTGTTGGTTAGATGGTTCTTCTTCCCAGCTTTTACCTTATGCTTTAGGGTAGTCCACTCATCTCCTCCCATTTTCTTTAATTTCAAAAATCTTCTCCCTCCTTTTGAAAACTCTTCTTGTTTCTAAACTTGAACCACTTTCATAATAAACTTGGACTTAGGTCCATGCATTTTCAAAACATTTTCATAAATAAACTTTAATCAACTTAATAATATCTTGACATTTTTTGTGAGAAGACTAAAAGTCAATCAATCTCATTCAAACCATTTTGTCACTTTGGCTCTTTACTTTAAAAAAATTCTCAAAAGATTAGACTCTTGTCAAGCCTTGTATTGATGTAAACAACTACACTTCTACAATATGTAGTGAAGTGAGATATTTTCCACTTGGGTGTTGAGTGAGGCATTGTTGATTTTAAAATCCAAGCCATATCCTGCACTTTGAGATGATGCAAATTATCCTTTCTCATGATTGTGGGTAGTAAGTATATTTTCCACACGGACAATGACGATGATGTCTTATCTCATAAATTAACCAACACATTTGTGTTTTAAATTTTTAAAGAAGAACTATGTGCACCCTGATCCCCTATTACATGGAAGGTGGTACATAGGCACTAAAGGTTCGCAACCGCGGAGGGTACAAAAATTATAAAAAATACTTCTTTTCTTATCCCCATAATATATTTTTGTATACAACATTTATAGTCAAAACACACATATTTTCAAAGAGGTTCATGCGGAGTACCGTAGATGTTTAGGGTGCTAATACCTTCCCTTTGCATAACCAACCCCCGGACTTAAATTCCCTCCCTCTCTTTTTGGGTTATTCGCTCTTTTTCCATTCCTGAGGAATCAATAAAGTGCGGTGGCGATTATTATTTGATCTGTGCGAGTCAAGTCAATCCAATGGCTTTGTCTCAATATTTCTACGGCTACAGTAGTATAGTAGAAATTAAGAGATATTGGGTGTTTTAACAATTTTAGATAATTAGTTTTAATTATTTAGAATTATTATTAATAAAATAAATAGAATATAAGGTGGGGAATTTGCAAAGGAAAAGATGTAATTAGTGAAGTGATAAGTGAGGGTAATATGAATACCATAGAAAGGGTCCAAGGGGTAAGTTTGACATAAGGGAAATTTCGAGTTTAGAACGCTTATTTTGTACGATCGCGTTTCGAGAAAAGGCAGAGAGCAGAACTAGGGCATAAGAGTACTCAGAGGAATTCTGAAGAAATGCAAAGAGAAGATCATTGGTAGCTATAATCTAAGGTAAGAGGAGTTTATCATTGTTATTATGATTTATATATGGCTTAGATAATTGTAGGTTTGTGTGGGATTTTTGTTGATGATATTAATATGATGATTTGATGATAAATGATAAAATTATGGTATTGTTTTGCAATAAATCGATGCATATGATGTATAAAAGAATGAGTTGTTAATGTATGATGAAAACACGAGTATTTGTGATAATTTGGAACCATTTCTATGTTAGAACTGCAAGAAATTGGGACGGGTGTAGTGTAGAAAACATACAGGAGAATTCATGTTCGCTTTGTATCATCGGATGAGCAGACTATTTTGTCGGGTGAAGGAACTTTTCCCTTGACGCTTCGAGTGAGAAGGAAGTTGTTGTACCCCAAAATTTGCCCTCCCATATTTTTCAAGACATGTCAAGAATCATCTCCAAGTTGTTCAAGATGGCTCAAGAGTTGGATAGTCAAATCATCTCCTAAGGCAGTCAATTCAAAATTAGGGTTTTGTGTTGCATCAAGGTCCTTACATCCAAATGACCTTAAGTGCTCCTTAATGTCCTAACGTATGCTCAAATTCAGAAGGTATCCGACTGTGTGAGTTTTCTCGAAGAAATATGGTGAAAAAAGTGTGCTGAAAGTGCAGTTTTTACGCGCTAAAAAATTCATAACTTGAAGATCGTGGCTCGTTTTGAACCCGTTCCGGTGGGCAAAATTCCGTCTTGACGTCATCTATGTTTTCATCTCTCACGGCTGGAAGCCAATTTCAATCAAAAAGTCTTCAAAAATGTGGATTTATCAAGTATTTCCGTACAGAAAATTTGTGACAGAAGTTTATTTGCGTCATGTTCAAAAAATCATAACTTGGTCGATTTTCATCGTATCGAGCTGGTTCCGGCGCCAAAATTTCAAAAATTGAGTTGGATACATTTTCACAGAAGGTATTGAGTTCAAACGGTACTCAAAAGGTCTTCGTTTTTTGCTCGGAGTGCGTGACGCGCCGAAAATCCTGAATGCTGAATATTATTTCATCTGGACCGAAACTTCGAAAATTCATAACTCGGTCAATTTTTATCGGATTGGGCTCATATTTTTACACAAGGTCACTGACTCATAGATCTACAACTTTGCTTCAAAAGTTGAGACTGGATTATGCTCCGATCAATACCAGTTTTTTATTGAATAACGTGTCAGAGTCGACACTGGAGCCCAAAATAAGTTTGTCTGAGCTGAAACTTCAAAAATTCATAACTAATTCACCGTTTATCCGATTGAGCCGATTTTCAGACAGGAGTTAGTTCTCGATATCGGCTACATTTTGTTTTCACATTTCAACTTCAAAAATTGCACTTAAGTCCCTGCGATTTAGCTTGGAAAGTGACGAACTCAAGTGAACATTGGAGGCCCAATTGCACATTCAAAGCTCATTTTCTTTACCCTAATTTCCATTATATAATCACATTCTTTTCACACAAACAAGAGGAGAGGAAAAAACCTTGCCACAACACTGTCAGAATATCAAATTCTTTCAAGAATCCTAAAACCTTGAAATCCTTATTACAAATCCCTCTCTCACTACAAACAAGCCATCCCGGTTACAAACCAACATCTCACTACAAACAAGTCATCTCAGTTACAAACCAACATCTCACTACTTCTTCAGTAAGGGTAAGGCTGGCTTGATCTCCATGATCAAAAGGGCATAAAAGCATTCATGTCACTACTTTTCCAGTAAGGATTTAACACTGCAGATTTAGACAGGATCCCATGCAGGTTCATTAAGGAACGTTGAGGCCAAAAGCCAAATGGCCAAAACAGAACAGTTTACACATGACACCAATACATGGCGAGGCAGACATCCTGAGAAGGTTAAGGAACGTTGAGACCAGAACACAAATGGCCAAAAGGCAAAACACAAATGGCCAAAACAAAGCAGTTTACACATGACGCCAACAGTTGTTTCACCGCTCCAATCAGGCCCGTATACTCCTAAATTATCTCTCTATTTTTATTATTTTCCTTTAATTAATTAATCGTTATTCTTTTTATTAATCACTAACCAATTAACATTTTTTCCTAATAAAATCAAAAACACAAAAAATATTTTATTTATTAAAATTAACTTCATCACTTTTATTTTTGTAAATAAATTAATTTAATCAATTTAACTTTAATTAGATTTAACTTTTAATATTTTTTGCAATATTTAAAATCAATTTAGAATATTAGGTTTTTATTAGCATTAATTCAATTTATTTTATTTCTTTAAAAACTCAAAAATCCAAAAATATTTTCATTATTTAATTTAATTTAATTGTTCATTTAATTTAATTCCATTTAATTCAAAAATAACCAAAAAAATCACTTTCTTTCAAAAAAGGGTCAAAACCCCAAAAAACTCGCATCCGATTTAATTTCCCGCACGCAATCCATTTTATCATATTATTGTATCTGTTTCCCGGAATGTAATAGCTCTTAATTAGGACTTTAATTATTTATCGCTTTATTTTTACTTTCCGCATTTTATTTCAAGGGTTGTTTTTGACGATGTAAATACCCGATGCCTTGTAATAGCTTAGATTTACTTTCCGCAATTTATTTTCCGCACAACTATTAACTGTTAGATGTATGTTAATTAGGCTATGTATGACAAGATCTTCTCTTAAATTAAAATCAATCGTAGCTCACCACAACATGTACAAAGATAACATAAACTGAAACCTGACACACTCGCACATGCCACTCTTAGGGTACGCCTCACTTGGTTGCCTCGACGTGGTCATTGAGTATAGGGTGTTTTAGAGGTCTCCCTCCTGTCTAAAGATCAAAGTTGCCTCGAAACGGTTGGCTCGGATAAAAAAGATCTAAGACATTAGGGTTACCGCTAAGGCGTCCTACTATTGCTTTGGTGACCACATGTCCCTATAATCGAATTGACCCGAAAACTCCAACGACGGTGCTACCTACTTCTCAATAGTGGGATAGTACTGTCTAAAGGACATTTACACAGCTTAATTTCTTTTGAGTAGGTAGAGGTTCTCAGGTACTTGCTCTTTCAAAACAAAAACAACTTTTCGCACCTACACTTTTCTGACAAAAGTTTTCAAACAACACTTCATACACTCTTGAGGACAGATACAAGAGTTAAATCGAAGTTTTCAAACAAACTTTTTCAAAACCCACAAACACAAGAAAAGCAAAAACTTTTTGAAAACATAGTGAGCAAGTACCTAAGAGCCCGTGGATAACCACGGATAGAAAGGGTGCTAACACCTTCCCTTTCTATAATCTACCTCCCGAACCCGAGAAACATCTCGAAAAGGAATTTTGATGTGCTTTTGTCCTTTCCTTGTTGGAGAAAATAAAAGACGGTGGCGACTCTTGCTTACCGCGACATTTTGCTAAACGCAAACGCGAACCAGCATTCCAAAACAGTCAGTTCTATTTCCACCGATCACAGAGCTGGCGACTCTGCTGGGGAATATTATAAGTGAGGTGTACCTTAGGATTAGATTACTATGTTTTCAATTGTATGCCTTGAATGCTTTAAATATTGTGGGCTTGTATCGGAGTTTTATAGATCCTAACCCGGATCTGGGGATACCCTTTAGAAGTAGCAACAAACTGTGAGGGAACTGTGCGGGGTATACCGACATGGTTGAAGCAGTTGCTACGTTGATGTGGCACTTTGGTGAGTATCGGTAACCCTTGAGTCAAGTCAAGGAGAGTACGGGGCCACCGCGTGGTGTCGTGAAGCATCAACTGACCTTAGAACCTTACTTGACCATCCTGGCCTCTTTAGGGGTAGTGAGATGACCGACTTTGGTGCAGTCCGAAGTTGGTAGATACTCGATACTACACTCATTGAAGGTTGTTTTCTTGGAATATTTTGGTCGCCAGTTAAGTGGCTAAATCAAAACAATGAACATAGAAAACAATCCAATGATATTGAGCTCCTTAGAACCCGGTTACTATTTTCTAGGACAGGTCTTAACCAACTGAAACTGAAAGAGGGTAGTACCTAAACTTCATGTCGGCCTAAACTCTAAGGGTTGTCTTGTGTGACTTGTGTGCCTTTACCATGTTTGCCTTTTGTGAATACTTGTGGTGTGCCTTTATCATAACATCATAACATCATAACACTACATACATCTTGCATAACGACTAACCTGCATACATCTTGCATAAGTACTAACCCATTTCAAGGATCTCAAGGGTTTGTGATGCAGGTCATGATGAACCAACTGTCTAGCAAGGGGCAAAGGGGATTTATTTTCCTCTAGCCAAGGCTGTCTGGAGGTCAAAACATGATGACTCGAGTCAGGGGCTATGACCCACTCGATATGGTGAGCCTGACTCCTGAAGAAGGACTCTTAATAACAGGAAGCTCCTTCAATCAAAGCTGCAAAATTTAAATTCTAACAGTTTTCTGTTTACCCCGCGAGATCCTTGAAAACATTGCATACATATATCATACATATCATTGCATCACAGGTCACCCTTTACAGGTCTCTCACGTTCTCGCTGTTTATTTCAGCAATGGCTTTCCAACAAGACAACCAGGATCTTCATACTCAAGAGACTCAGTTCAGGGAAATCTTCCTAAGCCTATCCAAGGGGCAGGAAGAGTTGAGAACACTCCTCATGGGGAATTTGGTCAAGAAGAGTCCTGAAGACAGTAAGGACGAATGGCTGAAACATCTGCAAGCTGAGGTAGATGCAATGAAAACCCAGATGCTGGGGCAGATGGCTCTTATCCAAGGCTTAGCTCGGGAGCAAGAAGAGTTGAGAACCGTGATCAACCAGCTTCATCAAGACAGATGCAACAGTATGAAGCAAATAGTCAAGGCTGAGGATCAAGTCATTAATCAACTTCCAAGAAGTCAAAGGTTTGGTTTGATGAAGAATAGACCTCTCCAGGGTGCCACTACCTCACAGGTCCAACAACAACCTGACCATAAGCAACGAGTTACTCTGAGGCCGTTTACCAAGCTCAACATGCCGCTGTCCCAAGCTTTGCAACACCTGTTGAACTTGAATCTGGTGACGTTGGTAGGACCTCACCCGAATCCTAAGACTTCTTCACCCAACTACAATCCTAATGTCAGGTGCGCATACCATTTTAACAGCCCGGGGCATGATACTGACGACTGTTGGAAGTTGAGGTACAAAATCTAAAACCTGATTGATGAAGGAGCATTAGAGTTCGCACAAGATGGTCAGGCTGAGTTCTTCTACTATCCCTCCAAGGTTCACCATTTGAAGTGACAAGTCCTGAGACGAGAAGACTTTTTGTTCATTGGAATTTTCAATTTGTAATTTTCCTTTGATTATTCAAACAATTATTGTCATGGCAAACTTTATTACTTTATCAATACATCGCATATGTCTGTTTTGAATCAATCCATTTGTATTCACTATATTCAATTCTTTCATTTTTTGTGATGTTCAAACTCTCGATTAAAAATTCTAAGCCTTTTGTGGGAGGATGACAAAAACAATACCACGATCTTTACAGTATGCTTTTGAACAGACCCTGCTGATGAAGTACAGGCATTGTTTCAAATCCTAAACAGTGGAGTTATAAGGAAGATAATCCCTAGTCAACCCCTTTGAGCCAAAGAAGTTGGAGTTTTTCTTTTCAAAAATTAAAACCCTTAATTATAACCTGGGGCAGGGTAGTTTTCTCAGTTGATCCAGGTGCACAACGAATGGCACCAAAGAAGTCCTTCCGAAACAAAAGACGGTGTTGGTTCCGTATAATCGTAAGGACAGGCAGTCATTATATCTCAAAATAAAAGCCCAATAAGTCAAAACCTATGAAGGAGACTTACAAAATTGGGGCATCCCGCTGACCGTAATCACAAAAGAAACAGTTCAGGCAAAAAAAAACAGGGATAATAAAAACCAAAAGGAAAGAGGTCCTACAAACCCTCAACAAAAAAAAAAGAAAGGATTGCCTATTCAAAATAAACTATCAGTATCTGAACCATCACTGATATATCAGAGCAAAGACTCAAACAAGATCTAATGCACGATTAACTGAGCTTAGGATCGAAGAACATCACGAAGAGCGGGTGGGTACAAATAAATTTTGAGCCTTTATCCTTTGTTTCTTAAACCGTGAACCAGGCCACGTTATAACCCTTAAAAGTCCTAGCTGAAGCATGGGTTAGTTCGAAAGCATACTGTTACAAAAGGTATCCTGACTCCTGTAGGGCTTGCTGTAAAATCTTGAGTTGACATCACATTTTACAGAAATTCACTTGTTTTATTGAAAACTGCATTTTCAAAAAAAACTTCAAGACAGACATAAGCTTTGCATTCTGAAAATAATATTGTTTGCATATGGCTATTTGTTCAAACAACATAGAAATTCACACGACGAATATTTAGTGAACAAAAACCTTCTCAATAAAAAGAGTCACCTCAAGTGGAAAAAACACTTCCAACCAGGGGGCACGGTATGATCATTGTCCATCATCTGGGGCAGTCAAGTCAAGATTCAAGGAATCTCTCAAGATGCCAAATAGTCAGGGGCAAATCTCCGCCTGAGTCACTTGAGACATTGAACATGAATTCCAGCAACGAATCTTGCCTGATCAAACATCTTCTGGTAGTATGGCAACACAATACTACTGACAGTGACAACTCCCTGCACTCTGAGAACGTGGACATAGTCAAAAAAATACTACGCATAATCAAAGACCCGCTAGGTCGACAGGCCTAGGCAAAAATAAGGGCTTCCCAGCGAACCAAAAGGGTTCGGGCAAAAATAAGGGATGAAAATGAAAAAATCTGTACACCCGGCAAGTCGAAAACCTGAAAAGGCGGCTTGGGAAAAAAAGGGTATCCCGATGGACTGAAAACCAGAAAGGACGGTCCAGGCAAAAATTAGGGATCAAAGCGTACGGTTGTGTCTCGTCATCTCGTCACTTGCCTACCAGAAGAAGATTTTTCAATCGGCAGTTATCAAACACCTCATAGGCCTTCTTCTCCCGCAGAAACTGGGGCAATAAGAATTGTCCGAACTGTACAAGCTGCTCCGTCCTCCAGGTACCAAGATAGATTCAGCTGAAGAATATGACCGATATACCTTCACTCCCCACGGAGTAAGACAATAATGGAAACTCTCCCCACTGAGACCTGCCACTATGAACAAATCAGCCATACTCTCCCCAAGCAGAGTTGGTCTCCCATCAACCCTAAAAAGGCAGTGTCCCCAGCAAGTCAGTAATACTCTCCCCCGAGTAGAGTTGGTCTACCATCAGTCCTGGAAAAGTTGGGTATCCCCAGAAGATCTTAATATTCCTCAACAGAGTATAAGAATGTTCCTCGGCGGAATACCAGATACCCCCAGTGGAGTCATTTCCCAGCGCAGTCTGAAAAAGCTTCCCCAATAGAGTTAAATCATCTTACCCAGTAGATTCTGGAAGCTTGTCCCCTGTAGAGTACAAATGCATCTCCCCAGCCATATTCAGAGGTTATCCCCCACAAGAGTCTAACTGGGTTATCCTCAGCAAGTTGCAGCTGAAAGATCATCCCCAGCAAGGTTCTTTCTATCCCCCAGCGGAGTTCGTCATCAAAATCTCCAACAGAGCTTATCAACGGAATCCCCAGCGGAGTTATCATTAAAACTCTCAGCATCTCTTCCCCACTGAGTGTTTCCCCTCGGAGTAATCTCTTCAACAGGTTTATTCCCCAACGGAGTCATCTTCTCCTACAGGTTTATTCTTGCAATCAGCTTCGTTCATCATCCCCAGTGGAAACGAAGAATTCAACTCTTTTCTCCAGCAGCAATCTGGGATTTATTTTCCCCAGCTAAAACATCACATCCTCATACATCATGATACATGCATATACGCATCATACGAGTAAAATCTCAGTTATTTTTTAGAACATCATGACATCATGCATTTCATACATCATGACATTGCATACTACTAACTCTTTACCTTTTCAGGAAAGATCAATCAACAGACAAAGATCATCATTCCTGCTAGAGATAGTTCAGATGTGACCCAGATTTGGCGACATTCTGATACTTATTCCAGATTTCCTTTCAGAGACAGCTTAGAGATGCTCCAGACCCGGATGCTATTCTATTGCTTATTCAGATTTTCTTTCAGAGACAGCTTAGAGATGCTCCAGACCCAGATGCTATTCTATTGCTTATTCAGATTCAAACTTCTAAAGACAACTTAGAGATGCACCAGACCCGGATGCTATTCTATTGCTTATTCCAGATTCCTTCCAGAAACAGTTCAGATGCGACCCAGATATGGCAACATTCTGATACTTATTCCAGATTCAATCAAAAGATGATTACCATCAGCCTTCTTAAGTTCCAGATCAACACCTGTAACTAGCTAGGAAATATCTGTGAACGACTGATTGTAGATCTATACCTGAAACCAGACAGGAAAGTTATCTACATGAAGAGATTGAAGATTAATACCTGAAACCAGACAGGAAACCATCTTTCTTTCTCAGGTCAGAGATTAATACCTGAAACCAGACAGGAAAACTATCTCCTCGACCCACCTTTCAAGTTCCAGATCAACACCTGTAACTAGCCAGGAAATATCTGTGGACAACTGATTATAGGTTAACACCTGAAACCAGACAGGAAAACCACCTATATAAAGAGATTGAAGATTAATACCTGAAACCAGACAGGAAAACTATCTTTCTTTCTCAAGTCAGAGATTAATACCTGAAACCAAACAGGAAAACTATCTCATTGACCAGCCTTCTTAAGTTCCATATCAACACCTGTAACTAGCCAGGAAATATCTGTCAACGACTGATTGTAGATCTATACCTGAAACCAGACAGGAAAGTTATCTACATTGAAGAGATTGAAGATTAATACTTGTAGCAAGCCAGGAAAACTATCTTTCTTTCTTAGGTCAGAGATTAATACCTGAAACCAGACAGGACAACTATCTCATCGGCCAACCTTTTTCAAGTTCCGGATCAACACCTGTAACTAGCCAGGAAATATCTGTGGACAACTGATTATAGATCTATACCTGAAACCAGACAGGAAAGTTATCTACATGAAGAGATTGGAGATTAACACCTGTAACAAGCCAGGAAAACTATCTTTCTTTCTCAGGTCAGAGATTAATACCTGAAACCAGACAGGACAACTATCTCATCGGCCAACCTTTTTCAAGTTCCAGATCAACACATGTAACTAGCCAGGAAATATCTGTGGACGACTGATTGTAGATCTATACCTGAAACCAGACAGGAAAGTTATCTACATGAAGAGATTGAAGATCAATACCTGTAACAAGCCAGGAAGACTATCTTTCTTTCTCAGGTCAGAGATTAATACCTGAAACTAGACAGGACAACTATCTCCTCGACCACCCTTTCTTAAGTTCCGGATCAACACCTGTAACTAGCCAGGAAATATCTGTGGACGACTGATTGTAGATCAATACCTGTAACAAGCCAGGAAAGTTATCTACATGAAGAGATTGAAGATCAATACCTGTAGCAAGCCAGGAAGACAATCTTTCTTTCTCCAGTCAGAGATTGATACCTGTAACCAGCCAGGACAACTATCTCATCGGCCAACCTTTTTCAAGTTCCAGATCAACACCTGTAACTAGCCAGGAAATATCTGTGGACGACGGATTGTAGATTAATACCTGAAACCAGACAGGACAACTACCTACTTGACCATCATGAAGTAACCCTACACCGGTTCCTACTCTTCCAAGATGCAGTTTTACACGGACTCATCATCAGGCAACCCTACACAGGTTCCTTCTTTCAACCTACCAAGTTACAAACATTCCCCGATGGCATCTTTAAGCCCATCTCCACAACTATCCATTACATTCCCAGATGGCATCTATAAGCCCATCCCCGACAAGATTCTGTCACATCTCCAAATGGAATCTATAAGCCCATCCTCCTATCCATCATATCTCTAAATGGCATCTGTAAGCCCATTCCCGATATCACATTGCTGATACAACACCATGCGAGTGCAAAATTCTGGGCACTCTAGTGTTCAATTATCTTCCACCTTCGGATCACGAAAGGCTCGAAAGACAATCTATATCCTCAGGTTTAAGAGAATTGAACAGGGACAACTGTTGTACCCCAAAATTTGCCCTCCCATATTTCTCAAGACATGTCAAGAATCATCTCCAAGTTGTTCAAGATGGCTCAAGAGTTGGACAGTCAAATCATCTCCTAAGGCAGTCAATTCAAAATTAGGGTTTTGTGTTGCATCAAGGTCCTTACATCCAAATGACCTTAAGTGCTCCTTAATGTCCTAACGTATGCTCAAATTCAGAAGGTATCCGACTGTGTGAGTTTTCTCGAAGAAATATGGTGAAAAAAGTGTGCTGAAAGTGCAGTTTTTACGCGCTAAAAAATTCATAACTTGAAGATCGTGACTCATTTTGAACCCGTTCCGGTGGCCAAAATTCCGTCTTGACGTCATCTATGTTTTCATCTCTCACGGCTGGAAGCCAATTTCAATCAAAAAGTCTTCAAAAATGTGGATTTATCAAGTATTTTCGTACAGAAAATTTGTGACAGAAGTTTATTTGCGTCATGTTCAAAAAATCATAACTTGGTCGATTTTCATCGTATCGAGCTGGTTCCGGCGCCAAAATTTCAAAAATTGAGTTGGATACATTTTCACAGAAGGTATTGAGTTCAAACGGTACTCAAAAGGTCTTCGTTTTTTGCTCAGAGTGCGTGACACGCGGAAAATCCTGAATGCTGAATATTATTTCATCTGGGCCGAAACTTCGAAAATTCATAACTCGGTCAATTTTTATCGGATTGGGCTCATATTTTTACACAAGGTCACTGACTCATAGATCTACAACTTTGCTTCAAAAGTTGAGACTGGATTATGCTCCGATCAATACCAGTTTTTTATTGAAGAACGTGTCAGAGTCGACACTGGAGCCCAAAATAAGTTTGTCTGAGCTGAAACTTTAATTCACCGTTTATCCGATTGAGCCGATTTTCGGACAGGAGTTAGTTATCGATATCGGCTACATTTTGTTTTCACATTTAAACTTCAAAAATTGCACTTAAGTCCCTGCGATTTAGCCTGGAAAGTGACGAACTCAAGGGAACATTGGAGGCCCAATTGCACATTCAAAGCCCATTTTCTTTACCCTAATTTCCATTATATAATCACATTCTTTTCACACAAACAAGAGTAGAGGAAAAAACCTTGCCACAATACTGTCAGAATATCAAATTCTTTCAAGAACCCTAAAACCTTGAAATTCTTATTACAAATCCCTCTCTCACTACAAACAAGCCATCCCGGTTACAAACCAACATCTCACTACAAACAAGCCATCTCAGTTACAAACCAACATCTCACTACTTCTTCAGTAAGAGTAAGGCTGGTTTGATCTCCATGATCAAAAGGGCATAAAAGCATTCATGTCACTACTTTTCTAGTAAGGATTCAACACTGCAGATTTAGACAGGATCTCATGCAGGTTCATTAAGGAACATTGAGGCCAAAAGCCAAATGGCCAAAACAGAACAGTTTACACATGACACCAATACATGGCGAGACAGACATCCTGAAAAGGTTAAGGAACGTTGAGACCAGACCACAAATGGCCAAAAGCCAAAACACAAATGGCCAAAACAAAACAGTTTACACATGACGCCAACAGTTGTTTCACCCCTCTAATCAGGCCCGTATACTCCTAAATTTTCTCTCTATTTTTATTATTTTCCTTTAATTAATTAATCGTTATTCTTTTTATTAATCACTAACCAATTAACATTTTTTCCTAATAAAATCAAAAACACAAAAAATATTTTATTTATTAAAATTAACTTCATCACTTTTATTTTTGTAAATAAATTAATTTAATCAATTTAGCTTTAATTAGATTTAACTTTTAATATTTTTTGCAATATTTAAAATCAATTTAGAATATTAGGTTTTTATTAGCATTAATTCAATTTATTTTATTTCTTTAAAAACTCAAAAATCCAAAAATATTTTCATTATTTAATTTAATTTAATTGTTCATTTAATTTAATTCCATTTAATTCAAAAATAACCAAAAAAATCACTTTCTTTCAAAAAAGGGTCAAAACCCCAAAAAACTCGCATCCGATTTAATTTCCTGCACGCAATCCATTTTATCATATTTTTGTATCTGTTTCGCGAAATGTAATAGCTGTTAATTAGGACTTTAATTATTTATCGCTTTATTTTTACTTTCCGCATTTTATTTCAAGGGTTATTTTTGGCGATGTAAATACCGGACGCCTTGTAATAGGTTAGATTTACTTTCCGCAATTTATTTTCCGCACAACTATTAACTGTTAGATGTATGTTAATTAGGCTATGTATGACAAGATCTTCTCTTAAATTAAAATCAATCGTAGCTCACCACAACATGTACAAAGATAACATAAACTGAAACCTGACACACTCGCACATGCCACTCTTAGGGTACGCCTCACTTGGTTGCCTCGACGTGGTCATTGAGTATAGGATGTTTTAGAGGTCGCCCTCTTGTCTAAAGATCAAAGTTGCCTCGAAACGGTTGCCTCGGATAAAAAAAGATCTAAGACATTA
This sequence comes from Vicia faba, assembly GCA_948472305.1. Classification (NCBI taxonomy): domain Eukaryota; kingdom Viridiplantae; phylum Streptophyta; class Magnoliopsida; order Fabales; family Fabaceae; genus Vicia; species Vicia faba. The sequence goes on along the minus strand of OX451738.1, from coordinate 68,152,251 downwards.
GGGTTACCGCTAAGACGTCCTACTATTGCTTTGGTGACCACATGTCCCTATAATCGAATTGACCTGAAAACTCCAACGACGGTGCTACCTACTTCTCAATAGTGGGATAGTACTGTCTAAAGGATATTTACACAGCTTAATTTCTTTTGAGTAGGTAGAGGTTCTCAGGTACTTGCTCTTTCAAAATAAAAACAACTTTTCGCACCTACACTTTTCTGACAAAAGTTTTCAAACAACACTTCATACACTCTTGGGGACAGATACAAGAGTTAAATCGAAGTTTTCAAACAAACTTTTTCAAAACCCACAAACACAAGAAAAGCAAAAACTTTTTGAAAACATAGTGAGCAAGTACCTAAGAGCCCGTGGATAACCACAGATAGAAAGGGTGCTAACACCTTCCCTTTCTATAATCTACCTCCCGAACTCGAGAAACATCTCGAAAAGGAATTTTGCTGTGCTTTTGTCCTTTCCTTGTTGGAGAAAATAAAAGACGGTGGCGACTCTTGCTTACTGCGACATTTTGCTAAACGCAAACGCGAACCAGCATTCCAAAACAGTCAGTTCTATTTCCACTGATCACAGAAGTGAAGGTCATGGGGGGAAAATATAGCCCCTGGAATATGTGTGGAGGTGGATGACTCACCCAATCTTCATTGGGTGAAGGGGAGGTGAAAGGGATCTTGTCGGGAAAGTGAGTAGCTTCGTCGAGCGAAGGAAGCAGAAGAAAAACAAGATCCTGGAATTTTGTATTGGGGAAGGTTTTCGTCCCGTCCTCTTCGGGCTCAGGCGAGCAACCTGCTTCGTCAGGAGAGCCTCGGGTGAGGGACATAATGAAGAATTTTAAAAGTGTTGTAACTTGAGTTTCAAGACTTTGTTTAACGTGTCGTTTAAAGTGTTAGGAAGCTAATGTGATGGACTATAAGTGTGTAAGATGAAAAGAATCATATGATGTGTTTCCAAATGTCTATGTCTTAATGCATAGGATGATTTTATGATTGTCCTATTATGATGTATGTGTATATGATGAATTGTTGTTGCTATGATGATGCCATGTTCTGTTATGAAGTAAATAATGTTGTTGTGATGAATGAAGTGATGATTGCATGTTTTATATGCATACATGACATGTGAAGATAATTATACGATAATTATATTAATGATGATGTGTTTTGACTAGCAGTGGTCGTGTTTTATTATGTTGTTGCATATCATACATTCATGGCATATGTTAGGACTCCAGTCCAGTAATGTTGTTAGGACGATTGGTCCAGTGATGGTGATAGAATGTTGGTCTAGTGATGGCCTCAATCCTATAGTGTGGATTGAGTGTAATATTATGATGTGCTCTGGTTCCAAGCAGGAATCGATCTTGTTGGCTGTGATCTTTGGAGAAACAATGATTGAGTCATCAGTGAAGTTTTAGTACCACATGCATGAGTCTAATGAAGTTACATTGAATTCTTTGTGGTATTTCATAATGATTGATTAAGTGATGCTTTGTGAATGTGTGAACTAATGATGATGATAATTGTTGACCGATGATATGGGGATGCTATAAGTGAAGAATGAGGTGAAGTTGTGAGTATAATATGAAGTTTTGATGATGTGTGGTTTCTTGCTATTATGTTATAACTACTATATTTATTCTTTATGTATTTTATAATGATTATGATTACTCACCCTTTCTTCTTGGAAATATTCTCTCTTTATGTGGGTAACTTGCCGGTGATCAGAAATAGTTCGTTGAAGCTTAGAGGATAGCTTTGGTGTGTGTTGTTTAATTTTGTTAATTTTAGAAGGTCTTGCTCTGATATGTAACATCGGGGTTGGGAACATTTTTTTTAAACTATTATGTTCTATTTCTTACTTTGAGATGATGGGTTACCTTTCATGGTATTTAATTGTTTGAATTATGATTCTTGAACGATGATGTTCGAGGAAGGCTCTATGAAGTATTTTTAATAAAGATGTTGAGACTATGATTCCGCTGCAATGATTTTGAATTTGATAATTTATGATGTTAAAGTAATAGTTATTTTAAACATTTTAAAAACCCGTGTTACAGAGCAGGATGGTTTATATGATATTTATACGAAGATGTGACATCCTTGTTGTGATTGATTTGAATTATTTGCGTAAATTATTCTCGAAATATATATGGGTTTAGAAGGGTGTTACACCCTAATCCCTATGAACAATGTAATAATGTAGGATGTGTGCTTGTATGATTGAATGCTTATACGAGATGCATGCTAAAAAAGATAAAATCAAACAAGTAGAAAAAAATTTCAAAAACAAAGACAAGACAAAAGCTTGGTCCAACGCCAAGCTATTTTCAAAAATAAATAATTGAACTTATTTCTTACACTCCCTCCTTAGGATTCCTATATATTTATCCCTCATATTACCCGGAAGTCGAGTGCTTAGGCCTTCACAATCGACTTCAAACAATTCTTCATCACTACTCTACCATCATAAACCAATTAAGCAAGCCTTGTATGTCTTTGTCCATAAGTCGATGTGCTTAGCCATGTTACAACCGACCTACCTTTACCTAATCCACCTCCCTTCACGTCTTACCACACATTTCATTCATAATACAATAAAACTAAAACCTTGGTCCTTGTACCAAGTGCCTTTTCAAAAAACTATTTTCTCAATAAACTTGGAATGATCATGGAATTGTTAGGTGAAGTCCTTGTCTTATCCTAAGTTGTTTGATACTATGCAAATGTTATTTTCTAAACATAGATAATATAACAAAATAAGGCAAGAAAAAGACTAAAGGTTTGTTTACCCAGTTCGATCAAATGATCTACCCTGGGGGGATAGAGAAACTCTCTAATTCATTATACTCAGAAAGTTGTTACAAGAGATTACAAATGAGTTACAAGAAAATAGTTTTTGCCTTCGAGGTTCCCAAGAACAACCCTATTTTCTACCCAAGTATTTCTCAACCTCTCCAACTCTCAATAATATAAGCACACAAGCCCAATGTGTAAAAATTATTTCTGATTAACCTTAGATAACTCCAAGGATTTCCCTAAATATTTGCCTTTCTAAGGTTTACCTTGAGAAGTCCCTAAATCAGTGGTTTACCCTTTTAGTATAAACTCTAAGATTCGTCCCCCTTTCAAACATAAAAAAATACATATTTATAATTACTAAATCCAACCGATCCATAACAATTCCAAAACACATCTTATTAATTTTTAGATTAAAAGATATTATTATAATCTTATAATATCTCCCAAATATTATAAATATATTATAATATCTCTTATATATATTATATGATCTATAAATTAATATAAAATATTCTAACATGAATGGATCCATGAACTAAATCAATCGAACCCGATACCCGTGAACCGCTCAGACCAAACTATTCTTAGCCTTCTTGATTTTTGGAAATCTCGAAATATGTTTTCTTTCTCTTCACCAACAAAGCTTTTAAGGATTACTTCAACATGTAATAATCAAAATAGAAATGTAAAACAAAACCATTGAGTCAATAACCATCTTGGAATACAACTTCAAAGGAAAGTTTGTGTGGGTCTTGAATAGGTAGTGTGTGAAAAGTTACAAAGTCAAGTTGTTGTAGTTATTTGTTTTGGGGAAAAATAACATAAACATTTTGTCAACATAATAGTGAAATTTTATCAGAAGTAAAGTTGTTAGAGTTCTTTGTTTTGGGGGAAAAATAACGTTAACATTTTGTCACCGTAATAGTGAAATTTTATTAGATTACAAATGTAGGGCAAACATAGTTAATGTAGAATTTAAGGCCAACCATTTGTAATTAGTGAATTTGTCAAACATTCATTTCATGCAACTTCATGCTCATATGTTCCATCATACAATTTCCATTTAGTATTTATATGGTGACCAAATTCGTGGACAAATAAAGGATCAATTTCAACACGGGGCTGTCAAATTAAACACAAGATCTTAATATTAAGGTTCAAGTTTATTAATAAAGGAACAATGTAAGTTATGTTTGGAATAAAATAAAATATTACACAATTAATGAGTTATGAGATTTCTTCATAGGAAGTAATCTTACAACATTTGGAAGAACAAGTGTGGAAAAGGAACCCAATAGTGGTTTGTTACCAAATAGCTACCACAAGGATTCTTCAATGCATCTCATGGTAAGTTTTTGATGTTTATTTAAATTTGTTTTATGAAGAGAATCGAAATTGGTAACTGGTTATTATAAAGAAAAAATGAATGAACTAGTATGACAGGAAAGAGTATAAGTGATTTAAATTGAACCAAAATAATAAATTTGAATTGGAATCAACTATAATATACATTGTGGACATATTTGTAATAATCTAAGTAATCTATTACCAATATTATGGGTAACCAAAAAGCTCCATATGATAGAGTCAAACGTCATTCCATATTTAAGTGTATGTACATAACAATGTATTATTTTATCATGGAGCCGCATGACATAATATAAAAATAGGTAGCTTAACCATTTCATTAATATCTCAATTGTAATCCTTTATACCCATTACTATACCAAATTATGTAGGCTTTTAATACCCTCTTGGAACCCAACCTAGGAAGAATAATTAGGATTGATTATAATATGCCAACATGAATTATGGTTTCATACATATGTTGAGAATGAGAGGTGCAGAGAAAATGGAATCAAGGAAATCAGTTGTTGCCTCACAAAGAAGGTAATTAAAAAATAGTAATGCTTACATGTATCTGACTTCTTTAATAAAACAAAAAAAATTGTATAGACTTAAAAGTTCTTATACATAGAAAGGTTACTTAAATATTTAATGGTGTTTAAAGTTGCTGCTCTAGACCATATGACAATCATGATGATCATATTGAAAACATAAAGCTTAATATGGATATCATAAAGGCTGAAAATGAACCACGTAATGTTCATATGGAGTTCATTGGGCTGAAATATGATATTGAAGAGAATGAAGATACATAAGTTGAGTCAGAGGGTGATTAGGTGGATTATGAAGAAGATGAATATGAGTTTTATTGGCAAACAAGAACCAGTTCAGGACTAAAGGGCAAAAATAATGTGTTGGAAATACATATATGATCACATTGTGTTAGAAATATTGTAGAACATATTATATGTTTATTGAGTGTGCGATTAAGAACCATAGTAAAATAGATTTGATTGACGTTGAAAATTGAAATCACTGATATTGACGTACACACAGCTAAAAGAACGAAGATGAAATGTTTTTAGGGAATAGATGTTATGAGTATGCAAAACAGAAAAAGCTCGGAAAAGGTGATATGTTGGGATTTACATTTGACATTCATGCAGAAAAGATGTATGTGTAAAAGATAAACCATTTATTTCAGTAGTAGAAGGTGAAGAAGGTGGACTCCGTTATGTATTTTTGTAACATTTTTACCATAATGTTGTAATTTCTTTATATGTAATGTCAACCAAATAGTTTATATGTAATGAAATCATATGTGTTTACCATGTTGTACTTTATGACATCTATGATATATAATTATATTGTTCCTATAATGAGTTAATCCAATACTTTGTTGAGTTGGTATTTTCAATAACCATGTTTATATGCCCCTTGTTGCATGAATGAAATAAAATGTATTCCTCATTGACATATCATATCAGACATTATCTTCAAACAAGGAGACGAAGATTTTGGAAATAAAAATGTTGGACGTATTTTATACTTCACATAAAAACCCTAATTTAATGTTGTAGAAATGAGTAGGCATGCCATGACAAAGTTCTGCAACTCACATGTAGCTTTCCCAAACAGTACTAAAAAAAGTCGCGTGTTAACAAAGGAAAAATGAGATTGTAAGGAGTTAGAATTGTTGGTTCACTGCATCATGCCTCATATTACTTAGGAAACAAACCAAAAGAATTAAAATTTATTAATTGATCAACGTGAGGATATGAGAAGTAAAATATATCTGAGGCAAAATAATGTTTCATGGATACCAAAATAATAACAATGAACTCTATGTTAGTAGCAGGAAATAATCTTTAAATATGACAGTATCAAAAGATTAATATATATCAACTTTATGTGCGAACTGTAGTCTAAATTCTATGATGAAAGAGACGACTTTTACACAGTTGGCTATACACAATGGTTAATCGATAGTTACAGTACTTCTTAAAGATGACTTTATATTATTTAATAACATTATTTGAAATTCTGGCACGCACAATATATCAGAAGTCAAGATAGATGTCTCAACAACACACAATGTCAAGACATATGTTATAACATATGCTGACAGTACAACAACAATAACAACAATGCATAATTTAAAACTTGCAGAAAAAAAGAACTAAATTATATGTTACCCCAGTTTGGTACAAACTCACCTACTCTAGGGGCTACCAAGCCAGGAAGGAAATTCACTATTAATAGTACTAGTTTGAAGATAAACTCCCCCGTTTACAACTTTCCGCCTAATCCCTACCAAGTGCAACTTCTACATAGATCCTCCCTAGATATGAGAAATCGCCATCTCACCTCCAATCACCGCAATGGTAAAATACATATCCCAATCACAGGGGTTGTCTATAAACAAATCACAATCACAACAACTTGAAACCAAAACTAAACCAAAGTATATACTTTAATCACAATACTCAAACTCTTGCTTCATAGCTTTGAGTGAGAATAATAACTTGACAAACTGTCAAGTAATAATAAGTCAACACAAGTACATCAAGAGATGTACAAGGACGTACAAACAAAACAAAAACTTTCTTGAAGAACCCTCTGACCACAAGGCTGAGAAAATACGACTTCCCCTTATTTTCAGATCGCTTACATCATTAGGTCTAAGTAGTTTCTTTAAATACTCCTCAACAACTCTTGGGCCTTGCAGTTGCGCCCAAATATTCCTTATTATCCATGCTGAGGGCTACACAAATCTGTACAAGAAAATCTCCATGAATCTTGAATAAAACAAAAAGTTTCCTAATTAGTCTCAATCAACCAATTTTAGCAACCCCTGTACAAATGGAGATAATATTTGTTCCAGATTAAAAAATCCTTGACCGGAAAAAATCAATAAGATAAACCAAAACAAATCTCACATAATCATTTTAAAACTGTCAAGAATAAATCAAACAGCATAACCTACTGCACCAGACCAATATGTCATGGCATTGTCTTCGATATTTGTCTGAAAATAATATAACAACAAACGTGTTATGACAGACCATGCTTTAGCAAAAAATATGCCAATCCAATAAACATGGTACTAACACTATTGAAAATATGACATTATATTTATATAATACACATAACAAGACATTAAAATATCATGAAAAGGTAATTTTGAAGTCACATTCACGACCCTTGTTGATTATGCTGACACACACAACTTTAGTATTCTGACATGGAAAAAACTTCATTGACGCAATCTCAAAAATTCAATCCCTTTTCACAAGTATTATGCAAAATAAATTTTGTAACACGGGTAATGTCATAGCTTGCACGATTTTCGAAACAATTTATCATAATACCAACAGTGGTAAATGTAGAGTAATATATTGTGTATCAAATCTTGAAAAAGTTCATTCTTTCTTACATTATTTTGTTAGAAAACTTAGACAGTGGCTTTTCCTTAAGGCCTTAAAAATGGTTAGTAAACCATAAACAATAAACTATGTGATGAAATGTTATATATCTAAAAAATTAGTGGAAATTAGATAAATTACATTCACATTCTGTTTAACATATTTTGTAATTTAAATAATACAACTTAAGTAGAAATCTTGTTGACAATAAAATTGGATGGAAATTTATGATCTGTGTGGCACCCCAAAATTTTCCCTCTCACTTATCAAGAATTTCCTCACAAGATCTTTTTGACTCAAGGCTGGATTAGGGTTTGACCAACTCAAGACATCTCCTCATGCACTAATGACCAAAATTAGGGTTTGAGTTTGCACAAGGATTTTTGGACTATCAATGCTTCATATGACTTTTAAAGATCATTAGGGATCCCCAAGATTACTCATGCCAAGTTTCAAGCCTTGAATCACATTTTTGATAAGTCAATTGGACAGTTGACCTAAAAATCAACTGTATTGGGGGAAAAGTCAACCATGGCCAATTTACAGTCAAACTTCATAATTTTTTATCCACATCAACATCTTAGACTCATATGTATCATTTGATCAAGTTTGGACCACAATTCCTCAATAAATTTGATAAAATCATCAAAAGGTCAAAATGGTCAAAATTAGGGTTTTGACTGAGAAAGGGCAATTTCTGATTTTTGACCTAGTAAATGGTCAATTGGTTTAAAGCATGATCTCAAGAGTTAAATTACATCATATTTACCTAATTAAATGATTCAAAACATTACAAATTCATTAGATTGACAGATGAATTTTTCAGTCAACTGATCAAAAGTCAATTGTATACTGAAAAGTCAAACTTTGACTTTTTGGTCAAATTCAAGTGCCAAGGATCACAATTCGTCAAAACATGTCAAAATGTGAAGATTATTGATCAAGAAACCAAGGACTTAAGATTTGGTTTTGAAAAGTTGAAAAATTTTAACTTAGAAAATTTTCTAAGTATAGAAAATTTCTTATTTTTTCTCAACTTTGAGCCAAATTATCACCATGATGCAAGATGATTCAAAGGAAACTTCCAACATTAAAGTTGTAGATCTACTTGAAATCTACAACTTTGATTCACACAATTTCTCCTAAAAAATGATTGGATCTCAAGATATACTTTTGTGAATACATGCTCATGAACTAAAATAACTTAGTGAAATTTTGCCCTAGTTAGGCAGGTTTTTGACCTAACTTTATGCCAATTTTTCATATAGTTCTAATGGGAATCTTTGAAAGCACTTCAAAGACGGGTTGTATAGCACATTGCAAGCTTTCCAAAATGTCACAGAACTCCTTGAGATCATTCATGAGTAGGTAGAATCGAAGAGATGAAGTTGGCAATTTCTCACTTTGATTTCAAGCCATTTCATGGAGAACAAAAATTCAAATCCTCAAGCATGATGAACAAATCTTGATTTGAAGGCTCCTAACTTGTTTCTCACTCCATAACTAAATGATTTCAAAGATGTTGGAAGCTTTAGGACAAGCATTGAATGCATTGTTCAAGGATAATTCCATTTTTGGCACAAATGTTTCACTTCCATTTTGATAAAGCACAACTTTTGCAATTTTCCACTCCTTGAGCTTTGCGCTTGTTCTTTTAGAAAACACAAACCCTATAGACCAAAAGAAATGTGTCTAAAATCTCTACCAACTCAGATCAGGCTTGTACAAAGACATAGAGACTTGTCTCCTCACTTTTCTTCAAAAGCAAGTAATAGAGCCAAAAGGCTATAACTCAAAAACCTGATGTGGAATTGATCAAAAACCTTTTCTATACTTACACACAAATACATTACAACCTAGAACGCGATGGAAAAAGCTCAGAAACTCTCCCAAACACTCTATCACTAAATATCTGCCATAACTTACAGTTTTGCACCTTACATAGTAATCTCAAAAACCACTCGTGCGTTTTGAAGTTGAAACACCTAAACACTTAATATACATCATATCTAAGTGTTTCAGACCCTTGTTCCTTCACTGTAACTCTTCCTCCTCCATCTTCCATTTTTACATTTAAATCTTGCAGGTTGACTTGAGTAGGGAGATTCAGGAACCTTCAAGGCAAAGTAAGGATTGGAATACACTCAGGGAGGTCCAGGCAAGCTAAACAGATTCCCAGACCTTCTCAAAACTTGCCCAAACTCCATTCACGATCTCAACTGAAAGAGGTAAAAACTCAAACTTCTATCTCTTCATACAAGCATCCTTAGGTCCTGATTTGTGAAAGAAAGATGTAGATATCCTTGCCCTAAAGCTAACCATATTCATATATTTCATTTATATTAACTATGCATAGAGAATTTTGGATTTGAAATTTTTGTAAAAATTAGGTTTCAAATTAGGGCAAGTAAAATTAGCTTTGATCTTTGATTGTTAGTTTACATGAGTTAGATGGTTGAACTCGTGGGCAGAAACCCTATGATTTTCATGTTTGGACTTTCCATTTACATGGAGAAATGAGAGTGTTATAGGTGGTCCGGCCATGGCTCAAGGTAGAAGATGAAGTTGCCTTCAGGGGCGTTTTATAATATATATTTATGCCTTTGCTTATATGAACGGATGTACAGTCACCCCAGTGGTAAGGCAGCGCGCAAAAATGCCATAGGTCGTGGGTTTGAGCCTTGGCGCTGCCTTTTGCATTTTTTCATACTTTTTTTTCATTTTTTTGCTAGCTTGCAGCGTTGGGCCTCTCATTCTTGGGCCTTTCTGTTTTTGCTAACATAATATCTCTTGTTTGCTTGCAGTACCCCTGGCCCATATATTTTTATTATTTATTTTATTTTCATTTCTATTTTATTAAATATATTTCTCTTAATATTAAAAATCATGAAAAATATAAAAATGCTAGATTTATATTTTGGTCCATTTTATTTTATTTTTTCTCATAGAAAATATTTTATTTTAATTACATATCATATATTTTTTTTATAAACTTGTAAATTAAATTATAATTAGTTTGGTATACATATCTTTATATATATTTATTGAGCATATTATTTTAATATAAAAAGACTAAAATATTTCATAAATACCATTTATCATTTTCAAAACAAAAAAATACAAAAAGGATACTTAAAGAAATTTTATTTTCTTTTAACAAATTAGAATTAGGGTTAATCAAAATCTTTTCTAAAAAAGTAATTTCCTTTTCTTAATTAATTTAAGTTTAACCTTGACTTATTTATTAGGCTTAGTTTAAAACTTTTTCACATAAAAAAAAACCAAACAAAATCTTCTTTGCATTTATACATCTTTGCATATTTAATTTATCTTGTATATTATTTATTCCAATATTTGTACATATTCAATTTGGTTGTAATAGCTTAATTAGGTTTATATTATTGCAAAATCCCCATTCATAAATTGTATCCCCCCTCCCACAAATGTTGTAATAGCGTAGGACATTTAAATTTCGCAATTTATCGCTTTTATATAACATGCTAGTAATTAGGGTTTGTATGGCAAGATAAAATCAAACAAATAGAAAACCCTAATTCAAGACAAAATCAAACATGAAAATGACACACTTGCACACAAGACACCCCTAGGGTTATCCCACTTGGTTGCCTTATACAAAATGGCCATATTACACATGTAAAGTGTCTTAGCAAAAACAAATAAATACAAGATCATTGTCCCTCGATGACGCTATTCAAAGTTTCCTTACAAAATGATCTTAGTCCCTCAAAAAATGCTAAGATACTTTGCAACATTGCTAATCATGGTTATACGATGACCCACGCCCGTTCCGTTTACATCCAAAGATAGGGTTGCTTACCAAATCAATGGTAAGACAACAATATCAAAGGAAAAGAAAAATGAACAAGAAAGACATTTGAGTAGGTAGATTACTTTTGGTTACTTGCTCCATTTCAAACAAACATCCTTTCTATTTTCAAAACAAACACACACATTTCAAAATATCTTACAAAACTTGAAAACATTTTCAAAAAAATACAAACATCTTTGTATACATTCTTACGAACGAGAATCATTACAAATATTGCCTAAACAATGGTCTCTTTTACAAAATACTTTAAAAAAAAAACACCAAGCACAATTTCAAACAAAAGCAAGTGATCTAGCAAGTAACTAAGAGCCCATGGAAAACCATGGATGAAAAGGGTGCTAATACCTTCCCTTTTCATAATCTACCCCCCGAACTCAAGAAACAATCTCAAAGGTATTTCTTGTGCTTTTTCACATTTCCTTTTGGATAAAAGAAAAGTCGGTGGCGACTCTTGCTAACCGCAACATTTGCGATAAAACGCAAAACCTTCAAGTCAGTTCTCCCACCGTATCACAGAACTGGAGACTCTGCTGGGGACAATTCTAAAAGTGGGGTTATCTTAGGGTTTAGATCATATTTACTTGCTTACATTGTTTGACTTGTATGCTTTAAATTATGGTTCTTTGTTTGGATTTGAATCCTCTACCCGGATTTGGGATACATTATAGGTAAGTAGCAATACGTTGTGGAAACTGTATGGAGTATACTGACATGGTCTAAGTAATAGTTACGTTAGTGTGACATATTTGTGGGTACCAGTAGCCTTTGAGTTAATCAAAGAGAATACGGGGCTGCTGAGTGATGTCATAAAGCACTAATGAACTTTTAGAACCTTTACTTGACCAACTTGGCCTTTTAGGATGTAGTGAGATGACCGACTTTGGTGCAGTCCGAAGTTGGTAGATACTCGATACTACACTTATTGAGGGCTGGTTTCTTGGGATATTCCGGTTGCAATTAAAGAGGCTAGAGCTGAAACAATGACCAAGGAAACAATCCAGTGATATTGAGCTCCTTAGAACCCGATTACTATTACTAGGACAGGTTTAAGTCAACTAAACTTCAAGAGGGTACTTACCTATAAAACTCCATGCAAGCCTAAACCTAGGGCTTGTTTGGTTTGTTTGTATATGCATACTTGTACATAACATCATGGACATCATGAACATCATATACATCCACTAACCATTTCAAGGATTTTTGGATTCATCTTAGTTCTTGTTTTGTAGGATATGGATTCACTTTGCAGGAAAACTATTCAAGTCAACCTTGTGAGGACCCCTCCACACCTTAAGGAGCTAGCTTCAAGGACTCCTGAAAACTCTCCATTCACCGAGAGACATGGTCACCTACTCAACTTGGTCACCTCCAACACAGATGAGAACATGATGAAGGTGCTCTTTCAGTTCTTTGATCCTTTGCACCATTGCTTCACATTTCCCGACTATCAACTTGTGCCTACTTTGGAAGAATTCTCCCAACTCTTGAGGATTCCCATTCTCAATCAACTACCTTTCAACGGTACGGAAAGAGATCCAAAGCCAGAAGAGATTGCTCAAGCTCTACACTTGCACTTATCTGATATCACAACTCATTGGGAAACAAGGAGTGGTGTCAAAGGCTTCCTAGCAAAGTCTCTGTTTGAAAAAAGCCCAAAGCTGTTGGAATTCCTTCGAATTGCAAGCCTTTGAGGAAATGGTGGTTCTCCTCATCTATGGGATGGTTTTGTTTCCAAATCCTGACCAACTCATAGATATCAACACCGTCAAAATCTTCATATCATGCAACCCGGTGCCTACATTGCTAGGGGATATCCTACACTCTTTTTACACTCGCACAATGAGGAAAAGAGGTGTCCTTATGTGTTGCATTCCTCTCTTGGAAAGATGTTTTATTTCTCATCTTCCCCAATCAGTCTTAAAGAATGAGCAAGGTTAAAGGTGGTCACAAAGGTTGATGACACTCAAACATTCAGACATTCATTGGTGCTCCCGATCCAAAGAGAATGTTATCATTGTCGACCGTTATGGATAATTTCCTAATGTCCCTTTACTTGGCATTAGGGGAGGAATCACCTACAACCCACGCTTAGACTTAAGGCAGTTTGGTTATGCCTGAAGGGATGGCCCGCACGAGATGCTGATTCAAGGTTTGGTATTTGACTACGACAACGACGATCAAGGTCTTCGCCAGAGATTCATCCGAGCTTGGAGGATGTTAAACAAGGTGGATAGCAAGACTTTGGGACACAAGAATTCCATCCCTCTTGAGCCTTACCTTAAATGGGTACGAACTCGCGCTCAGAATCTTATGATGCCTTACCCATTCATTCTCCCGGTAATCATTGAGCCTGTTAAGGAAGGAGATGTTCCATACACTATCCTACATCCTGACATGCCCACATCTCTTGAAGACCTCCAAAGGGATTGGATACAACTCAAAGGAGAGCGAGATACTTTCGAAGCCCAATTCTACGCAAGTGAGAAGAAGTTTTTGGAACTCACTAGGCTACTTCATGAGGAGCAGACTCTGAATGCCTACATTGCACCAAAGAGGATGCGCACTACTTTTCTATCTTAGAGTTTTTGTATTATTTTTCCCAAGGGGCATTGATGTACTCAAACTTTATCTTATTAATATAACGTGTATTTCTTTTTTTGTCTAAAACAAATTTGAATCTTTGAAATCCTTGAAAACATTGCATATGCATATATCATTCATCATAACATAAACAGGTATTTTACAACAAGTCTCCTCGTATCTCTACTGTTTATTTCAGAAAGATGGATCTCGAGAAAACGGTGAAAGATCTCCAAGCTCAGAATACGCAGTTTCAACAATTGCTCATGACCCTAGCCAAGGGGCAATAAGAGTTGAAGACTCTGCTGGCTGAAGAGAGGAAGAAGAAAATAAAGAAGGTGACCGGAGTCTTAACCATGGGAAGAAGATTTCATGGGAAGACAAGAAGGACTTTGGACTTTGCAAAAACATCCGGTGAAGGAGAGGGGAAGGCAAGGAAACAATCGTCCCGTCAGAATCGGAAGAAGAGGAAGAAGAGGAAGACTACTCTGAGGAACAATACCCTCCAATTGATGATAAGTATAAACATCTTGAAGAGCAGTTGAGCTCAATGGAAATCTAAAAGGTGCCAGGTTTGGACTTTGAGGAATTGGTATTAGTGTCGGGGATTGTGATTCCTCCGAAATTCAAAGTGCCTATATTTGCCAAATATGATGGAGTGTCATGCCCTAAAATGCATCTCCGATCATATGTGAGGAAAATTCAACCCCATACCGCTGATAAAGACTTATGGGTGCATTTCTTCCAAGACAGTCTGTCTGGAACACAACTCGACTGGTTTTACCAACTAGAAAGAGCCAACATCCACAATTGGAAAGATCTTGCTGCAAATTTCTACAAGCAATACCAGTACAATGCTGATTTGACACCTACCCGTACTCAACTCCAGAGTATGGACATGGTTTCCAATGAAGATTTCAAAGACTATGCACAAAAATGGAGAGATTTGGATGGAAGAGTTCAACCCCCTCTGTCTGAGAGAGAATTGGTAGACATGTTCTTAGGCACCTTATCTGGTCCCTTCTTCAATCATTTAATCGGAAGTTCATCTGCAGGGTTTACTGAACTGATATTGACCGGAGAGAGGATACAAGCCGGTATTAAGAATGGATAAATCCAGAAAGACACATCTTCTTCTACAGTTGTAAGAAAGCCTTTCATCAGGAAGAAATAGGTAGCTGCTGTATATCCACAAATAAACCAAGATAGAGCCTAACGCCGAACAATGGTGGGGGTTGTTATGATCCCAAAGCCTACATCTGATTAACAAAGAAGTAATCAACCAAGGGTGTAAAGGCCAGTCAGGCAATTCACCAAAATCAACATGACTCCGTCTCAAGTATTACCTCATCTACTAAGATCCAACTTGGAAACCTTAAAAGAAGCTCCGAAAAACCCCAACACAACATCTCCTTATTATCACCCCAATTCCCATTGCGCATATCACTCTGAAAGTCTTGGTCACGATACTAATAACTGTTGGGCCTTGAAGAAAAAAATACAAGACCTTATTGAAGCAAAAGAAATTGAGTTTGATGCGCCCGAGAAGCCAAATGTCATTTCTGCTCCTATGCCCAGACATGGCTACAATACCAATGCCATTAAAGAAGATTTGTTTGTTACCACAGTTGATGAACGCATGACCCCACTTTCGACCATTAAGATAAACTTGTTGAAAGCCGGTGTGTTCCCGAGCTGTAACGAAGTTTTCCATCTCTGCTTATCATCACCAACTAGTTGTCCTTTGTTGAAGGCAAGCATTCAGTGCCTGATAGATAACAAAGAGATTTTGTTTGAAAAGACTCTTGTTTCATCTATTCCTATTGAAGATATTTCTATCATTACCATTTCCGCCAATTCTTCCAGAGTCTCCACCAAAAGACCCATTAGAATTACATCAGTTCCGATAGCAGCTCCTTTAATAATCACAATGCCTGGGCCAATCCCATATGAATCAGACAAGACCGTGTCGTGGAATTACAGAGGGTACATTTACTACCATGGCGTCAAGCAAGACTGGTCGGCCGCCGAAGAGATAAACTCCGAAGAAGAAGATTCTGAAATCATTAATATTGCCGGAACTAGCAATATTACCCGAAGTGGTAGGATCTTTTCTCCAGAAATTGCTCCCCCAAAAATAGTTTATGGACCCGTAATTATCCTTATGGCTGCTCCAAAGGTTACTTCCGTACCCATAATCATCTCTGCAAGTGCTCCTATTGACAAAGCTGTTACAACCCATGTAATCATTCTTACTAACACTCCTGCTGCCGAGTTAACCGAGGCTCGAGGAAAAGGTGTTATGGTTGAGCCTGTCCGGATGAAGGCTCAGTCATTGACTATCCCTGAGACCTCCAAGAAGGAAATGGAAGAGATCTTAAAAATTATAAAGAAAAGCGACTACGATGTAGTTGAACAAATGGGGAAAACTCCCTCTAAGATCTCCATGCTAGCATTACTAATGTGTTCTGAGGCACATGCGAAAGCCTTGGTGAAGTTCTTAAAAACAGCCCATGTACCGCAAGATACATCTGCTAATCAATTTCAAGACTGCGTGGCAAGCCTAACTGCGGACAATGGTTTAGGTTTTTCAAATGCTTATCTGACGCCTAGGGGAAGAAAGCATAATGAGGCGTTGCATGTCTCGGTGGAATGTAGGGGCACCACTCTGGCACATGTTTTGGTGGATACTGGCTCATCTCTGAATGTATTACCCAAAAAAGCTCTTGACAGACTTGACTGTGAGGGTTGACTCTGAAGCCAAGCAACATAGTGGTAAGGGCTTTTGACGGCTCGAAGAGGATGGTACATGGGGAGGTGGACATTCCCATAAAGGTTGGAACCCAAACCTTCAATTCAAATTTTTATGTGAAGGACATCCGCCCTTCATATTCCTGCTTGCTAGGCCGGCCATGGATCCACAATGCTGGCGCTGTTACCTCTACATCGCACCAGATGCTGAAGTATCCGGTTCA
Organism: Vicia faba; assembly: GCA_948472305.1. Taxonomy (NCBI): domain Eukaryota; kingdom Viridiplantae; phylum Streptophyta; class Magnoliopsida; order Fabales; family Fabaceae; genus Vicia; species Vicia faba. Next base: position 68,135,264 of record OX451738.1, on the reverse strand, counting down.
AGGGAATATCATCACTATCCATGGAGAGGAAGAATACATGATCAACCATCTCAATTCCTTCAGATATGTGGAGTTGGACAACGAATTCATTGAAACTCCATTTCAACACTTCGAAGAGATCCCCCAAGAGGTGGTAGTGACCAAGGCTTCTCCCAAGATTACGAGACCTCCACTCCAGATGTCATCACTAAAGGACGCTAAGGCAGTGGTAGAGGAAGGTGGATGCACTATTTGGGGGCAACTTCCAGATATCCGGTATAAACCTGACAAGTTTGGCTTAGGTTTCACTTTAAGTGCTCAAAAGGCTATACGTCGTGCCCGTGCTAGAGGGCCACCCTTGAAGATTAGCAACCGTGAGGTCAACGCGGTAGAAGATGGTGAAGATGGTTGCAACTTGGAGGAATGGATCTTTCTGACTATCAATGGAGGGCTCAGCAATTGGGAGGCCAGAGACTTCATCCCAATCACTTTCATCCCTCAGTAATTTATCTTTACATTTTGTTGGATCTGTAATATTCAAAATAATTCGCACTCTTAAAACCTTGTGTCTTACCCGAGGCACAATGGTCCATTTGTAAGGGTTATCATCTCATTTTTCATATTACATCAATGAATCATGGAAGTTTTCGCATTCAAACTTTTGTGCTCATTGTTTTTCTTTTACATTTTTACTTTCTCTCAAAGATAGCTATACCCTTACACACACCCACACTCACAATGCAGGTATGCATCCATTCTGGATCCCATGGGTAACGATACTGCTATGGCCTTTTGTGACTCTGAGAATCTGATCTACCAAGCCGAAGACGAAGGTGAGGAAGATTGTGAAGTACCAGGGGAACTTGCCAGACTGCTACAACAAGAAGAGAGAACCATTCAGCCTCACGAGGTAGCCGTGGATACAATCAACCTAGGTACCGAAGAAGATAAAAAAATAGGTCAAAGTGGGTGCCAATCTGAAACCCAGTATCAAGAAGCGTCTGATTCAGTTGTTGCATGATTATGTCGAAGTCTTTGCCTGGTCATATGAAGACACGCCAGGACTTGATGAAGATATTGTGGTACATCGTCTGCCTATAAGAGAATATTGTCCGCCAGTAAAGCAAAAGGTATGTCGAATAAGGCCTGATATGTCAGAAAAGATTAAAGCAGAGGTCATGAAACAATTCAACGCCAGATTCTTGGCTGTCACCTCTTACCCCCAATGGGTTGCCAATGTTGTTCCTGTGCCCAAAAAGGATGGCAAAGTGCGAATGTGTGTGGACTACAGAGATTTGAATAGGGCGAGCCCTAAGGATGACTTTCCACTCCCCCATATTGATATCCTAGTTAACAATACGGTACAACACAAGGTGTTTTCCTTCATGGATGGATTCTCAGGTTACAACCAAATCAAAATGGCACCTGAGGACATGGAGAAAACAACATTTGTCACACAATGGGGCACATTCTGTTACAAAGTGATGCCATTCGGACTGAAGAACGCTGGGGCAACCTATCAGCGTGCCATGGTAGCTTTATTTCACGACATGGTACATCATGAAATAGAAGTCTACATGGATGATATGATATCCAGATCGCAAACAGAAGAAGAGCATCTTGATCACTTACAAAAGTTGTTTGAGAGACTGAAGAAGTACAAGCTGAGGTTGAATCCGACACATTTGGGGTACGGTCTGGTAAGCTCCTACGCTTTATCGTCAACAACAAAGGTATCGAGGTTGATCCTGCTAAAGTTAAAGAAATATAAGAGATGCATGCTCCTCGTACTGAGAAGGAAGTCAGAGGATTCTTGGGACGTTTGAACTATATTTCCAGATTCATCTCTCACGTGACAGCTACTTGTGAACCAATCTTCAAACTATTGAAGAAAGATCAAGTGGTCAAATGGAATGATGAATTCCAGATTGCTTTTGACAAAATCAAGGAATACTTCCAAGAGCCTCCTGTGTTGATGCCACCAGTCGAGGGAATACCGTTGATTATGTATCTGACTGTTTTAGAAAACTCAATGGGGTGTGTATTGGGGAAGCATGATGAGTCTGGCCGAAAAGAGCACGCTATTTACTACCTGAGCAAAAAGTTTACCGACTGTAAAACCAGATATTCACTGCTCGAGAAAAGTTGCTGCGCTCTGGCATGGGCTTCTCGCCGGCTAAGACATTATATGCTGACTCATACTACCTTGTTGATATCTAAGATGGATCCGATAAAATACATCTTCGAGAAGCCTGCTCTTTCTGGGAGAATAGCGAGATGGCAGATGATCCTAACAGAATATGACATACAGTATACAACCCAGAAAGTTATAAAAGGCAGTGTACTATCTGATCACCTTACTCACCAAGCTGTAGAGGATTATCAGTCCATGAAGTTTGAATTCCCAGATGAAGACATCATGACATTAGACAACTGCAAAGAATTCAGGCCATATGACGGGCCTGAACAAGGATCCCGATGGACCCTGTTCTTTGATGGAGCATCCAATGCACTCGGCAGTGGTATTGGCGTTGTACTCATATCTCCAGAAGGGTGTCATACTCCCTTTACTGCCAAACTTTGCTTCAACTGTACAAATAACATGGCGGAATACGAAGCATGCATCTTCGGTCTCAGAGCTTCCATAGACTTGGGAATCAAATCCTTAGATGTATTTGGAGATTCAGCCTTGGTCATCAGTCAGATCAAAGGGGAACGGGACACCAAACACCCTAACCTTATCCCTTACAAAGAACATGTTTTGACATTGCTGCCACATTTTCAGGAGATTACCTTCGAGCATTTCCCGCGAGAAGAAAATCAGCTAGTAGACGCTCTAGCCACAATGTCGTCTATGTTTAAACTTAATTGGTATAACGAGGCTCCCCATATCACCATCGAACGAATGGATGAACCAGCAAACTGTCACGAGATTAATACTGAAGAAGTAGTGGACCAACCTTGGTTTCATGAAGTCAAGAGGTATCTCGAGGCTCAAGAATATCAAGAAAGAGCTTCAATCAACGAAAAAAAGTTCTTAAGGAGATTCTCTGCTAAGTTCTTCCTTAGTAATGGCATCCTGTATAAACACAACCATGACTCTGTTACTTCGGTGCATAGATAAGGTTGAAGCTGAAAGGATCATGGATGAATTACATGAAGGCACTTTTGGAACCCATTCTAGTGGGCATACGATGGGAAAGAAAATCCTACAGGCAGGCTATTACTGGTTTACCATGGAAGCAGATTGCTATCAACACTCTCGAACCTGCCATAAGTTCCAAATTTATGTTGACAAGGTGCACATACCTCCGGTTCCTCTGAATGTATTGACGGCTCCCTGGCCCTTTGCTATGTGGGGAATTGATATGATTAGGGAAATCAAGCCGACAGCCTCCAATGGACACCGATTCATCCTAGTGGCCATTGATTATTTTACAAAGTGGGATGAGGCAGCTTCCTTCGCTTCCGTCACCAAGAACGTCGTTGCCCGCTTTATCAAGCAAAATCTTATTTGCCGGTACAGTATCCCCGAAAGGATCATCACTGACAACGGTACAAATCTCAACAACACTATGATCACCGCCTTGTGCGAGCAATTTAAGATTCAGCATCACAATTCTTGTCCCTATCGGCCAAAGATGAATGGTGCTGGCGAAGCTGCGAATAAGAACATTAAAAAGATCATACAGAAAATGACAATCACGTACAAAGACTGGCATGAGATGTTACCATTCACTCTCCACGAATATCATACCACGGCTCGCACATCAACCGGGGCAACACCCTATTCTCTGGTTTACGACATGGAAGTTGTCTTGCCTATCGAGGTCAAGATCCCCTCTCTGAGGATTATGAAGGACGCAGGGCTAAATGAAGACAATTGGATCCAGACTCGACTTGATCAACTGAACTTGATTGATGAGAAGAGACTTAATGTTGTTTTCCATGATCAAATGTATCAAAAACGGATGATCAAGGCTTTCAACAAGAAAGTTAGACGCCAAGTGTATCAAGTTGGGAATCTAGTGATCAAACGCATCATCTTGCCACAAGGAGATCCCAGGGGAAAATGGACTCCTACCTACGAAGGACCATTTGTAATCAAAAACATATTCTCCGGTGGGGCAATGATCTTGACCACCATGGATGGCGACAACCTGCCACACCATGCGAACATGGACATAGTCAAAAGATACTACGCATAAGAGACCCGCTAGGTTGACATACCTAGGCAAAACAAGGGCATCCCGACGAACCAAAAAGGTTCGGGCAAAAATTAGGAATAAAACAAAAAAAAAATCTGTACACCCGACAAGTTGAAAACCCGAGAGGGCGACTTGGGCAAAAAGGGGTTTCCCGGTGGACTGAAAACCCGAAAGGGCGTTCCAGGCAAAAGTTAGGGAATTAAAACGTATGATTATGACTCGTTGGATCCCTTTACGGACAACATTTGGCTTCCACTGACAAACTCAGAGGTTCTGATCAATTCACTCATCTTCGGACAAGGCAACAAATAGACGAGACGCTCGGAGATACGAAGGCCATAGCAGAATGGAAACCCCGCGGGATTTTTTGTACACATAGCTATCTTTTCTATGTACCGAAATTTTCATTTTTTATGACAACATTCTCTTACTAGAATGTTTGTCTCCTTGTACAAAAAAATTCTTACTCAAAGTCAATACAAATATTCCGTTGAAAGTGCAAAAACTATTTGTCTTTTCTCTACACTTGTGTCTTGTTTACAAAAACGTCCAATGATTCCTTGTTGAGCATATGCATTTGAACATAATTAATGTTTACAAATAAAACAAAATAGGAAAGACAATTACTGATAGGTTGAAAGGATAGAGAAATGTCTCTAGGCTATTCCATAAGTAACCTCCTGCAGTACGTTGTTTAAATCCTCAGCGGAACAAAATTTCAAATTATTGATCCCTAGTAGAACTCGTCAATTTCTCAGGATTCCCCAATAAGATTTTACAAACAGTACATGGCATTGACCTTACAATAGAGTTTATTTCTCTCAATAGAAATTAATCAACACTTCGACATTCAAAACATGAAGACTTATACCCCATATCCTCAACAACAGTCAGAGATTTATTTTCCCCGATCCAACAGCAATACAACAAACTAACTCATATACGCATACATTGCATCCATATATCATAAACGTTGATAACACAAATGCATACAACATAATCCTATTATGCATACATTGCAAGTATCATGACTTAACATATTAAGCTAACATTTTACCCTTTTCGGGATAACATTAACAGTTATCCTTAACAATGTTCAGAGTTTACAGATACAGTTCAGATACGCTTCAGACGTGGATGCCATCCTGATACTCATTCAGATTCGACCTTTTAATACAGCTCATATACGCTCCAGACATGGATGCCATCCTGATACTCATTCAGATTCAACCTCTTGATATAGTTCAGATACGCTCCAGACATGGATGCCATCCTGATACTCATTCAGATTCAATCTCTTAATACAGTTCAGATACGCTACAGACATGGATGCCATCCTGATACTCATTCAGATTCAACCTCTTGATACAGTTCAGATACGCTCCAGACATGGATGCCATCCTGACACTCATTCAGATTCAACCTTTTGATACAGTTCAGATACGCTCCAGACATGGATGCCATCCTGATGCTCATTCAGATTCGACCTTTTGATACAATTCAGATATGCTCCAGACATGGATGTCATCCTGATACTCGTTCAGATTCAACCTCTTGATACAGTTCAGATAAGCTCCAGACATGGATGCCATCCTGATACTCATTCAGATTCAATCTCTTAATACAGTTCAGATACACTCAAGACATGGATGCCATCCTGATACTCATTCAGATTCAACCTCTTTATACAGTTCAGATACGCTCCAGACATGGATGACATCCTGATACTCATTCAGATTCAACCTCTTGATACATTTTAGATACGCTCCAGACATGGATGCCATCTTGATAGTCATTCAGATTCAACCTCTTAATACAGTTCAGATATGCTCCAGACATGGATGCCATCCTGATACTCATTCAGATTCAATCTCTTAATACAATTCAGATACGCTCCAGACATGGATGCCATCCTGATACTCATTCATATTCAACCTCTTGATACAGTTCAGATACGCTCCAGACATGGATGCCATCTTGATACTCATTCAGATTCAACCTTTTGATACAGTTCAGATACGCTCCAAACATGGATGCCATCTTGATACTCAATCAGATTCGAACTTTTGATACAGTTCAGATACGCTCCAGACATGGATGCCATCCTGATACTCATTCAGATTCAACCTCTTGATACAGTTCAGATACGCTCCAGACATGGATGCCATCCTGATACTCATTCAGATTCAATCTTTTAATATAGTTCAGATACGCTCCAGACATAGATGCCATCCTGATACTCATTCAGATTCAACCTCTTGATACAGTTCAGATACGCTCCATACATGGATGCCATCCTGATACTCATTCAGATTCAACCTCTTGATACAGTTCAGATACGCTCCAGACATGGATGCCATCCTGATACTCATTCAGATTCAATCTCTTAATACAGTTCAGATACGCTCCAGATACGGATGCCATTCTAATACTCATTTAGATTTAACTCTCAGATACAATACAGATACGCTCCAAACACGGATGCCATTCTGATACTTAATAAAAGCCTCTTCTAGATACAGTACAGATACGCTCCAGACACGGACGCCATTCTGATACTCATTCTTTCATCTTACAAAATACAAATCAACTATCACCTTTGGATGGCATCTTTAAGCCCATCTCTTACAACTTTCTATCACCTCTCCAAATGGCATCTTTAAGCCCATTCCCTCTACCATCACATCGCCGAGTGCAAATTTCTAGGCACTCTAGTGTCCAATCATCTTCCACCTTCGAGTCACGAATGGTAGAATTCGCCAATCTAACTCTTCAGGCTTAAGAATATTGAACAGGGGCAACTGTTGCACCCCAAAATTTTCCCTCTCACTTATCAAGAATTTCCTCACAAGATCTTTTTGACTTAAGGCTGGATTAGGGTTTGACCAACTCAAGACATCTACTCACGCACTAATGACCAAAATTAGTATTTTAGTTTGCACAAGGATTTTTGGACTATCAATGCTTCATATGACTTTCAAAGATCATTAGGGACCCCCAAGATTACTTATGCCAAGTTTCAAGCCTTGAATCACATTTTTTATCAGTCAATTGGACAATTGAACTAAAAATCAATTGTATTGAGGGAAAAGTCAACCATGGCCAATTTATAGTCAAACTTCAAAAAATTTTATCCACATCAACATCTTAGACTCATATGTATCATTTTATCAAGTTTGGACCACAATTCCTCAAGAAATTTGATCAAATCATCAAAAGGGAAAAATGGTCAAAATTAGGGTTTTGACTGAGAAAGGGCAATTTTTGATTTTTGACCTAGCAAATGGTCAATTGGTTTAAAGCATGATCTCAAGAGTTCAATTGCATCATCTTGACCTAATGAAATGATTCAAAACATTACAAATTCATTAGATTGACAAATGAATTTTTCAGTCAACTGATCAAAAGTCAACTGTATACTGAAAAGTTAAACTTTGACTTTTTGGTCAAATTCAAGTGTCAAGGATCACAATTCATCAAAACATGTCAAAATGTGAAGCTTGTTCATCAAGAAACCAATGACTTAAGATTTGGTTTTAAAAAGTTGAAAAATTTTAACTTAGAAAATTTTCTAAGTATAGAAAATTTCTTTTTTTTTCTCAACTTTGAGCCAAATTATCACCATGATGCAAGATGATTCAAAGGAAACTTCCAACATGAAAGTTATAGATCTCCATGAAATATACAACTTTTCTTCACACAATTTTTCCTAAAAAATGCTTGGATCTCAAGATATAATTTTGTGAATACATGCTCATGAACTAAAATAACTTAGTGAAATTTTGGCCTAGTTAGGCAGGTTTTTGACCTAACTTCATGCCAATTTTTCACATAGTTACAAGGGGAATATTTGAAAGCATTTCAAATATGGGTTGTAGAGCACATTTTAAGCTTTCTAAAATGTCCAAGAACTCCTTGATATCATTCTTGAGTAGGGAGAATCGAAGATATGAAGTTGGCAATTTCTCACTTTGATTTCAAGCCATTTCATGAAGAACAAAAATTCAAATCCTCAAGCATGCTGAAAAAATCTTGCTTTGCAGGCTCCTAACTTGTTTCTCACTCCATAATTAAATTATTTCACAGATTTTGGAAGCTTTAAGACAAGCATTGAATGCATTGTACAAGGATAATTCCATTTTTGGCACAAAGGTGTCACTTCCATTTTGATAAAGCACAACTTTTGCAATTTTCCACTCCTTGAGCTTTGCACTTGTTTTTTCTGCACACACAAACCCTATAGACCAAAAGCAATGTGTATAAAATCTCTACCAACTCAGACCAGGCTTGTACAAACACATAGAGACTTGTCTCCTCACTTTTCTTCAAAAGCAAGTAATAGAGCCAAAAGGCTATAACTCAAAAACCTGATGTGGAATTGATCAAAACCCTTTTCTATACTTATACACAAATACATTACAACCTAGAACACGATGGAAAAAGCTCAGAAACTCTCCCAAACACTCTATCACTAAAAATATACCATAAGTTGCAGTTTTGCACCTTACATAGCAATCTCAAAAACCACTGGTGCGTTTTGAAGTTGAACCACCTAAAAACTTAATATACATCATATCTAAGTGTTCCAGACCCTTGTTCCTTTACTGTAACTCCTCCTCATCCATCTGCCATTTTTACATTTCAAGCTTGCAAGTTGACTTGAGTAGGGAAATTCAGGAACCTTCAAGGCAAAGTAAGGATTGGAATACACTCAGGGAGGTCCAGGCAAGCTAAACAGATCCTCAGGCCTTCTCAAAACTTGCCCAAACTCCATTCACGATCTCAACTGAAAGAGGTAAAAACTCAAACTTCTATCTCTTCATACAAGCATCCTTGGGTCCTGATTTGTGAAAGAAAGATGTAGACATCCTTGCCCTAAAGCTAACCATATTCATAAATTTCATTTATATTAACTATGCATAGATAATTTTGGATTTGAAATTTCTGTAAAAATTTGGTTTTAAATTAGGGCAAGTAAAATTAGCTTTGATCTTTGATTGTTAGTTTATATGAGTTAGATGGTTGAACTCGTGGGCAGAAACCCTATGATTTTCATGTCTGGACTTTCTATTTCCATGGAGAAATGAGAGAGTTACAGGTGGTCCGGCCATGGCTCAAGGTTGAAGATGAAGTTGCCTCCAGGGGGCGTTTTATAATATATATTTATGCCTTTGCTTATATGAACGGATGTACAGCCACCCCAGTGGTAAGGCAGCGCGCAAAAATGCCATAGGTCGTGGGTTCGAGCATTGGCGCTGCCTTTTGCATTTTTTGATACTTTTTTTTGCTAGCTTGCAGAGTTGGGCCTCTCATTCTTGGGCCTTTCTGTTTTTGCTAACATACTATCTCTTGTTTTCTTGCAGCACCCCAGGCCCATATATTTTTATTATTCATTTAATTTTCATTTCTATTTTATTAAATATATTTTCTTTAATATTAAAAATCATAAAAAAATATAAAAATGCTAGATTTATATTTTAGTCCATTTTATTTTACTTTTTCTCATAGAAAATATTTTATTTTAATTACATATCATATTTTTTTTTATAAACTTGTAAATTAAATTATAATTAGTTTGGTATACATATTTTTTATATATATTTATTAAGCATATTATTTTAATATAAAAAGACTAAAATATTTCATAAATACCATTTATTATTTTCAAAACAAAAAAATACAAAAAGGATACTTAAAGAAATTTTATTTTCTTTTAACAAATTAGAATTAGGGTTAATCAAAATCTTTTCTAAAAAAGTAATTTCCTTTTCTTAATTAATTTAAGTTTAACCTTGACTTATTTATTAGGCTTAGTTTAAAAAATTTTCACATAAAAAAAAACCAAACAAAATCTTCTTTGCATTTATATATCTTTGCATATTTAATTTATCTTGTATATTATTTATTCCAATATTTGTACATATTCAATTTGGTTGTAATAGCTTAATTAGGTTTATATTATTGCAAAATCCTCATTCATAAATTGTATTTCCCATCCCACAAAGGTTGTAAAAGCGTAGGACATTTAAATTTCGCAATTTATCGCTTTTATATAACATGCTAGTAATTAGGGTTTATATGGCGAGATAAAATCAACCAAATAGAAAATCCTAATTCAAGACAAAATCAAACATGAAAATGACACACTTGCACACAAGACACCCCTAGGGTTATCCCACTTGGTTGCCTTATACAAAATGGCCATATTACGCATGTAAAGTGTCTTAGCAAAAACAAACAAATACAAGATCATAGTCCCTCGATGACACTATTAAAAGTTGCCTTATAAAATGATCTTAGTCCCTAAAAAAATGCTAAGATACTTTGCAACATTGCTAATCATTGTTATACGATGACCCACGCCCGTCTCGTTTACATCCAAAGATAGGGTTGCTTACTAAATCAATGGTAAGACAACAATATCAAAGGAAAAGAAAAATGAACAAGAAAGACATTTGAGTAGGTAGATTATTGTTGGTTACTTGCTCCATTTCAAACAAACATCCTTGCTATTTTCAAAACAAACACACACATTTCAAAACATCTTACATAACTTGAAAACATTTTCAAAAAAAAGACAAACATCTTTGTATACATTCTTACAAATGAGAATCATTACAAAGATTTCCTAAACAATGGCCCCTTTTACAAAATACTTTCAAAAAAACACACCAAGCACAATTTCAAACAAAAGCAAGTGATCTAGCAAGTAACTAAGAGCCCATTGAAAACATGGATGAAAAGGGTGCTAATACCTTCCCTTTTCATAATCTACCCCCCGAACTCAAGAAACAATCTCAAAGGTATTTCTTGTGCTTTTTCAACTTTCCTTTTGGATAAAAGAAAAGTCGGTGGCGACTCTTGCTAACCGCAACATTTGCGATAAAACGCAAAACCTTCAAGTCCGTTCTCCCACCGTATCATAATCTGGGACTATGATTTTTTCAATATCACCATCATAAAATGAATTTTCCACCGATATTAAGTTGGGTATAGCCAATATCCTCAACATTTCAACAACATCTAAAATGAAGGTGTTAGATACATCTAAATGAAACTACAAAATAATTATAAATACATTATATGAGTAATGTATCAATAACATCTAACCTATAAAGAAGTATTTCTTCCATTTTCCAGAGGTTATGTCACCAAAAGGTTTGAAGTTAAGTTTTTTCCAGAGATTTGGTGTTTATTTGTATCAGTCACATACGTTCTAGCAGTAAACTTGATCATAAACTTATGTTCAGAAGTTTTGAACATCAGATCATTGGATTGAGAGAGAAATTTTGTAACAGTGTATGTTTTGTTAATTTCTAAAACTGAATCAAAAAGTTTCCTTCAAAGTTAGAGCTATTACAACATGATTATATATCCTCTACAAATACGTTACATACATCAGTTAAGGCTGGTTTAGGTAAACAATGAACATATTCATAATCATCACAACTATTTCAAAGGAATTAAAACTACAAAAACCAAGAGTTACATCATCATCAACAAAAATGAGCTCTAAATGCTCATTGTTGTTTGTTATCACGGTCCATTTGTAATGAACTCTAACAAAAACTTTCCATAACTCTTTCTGGCCACTAATGTCGGCGATCTTTTCAAACGGCCTTGCCATTTCACAATTCCTATGAAAATGTGTAAATAAAAATCGCGCAAAACGAATAAGAGAAAAGAAACATAAAACAAACTCAGAAGCAGGTTTGAAACACAAACACCAATATTTCAACTCACTCATAGAAATACAAAAAACACAAACTTGATCAGAAATATCAAGTTTGTAGCAATAGCAACAACAAACACAAACTTCATCGGAAACATCAAAACATAAATAGCAACAAACACAAATTTTATCAGAAACATGAAAACCATACCAACAACAAACACATACTTTGTCAGAAACATCAAAACAAAAACAACAACAAACATAAACATCTTCAGAAATATCAAAACTAACAAAACAACATACATAAACTTCATCAGAAACATGTAAACAATAACAACAACAAAGACACTTTATCAAAACAAAGACACAAAAACAAAGTCATACATATACATAAATATTGAAACTTATATCTATTACCAATAACCAATATCCTAGAAAATAAACAAAACCATGAAGAAAGAATGAATACATTTCTTTTTTTAATTATTATTAAAAACAGGTGCAGACTTCTTTGTTTTGTACCACAAAGTCGAGCTTCATTGAAAAAAACGTAACAAAAATAGGATGAAGACGAAGAACATATAAGATCGGAAGCAGGTTGGGGTGAATGTAGAAAAAATCACCTTAAAATCGTATGAACAGTTGAAGAAGATGGAGAAACTGCAGAATGTGAAGATGGAGCAGGAGAGAGAGAGAGAGAGAGAAAACCAATGTGAGATAAAAGACAACTTTTGATTTTTGGAGGGATTTTTAAAAGCCCGAAATCTCCTTTGATCGAAGAGAAAAAGTTGAAGAATTTAAAAAACTAAATTTATTTTTCAACCAATGAATGCAAACCGAATTGCATCATAAGTAGTAATCAAATACCATAACTACGGTAGTTTAGTTTTAAAAAAAAATTAGCTACAAATTTCTCTCAAACAGATGATATGACAGATTTAGAAATAAAAACATAAATAATTTTTTCACAACATGTTCTTTTCTTATATTATAGATAAATGTTGATTAATTTCACATCTAAATAAGTGTTATACTAGAGGTCATAATTTTTTATCACTTTGTTGTTTTGTTTACGTGTAGGTGTAAAAATTGTGTTTTCGTGTTTCACACTTTTGTAATTTATAATTTAATTATATACTAATCCAAATTTAAAAACTCATACAACGCCCATTATGCATATAATGGGTGAGTATTGTGGCCAAACCAAAATCTAATTGAATTATAAGATAAAATACTACAACATCTATTAAGATTGACTAACCTTTAGACCTATTTTGTATTTTCCCCGTAAAAAAGTAATTTTTTTTTTAGCTTTTCATATTTTTTCTTTTTAGATTTTGTATTTTATAATTTAATCATATTTTTACCTAAACTTAAAAGTACACATATAACTAATGCCCTAGATGATTTTAGATGCATCTTTTAATGACATATGTACTTTTATTATTTAGTTTAGTAAAAACAAAATATTATTATTTCTACCTAGAGTCATTATCTATAAAAATTATTGAGATAATGAAAAGGAAAAGATAGTGGTTAAAAAATTAGTATATAGCAACTTGGTAAACAGTGTTAAAATATTTGGCGTTTTATACCATACTAAAATTTCAAAAGGACAGCTCTATAAATCACCTCATTTAGGTAAGTGGCATTCGCATATATCGTGAAGGATTTTGAGTGGAATCAAGCAAAACAAACACATAGAAGCATGCACAATAGAAATCCAACAAAGTCATGAATGAAAGTGATGGCTTCACATGTGCTCCAATTGCTTGTGGAATGGCTCTTTGTAGGGTCCTAAAGATGAACCTTTTCAAGATTACATGATGAGATTGAGATGGAAAAACCCACCCTTGATAGAGACAGAACATTGAATGGAGAGTTTTTATATATTTATCACCTAACTTCTTATGTCTGTATTCTTCAGATTAGTAGGGACATTTGGGAATACTTGTTGGATATTTGGTGGGGGCCATTTTCCAGTTCATGTGTGTGGTAGTCTATATTTTGCTCAAATTAAATTCTAAAAGCATCATGTTAATTATTACATATGTGCTTACGTCTATATGTTTGTTTTGTAGTGTGTTTATGTAAAACATTTTTTTCTATATTTTTAACCATGTCATTTTTTTTTGTTGATGGTAAAATCACTTTTTTAAAGATCAAACTCTTATAAGAACAATTCTTTTTTACCATCAGGATCCGGCTCATTGAATCGTCTAATCTGATTTGGGGATCAGTTCTGGCATTAAGTGGTGTAAGTTCTTTCTCGATCGCAGTTACAGTAAATCGAATTGGAGTCCTCTCTACTAAGTCTTTCGTCAATCACCACTAAACCAACTAACGATTGGTTACAAGACCCTTTCTAATATATTTAAGGGTGATACTTTTTTCCTCATAAATTACTTCTTCTGAAAATAATCTTATTTGAGATGTGTTATATGAATACCTCTCGTACTCAGGATTTAAATCCTAATATTTCATTTGGTGATAGTCTATCAATCATTGCTGCTAGAATGACAATATGGTGTATAGATATTTTTGTTTAATGTAGTGTGTCGTAGGATTTAAAACTTAAACATGCCAATATCAGCTCAGGATCGTGCGCAAATGATTATACTAGGTTGGCATTACAAACTTAAAAAAACGACGATGGCAACTTGGACACCCTAGTGTTCAAAAAATAGTGGAAACCATTTTGGCACACACAAGAATTGGTCCATCCCTCTCAAAGGGCTAGATCGCTCATCATCAAATTGAGTTAGCTATTTTTGATAGATTGCAGATTGAGAGACGATATATAAATATTCCAAGAATCATTTCAGTGATTAGGAGAAAACCAAATTTGGGATGGACAAAAATAAACATAAACGAGTCTATTCAAAATAATTTAGTAGTAGGGAGACATTTCCAGGGATAATCCAAGAGACTTCCTAGGTGATTTCTCTACTAATCTAGGTCAGAGAATTGTGCTTCATGTATATCTCATCTCTATTATGATAGTGTTAGAATATGTGGCAACAAGAGGTTGTCATAAACTCTAGATAGAGTCAGATTAGCTATGAGCCATACACTGCATGACACTGGAGACCATGACGCTTTGGGAACTTTGCAACATATGGGTAAATTGCAAGACTCTGAATATTATGACAAAGTTTACTCACATCTGAGAGAAAGAAACATGTGTTCAGATAGAAAATCTCTTTAGGACCATGAGGTGGTGGGCATTCATTGGTGGGATTCAGTTCCTCATTTCATTAAAGAAGAGTTCCTTAAGAATAAGTTGCAATTACCTAACTATAGATTTGATCGACTTATTTAAGAATATAGGGATCAGTTATTCATGATAAGAGTTAGGTCATCGTTTGACTTGTATATTTTCTATCTTGCCTGTTATGTTTTTCTATTTTCTCTGGGTCAGGCATAACCCCCTCCAGAAGTACATATTTTAGTTTATATGTATTAGTATTTATTTAGTTAAAAGAGGTGTTTCGTAGGATTGACCATTAAGAAGGTTAATACATACAAGCTTTTAGAGTATTTGCGTCTTTGCGACCTTGACATTCAAGGGATGTGTACGAATTTGTAGTATTGAACCCCAATAATGGTCATAAGATCCTTTGGGATGATCAACCCTGAGGAGTAAGAGATCTACATAATAGAGTCGTAAAGTTTGGCCCCATACTGAAGTGTTATTATCGTGTGATCGATTTCAGCCTTACTCAACTTGGGGAAGGTCATATGCCCATGACATACCACTCTCATTCACCATGTGGTACCCATCCATACCCTATTTATTTTTACCTTCTCTAATTGTTGCCTACTAAAAATAGAATATTCTGAATAATTTGTACTACTGTGGATTTAGGTCTGACAATGATAAGAGGGTTCATAAAATCACAAAACCCTAAAAAAGGAAGTTTATAAATGATAAATAATTTATTGGGTGGTTATCAATTCAATATACACTTAACAATCAAATAAAACCTTAGGAAACCACCACTACTACAAATAACACTTCTAACCTCAGACGCGAAATGCATTTTACCTCAGCTAAAGAAGAGAGATAACCAAGGTCGTCATAAAAAGTAAAGACTTATCACCTCGGTGTTTAAAAACACTGAGATATGATTTTGTTAGCGTATTGGTTTGAACCCCAACATCTGCACTTTTGTTATATACAAAATTAGTGCCTTTATTATCTCAATTTATCAAGAAAATGGAGGGGTAAATAGTTTTTTTTTATAAATAAAACTCGTTACATTGTTTACACAGAAATTTAATAAAATAATTTGTTTACCAACTAATATGTCCATGAATATCATTTGTTGGATCTTCAATTCCTTGATATTTTGGGCAAGATCAAATGCTGAGAAACCCATTCCGATGGCGGATACTCTTTTCTCCCAACAAAAAAAAAGCTTAGGTAAATTATTTTCCCAAAGATATAGGTTTTAAATCTTGAAATCATATAACTATGAGGAAGATCAAATTATGGTTGCAAGTATATTCTCAATGGTTTTTCCTTGTATTTGTTTATGATATGAACAAAAAAAAAGGTTAGATAAATAAATAATTTTTTTCTCAAATAAATTTAATTACCCAAACCTTAAACCCGTATAATTTCCTACTCTTGTAATCCATCATAGAGAACTCTTCATGTAAAACACTCTTGCAAACCTTAAAGTGGAATAGTTTCAAGCGCTTCAAGATGTTACATTATCAATTTTTGATAATGAGAATGCTTTTATAATGGAAGTTATTTATGTTTTACGCAGATCACTAATGGTAAGGTCTTGCGTGTTAATAGTCATTAAATGGACGATAAGGAATTTATTAAGGACGATGATAAATATCATCAATTTTAACGCTAAATGTTTCCTCGGGTTTTAGGAAAACTGATTGTTAAAACATTTAATTTATAAATAAAAAATATAATTAAAAGAGAGGTTCCAGTTTTGAATCTAGTCAATGGGATTGTGATTGTAGATATTACTGAGGTGATTGGAAATGAGAGGGGGTTCTCATATCTAAGAGGTTCCTAGATAGAAGTTGCACATGGTGGTGATTAGGAGAGAAGTTGTAAATGGGATTATTTAGGCTTTGAACTAGTATTTTCATAGAGAATTTACTTCATGTCTTGGTAGCCCCAAGAGTAGGTGACGTTGCACCGAACTGGGTTAACATACAACTGTGTTATTTATCATTCTATAATTTTTTCTGCATAAGTTATAGTTTTGATATGCTTGTTCTGTCTATCAGCAGATGTCGTAACATATGTCTTGATTTTGTGTTATGATATTGGGACATCAATATTAACATATGTTATAAGTACTAGAATTTCAACTGGCATCGGAGCAGGCACCCATGTCTGTTTATTGGGTGAGCTTCAGGGATAATTTTCTGGTACTATATGATCTTTTTGGAAGGCTAGAATGATAGCATTCTTGAAATAAATGGATAATAGAACTTGAAAACTTGTCAGCATAGGAGAATCCCGGTACTAAGAAGATATAAGGGTGGAGTATAAGTTAGTTCTTTGTAACTGTCAAGTTTCCAATACCATAATCAATGGAATTGATAAGTTTTTGTTCAGACTCGTTATCACTTGTATTATGGTCGAAGATACTTGGGAAAGTCTCAACTCCACTCATAAAGGCACATCTAAGTGTTTTGGGAGAAAAGAGTTCAGAAGAAAGGTTGATCAAGAAGAAGATACTCGTGTCTCTATTCAAGAGATTTTACATGGAAGTTATAACTTTTGAAGAAGAACTGGAGCATGGATTTTGCTTTCAACTCTGTAGGAGCTTGGTTCTTGGTTTATGATAAAGGGTCTCTCAATGCTGGTGTATTCTTGGAAAGAAATGGAACCTGGGTATGAGGAGAGTGGATAAAAGGTTGAGGAAAATGTCAAGAACATTATTCTTGACATCAACAAGACTATGTAGATCAAAGGAAAGTTAGAACATATGATAAGGTAAATCCAATTAAAGGCATTTAGTGTCTTGTTTTTGAAGAAGTTGGATTTATGTCGTACCTTCTTCAAGAAACATCTGAAGGGGTTTTCTATTTCCTGGTCTGATGAGGGATGTGATTCTGTTGTTGAATTTTCCAAGAAAGTTACTGCCTTATCTGGAAGGTGGTTTTTCGTTGTAGATTCTTGTATTAAAGAAATATATTATGATGAGCTTGCTACCTCTTACAAAGATCTATAGACCAAAAGTGAAGGAGTCTGTCAACATGTATAAAAATCAAAGGTAATTGTTTCTCAATTGCGGACTGATAAGGAAGACTGATGTCTATTGTCTTTAACCTACAAGATAAGGTGACTTTATTGATATTAATATTTGAACCCATGATTAAGTCTGATAGGTTGTTGAATAAATGATTCCAATATGTTGATGAGATTCATCAAGATGCGAAGATGACTAAAAACCTATAAGGAGTAGGGATTAGTTATCAAGGTTCTATCAAGTAAGGAAATTATTTTGTGATAAGCCTTGGTTTCTTCAAAAGTCTAGATGAGTCATTGATGTCATTTAAAATGTCTCAACATCATGCTTGACATCATATCTACTCAAGGCAGGTTCTTTCGCTAATGATGTTTGGCATAATTTTTGTATTTGGCATTTGTTTCATGTTTATGTTATAGTTGTAGTTTAGTCGTAAGTGTTTCCTTTGTGTGTACTGTTTTTCATTTGAATCATTGCATTTGTTTTCTGTTTTAAAAACCTGTTGATTCGTGATTATTTGATTTATCATTATTTTTTCTTTAGGTTATTAGTCTTTGTTTGACGACAAACAATGATTCAAGTTGGGGAGAGTTTGATAAGTGCAAAAGTGTAGTTATTTTGTATATACTTTTTGTTGCACTTATCGACTCTTGGTTGTTAATATCAGTTGAATAATCTAAATTTGTGTATAAATACGTTTAGTTTTCCATTCATTTTATAGGCATTGATGCGTATTTGGAGCATGAGCAATAAAGTGTCAAAGATACGGCTTTAAACGTATGATTTTGAGGAACTCGTCAATGATTAAGGCTCAAAATAAAATAATAAGAAATCATAAATTTGGTTTATATTTTGTCATTTTTAGAAATAGCATTTAATAATCTTTCCAACCCTTCGAACTGGGCGCAAATCGGAGTTACGGTTCAAAAGTTATGGCCGAAATAGTACAGAATGTTGTGCTGATTTTTCAAACTTCTGTCATCCGTTGTCGGGAGACGCTTTTGGTCGTTGGGCGATGCTAGGCGAGTTGTAGCGTGGGAAAACACTAT
Source organism: Vicia faba (assembly GCA_948472305.1). NCBI lineage: Eukaryota > Viridiplantae > Streptophyta > Magnoliopsida > Fabales > Fabaceae > Vicia > Vicia faba. The sequence goes on along the minus strand of OX451738.1, from coordinate 68,116,120 downwards.
TTTGGTCATTGGGAGATGCTTTTTGGTCGCCGGGCGACGCTTTTTAGTCACTGAGCGACGCTTTTTGGTCGCCGAGCGATGCTGGACAGTCAGAAATGCGTATTTAGGTGTAAAAACACATTTTTTGGGTATGGTTTTGGGTATATTTGACCCCAACTCCATCAAACTTCATTCTTTGATAGGATTATCTTAGAAAACAACATTGAAGCTTGCATACGGATGATCCGGGATGAATTACTCATCAATAGGTGTTGATAAACCGGTAGATTTGTGGTTCATTTATTTTCCTCTTTGTGTATTCTTTATGTGTTGAGTTCGTACATGTATTTACTCTGAACTAATGTATATCTGTCGTCCATGCCGTTATATTAAACTTGCTTTACAAATCTTTGTGGATTGTTGTCTTGGATTTTTGCTCCGTGCTAGGGATTTGAGTTATTATAGACATATACTGCTTAGATTCTTATCTAGGACGATTATTTGTTAGTTTCTGAACTCTAGTGATAGATTTAAAGCTGGAATCTACTTGAGTATTGGAGCTTACTGCCTCTGTGTTGGTTGTGTTGTGCTGAGAGATTGTCAGTGCGAGTAACACAGTTGTCTTGTGTATTGTTAAGGAGGTAGAGATATCACTTATGAGATGATACATTTGGTCTCTCAATTTGGGTTAGAAATGACTTAGGTTGTGAGTGATACGTGGTGACATTGATGAGTATTGTTAGGTTGCGTATAATTGGTCGATAGATTTAAGTCTGTGATGAGTGGATTATTTGCAGGCTTGATAAGTTCTTCCTTCGTTTTTACTTTTGTTTATATTTATTTTCTGTTGATAAGATTTTCTTTACAAACCATTTATCCCCAAAGTCATTAACGAGAGATTTGTCGAATGGAAATTCAATAACTAATCTTGGTGGATACGATAAATTCCCAGATAAATATTTCCAAAACTTTTGTTTCTTGCCGCTATAACGCTTCCAACATGTATAGAGGCATGTTTGTTGTTTTCTTAAATGATATGGGTAATCTATAGCCAGACACACACACATATATATATATATATATATATATATATATATATATATATATATATATATATATATATATATATATATATATATATATATATATATATATATATATATATATATATATATATATATATATATATATATATATATATATATATATATATATATATATATATATATATATATAAAGTCTTCAAAGGTATTTATCACCTTCTTCATGAAAAAGATGAGTTCCAAATGTTATGGATGGATATGTCTGAGATACTTTACCAAGAGCATGTCATATAATGGTGTTAACTTCAGAACCAAGGTCAATGATTCGAGCATTAAGGGAGGGACTAATGTCCAATAAGATGTTGGAAATTGATCTCAGCAGACTGAATTCAGAAAATGAGGCAGTCTCTTAAAAGCTAGCATGAACTGAATCAAAAAGCTCTCAAGTCAAGAAAGTTCTCTCTTGTGTTCAGAAAGGTTATTCAAAGGAATTCATTAATTCTTTTTAAGAGATCACCATTAATTTCCGAGTTTATGTCAAAGTTGGTATTCAAATTAATTGAGATATTGTCTGTTGGAGTAAAGCTACTGGCACAAAATTGATTTACAAGAATAAGTCTGACGGAGTTTGTACTAATGGAGAACATTTTCTCTTAAGAAACAATCTTGTCTCTTAGTTCAAAATTAACTCATTTTTTTATTCTAGTTTTTATTCAAGACTATTTAGAATGCTAAAGGAAGTTTTTGCTCTCAATTAATTTGGTTTCTTAAAGAATACAATATCCTACGGGATTTCATGACGTTGTACTATGGAAAGTTGGTATTTTCAAGGATGTCAAGTTTCTTAGCAAGACAAAGATCTTTAATCCTGGTCATTTCTTTGTTAGGAGTCATGCTATAAGCAATAGTGTTTAGACTTCAGAGAATCCGCTAGCAGATATACTTTTCTTGTGTGTTTGGAGACAAATAATTTTGAGATTTTGAGGGGTGATTTAGGAATTTGTACTGCTAAAAAGTTACTACAGGATGGGAAATATGCTAACAATATTTTTCTTTTCCTTTCATCTAGTGTTCATGGAAATTCAAGATAATATTTTAGTCTTTGTTCAAATTTAGATGTAGTTACCTTTGACCAATGGAATGTCAGGTTAAATGTCATGAGAATTCCGAACATTCTAAGCCTTGGAAGTAAAGAATAAGAATAAGAGAGTGTCTCTCTCTAGGGATGAGTGGTGCATTGGTAGTCAAGGATAACTTCAACTCCTTCAAAAATGTGCTCATTGACCTGGATTTCGTGACAAACACAGTAACTCTTGTCTTTTAAGAATATGTAGTTACAAGCAAGGTAGTCTTTGTTACTCCATCTACCTCCTCTAAATCTGCATTTTAAAATGAGCACATATGCCAAAGATATTGAGGCTAAAAGAGCTCATATGTTGGAATCCAAGAAATAAGAGAGTATTTGATCCAAAGAAGGTTGATTCCAATGTTGTAACATCTGTTGGATCATCCAATGGAGAATTGGTGACTGGTAAAAAGTCTGTGACAAGGATGAAGTCTGTCAAGAAAATTTATGTTGAACAACATGATTCTGACTCAGATGAGGATGAAGATTAGGTCAACTTTATTGACTCTGGTGGTTGGTCTGGGTAGTTTTTGTCCTTTTTGTTCTCTCTCTCTCTCTCTCTCTCTCTCTCTCTCTCTATATATATATATATATATATATATATATATATATATATATATATATATATATATATATATATATATATATATATATATATATATATATATATATATATATATATATATATATATATATATATATATATATATATATATATATATATATATATATATATATATATATATATATATATATATATATATATAAATAAAAAAATTTCTCTGTGTTATTTGTTAGGTGGAGCCTGTAAGGTTTGGTTCTCTTGTTCTGTTATTTTACTTTTCATTTGTTTTGTTTCCATCAACTTTGTGTCTTTATTTTGTTTTTTTTCTTCTGTTTGTTCACTTAGTTTTTGTTTAAAGTGTCCAGTTTCAGTTTCTGTTCCTTTTACTCTATTTTTGTCAATTTTTGGCTAAAAATGGGGAGTAAAGTTTAGTGTGTGTGTGTTTGTGTCTCCTAATGTTGTGTCACATGTCTTGACACGTTGATTAAACATTGTGTTCTCTAGTATTTTCATTTTATTGTCTATTGTTATTTCTTTCCGTCTGTATGCAACATTTTAGGGGAGCATGATTGTATATCATGTGTGTCTTGTGTTTCTGCCTTTGCTTCTGCTGCTACTACTGATATGGTTGTGTGCAGGATGTCTTAACAGATATTCTAACATACGACCTATTATGTTTTGTGGAGAACCCTGGTTACGTTGTGTACATGTTACCTTATGGTAGTCTACCTTATGGTAGTCTGAGTTATGTGTGCTGCTTCTGATGCATGTTCTTCTAATGTGCAACCTTGAATAGTTCAAGGTTGATTTCAAGGTTGGTTTTCTTGTGCTTCGGGAAAAGTTTCTTCTTCCTATGGTGATTTTTATTTTCCTCTTGAGGGGGAGAAATGTTTCTCTGTGACAAGAATTAGTTCCTTGTGACAGGGGAGTATTTATGGATAGATCTGAAACAAGATGTTATCTCTGATACATGTTATCTATGATATTGTTTATTTTTTAAGTTTGTACAAAGTTTACATGTTTAAATGTATCTTGTGATGTGATTTTATTCCTCTCTCCAGGGTTATTGTGCAATGGTTGTTTTAGCCAAAATTTTCCAAAGGGGGAGATTGTTAGATCCATGGTTTTAAGATTGGCAGAAATTTTGCTAAAACATGGTTCAGGATAGATGTTGAGAAAGATGTTATAACATTTTGATCAAACTGATACAGTAGAGTATGAAGGTTTCATTGAAGACAGACGTTCTGACAGATGTTGTGACATGTTGAACCAAAAGATGAGTACATGTTGTTTTAAATCTTGACAGATTTGATTTGATTTTATGATATTTTTTTTTGGATATATCATATATATTTGTGCAGGTCAAGAAGATTTAATCTGGAATAAGTGATCCAATATCCAGCTGTACATAAGTTTCTAAAATTGGAAGTTGAGACAATTTAGGAAACTTGATGTTTTGTTCCAAGATTTAAGGAGATTTTTCTGCATAATTGGTGTAGCCCTCAGCTTGTGGACCAATAAATATTTAGGTGAAGATTTTGAAGCCCATGGACTACTGAGGAGTCTTTAAAGAGAAACCTAGACCGAGTGTAATTGAACTTTTCACAATTGTAAAATTAGGGGAAGTATAAAGTCTTAGGTTTTGAGAGACTCTTGTTTTTGCAAGTCACCCACGTATCTTTTGATACAGTGGGGTAGACTGATTGTTACTTGATTGTTTATCAAGTTATTCTTCTCAATCATGAGGTTTTAAGCAAAGAGTTGATTATTGTTCTTAGTTAAAGCTTTTAAGAAAAACTAAGTATTGTTTATTTGAAGAGTAACATTTTATTTGGGTTTTGATTATAGTCATTGGGATTGTGAGAATAGATATCCCTAAGACGATTGGAAGTGAAATGGGGTTCTCATATCTAGGAGGTTCCTGGGTAGAAGTTGCACATGGTAGTGATTAGGTGATAAGTTGTAAACTTGGATTGTTTAGGATTTGAACTAATAATGTCATAGTGAATTTCCTTCCTGGTTTGGTAGCCCACAGAGTAGGTGACGTTGCACCGAACTAGGTTAATAATCAGTTGTGTTATTTATCATTCTGTAATTTATTTTTAGCATAAGTTACAATTTTGATATGTTTGTTCTGTCTGTCAGCAAATGTCATAACATATGTCTTGACACTGTGTTCTGATGTTGGGAAATCAGTATTAACATGTGTTGTAAGTGCCAGAATTTCAGAGTGGACTGAAAGTTTAAATTTGTGGAATGGTTTTTTTCTATTGTTTTGTTTTTTTATTATCAATGAAATATTTCATTTTTCTATTATTGCCCATTCTTTTTTATTGATAACAAATTTTTTGAGAATTACTAATTAAAAAAGAAGAACATGGCATATGAATAAGACACCAAGTGATAAATCGTTGAAAAAAGTTTTAAATATGATAATGAGGATTCAAAGTGAGGTCCCTTATAGCTATATTTACCTCGGTTTTAAAAAAACTGAGATAACAGATTTATTTTTTTTATGGATAAAACATGGCGCTAACTTATAGTTTTGTTGCCCGAGTTTTTTATAAGACCGAGGTAACATGTTATTTATGTTATAAAAAAAAATCAAACATTATGCTCCCATGACATATACTCTCGATTTTTAGCATTTTAGAGATGAAAATGTCATTATAAGAAGTGTTATTCATTGTAGTGCACACCTAACTACGGGGAAACCCTGGGACTGTGTTCTAGACTTGAACATTGAAGCACACCACATTCCCTTCCTAACACTTTTGTTTAGTCATATTTATAAACTTTGATGTTATTCACACACACTCATAAATGTGTCAACCTTGTAAAAACACTATTTGGTTGGATGATATGATTTTGGAGGCTATAAATTACATCATACTAACCAAGATTTTGGTAATGATTTTGAACATAAACTTAACAAGAGCAATTGGTATATAGTCAGTCATTGTGTTCACACCATGTATCTTGTGAATAAGTAAAATGAAATTAACATTAAGGTTTTTTTTTTATAATTTGACTTGTACGAAGACATATTTTATTGTCTTGTGTCGTAGTGAAAATTAGAGAACATGCTATTGATTATCGAGACTCATAAAACAAGAGTTTACTATCGAACTTTATTGTTTACAATGGAAAGGGGAAAAGATCGGACAAAACCCACAATAAATATGCAAATCAAGAATAAAGGCTAAAAGTAAAGCAATAACGAGATCAAAGGTACGAGGTTGGTTATGCTACATGCAATAGTGTTGGGACTTTAGAGAATCCGCTAAGAGATATATTTTTCTTGAGTGTTTGGAGGAAAATATTTTTGAGATTTTGAGGGGTGATTTGGGAATTTGTACTGCAGAAAAGTTACTATAGGATGGGAAACGTGCTAACAATATTTTTCTCTTCCTTTCGTCTAGTGGTGCATGCAAATTCAAGATAAGATTTTGGTACTCAAGTCAAAAGAATTCTAAAGTATGTGAATGGTACATGTGAGTATGGAATAATGTATTCTCATGATACAAGCTACGTGCTAATGGGATATTGTGATGCTGATTGGGCTGATAGTGATGATGATAAGAAAAGTACTTCTGGTGGATGTTTCTTCTCAGGAAACAACTTGATTTCATGGTTTAACATGAAACAAAAATGTGCATCTTTGTCTACTGCTGAAGTTGAATACATAGCAGCATGTAACAATTGTTCTCAATTGGTATGGAAGAAGCAAATGATGACTGAGTACAATGTGTTAAAAGATGTCATGACATTATTTTGTAACAATTCGTGTGCTATTAATATATCCAAAAACCCTATTCAGCATAGTAGGACTAAGCAAATTGATATCAGACGTCAATTCATAAGGGATCTTGTTGAAGACAAAATGATAACTCTTAAGCATGTTAGCACTGAAAATCAGCTTGCTGATATTTTTACTAAAGCTCTAGATGCAGTTCAAGAGTGTTGTTTTACCCCAAAATTTTCCCTCTCATTTTCATTCCAGACATTCTCCTAGGGTTCCCAAATGCTCAAGGTTGCTCAAGAATTGATCAGACAAATTCCCCTACTAAGTAATGGATCCACAACTAGGGTTTCACTTTTCACAAGGAAGTTTGGGTTTCAAAGGTCTTAAATGGAATTCATGGTCTCCTATATGTATCCAAGAATACTAATACCAAGTTTCAATTCTTGCATCACAAGTTTGATCAGTCAATGGTCCAAATGACTGAAAATCAATTGTATTGGGTAAAAAGTCAATTATGGTCAACATACAGTCAAACTTCAATATTTTAGGTCAAAATCAAGATTTTTAAGTCATATTCATCATTTGATCAAGGGTTGATCATGTTTCCTCAAGAAAAAACCCATAAATCATCAAAAGTCAAAAGTTGCCAAATTAGGGTTTCCTTAGGAGAAGTCAACTGAACTTTGACCCAACATAAATTTCACATGCTTCATCAGTTTTTACCCAACCAATGCTCATTTTGAAGAAAATTCAATTCTCTACAACTTTTTCTTTCTAAGCTCAAGTCGAAAAATGCTTCATTTGAGAGATATGTGTCAACACATTACTGGTCATTTCAAAAGTCAACAAAAATAAACATTTTGTCAAGGCAACTTACATAAAGATAAGGTATTAAAAAGCAAAAATTATCAACATAGATATTGTATAGGACATCTCGAGCTTTCCAAAAAGCCAAAGATCACCTTCAAAAGATAAAAAATGAGAGATTTATGACAAGTGCAAGTTGGGAAATGTTGAGCAAATGCATGAAATTCAAATTGAGCAAACTTGATATTTTGGACTATTGGGCCATTGTTTTAAAGTCCAAATGTGTATTAAACTCCTCATATACCTTAGATCTTTTTCATGCATCCCTTGATCTATTTTATTTTAATTATTTTGATTTAGTCATTAATAACTCAAAAATAAATAAGATAAAATATGAGGCTTCTTACACGAGGTCCAAGCCCATCCTATATTTGACCTAATGCATGCTATTTAATCTCCACTCTTCATACAAGACAACCACGAAACCCTTGCCTCAAGAAACTTGTCCAAAAATCTCAAGTTTTTTTCAAGAACCCTAAAAACTTGAAACCCTATTCATAGCCACTTTCACTAAAAACTAGCCACTCCATTCACTCTGAGCAATCATACATAGTAAGAATGGATCAAGTTTGATGGTTCAAAGCTCATGAAATACGCATGCATCCATCACCGATTTCATGATCTTTATAAAACTATTATTTTGATTTTAGTTTTGTTTTAAGCCATACTAATGCCACTAATATGTTTCTGAGATGCATTTGTACAGGTTTGGACCATCACAATGATCCCATACAATCCATATCGTAAGATGCCATACTTTGACCGATCCATATTTTTTTGTTATACCTCTCAAACAAGGTCGTTTTAGTCTAAAATAACCATCCTATTGAACTCGCAGCCCTCGATTTAGGGGGGTCGGGGTACTTTTGGCTTTCTAATAGTTTCTATTTTGCAGGGGCGAAGGATTGACTCACCAGAGAAGACGACCGGAGCTAGGGCTCCGACTCCTCTCCAGTCTGCGCCTCTTTGCTTAATATTTATTTTATTGGTTTGATTATACAACCTGATGAAATAGCCACCCCAGTGGAAGAAGCACACGCATTAAGGAATTTGTGTCAAAGGGGATGGGTTCGATCCTGCCTTTTGTCATTTATTTTCTTCATATTTTCATGTTTTGCAGGATAACTTACAAAACACGCTGAAGCTATTCCCTAACACCAAGGCGCACTCGGCCTGGTGGTGAAGGTACTGAGTGAAAGGGTAGAGGGCGTGGGTTCAACACTCAGCCCTGGTAATTTTTTTAAACCCTGATTTCTTTTCTATTTTCACTTATAAAACCCTAAATTCATCAAACTTAACCATTTTTTCATCAATTTATTTTTTTCACAAACCGTAATCAACATTAGGGTTTAGTTTTTTTGTTAACTAATAAACTTTCTTCTTTTTTTCAAATTAAAATTAATTAGGTTTTTAGGTTTTTAATTAATTAAAATCAATTTAGGGTTTGATTAACTTAATTTATTGATTTCTTTTTTAATTAATTAAAATTAATCAGGTCATTAGGTTAATCATCAAATATTTTCTATTAAAAATCAATCCAAGCAATTTCCTTTTCCTTTTCCTTTCTTATCGCTTCGCGTATTTTATTACTTTTGCATTTTTTTGATTATTATAACTACTTAAGGTTTATAATAGATACTTAGGATTTTACTATTTTCCCGCATTTTTATTATTTGTACCCCCCACTCCCTAAGCCTTGTAATAACGTAAGAATCTTTAGTTTCTGCCTTTACTTTCTGCATTTATTGCTTTCCTTTTAACTGTTTAGTAATAGGATTGTATATGGCAAAGATTAAAATCAAACAATAGCAAAACCCTAATGCAAGATAAATTAACTGAATTGAATACACTCGCACACACGCACCTTTAGGGTAACCTCACTTGTTTTCTTCGGGATAAAAACACAGTCATGTCCCTCGAACATGGGGACGCTTTAGCACTGTCCCTCGATTAAAAAGATTATAGTTCCTTGATGACCTTTTTGATGCTGCCTTTGATAAATGATCTAGTCCCTTATGAATTGCTAAAGCGCCCCTACGAGTTGCCTTTGATGATTGTACGATGACCCGCATATGTCCCTTCACATCCAACAATAGGGCTTCCTACTAACTAATGATAGGGTAACACTATCTAAAGGAGAAGGAAAAGAACGATAAAGACTTTGAGTAGGTAGATAGCTCGTAATTGCTTGCTTATAAACATAACAAACAATTTTTCACACAAAAACTTTCAAAAATATTTTCAAACAAACACTTTGTACGCATTCTTGAGAATCATAACAAAGTTGCCTTACTATTGGAATTTCTAAATATTTTTCAAACACACAACACAAAACATTTTCAAATAAAGTGAACTAGCGATTAAGAGCCCGTAGATAACTATGGATGAAAAGGATGCTAACACCTTCCCTTTTCATAACATACCCCAAACTAAATAATCTCAAGGTCTTTCCTGTTCTTTTCACCCTTTCCTTATTGGATAAAAGAAAAGTCGGTGGCGACTCTTGCTATCCGCAACATTTGCGATAAAACGCAAACCAAAAGTCAGTTCTCCCACCGTATTAAAAGTGTCTGTGAGGACATATAGAAATTACTTCTATTGGTGTTGGTCAATAAATATTACCTCTTGCTTTATGGTATTTTATTGACTATGGATAATGTTAAGAAAAGGAAATTTTCTTTACATTATGGATTGTTTGGTGGAACACATGTTCTAGATATTGTTGTGATATCTTCCCAAGTGAAGACTCTGCTGTCAAGAGTAATGATGTTGTTGCTAATGATAAAACGCTCGCATCTGTTGATGCTGATATCGATGAAGAAGGAGAAGAGTTTCTTACTGAGGCTGATACATGATTATTGCCTCTGTAAACCTTTTTGGTTTTTATTTGTGTGCTTGTTTCTATTTCTTTATGATTTTGTAAGGGTTAACTGCCTAGGATCTTCTTAGCTTTTGTGCTAATGTGTTTTTGGTTAAATACTCACCCTTGTATTATTATGGCTAAAAAAGGGAAGTAATTATGTGTGATCTAACCATTATTCTTGCTGCTTTTGAGGGGGGGAATTTGGTAGTACTTGTCAGGTTTACATGGGGAGTCCCTGTTCTGGACTGCTGTGAAGATTTAACGGACATGATGTCCTAACATGTTCAGAATGGGTATTCTGTTGTTTGTTGTGGTGAGTAGCTTCCACTATTTATTGCTATGATTTTTGTTGTACTGACTTCGACTGTTGTGCCTTTGATTGTTTGTATGTTTGAGTTTCTTTTCAAACCTAACCTTCTAAGTTGTATTGTTGTTTATGTGTGGAAGAAGTACTAAGTTATTTTATCCAAAATAAGCCAAAGGGGGAGGTTTTTAATTCTCTATTTTTTTATGATTGACATTATGTTTGGTAAAACTAACTTAGCATAAACATGTTGAAATAAGATGTTCTTTCAACTGGAGCAACATGTCAACTGCAATGTCCCAAGCAATTTCTTTCGATATCGTGATTTTGTACAACTGGACTATTGGATGTTTTACTTTTTTACAAGTGCAAAATATTCTGGAAATATTATACTATCCTATGTGGCTGATGGTTTGAATATTAAAAAGATTCAAGCTGAATTCAAGGAGTATTATTAGTTTCTAATTATGGAGATAATTTAGGAAACTAATGATTAAAGTCCTATCTTTTAGAAGATAATTCTGCATCGACTCCTTTATATCCAGTTGCGTTTGTGAAGCCCAAATTCAGTCCGTTAAAGGTTATAAAAAGAAGGCTTCAACCCTAGTACAAGTGTGGAACTTACAATGTATTTTTATTAGGGTTTGTATGTTAATTATGATCCTCTCGATTATCATCTTGATAAAAGACTAGGACTGTGTTTTTGAATTATAAGATCTGTCAGCCATTCTAAAGCTTTTAAGCAGTGAATGGTTGTGTGTCTTTGAAGCGTGACTTATGTTATTTTCTAAGTGTTTAGAATTGTTCGGTCATTGTTCTATGATTGGAAGGGATTTGATAAGGGTCACATACCTAGGTGGGTCTTAGGAAGAAGTTAGGCAAGGGTAGTGATTAAGTGAGAAGTTGTAAATGGGGGAGTTTAGCTTCAAATTGATACTATCTAGCTGATTTGGTCCCTGGCTTGGTAGCCCCCAGAGTAGGTGTTGTTGTACACCGAATTGGGTTAATAATCCTGTGTGTTCTTTACTTTTTTGCACCATGTTTATCATTTACCTTTTCATTGTGTGTTTGTTCAGAGATAGGTGTCTCAACATCTCTTAGGACATCTGAGATCTGAATATCAGAATTTTAGAAATTCATTCAAGTTTTGAAGGAAAATCACAAAGCTATAGGTTGGGTTTTGTCTGATTTGAAAGGAATTATCCCAACTTATTGTATGCACAAAATCATGATGGAGGAAGAATTCAAACCGGTAGCTCAACCTCAAAGACGTTTAAATCCAGTAATGAAGGAAGTGGTGCAAAAGGAGGTTGTCAAGTTGTTAAATGAATGCATGATTTATCTTATCTCAAATAGTTCTTGGGTTAGTCTGGTGTATGTGGTTCCAAAGAAGGGAGAAATGACGGTGATAACTAATGAAAAAAATGAATTGGTTCCAACAAGAACCGTGACCGGGTGGAGAATGTGTATCGATTACCGAAGGCTTAATAAAGCAACAAGGAAAGATCATTTTCCTCATCCATTCATGGATCAAATGTTAGATAGGTGTTGCACCCCAAAATTTGCCCTCCCATATTCTTCAAGAAATTGCCAAGCCAAGTCACAAAATTCCCCAAGGGTTATGCAGTTCAAATGTCTCCTATACAGTCAAAACTAGGGTTTGGGTTCTGATCAAGAATTGAAAGTTTTCAAGGGCCCAATCAAGTCTCATATGCCTACAAATGTGGTCAAACATCCTCATGTCAAGTTTCAAGGCATTCAGCTCAAAATTGCACAGTCAAAACCCTAGATTGCACTACAGTCAACTGTAGGGGCAAAATGGTCATTTGACAGTCAAAAGTTCAAATTTTTGGTCAACATATCATTTTGAAGCCACAAACATCATTTGATCAATGCTTGATCATGATTCTCAAAATTTGGCTCAGAAATCATCAAAGATGCAAAAGTTACTATATTTGGACAGCTGAAAAAGTCAACTGAAATTGACCAGGGCATAACTTTCACATGGATTATCAGAAAATTTCCATCCAAAGCTCATTTTGAAGAGAAAGACATTTCCTACAATTCATCTTCATATTCCAAGTCCAAGAAATGCTCTCACAAAAAGTTATCAATTTCAACATTATAGGTCATTTTCAAAAGTCAACAAAAGGGACTTTAAGTCAAAGGCCATAACTTGAGATTGGTAAATCAAAATGACATGGGACCAAAGGCATTGGTTAGAGGACTCAAAGACCTTTCCAAAATGTCCAAGAACATGTGAAAAGCTTAAAAATTGAGCAAGTTATGCCTTCTGAAAGTTGGGAAATATTTGGGAATTTTGAAAAGTCAACATTGATGCAAATGATCTAAAAATGTAAATGGGCCCATTTTTCTTCCATGATTCATCATTCTAAGCCTATGCACGACCACTTGGCCCAAAGGGAAGTATTTTCTCATTTTTTAATTATTTATTTGAATTTATATTAATATTAATTCATTTAAATCATTTAAATATGTAAAAAATATAAGCTTGACCTAAAAAAATCTTTTTATGCACATTCTATACTCAAGATCTCGTGCACATGCTAATTAGGCAAGATTTGGTTTGATTTGGCATGATTGAACAAAATTGCACATGAAAAAGATTCAAAAAATCCTTAGAAAATCAATTATCCAAAATCATTATGGCAATGGATTTTATGCAATTTTCTTGACCTAAAAGCTTCACTATATGATCAGGAATCAAAAACCTAATGCTAGGAGACTAAAAAGCTGCGCCCAAGACCACTTTGAAAACTTGAATTTTTTTCCATAAAACATAAAACTGATTTCAAGGTTAGGGGACGATTCAAGCCTCAATTTCCATTCCATTAGCTTCCTTGGGTAACTCTGAACGTGTACCAATCAAGAACAACAAGCAAAACTCCAAGAATTGGTAGATAGAACTCGAACTGTGTCACAAAACTTTTGAAATCGTATATCATGATTCATACATCTTTGTGCATTTTTGTTTATTGATTCTTGTTCATATTGAAGTTTCCAAGCTAACCATTACCTTTAATTGCGTTTTTATTGACCATACGAGATTATGCCATGTTTGAGATTCTAGGGTTACAGGTCTTCAAAATTGGGGCTTTAGCAATAAGGAAAAATTAGCCCATGAAAGTATGACCATTCAAACCAGCTCATCAAGACGAGGAGACCTGGACCCTCGCGATCAATTTATTGATGTCATAGCGCTAGTCGCTATTTTCTTGTAGCTAGCCTAAGACCACGCTTCCAAAACCGCTGCCATACGTGCTTGATTCAGAAAAAAATAAAAACAATGGGGAAGATGATGTGTTGGCGAAGCGTGATTCGCTAGTTTGAATTGCGCGCGTTTTTAACCATTACGCGTGGGTTTTGCTTTTTATTATTTATTTAATATAATATGTTAATTGAAACGTGATGGCTCAGCTGGCAGGTATACACGCTTGTGACTCTCATGACCTGGGTTCAAACCCCAGGTCTCACATATTTCTCATGTTATTTTTTCAATCATTATTCCATGCAGCGCTTCTGTGGAGACGTACCATATGCCATCCTGATCCAAGCACACACGTGTCCCAGACGACCACACCAAAGGCATAGATCCAAGGAGCACAATAAACACCAGTCAATGCATCATACATGATCCTGGAAAGGTCAACGAATCTCAGGCTTAATGGGCCAGAATGCCAGGCCTATACCTCCCAAATTGGGACTACACCCCCACCCTGGTTTGCAAATATTTTTATTCTTTCTCATATCTTTTAATTATTATTTCTATTTGTTTTCTTGTTTTAATTTAATTCAATATTTTTTACAATACATAAAAAATATAAAAAAAAATCAGAAAAAGATGAAAATATAATAAATTATTTTATTTTACTATTTTTGTAAATAAATGCATATAAATAAACTTAGTTTTAATTAGGTTATAATTTTAATCCTTTTAATAACAAAAATCCCAAAATAGAATTAGGTTTAATTTTTATTCTTCTTAATTTCCCTTTTTACAATATTATTTATTTATTTATTTATTTTCTATAATTAATTGTATATAAATAATTTAGGTTTAAATTAGGTTAAAAATTCAATCTTTTTCTTAATAACTTAAAAATAGTTAGAATTAGGTTTAATATTTCATTTTAATTTTAATTAATTCCCTTTTCTCCTTAAAACCTAAAAAACACAAAATACAAAAAAAAACATTTGACTTTAATTCTAATTAATTCACCAACTTTAATGTTTTGCAAAAGGGTCCAACGCCCATGTTCATAATGTATTTAATTTCGCGCATTTATTTTATGTCGTTTATTATAATTATGTAATTCTCCCAAAGCGTTGTAACATTTAATTTTTTCGCACTTTATTTTGCTTCATTTACTTTCCGCTAAATCGGGTCCGGTTTAATTTTGGCGATGTGGACCCGTGCCATTTGTAATAGTCGTAGATTTATTTTTCTCGCAAACTTTATAACTGTTAAATAAGCATGCAAGAATGAATGACTTAATTAAAATCAAGCGTAGATCACCATGAACATGACAAGACAAATATCAATGAAAACGACATACGAATCGCACACACCACCCCTAGGGTACGCCTCACTGTTGCCTTTCGAAAGGTGATCGTCGAGTAGAGGATGTCTTAGTAAGTCCTCATGATCCGGGAACCTGGCATGAGGGTAGCTTCTAAGGTGTCTTCCCATTGCTCTGGTGATCACCATGTCCCGAACCTCGAATTGACCCGAACACCTCCAACGGTGGTGCTACCTACCTCTCAATGGTGGGATGGCACTACCTTAAAGGACATTTACACAGACGAATTCCTTAGGGTAGGTAGGTTCTCAAGGATACTTGCTCTAATCTCAAAACAAACTCAAAACATCTTTTCACCAACACATTTTCAAAAGCTTTCAAAGCAAATTTTTCAAACACTCTGACGTACGAGTCGAATTGAAATTTTTCAAAGAAACTTTTTTAAACCCACATTGAAAAGCAAACAAACAATTTTTGAAAACACATTGAGCAAGTATCTAAGAGCCCATGGATAACCATGGATAGAAAGGGTGCTAACACCTTCCCTTTCTATAACCTACCTCCCGAACCGAGAGCAATCTCTTTAAAGGAATTTTTCTGTGCTTTTGTCCTTTCCATTTGGAGAAAATAAAAGACGGTGGCGACTCTTGCTTCCGCGACATTTCGCGAACCAGCGTTAAACAGTCAGTTCCAGATCCACCGATCACAATAGGCTTTATGGACAACAATCTTCTTGGATGGTTATTCCGACTATAATCAAATTTCAAGTAATCCAGAGGATCATGAGAAAACTAATTTCATTTGTCCTTTCGGTTTTTTTGCGTATCATCGTATGCCTTTTGACTTATGTAATGCGCCAGCCACATTCCAACGGTGTATGCAAGCTATTTTCTATGACTTGATTGAAAATATAATTGAAGTATTCATGAATGATTTCTCCATTTTCGTAGCATCTTTTGAATTGTGTTTGAGCAACTTAGTCACCGTACTGAAGCGGTGTGTGGAAACAAATTTGGTTCAGAATTGGGAGAAATGCAACTTCATGGTTACTGAAGGAATCTTACTTGGGCATAAAATTTAATTAAAATGGATTGAAGTGGATAAAGCCAAAGTGGATGTGATTGAGACACTTTCCCCAACAACTAATGTCAAAGGAATCCGATGTTTTCTTGGCCATGCCGACTTTTATAGGAGATTCATCAAGGATTTCTCAAAAATTGCAAGGCCTTTGAGCAATCTTCTCAACAAAGATACGTCATTTCTTTTTTATAATTATTGTTTAATTGCTTTTGGAAATTTGAAATAAAAGCTAATTAATGCACCCATAATCATTGCACCAAATTGGAAACTTGATTTTAAACTAATGTACGATGCAAGTGGTTATGCGGTGGGAGTTGTTTTAGGACAAAGAAAGAACAAATTTTTTCATGAAATACATTATGCAAGAAATGTTTTAAATGATGCACAAATGAATTTTGAAATAACAGAAAAACAATTGCTTGCGATAGTGTATGCATTGGAGAAATTTCGTTCTTATCTTATTGGTTCAAAATTTATGGTTTACACTGACCATGTGGCAATTAAGAATCTACCCACCAAACCTGATTCAAAATAAAGAATTATTCGTTGGATCCTTTTGTTGAAAGAGTTTGATTTAGAAATTTTGGGACAAAAAGGGCTCCAAAATATTTGTGACAGATCACTTATCCTGCTTGGTCATTGTGGAAGTCACAAACCAAGAAATTGATGTAATAGAAGAATTTCCCGATGAAAATTTGTTTATGGTACAAGTTAGATCTTGGTTTGCCGATTTTTCTAACCACAAAGCATCAGAATTAATACCAGAAGATCTAACTTGAAACCAAAAGAGGAAATTCTTATCAGATGCAAATTTTTATGTGTGGGATAAGCCTTATCTTTTTAAGCTTGGTAGTGATGATATTTTGAGAAGGTGTGTCACAATTGAGGAGTATAAAAGAGATCTTTGGCATTGTCATAATTTTTCGTATGGAGGTCACTAAAACTGATTACGTACGCAAACAAAATTCCTTCAATCGGGACTTTATTGGCCGTCTTTATTTAAAGATGCTTACCAAAATGCAAAGACTTGTGATAATTGCCAAAGAAGTGGGGGGATTTGAAAACAAGATGCGATGCCCTTGAATAGTATGTTGGAAGTTGAAGTTTTTAATTGTTGGGGCATTGATTTTTTTGGGACATTTCCTCCATCTTTTTCCAATGAGTATATTCTTGTTGCAGTTGATTATGTTTCGAAGTGGGTGGAAACAATTGCTTCATAAAAAGATGATGGAAAAATGGTAATTAAGTGTTTAAAGAAAAATATTTTTTCCCATTTTGGCACACCTCGGGTGTTAGTGAGTGATGGTGGAACGCACTTTTGCAATTCACACCTTGAAAAGTTTTGGAACATTATGCTGTTAGGCATAAATTGGAGACACCGTACCGCCAACAAGCGAATGGTCAAGCCGAGGTTTCGAATAGGGAAGTGATAAGGATCTTAGAAAAAATTGTTACAAGTTTGAGAAAGGATTGGTCTCTTAAGCTTGATGAGGCTTTGTGGGCGTATCATACTGCTTATAAAGCTCCGATTGGTCTAACACCTTTCCAAATGGAGTATGGAAAACTTGTCATCTTTAGGTTTAAATGGAACACAAATCTCTTTGGGCTTTGAAATTTCTAAATTTTTATTCTAACTTGGCCGGAGAAAAGAGAAAATTTCAATTGCAAGAATTAGAGAAGATATGTCATCATGCTTATCATTCCAACAAGTTGTACAAGGAAAAGGTGAAATTCTATCATGATAAGAAGGTTCGGCAAAAAGATTTTCAAGTTGGCCAAATGATGCTTCTATTCAATTCTCGATTAAAGATTTTTTTCATGAAAATTGAAGTCAAAATGGTCAGGACAGTTCTTGGTCAAAGAGGTAAAGCATTATGGAGCTATTATGGTGGAAGATCCGATTTCAAAAGAGAGTTGGACAATGAATGGGAAAAGGTTGAAGATTTATCTTGGAGGGGAAGTTAATCGAGAGACTAGTACCATTCGTCTTGGTGATCTTTAAAATCAACATAGTCCATCTAGCTCTAACAAAGTTAAACAAAGCGTTTGTTGGGAGGCATGCCAACATGGTAAGTATTTCTCTTTTTATGTTCGTTTAGTTTAAAGTCATATGAAAAAAATCAGTTGGAAAATTCTACATTCTGTTTATTTTCTTCTAGTATGCCTCGCGTCTGGCTCTCTAGGCGAGGGCCAAGTAAAGTCTCTTGCGCTTGAGTCTCATGCTTGCTTCACCGGGCGAATGCGCGTGTACTGCACATCTCTATTTTGCGCTTTTGCTGGCCTGGGCGAGTTTTGATCCATTTTGCTTTTGGGCCCACTATTGGGCACATCTTTTTAACCATAATATAAAAGTGACTTGGTCCATATTTTATCATTTTTTTTACTCTTTTCAACAAATAAGAAACCCTAGCACACCTTGTATTGTCTTGCTCTCTTTTCCTTCAACTCTTTACAAATTGTTCAATTTCATTTCTGATTTGAAGGTAAGTGCTTAAATTGCTTTATATTCTTTCACGCAAGTTACTTTGTGGTTAAAACTTTAAGTTTAAATTCTTAGAAAGAATGTTATTAGGGTAGAGATTTTGAAACCCCATTAAGTAAAATGAAATTATCTTGATTAGAATGCTCAAAATTTGGAATTAGATTAGAAAAGGTGTGGGTTCTGTTGTTTAGGAAGAGATTATTTGAAAGAATTTGATTTTGGGAAATATGTGTTTAGATGGATTTTTTGTTCTTTTACGCCTGCCTCGCCGAGTGAGCATGAGGCGATGACTCGCAAATGCATCGCCTGGCGCTGCTT
The DNA here is from genome assembly GCA_948472305.1 of Vicia faba. Taxonomy (NCBI): domain Eukaryota; kingdom Viridiplantae; phylum Streptophyta; class Magnoliopsida; order Fabales; family Fabaceae; genus Vicia; species Vicia faba. The sequence goes on along the minus strand of OX451738.1, from coordinate 68,097,207 downwards.
GGGCTACTGTGCTTTTCTGATCTTTTTTCTACAGTTTCTGTTCTTTGTTTCTAACAGTTTGGTGTTGTTTTTGATTATGTTGTTTTGTCTATTTGTTTTGAAAACACCTCCAAAAAGTATCGCAGGTTTGAAAAAGCATAAGACTACTGCAGGAAGTGGCTCAAGTCAACCCAGGATTTTTACAAGATATGATTCATTAGTGCATAGCATAAAGCCAGGTGCAATATGCTTGAGAATAGGCAGATTCTTTCCAAAAAAAGATTCATCATTGATCCGCAAGGCCCTTATGGGAAAGTTGCAAGAGTTTTTGAGAGTACGAGTTAGGACCGTCTCATCAACCCCGTAGATACGATTGGCTATGAATTGGAGTGTGAATTCTATGCCAATGCTCTGGGGCCCGAAGGGGAACAGTTCTGTTTCATAAATTTTTTCTAGGGGAAGAGATAAGGTTTGACCGAGAAGCAATCAATAAGCTTTTGGGTAGCCCGAGTACATTAGGTATTCTTGAGTTTGATGAATATAGAAAGGCTCTCAATAAGGAAAAATATCACAATGCAATTTCCAAATCAATTCTCTGGGAGGGAAAAAGTGTGGAGCTCAACAGGGTTGGGGAACTAATAAGGTATCAGAGGGATCATATGACGCCCGAGGCACAAGCCATTCTTTTGCTAATTCTTCACAACATCAAGCAGATGTTGCACCTATCTTCGACACCGATTGAGGTGTCTTTGCTCGTGCAGTATATCATTGAAGACAAAGAGGTGTATATGGCTCAGGCCATTGCTCATGAGTTGAAAGTGTTCATTGAAAGCACCCGAAGACATGGGGTAAATTATCATAATCCTTTAATTTTTCCTTGTCTGATTACTCTTATGTGTCATAAGAAGTGGGTACTCATGTCGGATGTGATCAACGAGAAAGTGAGAGGGCTAATTGATGATAACTACATTGGAAGGAATTGTTTAGGGAAAATGGCTTTGAAGAAGAAAAAGGGTAGTCGTGGTGAATCAGCTTGTTTAGGAGCAAGTGAACCATCTGAGGATCTCGATTATTTTAATCAGGATTCGAGGATGAAAGAGACGTGCAACTACACTTGGGACATGCTTGAAGCTAATAAAAGATCCAACTTGTTTCTTCATGACTCCATGCAAAAGTTGTTTATTGAGCAGTCTGCTCCACATGAAGTCGCTTCCTTTCCCTCTCGTGAGGAGTTCATTTCTTATTCTAATTGGCTTGTAGACACACACCCTTTCTTTTAGGAGGGGTCAACAGAAGGTAATGATGGTGATGATGACGGTGTTGTGGATTGTGAAGTTGGTGAGCAGCGATAGTGGAAGAAGGTGACCAAAGGCATCTACAAAGTGAAGATTTTTTTTGCTTTGGTCACTTAGTCATTTTTTTTATTATTGATTTTTATTTCAGTTTTTTTAAAACTATTTTGAGGATGTTGTATAATATTTCATCTTTTATCTTGTACTTTTTGTTGGTGTTGTACACCAAAGACCTTTGATGTTTTGTTGTGTGTTGTTAATTAAGTAAGTTATTCGAATTTATAGTAAGTAGTATAGCATTTAAATATTGTTTGGACAAAGAATTTTTATGATATATTTGTTCTTGTCAATAGTTTTTGACTTAAGTGATCAAGGAGTAATAATTGGCTATTCAAGAGGCTTTGTCAACTCTAAAATGGGGTTGTGATGATAAAAGTCTCAATGATAAGCGCACGAAGATATTATTATCGCTTTGTAGAATGATAACACGATAATGAAATTAGAGCTTTATGCAAAAATCATGTTATGCATTGTTTTGTAAATGCTTATTCATGTTTGAATAATTAGGATAAAACTACATAAGTGAGTGACTTTCCATTGTTCACAAAAGTTGAGATGAATTCTAGTAGTTGTTGTTTTAGCTTGTATGATTCATGTTAAATCTTGAAGTCAATTCAAAATCTTGGAAACATAGAAATGATCAAGGCATTATTTGTGTTAATAAGAAAAAACACATATTTAAAATGGCTTCATTTTACCTTGTAATAAGTGTGAGAATTTGCTAACCATTTTGAGCCTAAAAGATTTTGAGTGAATCATAAAAAAATCAAACATATTACTAAGTGTACCAATTGGTAGTTTGTTGTCTATGATAAAATAAATCAATGTTGATTCACTCTATTTTGCTTGTTGTAAACACTTAACCCTTTTTGTGAACAAACTTTTTGAATTGAAGAACATTGTCTTAGAATTAAAGAAATGTTTAAAGTTTGGGAGAATGGTTACTTTGAAAAGAAGAAAGAATTGGTGGAATGGTGCCTCTTGTGATTTTTTTTTTGCATTGTATTCATAAAAGAATTAATTGAAAAGAAAATAAAAAGACAAATAAATTAAAATGAAAGATGGCACCATGAGAAAAGAAATGAAAGGATTGAAAAATAAGTAAGGAATGAGCAAGATAGTAGTTGTGATTATGGCATGTTCTTCATAATTTATAACCATTTTGATTAAATGGCATTATATAATTATCTATTTCTTGTTAACCCTAGCCAAGTTGTATCCTTTAAAAGTCCTTTAGTTGTCTTTGTTTCCTTGATGTTCTTGTTGTTTGATGAGATGGATACATGAATTGTTTCGGATGTTATCACAATGACTGGTGAGAGTGTTTTTGTCCCTCGTAAATGTTGTACATAGTTATTCTTGTTTTGAATGATATGAGATTTAGGTAATTCAAATATGAACATGTGGTTACTAAAATTTTGCATTATTTGATGTTTGTTTTTAGAAATTAAGTCATTATCTTGTTATGATTCTTGCAAAGTAATTAAGTTTCCTTGTGCGCGCGTTTGTCGAGTTTGAACCATCCATTTTTGTTCCGGTTGATTTTGTGCTTTCGAGCTATTTCTTGTTATTTTTGGTAATTTACCTTTGATTGGGGACAAACATATATGTAAGTTGGGAGAGTTGTTCAATGTCATTTTTTTGCGTATTTTCCATTAAAAATGTGACACTTTAAAGCTCTTTTTTATGTTTTTTATTATGAAAATGACTTATTTTAAGTGATTCTTGCATGAATATATATAACCATGGAATATTTAATGTGTTTGTTAGTTTTTCAGCATTTTATGACCAAAAGTTGCAGCTTAAGTCGGGCTCAGAGAAGAAGAATTGAAGATTTTACAGTGTCTGGGTTTTGACATCTTTGCTCGACAAAGGGGATGCGATAGGAAGAAGCCTCGCTCAGTGAAGGCAAGGCGAGAGGCTAGGAGAGAGAAAGACAGAAGTCAGTAGCTACTAGAGATGGCTTGTGAGCTAGAGCGCCCAGCGAGTGAGGAACAAGAAGGTCTCGCTCGACGAACCTGTTAGAGCACAGGGGAAAGCAAGATATTTTACTTGTGTTGTTTGCACTGTTGCTGACACATGGGCGTTTTAGTGGGGCTCTCCCGACGAAGATGATGTAGGGTCGGGAAAAGCGGTCTGGACAAGACATGTATATATAGATACTTTATAGATATTTTTGTATCATCTTCAACTTTCAACCACTTTTGTAACCTAGAAACAACTCTTGTGAGAGAAAAAACCCATCTTCTTCATTTCTAACTAAAAAGAAAATTATTTATGCTTAAATCTTTGATTCTTCAATTTTGATGCACCCAAAGCTTTGTTGTTTACTTGTTTCTCAAACTACCATGACTATGGTTAGCTAAATCTCTCTTTGTGTCAAGATTAGAGGTAGATAATCTTCACTTTTTTATGTATTTCTCTTGATATTTTGTATGTGAACAAGTTGATTATTAATATATGGTGAAAATCCTTATTTTTATGGTATTTGTATGATTTGGATCATTATTGATAAATAGGTTCCAACTCTTGACCTAGGTTTTTATCTATCAATAAACAATTTCTAGACATAGTTTTGTGAGTTGATAATCGGTTATATCAAGATTTTAAAGTTATCATATTGATAGTTAGGTTGAGAGATCATCTAAGGATCAATATGATAAAACTCATAATTTGTTTTACATATGAAACATATCTAAAGGATATGTGATTATATTGATTGCTAATAAGTTCACATGCTTTATTAAGAAAATATGTACCAAATAGATTATTGAGCCCTAATCTTGACATGCTTTTACCAATCATTTTAAAACCAAAACTTATTTTACTATTACTTACCCCTTTCCATGAAATCAAAACATTTCGTTACTAAAACCTTTTAAAAACCCATGCTTAGAAACGATTTTCTTGCTCCAGTCAATCAAAAATGCATACAGATGGTCATATAGTGTTTGTTGATGGTTAGTATGAAGGAAAAATGGAAGGAAAGTGGGAGAACAGTGCGTTTCGAAAATTTTGCTTTGAAGTTGAAAAATGAAATTTTTATTCAAAACTCTCTCCCCTGATTGCTCAGCTAGATTTCTTTATGTAGAGAGGTTCAATTTAGGTTAGGGAGTAGGTCTGGAACCATCAAAAGGGTTGAGTGTTTCTCATTGATTTGATTCAAACAAAAATGGTAAAGAAGTACACCGTAGCTTAGGTTCGGTTTTGGCTTTAATGAACATTTTGAACATTCTTTTTAGGGTTGGATAAACTGCAAAAGTGTGTATGATTTAATTTGAAACAACCCTAAAACTTGTTGAACAAGTTTTGAAAAGTTTCAATTTTTCACAACGTGCCAAAATGGAAATCCTAAGTGGTCAATGTTGTACCCCAAAATTTGCCCTCCCATTTTTCACAGAAATCACAACCCTAGGGTTTCTAGAATATTCAAGATTGGCTCAGGAATTGATCAGACAAATTTTCTCCTTTGGCAGTAAATCAGGAATTAGGGTTTTTCTTGCATTTCTCAAAAGAATTGAATTCTCATAAATTCAATTAACTGTCACATGTTTTCATGCTTTTTCAAGTTTACTGAAATATTACTGTTTGTTCTTAAGGCGTGTTTATTTGGGACAAGAGATGGAATCTGAGACTGTCATTTGGAACATTCGTGTTTTGTTTGATCCAGGTTAATCAGATAATGTGCGTCTGTTAAGACATTTGCCTGTTTATGGAATAAGACATTTGCTGGTTTATGGAATGAACATTTTTTATGGAATACACAATGCGTGTTTATTTGGAATACAGTTGCAAGATTACAGAGTTATTGGATTACTTGGAATTTAAGTTATCTTGGTTAGAATTATTGGAATACAGTTTCAATTATCTTAATCAGGAATCTTAAAGAATTAGTGAATATGCGAAGAGAAAATTGCAAGTTATTGACAGTAAAGGATTCTAATGGACATTAGAATATTTCATAAGACTTTCTTTCATTTATTTCAAAAAATTGTTACAATACAATTTATTATTTAAATGCTTTAAGTTTTTACAACTTATTGTATTTGAAAAAATAAATTAGTACAATTATTTGAGTATTCCTATCTAAATTACAAAGGAAAAATTTAAGCCTAAGAGTGACTAAGCTTCCATTGCTTCCATGCACGCCAAAGAATCTTCTGCTTCCTCTACTTTGCCACCATCTAGTTTGCGCTCACATGAAAAAACAAAAGACAGAAAATTGATCAGTACAGTTAATTGGATAAGAATAAGAATTTTCACAGGAAAAAAATTTGTTCATCATTAAAGTTTGCAATTTGGAATCAGAGGGATATTTTTAATTCATCACGTTTTTATTTTTCTATTTTGAAAATCGCAAGAAGATTGCTCTTCTTGGTTCACAATAAGAAAATTAAAAATGTAAGCAAAGCTGTCCAAATAAAAAATGCAAGTAATTTATCCAAATGCAAGCAAAGTTGCCCAAACAAGTGAAAATATACAAGCAGCATGGCCAAGCAAGCAGCAGGCAAGAAAAGCTGCCCAACCAAGTGAAAAGATACAGCAGCATGGCCAAACAGGCGCACAAAGTGCCCAAACAAGCCAAGATATACATCAACATGGCCAAAGCAAAAGGAAAACAGACAGCAAAATGCAAAATGCACAAGGCGTCAGCATACCAGGATGCAAACAAAATACAAACAGCAAGAACGAGGCAGCATAAGCAGACAAAGGGCATCAACAAATATAAAAATATAAAACTAAGTCAACAAGCAAGAGGCTTGTTCATAATCTTTTCATCATTTTCCAAGTTAAAAATTGCAAACTTTTCAGTATTTGGCTTAGGGTCATTAAGAGAGGAAGAGGAAAGAAATCACCTAGGGGATGCTGCCTGCTGTCACAATTACACCAAAAATGCTAGCAAACAAAACTGCAAGGAAAAGAGCCTAAGAAGAAAATCCCAAAGTATTCAAAATTTGGTGGTTTCCCACCATTTTGAAAAAAAACTGCAAAACTGTCAAAGAGAAAAGCCAATATAACAGTAGAGAGGGTGTAAGAGAGAGAAGGTAAAAAAATTATCAAACATCTCAAAACTGTAACAACAAGCCATCAATCTCCAAAAACGTAACAATAACAAAACCTGCACAACTCAGTTCAAGAACACAACAAAAACTCGCAACTCATTTCAAAAACACAAAAACCTACAGAACCATTCTCAAATAGGGCCAAACCAAGTCTCCATTGTTACAAACCATTTTCAATAGAACAAATTTCAAAAACCTGTAACTCAAATCCTTCAACCTCCAAACCTGTTATCAAACCAAAAACAGCCAAAAATCCAAAACTGAAACCATTTCAAACCCAAAACTTATATCCCAGTTCAAACATACAAAACCAAGTATCAAAACTTCCATCAAACAAAGATAAACAGCTTGCAAACTGTCAACAAAAGCATTAAAAAAAGATTCAAGCTTGTAACTCAAAATCCAACCATCCCAAAACATTCCCAAACCGCAAAAACAGTTTTCAAACCACAAAACCATTCCAACAAAATCAAACCCTCAACTGTAAACAAGAACACTCAATAACCAGTAACAATACTCCAAAATCCAAAACCAATTCATACCAAGATAGAACAATCACAGAGTTTCAAACAAATCTTCAAACTAACCAACAATATCTAAGAATCAGAAGCATCATCATCATCATTCAGTCAAAGTTCAAGGGAAAGAAAAAATTACCAGAGGCGCGTGTTCTTCACATCATCATTTCTCCCCCTTTATTTCCGGCCGCCAAGGAGCACCGTCACTTCCCTCTCACTATCCTCATCCATAAAAGATCCCAAACAGGTACGTTTTCGCCATGGTATCATTTTTCTGCATCTCATAGGGTAACAAGCATGATTAACAAGCAAATTGTCAACAAAAACATACAAGAAAAAAAACAACGAAACTGTTAAGTCCAAAACCGAACCTTACCTTTCAAAAAAAACGAAACCATTAGCATCTATTTAGGAAGTGAGAGGAGATGCGCTCCAACAACTTGAGAGAAGAGGGAGAATCAGATTGAACGCGTTTCAAACCCTTTTTGATAATTCCACTTCAGAACCTAGAAAAAATCTTTTCATTCATGAATCAAAGAGGGACAGGGACGATTAGGGACGATTGAGTGAGGAAGATGAACGAGTGAGAAAGAGGTGAGAGGGAAGATCAGAAGCGACGCCGCTGTGAGTTCACAACAAACCCTAATTCTTGTTCCCCTAATCAGAAATTATGCAAGCTTAAGATATTAGGCCAATTCTGGCCACAAACCCTAAAGCCCATGCGTTTACTAACAATCCACCCCCCCTTTTTGAGCTTTTTTTGTTCCAGCAAGATTTTGACTTTTTCTTTGGGCCTTGTTCCCAATAACCCAAGCCCATTTTATTTTATTTTTTTCTAATTTGTTGTTATTTGTTTTAAAAATTACTAATATTACTTTTTGCACATTTTTTTAGTCTTAAGAATCAATTTTCATTATTTTCTTTTTTTATATAACCTTTTTTTTTAATTTGTAACATTTAATAAAAACACCAAAAAAATCAAGATTTAGTTTAATTAATTTTCTTTTTTTAAACTTTTCCTTTTAAATTAATAAAATACATAGAGGAATAATAATAATAAAATTTTAATCTTTCTTTTTAGAATAGATTTTATTTATCTCTTTTCAAGTAAATACATACATTTCATACTTTATTGATTTTATTTCCGTAAATTGTCTTAGCTTTACATTGAATCGCATAACAATTTGATTTGGTTGTAATATTTGGACATTGCTATTCTCATGTGACTCATCCCCATTTGTAATAATTGTACCCCATTCCCGGATACTTTTGTAATAGCTTAGACTTTTAATTCCCACAATTTATTGCTTTATATATACTGTGTAGTAATTAGGCATGTATTGCAAGATTCAAAAATCAATTGCTAGATGACCTAATCCAAGAATAAATAACTTGAAATCAACACACTTCTCACACGGGCACCTCTAGGGTAACCTAGCTTGTTGCCTCGGAAATACAATCATGTCCCTCGAATATGATATACTCTAGCAAATGTCCCTTTGATAAACAAAGATCGTAGTCCCTCGATGACCCTCGACGTTGCCTTCGGTAAAACGATCTCGTCCCTTACAAAATTGCTAGAGCGTCTCACAAGTTGCCTTCAATGATTGTAAATTAACCCGCGCCTGTCCCGTTAAACATCCAAACACAAGGTTGTTTACCAAATACAATGGTAAAACAACAATGTAAAAGGGTTAAAAATGTATAGGGAAGATCTTTGAGTAGGGTAGACAACTCCTAGTTACTTGATCAACTTGCAAACATCCTTGCTATTTAAAAAAAAACACTCAACACAATTTTAAAACATTTCCCGAAACGAACTTTCAAACATTGAAACATCTTTTCAAAAGACAAACACCTTTGTATACATTCAAACAAGAATCATTACAAAGGTTGCCTAAACATAGGCCTCTTTTCAAAATATTTTCAAAACCACACACAAAGCACCATTTTAAACAATTTAAAAGCAAAAGCAAGTGATCTAAACAAGTAACTAAGAGCCCATGGAAAACCATGGATGAAAAGGGTGCTAGCACCTTCCCTTTTCATAATCTACCCCCCGAACCCAAGAAAACATCTCAAAGGTCTTTCCTGTGCTTTTTGACCTTTCCTTTGGATAAAATAAAAAGTCGATGGTGACTCTTGCTAAACCGCACAAGTGCGAACGAAACACAAAACCTCTAGTCAGTTCTCCCACCGCATCATAGAACTGGCGACTCTGATGGGGAAAATAAATCCAAAGTGGGGTTACCTTAGGGTTTTAGATCACCTTTACATGCTTATCTTGCTTGGCTTGTATGCTTTATCTTTTGGTTCTATTTGTTTGGGTTTGAATCCTCTACCCAGATTTGGGGCACCTTTTTAGGTAAATAGCAGTAGATTGTGAAGACTGTACGGCGTAGACCGATATGGTTGAAATAATAGCTATGTTAGTGTGATGCATTTGTGGGTATCGGTATCCCTCGTGGTGAATCGAGGAGAATACGGGGCTGCTGAGTGGCATCGTGAAGCACTAATTGACTTTAGAACCCTAATTGAACAAACTTTGCCATTAGGACGTAGTGAGGTAACCGGTTTCGGTGTAAAGCTGAAAATTGGTTGACACTCGATACTACACTCATTGAGGCTAGACTTTTTGGATATCTCGGCCGCAAGAAAAGATTGATTGTGTTGAGACAATGCCTAAAAGAAAGGTCGGTGATATTGAGATCATTTAGAACCCGGTCTTTGTTTCTAAGACAGGTTGAGCCCACTAAAACTTCAAGAGGTTACTTACCTACAAACTCATGCAAGCCTGAAACATAGGGATCTGTTTGTTGTGTGTATAAATGCTTTCTTGTACATAAACATCATAAACATCATTAACATCATATGCATGCTCACTAACCATTTCAAGGATTTAGAAATTTATCTTTGTTTTTTGTTTTGTAATAAATGAATCCTCTCTGAAGAAATACCATCCGAATTAGCTTTGTGAAAGCACATCGTCAACTTCAAGAGCTAGCCTCAAGAGTACCCGGGGATTCTCTTTTTACCAAGAAGTATGGTCGACTTCTCAGTTTGGTTACATCCAACTTCCAAGAAGAGATGATGTGTGTACTGTTCCAATTCTTTGATCCCGTACATCATTGTTTCACTTTTCCGGACTATCAGTTGGTACCAACATTGGAAGAGTTCTCTCTGCTCTTAGGGGTACCCGTGCTTAATCAGATACCGTTCACCGGTCTAGAGCGGATTCCAAAACCTGAAGTCATCGCCGAAGCTTTACATATGAAGAGGGCCGATGCCACAGCCAATTGTGAGACAAGAAGTGGGGTTAAAGGATTTTCAGCCAAGTTTCTGTTGGAAAAAGCTCGTTCGTTCTGGGATGACATGAATTTCCAAGCTTTCGAAGAAGTGCTAGCTCTCCTCATTTATGGTTTGGTTATGTTTCCTAACTCAGACTAATTCATAGACATTAACACTATCAAAGTCTTTCTCTCTCGCAATCCTATACCCACCTTGCTAGGAGATATCTTGCATTGTCTTCATACCCATACCATGAAGAAAAAAGGTACCCTTTCGTGTTGTATACCTCTACTTGCCAGGTGGTTCACTTCACACCTGCCTCAGTCAACATTGAAGAATGAGCAAATATTGACTTGGTCTCAAAGGATGATGTCTCTCACCCACTCTAATATCCGTTGGTGCTCAAGATCCTTGGAAGATATCTCTATCATCGACCGCTGTGGTGAGTTCCCTAATGTATCTCTGCTAGGTATTAGGGGAGGTATCACCTACAACCCGTGTTTAGCTCTTCGGAAATTTGGTTATGCCCGAAGGGACGGCCCTCATGAGATGCTTATCCGAGGTCTGGTGTTTGACTATGATAAAGAAGACCAAGGTGACCGCCAGAGGTTTACACGTGCTTGGGGAATGGTGAACAAAGTGGACAGTAGGACGTTGGGACATAAAAACTCTATCCCTCTCGAACCTTACCTTAAGTGGGTACGGGCTCATGCCCAGAGTCTCTTAATGCCTTACCCTTCCATCCTTCCTGTCATCATTGAGCCTGTTATTGAAGGAGACGTCCCATACACCGTTCTTCATCCAGACATACCTACCTCTATCGAAGACCTGCAGAAAGCCTGGATTCAGTTGAAGGAGGAGCGAGACACCTTTGAAACCCAGTACTACGCTAATGAGAAGAAGGTTCTGGAGCTTACCAAGCTGCTTCATGAAGAGAAGAATCTAAATACTTACACTTCTCCAAAAAGGATGCGTTCAGTCTTTTTGTCTTGAGAATTTTGTTGTATTTTAGTTTCTTTCTTTGTAAGCCCGAGGAGGCATGATGTATTTGAACTTGGTTTTTATTTAATATGACGTGCGTTCTTTTTGGTTTGGGCAAATTTAAATCTTCTAAATTTCCTTGAAATCATTTGCATATCGCATCTTCATGCATCATATGCATAAGCAGGTCTTCACACCAGGTTTCCTTATCTCTCTACTGTTTATTTCAGCAAGATAGATATTGAGCAGACGGTTAAAGACATACAAGCGCATAATTCACAGTTCCAACAGCTACTCATGACCTTAGCTAAGGGTTAGGAGGAGCTCAAAACCTTGCTGGAAAAGGAAAAGGAGAAAAAGAAAAAGAAAAGAGTTGGTGTGGCTACTTTGGGTAGAAGGTTTGAAGGTCAAGTGAGAAGGGTCCTGGATTTACCCTCAACATATGATGAAGGGGTAGGTAAAAGAAAGGGAGTCGCAGTACCAACTGAGTCCGAGGAAGAAGAAGAAGAGGAGGATGAAGACTATTCTGAACAGCAGTACCCTCCTACAGACGATAAATACAAGAATCTGGAAGAGCGTCTGACAGCTATGGAGGTGCAGAGAGTGCCTGGGCTGCACTTTGAAGATCTAGGGCTGGTCTCTGGAATTGTGATTCCCCCCAAGTTTAAGGTGCCTATATTTGCTAAGTACGATGGTTTGTCTTGTCCAACTATGCACCTACGGTCTTACGTCAGAAAAATTCAACCGCATTCTTCTGACAAGGATCTGTGGGTCCATTTCTTCTAGGACAGTCTTTCGGGGACGTAGTTAGATTGGTTCTACCAGTTAGAGAGGTATGATGTGCACAATTGGGAGGATTTGGCAGCTGCCTTTTACAAGCAGTATCAATATAATGCGGACTTAGCACCAACCCGTACTCAATTACAGAGTATGGGCATGGTCTCAAATGAAGGATTCAAAGAGTATGCCCAGAAATCGAGAGACTTGGCGGGACGAGTACAACCCCATTGTCTGAAACAGAGCTTGTGGATATGTTCTTGGGTACATTGTCGGGCCCCTTTTTTCAATCACTTGATCGAAAGTTCGTCTGCGGGGTTCACCGAGTTAATTCTGACTGGTGAGAGAGTTGAAGCCGGAATCAAGAGTGGAAAAATTCAAAAGGATACATCTACTTCCGCTGCCATCAAAAAGCCTTTCCCAGCAAAGAAAGAAGTATCAGCTGTCTACTCCCAAAGAGGTCAAGGAAAAATCGAGCGCCGACCAGCGGTGGGGGCTGTAATGATTCATAAGTCTGCAGTTGATCAGCCTAGAAATAATCAACCCAGAACCAATCAAGAAAGGGTGGAAAGGCCTGTGCGGCAATTCACCCAGATAAACATGACTCCTGGCCAGGTTCTACCCCACCTTTTGAAGTTAAACCTTGCCATCCTGAAAGAGGCCCCGAAAAATCTGAATACAGCTTCTCCTTACTACCATTCGAATGCCAAGTGTGCTTATCATTCAGGGAGTATAGGACACGACACCAACAATTGTTGGGCCCTCAAGAATAAGATTCAGGATTTAATAGACGCTAAAGAAGTGGAATTCAATGCCCCCGAAAAGCCTAACGTGATCCCTGCTCCAATGCCAAAGCATGGCCACAATGCCCATGTTGTTGAAGAAGATCTTTTTATTGCTACTGTTAATGATTTGATGACTCCGCTACCGATAATCAAGTTGAATTTGCTGAAGGCTGGGATTTTCCCAGGTTGTAAAGAAGATTGCTACCTTTGTTCCTCCTTACAAACTGACTGTCTGTTGTTGAAGTTAGGCATCCAGCGCCTAATGGATAACCAAGAGATACTTTTCGAAAAGACTCCTGTTACACCGACTCCTGTCAATGATATTTCAATAATTACCATATCCGCCAATCTTTCCATGGTCTCCAAAAGACCTGTTAAGATTACATCTGATCTGAAGATTGCACCTCTGAAGATAACCATGCCGGGGCCCGTCCCGTACAAGTCCGACAAATCAATACCGTGGAACTATGGGGGAGAGATCTTTTACCACGGTGTTAAGCAAATTGAATTGAATAAAGAGAGTTTTGATGAAGAGACTTCAGACATTGGAAACATTGCCGGAACGAGTAAAATCACCCGGAGTGGAAGAATTTTCTCTCCGGAGATTGCGCCACCAAAGGCAATCTTCGGACCCTCGAATGCTCCTAAGGTTACCCCTGTTTCGGTCAACATATCTGCAAGAACTCCAATTATTGAAGAAGTTGTGACTCCTGTGGTTGCCCCCTATGCTGGTGCTGATGATAGAGGGAAAAGGATCCAAGAAGAGCCTGTCAGGACAAGGGCTCATCCGTTGATCATCCCTGAGACCTCTGAAAAATAAATGGAAGAAATTTTGAAAATAATCAAGAAAAGCGATTATAATGTTGTTGAGAAACTTGGGCAAACTCCCTCAAAAATCTCTATGCTGGCCTTGCTGCTTTGTTCAGAAGCTCATGCCAAAGCTTTGATCAAATTCTTGAAGACGGCCCATGTGCCCCAGGAAACCTCCGCGGACCAGTTCCAGGAATGTGTAGCTAGCCTAACATCTGACAATGGTCTAGGATTATCCGATGCCGATTTAACATTAAAAGGGAGAAAACATAATGACTCTTTGCATGTCTCGGTGGAATGCAGAGGGACTACTCTGGCACACGTTCTGGTAGACACTGGTTCGTCGCTGAATGTCCTACCAAAGAAGGCATTGGATAGGCTAGATTGTGAAGGTCTAACTTTGAAGCCCAACAACATCATTGTCAGAGCCTTTGATGGTTCTAAATGGATGGTCCACGGGGAGGTGGACATCCCGATCAAAGTAGGAACTGAAACCTTCAACTCCACATTCTATGTCATGGACATCCGTCCCTCCTATTCTTGCTTGTTGGGAAGACCCTGGATTCATCATGCTGGAGCCGTTACTTCTACTCTGCATCAAAAGCTCAAGTACCTTGTCCATGGGAAAATTCTAATTGTTCATGGTGAGGAGGAATACATGATAAGCCATCTTAACTCTTTCCGCTATATGGAATTGGATGGTGAATTCATCGAAACCCCCTTTCAGCACTTTGAGGAGGTAGCTCAGGAGATTGCGGCAACTAAGACAGTGGCTTCTGTACCCATGACTACAAGACCAACGCCTAGGATGTCTTCTTTGAAGGATGCTAAGACTGTGATTGAAGAAGAAGGAAGCACAATCTGGGGGCAGCTTCCCAATTTTCCTTTCAAATCTGATAAATTCGGCTTGGGTTTCACTGCTTCTGCTCAAAAGGCTGTGCGTCGCTCCCGGGCCGGAGGTCCACCAGTGAACATCACCCATCAAGGAGTCAATGCTTTGGAGGATGGTGAAGAGGAGAGCAACTTGGAAGACTGGATTTTCCCTACTGCTGACGGAGGATTATGCAATTGGGAGGCAAAAGACTTTGTTCCCATTACTTTCATAAATCAGTAATTTATCTTTCAAACATTTCTGTTGGTTTGTAATAATGCTCAAACAATTTGTACTTTTTAACCTTGTGTCTTACCCGAGGCACAAAGGTCCATTTGTAAGGGTTCTTATTTTTCATCTTCATATTCCATTTAATGAATCATGGACGTTTTCACATATAAACTTTTGTGTTCATTTTCTTTCCTTTTGCGTTTTATTTGTTTAAAGGTGGCTATCCCTTACACACACCCACACTCACAAATGCAGGTACCCTTCCATTCCGGATTACATGGGTAACAATTCTTCTATGACCTTCAGTGACTATGAAGATCTGGTCTACCATGCTGAATACGAAGGTGATGAAGACTGTAAAGTGTCGGGAGAATTGGCTAGACTGCTACAACAGGAATAAGGGGCTATTCTACCTCATGAGGAGCTGTTAGAGACAATCAACTTGGGTACTGAGGAAGACAGAAAAATTATCAAACATCTCAAAACTGTAGCAACAAGCCATCAATATCCAAAAATGTAACAATAACAAAACCTGCATAACTCAGTTCAAGAACACAACAAAAACTTTCAACTCATTTCAAAAACACAAAATCCTACAGAACCATTCTCAAACAGGGCCAAACCAAGTCTCCATTGTTACAAACCATTTTCAATAGAACAAATTTCAAAAACCTGTAACTCAAATCCTTCAACCTCCAAACCTGTTATCAAACCAAAAACAGCCAAAACTCCAAAACTGAAACCATTTCAAACCCAAAACTTGTAGCCCAGTTCAAACATACAAAACCAAGTATCAAAACTTCCATCAAACAAAGATAAACAGCTTTCAAACTGTCAACAAAAGCATTCAAAAAAGATTCAAGCTTGTAACTCAAAGTCCAACCATCCCAAAACATTCCCAAACTGCAAAAATAGTTTTCAAACCACAAAACCATTCCAACAAAATCAAACCCTCAATTGTAAACAAGAACACTCAATAACCAGTAACAATACTCCAAAATCCAAAACCAATTCATACCAAGCTAGAACAATCACAGAGTTTCGAACAAATCTTCAAACTAACCAACAATATCTAACAATCATAAGCATCATCATTATCATTCAGTCAAAGTTCAAGGGAAAGAAAAAATTACCAGAGGCGCGTGTTCTTCACATCATCATTTCTCCCCCCCCCCCCCCCTTTCATTTTCGGCCGCCAAGGAGCACCGTCACTTCCCTCTCACTATCCTCGTCCATAAAAGATCCCAAACAGGTACGTTTTCGCCATGGTATCATTTTTCTGCATCTCATAGGGTAACAAGCATGATTAACAAGCAAACTGTCAACAAAAACATATAAGAAAAAGAACAACGAAACTGTTAAGTCTAAAACCGAACCTTACCTTTCAAAAAAAACGAAACCATTAGCATCTATTTAGGAAGTGAGAGGAGAGGCGCTCTGGAAACTTGAGAGAAGAGGGAGAATCAGATTGAACGCGTTTCAAACCCTTTTTGATAATTCCACTTCAGAACCTAGAAAAAATCTTTTCATTCATGAATCAAAGAGGGACGAGGACGATTGAGTGAGGAAGATGAACGAGTGAGAAAGAGGTGAGAGGGACGATCATAAGCGGCGCCGCTGTGAGTTCACTACAAACCCTAATTCTTGTTCCCCTAATCAGAAATTATGCAAGCTTAAGATATTGGGCCAATTCTGGCCACAAACCCTAAAGCCCATGCGTTTACTAACAATCCACCCCCCCTTTTTGAGCTTTTTTTGTTCCAGCAAGATTTTGACTTTTTCTTTGGGCCTTGTTCCCAATAACCCAAGCCCATTTCCTTTTCTTTATTTTTTCTAATTTGTTGTTATTTGTTTTAAATATTACTAATATTACTTTTTGCACATTTTTTTTAGTCTTAAGAATCAATTTTCATTATTTTCTTTTTTTATATAACCTTTTTATTAATTTGTAACATTTAATAAAAACACCAAAAAAAATCAAGATTTAGTTTAATTAATTTTCTTTTTTTAAACTTTTCCTTTTAAATTAATAAAATACATAGAGGAATAATAATAATAAAATTTTAATCTTTCTTTTTAGAATAGATTTTATTTATCTCTTTTCAAGTAAATACATACATTTCATACTTTATTGATTTTATTTTCGTAAATTGTCTTAGCTTTACATTGAATCGCATAACAATTCGATTTGGTTGTAATATTTGGACATTGCTATTCTCATGTGACTCATCCCCATTTGTAATAATTATACCCCCATTCTCGGATACTTTTGTAATAGCTTAGACTTTTAATTCCCGCAATTTATTGCTTTCTATATACTGTGTAGTAATTAGGCATGTATGGCAAGATTCAAAAATCAATCGCTAGATGACCTAATCCAAGAATAAATAACTTGAAATCAACTCACTTCTCACACGGGCACCTCTAGGGTAACCTAGCTTGTTGCCTCGGAAATACAATCATGTCCCTCAAATATGAGACACTCTAGCAAATGTCCCTTCGATAAACAAAGATCGTAGTCCCTCGATGACCCTCGATGTTTCCTTCGGTAAAACGATCTCGTCCCTTACAAAATTGCTAGAGCGTCTCACAAGTTGCCTTCAATGATTGTAAATTGACCCGCACCTGTCCCGTTAAACATCCAAACACAAGGTTGTTTACCAAATACAATGTTAAAACAACAATGTAAAAGGGTTAAAAATGTATAGGGAAGATCTTTGAGTAGGGTAGATAACTCCTAGTTACTTGATCAACTTTCAAACATCCTTGTTATTTTAAAAAAAAAAAACACTCAACACAATTTCAAAACATTTTCCGAAACGAACTTTCAAACATTGAAACATCTTTTCAAAAGACAAACACATTTGTATACATTCAAACAAGAATCATTACAAAGGTTGCCTAAACATAGGCCTCTTTTCAAAATATTTTCAAAACCACACACAAAGCACCATTTTAAACAATTTAAAAGCAAAAGCAAGTGATCTAAACAAGTAACTAAGAGCCCATGGAAAACCATGGATGAAAAGGGTGTTAGCACCTTCCCTTTTCATAATCTACCCCCCGAACCAAAGAAAACATCTCAAAGGTCTTTCCTGTGCTTTTTGACCTTTCTTTTGGATAAAATAAAAAGTCGGTGGCGACTCTTGCTAAACCGCACAAGTGCGAACGAAACACAAAACCTCTAGTCAGTTCTCCCACCGCATCCCAGTCAATTTGTGCAGGTTTTTTGTCCTCATTGTTGTGGTCCAAATTACATAAATAAGGTATCAATGTAAATGTCTTGTGGCATAGAACATATTTGGTGTTGACAACATTTTGGGAAATGGCTTGGAATTCACACAAAAGCATCTTCGAAATCGTGCCAAACTCTGATTTCAAAAACTTAGTGAAATTTCAAGTCATTTTTCCATTCCAAATAACCATGAAACCTTGACTTTAGCCTTCAATTTCCCTCAATTGGCAAAGGCTTTTGGAACCAAATTTTCACTATGATGAAGTAGGAAGCATGCTTTTCAATTGCAGCTCTTGTACCCCAAAATTTGCCCTCCCATATTTCTCAAAACATTTCAAGAAAAATTCACAAGTCCAACCCGGCGCGTCATATTCAGGTGTTCTTTCGCCAAGATATCTCTGATAACGTATTCTCAAATTCAGGTTCGGCTCAAGAGTCAATTCTTTAAAGAAGGTATCCAAATGTGTGAGTTTTCTCGAAGAAATATGGTGAAAAAGTATGCTGAAAGTGCAGTTTTTACGCGCTAAAAAATTTATAACTTGAAGATCGTGGCTTGTTTTGAACCCGTTCCGGTGGCTAAAATTCCGTCTTGAAATTATCTAAGTTTTCATCTCTCACGGCTGGAAACCAATTTCGATCAGAAGGTCTTCAAAAATGTGGATTTATCAAGTATTTTCGTACAGAAAATTTGTGACAGAAGTTTATTTGCGTCATGTTCATAAAATCATAACTTGGTCGATTTTCATCGTATCGAGCTGGTTCCGGCGCCAAAATTTCAAAAATTGAGTTAGCTACATTTTCACAGAAGGTATTGAGTTCAAACGGTATTCAAAAGGCCTTCGTTTTTTGCTCAGAGTGCGTGACGCGTCGAAAATCCTGAATGCTGAATATTATTTCATTTGGGCTAAAACTTCGAAAATTCATAACTCGGTCAATTTTTATCGGATTGGGCTCATATTTTTACACAAGGTCACTGACTCATAGATCTACAACTTTTCTTCAAAAGTCGAGACCGGATTATGCTCCGATAAATACCAGTTTTTTATTGAAGAACGTGTCAGAGTCGACACTGGAGCCCAAAATAAGTTTGTCAGAGCTGAAACTTCAAAAATTCATAACTAATTCATCGTTTATCCGATTGAGTCGATTTTCGGACAGGAGTTAGTTCTCGATATTGGCTACATTTTGTTTTCACATTTCAACTTCAAAAATTTCACTTAAGTCCCTGCGATTTAGCCTGGAAAGTGACGAACTCAAGTGAACATTGGAGGCCCAATTGCACATTCAAAGGCCATTTTCTTTACCCTAATTTCCATTATATAATCACCTTCTTTTCACACAAACCAGGGAGGAGAAAAAAGAGAAAAAAACTTTGCCACAACACTGTCAGAATATCAAATTCTTTCAAGAACCCTAAAACCTTGAAATCTTTATTACAAATCCCTCTCTCACTATAAACAAACCATCTCAGTTACAAACCAACATCTCACTACTTCTTCAGTAAGGGTAAGGCTGGCTTGATCTCCATGATCAAAAGGGCACAAACCAATATCTCACTATTTTTCCAGTAAGGGTAAGGTTGATTTGATCTCCATGATCAAAAGGGTATAATCATTCATACATGCCATATTGTGCCTAAACATTAAATTTCTTCATATATTGGCTTTATTTGCATTTTATGATTTGATTTAATATGTTTATGAGATTCAACACTGCAGATTTTAGACAGGATCCCATGCAGGTTCATTAAGGAACGTTGAGGCCAGAACACAAATGGCCAAAAGCCAAATGGTCAAAATAGAACAGCTTACACATGACACCAATACATGGCGAGACTGACATCTTGAGAAGGTTAAGGAACATTAAAGTCAAAACACAAGTGGCCAAAAGCCAAAACACAAATGGCCAAAACAAAACAGTTTACACATGACGCCAATAGCTGTTTCACCCCTCCAATCAGGCTCGTATACTCCTAAACTTTCTCTCTATTTGTATTATGTTCCTTTAATTAATTAATCGTTATTCTTTTTATTAATCACTAACCAATTAACATTTTTCCTAATAAAATCAAAAACACAAAAAAATATTTTATTTATTAAAATTAACTTCATCATTTTTATTTTTGTAAATAAATTAATTTAATCAATTTAGCTTTAATTAGATTTAACTTTTAATATTTTTTGCAATATTTAAAATCAATTTAGAATATTAGGTTTTTATTAGCATTAATTCAATTTATTTCTTTAAAAACTCAAAAATCCAAAAATATTTTCATTATTTAATTTAATTCCATTAAATCCAAAAATAACCAAAAAATCACTTTCTTTAAAAAAAAAGGGTCAAAACTCAAAAAACTCGCATCCGATTTAATTTCTCGCACGCGATCCATTTTATCATATTATTGTATCTGTTTCCCGGAATGTAATAGCTTTTAATTAGGACTTTAATTATTTACCGCTTTATTTTACTTTCCGCAATTTAATTTCAAGGGTTGTTTTTGGCGATGTAAATACCCGACGCCTTGTAATAGCGTAGATTCACTTTCCGCAATTTATTTCCCGCAAATTATTTAACTGTTAATTATGCCTGCAAGACTGTATGACAAATAAAATCAATATAGCTCACCATAACATGTACAAAGATAACATAACTGAAACCTGATACACATGCACATGCCACTCCTAGGGTACGCCTCACTCGGTTGCCTCGAACGTGGTCGTCAAGTATAGGGTGTTTTAGAGGTCGCCCTCCTGTCTAAGATCCAGTTGCCTCGAATCGGTTGCCTCAGATAAAAAGGATCTAGGACATTAGGGTTACTTCTAAGGTGTCCTACTATTTCTTCGGTGACCACATTGTCCCTTATAATCGAATTGACCCGAATAACTCCAATGACGGTGCTACCTACCTCTCAATGGTGGGATGGCACTATCTAAAGGACTCTTACACAGCCTAATTCCTTAGGGTAGGTAGATGACTCATGGGTACTTGCTCTCTTCAAAAACAAACAAAACATCTTTTCACACCGACACTTTCAAAAGTTTTCAAAACAAATTTTTCATACACTCTTGAGGACAGATACAAGAGTCACTTAGAAATCTTTCAAACGAAACTTTTTTCAAACCCACTCACATTTGAAAAGCAAACATCTTTTGAAAACATAAGAGCAAGTACCTAAGAGCCCATGGATAACCATGGATAGAAAGGGTGCTAACACCTTCCCTTTCTATAATCTACCTCCCGAACCGAGAGAAATCTCAAAAAAGGAATTTTGCTGTGCTTTTGTCCTTTCCATGTTGGAGAACATAAAAGACGGTGGCGACTCTTGCTTACCGCAACATACGCGATCCTGCTTTAAAACAGTCAGTTCTATTTCCACCGATCACAGAACTGGCGACTCTGCTGGGGATATTTTATAAGTGAGGTGTACCTTAGGATTAGACCACTCTTATGTTTTCAATTGTATGCCTTGATTGCTTTTATATTTGTGGGCTTGCATCAGAGTTTCATAGATCCTAACCCGGATCTGGGGAATACCCTTTAGGTAGCATAAGCTGTGAGGGACCTGTCCGGCGTAGACCGACACGGGTGAAGCAGTGGCTACGTTGGTGTGACACCTTGGTCTGTACCGATATCCCTTGTGTTGCAACGAGGAGAGTATGGGTCTTCTAAGGAGTCATTAAGCACCAACCGACCTTAGAACCCTAAATTGACCCAACTTGGCCATAGAACAGTAGCAGTATGCTACACTCATTGAGGCTAAACTCTCGCGATGGTTCTGGCCGCAAGAAAAGATTGCGATGCTAGAGTTATGACCGATTGAGGGTAGTCGATGATATTGAGATCCTCTAGAAACCGGTTACTATTTTCTAGGACAGGTCTTAACCAACGAAACTGAAAGAGGGTAGTACCTAAACTTCATGTTGGCCTAAACTCTAAGGGCTGTCTTGCGTGACTTGTGTGCCTTCAAATCTGACTACTTGCATGTTCTTGTTATCTGACACATGAGTTCCTTGCAGGTTTTGTTTACAGTCCTTAATCTGGGCTTATAACAGGGTTTACTTACATCACCCTATGCATAACATAACATCATACCATCATAACATTGCATACATCCTGCATAAGGACTAATCCATTTCAAGGATCTCAAGGGTCTGTGATGCAGGTCATGATGAATCAACTGTCTAGCAAGGGGCAAAGGGGATTTATTTTCCTCTAGCCAAGGTTATTGGAGATCAAGACATGATAGCTTGAGTCAGGGGCTATTACCCACTCGATATGGTGAGCTTGACTCTTGAAGAAGGACTCTCAGCAACATGAAGTTCCTTCAATCAAGCTGCACAATTCAAATTCTAACAAGTTTCTTTGTTTACCCCACGAGATCCTTGAAAACATTGCATACATATATCATACATATCATTGCATAACAGGTCATCCGATACAGGTCACTTACCATTCTTCGCTGTTTATTTCAGCAATGGCTTTCCAACCAGACAACCAGGATCTTCGTGCTCAAGAGACTCGGTTCGGGGAGATCCTCCTAAACCTATCCAAGGGGCAGGAAGAGTTGAGAACACTCCTCATAGGGATTTTGGTCAGGAACAGTTCTGAGGACGACAAGGACGAACGGCTGAAGCGTCTGCAAGCTGAGGTAGATACAATGAGAACCCAGATGCTGGGACATATGTCTCTCATTCAAGACTTAACTCAAAGACAATAAGAGCTCAGGGCTCTCGTCAACCAACTGCTTCGGGATAACCAACTGGGGCAAACATCTAAGGTTGAAGAGCCAGTCATCATTAAATTCCCTTTGAGACAAGAAGACAAGGGAAAAGCTCTTCAACTTGCTTCAGGGTCACGAATTCAGCATCAACCTCACCAGCTTCAGCAAGACAGTATGAAGCAAGTAGTCAGGGTTGGAGACAAAACCGGTAATCATCCCCCAAGAAGTCAAAGGTTTGGTCTGATGAATAGACCTCTCCGAGCGGCTACTACTTCACAGGTCCAACAACGACCTCGCCAAGAACAACGGGCTGATCAGAGCAAGCCTAAGAGGCAATTCACCCAGCTCAACATGTCGCTGTTTCAAGCCTTACAACGCCTGTTGAGATTGAATCTGATCACTCTAAGGGACCCTCCTAAGAATCCCAACAAGACACCTTCAAGGTACAACCCCAACGCCCGCTGCGCTTATCATTCTGAAAGCCCGGGGCATGCCACAAACGATTGCTGGTCTCTGAAGAACAAGATCCAGGACCTGATTGATGGAGGAGCAGTGGAATTCACCCCAGATGGATAGGTCGAGTTCTTCTACTATCCCTAGACGAGAAGACCTTTTGTTCATTGGAATGTTCAAGTTGTATTTTTCTTTGATTTTTCAAACAATTATTGTCATAGCAAACTTTATTACATTATCAATGCATCGCATATGTCTGTCGCATATGTCTGTTTTGAATCAATATATTCGCATTCACTATATTCAAACTGCTTTCATATGTTTGTGATGATCAACTCTTGATTGAAAAATTCTAAGCCTCTTGAGGGAGGATGACGAAAACGGTACCACGATTCTTTACAGTATGCTTTTGGACAGACCCCGCTGACGATGTACAGGCATTGTTTCAAATCCTAAACAGTGGAGTTATAAGGAAGATAATACCTCGTCAACCCCTTCGAGCCAAAGAAGTAGGAGTTTTTCTTTTCACAAAAAATTAAAACCCTTAATCATAACCTGGGGCAGGGTAGTTCTCTCGGTTGATCCAGATGCACAACGAATGGCACCAAAGAAGTCCTTACAAAACAAAAGACAATGATGGTTCCGAATAATTAAAGACAGGCAGTCATTACTTCTCAAAATAGAAGCCTAACAAGTCAAAACCTATGAAGGAGACTTACAAAACTGGGGCATCCCGTTGACTGTAATCACAAAAGAAACAGTTCAGGCAAAAAAAACAGGGATAATGAAATAAAAAAGAAAAGAGGTACTACAAACCCTCAACAAAAAAGGGAAATGACTGCCTATTCTAAACTGTCAAAATCCGAACCATCACCGGAATATCAGGACAAAGACTCAAACAAGGTCTAATGCATGATCAACTGAGTTTAGGTTTGAAGAACATCACGAAGAGCGGGTGGGTACAAATAAACTTGAGCCTTTATCCATTGTTTCTTAAACCATGAACCAGGCCACGCTACAACCTTTAAAAGTCCTAGCTGAAGCATGGGTTAGTTCGAAAGCATACTGTTACGAAAGGTATCCTGACTCCTTAAGGCTTGCGGTAAAATAACGAGTTGACATCACAGTTTACAAAAAATTCACTTGTTTTTATAAAAAAAAATGCATTTTCAAAAACTTCAAGACAGACATAAGCTTTGCATTCTTGATATAACACTGTTTGCATATGACTATTTGTTCGAACATCAGAGAAATTCACACGACGAATATCTAAGTGAACAAAAGTACTTCCAACCAAGGGGCAGACATGATCATGGTCCATTATCTGGGGAAGTTAAGTCAAGATTCGGAGAATCTCTCAAAAGGCCAACCAACTTGGGGCAAATCTCCATCTGGATCACTTGGGGCATTGGACGATCAAACAGAGATCTTCTGGTAGTAGGGCAACACAACACTACTGATAGGGGCACCTCCCTACATCCTGAGAGCATGGACATAGACGAAAAAATACTGCGCATAATCAAAGACCCGCTAGGTTGACACACCTAGGCAAAAATAAGGGCTTCCCAGCGAACCAAAAGGGTTTGGGAAAAAATAAGGGATGAAATGAAAAAATCTGTACACCCGGCAAGTCGAAAACCTGAAAAGGCGGCTTGGGCAAAAATGGGACTCCCGGTGGACTGAAAACCCGAAAGGGCGGTCCAGGCAAAAGTTAGGGATCAAAAGCATACGACTATGTTCTGTCATCTCGTCACTTGCCTACCAGAAGAAGATTTGTCAATCGGCAGTCATCAAGCACCTCCACAGGTATCTTCTCCCACAGAAACAGGGGCAATAAGAATTGTCTGAACGATCTAGTTGCTCTGTCCACCAAGGTACCAAGGTAAGTTCAGCTGAAGAACATGACCAAGTTACCTCCACTCCCCGCAGAGTAAGGACAGGTTTCAGCAATACTCTCCCCCGAGCAGAGTTGGTCTCTCCTCAGCCCCGAAAAGGCACGGTATCTCCAGCAAGTCAGCGATACTCTCCCCAAGCAGAGTCAGTCTACTGTCAGCCTTAAGGAAGTTGGGTATCCCCAGAAGATCTTAATATTCCCCAGCGGAGTATACAAATGTTCCTAAACGAGCATCCCCGACAGTCTTGGTATAAGATTGTTCCCCGGCGGAATACAGACACCCCAGTGGAGCCACTTCCCCAGTACAGTCCAAAAAGTTTCCCCAGGAAAGTTGAATCAATCTCCCCAGTAGATTCTGGAAGCTTATCCCCAGTAGATTCTGGAAGCTTATCCCTAGTAGATTCTGGAAGCTTATCACCTGTAGAGTACGAAATCGTCTCTCCCCGACCATATTCAAAGGTTATTCCCCACCAGAGTTTATAATTGGGTTATCCTCAGCTAATTACCACGGAAAGATCGTCCTCGGCGAAGTTCTTCCTATCCCCCAGCGGAGTTCATCAAATTCCTCAACAAAACATATCAACGGTATCCCCAGCGGAGTTATCATCAAAACCTCAGCAAGGTATCTCTTCCCACAGAGTATTTCCCCGCAGAGTAATCTCTCCAACAAGTTTATTCCCCAACAGAGTCATCTTCTCCTACCGGTTTATTCTTGCAACCATCATCCCCAGCGGAAACGAAGAACTTTATTCTTCAACATCAGCCCAGGATTCAACGAACTTCCCGGCATTCGTCAAGGATTTATTTTCCAAGACGAAAATACATTCATAAACATTTCACATTTTATACATCCTGCTTACATACATGATAAAGTGCATACGACACTATCTCATTTTTGAACACCATGACATCATGCATTTCATACATCATGACATTGCATACAACTGATGTTTTGCCTTTTCAGGAAAAGGTCAATCCAAAGATGATTACTATCAACTATCGCAGTTCCAGATTCGATACCTGCATCCAGCCAGGACATATCTGTAGACGACCTAGTTCCAGATTCGATACCTGTATCTAGCCAGGGCATATCTGTGAGCGATTGATTGTGGATTCGATACCTGTATCTAGCCAGGGCATATCTACATTAAAGAGATTTCAGAGATAGCTTAGAAATGCTCCTGATAGGGATGCTATTCTTTTGCTTATTCAAGAGTTTCCTTTCAGATATAGCTGGGAAATGCTCCAGATATGGATGTTGTTCTTTTGCTTATTCAGATTTTCTCTTCAGTGATAGCTTGGAAATGCTCCTGATATGGATGCTATTCTTTTGCTTATTCAAGAGTTTCCTTTCAGATATAGCTGGGAAATGCTCCAGATATGGATGCTGTTCTTTTGCTTATTCAGATTTTCTCTCCAGAGATAGCTTAGAGATGCTCCAGATATGGATGATATTCTTTTGCTTATTCAGAGTTGCTTTTCAGAAATGGCCTAGAAATGCTCCAGACCCGGATGCTGTTCTACTGCTTATTCAGATTTCCTTCTAGAGATAGTTTAGATGCGATCCAGACATGGCTACATTCTGATACTTATTCCAGATTCCCTTTCAGAGATAGCTTAGAAATGCTCCAGATATGGATGCTATTCTTTTGCTTATTCAAAGTTGCTTTTCAGAAATGGCCTAGAGATGCTCCAGACTCGGATGCTGTTCTACTGCTTATTCAGATTTCCTTCTAGAGATAGTTCAGATGCGACCAGACATGGCTACATTCTGATACTTATTCCAGATTCCCTTCTAGAGATAGTTCAGATGCGATCCAGACATGGCTACATTCTGATACTTATTCCAGATTCCCTTCTAGAGATAGTTCAGATGCGACCCCGATATGGCTACATTCTGATGCTTATTCCAGATTCCCTTTCAGAGATAGCTTGGAAATGCTCCAGATATGGATGCTATTCTTTTGCTTATTCAGAGTTGCTTTTCAGAAATGGCCTAGAGATGCTTCAGACCCGGATGCTGTTCTACTGCTTATTCAGATTTCCTTCTAGAGATAGTTCTGATGCGACCCCGATATGGCTACATTCTGATAATTATTCCAGATTCTCTTTCAGAGATAGCTTGGAAATGCTCCAGACATGGATGCTATTCTTTTGCTTATTCAAAATTTCTTCCCAGAAATGGCTTAGAGATGCTCCAGATATGGATGATTTCCTTTCAGAGATAGCTTAGAGATGCTCCTGACCCGGACGCTATTCTATTGCTTATTCAAATTCCAACTTCTAAAGACAACTTAGAGATGCTCCAGACCCGGATGCTATTCTATTGTTTAGTCCAGATTCATTCAAAAGACAGTCCAGATACGATCCAGGTTTGGATGACATTCTGTCACTCATTCAGATGCAGTATGGATATACCCCAGACGCGGCGGTCATTCTACTACTCGTTCAGACGTCAGCAATTAGACACAGACTAGATATGCTCCAGACACGGAAGCTATTCTATTTCTTACTCAGATTCAACCATCCCTTACATTTCCAAATGGCATCTATAAGCCCATTCCCGACAAGGTTCTGTCACGTCTCCAGATGGCATCTATAAGCCCATCCTCCTATCCATCATCTCTCCAAATGGCATCTGTAAGCCCATTCCCGCCATCACATTGATGATACTCTACTATGTGAGTACAAATTTCTGGGCACTCTAGTGTTCAATCATCTTCCACCTTCGGATCACGAAAGGCACGCAAGCCAATCTACCTCCTCAGGTTTAAGAAGATTGAACAGGGGCAACTGTTGTACCCCAAAATTTGACCTCCCATTATTCTCAAAACATTTCAAGAAAAATTCACAAGTCCAACCCGGCGCGTCATATTCAGGTGTTCTTTCGCCAAGATATCTCTGATAACGTATTCTCAAATTCAGGTTCGGCTCAAGAGTCAATTCTTTAAAGAAGGTATCCGAATGTGTGAGTTTTCTCGAAGAAATATGGTGAAAAAGTATGCTGAAAGTGCAGTTTTTACGCGCTAAAAAATTCATAACTTGAAGATCTTGGCTCGTTTTGAACCCGTTCCGGTGGCCAAAATTCCGTCTTGACATTATCTACGTTTTCATCTCTCACGGCTGGAAGCCAATTTCGATCAGAAGGTCTTCAAAAATGTGAATTTATCAAGTATTTTCGTACAGAAAATTTGTGACAGAAGTTTATTTGCGTCATGTTCAGAAAATCATAACTTGGTCGATTTTCATCGTATCGAGCTGGTTCCATCGCCAAAATTTCAAAAATTGAGTTAGATACATTTTCACAGAAGGTATTGAGTTCAAACGGTATTCAAAAGGCCTTCATTTTTTGCTCAGAGTGTGTGACGCGCCGAAAATCCTGAATGTTGAATATTATTTCATCTGGGCTGAAACTTCGAAAATTCATAACTCGGTCAATTTTTATCGGATTGGGCTCATATTTTTACACAAGGTCACTGACTCATAGATCTACAACTTTGCTTCAAAAGTCGAGACCGGATTATGCTCCGATAAATACCGGTTTTTTATTGAAGAACGTGTCAGAGTCGACACTGGAGCCCAAAATAAGTTTGTCTGAGCTGAAACTTCAAAAATTCATAACTAATTCACCGTTTATCCGATTGAGCCAATTTTCGGGAAGGAGTTAGTTCTCGATATCGGCTACATTTTGTTTTCATATTTCAACTTTAAAAATTTCACTTAAGTCCCTACGATTTAGCCTGGAAAGTGACGAACTCAAGTGAACATTGGAGGCCCAATTGCACATTCAAAGCCCATTTTCTTTACCCTAATTTCCATTATATAATCACCTTCTTTTCACACAAACCAGGGAGGAGAAAAAAGAGAAAAAAACTTTGCCACAACACTGTCAGAATATCAAATTCTTTCAAGAATCCTAAAACCTTGAAATCCTTATTACAAATCCCTCTCTCACTACAAACAAGCCATCTCAGTTACAAACCAACATCTCACTACTTCTTCAGTAAGGGTAAGGCTGGCTTGATCTCCATGATCAAAAGGGCACAAACCAACATCTCACTATTTTTCCAGTAAGGGTAAGGTTGATTTGATCTCCATGATCAAAAGGGTATAATCATTCATACATGCCATATTGTGCCTAAACATTAAATTTCTTCATATATTGACTTTATTTGCATTTTATGATTTGATTTAATGTGTTCATGAGATTCAACACTGCAGATTTTAGACAGGATCCCATGCAGGTTCATTAAGGAACGTTGAGGCCAGAACACAAATGGCCAAAAGCCAAATGGCCAAAATAGAACAGCTTACACATGACACCAATACATGGCGAGACAGATATCCTGAGAAGGTTAAGAAACATTAAAGCCAAAACACAAATGGCCAAAAGCCAAAACACAAATGGCCAAAACAAAACAGTTTACACATGACGCCAATAGCTGTTTCACCCCTCCAATCAGGCTCGTATACTCCTAAACTTTCTCTCTATTTGTATTATGTTTCTTTAATTAATTAATCGTTATTCTTTTTATTAATCACTAACCAATTAACATTTTTCCTAATAAAATCAAAAACACAAAAAAATATTTTATTTATTAAAATTAACTTCATCACTTTTATTTTTGTAAATAAATTAATTTAATCAATTTAGCTTTAATTAGATTTAACTTTTAATATTTTTTGCAATATTTAAAATCAATTTAGAATATTAGGTTTTTATTAGCATTAATTCAATTTATTTCTTTAAAAACTCAAAAATCCAAAAATATTTTCATTATTTAATTTAATTCCATTAAATCCAAAAATAACCAAAAAATCACTTTCTTTCAAAAAAAAGGGTCAAAACTCAAAAAACTCGCATCCGATTTAATTTCTCGCACACGATCCATTTTATCATATTATTGTATCTGTTTCCCGGAATGTAATAGCTTTTAATTAGGACTTTAATTATTTACCGCTTTATTTTACTTTCCGCAATTTAATTTCAAGGGTTGTTTTTGGCGATGTAAATACCCGACGCCTTGTAATAGCGTAGATTCACTTTCCGCAATTTATTTCCCGCAAATTATTTAACTGTTAATTATGCCTGCAAGACTGTATGACAAATAAAATCAATATAGCTCACCATAACATGTACAAAGATAACATAACTGAAACCTGATACACATGCACATGCCACTCCTAGGGTACGCCTCACTCGGTTGCCTCGAACGTGGTCGTCAAGTATAGGGTGTTTTAGAGGTCGCCCTCCTGTCTAAGATCCAGTTGCCTCGAATCGGTTGCCTCGGATAAAAAGGATCTAGGACATTAGGGTTACTTCTAAAGTGTCCTACTATTGCTTCGGTGACCACATTGTCCCTTATAATCGAATTGACCCGAATAACTCCAACGACGGTGCTACCTACCTCTCAATGGTGGGATGGCACTATCTAAAGGACTCTTACACAGCCTAATTCCTTAGGGTAGGTAGATGACTCATGGGTACTTGCTCTCTTCAAAAACAAACAAAACATCTTTTCACACCGACACTTTCAAAAGTTTTCAAAACAAATTTTTCATACACTCTTGAGGACAGATACAAGAGTCACTTAGAAATCTTTCAAACGAAACTTTTTTCAAACCCACTCACATTTGAAAAGCAAACATCTTTTGAAAACATAAGAGCAAGTACCTAAGAGCCCATGGATAACCATGGATAGAAAGGGTGCTAACACCTTCCCTTTCTATAATCTACCTCCCGAACCGAGAGAAATCTCAAAAAAGGAATTTTGCTGTGCTTTTGTCCTTTCCATGTTGGAGAACATAAAAGACGGTGGCGA
Source organism: Vicia faba (assembly GCA_948472305.1). Classification (NCBI taxonomy): domain Eukaryota; kingdom Viridiplantae; phylum Streptophyta; class Magnoliopsida; order Fabales; family Fabaceae; genus Vicia; species Vicia faba. Next base: position 68,066,428 of record OX451738.1, on the reverse strand, counting down.
CTCTTGCTTACCGCGACATACGCGATCCAGCTTTAAAACAGTCAGTTCTATTTCCACCGATCACAACAGCCATCAAGCATAAAAAATGGTTGCTTGGATTGATCACAAATTGTTTATAAATTCATTCACTTGAACATAGCTTACAACTTAGAAATAATTATAAGTATTTTGATTCTTGCAACATTTTAAAACCTCAACTTTCACCATAAATTTCTCCTTCTTAAAGAAAGCTTTTAACCTCAAATTGTCATCACCTTGTACTATCAAACATCATCTTTTATTAAAGTCCCCAAGTGCTCAAATTTGACTCTTGAAACAATCACAATTGGCTTGCGAAGTTGGTCACTTGAACATGAATTTTTTATACTTAGAAAAATTTCAAAACCCTAAATTTGACAACTTTTGATATTTTCTTAATTTTCTTGATTTACTGGATTTAAATTGATCAAACTCACCAAATTTCCATATTGTATTTATTTTTGACTTGAGAAGTCCATAGTTGACTAAAAATCTCAAAAGTCAAACTTTGAATTTGAGCATTTGTTGACATTTGTTGCAATTCAATTAAAACCCTCCAATTTCAATAGATCAAGCTTCTTGAACCACCTGGGGCAAATGAATAGACCAAAAATAAGTATTTTACACCATCGAACCATGTCTCAAGCCATGAGATCATGTTTTAGTTAAAAAGTCAACATCAAGCTGACCTTGACCAAAACCCTAATTTTGATTACATGATGAATTGGAGCTTGATGAACTTGAATTGGTGCAAACTTAAAAATGATTATTGATGAGGGGGGAATCTCTTCATAATCATGATTAATGGGAGAGTTTAAGGTATTAAGGAACACACAAAAACCTAATTAATCAACCACTTGAACTTCTTGATTCAATACCCTACATTGTAAAAGAAACAAAACAAGCACGACATATCTTTGTATTTTCACGAGGTTAGTGGTGCATAAAAGTAAGATGAACATAACAAGATGTTTTATTATACCATTTATAGGCAAACCTCAAAGATTAGGGTGTTAGGATCCAACCATAGCTTGTGATCTTGATGTTATGCAATGATGCAAATAGAGGTGGGATCTTAGGGGTAAAAATTAGGGTATGACACCTTGGTCACACACGTCACAATTATATCTTAATAAGTTTGATTGAAATGACCATAAAATATACTCAACCTAAATTCTTCATCCTCATTCATATCAAAAATTATATTACTAATTTCTTAAGGTGAAGGTGTTATACAAAGAGCCATATTTTCTTCCTGAGTCAACGTTTTGGAATTGATTCATTTGTAAGTCTGATTCAAATAGAATTATGTATTGTACATAAGATGTTTGTGAACTAAGTGATAATATGTTGTTTCTTGAGGCAAGATTTATTATTTCCTATTTCATAATCATAACTATTCTCTTCTTAATGCTATTAATTTTAGCGATCTTATGAAAGTAAGATATGTTTTATTCCTATATGTGAATTTCAATATATATATATATATATATATATATATATATATATATATATATATATATATATATATATATATATATATATATATATATATATATATATATATATATATATATATATATATATATATATATATATGATCTTACCCGTTGATCAGAACCCGAGGTGGGCCGAGATGATGACGTCTTCTTGGCCAGAAATATGAGGAGAGGAGGGGGTGTACCTGCAAGGCACTCTAACGATCTAGTGAGAAAGAGTTAAAGATATACAAGAAAGAGTTTAGGGTTTTAGTGATGAATATTAGATACATGGCTCTTACAAGTGTGGGGGGTTATATATTTCCCCCAACGCGTAGCCATTGGTTCCTATTTTTGTGCCTAGATATTAGGTTCCTCAAATATAGTCGTTGCTCCAAGCAAGGATGAGATGAAGAGAAAACGCATTGTGAGCGTCTCTTGGTTGTCTTCTCAATGTTCGTCAGTAAACTGGGAGGTAGCTACCCGCGTAGGCAGGGTTGTGTCTCAGGCGTTGTTGGCCTTGCTGCTCAAGGGGTGTGATCGACCAGTGATGTTTGACAGAAGGTCTAGAGTTAATGGGCCAATGTTCTTGGGCCATGAAAAAGGTATAAGAGGATTGGACAAATTCTAGTCATTGGGCTAGTCTAGAGTAAGATCCCCCTAATTCGTTTCACCTAGGAATAAAAGTGATGACTTTAGAGTCATCCTGTGTGTCGAGGAGTCCAGGATGAAGCATGATGCATTTGGGGGAAATACATCTAGGAGCTCAGACGTGGGTTTTGGTGAATGGCGCGCGGGGGGAAGGATGGTTAATTAGACCTTGAGAGGAAACGTGCCACGCTTGCATTGAGCCACATGCTATCATAGAGGTGCTATGATGGCAAGTCTAGGGACTAGGGCATAATGATGACGGCCCATAGGCTTGCCTAGGTACGTGCCTGCTCACTTGCTTGCAAAGCCACCTATAAATAAAATAGAGGAAGCTTCATTTGCACTTTTTACTGTCTTGAATCTGCTCGATTCAACTTGTTCTGCAAAGCACCGCAGTTCACTACCGAAGTTTCTACTTGTTCCGCTGTTTGCCACCAAAATCCATGCTCGTTATGTCGTCAATTTTCCCCGAACAAGTAAGTTTCCTAATTCTTCTCTGTTTTAGGTTAAATTTTCTGATTCTGATTCTAGAGATGCATGCAATTAGGTTTAGATTAGCTTTTTGTGCGAAAATTTGCTGGTGGCTTGGTGGCGTTCGAAGGCGGTTCTGCCACATAAAGACGCCAGCTCCGCCGTGAGTCCTTTAGGAATATTAGGATTTTTTGGGTTTCTATGGCCATATTCATGTGTTTATGATGAACCTAAGAGTGATGTTTAAGAACCATCTGTAAAGGAGATTTATTTCTAGCACAGGCTAAGGTTCATCATGGTGGTCAGGCGCCTAAAGCATTAGAGGGAATCATCTATGTGTTGCTTTTTTCTGTTTGAGTGAGGGCTCTAGTCGGGGACAGGGTCATCGTTCCTTTGCATGCCCTTTCAATTGATTAGAGGTGCAAGGTTGGATTCGATTTGATGTCGAATTCAGTTTTTTCCTCTACTTTTCAGGTAAAATGGCTAGTAGTTATTAGGATGACGTTATGGACGAGAAAAGTTCTGTAGACCAATCCACGTCTGACCAAAAGACGACCGAGGAAAGTTCCATTAAGCATGCTATGTCAGGACAACCCAAAGTTTCGGGGCAAGACGTTCCCGTACAGGAAGTACCCGTGGCTCCCGAAGGGCCAGATTGGATCGCTAATGGTCCTTGGGAGATTGCTTCATATTTTTCTGATCATCCATAAGAGACATTCGCGGTTGTATCCGCGAGGATGGAACAGCCAAATACCGAGGAAGTTTAGGTTATTTACGTCCCCAGGAATCATGGTTGGATATGTTCAAAATATGAGGACAATCATCTTATGGACGAGATCATCTTTAAAGATATGGGGCTCAGGTTGCCCTTTACTGACTTTCAGGTGGGTGTCTTTGACCATCTCCACCTTGCTCCTTCGCATTTTCATCCCAACTCGATAGCCTTCCTGCAGGCTTTTGAGATGATGTGCGAGCATTTGAAGATTGGGATTATTGTCCTCTTGTTCTTCTATTGCTTTCACCTTCAGAGGGGGAGGACGAGATAAGCAGTTCACATGGGTATCTTTGAAATATGAGGGTAAACTGTTCAAAGCCTACCTTGAATATGTCCCTCATTTTAAGGACAAGTATATCTTGGTTCATCCTATGTCGGAGGAAGCTCTTTTCAATGTTTTCAACAGTGTTCCTAAGCTCGCTTCAAACGGGCAACATGTGTTGACCGAGGAGGGTGAGGTTATGAGGGAGCTTGAGCAAAAGGTTAATTTTCATTGGCATAGGGAACATTTGAATCATGAGACTGATAATTATATTGTAAAGGCAGGTCAGCTGAACGCTGATGATCAGGCCAACTACGACCAATTATTGGCTTTCATTGCAGGTATACCCCTAGTTCGGTGTGTGGGCAAAGGGGGAAGACCCGTTGTTGGCGAGGACGGGGGGCTAGTGTTCGAATCTGGTCTTATAAATGTTAAGGATCTTCTCGAGAACGAGGTGCCTTCAAAGTATTTAGGTAGTCATTTTGTTTTTGACTTGTCTTTATTCTAATATGCACGTTTTGCTAATCTGTGTCAGTTTTATCGCAGAGAAAATGTCCACTCCTTAAGAATGCATGCTCGGTAATGCTGTAGCCAAAGCTAGGAAAATACAGAAAGGGGCTTCAAAGAGCCTTTTGGGTGCCGATGGTTCAGGCGTTCCTCCGAAGGGATCAAGGACCTCTTCAACGGGCCTAGTTGCTGGGCAGGCATCTCCTCTTTCGGTGAGCTCGAAGTCCAAGAGATCCCATCCCAATGATCTGACAGATCTTACCAGGGAGAAAGGTCCTGGAAAATCCAAGGTTCTTTCCTGCTTTCACCATAAAAATCTCTTCAAAGGGGGTTCCTTGAAGGTCCACCGAGCATAGTCCTTGTTGTATGGGAAATGGATTGTTTGAGCAAAAGGGACTTGCTGGCTCAAGTCATTATTGCTCTGATGTAGATCATGGGCGCGGTAGTGATCCATACCAAGGAGTGGAGTTCTGCGGAGTTTGATTTGAGGAAAGCACACAAGGTGATCAAGGCTATTGAAGGGAAGCTAAAGAAGTTGATGGCTGATCTTGAGGAGGTGTCGAAGGGGAAGAAGGTCCTGGCTGAGGATAAGGATGCTTGGGTGGCCGTGAAGAAAACTCTTGAGGAAGAGGTAAATGATCTGCAGGCCTCCATGGCCCTTAATGAGGAGGAGCCAGAGGATGTAAAGGGGATGACGAATAGGGCCGAACTGGTTGCTCGCATCCAACAGACTGACGAAGATGGTCTCGTGGCTGCCGAGGAGGGCTTCAAGAATGAAGTGGCCTAAATTCTCCTAGTTAACCCGGGAGTCAACTTTGATTTGACGGGGACCTACTTCCTCCACCATGTTTTGGATGGCCAAATGGTTATCCCTGACTTCCTTTTAGCGGCCGAAGCTCATGTGGCAGATTCCCTAGAGGTACCCATGCAGTCAGATACTGAAGCGACTCCTCAGCCCAAAGAGAAGCCTCAGCCTGCTAGCTGATTTGGAGTTTGTTACCTTGTTATTCTATTTGGCCTGCATTCCACTTTTTGTAATTTGTTTCGGGGGATTTTTCCCGTTTTATGTATCTTCCAGACAATTGTGGTCCTTGTGGCCACTTATCCATTTATTTTGATTGGAGCCTTTGGCTCCCTTTATGTAATCTTCATGACAATAGCGGCCTTTATATTCGTATGTTATTTTTCTGGCGACGGTGGTCATTTATTTTAATTTTTATTGTCTTAGTTATTTTACTTTTTGTGGGTGCCTGTTTCACATATATGTATGCTCGTATGCTTGAAACGCTTTATTTTCATTGAGTTTTAGGGGTTTGCTTGTTAGTCATTGTGGTTAGCCAGTGAGGGGAACTGGTCGAACATATAGGGTATTTTCCGAGCATGATCTGGAACTCAGGTCTCGTTTAGAGCCTGAGCTTAGCAGCATGAACTTCCCATCACAAGCTAGGAACTTGCCACTTTGTTTAATTCAGAGTGCGACGCTTGTACCTGAGCATGCACGCATGGTCGAAACTATTGTGTTCATTGTTTTGATAGATCATGCCAACTATTTTTAGCTCCTTAGCTGTAATACTTCTTCAGTTTTTCGGTGTTCCAAGGTCGAGCAAGTGTTCCCTGTGTAAACTTTCTAAGTAGTAGACCCCGAACCCTATTTTTGTGTGGACGCGGTAAGGGCCTTCCCAATTTACTGCGAGCTTGCCCTTGTAAGACTCCTTGTGATTTCTCTTTAGGACTATGCTACCAACTTTGAACTCACGCCGTATGACTTTGGCATCATATTGTATGGAAATTTTTTGTTTAAAAGACGCTTCTCGTAAGGCTTCCCCAGTTCAGAATTCCTTGACAAGGTCAAGCTCTTCTCTTAAGGCTTCGTTGTTCATTTCTTCGTCAAGAGGAGCTTCAGTCCGTCTTGACGGTTCTCTGATCTCGACGGGGATGACAACCTTTGTTCCATATGTTAGTCGGAAGGGAGTCTCCTTGGTGGATGAGTGAGAAGTTGTTCGGTAGGCCCATAGCATGTTGTGCAACTCCTCGACCCACCTTTTTTTGGTTCCGTCGAGCCTTTGTTTGAGTCCTCAGAGGATCACCCTGTTCGCAGCCTTAGCTTGTCCGTTCATTTGTGGGTGCTCGACGGAAGCGAAGTGTTGGATGGTGCCCAACTTGGCGATGAATTCTTGAAAATTCCTGTCTATAAATTGCATACTGTTGTCGGTGACAATTGCTTCGGGTATGCTAAACCGGGCGATGATGTTTCTCTTGTAAAAGTGAAGTACGTTTTGCACTATAATTTTGGCTAGTGCCTCTGCCTCTATCCATTTTATGAAATAATCTACAGCCACTATCAAGTATTTATTTTAGTTTAATCCCGCAATAAATGGCCCGAGGAGGTGCAAGCCCCACCATGCAAAGGTCCAAGGAGAGAAGAGGGACTTGAGCTCGCTTGGGGGTGCTAAGTGCAGGTCCCCATGTGCGCTGACATTTGCCACATCTCTTTACGTTCTCTTTAGCATTGTGTTGTGTGGTGGGCCAATAATGTCCTGCTCATAACGCTTTCTTGGCGAGGGATCTTCCATCCATGTGTTGGGTGTTGATTCCTTCATGGATCTCATGCAGGATATGGGTGACCTTTTTTTTCTTTAATGCATTGGAGGAGGGGTATAGAGAATCCTATTTTATATAGTTTTCCTTTGACCAGGACGTAGAAGCAGGCTCTTCATCTAACCATGTTGACTTCCTTCTGGTCGGATGGTAGTTCTTCCTTTGTGAGGTAGTTGTGTATTGGGGTCATCCAACAGCTACTGTCGCTGATGGCGTATACTTTTAGTGTCGAGGAGGGTTTTTCAATTCTTGGTCGAGGAATTATTTCCTATATTACGAATTTGTTCCCTCCTTTCTTCTTTGTGCTGACCAATTTTTATAGGATATCTGCTCGAGAATTGTGTTCACGGGGAACATGTTGCACATCCACAAAGTTGGATTTCTTCATTCTTTCTCGGACCAGAATCTAATATTCTGAAAGTTGACCGTTTTTGACCTGGTATTCCCCTTGTATCTAGGAGGCGATGAGTGATGGGAAAAATTGCAAGTGTATAATTTTGCCTATGTAGTAATACTGGAGAAATTCTTCGAATGTCAAACTCAAGGAATGCATAGAAATATCGAGTTAAATTTTTATTCAGTTAAACAAAAACTAAAAGTTGGGTTTGGTTTGGAATTTTATCCTTAACAATAATAATAAAAATAAGCAAAATGTAAAATGTGGCTTTTTCCCAATTATGAGCAACATGCTAGGTTAAAGTGTGTGATTTTCCCTTTAATAACTTTAACTTTTAATTTCTTCAACAAGTTCATAACCTTCAATTACCAGATATTTAGTATGTTTTCCCCTAAGTCCTTAGTGGGAAAACATTTGGTCATTCATCCTAATGCTTACGTCCTTATAGAATTATGATGAAATTAAGCCATGGTTTTATCAAGATTTTACTGGTAACTATAGGGTATCCCTAGTCCTAGTTGATATCTACTATAGTATAATCATACAAAAACCTTAACAATGGCAGTCCATCCCTAATTTTTAATTGTGAATCAATCCCTATTTGTCCGATAGGAAAATCATAAGAACATTGAACGATTAAATTGAAAAGAAACTATTGTATTAAAATAAAGAATTCAAAATCATTATAATTGCAAAATAGGGACACCCCCTATTATTGGGGGGTTTAGATACACATAATATTGTTCAAAAGAATCTCAGATTCAATAAAAATAGACATTACAATTTTGTGGTGAACTTTGATTTTCAATGGCTTACGGTAATGAAAAGTCTTCCGTCCTCTAACAAATGCATAAGCTCCAATATCAATCGTCTTAATTCTTTCGTGTGCCAAAAAAGGTCCCTTTTCTATCATGAAAACTCCTCTATATAGTGAAAATCCATTTACTACAGTTGGAAAGTACCTAAACACCCTTTCAGATCAGTCTTCGGGCAAAAATATAAAAAAAAAACATAAATCAATGTCACTGGCAAACACGGGCCGTTTTAGGTAACACGGGTACCCGTCTAGGCTCTTGAAGTTCACAATTTCTTTTTAAATTCCCAGGGGATACAACATGGCCCATGTGAGGCAACACAGCCACCTGTGTTTCACCCCTGATTTCCTCTTAAACTTTATCTACTGCAGGTGCTGCAACATGGGCCGTGTCTTGTGACATGGGCGCCCATGTTGCTCAACTGGTCCTCCGTATTATTTTTCCTCGAAATTATGGGTTTTTGCCACTTTCTCACACCGCATCCACTGGATCGTCAACTTATACCTAAGGACAATAACAAATAACATACCAACACACAAAATGTGAAAATAACTTGAAACAACTCAAAAACTAAAAAAATGTGGAGAAAACTTAAGAAACATAAAATCGACTCAAATGGTAACACGATATGAAACAAAGCGGTGCAGAATACTTGGATTGTCGTCAAACATCTGACAAAAACATAGTGAAAATGGTGACCGATCACAACCCCAAACTTAGCTCGTTGTTCAAGCAATGTTCAGGACAAAAAGAATCAAACACCCCCAAAATAAACTTACCACAATACCTCCAAGATCTTTCGTAACTTGCTTTTGCTTTCCTTTCAAAGTTCCCTGCTTCCACAAACCAAGTGTTCCACTACACTTCCACATCAAAGGACCACTTCACCTGTCAACTTATTTCACACTTTCACCAAATCTCTCAGGGTTAAAGTGTTTCACTCAATATTTCACAATATGCATTATCAACTCACAAATTTGAATAAATTCTAAATTCATTTCACATACATATTCTTCATACTTTTTGAGGTCTTTGGGTTGTAACGAGGCTTAGGGTACAGTGGGATAAACAAAAAAATGGGGGAAAATAAAGGGTTTTTGGGGCTCAGATCAGTGTTATCGTCTTTTCATTATGTTCCTTTTTGTACTACCAATCACAAAGGAATCTCAGAAACATTTTCAGTTTGACTCCTCAGTTTCGACTTAAGTATTTTCTTTGAGTATGGATCTTTGTTTTCTAACTGAGTCTCATCTTTAGGTAAGTGTAATTTTTCTTTCTTTCTCTCTATTTTTTTACATTCATCTTTTCTTTTTCTATTTTTAAATTCTCTTTTTCTATTCATTTTGGTCCACTTACCTAATCTATTACCGGTGTCCCAACCCCCAAACTTAGAGCTTTTATAGCTCCAAGATAGATAACACTTAACTGAGCAGCGTAGCGGAAAGACTTTGGTAATGGTTGAAACAGATGTGGCGATAAAAACAAACAAATGGATATACAAGCTCAAATGGGTTAACAAGGGATAAATATACAAACGGGATGGCTAGAAAGGCTCAGGGGTAAAAACAAATAACTTGCCTCAATGTGTGTCATTATGTAGTTATATTCAAATAGAACATAGGAAAAGTCAGAGTGATAGAAACATACCTGACTTAGCTCTCATGATGGTAAATGTGTGTTTAGCTTTTTATGCCCTCACCATGTCGGGTAAAGTTGATAGCTTCATAATGCCTCCTAGTACGGTGCAACTTTCCACTCAACTCAAGGTGCACAAGGTACCTTTGTCAAATTATTCGGAGATATTGACTTTCAGGGGTGGTTCACAGCAAGCATAGTAAGTGGAGTGATCTCGTAATCCACTATCACTTATTATCATCACTTATCTAGATAACACCTCCATGATCCTGCATTTTACGATGCAATAACATACAAACGATACTAAAACAAATAACTGAAACAAAAACAAAAGCAAAAACAAAAATAAAAACAAAAGCAATAAATCCCCCCACACCTGAACTAAACATTGGCCTTAATGTTTTAAAACAAGATAGAGACGGGTACTCACAGAAACCTACTGAGGAGGCGGTGGGAATTACAACATCAGCCGTCGCATCATCTCGTGCATCTCACTCACCATGTTCTCTTACCGAGTCTGCTCCTCCATTGTCTTGTTTGCTCAATCCTCAGATGACCGAGCTTTGATTAGACCCGTGCCAACTTATTTTGATCCATATAAAAGGATCTAGATCCTTGAGGAGCATAATGCGTGGGTGGTGGTACATATTGTGGTTGCACTGTTGCATCCTTATATGCATGATCACCTGTATCAAAATCATTAAATTGGCCGTCCTCGTTATCGGGGATGACACTTGCATAAATCCAGTTAACATGATAGACAATGCTAACTCTGGATGGGTTAGGAAACTCAATAAGAAACATGTTTCTACTTATAAACTAATAGTTACCAGTAGTAATAGAATCATACCCTAATGCATCAGTGACTCCATGTAAATTTTTGTCCTACCTGGAACAGGGGTATCTTCATTCAGTAAAGCTTCATAATCGAAATGTTTGGCAATTTAGGTAACGATACCTACCACAGAAATTCAACTAGAAGTGGCTCGACCTACTTTTCCCAAAAAATCAGCTACACTTATGAATTTTCGAGTGGCTTGAACATTTGACACTGGTGCTGTCTTTTTCAGTAATGCAAAAATTTTCACTGTTCGGCTTGAGAAGCGAGCCATCATACAAAGTCTTTGGAGCTGAATTCGACCACGAACTCTAAGGAAAACTTGTAGATAACATCATTTCTGAAATTATGCTGAAAGAATCATATCAATACGATAAAAATCTAAGAATTTATGATTTTTACAATATCGAAAATTGGTGGAATAAAAATCCGGTTCAGCATAATAATTTCTCTGGTAATTTGCATTTTCGGGGGTCTTCCTCAAAGAAACAATCTTCGACCCGAACATACTGTATGAAGATGGCCACAATATGAATTTTTCTCCCAAAGAACCACCCAAAAACGTTGAACCATGTGGAAGTTATGAATTTTTGAACGTTTGAAAACTAACGGTTCAGCTCAACGTTTTCACTGTATTTTCACTGTATCTTCTCAAAGTATCCGCACATTCAGAGATCTTCCTTACATAATCAGCTTCCGAGCAAAACATACAAACTAAATATGGTATTAAGATGGTTTTAAATCCTCAAGAACCGCTCTAAAACAATATTCCAATCATGAGTTATGAATTTTTGATTACCCGTGAAATGGCGGAAAATAATTAAATTCAGTGCACTGTCTTCAAAGAATTAAAATTCTCTGAGGTCTTCTTAAACAAATTAGCTTCTAATCTGAACACGAGAAATGAGAAGTAAATCACGAGGGTATCAATGCTCAAAGAATCAACTGAAAACACTAAATCAGATGAAAGTTACGAATTTCTGAACACCAGAGAAATAAGTAACCACTTATTAAATTCAAATACGATTTTGGGGAAATCAAATTCTTTGGAGATTTTATTCACAAAACTGGCTTCCAATCTGAACAGATGAAATAAAGAAAATACTGAGACAGTTCCAATGCCTGGAGAACCATTTCAAAACAGTATCTCGAATGCAAGTTGCTAATTTTTAAGCTCAGAGTGTGTTGACATACATGAAAGCTTGATATGATGATGGCTTGATTGATTATTGCTTTAATAACTTGGGAAACATGTAGAACACCTCTTAACCTTGAAAACCCATAATTTTTCCTTGTTATACTTCCCGGCGCGAAAATATTTTTTGTGTAGCTTCCGGAAAGCAATACCTCGATCTCATGACCATTTATAGATTAATAATGCATGCAACGCTAAATGACCTAATGAGAAGTATGTACATGAAGGATGCAAGATGCATAAGCCAGTAGATATTTATAAAGGGGGTGGGACAAATTTGGGGTATGACACTTGGTTGTTTGAGGTCGGGAAGGATAACACGAGGGAGACTTCAATAAGTACTCCTTCCTTGATTTCCAGTACGATACCTGCTCCACTTCCCGTCGAGCTAGAAGCTCTATGCACAAAGATGGTCCACTTGTATACCCCACTGGTGGGGGTCAGGGAGGTAATTTCTGCTACAAAGTCGGCCAATACCTATACTTTAAGGGCTTTCTTGATTTTGTACCTGATGTCGAACTCGGAGAGTTATAACGACAACTTGAGCATCTTGTCGGCCATATTAGGCCGACCAAGTAGTTATTTTTCTGGCTGGTGTGTGCGGACCATGATGGTGTGTGCCAAGAAGTAGTATCTCAGTCTCCTCACCGCGTTGATGAGTGCAAGGACTACTTTTTCTATGTACTGGTACCTTACTTCGGGACCTTGCAAGTCTTTGCTTGTAAAGTAGATGGGCTTCTACCCCTGGGGGGTCTCCTGAATCAGAGCAGCGCTGACTGCCTCAGAAGCAACAACTAGATAGAAGTAGAGAGTTTCTTCCTTGCCTGGTCTTGAAAAGACCGGTGGTTGAGATAATGCATATTTTCCACAAAATGGGACAATGATGTGAGCATTTCGTTTTAAGTTTGGATTTATTTTTTTAAGCTCGGGGTCAGAAGTTCATAAAAATGCTCGAAAATTTCCGGGGTTGGCTACGATTCCTCATTCTATTAAGTAGAAGTCGGGGAACTTGCCTGCACGCCGAAGGTACATTTTTCTGGGTTGAATCGCATTATACATTTCCTCGCTTGGTCGAAAACATTCCTGAGGTGGAGCGCATGGTCAGATTCCTCTTGGAATTTCATAATTATGTCGTCCATGAAGACTCCGAGCATGTCTCCGATCTCTCCTTAGAAAATCTTGTTCATCATGCGATGATAGGTAGCGCCTGAGTTCTTCAGGTTGAAGGGCATTTCTTTGTAGTAATTGTTGTATGATTCAGTCATGAAGGCCATGTATTTTTTGTCCTTCTATGCCATGAGGATCTGGTTGTATCCTGAATACGCTTCCATAAAGGACAATAGTTTGAAAATTGTTGAGTTGTCAACCAATTTATCTATGATGTGGAGGGGATAAGCGTTTTTAGGGAAAGCCCTATTGAGATCGGTATAGTCAATGCACATACGCCATTTTCCATTACACTTTTTACAAGAACAACATTGGAGAGACAAGTTATATAATGGGCTTCAGAAATAAATTTTTCTTCTATGAGGTGTTTGACAACCTGCTCGATTGCCTGTTCGGCAGCCTCAATTTTCTTCGGGGACTGCCGACACATACACTGAGCAACTGCCTTAATGGAAAGATCTATCGTCAGATGATTGAAGGCTATCTCAGGGTCTAAGTCGGGCATCTCTCCTACACTCCAGGAAAACAAGTTTGCGTTCTCCTTCAAGCACGCCTTCAACTATTTCTTCGCCAGGTCAGGGGGTCAACACCGATCATGACTTCTTTTGAGAGGTTGTTGCCTAGGGGAGCAATTTTAAATTCCCTGTATAGAATTGGTTGCATAGAATCTGTAGGTTCACTGATGCTCGTTAACAAGGACGACCCTTCTTCATCGAGCATGGACTATTTCCCCTTCTTCTTCTTCTTCTTCTTCTTCTTCTTCTTCTGCTCTTTGAGGTCGTCCTTTGTAAAGCAGTTGTCCAGGTCGACCGTGTCAACATAGGGAAGCAGTTTTGGCTCTTCAAAATTGTTGGGAGAGTTGGTCTATTATATTCCCTAGGTTGAGTGCTAATGGAGCTCAAGCTTTTGGCAGCTGCTTCAAAACAACTCTTGGCGGCCTGGATGTCCCCGTGCAGGGTGGCGACTAGGCTGTTGGTGCTGTAGTACTTCATTTTGAGGTGCATCGTGGAGGGAACTGCTATTAGTTCAGCCAAGGTAGGCCTTTCAAATATGCATTGATATAATGATGGGCAGTCTACTATGAGGAACCAGGTCTTGATGGACATGGTCATCTCTCTTACCGCGAAAGTAACGATCAATTTGATGTATCCCCAAGGTTTGGTGACAGAACCATTTAACCCCTAGAGATCAAAGTCCACGTACAGGGTTAGGTGTGTCTCATTCAGCAGTAAGGTGGTGAACAACTGGGAATACATTATATCGACCGAGCTTCCTTGATCGACTAGGATGCGTCTAACATCAAAGTCTTCCATGTGAGCTCGTATGAGCAACTAAATGGTGGAGTTAGGGGATCCTCTGGGTAACTCTTCCCGATAGAATACGAGGGGGATGGAGCCTTCTCTGAACTTGTCAAAGGTGGAACTCATGTCAGATTTAGTCTCCATTAACTACTAAAATCTTCTTCTCACTGAGCCTGCGATGCATTTGTTAAATCCACCACCCGAAATAACCATTTTTGTTGGCAATGACTCCCAACGGCTGTGTGATCAGAAGTACAGAAGTACCTCCTCCATGTCGGGGAAATAAAAATATTATGGCCTTGTGATTCTCATAGAGATAGGCATGAGAGCTTTGTCTGGGGAGGCTCTTGTTTCCTCATCGTGTTTGGATTCGGGAGCATCTTCCCGTGGATATTCCTTCTTTCTGTATTGTTTGAGATGCCCGTCCTGGATGAGGATCTTAATGGTGTCCTTGAGGTGGGTGTAGTCTTCCTTCATATTCCTGTGACTTTTATGAAATCGACAATACTTGCTTTTCCATGCCCTTGGCTTGGACAGTGTTTGTTAGGGGAAGTGGACCCCAGCTTCCTTGAATTATGCCTTCGTGCAGTCGTTCAGAATCTTCTCGCGCAAGATGTTGAGAGAAGTATAATCATGGAAAAAACCAAGTGGCCCCTTGTAGTATCGATACTCTCGAGGCCTGTCCTCCCTTTTCTATTCTGCTCCTCAACGGGATCTCGAGGGTTCATCATTCTTCGAGACCTTCGCATTCTCTCTATGTTGCAAGTCCCGCACATTGTTAGATGTCTCTTTCTCCTCATACTAGTTATACGCTTGTGCTTTGAGCATGATAGCATCCATAGTTACAGGAGTTTCAATTCAACCTACTTAGGAGAAATCACTACAAGGGTGCAAGCCTCGCTCAAAGAGATACTTCTTCATTCTATTGGTTGTGGTGACCTGGACGGTTTCCTGGTTGAACCTTTCAATGTATGCTCGGAGGGACTCGTCCATAGATGATTACAAAGTTCGGAAAATCATAACATATAATGGAAAAGATACATTGAGATACAATGACCACTATCCCCTTTAATAACTTCTGAAGTCCTAAGCAGCAGCTTCTGTTGAAGTATGTTGAGGATTCGAGAAGATTGTTGCTTCAATGATCAGATCTTGTATGATGCAATTACTTGCCAAGAAAGTCCCTAAATTTTTCCTAAGCTTCCCTTGCGGGTTTTCAACTTAGCGGGAAATTTATTCTTTTTATGTCTCTAACTTTTGCCTAGACCGTCCTTTCGGGTTTTCGGCCTACTGAGACGCTATTTTTTGCCTATGCCGCCCTTTCGGGTTTTCAACTTAGCGAGTTGTTCTTTTATTTCTTTAGGTGAAGTATTTCTTTACTGCATCAGCATTCATGGGACATGGGAACTCCTCGCCATCCATAGTTTTAAGAATCAATGCACCGCCAGAGAAGGCTTTCTTGACAACATATGGGCCATCAAAGTTGGGAGTCCACTTGCCCCTAGAATCAGTGTTGAAAGACATGATCTTCCTTAGCATGAGGTTGTCTTCTCTGAATTTACGAGGTTTGACCTTCTTATCAGAAGCTTTCTTCATTCTCTTCTGATATAACTGTCCATGATGCAAAACTGTCATTCTCTTTTCTTCGATCAAATTCAATTGGTCAAACCTGTTCTGGACCCATTCATCCTTAGTCAACTTGGTTTCCATTATCACACGCAAAGAGGGAATCTCAACCTCGACTGGGAGTACAACTTCCATTCCATACAACAGGGAGAACGAGGTTGCTCCTGTTGAAGTGCGTACATATGTTCGATATCCATGCAAACAAAAGGGAGCATTTCATGCCAATCCTTATAAGTAACGACCATTTTCTAGATAATCTTCTTGATATTCTTATTAGCATCTTCAACAGCCCCATTCATCTTTGGCCTGTACGGAGATGAATTGTGATGGACACTCTTGAATTCTTCACACAGTTTTGTCATCATTTTATTGTTCAAATTCGAGCCATTGTCGGTGATAATTTTGCTCGGCACACTATACCGACATATAAGGTTATTCTTGATGAAGCGCACAACCACCTGCTTAGTAACATTGGCATATGAAGCAGCCTCCACCCACTCGGTGAAGTAATCAATTGCTACCAATATAAACAGTGTCCATTCAAAGCTTTGGGTTCTATCATCCCGATCATGTCAATACCCCACATAGAGAAATGCCATGGGGAAGAGATCACGTTGAGAAGTGTCGGAGGCACATGAACCTTGTCCGCATAAATCTAGCATTTATGACACTTGTTTGCAAATTTATAACTATCAGATTCCATTGCCAGCTGTGATCGGTGGATCTGGAACTGACTGTTTAACGCTGGTTCGCGAAATGTCGCGGAAGCAAGAGTCGCCATCGTCTTTTATTTTCTCCAATTGGAAAGGACAAAAGCACAAAAAAATTCCTTAAAGAGATTGCTCTCGGTTCGGGAGGTAGATTATAGAAAGGGAAGGTGTTAGCACCCTTTCTATCCATGGTTATCCATGGGCTCTTAGATACTTGCTCATTGTGTTTTCAAAAATGGTTTGTTTGCTTTTCAACTGTGGGTTTTAAAAAGTTTCTTTGAAAATTCCAGTTCGACTCTTGTATCGGTCCTCAAGAGTGTTTGAAAAATTGCTTTTGAAAGCTTTTTGAAAATGTGTTGGTGTGAAAAGTATTTTTTTGATTTGTTTTTGAAATTAGAGCAAGTATCTAGAGTCGTCTACCTACCCTAAGGAATTAGTCTGTGTAAATGTCCTTTAAAGTAGTGCCATCCCACCATTGAGAGGTAGGTAGCACCACCGTTGGAGGTGTTCGGGTCAATTCGAAGTTCGGGACATGGTGATCACCGGAGCAATAGGAAGACACCTTAGAAGCTACCCTCATGCCAGGTTCCCGGATCATGAGGACTTACTAAGACATCCTCTACTCGACGATCACCTTTCGAGGCAAGGCAACAGTGAGGCGTACCCTAGGGGTGGTGTGTGCGATTTGTGTGTCGTTTTCAGATATTTTTGTCTTTTGTCATGTCATTGGTGATCTAGCGTTTGTTTTTATTTTTTTCCATTCATTCTTGCATGCATTATTTAACAGTTAAAGATTGCGAAAAGTAAAAGATTCTAAGCTATTACAAAAGGCGCGGGTCCACATCGCCAAAATTTCTCGAACCCGATTTGACAGAAAAATAAATAAGGAAATAAAGATAAAGTGCGACAAATAATTTACAAGGCTTTGGGAGAGATACATAAATATTAAAAGAAATAAAATAAATATGCGAATTAAATAGGAATTAAAAACGAGGGCGTTGGACCCTTTTTGCAAAATTAAATTAAATGATGAAATTGATTAATTGAGAGAGAAAAGAAATTTTTTTTTTGATATTTTTTGGTTTTAATGAAAAAGAATTAATTAAAATAATATGCTAACCCTAATTCTACAATTTTTACTTTATTATGAAAATATGTTAAAGTTTTACCCTAAAATTAACCCTAATTAATTTACATGCAATTTAATTACAAAAATAAATATTTAATATTTTAATTATTATGGAAGAAAAATAAAAAAGGAATAAAATTATCATAAACCCTAATTCTATATTTTTTAGATTTTTATTAAAAGAGTTAAAATTAAAACCTAATTTAAAACTAGTTAATTTATGAATTTATTTACAAAATATTAATTAAATAAATATATTTAATTTTTTTGTCTTTTCTGATTTTTTATGGTATTTTGTGTTTTTATGAAAATATGAAATTAATTAAACAAAACAATAATTAAAAGAAGATAGAAATAATAAAAAAAAGAAAGAAATAAAAAGATTGCAAACCTAGGGGGTCTGCCCCTAATTTGGAGGTGTTTTGTAATAATCTGGCCCATTTAAATTCCTGGCCCCTTTGACTTTTCCATGCAACGTGTGAGAGCATTGACTAGCATGCATCATGTTCTCCAAATCTATGCCTTTGGATTGATGAAGCTGGACGCGTGGACGGTTTGATCGTGAAGGTGTATTGTAGTCCACTATATTGAATCTGCATGGGAACATCAATTGAAAAACAATATTGAAAGGGGTGAGGACCTGGGGCTCGAACCCAGGTCATGAACGTTACCAGCCTATACGTGTACCACTAAACCATTCCATGCGCGTTTAACATTTAATAACTAACAAACATTATAAAAGAAAAATAATCAGCGGCTCAAAAACGCGCGAAGAATTTGAATGATCCAATCAGCGTCTTCCACTTCATCGTCCTCTTCGTTGTGTTTTCTTTTTCTGAAATACAAAAACAATAAGCAACGGTTTTGAACCGTTCTATAACATACCATTAGAAAAAATAGCGAATAGGCCATAAGGCCTCATAAATTAGGCGCGAGGGTGGCCTTCTCTTCGTCTAAACGCACTGAGTTGAATGGTTTTGGTCTCAAGCTCCAATTGTTTCATATTTTAAAACCCCCAATTCGGAGCTTCATGAACCCTAATATGCTCACATGGTGGAATCGTGTACAATGCTCAAAAACATAATTAATTTACACGGTTAGCTTCAGAATCAACTAATTAACAAGAATTCATGAACAAAATGCAGTGAACATGCTTAAATTGTAAAACACGATTATGAAAAAAAGTGAGAAAAGTTGGACTTCTGTACAGTGATTCAAGGTGTTAGAGTTGATACTTTTGATCCAGGAAGGTTGCTTGATGTCCTTGGAAGGCAATAGGATGAGTTTTGTGGCTTGAATCGACCTGCAAATAGGTTTTCAGAATTGGAATTTTTGCCAAAAAATTGAGTTTTGTCAATGGAGTTTCTGCGCAGTTTTTAGGTTAATGGCATTAGGTCTTGCTTGCTTGTATATGTAGGAATGATTAGGTCAAATAAAATTGGTCCAAGATCCATGAATTGATGAATGCAATATTTGATTTTTTCACCATGATTTTCAAATCTTTTTCACATGCTTTTTGATACAAATCACATCCAATTCCATTGGTTCTTTCCATATTTGGCTAGGCACGAAATCTTGAGGATATAATATGCACAAAAAGATTGAAAAACTAGGTTTAGCATTTTTCATGTATTTTATTTAATTAAAATGAATTATTAATAATAAAAATCCAAATAAATAAATAAATAATGAAGAAAAACTTCCCTTTGGGCCAAGTGGTCGTGCACATGCCTTGGATGATGAATTGTGGAAGAAAAATAGGCCCATTAGCAATTTTAGGTCATTTGAAGCAAAGTTGACTTTTCAAAATATCCAAAAATTTCCCAACTTCCACAAGGCATAACTTGCTCAATTTTTAAGCTTTGCTCATGTTCTTGGACATTTTGGAAATGTCTTTGAGTCCTCTAACCAATGTCTTTGGTCCCATGTCATTTTGATTTACCAATCTCAAGTTATGGCCTTTGACTTAAAGTACCTTTTTGTTGACTTTTGAAAATGACCTATAATGTTGAAATTGATAACTTTTTGTGAGAGCATTTCTTGGACTTGAAGTATGAAGAGGAGTTGTAGTAAATGTCTTTCTCTTCAAAATGAGCTTTGGATGGAATTTTTCTGATAATCCATGTGAAAGTTATGCTCTGGTCAATTTACAGTTGACTTTTTCAACTGTCCAAATAAGGAAACTTTTGCATCTTGATGATTTTTGAGCCAAGCTTTGAGAATCATGATCAAGCATTGATAAAATGATGTTTGTGGCTTCAAAATGATATGTTGACCAAAAATTTGGACTTTTGACTGCCAAATGACCATTTTGCCCCTGCAGTTGACTGTAGTGCAATTAGGGTTTTGACTGTGCAATTTTGTGTTGAAAGTCTTGAAACTTTGTATGAGGATGCTTGACCATGTTTGTAGGCATGTGGGACTTGATTGGACCCTTGGAAACTTCATTTTCTTGATCAGAACCAAAACCCTAATTTTGACTGTTTAGGAGGCCCTTGCACTGTGCAACCCTTGGGGAATTTTGAAGCTTGACTTGGCAATTTCTTGAAGAATATGGGAGGGCAAATTTTGGGGTACAACAGTTGCCCCTGTTCAATCTTCTTAGATCTGAGGATGCAGATTGGCTGACGTGCCTTTCGTAATCCGAGGGTAGAAGATGATTGAACACTAGAGTGCCCAGAAATTTGCGCTCACATAGTAGCAGTGTGATGGAAATGGGCTTATAGATGCCATTTAGAGATTGATGAATAGGATGATGGGCTTATAGATGCCATCTGGCTGTCGATCACGTAAGAGATTCCTTAGCGAGAACTTGCGTACCTGCAAAAGAAAAAATGAGTACCTGACATGTTGCAGGAGCTGGTTTTCAGATGCTTTGTATAGATATGTCCTGCCTGGTTACAGGAGCTGGATCTGGAGTTTCAAAAGATGATGAATGAACCAGGGGTGGTTACTACCTCAGCAGGAACGGTGAGAGAACCTTGGGCGACTTCAACTTCAACAGCAATTGTTGAGAGAATCTTGGGATTACCACCTCCGCAGGATCGGGAAGAGAACCATAGGCAATTACAATCTCAATAGCAAACGTTGAGAACACCTGGAGTGGAATTATCGTCTCTGCGGGATCGGGGAGAGAACCATAGGAAATTATAATCTCAAAAGCGGACGTTTGAGAAAAACCTGGAATGGAATTATCGTCTCCGCAGCATTGGGGAGAGAACCATAGGAAATTATAATCTCAAAAGAGGATGTTTGAGAAAAACCTGGAATGGAATTATCGTCTCTGCGGGATCGGGGAGAGAACCATAGGAAATTATAATCTCAAAAGCGGACGTTTGAGAAAAACCTGGAATGGAATTATCGTCTCCGCAGCATTGGGGAGAGAACCATAGGAAATTATAATCTCAAAAGCGGACGTTTGAGAAAAACCTGGTATGGAATTATCGTCTCCGCAACATTGGGGAGAGAACCATAGGAAATTATAATCTCAAAAGCGGACGTTTGAGAAAAACCTGGAATGGAATTATCATCTCCGCAGCATTGGGGAGAGAACCATAGGAAATTATAATCTCAAAAGCGGACGTTTGAGAAAAACCTGGAATGGAATTATCGTCTCCGCAGCATCGGGGAGAGAACCATAGGAAATTATAATCTCAAAAGCGGACGTTTGAGAAAAACCTGGGATGGAATTATCGTCTCCGCAACATTGGGGAGAGAACCATAGGAAATTATAATCTCAAAAGCGGACGTTTGAGAAAAACCTGGTAACTTCTACTGAGTCTTCATCAGAAAAATCTGTTTGGGGTCGATTTAGCTGGACTAGAGAAGGCCTTGGACTGGATAAGAAATCTTTGGAGTCGATTAACTGAACCGGTCTAGGTCTTGAAATATGATTGAGAATTTAGCTGAATCTTCCCTGAAAGATAGAGGTCAGTCATATGCAATGCATGATATGGACCAAGCAATGATGTTCTCAACATAAATGTGATTTGTAAGATATGATGCGTCTATGCATGCTATAATGATGTATGTGATGTTTAGGAACATAAATCCTTGACGGGTGCCGGGAAGTCACTCCTGGGCTGATGTTGAAGGATAAGCTTTTGCTTCCGCTAGAGATGATAGTTGCAAGAATACTGATAGGAGAAGATAACTCCGTTGGGGGATAATCTTGGCGAATGGGTAACTCTGCAGGGAGAAAGTACTCTAACGATCTTGCTGGGACGCAATACTCTGTGGGAAGAGAGGTACTTTGCTGAGTGTTGATAATACCTTGCTGGGGATACCATTGTTGTATTGGAAGTGTTAACAGACTTCGTTGGGGATAAGAGAACCGTGCCGACGACGATCTTTCCGTGGCTTTTGGCTGAGGATAACCCAGTTATATCTTGTTAAGGAAATAACTCTTTGAATAAAGCCGGACGACGCGTTCATGTTCTGCGAGGATAAGCTTCCAGAATCTACTGGGGATAAGCTTACTGCTTGGGGAGATGGATTCCAACTTTCTTGGAGAAACTGGATTGGACTCTCTTGGGGAAGTTTTGAACTGCGGGGGAAGTGATTCCTTTGAATGTTTGATATGCCTCCGGGGAACAATCTTTAGACCAAGATTGCCGGGGATGCTTGTTAAGAATATATATGCTGCTGGGGAATGTTGAGATCTGCTGGAGGGTACCCAACTTCCTTAAGGCCTGATAATATAACTTGGAGAGAGTGTACTGTCTGCTGACTTACTCTCTGGGGAATTGGGATATGCTAGTTATGTTCTTTAGCTGAACCTACCTTGGTACCTTGGAGGACAGAACAATTAGATTGCTCAGACAACTCTTTATTGCCCCTGTTTCTAATGTTACCTGTAATTAATTCTTTGTTTCGTATGCAAATATTCATGAGTTAGCAAATTATTGTCAATGCATATATCACAAATCGAACCTTGGACGTTCTTCGCAAAACAAAACAGAAAAAGAAAAACAATTGGCACTTTTAACTGAAAATATATTTGTATTGATTTTGAATGGCCTGAAAATAGGCTTTTTGTGTACAAGAGGCTGACGTCCTAGTAAGAGAACGCCGCCGAACAAAAGAGTTTATACAAATTTTGTACAAAAGAAAATAAAACAGTTGTGTGAAATGCATGATCCCACTGGGTTTCGACTCTGCTATTGCCTTTATATCTCCGAGCGTCTCATCACTTGATGACCTAAACGAAGATGAAGCTGACTGATCGATGCCGTCTGAACTTGATGTAGATACCGGATTCTGGATGCAAATTGATCCAATGAGACATAGTATTACGCTTTTATCCCTAACTTTTGCCTGGACCGCCCTTTCGGGTTTTCAGTCCACCGGGATACCCATTTTTGCCCAAGCCGCCTTTTCAGGTTTTCGACTTGCCGGGTGTACAGATTTTTTCATTTCATCCCTTCATTTTGCCCGAACCCTTTTGGTTCGCCGGGAAGCCCTAATTTTTGCCTAGGCATGTCAGCCTAGCGGGTCTTTTTTCATGCGTAGTATCTTTTTACTATGTCTGCATTGGCGGGGTGAGGAAGGTCGTCACCGTCCATATTGGTTAAAATCATGGCTCCTCCTGAGAACACATGCTTAACCACAAATGGCCCTTCGTACGTAGGGGTCCATTTGCCCCTTGGATCACTCTGTGGAAGGATGATTCGCTTGATTACCAGATCCCCAACTTTATATTCCTGTGGTCTGACCTTTTTGTTAAATGCCCTGATCATCCGTTTCTGATACGTCTGACCATGGCAGATAGCAGCAAGTCTTTTTTCATCAATAAGGTTGAGCTGATCAAGCCGTGTCTGGATCCAATCATCCTCGTTCAGATTTGCATCCTTCATTATCCGGAGAGAGGGTATTTGCACTTCGATCGGTAAGACTGCCTCCATACCATAAACCAAAGAGAAAGGAGTTGCCCCGGTTGACGTCCTAGCTGAGGTACGGTACCCATGTAGAGCAAACGGTAACATCTCGTGCCAATCTTTATAAGTCACTGTCATTTTCTGCACGATTTTCTTGATGTTCTTATTTGCTGCTTCTACAGCCCCATTCATCTTCGGTCTGTAAGGAGAAGAATTGTGATGCTGTATTTTGAACTGCTCGCAAAGCTCAGTGATCATCTTGTTATTCAGATTGGTACCGTTGTCTGTAATAATTCTCTCTGGGACGCCGTACCGACAGATCAGATTATGCCGAATGAACCGTGCCACAACAGTCTTGGTTACCGTAGCGTAGGATGCTGCTTCGACCCACTTTGTAAAATAATCAATCGCTACCAAAATGAAGCGATGCCCATTAGATGCCGTAGGTTTAATCTCACCGATCATGTCTATGCCCCACATTGCAAATGGCCAAGGTGCAGTCAGAACATTCAGAGGAACTGGAGGAACATTCACCTTGTCTGCATAAATCTGGCACTTATGGCATGTCCTAGAATGTTGGTAACAGTCAGCTTCCATTGTGGACCAGTAATACCCTGCCCGAAGGATCTTCTTAGCCATAGTGTGCCCACTGGAATGTGTACCAAAGGTCCCTTCATGTAGCTCTTCCATGATCCTTTCTGCTTCAGTCTTATCCACACAACGCAGTAAGGTTGAATCATGGTATCGCTTGTACAAGATGTCGTTGCTAAGGAAGAACTTTGCCGCGAACCTTCTCAGGAACTTCTTATCATTGACAGAGGCACCTTCAGGGTACTCCTGAGCTTCCAGATATCTCTTCACCTCATGGTACCAAGGCTTCTCAGTCACCAACTCAGTCTCGAGATCACAACAGTATGCCGGTTCGTCCAGTTTCCAGATGATGATCCGGGGAGCCTCATTATCCCATTTAACTTTGAACATAGAAGCCATTGTAGCTAACGCGTCCGCCAGCTGATTCTCTTCTCTTGGAAAGTGCTCAAAGGTTATCTCTGTGAAGTGGGGGATCAAAGTCAATACACATTGTCTGTAAGGAATCAGGTTTGGATGTTTCGTATCCCACTCTCCTTTGATCTGATTGATCACAAGAGCGGAATCTCCGAAGACACTTAGAAACTTGATCCTTAGGTCGATCGCAACTTGAAGACCCATGATGCACGCCTCATACTCTGCTATGTTGTTGGTACAGTTGAAACATAGCCGGGCAGTAAGTGGAGTATGAGTGCCTTGAGGTGATATGATTACAGCGCCGATACCGTTTCCCAAAGCGTTGGAGGCTCCGTCAAAGTGCATAGACCATCGGGATCCTTCCTCAGGTCCTTCATCCGGTCCAGGTACTTCACAATCAGTTACTATCATGATGCTTTCGTCCGGAAACTCGAAGTTCATTGACTGATAGTCATCTACGGCCTGATGTGCCAAGTGGTCTGCCAATACACTTCCCTTGATGGCTTTCTGGGTCGTGTACTGAATGTCGTATTCCGTCAAGATCATTTGCCATCTTGCAATTCTCCCAGACAGAGCAGGCTTTTCGAATATGTACTTTATAGGATCCATCTTTGAGATCAACAAGGTAGTGTGAGTCAGCATATACTGTCTCAGCCGGCGAGCAGCCCATACCAAAGCGCAGCAAGTTTTCTCAAGCAGTGAGTATCGGGTCTCACAGTCGGTAAACTTTTTGCTAAGGTAATAAATGGCATGCTCTTTTCGGCCAGACTCGTCATGCTGCCCCAGCACGCACCCCATTGAGTTGTCAAGCACTGTCAGGTATAGTATCAGAGGTCTCCCTTCAACTGGTGGCATAAGGATAGGTGGTTCTTGGAGATACTCCTTGATTCTGTCAAAAGCAGCCTGACATTCATCATTCCAACGTACTACCTGATCTTTCTTCAGCAGCTTGAAGATTGGCTCACAGGTAGCAGTCAGGTGCGAGATGAACCGAGCAATGTAATTCAGGCGTCCTAAAAAGCCTCTGACCTCTTTCTCTGTCCTGGGAACTGGCATCTCTTGAATAGCTTTGACCTTGGCAGGGTCCACTTGAATTCCCTTGTCACTTACAACGAAGCCTAGCAACTTCCCAGATCTTACCCCGAAGGTGCACTTGTTTGGGTTCAACCTCAGCTTGTATAGTTTCAACCGGTCAAATAATTTCTGCAGATGATCTAGGTGCTCTTCTTCAGTTTGGGACCTTGTGATCATGTCGTCAACATACACTTCTATCTCATGATGGATCATGTCATGAAATAAAGCAACCATGGCACGTTGGTAGGTTGCCCCAGCGTTCTTCAACCCGAATGGCATGACCTTGTAACAGAAGGTGCCCCACTGAGTAACAAATATAGTCTTTTCCATGTCTTCAGGTGCCATCTTGATCTGATTGTAACCTGAAAAGCCATCCATGAAAGAGAACACCTTATGCTGGGCTGTATTATCAACAAGGACATCAATGTGAGGTAGGGGGAAGTCATCTTTGGGGCTGGCCCTGTTCAGATCCCTGTAGTCAACACACATTCTGACCTTACCGTCCTTCTTTGGTACCGGCACCACATTAGCAACCCACTGAGGGTAAGAAGTCACTGCAAGGAACCCAGCGTCAAACTGTTTCATAACCTCGGCCTTGATCTTCTCAGACATTTCTGGACGCATACGGCGGACCTTTTGCTTAACTGGAGGGCAGTCTTCCTTAGTAGGCAAGTGATGGACCACAATATCGGTATCCAACCCGCGCATGTCTTCGTAGGACCAGGCAAAGATCTCCATATAATCATGCAGCATTTGAGTCAACCGTTGCTTCACGCTGAGCTCTAGGTTGGCACCAATCTTTACCTCTTTCCTGTCTTCTTCAGTACCCAGGTTTATTGTTTCCACTGGCTCTTCATGGGGTTGAATTTCCCTCTCTTCCTGAAGCAACAGTCTTGCAAGTTCGCCAGGCACTTCACAATCATCTTCACCTTCGTCTTCGGCTAAGTTGATCGGATTTTCGAAGTCATAATTGGCAGTAGCAGAGTCGTTATTAGTGAGATCTAGAGTGGATTGAAACCTGTATGAGTGAGTGTGTGTGTAAATACATCTGTTTTGAAATATATGTAAAAGAAAGAAAGACAGAAAAGGAGCATAAGATTTGCAATGCGAGAAAACGTCCAAGATTTTCATTCATGATATATGAAATGACAATTTATATGCCCTCACAAATGAAACCACGATGCCTCGGGTAAGACACCGGGCCATAGAGTTTATTTATTGTTTATTACAAAATAGCAAAACAAAGAAATTTATTACTGCGTCACAAAGGTAACAGGAGTATGGTCCTTAGCAATCCAATTGGTCAATCCGCCTTCAGTCGTTGGATAGATCCAGCTATTGAACTCTGCTTCATCCACTTCATTGTCTTCCCCAACAGCATTCACTCCTGGATTTGTAATGAACACAGGAGGTCTTCCGGTCTTCGCTTTCCGCATAGCTTTCTGACCTTCTGCAGTAAAGCCCAACCCAAATTTGTCAGTCTTCTGTGTAAAGTCTGGAAGCCTGCCCCAGTTAGCACATTCACCTTTCTGAACCACAGCCCGGGCATCCTTCAGGGAAGCCATCTTCAAAGGAACCTTTTCCTCAACCGCTGTTTCTGCTGCCGCTGAAATTGGAAGCACCTCCTCGAAATGCTGAAATGGGGTTTCAATAAACTCCCCATCCATCTCAATGTATCTGAAGGAATTCAGGTGGCTTACCATATACTCCTCCTCTCCTTGCACAATGACGATCTTCCCTCTGACGGGGTACTTCAGCTTCTGGTGCAAGGTAGAGGTCACTGCCCCAGCTTTATGTATCCAAGGTCGACCCAGTAGACAAGAGTAAGATGGACGGATATCCATCACATAAAATGTAGAGTCAAACACCTGAGAACCCACACGAATGGGAATGTCAACCTCTCCATGAACCATCCTTTTCGAACCGTCAAAGGCCCTGACGATGATATTACTGGGTTTCAGTTCCAGGCCTTCACAATCCAAGCGATCTAAAGCCTTCTTTGGTAGAACATTCAAGGACGAACCAGTATCCACCAACACATGTGCCAAGGTAGTGCCCCTGCATTCGATAGAGACATGCAGAGCATCATTGTGGTCTCTTCCCTTCGCAGTCAGGTCAGCATCTGAGAAACCCAAGCCATTGTCTGCTGTCAGATTTGCTACGCAATCAGTGAACTGGACTACAGATGTCTCCTGTGGCACATGGGCCGTCTTGAGGAACGAGATTAAGGCCTTAGCATGGGCCTCGGAGCACAGCAATAAAGAGAGCATGGAGATCTTGGAGGGCGTGTGCCCTAGATGTTCCACAACATTGAAGTCACTCTTCTTTATTATCTTTAGAATCTCCTCCATTTCTTGTTGGGAGGCTTCAGCAGTTACAGGTATAGGTGCCTCCATCTGGGCAGGCTCAACTTCAATTCCTTTGCCCCGAGCATTGGATGACTTGGCGGCAGGAGAAACAACTTGATCGGCAATAGGAACAGGTACACTTGTAGGAGTTATAAGAAGTGGTCTTCGAGCAGCAGGCGGTGCAATGTCAGGCGAGAAGAGCCTGCCACTGCGGGTGACTTTGGCTGGGCCAGTGATATCACAGATGCTGGCGCCAGTGTTGAATTCTTGTTTGATCCCATTCACATATACGTCTGCCCCGTAGTGCCAGGGGACAGCTTTATCAGATACATAGGGAAGAGGCCTCGGAACAGTGATAACCATAGGTGCAACAGTCATGATTTGAATAGGCTTCTTCGGGAGAGCCTTGATTGGATTATTGAAGATGGTAACCACAGAAACTTCTTCTACCGGAACCAACTGAACAGCAGACTTCTTAAACAGAATCTCCTTGCTATTCATTAGGCTTTAGATGCCTAACTTCAGCAAGGGACAACCAGATAGGGAAACAGCACAAAACAGGCAACCCTCACTGCAACCCGGAAATAAACCGGCCAGCAACAGGTTTCTCTTGACAGTCTTCAGAGGAGTGGCTAGATCATCCACAGAAACAACGTAAACATCTTCGTCAACAGCGTTTACCCCATGTTGAGGCATAGGAGCAGTAACTACATTCGGCCTCTCAGGCGCTTCGAACTGTATCTCCTTCGCGTTGATAAGGTCTTGCACCTTACTCCTTAATGCCCAACAGTCATCAGTAGAATGCCCCGGGCTATCTGAATGGTAAGCACAACGAGCATTTGGGTTGTACTTAGGAGATGTAGTATTGGGGAACTTCGGAGCCTCTCTGACAGTCACTAGGTTGGTTGAGAGCAACTGTGGTAAGATCTGCGACAAGGTCATGCTCAAACGGGTAA
Source organism: Vicia faba (assembly GCA_948472305.1). Taxonomy (NCBI): domain Eukaryota; kingdom Viridiplantae; phylum Streptophyta; class Magnoliopsida; order Fabales; family Fabaceae; genus Vicia; species Vicia faba. The sequence goes on along the minus strand of OX451738.1, from coordinate 68,037,596 downwards.
ACTCTCTCCGGGGTCTTTCAGCCCTTTGAGGATTGGTTGGCCGAAGAGCGGCAGCAGGCTTAGCAATCATTACCGCACTGACAGATTGGCGGCGCTCAGATCTCTCTGATCTCTTGGAGCCGTATACAGCACTAGCCTCCTTCTTGAAGGGTTTCTTCTCAGAACTAGACGATGCACCCTTCAGAATCTTACCAGACTTTAACCCAGTCTCAATTCTCTCTCCAGTCAGAATCAGATCAGTGAACCCTGCAGACGAGTTCCCGATAAGATGGTTGAAAAATGGCCCCGATAGGGTCCCCAAGAACATGTCTACCAACTCCCGATCAGTCAACAGGGGCTGCACCCTGCCAGCCAGGTCTCTCCACTTCTGAGCGTACTCCTTAAAACCTTCGCTTGAACCTAACGACATACCCTGGAGTTGGGTACGTGTAGGGGCAAGGTCGGCATTATATTGATACTGCTTGTAGAAAGCAGTAGCCAACTCCTCCCAATTACGAACCTTGGTCCCATCCAGCTGATAGAACCATTCGAGATGAGTCCCTGAAAGACTCTCCTGGAAGAAGTGGATCCACAAATTCTTATATGCTGAGTACGTTTGGATTTTCCGAACATAGGACCTGAGATGTAGCTTGGGACAAGACGCCCCGTCGTACTTAGTGAAAGATGGTGCTTTGAACTTCCGAGGAATGATCACACCAGTGGACAAACCCAGATCTCCGAAATCCAGCCCAGGTACCTGTTGTATTTCCATAGCATTCAGCCTGTCTTCCAGCTGCTTGTAACGGTCTTTTGCCGGAGGATATTGCTCTTCATTAAAATCAGTCTCGTTATCGGAGACTACCGGACTAGGACCCTTTTCTGTTTGAGGAGTACTCTTGCCAACAGAAGAACCAGCCTCTTCATGCTGCAGAGTATTGCCAAACCTTCGGCCCGAGTTAAACAGAACAATTCTTCTCTTCTTCTTCTTCTTCTCCTTCTTCAGGAGCAGAGCCTTCAGCTCTTCTTGGCCTTGAGCCAAACCCTTGATTAATTCCTGAAATTGCGCATTCTGCGCCTGAAGAGCTTTGATGGATGTCTCAGTTGATGAAGAGTCGGGATTCATGATGCTGAAATAAACAGCGAAGAACGGTAAGCAACCTGAAAAGAGGAAAACCTGCTATGCACATGATGAATGATATGTGTTTATGCAATGCATTCAAGGGTTCGAAAGTTCAAATTTGTTGTAGACAAAAAGGAACACACGTTATCATTAAGGAAATAACTGTTTAGTACATCAAAGCCTCATGGGCAAAATAATACAAAAGCAAATCAATCCCAAAATATACTACGCATCCTCTTTGGATCTATGTAAGTGTTGAGATTCTTCTCCTCATGCAACAGGCGGGTGAGCTCCAAGACCTTCTTTTCACTGGCATGTAGACTGGTCTCAAGAGAATTCCGTTCTTCCTTGAGCTGGATCCAGCTCTTCTGCATCTCTTCCCAGGATGTGGGCATATCAGGGTGCTGAATAGTGTAGGACACTTCTCCTTCCAAGACTGGTTCTTTGATCACAGGGAGCATATGGGGATAAGGCATCACTAACTTCTGGGAGCGGGCTCGTACCCACTTGAGATAAGGTTCCAACGGGATGGAGTTCCTGTGCCCCAGTGTTTTGCTGTCTATCCTACTGGGCATCCTCCAAGCTCTGATAAATCTCTGGCGAAGTCCTTGAGTATCGTTGTCGAAGTCAAAAACTATGTCAGGAATTAACATGTCATGAGGGCCATCCCTCCGAGCATAACCAAACTGTCTCCAAGCCAGGCATGGGTTGTAAGTAATACCTCCTCTGATTCCAAGTAAAGGAACATTAGGGTACTCCCTGCAACGATCAATGATAGTGACATCTTCTCTGGACCGAGGGCACCAATGTATATCTGCATGTGTAAGAGTCATCAACCGTTGTGACCATCTCAAACCCCGCTCGTTCTTCAAGACTGATTGTGGAAGGTGCGAAATAAACCACCTTCCCAGGAGAGGAGTGCAACACATAAGGACACCTCTTTTTCTCATGGTTCGAGTGTAACATGAGTGAAGGATGTCCCCCAGCAACGTAGGTATAGGATTCCTGGACATAAAGATCTGGACAGCACTGATATCTATAAGCTGATCTGGGTTAGGGAACAACACCAAACCATAGACAAGGAGGGCCACAACTTCTTCAAAAGCTTGTAGATCAAGGGAGTTCCAACATTCATGGGCCTTTTCAAACAGAAACCTGGCTAAGAACCCTTTGATACCACTTCTAACTTCCCAATGTCCCTTGAGGTCAGATGACTGTAGGTGCAAGGCTTTAGCAATCTCTTCGAGCTTGGGTTCCTTTTCCGTACCGTTGTAGGGTAGCTGATCAAGGATAGGGATCTTCAGGAGCCGGGAGAACTCCTCCAATGTAGGTACCAACTGATAGTCCAAGAAAGTGAAACAGTGATGTAGAGGATCAAAGAACTGGAACAGGACCTTTATCATATCTTCCTCAATGTTGGTGTTGACCAAGCTGATGAGGCTTCCATGTCTTTCACTGAATGAAGAGTTCTCGGGAATCCTGGATATAAGCTCTTTAAGCTGAGGAGGGATCCTTACAAGACTGACTTGAATTGTCTTTCTACGAACAGTTTCCATGTCCTACAAAACAAAAACAAAGATGAAGATTCGAACCCCTGAAATGGTTAGTCAATGCATATGATGCTGGATGATGTCATGATGCTATGATTAAACACACCACAGATATTTACAAAGACAAACATATAAGGCACACAAGGCACACAAGACAAGCCCTTAGGGTTTAAAGCCAGCATGGGGTCTGGGTAGTACCCTCTTGAAGTTGGTGGGTTCAACCTGTCCTATCAAAGTAACCGGGTTCTAAGGTTCCCAATATCACGGGATTGCTTTCATTGTTCATCGTTTCGATTTAGCCACTGAACTGGCGACCGAAATATTCCAGGAAAGCAACCCTCAATTGAGTGTAGTATCGAGTATCAACCAACCTCGGACTGCACCAAAGTCAGTTATCTCACTACCCTAAAGAGGCCAAGATAGTTCAATTAAGGTTCCTAAGGTCTGTTGATGCTTCACGACACCACGCGGAGGCCCCGTACTCTCCTTGACTGAACTCAAGGGTTACCGGTACACACCAAAGTGCCACATCAACGTAGCAGACTGTTTCAACCATGTCGGTATACCCCGCACAGTTCCCTCACAGCCTTGTTGCTACTTTCTAAGAAGGTATCCCCAGATCCGGGTTAGGATCTATAGAACTCCCAAGACAGTCCACAATAATAAAGCAAGCAAAGAAGACAATTGAAAACACAGTGATCTTAATCCTAAGGTACACCTCACTTTAAGTTATATCCCCAGCAGAGTCGCCAGTTCTGTGATCGGTGGATCTGGAACTGACTGTTTAACGCTGGTTCGCGAAATGTCGCGGAAGCAAGAGTCGCCACCGTCTTTTATTTTCTCCAATTGGAAAGGACAAAAGCACAGAAAAATTCCTTAAAGAGATTGCTCTCGGTTCGGGAGGTAGATTATAGAAAGGGAAGGTGTTAGCACCCTTTCTATCCATGGTTATCCATGGGCTCTTAGATACTTGCTCATTGTGTTTTCAAAAATGGTTTGTTTGCTTTTCAACTGTGGGTTTTAAAAAGTTTCTTTGAAAATTCCAGTTCGACTCTTGTATCGGTCCTCAAGAGTGTTTGAAAAATTGCTTTCGAAAGCTTTTTGAAAATGTGTTGGTGTGAAAAGTATTTTTTTGATTTGTTTTTGAAATTAGAGCAAGTATCTAGAGTCGTCTACCTACCCTAAGGAATTTGTCTGTGTAAATGTCCTTTAAAGTAGTGCCATCCCACCATTGAGAGGTAGGTAGCACCACCGTTGGAGGTGTTCGGGTCAATTCGAAGTTCGGGACATGGTGATCACCGGAGCAATAGGAAGACACCTTAGAAGCTACCCTCATGCCAGGTTCCCGGATCATGAGGACTTACTAAGACATCCTCTACTCGACGATCACCTTTCGAGGCAAGGCAACAGTGAGGCGTACCCTAGGGGTGGTGTGTGCGATTTGTGTGTCGTTTTCAGATATTTTTGTCTTTTGTCATGTCATTGGTGATCTAGCGTTTGTTTTTATTTTTTTCCATTCATTCTTGCATGCATTATTTAACAGTTAAAGATTGCGAAAAGTAAAAGATTCTAAGCTATTACAAAAGGCGCGGGTCCACATCGCCAAAATTTCTCGAACCCGATTTGACAGAAAAATAAATAAGGAAATAAAGATAAAGTGCGACAAATAATTTACAAGGCTTTGGGAGAGATACATAAATATTAAAAGAAATAAAATAAATATGCGAATTAAATAGGAATTAAAAACGAGGGCGTTGGACCCTTTTTGCAAAATTAAATTAAATGATGAAATTGATTAATTGAGAGAGAAAAGAAATTGTTTTTTTTGATATTTTTTGGTTTTAATGAAAAAGAATGAATTAAAATAATATGCTAACCCTAATTCTACAATTTTTACTTTATTATGAAAATATGTTAAAGTTTTACCCTAAAATTAACCCTAATTAATTTACATGCAATTTAATTACAAAAATAAATATTTAATATTTTAATTATTATGGAAGAAAAATAAAAAAGGAATAAAATTATCATAAACCCTAATTCTATATTTTTTAGATTTTTATTAAAAGAGTTAAAATTAAAACCTAATTTAAAACTAGTTAATTTATGAATTTATTTACAAAATATTAATTAAATAAATATATTTAATTTTTTTGTCTTTTCTGATTTTTTATGGTATTTTGTGTTTTTATGAAAATATGAAATTAATTAAACAAAACAATAATTAAAAGAAGATAGAAATAATAAAAAAAGAAAGAAATAAAAAGATTGCAAACCTAGGGGGTCTGCCCCTAATTTGGAGGTATTTTGTAATAATCTGGCCCATTTAAATTCCTGGCCCCTTTGACTTTTCCATGCAACGTGTGAGAGCATTGACTAGCGTGCATCATGTTCTCCAAATCTATGCCTTTGGATTGATGAAGCTGGACGCGTGGACGGTTTGATCGTGAAGGTGTATTATAGTCCACTATATTGAATCTGCATGGGAACATCAATTGAAAAACAATATTGAAAGGGGTGAGGACTTGGGGCTCGAACCCAGGTCATGAACGTTACCAGCCTATACGTGTACCACTAAACCATTCCACGCGCGTTTAACATTTAATAACTAACAAACATTATAAAAGAAAAATAATCAGCGGCTCAAAAACGCACGAAGAATTTGAATGATCCAATCAGCGTCTTCCACTTCATCGTCCTCTTCGTTGTGTTTTCTTTTTCTGAAATACAAAAACAATAAGCAACGGTTTTGAACCGTTCTATAACATACCATTAGAAAAAATAGCGAATAGGCCATAAGGCCTCATAAATTAGGCGCGAGGGTGGCCTTCTCTTCGTCTAAACGCACTGAGTTGAATGGTTTTGGTCTCAAGCTCCAATTGTTTCATATTTTAAAACCCCCAATTCGGAGCTTCATGAACCCTAATATGCTCACATGGTGGAATCGTGTACAATGCTCAAAAACATAATTAATTTACACGGTTAGCTTCAGAATCAACTAATTAACAAGAATTCATGAACAAAATGCAGTGAACATGCTTAAATTGTAAAACACGATTATGAAAAAAAGTGAGAAAAGTTGGACTTCTGTACAGTGATTCAAGGTGTTAGAGTTGATACTTTTGATCCAGGAAGGTTGCTTGATGTCCTTGGAAGGCAATAGGATGAGTTTTGTGGCTTGAATCGACCTGCAAATAGGTTTTCAGAATTGGAATTTTTGCCAAAAAATTGAGTTTTGTCAATGGAGTTTCTGCGCAGTTTTTAGGTTAATGGCATTAGGTCTTGCTTGCTTGTATATGTAGGAATGATTAGGTCAAATAAAATTGGTCCAAGATCCATGAATTGATGAATGCAATATTTGATTTTTTCACCATGATTTTCAAATCTTTTTCACATGCTTTTTGATACAAATCACATCCAATTCCATTGGTTCTTTCCATATTTGGCTAGGCACGAAATCTTGAGGATATAATATGCACAAAAAGATTGAAAAACTAGGTTTAGCATTTTTCATGTATTTTATTTAATTAAAATGAATTATTAATAATAAAAATCCAAATAAATAAATAAATAATGAAGAAAAACTTCCCTTTGGGCCAAGTGGTCGTGCACATGCCTTGGATGATGAATTGTGGAAGAAAAATAGGCCCATTAGCAATTTTAGGTCATTTGAAGCAAAGTTGACTTTTCAAAATATCCAAAAATTTCCCAACTTCCACAAGGCATAACTTGCTCAATTTTTAAGCTTTGCTCATGTTCTTGGACATTTTGGAAAGGTCTTTGAGTCCTCTAACCAATTTATTTGGTCCCATGTCATTTTGATTTACCAATCTCAAGTTATGGCCTTTGACTTAAAGTCCCTTTTTGTTGACTTTTGAAAATGACCTATAATGTTGAAATTGATAACTTTTTGTGAGAGCATTTCTTGGACTTGAAGTATGAAGAGGAGTTGTAGGAAATTTCTTTATCTTCAAAATGAGCTTTGTATGGAATTTTTCTGATAATCCATGTGAAAGTTATGCTCTGGTCAATTTACAGGTTACTTTTTCAACTATCCAAATAAGGAAACTTTTGCATCTTGATGATTTTTGAGCCAAGCTTTGAGAATCATGATCAAGCATTGATCAAATGATGTTTGTGGCTTCAAAATGATATGTTGACCAAAAATTTGGACTTTTGACTGTCAAATGACCATTTTGCCCCTGCAGTTGACTGTAATGCAATTAGGGTTTTGACTGTGCAATTTTGTGCTGAAAGTCTTGAAACTTTGTATGAGGATGCTTGACCATGTTTGTAGGCATGTGGGACTTGATTGGACCCTTGGAAACTTCATTTTCTTGATCAGAACCAAAACCCTAATTTTGACTGTTTAGGAGGCCCTTGCACTATGCAACCCTTGGGGAATTTTGAAGCTTGACTTGGCAATTTCTTGAAGAATATGGGAGGGCAAATTTTGGGGTACAACACCAGCCAATAGTAACCTCCCCTAAGCATCCTTTTAGCCGTCAAATGTCCATTGGCATGAGTGCCAAATGAACCTTCATGAACCTCATGCATCAACATTCCTGCTTCGTGTCTTCCACGCATCTGAGCATGGCCATGTCATAATATCTTTTATACAACACATTTTCGCAGAGGAATAAACTGCCTGCCAATCTTCTCAATGTCTTTCTATCTTTATTCGATGCACCAATCGAGTATTCCTGAGTCTGGAGAAAATGCTTGATATTATAATACCAAGGCTTCTCATCTGCTACCTCCTCTGTTGTAAACATATGGGAGGTCTATCCAGTCGCCGAACCATAATTTAAGGTATATCATTCCAAGTATTTACTTGACACATAAAGCCAGAGTTTCCAGAGCATTCGCCATTTGATTTTCATCTCTTGGAATATGATGGAATTCAACTTTATTAAAGAAGGGTAATAACCTTCTAGCACAATCTTTGTAAGGGATCAAGTCGGGGTCACGAGTATCCCATTCTCCTTTAATCTGGTTTATTACCAAAGTTGAATCACCATACACATCTAGAATTTTAATTTTGAGATCAATAGCTTCTTCGAGACCCATGATGCAAGCCTCATATTCTGCCATATTATTAGTACAATCAAATGTCAACCTTGCAGTTAAAGGAATGTGCGTTCCATGTGGAGTGACAATCACAACACCAATTCATTTACCATAAGCATTCACATCTCCATCAAATATCATACTATAACGAGATTCAGGGTCAGGACCTTCCTCAAGAAATGGCTCATCACAACCTTTCACTTTCAGGAACATCACGTCCTCACCGGGAAATTCATACTCTACAGACTGATGATCCTCCACTGGTTGGTGAGCAAGATAATCTGCCAACACACTGCTTTTAATAGATTTTTTAGTGCGGTATTCGATATCTGTTAGCTCCTAAATTCAACACCTTTAACAAGTTGGCCTTATGGGCCAAAAATAGATTGAACAAGTCTAAGTTGGAAAAGCTTCGACAAAGTAGAAAAGTACTTAGAGAAATTCTAAGTTAAAATGAGTCTTCGACCAAAAGGTTCTTAATCCCTTTGACTGAAGGGACTCCAAGGTCTTCGACCAGAAGGAAGCATCGTATCTGCCCCAGAAGATTTTTGAATCTAGAGAAAGGCGGGAAAAGCAGTTCGCTTGGAAGTTGAGGAAAACAACGTGGCGTGCAAAGAGGGGTTGAAGCGCATACAAAAGTCACTTGTCTTCATCCTGGAGCAAGGCAAATCCTCGGTGGTTACCTAGTTTTTGTATAAATATTGGAAGTTTATGTAGACTTCCGTGTGTTCAACTGATCGTACAAATTATTCAATACTATTCAAGTACCCACTGTGTGAGAAAGAATACTGAAAAATGTATGTTTGAATCACCATATTTTACAATCAAGGTCTTTTATTTCTCTCTTTACATTTCTTGCCTCTTTATCTTGTTTGACTTTATATGCACTTTTACCCAAATTCCTGCACCTAACCTCTCCTCAACCCCTTCTTTCTATTTACTTTTTGCACTCAAACTCATCCCTTTCCCAGTCAAACTAAAGTTCTTCGCCCACATTAACGTTTATGTCCAAACAACATAAAAAATTAGCATATGTCCAAGGATCAAACTGATCGATCCTGCGAGTAACCAAAAAGTTATCCTTTTTGGAAGATCAGCGGTTGTTCACCAGAAACCACGGTGAACAATATCATATTCAGATAGCAACATCTGCCAGTGGGCAATTCTCCCAGTAAGAGCAGGATTTTCAAAAATGTACTTGATTGAATCAATTTTGGGATAAACCAAGTAGTGTGATTCAACATATACTACCACAAATGCTTTGTCGCCCAGGCCAAAGCACAACATGTCTTTTCTAGCATGGAATACCACGACTCACAATCAGTGAACTTTTTACTGAGATGATAAATGGTGAACTCTTTCTTCCCTGTTTCATCCTGTTGTCCCATAATACAATCCATGGATTTATCTAACACTGTCAGATACATAATAAATGGTCTTCCGTCGACAGGAGGGAGCAAGATAGGAGGTTCAAGGAGATATTCTTTAATACTTTCAAATTCCCTTTGGCAGTCATCTGTCCACACACAACCTTGATCTTTCTTTAACAACTTAAAGATCAGTTCACATGTTGCAGTCATTTGGGAAATGAATTTGGAAATATAATTCAAACGCCCGAGGAACCCTCTGACTTGTTTTTCAGTTCTTGGCTCTAGCATCTCTTGAATTTCCTTGACTTTATCAAGGTCAACTTCAATTCTTCTCTGGCTAACAATGAAACCCAACAATTTCCCTGATCGAACATCGAAGGTACATTTATTTAGATTCAAACAAAGACGATACTTCCACAAACGCTGATACAACTTCAACAAATCTTCTACATGCCCTTCTTCAGTATAGGGTTTAACAATCATATCATCAACATATACTTCAATTTCCTTGTGCATCAGATCATGGAATAGGGTTGTCATAGCCCTCTGGTAAGTTTCACCAGCGTTCTTCAACCCGAAGGGCATCACTCTATAATAGAATGTTCCCCAGGGTGTGATAAACGTTGTTTTTTCCATGTCCTCCGGAGCCATTCTTATTTGATTATACCCAGAAAATCATATCAATGTACAAGAATACTTTGAATTTTGCCGTGATATCCACTAACATATCAATGTGTGGTAATGGAAAATCGTCTTTTGGACTAGCTTTATTTAGATCTCTGTAATCTACGCACATGCAAACTTTTGTCTTTTTTTAGTATTGGGACAATATTGGCAATCCATTGAGGATACACTGATGTCACAAGAAAACCAATATTAATCTGCTTTAGAACCTCCTCTTTGATCTTCACTTCCATATCTGGGTGGGTTCTGCTCAACTTCTATTTGATTGGCAGACACTCTGGTTTCAACGAAAAACGGTGCTCTATAATATCTGTATCTAGACCAGGAATATTGTGATGTTGTGGGAGAACTGACTTGAGGTTTTGCGTTTGTGTTTGCAAATGTTGCCGTTAGCAAGAGTCGCCACCGACTTTTCTTTTATCCAAGAGGAAAGGTAAAAAAGCACAGGAAAGACCTTTGAGATGTTTTCTTGAGTTCAGGGGGTAGATTATGAAAAGGGAAGGTGCTAGCACCCTTTTCATCCATGGTTTTCCATGGGCTCTTAGTTACTTTTTTAGATCACTTACTTTGCTTTGAAATTGTTTGAAATGGTGCTTTGTGTGGTTTTGAAAGTATTTTGAAAAGAGGCCATCGTTTAGGCAATCTTTGTAATGATTCTCGTTCGTAAGAATGTATACAAAGATGTTTGACTTTTGAAAAATGTTTCAATGTTTTGTAAGATGTTTTGAAATGTTTTGAAATGTGTATGTGTGTTTTTGAAAATAGCAAGGATTATTTTGAAATTGATCAAGTAACTAGAAGCATTCTACCTACTCAAATGTCTTTCTTGTACATTTTTATTCCTTTGACATTGTTGATTTACCATTGATTTGGTAAACAATCCTATCTTTGGATGTTGAACGGGACGGGAGTGGGTCATCGTATGACCATGATAGCAATATTTCCAAGTATCTTTAGCATTTTGAGGGACCAAGATCATCTTTGTGTAGGCAACCTTTTGACAGCGTCATCGAGGGACTATGATCTTATTTTTGTTTTGTTTTGCCAAGATACTTCGCATGCGTAACATGGCCATTTTTGTTTTATGCAACCAAGTGGGTGAAACCCTAAGGGTGCTAGTGTGCAATGTGTGTCATTTTACATGCATTTGTCTTGCAATTAGGTCTTTTCTATTTGTTTGATTTTTGGTCTTATCATGCAAAACCCTAATTTATTACACAAATATATAAAGCGATAAATTGCGTAAATATAAACTAAGGTATTACAACAATTATTATGGGAGGGGGAATACAAGTTTTTGAATGGGGATATTGCACAAAATAAACCCTAAAAATACTATTACAACCCAATTGAATATTGTGAAATAAATAAATATACAAATATTTAAATATGCAATGTAATGTATTTATGCTAAAAAATGTTTTTGTATTTGATTTTTTGTATGAGAAAATGATTTATGTAAACCCTAGAAAATAAGGAAAAAATAATATTGTTATTTTTGAAAGGGGAAAACCCTAATTTTTTATTAAATAAAATATATATTCTATATTATTATTTTGTCCATTTTTGTACAAGAAAAATAATAAATAATATTATATGTCAATATTAAAAATTAAAATATGTATGAAAATAATTATTTTATGTGTAAATAATATAATAAAAATGTATAATATTTTTAAATATATTTACAAATTTAATTTAAGAAAATAAAGTATATTTTCCTAATAAACTATTTTTTTATGCAAAAAAATAATAGAAAACATAAAATAAAAATGCAAAAAATAAAGAAATTATTTTTCATGATTTTTGTGATTTAGAAAAATAATCAAAAGTGATAAAATATAAAAATGAAAATAAAATATGAAAAATATACAAAGTAAAGCCAGGGGGTGCAAATATCAAGTCAGGGGGTATGAAAATCAAAAACAGGAGGCCCAAGGCGCGCCAAGGCCCAGGCACTTCATCCCTGTCCTCCAGCCTCTTCCATGCATGCGCGTTTTGCTTCAAACCTGTATCTTGCTATTGCTTGCATAAAAACAAAAACCCATAACATAAAACATGTAGCTTGTAATCTCACGATTCCAATGATATAAAATTTGTAACCTAACTCTCAAAGATAAGAGAAAATTTAATCAGCCCTAATTCGTGATCTAATTATTTCAGCATGTTCAACATTCAAATTCTCTTAGCTCAGTTAATATAAATGGAAAGTATGCATATGTACAGCTTCACCATGTTATGGACTACATTTTTGCTTCACAAATCGTGGCTTGAGGATGCCTAAATAGAGAGATAAAGTTTTGAAAAATACCTCATTCAGCTGGATTTGGATATGACAATATGGGGACTTTGAGTGAGGCCTGAGGATCGTGTGAGCTTCCTTGAAGTTCCCTCAAGCTATTCCAATGCTTAACTTGCTTTATGGATGGCCAAAACTCTCTATAGAAGTCAAGTTGCAAGCTTCCAAAGTGAAAATGGCAATGGCAGAAACAGGGGTTACAACAACAATGTAAAGGCTTGGATAGCTTTAGTATGACGTGTAGAAGGTGTTTGAAGTATTAGACGGTAAAACGCACGAGCCAAAATGAAGTTGGCAAGATTTTTGCAGAAGCTCTGAGTTTGGGCAGAAAAATGTCGTTTTGGAGTTTTGGAGCGTTTCAGATGTTAAGCATTTGTGTCCTGCATTGTGATAACATTGTGAATATGTATAGAATGATACAAAGTCCACTCTTCCCTTGCTGTACAAGTTCTGACTTCTTTTGCAACTTTTCTTGCATTTGAAGAAAAGTGACAAGACAAATGCACCATGCTTGTACTAGCTACCTCAAGGGCTGATAAGAGTCTGTATGCCTTGCTTGATATCCGTGGAAGTTGTTTTTACCAAAGGAACAGGTCCATGGCTCAAGGTTGATAAAGTTGCAAAAAGCTTGCTTTATGAAAATGGCATTGTGAACTTTTTGCCATTTATGGAATTACAACTTTTATAATGCTTTAAAAGTGAAGATAAAGCCATTATACTCTGAGTTTGAATTTAATTATGGAGTGTAGAATGAGTTTAGGACCTGTAATGCAAGGTACAAGCATCCAAGATCAGATTTGCAACTTGACACTTTGTAAAAATGGCATGAACAAAAGTGATAAAATGCCAATTTATCTTCTTTGATTCTCCCTAACCACAAATGATTTTGGAGAGTTCTTGGACATTTTGGAAAGCTTGAAACATGCTATACAATCCATATTTGAAATTCATTTTGAGATACCTCTTGGAACTAGGTTCAAAATGTCCATGAAGTTGGGTCAAAAACCTGCCTAAATTAGGGCAAATTTTCACTAAGTTATTTAGTTCATGGACCCCTATTCACAAGTTCATAACTTGAGATCCAAGAATCTTTTGGAAAACATTTGTGAAGAAAAGTTGTAGATTTCATGGAGGACTACAACTTTCATGTTGTAAGTTTTCTTTGAATCAAATTGCATCATGATGAAAAAGTGGTGGAAAGTTGGGAAAAAATAAGAAAATTTCCATACGTAGAAAAATTCTAAGATGAAAATTTTCAAATTCAAAACCCTAATTTTCAAAATTGGTTTTATTGGTGAACAAGTTTCATGTTTTGAAATATCTTGATGAATTATGACCCTTGGCACTTGATTTTGAACAAAAAGTCAAAGTTTGACTTTTCAGTGTACAGTTGACTGAAAAATTCATCTGTCAATCCTATGTACTTGAGATCTTTTGAACTATGTAATTAGGTCAAGATGATGCCATAGAGTCCTTGAAATCATGTTTGAACTCAATTGGTCATTGGCTAGGTTAAAAATCAGAAATTGCCCTTTCTCAATCAAAACCCTAATTTTGACCATTTTGCCCTTTTGATGATTTGATCAAATTTCTTGAGGAGTTGTGATCCAAACTTAATCAAATGGTACATATGAGTCTAAAATTTTTATGTGGATCAAAAAGTATGAAGTTTGACTGTAAATTGACCATAGTTGACTTTTTCCCCAATACAGCTGATTTTTAGGTCAACTGTCCAATTGACTGAGCAAAAATGTGATTCAGGGCTTGAAACTTGACATGAGAAATCTTAGGGACCCAACATGAAGTATGAAAGTCACATGAAGTATTGGTGGTCCAAAAATCCTTGTGCAAACTCAAACCCTAATTTTGGGGTATCAGTGCAAAATGATGTCTTGAGCTGACCAAACCCTAATCTTGTCTTGAGTCCAAGAAGTCTTGTGAGAAAAATCTTGATAAATGAAAGGGAAAATTTTGGGGTACAACAGCTGCCCCTGTTCAATCTTCTTGAACCTGAAGAGTTAGATTGGTGAGTTTGTCGTTCGTGACTCGAAGGTAAAAGATGATTGGACACTAGAGTGCCCATAAATTTCCACTTAATAAGGTGTAGTTAAGGGAATGGGCTTAAAGATGCCATTTGGATAAGTGATAGAATCTTGTTGGAGATGGGCTTGTAGATGCCATCCAAGAGTGTTTGTTGAATTGTAAGTTGTAAGTCGGAAGAATAAGTGTCAGAATGGTGTCCGCGTCTGGAACATATCTGAACTGTATCTAGAGGATGAGATCTGAATGAGAAACATAATAGAATCCGTGTCTGGAGCGTATCCGTACTGTATCTGAACTTGAAATTTGAATAAGGGCCAGAATGGCATATGTGTCTGGAGCGTATCTGAACTAGGATCTGAATAAGTGACAGAATGACTTCCGTGTCTGGAGTGTATCTGAATTGTTTCTGAATAAGTGACAGGATGACTTCCGCTTCTGGAGTGTATCCATACTGTATCTGAAAGATGAATCTGAACGAGTAACAGAATGACTTCCGTGTCTGGAGCGTATCTGTACTTTATCTTGAGTTGAGATTTGGATGAGTACTAGAATGGTATCCTTGCCTGAAGCGTATCTGTACTGTATCTGAATGAGAAGTAGAATGGCTTCCGTGTCTGAAGCGTATCTAATCTGTATCTGATAGTTGAAATATGAATAAGTATCAGGATGGAATCCGCATCTGGAACGTATCTGAACTGTATCTGATATCTGAATCTAAATGAGCAACAGAATGACTTCCGTGTCTGGAATGTATTTGTACTGTATCATGATTGTATACTGTTAATGGTAGCTTGTTATTCTTATCCTGAAAAGGGTAAAATGTTAGCTGAAACACAAAGTTATGTTGCATGAAATGCATGATGCAATGTACTTTATCAATGTTTATGATATATGGATGTAATGTATGCGCACGTAAGCTGATTTGCTGTATTGCTGAGGAAAATAAATCCTTCACTACTGCCAGGGAAAATAAATCCTTGACTGCTGAGGATAAAAAATCCTTGGCGACTGTTGGGGAAGTAGGGATCCTTCATGTCTTGAAGTTGGAGTATTGACCAAAATTCCATTGCGAGCAATGCCATATACTGCTTGAGTAATCATCTTGGTGAATCCAGAGAACTTGATGACTTCTACTGGGGATTACACAATGGGAATCCTTATTCTGCTGGGGAATTAAGAAAACTCTGATGACTTCTGTGGGGAATTAAGAATTAGAATCTTCATTATGTTGGGAAGCAATAAAAACTCTGTGGGGAAGAAGGCTTACTGCTGAGGAGTAGGTTCAGGAGTTTGGGTTGTCTGCCATTCTACTGGGGAATCATCCTATGTCGGGGAGAGACAAAAAATTAACTGACGTCTGGTTGACTTTCAGGCTTCAAGATAACTTGCTGGGGAATTTGGAGAAACAAAATGGTTTCCGCTGGGGGTTGATAGTTAGAAGTTTTGGCTCCGCTAGGGGTTGGGAGTTTGAAGTTTTAGCTCTGATTGGGATTAAGGGTTTGAAATTTTAGCTCCGCTGGGGACCTAGATGATGTATTGTAGGGATTGGTCATGGAATAGCCTAAAGACGTTTTCCCATCCTTTCAACCTGTCAGTAATTGATCTTTTCCACTTTGTTTATTTGCAAACAGTAATTATGTTCAAATGCATATGTTCATCAATGAATCATTGGACGTTTTTGCAAATAAAAACACAAGTGTAAAGAAAAAGGCAAATAGTTTTCTGTACTTTGAAAGAGGTATCTTTGTATTTACTTTAAATAAGTGTTTTGTACAAAGGAGACAAACATCCTAGTAAGAGGATGGTGTCATAAAAGTGAGAAAAATTTATACAAAGAAAGATAGCTATGTGTAAAAAATCCCATGTGGTTCCCATTCCGCTATAGCCTTCGTATCTCTGAATATCTTGTCCATCTGTTGCTTCGTCCGAAGATGATTGAATTGATCAGAAGCTCCAGGTTTGTCTTTGAAGAGATTTCCCTTAAAGTGATCCGACGAGACATAGTCATACGCTTTAATTCCCTAACTTTTGCCTGGACCGCCCTTTCGGGTTTTCAGTCCACCCGGAAACCCTTTTTTTCCCAAGTCGCCCTTTCGGGTTTTCAACTTGCCGGGTGTACAAATTTTTTTATTTTATCCCTAATTTTTGCCCGAACCTTTTTGGTTCGCCGGGATGCCCTTGTTTTTCCTAGGTGTGTCAACCTATCGGGTCTCTTATGCGTAGTATATTTTGACTATGTCTGCGTTCGCAGGGTGTGGTAGGTCGTCGTCGTCCATGGAGGTTAAGATCATTTCCCCACCAGAAAAGATGTTCTTGATCACAAATGGTCCTTCATAGGTAGGAGTCCATTTGCCCCTGGGATCACTTTGTGGCAAGATGATGAGCTTGATTACTAGATCCCCAACTTAATATATCTTGCGTCTGACTTTCTTGTTGAATGCCTTGATCATCCGTTTTTGATACGTCTGACCATGGAAAACAGCAGCAAGCCTCTTTTCGTCAATTAAGTTTAGTTGATTAAGTCGGGGTTGAATCCAATCGTCTTCACTCAAACCTGCATCTTTCATGATTCTCAAGGAGGGAATCTGAACCTCAATAGGTAAAACAGCCTCCATGCCATAAACCAAAGAATAGGGTGTTGCCCCAGTTGACGTGCGAGCCGTGGTACGGTACCCGTGGAGAGCAAACGGTAGCATCTCATGCCAGTCCTTGTATGTGACTGTCATCTTTTGTATGATCTTCTTGATATTTTTGTTAGCAGCTTCGACTGCACCATTCATCTTTGGCCGATAGGGGGATGAATTGTGATGTTGAATCTTGAACTGCTCGCACAAAGAGGTGATCATAGTATTGTTAAGGTTTGTACCATTATCATTGATAATCCTTTCGGGGATATCGTACCGACAAATAAGATTCTGCTTGATGAAGCGGGCAACAACATTCTTAGTAACGTATGCGAAGGAAGCTGCTTCGACCCATTTGGTGAAGTAGTCAATGGCCACCAGAATGAAGCGGTGTCCATTAGAAGCTGTAGGCTTGATCTCTCCAATCATATCGATTCCCCACATAGCGAAGGGCCAAGGAGCTGTTAGGACATTTAGAGGAACTGGAGGCACGTGGACCTTGTCTGTATAGATTTGACACTTATGACAAGTCTGGGAGTGTTGATAGCAGTCAGCTTCCATGGTAGACCAGTAATAGCCTGCCCGTAGAATTTTCTTCTCCATCGTATGCCCTCTAGAGTGAGTGCCAAAGGTACCCTCATGTAATTCAGCCATGATCTTTTCAGCTTCAATCTTGTCCACACACACCGGAGCAGAATAGAATCATGATTACGTTTGTACAGGATGCCATTACTTAAGAAGAACTTTGTGGAGAATCTCCTTAAGAACTTTTTTTCATTGACTGAAGCTCCTTCGGGATATTCTTGAGCCTCGAGATACCTTTTGACTTCATGAAACCACGGCTGGTCCACTACTTCTTCGGTATTAATCTCGTGACAGTGTGTCGGTTCGTCCATCCGTTCAATGGAGATCTGGGGAGCCTCATTATCCTAGTCAAGTTTAAACATAGATGACATTGTAGCTAGAGCATCTGCTAGCTGATTTTCTTCTCGCGGGAAATGCTCGAAGGTAATCTGCTCGAAATGTGGTAACAATGTCAAAACATGTTCTTTGTAAGGGATGAGGTTTGGATGTTTAGTGTCCCACTCTCCTTTGATCTGATTGATGACCAAAGCTGGGTCCCCAAACACATCTAAGGATTTGATTCCCAAGTCTATGGCAGCCTTGAGTCCAAAGATGCATGCTTCATACTCTGCCACGTTGTTCGTACAGTTAAAGCAAAGTCTGGCGGTGAAAGGAGTATGGCATCCTTCCGGAGATATGAGCATAGTGCCGATACTGTTACCAAGTGCATTGGATGCCCCATCAAAGTACAGAGTCCATCGGGATCCTTGTTCAGGTCAGTCATATGGTCTGACCTCTTTGCAGTTGTCTACTGTCATGATGTCTTCGTCGGGGAAGTCAAACTTCATGGATTGATAATCTTCTACAGCTTGATGAGCCAGATGATCAGCTAGCACTTTTTGGGTCGTGTATTGTATATCGTATTCTGTTAGGATCATCTGCCATCTAGCTATCCTCCCAGACAAAGCAGGCTTTTCAAAGATGTACTTTGTGGGATCCATCTTAGATATCAGCAAAGTGGTATGAGTCAACATATACTGCCTTAGCCGGTGAGCAGCCCATACCAAAGCGCAGCAAGTTTTCTCGAGCAGTGAATATCTGGTTTCACAGTCGGTAAACTTTTTGCTTAGGTAATAAATGGCATGCTCTTTTCGGCCAGACTCATCATGCTACGCCAGTACGCACCCTATTGAATTCTCTAAGACGGTCAAATACATGATTAGCGGTCTTCCTTCAACGGGTGGCATCAAGACAGGAGGTTCTAGCAAATACTCCTTGATTTTATCGAAAGAAATCTGACATTCATCGATCCATCTGACTACTTGATCTTTCTTCAATAGCTTGAAGATTGGTTCACAAGTAGACGTTAGGTGAGAAATGAACCTGGCAATGTAGTTTAGGCGTCCCAAAAAACCTCTGACTTCCTTCTCAGTGCGAGGAGCAGGAATTTCTTGTATAGCTTTGACTTTGGCAGGATCAACCTCGATGCCTTTATTGCTGACAATGAAACCTAAGAGCTTACCGGACCGGACTCCGAATGTATACTTGTTTGGATTCAATCTTAGCTTGTACTCCTTCAACTTGACAAACAACTTTTGCAAGTGATCAAAGTGTTCTTCTTCAGTTTGTGACCGGGCTATCATGTCATCTACGTAGACCTCTATCTCATGTTGTATCATGTCATGAAACAAAGCTACCATGGTGCGTTGATAGGTTGCCCCGACATTCTTCAGTCCGAATGGCATCACTATGTAGCAGAACGTACCCACTGTGTGACAAATGTAGTTTTCTCCATGTCCTCAGGTGCCATTTTGATCTGGTTTTAGCCTGAGAATCCATCCATGAAAGAAAATACTTTGTGTTGAGCTGTGTTGTCAACCAGGATGTCGATGTGTGGAAGTGGAAAATCATCTTTAGGGCTGGCCCTATTTAAATCTCTATAATCCATGCACATCCGTACTTTGCCGTCCTTTTTAGGCACGGGCACAATGTTAGCAACCCATTAAGGATAGGAAGTAACAACCAGAAACCCAACATTGAACTGTTTCATAACTTCTGCTTTGATCTTCTCTGACATGTCAGGTCTCATGCGGCGGACCTTTTGTTTCAATGGTGGACAATCTTCTCTTGTGGGTAGACGATGTACCACAATGTCTGTATCGAGTCCCGGCATGTCTTCGTATGACCAGGAAAAGATCTCAACATAATCATGCAATAGCTGAATTAGGCGCTCCTTGACACTCGGCTCTAGATTGGCACCTATTTTTATTTCCTTTTTATCATCCTCAGTACCCAAGTTGATTGTATCCAACTGCTCCTCATGAGGCTGAATTGCTCTTTCCTCTTGTTGTAATAATCTGGCCAATTCCCCTGGCACCTCACAATCTTCCTCACCTTCGTATTCGACTTGGTAGATCAGATCTTCAGAGTCACTGAAGGCTATAGCAGTATCGTTACCCATGGGATCTGGAATGGAAGGGTACCTGCATTTGTAAGTGTGGGTGTGTGTAAGAGTATAGTCATCTTAAAACAATAAAATGTAAAAGAAAGACAATGAGCAAAAAGTGTATATGTGAAAAAGCATCCATGATTCATTGGATGGCATATGTAGATGAAATAAAAACCCTTACAAATGGACCATTGTCCCTCGGGTAAGACACAAGGTTTTTAAAGTGCGAATTGTTTGTGAATTATTACAGTCCAACAGAAATGTAAAAGATAAATTACTGCGGTATGAAAGTTATCAGAACAAAGTCTTTGGCTTCCCAGTTGCAAAGTCCTCCGCTGACAGTAGGAAATATCCAATCTTCCAAGCTTCCCTCCTCTTCATTGTCTTCTACTACACTGACGCTTTGATTGGTAATCTTCACAGGTGGCCCCCCAGCACGGGCATGGCGCACAGTCTTCTGACCAGTCGAAGTAAATCCCAAGCCAAACTTGTCTGATTTGTAAGGAATGTCTGGAAGCTGACCCCAGATTGTGCATCCCCCTTCTTCCACTAATGCCCTTGCATCCTTTAGAGATGACATCCGAGGTGGAGGTCTTGTGATCTGAGGAATCGAGGATACCGCCTTGGTTGCCGTTATTTCTTTAGAGACTTCTTCAAAATGTAGGAAAGGGGTCTCTATGAACTCGCCATCTAACTCCACATAACGGAAGGAATTCAGATGACTAATCATATACTCCTCCTCCCCATGGACAGTTATGATCTTCCCTTGGACGGGGTACTTGAGCATCTGATGCAAAGTGGAGGTGACATCACCGACATTGTGGATCCAGGGGCGTCCCAACAGACAGGAATAAGAAGGACGGATGTCCATCACATAGAATGTCGAGTTGAAGACCTGAGTTCCCACCTTGATTGGGATGTCCACCTCCCCGTGGACCATCCTCTTCGACCCATCAAAATCTCTGACCACTATATTACTGGGTTTTAGAGTCAGCCCCTCGCAATCCAACCTATCAAGGGCTTTCTTCGGCAAGACATTCAGAGATGATCCAGTATCGACCAAGACATGAGCTAGGGTTGTTCCTCTGCACTCCACTGAGACATGTAGCGCATCATTGTGTTTTCTCCCTCGGGGTGTCAAGTCAGCATCGGAGAATCCCAGGCCATTATCAGCTGTCAAACTAGCCACACAGTCCTTGAACTGGTCAGCAGACGTCTCTTGCGGCACATGAGCTGTCTTCAGAAATTTTACCAGTGCTTTGGCATGTGCTTCAGAGTACAACAGCAGGGCTAACATATAGATCTTTGAAGGGGTCTGCCCCAATTGTTCAACCACATCATAATCACTCTTCTTAATTATCCTCAGGATTTCTTCCATCTCCTTCTTGGATGTTTCAGGAATAACTAGTGACTGAGCCTTCGTCTGGACAGGCTCCTCTTGAACATTCTTTCATTTATTCTCAACAGCGGAAGTAGGGATAGGAATTATATTGTCTTTGTCGGCAGGTATACTTGCAGGTACAATCACTGGCACAAAGGTAATCTTCGGAATGGCAACGGGTCCAAAGACTGCTGTTGGAGGAGCAATCTCTGGATAAAAGATTCTTCCACTGTGGCTGATCTTGCTAGTTCCAACAATATTGCTAATGTCGGAACTATCCTCTTCGGAGCTTTCTTCTTCGACAGTATGTTCAATCTGTTTAATACCATGGTAGTAGATTTCTCCACCATAGTTCCATGGTACTGATTTATCTGATTTGTATAGGGCAGGTTCGGGCATTATTATCTTAAGTGGAGCAGTCTTCGGAGCAGGTGTAATCCTAACGGGTCTTTTAGGGGCCCTGGAAGGATTGGCGTAGATGGTTATTATTGAAACTTCTTTCACTGGAACGGATGAAATCAGAGCTTTCTCAAACAAAATTTCTTGGTTATCAATCAGTTGTTGGATTCCTTTCTTCAATAGAGGTTAGTTAAATGATGAGGACAGGCAAACATGGCAGTCTTTGTCACAACCTGGGAAGATGCCAGTTTTTAACAAATTCAACTTGATGGTCGAGAGTGGAGCTAACAGTTTATCCACGGTAGCAACAAACATATCTTCTTCAATAGCGTTTGCATTATGACCATGCCTCGGCATTGGAGCGGAAATAACATTTGGTTTCTCAGGCGCTTCAAACTCAACTTCCTTTGCGTCTATCAGATCTTGAATCTTATTCTTCAGAGCCCAAACGTTGTTGGTGTCGTGCCCTGGACTTTCAGAATGGTACGCACATCTGGCGTTGGGATGGTAATCTGGAGAAGTAGTATTAGGATTTTTTGGGGCCTCTTTTAAAGTGGCCAGATTCAACTTCAAGAGATGTGGTATAACTTGGGTTGGAGTCATGTTAATCTTGGTAAATTTCCGCACTGGCCTTTCTACCCTTTGCTGGTTAGTTCTTGGTTGGTCTGATGCAGGCTTCGGAATCATTACGGCCCCCACCGTTGGTCGGCGCTTGGTTCTTCTCTGATTTCTCTATGAATAGACAGCAGATACTTCCTTTCTTCCAGTGAAGGGCTTTTTTACGGCTGTTGAGGCAGACGCGTCCTTCTGAATTTTCCCATTTCTTATATCAGCCTCCACTCTTTTCGCCAGTATGAATCAACTCGGTAAACGCTGTAGAGGAACTCCCAATCAGATGATTAAAGAAAGGGCCTGACAGAGTCCCCAGGAACATGTCCACTAGCTCCCTTTCAGATAAAGGTGGTTGCACCCTTCCGGCTAGATCCCTCAACTTTTGGGCGTAGTCTTTGAAACCCTCGTTGGAAGCCATAGCCATACTTTGTAGCTGAGTACGGGTTGGCGCCAAGTCAGCGTTGTATTGATATTGTTTATAGAAGGCTGCTGCCAAGTCTTCCCAATTATGGACATCTTCTATCTCCAACTGGTAGAACAAATCAAGTTGCGTTCCTGATAAACTGTCTTGGAAAAAGTGGACTCATAGGTCTTTGTCAGCAGAATATGGTTGAATCTTCCTGACATAGGATCTGAGGTGCATTTTAGGGCAAGACACCCCCATCATACTTGGCAAATAGTGGCACTTTAAACTTTGGAGGGATTACAATTCCAGACACCAACCCTAACTCTTCAAAATCTAGCCCCGATACCCTCTGGATTTCCATAGAGGTTAGTCGCTCTTCGAGGTGTTTATATTTGTCATCGGCCGGAGGGTATTGTTGTTCAGAGTAGTCCTCTTCTTCTGCTTCAGAATCTGATGGCACTGCCGCTCCTTTTCCTTTTCCTTCCCCCTCTTCAGATGTTGTTGGAAATTCCAAAGTCCTTCTGGCTTGTCCTTGAAATCTTCTGCCCATGAGAACCACACCAGTTGGCTTCTTCTTCTTATTCTCTTTCTCTTTCTCTAGCAGAGTCTTCAGTTCCTCCTGCCCCTTGACTAAGGTCATGAGCAACTGTTGAAATTGTGAATTCTGAGCTTGCATGTCTTTGACCGTTTGTTCGATATCCATCTTACTGAAATAAACAATAGAGAGATGAGGAAACTTGGTGTGAAGACCTGTTTATGCTTATGATGAACGATATGTATTCATGTAATGCTTTCAAGGATTCAGAAATTCAAATTTGTTTTAAACAAAAAAAGAACACACTCATATTAATAAGATAGAATTTGTTAGTACATCAATGCCCCTTGGGCAAAATAATACAAAACTCTAAGGTAAAAAGACGCTGCGCATCCTCTTTCGTGCAATGTAGGTGTTGAGAGTCTGCTCTTCATGAAGTAGCCGAGTGAGTTCCAAAAACTTCTTCTCTCTTGTGTATAATTGGGCTTCGAAAGTATCGCGCTCTCCCTTGAGCTGTATCCAACTCCTTTGTAGATCTTCGAGTGATATTGGCATGTCAGGATGTAGGATGGTGTATGGAACCTCTCCTTCCTTAACAGGATCTATAATCATTGGGAGAACGGAGGGGTAAGGCATCATAAGACTTTGGGCACGGGTTCATACCCACTTGAGGTAAGGCTCAAGAGGAATGGAATTCTTATGTCCTAGAGTCTTACTATCTACCTTGTTTGGCATCCTCCAAGCTCGGATGAACCTTTGGCGAAGACCTTGATCGTCGTTGTCGTAGTCGAAAACCAATCCTTGAATCAACATGTCATGTGGGCCATCCCTTCGGGCATAACCAAACTGTCTCAGAGTCAAGCAAGGGTTGTAGGTGATGCCTCCCCTAATGCCAAGTAGAGTGACATTAGGGAATTACCCACAACAGTCAACAATGATGACATTCTCTTTGGATCGAGAACACCAATGAATATCTGAATGGTTAAGTGTCATTAACCTTTGTGACCACCTCAAACCTTGCTCATTCTTCAAGAATGATTGGGGAAGATGGAAAATAAACCATCTTTCCATGAGTGGAGTGCAACACATGAGAACACCTCTTTTCCTCATTGTACGAGTGTGAAAAGAGTGGAGGATATCCCCAAGCAATGTAGGCACCGGGTTGCGAGACATGAAGATTTTGACAATGCTCACATCTATAAGTTGGTCAGGATTAGGGAACAAGACCATCCCATAGATGAGAAGAGCTACAATCTCCTCAAAAGCTTGCAATTCTAGGGAATTCCAACAACTTTGGGCCTTCTCAAACAGAAACTTTGACAAGAAGCCTTTGACACCACTTCTAGTTTCCTAATGAGTTGTGACATCAGATGATTGCAAGTGTAGGGCTTGAGCAATCTCTTCTGGCTTTGGATCTCTTTCCTTACCGTTGAAAGGTAGTTGATTCAGAATAGGAATCCTCAAGAGTTGATAGAATTCTTCCAAAGTGGGCACAAGTTGATAGTCAGGAAATGTGATGCAATGATGCAAAGGGTCAAAGAACTGGAAGAGAACTTTCAGCATATCCTCTTCGGTGTTTGAAGTGACCAAGTTGAGTAGACGACCATGTCTCTCGGTGAATAGAGAATTCTCAGGAATCCTTGAAGCTAGCTCCTTGAGTTGTGGAGGAATTCTTACAAGGTTGATTTGGATAGTTTTCCTGCGAAGTGAATCCATAACCTACAAAACAAGAACAAAGATGAATCTCTAAAATCCTTGAAATGGTTAGTGGATGCAAATAATGTTCATGATGTCCATGATGTTATGCACAGGTATATATGTACAAGCAAGTCACACAAGTTCCTAGTTTAGGCTTGCATGGGGTTTCATAGGTAAGTATCCTCTTGAAGTTTAGTTGGCTCAACCTGTCCTAGAAATAGTAACCGGGTTCTAAGGAGCTCAATATCACTGGATTGTTTCCTTGTTCATTGTTTCAATTCAAGCCTCTTTACTGGCGACTGAAATATTCCAAGGAACCAACCCTCAATGAGTGTAGTATCGAGTATCTACCAACTTCAGACTACACCAAAGCCGGTCATCTCACTACATCCTAAAAGGCCAAGTTGGTCAAGTAAAGGTTCTAGAAGTTCATTAGTGCTTCATGACATCACTCAGCAGCCCTGTATTCTCTTTGATTGACTCAAAGGCTATCGGTACCCACAAATATGTCACACTAACATAGCTATTACTTAGACCGTGTCGGTATACCCCGCACAGTTTCCACAACGTATTGCTATTTACCTATAATGTTTCCCAAATCCGGGTGGAGGATTCAAACCCAAACAATGGAACCTAAGTGTAAAGAAAACAAGTCAAACAATTGTAAGCAAATAAAGGTGATCTAAACCCTAAGGTAACCCCACTTTTAATTTCTTCCCCAGCACAGTCGCCAGTTCTGTGAGGCGGTGGGAGAATTGACTTGAGGTTTTGCGTTTGTGTTCGCAAATGTTGCGGTTAGCAAGAGTCGCCACCGACTTTTCTTTTATCCAAGAGGAAAGGTAAAAAAGCACAAGAAAGACCTTTGAGATATTTTCTTGAGTTCGGGGGGTAGATTCTGAAAAGGGAAGGTTCTAGCACCCTTTTCATCCATGGTTTTCCATGGGCTCTTTGTTAATTGTTTAGATCACTTTCTTTGCTTTGAAATTGTTTGAAATGGTGCTTTGTGTGGTTTTGAAATTATTTTGAAAAGAGTCCATCGTTTAGGCAATCTTTGTAATGATTCTCGTTCGTAAGAATGTATAAAAAGATGTTTGTCTTTTGAAAAATGTTTCAATATTTTGTAAGATGTTTTGAAATGTGTATGTGTGTTTTTGAAAATAGCAAGGATTATTTTGAAATTGATCAAGTAACTAGAAGCATTCTACCTACTCAAATGTCTTTCTTGTACATTTTTATTCCTTTGACATTGTTGAGTTACCATTGATTTGGTAAACAACCCTATCTTTGGATGTTGAACGGGACGGGCGTGGGTCATCGTATGACCATGATAGCAATGTTGCCAAGTATCTTTAGCATTTTGAGGGACCAAGATCATCTTTGTGTAGGCAACCTTTTGATAGCGTCATCGAGGGACTATGATCTTATTTTTGTTTTGTTTTGCCAAGATACTTCGCATGTGTAACATGGCCATTTATGTTTTAGGAAACCAAGTGGGTGAAACCCTAAGGGTGCTAGTGTGCAATGTGTGTCATGTTACATGCATTTGTCTTGCAATTAGGTCTTTTCTATTTGTTTGATTTTTGGTCTTATCATGCAAAACCCTAATTTACTACACAAATATATAAAGCGATAAATTGCGTAAATGTAAACTAAACTATTACAACAATTATTATGGGAGGGGGGATACAAGTTTTTGAATGGGGATATTGCACAAAATAAACCCTAAAAATACTATTACAACCCAATTGAATATTGTGAAATAAATAAATATACAAATATTTAAATATGCAATGTAATGTATTTATGCAAAAAATGTTTTTGTATTTGATTTTTTGTATGAGAAAATGATTTATGTAAACCTTAGAAAATAAGGAAAAAATAATATTATTATTTTTGAAAGGGGAAAACCCTAATTTTTGATTAAATAAAATATATATTCTATATTATTATTTTGTCCATTTTTGTGCAAGAAAAATAATAAAAAATATTACATGTCAATATTAAAAATTAAAATATGCATGAAAATAATTATTTTATGTGTAAATAATATAATAAAAATGTATAATATTTTTAAATATATTTACAAATTTAATTTAAGAAAATAAAGTATATTTTCCTAATAAACTATTTTTTTATGCAAAAAAATAATAGAAAACATAAAATAAAAATGCAAAAAATAAAGAAATTATTTTTCATGATTTTTGTGATTTAGAAAAATAATCAAAAGTGATAAAGTATAAAAATGAAAATAAAATATGAAAAATATACAAAGTAAAGCCAGGGGGTGCAAATATCAAGTCAGGGGGTATGAAAATCAAAAACAGGAGGCCCAAGGCGCGCCAAGGCCCATGAACTTCATCCCTGTCCTCCAGCCTCTTCCATGCGCGCGCGTTTTGCTTCAAACCTGTATCTTGCTATTGCTTGCATAAAAATAAAAACCCATAACATAAAACATGTAGCTTGTAATCTCACGATTCCAATGATATAAAATTTGTAACCTAACTCTCAAAGATCAGAGAGAATTTAATCAGCCCTAATTCGTGACCTAATTATTTCATCATGTTCAACATTCAAATTCTCTTAGCTCAGTTAATATAAATGGAAAGTATGCATATGTACAGCTTCACCATGTTAAGGACTACATTTTTGCTTCACAAATCGTGGCTTGAGGATACCTAAATAGAGAGATAAAGTTTTGAAAAATACCTCATTCAGCTGGATTTGGATATGACAATGTGGGGACTTTGAGTGAGGCCTGAGGATCGTGTGAGCTTCCTTGAAGTTCCCTCAAGCTATTACAATGCTTAGCTTGCTTTGTGGATGGCCAAAACTCTCTGTAGAAGTCAAGTTGCAAGCTTCCAAAGTGAAAATGGCAATGGCAGAAACAGGGGTTACAACAACAATGTAAAGGCTTGGATAGCTTTAGTATGATGTGTAGAAGGTGTTTGAAGTGTTAGAGTGCAAAACGCACGAGCCAAAATGAAGTTGGTAAGATTTTTGCAGAAGCTCTGAGTTTGGGCAGAAAAATGCAGTTTTGGAGTTTTGGAGGGTTTCAGATGTTAAGCATTCGTATCCTGCATTGTGATAACATTGTGAATATGTATAGAATGATACAAAGTCCACTCTTCCCTTGTTGTACAAGTTCTGACTTCTTTTGCAACTTTTCTTGCATTTGAAGAAAAGTGACAAGACAAATACACCATGCTTATACTAACTACCTCAAGGGCTGATAAGAGTTGGTATGCCTTGCTTGATATCTGTGGAAGTTGTTTTTACCATAGGAACAAGTCCATGGCTCAAGGTTGATAAAGTTGCAAAAAGCTTGCTTTATGAAAATGGCATTGTGAACTTTTAGCCATTTATGGAATTACAACTTGTACAATGCTTCAAAAGTGAAGATAAAGCCATTATCCTCCGAGTTTTAATTTAATTATGGAGTGTAGAATGAGTTTAGGACCTGTAATGCAAGGTACAAGCATCCAAGATCAGATTTTCAACTTGACACTTTGTAAAAATGGCATGAACAAAAGTGATAAAATGCCAATTTCTCTTCTTCGATTCCCCCTAACCACAAATGATCTTGGAGAGTTCTGGGACATTTTGGAAAGCTTGCAACATGCTCTACAATCCATATTTGAAATGAATTTTGAGATACCTCTTGGAACTATGTGAAAGATGTCCATGAAGTTGGGTCAAAAACCTGCCTAAATTAGGGCAAATTTTCACCAAGTTATTTAGTTCATGGACCCCTATTCACAAATTAATAACTTGAGATCCAAGCATCTTTTTGGAAAACTTTGTGAAGAAAATTTGTAAATTTCATGGAGGACTACAACTTTCATGTTGGAAGTTTTCTTTGAATCAAATTGCATCATGATGAAAAAGTGGTGGAAAGTTGGGGAAAAAAAAGAAAATTTCCATACTTAGAAAAATTCTAAGTTATGAAAATTTTCAAATTCAAAACCCTAATTTTCAAAATTGGTTTTCTAGGTGAACAAGTTTCATTTTTTGACATATCTTGATGAATTATGACCCTTGGCACTTGATTTTGACCAAAAAGTCAAAGTTTGACTTTTCAGTGTACAATTGACTTTTGATCAGTTGACTAAAAAATTCATGTGCCAATCCTATGTACTTGAGATCTTTTGAACTATGTAATTAGGTCAAGATGATGGCATAGAGTCCTTGAAATCATGTTTGAACTCAATTGGTCATTGGCTAGGTTAAAAATCAGAAATTGCCCTTTCTTAGTCAAAACCCTAATTTTGACCATTTTGCCCTTTTGATGATTTGATCAAATTTCTTGAGGAGTTGTGATCCAAAATTAATCAAATGGTACATATGAGTCTAAAATGTTGATGTGGATCAAAAATTATGAAGTTTGACTGTAAATTGGCCATAGATGACTTTTTCCCATACAACTGATTTTTAGGTCAATTGTCCAATTGACTGAGCAAAAATGTGATTCAGGGCTTGAAACTTGACATGAGCAATCTTAGGGATCCAAAATGAAGTATGAAAGTAACATGAAGCATTTGTGGTCCAAAAATACTTGTGCAAACTCAAACCCTAATTTTGGGGTATCAGTGCAAAATGATGTCTTGAGCTGACCAAACCCTAATCTTGTCTTAAGTCCAAGAAGTCTTGTGAGAAAAATCTTGATAAATGAGAGAGAAAATTTTTGGGTACAACATATATCTTGATATGAACAAGCAAAAATATCCACATACTCTTTCAACAGCTCAATCAACCTGCTCTTGACATCAAGATGCAACAATGCTCCAATCTTGACTTCCTTCGGATCTTCTTCTGAACCCAAATTGATCACTTCCATTGGCTCTTTATATGGCTGAATGGTATTTTCCTCGTGCTCAAGCAACCGTGAGACCTCTTCTGAATCTCATCATAATCTTCTTCTTCGGCCCCATACACAGGACATTCAAAGTTGGGAGAGGGTGCAGGGTCATTGTATTCAACGGGTTTTTTAATTAATCTGCACATATGATTTATGATTGCTTTTAGAAACTGGCACATATAACAAGTGATCATGCAAATTGAATTTCAGTTATTATTCATTTTGAAGGGTTTTTTCTGATTACCATTTTCCAAGAAAAAAAAGTAGAAAATAAAGACACAATTTGGGAAACAAAGACAACTTTTATTATTGATTTTAAAAGTCACAACAAACAGATAAGCCCTACAACATTAATACTTCCACCTTGGACAGAGTGAAAGCTTTTCAAAAATATTAACAAAAAAAATTACTTTGAAACATGTATGCAAGAGGGAACATCAATGGTGATCCAGTTCTGAACCCTAACTCCGTGTGTCATGTAATTCGGCATTTCCTGCTCTGCTTCATCTTCCACAATGGCATTAATCCTGGAAACAGTTGGATAAAGATAACCCCCACTAAGAAAGATGTCTTGATACTTGTTCGTAGGAAACTTCAGCTTCATTCTCTTACCTTTGTCATTCTTTAAAGAGAACCCCAAGCCAGCTCTATTCTTGTTCACAGGTGGATCCACAATATGTCCCCATACCTCGCTATGAACCTTTCGCACAACTTGCTGTACATCCTTAAGCGAAACCATGGAATTATCACTTCCTCTTATGTTGTTAATGGATAAGGCTTGGAACTAGGTTCCAACACCAGCTTCATCTGCCTCTTCTTCAGCCAAACAAACCTCAACCATATCAACTTCATGGTAATCATCCCTTTGACTTGTAACCTTGACAGTTCTATTATCTAACAACAACTGAACACCTTTCTTCACGATTGAACATCCTCAGGAGTCCCGAAAGCAAATTCGGCAAGATCCATACTGGTGTTCTACCTGACCAGCCATATGGCAGAAAGTAACATGCAATTGTACAAGGTTCTCATTCATATACTCTACATCAAAAATTCTGAATTCTCCAGGACATCCAGAAACCATATTCACCTCCTTTTCATACTCTTCCCTAGGCCTGATTATGTGGATGAGGCCTTCATCCATCATATCTTGTAAGTCAACCTTTTATTTTATCGCAACCTTGTATGTATGTACTGCAAATAGCACAACCAGAATGGTCATGCGTGTAGTAGCTAAATTCACAGAGGTCTGCATGCATTTTCACCAAATCTCCTCTAACCAGATTAATATCACCATATTCACAGCATTTACTCCTTCATACTTGGGTAGAGGATTGTCTTTCACATTAGGTCCCACATCCTTGAAAGATAGAATACCAGACTTCACCAATTTCTGCACCTCAGTCGTTAAAGGATAACAATTCTCAACATTATGCCCTGGTGCTCCCTGATGAAAAGCACATGTCTGGTCTTCCTTGTAATACCAAGGCAATGGTGATGGTACAACGGGAGGTGGTCGGGTCTGAACCAGCTTCTTCTAAATCAATGTCGATAGTAACTCTGTATAGCTGATAGGAATATGGTTATAACTCTCCCTTCTCTGATTATACCCTTGATTCCCCTCCTGGGACGGTCTTTGATAAGCAACGATAGTTGGAGTTGCACCCACAACTGGAGTAACTAAGGTGACTTACTAATGACACTGATAATTTCTTCTAGGAGTATTAACCCTCCTCTCTTGCATAACAGTGTTTTCATTCCCTTTCTTTTTCTTGGTAAACCCATAAGATATCTTCTTCACACCTCCAGAGTTCTCACTTCTCGTTAAACGACCCTCTCTTACAGCCTTTTCTAAGCGGATACTCATTCCTACCATTTCAGTAAAGTCACTTGGTGCACTTGCTACCATCCTCTCATAGTAGAAAGCACCCAGCGTTTTTGTGATTGGTGGAAATAGAATTGACTGTTTTGAAATGCTGGTTCGCGAAATGTCGCGGTAAGCAAGAGTCGCCACCGTCTTTTATTTTCTCCAACAAGGAAAGGACAAAAGCACAACAAAATTCCTTTTCGAGATGTTTCTCGGGTTCGGGAGGTAGATTATAGAAAGGGAAGGTGTTAGCACCCTTTCTATCTGTGGTTATCCATCGGCACTTAGGTACTTGCTCACTATGTTTTCAAAAGAGTTTGCTTTTCTTGTGTTTGTGGGTTTTGAAAAAGTTTAGTTTGAAAAACTTCTAGGTAACTCTTGTATCTGTCCTCAAGAGTGTATGAAGTATTTGTTTGGAAAATTTTTGAAAGTGTGAGTGCAAAAAGTTGTTTTTGTTTTTTGAAAGAGCAAGTACCCAAGAGAAATCTACCTACTCTAAAGGAATTAAGCTGTGTAAATGTCCTTTAGGCAGTACCATCCCACTATTGAGAAGTAGGTAGCACCGTCGTTGGATTTTCGGGTCAATTCGATTATAGGGACATGTGGTCACCAAAGCAATAGTAGGACGCCTTAGCGGTAACCCTAATGTCCTAGATCCTTTTTTTTCCGAGGCAACTAGATCTTTAGACAAGAGGGCGACCTCTAAAACACCCTATACTTAATGACCACGTCGAGGCAACCAAGTGAGGCGTACCCTAGGAGTGGCATGTGTGAGTGTGTCAGGATTCATATTTATATTATCTTTGCACATTTTTATGGTGAGCTACGTTTTGATTTTATTTTTCAGGCAAGTCTTGTCATGCATAATTAACAGTTAATAATTGTGCGGAAAATAAATTGCGGAAATTAAATCTACGCTATTACAAGGCGTCGGGTATTTACATCGCCAAAAACATAACCCTTGAAAATAAATGCGAGAAAATAAAAGAAAGCGATAAAAATCCTAATTATCTATTACATCCTCGGAACAGATACATAAATATGATCAAAAAATAATATGCGCGAAAAGAAATTAAGTCGGGGACGTCCTTAGGGTTTTGACCCTTTTTGAGAAAAGAATGGAATTTTGGTCCTTTTGCATTAAATTAACCCTAATTCTAATTAATTAAATAATTAAAAGAAAAAAGTATTTTTTAGTTTTTTAAGTTTTTAATGAAAATAAAATAAAACGGATTAAAAGTTGGTAAAAACCCTAATTCTAATTTATTTTATTTATTGTAAAAATGTCAAAATTAAACCTAATTAAACTAAATTGATTTGTTAGTAATTATTTACAAAATAATAATTAATAGTGAAATTAATAAATAATAAAAATAAATAATATTTTAGGTTTCTGAATTTATTATGAAAAATAATTATGTGAGTTAATTAAATAATACTAATAATGATAATAAAAGTAGAATAATTAGTGAAAGAAAATAAAAAATATAAATAAAGAAAGAAAAGTAACCCAGGGGGTGCTGGCCCATTAGGGAGGTTTGTTCTGGAATCTGAAGCCCATTTGTTTCTCAAGCCTGTTTGACTTTGAGATTCCCCATGCGCATGGTTGACTGGGAGTATGGTGA
The DNA here is from genome assembly GCA_948472305.1 of Vicia faba. Lineage (NCBI taxonomy): Eukaryota > Viridiplantae > Streptophyta > Magnoliopsida > Fabales > Fabaceae > Vicia > Vicia faba. The sequence continues at coordinate 68,004,466 of OX451738.1, read as the reverse complement.
TCACTCCATCCTGGCCTTTGGATTCATGCCTGAAGCCACATGGCGTTTGGATATTGGAAGCGCATGGTGGAACGCCTTTAGAAGCCTGCACGTGAACACATGAAGAAAAAGAACAAACAATTATTTTGGGGGACCTGGGATTCGAACCCAGGTCCCAATGCCTATTGCGCGTTTTCCTTAACCACTCCACCAACTTGCTCCAGTCGTTAATAAAACAACAAATAATTAATATATTAAATAATTAATTCCTATGCTATAAAAACCAAAACGCGCGCATATTTTTCAAATGGCCCAATGGTATATCAACACGTCTTCATCTTCCTCGCTGAATACCTGCAAAAACAAATCAAATAGCGGGGGTTTTTAACCCCCACAATATGGAACGAGGAATAATAGCGATTAGGCGTATGGGCTACATAAATGTTTCGCGATGGTGGCTTCGTTTCCGTCTCAACCTAACGAATCCAACCATGGGTCTCACAAGGCTTGATTTTTCCTGTACAACAAAGCCCTAATTTGAACATGTATGAACCCTAAAATTCTTCAATGGCATTTTTGGATTCTGGGTGTCTCAATGCAGTTGAACTAGGCCATTAGTTTCCTGTGAGTTCTAGCAACACAACACACACAAGAAATCACGTTAATGATGCATGAATGAGGCTATTCGATTCTGAAAATAAAATGCAAACCGTTAAACTGTTTGTGGCGATTTCTTAAGCTTTAGCGTGTGGTTTTGATTGCAATGTGTCCCTGAGACTTCCAGCAATGTGTTAGAAACACCCAAAGTCCTTGAATTGGCCTGGAAGATTGAAAACAGTTTTCAAGTTACTTTCATTTTTTTAAATGTTGCTATGGCCTCTTCTGCAGCAAATTCTCGTCCAATGCATTAGGGTTAGGTTGTGTATTTATAATGGAAGGGAATTAGGTTACAATCTTGCACAAAAGATCCATGGAATGATGATTCAATATTTGATTGAAAATCAAATATTTTTGAATCTTTTTGATTGAAGAAAGTTGCTAAATTGGGAGATTCTTGTCCCTTTGATTGGCACACGAAATTCTCAGCATATCTTGAGCTTGTTTGCTTCACCAAAAGATTGAAAACTCTAATCTTTGTATTTCCTACATTTTAAATTAATTAAATGAATTAAAATCAATTAAAAATCCAATTAATTAATAAAAATAAGAAAATAAATTCAAATAATCTCAATGGGTTGTGCATAGGCCTTGGATAAAGTTTCAAGAAGAAATTTGAGGCCCATTAGCAAAAACAAAGTATTTTGAGCAAAGTTGACTTTTGCAAATTCATAAAAATTTCCCAACTTCTCCAATGCATATCTTGCTCAATTTCGATCCTATGAACATGTTCTTGGACATTTTGGAAAGGTCTTGAAGTCCTCTAACCAATGCCTTTGGTCCCATGTCATTTGGATTTACCAATATAAAGTTATGGTCTTTGACTTAAAGTGCATTTTTGTTGACTTTTGAAATTGACCTATAATGTAGAAATTGATAACTTTTTGTGAGAGCATTTCTTGGACTTGGAATGTGAAGATGGATTGTAGGAAATTTCATCCCCTTCTAAATGAGCATTGGATGGGATTTTTCTGATGAACCATGAAAAAGTTATGCCTTGGTCAATATACAGTTGACTTTTCTATTGTCCAAAAATAGTAACTTTTGCATCTTTGAGGATTTTTGAGCCATGCTTGTGGAATCATGATCAAGACTTGATCAAATGATGATTGTGGACTCAAAATAAGATGTTGACCAAAAATTCTGACTTTTGACTGTAAAATGACCATTTTGCCCCTGCAGTTGATTGTGAAGCAAATGGAGCTTTTGACTGTGGAATTTGGCACTATGAGTCTTGAGACTTGACATATAGATGCTTAAGGATGTGTATGGGCCTATTGGACTTGATTGGACCATTGAAAATCCAAAATTCATTGAAGGAAACAAAACCCTAATTTTGACTAGCTTAGGAGGCATTTGGACTGTGCAACCCTTGAGAAATCTTGAGCAATTTAAGGATCATATCTTGAGGAATATGGGAGGGAAAATTTTGGGGTACAACAGTTGCCCCTGTTCAATATTCTTAAACCTGAGGAGGTAGATTGGCTTGCGTGCCTTTCGTGATCTGAAGGTGGAAGATGATTGAACACTAGAGTGCCCAGAAATTTGCACTCGCATAGTGTAGTACCAACAATGTGATGTAGGGAATGGGTTTACAGATGCCATTTGGAGAGATGGTGGATAGGAGGATGGGCTTATAGATGCCATCTGGAGATGTGACAGAATCTTGTCGGGAATAGGCTTATGGATGCCATTTGGAGATGTGACAGACTCTTGTCGGGAATGGGCTTATGGATGCCATTTGGAGATGTAATAGATAGTTGTGGAGATGGGCTTAAAGATGCCATCTGGAGATGTTGATCGCGTAAGAGATTCCTTAGCGAGAACTTGCGTACCTGAGAAAGAAAGATAATTTCCTGGCCTGTTACAGGTGTTGATCTTTAATCTCTTCAATAAAGATAACTTTCCTGGCTAGATACAGGTATAGATCTACATTCAGTCGTCCACAGATATGCCCTGGCTAGATACAGGTATCGAATCTGGAACTTCAAAAGGTTGGTAGAGATAGCTTTCCTGGCTGGATACAGGTGTAGACCTCTGACCTGAGAATGAAAGATGACTTCCTGGCTAGATACAGGTATTGATCTTAAATCTCTTTATGCAGATACTTTCCTGGCTAGATACAGGTATAGATCTACAATCAATCGCTCATAGATATGCCCTGGCTAGATACAGGTATCGAATCTGGAACTTCAAAAGGGTGATGGGTTGTCTCTACTGACAGGTTATCTTAGAAAAATCTTTAGGAATTGAATTAACTGAACCAGGGGAGGTTTTGTCTTCTTTGACGAGTTGTCTCTTTTGCCGGGTTGTCTTCAATGATGGGTTGTCTTCAATGACGGGTTGTATTCAACGACGGGTTATCTTCAATGACGGGTTGTCTTCAACGATGGGTTGTCTTCAACAACGGGTTGTCTTCAACGACGGGTTGTCTTCAATGACGGGTTGTCTTCAATGACGGGTTGTCTTCAACGACGAGTTGTCTTCAATGACGGGTTGTCTTCAATGACGGGTTGTCTTCAACGACGGGTTGTCTTCAACGACGGGTTTGCATCAGAAAAATCTTTAGGAATTGATTTAACTGGATTTGTCTTCTTTGACTGGATTAGCGTCAGAAAAATCGATTTAACTGGATTTGTCTTCTTTGACTGGATTTGTCTTCTTTGACTGGATTTGTCTTCTTTGACTGGATTTGTCTTCTTTGACTGGATTTGTCTTCTTTGACTGGATTTGTCTTCTTTGACTGGATTTAGAGTTTAACTGCATCTTTCCTGAAAGGTAAAGGTCAGTCATATGCAATGCATGATATGGATCAAGCAATGATGTTCTCAACATAAATGAGATTGTATGATATGATGCATATATGCATGTATCATGATGTATGACAATTTGATGTTTATGAATGTATTTTCATCTGGGAAAATAAGTCCTTGATGAATGCCGGGAAGTTCGTTGAATCCTAGGCTGATGTTTGAAGAGTAGAGTTCTTTGCTTCCGCTGGGGATGATGAACAAAGAATAATTGCAAGAATAAACCGGTAGGAGAAGATGACTCCGTTGGGGAATAATCCTGGTGAAGATATTACTCTGCGGGGAATTACTCTGTGGGGAAGAGGCACTTCGCTGAGATTTTGACGATAACTCCGCTGGGGACAGGAAGAACTTCGCTGAGGACGATCTTTCCGTTGTAAATTGCTGAGGATAACCCAGTTAGACTCTGGTGGGGAATAACCTTTGAATATGGCCGGGAGAGATGCATTTGTATTCTGCAGGGATAAGCTTCCAGAATCTACTGGGGAGAGGGTTCAACTCTCCTGGGGAAACCTTTGAGGACAGGGCTCCACTGGGGAAATGGCCCCACTGGGATGTCTGTATTCCTCCGGGGAACAATCTTATATTTCGGTCGAGGAATATTGAGACTGCCGGGAATGCTTGCTGAGGAATATCTGTATACTCCGCTGGGGAATATTAAGATCTTCTGGGGTACCCAACTTTTCCAGGACTGATGGTAGACCAACTCTGCTCGGGGGAGAGTATTGCTGACTTGCTGGAGATATTGTGTCTCTTTAGGGATGATGGGAGACCAACTCTGCTTGGGGAGAGTATTGTTGATTTGTCTTACTCCCGGGGAGTGAAGGTATCTTGGTCGTATTCTTCAGCTGAATCTACCTTGGTATCTGGAGGATAGAGTAGCTTGTACAGTTCAGACACTTCTTATTGCCCCAGTTTCTGCAGGAGAAGGTACCTGTGGAGGTGCTTGATAACTGCCGATTGACAAATCTTCTTCTGGTAGGCAAGTGACGAGATGACGGGACATAGTCGTACGCTTTTGATCCCTAACTTTTACCTGGACCGCCCTTTCGGGTTTTCAGTCCATCGGGATACCCCTTTTTGCCCAAGCCGCCTTTTCAGGTTTTCGACTTGCCGGGTGTACAGATTTTCCATTTTCGTCCCTTATTTTTTCCTGAACCCTTTTGGTTCGCCGGGAAGTCCTTATTTTTGCCTAGGCCAGTCGACCTAGCGAGTCTTTGATTGCGCGTAGTATTTTTTTGACTATGTCCACGTTCTCAGAGCGCAAGGAGTTGTCACTGTCAGTAGTGTTGTGTCGCCATACTACCAGAAGATGTCTGATCATGCAAGATTCGTTGATGGAATTCATGTCCAATGCCCCAAGTGACTCAGGCGGAGATTTGCCCCTGGCTATTTCGCATTTTGAGAGATTCCTTGAATCTTGACTTGACTGCCCCAGATGATGGAAAATGATCATGTCTGCCCCTTGGTTGGAAGTGTTTTTCCACTTGAGGTGATCCTTTTTATTGAGAAGGTTTCTTGTTCACTAGATATTCGTCGTGCGAATTTCTCTGCCGTTCGAACAAATAGCCATATGCAAACAATGTTATTCTAACAATGAAAAGCTTATGTCTGTCTTGAAGTTTTTTTTTTGAAAATGCAGTTTTCAATAAAACAAGTGAATTTTTGTAAAATGTGATGTCAACTCAGGATTTTACAGCAAGCCCTACAGGATTCAGGATACCTTTTGTAACAGTATGCTTTCGAACTAACCCATGCTTCAGCTAGGACTTTTTAAGGGTTATAACGTGGCCTGGTTCACGGTTTAAGAAACAAAGGATAAAGGCTCAAACTTTATTTGTATCCACCCTTTCTTCGTGATGTTCTTCGATCCTAAACTCAGCTAATCGTGCATTAGATCTTGTTTGAGTTTTTGATCTAATATTCCAGTGGTGGTTCGGATACTGATAATTTATTTTGAACAGACATTCATTTTATTGAGAGTCTGTAGGATCTCTTTCTTTTTGATTTTATTATCCCTGTCTTTTTGCCTGAACTGTTTCTTTTGTGATTACAGTCAGCGGGATGCCCCGGTTTTTTTGTAAGTCTCCTTCATAGGTTTTGACTAAGTGGGATTTTATTTCTGAGAGATAATGACCGCCTGTCCTTACGATTATTCGGAACCATCACTGTCTCTTGTCTCGGAAGGACTCCTTTGATGCCATTCATTGTGCACCTAGATCAACTGAGAAAACTACCCTGCCCCAGGTTATGATTAAGGGTTTTAATTTTTGAAAAGAAAAACTCCAACTTCTTTGGCTCAAAGGGGTTGACTAGGGATTATCTTCCTTATAACTCCACTGTTTAGGATTTGAAACAATGCCTGTACCTCATCAGCGGGGTCTGTTCAAAAGCATACTGTAAAGATCGTGGTATCGTTTTCGTCATCCTCCCTCAAAAGGCTTAGAATTTTCTAATCGAGAGTTGAACATCAAAAAATGAAAGCAATTTTAAGCATAGTGAACATAATTACTTCAAAACAGACATGTGTAATGCATTAATGAAATAAGAGAGTTTGACATGATAATTGTTTGAATAAGCAAAGAAAAATACAATATCAGAATTCAAATGAACAAAAGTCTCTCGATCCTAGCCATGCTTTGGCAAGGGAGCAGTGATCACATTGGAAGTCTCGGGCGCTTCGAACACGACCTCCTTTGCATCGATTAGGTCCTGAACCTTGTTCCTCAAAGTCCAACAATCATCTGTAGCATGTCCCGGGCTGTCGGAATGATAAGCGCAGCGGGCATTGGGGTTATACCTTGAAGGTGTCTTGTTGGGATTCTTAGGAGGGTCCCTCAGAGTTACCAAATTGGTCTTCAGCAACTGTGGAAATATCTGGGACAAGGTTATGCTGAGGGGAGTGAATTGCCTTCTAGGTCTCTCTTCCCTTTGTTGGTTGCGATGTTGAGGAGCACTGGCCAGTTTTGAAATAACTACCGCGTTGACAGCTTGGCGGTGTTTGGACCTATTCTGCCCTCTTAAACCATAGACAACACTGGATTCTTTCTTGAAGGGTTTTTCTCAGTGTTCGAGGAGTCACCCTTCTGTATCTTCCCAGACTTGATACCAGCTTCTATCCTCTCACCAGTCAAGATCAGATCTGTAAACCCAGCACAAGAATTCCCAATCAGATGGTTGAAGAAAGGACTAGACAGGGTCCCCAAGAACATATCCACAAGTTCACGGTCAGTCAAAGGTGGCTGCACCCTTCCAGCCAAGTCTCTCCATTTTTGAGCGTACTCCTTAAATCCTTCACCCGTCCCTAGTGACATACCCTGGAGTTGGGTACGCGTAGGAGCGAGGTCGGAATTATACTGATACTGCTTGTAGAACGCAGTAGCCAAGTCCTCCCAGTTACGAATACTGGCTCCATCCAGCTGATAGAACCATTCGAGTTGAGTCCCTGAAAGACTATCCTGGAAGAAATGAATCCATAAATTCTTGTCAGCAGTGTAAGGTTGGATCTTGCTTACATACGACCGAAGGTGCAGTTTAGGACAGGAAGCTCCGTCGTACTTTGCAAAGGCAGGTGCTTTGAAATTATGAGGAATCACCACCCCAGAGGATAGACCTAGATCTTCGAAGTCCAGGTCGGGCACTTTCTGTATCTCCATAGCACTTAACCGGTCTTCGAGCTGTTTGTACTTATCCTCAGCAGGAGGGTACTACTCATCATTATAACCCGTCTCGTTGTCGGAGACCACGGGACTAGGAACCCTTCTCTCTTGGGGACTGTCCTTGCCTACAGATGAGGTAGTCAGCTCAGCCTCATTTTGGAGTCCATTCCCAGATCTGCGTCTAGTGTTGAACAAAACATTCCTCTTCTTCTTCTTCTTCTTTCTCTCTTTCAGAATCAGAGTCTTTAAATTCTGTTGACCCTGGGCTAGGCTCATAACCAACTCTTGGAACTGGGCATTATGGGCTTGGAGGGCCTTGATAGCTTGTTCAGCGGAAGGTTTAGTAGACATGATGATTGCTGAAATAAACAGCAAAGAAGATAAGTGACCTGTAAAAAGGGTACATGTAATGCAATGATATGTATGATATATGTATGCAATGTTTTCAAGGATCTCGCGGGGTAAACAAGAAAATTGTTAGAATTTGAATCTGGTAGCTTGATTGAAGGAACTTCATGTTGTTGAGAGTCCTTCTTCAAGAGTCAAGGCTCACCATATCGAGTGGGTCATAGCCCCTGACTCAGGTTATCGTGTTTTGATCTCCAAACAACCTTGGCTAGAGGAAAATAAATCCCCTTTGCCTCTTGCTATACAGTTGGTTCATCCTGACCTGCATCACAAACCCTTGAGATCCTTGAAATGGTTAAGGAAATGTTATTGTATGATGTTATGATGTGTATGATGTTATGTACGTGGATGCAAAGGTGTGAGGTGTAAGTAAGCCCTGTAATAAGTCCAGATTAAGGACTGTAACCAAAACCTGCAAAGAACTCATGTTGTCAGATAACAAGAATGTGCAAGTAGTTCAAGTTTGAAGGCACACAAGTCACATAAAAGAGCCCTTAGATTTCAGGCTGGCATGAAGTTTAGGTACTACCCTCTTTCAGTTTCAGTTGGTTAAGACCTGTCCTAGAAAATAGTAATCGTGTTCTAGAGGATCTCAATATCACTGACTACCCTCAATCGGTCATAACTCCAGCTTCGCAATCTTTTCTTGCGGCCAGAACCATCGCGAGAGTTTAGCCTCAATGAGTGTAGCATACTGCTACTGTTCTATGGCCAAGTTGGGTCAATTTAAGGTTCTAAAGTCGGTTGGTGCTTAATGACTCCTCAGAAGACCCATATTCTCTTGTTCTAACACAAGGGATATTGGTACAGACCAAGGTGTCACACCAACGTAGCTACTGCTTCACCCGTGTCGGTCTACGCCGGACAAGTCCCTCACAGTTTATTGCTACCTAAAGGGTATTCCCCAGATCCGGGTTAGGATCTATGAAACTTCGATGCAAGCCCACAATATAAAAGCAAACAAAGCATACAATTGAAAACATAGAATGATCTAATCCTAAGGTACACCTCACTTATTAAAGTTATCCCCAGCAGAGTCGCCAGTTCTGTGATCGGTGGAAATAGAACTGACTGTTTTGAAATGCTGGTTTGCAAAATGTCGCGGTAAGCAAGAGTCGCCACCGTCTTTTATTTTCTCCAACAAGGAAAGGACAAAAGCACATCAAAATTCCTTTTCGAGATGTTTCTCGGGTTCGGGAGGTAGATTATAGAAAGGGAAGGTGTTAGCACCCTTTCTATCCGTGGTTATCCACTGGCTCTTGGGTACTTGCTCACTATGTTTTCAAAAGAGTTTGCTTTTCTTGTGTTTGTGGGTTTTGAAAAAGTTTAGTTTGAAAAACTTCTAGGTAACTCTTGTATCTGTCCTCAAGAGTGTATGAAGTATTTGTTTGAAAACTTTTTGAAAGTGTGAGTGCAAAAAGTTGTTTTTTGTTTTTTGAAAGAGCAAGTACCCAGGAGAAATCTACCTACTCTAAAGGAATTAAGCTGTGTAAATGTCCTTTAGACAGTACCATCCCACTATTGAGAAGTAGGTAGCACCGCCGTTGGAGTTTCGGGTCAATTCGATTATAGGGACATGTGGTCACCAAAGCAATAGTAGAACGCCTTAGCGGTAACCCTAATATCCTAGATCCTTTTTTTTCCGAGGCAACCGTTTCGAGGCAACTGGATCTTTAGACAGGAGGGCGACCTCTAAAACACCCTATACTTAATGACCACGTCGAGGCAACCAAGTGAGGCATACCCTAGGAGTGGCATGTGCGAGTGTGTCAGGATTCATATTTATATTATCTTTGCACATTTTTATGGTGAGCTACATTTTGATTTTATTTTTCAGGCAAGTCTTGTCATGCATAATTAACAGTTAATAATTGTGCGGAAAGTAAATCTACGCTATTACAAGGCGTCGGGTATTTACATCGCCAAAAACATAACCCTTGAAAATAAATGCGAGAAAATAAAAGAAACCGATAAAAATCCTAATTATCTATTACATCCTCAGAACAGATACATAAATATGATCAAAAAATAATATGCGCGAAAAGAAATTAAGTCGGGGACGTCCTTAGGGTTTTGACCCTTTTTGAGAAAAGAATGGAATTTTGGTCCTTTTGCATTAAATTAACCCTAATTCTAATTAATTAAATAATTAAAAGAAAAAAGTATTTTTTAGTTTTTTATGTTTTTAATGAAAATAAAATAAAATGGATTAAAAGTTGGTAAAAACCCTAATTCTAATTTATTTTATTTATTGTAAAAATGTCAAAATTAAACCTAATTAAACTAAATTGATTTGTTAATATTTATTTACAAAATAATAATTAATAGTGAAATTAATAAATAATAAAAATAAATAATATTTTAGGTTTCTGAATTTATTATGAAAAATAATTATGTGAGTTAATTAAATAATACTAATAATGATAATAAAAGTAGAATAATTAGTGAAAGAAAATAAAAAATATAAAGAAAGAAAGAAAAGGAACCCAGGGGGTGCTGGCCCATTAGGGAGGTTTGTTTTGGAATCTGAAGCCCATTTGTTTCTCAAGCCTGTTTGACTTTGAGATTCCCCACGCGCATGGTTGACTGGGAGTATGGTGATCACTCCATCCTGGCCTTTGGATTCATGCCTGAAGCCACATGGCGTTTGGATATTGGAAGCGCATGGTGGAACGCCTTTAGAAGCCTGCACGTGAACATATGAAGAAAAAGAACAAACAATTATTTTGGGGGACCTGGGATTCGAACCCAGGTCCCAATGCCTATTGCGCGTTTGCCTTAACCACTCCACCAACTTGCTTCAGTCGTTAGTAAAACAACAAATAATTAATATCTTAAATAATTAATTCCTATGTTGTAAAAACCAAAACGCGCGCATATTTTTCAAATGACCCAATGGTATATCAACACGTCTTCATCTTCCTCGCTGAATACCTGCAAAAACAAATCAAATAGCGGGGGTTTTTAACCCCCACAATATGGAACGAGGAATAATAGCGATTAGGCGTATGGGCTACATAAATGTTTCGCGATGGTGGCTTCGTGTCCGTCTCAACCTAACGAATCCAACCATGGGTCTCACAAGGCTTGATTTTTCCTGTACAGCAAAGCCCTAATTTGAACATGTATGAACCCTAAAATTCATCAATGGCATTTTTGGATTCTGGGTGTCTCAATGCAATTGAACTATGCCATTAGTTTCCTATGAGTTCTAGCAATAAAACACACACAAGAAATCACGTTAATGATGCATGAATGAGGCTATTCAATTCTGAAAATAAAATGCAAACCGTTAAACTGTTTGTGGCGATTTCTTAAGCTTTAGCGTGTGGTTTTGATTGCAATGTGTCCCTGAGACTTCCAGCAATGTGTTAGAAACACCCAAAGTCCTTGAATTGGCCTGGAAGATTGAAAACAGTTTTCAAGTTTCTTTGATTTTTTTAAATGTTGTTATGGCCTCTTCTGCAGCAAATTCTCGTCCAATGCATTAGGGTTAGGTTGTGTATTTATAATGGAAGGGAATTAGGTTACAATCTTGCACAAAAGATCCATGGAATGATGATTCAATATTTGATTGAAAATCAAATATTTTTGAATCTTTTTGATTGAAGAAAGTTGATAAATTAGGATATTCTTGTCCCTTTGATTGGCACACGAAATTCTCAGCATATCTTGAGCTTGTTTGCTTCACCAAAAGATTGAAAACTCAAATCTTTGTATTTCCTACATTTTAAATTAATTAAATGAATTAAAATCAATTAAAAATCCAATTAATAAATAAAAATAAGAAAATAAATTCAAATAATCTCAATGGGTCGTGCATAGGCCTTGGATAAAGTTTCAAGAAGAAATTTGAGGCCCATTAGCAAAAACAAAGTGTTTTGAGCAAAGTTGACTTTTGCAAATTCACAAAAATTTCCCAACTTCTCATATGCATATCTTGCTCAATTTTGATCCTATGAACATGTTCTTTGACATTTTGGAAATGTCTTGAAGTCCTCTAACCAATGCCTTTGGTTCCATGTCATTTGGATTTACCAATCTCAAGTTATGGTCTTTGACTTAAAGTGCATTTTTGTTGACTTTTGAAATTGACCTATAATGTAGAAATTGATAAATTTTTGTGAGAGCATTTCTTTGACTTGGAATGTGAATATGGATTGTAGGAAATGTCATCCCCTTCAAAATGAGCATTGGATTGGATTTTTCTGATGAACCATGAAAAAGTTATGCCTTGGTCAATATACAGTTGACTTTTCTACTGTCCAAAAATAGTAACTTTTGCATCTTTGAGGATTTTTGAGCCATGCTTGTGGAATCATGATCAAGACTTAATCAAATGATGATTGTGGACTCAAAATAATATGTTGACCAAAACTTCTGACTTTTGACTGTAAAATGACCATTTTGCCCCTACAGTTGATTGTGAAGCAAATGGAGCTTTTGACTGTGGAATTTGGCACTGTGAGTCTTGAGACTTGACATATAGATGCTTGAGGATGTGTATGGGCCTATGGGACTTGATTGGACCATTGAAAATCCAAAATTCATTGAAGGAAACAAAACCCTAATTTTGACTGGCTTAGGAGGCATTTGGACTGTGTAACCCTTGAGAAATCTTGAGCAATTTAAGGATCATATCTTGAGGAATATGGGAGGGAAAATTTTGGGGTACAACAGTTTTCAAGAAAATCTTAGTCATCTCCTTCTCTTCCAAGGGAGGAATAACTTGGGCGGCTATTTCACACCATCTCTATGCATATTCTTTGAACGATTCCCTGTCTTTCTGAACCATGGCCCTGAGTTGATCACGGTCAGGCGCCATGTCTATGTTGTACTTGTATTGTTTGATGAATGCTTCTCCCAAATCATTGAAAGTATGGATGTTAACACTGTCCAAACTCATATACCACTTCAGTGCAGCACCGATCAAACTATCCTGAAAAAAGTGAGTCAACAGACGCTGATCATCAGTATGGGTAGACATTCTCCTTACATACATCACCAAATGAGAACGAGGGAAAGTGTTGCCCTTGTACTTCTCAAACTCCGGGACCTTAAACTTAACAGCTATCTTAACATTCGAGACCAATCATAACTCATTCACATTCTTCTCGAATAGCTCTTTTCCCCTTAGGGCCTTCATCTCTCTTTGCATCTTGTCAAACTGCTCTTGAAAATCATCCATTATGTCATAAAGACCCAATTCTTCACTCGGTGGAGGGAAAGGACGACACATATCATCGTTAACAAACGGAACCATATTCACCGAAGGAGGCACAACAAGAGCAGCATGTACCACAGGATGTGCCAGAGTAACAATAGTCTGAACAATTGGAGTATCTTGAGGACCAAGATTGAAACCTTCAGGTGCAAAATTCTCTGGCATTCCCCATGGATAACCTTGAGGCATGCAGTTTTAAACAACAACTGGAGTAATATATACAGGAACAGTCGGAACTTCAGTAGTTTCCCTTGTTGGTTGAGGTTGGACACTCGGTGGTTGATTCTGAGCATCCACCAGAGATTCCATCAGAGCAGTAAGATTAGCCATGCCGGCCTTCAAAGGAGAAACCTCCTCGCACAGCTCAGGATTCTCTTGTTTTAAGTTGTCCTTCTTCTTTCTGAAATTAGCCCGGTGTTATAGTGGTGAGTCAGCTTGCTGAATGAAGTAAAGAAGCTTGGTGAGACACCTGGATATGCATAACAAATGCAAGAAATATGTGCAATATGATGCATGATATGCAATGTACATGATTTTATTTTATTATTTAATATTTCAAGGGATTTAAAATTTATGGACATATTGCAAATATCAAAGTAATAATGCATTTGAAATACTGAAAAATTCAATTATAACAACTCCAAAGTGGATTACAAGTTTCAATTATCCCAAGTACAAGATGAAAATAAAATCTAAAACCTAAGTAAAACTGATGGAGATCACTCTATACGTTGGTGCTTCCCTGTGAGCCTGGCAATCTGAGCCTTCAACCTCTAGCTTTCTTTCGCATACCTGGTGGAAACCTTCTTCCAATCACCTGAATCAGGAAGTCAGTAATCAACATCTGATTGAGGCTTAGGAGAAAATAAATCACCTTGCCTCTCCATAGTCTCTACCGCTCGACTCTCAAGGATCTCAATCAGGTCTTCTTTCTCCTTCAAATCCGCTCTATAGGAAATATCTAAAGTTTGGCACTTATTCTTCTAAGCGTCCTTTTCCTGTTGCATCCTGACCAAAGAAAGTTGCAGCTCTTGTAGATCATCTAATAGGGGAGGAGTGGTCTTCACAAACAAATCAGGCATAGGTGTTTCTCGGGAATACGACATCTTCAACTGAATAGCTCTCGTTTGGACCCACTGAAGATATGGCTCCAAAGAAACAGCACCCCCTAGGTCTCAAATCCTTCCTACTCTTCTTATGAATGTGACGCCAGGCCTTCGCAATCAGCTCCCTAGCTTCCCTATGGTCTTCTCCCTCCTTCATAAAGAAACTACTCAAATAAATATTATTTGGTTTATCCCTCATCGGATAACCAAGCTGTCGTCGTGCAAGAACAGGGTTATCGTTAATTCCTCCCTTTGTACCAAGAGGAGGTACATTGGGGAAACTACCACAAATGTCAATAATCTCTAAATCATGGTAAGCTCGATGATACCAATCAATATCTGAGTGAGTAAGTTCCATGATATTAGAAGCCCAACGGGGTTCCTTCTTGATATCCCAAAAAGTATCAGACTGGGGCATATGATATATAAACCACCGGTACAACAGGGGCATGCAACAGATGATCATCCCCCATGATAAGAATTCCGAAGAGGAATAGAGTAATAAACATCACCCAACAAGGTAGGAACTGGGTTTCCGATCATGAAGATCCTGATAGCATTAATGTCAACAAACCTGTCCACATTAGGAAATAAGAACAACCCGTAAGAAAGTAGAGCAAAGATGGCCTCAAAAGCGACTGTACTCTTCATCCTGGCAAAGTAGCGAGCTTTCTCCAATAAGAATTGAGCCTATAATCCTTTAATCCCTCCTTTTTTAGTCATATGGGCTTCCACCTCAGACTTCCCTAGATGAATTAAAGCAGCAACCTCATGTGGTTTTGGCTCACCCTCTAAACCAGTAAAAGGAACACGATCGGTAATGGGTAAATCCAACAGATAAGAATACTACTCCAGTGTAGGCATCAACTGATAGTCGGGAAAAGTAAAGCAATGATACATTGGATCATAGAACTAGACCAAGGTCGAGAGAATACCCTCCTTCATATTCAGCTTCATGAGAGGAATGATGGATCCATACTTTTTCCGAAATTCTTCAGAACACTCGATCTCAGGGATTAGACTGATCAACTCATCAATCTTTGGATCCTTGAAACTGTACTTCTCGGTCTTTCTCTTTCCAGAATCCATGGTTAAAAAGTACCTGAGATATTCACAAATGGTTAATTTTTAAATCCCTTGAAATAATATCTCTTCATAAGATGCTTATGAGTGCATGGATGCATGATGCAGCAATCACACACAAGATCACACATATAGGGTTCATAGGTTCAACATCACGAGCATGAGGTCGAAGGTACTACCCATAAGGTATTGATCTAAAAGTTATCACCTGCTGAACAAGGTTCTAAAGGTTCCCAAAGTCTACATCCTTCCTTCGGATATTACCAACTTCCTGATTAACTCGGTAATTAGTAATGTTCTCAAGAAAAACTCGTCCGAGCGTAGTATCGCGTGACAACTATTTCTGGATTACTCCGTCATAGCTTCCGCACCACACCTAAAAGGCCAAGATGGGTTTGGTATTCTACGGTCCTCAGTTTCAGCAGGCTCCCAGGTCGAAAGCAGTACGTCTTTCTAATTACTCGATAAACGACACTACAGTCAAAAGGGCCTCCACTGAGTGGGGGATCTCATGCCTCCTTTTTTGGTATTACTCCCTCAAAGTAAACATGACTATATCGCCCGTCCTATCTTAAAGTTTTTCCAAGTCCGAGTATAGGACTTATAAGTAATCACCAAGCATCCTGAAAACCAGGAAAATCCAGATAAACATATATATATAACATATAACACATAAACAACAATAGCACATACACAGATATAAACAAGGATAGGCTCAACCCACTTAGGGATGGACCAGTAAGAGGTCAATCTTTCCTCAGTGAAGTCTCCATTTTTCTGTAGCGGTAGAAATGTTTAATACTAAGCCATGGGATTGACTAGACTTGTACAAATCAGAATAAAATCGCCATCACACTTTATTGTTTCCAAAAGAATGGGAAAAGGGCGAATAACCTAAAAAAGGGGGAAAGATTCAAGTTAAGGGGGTTGGTTATACAAATGGAAGGTATTAGCATCCTAAACATCCACGATCTTCCGCGGGAACCTCTTTGTAAAATATGTATATTTTGGCTATAAAAATGTTGTACAAAAAATGGATGGTGGAGTTGAGAAAAGAAATATATTTTTATGGTTTTTTTTCACCCGCCGCGGTTGTGAACCTTTAGTGCCTATGTAGCACCTTCCGTGCAATAGGAGATCAGGGTACATGTAGTTCCTCTTTTAAAAATTTTAAAACACAAGTGTGTTGGTTAATTTTATGAGATAAGACATCATCGTCATTGTCCGTGTGGAAAACATACTTACTACCCACAATTATGAGAAAGGAGAATTTGCATCATCTCAAAGTGGAGGATAGGGCTTGGATTTTAAAATCTACAATGCCTCACTCAACACCCAAGTGGAAAATATCTCTCTTCACTACATATTGTAGAAGTATAGTTGTTTGCATCACTACAAGGATTGACAAGAGTCCAACCTTTTTGAGAAAAGATTATAGATAAAAGCCAAAGTTGCAAAATGGTTTGAAATGAGATTAATTGACTTTTAGTCTTCTCACAAAAAAAATGTCAAAGTATTATTATGTTTATTGAAGTTTATTTATGAAAATGTTTTGAAAATGCATGGACTTAAGTCCAAGTTTATTATGAAAGTGGTTCAAGTTTTAAAAAAAAACAAGAAGAGTTTTTCAAAAGGAGAGGGAAGATTTTTGAAATTAAAGAAGATGGGAAGAGAAGAAGGGACTATCCTAAAGCATAAGGTAAAAGCTAGAGATAAGAACCATCAAACCAACAAGAAGCCAATACTTGACACTATGAGCGAAGATAGAATTCTCATTCTTTGGATTGAAACCAAACAAGCAATGATACTAGACCTCTTGAAAGAACCAAACTTTGAGTGTATTAAGTCTTCATAAAAATTGGTCAGAGTAACAGCTGTATACGGGTGAATTCCAGATTACAAACAAAGAGTGTAATCACAATAACATGCACACAAAACAAACAAACAACCCAATGCCTTGAGGTAAACCTCAAGAGCTTGAGACAAAATAATCAAATAAGGTCACAAGGTCTCCAATCATAGACTAAGGTTTCTAATTCTAAGTCCAAAAATTCCAATGTTCCATAATGCCAAGGATAGTAACCAAATAGTACAAGTATCATTAAGGATTTTTAAAGTTTATGTTGATTATTAGGTGTTTTGAAAAAGAAAAGTAAATCTCAAGTGAGCAAAAATAAAAATGACAAGAAAGTAAATACTGAAATGAGCAAAGATGAAAATGGCGTGAAATATAAATGCTAAAAGTAGATAGTGTGTAAAAATAAAATGAGGCATATAATAAAAATAAAGGATAAAGTCGATTATTAGTGATTAGTGGTTAGTAGGATGATCATCTTAAAACTTGCATTTGAAACTCATTAGAGGATTGGTAGAACCAAAGCCTCCACACAACAAGTTGCATTTGCTTTTTGTCAAGTATATAATCTATTTGGACCCAAGATCAGCCAAAAAATAGTCACAAAATAATATTACATTTAATATATACCAAAAAGGTTTAAAAATAGAAATAAAAGAGAAAAATATCAACTATATTCAAATTGATCAAGAAATAAAAGGTAAGCCCATAGAAAAATCAGAAAAGGACTCAAATGATTTTATAAAAATTTTGATAATTTTTTAAAGTCAGAAACTATTTTTAAAATTAAAAGAAATAAGTAAAATAAACTAAAAATTCTAAAAAATACCAAAGTCATAAATAAAAAATAAGTGAGGTCACCAACATTTGTCACAATATCATCGGATCATTCCATAATTTTTTCAGAATTTAAAAATGCATATAATTATTTTTAAACATTTAAAACAATTCAAATAAAGTGAAAATTTATAAAAAATACCAAAACACAAAATAAAATTGTGAAAAAATAAAAATCAGAAAGAGAATAATCAAAAAAAAAAATTCAGAATTTTTTTCAGAATTTTTGGACTAAAAATGAATTTTCTGTGATTTTTTGAAGTTTAAAACAATTAAATATAAAAATCAGAAAAGAAAATAAAAACCAAAAAAATATGGGCCATCTGATCAATGTCAAAATGCGTTAGTAAATAGATCAAGTGGACCTGACGCACTATGCATGTTATGGACTTTAGTGAATAATGCATAAGATCATTAATTAAATCAGATTTTTGAAAAACACAGATGGCACGCCTTAATTGGTTGGAAGATGACACATTGGTCATCTTCAACCTCCACCCGATCCCAAAACCATGTTGCTCAATCTGTAAAATTAGAGCACAAGACTTATGCCATTCGCTTCGTCTCTTCAAGACGAAGACAACCACACCTTCGCGACAAATTTATATACATTATAGCTCAAGCAATTTGGAAGGAAAGTTTTGAAAAGGGATTTGAAATTTCATGGTTAAAACGTGTTTCCAGTAAAAACAAGTGTTGTGACTAGAACCAGGGCAATGAGAGCATCACAATGATATCAAAGTTTTGAAGAATTGATGGAGGAATCTAACTATTGAAGTTGAGTTGCAGAACTCTGAAACTAGACTTCTATGGAGCAATATAGGGCACGACTCTTGAATGTAATTATATGGTTAACTTCAGGGAAGATCAAGGAAGGTCAATTTGTGGAAAAATTGGATTGAAAAAGGCTTCATAATGGATTTCAAAGTTGCTGGATTTTAGGTTATGGAACAAGTTTGGAAGGGTGATTCTGGCTATCCAAGCTTGAGGTAATGAATGGGGGTGACCCTCTATTTATAGGGAATCAAATGGAATGTCCAAGCATGTGAAATGATGAAGTTTGGAGGGAAATCATGTGAAGTTGCAAACAAGAAAAGTGTGACTTCGAATTTGATCAAAACTCATCCAAAACGCGCGTTTTATTGTGCTAAGCAATTCTGGAACTTCATTAAACATGTTTAGAGGCATAAACGCGTGGAAAACTTGTGATTAGAAGCTAAAACAAAGATTTCAAAATCTGACATGAGATGAAACTTGATGCTTTAGAAAGATGAGGTTACAAGCTTTGCAATAGAAAAATAATGGGATCAAATGGATGCTTGAGCTGAAAGTTGCATTGAGTCAAAGTTGGAGAAAAAATGGTTGACTTTCCATACCTAGAAATATTTCAAATTTTTCTTCAAAA
The DNA here is from genome assembly GCA_948472305.1 of Vicia faba. Taxonomy (NCBI): domain Eukaryota; kingdom Viridiplantae; phylum Streptophyta; class Magnoliopsida; order Fabales; family Fabaceae; genus Vicia; species Vicia faba. Next base: position 67,985,443 of record OX451738.1, on the reverse strand, counting down.
GTGACCTATAATGTCTTGCATCCAAACATGGCCTTCCACTTGGATTTTGCTCTTGACCAAAAAAGATGGCATGAAAAATACCTCTTGATCGACATTTTGGGACTTGAACCATTCAAAATCTCCAAAAATTGAGAGAGTTATGAATTGTTGAAGTTGGCAAAAAATCATGAAATGACCTATAATATTTTTTATCCTTAGGGTAACTTCCATCCATTTTCTCACTTTTCACATAAAATTAGGCATAAATTTCACATCCTCAAGATCATTGTGGAAAAAGAGTGGGCTCAAGGTGATAAAAATTTACCAAGTTATGATCATTTGAAGTCACATAAGAAAATGGGGATTCATCTGGAGGACTTGTAATTTTTCTTCATCATCAAGTTTCTTCCACATGAAAACTCCTTGGAAATTTTGATGTGATTTGTTGATAACCCTTTAAAGAGAAGGATTTCTTTGGAACCACTCCAAAATACCAAAAGATGAGCAAGATATGCTCCTTTGAAGTTCAAAACACTAGCTCCTAGATCAAGAAACATGCCTTGAGGAACTTTGACAATTTTGAACAAAATTCTTGTACCAACACAAATTATTTGTAAATATAAGTTGTTCAGGATGATAATGAGAACTCATAGCAACCATAACCACTTCTATATCTTTAGAATTGATAGAAATATGCATTTATGACCAATGGGAACATAGCCATGTCCAAGCATGACAACTTCTCCAATCAATCCCTTGTGCTTTTGAACCAAATTTGATAACCTTGAAATGTGGTGAACCAAAATAGCCTTGCCATGCCATTTATTCTGAAACAAATCCAATGGTGAGGTTTTAACTTCTCAAGCTTTATTGACTAGGGCATGAAAATAAACTCATGAACCCATGGAGAAACTTGTTAAATCTCATTGCCTTTACCTATATTAGTAACAAGAAAGACAAACCAACATAGCATTTTATTAATAAAGATGAGAAATCAAGACAAAAATATTCAGGATCACAAAAGAACACAAGTTAAGGTGCTTGGTTATTCTTCAAAGAGCAAAGCTAAATATAAGGAGGGGAACCAAGAATCCTAATGTGATCTTATTGGGAATGACTCAACATGGTATGATGAAGGGATCTTAGGGGGAAAAATTGGGGTACAACAGTATGGGTTCATCTTTTCCAGTTAATCATAGGCGAAAGACCTCTTCTATTATGGGTTCATCTCTTCCAGTTAATGACAGGCGAAAGACCTCTTCTTGTATGGGTTCATATCTTCCAGTTAATCACAGGCGAAAGACCTCTTCTGGTATGGGTTCATAACTTCCAGTTAATCACAGGCGAAAGACCTCTTCTGGTATGGGTTCATCTCTTCCAATTAATTACATGCGAAAGACCTCTTCTTGTATGGGTTCATCTCTTCCAGTTATGATAAGCGGAAGACCTCTTCTGGCATAGATTTATTCTTCCAGTTAATGACGGGAGAAAGACCTCTTTTGGCATGGATTTATTCTTCTAGTTAATCACAGGTGAAATACCTCTTCTGGTATGGATTCATCTCTTCCACTTAATGACAGGCGAAAGAACTCTTTTGGTATGAGTTCATATCTTCTAGTTAATCACAAGAGAAAGACCTCTTCTAGTATGGGTTCATCTCTTCCAGTTAATGACAGGAGAAATACCTCTTTTGGTATGGGTTCATCTCTTCCAGATAATCATAAGCGAAAGACCTCTTCTGGTATGGGTTCATCTCTTCCAGTTAATGATAGGTGAAAGACCTTTTCTGGCATGGGTTCATTTCTTCCATTTAATCACAAGCGAAAGACCTCTTCTGGTGTAGATTTATCCTTTCATTTAAAAATAGGCGAAATACCTATTTTATTTCAGATTAAATCGACCAAAGATTTATTTGATACTTCTTCCAGTTGAAGTCAACAGTTATTTTGGATGAAATCTATAAGCCCATCTCCGACAACTCTCTGTCACTTCTACAAATTTCATCTATAATCCCATTCCCGATATACTCAACAAACATTATTACTTCTTGCATAACTGAGTGCAAATTTTTGGGCACTTAGGTGTTCAATCATATTCTACCTTCAAGTCATGAATGACAGACATGCCAATCTAACTCTTCAGGTTTAAGAAGATTGAACAGGGACAACTGTTGTACCCCCAAAATTTTCCCTCTCATTTTTCTCAAAGCATTATTTCAAGGCTCTTCAAGTAGTCAAGACACTCAAGGGTTAACTAGTCAAGATGCACCTCCTAAACCAAAGGCCTACAACTAGCGTTTGGAGTTTCTCAAGAAAATTTGGTTTTAAAAGGTCCAAAGTGGTTTCCATGGTTCTTCATAGGTCCTCAACAAGGTTCATGTCAAGTTTCAATCCCTGCATCACAAGTTTGCTCAATCAATGGCTCAAATGTTTGGAAATCAGTTTTATTGTTCAAAAAGTTGAATATGGTCAACATTAACATTTTGAATATTATATTCATCATTTTATCAAGGGTTGATCATGATTCCCAAGGAAAGTCCTTAGATCATCAAAAGTAAAGAATTGCCAAATTAGGGTTTCCTTAGGAGAAGTCAATTGAACTTTGATCAGGCATAACTTTCAGATGCTTCATCAAATTTTCCTCAACCAAAGCTCATTTTGAAGAAAATTCAATTCTCTACAACTTTTATTTTATTCTCAAGTCCAAAAAATGATTCATTCTGGAGATATGAACTCATACATTATAGGTCATTTTCAAAAGTCAACAAAAGATACTTTTTGTCAAGGAAACTTGCATCAATATAATGTATTCAAAAGAAAAAATGATAAACATAGAGATTGTAGAGGAAATCTTAAGCCTTCTAAAAATTCCAATATCATCTTCAAAAGACGAAAGTTGAGCAAGTTATGAGTTGCACAAGTTGGGAAATTTTGAGGAAATGCATGAAATGTAAACTGAGCAAACTTGAAGTTTTAAACTAGTGGGCCTAACTTTTGATGTTAAAACATGTTCATAAGGTGTTAGAGGATCTCTAAATCCATTCAAATATTTTTTATGATTTTTATTTCTTTTATTTGAATTTTTATTCATTTAAATGCAAATAAAATCAAATAAAATATCCATTTCCTTGCACCCCCCATTTCCTTTTCACAATGCAGCCCATAGATCTTTCTTTTTTTATTATTTTGCATTAATTTAATTCTTTTTTTAATAACCATTTTTTTAATAAAAATCATAAAATCAAAAAAATTAGATATAGATTTTTATTAATTAACTTTATTTTCAAAATAAATTTTAATTAATTTAATCACTTTTAAAGTTTATTTTATTAATTAAAATATAAATTAGAATTAGGCTTTAATTATCATTCAATTATTTTTCTAAATAAAAACACAAAAAATATTTTCTTATACTTAGAATTTTTTAGGTTTTTTAGATATCTTGCTCTCTTCAATCTCCGCACGCTTGTTTACTTATTCATATTTTTTTCAATATTGTAACTGTCCCAAGTTTATAATAGCTAATTAGGACCCTTTTACATTTTTATCCCCATTTTAGTGTTTGTATTCCCTTATCCCCGAAGCGATGTAATACCGTAGTTTAATTCCCGCATTTTTATTTTCTGCCCTTATGTATATATTTAACTGTTAGACTAATCAGGCACGCATGGCAAGACTTAAAAGCAATCGATAGAAAACCTACCATTCAAGATAAACATAACTGAAATACAACACACTTCGCAAATGCGCACCTCTAGGGTATTCCTCACTTGTTGCCCCAGATAAACAATAGTCATGTCCCTCGAATGGGGTACACTTTAGCAAAGTCCCTTGATACAAAGATCATAGTCCCTCGATGACCCTTCGATGCAGCCTCGACAAATGATCTTGGTACCTTAGAGTAATTGCTAAAATATCTTACAAGTTGCCTTCGTGACTGTATGATGACCCTCGCATGTTCCTCAAACATCCAATGATAGGGCTACCTACTAACTAATGGTAGGATAACACTATCTAAAGGAAAAGAGGGAAATAACAAAGACCATTAAAGTAGGTACACAATTTGTAGTTGCTTGCTCACAAAACAAATTTCTCACACATACACTCTCCTTTCTAAATATTTTCAAAGACAAAAAACACTTTTTATGCGTTCTCAACGATACGAGGATCATTACAAAGTTCTCCGCACTAAGGAGTCTTTTCAAAAATATTTTTTAAATACACTTACACTAAAAAGCATTTTCAAAGTGAGCTAGCAACTAAGAGCCCGTAAATAACTACGGACGAAAAGGTGCTAATACCTTCCCTTTCCATAACCTACCCCCCGAACTCAAAATCTTCAAAAAAGGTCTTTCCTGTTCTTTTCACCCTTTCCTTTGTTGGATAAAATAAAAGTCGGTGGTGACTTTTGCTAACCACAACATTTGTGATAAAAATGCAAAACCAGTAAAGTCAGTTCTCCCACCGAATTACACACAACTTTAGACTTGAGATGTCGGCGAGATGCCATGAAATGCCTTGAGAAATATCTTCCCAAGCCTTTGTTAGACGACAGCATGTATCTAGAGGGGTGAATAGAGATGCAAAAATTTTATTCTAGACACAAATCTAGAATTTAATTGTTTTCCAATTTTTTTGATGCATAAGCAATTAACTAGGTAAGTCGTCTAAAAAAAGTTTATTAGAAACTTGGATGTACAAATTATGAAAGATAAATCTATGAGATAAAATTGATGAATTGATCAATACAAACTCAAATCAACAATCCACTTATTTATTGTTTAAACACAATCACTTTGCAATGCTATTTCTAAGGCTAAATAATCAAAGAACTAACTTGATCATTTTATCAAACACATGGCGTGCAAGTGAATTTACAAAATTTCTCTTTGAGTAGTGTTGGTATACAAAACCACTTATAATCAAAATTGATTAAAAGTTATATCCACACCTATTTCGAAAATAGATTTTGAGAGAAAAATTCTTACAATTAAATTACTATCACAATGCTATTTCATAAAAAGATTGATGAAATTGAAAGCAAGTAAAAGCGGAAAAGTAAAAACACACAAGGAATTTTTCTACAGAGTTCCCCATTGTCGTCTTCGCATGTGGGTATGCATAGATTATAAGGTTTTAAGATGAAGATAAAAAGTAGGCTAATTTTATGGTATCATCAAGTTATAAATGATGCATGAATGGGTATTTGTAGTTTGGAAAGGTTTACGACAAAAAGGATAAATTCCGAATAAAAGAAAATGAAAATTTGACCAAAACATAATTTATATGCCAACCTCAAACTCGTATGTGTCGACACATAGTGTATAAAAAAGGTGCATGTGTCGACTTGAAGGACTCTATGTGTCGACCTGAGCAACTCAATAGTTACATGCTTTAAAACGTGAGTAAATGTGTCGACCTGAAATATGGATGTTTCGACACATAAAATAAGAGTTTCTTCAATTTTAGAAATATTTTAGTATGTGTCGACCTATATGATGCATGTGTCAACCTGTGACTTACAGAAGCTCACATGCTTTAAAATACAGTTACATGTGTCGACCTGAAACTCAGATGTGTTGACACATGCAAGATAAAAATATGCAGAAAATGTTTTCAATGAGCTTGGTCAATTTCAAAGTGCTTTTTGATGATTCCTAAGACCTATGATGTAGAGGAGTGCTACAATACAAATAGATGCAATTAACTTACAGTTGTGCCATCTTTCCTGATTTTGACATCATGCAAAACACCGTATATTGAATTTGTACTGAAACTTTCTAAGAGGTGATGGACTCATCAAGGAGGCTCTTGTACCAAGTCATGGCTCATTTCTGAGTGTCGTTGGGAATAGTCGAAATTTGATTGCTTCTCGAAAACCCCTGTAGTCGAGAAATGCATCAATGTTTTCGATGTGCTCTGTCGGATATATTGTGCCATCATATGTCCCCAAGTGTGTGGGTTTTTATGGACTGATAGGAAGAGGGGTCTCCATCATCTCTCTAGATAACAGGCCGCGGGGCTTGTCGTCGTCGCTATGATCAGGAGATGCTGGCAGGGAATAGTTATTTCTACCTCGTCGGGGGCTATCGTCTAGGCGAGGAGAGGGGCTTATTGCCTTTCTTGAGGAAAGACACTTCTTGCCTTTCTCGTACAGGAAAAGGGACACGCCGTTGTTGTGATGGACTATGGGAGTTATAACATTAATGTTTTCAAGGAGGGGACTTTAACCGCTTTTTCTCCCAAGCCCCAATCTACTTGCTCTGTTGCAGGATTAGCGAGTTGGTTTAATTTAGGGCAACGAGCAGAGCTGCCATGGCCAAATCAACATTGGGTGGAATTGGAACTTACTGGAGGATTTCCGGGAGCTCCTCTATGGGTTTCTTGGATTTTTTATTTTCCAAGAAATGGGTGTCATTGCAGTCGACATCAATCGAGTCAGGGGACGCGGTTCAACCATCTCTGATGTCGGGGACCTCCTCGAGGTGGGGAAGTTCTTCATTTCCATTCACCATGCAAACAAGGGAGAGAATAGTATTTCCAGAAAGATGATGGTTGTTGTACCCCAAAATTTTCTCTCTCATTTTACTCAATACATACTCCTAGAGATCCTCAATTTGCTCAAGTTTGCCCAAGAGTTGACGAGACAAACTCTCTCCTAAGGCAGTAGGTCTCAAATTAGGATTTCCATTTTCATCAAGATAGGTGAAATACAAAGACCTTATATTCTCTCCATGGTCCTAATATGTTCTCAAGACCCTCCATGTCAAATTTCAAGCAATGCACAAGAAGTTTGCTCAGTCAACTGCTCAGATGCTTGAGAATCGACTATATTAGGTCAAAAGTCAATTGTGGCCCACATACAGTCAAACTTCAATATTTTTGGTAAACATCAACATTTTGAAGTAATATCCATCATTTTATCAAAGGTTGATCATGATTCTTCAAGTAATACCCTAAATTCATCAAAACCCAAAAGTTGCTAAATTAGGGTTTCTCAAGAAAAGTCAACAAAACTTGGACCAAGCATAACTTCCACATACTTTATTGGAAATTTTCCATCCAAGGATCATTTTGAAGAGGATGCGATTCCTTACAAATAATATTCAGCCCACAAGTTCAAAATATTCACTCATAAAAAGATATAATTTCTACATTATAGGTCCTTTTGAAAAGTCAACAAAAAACACCTTTTGGGTCAAAGCTTCTTACATGAACATGGAAGACCCAATTGAAATGAGACAAAAAGGGTTGCTTAGGGGACATCCTAAACTTTCTAAAAAGTCCAAGAACACCCATCTAGGATTAAAATTAGAAGAGATATGCCTTGTCAAAGTTGACCTTTTTTGTAAAATTGCCAAAAGTCAAATGGGCCCAAAATCACATTTTTTGCCAAAGGGGCCTAACTTTTTATGCTTGCACCTCGCTTATAATATGGTCCATAACCCAAATATTCATCCACACATTATTTGCTTCACTTTTCATTTTATTTTAATTTTTTATAAATTAAAATTTGAATTAAATCAAATAAATGACAAATAATAGCAAATATATGTTTTTATATGATTTTATGACAGGATCTCAATCAAATTATGTAGAGATATCAAGACCAAAACGAATCAGGGCTGATTGGTACAAGAAATGAATGATTTGGCTCAATTTAGAAAGATTACCTATGGCATGAAAATCATATCAAATCTTCTAAATTGCAAAATATTCAAGCCAATTTTATAACCCTAATTCACTCAAGGGTATATAGTGAACAAATACAAGGCAAATTACAAGGGTTGTAGTCGTGAAAAAGCAAGAACAAAATTCCAAAATTTCAAAGAAAAGAGTGGATCGGATTTCAAGCTACAGGCCAATTTAAGCCATTCCAACATTGCCAATCGCATCCTGGAGCATCTCTGAAGCTAACTGGAGCATTTGCAATTCCTCTCGCGCCCAGAAACGCATGCTACCACTCACACAGTTTGCTTTATTTTTTTAAATCGATTACATCAATTCTTGCATAATTAGCATATTTGATTGATATATTTGTGATTATGGATATGTTTGCAACGTGACTGAATGATTCAATTGAATTTTTGATGCCTAGATATGCATTTGCCATTCCTAGGGTTTCAAGCTCCATTTTAGGGTTTCTTAATTCAAGCGAAATTAGCCCAAGAACATGGTACTGGGAGGATCGTGGCATCAAGACCAATTGATTCCTAGTCTTCAAATTCATTTATCATGTGTAATTTTTATGTTTGAAGCACACAGGTTTTAGTTACAGACATGGTCTGTAGGTATAGGTTACATACCTAAGACGACGGGCTGGAGGTAGAAGAAGGTGATTTGTCACCACCTCATTGGGCTATTCAAATCAGCGCGTGCGTTTTGTCTTTTTCCCACTAATCCACTTGTTTTGTTATATTGTATTGTGTTTTCATTATTTGTACAACAAAGCAGCATAGCCCAGTGGAAGAGCGCGTTGTTGGTGAGTATAAGGACCTGGGTTCGATCCCAGGTCCAAATGTTTTCATATTTTCTGATTTATCTTACGCAGATTCCATGCATCTCACGCCCAGGCCTATACCATACGCTCACAAGATCCAGCCAGTGAATCGTCCCTGATTCAGATCCAACGGTCCAGCAAAGGCAGTGTATGGTGGATTCTTAAAAGCCAATTATGCTGGATCCCACATTGGGCACTTGGGCCACCAACCTTGGCCCCATCAAATCTAGAGTTGCACCCCCATTCTACTTCATCATTCCAGGCCCATCTCCAATCTTTTTCTATTTTTATTTTATTTCTTATTCTCTTATTATTCACTCAATTGATTTTTTTTTTCTAAAATAACAAAAATCCTTTTTTATCAAATCAAAATCATAAAAAACATAAAAAACTTTTTTATAAAATATTTTATTTTATTTAATTAATTAGTTTAGTTTAAATTAGGTTAATTTCAATTTATTTTTATAATTAAAATTAATTATAAATTAGGGTTGTAAATAATAAATTTTTCTCCATAAATAACCAAATAATTTTTTAATTAGATTTTGAGTCTCTTAATTAATTCTTCGCATTTAATTCGTCGCGTGTCTTAATTACCATTTCGATTATTATTTATGTAACTGTTTCGAGGTTGTAATAGATTTTAATTAGGGTTTTAATTGCCGCATTTTAATTTCAGTTAAATAACTCTGTATCTGCAAAAGCCATGTAATAGTTAGGTTTTATATTTTTACACTTTTAAATTTCCGCAATTATTAACTGTTAGATGTATGTTAATAGGATTGTATGGCAAGAATATCTGGAAATTAAAACGGTAGATCACCTAATGTGCAAAGGCTAATTAACTGAAAAATTCACATGCACATATTCACTCCTAGGGTTTTCCTCACTTCGGTTGCCTTCGGTAAAATAGTCATTTAAGCATAGGATATTTTAGTGATTGCCCTCCTGTCTAAAAGATCAAATGTCCCATTCGAATGTTGCCTTGGAAATGTTGCCTCGGAAAGATCTTAAGACTCTAGGGTTACTACTAAAGTTTCCAACCCATTGCTTTACTGGCTGTACTTATCCCTTTCGAACGTCCCTTAAAAACTCCAACGAAGGGGCTACCTACTCCTCAATAGTAGGATAGCGTTGTCTAAAGGAAATGAGAACGAACAATCTTTTTTCGAGTAGGTAGAATCTTAAGTACTTGCTCAACAAAACATTTTACACAAACACCTTTCAAAACAAATTTTCAAAAACAACTTCGTCACACCCTTGAGGACTGTTACAAGGGTTATCACGAAGTAAAACTTTTTTTCAAAACAAGCGCACACAAGCAATTTTAAAAAGATGAGCAAGTACCTAAGAGCCTATGGAAAACCATGGATAGAAAGGGTGCTAACACCTTCCCTTTCTATAATCTACCCCCCGTACTCAGAAATATAAAAAAAAGGTTTTTTCTGTTCTTTTTCCTTTTCCATGATTGGATGAAATAAAAGTCGGTGGCGACTCTTGCTTACCGCGACATTTTGCAAACAAAAAACGCAAAACGTAAACCAGTATTAACAGTCGGTTCTGCCACCGTATCACAGAACTGGAGACTATGTGGGGATATTAAAGTGGGGTATACCTTAGGATCTAGGTCATTTCAAATTGCTTTCTTGTTTGTTTTCTTTATTTTTAAAGGGTTTTTGCTTGGGTTACTATAGATCCTACACCCGGATCTGGGGGCACTTTTTAGGTAAACAGCAATAGATCGTGGAGACTGTACGGCGTAGACCGATATGGTTTAAGCGATGGATGTGTTGGTGTGGCACTTTGGTTGGTACCGGTATCCTTCATGGGGAAACGAGGAGAATATGGGGCCGCCACGTGGTGTCGTGAAGCACTAACGGACCTTAGAACCTTAGTTGAACAAACTTGGCCGTTAGAAAGTAGTGATATAGCCGGCCTCGGTGTAGAGCTGAGGATTGGTTGATACTCGATGCTACACTCATTGAGATCAGACTTTCGGGATATTTCGGCCGTAAGAAAAGATTGCTTGAGTTGAGACAATGCCCGATAAAGGATGGTCAGTGAGATTGAGATCACTTAGAACCCAGTTAATTTTTAAGACAGGTTTGAAACCAACTAAACTTTAAGAGGGTATAACCTTTAACCTCATGCATGCCTTAAACCTGAGGAATTTGTGTGATTTTACTGTGTATCTTATACCTGTGGTTTATCATGACATCATGCATAGCATCCATTCCTATTGCACTAACCATTTCAAAGACCAAGGGAATTTATCTTTGTTCAGTTTTGCAGATCATTGCTTCCGTTCGTAGAAACACTGTCCGAATCAGCTTTGTGAAGATACCTTCCCAACTCAAAGAGCTAGTATCAAGGGTTTCTGAAACTTCTGCATTCACTAAGAGACATGGTCAACTTCTCAACCTGGTTACTTCAAACTTTGATGAAAAGATGATGAGTGTACTCTTTCAGTTCTTTGATCCCAAGCACCACTGTTTCACCTTTCCAGACTATCAGTTGGTTCCTACCTTGGAATAATTCTCTCAACTGTTGGATATACCCATTCTTGAATAGTTGCCCTTCACGGGTCTAGAAGAAGTTCCTAAGCCAGAAGTCATTTCCTCAGCTTTGCATTTGAAACGGACCGACGTGGTATCCAATTGAGAAACAAGAAGCGGAGTCAAAGGTTTTCTAGCTAAGTTTCTGATAAAAAAGGCCCAACTGTTTTGGGATGATATGGATTTTCAGGCTTTTGAGGAGGTCTTTGCTCTTCTAATCTATGGGTTAGTTCTATTCCCTAATCCAGAATCATTTATAGATGTGAATGCTATCAATATTTTCCTCTCTCACAACTCCGTGCCTACCTTGCTCGGAGATATTTTGCACACTCTCCATACTCGTACCATATGGATAAAGAGGGGTTCTTATGTGTTGCATGTCGTTGCTGTTGAGGTGGTTTATTTCTCACCTCCTTGAGTCCATACTGAGGAATGAAGAAGGTCTGGGTTGGTCGCAAAGGATAATGTCACTCGTTCACATGGATATTCTCTGGTATTCCCGAGCTATGGAAAACACTGCTATTATTGACCGCTGCAGGGAGTACCCTAATGTCCCATTACTTGGTATTATAGGGGGTACAACCTACAATCCTTGTTTAGCTCTACGACAATTTGGTTACGCTCGAAGAGATGGTCCCCACGAGTTACTTATTTAGGGCATTATATTCAACTACGAGGATGAAGTTCACGAGCATCGCCGGAGGTTCATACGAGCTTGGGGCATGGTAAACCGATCTGGCGCCTAGGCTTTGGGGCCAAAGGATTCCATTCCTATGGAACCTTACCTCCAATTGGTACGAGCTCGTGCCCAGAAGCTTATCATGCCCTATGTGGCTGTTTTACCAGTGATTGTGGAACCCACTACTGAAGTGGGTATTCCTTACACGATTCTTTATCCTTATATGCCCACTGATCTTGAGGAATTGCAGAGGTCTTGGATTCAGTTGATGAAGGAGCAGGATATTTACAGGGATCAGTTCCATGCTCAAGAGAGGAAGGTTTTAGAGCTCACGAAGCAGCTCCATGAGGAAAGAGGACTTAATGCTTATCTCGGCATGAAGAGGAAGTATCCATGGGAATTTTGATTTCATTTTTAGTTTTAGATTTGTTTTTAATTGTAATGCCAAAGGCATTCGAACTTTGAATTCAGCTAATAAAATCTTTGTTTATTTTTGTTTGCAAATTTAAATTCCCCAAGGTCTTTGAAATCATTGCATACGCATCCTATTCATAGCATTGCATGTACAGGTACCATTACAGGTTTCTCATCTTCTTTGCTGTTTATTTCAGCAGAAATGTCTTCCGAACAAAGCATCAAGGACCTTCAGGCACAAAACTCCCAGTTCCAACAAATGTTCGTAAGTCTGGAAAAAAGGCAGGAGGATCTGAAAGTCCTCATCCTGAAAGAGAAAAAGAAAAATAAGAAGGATACTGGTATTCAGAATATTGGCAGAAGGTTTGGAGAGCGGTTGAAGCGACAAGTCGATCTGACCTCTTCATCCAAAGAAGGGGAGAATCAAGAAGAAGAGACAAGAGAGAAGGATCCCGGTCCTGTAGTTTCTGATAATGATACCTACTACAATGATGAGCAATATCCTCCCACTGAGGATAGATACCAGCAGCTGGAAGATCGCTTGAGTGCCATGGAAGTCCAGAGGATACCTGGGCTGGATTTCGAAGAATTAGGATTGGTATCGGGAGTGGTCATCCCGTAGAAGTTCAAAGCTCCAATTTTTGCAAAGTATGATGGGGTATCCTGCCCAAAACTCCATCTCCGCTCTTATGTCAGAAAGATTCAGCCCCACACTGCTGATAGAAATTTGTGGGTTCATTTCTTTCAAGATAGTCTGTTAGGGACTCAGCTTGAATGGTTCTACCAACTAGAGAGAGCCAATATCCTAAATTGGGAAGATTTGGCTTCTTCTTTCTACAAGCAGTATCAATACAACGCCGACATTGCTCCTACTCGTACTCAACTCCAGAGTATGTCCATGGCTGCAAGTGAAGGCTTTAAAGACTATGCACAGAAGTGGAGAGACTTGGATGGAAGAGTTCAACTCCCGTTGTCTGATAGGGAGTTGGTTGATATGTTTTTGGGGACGCCATCTGGTCCATTTTTTAATCATTTGATCGGTAGCTCGTCACCTGGTTTCACTGAGCTGATTCTAACTGGAGAAAGAATAGAAGCTGAGATTAGGAGTGGCAAGATACAGAAGGATGCCTCTTCGAGTTCGGTAAAGAAGCCTTTTGTTGGTAAGAAGTTAGCCAGTGCCATCTATAGTCCGAGGGGCCAAAATAGGGCTGAACATCATCAGACAATAAGTACTGTAATGATACCTAGGCCTGCAGTTGCTCCACAACGCAACAATCAACAAAAAGTGGAAAGACCACAATGGCAGTTTACCCGAATCAACATGACATTGGCTGAAGTTCTACCTCATCTGCTGAGATCCAACATGGTAACCTTGAAAGAGGCTCCCAAGAATCCAAATACTACATCTTCCCGATATAATCCAAATGCTCGGTGTGCCTATCATTCTGAGAGTCCTGGCCATGATACCAATGACTGCTGGGCTCTAAGAAATAAGGTACAAGATCTGATTGAAGCCAAGGAAATTAACTTTGATGCTCAGGAGAAGCCCAATGTCATAACTGCTCCCATGCCTAAGCACGGTCGTGGAGTTAATGCTATTGATACCGACTTGTTTGTGACCTTGGTGGATGAAGTTTCTACTCCTCTCATGATTGTGAAGAAGAATTTCCCATTGGCCGGTTTATTTCCGGGTTATGGTGAAGGTTGCCACATGTGTTTGTTTCTACCTTCTGGTTTCCGTTTGCTGAAGTCAGGTGTTCAACGCCTGATGGACAGCAAAGAAATTTTGTTCGAGAAAACTTTGGTTCCCGTTGTCCCATCTGAAGACATTGCCATTATAAACATTTCTGCCAATCCTTCCAAGGTCTCCTCGAGAAGACCTGTTAGGATTACATCTTCTCCAAGAATTGCTCCGCTGATAATCACTGTTCCTGGTCCTGTCCCGTATGTCTCGGACAAAGCTGTCCCCTGACATTATGGTGCCGATGTGTACTATCAAGGCATCAAACAAGATTTGAAAGATGAAGAGGTTGATCCTGATATTGGTATCATTGTCGGAACCAGAAAAATCACCCGAAGTGGAAGGATCTTCTCTCCCGAGATTTCCATTAAGACTATCAACAAGCCTATTGTCATTCCATCTATTGTTCCTGCTAGTACATCAACTACGGCTCATGTTCTTACTCTAGTTATTACCTCTATCGGCGAATCATCTGATACATGTGGCAAAGAAATTATAAGTGAGCCTGCCCGGACGGAGGCACCTAGGAAAATTGTTGTGGAAGCCTCTAAGCAAGAGATAGAGGAAATACTGAAAATAATTAAGAAGAGCGACTACAATGTGGTCGAGCAGTTGGGGCAGACCCCATCGAAGATATCCCTGTTGTCTTTGTTGTTGTGTTCTGAAGCCCATGCGAAGGCTTTGATTGCATTACTCAAGACTGCGCATGTGCTGCAGGAAACTTCAGCTGATCAGTTCAAAGATTGTGTGGCCAGCCTGACTGCCGATAATGGGCCGGGTTTTTTAGATGCGGACTTGACACCAAAGGGAAGGAAGCATAATGATGCTTTTCATGTCTCGATTGAATTCAAGGGCACCACTATGGCTCGTGTGTTGGTCGATATTGGGTCTTTGCTAAATGTTTTTCCTAAGAAGGCATTGGACAGGTTGGATTGCAAGGGTTTGACTCTAAATCCTAGTAACATTATGGTAAGGGATTTTGACGGATCGAATAGAATGGTGCACGAGGAGGTAGACATCCCTGTCAAAGTGGGTTCTCATACTTTTGGGTCCACCTTCTATGTGATGGATATCAGGCCGTCGTATTCGTGTTTGTTGGGTCGTCCTTGGATCTACGAGGCTGGGGAATTTACTTCCACACTCCACCAAATGCTGAAGTATCCGGTGAACGGGAAGATTGTCACTGTGCAGGGTGAAGAGGAATTTATGGTGAGCTGCCTCAATTCCTTCTGGTACGTAGATATGGACGGGGAATTCATAGAAACTCCTTGTCAGAATTTCAAAGAGGTCCCTCAAATATTGGCATCAACTGAAGCTACTACCAACAACAAACCTCCTCTGAAGATGGCTTCCCTCAAGGACGCCAGGGCCGTGGTTGAAGAAGGTGGGTGTGCCAATTTGGGTCAGCTCCCTGATTTCACTCACAAAACTGACAAATTTGGTTTGGGATTTACTACAGGGGCTCAAAGGGCTGTTAGACGCACTCGGGCTGGAAGACCTCCCCTACATATCAGTAATCGGGGAATTAATTCCATTGAAGACAGTGAGGAAGACTCAGACATTGACAGTTGGATCTACCCAACTACCAACGATGGATTGAGTAACTGGACGACTTGGGACTTTATACCAGTTTCTTTTATTCTGCAGTAATTGTCTTACTTGTTTTGAGAGTTGTAATAAATAATTTAAAACTTTACGGCCTTGTACCTTGCCCGAGGCACATTGGTTTTTCTTGTAAGGGCTATTATTTGTCATTTCATATATCATTAATAAATCATTGGATGTTTCTTGCATACAAATTGTGCGCTCTCTGTTTTTCTTTTCTGTTTTAACTTTATCAAAACAGCTATTCTCTTACACACACTCACATATCATAATGCAGATCCATATCCACTCGGGATCCCTTTGATAATAGCTCTGCTATTTCCAGTTATGACTTCAAAAATACGATCAACCAAGCCAAGGACGAAGGTGAGGATGATTGTGAGGTTCCTGGAGAACATGCTAGACTATTATAGCAGGAAGAAAGGGTCATACAGCCTCATGAAGAGTCGATTGAGGTAGTGAACTTGGGTACTGAGGAAGACAGAAAAGAGGTTAAAATACGTGCAAATCTAGAGCTTAGCATCAAACAGAGGTTGATACAGATGTTGCACGATTATGTTGAGATCTTCGTCTGGTCCTATGAAGACATGCCTGGTTTGGACACTGATATTGTGGTACATCGCCTACCGATTAAAGAAGACTGTCCTCCGATTAAACAGAAGGTCCGTCGTATGCGTCCTGAAATGTTAGAGAAGATCAAGGCAGAGGTCATGAAACTGTTCGACGCAGGATTCTTAGCTGTCACTTCTTATCCACAATGGGTTACTAACGTCATTCTGGCACCTAAGAAGGACGGTAAGGTACGAATGTGTGTGGATTACAAAGATCTGAACTGGGAAAGCCCCAAGGATGACTTCCCACTTCCTCACATTGATGTTCTGGTCGACAACACCGTGCAACACAAAATCTTCTCCTTCATGGATGGTTTCTCTGGCTACAACCAGATCAAGATGGCTCTTGAAGACATGGAGAAGACAACCTTCGTTACACAATGGGGCGCCTTCTGCTACAAGGTGATGCCTTTTGGGTTGAAGAATGTAGGGGCAACTTATCAGCGGGCCATGGTCACTTTGTTCCACGATATGATTCACCACGAGATCGAAGTCTATGTTGATGACATGATAGCCAGGTCTCAGACTGAAGAAGAGCACCTTGATCATCTCCAAAAGTTGTTCGACAGGTTAAATATGTATAAGCTGAGGTTGAATCCGAACAAGTACACCTTCGAGGTAAGGTCTGGTAAAATTATGGGTTTCATTGTCAGTGACAAAGGCATCCAAGTAGATCCTGCAAAGGTAAAAGCTATACAAGAAATTCCAGCTCCCCGTACAGAGAAGGAAGTTAGAGGTTTCTTGGGACGCCTGAATTATATCGCCATGTTAGTTTCACATCCGACTGCTACTTGTGAGCCAATCTTCAAGCTTTTGAAGAAAGATCAAGTGGTAAAGTGGAATGATGAATGCCAGACCGCTTTTGAAATAATCAAGGAATACCTTCAAGAACCACCGATTCTGATGCCTCCAGTTGAAGGAAGACCGTTGATATTATACTTAACAGTACTAGACGATTCAATGGGGTGTGTGTTAGGGCAGCATGACGAGTCTGGTCGAAAAGAGCACGTAATATACTACCTTAGCAAAAAGTTTACCGACTGTGAGACACGATACTCATTTCTCGAGAAAACTTGATGCGCTTTGGCATGGGTGCTAGCCGACTGAGACAGTATATACTGACTCACACTACCTTGTTGATATCGAAGATGGATCCGATCAAGTATATTTTCGAAAAGCCCGCTCTCTCCGGAAGGATAGAAAGATGGAAAATGATCTTAACCGAGTACGACATACAATATACAACCTAAAAAGAAATCAAGGGGAGTGTATTGGCCGATCATTTGGCTCATCAGGCCGTGGATGATTACCAATCCATGAATTTTGAGTTCCCGGATGAGAATATCATGTTGGTAACTGACTATGAAGAACCTGGACCGGATGAAGGACCTGAGGAAGGATCCCGATGGTCTATGTATTTTGATGGAGCTTCAAACGCATTGTGTAACAACATTTGCACTGTAATTATATCTCCTGAGGGTTCTCATACTCCGTTCACTACCCGATTATGTTTCAACTGCACCAATAACATGGTGGAGTATGAAGCATGCATCATGGGTCTTCGAGCTGCTATTGACCTAAGGATCAAGTTCCTATGTGTATTCGGGGATTCTGCTTTGGTGATAAGTCAGATCAAAGGCGAGTGGGATACGAAGCACCCGAATCTCATCCCGTACAAAGAGTACGTACTGACATTGCTCCCACACTTTGAGGAGGTAACTTTTGAACATTTCCCACGAGAGGAGAACCAGTTAGAGGACGCACTAGCTACCATGTCTTCTATGTTCAAAGTTAGATGGGACAATGAAGCTCCCCAAATCACCATTGAGAGGTTGGAGGAACCAGCACACTGCTGTGAAATCGATACCGAAGAAGTGGCAGACAAACCCTAATTTCAGGAAGTCAAAAGATATCTCGAGACTCAAGAGTATCCCGAAGGTGCATCTATCAACGATAAGAAGTTTCTAAGAAGGTTCGCTACAAAGTTCTTCCTCAGTAATGGAATCCTCTATAAACGCAACCATGACTCCACACTACTACGGTGTGTAGACAAGAATGAAGCAGAGAGGATCATGACAGATCTACATGAAGGCACCTTCGGAACCCATTCCAGTGGACACACCATGGCTAAGAAGATTCTACGGGAAGGTAATTATTGGTCCATTATGGAAGCCGATTGTTATCAGCACTCTCGAACTTATCATAAATGCCAAACCTACGCTGATAAGGTGTATGTTCCTTTAGTCCCCTTAAACGTCTTGACAGCTCCGTGGCCCTTTTCAATGTGGGGCATCGACATGATGGGAGAAATCAGGCCCACCGCTTCCAATGGACATCACTTCATCTTAGTAGCCATTGATTACTTCACAAAGTGGGTTGAGGCAGCTTCCTTTTCTACAGTTACTAAGAACGTCGTGGCACGGTTTATCCGACATAATCTAATCTGTCGATATGGTGTGCCAGATAGAATTATTACTGACAATGGTACAAATCTCAACAACACAATGATCACTGAGCTCTGTAAACAGTTCAAGATACAAAGTCATAATTCTTCTCCCTACCGGCCGAAGATGAATGGAACTGTTGAAGCAGCTAACAAGAACATCAAGAAGATTATATAGAAGATGACGGTGACATATAAAGACTAGCATGAGATGTTACCATTTGCTCTTCATGGGTACCGTACCTCAGCACGGACGTCGACAGGGGCAACCCCCTATTCTCTGGTATATGGCATGGAGGTAGTCCTACCCATCGAAGTCCAGATGCCTTCTCTCAGGATCATGAAGGATGCGAGTTTGAGCGAAGACAACTGGATCCGAACTCGACTTGATCAGTTAAATCTAATCGATGAAAAGAGACTTACTGCTATCTGCCATGGTCAGACGTATCAAAAGTGAATGATCAAGGCTTTTAACAAGAAAGTCAAGCGTCAAGAATATCAAGTCGGGGATCTAGTAATCAAACGCATCATACTTCCGCAAGGTGATCCTAGGGGCAAATGGACCCCCACGTACGAAGGGAAATTTGTGGTTAAGAACATTTTCTCGGGAGGAGCTATGATTCTAACCACCATGGATGGTGACGACCTTCCTCACCATGTCAATGCAGACATAGTGAAAAAATACTACGCCTAATCAAAGACCCGCTAGGTTGACTGGCCTAGGAAAAAATAAGGGCTTCCCGGCAAACCGAAAGGGTTCGGGAAAAAGTAAGGGATGAAAATGCAAAAAAATTTGTACACCCGGCAAGTCGAAGACCCGAAAGGGCGGCTTGGGCAAAAAGGGGTATCCCGATGGACTGAAAACTCGAAAGGGAGGTCCAGGCAAAAGTTAGGGATATAAAGCGTACCACTACGTCTCATTGGATCATCTTGCAAACAGACTTCGACATCGACTATCAAGCTCGGACGGTGCCAACTAATCTGATCAACCTTCAGCCAAGAAGCAAAGTGATGAGACACTTGAAGATATAAAGGCAATAGCAGAGTTGGAACCCAATGGGGTTGGTTCACATAGCTATTTTTCTTTCTTTTACACAAATTGTATAGTTTCTATTTTTCGGCGGTGTTCTCTTACTAGAGTGTCAACCTCTTTGTACAAAAACGCCTATTACAGGTCAACTTCAAAAATAAATACAAATCATTTTCACAAGAAACTTCAATCTGTTTTGTCTTTTTCTGTTTTGTTTTGCAAGAACGTCCAATGACTTATTTTTGATATATGCATTTGAAAATGATTACTGCTCATAAATATTTACATAAGAAACAAAGGACAATTACTCGTAATTCCAGAAACAGGGGCAAAAACAAGAAGTGCCAAACCCTACAATTACTCTGCCCAGAAGGTACCTGGGTAGAGCCAGCTTGGGAACATAATTATTGGTACATACAATCCTCATAGAGTAAAAGTATCCAAAGGCATTTGATGTCAGCTTTACCGAAATAGGACGTAACCACCCCAGTTGAGGTTCATAATCATGGGAGAGTTAGGAAAATTCATCCCCCAAGCAGAGTTTATTTCTTCAGATAAAGAGGCTAAATCCCCGACAGAGTTCATCACTTCAGCTAACAAAAATGTACATTCTAAGTTCATTCCCCGCAGAGTTTATTCTCAAGCAGCATCTCTTCCCGACAGAATATTTACAAATCTCCAACAACTGTCAGGGATTTATTTTCCCAGACACGAGCGTACCCTGATAGCATTTCATGAACATACATCATGACATACGCATACATATCATATACAACATAATCTCATTTATTTTGAGAACATCATCTCACCCTGCATTTCATGCATCACATATAACTAACCCTGATATCTTTCTAGGAAAAGACGTTTAGCTTCAACAAAATCTGGCAGTTATGCAAGTCACATCTGCAGACGACTAATGGAAACTCAGTTCCTGAAACCAAATGGGTCAACTAATCTACACTATCATTTCGAAGTAACCCTACTATCCAGGTTCCATCTCACAACCCTACTATCCAGGATTTCATTTAGAAGAAACCCTACGACCCAGATTCCTTCTCACAGCCCTACTATCCAGGCTTTCATGTCGAAGTAACCCTACGACTCAGGTTCCTTCTCACAGCCCTACTATCCAGGCTTTCAACTCGAAGTAACCCTACGACTTAGGTTCCTTCTCATAGCCCTATGTTGTACCCCAAAATTTGCCCTCGCATTTTTACACAAGAAATCACAGCTTCAAGCTTTTCCTGATTTTTCAGACTGGCTCAAGAATCGGTCAAACAGACTTTTCTCGTCAGTCAGACAAAATTAGGGTTTTCATTGATTTTCATGGCTCCGGAACAATTCAAACAGTTGGTTTAGGGTTTGGTTGATTTTGGCTCAACTTTGACCAGGCGAACGCTTCTTTGGCATTTGATCAGGGACTAGGGTTTGTGCGCGGATCTCTCAAAGATTTAAATTCTACAGTGCTTTTCAAGTTATTCTGAGATATGGACTGAGGCATTTGGACTGAGTTTGCAATGTTTGACTAAATCATTGAGAAGAAAAGACATTTGGGCATGTATGATTTGGCGGTGCATTGCTTTGATTATTCAAGATGCCAGACGTTTATGGATTATTTATTATTCTGAGTTAAATGGTTGGAATTTAGTTTCAATTCTTATAATTTAAAGAATTATAAATAATAAATAAACAATTGAAAAGAATAAAAAGAATTAATTGGTTAAAAGGAATTTTTATTCATCTTTAAATATTTGTTACAATTGTTATTTAAATACAAGTATTTATTTACAAAGTATTTATAATAATGATAGTTACAATAATTAAAATTGAAATAAACTATCCTAAATTCTTAAGTCTTCAAATTCTTCATCCTCCATTTGTTGCTATTTGATTTTTTATCTGCAAAGAAAAGAAGAAAAAATCATAAGCAGATAAATTGAATTAAAGAGACAGACAGTTAATTTGGGCTCATCATTAGAGGCAACTGACTGGAATCAGTTAGCCCTCTCTGCAAATCACGGGATTTCTCCCGGTTCACAGAGAGGGATGAATAATGCTTGCTAAACATGAATGCACAAAGTTGAAATGCACAAATTCAAATTTTGTCAAACCTACTGCATAATTTCAAAATTGCCAAACAAACTACAAAGTCCAAATCCAAATTGAACCACAAAGTCCCAAACTGAGTTCACATTCAAACTAGGCCAAAAGCTGTCAAAATGTCCAAAATATGGAAAGATATCAAGATATCAAACAAAAGGCTACTCAGTACTGTGGCAAAGATGCAGGAAAGCTGAAGAAAGAAAGTATATAGGTTAAAACCAATTTTGCAAGCAAGCATAGTCAAGGTCATCATTTTCCAGTGTTACCTTTTCAGAAGAAAGTACATGATAAACGTTATTTAATGTTTTAAGTTGTACTGGAGAGAGAAGAAGAGAAGAAAGAATAGGCTTACTGGCTTTGGGCTGGAGGCATAAAGAAATATAAAAACAAACTGCTAACACAGTAGAGGGGAGAGATCAAAGAAACTAAAACCCTTAAAACTGTCAAAAAACCTGGAAGCTCAAAAACCAGTCCATAAAACCATAAGCATAACACAAACAGAACTTCCAAGGCCATAGCCTGCTTCACAGATAAACACCCAACCTGCACAAGCCTGAAGCAAGCCTCATCAAGCCTTTAAACCTGGATACAAGCATACAGGCCTAAACCACTGTAAGCTTGCATTACAAACATTCCCACCCTGTCAAAAAGCCCAAAAAGCCTTACCCTTCAAAACTGAAACAACATATCAAAGCCTTAAACACCCAGTACCCTAACCTGTCAAACAATAAAAACACAAACCAGAACATCAAACACTAAGCTGCCTTAAAACCTGTCAACCCCTGTTAAAAACAGAAAATCTGTGGCCTCAAAGCTCAAACTTGTAAGTTCACCAACAGCCATAGCCACAAGATTGGAGCCTAAGCATTCAAAGCAACATAAACCCTCAGAGGAAGCCTTATCATAGGGCAAATATACAAGGCATCAAGTAAACATATCCAAGGCACCAAGCTGGGCAACAAAGGTAGCAAGAGGAAGAGGAAAAAGCATACTCAGAAACATATAGGGTCAAACATCCCAAAGGCCCTCAGAAAACTTTCATCACTGGGCAAACAACAACATCAAGCTAGCATACAAACGAAGGAAACCACATTCAAAGTCCAAACATCATATCCAAACACATACTCAGCATACAAGTTGGCAACAGAAGCAAGGTTAACAGAAGAAGAGAAAAAGAGCGAAATCACACAGAGCCAGGCAGATAGAAGAGGTTTTCAGGGATCATCATCAAACCCTAATAAAAGAGCAATACAAAAATACCAGGATTCCAAGCTAGCTTCATCATCGTAACCCCCTCGCCGTCAAGCCGCCGGAAACGCCTCCAGAGCCACCGTCCTCCTCCAACGAAGGTAACATAATTTTTCTTTCTCCTCACACCTCAACAGGAAACAACAATAATAAAACTAAAATCAGAATCAAATGGGCGAAATCATAAACATGCAGAACATAAAACCCTAACGAGATTGAGACGGAAATTTTACCTCGCATGAACCACCGTTGAATGAACCATGGA
Source organism: Vicia faba (assembly GCA_948472305.1). Lineage (NCBI taxonomy): Eukaryota > Viridiplantae > Streptophyta > Magnoliopsida > Fabales > Fabaceae > Vicia > Vicia faba. The sequence continues at coordinate 67,962,271 of OX451738.1, read as the reverse complement.
AGAAGGAGGAGGTGACGATGGCGTTGGTGGCTGGGCAAGGGGCACTGTTCTGGACGCTTGGCCGGAGAAGGAACGAAGACGAACGAAAACGTCGCGCCTCTGTACCCTTTGCTCAAACCCTAGCATTCTCCAAATGAAACAATCATTATCAAACCCTAAACGAAATGAACGAATTTGCCATGGGCCTTGCCCCTTTCCAGTAAGCAAAAGCCCATATAACTTTCAGGTATAACCCCCCATCACTCCTGAAGCGTGTTTGTATTGGTTGGGCCCGGGCCCATTCATTTCATCCTTTCATCTCTAAATTTTTTTTGTTTGTTTTCTTTTAACATAACCTTTTTTTTGAAATGATATATTAGTTTGGCATATAAGAATACTAAGTATAAATACAAAGAATTAAATCTTTTCTTAAAACTTTCTTTTCTTTCCTTGAAATATTAATTTATACATACTTTACAAAAAGAATATAAGAATACAATAATACATAATATAATTAAAACTTAAAACATTTCTTTCTTTTTCTTAAAATATTTTTTGTACATAAATAAATTAATACATAATTTTTTCTCAAATTTAGAATATTTTCTTTTCTTAAAATACATTAATTTGTACATATTAACAAATATTCTACGAAATTTAAAACACATTAATACACAAAAATGGAACTCAAAACTTTTTTCAAATTTTATCTTATTTATACATAATTAGAATGCATTTTTTTAATACCTAAAAGAATAGAATTTAAAACATTTTCCTTTCTCTTAATTAAATTTTCTTAGTTTGTACATACTTAACCAAAATACAATTAAATCAAACATACTTAACAATGCATTTAATTTCGCATTTCTCAACTTGTAAATAAATCCCATACACAAATACGTTGACACACACTTACACTTACACAATACACTTACACTTGATACATTATACATTTGATATTCTTATACATTGCTATACATTACATTGTTTACATTTGATCGCGATTCGATTTGGTTGTAATTATTTAAGTCTCATCCCCCTTTGTGAATTTGTACCCCCACTCCCGGATACTATTTGTAATAGCGTAGACTTTAAAATTCCCGCAATTTACTGCTTTCGAATTATACCATGATTAGACCTAGGGTTTGCATGTACATAAAATCAAACGCTAGATAACCTAATACAAAACAAATACATGAACTCAATACACAATCACACTTGCACCCCCTAGGGTAATCCCACATGTTGCCTTCCAAAATGGGTCATGCTTGCACGTCGAGTTTCTTTGGCAAAACAATTCAAATGATCATAAGTCCCTCGATGACGCTTTCGAAAGTTGCCTATCAAAATGATCAAGTCCCTTCAAGCAAAATTGCCAAAGACACTTGGCACTATTGCATTCATGGTCCATACGATGACCCGCGCCTGTCCCGTTAGAACATCCTAAACGCAAGATTGTCCACCAAATTCAATGGTGGAACAAAATTGTTAAAAAGGGGTTGAAAACATAGAGAAAACCTTTGAGTACAATAGGGGTAGACAAAACTCTTAGTTACTTGGAATCAAATCTTGCAAAAACACTTGCCTCTTTTTCAAAACCACACTTCACAAACACTTTCAAAACAAACTTCCAAAAACATTTTGAAACATCTTTTCGAAAAGATACACACTGTTGTATATACTCAAACACGAGTTATTACAATGGTTGCCGAAACAAAGGCGTCTATTTCAAAAACATTTTCAAAACACACATACACACACCATTTTCAAGCAATCAAAAATCAAGGCAAGTGATCTAAAAACCAAGTAACTAAGAGCCCATGGATAACCATGGATGAAAAGGGTGCTAATACCTTCCCTTTTCATAATCTACCCCCCGAACCCACGAAACATCTCAAAAGGTTTTTCCTGTGCTTTTTAACCTTTCCTTTAGGATAAAATAAAAAGTCGGTGGTGACTCTTGCTCAACCGAACAAGTGTGAATACAAACACAAAACCTAAGTCAATTCTCCCACCGTATCACACCCTACTATCCAGGCTTTCATATCAAAGTAACCCCACTATCCAGTTCCTTCTCACAGCCCTACTATCCAGGCTTTCATATCGAAGTAACCCTACTATCCAGGTTCCTTCTCACATCCCTACCATCCAGGATTTCATATCGAAGTAACCCTACGACCCAGTTTCCTTCTCACAGCCCTACTATCCAGGCTTTCATTTCGAAGAAAACCTATGACCCAGGTTCCTTCTCATAGCCCTACTATCCAGGATTTCTTCTCGAAGTAACCCTACGACCTAGGTTCCTTCTCATAGCCTACTATCCAGGCTTTTATATCAAAGTAACCCTACTATCCAGGTTCCTTCTCACAGCCCTACTATCTAGGCTTTCATATCGAAGTAACTCTACTATCTAGGTTCCTTCTCACAGCACTACCATCCATGCTTTCATATCAAAGTAACCCTACGACCCAAGTTCCTTCTCACAGCCCTACTATCCAGGCTTTCATTTTGAAGAAACCCTCGACCCAGGTTCCTTCTCACAACCCTACTATCCAGGCTTTCATTTCGAAGTAACCCTACGACCCAGGTTCCTTCTCATAACCCTACTATCCAGGCTTTTATTTCGAAGAAACCCTATGACCCAGGTTCCTTCTCACAGCCCTACTATCCAGGCTTTCATTTCGAAGTAACCCTACGGCCTAGGTTCCTTCTCACAACCCTATTATCCAGGCTTTCATTTTGGAGTAACCCTACTATCCAGGATCCTTCTCATAACCCTACTATATAGGATTTCATTTCAAAGTAACCCTACTATCCAGGTTCCTTCTCATATCCCTACTATCCAGGATTTCATTTTGAAGAAACCCTACGACCCAAGTTCCTTCTCACAGCCCTACTGTCCAGGCTTTCATTTCGAAGAAACCCTACGACCCAGGTTCCTTCTCATAGCCCTACTATCCAGGCTTTCATTTCGAAGTAACCCTACGACCCAAGTTCCTTCTCACAGCCCTACTATCCAGGCTTTCATTTCGAAGTAACCATACTATCCAGGTTCCTTCTCAAAGCACTACTATCCAGGCTTTCACTTCGAAGTAACCCTACTATCCAGGTTCCTTCTCATAACCTTACCATCCAGGTTTCTTTTCTCTTACCTCCAGACGACAGTTTACAACATGGTAAAACCTGGACCTGACTAGTTTCGGTAAATTTGACCTTTCCCCAGTAAGTCGCGATGCAGCCTGTACACTGACAAGATATGCAGTTCACCTCCGGAGTTAATTCTCCAGTAGAGTAACGGACAACTGAAGCTCCTAAAATTCTATTTCTCCCAAGACAGATACCAACATACCTCAGTATATTCCTCCTCAACGACGGGAGCAGGGACTCTCATCAAAGGAATATCTCAGGAAATCAACATCCTCTAGATGGCATCTTTAAGCCCATCTCTGACGGTACTCCGTCACATATTGGATGGCATCTTTAAGCCTATATCCAACAATTCTATAGAAACTTCCAAATGGCATCTATAAGCCCATTTCCTAAATCACAAATCAAGTATCACTTTATGCGAGTGCAAATTTCTGGGTACTCTAGTGTTCAATCATCTTCCACCTTCAAATCACGAAAGGCAGACGAGCCAATCTACATCCTCAGGTTTAAGAAGATTGAACAGGGGCAGATGTTGTACCCCAAAATTTCCCCTCTCATTTTACTCAATACATACTCCTAAAGATCCTCAATTTTCTCAAGTTTGCCCAAGAGTTGACCAGACAAACTCTCTCCTAAGGCCGTGGGCTCAAATTAGGGTTTCCATTTTCATCAAGATAGGTGAACTAAAAAGACCAAATATGCTCTCCATGGTCCTAATATATTCTCAAGACCCTCCATGTCAAATTTCAAGCACTGCACAAGAAGTTTGCTCAGATGCTTGAGAATCGACTGTATTAGGTCAAAAGTCAATTGTGGCCCACATACAGTCAAACTTCAATATTTTTGGTCAACATCAACATTTTGAAGTTATATCCATCATTTGATCAAGGGTTTATCATGATTCTTCAAGGAATGCCTGAAATTCATCAAAACCCAAAAGTTGCTAAATTAGGGTTTCTTAGGAAAAGTCAACCAAACTTTGACCAAGCATAACTTCCACATACTTTATCAGAAATTTTCCATCCAAGGCTCATTTTGAAGAGGATTCAATTTACTACAACTCATATTCATCCCACAAGTTCAAAATATGCACTCATAAAAAGATATGTCTTTCTACATTATAGGTCCTTTTGAAAAGTCAACAAAAAACACCTTTTGGGTCAAAGCTTCTTACATGAACATGGAAGACCCAATTGAAATGAGACCAAAAGGGTTGCTTAAGGGACATCCTAAAATTTCTAAAAAGTCAAAGAACACCCCTCTAGGGTTAAAATTGGAAGAGATATGCCTTGTAAAAGTTGACCTTTTTTGCAAAATTGCCAAAAGTCAAATGGGCCCAAAATTACATTTTTTGCCAAAGGGGCCTAACTTTTTATGCTTGCACCTCACTTATAATATGGTCTACGACCCAAATATTCACCCACACATTATTTGCTTCATTTTTCATTTTATTTTGATTTTTTATTAATTAGAATTTGAATTAAATCAAATAAATGACAAATAATAGCAAAGATATGTTTTGATATGATTTTATGACATGAATTTAATCAAATTATGCAGAGATATCAAGACCAAAATGAATCAGGGCTGATTGGTATAAGAAAGGAATGATTTGGCTCAATTTAGAAAGATTACCTATGGCATGAAAATCATATCAAATTTTCTTAATTCGAAAAGATTCAAGCCAATTTTATAACCCTAATTCACTCAAGGGTATATAATGAACAAGTACAAGGAAAATTACAAGGGTTGCAGTCGTGAAAAAGCAAGAACAAAACTCCAAAATTTCAAAGAAAAGAGTGGATCGAATTTCAAGCTACAAGCCAATTTAAGCCATTCCAACATTGCCAATCGCATCCTGGCGCATCTCTGAAGCTAACTGGATCATTTGCAAGTCCTCTCGCGCCCAGAAATGTACGCTACCACTCACACAGTTTGCTTTATTTTTTGAAATCGATTACATCAATTCTTGCATCATTAGCATATTTGATTGATATATTTGTGATTATGGATATGTTTTCAACGTGACTGAATGATTCAATTGAATTTTTGATGCCTAGATATGCATTTTCCATTCCTAGGGTTTCAAGCTCCATTTTAGGGTTTCTTAATTCAAGAGAAATTAGCCCAAGAACAGGGTACTGGGAGGATCGTGTCATCCAGACCAATTGATCCCTGGTCTTTAAATTTTTTTATCATGTGTATTTTTGATGTGTGAAGCACACATGTTTTAGTTATAGACATGGTCTGTAGGTATAGGTTACATACCTAAGACGACGAGCTGGAGGTAGAAGAAGGTGATTTGTCACCCCCTCATTGGGCTATTCAAATCAGCGCGCGCGTTTTGTCATTTTCCCACTAATCCAGTTGTTTTGTTATATTGTATTGTGTTTTCATTATTTGTACAACAAAGCAGCATAGCCAAGTGGAAGAGCGCTTTGTTGGTGAGTATAAGGAAATAGGTTCGATCCCAGGTCTAAACATTTTCATATTTTCTGATTTATCTTACGCAGATTCCATGCATCTCACGCCCAGGCCTATACCATACGCTCACAAGATCCAGCCAGCGATTCGTCCCTGATTCAGATCCAACGGTCCAACAAAGGCAGTGTATGGTGGACTCTCAAAAGCCAATTGCGCTGGATCCCACATAGGGCACTTGGGCCACCAACCTTGGGCCCATCAAATCCAGAGCTGCACCCCCATTCTACTTCATCATTTCATGTCTATCTCCAATCTTTTTCTATTTTTATTTTATTTCTTATTCTCTTATTATTCACTGAATAGATTTTTTTTCTAAAATAACAAAAATCCTTTTTTATCAAATCAAAATCACAAAAAACATAAAAATATTTTTTTAGAAAATATTTTTTTTTCATTAATTAATTAGTTTAGTTTAAATTAGGTTAATTTCAATTTCTTTTTATAATTAAAACTAATTAGAAATTAGGGTTGTAAATAATTAATTTTTCTCCAAAAATAACCAAATAATTTTTTAATTAGATTTTAGGTCTCTTAATTAATTCTTCACATTTAATTCATCGCGCATCTTAATTACCGTTTCTATTATTATTTATGTAACTGTTTCGAGGTTGTAATAGATTTTAATTAGGGTTTTAATTGCCGCATTTAATTTTTAGTTAAATAACTTTGTATCTGTGAAAGCCATGTAATAGTTAGGTTTTATATTTTCGCACTTTTAAATTTCCGCAATTATTAACTGTTAGATGTATGTTAATAGGATTGTATGGCAAGAATATCTGAAAATTAAAACGGTAGATCACCTAATGTGCAAAGACTAATTAACTGAAAAATTCACATGCACATATTCACTCCTAGGAGATTTTAGTGATTTCCTTTCTGTCTAAAAGATCAAATGTCCTATTCGAATGTTGCCTCAGAAATGTTGCCTCAGAAATGTTGCCTCGAAAAGATCTTAAGACTCTAAGGTTACTACTAAAGTTTCCAACCCATTGCTTTAGTGACTGTACTCGTCCCTTTCAAATGTCCCTTAAAAACTTCAACAACTGGGCTACCTACTCCTTAATAGTAGGATAGCATTGTCTAAAGGAAATGAGAATGAACAATCTTTTCTCGATTAGGTAGAATCTTAAGTACTTGCTCAACAAAACTTTTCACACAAACACCTTTCAAAACAAATTTTCAAAAACAACTTCGTCACACCCTTGAGGACTGATACAAGGGTTATCACGAAGTAAAACTTTTTTTCAAAACAAGCACACACAAGCAATTTTAAAAAGATAAGCAAGTACCTAAGAGCCCATGGAAAACCATGGATAGAAAGGATGCTAACACGTTCCCTTTCTATAATCTACCCCGTACTCAGAAATCTCGAAAAAAGGTTTTTTCTATTTTTTTCCTTTTCCATGATTGGATGAAATAAAATTTGGTGGTGAGTCTTTCTTACCGCGACATTTTGCAAACAAAAAATGCAAAACGCAAACCAATATTAATAGTCAGTTATGCCACCGTATCACAATGGTCATCATTATCGTCCATGATAAGAGTGTTGGAAGTTGCTTTGGACTTCTAGTTTTGGGGAGGAAGAAGATGGAGATAATAGTTTCCCACAAACGGTGCCACTGATCATACGGGTTGATTATAACCTGAGGCGGCCTAGATGATGACGTCTGCTTGGCTAGAAATATGAGGAGAAAATGGGGGTGTACCTGCAAGGCACTCAGACGATCTAGTGAGAAAGAGTGCAAAGAGATACAAGAAAGAGTTTAGGGTTTTATTGATAAATATTGGATACCTAGCCTTCACAAGTGTGAGGGTTTATATAATTCCTCCGACACGTAGCCATATGTTCCTATTTTTGAGCCTAGATATTAGGTTCCTCAAATATATAAGTAACTGCCAGGACTTCGTCAAAACAGGAAGTCATGCCCGTAACTAGTTGTTGCTCTAAGTTAGGATGAGATGACAGGCAGACGCATTGTGAGCGTCTCCTAATTGTCTGCTCTACGTTCGTCGAGAAGACTGGGAGGTATCTGCCTGCATGGGAAGGAGTATGTCTCAGGTATCATAGGCCTTTCTGCTCAAGGGGCGTGATTGACCAGAGATGCCTGACAGGGGCTCCAGATGTAATGGACTAGCGGTCTTGGGCCATGCAAAAGGTAGAAGTGGATTAGGCCAATTCTAGTCATTGGGACAGTCCAAAACAATATATATATATATATATATATATATATATATATATATATATATATATATATATATATATATATATATATATATATATATATATATATATATATATATATATATATATATATATATATATATATGTTTCTAAAAACATATTTTAGATAAACTACTTGATGCTAGTTAAGTAAGGTCACAAATGTCTGTAAATATGTCTGTTGTGTGTTTCTGATTTACGTATTTTCTTCCTCTATTTTCCAAATACTTTCCAATTTGCTTTGGTATCCTTTATATAGTCTGTGTTTCAACCCTTTAAGCCATAATGAGATGACTCTTTGTTTCTTATACTTAAATGCTTGAGATAACGTCTATCGTCCCCATAATTTCCACCACTCATGTTTTATAAACAAAGCTGATGACATACAATACCCGGGTCAAATTTGGGCATTTCATAGGGATTCCAAGCAAAAAGGTGTGTGTTTTCCCTTAATATTTTGATGATATAAGACTCTTCTTCCTCAGATAAGCCTGAACTGATATGTGTGGTCTTAAAGTCTTTGAAGTTGACCCTCATCTTTTTTTAACTCTCCCATGGGGGTTAGGATTTCTTCAGTCGGGTCCTCCCGATGATCAATATCGACTAGGTTCATTTTGAGGGGGTTCTCATTTGTTAGAGAATCTTGCTGCACTTTCTTCTTTAATTTCATGATGTCTTTGTAGCATTTCCTTTCCAGTCCCTGGTCAAACTTTATCACGCCCACACGCCCATCATCAAAGGGATATTTTATGGTGAGAGAAATAGTCGATAGTGATGCTTTGAGGGAATTGAACACCAATCTTCAAATAATAATGTTGTAAGGAGAAGATGCGTTTATTATCAAATATCTTACCTTGATGCCCTTTGCACTATCTCCACTGCCAAAGATAGTTATGACAATAACATGACCCAACACTTGAACCTATTTACTGAAGAAGCTGGCTAGGGTGCCCTTGAAAGTTAATAACTCGGTCATATGCATATTCAAGCCTTTGAAGGCATCCCAATATAAAATATTTTCAAATCTACCATGATAAATTAGTACCCTTTTTACCCTCCAATAATTTATTTGCACCTTTATTATCACAGGTTCATTCTCGTGTGCCAACACTCCTTCTGCATCCCTTATAGAAAAACTTATAGTGGCAGACTTTTCTTCATATTCTGAAATAAACTTTTGTGAAACGTGCACCACTAATCGAGCATATCTCTTCTTGGCCGAGCTAGTTTATCCTCCACCAGTGAAACCTCAAAAGATAACAGTGAGCATGTGGCGTGTCACTCTAGTTTCTTGTACCTCCTTGGTGCTTTTTCCTTTTTTAGAAGAGGGATTCTCTGAGTTGGGCTCTCACTGGGGATGACTTATCTTTCTCGGTGGTCCTCCACATTTTTTACGTAAGACAACATACGACCTTTTTGGATTACAATTTCAATTTCTTTTTTTAGCTGATGGCAATCTTCTGTGTGATAGCCTCAGATCTGGTGGTAGGAGAGAACCATGAACTTTTGTATTTACCTATTACCATATTGACCCCCTTAGGGCGGCTTGGTGTAGGGAGTAGTTTGAGATGGTACACTTCTTGCATGACGTCTCCTTGCTTCGTGTTGAGTGAGGTAAATTTTTTAGCATAATTTTTGTATGACCTACAGGAAGGCTTCATTACCAATCAATCATTTGCTCCGAGTTTGTGATAGTTAATGCGTCCGCATGTGCACAGAAATATCGAAGTAATATAAAAGATTGTCAAACCCACAGAGACCAATGTCAACCTACTGTAATATATTGTCTTTTTATAAAGCTAAGGTTAATGAATGATTAATTTAGGGGAAACTAAGAACTAAAACTGAAATAAAATAAGATTAAGGAAATATATACGAAAAGAGAGACTGGAATATGTATTCCACGTGCCTCTGGGACTCTAAACCGTTGGCTTATACTGATGTTAAAAATGTGTTTAGTAGAAAATATCAATTTTAAGACTGAACCTCACACTCTCGTGGTTTTGAATAAAGCCACATTCCTTAACCCTGAGATTTCTCTCTCGCTCGCCCATTTTAATTAAGGAATGTGTTTTGAAAACTGAACAATTTCTAATTAATCCTAAAGGGCTCTCGTTGTGTTTAGAATTAATGCCTAGTTTCTACTATTCGGTTCGACCCCCATGCTCTCGCAATGCCGGCTCGAACCTTAGTCAATTTTCCACTCTCGTAGCAAAATCGTGTTAAGTAACCTCTCATTCTCCTGACAAAGCTATTTAAATTAAGTTTAAAAACAAAGACCGAAACTGAATTTACAAAGAGATGTTAAGCAAACTTATTGCCGAGTCCCGTCAGAAATGACGGTTCTCACATACCAAACTCTAAGTAATTTAGCCGGACATAATATTGATTGAAAACAAAATTAAACATAGAGATTGAAATTAAAAGCAACATGGTAATTAAATTTGACAAACAAAGAAATAATGATATATAATAATAATAATAATAATAATAATAATAATAATAATAATAATAATAATAATAATGATAATAATAATACTAATAATAATAATGATAATCAATATGATTAAGAACCTCTAAAAGACTTGAAAATAAATGCAAACTCGGAATAACTTCAATAATGACAGCAAGATTGTTGATCCAAGAAACTTACACAAAAGTAGGCCTAAAACTAATGGCGTGGTAGTTCCCAATGTGTGAAACTACCACTTTTATAAGTGTGATTTCTGCCTAAAACTATGAACAACGCTTTCTCGCACAAACTTGGATGTCCTCAAAAATTACTGCTCGATTCTTTTTATAGTTAGAACTAATGGAAGTTACTTTAAGATTCATGTGAGAAGTAATGGAGATAATGGGTAGTTGAAGAAGGTGGAGATAGTGGGAAGTTGGAGACAGTGGAGATAATGGAGATCATGTTCAGAGAAATTAAGAAAATCACGGGAGCTTCGTTGGAGACGTGGAGAGAACATGTAATAAACAGACTGTGGCGAGGGACGTGACTTGTGTGCCGTGGGGCACCAAGTAAAAACTGTGACGACCAAAACACATGTGTGTCGAGGGGCATGCATACACACATACTATGGTGACCAGAACACATGTGTGCCGAGGGGCACACATACGCACATACTGTGGCGACCGGCAGGAGGCTGTGACGACCGTCACAGTCCCCTGATGTAGTTTCTTTTGTTTTCTACTACAGAGTCACACATTTTCTGCCATTTCTTTCTCTTTTCTTATGCGAATCTTTTGAAATGTAAATACCTTAAATGAAATAGAAATACCTGCATAACAAGATAAAATGAATGAAAAACAATATAAAAGTGCATGTGAATCAAGTCGAATATACGATATAATTTCACGTTATCAAATTCCCCCACACTTAAACCATTGATTGTCCTCAAGCAATCAACCAACATGATAAAATAAATGATCAAGCGCGATTTGAAACAATGGCACAACACAACTCTTAATCATACACGGTTGCTAGGATAATGTTAGATCTATAGGTACTAAATGTTTAATACCAAGGACACCGTAACGACACAATGTTCAAAGATTCCATCTTTATGCAAACAATTTGAATCATGCCATTATAACTCAACCTATATCTCTCGTTTTAATTTCACTCTATTCATTCAAGCACAATCACATTAAGCCCATTATTCGTACATGATCGTGACTTTGTGAGTCTTAAAGAATCTAGACCGCAAGTATACAGTCCTATCGTGTGTAGCTTTAAAGATTATTGAATCCCAAGGGACTAAATGTTGAACTACCATTATCTTAGGTTACTACGTAAATCTAAGGCTAATGATATAATTAATTGGGGTTTGTGAACCTAACTGATTAATATCTAGTTTAGATTCAAGGGGGAATATCGGTATGTAATGGTCGGGCTTCGGGGATTTAGTAACTCAATGACCTAATTCGGATTAATAAAATAGTTCTCAGTAGGAGGTATTTTTTTGAAAACCCTCTTCTCACACTCTCGTGGTTATTGATTCAGATCCTACTATCAAACCTAAGTGAGTGCTCTCGCTATTTCAAATAGAGTTTAAAAATAGTTTTTGAAAACAAATAAAACCTAATTAACTTAAAAGCGCTCTCGTTGTATTTTAAGTTAATGTCCAATTATCAGTGACCAGTTATTATATCAAACTCTCGTTTTATTGATCCTAACTTCTATCTGTATTTTACTCTCGTAACAAAAAAATTGGTTTTTAGAATTGATAATTGAAACCAGAAAAGTTATTCTTTTAAAAAGGAACTCATCAATCGGTGTTGCCGAAATCCCGTTAGCTATGTGACCTTACATACCGATAAATAAATTTAGCCTAGCATGTTAAACAATTTAGTAACAATGCAACCGAAATAATTATCATCAAACAATTTATATAAACATAACATTTCGAACAATCTTGACATAGATATATAAAATACTTAAATTAAACCTGAAAATAATATGGTGGAGTATTTGGCTCACTTCAAGTATCTCGCAGAGATTGATGAAAAATAACTAGCGGAAATAATTAATGTGGAGAATATTTTTGGCAGAGTAACACTAAAGTTAAAGAGAAGAAAAACACATTCGAAAAAAGGAATAAAAACTGGAAGCTCTCGAATAGTAATTATGAGGCATTATTTATAGGCCTGGAGGTGCGTGGGAGTTGAGATATTTTCTCCTCCCACTTTCCTAGCGTAACGGTCATTACGCTCCTCTCTTCAAGGAGGATGGAACGGTCGTCATGACCTATTAAAACGAGGAAGGTTGCAACGGTCGTTGTAGGACAAGTCTTCAGGAAGGGCTAGCTGGCAAGGGTGTAACGGTCGTTACACCTAGGCACAGAGAGTGTAACGATCGTTACACCTTTGGCTTGGGGAAATTTGGGCCTTCCTTCATTTATTCTTCAGGGCCTTTTTACTTGTGATGCGCCTTGTTCTGTTATACACCCCATAGCTTCATAATTGTTCACTCTTTATGTGGATTTAAGCATGATTGGCACGACTTTTCTCGATTTTCTTCGCATGTGTCTTGTAACATCAAATTCGTGAAAATATAGAAAATATCAGCATAATACGAATAAAGAATAATAAAGGTAATTAAAATGCAGATAAAATTCATATAAATTAACCTAAATATTCGATACATTTTCGGGTTATCAAACTCCCCTACACTTGAACCTTTTCTTGTCCTCAATAAAATAATAGAGTAAAAAACTATTAACGCACAGTCTCAGACATAATCGCATGACACAAATTGAATCGTACGTGGTTAAGGGGCGATACATTAGAATGATGGAACTAGGTTCTGACACTATTGATACAGACATGACACAAAACCACATGACATGGTCAAAATCCTCCATCCTATGTAAACTCGTCTGAATTACGCTATCATAGATTAACCTAATTCTTTTCGTTTGGAATCAACCGCTTTCATTCTAGCACAATCACTTTAAGCCCTTTATCTTTCGCACGCACATAATAGAGTATCCGGTTAGCGATTCTGGTCATTTATGCATGGGTTTTTGGTACGCAAGTTGGTAACCCTTGTTTCTTTTCCAGATTATAAGTCTCTGGGGATCGAACCTTAGTTCGCCCTACCATGTTCAGCACCAGATACCACTGAACAGGCTTACAACTGGTTATTACATCAGTTTTTGTAGGTACCACAGATGTTGGATTAAATGACTTGGTGAGGGTCACCTAACTTATTTAGCATATTCCCTATTATATTTTGATGTTTAGCATTTTTTTCTTTACTGATATTTTTTTCTGATTAGGTTCAGTCACTTATATTCACCGGCTCCCTACGTAGTTTGTGGATAAGACGGTGCTGACTGCTAGTATAAACTACTCGGGTCGATCCAAAACTAAAACTTAAGGCTTTGGTATCATAACCACTCAAACTGATTTACATAATTTGGAAGATTTAGGTATCAAGGCGGTATTAGTTTTGTCGAATCAACTTCAAAATTTCTAATGCAGCCTAATTGTCAGCAACCTATATACTTTTCGAATGTACCGAGCTAATGCGTCGAGTAACAAAAATTTTATGGTTCAAGATAAGTGTTGAAGTACAAATAACTTACAGAAATTAATTTTTTATTTTATTAAATTTAAAGGGAAATAACAAAAATTCGAATAACTTACTAGAAAAGTAGAAAACATAACAAAGGTTTCCTCCCCTACACTTGAACTGAGCATTGTCCTCAATACGACAAATAAAGTGAGAAAAGAAAACGAATAGAAAACTTAAAGAAATAATAGAAATATAAGGAATAAAGAAAACAAAGATCACTCCTCATTGTTATCTCTGATGTCTCTGCTGGATGATGCTTCACCTTTTGCCCTTCCTCCACGTGTTCTTACTCCACCTCTTCTGGGTCTAGGAGGTTCTTCGCCAGTGTTGTAAACATAAGCATGCAAGCCTTCAACATGGAATGATAGATTGCGCATTTCATCAGTCAAGTTAGAAATGTCATGATGGTTCTGGTAAGCGTTATCGTGTTAGTTGCGCTGCAGCTCTTGCATCATTTGCATCAGTTCTTGTTGACGTTGATCTTGAAGTAAAGTGATGAATAGATGGATTCAATGGTGGAGGGCTCAAGATCATTTCCTGCTTGCTCTTGTTGTGGCCCTTGTTGATTTACTTCAGGTGCTGCATTTTCTTCCCGTGCTTGATTATTCTGCTCGCGTGCTCCAGGGGCAGGTGCTTGTAGATCATAAATCCAATTTGCAGCAATGTCAATTATAGTAATATTTGGATTTGGCAGAATAATACCTGGGACGACCTTGTGTTGGACCATCAGGTTGTACCTTCCATCCCTTCTTGCTTTGACAATATGGCAAAATTGCCAATACTCAATATCAAGAAACTCACCAGTCCAAAAAGGTAGTTGAACTAACATGTTTTGCAAATTTAGATATTTGGCAATAGCGGTGACAAAACCTCCAATGTAGAAATGTGATGCACTGGTGCTTCTTGCTAATAGAGACAGGGTATGGCTTAGAAGGACTGGAGCAGCATTAATTCTGAGATCGGGATCAAGGGCGTAGTGCAGAAAATACATCTCCCTTATGTCCACCTTATTGTTGTTCGCTTGCCCAAACACTGTGTTGGCTAGAACACAATGGAAATAGCAAAAGCACGGGTTATGGATGTGAGTGGTTAACATTTTGGCCCAGTCGTTTACCTGAGTATTAGTTAAACGCTCCCATATTTCAAACTATCTTGCCTTCCAATCTTCTTTAGGAGGAATTCTATATTCCACACCTGCACCATGGTAGAAGTGGAGTATCTGACTCAGAGTCTCTTGATTCATGGTGTACTCCATGTGGAATAATCTGAAAGTGGTTGCACCGATTAGATACTGACCGACTTCTGGAGTAGAAGGTGTTTGGTATGAAAAAGAGCTCAGGAACTCCAACGTGAGGGATTCATAAGTTGTAAGATTCATAGTGGCAATGTAATGTAGACCAGATGCATGGAGCATAAATTGCACACTTTCAAGCGATCCCAAATCGCGTAGACAATCTTCATCAATATACTTTGTTGGAACTATACCCCTCTGCTGAAACCTTCGGCAAAGTTGTTCTTGACAAACTTCGTCGGCTCCATTTCTGAATACCATATTAGTGAGGTTTGGTTCCTCTCTTTCTTCTTGAGCTCTTCTGGCCATTTTGGAAGGGTAATGGAAATGATAAATTATGAGGTAAAAGAGTTGAAGAAGGTTGGTGTGATAGAAATGATCTCTTCTAGAGTTTATATAGAGGTAAGGATTTAATGGTGAATGTGATACGGTGGCAGAACTGGACTATTTTAGGAAAATGCTGGTTTGCGTTTTGCATTTGTGTTTGCAAAATATTGCGATAAGCAAGAGTCGCCACCGACTTTTATTTTATCCAACTGGAAAGGACTAAAGCATAG
Organism: Vicia faba; assembly: GCA_948472305.1. Taxonomy (NCBI): domain Eukaryota; kingdom Viridiplantae; phylum Streptophyta; class Magnoliopsida; order Fabales; family Fabaceae; genus Vicia; species Vicia faba. Next base: position 67,946,504 of record OX451738.1, on the reverse strand, counting down.
AAAAATTCCTTTTTTCAAGATTTTGAGTACGGGGGTAGATTATAGAAAGGGAAGGTATTAACACCCTTTCTATCTGTGGTTTTCCACGGGCTCTTAGGTACTTGCTCATCTTTTAAAAATTGCTTGTGTGTATTTGTTTTGAAAAGTTTTGTTTTACTTCATTTTAACCCTTGCTTTTGTCTTCAAGAGTGTTGCGAAGTGTTTTTGAAAACTTTGTTTGAAAAAAAAGTGTAAGTGTGAAAGTTTGATTTTGAGAAAGTACCTACTAGTATCTACCTACTCGAAAAAGGATTGTTTCTATTCTCGTTTCCTTTAGACAGCGCTGTCCTACTATTAAAGAGTAAGTAGCACCGTCGTTGGAGTTTGAGGGACTATCGAAAGGGACGTAATGGTCATTGAAGGCAACATGTAAGGATACTTTAGCATTTCGAAGGGACTGTCATCATATATTCATAGGCAACATCGAGGGACAAGATCATATACCGTAGGCAACTTCGAGGGACATCGAGGGACCATGATCTTTATGATGATTTTAACTGAGGGTCTTTGCTAAGGGTATCCCTACTTTCGAGGGACATGACCATTGTTTTCCAAGGCAACAAAGTGAGGCATACCATAAGAGTGCATATGTGCAAGGTGTGCTATGTTCAGTTATTTTAGTCTTGTGTTAAGTTTGCTAATGTTTGATTATTCTTGCCATACAATTCTATTAGTCATACATCTAGCAGTTAATAATTGCAGTAATTTAAATGTACAAAAATATAAAACCTAGCTATTAAAAGGCTTTGGGGAGGGGGATTATGTACATATCCAAAACTGGGGGGAAAAATAAATAAAAGCGGTAAAGGTCCTTCTAATCATATACTACATCCCAATATACAGTTACAATAATAAAATGAAGTGAGAAAGAATAATAACGCGCAAATTTGAAAAGACGTCTAAAAATCCTAAGATATAAAAAAAATCTTTTTGTTGTTTTTTTTTTGTTTTAATTTATAAAAATGGTTTAAGTTAAAAACTAATTAATCTAGATCTATATTTAAAAAAAAGATAATTATTAAAGAAACATGAAATTTAAATAAAAGAAATTAATTCTATATTTTTTTGGTATTTTTGTTACGAAAATAAAAATGAATTAAAATGAAATTAAACCTAAGTTCTATTAATTATAATTTAAAAAAAGTTAAAGTGTTTAGTTAATTAATTTACCAAAATTAAAATTTAATTAAGAAAAAATCCTAAATCTATTTTTATGTGATTTTTATATTTGTTTATTGATAAAAATAAAAAATGGATTAAAAGAAATAAATGAAATGAATAAAACAAGAAAATAAAGATTGGCCTAGTAACAAAAGTAAACAGGGGGTGCAATCATCAGAAATCCCTAGACCCGAATCTTCGAAAGCTTCATGCTCTAACTATGGTGTTTTTTTATTCTTGCGTGGAATCTATAATTCAACCATCCATATATGTTCTATATAAACTCAAACAAACGTTAGCATACCATAAAATGTGATTAAAATTAGAGATTCGAAGTTTAAAATTTTACCAAACTGGTGTTGTCAAATGGGGGCGTGCTAGGCGTGTGATGGATTGCTCTTGGGCCTTGTAAGACTCCTGAGGACTTCAAGAGGATGGTTTGAGGCTTGATGTCAATTGAGAGAGACCGGGACCTCGAGATATGACTTGCACCAATTCTTTGATTTCTGGAGAGCTTTTTGAAGAGCTTTTTGAAGAGCCTTTTGAGAGCTTTTTAGAGAGGAATTCCGTCCCTTTTAAGCTTGTATGGCTCTATATTTATAGAGGAGAATGAGGAGACAAGAAAGAATGGAAAGAATCTCCCTCATAATGTTGTGTTTTAAGACCATGATCAAAATTTGAAAAAAAGGCCATATTTGATGATTTTATGCCATTTTCACATGTGGATGAACCTGAACATATTTAAAGGTTATTGCACGAAATCAATTGATATAAACCAGCATAAAACTTGTCCAAAACAGATTCACATCAAAATTTACATTATTTCTATTATTTATTTATTTAATTCTTAATTTTAATGAATAAAATATCAAAATAAATAGCATAAATAGTAGAAAAATGTATGGGTGGGCTTAGAGGTCGTGGACCATGTTACAAACTCATTGCAAGCAGAAAAAGTTGGACCCATTTGGCAAAAATTACAATTTTGGACATATTTGACTTTTGGCAATTTTGCAAAAAGGGTCAACTTTGCCAATGCATAATCCCTCAATTTTGACCCTAGAGAGGTGTTCTCAGACTTTTTTAGAAATCTTACGATGTCCTCTAAGCAACCTTTTTGGTCTCATCTCAAATGATTCTTCCATGTTCATGTATGAAGCTTTGACATAAAAGGTGTTTTTGTTGACTTTCCAAAATGACCTATAATGTCCAAATTTATATCTTCTTGTGAGCGCATATTTTGAACTTGGAAGCTGGAGATGAATTATAGGGAATTGCATCCTATTCAAAATGAGCTTTGGGTGGGTCATTTCTAATAAAGTATGAGAAAGTTATGCTTGGTCAAAGTTGAGTTGACTTTTCCTACAAAACCCTAATTTAGCAACTTTTAGGTTTTGATGAATTGTGAGCAATACTTGAGGAATCATGATCAAACATTGATAAAATTATGAATAATACTTCAAAATGAGGATGTTGACCAAAAATCTTGAAGTTTGACTGTATGCGGGCCACAATTGACTTTTGCCCTAACACAGTCGACTTTCAGGCCTTTGAGCAATTGACTGAGCAAACTTCATCTGCAAGGCTTGAAACATGACATGGATGATCTTGAGAACATATTAGGACAATAGTGATCATTTGGGACCCTTTGGACTCAAACATCTTGATGCAAACTGAAACCCTAATTTGGGGTAGACTGCCTTAGGAGAGAGTTTGTCTGGTCAACCCTTGGACTTCCTTGAGCAATTTGAGGACCTCACTTGAAATGTATTGTGAAATATGGGAGGGAAAATTTTGGGGTACAACAGCTGCCCCTATTCAATCTTCTTACACCGGAGGATGTAGATTGGCTTGTCTGCCTTTCGTGATCCGAGGGTGGAAGATGATTGAACACTAGAGTGCCCAGAAATTTATACTCACATGAAGTGGTATCTGTCTTGTGATGTCGGGAATGGGCTTATAGATTCCATTTGGAGGTTGGTGTCGGACGATGGGCTTAAAGATGCCATCAGGAGAAGTGTCGATCGCATAAGAGATTCCTTTGCGAGAGCTCGTATACCTGTTGTCGAGGAGGACTAAGCTGGGGAGTGCTAGTCTCTATCTTGATAAAAGTAGAATTTTTTAGGAGCTTCAGTCGTCTGTTATTCTACTGGGGAATTATCTCTTAGTCAAGGAGGTGCAAATGAACGACTATCTGGTCGTTCTCTAGGCTTCACAGTGTTTTGTTGAGGAAAATAAGACCGACTGCTATCTGGTCGTGCTCCAGGCTTCACAGTGTCTTATTAGGGAGATGAGATTAAACTTGCTATCCGGTCGTTCTCCAGGCTTCGTAATTTCTCACTTCTTATCTGGTCGTGCTCCAGGCTTCAGAAGGAATCAAGTTGTTATCCGGTCGCATCCGGGCTTCAATTTTAATTTAAGGCAATACTAATATCTGGTCGATTCCGGGCTTCTTAGTAATTGGCCGGGTGAACTGCTATTTGGTCGAAATCCAAGCATCGCAGTGTCTTATATTGTTATTTGGTCGTATCCCAGGCTTTAGTGTTTTTTGCCGCTATCTGGTCCTGATCCAGGCTTCAAAGTGTTTTATACCATTATCTGGTCGAGTCCAGGCTTCATGGTATCTTGTATTGCTATCTGATCGATCTCCAGGCTTCACTATAACTTGTTGAGGGTTAAGTTGTTTTCCGGTTGATTTCCGGGCTTTAAGCTTGTATTTAAGAGATACCACTATCTGGTCAATTCCAGGCTTCGTAGTATTTTGGAGAAATCAAGGTATTATCCGGTCGAACCCGGGCTTCATAACTTGAATCTGGAATAGAAATATTGGTAGCGATTTGATTGAACCAGAGAAACTTGTGAGGACTTGATTGTATCTTTCCCTGAAAGTCAAAGAGTTAGTCGTATGTAATGTCATGATGTATGAAATGTATTGATTAATGATGTTCTCAAAATAAATGAGATTGTGCTATATGATGCATATGTGCATGCTACGATGTATGGATATGCAATGTTTTTGTGATATTCTCTAGCTGGGGAAAATAAATCCTGGACTACTGCTGGAGAGTATAATGAGTTGAGTTCTTTATTTCTGCTGGGGATAGTGACCAAAGATGATTAGCTAGAGATTTACATCCATTCTGCTTGAGAATATTCTGCCAGGGGAAACTCTGTCTGTGAATAATCCTACGGGGAATGACTCTGTGGGGAAGAGAGATACTCTGTTGGAATATCTGCTGATTTGGAGAAATAAACTCAGCTGGGGATGAACTTCCATTGCTAGAGAGAAGAGCTTTGTTGGAGATTGAACTTCCGCTGTCAGAGAAATAAACTCTGCTCGGGAGATGGCCTTATAAACTGCTCATGGTTATAAAACTCGGCTGGGGAGTGCAGATATCAGCTTTTTGAAGGAAACTGCTGGGGAAGGAAATCCTTCCTGGGGATACGAGGGTCGGACCTTGGTTGTCCTTACTCTGTGGGGAATATAGGTATCACTGGCTTGTATGTGATAGTGACTTTGATTCCAACTGTCTCTGCCCCTTGTACCATGTTAGAAAAAGTACATGCGGAGATTTTGTGGATGGATCTATGTCGTGATTGTACTTGAACATGTATTTAATGAGTGTCAGTATGACATCCGTCTCTGGGTCATATCTGAACTGTACTTTGAAACATGTGTTGAATGAGTGTCAAAATGACATCCATCTCTCGATCGTATTTTAACTGTACTTTGAAACATGTGTCAAATGAGTGTCAGAATGGCATCTGTATCTGGAGCGTATCTGAATTGTATCTGAACTGTATCTGAAAGCTAAGTCTGAATAAGTATCAGAATGGCATCCGTATATGGAGCGTATCTGAACTGTATCTGAAAGCTAAGTCTGAATGAGTATCATAATGGCATCCGTATCTAGAGCGTATCTGAATTGTATCTGAAATCTAAGTCTGAATGAGTATCAGAATGGCATCCATATCTGGAGTGTATCTGAACTGTATCTAAAATCTGGATCTCAATGAGTATCAAAATGACATCCGTATATGGAGCGTATCTAAACTGTATCTGAAAGCTGAGTCTGAATGAGTATCAGAATGGCATCTGTATCTGGAGTGTATCTGAACTGTATCTGAAAGCTGAATCTGAATGTGTATCTGAATGGCATCCGTATCTGGAGCGTATCTGAACTGTATCTGAAAGCTAAGTCAAAATGAGCATCAGAATGGCATACGTATCTGGAGCGTATCTGAATTGTATCTGAAAGCTGAATCTTAATGAGTATCAAAATGGCATCCGTATCGGGAGTGTATCTGAACTGTATCTGAAAGCTGAATCTGAATGAGTATTAGAATGGCTTCCGTATCTGGAGCTTATCTGAACTGTATCTGAAAGCTGAATCTGAATAAGTATCAGAATGGTATCCGTATCTCGAGCATATCTGAACTGTATCTAAAAGATGAATCTGAATGAGTATCAGAATGGCATCTGTATCTGGAGCGTATCTGAACTGTATCTGAAAGCTGAGTCTGAATGAGTATCAAAATGGAATTTGTATCTAGAGCATATATGAACTGTATCTGAAAGTTGAATCTGAATGAGTATCAGAATGGCATCCATATCTGGAGCGTATCTAAACTGTATCTGAAAGCTGAGTCATAATGAGTATCAGAATGGCATCCGTATCTAGAGCGTATATGAACTGTATCTGAAAGACGAATCAGAATGAGTATCAGAATGGCATTCGTATCTGGAGCGTATCTTAATTGTATCTGAAAGCTGAATCTGAATGAGTATCAAAATGGCATCCGTATCTGGAGCGTATCTGAACTGTATCTGAAAGTTGAGTCTGAATGAGTATCAAAATGGCATCCGTATTTGGAGCGTATCTGAACTGTATCTGAAAGCTGAATCTGAATGACTATCAGAATGGAATTTGTATCTGAATTGTATCTGAAAGCTGAATCTGAATGAGTATCAGAATGGCATCCGTATCTGGAGTGTATCTGAATTGTATCTGAAAGCTGAATCTGAATGAGTATCAGAATGGCATATGTATCTGGAGCGTACCTGAACTGTATCTGAAAGCTAAGTCAGAATGAGTATCATAATGGCATCCGTATCTGGAGCGTATCCAAACTATATCTGAAAGTTGAGTCAGAATGAGTATCATAATGGAATCCGTATCTGGAGCGTATCTGAATTGTATCTGAAAGCTGAGTCTGAATGAGTATCAGAATGGCATCCGTATCTGGAGCGTATCTGAACTGTATCTGAAAGCTGAATCTGAATGAGTATCAGAATGGAATTCGTATCTGGAGCGTATCTGAACTGTATCTGAAAGCTAAATCTGAATGAGTATCAGAATGGCATCTGTATCTAGAGCGTATATTAAATATGAATCTGAATGAGTATCAGAATGGCATCCATATCTGGAGCGTATCTGAACTGTATCTGAATTATGGTGCTCTTGATGAATGTTGATCAAGGTATAAGTCTTCCACTGATAGACAGGTGACGGGACATAGTCGTACGTTTTAAATCCCTACCTTTTTCCTGGACCGCCCTTTCGGGTTTTCAGTCCACCGGGATACCCTTTTTTGCCCAAGCCTCCCTTTCGGGTTTTCGACTTGTCGGGTGTACAAATTTTTTTCATTTTTTATCCCTAATTTTTGCCCGAACCCTTTTGGTTCGCCGGGATGCCCTTATTTTTGCCTAGGTATGTCAACCTAGCGGGTCTTTGTTATGCGTAGTATTTTCTGACTATGTCCACGCCTTCAGGATGTAGAGAGTTGTCACTGTCCATTGTGTTGTAGTACTGTCAAAAATGTTTTCTTGATGGCACATGATTCGTTGCTGGAATGCATGCGTAATTCCCCAAGCGATTCAGATGGAGATTTGCCCCTAGTTATTTGGAACTTTTGGAGAGACTTCCCCAGGTGTATTTAGACATCATGTCATGCCCCTTGCTTATGGAAGACCTGTTATTGGAAGTGCCTTTCTCGCTGAGGTGTTCTTGTCCATTGAGAGGATGTTTGTTCATTGAATATCCATTGTGCAGATTTCTCTGATGTCAAACAATTAGTCATATGCAAACAATGTCATTTAAAGAATGCAAAACTCATGTCTGTCTTGAAATTTATTTTAAAAATGTGTTTTGTGTAGTAAAATGAAATTTGCAAGAATGTGATATCAACTCAGGATTTATAACAAAGTCTACAGGAGTCAGGATACCTTTGTAATAGTATGCTCTCAAACTAACCCATGCTTCAGCTAGGACTTTTAAGGGTTATAACGTGGCCTGGTTCACGGTTCAAGAAACAAAGGATAAAGACTCAAATTTTATGTGTACCCAAGCCGCTCTTCATGATGTTCTTCAGTCCTATGCTTAGTTAATTACGCGATTAGATCCCGATTGAGTTTGGAATCTTTGCTATGATACTTGGTGATGATTCAGAAATTGAACATTTGTTTTGAAAAGGCAGTCATTTTTGTAATCTTCTTTTTGTCGAGGACTTGTATTAACCTATTTTTTTTGGTTTTCGTTATCCCTTCTTTTGCCTGAACTGTTTCTTTTGTGATTACAGTCAGCGGGATGCCCCAATTATTCTCTTAAGTCTCCTTCATTGGTTTTGACTTAACGGGCTTTTATTTCGAGAGATAATGATTATTTGTCTTGACGATTATACAGAACCATCACCGTATTTTTTTTTGGAAGGACGTCTTCGATGCCATTCATTGTGCACGAAGCAGCAGATTATGACTGAATACGCCTCTGAATTAACTGAGAAAACTATCCTGCCCCAGGTTATGATTAAGGGTTTTAATTTGTGTGAAAAGAAAAACTCCTACTTCTTTGGCTCGAAGGGGTTAACGAGGGATTATCTTCCTTATAACTCCACTGTTTAGGATTTGAAACAACGCTTGTACATCGTCAGCGGGGTCTGTTCAAAAGCATACTGTAGAGATTTTGATATCATTTTCGTCATCCTCCCTCTAAAGGCTCAGAGATTTTTTTCGAGAGTTGAATATCACAAAAGTAAATAAGAACTCATTTTTGAAATAGTGAATACGAATGAATTGATTCAAGACAAACATGTGCAATGCATTGATGAAATAACAAGGCTTGATATGAATAAATGTTCAAACAAAATCAAAATAAAATTACACATTGAAAATTCTAATGAACGAAAAGCCTTCTTGTGAGAACTTGTCACTTCAGATGGTATGCCTTGGAGGGATGGCAGAAGAACTCAGCCTGACCGTCTTGTGCGAATTCTAGCGCTCCTTCATCAATCAGGTCTTGAATTTTATTTCTCAACGCCCAACAACTGTTGGTGTCATGTCCAGGACTGTTGGAGTGGTATGCACATCTTGCACTTGGATTGTACCTTGGGGGCTATGTTGGGATTCTGAGGAGGGTCCCTTAACATAACCAACTTGGCCTTCAACATGCGTTGCAATGCTTGAGCCAATGACATGTTGATTTCGGTGAAGCGTCTTTCAGATGTATTTTTCTTATGCTGATTTCCCCGTTGTCGTTGGAGAGGTTGTGGTTGGGCTTGTGATGAAGTAGTAATCTGGAAAGGTCTGTTCCCAACCTCTTCTCTCACTGGGGGTTGATTAATGCTTTGATCCACAATTTTAACTGTTTGTTTCATGGATCTGCATCCATCTTGGTGAAGCTTGTTGAGGAAGTCTCTTAGCCCTTCTTGTCCTAGAGCTAAGTTTTGGATAAGAGCCATCTGCCCCAGCATCTGGATTCTCATTGCTTCTACCTCATCTTGTAGTTGTTCCAATTGTTCATCCTTGTTGTTGTCAGGACGTTCCTTGGTCAGATTCCTGGCGAAGAGTGTTTTTAGGTCTTCTTGCCCTATAGATAGATTCAGGAGAAATTTCTTGAACTAGGCATCTTGAGCTTGGAGATATCTGTTGTCTTGTTGGAGAGCCATTGCTGAAATAAACAGCGAGAACATGAGAGGCCTGCTTTGAAACCTGCTTATGCAATGATATGTATGATATGTATGCAATGTTTTCAAGGATCTCGTGGGGTAAACAAGAAACTATTAGAATTTGATTGCAGCTTGATTGAAGAAACTTCGTGTTGTTGAGAGTCCTTCTTCAAGAGTCAAGCTCACCATATCGAGTGGGTCATAGCCATTGACTCAAGTTATCGTGATTTGATCTCTAGACGGCATTGGCTAGAGGAAAATAAATCCCCTTGACCCTTGCTAGATGTTTGGTTCATCATAACCTGCACCACATGCCCGTGAGATCCTTGAAATGGTTAAGGAAATGCTATGGTATGATGTTATGATGTGTATACTATGCGTTTCAGCAAAAGTGCGAGGTGATGTAAGCAAGTAAACTCGGCAAGAAATCCAAGTTATTGGATAAGGACTGTAAACAAAACCTGCAAGGAAGTCATGTTGTCAGATAATAAAAATGTGCAAGTATTTCAAGTTGAAAGCACACAAGTCACACAAATAGCCTTAGGTTTAGGCTTGCATGGGTTTTAAGGTAGTACCCTCTTGAAGTTTAGTTGGTTCAACCTGTCCTAGAAAAGTAACCGGGTTCTAGAGGTTCTCAATATCACTGACCATCCTCCATCGGTCATTGTTTCAGCTCACGCAATCTTTTCTTGCAACCGGAACTATCTGGAGAGTATGGTCTCAATGAGTGTAGCATCGAGTATCAACCAGTTCTCAGCTTTACACCGAGGCCGGCTATCTCACTACTTCCTAATGGCCAAGTTGGTCAATTAAGGGTTCTAAGGTCAGTTGATGCTTAACGACACATGTAGCGGCCCCATATTCTCCTCGTTTCTCCACAAGGGATATCGGTACCAACCAATGTGCCACATCAACGTAGCTACTGCTTAAACCGTATCGGTCTATGTTGTACATTTTCCTCACAGTTTATTGCTACTTACCTAAAAGGTGTCCCCAGATCCGGGTTAGGATCTATAGTAACTCCAAAACAAAACCCTTAAAAGTAAAGCAACCAAAACAAACAAGAGAAGCAATTTATGATGAACTAGATCCTAAGGTATACCCCACTTATTTATCCCCAGCAGAGTCTCCAGTTCTGTGATATGGTGGCAGAACCAAACTGTTTTAGGAAAATTCTGGTTTACGTTTTGCGTTTGTGTTCACAAAATATCACGTAAAGCAAGAGTCGCCACTAACTTTTATTTTATCCAACTGGAAAGGATAAAAGCACAGAAAAATTCCTTTTTTCGAGATTTTAAGTACGGGGGTAGATTATAGAAAGGGAAGGTATTAGCACCCTTTCTATCTGTGGTTTTCCACGGGCTCTTAGGTACTTGCTCATCTTTTAAAAATTTCTTGTGTGTGTTTGTTTTGAAAAGTTTTGTTTTACTGCGTTTTAACCCTTGCTTCTGTCTTCAAGAGTGTTACGAAGTGTTTTTGAAAACTTTGTTTAAAAAAAAGTGTAAGTGTGAAAGTTTGATTTTGAGCAAGTACCTACTAGCATCTACCTACTCGAAAAATAATTGTTTATATTCTCGTTTCCTTTAGAAAGCGCTATTCTACTATTAAGGAGTAAGTAGCACCATCGTTGGAGTTTGAGGGACTATCAAAAGGGACGTAATGGTCATTTAAGGCAACATGTAAGGATACTTTAGCATTTCGAAGGGACTGTCATCATATATTCGTAGGCAACATCGAGGGACAAGATCATATACCGTAGGCAACTTCGAGGGACATTGAGGGACTATGATCTTTATGATGATTTTAACCGAGGGTCTTTGCTAAGGGTATCCCTACGTTCGAGGGACATGACCATTATTTTCCGAGGTAACCAAGTGAGGCATACCCTAAGAGTGCATATGTGCAAGGTGTGTTATGTTCAGTTATTTTAGTCTTGTGTTAAGTTTGCTAATGTTTGATTATTCTTGCCATACAATCCTATTAGTCATACATCTAGCAGTTAATAATTGCAGTAATTTAAAAATGCAGAAATATAAAACCTACCTATTACAAGGCTTCGGGGAGGGGGATTATGTACATATCCAAAACTGGGGGGGGGGGGGGGGGAATAAAAGCGGTAAAGGTCCTACTAGTCATCTATTACATCCCAGTATACAGTTACAATAATAAAATGAAGTGCGAAAGAATAATAACGCGCAAATTTGAAAAGACGTTTAAAAATCATAAGATATAAAAAAAATCTTTTTGTTGTTTTTTTTTTGTTTTAATTTATAAAAATGGTTTAAGTTAAAAAATAATTGATCTAGATCTATATTAAAAAAAAGATAATTATTAAAGAAACATGAAATTTAAATAAAATAAATTAATTCTATGTTTTTTTGGTATTTTTGTTACGAAAAGGAAAATGAATTAAAACGAAATTAAACCTAAGTTCTATTAATTCTAATTTTTTTTTAAAAAGTTAAAGTGTTTAGTTAATTAATTTACCAAAATTAAAATTTAATTAAGAAAAAAAATCCTAAATCTATTTTTATGTGATTTTTATATTTGTTTATTGATAATAATAAAAAAGGGATTAAAAGAAATAAATGAAATGAATAAAACATGAAAATAAAGATGGGGCTAGTAGCAAAAGTAAACAGGGGATGCAATCATCAGAAATCCCTAGACCCGAATCTTCGAAAGCTTCATGCTTTAACTATGGTGTTTTTTTTATTCTTGCGTGGAACCTATGATTCAACCATCCATAATTGTTCTATATAAACTCAAACAAACGTTAACATACCATAAAATGTGATTAAAATTAGAGATTCAAAGCTTAAAATTTTACCAAACCGGTGTTGTCAAATGGGGGCGTGCTAGGCGTGTGATGGATTGCTCTTGGGCCTTGTAAGACTCCCGAGGACTTCAAGAGGATGGTTTTAGGCTTGATGTCAATTGAGAGAGACCGGAACCTCGAGATATGACTTGAACCAATTCTTTGATTTCTGGAGAGCTTTTTGAAGAGCTTTTTGAGAGCTTTTTAGAGAGGAATTTCGTCCCTTTCAAACTTGTATGGATCTATATTTATAGAGGAGAATGGGGAGACAAGAAAGCATGGAAAGAATCTCCTTCATAATGTTGTGTTTTAAGACCATGATCAAAATTTGAAAAAAATGCCATATTTGATGATTTTATGCCATTTTCACATATGGATGAACCTGGACATATTTGAAATGTTATTGCACGAAATCAATTGACATAAACCAGCATAATACTTGCCCAAAATAGATTCACATCAAAATTTACATTATTTCTATTATTTATTTATTTAATTCTTAACTTTAATGAATAAAATATAAATAAATAGCATAAATAGTAGAAAAATGTATGGGTGGGCTTAGAGGTCGTGGACCATGTTACAAAATAATTGCAAGCATAAAAAGTTGGGCCCATTTGGCAAAAATTGCAATTTTGGACATATTTGACTTTTGACAATTTTGCAAAAAGGGTCAACTTTGCCAATGCATAACTCCCTCAATTTTGACCATAGAGAGGTGTTCTTGGAGTTTTTAGAAAGCTTAAGATGTCCTATAAGCAACCTTTTTGGTCTAATCTCAATTGAGTCTTCCATGTTCATGTATGAAGCTTTGACATAAAATGTGTTTTTGTTGACTTTCCAAAATGACCTATAATGTCCAAATTTATATCGTCTTGTGAGCGCATATTTTGAACTTGGGAGCTGAAGATGAATTGTATGGAATTGCATCCTATTCAAAATGAGCTTTGGATGGGTCATTTCTGATAAAGTATGAGAAAGTTATGCTTGGTCAAAGTTGAGTTGACTTTTCCTACAAAACCCTAATTTAACAACTTTTAGGTTTTGATGAATTGTGAGAAATCCATGAGGAATCATGATCAACCCTTAATCAAATGATGAATAATACTTCAAAATGAGGATGCTGACCAAAAATATTGAAGTTTGACTGTATGTGGGCCACAATTGACTTTTGCTCTAACACAGTCGACTTTCAGGCCTTTGAGCAATTGACTGAGCAAACTTCCTCTGCAAGGCTTGAAACTTGACATGGATGATCTTGAGAACATATTAGGACAATAGTGAGAATCTGGGACCCTTTGGACTCAAACATCTTGATGCAAACTGAAACCCTAATTTGGGGTAGACTATTTTAGGAGAGAGTTTGTCTAGTCAACCCTTGGACTTCCTTGAGCAATTTGAGGACCTCACTTGAAATGTATTGAGAAATATGGGAGGGAAAAGTTTTGGGTACAACAGTGAAGAAGAGATTAATGGAAATATTGAATGGTGTGTGGAATAGGAAATGGAAGGGATTGGTGGTTTCAAAAATAAGTTTGAAATTTGAAATGGGAGGAGGTGAATGAGGTGTAACAGTCGTTACACCTTATACAAGGACCTTGGAACAGTCGTTACAAGCATGGTTCCCTAGAAAAAAATAATCATGCACCTGCTGTGGTCTGCAATGGTCGGCATGCAAGGTAGCTTCATTTTTTGACCGGGGCATGGCAATGTTGTCACTTCATCGTCTCCCACTAGTGAGAAAATCAAATAGTTAGTGAATAAAGTAGATGCTTTAGCCACCCATAACAAAATGCTTGAAACCCAGATTTCACAAGTAGCTCAACAACAAGCACCTATTGTTGCACCTGCTGGTACCTTTCCGGGTCAACCTCAACAAAATCCAAAAGGACGTGATCACGCTATTGTATTGCAAAGTGGAATTGAATACGATGGACCAATTAACCCCAAAGTTGAGAGCCCAGCCATGTCCCAAAGTTCTATAAAAGCGACCGAGGAGGATAATGAACTTTTATCCACTCATATTCAGCCATGTCACTTCATGTCTAGAGGGAATAATTAATTTAAAATGTTAGGAGACAATGAAGTGATAATTGGGTGTAATGCATGTTTAATTTGGGGTTTAATTTGGGGAACAATAATATATTATCATAAAATAAAATAGGCAAAATACTCATTTTGGTCCCTTAACTATACCCTTGGGTTCATATTGGTCCCTTAACTTTTTTTGTGTCATTTTGGTCCCTTAACTTTCAAAAAGTTTCATTTTAGTCCTTTTTGTCTAAATTCGTAGCTAATTAGACGGAAAAACTTTGAAATCAGCCGCTAAATTCGTAGCTAATTAGACAAAAAGGACTAAAATGAAACATTTTGAAAGTTAAGGGACCAAAATGACAGGAAAAAAAGTTAAGGGACCAATGTGAACCCAAGGGTATAGTTAAGGGACCAAAATGAGTATTTTGCCAATAAAATAACTCGATGAGGAGTAAAAAAATAAAAAAATATGAAATAAAAAAATAAATAATTCAGAAAAATAAATAAATATAAAAATAAATAAATTAGAATAAATTCAACTAAAATTTTCTGATGCTGGAGTAAAACTAAAAACTAAATAAACACTCCTCCCCTACACTCGGAGAAAACAGTGTCCTCAATATTCTAAAGTCATATATTAGCCACCTCTAGAATGAAACACGTGATCTATATTTGTCGTAACAAGATCCATAAAACCATATAAATCTCGACGGAGGGTAGTAATATCAGAACGGATATCAACAAGCTCCGTCGTGACAGAATTCATAGCAATAGCAATATCAGTCTGAGGAATACGGACAGCAGCAGCTGCTGGGGCTGATGGTGGGTCGCAAACGGGATGTCGGTCAAGAGGAGGAGGTGTCACAAGATAAAATTCACCCAAACCTACTATAAGATCATAATAATGAGGCGGTGTCAAAGGATCAAACTCTTCTTCTTCTACTTCATTCTCAGCTATACCCTATAGGTCATAAATACAATTCTTCCTATCGTGCACACTGGTCCGTGCAATGTCAGGAAGTGTGAAGTGGTATACCGGCTCATGAAGGATTAGCAAATGAAACTGATTCGGGTTTAAATATCTGATCATCCCAACATTAAAACAAAGAGTAAGGTCTAGCGGGGTAAAATTACTAGCAGGGGTCAGACGGGACAGAGGCTTTCTCAAAAATAGGGCTTTAGTGATCATAGTCACTAAACCACCAACACAAATCGGGCCATGAGGATCCTTGGCTATACTCAGGAGGCGAGCAATCATAAAAGATGCACAAACTACCGGTCTGGACTGAAACACACAGAACATGATAAATAGCTCTTCATTAGACACTGAGGTATCATTTTGAGGTTTTCCAAATAGGGTAAACGCCAGAATCATGTTGAAATACCTAATAGCGGGGTTATGAATCTCTAAAGAATGCCTAGGAATAGAGCTCTCCAGTCTCATATCAGATATCACTCCCCAAAAATGGTCAAGTTGGATGTCCACATACTTGTCATCTGGAATAGCAATGACAGCATCAGCACTAACCGGGAAATCCAGTAAAGCAGCAAGTTCACGAATGGTGAACCTGTGGGTGAAACCAAACAATCTGAAGGAAACCAAACCTCTAGCCAACCCTAAACCAATATCACGGTTGTAGTGCAATGAACTGAGGAACTCCAGCATCAGGTTGCGATAGGTAGGCTACTGATGATGAATAAAATAATCCAAACCAATCTGGTTAAACATGAAGCGGACACTCTCCCTGATTCCTAATACGGACAATGTGGGGTCGTGCACAAAGATGGTGGGATACATCTCTATCTGAGCTAGCGTCTCATAACACTTCTGCTGAGCATCACTCACGAAGGTGACAGGTATAGTGTCAGAAAATCCATAGCAAAAATTAGTGAAGGAAAAGAAATGTGAATCTTGTGGTTAATCTGAAAATAGTTTTAAGTAAGCATCAGCCTAATGCCTAAAAAAATAGAAAACAGGAAAATTTTGTAAAATTTTAAGAGAGAAAAAATGTTAGTAAATAAAATTTTAATAAAAGGGTGGGTTACCTCCCACAAAGCGCTTTGTTTAACGTCGGAAGCTCGACCTATATTGAAAATCGAAAATCTACGTTAGTGACTCAGCCGAAAGTTGTATAAATCTCAAACTAGCTGAGTATTCCCTATTCTCGATGCAATGGTAGTGCTTCAAATGCTGTCTATTTATAATAAATGGATCGCTGGCTTTACCTTTGATTTCAATAGCACCGCTTGGGAGTACTTTAGTAACTTCAAAAGGTCCTGACCATCTAGAGCGAAGTTTCCCTGGAAATAGTTTAAGTCTAGAGTTAAACAGGAGTACTACATCGCCCTTATTAAATTCTTTCCTAGAGATGTGTTTGCCGTGCCATTTCTTAGTTTGCTCCTTGTAGATTTTGGCATTTTTGTATGCATCTAGCCTAAGCTATTCCAATTCATGGATGTCTAGAATTCTCTTTTCCCCAGCGACTTTATAACTTAGGTCCAGGGTTTTGATGGCCCAATAGGCTTTGTGTTCCAGTTCTACAGGTAGATGGCAAGATTGACCATAAACGAGTTTGAAAGGCGTGGTTCCAATGGGTGTCTTGTACGCTGTTCTGTATGCCCATAATGCTTCATGTAGTCTAGACGACCAATATTTCCTATATGTGGCAACAATTTTCTCAAGTATTTTCTTAATCTCCCTGTTAGAGACTTCCACTTGCCCGCTTATTTGTGGGTGGTAAGGTGTTGCTATGCGGTGTCGAACTCCATACTTTTCTAAGAGTTTATTGAAAATTTTGGAAATGAAATGAGAGCCACCATCACTAACGACTAATCTCGGGACACCGAATCTTGGAAAAATTATGTTTTTGAATAACCTAATGATTACTTGTGCATCATTTGTTGGAGAGGCTATAGCCTCTACCCATTTGGATACATAATCTACTGTCACTAATATGTAATTATTGCCAGAAGACGATGGGAAAGAACCCATAAAGTCAATTCCCCACACGTCAAATATCTCTACTTGTAGGATACCCTTTTGAGGCATCTCATCGCGCCTAGATATGTTACCAGTGTGTTGACATCAGTCGCATTTTTTAATTGCATCATGGACATATTTCCATAGACTGGGCCAATAAAGGCCAGCTTGTAGGATTTTTGCACAAGTCTTTGAGGTGCTAGCATGTCCACCATAAGGGGCTTCATGACAATGAGATATGACACTCTCTATTTCACTCTCAGGAATGCATCGACGGAAAATACTATCGGGGCCTCGCTTAAATAGTAAGGGCTTGTCTCAATAATAGTGTTTGAGATCGTGAAAGAATTTCTTCTTCTATTGATAAGTTAAATCAGGTGGAAGGACTTTTGCTGCTAAGTAGTTGACATAGTCAGCATACCAGGGCTGTGAAATTTGAGTGGATATTGCTTCCAACACTTCAATTGTCTTATCATTAATGCAAAATTCAGGGCATTCTTTGTTTGATCCTATCTGGGCTACCAGGTGTTCATATGGAAAATCATCATTAATAGGTATCTCTTCAGGTTTAAGGTTTTCCATTCTAGATAAATGGTCGGCCACAAGATTTTCAGATCCAGGTTTGTCTTTGATTTCCAAATCAAACTCTTGTAAGAGTAAGACCCATCTTAATAATCTTGGTTTAGCATCTTGTTTAGCTAATAGATATCTAATAGCTGCATGGTCAGTGTAGATAATAATCTTTGCGCCCACTAGATAGGAACGAAATTTATCTAGTGCAAAAATGACTGCCAAAAGTTCATTTTCTGTAGTTGCATAATTTATCTGTGCAGAATCCAAATTTCTACTTGCATAGTAAATTGCATGGAGCTTTTTCTCTCTTCTTTGTCCTAGGACTACACCTACTGCATAATTGCTTGCATCGCACATTATCTCGAATGGAAAATTACAATCTGGTGGTTGCATTATAGGTGCAGATATCAGAGAGGCTTTTAATCGTTCAAACGCCTTCAAGCAATCATCATCAAAGATGAATTCATCTTCTTTCAATAAGATGTTAGTCATAGGTTTAGATATTTTCGAGAAATCTTTTATGCAGCGTCGGTAGAAACCGGCATGGCCCAAAAAGCTTTGTATTTCTTTTACGGTTTTTGGGGGTTGGAGACATTCTATTACTTCAATCTTAGCTTTGTCTACTTTGATCCCCTTTTCATAAACTATGTGTCCAAGTACAATCCCTTGTTTTACCATAAAATGGAATTTCTCCAAGTTCAACACGAGGTTTACCTATACACATCTTTCCAGTACCCTTTCTAGGTTTGAAAGGCATCCTTCAAAACTTTTCCCACATACGGAGAAGTCATCCATGAATACTTCCATGATATCATCTATAAAATCAGCGAAGATGGACATCATACATCTTTGGAATGTTGCAGGCGCATTACATAGTCCAAACGACATTCGCCGATAAGTAAATGTACCATAAGGACACGTGAATGTTGTCTTTTCTTGGTCATCAGGGTGGATTGGTATTTGAAAGAATCCTGAATAACCATCTAAATAGTAGTAGTAAGAATGCTTAGCCAATCGCTCAAGCATTTGGTCGATAAAAGGTAAAGGGAAATAGTCTTTTCGAGTCGCCTTTTTTAGCTTCCTGTAGTCAATGCACATTCTAGCTCCACTCATGACTCTTTCTGCTATTTGTTCTCCTACTTTGTTTGTCGTGACTGTGATTCCTCCCTTCTTGGGTACACAGTGGACTGGACTAACCCATTGGCTATCTGAGATTGGATAAATGATACATGCGTTCAAAAGTTTGGTTACTTCATCCTTGACCACAATGCTCATGATCGGGTTAATTTTTCTCTGATGTTCTCTAGAATATTTGCAATCGTTTTCCAGCATAATGCGATGCATCCAGATGGAAGGACTTATACCTTTTAGATCAACAATGTTATATCCCAAAGCAAAGGGATATTTTCTTAAGACATGCAATAGCTTTTCCGTCTCAGTTTGTCCTAAGTCAGCGTTGACTATCACGAGTCTTTTAAGTTCGGAGTGTAGGAATTTGTATCTTAGGGTTTTAGGTAAAACTTTAAGTTCCAAGTTGGGTTTCTTCTGACAAGGCATATGATCTGGTGTCAGTGCTAGGCACTCGCTTAAACTCTAATCTTGATACTCAGGACACCAATCATCATCTTCAAAGATTAAGGGCATCAAAATCTTCATAATTTCAGAGTGAGTTTTTTCTACTGACTCCATCTCTTTAACACATTCATCTATTATGTCTATCAGGTAGCATATATCATCTATAGCTGGCGCTTGTAAGAACTGTGTCAGGATGAATTCAACTTTCTCTTCTCCAACTTCAAAAGTTTGCTTTCCTCTTTTCACATCAAAATAGCTCCGGCAGTGGCTAAGAAGGGTCTTCCCAATATTATAGGGGTTACGCTCTCTTCCTTAATGTCCATAATGATGAAATCTATAGGGATGTAGAATTGACCTATGCGTACTGGAACATTTTCTAGAATTTCCACGGGGTATTTGACATAGTGATCCGCTAGTTATACTGACATCTTAGTTGGTCTTAATTCTCCCATGTCAAGCTTTTTGGATATGGACAGGGGCATAACGCTTATACTAGCGCCTAAGTCACATAGAGCTTTGTCTATGACATACTTACCTATATTACAGGGTATGGAGAAACTTCTAGGATCCTTCAGCTTCTGAGGCAGTTTGTTTTGGATGATTGAGCTACACTCAGCAGTGAGTGTAATTCTCTCATTTTCCTCTATCTTTTTCTTGTATGACAACATTTCTTTGAGAAACTTAGCGTACGATGGAATTTGAGTGATAGCTTCTTTGAATGGTATCGTGACGTTTAATTGTTTTAGAAGTTCAACAAATTTCTTAAACTGCCCTGCACTTCTAGATTGAGCAAGTATTTAAGGATACGGGATTCGTGGTTTGTAAGGAGGCTGAGGTACATAAGGTTTTCCCTTTTCTTCTGTCTCCCCATCATCTACCTTCTTCTTATCTTTTGGTTTGTTATCCTCCTCGATCGCTTTTTTAGAACTTTGGGTCATGGCTGGGTTCTCAGCTCTAGGGTCAATTGGTAGATTGTATTCAGTTCCACTTTGCAATGCAATAGCGTGAGCATGTCCTTTTGGATTTGGTTGAGGTTGACCTGGAAAGGCACCAGTAGGTGCTTGTTGTTGAGCTACTTGTGAATATGGGTTTCAAGCATTTTTTATGGGTGGCTAAAGCATCTACTTTATTCACTAACTGTTTGATTTGCTTACTAGTGTGAATATTTTGGTTTAGAAATTCCTTGTTAGTTTGATCTTGGGAATCTATAAAATTTTCCATAAGAAGTTCGAGGTTAGACTTCCTGGGTGTGTTAGGAGCAGCTGTAGGTGCCTTTTGATACCCTAGTGGTACAATAGGTGCTTGGCCAGGTGCGTACAACGCATTGGTGTTCTTATATGAGAAATTCTGATGATTTTCCATCCAGGGTCGTAAGTGTTTGAGTAAGGGTTTCCTTGAGCATAATTTACTTGGTCGGGGGGAGTTCATGCTAAGATTTGGCATTCAGCAGAGGCATGTCCAGGTACTCTGCATATCTCGCAATTCAGAGTTATAGCAGCCACGGTGGCTGGATGCACTGCGGTTAGACTATATATATTCTGGATGAGGGTGTCTACCTTAGCATGGACGCTATCAAGACTGATGATCTCGTACATACCGCCTTTTTTCGGTGCTTTCTCAATGGGAGCTTTGTCTGCTTGAACTCTTTCACTCCTCCACTGATAGTTGTTTTGAGCCATACTTTCTATGAGAGCATAAGAAGCAACGTAGGATTTATCCATAAGTGCGCCACCTGCGGCAGCATCTATTGTTAATCTTGTATTATAAAGGAGACCATTGTAGAAGGTATGGATGATTAACCATTATTCTAGGCCATGATGTGGACAGAGCCTCAGCATGTCTTTGTATCTTTCCCAAGCGTCGAAAAGAGACTCGCTGTCTTTTTGTTGAAAATCGCTTATTTGGGATCTTAGCATAGCTGACTTACTTGGTGGGAATTATCTTGCAAGAAAAACTTTCTTCAACTCATCCCAAGAGGTAACCGAGTTAGCTGGTAGAGACTGGAGCCAAGCTCGGGCTCTGCCTCTTAGGGAAAAGGGAAAATATGAAGTCTTATTGCCTCTTGACTGACTCCATTGTTCTTAATTGTATCTGCGTATTGCAGAAACATCGGCAAATGTAGATTAGGGTCATCTATTGAGCCTCCAGAAAACTAGTTTTGTTGTATAGAAGATAACAGGGAAGGTTTGAGTTCGAAGTTGTTAGCCTCGATGGGAGGATCAGCAATGCTATTATGTGGCTATTCCTGCGAAGGAACAGCATAAGATTTGAGCAGAAGTGGCTGTTCACCCATGTTTGGTTCTTCAACTGATTCAGCAGGAATAGAAGATTGAGAGAGGGAATTGTTCGTACGAGATACTCGTACGCGGAGACTCCTAGTAATAGAGCGCTCAGGTTCGGAAATTGGTAGCACTAAGCCTTCACTCCTAGAGTGAGTGCTTGGCATACAATTGGGGATGGCTCCTTAGTCTCTACAACGTAACTGAAAGAGTTACGATATTGACTTGTTAGTCCCTGGCAACGGCGCCAAAAACTTGATCACGACTTTTTGAGTCTTAAAGAATCTAGACCGCAAGTATATAGTCCTATCGCGTGTATCTTTAAATATTATCGAATCCCAAGGGACTAAATGTCGAAATACCATTATCTTAGGTTACTACGTAAATCTAAGTCTAATTATATAATTAATTAGGGTTTGGGAACCTAACTGATTAATATCTAGTTTAGATTCAAGGGTGAATATCGATATGTAATGGTCGGGCTTCAGGGATTTAGAAACTCGATGACCTAATTCGGATTAATAAAATAGTTCTTAGTAGGAGGTACTTGTTTGAAAATCCTCTTCTCACACTCTCGTGTTTATTGATTCAGATCCTACTATCAAACCTAAGTGAGTGCTCTCGCTGTTTCAAATAGAGATTAAAAATAGTTTTTGAAAACAAATAAAACCTAATTACCCTAAAAGCGCTCTCGTTGTATTTTAAGTTAATTCCCAATTATCACTGTCCAGTTATTATCTCAAACTCTCGTTTTATTGATCCTAACTTATACCTGTATTTTACTCTCGTAACAATACAATTGGTTTTTAGAATTGATAATTGAAACCAGAAAAGTTATTCTTTTAAAAAGGAACTGATCAATCGGCGTTGCCAAATTCCCGTTAGCTATGTGACCTTACATACTGATAAATAAATTTAGCCTAGCATGTTAAACAATTTAGTAACAATGCAACAGAAATAATTATCATCAAACAATTTAAATAAACATAACATTTCAAACAATCTTGACATAGATAAATAAAATACTTAAATTAAACCTGAAAATAATATGGCGGAATATTTGGCTAACTTCAAGTATCTCGCAAAGATCGATGTAAAATAACTAGCGTAAATAATTAATGCGGAGAATTTTTTTGCAGAGTAACACTAAAATTAAAGAGAAGAAAAACGCATTCGAAAAAAGGAATAAAAACTGGAAACTCTCGAACAGGAATTATGAGGCATTATTTATAGGCCTGGAGGTGCGTGGGAGTTGAGATATTTTCTCCTCCCACTTGCCCAGCGTAACAATCGTTACGCTCCTCTCTTCAAGGAGGATGGAACGGTTGTCATGACCTATTAAAACGGGGAAGGCTGCAATGGTCGTTGTAGGCCAAGTCTTCAGGAAGGGCTAGCTGGCAAGGGTGTAATAGTTGTTACACATAGGCAAGGAGGGTTTAAAGGTCGTTACACCTTGGGCTTGGGGAAATTTGGGCCTTCCTTCATTTATTCTTCAGGGCCTTTTTACTTGTGATGCACCTTGTTTTGTCATACACCCCATAGCTTCATAATTGTTCACTCTTTATGTGGATTTAAGCATGATTGGCATGACTTTTCCCGATTTTCTTCGCATGTGTCTTGTAACAGCAAATTCTTGAAAACATAGAAAACACCGGCATAATATGAATAAAGAATAATAAAGGTAATTAAAATGCGGATAAAATTCATATAAATTAACCTGAATATTCGATACATTTTCGGGTTATCAGTACACACACATAGAAAGAAATCGGTTAGCGACTATGATCCTTTGTCTCGAGGTTCTGGTACATAAGTTAGAGAACCCCTTTTATTTAACCAATCACACTTGTGGGGGATCAGATCGATATCTTCCCTACCAACTTTAGCACCAGACACCTCTGAACCAACTGACAACGGGTTATTATATTATATTTTTGTAGGTTCCACAACTGTTAGATTAAGTGATCGGGTGAGGGTCACCTAACTTAATAGGTGCATTCCCTATTTTAAATTTATTATGGCAACTAATTTTTTAGAATTTTTAGGATCATTCACTTATATTTATCGACTCTCTACGTAGTTTGTGCTTAAGATGGTGTCGACTGCTAATATAAACTACTTAAGAGTTACTCTGAAAACTTGAGCCTAAGGTTTCGGCATAATGGGTACCCAAATTGATATCATATAATGAGGGGGTTTAGGGTGTCATAACAGTATCAATTTTATTGAAAATTTCCCAAGTCTCTAAAACACAACCTAAAGTGTGACAACCTATATACTTTTAGAGTGTGTGTGCAATGCATCAACAAGAAAATTGTTGTTGGAGGTCAAATTTTAAAAATTCGGGGAAATTCAGTAACAATTGAAAAACAGGCATACAGACTTGACATCACATGTAATGACTCAACCAAATATTGGAAATAGATAAAACCTTAAAGACATGAAATAAACTAGAAAATAATAAATCAAAATAAGAAGCGATAAATGGAAAGCGCTAAAGTTCCTCCCCCACACTTAAACCAAAAATTATCCTCAATGGTTAAGTAAGAAGTAGGAAAAGGAATAAGAACCTGATCAATGCTCGCCTCACTAGTTTCCTACATGCATTTTATAGATGTCAAGTGATAAATATCTTTATTTTATACAAACTCAAACAAAAGCAAAAACATTAAATTAAAACATGTGGGTTGCCTCCCACGCAACGCTTCTTTTAATGTTGATAGCTCGACGACTCAAGAGTGTCAACACTCATGGTGATTCTCTCGAGAATGCATCCTCAATCAAATTTTTAATTGTCTTTGGTTTACATGGCCACTTATCAGGCCATCTCACAAATCCCTCACCTTTTCTTTTATTTCTTCTATGGGGTGGTTCCTTCTTTTGAACTTGTGATGGTGGTTCTGGATCTATCTTGAGTATCATCTTTTCAAGTTTAGGCTTAGTTATTTCATTCACCACCTCAAAGTTTAACCTTCCCCTCTTAGAACTATTTATTTCCCTAGTTTCATGGTCCTCAAATTTTCACTTTTTATGCAGGACCTCAGGCATAGGTGCATTGATGTGGATATTTTTCAATACCACCACATACGTTTTGGATTGGGAATCTATCTTGGCTTCCACAAACCTTTGTGGGAAATGAATTGGTGGGGTATAGGGAGGAGGAACAACGTAGGTGTTTTCTTATCTACCTCCTGGATAACCTCCCTTTTGGATGACATTGGTGTATTTTTTTTTAATCTCTACTCTTTTCTCACCGAAACTCTTCTCAACATCATTATTACTCTCTTCAACCTCATTATCACTCTCCTTAGGATTTTTGATTTGTTTTTCATTACTGGTTGTTACAACATCCACATGCTCCTCAGGGATGGGTCCTAGAGGTTTTTGTTCAAGCAAGGATATTTGAGTCTCCAAGGCCATATTGTGAGTCGCGAGGGACTCAACCATATTGTTCAGCTGCCTAAGGGTTTCAATATTATGGAGACTTTGTTTTCTAAATTCTTCTTTTTGGACAGCTTGTGTCTCTATATAGTGTCCTACCATAGATTCTAGCCTAGAGTGAGTCAACATCACATTGAAATCCTCCATTGATGTTTCAAGGTTTAAATTATGGGACTCATGCGGTTCCTCGTAGTGAGTTAACGTCGCATTTTGTGTCTCCACATAGCGCTCCATCATCATAAGTTCTAGCCTAGAGTGAGTTAGTGTCGCAGTGAGATCCTCCATTAATGTGTCAAGAGTGGAATTTATGGATTCTTGCAACTCCTCAAAATATTGGGCGTGGAAATTTTAGAGGAAATTTGGTTGAGGATAAGTTAGCGACGCATTGGAATCCTCAATAAATGTTTCGAGATTAGATTTATGGGATTCTTGCGACTCCTTAAAATATTAGGCGTGGTGATTGTAGAGGAGATTTGGTTGAGGATAAGTTAGCGTCACATTGAAATCCTCAAATAATGTTTCGAGATCAGATTTATGGGATTCTTGCGACTCCTCAAAATATTGGGATTGGTTTTTGTAGAGGTAATTTTGGTGAGAGTGAGTTAGTGACGCATTAAAATCCTGCATTAGTATTTCGATGTAGAATTTAGGGATTCTTGTGATTCCTCAAAATACTGAGAATGGGAGTTGTAGAAAAATTTGGGTGATACATAATGTAATACGGTGGGATAATTGACTTTTGGTTTTGCATTTTATCGCAAATGTTGTGGATGGCAAGTGTCTCCCTCGACTTTTCTTTTATCCAATAAGGAAAGGGTGAAAAGAATAGGAAAGACCTTCGAGATATTTTCTGAGTTCGGGGGGTAGGTTATGAAAAGGGAAAGTGTTATCATCCTTTTCATCCGTAGTTATCTACGGGCTCTTAATCGCTAGCTCACCTTGTTTGAAAATGCTTTGGTGTGTATGTTTGAAAATATTTTAAAAAATGCCTAAGTACGGAAACTTTGTAATGATTCTCGTAAAAGTTAAAAATGCATTCAAAGTGTTTGTGAAAAATATGTTTTGTTTTTTGTGTGAGCAAGTGATCACGAGCTATCTACCTACTCAAAAGTCTTTCATGTTATTTTCCTCCTCCTTAGATAGTGTTATCCGTACCATTAGTTAGTAGGAAACCCTATCTTTGGATGTGAAAGGACATACGAGGGTCATCATACAGTCATTGAAGGCAACTTGTAAGGTTGCTTTAGCAATTTTATCGTAAGGGACTATATTGTTTACCAAATGCAGCATCGAAGGGTCATCAAGGGACTACAATCTTTTGTATTGGAGGGACTTTACTAAAGCGTCCCCTCGTTCGAGAGACATGATTGTTTTATTCGAAGGCAACAAGTGAAGTTACCTTAGAGGTGACTGTGTGAAAAGTTTATTGAATTAAGTTATTTTATCTTGATTAGGGTTATCTAACAGTTGATTTTAGATCTTGCCATACATGCCCTACTTACTAGCAATTATAAAGAAAGAAGTAAATGCAGAAAATAAAGATCCTACGCTATTAAAAAGCTTCGAGAAAGGGGGTACAAACCACAAAATTATGGGAAAGAAAGAAAATAAAACCCTAATTAAAACTATTACAACCCTTTAGCAGTTACATAATTCAGAAAAAAACTATATGCAAAAATAATAAAGGTGCACGAAGATTGTAAAATAAGAGGAAAATTGTTTGATGAAAAAAACGTGATGATTAACCTAAAGTCTAATTGATTTTAATTAAAACAAAGTTAGGTAATTAAACTAGGTAGACACTAAAATCTAGGTTGATTTTAATGAATAGAAAAAACCTAAAAATCAAATTAGGGATTATTAATAAAAACCTAAAAACCTAAATTAAGGTTAATTAAATAAACCTAAAATTGATTAAATTTAAAAACCTAAAATTAATTATTTGAGTTTATTAAGAAAGAAATCAAAGGTTTATGAAGAATGTTAGGATTTATGAAAAAGGTTTTGTTAATTTGAAGAAAAAGAATGAGGGAATGAGTTATAAGAATAGAGAATTAAAGTAAAAGATAAACCAATAGGGGTGGTTGTTGAACCCACACCCTCAAGACCTTCATGCAGCATGCATACCACCAGGCCAAGTGTGTGCTTGTGTCTAGGATACGCCTCTAACACGCTTTGTAATCAACATGCAAAAATGTGAAAAAATTAGAGAAAAAAGTGTCAAATAGATGGATCGAACCCAGGCCCTCTGAGACTAATTCCTTGTTGCGTGCGCTTCTACCCCTGAGGCAGCTATACATCCGTTATATAAACTGAAATGATTAATATATAATATAAATTTGATTTCCTTGACCGGAGAGGCACAAGAACCCTAGCTCTGATCGTCTTCTCCGGCTGTCCTTTTTGTACCACCTACAAAATAAATGCCATTAGGTAGCAAATAATACCCTACCCCCCTAAATTGAGGGCTACGAATTCAATGGTGCTCTTATTTTGGACTGAAAAGGCCTGGTTTAAGGGCTAGGATGAAAACGATGCAAATCGGTGCAATCATGGAATTCTTTGTTTCAGTGTGCATTGGACCATTACGATGGTCCAGACCTGTTCAAATGTAACTCACAAGCACATTAATAATAACAATATGACTTAAAACGATGCGAAATTTAAGATATGAAATTTGCAAAACTATGCAATCGGATATGCATGGTATGGAGTTTTCATGCATTTTTGACCCTCAAAATCAATCTAACCATACTCTGCAGTGTTGTTAGGAGTGAATGGAATGGAAATCTTGTAGTGAAAGGGTTTGAAACAAGGATTTCAAGACTTAGGGTTCTTGAAAAAAAGTTTGCTATTTTTTGACAATATTGAGAGGCAAGGGTTTCGTGTGTAAGGGTTCTTGTCTTGATGTCTGAATATATAGAGAAAATTAGGGCAAAAACAAATGGACTTGGACCTTATATAATAAGATATGATTTTATCTTATTTATTTTGTATTATTAATGAACTAAATAAAAAATAAAAATAAATAAAAATAAAAAGGATCTAGGGGTATTAGAACAGGGTTTGAGGTGTATGAAGAGTATAATATATGTTTGGACTCTTAAACCATGGCCCAATAGCCCAAAATATCAAGCTTGCTCATTTTGACCTTCATGCATTTGCTCAAAATTTCCCAACTTTCAATGTTCATAACTCACTAAATTTTTATCTTTTGAAGGTGATCTTAGACTTTTGGGAAAGCCCAAGATGTCCTTTACAACCTCTTTGTTAATAAATTTTTCTTTAGAATAATTTATCTTGATGTAAGTAGCCTTGACAAAAAGTGTCTTTTTGTCGACTTTTGAAATGACCTGTAATGTATTGGCTTATATTTCTCAAATGATGCATTTCTGGACTTCAGCTTAGAGAGACAAAGTTGTAAAGAATTTAATTTCCTTAAAAATGGGCTTTGGTTAGGGAAAAGTTGATAAAGCATGTGAGTGTTATATTTGGTCAAAGTTCAGTTGACTTCTCCTAAGGAAACCCTAATTTGGAAACTTTTGACTTTTGATGATTTGAGAACTTTTCTTGAGGAATCATGATCAACCCTTGATCAAATGATGAATATCACTTCAAAATGTTGATTTTGACCAAAAATCTTGAGGTTTGACTCTATGTTGACCATAATTGACTTTTTACCCAATATAGTTGATTTCCAGTCATCTGAGCAATTGATTGGGAAAACTTGTGATGCAAGGCTCGAAACTTGACATGAGCATCCTTGAATACATATGGGGACCCAAGAAAACCACTTGAGACCTTGGAAACTCAATCTTCCTTGAGAAATACCAAAACCTAGTTGTGGACCCGTTGTTGAGGAGGAGAATTTGTATAATCAATTCTTGAGCTACCTTGAGCATTTGAGGACCTTTTGAGAATGTATTGAAGAAAAATGGGAGGGAAAATTTTAGGGTACAACAACTTACCCTATTCAATATTCTTAAACCTGAATAGTTAGATTGGTATTCCTTCCATTTGTGACTTGAAGGTAAAAGATGATTGAACACTTAAGTGCCTAGAAATTTGCACTCACCTGTGCACGAAGTAACACTGTTGGTTGATTATACCGGGAATGGGCTTAAAGATGCCATTTGGAGAGGTGATTGAGAGTCATCAGAGATGGGCTTATAGATGCCATCCAGAGTAACTAATGATAGGAATATCAGAATAAAGCTACGTCTGACTTTGTCTTAGAAGATGTATTTGGAATGAGTCTACGTCCAACTTTGTCTAAAAGAATATCAGAGCGAATCCACGCTTGATTTTATCTGAATGATGTATTAGAATGAGTTTATGCTCAACTTTGTCTAGAAGATACGTTTGGAATGAGTCTAGGTATGACTTTGTCCAAAAAGAAATATCAAAATAAATTTACGCTTGATTTTATTCGAATGATATACTAGAATGAGTTTACGCTCGACTTTGTCTAGAAGATACGTTTGGAATGAGTCTACACCTGACTTTGTCCAAAAAGAATATCAGAATAAATCTACGCTTGATTTTGTCTGAGTTAGAAGATGTCTACGCCCGACTTCAACTATAAGAGGTATTGGAAAGAGTCTACACATGACTTTTTTCCAAAGGAGTTTCAGAAGGAATCTATGCTTGATTTCATCTGAACTAGAAGATGTCTACCCCTGACTTCGACTAGAAGAGATATTTTTCAGAATGAATCTCTGAGGAAAGTGCTTAAGTATCTACTTGTCAGATTTAGTCTCTGAGGGAAATACTTGTCAGAATTCAGTTTCAGAAGGAAATTTTCTAGTCATATAGATAGTTGCTTTGTCCTATTTTAGGAATTACTACACGACCTGTTAGAAAATTGTTGGCGATGTTCGTCTGTTTGTAGACTTTACCTGAAAAGATAAAGAGTTAATTGTATGCAATGCCATGATGTATGAAATGCATTATATAATGATGTTCTCAAAGTAAATGAGAGTGTGATGTATGCGTTTTGTATGCATGTGCTATGATAAATGATGTATGCACGTGAGCTGTCATTGAAGGGTACCGATAGCTTTGTATAACATTTTCGATTTAGAAAATAAATCTCGGACTACTGCTGGGGATAGAGAGATTAATTCTTTAATCTTGTTTAGGATGCCATCCGCTGGGGATTCCTGCTTTCTGTTTGAGGAAACTCCACTGGGGAATGTTGATTTCTGCTTGGGGAGAAGAGCTCAAGAACATTTGTCATTTATCACTAAAATGGGGAGTTTAATTCTTATATACCATGAATGGGGATAAAAGAGATGGAAAATCTTTCGAGGTGCAGTCTGACTGAGTTTTCAATATGGATGTCGACTCGTCTGGGGAGGATAAATCATTGGTCGATTTAAACTGATCCAGTAGAGGTCTAAAATGGTCTTTAACTGGATATCGAATCAGCATAAATCTTAGGATCAATTTAACTGAACCAGAGAAAGTGTCTACCGGAAACAAATCAGGATAAATCATTGGTCGATTTAAAGTGAACCAACAGAGGTCTTAAGTGTTCTTTAGCTGGATATCGAATTAGCATAAATCTTAGGATCAATTTAAATGAACCAGAGAAAGTGTCTACCAGAAACAAATTAGGATAAATCATTGGGTGATTTAAACTGAACCAGCAGAGGTCTTGAATGGTGTTTAACTGGATATTGAATCAGCATAAATCTTAGGATCAATTTAACTAAACTAGAGAAAATGTCTATCGAAAACAAATTGAGATAAATCATTGGTCGATTTAAACTGAAGCAGTAAAGGTCTTAAATGGTCTTTAACTGGATATCGAATTAGCATAAATGTTAGGATCGATTTAACTGAACCAGAGAAAGTGTCTACCGGAAACAAATCAGGATAAATCATTAGTTGATTTAAACTGAACCAGTAGAGGTCTTGTGAAGGAAATGTTTGTTGTTAATGGTATTCATCTTGGCGACTGATATTTCCTGAAAAGGTAAAGAATTAGTTGTATGCAATGTCATGATGTATAAAATGCATTGCGTGATAATGTTCTCAAAATAAAGGAGATTGTGCTATATGTGTTTCTTATGCATATGTTATAATGTATGAATGTTTGTTGAAGTGTATCTTCATTTTTTTGGGAAGCTAAATCTCAGACTACTACTTGGGAATTTTGGGAAGTTAAACCTCGAACTACTGCTGGGGACAGAGAGTATGTGTATCTTCAATTGTCTGGAATACTTCCACTAGGGATCCATGTTTGTTGTTTGAGGAAACTCTACAGGGGATGTACTGACTTTTTTTTGAGGAAACTCTGTTAGGGAATGTTGATTTCTACTTGAGGAGTAGAGTTTTAGGAGTCTTGTTTGTCCATTGCTCTACTGGGGAATTTAATTCTTATATACCCTGACTGGGGATAAAAGAGATGATTAAACTTCCGATTTGTCTGGGGACAGTAAAGCTAACTATTATTCGGGTCAGATTCTAGGTTTTACAGCAACTCTCTAGGGATAGTATCAACTTTACTGGAGAAGAGGAGTTCTTGTCACTGACGTGTAGTGGTCTGAGAAATAGACTCAAGCTGGGGAGATTGTACTCTGTCTGGGAAATAAACCTTGTTGAGGAAGATATTCTGGAGATTTCATTGGGGAAACAAATTCTTCTAGGGAGGAGCTTTGCAAGGTTTCTCTTTCGATTTTGGAAGACCAAACTCGGCTGGGAAAGAGAATTTCCGGAGATATGCTAATTGGAACTCTGAAAGGGAATTATGGAGAATTTACTCTGTGGGGGATAATCTCATATAGGTGGCTCTGGAGAATTTACTAGGGATCCCCTTATGAAAGGGATTCTGTGGGGATTTATGGACAGCATAAGTGGCATCCTGGCTCTTTGAGTAAATACTTATTCCTATTCTTAGGCGTATATTTGTTAATAGTTAATCATGTTCATATGCATATGTCCATTTAATTTTAGTCATTGGACGTTTTTGCAATCAAAACCGAAAAAACAAAATGTTTTCACTTTAAAATATATTTGTATTGATTATTTGCCTATAAATAGGCGTTTTTGTACAAAGAGACAGAAATACAAGTAAGATGAAGTCGCCGTGAAATGAAAAGAATACAAAGTGAAGACAGATATAAATGACCATATGGAAGTGATCTCATTGGGTTCCAACTCTTCTATTGCCCCTATGTCTTCGAACATCATCCCTTGCCATCGGAAGAAGTTGATTGAACTGATCTTGTACCATTTGTCCTTTTGACCTTGGCAATAAAGCTGGCTGTAGTGATCCAACGGGACATATTCGTACGCTTTAATCCCTAACTTTTTCCTGGACCTCCCTTTCGGGTTTTCGGTCCACTAGGATACCCTTTTTTGCCCAAGCCGCCCTTGTGAGTTTTCGACTTGCCGGGTGTACAATGTTTTATATATATCCCTAATTTTTGCCCGAACCCTTTGGTTCGCTGGGATTTTTGCCCGAACCCTTTGGTTCGCTGGGATGCCCTTATTTTTGTCTAGCGGGTTGTCCTTATGCGTGGTATTTTTTGACTATGTTCGTGTTCACATGGTGTAGGAAATCATCACCGGCCATAGTGGTTAACATCATAGCACCACCAGAGAAAACTTTCTTGACACCAAATGGCCCTTCATGGGTGGGAGTCCATTTTCCCCTGGGATCGCCTCGTGGTAGAATGACGCGTTTTATTACCAAGTCTCCAGCCTGGTATACTCGATGTTTGATCTTCTTGTTGAAAGCTTTGATCATGCGCTTCTAGTATATGTGACCATGACAGACGGCAACCAGTCTCTTCTTGTCAATCAAATTCAACTGATCTAACCTAGTCTGAATCCATTCGTCCTCGTCTAGGTCTGCTTCTTTCATAATCCTTAAGGAAGGAATCTGAACTTCGACAGGCGGGAGGACTTCCATGCCATAGACTAAAGAGAATGGGGTTTCCCCAGTCGATGTTCATGTCGAGGTACGATAGCCATGAAGTGAAAATGGTAGCATCTCATGCCATTCTTTATAGGTCACTACAATCTTTTGCACAATCTTCTTTATGTTCTTGTTAGCAGCTTCCACTGCACCATTCATCTTAGGTTTGTATGGAGAAGAGTTGTGATGCTTGATTTTGAATTGTGTGCTGAGTTCAGTAATCATAATATTGTTGAGGTTGGTACCGTTGTCAGTGATGATCCTTTCAGGGATGTCGTATCGACATACGAGGTTATGTTTGATGAACTTGGCTATAACATTCTTGGTAACATATGCAAATGAAGTCACTTCAACCCATTTGGTGAAATAGTCAATGGAAACAAGGATCAAATGATTCCCATTAGATGCAGCAGGCTTGATTTCTTTGATCATGTCAATGCCCCACATTGCGAATGGCCATGGAGCAGTCATGACATTTAAAGGTATTGGAGGCACGTGAACCTTGTAAGCATGAATCTGGCATTTATGGCAAGTCCTCGAGTGGTGGTGACAATCAGTTTCCATAGTCGAACAATAGTAACCAACTATCAGAATCTTCTTGGCCATAGTATGTCCACTGGAATGAGTTCTGAAGATACCTTCATGCATGTCCTCCATGATCTTCTCTGCCTCCTTCTTGTCCACACAGCGGAGCAGAGTTGAATCATGGTTGCGCTTCTACAAAATCACATTGCTTAGGAAGAACTTGGCTGAGAATCTCCACAGGAATTTATTGTCGTTTATTGTCGTTTATTGAACATCCCTCAGGATATTCTTGTGTTTCAAGGTACCTTTTCACCTCATAAATCCAAGGTTTTTCCTCATCAATGTCAATCTCACAACAGTGCGTCGGTTTGTTGAATCTTTCGATAGTAATTTTGGGAGCTTCATTGTTCCAATTGACCTTGAACATAGACGACATAGTTGCTAAGGCATCTTCCAACTGATTTTCTTCCCTCAGGATATGTTCAACAGTGACCTCTTCGAAGTAAGGGATCAAGGTGAGCACAAATTCTTTGTAAGGAATCTGGTTTGGATGTTTGGTATCACACTCTCCTTTAACTTGATTGATCACCCGAGCCGAGTCTCCATACATGCTCAAGAATTTTATTCTTAGGCCAATAGCAGCCTTAAGACCCAAGATGCATGCCTCATACTCGACCATGTTGTTTGTGCAGTCAAATCAAAGTCTGGTAGTCAAAGGTGTCAGGAAACCTTCGAGAGAAATGATCACAGCACCAATTCCATTACCCAATGCATTGGAAGCTCCATCAAAAACCATAGTCCATCGGGATCCTTGTTCAGGTCCTTCATATAGTCCAGGCTTTTCACAGTCGGTTATCAGCATGATATTGTCGTTCGGGAATTCAAAATTCATGGATTGATAGTCATCAACAGCTTGATGGGCTAAATGATCCTCCAGTATACTTCCTTTGATAGCTTTTTTTGTAGTGTATTGGATGACATATTCGGTCAAGATCATTTTCCATCTTGTTATTCGTCTGGAGAGAGTTGGCTTCTCGAAGATGTACTTGATGGGATCCATTTTAGATATCAAGAGAGTAGTACGAGTAAACAAATAATGTCTTAGTCGGTGAGCAGCCCATGCCAAAGTGCATCAAGTTTACTTGAGCAATGAATATTTTGTTTCACATTAGGTAAACTTTTTCCTAAGGTAGTATATCGCATGCTCTTTTCGACCATACTCGTCATGTTGGCCCAACACACACCCCATTGAATTTTCTAATATGGTCAAGTACATAATCAGAGATTGTCCTTCAACTAGAGGCATTAACATCGGAGGCTCTTGCAAGTATTCCTTTATTTTGTCAAAAGTTGTTTGGCAGTCTTCATTCCATCTAACTACTTGATCTTTCTTCAACAGTTTGAAGATTGCCTCACAAGTAGCAGTTAAGTGAGAGATGAATCGGGCAATGTAGTTGAGTCGACCTAAGAAACCACTGACTTCTTTATCAATACAAGGAGCTGGCATTTCTTGTATGGCTTTGAGTTTTGAAGGATCGACCTCAATACCTTCTCCACTGACAACAAAGCCTATGAGTTTTCCACACCTCACCCCGAAGGTGCATATGTTGGGATTCATCCTCAGCTTGTAATCTTCAACCTTTCAAATATCTTATGCAAATGATCAAGGTGTTCTTTCTCATTTTGGGATATTGCAATCATGGCATCAGCATAAACTTTTATCTCATGATGTATCATGTCATGAAATTGAGCTACCATAGCCCATTGATAAGTTGCGCCTGCATTCTTCAACCCAAAAGGCACGACCTTATAACAAAAGGTTCCCCACTGTGTGACGAAATTGGTTTTCTCCATGTCTTCAGGCGCCATTTTGATCTGGTTGTACCCATAAAAGCGGTCCATGAAGGAAAACACCTTATGTTGAGCAGTAATATCAACCAATACATCGATGTGTGGTAGTGGAAAATCATCTTTGGGGATCGCCCTATTTAAATCCCTATAGTCTTCACACATATGGATCTTACTGTCTTTCTTTGGGACTGGAACAACATTTGTGACCCATTGGGGATACAACGTTACTGCCAGGAAACCCGCATCGAACTACTTCATTACCTCAGTCTTGATCTTCTCAGACATATCTGGCCACATGCGACGAACCTTTTGCTTGATCGGAGGACAACATTCTTTCATTGGTAAACGATGAACTACAATATCAGTATCAAGCCATGGAATATCTTCATATGACCAAGCGAACACCTCAACATAGTCGTGCAACATCTGGACCAATCTTCTCTTGACACCTTCTTCCAGGTTAGCGCCAATCTTGACTTCTTTCTTATCTGCCTCAGTACCCAAGTTTACCACTTCAACTGGTTTTCTGTGCGGTTGAAAGGCCTTTTCCTCTTGTATATGGAGTCTGGCGAGTTCCCTAGGTATTTCACTATCCTCTTCACCTTTGTCTTCATCTTGATAGATTGGATTTTCTAAGTCATATATGGAAATAGCATAATCGTTGTCAATGAGATTCGGAGTGGATGTGGATCTGCAAATGTGTGTGTATGCATGTAAGGTCACATGGCTATTTGAAAATGCAGTAAAATAAAAGAAAGACAAGGAGCGCAAAATTTTGAATGCAAAATAGTCCAATATTTTCATTAAAATGAGCATATGATATATGAAAATGGAAAACCCTTAACAAATGGACCATTGTGCCCCGGGTAAGGCACATGGCTTAAATTCATTGTTTTAATGGAAATTACAGACAAATTTCTCAAAGTAATAAAAACATTAAATGGTCGTTACTCCAGGATAAAGGAGATTGGGATGAAGTCCTTGGTCTGCCAGTTGTTGAGTCTTCCACCAGCAGTTGGGTAGATCTAGTTGTCCCAATCACCATCACTGTCAGAGTCTTCAAGGGCATTAACTTCAAAGTTACTAATGCGGAGAGGTGGTTTCCCTGCACGAGCACGTCGAACCTTTTTTTGAGCTTTGGAAGTCAAGCCCAACACAAATTTGTCTGACTTGTATGGGATATCAGGAAGTTATCCCCAAATGGTACAACCCCAGTCTTCAACTACGGCACAAACATCTTTGAGAGAGGCTATTCTTGGTGTATCTTTAGCAGCTTTTGGAATGTCAGGAGTGGCTTTGGCAACAACAACCATTGGAGATACCACTTTGAATGCTTGACAAGGGGTCTCGATGAACCTTCCATCCATTTCAACGTGCTTGAATGAATTCAGATGACTAATCATAAACTCTTCTTCCCCACAGACGGTGACAATTTTCCCTTTGACCGGGTACTTCAGCTTTTGGTGTAATATGGAGGTAACCACACCTGCCCATATATCCATGGGCGTCCAAGCAGTCAAGAATAATTCAGGCAGATATCCATTACATAGAATGTTGAGTTGAATACTTAAGACCCAACCTTGATAAGGAGATCAACCTCTCTATGGACCATTCTCTTTGATCTGTCAAAAGCTCTCACCACGATGTCACTAGGTTTCAGCACTAAACCTTCACTGTCCAACCTATCCAGAGCACCTTTTGGTAAAACATTCAGGGAGGACCCAATATCTACTAACACATATGCTAAAGTGGTGCCTTTACACTCGATGGAAACATGCATAGCTTTTTTGTGATTCTTCCCCTCCGGGGTTAAATTTGCATCTGAAAATCCCAAACCATTGTCAGCAGTCAGACTCGCTACACAGCTTTCAAATTGGTCGCCTGTAGTTTCTTCTGGGACATGTAAGTTTTTTAGGAATTTTAACAAGGCTTGGGCATGTGCCTCGGAGCATAGCAACAAAGACAACATGGAAATCTTCGAGGGTGTCTGCCCTAAATGTTCCATTATCTTGTAGTCACTTTTTTGAATAATTTTTAAAATCTCCTCCATCTCTTGGGTAGATGGGTCCTCAACTGCAATATCGTTTATGGGCGCCTCCGTCTGAGAAGGCTTATTCATTTTTTCCCTTTCCTCGAGTATCAGCAATAGGTTTAACAGCGGTAATACAAATGGGTGTAGTAGTGGTTGTCGGAGGTGAAATATCTGGAGAGAAGATCCTCCCGGTCCTAGTAACTTTACATGATCTAGCAATGTTTGTAATGTCAGCAGTTTCGTCTTCGACAATCCATGAATCTTGTTTGATATCATGGTAGTACACTTCCGCCCCATAATTCCAGGGCACAGCCTTATCAGAAGAGTAGGGGACCGGCTCTGGTGTGGTGATAATTAATAGAGTTGTTTTAGGTTTAGTTGGGATCCTAATAGGACCTTTGGAGGTGACCCTAATAGGAGTGTTTGAGATAGTAATGATGGACATGTCTTCAAACTCTTGAGATACACTTTGGTTCGATCTTTTCACAGATGGAGTTTTTTCAAATAGAATCTCATGGCTATTCTCAGGTGTTGGACACCTTTCTTCAGCCATTCACAACCATTAACTTGTAAAGCACAATGGTAACAGTCTTCAAAACAACCTATAAAAACACCGACTTTTAGCAAATTCTTTTTAACAATCTTCAAAGGAGTGGTCAAATATTTGATGGAGGAAACAAAAGAGGCATCTTCAATAGCATTGACACCCTTACCATGATTACGCATGGCTGTGGTGATCACAATGGAAGTTGGTGGAGGATCAAATTCAATATTCTTATTATCAATCAGGTCTTGGATTTTGTTCTTCAGAGACCAACAGTCATTGGTATCATCTTCGGGACTATTTGAATGGTAAGCACATTTTGCATTGGGGTTATATTTTGGAGAAGTTGTGTTAGGGTTAGAAGGGATATATCATAGTGTTACCAAATTTGCCTTCAATAGTGTGATACGGTGGGAGAACTGACATGAAGGTTTTGCGTTTGATCGCAAATGTTGCGGTTAGCAAGAGTCGCCACCGACTTTTCTTTTATCCAAAAGGAAAGGTGAAAAAGCACAGGAAAGACCTTTGAGATTGTTTCTTGAGTTCGGGGGGTAGATTATGAAAAAGGAAGGTATTAGCACCCTTTTCATCCATGGTTTTCC
Source organism: Vicia faba (assembly GCA_948472305.1). Lineage (NCBI taxonomy): Eukaryota > Viridiplantae > Streptophyta > Magnoliopsida > Fabales > Fabaceae > Vicia > Vicia faba. The sequence goes on along the minus strand of OX451738.1, from coordinate 67,908,179 downwards.
ATGGGCTCTTAGTTACTTGCTAGATCACTTGCTTTTGTTTGAAATTGTGCTTAGTGTGGTTTTTTGAAAGTATTTTATAAAGAGGCCATTGTTTAGGCAATCTTTGTAATGATTCTCGTTCGTAGGAATGTATACAAAGATGTTGATCTTTTGGAAATGTTTTTAATTTTGTAAGATGTTTGAAAGTGTATGTGATTGTTTTTAAAATAGCAAGGATGTTTTGTTTTGAAATGAAGCAACTAATTAGGAGCATTCTACCTACTCAAAAGTCTTTCTTATTCATTTTCTTTTCCTTTGACGTTGTTGTCTTACCATTAATTTGGTAAGAAACCCTATCTTTGGATGTTAAACGGGACGGGCGTGGGTCATCGTATAGCCATGATTAGCAATGTTTGCAAGGCATATTAGCATTCTTTTTGAGGGACTAAGATCATTTTGTAAGGCAACTTTGAATAGCGTCATCGAGGGACTATGATATTGTATATGTTTATTTTTGCTAAGATACCTTACATGCGTAATATGGCTATTTTGTATAAGGCAGCCAAGTGGATTTCACCCTAGGGGTGCTTGTGTGCAAGTGTGTCATTTTCATGCTTGTTTTTGTCTTGGATTAGGGTTTTCTATTTGATTGCTTTTATCTTCCCATACAAACCCTAATTACTAGCATGTTATGTAAAAGCGATAAATTGCGAGATTTAAAGTTACTACGCTATTACAACATTTATGGGAGGGGGTATACAATTTATGAATGGGGATTGCAATAATATAAACCTAATTAATCTATTACAACCAAATTGAATATCGTACAAATAGTTGAAGAAATATATAAAGTACAAATGCAAATTGAAAGAAAAGATTTTTGTGTTTGGATTTCTTGTATGAATGAGGTTTTAACCTAGACCTAATTAGAGAAAAAGTAATTAACTTAAGTTAATTAAGAAAAGAAATTAATTAAGAAAAGATTTTAATTAAGAAAAGATTTTTTGAATGAAACCCTAAATCTATTTTAGTTGATTAAAGGAAAATAAGTTTAAGGAAAAAGTATTTTTATATTTTTGTCTTGAAAATAGTATGTGGTGTTATGAAATATTTTTGGTCTTTTTTATATTAAAATAAATATATTTAGATAAATAATAATCTAGTTTTAATTTAATTTACAAGGAAATTAATAAAAGATAAATAAAGTATAATGAGTAAAATAATTTTTTTATGTGGAAAAATATTTAAATTATGTCAAAATATAAATCTATCATTTTTATACTTTATATGATTTTTTTGATATTTTAGAAAATATATTTAAAAGAAAAAAATAAAATAAATAAGTGAGTAAAAATAAATGGGCCAGGGGGTGCCAAAAGTAGGCAGGGAAGTATGCTAGCAAAAATAAAAAATGTCAGGCCTAAAGGGCCAAGCTCCTGCAAAGAAGATGTTAGAAAAATTAGAAGATAAAAAAATGAAAAAAATGTAAAAGAAGGGTTCACATTGGTTCGAATCCCCGCCCTTTAGGTAACACGTGCCTTAGTACACGCGCGCTTGCCACTGGGGTGGCTGTTTCATCCGGTCATATAATCAAAGCATAAATATATATTAGAAACTGCTTTCTAAAGGCAACTTCGTCTTCAACCTTGAACCTAGCTGGACCACCTGTATCTTCCACATTTCTCCACAAAAATGGAAAGTTCAAACATGAAAGTTGTAGTGTTTCTTCCCACAAATTCAACCATATAACTTATGTATGCTAAATGTCAAAGATAAAAACTAATTTTGCTGGCCCTAAATTGAAACCTAATTTTCTCAGAAATTTCAAATCTAAAATTCTCTATACACAGTCAATATAAATGGAAACTATGAACATGGTTAGCTTTAGAGCAAGGATATCTACATTTTGTTTTCACAAATCAGGACCAAATGATGCTTGTATGAAGAGATAAAAGTTTGAAATTTTACCTCTTACAACTGGAGTCATGAATAGAGTTTGAGCAACTTTTGAGAAGGCTTGAGGATCTGTTTAGCTTGCTTGGACCTCCTTGAGTATATTCCAACTCTTACTCTGCCATGAAAGTCCTTGAATCTCTCTACTCAAGTCAACCTGCAAACTTGATATTTGAAAATGGTGGATGGTGATGGAGGATCTACAATCTTGAAACAGGGGTATGGATTGCTTTGGTATGATGTATAGACGGTGTCTGAGTGATTAGTTTTCAAAACGCACGAGTGGAAATGAAGATCATGAGTTTTGGTTCAAAACTGTGTGTTAATGGTATTCTTGAACAGGTTTTTGGTTTTTGAGTGTTTTAGGTAGTTTCAGGGCAATAGAATCCGTGTGTCCACTTGCAAATAGTGTGTATACTTATAAGCAAGAGGTTTTGAGGCTTGTCATAACTCAAAATTTGAAACTCACATGTTTTTGCTTGGTTACTTATTTTTGAAGTAAAGTTAACAAGCATGGTTTCAATGTGAAGTACAAGGCTTGTAGGGTGGCTGAAACCTTTAAACACACTCGTTCTGATTGTGTAGAGTGTGTTTATGCAGAAAGAACAAATGCAAGGCTCAATGCAAGCTGACTTTGCATAAAGCTTGCTTTTCTAAAATGGTAATGTCGCCTTTCTTCCCAAAATGGAATTATACTTGTACAATGAATTGAATGATTGGATTAAAGCTTCCAACAGCTATGAAAACATTTAATTATAGAGTGAAAGTCAAGTTAGAAGCCTGCAAAGTGATATTTGAATAGCATGCTTGAAGATTGGACCAAGTGTTCTTCACAAAATGGCTTGTAATCCAAGTGACAAAACACCAACTTCATCTCTTCGATTCTCCCTACTCAAGAATGATCTCAAGCAGTTCTTGGATATTTTGGAAGCTTGAAATTTTCTCTACAACTCATCTTTGAATTGCTTTTGAAGATTCCCCTTGGAACTATATGAAAAAGTGTCATGAAGTTAGGTGAAAAATCTGCCTAACTAGGGCAAAATTTCACTAAGTCTTTTTTAGTTCATGAGCATGTGTTCACAAAATTATAACTTGAGATCCAAGCATTTTTAGGAGAAGTTGTATGAAGAAAAGTTTTATATTTCATGGATATCTATAACTTTCATGTTGGGAGTTTCTCTTGAATCATCTTGCATCATAATGAAAAATTGCTCAAAGTTATGAAAAAATAAGAAATTTTCAACACTTGGAAAAATTTCTAAGTTTAGAAACGTTGACTTTTCAAAATGAAATATTGATTTCTTTATTTCTTGATGAATAAGTTTCATATTTTGACATGTTTTTATGGATTATGATCTTTGGCACTTGAATTTGACCAAAAAGTCAAAGTTTGACTTTTCAGTATACAGTTGACTGCAAAATTCATCTGTCAATCCAATGGATTTGAAATGTTTTGAATCATGTCATTAGGTTAAAATGATTCAATTGGACTATTAATATCATGCCTTAAACCAATTGATCATTTTCTAGGTCACAAATCAGAAATTGCCCTTTCCTATTCAAAACCCTAATTTTGACCATTTTGCCATTTTGATGACTTGATCAAATTTCTTGAGGAATTGTGGTCCAAACTTGATAAAATGATACATATGAGTTTAAAATGTTGGTGTGGATAAAAAATTATGATGTTTGACTGTAAATTGGCCATGGTTGACTTTCTCCCCAATACAGTTGATTTTTAGGTCAACTGTTCAATTGACTGATCAAAAGTGTGATCCAAGGCTTGAAACTTGATATGAGTGATCTTGGGGGTCCATAATAGTCCATGAAAGTCATATGAAGCATTGATAGTCCAAAAATCCTTGTGCAAACTCAAACCCTAATTTTGTTCATCAGTGCCTAAGGAGGTGTCTTGAGCTGATCAAACGCTAGTGCGGTCTTGAACCCAATGAGATCTTGTGAGAAAATTCTTGATAAGTGAGAGGGAAAATTTTGGGGTACAACAGTTGCCCCCGTTCAATCTTCTTAAGCCTGAAGAGTTAGATTGGCACGTTTTTCCAGTCGTGACTCGAAGGTGGAAGATGATTGGACACTTAGAGTGCCTAGAAATTTGCACTGGGTGATGTGATGGTTGAGGGAATGGGCTTAAAGATGCCATTTGGAGAGATGATAGAAAGATGTAGGAGATGGGCTTGAAGAGTCCATCCAAAAGTGATTGTTTGCATTGTAATTTGTAAGCTGAAAGAATGAGTATTATAATGGCGTCCGTGTCTGGAGCGTATCTGAACTGTATCTGGGAGCTGATTTTGAATGATTATCAGAATGGCATCCTTGTATGGAGCGTATCTTAACTGGAAGTTGAATCAGAATGGCATCTGTGTCTGGAGCGTATCTGTATTGGATCTGAAGACTGAATTTTGAATGAGTATCAGAATGGCATCCATGTCTGGAGCGTATCTGTACTGTATCTAAAAGTTGAATCTGAATAAGTATCAGAAAGGCATATGTATCTGGAGCGTATCTGAACTGTATCAAAAGAATGAGTCTGAATGAGTATTAGAATGGCATCCGTGTCTGGAGCGTATCTGAACTGTATCAAAAGATTGAGTCTGAATGAGTATCAGAATGGCATCCGTATCTAGAGCGTATCTGGAGCGTATATGAACTGTATCTGAAGACCTTGATTATTGTTAATGGTAGCTGTTTGATTAATCTTATCCTGAAAAGGGTAAAATGTTAGCTAAAATGCAATGTTTATGTTGTATGAAATGCATAGTATAATATATTCGTGTTATCAATGTTTATGATATATGGATGCAATGTATGTGTATGTGAGCTAGTTTGCTGCACTACTGTTGGATTGGGGAAAATAAATCCACAATTGTTGCTGAGGATATGGAGTATAAGTCTTCATGTTGTGAAGTCTAAGTGTTGATGAATTTCTGCTTAGAGAAATAAACTCTGTTGTAAAGGAAATGCCATGTACTGCTTATAAAATCCTATTGGGGAATCCTGAGAATTTTGACGACTTCTACTAGGGATTGATAATTGGAAGCTCATTCCGCTGGGAGTCAAACTGTAAATTGTGGGGGATTTATGTAAATAGCTTAGAGAGATTTCCCTACCTCTTAAAGCCATTAGTAATTGTCTTTTATTTTGTTTATTTGTAAACAGTAATTATGTTCAAATGCATATGTTCAACAATGAATCATTGGACGTTTTTGTAAACAAAACACCAGAGTAAACAAAAACAGATAGTTTTGCACTTTCAAAGAAATATATTTGTATTAACTTTGAGTAAGTATTTTTGTACAGTGAGACAAAGATTCTAGTAGGATAACACCGTCGTAAGAAAAAATGAAAATTTTAATACAAAGAAAAGATAGCTATGTGTATTAATCCCATGGGGTTCCCATTTTGCTATAGCCTTTGTATCTCTGAGTATCTGGTCTATTTGTTGCCTTGTCCGAAGATAATTGAATAGATCAAAACCTCTGAGTTTGTTAGTGGAAGCCAAAGCTTATCCGTAAAGTGATCCAATGGGACATAGTCATAGGCTTTAATTCCCTACCTTTTTCCTGGAACTCCCTTTCGGGTTTTCAGTCCACCGGGAAACCCTTTTTTGCCCAAGTTGCCCTTTCGGGTTTTCAACTTGTCGGGTGCACAAATTTGTTTTATCCCTAATTTTTGTCTGAACCTTTTTGGTTCGTCGGGATGCCCTTGTTTTTCTTAGGTATATCAACCTAACGGGTCTCTTATGCGTAGTATCTTTTGACTATGTTCGCGTTCACAGGATGCGGCAGGTCGTCACCATCCATGGTGGTCAAGATCATTGCCCCACTAGAGAAAATTTTTTTGATTACAAATAGTCCTTCGTAGGTAGGAGTCCATTTTCCACTGGGATCACCTTGTGGAAATATGATGCGTTTGATCACCAGATCTCCAAATTGATACACTTGGCGTATGACCTTTTTGCTGAAAGCCTTGATCATACGTTTTTTATACATTTGACCATGGCAAACAGCATTAAGTCTCTTCTCATCAATCAAGTTTAGTTGATCAAGTCGAGTCTGGATCTAATCGTCTTTGTTCAGCCTTGCATCCTTCATAATCCTCAGAGAGGGGATCTGGACCTTGATAGGCAAGACAGCTTCCATGCCGTAAACCAGAGAATAAGGTGTTGCCCCGGTTGATGTGCGAGCCGTGGTACGATACCCGTGGAGAGCGAATGGTAACATCACATGCCAGTCTTTGTATGTGACTGTCATTTTCTATATGATCTTTTTAATGTTTTTATTTATAACTTTGACAACACCATTCATCTTTGGTCGATAGGGAGAAGAATTATGATGCTGAATCTTGAATTGTTCGCACAAGGAAGTGATCATAGTGTTGTTGAGATTTGTACCATTGTCAGTGATGATCCTTTCTGGGATACCGTACCGGCAAATGAGATTTTGCTTGATGAATCGGGCGACAACGTTCTTGGTAATAGAAGCGAAAGAAGCTGCCTCCACCCACTTTTTAAAATAGTCAATGGCCACTAAGATGAAGCGGTGTCCATTGGAGGTTTTCGGCTTGATTTCCCCAATCATATCAATTCCCCACATAGCAAAAGTCCAAGGAGCCATTAAGACATTCATAGGAACCGGAGGTACGTGCACCTTGTCAGTTTAAATCTGACACTTATGGCAGGTTCGAGAGTGCTGATAGCAATTTGCTTCCATGGTGGACCAGTAATAGTCTGCCCGTAGGATTTTCTTTGCCATCATATGCCCACTGGATCGGGTTCCAAAAGTGCCTTCATGTAATTCAGCCATGATCCTTTCAGCTTCAACCTTATCTATGCATCAAAGTAACATAGAGTCATGGTTGCGTTTTTACAGGATGTCGTTACTAAGGAAGAACTTAGCAGAGAATCTCCTTAAGAACTTCTTATCATTGATTGAAGCTCCTTCTGGGTATTCTTAAGCCTCGAGATACTTCTTGACTTCGTGAAACCAAGGCTAGTCCACTACTTCTTCAGTATTAATCTCGTGATAGTGTACTGGTTTCTCCATTCGTTCGATGGTGATCTGGGGAGCCTCGTTATCCCAATTAAGTTTAAACATGGATGACATTGTGGCTAGAGCGTATGCTAGCTGATTTTCTTCTCGTGGGAAATGCTCGAAGGTAATCTTCTTAAAATGTGGTAGCAATGTCAAAACCTATTCTTTGTAAGGGATAAGGTTAGGGTGTTTGGTGTCCCATTCCCCTTTGATCTGACTGATAATCAAAGCTGAGTCTCCGAATACATCTAAGGATTTGATCCCCAAGTCTATGGCATCTTTTAGACCAAAGATGCACGCTTCGTATTCCTCCATGTTGTTTGTACAATTGAAGCAAAGTCTGGAAGTAAAGGGAGTATGAAACCCTTCCGGAGATATGAGTACAGCACCAATACCATTTCCGAGTGCATTGGATGCTCCGTCAAAGAACATGGTCCATCGGGATCCTTGTTCAGGTCCGTCATATGGCCTGAATTCTTCACAATTGTCTAATGTCATGATGTCTTCATCCGGAAATTCGAATTTCATGGACTGGTAGACTTCCACAGCTTGGTGAGCGAGGTAATCAGCTACTACACTGCCCTTTATAGCTTTCTGGGTAGTATATTGTATGTCGTACTCTGTTAGGATCATCTGCCATCTCGCTATACTCATAGAAAGAGCAGGCTTCTCGAAGATTTATTTTATCAGATCCAGTTTAGATATCAGCAAGGTAGTATGAGTCAGCATATACTGTCTTAGCCAGCGAGCAGCCCATGCCAGAGAGCAGCAAGTTATCTATAGAAGTGAATATCTTGTTTCACAGTCGGTAAACTTTTTGCTCAAGTAGTAAATAGCGTGCTCTTTTCGGCCAGACTCGTCATGCTGCCCCAATACACAGTCCATTGAGTTTTCTAAAACAGTTAGATACATGATCAATGGTCTTCCCTTGACTGGTGGCATCAACACAAGAGGCTCTTGTAAGTATTCTTTGATTTTGTCAAAAGCAACTTGGCACTCGTCGTTCCATTTGACTACTTGATCCTTCTTCAACAATTTGAAGTTTGGTTCACAAGTAGCTGTCAGATGAGAGATGAATCTGGAAATGTAGTTCAAATGCCCCAAGAATCCTCTGACTTCCTTCTTAGTACAAGGAGGAGGCATCTCTTGTATTGCTTTAACTTTGGCAGGATCGACCTCGATACCTTTGTTGCTGATGATAAAGCCTAGGAGCTTACCGGACCGTACCCCAAATGTTCATTTATTTGGATTCAACCTCAGTTTATACTTCTTCAGTCTTTCCAATAGTTCTTGTAGGTGATCAAGATGCTCTTCTTTTGTTTGAGATCTGGCTATCATATCGTCCATGTAGACCTCTATTTCATGATGTATCATGTCATGAAATAGAGCTACCATGGTACGCTGATAGGTTGCCCCAGCATTCTTTAGTCCGAATGGCATTACCTTGTAGCAGAATATACCCCATTGCATGACAAAGGTTGTTTTCTCCATGTCCTCAGGCGCCATTTTAATTTGGTTGTAACCTGAGAATCCGTCCATGAAGGAAAACACTTTGTGTTATGCCGTATTGTCAACTAGAATATCAATGTGGGGGAGTGGAAAATCATCCTTAGGGCTTTCCCTATTCAAATATTTGTAGTCCATACACATTCGCACCTTTACGTCCTTTTTGGGCACTGGAACAACATTGGCAACCCATTGGGGATAAGAGGTGACATCCAAGAATCCAGTGTTGAATTGCTTCATGGCCTCTGCTTTAATCTTTTGTGACATATTCGGCTTCATTCGACGAACCTTTTTCTTTACTGGCGGACAATCCTCTCTTGTAGGCAGACGATGTACCACAATATCTGCATCGATTCCTGGAATGTCTTCATACGACCAGGAAAAGACTTCGATATAATCGTGTAACAACTGAATCAGACGCTCCTTGACACTGGGTTCCATATTGGCACCCACCTTGACCTCTTTTTTATCTTCTTCGGTACCTAGGTTGATTGTATCCACAGGTTCCTCATGAGGTTGAATGGTTCTCTCTTCTTGCAGTAGTAGTCTGGTAAGTTCCCCTGGTACTTCACAATCTTCCTCACCTTCGTCTTTGGCTTGGTAGATTAGATTCTCAGAGTCACAAAAGGCCATAGCAGTATCGTTACCCATGGGATCCCAAATGGATGTATACCTGCATGGTGAGTGGGGGCGTGTGTAAGGGTATAGCTATCTTTGAAAGAAAGTAAAATGTAAAAGAAAAACAATGAGCATAAAATTTTGTATGCGAAAACATCCATGATTCATTGATGTCATATGAAAATGAGATAATAACCCTTACAAATGGACCATTGTGCCTCGGGTAAGACACAAATTTTTAAGAGTGTGAATTGTTTTGAATATTACAGATCCAACAAAGTGTAAAGACAAATTACTGTGGGATAAAAGTGATCGGGACAAAGTCTTTAGCCTCCCAATTGCTGAGCCCTTCATTGACAATTGGGAAGATCCAATCTTCCAGGTTGCAACCATCTTCACCATCTTCTACTGCGTTGACTTCACGGTTGCTGATCTTCAAGGGTGGTCCTCCAGCACGAGCATGATGTACAACCTTTTGAGCACTTGAAGTGAAACCTAGGCCAAACTTGTTAGACTTATATGGGATATCTAGAAGTTGTCCCCAAATAGTGCACCCACCTTCTTCTACCACTACTTTGGCATCCTTCAGAGATGACATCCAGAGTGGAGGCCTTGTAAACCTGAGACACAGCCTTGGTCACTGCCACATCTTGGGGGACCTCTTCAAAGTGTTGAAATGGAGTTTCAATGAATTCACCGTCTAATTCCATATATCTCAAGGAATTGAGATGGATGATCATGTATTCTTCCTCTCCATGAACCGTGATAATCTTCCCTTGAACTGGATACTTCAACATTTGGTGCAACGTAGAAGTAACAGTTCCAGCATTGTGGATCCATGGTTGGCCTAGAAAGCAGTAGTATGAAGGGAGGATGTCCATTACATAAAAAGTTGAATTGAAAGTTTGGGTTCTAACCTTTATGGAGATATCCATTTTCCCATGCACCATCCTTTTTGAGCCGTCAACAGCCCTTTACTATTTATGTTGCTTAGCTTTAATGTCAGTCCCTCGCAGTCAAGTCTATCAAGAGATTTTTTAGGTAATACATTCAGAGATAAGCCAGTGTCTACTAAAACATGAGCCAAAGTTGTGCCCCTATATTCCACTGAGACATGCAAGGCTTCGTTATGCTTCCTTCCCCTCGGCGTCAGATCAACATCTGAAAAACCTAAACCATTGTCCGCAGTTAGGCTGGCTAGCAGTCTTGAAACTGATTCGCAGATGTCTCTTGAGGTACATGGGCAGTTTTTAAGAACTTTACCAAGGCTTTTGCATGTGCCTCGGAACATAGTAGTAATGCCAGCATGGAGATTTTAGAGGGAGTTTGCCCCAGTTGTTCAACTATATCATAGTCGCTTCTCTTTATAATTTTTAGGATCTCCTCCATTTCTTTCTTGGAGGTCTCAGGGATGGTCAATGACTGAGCCTTCGTCCGGACAGGCTCAATAAGAATATTTTTTCCTCGAGTCTCGGTTAACTCGGCAGCAGGAGTGTTAGTAGGAATGATTACAGGGGTTGTAACAGCTTTTTCGTTTGGATTATTTGCAAAGATGATTATGGGTGTGGGAGTAACCTTTGGATCAGCCACAAGGATGATTACGGGTCCAGAAACTGCTTTTGGGGGAGCAATTTCTGGAGAAAAGATCCTACCACTTCGGGTAATTTTGCTAGTTCTTGCAATATTACTGATGTCGGAGGTCCCTTTCTCGGAGCTTGAATCTTCGGCGGCAGGCCAATCCTACTTGATACCATGGTAATAGACATCCCCTCCATAATTCCATGGTACGGTTTTGTCTGACGCATATGGGATTGGTCCAGGCATTGTGATTATTAAAGGAGTTGTTTTCGGAACTGATGTAATTCTAACGGGTCTTTTGGTGGAGACCCTGGAAGAATTGGCGGAAATGGTAATGATAGAAACATATTTAAAAGGAACAGGTGGAACATAAGTCTTCTCGAATAAAATTTATTTGTTATCTATTAGGCACTGAATGCCTTCTTTCAACAAAGGACAACTGGTTGGTGAGGATAAACAGAAATGGCAAACTTCATCATAGCCCGGGAACACACCGACCTTCAAAAAATTCATTTTAATAGTCATAAGTGGTGTCATGAGTTCATCAATTGAAGTAACAAACAATCCTTCTTCAATGGCATTGGTATTGTGGCCATGTCTGGGCATAGGGGCAGAAATGACATTTGGCTTTTCAGGCGCATCGAACTCAATTTCCAATGAGGTATTGTATTTTGTTCTTTAGAGCCCAACAGTTATTAGTATCGTGACCAGGACTTTCAGAGTGATATGCGCAACAGGCATTGGGATGATAATGAGGAGATATTGTATTAGGGTTTTTCGGAGCTTCTTTCAAGGTCACCAAGTTGGATCTTAGTAAATGCGGTAATACTTGAGACGGGGTCATGTTGATTCTGGTGAACTGCCTGACTGTCCTTTCCATCCTTGGTTGATTATTTCTTTGCTGATCAAACGTAGGCTTAGGAATCATAACAGCCCCCACCATTGGTCGGCGTTCGGCCCTATCTTGGTTTCTTTATGGATATACGAAAGCCACCTCTTTCTTTCTAATGAAAGGCTTCCTTACGGATGTAGAAAAAGATGTGTCTTTCTGAATCTTTCCATTCTTTATACCGGCTTCTATCCTCTCTCCGATCAATATTAGTTCAGTAATGCCTGCGGATGAACTTCCGATTAAATGATTGAAGAAGGAACTAGAAAAGATGCCCAAGAACATGTCTACCAATTCTCTCTCAGATAGAGGGGGGTTGAACTCTTCGAGCCAAATCTCTCCATTTTTGTGCATAGTCTTTGAAACCTTCATTGTAAACCATGGCCATACTCTAGAGTTGAGTACGGGTAGGCGCAAGATCAGAATTTTATTGGTATTTCTTGTAGAAGGTTGCATCAAGATCTTCCCAATTATGAATGTTGGCTCTTTCTAGTTGGTAAAACCAGTCAAGTTGAGTTCTAGACAGGCTGTCTTGGAAGAAGTTCACCCATAAGTCTTTATCAGCGGTATGGGGTTGGATTTTCCTCACATATGACCAAAGATGCACTTTAGGGCATGAGACTCCGTCATATTTGGCGAATATAGGTGCTTTGAATTTCAGAGGAATTACAATCCCCGACAGTAAACCCAATTCCTCAAAGTCCAAGCCAGGCACCTTTTGGATTTCCATCGCACTCAGCCGCTCCTCGAGATGTTTATACTTGTCATCAACTAGAGGGTATTGTTCTTCAGAGTAGTCCTATTCTTCCTCTTCCTCTTTCGATTCTAACGGGACAATTGTTTCCTTGCCTTTCCCCTCCTGATTGTCTTTTTCACCGGATGTTGTTGCAAAGTCTAAAGTCCTTCTCGTCTTCCCATGAAATCTTCTTCCCATGTTTAAGACTCTGGTTACCTTCTTTGTTTTCTTTTTCCTCTCTTCAGCCAGCAAAGTCTTCAATTCTTCTTGTCCCTTCCTTGACTAGGGTCAAGAGCAACTGCTGAAACTGTGTATTCTGAGCTTGGAGGTCTTTCACTGTTTGCTCGAGATACATCTTACTAAAATAAATAGTAGAGAGATGGGGAGACTTGTTGCAAAAAAGCTTATGTTATGATGAATGGTATATGCATATGCAATGTTTTCAAGGATTTCAAATATTCAAATTTGTTTTATACAAAAAGGAAACACATGTTATATTAATAAGATAAAGCTTGAGTACATCAATGCCCCTTGGGGAAAATAATACAAAAACTCTAAGATAGAAAGGTAGTGTGCATCCTCTTCGGTGCAATGTAGGCATTAAGAGTTTGCTCCTCATGAAGTAGCCTAGTGAGTTCCAAAACCTTCTTCTCGCTTGCGTAGAATTGGGCTTCGAAAGTACCTCGCTCCCCTTTGAGTTGTATCCAATCCCTTTGTAGGTGTTCAAAAGATGTGGGCATGTCAGGATGTAGGATAGTGTATGGAACATCTCCCTCCATGACAGGCTCAATGATTACCGGGAGAATGGAGGGGTAAGGCATCATAAGACTCTGAGCGCGAGTTCGTACCCATTTGAGGTAAGGCTCAAGAGATATGGAATTTTTATGCCCCAAAGTCTTGCTATCCACCTTGTTTAACATCATCCAAGCTCGGATAAATCTATGGAGAAGAATTTGACCGTCATTGTCGTAGTCAAATGTCAAACCTTGAATCAACATCTCGTGCGGGCCATCCCTTCGGGCATAACCAAATTGTCTTAAGGCTAAGCATGGTTTGTAGGTGATACCTCCCCTAATGCCAAGTAAAGGTACATTAGGTAATTCTCCACAACGGTCGACAATGCTAACATTCTCTTTGGATCGGGAGCACCAATGAATGTATGAATGTTTGAGCGTCATCAACCTTTGTGATCACCTTGAACCTTGATAATCCTTTAATACGGATTGGGGAAGATGCGAAATAAACCATCTTGCCAACAGAGGAGTGCAACACATAAGGACACCTCTTTTCCTCATTGTGCGAGTGTGAAAAGAGTGTAGGATATCTCCTAGCAATGTAGGAACCGGGTTGCAGGATATGAAGATTTTGACAGTGTTGACATCTATGAGTTGGTCAGGATTTAGAAACAAAACCATCCCATAGATGAGGAGAGCCAAAATTTCCTCAAAGGCTTTCAAGTCCAAGGAATTCCAACAATTTTGGGCTTTCTCAAATAGGAACTTTGCTAAGAAACCTTTGACACCACTCCTTGTTTCCCAATGAGTTGTGATATCAGATGAGTGCACGTATAGAGCTTGAGCAATATCTTCTGGCTTTGGGTCTCTTTCCGTACCGTTGAAAGGTAGTTGATTGAGAATGGTAATCCTTAAGAGTTTGGAGAATTCTTCCAAAGTAGGCACAAGTTCATAGTCGAGAAAGGTGAAGCAATGGTATAAAGGGTCAAAGAACTGAAAAAGCACCTTCATCATATCCTCATCTGTGTTGGAGGTGACCAAGTTGAGTAGGCGACCATGTCTCTCGGTAAATGGAGAGTTTTCAGGAATCCTTAAAGCTAGCTCCTTAAGCTGCGGAGGGATCCTTACAAGGTTGACTTGAATAGTTTTCCTGCAAAGTGAATCCATATCCTACAAAACAAGAACAAAGATGAATCCCAAAATCTTTGAAATGGTTAGTGGATGTATATGATGTTCATGATGTTCATGATGTTCATGATGTTATGTACAAGTATGCATATACAAACAAAACAAACAAATCCTTAGGTTTAGGCTTGCATGGAGTTTTATAGGTAAGTACCCTCTTGAAGTTTAGTTGGCTTAAACCTGTCCTAGTACTAGTAACTGTGTTCTAAGGAACTCAATATCACTGGATTGTTTCCTTGGTCATTGTTTCAGCATAATCCTCTTTGATGGCGACCGAAATATCCCAAGAAACCAAATCTCAATGAGTGTAGTATCGAGTATCTACCAACTTCAAACTGCACCAAAGTCGGTCATCTCACTACATCCTAAAGGCCAAGTTGGTCAAGTAAAGGTTCTAAAAGTTCATTAGTGCTTCATGGCATCACTCAGCGGCCACGTATTCTCTTTGATTAACTCAAAGGCTACCGATACCCACAAATATGTCGCACTAACATAGCTATTGCTTAGACCATGTCGGTATACCCCGCACAGTTTCCACAACGTATTGCTACTTACCTATAATGTATCCCAAAACCGGGTAGAGGATTCAAACCCAAACAAAGAACCATAATGTAAATCATACAAATCAAACAATGTAAGCAAATAAATGTGATATATCCCTAAGGTAACCCCACTTTTAGAATTGTCCCGAGCAGAGTCGCCAGTTCTGTAATACGGTGGGAGAACTAACTTGAAGATTTTTCATTTAATCGCAAATGTTGTGGTTAGCAAGAGTCACCACCGACTTTTCTTTTATCCAAAAGGAAAGGTGAAAAAGCACAGGAAAGACCTTTGAGATTGTTTCTTGAGTTCGGGGGGTAGATTATGAAAAAGGAAGGTATTAGCACCCTTTTCATCCATGGTTTTCCATGGGCTCTTAGTTACTTGCTAGATCACTTGCTTTTGTTTGAAATTGTGCTTAGTGTGGTTTTTTGAAAGTAGTTTGTAAAGAGGCCATTGTTTAGGCAATCTTTGTAATGATTCTCGTTCATAAGAATGTATACAAAGATGTTGATCTTTTGGAAATGTTTTTAATTTTGTAAGATGTTTGAAAGTGTATGTGATTGTTTTGAAAATAGCAAGGATGTTTTGTTTTGAAATGAAACAACTAATTAGGAGCATTGTACCTACTCAAAAGTCTTTCTTATTCATTTTCTTTTCCTTAGACGTTGTTGTCTTACCATTAATTTGGTAAGAAACCTTATCTTTGGATGTTAAACGAGATGGGCCTGGGTCATCGTATAGCCATGGTTAGAAATTTTTGCAAGGTATCTTAACATTATTTTTTAGGGACTAAGATCATTTTGTAAGGAAACTTTGAATAACGTCATCGAGGGTCTATGATTTTGTATTTGTTAATTTTTGCTAAGATACCTTACATGCGTAATATGGCCATTTTGAATAAGGAAACCAAGTGGATTTCACCCTAGGGGTGCTTGTGTGCAAGTGTTTCATTTTCATGCTTGTTTTTGTCTTGGATTAGGGATTTCTATTTGATTGCTTTTATCTTCCCATACAAACCCTAATTACTAGCATGTTATGTAAAAGCGATAAATTACGAGATTTATGGGAGGGGGTATAAAATTTATGAATGGGGATTGCAATAATATAAACCTAATTAATCTATTACAACCAAATTGAATATCGTACAAATAATTGAAGAAATATATAAAGTACAAATGCAAATTGAAAGAAAAGATTTTTGTGTTTGAATTTTTTGTATGAAGGAGGTTTTAACCTAGACCTAATTAAAGAAAAAGTAATTAACTTAAGTTAATTAAGAAAATTAATTAATTAAGAAAAGATTTTAATTAAGAAAAGATTTTTTGAATAAAACCCTAAATCTATTTTAGTTGATTAAAGGAAAATAAGTTTAAGGAAAAAGTATTTTTATATTTTTGTCTTGAAAATAGTATGTGGTGTTATGAAATATTTTTGGTCTTTTTTATATTAAAATAAATATATTTAGATAAATAATAATCTAATTTTAATTTAATTTACAAGGAAATTAATAAAAGATAAATAAAGTATAATGAATAAAATAATTTTTTTATGTGGAAAAATATTTAAATTATGTCAAAATATAAATCTATCATTTTTATACTTTTTATGATTTTTTTGGTATTTTAGAAAATATATTTAAAAGAAAAAAATAAAATAAATAAGTGAATAAAAATAAATGGGCCAGGGGGTGCAAAAAGTAGGCAGGGAAGTATGCTAGCAAAAATAAAAAATGACAGGCCCAAAGGGCCCAGCGCCTGCAAAGAAGATGTTAGAAAGATTAGAAGAAGAAAATGAAAAAAATGCAAAAGGGGGGTTCACATTGGTTCGAACTCTCGCCCTTTAGGTAACACATGCCTTAGTACGCGCGCGCTTGCCACTGGGATGGCTGTTTTATCTGGTCATATAATCAAAGCATAAATATATATTAGAAACTGCTTTCTAAAGGCAACTTTGTCTTCAACCTTGAGCCTATTCGGACCACCTGTATCTTCCTCATTTCTCCACAAAAATGGAAAGTTCAAACATGAAAGTTGTGGTGTTTCTTTCCACGAATTCAACCATATAACTTATGTATGCTAAATGTCAAAGATAAAAACTAATTTTGTTGGCCCTAAATTGAAACCTAATTTTCTCAAGAATTTCAAATCTAAAATTCTCTATACACAGACAATATAAATGGAAACTATGAACATGGTTAGCTTTAGAGCAAGGATATCTACATTTCGTTTTCATAAATCAGGACCAAATGATGCTTGTATGAAGAGATAGAAGTTTGAAATTTTACCTCTTACAGCTGGAGTCGTGAATGGAGTTTGAGAAACCTTTGAGAAGGCATGAGGATCTGTTTAGCTTGCCTGGACCTCCTTAAGTGTATTCCAACTCTTACTCTGCCTTGAAAGTCCATGAATCTCTCTACTCAAGTCAACCTGCAAGCTTGATATTTGAAAATGGTGGATGGTGATGGAGGAGATACAGTCTTGAAACATGGGTATGGATTTATTTTGTATGATTTATAGAAGGTGTCTGAGTGATTAGTTTTCAAAATGCACGAGTGGAAATAAATATCAAGAGTTTTGGTTCAAAACTGTGTGTTAATGGTATTCTTGAACAGGTTTTTGGTTTTTGAGTGTTTTAGGTAGTTTCAGGGCAATAGAATTCGTGTGTCCACTTGCAAATAGTGTGTATACTTATAAGCAAGATGTTTTGAGGCTTGTCATAACTCAGAATTTGAAACTCACATGTTTTTGCTTGTTTACATGTTTTTAAAGCAAAGTTAACAAGCATGGTTTCAATGTGAAGTACAAGGCTTGTAGGGTGGATGAGACCTTTAAACACACTTGTTTTGATTGTGTAGAGTGTGTTTATGCATAAATAACAAATGCAAGGCTCAATTCAAGCTGACTTTGCATAAAGCTTGCTTTTCTAAAATGGCAATGTTGCCTTTCTTCCCAAAATGGAATTATACTTGTACAATGCATTGAATGCTTGGATTAAAGCTTCCAACAGTTGTGAAAACATTTAATTATGGAGTGAAAGTCAAGTTAGAAGCCTTCAAAGTGATATTTGTACAGTATGCTTGAAGATTGGACCAAGTGTTCTTCACAAAATGGCTTGTAATCCAAGTGACAAAACACCAACTTCATCTCTTCGATTCTCCCTACTCAAGAACGATCTCAAGGAGTTCTTTAACATTTTGGAAAGCTTGCAATCTTATCTACAACTCATCTTTGAATTTCTTTTGAAGATTACCATTGTAACTATATGAAAAAGTGTCATGAAGTTAGGTCAAAAATCTGCCTAACTAGGGCAAAATTTCACTAAGTCTTTTTTAGTTCATGAGCATGTGTTCATAAAATTATAAATTGAGATCCAAGAATTTTTAGGATAAGTTTTGTGAATCAAAGTTTTATATTTCATGGATATCTACAACTTTCATGTTGGGAGTTTCTCTTGAATCATCTTGCATCATAATGGAAAAATTGCTCAAAGTTATGAAAAAATAAGAAATTTTCAACACTTGGAAAAATTTCTAAGTTTAGAAATTTTGACTTTTCAAAATGAAATCTTGATTTCTTGATGAATAAGTTTCATATTTTGACATGTTTTGATGGATTGTGATCTTTGGCACTTGAATATTTACCAAAAAGTCAAGGTTTGACTTTTCAGTATACAGTTGACTTTTTATCAGTTGACTGCAAAATTCATCTGTCAAACCAATGGATTTGCAATGTTTTGAATCATGTAATTGGGTCAAAATGATGCAATTGGACTCTTGATATCATTCCTTAAACCAATTGATCATTTTCTAGGTGAAAAATCAGAAATTGCCCTTTCCTAGTCAAAACCCTAATTTTGACCATTTTGCCCTTTTGATGACTTGATCAAATTTCTTGAGGAATTATGGTCCAAACTTGATAAAATGATAAATATGAGTTTAAAATATTGGTGTGGATCAGAAATTATGAAGTTTGACTGTAAATTGGCCATGGTTGACTTTCTTCCCAATACAGCTAATTTTTAGGTCAACTGTTCAATTGACTGATCAAAAGTGTGATTCAAGGCTTGAAACTTGAAATGAGTGATCTTGGGGGTCCATAATAGTCCATGAAAGTCATATGAAGCATAGATAGTCCAAAAATACTTGTGCAAACTCAAACCCTAATTTTGTTCATCAGTGCCTAAGGAGGTGTCTTGAGCTGATCAAACCCTAGTGCAGTCTTGAACCCAATGAGATCTTGTGAGCAAATTATTGATAAGTGAGAGGGAAAACTTTGGGGTACAACAAATAGGTGTTGGAGAGATTGAGATAAATGCATATTGATTCAAGTAAATTGTCTTCTCTGGGCATCCGACCTTTGTTGATTATTTTGTTGATGCAGCCATTGAGTTGGAGTTGGATTGGAAATCAATATTTCCCCCACTGAATGATGGAGGTCATTATTAGCACGGCTTCTTGATCCATACACGACATTAGTCTCATTTTTACCAATAAATGGTTTTTTCACAGCATTTGAGGTGGAGGCCATGGGTATCTTCCCGCTTTCAACCTTCTCACCAGTTAAGATCAATTCAGTAAATCTGAATGATGAACTTCCAATCAGTAAGTTGAAGGAAGGACCAATTAGTGTTCCCATAAACATGTCTACCAATTCTCTATCAGGTAAAGGTGGCTGCACCCTGCCAGCCAAGTCTCTCCATTTTTGGGCGTATTCCTTGAAGCCGTCATTTGAACCCATAGTCATACCTTGTAGTTGCACTCGAGTTGGTTTAAGATAAACGTTATATTGATATTGGCGGTAAAAGGCAGCAGCCAAATCCTCCCAAGTATGGATATTAGCCCCTTCCAATTGGTAAAACCACTCCAACTGCGTTCCCGATAGACTTTCTTAAAAAAGGTGCACCCATAGTTTCCTATCGGCGGTATGTGGATGGATCTTACGAATATAGGATCTTATATGAAGTTTCGGACAACAGATACCGTCATACTTGGAAAAAACGGGGATCTTGAATTTATGGGGGATGACTACCCCAGGTACCAAACCCAAGTTTCCAAAGTCCATGCCAGGTACAACTTGGATCTCTACAGCCTTTAGTATGTCTTCTAGTTGCTTATATTTTTGGTTATTCGGTGGGTATTGCTCATCAGAATAATCCTCGTCTTCAGAGATTTGATTATTTCCACCCCCAGAATGGGTGCTTCTAGCATCTTTGTCTTAATTATCATCCTCTTCAAAGGGAACCTCTTCAATTTGAACTTTTCGGGAAGGGCCTTTGAACCTCTTCCGCATGTTGATAACAACTTTCTTTTTGGTCTTCTTCTTTGTGACGAGAAGAGCCATCATTTCTTGTTGGCCTTTTGCCAAGTTGAGAAGAGTTTCTTGAAACTGAGAGTGTTGAGTTTGCAAGTCCTTGACAGTTTTACTGAGATCCATCTTATACTGAAATAAATAGTAGAGAGATGAGGAAACCTGTGTTGGAAAACCTGCTTATGATATGATGCATGTTATGCGAATGCAATGTTTTTGAGAACCTTTAAGATATTTAAATTTTCTTAACCAAAGAGGAAATAAAACATCAATTTTATTAATAAGCTCAAAGGTTACAAATGCCTCTTGGGGCTTACAATGGAAAAAAAACAAAAAGACAAAGTAAACTCCTAAAATAAAAGGCTTATGTATCCCACTGGCGCATCCTTTTTGGTGCAATGTAAGCATTCAGGCTTTGCTCTTCATGAAGTTGCCTTGTAATTTCCAAAACTTTCTTCTCACTTGCATAGAATCAAGCCTCAAAGGTGTCTCATTCCCCCTTGAGTTTGATCCACGATCTCTGAAATTCCTCGAGGACGATAGGCATGTTAGGTTGGAGAATGGTATGAGGAACATCCCTTTCGGCAATGGCCTCCACAACTATTGGTAGAATAGCAGGATATGGAATTATGAGACTTTGAGCATGAGCTCGTACCCATTTGAGATAAGGTTAAAGAGGGATGGAATTATTATGCCCCAAAGTCTTGCTATCAAAATTTCTCACCATCCCCCAAGCATGCACAAGCCTTCGATGATAACCTTAGACATCGCTCTCATAGGCGAATATAATTCTTTGAATGAATGCGTCATAGGGACCATCTCTTCGATCATAGCCAAACTACCGTAAGGCTAGAGAAGGGTTATAAGTAATACCTCCCCTAATGCCTAAGAGTGGAACATTAGGGAACCCCCCACAATGATAAATGATAGTAAAGTCTTCTTGAGATCGATATCACCAATGGATATCTGAATGAGAAAGTGACATCAACCTTTGAGACAACCTTAAGCCTTGCTCATTCTTAAATATTGATCGAGGAAGGTGCAAAATAAAACACCTAGCCAGCAAAGGTAAGAAACATATGAGGGTTCCTCGCTTCCTCATTGTGTGAGTATGAAGAGAGTGCAAAATGTCCCCAAGCAATGTAGGCATCGGGTTGCGAGTAAGGAAGATCCTGACAGCATTCACATCTATGAGTTGGTCAGGGTTAGGAAAGAGAACCAAATCGTAGATTAGAAGAGCCAAGATTTCTTCAAAAGCTTGTAAGTCCAAAACATCCAAAAACGAACGAGCCTTCTCCATCAGGAATTTAGCCAAAAAGCCTTTGACCCGGCTTCTTGTTTCCCAATAAGCTATAATGTCATAACTCTTAAAATTTAAGGCCTTGGCAATAACTTCAGGATTTGGAGTTTCCTCTAAACCGGTGAATGGTATTTGGTCAAGAACTGGTATTCCCAACAGTTGAGAGAATTCTTCCATTGTTGGCACTAATTGATAACCGGGAAAGGTGAAACAATGGTGTATAGGGTCGTAGAACCTAAAAAGCACCGTCATCATGTATTCTCCAAAGCTTGAGGTAACCAGATTGAGAATTCAACCATATCTTTTGGTGAACGGAGAATTTTCAGGAACCCTTGATGCTAACTCTTTGAGTTTAGGAGGCACTCTTACGAAATGGATTTGGATGGTATTTCTGTGAGCGGAAGTCATATCCTACAAAACAGAACAAAAATAAACCCCTAGGTCCTTAAAATGGTTAGTAAAATGCTATGGCATGATGTTATGACGTCATGAGCAAATAATAACACACAAAACAAAGAACACAATACCTTAGGCTTAGGCTTGCATAGGGTTTATTGGTAAGTACCCTCTTGAAGTTTAGTTGGTTCAACCTGTCCTAAAAAGTAATCGGGTTCTAGGAGCCTCAATATTACTGATCTTTCTTCATCAGGCATTGTTTTAGCTCAAGCATCCAAACAGCAGCCAAAATATCCTGAAAGTCCAATCTTAATGAGTGTAGTATCGAGTATCAACCAACTTCAGTCTGCACCAAATTCGGTTGACTCACTACTTTCTAATGTCCAAGTTGTCCAACTAAGGTTCTACGGTCAGTTAGTGCTTCATGACACCACACAGCAGCCCCGTATTCTCCTTGACTGGACTCAAGGGATACCCGTACCAATAAATGTGTCACACTAACGTAGAAATCATTTCAACCATGTCAGTATACCCCGCACAGTCCCCACGATATATTGCTACTTACCTAATATGCCCCCAAATTTGGGTGTAGGATTTTTACAAGTAACAAACCCAAGAATAACCCATAAATATAAAAGCAAATAAGTCAAACAAGTAATGCAATAAATGTGAAATAATCTCTAAGGTAACCCCACTTTTAAGTTAATCCCCAGCAGAGTCGTCAGTTCTGTGATACAGTGGGAGAACTGACTAAGGTATTTTACTTTCATCTCAATTGTTGCAGATAGCAAGAGTCTCCACCGAATTTTCTTTTATCCAATAAAATAAAGGGTGAAAAGAAAAGGAAATACCTTTTTGAGAATTTTCTTGAGTTCGGGGGGTAGGTTATGAAAAGGGAAGGAGTTAGCACCCTTTTCATCCATAGTTATCTACAGGCTCTTAGTTTCTAGCTCACTTTGAAATGCTTTTATAAATGTTTTTGTGTAAGTTTGAAAATATTTTGGAAATGCCTTTGTTTCGGAAAACTTTGTAATGATTCTCGTTTCGGCGAGAATGTATACAAAGTGTTGGTTTTGAAAATAGTTCAAAGAGATGTTTGTTTTTGGAAAGATGTTTTGAAAGTGTGATTATGGAAATGGTTTTAGTTTATGAGCAAGCAACTACGAGCGTTCTACCTACTCAAAAAGTATTAGTTCTTTTCCTCCTCCTTTAGATAGTATTATCTTACCATTAGTTAGGAAAATGTTTTTTGATGTTTCATTTAGAAAAAACGGTTTTATGGTGTTAGGTCATCTCCAAGCAGTGCAATATATCCAAAAATATAAAAAAAAAACTCAAAATTAGGAAATTTGGTGCTTGAGCTGACACGGGCCGTGTCAGTGGACATGGGCACCCGTGTCAGGACCTGTTCCTGGATTTTGTGCATGTTTTTCTTCCAGCCAAAATGACACAGGCCGTGTCGTGTGACATGGGCGCCCGTGTTAGCCTCTGTTGTGCTTGCTTTTGCACGTGTCTGAACTAGTTGAGTTGATAAGGGCCGTGTCGTGTGACACGAGCACCCGTGTCAGGACCTGTCTTTGGATTTTTGTTAAGTTTTCAACCCATCTAAGTTGACACGGGCCGTTTCTTGTGATACGAGCATTCCTGTCAGCCCCTAGCCTGGCTTATTTGCTAAGTAATGGCTTTGATCTGCCTAGTTGTATCTTTTTGGAAGCAAAAGCAAATGATGTATGGATAAAGATATTATAGTTTGAGAAATTTTACCCCTTGAAGCGAAAACTTTAGAACATGTACGGATGTTTTCAGGTGAAAAGTGTTGATTGATCGAGCTCCTTTGGACCTTTATGAAGTTGTTCCAATCCTCCCTTTGTGCTGAAAGTAGCTTAATCACTCTAACCAAGTCAAGTTGCAAAGTAACGTTTTTGAGTTTGGAAGATGGTGATAGTGATTTTACAGAAGTTGTTCTTGTATTTGAACAACTTCTATATGATGTATGTGAAGTATTTGGATGGTTTATTTTGGAAAAACTTCCAAGGTGGGAGAGGTTCAAAGATTTGGACTTCAAAGCTCAAAAGTGGAGGTTTTGTGAACAATTATGGTTTTTTGAGAGTATAGGGGTTTGAGGGCTTATTCATCTCCTCTTTATCTTGAAAATAAACTCTCTATTTATAGGCAAGATGTTTTAAGACAAGGGTTGATCAGATTTTGCAAGATCACATGTTGTGACTAGGTAGGATTGTACATGAGAGTTCATGACTTTTCATAGTTCCAATGTGGGCATGGCCTGTTTTTTAGGAGTGCTTTACAGGTTATAGATGGTGGCTTCTTGCTTTGATATTATGTATGTGCAGAAGAAACCATTAAGAGGCTCAAGGAGTTGACATTGTGATTAAAGCATGCTTTTCAAGAATGGCAATGGTGCCTTTGTGCCAAAAATGGAAAGATCACTTGGACAATGCTTAAACCAAATGGAACATAGCTCAAAGGTTTGTGTAAGCATTAAATTATGGTGATATTTGTAAGTTAGAAGACCTGTAACACA
Organism: Vicia faba; assembly: GCA_948472305.1. Taxonomy (NCBI): domain Eukaryota; kingdom Viridiplantae; phylum Streptophyta; class Magnoliopsida; order Fabales; family Fabaceae; genus Vicia; species Vicia faba. The sequence goes on along the minus strand of OX451738.1, from coordinate 67,883,866 downwards.
AGATTGTGCAGCATAACATGTATATTGGGTTATGTGTTCTTCAGCAAAATGACTTGTAGCTCGAGAATGGATGTCTAACTTCATGCCTTTAAATCTCCTAGATCAAGTATGATAAATTCATGCTCTTGGATGTTTTGGAAATCTAGAAACATTGCATACAACTTTCTTGTTAACCACTTTGGCTAAATAAAATTGGAACTTTATGAAATCTGGCCAAGAAGTTAGGACAAAAACTGATCAAAACCTATTGAAGATTTCTCTAAGTGTTAGATAAAAATGTCATGACTTCATGGGCTTATATCTTCAAATCTAAGCATTTTTTGGACATCAACCCTCTAATACAAAGTTGTAGAGTTCTTCAAGACCTACAAATTTCATGTTGAATATTTCCTTTGAATCATCTTGCATCTTGTTGAAAAAATGTCATGAAGTACTGAAATTATTAAGTGTAAAAAACACTTAAAAAATTTCTAAGCATTAGAAACTTTGACTTTTTATTGACTTTCTTGTCTTTATTGTCTTTCTTGATTTTTTTTGATGATCAGGTTTTATATTTTTATAGGTATTGATGAATTTGATCTTTGAAATTCAATATTGACCAAAAAAAGTCAAAGTTTGACTTTTTATGTATCGGTTGACTTTTCGTCAATTGATCAAAATTTCAACTATCAACCCTTTGATATTGAGAAATGATTCGAGCCATGAAATTAGGTCAACATGTTGTGTTTTAGTCCTTGTGATTGTGTTTCAAGCCATTAGGTCATGTATTAGGTCAAAAGTCGGTGATCTGTCGTTCTCAGTTAAAACTCTAATTTGGAGGCTCAGTGTTTTGGAGGTGAGCTTGTCTGATCAAAATCTTGAGAACCCTTAAGCATTTTAGATCTTTGGTGAGAAATATTTTGAGAAAATTGAGGGAAAATTTTGGGGTATAACATTGACGCAGAGGACCATGCCCGAAGACATCATCGAAGCTAGACGCATAAAAAAGGTATCCACTCACTATTTGATAGTGTCTGACAAACTGTATATGATGGGGAGATCTATGCCCATGCTGAGATTTGTAACAGAAGCAGAGGTTACCTTAGTAATGAGAGAAGTCCATGAAGGGGCATGTGGAAGCCACATCGGAGGAAGAGCCCTATCAGGGAAGATCCTTCGGGCCGGGTATTATTAGCCTCGAATGTTACAAGATTATGTTGAGTTTATGAGAAAGTGTGACGAATGCCAGGTATACTCACCACTTTTACACTCCCCGGCCGAGTTACTGCACTCCATCTTTTCTCCCATGGTCATTTTACCAATGGGGAGCAGACATACTGAGACCGTTCCCCATAGCACCCAGACAGTTGAAATTCCTTATTATAGTTGTCGACTACTTCATAAAATGGGTAGAATTAGAAGTCGTGGCATGCATCGCCACCGGAAGAGTACGACACTTCTATTGGAAAAATATCATTTGTAGGTTTGGCTTACCCCGAGTCATAGTATCCGACAATGGAACACAATTTTCAAGCTCATTCGTGGTGAAATTCTATGACGACCTGGGCATCCTAAAATGATTCACATCAGTTGAACACCCTCAGGCCAATGGACAAGCCGAAGCTACCAACAAAATCATCCTGACTGGAATGAAAAAGAAATTGGATGATGCAAAGGGCCTGTGGTCCGAGTACCTTCCAGACATCCTTTGGTTGTACCATACAACCCCTCCCTCCACCACCTGAGAAAAACCTTTTCAAATGGTGTACGGGGCGGATGCCATGATACCGACTGAGATCAACACCCCTAAATGGAGAAGGGAGCACTTTGACGAAGAATCCAACATAGACGACTTGAATAGTTCGTCCGACATGATGGATGCGGTCTGAGAAATGGCCGGGATCAGAGAGTTTATAGTCAAGAGCAGATTAGCTAAAAGGCTCAACATGAAAGTGAGGCAGAGAGGTTTTCAACCAGGAGAACTAGTACTCAATAAGATTATTGACCCTAAGAACAAGGGAAAGTTATCTCTGAACTGGGAAGGCCCATACCGGGTACTTCATAAGCTAAACAATGGGGCTCACAAATTGGAAACTTTGGACGGGGTAGAGATACCTAGGACATGGAATGTATCCAATCTCAGGCTTTACTTTAGCTAAAGCAATGTAATGAAATTGTTAACAAATATACAAGATTCACTCTTATCCCTTGCAAGGGCAAGGGTTTTAAATGAGGCACCCAAAGTGAAATAAAATATTTGTAACCAAAGTCCAAGCGCACTTGAAGCCTCTGGCATATCAGCTTTGACCAGGTAACATTAATAACACCTCTGGAGCGCACTCGAAGCTTCTCACAAACATGGTCAACCTTAACAAGGCTCTAGGACTACTCAGCCAACCTTATAAAAGGCTCTAACCCAGAAAAAATTCGAAGCACACTCGAAACCTCTTGCAAACTCGGTCAACCCTTCCAAGGCTCTAGACCTACTCGGCAAACCTTACATAGGCTTTGATCTAGAAAAAAGTTGAAGCACACTCGAAGCCTTTTGCAAACTCGGTTAACCTTTCAAAGGCTCTGGGCCTACTCGGCCAACCTTATAAAGGCTCTGATCTGGTAAAAAGTAGAAGCGCACTCGAAGCCTCTTGCGAACTCGGTCAACCTTGCCAAGGCTCTGGACCTACTCAGTCAACCTTACAAAGGCTCTGATACTGAAAAAGTACAAGCACACTCGAACCCTCTTACGAACTCGGTCAACCTTGCTAAGGCTCTAGACCTACTCAGTAAACCTTACAAAGGCTCTGATCTGACAAAAAGTTGAAGCGTACTCGAATCCTCTCTCAAACTCGATCAACCTCACCTTCAGGAAAAGAGGTTTTGATCCGTCAAAAAACCCAAATATGCTTAAAGCCTCGGGAATTAAGTCAATTAAGCCTTCGGACCTCTGACCGCATCCGTTAACACTCCCCTCATAAGGGTCAAGTAGAATTAATAAGCACTCTCCGCCATAAGGGTCCTAAACCATAACATTAACACTCCCCACATAAGGGTCGAGTGCAATAAATTGAAACTCCCCATATGAGGGTCGAGTATTCCAACATAAGGGAAATTTAAAGTTAACCGGATAGAGCCCACTGAGGTAATTCTGAAAATGCAAATAGTTCACCTAGGGCTCATTAAGCCCAATAGATGAAAGAGAAAATCCCAGAAAATAAATTAACTGCCAAGAGACTCAAATACCGAGCATGACCATGTTTTAAGAAGTACTCCTAACAGCATAAAATGACATGGAAAAGTTGCTAGAGCTCTTATAAATTAAAGATAATGCCCGACACTACATGATCGGACACGTTCAGCCCGATAGACTTTGCATTCGAGGGGCTTATGCATATGTTGGATTATCTTCAAAATCAACCAGATTATCTTCAAAACTATCTTCAAAACCAAAAACTCATAAAATAAATGCAAACGGAAAGCTAAGATCCAGATAAACAGAAAGCAACAGTTACATAAAGCCATAAAAAGGATGTCTGAAGTACAAAGCCCGGAGGCAATAGTTTAAAAGTAACCAAAAGGATGGAGAATCTCTCCTTACAAAAAATTACACAAATTCTTCCTTATCAAATTACTAACGAAAACACAAAAACATCAATCATTCGGGCCCTCTTTCCCATCACCATCATTGTTGGCATTTTCCCTGGAAAAAGGGTCTTCAGGATTCGGTTAAGGAGAAAGAGTCTTATCCACCTCTTTAAGATCTTTAAGGCGGCCATCCTGCACCACCTTAAAGTAGTTCATCTTCGATATGGCCAAGCCAGGGTGAAGACACAATATCTAATCCTTGGCTTGCTCAAAAGCCTCATCACCAGCAAAAAGAATCTCCACTTGAGACTTCCTAAGGGCCTCCCTCAGCTTATCAATGGTGATCTTCAGCTCTTCATTAGTGGCCTTCTCCACCTTCAACCTCTCATTGAGTTGGGTAAGAGAGGCTTTACTCTCAGACTCCAAAGTCTTCCTACGCTCTTTCTCCTTAGCCAAGCTTTGCTCCACACTGAATATCTTCTCAGACAGAACCTTTTAAGCCACCTTCAGTCAGTTTATCTCCTCCTTCAGCCTCTGCTATGTCTTCTAACAGTTATCACTCGAATCAAAGAGACCACGAGTCAAAACCGCACACCTCATGAGGTAAGATCCGAGATTCTAGGTTATCTTCTACCATCCTACAAACTTGACTTTATTAACGTCTTTAAAGGTGTTGAGGTGATCGAATTGAAAGCGAAGACCATCAAAGTTGTTGGACCAGAACTTAAACTCTTCAGAAGTATGATAATCCTCAGGTTCTCCCATTAGGGATGATATTTGCATACCAGCCTGACAAACATCGTCATTCATGAGGGTCTTCTACCTCTTCAGAATGTCATGTTGAACCTCCTCCTGAATGGTTGGTGTGATGCAGTGGGAGAACTGACTTGGGATTTTGCGTTTGTGTTTGCAAATGTTTCGGTTTAGTAAGAGTCGCCACCGACTTTTTATTTTATCCAAAGGAAAGGTCAAAAAGCACAGGAAAGACCTTTGAGATGTTTTCTTGGGTTCGGGGGGTATATTATGAAAAGGGAAGGTGCTAGCACCCTTTTCATCCATGGTTATCCATGGGCTCTTAGTTACTTGTTTAGATCACTTGCTTTTGCTTTTCCAATTGTTTGAAATGGTGCTTTGTGTGTGTGCTTTTAAAAATGTTTTGAAAAGAGGCCATCGTTGTGGCAACCTTTGTAATGATTCTTGTTTAAATATATACAAAGGTGTATTGTCTTTTGAAAATATTTCAATGTTTGAAAGTTTGTTTTGGGAAATTGTTTTGAAATTTGTGTTGTGAGGTGTGTTTGAAAATAGCAAGGATGTTTTGCAAGTTTTGATCAAGTAACTAAGAGTTGTCTACCCTATCTACTCAAAAGTATTTCCTACACATTTTTAACCTTTTTGACAGTGTTGTTTTACCATTGTATTTGGTAAACAACCTTGTATTTGGATGTTTAAACGAGACGGGCGTGGGTCATCGTATGACCATGATAGCAATAGTGCCAAGTATCTTAGCATGTTTAGGGATCAAGATCATTTTGTATAGGCAACCTTTTGATAGCTTCATCAAGGGACTATGATCTTTTGTTTTGTTTTGTTTTGCCAAGATACCTAGCATGCATACCATGGCCATTTGTTTAGGCAACCAAGTGGAGATACCTTAAGGGGTGTTTGAGTGCAAGTGTGTTTTATTGCATGCATGATTTTATCTTGAATTAGGATTTTCTATTTCATTGATTTTATCTTGCCATACATATCCTAATTACTAGCATTTACATCTGAAAGCAATAAAAATGTGGAAATGTAAAATCCTACGTTATTACAATATTTAGGGGGTGGGGGATACACACTTGTACATGGGGATGGTTCAACGAGAAAAATAGATAAAAAAAGGAAAATAACAAGGGGAAGAAAAAGAGAAAGAGAGAGAGGGCTAGCGCGCTGCTGAGAGGAAGTCAGAAGTTCTGACCCAGGCCTGCTGCAGGATATCAACCTGTTAGTGAAAATGTATGAGTCAGAACTTCTGACTCTGGTGCCCTGCAAAACAGAAACCTGTTAGTGGGAAGGTCAGAAGTTCTGACTCCCATGCGCTGCAAGACAGAAGTTTGTTAATGGGGAAGTCAGAAGTTCTGACCCTGCTGGAAACACAATAATTTTCAGAAGTTTTGATATTATTGATAGCAAAACAGGCCTCAGAAGTGCTGGCGTCAAAGTCAGATCTTGGTTTCCCCCTATGCTAGTCAGAACATCTGCAATTTTATTATTTTTCCACAAAACAGAAGGCATGTCTAGGACAGTCTCAGCAAGTGTCAAAGTGTTTCAGAAGACATAACCAAAAAGGTCACAGACAGGTTCTACACTGATTCACTTCCTACTTGAGCATTCAGAGGCATGAAAATCCTCAGAACACGTACAACAGCAACATGATATCTACATTGTGTTTATTGAGCATGCAAAGCTAATGATGCTTAGCAGTGTGATGAGAGTCACCAGGTGCTTACCTTGCTGTTGGAAGAAAATATGTGAATTGGAGCTAGCTTTAGCTCTGATGGTGTTCTGGACAGGTTCTTTTTAGAATGGGTGGATGGAGAAGATATATGTATGTATGGTCAGAAACGGTATGGGCGTTCTCTAGTCAGGAAGCAAATTGGGTATCAATGAAGTTTGGAGACAGGAAGTTCAAAGTTATGAAACACTAGGAATTTTGGCAGAGTTTCACAATGTTTTCTTGCTAGAGTTTTCTGTTCCTCTTCTAGCAATTTTTTTCTGGATTTTTTTGACCGGGCTTTTTTTAATGGACAATGGTGTCCTATTTATAGGAAAGGCTTTGTGAATTTTTAAACTTTAAATGGCGCCAATACTATGCAGTAGGGGTTAACTTGTTCTTGAAGGAAGTTCATGAAAAGTTGTGATGATGGACAACTTTTCAGCCTAGGTTGGAACAGTAAGCGAGGATTAAGGAGAAGTGACACCCATAGCCGAAAAGTGGCATATAGATCCATGCCTAAGCCTGCAAGAGGGTGTTACCATGCCACACATGGAGAGACCCCTTGGATGAATGCTCAAAAGTGGTTGTGAGCATTAATGAGCATTAAATGGTGATGAGATTTGTCAAAATCAGAAATCTTGTAACAGGAGATTCTGCATCATTACCTAAAACCCGAGCCAGCAGTTTTGCTTCACCAAAAAACAACGTAAACCAAGCTCTGACCTTGGCCTCTTGCTGCCTTAGCAAATTCTGAGAGTTTTCCAGACTTTCCAGCATGCTCCTTTGATCTGCCTCTGAAAACTCTGGACTTAGAGATTCTACTTCCGTATTATACCCAATTTGCTGATCCCATTACCTTCTGATCCCAGTACGTTCTGAAGGAGTTTCAGACTTTGTTTCCTTCTTTGCATTTCTCTAGCAAACACTGGTTGAACTTGCGTAACTGCTGAAAGAGCCATGTTCTGTTTAAAGATTACGTGCTGAACCACGTTTACAACCCCTAACTGAGTTGGTGTAGCTTCTGAAGAGCCACCTTCTGACTGAATGTTATGTGCTGAGCCAAGTTTGCAACTTCTGACCGTTTCTTCCTGGAGGTTGGTTCAGAAGTTCTGAAGTGCCATTTTTTTTAAACACTTTTTTTTTTAGAAAAAATTCTAAGTATTTAGAATTTTAACTTTTTCAAGGTAAAAATTTTGAATTTTGAGCTTGCAAATGACCATTTTGCTCTTGTAAATGGTTTACTTGGAAAGGAATGATAATTCAGGGCTTGGATTTGTTTAAGAGAAACTCTTAGAATTCAGGATGAATTCCTAAAAAAGAAAGAAAAGTCAAACAATTTTCTGCATTTTGAAGTATCTTTGTATTAACTTTGTGTAAGTATTTTTGTACAAAGGAGACAGACATCCTAGTAAGAGAATGTTGTTATAAAATTGAGAAAAATTTTATACAAAGAAAGATGGCTATGTGTAATAATTCCATAGGGTTCTCATTCTGCTATAGCCTTTGTAACTTTGAGTATCTTGTCCATTCGTTGCTTCGTCCGCAGATGATTGGATTGATCAGAAACCTGGAGCTTGTCCGTGAAGAGATTGTCCTTAAAGTGATTCGACGAAACATAGTCATACGCTTTAATTCCCTAACTTTTGCCTGGATCGCCCTTTCGGGTTTTCAATCCACCGGGAAACCCTTTTTTGCCCAAGTCGCCCTTTCGGGTTTTCAACTTGCCGGGTGTACAGATTTTTTTGTTTATCCCTAATTTTTGCTTGAGCTGCCCTTTCGGGTTTTCGATTCACCGGGATGCCCATTTTTGCCCAAGTCGCCCTTTCGGGTTTTCAACTTGTCGGGTCGTTTATGCGTAGTATCTTTTGACTATGTCTGTGTTCGCAAGATACGGCAGATCATCACCGTCCATGGTGGTTAGAATCATAGCCCCACCAGAAAAGATGTTTTTTATCACAAATGGTCCTTCGTAAGTAGGAGTCCATTTTCCCCTGGGATCACTTTGTGGAAAGATGATTCGCTTGATTACAAGGTCCCCGACTTGATACACTCGTCATCTGACTTTCTTGTTGAAAGCTTTGATCATTCGTTTCTGATACTCCTGACCATGGAAAACAGCAGTAAGTCGCTTCTCGTCAATCAAGTTAAGTTGATCAAGCCGGGTCTGAATCCAATCGTCTTCACTTAGACCAACATCTTTCATGATTCTCAATGAGGGAATCTGAACCTCGATGGGTAACACAGATTCCATGTCGTACACCAAAGAATAGGGTGTTGCCCCAGTTTATGTACGCGACGTGGTACGGTACCCGTGCATAGAAAACGGTAACATCTCATGTCAGTCCTTATAGGTTACCGTCATCTTTTGAATGATCTTCTTGATATTTTTGTTCGCAGCTTCGACAACACCGTTCATCTTTGGCCGATAGGGAGATGAATTGTGATGTTGAATCTTGAACTGCTCGCACAGGGCGGTGATCATAGTGTTGTTTAAATTTGTACTGTTGTCAGTGATGATCCTGTCGGGGATACCATACCGGCATATGAGGTTCTTCTTGATAAAGCGAGCAATAACATTCTTTGTAACGGATGCGAAGGATGCTGCTTCGACCCACTAGGTAAAGTAATCAATGGCCACCAGGATGAATCGGTGTCCATTAGACGCTGTAGGCTTGATCTCTCCAATCATGTCGATTCCCCACATCGCGAATGGCCAAGGAGCCGTTAAGACATTGAGAGGAACTGGAGGAATATGTACCTTGTCCGCATAGATTTGGAATTTGTGACAAGTATGGGAATGTTGATGACAATCCGCTTCTATGGTAGACCAGTAATAGCCTTCCCGTAGAACCTTCTTAGCCATCATATGACTGCTCGAGTGGGTGCCAAAGGTGCCATTATGTAGTTCAGACATGATCTGCTCAGCTTCAACCTTGTCCACACAACGGAGTAAGACACAATCAAAATTGCGCTTGTATAGGATACCATTGCTCAGAAAGAACTTGGCTGCGAACCTCCTTAAGAACTTTTTGTTGTTGACTGAAGCTCCTTTAGGGTATTCTTGTGCTTCTAGATACCTTTTGACGTCATGAAACCACGGTCGATCCACCACTTCTTCGTTATTAATCTCGTGACAATGTGCAGGTTCATCCATTCGTTCAATGGTGATTTGAGGTGCCTCATTATCCCAGTTAAGTTTAAACATGGATGACATTGTAGCTAGTGCATCTGCCAACTGATTCTCTTCTCGCGGGAAGTGCTCGAAGTTAATCTGCTCGAAGTGTGGTAACAATGTCAGGACATGTTCTTTGTAAGGGATGAGGTTTGGATGTTTAGTATCGCACTCTCCTTTTATTTGACATATAACCAAAGTTGAGTCCCCAAATACAATTAAAGATTTGATTCCCAAGTCAATAGCGGCCTTGAGACCAAAGATACAAGCTTCATATTTGGCCATGTTGTTGGTGCAACTGAAGCAGAGTCTAGCAGTAAAAGGTGTATGGCAACCTTCTGGAGAAATAAGTATTGCGCTGATACCGTTTCCAAGTGCGTTGGAGGCACCATCAAAGTACAGAGTCCATCGGGATCCTTTTTCAGGTCCGTCATACGGTCTGTTTTCTTCCATGTTGCTCAAAGTCATAATATCCTCGTCAGGGAAGTCGAACCTCATAGATTGGTAATCTTAGACAGCTTGATGGGCCAGATGATCGGCTAGCACACTCCCCTTTATGGCTTTTTGGGTTGTGTACTGTATATTATATTCGGTGAGGATCATCTGCCATCTAGCGATTCTTCCGGATAGAGCAGGCTTCTCGAAGATGTACTTGATCGGATTCGTTTTAGAGATCAGTAAAGTGGTATGTGTCAACATATACTACCTTAGCCGGTGAGCAGCCCATACCAAAGCGCAGCAAGTTTTCTCGAGCAGTGAGTATCGGGTCTCACAGTCGGTAAACTTTTTGCTAAAGTAATAAATGGCATGCTCTTTTCGGCCAGACTCGTCATGTTGGCCCAGCACGCACCCCATTAAATTCTCCAGGACAGTCAGATACATGATTAACGACCTTCCTTCGACGGGTGGCATCAAGATAGGAGGTTCCAACAAATACTCCTTGATTTCATCGAAAGCAACTTAACAGTCATCATTCCATTTAACCACCTGATCTTTCTTCAGCAGCTTGAAGATTGGTTCACAGGTATATGTTAGGTGAGAGATGAACCTTGCAATGTAGTTTAGGCGTCCCAAGAAACCTCTGACCTCCTTCTCAGTGCGAGGGGCAGGCATTTCTTGTATAGATTTGACTTTGGAAGGATCGACCTTAATGCCTTTGTTGATGACGATGAATCCCAAGAGTTTACCGAACCTGACTCTGAAAGTGCACTTGCTAGGGTTTAGTCTGAGCTTATATTCCTTTAATCTGACAAACAGCTTTTGCAGATGGTTGAGGTGTTCTTCTTCTGTTTGCGAACGGGCTATCATATCGTCTACATAAACTTCAATCTCATGATGTATCATGTCATGAAACAAAGCTACCATGGCACGCTGATAGGTTTCCCCGGCATTCTTCAGTCCGAACGGCATCACTTTATAACAGAACGTACCCCACTGTGTAACAAAGGTAGTTTTCTCCATATCTTCAGGGGCTATTTTGATCTGGTTGTACCCTGAAAATCCATCCATGAAAGAAAATACCTTGTGCTGAGCTGTATTGTCAACCAAGATGTCAATGTGCGGTATTGGAAAGTCATCTTTAGGGCTAGACCTGTTTAAGTCTCTGTAATCCACGCACATTCTGACTTTGCCGTCCTTCTTAGGCACGGGCACAATCTTAGCAACTCATTGTGGATAGGAAGTAACAGCAAGAAAGCTAGCATTGAACAGCTTCATCACTTCAACTTTGATCTTTTCGGACATGTCGGGCCTCATTCGGCGGACTTTCTGTTTAATTGGTGGACAATCTTCTCTTGTAGGGAGACGGTGAACCACAATATCTGTGTCCAGTCCTGGCATGTCTTCGTAGGACCAGGCAAATATCTCAACATATTCATTCAACAGCTAAACTAAGCGCTCCTTGACATTTGGCTCTAGGTTGGCACCCACTTTAACTTCTTTTATGTCTTCCTTTGTTCCCAAGTTGATGGTCTCTAACAACTCCTCGTGAGGTAGAATAGCCTTTTCTTCCTGTTGCAGCAATCTAGCCAACTCTCCAGGCACTTCACAGTCTTTATCACCTTCGTATTTGGCATGATTGACCAGATATTCAGAGTCACTGAAGGCCATAGCAGAATTGTTACCCATGGAATCCGGAGTGGATGGGTACCTGCATTTTGTGAGTGTGGGTGTGTGTAAGGGATAGCCACCTTTAAACAAATAAAATGTAAAAAGAAAGAAAATGAACATAAAAGTTTATATATGAAAACGTCCATGATTCATTAAAAATGGCATATGAAAATGAAGAATCAAAACCCTTACAAATGGACCTATATGCCCCGGGTAAGGCATAAGGCAAAAAGTGTATGAATTATTTTAAAATTATTACAGACCAACAGAAAATGTTCAAAAGATAAATTACTGATTGATGAAAGTAATGGGAACAAAGTCTTTCGCCTCCCAGTTGTTCAGTCCTTCTTTAATAGTTGGAAAGATCCAGTCATAAAAGTTGATCTCATCTTCATTATCTTCTAAAGCATGAACTCCATGATGAGTGATTTTCAATGGCGGTCCTCCAGTATGGGAGCGACGCACAGCCTTCTAACTTGCAGCAGTGAAATCCAAGCCGAACTTATCTATCTTGTAAATAAAATCTGGCAGTTGACCCCACACCGTGCTTCCTCCTTCCTTGATCACAGCTCCGCATCTTTAAGGGATGACATCCGGGACACAGGCTTGGTAATGATGGGTACAGAAGTTGTTGTCTTAGCTGTCGTAACTTCAGGAGAAACCTCTTCAAAGTGTTGGAAAGGTGTTTCTATGAATTCACCATCTAACTCCACATAGAGGAAAGAGTTAAGGTGGCTTATCATATACTCCTCCTCACCATGAACTGTTATGATTTTACCCTGGACTGGGTATTTGAGCATTTGGTGTAGAGAAGAAGTGACTTCCCCAGTGTTGTGGATCCAAGGTCTTCCCAGCAAATAAGAATATGAAGGACGGATGTCCATCACATGAAAAGTAGAGTTGAAAATTTATGTACCCACCTTAATTGGGATGTCCACCTCTCCGTGAACCATCCGCTTAGAACCGTCAAAGGCTCTAACAATGATATTGATGGGCTTTAAGGTCAAACCCTCACAGTCCAATCTGTCCAATGCTTTCTTTGGTAGGACATTTAAAGACGACCCGATATCAAACAGAACGTGAGCAAGTGTGGTCCCTCTGCATTCCACCGAGACATGCAGCGCATCATTATGCTTTATTCCCTTAGATGTTAGATCGGCATCATAGAAGCCAAGACCATTGTCGGCTGTAAGGCTAGCTACACATTCTTGAAACTGATCCGCAGAAGTTTCTTGAGGCACGTGCGCCGTCTTTAGGAATTTGATCAAGGCTTTGGCATGAGCCTCGGAACAGAGTAATAGGGCCAGCATAGAGATTTTTGAAGGGGTTTGCCCCAGTTGTTCTACGACATCATAGTCGCTCTTCTTAATTATTTTTAAAATCTCCTCCATTTCCTTTTGGGTGGTTTCGGTAATGACCAAAGGCTGAGCCCTCGTCCTGACGGGCACTTCTTGGATCCCCTTACCTTTATCAGCAGTAACAGTAGAGGGTACAACTTCGGGAGTAACAAATTCTTCAATCACTGGACTTCGCACAAATATCTTGACTGGCATAGGAGTACTTGAGGGTCCGAAGATTGCCTTTGGAGGAGCAATCTCCGGAGAGAAGATTCTTCCACTACGAGTGATCTTACTTGTCCCCGCAATATTTCCTATGTTAGGAGTGTCTTCATCGGAATTCTATTTAACTGATTCGATCTGCTTAACACCGTGGTAGAAGATCTCTCCTCCATAATTCCACGGTATTGTCTTGTTGGACTTGTATGGGATAGGCCCCGACATTGTTATCTTCAGAGGTACAAACTTTGGATCGAGTGTAATCTTAATAGGTCTTTTAGAGACCTTGGAAAGCTTGTCGGAAATGGTTATTATAGCAACATCATTGATTGGAGTAACAGGAGTTTTCTTGAAGAGGATTTATTGACTATCCATCAAGCGTTGGATGCCTGACTTCAATAGCAGATAGTCGGCTTGCAAGGTCGAACAAAGGTAACAATCTTTTTCACAGCCTGGGAAAATCCCGGCTTTCAACAGATTCATCTTGATCATTGGCAATGGAGTCATTAAGTCTTCAACAACAGCAACATAAAGATCTTCTACAATAGCATGGACATTGTGACCATGTTTTGGCATTGGAGCGGATATCACATTAGGTTTTTCAGGTCCGTCAAACTCCACCTCCTTGGCATCTATTAAATCTTGGATCTTGTTTTTGAGGGCCCAACAGTTGTTGGTGTCGTGCCCTATGCTGTCTGAATGGTGTTGTACCCCAAAATTTTCCCTCCCATATTCTTCAAGATTTGTCAAGATCAATCTTCAAATGGTTCAAAATTTCTCAAGGGGTTGCACAGTCAAACCATCTTCTAAGCCAGTCAAAATTAGGGTTTTGGTTCCTGCAAAGAATTTGAGGTTTTCAGTTCTCCAATCAAGTCTCATGTTCCCATATACATTGTCAAGCATCTACATGCCAAGTCTCAAGACTCACAGAGGCAAGTTGCACAGTCAAAAGCCCTATTTGGTTCACAATCAACTGCAGAGGCAAAATGGTTATTTTACAGTCAAAAGTCAGAATTTTTGGTCAACATCTTATTTTGAGCACACAATCATCATTTGATCAAGTCTTGATCATGATTCCACAAGAATGGCTCAAAAATCATCAAAGATGCAAAAGTTGCTATTTTTGGACAGCTGAAAAGTCAACTGTAACTTGACCAAGGCATAACTTTTTCATGGTTCATCGGAAAAATCCCATCCAATGCTCATTTTGAAGGGGATGACATTTCCTACAACTCATCTTCACATTCCAAGTCCAATAAATGCTCTCACAAAAAGTTATCAATTTCTACATTATAGGTCAATTTCAAAAGTCAACAAAAAGGCATTTTAAGTCAACGACCACAACTTGATATTGGTAAATCCAAATAATATGGGACCAAAGGCATTGGTTAGAGGACTTTAAGACCTTTCCAAAATGTCCAAGAACATGTTCATATGATCCAAATTGAGCAAGATATGCATTGGAGAAGTTGGGAAATTTTTATGAATTTGCAAAAGTCAACTATCCTTAAAACTTCAATTTTTGACAAAAGGGCCCACTTTCTTCCACTTGATTCAGCCTTGTCATGCCACACACGTGTCCCATGATTAAATTCAAGATCAAACATTTATTTTTCCATTTTTATTTAATTTTTATTGATTTAATTCATTTTAAATCCATAATAATTCAAATAAAATCTAAAAATTAATGGAATAGCATCTTTGTGATTTGAATAGCTTTTATATGTCATATGCCAGCTAACCAATTCGTGCTAAGCCTTTTTTGTGCATAAAATCCTAGATTTGAACCAAATATGGAAAGTTCTTCAATGGTGGTCAACCAAATCTCCAAACTTCAATACACCAAGATACAAGCCCATAATTAAACCTAGACTGATTGCCATATACATATGCAAGGAGGCTAAACCTAATTGACGACCTAGACATTGCTAAAATGGCCAGAGCAAAAGTGGAAAATTGTTGAAAAAGTGTGAGATCAAGAACAAGGTAGGATGCGTTATCAGACCAAAAGAAGAACGTGATTCCCTTCCTTGCCATCCCCTGAAGCTAAAGCGATCACAAACACATCCTAAGACCCCCTATACAGCACTGTAAGTTCTCACAAAGTCACCTCTGAACACGAAACCTAAGCTCTCTATTTTTGCACTTTTTCTCAAAAGCATTGGCATATTTGTGTTCCTTATTTGATTTCTAACATAACTGTAATATCCAATTGCGTTTTTAGGCCCTGAATCGTGATGCCCGATTCTAGGGTTCATCTTTTTGCGTTTTAGGTATTTTGTTTCCAGGTACAATTGGAGCAAATCATGAGTATGGATGAACTCAGGAGACATGGACGAGACCAACCATGGTCTTGGAATGGGTTTTTGAAGCCTAAGGATGATTTTAGGAAAGGCATATGAAACTTCCTGCGGATAAAATCCGCAGGTAAATAACCAGCAATTTCATTGAAGAAGATGATGATGTGTTTCAGCATGATTGGCCCTTTTCAAAAATCACGCGTTATATTTTTTTTCAGGCATATGTTTTGATTTATTAATATAATAATTGTGTGTTGTCCTAATAACAATTGAAACATGCAGCTCAGATGGCCAAGGCGCTTGTGTATTGATCATTGGGACCTGGGTTTGAATCCCAGGTCCCCCCAAAATATTTGTTAATTCTTTTCTTCAGATGATCATGTGCAGGCTTCATGAAAGGCTTCACCGTGCGCTCCCAGCAACATCATGCCATGTGTCTCATAATACCAATCCAATGGTCAAAAAATGGAGAACACCATGCTCCTGGTCAAAGCCAGCGTGGACAATTCCATAAAGTCAACAGGGCTTGATTCTTCTTGGGCTTCAGATTGCTAACAACACCTCCATCAGGGCCCAGAACCCCCCTTGGTTCATTCCTCTTTCTTATTTTATATTTTTTTTATTTTGTTTATTAACTTTTTTTTTAATTATCATTATTGTCACTAAAATTAACTTAATTAATTTTCTTCACAACAAAAATCAGAAAAACTAAATATTTTTATTATTATTATTAATTATTAATTTCACTTCATTATTTTGTAAGTAAATACTAACCAAATTAATTTAGTGTAATTAGGTTCAATTTTTAATCTTTTTCATAATAACTAAAATAAATTTAGAATTAGGGTTTTTCTTTGGACTTTTAATTTCTTATTTTTATTTTCATTAAAAACATAAAAAACACAAAAATACTTTTTCTTTTAAATAATTAATTAATTAGTAAATTAGGTTTAATATTTAATTTAATTGCAAAAAAAGACCAAATTCAATTCCTTTCTCAAAAAGGGTCAAAACCCTAAGGACGTCCTCAATTCAATTCTTTCGCGCACATATTTTTAATTTATTATTTATTTGATCATATTTATGTATCTGCTTCCGAGGATGTAATAGTTAATTAGGATTTTATCGCTTTCTTTTACTTTCTCGCACTTATTTTCCAAACGGGTTATGTTTTTGGCGATGTATAGACTCGCGCCTTGTAATAGCGTAGATTTACCTTTCCGCACTTTATTTCCCGCACAAACATTAACTGTTAATTATGCATGAAAGACTTTTATGACAAATAAAATCAAACTGTAGCTCACAAATAACATGTACAAGACAATAAACATAAACTGAAACAACACACATGCACATGCCACTCCTAGGGTACGCCTCACTGGTTGCCTCGACGTGGTCATCAAGTATAAGGTGTTTTAGAGGTCGCCCTCCTGTCTAAAGATCCAGTTGCCTCGAAACGGTTGCCTCGGAAAAAGGATCTAGGACATTAGGGTTACCGCTAAGGCATCCTACTATTGCTTTGGTGACCACACATGTCCCTTAATCGAATTGACCTGAATAACTCCAACGACGGTACTACCTACTTCTCAATAGTGGGACAGTACTGTCCAAAGGACTCTTACACAGCCTAATTCCTTAGAGTAGGTAGATTTCTCCTGGGTACTTGCTCTTTCAAAAAACAAAAACATCTTTTCGCACCTACACTTTCAAAAAGTTTTCAAACAAATACTTCATACACTCTTGAGGACTGATACAAGAGTTACCTAGAAGTTTTTCAAACTAAACTTTTTCAAAACCCACAAACACTTGAAAAGCAAACAATTTTTGAAAACATAGTGAGCAAGTACCTAAGAGCCCATGGATAACCACGGATAGAAAGGGTGCTAACACCTTCCCTTTCTATAATCTACCTCCCGAACCGAGAAACATTCTCGAAAAGGAATTTTGTTGTGCTTTTGTCCTTTCCATGTTGGAGAACATAAAAGGCGGTGGCGACTCTTGCTTACCGCGACATTTCGCGAACCAGCTTAAAAAATAGTCAGTTCTATTTCCACCGATCACAGAACTGGCGACTCTGCTGGGGACATTAATAAGTGAGGTGTACCTTAGGATTAGACCACTCTTATGTTTTCAATTGCTTGTTTTGTTTGCTTTAAAATTGTGGGCCTGTCTTGGAGTTTCATAGATCCTAACCCGGATCTGGGGGATACCTTTTAGAAGTAGCAACAAACTGTGAGGGAACTGTGCAGGGTATACTGACACGGTTGAAGCAGTTGCTACGTTGATGTGGCACTTTGGTGAGTACCGGTAACCCTTGAGTCAAGTCAAGGAGAGTACGGGGCCGCCGCGTGGTGTCGTGAAGCATCAACTGACCTTAGGAACCTTACTTGACCATCCTGGCCTCTTTAGGGTAGTGAGATGACCGACTTTGGTGCAGTCCAAAGTTGGTAGATACTCGATACTACACTCATTGAGGGTTGTCTTCTTGGAATATTTTGATCGCCAGTTCAGTGGCTAAATCAAAACAATGAACACAGAAAACAACCCAATGGAATTGAGATCCTTAGAACCCGCTTACTTTTGATAGGACGGGTTTTGAACCCACCAACTTCAAGAGGGTAGTACCTGAACTTCATGCTGGCCTAAACTCTAAGGGCTGTCTGGTGTGACTTGTGTGCCTTATCATGTTTGCTTTTTGTGAATACTTGTGGTGTGTCCTTATCATAACATCATAGCATCATACAGCATCATATGCATTTACTAACTACTTCAAGGGTTCGAATCTTCATCTTTGTTCTTGTTTTGTAGGACATGGAATCTATCCGCAGGAAAACAATTCAGATCAACCTTGTAAGGGTCCCTCCTCAGCTTAAGGAGCTTACATCCAGAATTCCCGAGAAATCTTCCTTCAGTGAAAGGCATTGTAGACTCATCAGCTTGGTCAACACCAACATTGAAGAAGATATGATAAAAGTTCTCTTCCAGTTATTTGACCCTTTGCACCACTGTTTTACTTTCCCGGATTATCAATTGGTGCCTACTTTGGAAGAGTTTTCTCAACTTTTGAAGGTTCCTATTCTTAGTCAACTACCCCACAACGGTACGGAAAGGGAACCAAAACTTGAAGAGGTTGCTAAAGCATTATGCCTACGACCATCCGACATCAAGGGGCACTGGGAAGTCAGAAGTGGTATCCAAGGGTTCTTGGCAAAGTTCCTGTTTGATAAGGCACAAGAATGTTGGAATGCCCTTGACCTACAAGCCTTTGAAGAAGTTGTGGCACTCCTTGTCTATGGGTTGGTATTGTTCCCGAATCCAGATCAGCTTATAGATATCAATGCTGTCAAGATCTTCATGTCCAGGAATCCTATACCTACGTTGCTTGGGGACATCCTTCACTCATGTTACACTCGAACCATGAGAAAAAGAGGTGTTCTCATGTGCTGCACTCCTCTCCTGGAAAGGTGGTTTATTTCGCACCTTCCACAATCAGTTTTGAAGAACGAGCGGGGTTTAAGATGGTCGCAACGGTTAATGACTCTTACACATGCTGATATACATTGGTGTTCTCGGTCCAGAGAAACGTCATTATTATTGATCATTGCGGAGAGTTTCCTAATGTTCCTTTACTTGGAATTAGAGGGGGCATTACTTACAACCCATGTCTGGCTTTGAGACAATTTGGATATGCTCGGAGGGATGGCCCTCATGACATGTTGATTCTTGACATAGTTTTTGACTTCGACAACGATACGCAAGGACTTCGCCAGAGGTTTATCAGAGCGTGGGGGATGCCTAACAAGGTGGATAGCAAGACACTGGGGCACAAGAACTCCATCCCCCTTGAACCTTATCTCAAGTGGGTACGAGGCCGCTCCCAGAAACTGGTGATGCCATATCCTCATGTTCTCCCCGTGATCAAAGAGCCAGTTTTGGAAGGAGAGGTGCCATACACCATTCAACATCCTGACATGCCAACGTCTTGGGAAGAAATGCAAAAGAGCTGGATCCAACTCAAGGAAGAACGGAATTCTCTTGAAACCACTCTACATGCCAGTGAGAAGAAGGTCTTGGAGCTCACCCGCCTACTGCACGAGGAAAAGACTCTCAACACTTACATTGCTCCAAAGAGGATGCGCAGTGTCTTTTGGGATTAAGTATTTTGTAATATTTCGCCCATGAGGCATTGATGTATTGAACAGATTATCTATTAATATAACTTGTGTTCCTTTTTTGTCTACAACGAATTTGAACTTTTGAACCCTTGAATACATTGCATAAACAGCATATCATGCATCATGTGCATAACAGGTACTCTTTCTACAGGTTGATTAATCTTCTTCGCTGTTTATTTCAGCAATCATCATGAATCCTGAACCTACTATTGAACAAGCTATCAAGGCCCTCCAGGCCCAGAACTCCCAGTTTCAAGAGCTGGTCATGAGCTTAGCCCAGGGTCAACAGGAGTTGAAGACTCTGCTCTTGAAGGAAAAGAAGAAGAAGAAGAAGAAGAGGACTGTGTTGTTTAACACCGGGCGCATATATGGGAATACACTGCAGAATGAGGCTGATCTGGCTACTTCCTCTGCAGGGAAAGATAGTCCCCAAGGGGGAAGGGTTCCTAGTCCTGTGGTCTCCGACAATGAGACAGATTACAATGACGAACATTACCCTCCTGCTGAGGAAAGGTACAAACAGCTGGAGGACCGGTTAAATGCTATGGAGATTCAACGTGTGCCTGGGTTGGACTTTGGAGACCTAGATTTATCTTCTGGGGTGGTGATCCCATACAAGTTCAAGGCACCTGCCTTTGCGAAGTACGACGGGGCTTCCTGCCCTAAGTTGCATCTCAGATCATATGTAAGGAAGATCCAACCTTACACTGCAGACAAGAATCTATGGATCCATTTCTTCCAGGATAGCCTTTCAGGGGCTCAACTCAAATGGTTCTATCAGCTGGATGGAGCCAGTATTCAAAACTGGGAGGACTTGGCTACTGCATTTTATAAGAAGTATCAGTACAATTCCGACCTCGCTCCCACGCATACCCAACTCCAGGGTATGTCACTTGGGACGGGAGAAGGTTTTAAGGAGTACGCGCAAAAGTGGAGAGACCTGGCTGGCAGGGTGCAGCCACCGTTGACTGACTGTGAACTCGTGGACATGTTCTTGGGGACCCTGTCTGGTCCATTCTTCAACCATTTGATTGGTAATTCTTCTGCAGGGTTTACAGACCTCATTCTGACTGGTGAAAGGATAGAAGCTGGTATCAAGTCAGGGAAGATACAGAAAGGTGCCTCCTCGAGTACTGAAAAGAAGCCCTTCAAGAAGGAAGCTAGTGCTGTTTATGGTCCAAGAAGACAGAACAAACCAGAACGCCACCAAGCTGTCAACGCGGTGGTAATTTCAAAGCCTGCCGCTGCTCCTCAGCAATATAACCAACCAAGGGGTGAGAGACCCAAAAGGCAGTACACTCGGCTCAGTATGACCCTGTCTCAAATATTGCCGCAACTGCTGTCAACCAATCTGGTAACTGTCAAAGAAGCTCCTAAGGTAGTGAACACAACCTCTCCAAAGTACAACCCCAATGCCCGTTGCGCTTATCACTCTGATAGCCCGGGGCATTCTACTGATGATTGTTGGGCTCTGAGGAATAAGGTTCAGGACCTTATTGATGTTAAAGAAATACAGTTCGAGGCACCCGAAAGGCCCAATGTTGTGACTGCTCCCATGCCCCAGGATGGAGTGAACGCTGTGGAAGAAGACCCGTATGTAGCCTCTGTGGATGAGATTGTTACTCCGTTGTTGACTGTCAAAAGGAACCTGTTGCTAGCCGGTTTATTTTCGGGATGTAGTAAAGGTTGCCTTCTATGTTCTGTTTCACCTGCTGGTTGTCCTTTGTTGAAGTCAGGTATCCAAAGCCTGATAGATAATAAAGAGATCTTGTTCGAAAAGATTGTTGTTCCTGCTGCCCCTATCGAAGAAGTTTTTATTGTCACTATTTTCAACAACCCTCCTAAGTCTCCCTCAAAGAAGCCTGTCAAAATCATGTCTACTCTGAAGATTGCTCCTATCATCATCACTGTTCCGGGGCCCATCCCCTATAAATCTGACAAAGCTGTCCCGTAGCACTATGGGGCAAATGTTTATGTTCTTGGAGTAAAGCAAGAGTTTGATACTAGTACCAGCGTCAACAATATTACCGGGACTGCTAAAGTCACTCGTAGTGGTAGGCTCTTCTCGCCTGATATTGTGCCACCAGCTATTCAGAGACCTCTTGTCATCACACCTGCAAGTGTGCTTGTTTCCCTTCCTGATCAAGTTCCTGTTTCCACCCCTGCTGCCGAGTCATCTGTCGCTCGGGGCAAAGGGATTGCTACTGATGTACCTGCCCAGACGGAGGTACCAAAGACAACCAATGTTGAAGCTTCCAAGCAAGAGATGGAAGAGATTCTTAAAATTATCAAGAAGAGTGATTTCAATGTAGTTGAGCAGCTGGGGCACACCCCATCTAAAATTTCTATGCTATCACTGTTGTTGTGTTCAGAGGCCCATGGCAAGGCCCTGATTTCCTTCCTGAAGACGGCCCATGTGCCACAAGAAACGTCTGCTGATCAATTTACTGATTGTGTGGCCAACTTGACTGCTGATAATGGTTTGGGTTTCTCTGACGCCGATTTGACTGCCAAAGGAAAGAACCATAACGACGCCCTGCATGTATCCATTGAATGCAGGGGCACTACCCTTGCCCATGTGCTGGTTGACACTGGTTCCTCGTTAAACGTATTGCCCAAGAAAGCTTTAGACATATTGGATTGCAAGGGTTTGGAGCTGAAGCCTAGTAACATTATTGTTCGGGCCTTTGACGGGTCCAAAAGGATGGTACATGGTGAAGTTGACATTCCAATCAGGGTTGGTTCTCAAGTTTTTGATTCTACTTTCTATGTGATGGACATCCGACCATCCTATTCTTGTTTATTGGGTCGTTCATGGATCCACAAGGCTGGAGCTGTGACCTCCACTCTACATCAGAAACTTAAGTACCCGGTCAGAGGGAAGATCGTAACATTTCAAGGGGAAGAAGAATATATGGTCATCCACCTCAACTCGTACCGGTACGTAGAGATGGATGGGGAGTTCATTGAGACCCCCTTTCAACACTTTGAAGTGGTGCCTCAGACATTGGCATCAGCAGAGACTGTGACTGAAGAGGGTTCTCCTTTGAAGATGGCTTTCTTAAAGGATGTCCGGGCTGTGATTGAGAAGGGTGAGTGTGCAAACTGGGGCCGACTTCCTGATTTTACTCTGAAGACTGACAAGTTTGGTTTGGGTTTCATTGGAGAAGCTCAGAGGGTTGTTCGTAAGGCAAGGATTGGAAGACCTCCTGTGTTCATCACCAACCCGGGAGTAAATGCTATTGAAGACGACGTGGAGGAATCCGAATTTGACAGCTGGATCTACCCAACGACCAACGGTGGACCAAGCAACTGGACTGCGAAAGACTTCGTACCTATTACTTTTGTCACTCAGTAATGAACTCCTTTGTTTTAAATTTGTAACGAACAATAATTTGAAACTTTATGGCCCGGTGTCTTACCCGGGGCACCGTGGCTTCATTTGTGAGGGCTTTTGTGTGTCACTTTCATATATCATTAATAAAAGCATTGGACGTTGTTCACATTTCAAATCTTGCACTCCCTTTCTTTCTTTATATATTGCAAAACAGCTATATTTACACACACTCACCTATACAGGTTCCAATCCACTCTGGATCTCACTGGTAACGACTCTGCTACTGCCAGTTATGACTTCGAAAATCCGATCAACTTAGCCGAAGACGAAGGTGAAGATGATTGCGAAGTGCCTGGTGAGCTTGCAAGACTGCTACTCCAGGAAGAGAGGGCCATTCAGCCACATGAAGAGCCAGTGGAAACGGTAAATCTGGGTACTGAGACAGACAGAAAGGAAGTCAAGATCGGTGCCAATCTGGAGGCTAGTGTGAAACAACGGTTGATTCAGATGTTGCATGATTATGTGGAAATCTTTTCCTGGTCTTACGAAGACATGCCTGGGTTGGATACCGACATTGTGGTTCATCACCTGCCTACCAAGGAAGAATGCCCTCCGGTAAAATAGAAGGTTCGTCGTATGCGCCCAGAGATGTCCGAGAAAATTAAAGCTGAGGTTATGAAACAATTTGATGTCGGGTTTCTAGCAGTGACTTCTTACCCTCAGTGGGTTGCCAACGTGGTTCCAGTGCCGAAGAAGGATGGTAAGGTCCGAATGTGTGTTGATTACAGAGATCTGAACAGGGCGAGCCCCAAGGATGATTTCCCTCTGCCTCATATCGACGTTCTGGTTGACAATACTGCTCAGCACAAGGTCTTCTCCTTCATGGACGGCTTCTCCGGTTATAATCAGATCAAGATGGCTCCTGAAGACATGGAGAAGACCACTTTTGTTACTCAGTGGGGGACCTTTTGCTACAAGGTCATGCCTTTTGGGTTGAAAAATGCTGGGGCAACCTACCAACGTGCCATGGTTGCTTTGTTTCATGACATGATCCATCATGAGATCGAAGTATATGTCGACGATATGATTGCAAGGTCCCAAACTGAGGAGGAACACCTTGACCATCTACAGAAGCTATTTGACCGTCTAAAATTGTACAAGCTGAGGTTGAACCCGAACAAGTGCACCTTTGGGGTGAGATCTGGAAAATTGCTAGGTTTCGTCGTGAGCGACAAAGGTATTCAAGTGGACCCTGCCAAGGTAAAAGCCATACAAGAGATGCCAACTCCCAAGAGAGAAAAAGAAGTCAGAGGCTTTCTAGGACGACTGAATTACATTGCCCGATTCATCTCACATCTAACTGCTACCTGTGAACCAATCTTCAAGCTACTGAAGAAAGATCAAGTAGTACGTTGGAACGATGAATGTCAGGCCGCTTTCGAAAGAATCAAAGAGTATCTCCAAGAACCACTCATTCTTATGCCACCGGTTGAAGGGAGACCTCTAATATTATACCTGACAGTACTGGACAACTCAATGGGGTGTGTGTTGGGGCAGCATGACGAGTCTGGCCGAAAAGAGCACGCTATTTATTACCTTAGCAAAAAGTTTACCGACTGTGAGACCCGATACTCACTGCTCGAGAAAACTTGTTGCGCTTTGGTATGGGTTGCTCGCCGGCTGAGACAATATATGTTGACTCACACTACTTTGTTGATTTCAAAAATGGATCCAATAAAGTACATCTTCGAAAAGCCTTCCTTGTCCGGAAGAATAGCAAGATGGCCAATGATCTTGACAGAATATGACATCCAGTACACGACTCAAAAAGCAATCAAGGGAAGTGTATTAGCAGTCCATTTGGCACACCAAGCAGTGGATGATTACCAGTCGATGAACTTTGAATTTCCAGACGAGAATATCATGGTAGTGACTGATTGTGAAGTACCTGGACCGGATGAAGGACCTGAGGAAGGATCCCGATGGTCTATGCACTTTGACGGAGCCTCAAACGCTTTAGGTAACGGTATTGGTGCTGTGATCATCTCCCCTAAAGGCACTCATACTCCACTTACCGCTCGGCTATGTTTCAACTGCACCAACAACATGGCAGAGTATGAAGCATGTATCATGGGTATTCAAGCTGCAATTGACTTAAGGATCAAGTTTCTAAGTGTCTTCGGAGATTCCGCTCTCGTGATCAATCAGATCAAAGGCGAGTGGGATACGAAACACCCAAATCTTATTCCTTACAAGGAGTATGTATTGACGTTAATTCCCCATTTCGAGGAAATAACCTTTGAACACTTCCCAAGAGAGGAGAATCAGTTGGCGGACGCTCTAGCTACGATGTCTTCTATGTTCAAAGTCAAATGGGACAACGAGGCTCCCCGAATTATCATTTGGAAATTGGATGAACCTGCATATTGCTGTGATCTTGAGGCTGAAGTGGTAACTGAAAAACCTTGGTATCATGAAGTGAAGAGGTACCTTGAAGCTCAAGAATATCCCGAGGGTGCATCCATCAATAACAAGAAGTTTCTGAGAAGGTTCGCGGCGAAGTTCTTCCTCAGCAATGGCATTCTGTACAAGCGAAACCATGATTCGACCTTACTGCATTGTGTGGATAAGACTGAAGCAGAAAGGATCATGGCAGAGCTACATGAAGGTACCTTCGGAACACATTCCAGTGGACATACCATGGCAAAGAAAATCCTTCGGGCAGGATATTTCTGGTCCACAATGGAAGCCGACTGTTACCAACATTCTCGGACGTGTCATAAGTGCCAGATCTATGCTGATAAGGTGCACATTCCTCCAGTTCCTCTGAACATCTTGACAGCACCTTGGCCTTTTGCAATGTGGGGCATTGATATGATCGGCGAGATCAGACCTACGGCATCCAACGGGCACCGCTTCATCCTGGTAGCGATTGATTATTTCACAAAGTGGGTCGAAGCAGCTTCCTATGCTACGGTAACCAAGAACGTCGTGGCACGGTTCATTCGGCATAACCTGATCTGTCGATACGGCGTGCCCGAGAGGATCATTACAGATAATGGCACCAATCTTAACAACAAGATGATCACTGAGCTCTGCGAGCAATTCAAGATACAGCACCATAACTCTTCTCCTTACCGGCCGAAGATGAATGGGGCTGTAGAAGCAGCGAATAAGAACATCAAGAAGATTGTGCAGAAGATGACAGTGACGTATAAAGATTGGCACGAGATGTTACCGTTTGCTCTTCATGGGTACCGTACCTCAGCACGAACGTCAACAGGGGCAACACCCTTTTCCTTGGTCTATGGCATGGAGGCAGTCTTGCCTATTGAAGTTCAAATACCCTCCCTCCGGATAATGAAGGATGCAGGCTTGAGCGAAGATGACTGGATCCAGACTCGACTTGATCAATTAAATCTAATCGATGAAAAGAGACTCACCGCTATTTGTCATGGTCAAACGTACCAAAAACGGATGATCAGGGCATTTAACAAGAAAGTCAGACGACAAGAGTATCAAGTCAGAGACCTGGTAATCAAGCGCATCATTCTTCCTCAAAGTGATCCCAGGGGCAAATGGACCCCTACGTACGAAGGGCCATTTGTGGTTAAACATATCTTCTCAAGAGGAGCTATGATTCTAACCACCATGGATGGTGACGACCTTCCTCACCCCGCCAATGCAGACATAGTAAAAAGATACTACGCATGAATAAAAGACCCGCTAGGTTGACACACCTAGGCAAAAATAAGGGCTTCCCGACGAACCAAAAGGGTTCGGGTAAAAATAAGGGATGAAATAAATTAAAAAAATCTGTACACCCGGCAAGTCGAAAACCTGAAAAGGCGGCTTGGGCAAAAATGGGTATCCCAGTGGACTGAAAACCCGAAAGGGCGGTCCAGGCAAAAGTTAGGGATTAAAGCGTAATACTATGTCTCATTGGATCACCTTGCATCTAGAATACGGCATCAATCAATCACCTTCATCTTCAACTAAGCAGCAAAGTGATGAGACGCTTGAAGACATAAAGGCGATAGCAGAGTTGGAGCCCAGTGGGATTATTTTTCACATAGCTGTTTTGTTTCCTTTTCACAAAATTGTATAAACTCTATGTTGTTCGGCAGCGTTCTCTTACTAGGACGTCAGCCTCTTGTACATAAACGCCTATTTACAGGCAAATTTCAAAATCAATACAAACTCACTTTCCAGACAAATTGCCAATCGTTTTTCCTTTATCTGTTTTGTTTTGCAAAGAACGTCCAATGTTCATTTTTGATATATGCATTTGACATTAATTGCTAATCATAAATAATTGCATACGAAACAAAGGATTAATTACAGGTGACATCAGAAACAGGGGAAATAATGAATCGTCTAAGCAATCTAGTTGCTCTGTCCGCCAAGGTACCAAGGTAGGTTCAGCTGAAGAATGTAACCAGGATACCTTCACTCCCCGCAGAATAAGACAAGAGTCAGCCATGCTCTCTCCCCCTAGCAGAGTTGGTCTTCCATCAGCCCTAAGAAGGCACAGTATCTCCAGCAAGTCAGCGATACTCTCCCCAAGCAGAGTTAGTCTACTGTCAGCCTTAAGGAAGTTGGGTATCCCCAGAAAATCTCAATATTCCCCAGCAGAGTATACATATATTCCTAAGCAAGCATCCCCGACAGTCTTAATATAAGATTGTTCCCCGGTGGAATACAGACGCCCCAGTACAGTCCAAAAGTTTCCCCCAGAAGAGTTGAATCATCCTCCCCAGTAGATTCTGGAAGCTTATCCCCAGTAGATTATGGAAGCTTGTCACCTGCAGAGTACATACGTCTTTCCCCGACCATATTCAAAGGTTATTCCCAACCAGAGCTTATAACTGGGTTATCCTCAGCTAATTACAACGGAAAGATCTTCCTCGGCGAAGTTCTTCCTATCCCCGACAAAGTTCATCAAATTCCCCAACGAAACTTATCAACGGTATCCCCAGCGGAGTTATCTTCAAAATCTCAGCGAAGCATCTCTTCCCACAGAGTAATTCCCCGCAGAGTAATCTCTCCGTCAAGTTTATTCCCCAACGGAGTCATCATCTCCTACCGGTTTATTCTTACGATCATCATCCCCAGCGGAAATGAAGAACTCTACTCTTCAAACATCATCCCAGGATTCAACTTCCCAGCATTCGTCAAGGATTTATTTTCCTAGACGAAAATACATTCATAGACGTTTCACATTTCATACATCCTGCTTACATACATGATAAAGTGCATACGACACAATCTCATTTACCCCTGAAAACATCATGACATCATGCATTTCATACATCATGACATTGCATACAATTGATGTTTTGCCTTTTCAGGAAAAAGGTCAATCCAAAGATGATTACTATCGACTGTCGCAGTTCCAGATTTGATTCCTGTATCTATCCAGGGCATATCGGTGAGCGATTGATTGTAGATTCGATACCTGTATCCAGCCAGGGCATATCTGCATGAAGAGTTTAGAGATTCGATACCTGTATCCAGCCAGGGCATATCTGTAGACGACCAATTCCAGATTCGATACCTGTATCTAGCCAGGGCATATCTGTGAGTGATTGATTGTAGATTCGATACCTGTATCCGGCCAGGGCATATCTGCATGAAGAGTTTAGAGATTCGATACCTGTATCCAACCAGGGCATATCTGTAGACGACCAATTCCAGATTCGATACCTGTATCCAGCCAGGGCATATCTGTGAGTGATTGATTGTAGATTCGATACCTGTATCTAGCCAGGGCATGTCTGCATGAAGAGTTTAGAGATTCGATACCTGTATCCAGCCAGGGCATATCTGTAGACGACTAATTCCATATTCGATACATGTATCTAGCCAGGGCATATTTGTGAGTAATTGATTGTAGATTCGATACCTGTATCTAGCCAGGGCATATCTGCATGAAGAGTTTGAAGATCAACCCCTGTAATAGGCCAGGAAATTGTCTTTCTTTCTCAGGTACGTAAGTTCTCGCTAAGGAATCTCTTACGCGATTGACACCCCGGATGGCATCTTTAAGCCCATCTCCACAACTATCCGTTACATTTCCAAATGGCATCTATAAGCCCATTCCCGACAAGGTTCTGTCACATATCCATATGGCATCTATAAGCCCATCCTCCCATCCATCATCTCTCCAAATGGCATCTGTAAGCCCATTCCCGCCATCATATTGCTGATATCACACTATGCGAGTGCAAATTTCTGGGCACTCTAGTGTTCAATCATCTTCCACCTTCGGATCACGAAAGGCACGCAAGCCAATCTACATCCCCAGGTCTAAGAAGATTGAACAGGGGCAACTGTTGTACCCCAAAATTTTCCCTCCCATATTCTTCAAGATTTGTCAAGATCAATCTTCAAATGGTTCAAAATTTCTCAAGGGGTTGCACAGTCAAACCATCTTCTAAGCCAGTCAAAATTAGGGTTTTGGTTCCTGCAAAGAATTTGAGGTTTTCAGTGCTCCAATCAAGTCTCATGTGCCCATATACATTGTCAAGCATCTACATGCCAAGTCTCAAGACTCACAGAGGCAAGTTGCACAGTCAAAAGCCCTATTTGGTTCACAATCAACTGTAGGGGCAAAATGGTCATTTTACAGTCAAAAGTCAGAATTTTTGGTCAACATCTTATTTTGAGCACACAATCATCATTTGATCAAGTCTTGATCATGATTCCACAAGAATGGCTCAAAAATCATCGAAGATGCAAAAGTTGCTATTTTTGGACAGCTGAAAAGTCAACTGTAACTTGACCAAGGCATAACTTTTTCATGGTTAATCTGAAAAATCCCATCCAATGCTTATTTTGAAGGGTATGACATTTCCTACAACTCATCTTCACATTCCAAGTCCAAGAAATGCTCTTACAAAAAGTTATCAATTTCTACATTATAGGTCAATTTCAAAAGTCAACAAAAAGGCATTTTAAGTCAAATACCACAACTTGAGATTGGTAAATCCAAATGACATGGGACCAAAGGAATTGGTTAGAGGACTTCACGACCTTTCCAAAATGTCCAAGAACATGTTCATATGATCAAAATTGAGCAAGATATGCATTGGAGAAGTTGGGAAATTTTTATGAATTTGCAAAAGTCAACTATCCTTAAAACTTCAATTTTTGACAAAAGGGACCACTTTCTTCCACTTGATTCAGCCTTGTCATGCCACACACGTGTCCCATGATTAAATTCAAGATCAAACATTTATTTTTCCATTTTTATTTAATTTTTATTGATTTAATTCATTTTAAATCCATAATAATTCAAATAAAATCTAAAAATTAGTGGAATGGCATCTTTGTGATTTGAATAGCTTTTATATGTCATATGCCAGCTAACCAATTCGTGCTAAGACTTTTTTGTGCATAAAATCCTAGATTTGAACCAAATATGGAAAGTTCTTCAATGGTGGTCAACCAAATCTCCAAACTTCAATACACCAAGATACAAGCCCAAAATTAAACCTAGACTGATTGCCATATACATATGCAAGGAGGCTAAACCTAATTGACGACCTAGACATTGCTAAAACGGCCAGAGAAAAAGTGGAAAATTGTTGAAAAAGTGTGAGATCAAGAACAAGGTAGGAGGCGTTTTCAGACCAAAAGAAGAATGTGATTCCCTTCCTTGCCATCCCCTGAAGCTAAAGCGATCACAAACACATCCTAAGACCCCCTATACAGCACTGTAAGTTCTCACAAAGTCACCTCTGAACACGAAACCTAAGCTCTCTATTTTTGCACTTTTTCTCAAAAGCATTTGCATATTTGTGTTCCTTATTTGATTTCTAACATAACTGTAATATCCAATTGCGTTTTTAGGCCCTGAATCGTGATGCCCGATTCTAGGGTTCATCTTTTTGCATTTTAGGTATTTTGTTTCCAGGTACAATTGGAGCAAATCATGAGTATGGATGAACTCAGGAGACATGGACGAGACCAACCATTGTCTTGGAATAGGTTTTTGAAGCCTAGGGATGATTTTAGGAAAGGCCTATGAAACTTCCTGCGGATAAAATCCGCAGGTAAATAACCAGCAATTTCATTGAAGAAGATGATGATGTGTTGCAGCATGATTGGCCCTTTTCAAAAATCGCGCGTTATATTTTTTTTCAGGCATATGTTTTGATTTATTAATATAATAATTGTGTGTTGTCCTAATAACAATTGAAACATGCAGCTCAGATGGCCAAGGCGCTTGTGTATTGATCATTAGGACCTGGGTTCGAATCCCAGGTCCCCCCAAAATATTTGTTAATTCTTTTCTTCAGATGATCATGTGCAGGCTTCATGAAAGGCTTCACCGTGCGCTCCCAACAACATCATGCCATGTGTCTCATAATACCAATCCAATGGTCAAAAAATGGAGAACACCATGCTACTGGTCAAAGCCAGCGTGGACAATTCCATAAAGTCAACAGGGCTTGATTCTTCTTGGGCTTCAGATTTCTAACAACACCTCCATCAGGGCCCAGAACCCCCCTTGGTTCATTCCTCTTTCTTATTTTATATTTTTTTATTTTGTTTATTAACTATTTTTTTTAATTATCATTATTGTCACTAAAATTAACTTAATTAATTTTCTTCACAACAAAAATCAGAAAAACTAAATATTTTTATTATTATTATTAATTATTAATTTCACTTCATTATTTTGTAAGTAAATACTAACCAAATTAATTTAGTGTAATTAGGTTCAATTTTTAATATTTTTCATAATAACTAAAATAAATTTAGAATTAGGGTTTTTCTTTGGACTTTTAATTTCTTATTTTTATTTTCATTAAAAACATAAAAAACACAAAAATACTTTTTCTTTTAAATAATTAATTAATTAGTAAATTAGGTTTAATATTTAATTTAATTGCAAAAAAAGACCAAATTCAATTCCTTTCTCAAAAAGGGTCAAAACCCTAAGGACGTCCTCAATTCAATTCTTTCGCGCGCATATTTTTAATTTCTTATTTATTTGATCATATTTATGTATCTGCTTCCGAGGATGTAATAGTTAATTAGGATTTTATCGCTTTCTTTTACTTTCTCGCACTTATTTTCCAAACGGGTTATGTTTTTGGCGATGTATAGACCCGCGCCTTGTAATAGCGTAGATTTACCTTTCCGCACTTTATTCCCCGCACAAACATTAACTGTTAATTATGCATGAAAGACTTGTATGACAAATAAAATCAAACCGTAGCTCACAAATAACATGTACAAGATAATAAACATAAACTGAAATAACACACATGCACATGCCACTCCTAGGGTACGCCTCACTGGTTGCCTCGACGTGGTCATCAAGTATAGGGTGTTTTAGAGGTCGCCCTCCTGTCTAAAGATCCAGTTGCCTCGAAACGGTTGCCTCGGAAAAAGGATCTAGGACATTAGGGTTACCGCTAAGGCGTCCTACTATTGCTTTGGTGACCACACATGTCCCTTAATCGAATTGACCCGAATAACTCCAATGACGGTACTACCTACTTCTCAATAGTGGGACAATACTGTCCAAAGGACTCTTACACAGCCTAATTCCTTAGAGTAGGTAGATTTCTCCTGGGTACTTGCTCTTTCAAAAAACAAAAACATCTTTTCGCACCTACACTTTCAAAAAGTTTTCAAACAAATACTTCATACACTCTTGAGGACTGATACAAGAGTTACCTAGAAGTTTTTCAAACTAAAATTTTTCAAAACCCACAAACACGTGAAAAGCAAACAATTTTTGAAAACATAGTGAGCAAGTACCTAAGAGCCCGTGGATAACCACAGATAGAAAGGGTGCTAACACCTTCCCTTTCTATAATCTACCTCCCGAACCGAGAAACATTCTCGAAAAGGAATTTTGCTGTGCTTTTGTCCTTTCCATGTTGGAGAACATAAAAGACAGTGGCGACTCTTGCTTACCGCGACATTTCGCGAACCAGCTTAAAAAAACAGTCAGTTCTATTTCCATAGATCACAAATGGTAAGCGCATTTAGCGTTGGTATGGTAAAAAGGAGAAGTTGTATTCGGATTTTTGGTGGCTCTCTCAAGGTTGTAAGGTTTAACTTCAAGAAATGGGGGAGAACCTGGGCAGGCGTCATGTTTATTTTGGTGAATTGTCTAGCAGGCCTTCCCCCTCTTGGTTGGTTGGTTCTGGGTTGACTTCTTCGAGATTGATCGGCTGCGGAATTCTGAATCATCACAACCCCTACCGTTGGTCGATGCTCGACTCTTCCTTGATTTTTCTTGAGTAAACAGCTGAGACCTCTTTCTTGGCTGGAAAAGTTTTCTTGATAGCAGCGGAAGCAGATGCATCCTTCTGAATTTTACCGCTCTTAATGCCAGCTTTGACTCTTTCACCAATCAGAATTTGTTCGGTGAACCCGGTAGATGAGCTCCCGATCAGGTGATTGAAAAATGGACCTGACAGAGTCCCCAAAAACATATCAACAAGTTCTCTTTCAGACAATGGTGGCTGCACCCTTCCGCCCAAGTCCCGCCACTTCTGGGCATACTCCTTAAAGCCTTCATTAGAGACCATACCCATACTCTGTAGTTAAGTACGAGTAGGTGCTAAATCTGCATTATATTGATATTGTCTGTAGAAGGCAGCAGCCAAATCCTCCCAGTTATGTACATCAGATCTTTCAAGCTGGTAGAATCAATCCAATTGCGTACCCGAAAAACTATCTTGAAAAAAGTGGACCCACAGATCCTTATCAGAAGAGTGAGGTTGGATCTTTCTGACGTAAGACCACAGATGCATCTTCGGGCAAGACAAACCATCATATTTAGAAAATGTAGGCACCTTGAATTTAGGGGGAATCACAATCCCGACAACCAACCCAAGCTCTTCGAAATCCAGCCCAGGTACCCTTTGTACCTCCATGGCTGCCAGCCGATCTTCCAAATTCTTATACTTATCATCCGCAGGAGAGTACTGCTGCTCAGAGTAATCTTCATCCTCCTCTTCTTCTTCCTCAGACTCGGGTTGTACTGTAGCTCCCTTTCCCGCCCCTTCCTCAGATGATGAGGGGAAATCCAGGACTC
Organism: Vicia faba; assembly: GCA_948472305.1. NCBI lineage: Eukaryota > Viridiplantae > Streptophyta > Magnoliopsida > Fabales > Fabaceae > Vicia > Vicia faba. Next base: position 67,850,112 of record OX451738.1, on the reverse strand, counting down.
TTCTAGCTTGGTTCTCAAATCTTCTTCCCATAGTGGCCACACCAACTCTTTTCTTTTTCTTTTCCTCCTTTTCTTTTTCCTTTTCTAACAGTGCTTTAAGGTCCTCCTGACCCTTTGCCAAGGTCATGAGGAGTTGTTGGAACTGTGAATTCTGCTCTTGTAGATCTTTGATCGTCTGCTCTATATCCATCTAGCTGAAATAAACAGCAGAGAGATAAGGAAACCTGGTGTGAAGACCTGTTTATGCATATGATGAATGATATGTATTCATGTAATGCATTCAAGGATTCAAAAATTCAAATTTGTTGCAAACAAAAAAGAACACACGTCATATTAATAAGAAGAACTTGTTAGTACATAAGTGCCCCATGGGCAAAATAAATACAAAACTCTAATGTAAAAAGACGTTGCGCATCCTTTTCGGTGCTATGTAGGTGTTGAGATTCTGCTCATCATGAAGTTGGCGAGTAAGTTCCAAAACCTTCTTCTCACTGGCGTAGAAGCTAGCTTCAAAATTATCGCGTTCTCCTTTGATATGTATCCAACTCCTTTGCAAATCTTCCAATGATGTTGGCATGTCAGGATGCAGGAGGGTGTATGGAACCTCTCCTTCCATAACAGGCTCTTTGATCATAGGCAGAGTGTAGGGGTAAGGCATCATAAGACTCTGGGCGCGGGTTCGTACCCACTTGAGGTAAGGCTCAAGGGGGATGGAATTCTTATGCTTCAGTGTCTTACTGTCCACTTTGTTGGGCACCTTCCAGGCTCGGATAAACCTTTGTCGAAGTCCTTGAGCGTCGTTGTCGAAGTCAAAAACCAAGTCTGGAATCAGCATGTCATGAGGGCCATCCCTTCGGCCATACCCAAATTGTCTCAGAGCCAAGCAGGGGTTGTAGGTAATGCCTCCCCTAATTCCAAGTAGTGGGACATTAGGGAATTCCCCACAACGATCAATGATGATGACATTTTCGTTGGACCGAGAACACCAATGAACATTAGAGTGTGTAAGAGTCATCAACCACTGTGACCACCTCAAGCCTTGCTCATTATTCAAGACTGACTGGGGAAGGTGAGAAATAAACCACCTTGCTATAAGAGGAGTACAACACATGATAACACCTTTTTTCCTCATTGTTCATGTGTAAAATGAGTGGAGGATGTTCCCAAGCAATGTAGGCACATGATTCCGAGATATGAAAATTTTGACAGCATTCACATCTATAAGCTGATCAGGGTTTGGGAACAAGACCAACCTATAGATAAGAAGTGCTACAATATCCTCAAAGGATTGCAGATCTAGAGAATTCCAACAGTCTTGTGCCTTCTCAAACAGAAACTTTGCCAAGAAACCCTTGACACCACTTATGGTTTCCCAATGACCTTTGATATCAGATGGTTGCAAGTGTAGGGCTCGAGCAACATCTTCAGGCTTTTGTTCTCTTTCCGTACCGTTATAGGTTAGTTGATGAAGAATAGGAATCCTCAGGAGTTGAGAAAATTCTTCCAAAGTAGGCACTAGTTGGTAATCAGGAAATGTGAACCAGTGGTGTAGGGGGTCAAAGAACTGGAAGAGAACTTTCACCATGTCTTCTTCAATGTTGGAGTTGACCAAGTTGAGAAGTCTGCCATGTCTTTCACTGAAGGGAGAATTCTATGGAATCTTGGAAGTAAGCTCCTTGAGTTGAGGAGGGATCCTCACAAGGTTGACTTGAATTGTTTTCCTGCAAAGAGATTCCATAACCTACAAAACAAGAACAAAGATGAAGATCCAAACCCTTGAAATGGTTAGTGGATACATATGATGCTTCATGATGTTTATGATGTATGCACAAGTATATGTACAAGCAAGTCACACAAGTTCCTAGTTTCAGGCTTGCATGGGGTTTCATAGATAAGTACCCTCTTGAAGTTAGTTGGCTCAACCTGTCCTATAAATAGTAGCCGGGTTCTAAGGAGCTCAATATCACTGGGTTATTTTCTGTGTTCATTGTTTCAGTTTAGCCACTTAACTGGCGACCGAAATATTCCAAGAAAATAACCCTCAATGAGTGTAGTATCGAGTATCTACCAACTTTGTACTGCACCAAAGTCGGTCATCTCACTACCCCTAATAAGGCCAAGATGGTCAAGTAAAGGTTCTAAAAGTCCATTAGTGCTTCATGACATCACTCAGCGGCCCCGTATTCTCTTTGATCAACTCAAAGGCTACCGATACCCATAAATATGCCGCACTAATATAGCTATTGCTTCAACCATGTCGGTATACCCCGCACAGTTTCCACAATGTATTGTTATTTACCTATGAATGTTTCCCAAAAATCCGGGTGGAGGATTCACCCCCAAACAAGAGAACCAAATGTAAATCAATCAAAGCAAACAAGATAAGCATGTAAAGGTGATCTAAACCCTAAGGTTACTCCACTTTTAAGATAAGTTCTCAGCAGAGTCGCCAGTTTTGTGATGCAGTGGGAGAACTGACTTGGGATTTTGCGTTTGTGTTTGCAAATGTTTCGGAAAGGTCAAAAAGCACAGGAAAGACCTTTGAGATGTTTTCTTGGGTTCGGGGGGTAGATTATGAAAAGGGAAGGTGCTAGCAGCCTTTTTATCCATGGTTATCCATGGGCTCTTAGTTACTTGTTTAGATCACTTGCTTTTGTTTTTCCAATTGATTGAAATGGTGCTTTGTGTGTGTGGTTTTGAAAATGTTTTGAAAAGAGGCCATCGTTGTGGCAACCTTTGTAATGATTCTTGTTTGAATATATACAAAGGTGTATTGTCTTTTGAAAAGATTTCAATGTTTGAAAGTTTGTTTTGGGAAATTGTTTTGAAATTTGTGTTGTGAGGTGTGTTTGAAAATAGCAAGGATATTTTGCACGTTTTGATCAAGTAACTAAGAGTTGTCTACCCTATCTACTCAAAAGTCTTTCCTACACATTTTTAACCTTTTTGACAGTGTTGTTTTACCATTATATTTGGTAAACAACCTTGTATTTGGATGTTTAAACGGGACGGGCGTGGGTCATCGCATGACCATGATAGCAATAGTGCCAAGTATCTCAGCATGTTTAGGGATCAAGATCATTTTGTAAAGGCAACCTTTTGATAGCGTCATCGAGGGACTATGATCTTTTGTTTTGTTTTGTTTTGCCAAGATACCTAGCATGCATACCATGGCCATTTGTTTAGGCAACCAAGTGGAGATACCTTAAGGGGTGTTTGAGTGCAAGTGTGTTTTATTGCATGCATGATTTTATCTTGAATTAGGATTTTCTATTTCATTGATTTTACCTTGCCATACATATCCTAATTACTAGCATTTACATCTGAAAGCAATAAAAATGCGGAAATGTAAAATCCTACGCTATTACAATATTTAAGGGGTGGGGGATACACACTTGTACATGGGGATGGTTCAACGAGAAAAATAGATAAAAAAAGAAAATAACAAGGGGAAGAAAAAGAGAAAGAGAGAGAGGGCTAGCACGCTGCTGAGAGGAAGTAAGAAGTTCTGACCCAGGCCTGCTGCAAGATATCAACCTGTTAGTGAAAATGTATAAGTCAGAACTTCTGACTTTGGTGCCCTGCAAAATAGAACCCTGTTAGTGGGAAGGTCAGAAGTTCAGACTCCCATGCGCTTCAAGACAGAAGTTTTTTAGTGGGGAAGTAAGAAGTTCTTACCCTGCTGGAAACACAATAATTTTCAGAAGTTCTGATATTATTGATAGCAAAACAGGCCTCAAAAGTATTTGCGTCAAAGTCAGAGCTTGGTTTCCCCCTGTGCTAGTCAGAACATCTACAATTTTATTATTTTTCCACAAAACAGAAGGCATGTCTAGGACAGTCTCAGCAAGTGTCAAAGTGTTTCAGAAGACAGAACCAAAAAGGTCACAGGCAGGTTCTACACTGATTCACTTCCTACTTGAGCATTCAGAGGCATGAAAATCCTCAGAACACGTACAACAGCAACATGATATCTACATTGTGTTTATTGAGCATGCAAAGCTGATGATGCTTAGCAGCGTGATGAGAGTCAGCAGGTTCTTACCTTGCTTTTGGAAGAAAATCTGTGAATTGGAGCTAGCTTTAGCTCTGATGGTGTTCTGGGCAGGTTCTTTTTAGAATGGGTGGATGGAGAAGATATATGTATGTATGGTCAGAAACTGTATGGGCATTCTTTAGTCAGGAAGAAAATTGGGTATCAATGAAGTTTGGAGGCAGGAAGTTCAAAGTTATGAAACACTAGGAATTTTGGCAGAGTTTCACAATGTTTTCTTGCTAGAGTTTTCTGTTCCTCTTCTAGCAATTTTTTTCTAGATTTTTTTGACCTGGATTTTTTTAATGGACAATGGTGTCCTATTTATAGGCAAGGCTTTGTGAATTTTTAAACGTTAAATGGTACCAATACTATGCAGTAGGGGTTAACTTGTTCTTGAAGGAAGTTCATGAAAGTTGTGATGATGGACAACTTTTCAGCCTAGGTTGGAACAGTAAGCGAGGATTAAGGAGAAGTGACACCCATAGGCGAAAAGTGGCGTATAGATCCAGGCCCAAGCCTTCACGAGGGTGTTACCATGCCACACGTGGAGAGATCCCATGGATGAATGCTCAAAAGTGGTTGTGAGCATTAATGAGCATTAAATGGTGATGAGATTTATCAAATCAGAAATCTTATAATAGGAGATTCTGCATCATTACCTAAAACCTGAGCCAGCAATTCTGCTTCACCAAAAAACAACGTAAACCAAGCTCTGACCTTGGCCTCTTACTGACTCAGCAAATTCTGAGAGTTTTCTAGACTTTCCAGCATGCTCATTTGATCTGCCTCTGAAAACTCTGGACTTAGAGATTCTGCTTCAGTATTATACCCAATCTGCTGATCCCATTACCTTCTGATCCCAGTACGTTCTGAAGGAGTTTCAGGCTTTGTTGCCTTCTTTGCATTTCTCTAGCAAATTCTGGCTGAACTTGCGTAACTGCTGAAAGAGTCATGTTCTGTTTAAAGATTACGTGCTGAACCACGTTTACAACCCCTAATTGAGTTGGTGTAGCTGCTGAAGAGCCACCTTCTGACTGAATGTTATGTGCTGAGCCAAGTTTGCAACTTCTGACCATTTCTACCTGGAGGTTGGTTCAGAAGTTCTGAATTGCCATTTTTTTTAATAACTTTTTTTTATTTAGAAAAAATTCTAAGTATTTAGAATTTTAACTTTTTCAACGTAAAATTTTTGACTTTTGAGCTTGCAAATGACCATTTTGCTCTTGTAAATGGTTTACTTGGAAAAGAATGATAATTCAGGGCTTGGATTTGTTTAAGAGAAACTCTGAGAATTCAGGATGAATTCCTGAAGGATGAGAGGGCAAATTTTGGGGTACAACAGTTGGGGCTGAACTTTGAGGCTTAACCGCGTTAGAAGTAGCTTTAGATCCTTCCCCTTTGTGCTTCTTTAAAGCCTCGATCTCTAACCCAGATGGACCTAACTTGATTGCAGAGGCCCCATCGGCACCCTTTTGGGCATCCCTAGCCTCCATCATCAGCTTCTTCTTCTCGACTACGGAAAGATCTGTCATCTTATCTACAGAGAAACAAAAAGATAGTATGAGAATTATATAAAAACGTGCGATAGCTAAACCAAAAACAAAGGCTATTATCAAGGAAACTAGGTATCTGACCAAAGGTTAGAGACAACAGGTCTTTAACTTTCATTATTCGGAAGTAATCATGTACGATCAGAGCTTGAACTTCTAAGTTGCTCAGCTTCTCAAACAAAAACTTGGATATGGGAGAAGGATCTCGAGTCCGGTAGAAGGGAAAGCGAGGTTGCCCGTCCAAAGAGTACAAAACCTGGGGACACCTCGGCCCGTATTTTACCTTCAGGAACCACTCTTTGAAACCCTTATAGTTGGAGGTATACACCTGGAGGAAACATCTATGTGGGAGGCCATTCACTTGGATCCATGAAAGCTTTTCGGCCCATTTTACCTCGTAAAAGGAGAAGAACAGGCCGAATATATGAACGATGTCCATTGCCTTACAAACTATTTCAAAGGCCTTTATAAAGCCCTAAGTGTTGGGGAAGAGTTACGAAGGCGCGATGTTTATTGCCTTCAGCAAGTCGGACTTGAACTCAAAAAAGGGTATTCGGATTCTAAAATCCTCCAGAACCCTAGCATAAAAGTAAAATAAATCTTCATCAGTGTTCCTCCTACGAAGTACACATACACGATCCCTAGAGACACATGATTCTAAGATAACATCGCTTTCCTCCCCAATTGAGGAGACTATTATCAGAGAACGAAGCTTGGAAATCCCCGTGTTGTCAAGAACACTATTCTTCTAACCCATGACCTCGGCGTCAAAAGCGGCAGACACTTCCATCAGAAATTCTACAAAACCTTAGAAAGAAGAATCATGGTCAGAATCACTCAAAGAAGAGAGGGTAAAACCATAAACCTCCCTTATGACTTGATTAAACTCCTCCTGGCCTAAATCACCCTTAATCTCTCGCGTGCATTGGTTCCATAAATCTCTATTTTCCTCGGAATTAGAGAGTTTTACAATGTTTCCCTCATCGTCACACTCTCTCAGAATAACCATAACCTAAAAAGCAAAACAAAAATGAAAGAGTAAAAGGGAATACTTGGAAAAAATGGAGAATGATTGAGGGAGGTTGAATGCTCTCTTGAAATATATAACGCCTTCGGGAAATACCAAAGACAGAAGAGGAAAGAAGAGGGTAGGGTTTTAATAGATCCTAATGAATAGTACACTAGGCATAGGGAAACGTCACCCAATAAACAGAAGTTTAGATGGAAGTCATCATTACTCTAGGAAAGAGAAAATGATGAATTTTAATTTTCGCGCCACGTATGAAAACATAAGTGGATGATGCGCAAACCGGAAGCACCTTCAATATTTTCTATGACTACATGACCAAACATTGCATCCTCGCGAAAAGAATTTAAATTTGAGAGGCTTATGTACATCCCAGAAATATTAGCCCTGGTCGGGTAGTATAATCTGCGATGAAATGATAAGACCAATGGGCGGCTCTATAGAAGATGTTCCCAGTATGCAACCCGGACAAAGGGCACTACACGGTCATTGCATCTCCTGGAAGCAACCCATATACACATTGTGTTGGACAAGGATGGAGACCGCAGCCACTTGCTCATAGTCGGATACCAATTCGGCTCATTAATACTAATAATCACCAACGATGCATTCATTATAATGTTACACAGTATTAATAATCTCCGTTCATGGGGACGGTGGAAGTTATATAGTTATGGAACTTAAGAGTCAATCATTGATTAAGGCTCTTGATGACATGGAGAAAGAACTCTATAGTAAGGGATCCCGCAAGAGGGATAAGAAAGGCATTCTTCTTGAGACACACGCTTCACTAACGTAGCTCTCAAATCCTCTTAATCATCCTATGAACTCGCTTCGGTGACTCTCCCCATTCATAGAGGGAAGTTGATCGGATATTTGTTACACGCAAGAACAAAGAAGAACACATAAAATTATAGATGTTCGGTCAAATAAACTGGACCTACTCCTCTCCTCAAAACTTGGTCTTGATATTTTCCAATAATACTTGAGAGCTTTTAGTAGAAAAGGCTCACGAACCCCCTTATACAAGGAAATGATGGTTAACCTTTAACCAAATATTACAAGATGATATATATGGGGTTTTGCATGTTTTCTTTAATGTAATGCTATGAGTGAAGTTTCCAATTGTTGCACCCCCAAAATTTTCCATTTTAGTTTCAAGCAGTTAACCCAAATCTAACATTCATTCATCTCCACATACATCTTCATATGCATCATTATCATTCATAGCATGTGTTCTCAAAGCTTGGGATCACATTTTTCTTCAAGATTAGGGTTTTAAAGAAGATAGGATAATCTCTCAATATTTGGTGTCATCATGATCATCATTCTCAAAATATCCTCATTCATTTGGTCTCATCACTGTGGATTTGGAAAATTAGGGTTTTGACCCCCCATGAGTGAAAAGTCAGTATTTAGGGTTATATGGCTTGAAGGTTAAGGTTTATTTCTTCAAAGCATCATAAACAACACCATATTATGGCCATTACATCATCTCAATTTGCATCATGCTTACAAGATCTCATTGGTTATAGAGGACTTGATTTCATTTGAAGAAAGTCAACTGTCACAAAAATTCAAGTATCATCAACATATTAAAAATCATAAAGTTGATAATCAAGAATCAATAAGATCAAGAAAGTCAACAAAAGTCAAATTTGGAAATTTTAAAGTACTTAGAGAAAACTTAAGTGTTTTGTGCCTAAAAAAGCCTAACTTCACAAGCAAGTTTTCTCAAGATGCAAGGTGATTCAAGGAAAACTTTTAACATGAAATTTATAGGGAATGAGGAATTCTACAAATTTGTCATTCTGAGGTGATCCTCAAAAAGTGCTTAGATTAAGAGATATGGGCCCATGAAGTTCTAATACTTTTTATCCAACACTTAGAAATATTTTTTATCAGTTTTTCATCTCAACTTCTTAGCCAATTTTCACCAATTTCCCTTTTGATTAAGCCAAAATGGTCAACATGAAAGTTGAAGATCGTGTTCTAAGCTTTCCAAAATGTCCAAGAGCATACAAATATCATGCTTGAGCTGAGAGTTTCGAAGAGACAAAATTGGTTGTTTCTACTTGGATTAGAGGTCATTTCTTTGATGAACATATAGCCAAATCTCATAACCTTGCTACACAATCTCCCTTTTCAGATCTATTAGCTTGCAAATCTCTCCATAATCAGAAGATTACACATTCTTTATGGCTATTATCCAATTGGTTCAAGCTTTAACCAAAACATTTTGCTATTTTGAGAAGAAAGGCAAGACTTCCATTTTGATAAAGGCTGCTTTATGCATCTGATAACTCTCCGTGAGCCTCTCACTTGTTACCTCTATATACACTCAACCTAAAATCTTAGATAAGCATGCTTAAAGGGTCTGAAAACTCCATGAAGCATGGTATTGTGCATTGGAACTTTGATTTCTCATAAAATCACAAGTTACATCCAACCAAGCCATAACTTGTTATCTTAAGGATCTGGTTACTTCAACCTCTCAAACCTTTTTCCTATAAATAGAGATGTCATTAGCAAGCCAATACACCAATTCACAAGCCCTTAAAATCTCTCATACTCTCAAAATTCATAATTGGCCACAAAACCTCCATTATTGCAATCTCATAGTTCTTGCGGTCTCTTGGTAAACCAACCACCAAATCATCATTAATACACCATGTATAAGTGATCCAAGCACTTGTTTCATCATTGTAACTCTATTGTCATCATCCACCATTTTCAATTTCCATCCTTGAAACTTGACTTGAGCAGATCGTTCCAGTCACTCTCAAAGCAAAGTAAGGATTGCAATACACTCCTCAAGGTCCCAGCAAGCTAAAACGATCATCACTTTGCTTCTGGATGTGCTTGAAGAAGATTTGGACTTTATCTAACTTGGTATAATTTTCAAATTTTGAATTATCTATTTAAGCATCATTCACATATACTTTCTGAAGAGAAAATGTAGATATCATATCTATGAAGCTAACCATGTCCTTAAATTTCATTTTAATTGACTATGTGATGAGAATTTTGGAACTCATTTTTTCTAGGGTTTATTTGGTACAAACAAAATTCTTTTTAAACTTTGATTTATAGCTTTCAAAAATTACATAGTTGATTTCCTTGTTAAAAATCAAGCAAGTTTGGTGTTTGATGTTTTCAAAATGGTTGAGAAACGAGAGATTTTGAAAATAAAAAATGGTGAAGTTATGTTGTTGTCGCGTCGAGGAAGAAGAAGGCCATGGCGCCAGTTTTTCAAATTTCCAAAATTGAGTTCATATTATATTTAATGGGGGCATTTCATAATCGGATGAAACAGCCACCCCAGTGGTACACAATGCGCCCCTGTTACTATAGGGACCGGGGTTCGAGCCCCAGTGGTACCCTTTTGCCTATTTTCTTCATTTTTTCACTTATTTTCATCATTTTCAATTAATTATTTTTGCACTCAAATTTGGCCTTTTTAAGCTGATTTTTTGCACACTAGTATTTTACCACTTCTATTTTATGAATATAAAAAAATATCACAAAAATATTTCTTATTTCATTATTTTTCAATTAAATCAAAGTCATCACTTTTTAGGGTTTTTTAAAGGGACTTTTGATGATCCTTTGGTCAATTTCTCAACCTTGCTCACAAAGCTTGATCTTTCCATGATAGGTCTTGATTCTCATAAGATATATTGACACTTTAGTAAGCATTTTATGATAGCTTGAGCCATTTTAGAACTTTTCTCATCCAAATTCATATAAAATCATGAAACATGTTCAAAATAAAAAGTTGTGCTACATGACTTTCAATTATAATTGTGATGCATAGACTTGTTTCAAACATCCAATTCATCCATGTTTTCACAAGTTTGTCTTATTTTTAAACATGTTTCCTTCATAAACTCTTTTAAAGCATAAACTGTAAAACATTAAAAACATGTTTTCAACTTTCACTCTTTTGTCACAACTTTTACCAAATAAACCTATGGATTCTCATCCACTTGTGTGATCATTGCTTGTTGAATGACATGTACCCTTAATATTACTCGGTTCATCTTAAATCCTTGATGAAATTTGAACCAAGGTAGACATTAGGATTTCAATAAAATCATGACAACTTTAGGATACAATTTTCCCTCAATCCAAACCCTAAGTCCATCATTGCATGATACCATTAGGTTAAGTTCCCTGTAATCTCAATGATAGGATCAAATTTGTATGACAACTTTAGGATCAATAAGCCTCCCCATTAGACTTTTCTTTTCTTTTTTCATTGCATCAATAAGACTTAAACATTTTCTCATCAAATCTCAAAACACTTAACAATACTAAAAACCATTTCAAAACTAAAGGTGTGAAGTTGATGGGTGTCTCCTTGGATGAGGGTCCACCTACTACCTTCCTCCTAACAAAAATACAAACCAAATCCAAATCATTTTTCCTTAGGGATTTTTTTCACTTTAAAACCATTTTCAAAAATGATATGTTAACTCATATCTACATAAAACAATGATGCATAGTCTTCAACGATCGAGTGGAAATGTTAATTGTTAGAATGAGAATTTAACATCATCCATAAAAACACACAACAAACAAAATATTTTTAAGAAGAACTACGGTGTTCTGATTCCCTTGTGGATACGTAGGCATGAAGTTTCAATGCTCAGGCGAATGCACTAATAAAAACCTTTTCTTTTTCCCAATGATTTTATGCATACATTTCCCTTTATCAAGTAAGTTTTAGATATACACACCCATTGAATATAACAACAAGAGTGGATTGTGTGGAGTACCACGAACATGAGGGGTTCTAATACCTTCCCCTTGCATAATTGACTCCCTTACCCGAGATTTGGTTGCGAGACCACATTCTTTTCTTAATACCAAAGGTTTTATCTATATTTTACTTTCCCTATTCTTTGGGATAAATAAAGTTAGGTGGTGTTGTACCCCAAAATTTGCCCTCCCATATTTCTCAAAACATTCCAAGAAAGATCCTCAAGTTACTCAAGGAAGTCCAAGGGTTGACCAGACAAACTCTCTCCTAAGGCAGTCTACCTCAAATTAGGGTTTCATGTTGCATCAATATACTTGATCTAAATGGATCCCAAATTCTCACCATTTTCATAATATGTTCTCAAGATCATCCATGACAAGTTTCAAGCCTTGCAGAGGAAGTTTGCTCAGTCAATTGCTCAAAGGTCTGAAAATCAACTATGTTAGGGCAAAAGTCAATTGTGGCCCACATACAGTCAAACCTCAAGATTTTTTATCAACATCCTTATTTTGAAGTATTATTCATCATTTTATCTAGGTTTGATCATGATTCCTCAGGGATTGCTCACAATTCATCAAAACCCAAAAGTTGCTAAATTAGGGTTTTATAGGAAAAGTCAACCCAACTTTGACCAAGCATAACTTTCTCATACTTTATGATAAATGACCCATCAAAATCTCATTTTGAAGAGGATTCAATTCCCTACAATTCATATTCATCTCCCAAGTTCAAAATATGCACTCACAAGAAGGTATGAATTTGGATATTATAGGTCATTTTGAATAGTCAACAAAAACACTTTTTTTGTCAAAGCTTCATACATGAACATGGAAGACTAAATTTAGATGAGACAAAAATGGTTGCTTAGAGGACATATAAAGCTTTCTAAAAAGTCCAAGAACACCTCCAAAGAGTCAAAATTGAAGAAGTTATGCATTGGTGAAGTTGACCTTTTTTTGCAAAATTACCAAGAGTCAAAAGTGCCTCAAATTGCAATTTTTGTCAAATGGGCCCAACTTTTTGTACTTGGATTAAGTTTGTAACATGGTCCACGAGCCCTAACTTTTCCCACTTTCCTTTATTTTATTTTTGCCATTTATTTTTATTTTTTATCTCAATTAAATCAAGATAAATCATGGAAATATCAAAATCATTTAAGTCTTGAGATTTGGTGCATATTTCAGGTTCCTTATACAGCTAGCAACAAAATCAAATCGTGCAAGGCCTATGTGTGCATGAAAATATTGGTTTTTGGCTTATTTTGGAAAGATTTTCATGAAAATCAAATCATGATCAAAGACCATAATTGACAAAGATTTAAAGCACATTGGTAACCCTAATTCTATCAGTGATATATATTGGATAAATGCAGACCAAAAGCACAAGGTTTTGAGGCGTGTAGAGGAAGAACGAAACTTGGAAAAACTCAAGAAAAGTGGTGACTTGATTTCATACTTCCAAGCATTTTCAAGACTCCCAAGCCATCTCATTCGCTTCTTGGGAGTACAAGGAAGCTATACCAATCAAAATCAAACGTTCTAGTGCCCAGAATCCGGTTCCACGACCCCCACGATTTGCCACTATTTTCAAAATAGAATCTCTTTATTCTTGTATCTTTATCATGTTTCAATAGCATATTTATAATCCCTAACGTGTTTGCAAGCTCATGGTGACAATTAATTGCATTTTTGTTGGCTATATTGAAATCCACCATTGCTAGGTTTTGTTGTTGCGTTTTGGGATCTTTTTATACAGGAAAAATTGGTCCACAAAAAGGACACCATGATGCTCAGCAGGCTAAGACGAATTGGTCCACAGCATTAGATTTCATTTATCGTGCTTGTATGTGATTTTGCAATGTGCAGGAGTTATAGCAACGGACCTATGTCTGTAGGTAAAAGTCTCTGACTTATACCAACAGAGAGGGGAAGAAGACGACCTGCGTGGCATCATCCCATTTGCCCATTTGAATTATGGCGTGCGTTTTGTTGTTTGTCCCCCACTAACTCACATTATTACATATTATTAATTATTATTATCCCATATACAACAGGCGCGCTTGGCTCAGTTGGTGGGAGGCATGTGAAAAGAGTTATAGGACCTGGATTCGATCCCCAGGTCCCCTTGTTTCTTCAAAATGCATTTTTCTATACATGATCCCCTGTGCATGAGAGGGTCTACCAAAGGTCCAGGTCAACGTGCAATCATGGGAGTATGGAGGTCAAACGTGGGTCAGATTTTTGGGCCCAAAAGCTTGCTATTGGCACTCCCCAAATTGCTAGCAAACAGGCTCAGTACTCTTTTTCTTTATTCTTTTATAGTTTCCTTTTATTAATTCATTTAATTATTTTTACTAACACAAAAAAAATTAATTCTTTTTGATATAAAATCTTAAAATCAATTTTCACCCAAATTAGATTTAGGTTTTATTTTTAATCAAAAATTAATTTAATTAGTTTATTTAATTTTAGGGTAATTTTAATTCTTTTTATAAATAAATTAAAATCAATTAGAAACTAGGGTTTTTGCTTAATCTAATTTCTATTTTCTTTTCTTAAAAATAACCAAAAAATAAAATTAATTAATTTTCTTAAATTAATTTAATTAATAATTAGGTTCATATTTCATTTAAAACCTTATTTTTTCCTTAAAATAATCAAAAACAACAAAAAATAATTCTTCTTGTAATTAGGTTAGACGGGGTCAAAACCCTATTTTCTCTATCGTCCTCGATTCATCGAGCATGTTTACTTATTTTTACAATATTGATGTAATTGCTCATGGGATGTAATAAATTAATTAGGACTTTTTCGTTATTTATCGTTTTTGCAGGGTTTTTTGGCTATGTAATTAATACCCGAAGCCTTGTAATAGCGTAGCTTTATTTTCTCGCACTTTAATTCTCGCAAATATTAACTGTTAGATGTATGATATTAGGGTTGCATGACAAGAATGTATGTTAAATTTAAAATGGTTAGCAAACCCTAAATGTGCAAAGATAATAACTGAAATTGAATCACTCGCAGGTGCGCACTCCTAGGGTATACTCTCACTCCGGTTGCCTTCGGTAAACGATCATTAAGTATAGGGTACTTTAGTGGTCGCTCTCATGTCTAAACAAAGATCAAATGTCCCGTTCGGAAATGTTGCCTCGGAAAGATTGCCTCAGAAATGTTGCCTCGAATGTTGATCTTAAGACATTAGGGTTATTACTAAGACGTCCTAACATTGCTTTAGTGATCATACGTCCCTTTCGAATTGACCCTTAAAACTCCAATGACGGTGCTACCTACTTACTAATAGTGGGATAGCGTTGTCTAAAAGAAACAAGAACAGAAACAATTCTTTTTTTCGAGTAGGTAGATTCTAGTAGGTACTTGCTCAAAATCAAACTTTTTCACACTTACACTTTTTCAAACAAAGTTTTCAAAACGACTTCGTAACACTCTTGAAGACAGAAGCAAGGGTTAAATCGAAGTAAAACAAAAACTTTTTTTCAAATCAAACACACACAAGCAATTTTGAAAATGATGAGCAAGTACCTAAGAGCCCGTAGAAAACTACGGATAGAAAGGGTGCTAATACCTTCCCTTTATATAATCTACCCCCCCCCCCCCCTCCCCCGTACTCAAAATCTCGAAAAAAGGAATTTTTCTGTGCTTTTTTCCTTTCCAGTTGGATAAAATAAAAGTCAGTGGTGACTCTTGCTTACCGTACATTTGCAAATACAAAATGCAAACCAGCATTTAAACAGTCCGGTTCTGCCACCGTATCACAGGTGGCGACTTTGTTTGTTCCATCCGAGGTTATTTCATCTTATATTTCGAGTAGCTTCACCAATCTTCTTTCCCAATGATGGACTGAAGCGGTTAGTCTCCTTTCCACAAACACGGACCATGAAGAGGTTATTCTTCAAGTTCTAAGATATCTGAGCTCAATTCCTATGGCTTTAACAGGACAAACAACATGCGCTATTTTGACCGAGCTAATTTATAACCTATGAAGATTTTAATTCCAAGCTAATCTTTAACCTATATTGGTTTTAACCAGGCTAACCAAGAACCAGTGAAGATTTTAACAATGGATAATCTTTAACCTAGTATTGATCACACAATTCCCAACCTAAGCTTTTATCGAATTTAGCTTCAAACCAAAAATAAACCCAAATTGGACAATATTCAATTGAGGTGTATACAAAAGATTCAATTTTACAATTCTACACTTTTCCAGAATTAAACAAGTAAGCTCACTCACAAAGGAACTTTTCTCACAAAAGCATTTGGCTATAATATTTAGTGAGAGAAAGTTAAAATAAAACTTAGAGAGAGAGTGAGTGAGAGTTGGATGTGTCAAAACATGATTCTGGATAATTTGAAATTAGAAAAAAAAGCCTCAATTTATAGGCAAGATGTGTGCCTAAAACAGACTTTGCAATCAATGAAATTTCCCGTTATCTAATTGATTATCATTTATTCTAATCGACTAGAATTCGAAAAATAATTGTTTGTAAGTAATTTAAAAGGAAGGAAAATATATCTAGCCATTGCACATCATTAAGGTGTTGACTAAATGGTTTGGGGCATAAGTTTGAACTAATATAATCCATTAGACCAAAGACCCAATCGATTAGATAAACCAAAATTTTCCCTCTAGCTATTTCCATAACTCCTAAGTCATCTGACACAACTCTATTTTTAAAGATGTTTTCCCTTGATAAAAACATTTGAAAAAGATTTTGATGTGTGTGTGCTTATAGCCATATAATTTTATAGAAAATTCCTTTTGCTTACATAAGTTCATTCACTTACTAAATTATGAGATTAACTCCTTTTCTATAAGCCCTTTGTCAGATATTATCTTTTATGTTGACACTACTTGACATCACTTGAGGATTTAGATAATTTCAACTTTGTTTGCCTCAACTATCTTTTGTGTAGACACTTCTTGAGATCACTTGAGGCTTTAGATAAGTTCCACTTTGTTTTCCTTTTTCAGATAGTCAAGTTCATCAAATCATAACACTTAGGTTTGTATCTTTAACCGTTTAATGTTGTGCTTGACTTATCATTAGTTTCCCCTAGTTGTCATCATCAAAAGTTGATGTCTTGATTAAATGTCTATTACCTGCAAAACAAGATTCTATAAAAACATTTATTAATTTAGAGGGACGTCCCTAATAGTGTTTTCATTAAACCGGGCAAGATAGTCCCCTAACGACTCTGAGGTACCTTGTCGTATGTTGAATAGGATGGTGGTGGACATCTTCCTATGAAGACTGGAGGATAAGTGTTGTGTGATTTTCTTCACTGGTTCTTAATAACTGGGGTTAAAAGCTCGGGGCAAACCCATATACCATCGCAACGCTGCATCTCTGAAGATGCCAAACAAAAATTTTCACTTCAAGGATTTTGGCCCTCTAAAGATTTCCATTTGCGTGTTGATGGAGGATACGTGTTTATAAGAATCACTACGCCCATCAAACTTGGCCAAAGAGGGAGGCTTGAAACCTTCAGGGAAAAATGTTTCCAATAATTCATCTGAAAGTGGACGGGGATCCAATATTTCCATCTCCTTTGGGGGATTGGTCTCTTGCTGGCGCTATTGAATATTGAGGACGTTGTCATCTAGAGACTGAGTCTGATGGTGAAGTTCATCCATGGAGTCACACATCTCCTTCATGGCATTATGTTACTACTTCCCCCGTTATCTTTAGGCGTGGGGGGGGGGGGGGGGGGGGGGGGCTATGTTGATTGTAGAAGAATGTGTGATCCAAGTTAGTTTTTCAAGGGCCCTACGGTGGGCGGCAGTATATTGGTCAAAAAGTACATGTGTGTATGGTATCCCCACAAGGTAGGGGATACTCAGAGGCCTTAGTAGTTTTACAATTAACAACTAGGGTGATTAGGACTTGCCCGCAATAGCGAGAAGTCATGTGTGGTGGTGTTTATGGTGGTGAGAGAGACCAGCTCACGTAAGGTGAGAGACTTTGTATGTAAGCGTTAAGCTTAGGGGATAATGTTGGTTAAGTTATGATTTTTCTTCTCCCTCTCAAAGGGTCAGATATTTATAGAGCCCTTTGGGCCTAATATTTAGAAAACCCTAAGAGGTGGTAATTGCTCCCCTTGACTGGTGGAGATTGTTGACTATTTATTTTCTAGAAAGTCATGATATGACTGGTGGAGGGATAATGGTGTTACATACATGCCTTATTCTGAGTGCGAACCCTCATGCTACGCAAAGGAAGCGCCTAAACAAGAACCTTTGTGTCGCCCTTATTTGAGACTCTCACAAATATAACACTACATTAATAAAGATATAACCTAAGAAATTATTACAATGTATCAGCAATCTTTCAAATATAGGTGGTTCTTGGTGAAATGACTAGACTCTGCAATTTGATGATGAATAAAGAAAATTAAATTTTAGATAAATAGGGGCGACATATCTAAATTTGGCTCTTAAAATTAATATAGGATAGAGTGGAGAAATTATTAATTTTTATATAGTAGCTCTACCCTTAGTTGGGAACTAGCCTACCCTATTTTTCTCCATATGAAGGCTAAATCTAGATGAATAAGGCATATTCATTTTGTGTAAGAATTATACTAACAACACATGGAAAATTACACACATATTATCTTTTCAACAATAACTTCTCTTTATCTTCAATTTCCAGCTCACTGCTTTGAATATACAAGCATTTTTTTATATTTTAAAAATAATATTTCCAAAAAAAATCAACAATGCAAAGCTACATCCTACTCAACCTTTCAACATCAGTGTTCTCATTAAGATTATGCTTAGCTCAACTCCACCATTCAGGTCATGCATAGCTCGATTTACCATCCAAGTTTATTATTTTTAGAGTATTTTTAAAGTTTCTTCCAAATTATTTTATAGGATAACGCATATATTTTGAGTTTAGATACGTGAACAAATTTCTATCTAACAGGAGTACTAATTAAATAATATGATTAAGTTATAAACAGATATTACAAAGTAGAGACCGAATCATTTGAAACATTAGTGGTAGTAAAACAAAAACAAGATTGGTTAAACAAGTGACGTGTAGGAAAAAGAACGCAAGAAGTAACTGTTTAAGTGAATGACTCAGTACAATTACAGCTTCATGCTTGCAACATCAACTACATCCATTTCAGAGCAATAAACCTACCTACCAACCAAGAAAATTCGGCCCCACCACAGCACAATCACAAACCTCCAAATTTCACCTATAAAAATTTTTCATACCTTTTTCTTCTATTTCTTCTCCTTCCTTTTCATTATTATTTTTGTTTTTCTTTCTCACCACTTAAAAAATGAGCTGATTTAGTCGATTTATCTATTATCACCCAAATTGAATCATTGTCTTTAACAGTTTTTGACAAACCCAAAATTCATGGAAATACTGTCTCATTTCCATTCTAGAATATTCAACGGCTTCATTAGAATCAAAGACTTCTGATGTTCAATCTTTGACTTCTGACAAATCAAACAAACATAAACAAATTCAACAGCTTCCTTTTTCATACCGGGCCACCAAAACAATTTCTTCAAGTCTTAATACATCTTTGTAGCACCAGGATGAATACTTAGACCACTTCGATGTCCCTCCTCAAGAATACTCTTGTTAAGTTTTAGCACATCCGAAACACACACTCTATCACCAAACCTCATTACACTATTTTCATCAATTCAAAATTCACCTCCATTACTTTGGTTAATCAGCAACAACCGATCAACCAAACTCGGATCATGTTTCTGACTTTCTCTAATATCTTCAAGAATACCACTAGTTAGCTTCAACATTCCCAACTTCACACTGTTAGGAGTCTCTTCACACACTAAACTCATATCTTTGAAGTTTTCAATCAATTCTAACTCACACACCATAAGCATCGACATATGCAAGACTTCCTACTCAAAGTATCCACCACAACATTTTCTTTACCAAGATGGTAAATCAAATCAAAATCATAGCATTTTAACTCAAGTCATCTTTTCTGCCTCATATTCAATTCCTTATGATCAAATAATTACTTCAGACTCTTATAATCACTGAACACCTCGAATCTGGATCCGAACAGATAGTGTCTCCAAATTTTCAATACAAATATCGTAGCTGCCAACTCTCAGTCATGCGTAGGATAATTCCTTTCATGAACCTTCAGTTGCCTAGAAGCATAAGCAACAACCTGTCCATTTTGCATCAGCACACCACTAAGACTCATCTTCAATGCATCACAATATACCCCAAAAGATTCACTCAGATTAGGCAAAATCAATACTGGAGCAGTCGTCAACTTCTTCTTTAGTTCCACAAAACATTATTCACACCTAACATCCCGCACATAAGTTTGACCATTTCGAGTCAACTGAGTCAAAGGTAATGCCAATTTAGAAAACCCTTCAATAAACCTACGATAATAACCTGCCAAACCAAGAAAACTTTGTGACTCAGTAGAAGACTTCGCAGTCTCCCACTATAACACAATATCAACCTTAAAAAGATCCACATAAATTCCACTACTTTAAATCACATGTCAAGGAAACTCACATTCTTCAACCAGAACTCACACTTTGACAATTTTGCATATAATTTCTTCTCTTTCAACACTTGCAGGTAACACTCGGAGCTCCAACACAGGAGCGCCCCACGGAGAAACACTCGGTCAAACAAACTTCTTCTCAATTAACTCTTCTAATTGTTTCTTCAATTTACTCAACTATGAAACTAGAATTTTATAAGGAGCCATCAAAACCGGACTTATAGTTGGTACCAACTCTATAAAAAACTCTACCTCACGCTCTGGAGGTAAATCATTGATGTCATCTGGAAACACCTCTAGGAAATCACTGACATCAGGTAACTCAACACTTGTAACTTCACGATCAACTTGCAATGATGCAAACATTGAAAACATCAAGGCTTCGTCTTCTAAGAGTTCTTCCACTTGCTTAGCAGATAGAAATATCAGCTCTCCGCTATCACCAAACCTAGGGAACCTCACAGTCTTATTATAACAGTTGATATGAACATAATTGAACTCCAACTAGTTCATTCCAAGGATAACATCAATTTGGTGCAAGGGTAGACACACCAAATCCATCATAAAACTCTTATCAAAGATAGTTAAAGGACAACTCAAACAGACAAAAGTAGTAGTAACAGAACCATTAGCAGGAGTGTCTATCACCATACTACTATTCATAAAAGACAATTTCAATCCCAACACCATGGCACATTCAAGCAAAATAAACGAATGAGTTGCACCAGTATCAATAATAGAAATCAACTCAACATTATTAATAAAACAAATACCTTAAATCAGGTTATCCTTATTGGGAACCTCTGAACTATTCAAAGCAAACACTCTACCATTAGTTTGAGAAGCAATAGCAGTTTTCTTCAGCTTCTAACACTAGGTACTAATGTGACCCAATTCACCATAGTTGAAACAAATCAGACCTTCATTCTTACACTCAGAAGCATGATGACCCATCTTACCACATTTGTAATATCTCAGCGCCTTATTGTTGCAACTATCAGCATTGTGCCCATGCTCGCCACACTTAAAGAACTTGATCGAAGCAAGAACTCCTCCCCCACTTGGCTTCTTCTCATCAGAAACTTACTACTTCCCCTTATCAGTAGGAGCAATATACGGCTTACAACGACCCTTGTTCTTCCCCTTCTTCTCATTGTAACTCTTAAATAAAAGATTTGGCTTTGGTATCCTGATCATAGACCCTACACTTATTCGTTAGTATAGCAAACTGATGAATCTTCTGATATCCATGCTTAATCTTTGGATGCAGCCCATTCTAAAATTTGATACACTTAGATGCCTCATCTGCCGAGTTATTATAATGCAAACAGAACTTTACCAACTCTTCAAATCTAGTAGCATACTCAGCAACAATCGAATTCCCTTGTTTCAGCTCAAGGAATTCAATCTCCTTCTTGCCACGCACATCTTCAGGAAATTACTTTTCCAATAGGCAGCTCTGAAAATATCCCACGTGATCTCATCACCCAAAACCTCCATCATCTGACGTGCGTTATCCCACCAGTCTTCAGCCTCCGCTTCCAACATGTGCATACCAAACTGCACCTTCTGCTTCTTTTAGCAAGCCACACTTGTTCACCATCAAGATCATGTGTGCCCTTAAAGATTGGTGGGTTGTTTCATTGAAACTTTTCCAAAGCACGAAACTCGTCATTTCCTCCAGCATTCTGGGGAATCTGCTGATTTTGGGCCATTGTTTGAGCCAATGAATCCAAAGCCTCAAAAATTGCATCATCATTTCTTCCTCCAGCCATTTCTCTCTACATATGGCAAACATCATTGGAGGAACAAAACGTTGATTGTGTTTACACACAAATCGTCCACCAAGACATATACATCGTATAAAAACCTGGCCGGACAAACTGACCTGCTCTAATACCACTAATGTAACACCATTCTAACCCTACATGTATATTTCATATAATTTACGAATGATTTAAATAAAATCACCACTCAAGGGTGTAACACTTCATAGAAAACATCATAATAAAAGTCATGCTCCATAACACGGTTACAACAATTTAACACATATGTCTAATTATAATTCAACACATCATTTAAAAACATCGCAGCGGATTCATCGTCATAAATAAACTTCTTCATAAAATAAAACTCATTGTATCTTAGTCTTATCAAAAGTTGGAATTAAAACCAGATTAACATATAAAAATATCATAAAGTATGTATTGTACCCCAAAATTTTCCCTCTCATTTCATCAACATTTTCTCAATCACAAGACTTTTGGAACTCAAGATCAAGCTAGGGTTTACTCTGCTCAAGACACCTCCTTGCACTGTTGACCTAAATTAGGGTTTGAGTTTGCACATGGATGTTTTGACCTATAATGCCCAAAGTGACTTTCATACTTCATGTTGGACTCACAAGTTTGTCCATACCAAGTTTCAAGCCTTGATTCAAATTGTTGTCCAGTCAATTGGACAATTGACCTAGAAATCAGTTGTATTGGGGAAAAAGTCAATTGTGGCCAATTGACAGTCAAACTTCATAAAATTTGACCCACATCAACATTATGAACTCATATGAACCATTTGGTCAAGTTTGGATCACAATTCCAAAAGAAATTTGATCAGATCATCAAAAGGGCAAAATGGTTATTTTTAGGGTTTTGACTGCACAAAGGCAATTTTTGACTGTTTGACCTAGCCAATGGAAAATCAAGCTCACACATGAACTCAAGGACACAATGACATTATCTTGACCCATTCAACAAGTTCAAAAGATCTCAAATGCATAGGATTGACAGATGAATTTTTCAGTCAACTGATCAAAATTTGATTGTACACTGAAAAGTCAAAGTATGACTTTTTGGTCAAAATCAAGTGCCAAGAGTAATTTTTCACCAAGACATGTCAAATTATGAAACTTGTTCATCAAGAAACCAAAAAATGAAAATTAGGGTTTAAAATGGAAAATTTTCATAACTTAGAAATTTTCTAAGTTATGAAATTTTCTTTTTTTTCCTAACTTTGTCCCATTTTTTCACCAAGATGTAAATGGATTCAAACAAAACTTTCAACATGAAAGTTGTAGTCCATCATAAAGTATACAACTTTTATTCACAAATTTTTCTCAAAAGAGGCTTGTATCTCAAGTTATGATTTTTGGAACAAGGGTATCTAAAACTTTTAACTTAGAGAAATTTTGCCCTAATTTAGGCAGGATTTTGACCCATCTTCTTGGCCATTTTTCACATAGTTCCACTTGGAGTTTCAAGTTGCATTTCAAAGATGGATTATATTAAATGTTCCAAGCTTTCCAAATTGTCCAAGAACTCCTCAAACACCCTTGTGGTTAGAGAGAATCGAATGCTTGAAGTTGGCAAAAACTCACTTTGATCCATGGCCAATACATGTTCATACCAAATTGCAAATCTGATCTAGCTAGCTTGGTTCACAATTACAGGCCACAAAACTAGTTTGCACTCCATAATTTAATGCATATCCATTGAGCTAAGGTATTGTCTTGGTCATTAGGGCATTATACACTAGATTAAGCCTTAAATGGAAAAAGTAACAATGCCATTTTTGCTTAAACTTCACTTTATGTCAAAACAAGATCCTTGAGGCATGGGGCCAGATATCTGAGGCAAGATCAAATCTACCAATTCCAGTAACCAAGAGAAAAATGTGCAGCATGATATAGGACTTGTACAGGCCTGCATTGAACAGATAGACACTCTTGCTTCAAGAAGAAGAAGAGTTGTAAACCACAAGCCATCTCTCACATCTGTAAAAATCAACTTACACAAACATTGCAAACAAGTTTGATACCTCCTAACAAGCCAGAAACACGACCCCTTTGCCTCTCAAAACTCCTAGTGCACAAATTCCCCAGTTTTTTTGCAAAACAGAGCAAGTTCTGCATTTTGCTAGCCATCTTCAAATTCCATCGTGCGTTTTGCCTAGAGATACTTCAAACACCTTCCAACCAGCATACCTAAGCTATCCAGATCATCAATTTCTAGCTGTAACACCCTTAACACACATTTCCATTTTTGTTTCAAAGCTTTACAGGTTGAGTTCTGTAGCACGATACAGGCTACTTCAAAACAAGTCAAGCATTTGAAAAGCTTCAGTGGACCTCAGGCAAGCTCAAAAGAAGCTCAAGCACCCTTGGAAATTGCTGCATTGCCCAGCTTGAAGTCAAATGAAACAGGTATTTCATGAACTTCTATCTCTCTATTTAGGAATAGTTAGACTTAGGTTTGTGAATGAAAGATGTTGTATTCATATCCCTGAAGCCATACATATGCTTAGTTTTCATTTATATTAATCGTGCTAGGAGAATTTCATCCATGAACTTTCTAAAAAAACTAGATTAGAAATTAGGGCCAGAGAAATTCTCTCTGGTCTTTGAGAGTTAGCTTAAGTTTTTTATATGGTTAGATTCATTGTTTGATGCTCTACAAGTTTCATGTTATGAGTTTTATCAAAAAAATCAAAGAATCAGGAGATAGCAGTTGATGTACAGAACATGCGTTTTTTGTGAACCAAGGAAGAAGATGAAGTCTGATTGGGCTGGGCCTGATCATTTTTGCTTCTAACACCCCATTTTTCAGTTTACACCCCCTGGCCCATTTATTTGTATACTTATCATTTTGATTTTTTTATTTTTTATTCTGACTTTATTATTTTTTGTTCAAATATAAAAAATGCCAAAAAATTATTTTATATATTTTTTCATATTTATTTGATATTTATTTTCATTTTACTAGTATAAATATGTAAATAATTTATTTTCTTTTATTAAAACTTAAAAAATAATGTAAAAGAATATGTTCATTTTCATTTATTATTTTATTTATATTTTAAAAAAAAACATTTTCTTGAATATACACATTTTTGTAAATAATTAATTTTAATTTTTATATATTTAATATGTTTAATAATATATATATATACTTATATACTTTATTTTATTAAATAATTAGGACAAAAATACAAAAATATTACATTTTCATTTTTATTAATATTTTATACTAAAAATATCATTTTTACAATATACTTTTATTTTTTGTACAAATCAATACATTATTGCATATAAATAATAAATAATACTATTTATTCAAAAATTAGGGTTTTTGCCCTAAATAATAAAATAATTAAAATTGACCCTTTTTATTATTATTTACATTTCACATTAAAAAAATACTTTTTACATACATAAAAACTTTTTGCATAATACATTTTATCTAACATTTATTTGTTGTATTTTATTTAATTATTGCACATTTAAATATTGTCTTATACATTCGATTTGGTTGTAATAATTTAGAATTTAATTTCTTGTCAAATACCTCCAATTCAAATTTGTACCCCCTCCCTATATCATGTTGTAATAGTGTAGGCTTTAAATTCTCGCACATTTAAATGCTTTCAATTATGCCATGGTTAGACCTAGGGTTTGTATGCAAAAATCAAATTAACAAGTAGCTTGACCTAATTCAAAGATAAACATGCATGAAGAACAAACACAATGCACACTTGCACCCCCTAGGGTTTCAATCCACTTGTTGCCTTCAAAAATGGGCCATGGTTGCATGACAAGTACTTTGGCAAAACAAAAACAAAACAAAAGATCATAGTTCCTCGATGACGCTATCTGAGTTGCCTAAACAAAATGATCAAGTCCCTTAAGAAAATTGCCAAAAATACTTGACACAATTGCTATCATGGTCTATACGATGACCTGCACCTGTCCCGTTTAACATCCGAACACAAGGTTGTTCCCCAAATACAATGGTGAAATAACACTGTTAAAAGGGTTAAAAACATAAGAAAAAAGCTTTGAGTAAAATAGGGTAGATAGCTCTTAGTTATTTGATCAAGCTTGCAAAAACATATTTTTTATTTTCAAAACACACTTCACAACACAATTGCAAAACCCTACTTTCAAACATTGAAAACTTTTCAAAATACAAAAACACCTTTGTATACATTCAAAACAAGAATCATTACAAAGGTTGCCACAATGATGGCCTCTTTTCAAAACATCTTTCAAAATCACACACAAAGCACCATTTCAAACAATTGAAAAGCACAATTTCAAACAATTGAAAAGCAAAGCAAGTGATCTAAGCAAGTAACTAAGAGCCCATGGATAACCATGGATAGAAATGGTGCTAATACCTTCCATTTCTATAATCTACTCCCCGAACCCAAGAAAACATTTCAAAGGTCTTTCATGTGCTTTTTGACCTTTCCTTAGGATAAAATAAAAAGTCGGTGGCGACTCTTGCTAAACCGAAACATTTGCGAAAACAAACGCAAAATCCCAAGTCAGTTCTCCCACTGTATCACAGAACTGGAGACTCTGCTGGGGATACTTTAAAAGTGGAGTAACCTTAGGGCTTTAGATCACCCTTTGCATGATTATATTGTTTGCTTTGATTGCTTTACATTTGGTTCTCTTGTTTGGGCTTGAAATCCTCCACCCGAATTTGGGAAACATTCATAGGTAAATAGCAATACGTTGTGGAAACTGTGCGGGGTATACCGACACGGTTAAAGCAATAGCTATATTAGTGCGACATATTTGTGAGTACCGGTAGCCTTTTAGTCAATCAAAGAGAATACGGGGCCGCTGAGAGATGTCATGAAGCAGTAATAAACTTTTAGAACCTTACTTGACCATCTTGGCCTTTTATTAGGGGTAGTGAGATGACCGGCTTTGGTGCAGTCCGAAGTTGGTAGATACTCGATACTACACTCATTGAGGGTTGTTTTCTTGGAATATTTTGGTCGCTAGTTAAGTGGCTAAACCAAAACAATGAACATAGAAAACAATCCAGTGATATTGAGCTCCTTAGAACCCAGTTACTATTTATAGGACAGGTTTGAGCCAACTAAACTCAAGAGGGTATTTACCTATGAAACCTCATGCAAGCCTGAAATTAGGGTTTTGTGTGACTTGCTTGTACATGTGCTTGTGCATACATCATAAACATCATAAAGCATCATATGCATCCGCTAACCACTTCAAGGGTTTGGATCTTCATCTTTGTTCTTGTTTTGTAGGTCATGGAATCTCTTTGCAGGAAAACAATTCAAGTCAACCTTGTGAGAATCCCTCCTCAACTCAAGGAGCTTACTTCCAGGATTCCAGATGTTGTACCCCAAAATTTGCCCTCCTCTTTTTTCCACAAGAAATCACAGCTTCGGGCTTTTCCTGATTTTTCAGACTGGCTCAAGAATCGGTCAAACAGACTTTTCTCGTCAGTCAGACAAAATTTAGTGTTTTCATTGATTTTTAAAGCAGTTCAAGCAGATTGCTAAGGTTTGGTTGAGTTGGCTCAGGTTTTGATCAGGCGGACGCTTCTTTGACATTTAATCAAGAATCAGAGTTTTCGTGCGCGCATTCTCAGAAAAAATTAATTCTACAGTTCTTTTCAAATTACTCTGAGATATGGACTGAGGTTTTTGATTGGGAGCTTGCAGTGTTTGATTGAATCATTAAAAAAAAGGACATGTGGATGTTTTGTTTGATTAACTGTGCAATGTTTTGGATTATTCGGAACGCCGGACGTTTATTAATTATTTCTCTTTCTAAGTCAAAATAATTGGATTTACTTCCAGTTGTTTCAATTTAAGAAATTCAAATGATTAAATAAACAGGGAATTGAAAGAAGGAATAACTGACAAAAAGGGATTTTTATTCATATTTAATTGTTTGTTACAAATTATTATTTAAACAACTGTAAATTTATTTACATTTTGTTTCCAATGATAATGTTACAAATAATTGAAGAATAAATTGAAACTATCCTAAAATTTCCTAAGTCTCCATCTTCTATCCAATGCTCCTTTGCTCAATTATCTTTACCTGCAAAAAGAAAAGAAAAGAAGTCAAAAGCAGATAAAATAAAAGAGCAGACACAGTTAATTTAAGAGTTCATCATTAAAAGTAACTAGCCGAAATCAGTTGTTCCCCTCTCTGCAAATCACAAGATTGCTCTTGGTTCACAAAGAGGGATAGAAAAATGTCTTGCAATTAAAGTATGAAATGCACAAATTTACAAATTGAACAAATTCAAAGTTTGTCAAACATACTGCATAAATCCAAATGGTCAACCAAAAAAGGCAAACTGAACAGTTACTGAATATGCCAAAAGAACAATGCAAGTCACAATTTCAAACTAAGTCCAATGTCAACTAGAGCTGACCAAAGCCAAAGATGTCAAAAGCTGTCCAAAAGGATATGGAAAGATATCAAACACCAAAAAGTTGTCAAAGAGATATGCAGATATCAAGAAGTACATAAAGAAGCAGAAAATCTGGAAAAAGAAGTACAAAGTATGCAGAGGAAAACTAGTGTGCAAGCAAACATTTCAAATGCATCATTTTCCTAGGCCAGTTACCTTTTCAGAAAGGTACATTTCTAAAGCAATAAAATGCTTTTTTTAATCTGTCAAGAGAGAGAAGAGAGGAGAGAAATAGGCTTACAGCAGGTTTAGGCTTAGAGAAAAGATATAAGCAAGATACCAGCACAATTTCAAAAAAGGAAGGCAGAAAATACCAAAGAAACAAAAACTGTAAAAAGTCTCAAAGCTGCCTCCAACCTGCTTCAAACAAACAACAAGCCTAACCTGCATCAAAGCAAGCTAAACCAGAAGCACCACAAGCTTTCAAAGCCTGAAACCTGTTTCAAGACAGTAGGCCAAAAGCCCATGCCCTGTTTCAAACACCCAAAAACTTCAAACAACCAGAAGCTTAAACCTGCATTCAAAGCCTTAAGCCTTTAACCTGCTTCAGGCAAACCTGAAGCATCAAGCTTCAAGCCCAAGCCTGTAATCATTCAAAGCCTACTGTAACATAAACCTGCTTCAAACCCAACCTGCATAAGCCTTGAACCAAACATGAAGCCATAGCCTTAAACATACAAACTGTATCAACAAACAACCAAACCAGTACCATAAGCCATCAATAAACACACAAAAAGCAAATGTTGCAGAAGCCAAGCCTCAAACTGAAGCCCAAGCCTCAAAGCCCTCAAGCTTAACCTGTCCAAGCCTAAACCACGAGCCTGAACTAACAGCATAAGCCAAGCCTAAAACTGAAGCCCAAGCTCTCAGAACTCAAAGAGTTCATCATCGAGTAACCAACAAAAACAGGGACTCAGAGCAAACATCATCATCTCAGAGCATACAAACAAAAGCAACATTCAACAGCATATCAGGGCCATCATACCAGTATACAGGGGCAAGGGTTCACATAGACAGAAGAGGAAAAGAGAGTTGAGCAAGGGTTCTCAGATTATCATCATAAAACCCTAAGAAGCGAAATAAAGATACCAGGTTTTCCAGCAAAAGCCAGCTTCACCGCTCCCTCCGTCTTCGGCCGCCTGAAGCACCTCTGATCCGCTCCTCCTCCATCTCCAAAAGCCTCCGTCTCCAAAAGGTATAAAATTCTCTCCTTTCTTTTAAAACACCTCACGAGACAAATAACAAAAATAATAATCAGAACATGCACGGACTAAAGCAAGAGACGTGAATGGGAAATTTCTTACCTATGCTTGTCGTTGTTACGCTGAACAATGGAGGGAAGAGGAGTAGACGGCAGCGTTTGGTGGCCATAGACGGTAAGAAGCACTCTGTGGTTACGGTGTGAGAAGTGAAGAGGACGAGTAGGGAGGATGAACGACACTGCGCTGTAACCCGAAGCCTTGTTTCTGAAACAAATAAATGCAACCCTAAAACAATTTGTGAAATGTACGTTGGGCCTTGCCCTTTCTAAAACGCTTAAGCCCATACAATTCCATGCATACCCCCCTTTTCCTTGTTTCAATCAAGTGTTTGCCTTTTGGGCCTGCCCTCAGCTTTCTCCCCTAAGGCCCATTTGCTCTTTAATTCATTCTTTCTATTTATTTTTTCTATTTATTCAAACTAAATATTTTTGTTTATTTTCTTTTTATATAACACTATTTATTTTGTAAATAAAATAATATGTTAAACTCTTTTGTATAAATTCTTCTTAAGATACTCTTTTATTAGTATAATTAAAAATACATAGTAATATTTTATTTTAAGTTAAATAAAACCCTTTGTACATAAAAACAATAAAATACATAAAACATTAATTTTTCTTAAAACATTTCTTTTTCTTTTAATTAAAACTTAATACATAAAAATACTTTTATTTAACTTAAAGCATTTCCTTTTCTTTTATTAAAACTTGTTTTGTTTGTACATACTTAACAAAAATACAAAAAGAATAAATACATGCTTAATAAATACATTTTTCTCACTTGTAAATAAATCACATAAACAAATACATTGATACATTTACATTGCTCTTATACATTTGCTTATCTTTGTACATTAATACATTTTACATTGCGATCGATTCGATTTGGTTGTAAATATATTTGGACACTACTCTCCTATTAAAGTCTCATCCCCATTTGTAAATATTTGTACCCCCACTCCCGGATACTTATTTGTAATAGCGTAGACTTTAAATTCTCGCAATTTATCGCTTTCAAATATACCATGGTTAGACCTAGGGTTTGTATGTAAATAAAATCAAACGCTAGATAACCTAATACAAGACAAATACATGAAATCAATACACCATTCACACTTGCACCCCTAGGGTAATCCCACTCGTTGCCTTCCAAAATGGGCCATGCTTGCACGTTGAGTTTCTTTGGCAAAACAAAACAAATCAAATGATCATAGTCCCTCAATGACGCTTTCGAAAGTTGCCTAAAAATGATCAAGTCCCTTCAAGCAAAATTGCCAAAGACACTTGGCACCTTTGCATTCATGGTCCATACGATGACCCGCGCCTGTCCCGTTAACATCCTAACACAAGATTGTCCACCAAATGCAATGGTGGAACAAAATTGTTAAAAGGGTTAAAACATGAGAAAAACCTTTGAGTAAATTTAGGGGTAGACAACTCTTAGTTACTTGATCAACTTGCAAAACACACTTGCCTACTTTTCAAAACCACACTCCACAAACACTTTCAAAAACAAACTTCCAAAAAACATTTGAAACATCTTTTCGAAAAGATACACACCTTTGTATATACTCAAACACGAGTCATTACAATGGTTGCCTAGACAAGGCCTCTTTTTCAAAACATTTTCAAAACACACACACACACCACAATTTCAAGCAATTGAAAATCAAAGGCAAGTGATCTAAAACAAGTAACTAAGAGCCCATGGATAACCATGGATGAAAAGGGTGCTAATACCTTCTCTTTTCATAATCTACCCCCCGAACCCACGAAACATCTCAAAAGGTTTTTCCTGTGCTTTTTAACCTTTCCTTTAGGATAAAATAAAAAGTCGGTGGCGACTCTTGCTAAAACCGAACAAGTGCGAATATAAACGCAAAACCTCAAGTCAGTTCTCCCACCGTATCACACCAGAGAATTCTCTCTTTAGTGAAAGACATGGTAGACTCCTCAACTTGGTCAACACCAACATTGAAGAAGACATGGTGAAAGTTCTCTTCCAGTTCTTTGACCCCCTACACCACTGTTTCACATTCCCTGATTACCAGTTGGTACCTACTTTGGAGGAATTTTCTCAACTCTTGAGAATTCCTATTCTTAATCAACTACCCTACAACGGTACGGAAAAAGAACCAAAGCCTGAAGAAGTTGCTCAAGCATTACACTTGCAACCATCTGACATCAAGGGGCATTGGGAAACCAGAAGTGGTGTCAAGGGTTTCTTGGCAAACTTTCTATTCGAGAAGGCACAAGACTGCCGGAATTATCTTGATCTACAAGCCTTTGAAGAGATTGTGGCACTCCTCATCTATGGGTTGGTCTTGTTCCCAAACCCTGATCAACTTATAGATGTGAATGTTGTCAAGATTTTCATATCCAGGAATCCTATACCCACATTGCTTGGGGACATCCTACACTCATTTTACACACGAACAATGAGGAAAAGAGGTGTTCTCATGTGTTGTACTCCTCTCCTAGCAAGGTGGTTTATTTCTCACCTTCCACAATCAATTTTGAAGAATGAGCAGGGTTTAAGGTGGTCATAACGATTGAAGACCCTCACACATTCGGATGTAAATTGGTGTTCTAGGTCCAGAGAAAATGTCATTGTTGTACCCCAAAATTTGCCCTCCCATACTCTTCAAGATTTGCCAAGATCAAGGTTCAAAATCTCTCAAGGGTTGCACAGTCCAATTGCCTCCTAACACAGTCAAAATTAGGGTTTTGGTTCTGGCAAAGAAGTTGAGGTTTCCAAGGGTCCAATCAAGTCCCACATGCCTATAAACATTGTCAAGCATCCTTATGTCAAATTTCAAGACTCACAACATCAAATTGCACAGTCAAAAACCCTAATTGCTTCACAGTCAACTGCAGGGGCAAAATGGTCATTTGACAGTCAAAAGTCAAAATTTTTGGTCAACATCTTATTTTGAAGCCAAAAACATCATTTGATCAATTCTTGATCATGATTCTCAAAGCATGGCTCAAAAAGTCTCAAGATGCAAAAGTTTCTATTTTTGGACAATTGAAAAAGTCAACTGCAAATTGACCAGGGCATAACTTCCACATGGTTTATCAGAAAAATTCCATCCAAAGCTCATTTTGAATAGAATGACATTTCCTACAACTCATCTTCACACTTCAAGTCCAAGAAATGCTCTCACAAAAGATTATCAATTTCAACATTATAGGTCATTTTCAAAAGTCAACAAAAAGGCACTTTAAGTCAAAGACCATAAATTGATATTGGTAAATCAAAATGACATGGGACCAAAGACATTGGTTAGAGGACTTCAAGACCTTTCCAAAATGTCCAAGAACATGATCAAAGCTTAAAATTTAAGCAAGATATGCCTTGTAGAAGTTGGGAAATTTTTGGGAATTTTGAAAAGTCAACTTTGCACAAAAGGCCTCAAAAATGCTAATGGGCCACAAATTCTTCCATGAATCATTACCCAAAGGCTATGCACGACCCATTAAGCTAAAAGGGAGTTATTTTCTTATTTTTAATTAATTAATTGAATTTTTAATCTTATTAATTCATTTAATTAAATTTAATTATGAGAAAAATACTAAACAATGGTTTTAAATCTTTTTGTGCAGCATATTCTTCCATTTATGAACCAAATATCTCGTGTACTACCTCAAGGGAACAAAATATTCCATAATTGGCATAATTGGCATGAAAAAAGATTGGAAAAGATTTGACAAAATCAAATATTTGAATCATGAATGCATAGACTTTGGGCCTGGTTTTCTTGACCTAATTCCATCCTCATACATATGCAAAGCTAACCTAATGCTGAAAGACACAAAAGCTGCGCAGAAACACCAAGAACAAAAGTGCATTTTTCACAAAAAAATGGAACACTGAAATCCTAGTTAGAGGGCGATTCAAGGCTTTAAAAGTATCCCAAAACATTGTTGGACCACCAAGGAACGTGTTCCAATCAAGAACACATCTCCAGACCTCAAGAATTGGTAGAACAGTGTGGCACTTTTCATGAACTTTTCAATTATCGTGTTTCAATTTACATGCATTTTTCATACGTTTTAAATGTTGATTTACACTAATATGGAGGTTCTGAAGCTAATGGTACCCTTGAATTGAACTAAGAATGCCTGTGTCAAAAGTTGCCATTAACGATCGCTAGGGTTTCAGAGCTCCAGATTTGGGGCTTTACACATATGGTAAAATCAGGCCTTGAAACCTATACCAATGGACTCGTGACATCCAAACGAAGCAAGTCCACACCTTGCGCTCTTTTTATATTTGCTTATGTGCTAATCGTTATTTTTCCTGGCCTTGTTTAGTGGGGGTTTAAAACCCCCGCTATTTGATTATGTTACAGGCGCAAGAACGAGGAAGATGCATAGGTGTCATAACATGATGGGACAATTCAAATACTGGCGCGATTTTCTTTGTTCAGATCACTAATCATTGTTTTTATATATTATATTCTCCATTCATTATATTAACAAATGCGCTAAATGGTTCAGTTGGTAGCTTAGCTGGCTTGCAGGTACTGGGACCTGGGTTCGATTCCCAGGTCCCCTTATATATTTCATAATTTTTTCCATAACATGCTTCTGTGTAGCGCCTCTCCCAGGGTTCATCATGCAACCCCACGTCCAAGCCAGCCAAGTGTCCCTGAGGGTCAATCCAAAGGCCAGAACATGCAGCCTACCATACGCGTTAGTCAACTGCTCCCCACGTGATCACTGAAAGTCAATGCAGGCCTTGCATTCTTGGGCCAAAATTCTCACAAAAAACCTCTCTTTGGGGTCTGAATACCCCCCACGGTTTGTTCAATTTTCAATTTTTATTTATTTTTCCTTTTATTCTTTTAATTGTTTTTTTTAATTAATTGTTTCCTTTAAATTGCACAAAATAATTTTTATAATAATAAAACCAGAAAAATCAAAACTAAAAATATGTTTATTTAATATTTAATTCATTAATATTTTTGTAAATAAATTTTAATAATCAATTTAGTTTAATTTAGGGTTTTCAATTTTTTTTTCTTAAATAACTAAGATATGTAGAAATTAGGTTTTCTAGCATTTTTATTCTTTTTCTTAATAAATAATTTCTTCTTCTTATTATTACTATTAATTATTAATTATTTTGTAAATACCCATGTAATTAATTAACTAGTGTAAATTAGGTTAAAACTTGAATATTTTTCTTTAACAATTAAAAATAATTTAGAACTAGGGTTTCATTTAACTTCTAATTTTAATTAATTTTCTTTATTTTCATTAAAAAACATAAAAACATAAAAAACAATTTCTTTTTTTTATTTAATAATTAATTAACTTTTAATTTCAATTTAATCTTTAAAGGGTCCAACACCCTCGAACATTCGATTCTGATTTCTTTTCGTGCGTTTGTTCTTATTTTTCGTTTTAAATATTATGTAATTGCTCAAGCCTTGTAATAGTAATTAGGAATTTATTTATTTTCCGCATTTTTATTCAAAACGGGTCTTTGTTAATTTGGCGATGTATAGACCCGCGCCTTGTAATAGCGTAGGACTTTATTTTCCGCACTTTAATTTCCGCCCTTTTAAATTATAAATTGCATGAAAGAATGAATGGCCTAAATTAAAAACAATGCGTAGCTCACCAAATGCATGACAAGACAAAACATAACTGAAAACAATGCACGAATTCACACACCACTCTTAGGGTACGCCTCACTGTTGCCTTGCCCCTCGAAACGTGGTCGTCGAGTATAGGACGTCTTAGTAAGTCCTTATGTCCATTGATCTAGTTGCCTCGAAACAAGTTGCCTCGAAACGGTTGCCTCGAAACAGTTGCCTCGAAACGGTTGCCTCAGAATAAAAAATATCAATGGCATAAGGGTAGCTTCTAAGGTGTCTTATTGTTGCTCTGGTGACCACACTGTCCCTAACAAACGAATTGACCCGAACACCTCCAACGGTGGTGCTACCTACCTCTCAATGGTGGGATGGCACTACCTTAAGGACATTTACACAGCCTAATTCCTTAGGGTAGGTAGATGACTCATAGATACTTGCTCTATTCAAAAAACAAATCAAAACTCTTTTCACACCGACACTTTCAAAAAGCTTTCAAAACAATTTTTCAAACACTCTTAAGGACTGATACAAGAGTCAATCTGAAATCTTTAAACGAAACTTTTTCAAACTCACTCACAATTGGAAAGCAAACACTTTTGAAAACACAATGAGCAAGTATCTAAGAGCCCATGGATAACCATGGATAGAAAGGGTGCTAACACCTTCCCTTTCTATAAATCTACCTCCCGAACCGAGAAACTATCTCATAAGGAATTTTGCTGTGCTTTTGTCCTGGCCATGTTGGAGAAAATAAAAGACGGTGGCGACTCTTGCTTCCGCAACATTTCGCGAACCAACGTTAAACAGTCAGTTCCAGATCCACCGATCACAGAACTGGCGACTCTGCTGGGGAATAAATTTTAAAGTGAGGTGTACCTTAGGACCAAGATCACTTGTGTTTTCAATTGTCTGAATTGTTTACTTTAAATTGTGGGACTGTCTCGGGAGTTCTATAGATCCTAACCCGGATTTGGGGATACCTTCTTAGAAAGTAGCAACAAGGTTGTGAGGGAACTGTGCGGGGTATACCGACATGGTTGAAGCAGTCTGCTACATTGATGTGGCACTTTGGTGTGTACCGGTAACCCTTGAGTTCAGTTAAGGAGAGTACGAGGCCTCCGCGTGGTGTCGTGAAGCATCAACTGACCTTAGGAACCTTAATTGAACCATCTTGGCCTCTTTAGGGTAGTGAGATAACTGAATTTGATGCAGTCCAAGGATGGTTGATACTCGATACTACACTCAATTGAGGGTTGTTTTCTTGGAATATTTCGGTCGCCAGTTCAGTGGCTAAATCGAAACGATGAACAATGAAAACAGTCCAGTGATATTGGGACCCTTAGAACCCGGTTACTTCTGATAGGACAGGTTGAGCCCACCAACTTCAAGAGGGTAATACCCAGACCCCATGCAGGCCTAAACTCTAAGGGCTTGTCTTGTGTGACTTGTGTGCCTTATCATGTTTTCCTTTGTGAATATTTGTGGTGTGTTTAATCATAGCATCATAACAGCATCATATGCATTGACTAACCATTTCAGGGGTTCGAATCTTCATCTTTGTTCTTGTTTTGTAGGACATGGAAACTGTTCGCAGAAAGACAATTCAGATCAGCCTTGTAAGGATCCCTCCTCATCTTAAGGAGCTTATATCCAGGATTCCCGAGAGCTCTTCTTTCAGTGAGAGGCATGGAAGACTCATCAGCTTGGTCAACACCAACATTGAGGAAGATATGATAAAGGTCCTGTTCTAGTTCTTTGACCCTCTGCACCACTGTTTTACTTTCCTGGATTATCAACTGGTGCCTACATTGGAAGAGTTCTCCCGGCTTCTGAAGATCCCTATCCTTAGTCAACTACCCTACAACGGTACGGAAAAGGAACCCAAACTTGAAGAGATTGCTAAAGCACTACGCCTACAACCATCTGACCTCAAGGGACATTGGGAAGTTAGAAGTGGTATCAAAGGGTTCCTAGCCAGGTTTCTGTTTGAGAAGGCCCAAGAATGTTGGAACTCCCTTGACCAACAAGCTTTTGAAGAAGTTGTGGCCCTCCTTGTCTATGGTTTGGTGTTGTTCCTTAATCTAGATCAGCTTATAGATATCAGTGTTGTCCAGATCTTCATGTCCAGGAATCCTATACCTACGTTGCTTGGGGACATCCTTCACTCATGTTACACTCGAACCATGAGAAAAAGAGGTGTTCTTATGTGCTGCACTCCTCTCCTGGGAAGATGGTTTATTTCTCGCCTTCC
This sequence comes from Vicia faba, assembly GCA_948472305.1. Classification (NCBI taxonomy): domain Eukaryota; kingdom Viridiplantae; phylum Streptophyta; class Magnoliopsida; order Fabales; family Fabaceae; genus Vicia; species Vicia faba. The sequence goes on along the minus strand of OX451738.1, from coordinate 67,812,821 downwards.
ACAATCAGTTTTGAAGAACGAGCGGGGTTTGAGATGGTCATAACAATTGATGACTCTTACACATGCTGATATACATTGGTGCTCTCGGTCCAGAGAGGATGTCACTATCATTGATCGTTGCGGGGAGTACCCTAATGTTCCTTTACTTGGAATCAGAGGAGGTATTACTTACAACCCGTGTCTGGCTTGGAGACAGTTTGGTTATGCTCGGAGGGACGACCCTCATGACATGTTAATTCCTGACATAGTTTTTTACTTCGACAACGATGCCCAAGGACTTCGCCAGAGATTTATCAGAGCTTGGAGGATGCCCAACAAGATAGACAGTAAGACACTGGGGCACAGGAGCTCCATCCCATTGGAACCTTATCTCAAGTGGGTATGCGCCCGCTCCCAGAAGTTAGTAATGCCATATCTTCATGTTCTCCCGGTGATCAAAGAGCCAGTATTGGAAGGAGAGGTGTCCTACACCATTCAACATCCTGACATGCCCACATCCTGGGAAGAAATGCAGAAGAGTTGGATCCAGCTTAAGGAAGAATGGAATTCTCTTGAGTCCAGTCTACATGCTAGTGAAAAGAAGGTCTTGGAGCTCACCCGCTTACTGTACGAGGAAAGGAATCTCAACACTTACATTGCTCCGAAGAGGATGCGTAGTGTCTTTTGGGATTGATTTGCTTTGTAATGTTTGCCCATGAGGCTTTGATGTACTGAACAATTATTTCTTAATGATAACGTGTGTTCCTTTTTGTCTACAACAAATTTGAACTTTCGAACCCTTGAATGCATTGCATAAACACATATCATGCATCATGTGCATAGCAGGTACTCTTCTTTTCAGGTTGCTAACTGTTCTTCGCTGTTTATTTCAGCATCATGAACCCTGAATCATCTACCGAGCAGTCTATCAAGGCCCTTCAGGCTCAGAACACACAATTCCAAGAGCTGATTATGAGTTTGGCCCAAGGTCAAGAGGAGCTGAAGGCTCTGCTGGTTAAGAAGAAGAAGAAGAAGAAGAAGAAGAAGAAGAAGAGAATTGTTCTATTCAACACGGGCCGGAGGTTTGGTAACACACTGCAGAATGAGGAAGTTGGTTCTTCTGTAGGCAAAGACAGTCCCCAGGGGGGAAGAGCTCCAAGTCCGGTGGTCTCTGACAACGAGACTGATTTTAATGAGGAACAGTATCCTCCAGCTGAAGACAGATACAAGCAGTTGGAAGACCGTCTGAATGCCATGGAAATTCAACAAGTGCCTGGGTTGGATTTCGGATATTTGGGTCTATCTTCTGGTGTGGTCATCCCACATAAATTCAAAGCACCATCTTTCGCCAAGTACGACGGGGCGTCCTGCCCTAAACTACATCTCAGATCTTATGTGCGGAAGATTCAGCCGTATACTGTGGACAAAAACTTGTGGATCCACTTCTTCCAGGAGAGTCTTTCAGGGACTCATCTCGAATGGTTCTATCAGCTGGATGGAACCAAGGTTCGTAACTGGGAGGAGTTGGCTACTGCTTTTTACAAGCAGTATCAATATAATGCCGACCTCACTCCTACACGTACCTAACTCCAGGGTATGTCGCTAGGATCGGGAGAAGGTTTTAAAGAGTATACGCAGAAGTGGAGGGATCTGGCTGGTAGGGTGCAGCCACCATTAACAGACCGTGAGCTAGTGGATATGTTCTTGGGGACTCTATCCGGGCCGTTCTTCAATCATCTCATTGGCAACTCATCTGCAGGGTTCACAGACCTTATTCTGACTGGGGAAAGGATAGAGGCTGGTATGAAATCGGGGAAGATTCAGAAGGGTGCGTCCTCGAGTTCTGAGAAGAAACCTTTTAAGAAGGAGGCCAGTGCTGTGTATGGGCCTAGGAGGCAAGATAAACCAGAACACTGCCAAGCTGTCAACGCGGTGGTTATTGCTAAGCCTGTTGACGCTCCTCGGCAACCTAACCAACCAAGGGCTGAGAGACCCATAAGAGAATTCACTCGGCTGAGTATGACCTTGTCACAAATCTTGCCACAATTGCTATCAACCAACTTGGTGACCGTCAGAGAGGCTCCGAAGGTTGTGAATACTGCATCTCCTAAGTATAATCCAAATGCCCGCTGTGCTTATCACTCCGATAGCCCGGGGCATTCTACTGATGATTGTTGGGCCCTAAGGAATAAGGTGCAGGACCTTATTGATGCGAAGTAGATACAGTTTGAGGCACCTGAGAGACCAAATGTTGTGACTGCTCCTATGCCCCAGCATGGAGTAAATGCCATTGATGAAGACTTGTATGCCATTTCTGTGAATGATGTAGCTACCCCTCTGTGGACTGTTAAGAGGAACCTGCTGCTGGCTGGTTTATTTCCGGGTTGTAGCAAGGGTTGCCTTCTGTGTGCTGTTTCCCCTACTGGTTGTCCGTTGTTGAAGTTAGGCATCCAAAGCCTGATGGACAGCAAAGAGATTCTGTTCAAGAAGACCGTTGTTCCTTGTGTTCCCGCTGAAGAAGTATCTGTTACAATTTTCAACAATCCAATCAAGGCTCCCCCGAGGAAGCCAGTTAAAATCATGTCTGTTGCACCCATTATTATTACTGTTCCGGGGCCCCTCCCCTATGAATCTGACAAGGCTGTCCCATGGCACTATGGGGCAGATGTATATGTACTTGGAGTGAAGCAAGAGTTCAACACCGGTACCAGCATCAACAATATCACCGGTCCAGCTAAAGTTACCCGCAGTGGCAGGCTCTTCTCGCCTGACATTGCTCCACCAGTTATCCGAAGGCCTCTTATAATAACGCCTGCAAGTGCGCCTGTTTCCACTTCTGATCAAGTTGCTTCCCCTGCTGCCGAGTCATCTAATACTCGGGGCAAAGGGATTGATGATGAGCCTGCGCGGATGGAGGCACCAAAGTCTGTGAATGTTGAAGCCTCCCAGCAAGAGATGGAGGAAATTCTTAAGATAATCAAGAAGTGTGACTTTAATGTCGTTGAACAGTTGGGGCATACCCCCTCCAAGATCTCCATGCTATCATTACTGCTGTGCTCAGAGGCCCATTCCAAGGCCCTGATTTCATTTCTGAAGACGGCCCATGTGCCACAGGAGACATCTGCGGATCAATTCACTGACTGTGTAGCCAATTTGACAGCTGACAATGGCTTGGGTTTCTCGGATGCTGATCTTACCGCTAAGGGAAAGAACCACAATGATGCCCTGCATGTCTCCATTGAATGCAGGGGCACTACTCTTGCTCACGTGTTGGTGGATACCGGTTCTTCCCTGAATGTATTGCCCAAGAAGGCCCTAGACAGGCTGGATTGTGAGGGCCTGGAGTTGAAACCTAGTAACATCATTGTTAGAGCCTTTGACGGATCGAAGAGGATGGTTCATGGTGAGGTAGACATTCCTATTCGTGTGGGTTCTCAAGTATTTGACTCGACGTTCTATGTGATGGACATTCGTCCATCTTATTCCTGTTTACTGGGTCGACCTTGGATTCACAAAGCTGGGGCAGTGACTTCCACTCTACACCAGAAGCTCAAGTATCCTGTCAGAGGGAAGATTATTACTGTGCAGGGAGAGGAAGAATACATGGTTAGTCATCTGAATTCCTTCCAGTATATTGAGATGGACAGGGAGTTTATTGAAACCCCCTTTCAACATTTTGAAGAGGTACCTCCAACATTGGCAGCAGCAGAAGCAGTGACTGAAGAGAGTTCTCCTTTGAAGATGGCCTCCTTAAAGGACGCCCGGGCTGTAATTGAGAAAGGTGAATGTGCTAACTGGGGCAGGCTCCCTGATTTCACTCCTAAAACTGACAAGTTTGGACTGGGTTTTACTGCAGAGGCTCAGAGGTCTGTGCGCAAAGCTAGGATCGGAAGACCTCCTGTGCTCATCACCAATCCAGGAGTGAATGCTATTGGGGATGAAGACGAAGTGGAAGAATCAGAGTTCGATAGCTGGATTTACCCGACGACTGACGGTGGACTGACCAATTGGACCGCAAAAGATCATATACCTGTTACTTTTGTTACGCAGTAATGAATTCCTTTGTTTTGTTATTTGTAATAAACAATGAATTGAAACTTTATGGCCCGGTGTCTTACCCGGGGCACCGTTGGCTTCATTTGTGAGGGCTTATAACTGTCATTTCCATATATCATGAATAAAGACCTTGGACGTTTTTTCGCATTTCAAATCTTGTGCTCCCTTTCTTTCTTTCTTTCTTTATATATTGCAAAACAGCTATATTTACACACACTCACCTATACAGGTTTCAATCCACCCTGGATCTCACTGGTAACGACTCTGCTACTGCCAGTTATGACTTCGAAAATCCGATCAACTTAGCCGAAGACGAAGGTGAAGATGATTGCGAAGTGCCTAGCGAACTTGCAAGACTGTTACTCCAGGAAGAGAGGGCCATTCAACCACATGAAGATCCAGTGGAAACGATAAATCTGGGTACTGAGACGGACAGAAAGGAGGTTAAGATTGGTGCCAATCTGGAGCTCAGCGTAAAACAACGGTTGACTCAGATGTTACATGATTATGTGGAGATCTTTGCCTGTTCCTACGAAGACATGCCTGGGTTGGATACTGACATTGTGGTCCATCATTTGCCTACCAAGGAAGACTGCCCTCCGGTTAAGCAAAAGGTTCGCCGTATGCGTCCAGAGATGTCCGAGAAGATCAAAGCTGAGGTTATGAAGCAATTCGATGTCGGGTTTCTTGCAGTGACTTCTTACCCTCAGTGGGTTGCCAACGTGGTGCCGATGCCGAAGAAAGACGGTAAGGTCAGAATGTGTGTTGACTACAGGGATCTGAACAGGGCCAGCCCCAAGGATGACTTTCCCCTACCTCACATTGACGTTCTGGTTGACAATACTGCTCAGCACTAGGTGTTCTCCTTCATGGATGGTTTTTCGGGTTACAATCAGATCAAGATGGCTCCTGAAGACATGGAAAAGACTACCTTGTTACTCAGTGGGGCACCTTCTGCTACAAGGTCATGTCATTCGGATTGAAAAATGCTGGGGAAACCTACCAACGTGTCAGGGTTGCTTTATTTCATGACATGATCCATCATGAGATTGAAGTGTATTTCGATGATATGATTGCAAGGTCTCAAACTGAGGAGGAACACCTTGACCATCTGCAGAAACTGTTTGACCGTCTAAAACTGTACAAGCTGAGGTTGAACCCGAACAAGTGCACCTTCGGGGTAAGATCTGGAAAGTTGCTAGGCTTCGTTGTAAGTGACAAGGGTATTCAAGTGGACCCTGCCAAGGTCAAAGCCATTCAAGAGATGCCAGTTCCTAAGACAGAGAAAGAAGTCAGAGGCTTCTTAGGACGTCTGAATTACATTGCTCGATTCATGTCACACCTAACTGCTACTTGTGAACCAATCTTCAAGCTGCTGAAGAAAGATCAGGTAGTACGTTGGAATGATGAATGTCAGGCCGCTTTTGACAGAATCAAAGAGTATCTCCAAGAACCACCCATTCTTATGCCACCGGTTGAAGGGAGACCTCTGATACTATACCTAACAGTGCTTGATAGCTCAATGGGGTGTGTGCTGGGGCAGCATGACGAGTCTGGCCTAAAAGAGCATGCCATTTATTACCTTAGCAAAAAGTTTACCGACTGTGAGACCCGATACTCACTGCTCGAGAAAACTTGCTGCGCTTTGGTATGGGCTGCTCGCCGGCTGAGACAGTATATGCTGACTCACACTACCTTGTTGATTTCAAAGATGGATCCAATAAAGTACATATTTGAAAAGCCTGCTCTGTCTGGGAGAATAGCAAGATGGCAAATGATCTTGACAGAATACGACATCCAATACACAACTCAGAAAGCTATCAAAGGAAGTGTATTGGCAGACCACTTGGCACACCAGGAAGTGGATGACTACCAGTCAATGAACTTCGAGTTTCCGGACGAGAGCATTATGATTGTGACTGATTGTGAAGTACCTGGACCGGATGAAGGACCTGAGGAAGGATCCCGATGGTCTATGCACTTTGACGGAGCCTCCAACGCTTTGGGTAACGGTATTGGCGCTGTGATCATATCCCCTCAAGGCACTCATACTCCACTTACTGCCCGGCTATGTTTCAACTGCACCAACAACATGGCAGAGTATGAGGCATGCATCATGGGTCTTCAAGCTGCGATCGACTTAAGGATCAAGTTTATGAGTGTCTTCGGAGATTCCGCTCTCGTGATCAAACAGATCAAAGGCGAGTGGGATACGAAACATCTGAATCTTATTCCTTACAGAGAATGTGTGTTGACATTGATCCCCCATTTCACAGAGATAACTTTTGAACATTTCCCAAGAGAGGAGAATCAGTTGGCGGACGCGTTGGCTACGATGTCTTCCATGTTCAAAGTCAAATGGGACAATGAGGCTCCCCGGGTCATTATCTGGAAACTGGACGAACCGGCATACTGTTGTGATCTTGAGGCTGAGGTAGTGACTGAAAAACCCTGGTACCATGAGGTGAAGAGATACTTGGAAGCTCAGGAATACCCTGAAGGTTCATCTGTCAACAACAAGAAGTTTCTGAGAAGGTTCGCTACAAAGTTCTTCCTCAGCAACGACATTCTATACAAGCGAAACCATGATTCGACTTTACTGCGCTGTGTGGATAAGATTGAAGCAGAGAGGATCATGGCAGAGCTACATGAAGGTACCTTCGGAACACATTCCAGTGGACACACCATGGCAAAGAAAATCCTTCGGGCAGGATATTTTTGGTCCACTATGGAAGCTGACTGTTACCAACATTCTCGGACATGTCACAAATGCCAGATATATGCAGATAAGGTGCATGTTCCTCCAGTTCCTCTGAATGTCTTGATAGCACCTTGGCCTTTTGCTATGTGGGGCATTGATATGATCGGCGAGATTAAACCTACGGCATCCAACGGGCATCGCTTCATTCTGGTGGCGATCGATTACTTTACAAAGTGGGTTGAAGCAGCTTATTATGCTACAGTAACCAAGAATGTTGTGGCACGGTTCATTCGGCATAACCTGATCTGTCGATACAGCGTCCCTGGAAGAATCATTACAGACAACGGTACCAATATCAATAACAAAATGATCACTGAGCTCTGCGTGCAGTTCAAGATACAGCACCACAACTCTTCTCCTTACCGGCCGAAGATGAATGGGGCTGTCGAAGCAGCTAATAAGAATATCAAGAAGATTGTGCAGAAGATGACAGTGACCTACAAAGATTGGCACGAGATGTTACCATTCGCTCTTCATGGGTACCGTACCTCAGCAAGGACGTCAACCGGGGCAACTCCTTTTTCCTTGGTCTACGGCATGGAGGCAGTCTTACCGATCGAAGTGCAGATACCCTCTCTCCGGATAATGAAGGATGCAGATCTGAGCGAAGATGACTGGATCCAGACACGACTTGGTCAATTAAATCTAATTGACGAAAAGAGACTCACCGCTATTTGTCATGGTCAAACGTATCAAAAACGGATGATCAGGGCATTTAACAAAAAGGTCAGATCACAAGAATATCAAGTTGGGGATCTGGTAATCAAATGTATCATCCTTCCTCAGAGTGATCCAAGGGGCAAATGGACCCCTACATACGAAGGGCCATTTATGGTTAAACATGTGTTCTCAGGAGGAGCCATGATTCTAACCACCATGGATGGTGACGACCTTCCTCACCCCGTCAATACAGACATAGTAAAAAATACTACGCATGATAAGAGACCCGCTAGGTTGACATACCTAGGCAAAAATTAGGGCTTCCCGGCGAACCAAAAGGGTTCGGGCAAAATGAGGGATGAAATGGAAAAAAATCTGTACACCCGGCAAGTCGAAAACCTGAAAAGGCGGCTTGGGCAAAAATGGGTATCCCGGTGGACTGAAAACCCGAAAGGGCGGTCCAGGCAAAAGTTAGGGATTAAAGCGTAATACTATGTCTCATTGGATCACCTTGCATCCAGAATCCGGTATCAACATCAAGTTCAAACGGCATCGATCGATCAGCTTCATCGTCAACTGAGAAGCAAAGTGATGAGACGCTCGAAGATATAAAGGCGATAGCAGAATTGGAACCCAGTGGGATTATTCTTTTCACATAGCTGTTTTGTTTTCCCTTTGTAAAAATTGTATAAACTCTGTCGTTCGGAGACGTTCTCTTACTAGGACGTCAGCCTCTTGTACATAAACGCCTATTTACAGGCAAATTCAAAAATCAATATAAATTCACTTTTCAGCTAAAATTGCCAATTGTTTTTCCTTTTCTGTTTTGTTTTGCGAAGAACGTCCAAGGTTCAATTTGTGATATATGCATTTGACAATGATTGCTAACTCATAAATATTTGCATACGAAACAAAGGATTAATTACAGGTAACATTAGAAACAGGGGCAATAATGAGTCGTCTAAGCGATCTAATTGCTCTGTCCACCAAGGTACCAAGGTAAGTTCAGCTAAAGAACGTAACCAAGATATCTTAAATCCCCAGAAAGTGAGCCAGTAAGTCAATACACTCTCCCCAAGCAGAGTTGTCCTGTCAGCCTTAAGGAAGTTGGGTATCCTCCAGCAGATATCAACATTCCTCAACGGAGTATACAAACATTCTTAACAAACATCCCCGGCAATCTTGACCTAAGATTGTTCCCCGGTGGTATACCAGACATTTAGTGGAGTCACTTCCCCAATACAGTTCAAGATTTCCCCAGGAGAGTCCAGTCTGAAGATTTCCCCAGGAAATCTGAATCATCTCCCCAGCAGGAAGCTTATCCCCAGTAGATTCTGGAAGCTTCCCCCCCAGCAGAGCACAAACGCGTCTCCCGGCTTTATTCAAAGGTTATTTCCCTACCAGGATATAACTGGGTTATCCTCAGCCAAAAGCCACGGAAAGATCGTCCTCGGCGAAGTCTTCTTATCCCCAGCGGAGTCTATTAAAACTTCCAACATAACAACGGTATCCCCAGCGAAGTTATCATCAACATCTCAACAGAGTACCTCTCTTCCCACAAAGTATTGTTCCCTAGCAAGATCGCTAGAATAATTTTCCCCCGCAGAGTAATCTCCAAGTTTATTCCCCAACGGAGTCATCTTCTCCTATCGGTATCCTTACAACCATCATCCCCAGCAGAAACAGCAAAGCTTTATTCCATGTCAAGCCCAGGATTTAATTTCCCGGCACCCGTCAAGGATTCATTTTCCTAGACAAAAAACATACATTCATAAACATCGCATTTCCATACATTATAGCATGCATATACGCATCATGAACATATAACCTCATCACGCATGTCATACATCATGACATCGCATACAACTAACGTTTTGTCTTTTCAGGACAAAAGTTAATACAAAGATGATTGCTATCAATAGTCGTGATTCCAGATCCGATTCCTGTATCTCGCCAGGGAGTATCTGTTGACGGCTATATTCCAGACTCGATTCCTGTATCTTGCCAGGGCACGTCTGAAGGGTTCGAAGATCCGATTCCTGTATCTCGCCAGGGTGTATCTGTTGACGACCAACAATACTAGACTCGATTCCTGTATCTCGCCAGGGCACGTCTAAAGGGTTCGAAGATCCGATTCTTGTATCTCGCCAGGGTGTATCTGTTGACGACCAACATTACCAGACTCGATTCATATATCTTGCCAGGGCACGTCTGAAGGGTTCGAAGATCCGATTCCTGTATCTCGCCAGGGTGTATCTGTTGACGACCAACATTACCAGACTCGATTCCTGTATCTTGCCAGGGCACGTCTGAAGGGTTCGAAGATCCAATTCCTGTATCTCGCCAGGGTTTATCTGTTGACGACCAACATTACCAGACTCGACTCATGTATCTTGCCAGGGCACGTCTGAAGGGTTCGAAGATCCGATTCCTGTATCTCGCCAGGGTGTATCTGTTGACGACCAACATTACTAGACTCGATTCCTGTATCTTGCCAGGGCATGTCTGAAGGGTTCGAAGATCCGATTCCTGTATCTTGCCAGGGTGTATCTGTTGACGACCAACATTACCAGACTCGATTCCTGTATCTCGCCAGGGCACGTCTGAAGAGTTCGAAGATCCGATTCCTGTATCTTGCCAGGGTGTATCTGTTGACGACTATATTCTCCGGACTCGATTCCTGTATCTCGCCAGGGAACGTCTGAAGAGTTTTAAGATTCGATACCTGTATCCAGCCAGGGCACATCTACGCAAAGAGTTTGAAGGCCAACTCCTGCAACAGGCCAGGTATTTACTTTCTTTCTCAGGTACGCAAGTTCTCGCTAAGGAATCTCTTACGCGATCGACAACCTCCCGATGGAATCTATAAGCCCATCTCTCCTACCCCACAGTCTCCAAATGGCATTTGTAAGCCCATTCCCATTATCACGCTGCTGACATTCTACTATGTGAGTGCAAATTTCTGGGCACTCTAGTGTTCAATCATCTTCCACCTTCGGATTACGAAAGGCACGCCAGCCAATCTATACCCTCAGGTTTAAGAAGATTGAACAGGGGCAACCGTTGTACCCCAAAATTTTCCCTCCCATACTCTTCAAGATTTGCCAAGATCAAGGTTCAAAATCTCTCAAGGGTTGCACAATCCAATTGCCTCCTAACACAGTCAAAATTATGGTTTTGGTTCTGGCAAAGAAGTTGAGGTTTCCAAGGGTCCAATCAAGTCCCACATGCCTATAAACATTGTCAAGCATCCTTATGTCAAATTTCAAGACTCACAGCATCAAATTGCACAGTCAAAAACCCTAATTGCTTTACAGTCAACTGCAGGGGCAAAATGGTCATTTGATAGTCAAAAGTCAAAATTTTTGGTCAATATCTTATTTTGTAGCCAAAAACATCATTTGATCAATTCTTGATCATGATTCTCAAAGCATGGCTCAAAAAGTCTCAAGATGCAAAAGTTTCTATTTTTGGACAGTTGAAAAAGTCAACTGCAAATTGACCAGGGCATAACTTCCACATGGTTTATCATAAAAATTCCATCTAAAGCTCATTTTGAAGAGAATGACATTTCCTACAACTCATCTTCAAACTTCAAGTCCAAGAAATGCTCTCACAAAAAATTATCAATTTCAACATTATAGGTCATTTTCAAAAGTCAACAAAAAGGCATTTTAAGTCAAAGACCATAACTTGAGATTGTTAAATCAAAATGACATGGGACAAAAGACATTGGTTAGAGGACTTCAAGACCTTTCCAAAATGTCCAAGAACATGATCAAAGCTTAAATATTGAGCAAGATATGCCTTGTAGAAGATGGGAAATTTTTGGGAATTTTGAAAAGTCAAATTTGCACAAAAGGCCTCAAAAATGCTAATGGGCCACAAATTCTTCCATGAATCATTACCCAAAGGCTATGCACGACCCATTAAGCTAAAAGGGAGTTATTTTATTATTTTTAATTAATTAATTGAATGTTTAATCTTATTAATTCATTTAATTAAATTTAATTATGAGAAAAATACTAAACAATGGTTTTAAATCTTTTTGTGCAGCATATTCTTCCATTTATGAACCAAATATCTCGTGTACTACCTCAAGGGAACAAAATATTCCATAATTGGCATAATTGGCATGAAAAAAGATTGGAAAAGATTTGACAAAATCAAATATTTGAATCATGAATGCATAGACTTTGGGCCTGGTTTTCTTGACATAATTCCATCCTCATACATATGCAAAGCTAACCTAATGCTGAAAGACACAAAAGCTGCGCAGAAACACCAAGAACAAAAGTGCATTTTTTCACAAAAAAGTGGAACACTGAAATCCTAGTTAGAGGGCGATTCAAGGCTTGAAAAGTATCCCAAAACATTGCTGGACCATCAAGGAACGTGTTGCAATCAAGAACACATCTCCAGACCTCAAGAATTGGTAGAACAGTGTGGCACTTTTCATGAACTTTTCAATTATCGTGTTTCAATTTACATGCATTTTTCATACGTTTTAAATGTTGATTTACACTAATATGGAGGTTCTGAAGCTAATGGTACCCTTGAATTGAACTAAGAATGCCTGTGTCAAAAGTTGCCATTAACGATCGCTAGGGTTTCAGAGCTCCAGATTTGGGGCTTTACACATATGGTAAAATCAGGCCTTGAAACCTATACCAATGGACTCGTGACATCCAAACGAAGCAAGTCCACACCTCGCGCTCTTTTTATATTTGCTTATGTGCTAATCGTTATTTTTCCTGGCCTTGTTTAGTGGGGGTTTAAAACCCCCGCTATTTGATTATGTTACAGGCGCAAGAACGAGGAAGATGCATAGGTGTCATAACATGATGGGACAATTCAAATACTGGCGCGCTTTTCTTTGTTCAGATCACTAATCATTGTTTTTATATATTATATTCTCCATTCATTATATTAACAAATGCGCTAAATGGTTCAGTTGGTAGCTTAGCTGGCTTGCAGGTACTGGGACCTGGGTTCGATTCCCAGGTCCCCTTATATATTTCATAATTTTTTCCATAACATGCTTCTGTGTAGCGCCTCTCCCAGGGTTCATCATGCAACCCCACGTCCAAGCCAGCCAAGTGTCCCTGAGGGTCAATCCAAAGGCCAGAACATGCAGCCTACCATACGCGTTAGTCAACTGCTCCCCACGTGATCACTGAAAGTCAATGCAGGCCTTGCATTCTTGGGCAAAATTCTCACAAAAAACCTCCCTTTGGGGTCTGAATACCCCCCATGGTTTGTTCAATTTTCAATTTTTATTTATTTTTCCTTTTATTCTTTTAATTTTTTTTTAATTAATTGTTTCCTTTAAATTGCACAAAATAATTTTCATAATAATAAAACCAGAAAAATCAAAACTAAAAATATGTTTATTTAATATTTAATTCATTAATATTTTTGTAAATAAATTTTAATAATCAATTTAGTTTAATTTAGGGTTTTCAATTTTTTTTCTTAAATAACTAAAATATGTAGAATTTAGGTTTTCTAGCATTTTTATTCTTTTTCTTAATAAATAATTTCTTCTTATTATTATTACTATTAATTATTAATTATTTTGTAAATACCCATGTAATTAATTAACTAGTGTAAATTAGGTTAAAACTTGAATATTTTTCTTTAACAATTAAAAATAATTTAGAACTAGGGTTTCATTTAACTTCTAATTTTAATTAATTTTCTTTATTTTCATTAAAAAACATAAAAACATAAAAAACAATTTATTTTTTTATTTAATAATTAATTAACTTTTAGTTTCAATTTAATCTTTAAAGGGTCCAACGCCCTCGAACATTCGATTCTGATTTCTTTTCGTGCGTTTGTTCTTATTTTTAGTTTTAAATATTATGTAATTGCTCAAGCTGTGTAATAGTAATTAGGAATTTATTTATTTTCCGCATTTTTATTCAAAACGGGTCTTTGTTAATTTGGCGATGTATAGACCCGCGCCTTGTAATAGCGTAGGACTTTATTTTCCGCACTTTAATTTCCGCCCTTTTAAATTATAAATTGCATGAAAGAATGAATGGCCTAAATTAAAAACAATGCGTAGCTCACCAAATGCATGACAAGATAAAACATAACTGAAAACAATGCACGAATTCACACACCACTCTTAGGGTACGCCTCACTGTTGCCTTGCCCCTCGAAACGTGGTCGTCGAGTATAGGACGTCTTAGTAAGTCCTTATGTCCAATGATCTAGTTGCCTCGAAACAAGTTGCCTCGAAACGGTTGCCTCGGAACAGTTTCCTCGAAACGGTTGCCTCGGAATAAAAAAGATCAATGGCATAAGGGTAGCTTCTAAGGTGTCCTACTGTTGCTCTGGTGACCACACTGTCCCTAACAAACGAATTGACCCGAACACCTCCAACGGTGGTGCTACCTACCTCTCAATGGTGGGATGGCACTACCTTAAGGACATTTACACAGCCTAATTCCTTAGGGTAGGTAGATGACTCGTAGATACTTGCTCTATTCAAAAAACAAATCAAAACTCTTTTCACACCGACACTTTTAAAAAGCTTTCAAAACAATTTTTCAAACACTCTTGAGGACTGATACAAGAGTCGATCTGAAATCTTTAAACGAAACTTTTTCAAACTCACTCATAATTGGAAAGCAAACACTTTTGAAAACACAATGAGCAAGTATCTAAGAGCCCATGGATAACCATGGATAGAAAGGGTGCTAACACCTTCCCTTTCTATAAATCTACCTCCCGAACCGAGAAACTATCTCATAAGGAATTTTGTTGTGCTTTTGTCCTGTCCATGTTGGAGAAAATAAAAGACGGTGGCGACTCTTGCTTCTGCAACATTTCGCGAACCAGTGTTAAACAGTCAGTTCCAGATCCACCGATCATAGTCATCCTCATTGATCATTGTGGGGAATTCCCTAATGTTCCACTACTTGGCATTAGGGGAGGCATCACCTACAACCCTTATCTAGCTTTGAGACAATTTGGATATGCTCGGAGGGATGGCCCTCATGACATGCTGATTCCTGACCTAGTTTTTGACTTCGATAACTGTTGTACCCCAAAATTTTCCCTCCCATATTCTTCAAGAATTGCCAAGTCAAAGGTTCAAAAATCTCTCCCAAGGATTGCACAGTTCAAGGGCCTCCTAACAGTCAAAAATTAGGGTTTTGGTTATGACAAAGAAAATGAAGTTTCCAAGGGCCCAATCAAGTCCCACATGCCTACAAACATGGTCAAGCATCCTCATACCAAGTTTCAAGACTTACAGCACAAAATTGCACAGTCAAAAACCCTAATTGCACTACAGTCAACTGTAGGGGCAAAATGGTCATTTGACAGTTAAAAGTTCAAATTTTTGGTCAACATCTCATTTTGAAGCCACAAACATCATTTGATCAATGCTTGATCATGATTCTCAAAGCTTGGCTCAAAAATCATCAAGATGCAAAAGTTTCCATATTTGGACAGTTGAAAAAGTCAACTGTAAATTGACCAAGGCATAACTTTCACATGGATTATCAGAAAAATTCCATACAAATCTCATTTTGAAGAGAATGACATTTCCTACAACCCCTCTTCATACTTCAAGTCCAAGAAATGCTCTCACAAAAAGTTATCAATTTCAACATTATAGGTCATTTTCAAAAGTCAACAAAAAGGGACTTTAAGTCAAAGGCCATAACTTGAGATTGGTAAATCAAAATGACATGGGATCAAAGCCATTGGTTAGAGGACTCAAAGACGTTTCCAAAATGTCCAAGAACATGAGCAAAGCTTAAAAATTGAGCAAGTTATGCCTTGTGGAAGTTGGGAAATTTTTGGATATTTTGAAAAGTCAACACTGCTTCAAATGACCTAAAAATGCTAATGGGCCTCTTTTTCTTCCACAATTCATCATCCAAGGCATGTGCACGACCATTTGGCCCAAAGGGAAGTTTTTTTCATTTTATTTTATTTATTTGGATTTTTAATTATCAATAATTCATTTAATTAAAATAAATAGGTGAAAAATACTAAACCTAATTTTCTAAATCTTTTTGTGCATAGAATAGGCTTAAGATTTCGTGTAAAATCAAATATGGAAGGGATTATGGTGATTGGATATGATTGAGACCAAATATGCTTGAAAAAGATTGGAAAAATTATGGCTTGAAAATCAAATATCCTTTTCATCAATTCATGGATTTTCTGATCAAATTCTTTGACCTAATCGTTCACATATACATACCAATGTAAACCCTATTCCTAAGGACCTCCCAGCTGCGCCATAGATACAGAACCAAGTTTGAGTTTTTAAGAGAAAATTCCAAAACTGAAAACACACTTGCAAGGCTTTTCAGGGCAAGAAATTCATTCCATTACCTTCCTAGGACATTACTGAGTCTGACTGGATAGCTTTCCACGCGCATAGCCCCTTGAATCGGTATACAGAAACCAAACTTTTTCGTATAATATGCATAATCGTATTTTGATTTTCAGGCATTCTCATGGCATTTTACTTATGGATTCTTACTAATTGATTGCTTCTGAAACTAACTGCGTGCTTTGATTAAGTTTTCGTGCCAAAATAGAAGATTCACCATGGAAATAGGTTAGGGTTGCAGAACTTCCAAATTGGGCGTTTTGGAATATGGTAAAATTAGGACACCATAATGCCATGACCAAACTCAGCGTGCTTGGACGGTTCAGAATCAACCCTCGCGCCTAATTTATACACCCATATGGCCTATTCGCTATTATTGGATATGGCATGTTTTGGGGGGGTTAAAAACCCCCGCTAACCATCTTTTGTTTTAGGAAAAAAGAACAAAACGAAGAAGACGCTTAGGTGGCCATCAGTGGTTGGTTCGTTTGAAAATTCGCGCGAAAAAGGCACTAACGCGTTGTTTTATTTTATAATAATTATTTGTTATTTAATATACAGAAAGCGCAAGTGGAGCAGTTGGCAAGGCATTTGGTTGATGACCTTCAGGACCTGGGTTCGATCCCAGGTCCCCATCCCTTTCCATAATGTTTTTATTAACGTTATCCCATGCAGATTATGCCTTGAAGACCACCATGCATCTCTCAAATCCAGCTTGCCACTTGGCCAATCTCACCAATCCAAGGGACCAGATCTGGAGAGTATGGTAAACCTCAGTCAACGCACTTACACGCATCCTGAAAAGTCCACCAGGCCAGGGACAATTGGGCCCAAAAATGCTAAGCAAAACCTCCATTTGGGGACAGACCCCCCTAGGTTTGCAAATTTATTTTTATATTTTTTTCATTTTTATTTTGATTCAATTATTATTTTTAATTAGTTCTTTAATTTAAATATTTTCATAAAAAATATAAAAAAAACAATATAAAATCAAAAAAGACAAAAATAAGTATTTTTTATTTAATATTTTAATATTTTGTAAATAAACATCATTAATTGATTTTAGTGTTAGTTTAGGTTTAAATCTTAATGTTTTCAATAAAACCTAAAATTGGTAGAATTAGGATTTCAAGCATTTTTCATCCTTTTTTTATTTTCCTATATTAATTATTAATTCTTAATTAGTTATTTTTATAAATCAAGTTGCAATTAATTAATTAGGCTTAATTTTAGATAATTGTCATATTTTCTTAATAAACTAAAAAACAATTAGAATTAGGGTTAGCATTTTAATTTCAATTAATCTTTCTCATTAAAACCCTAAATGCAAAAAATCTCAAAAATAATTTCTTTTTTAATTTCATTAATTTAATAATCATTTAATTTAATTTCATTAAAAAAGGGGTCCAACGCCCTCGTTTCTCATTTTAACTCATATTCGCGCACTTTATTTATTTCTTGTAAATATTAATGTACCTCTCCCAAAGCCTTGTAAACTCGGACATTTTAATCTTTCGCACTTTACTTTAATTATTTACTTCCTGTCAAATCGGGTCCTGGAAATTTTGGCGATGTGGACCCGCGCCTTTTGTAATAGTTTAGAATTTTATCTTTCCGCGCTTTCTTTAACTGTTAAATAAATGCATGCAAGAATGAATGATAAAAATAAAAACAAACGCATAGATCACTTTGACGTGACAAGACAAAATAAATGAACATGACACACGAATCACACACCACCCCTAGGGTACGCCTCACTGTTGCCTTGCCTCGAAAGGTGATCGTCGAGTAGAGGATGTCTTAGTAAGTCCTCATGATCCGGGAACCTGGCATGAGGGTAGCTTCTAAGGTGTCTTCCCATTGCTCTGGTGATCACCATGTCCCGAACCTCGAATTGACCCGAACACCTCCAATGGTAGTGCTACCTATCTCTCAATGGTGGGATGGCACTACTTTAAAGGACATTTACCCAGACAAATTCCTTAGGGTAGGTAGACGACTCTAGATACTTGCTCTAAATTTCCAAACAAATTCAAAAATACTTTTCACACCAACACATTTTCAAAAAGCTTTCGAAAGCAAATTTTTCAAACACTCTTGAGGACCGATACAAGAGTCGAACTGGAATTTTCAAAGAAACTTTTTTAAAACCCACAGTTGAAAAGCAAACAAACCATTTTTGAAAACACAATGAGCAAGTATCTAAGAGCCCATGGATAACCATGGATAGAAAGGGTGCTAACACCTTCCCTTTCTATAACCTACCTCCCGAACCGAGAGCAATCTCTTTAAGGAATTTTTCTGTGCTTTTGTCCTTTCCATTTGGAGAAAATAAAAGACAGTGGCGACTCTTGCTTCCGCGACATTTCGCGAACCAGCGTTAAACAGTCAGTTCCAGATCCACCGATCACAGAACTGGCGACTCTGCTGGGGATACTTATAAAGTGAGGTGTACCTTAGGGTTAGTTAATAACTGTGTTTTCAATTGCTTTCTTTGCTTGCTTTAAATTGTGGGTTACTTGGGAGTTCTATAGATCCTAACCCGGATCTGGGGGATACCTTCTTAGAAAGTAGCAACAAGGTTGTGAGGGAACTGTGCGGGGTATACCGACATGGTTGAAACAGTCTGCTACGTTGATGTGGCACTTTGGTGTGTACCGGTAACCCTTGAGTTCGGTCAAGGAGAGTACGGGGCCTCCGCGTGGTGTCATGAAGCATCAACAGACCTTAGGAACCTTAATTGAACTATCTTGGCCTCTTTAGGGTAGTGAGATAACTGACTTTGGTGCAGTCCGAGGTTGGTTGATACTAGATACTACACTCAATTGAGGGTTGCTTTCCTGGAATATTTCGGTCGCCAGTTCAGTGGCTAAATCGAAACGATGAACAATGAAAGCAATCCCGTGATGTTGGGACCCTTAGAACCCGGTTACTTTTAATAGGACAGGTTGAACCCACCAACTTCAAGAGGGTAATACCCAGACCCCATGCTGGCCTTAAACCTTAAGGGCTTGTCTTGTGTGCCTTGTGTGCCTTACATGTTTGTCTTTGTAAATATCTGTGGTGTGTTTAATCATAGCATCATGACATCATCCAGCATCATATGCATTGACTAACCATTTCAGGGGTTCGAATTTTCATCTTTGTTCTTGTTTTGTAGGACATGGAAACTGTTCGCAGAAAGACAATTCAAATCAGCCTTGTAAGGGTCCCTCCTCAGCTTAAGGAGCTTATATCCAAGATTCCCGAGAACTCTTCATTCAGTGAAAGACATGGAAGTCTCATCAGCTTGGTCAATCCCAACATTGAGGAAGATATGATCAAGGTCCTGTTCCAATTCTTTGACCCTCTGCATCACTGTTTCACCTTCTTGGACTATCAGCTGGTACCTACATTGGAGGAGTTCTCCCGGCTCCTGAAGATCCCTATCCTTGATAAACTACCCTACAACGGTACGGAAAAGGAACCCAAGCTTGAAGAGATTGCTAAAGCCTTGCACCTACAGTCATTCGACCTCAAGGGACATTGGGAAGTTAGAAGTGGTATCAAAGGGTTCTTAGCCAAGTTTCTGTTTGAAAAAGCCCATGAATGTTGGAACTCCCTTGATTTGCAAGCTTTTGAAGAAGTGGTGGCCCTCCTTGTCTATGGTCTGGTGTTGTTCCCTAACCCAGATCAGCTTATTGATATCGGTGCTATCCAGATCTTCATGTCCAGGAATCCTATACCTACATTGCTGGGGGACATCCTTCACTCATGTTACACTCGAACCATGAGAAAAAGAGGTGTCCTTATGTGTTGCACTCCTCTCCTGGGAAGGTGGTTTATTTCGCACCTTCCACAATCAGTTTTGAAGAACGAGTGGGGTTTGAGATGGTCACAACGGTTGATGACTCTTACACATGCAGATATACATTGGTGCCCTCGGTCCAGAGAAGATGTCACTATCATTGATCGTTGCGGGGAGTACCCTAATGTTCCTTTACTTGGAATCAGAGGAGGTATTACTTACAACCCATGCCTGGCTTGGAGACAGTTTGGTTATGCTCGGAGGGATGACCCTCATGACATGTTAATTCCTGACATAGTCTTTGACTTCGACAACGATACTCAAGGACTTCGCCAGAGATTTATCAGAGCCTGGAAGATGCCCAGTAGGATAGACAGCAAGACACTGGGGCACAGGAATTCCATCCCATTGGAACCTTATCTCAAGTGGGTACGAGCCCGCTCCCAGAAGTTAGTGATGCCTTATCCTCATATGCTCCCTGTGATCAAAGAGCCAGTCTTGGAAGGAGAAGTGTCCTACACTATTCAGCACCCTGATATGCCCACATCCTGGGAAGAGATGCAGAAGAGCTGGATCCAGCTTAAGGAAGAACGGAATTCTCTTGAGACCAGTCTACATGCTAGTGAAAAGAAGGTCTTGGAGCTCACCCGCCTGTTGCATGAGGAGAGGAATCTCAACACTTACATAGCTCCAAAGAGGATGCGTAGTATATTTTGGGATTGATTTGCTTTTGTATTATTTTGCCCATGAGGCTTTGATGTACTGAACAATTATTTCCTTAATGATAACGTGTGTTCCTTTTTGTCTATAACAAATTTGAACTTTCGAACCCTTGAATGCATTGCATAAACACATATCATTCATCATGTGCATGGCAGGTTTTCCTCTTTTCAGGTTGCTTACAGTTCTTCGCTGTTTATTTCAGCATCATGAATCCCGACTCATCATCAACTGAGATGTCCATCAAAGCTCTTCAGGCGCAGAATGCGCAATTCCAGGAATTAATTATGGGTTTGGCTCAGGGCCAAGAAGAGCTGAAGGCTCTGCTCCTGAAGAAGGAAAAGAAGAAGAAGAGAAGAACTGTTCTGTTCAACTCAGGCTGAAGGTTTGGCAATACTCTGCAGAATGAAGAGGCT
Organism: Vicia faba; assembly: GCA_948472305.1. Lineage (NCBI taxonomy): Eukaryota > Viridiplantae > Streptophyta > Magnoliopsida > Fabales > Fabaceae > Vicia > Vicia faba. The sequence continues at coordinate 67,792,077 of OX451738.1, read as the reverse complement.
GGTTCTTCCATTGGCAAGGGTACTCCTCAAGCGGAAAAAAGTCCTAGTCCGGTAGTCTCCGACAACGAGACTGATTTTGATGAAGAGCAATATCCTCCTGCAGAAGACAGATACAAGCAGTTGGAGGACAGGCTGAATGCTATGGAGATACAACAGGTACCTGGGCTGGATTTTGGAGATTTGGGTTTGTCTACTGGTGTGATTATTCCTCGGAAGTTCAAAGCACCATCCTTTACTAAGTACGACGGGGCGTCTTGTCCCAAGCTACATCTCAGGTCCTATGTTCGGAAGATTCAACCGTACTCAGTGGATAAGAATTTGTGGATCCACTTCTTCCAGGAGAGTCTTTCAGGGACTCATCTCGAATGGTTCTATCAGCTGGATGGGACCAAGGTTCGTAACTGGGAGGAGTTGGCTACTGCTTTCTATAAGCAGTATCAATATAATGCCGACCTTTCTCCTACGCGTACCCAACTCCCGGGTATGTCGTTAGGATCAAGTGAAGGTTTTAAAGAGTACGCTCAGAAGTGGAGGGATCTGGCTGGCAGGGTGCAGCCTCTGTTGACTGATCGAGAGTTGGTAGACATGTTCTTAGGGACCCTATATGGGCCGTTTTTCAACCATCTTGTCGGTAACTCGTCTGCAGGGTTTACCGATCTTATTCTGACTGGAGAGAGAATTGAGGCTGGGTTGAAGTCTGGTAAGATTCCGAAGGGTGCATCGTCTAGTTCTGAGAAGAAACCCTTCAAGAAGGAGGCTAGTGCTGTATATGGCTCTAGAAGACAAGAGAAATCTGAGCGCCGCCAATCTGTCAGTGCGGTAATGATTGCCAAGCCTGCTGCCGCTCCTCGGCCAACCAATCCTCAAAGGGCTGAAAGACCCCGGAGAGAATTCACCCGTTTGAGCATGACCCTATCCCAGATCTTGCCACAGTTACTATCTACCAATCTAGTGACTGTCAGAGAGGCCCCAAAAGTTGTGAACACTGCCTCCCCCAAATACAACCCAAATGCTCGTTGTGCTTACCATTCTGATAGCCCGGGGCATTCCACTGATGACTGTTGGGCATTAAGGAATAAGGTGCAAGACCTTATTGACGCGAAAGAGATACAGTTCGAAGCGCCTGAGAGGCCGAATGTGGTAACTGCTCCTATGCCCCAGCATGGAGTAAATGCGGTTTATGAAGATGTTTACGCTGTTTCTGTGGATGATCTAGCTACTCCTCTGAAGACTGTCAAGAGTAACCTACTGCTGGCCGGTTTATTTCCGGGTTGCAGTGAGGGTTGCCTGTTCTGTGTTGTTTCCCTATCTGGTTGTCCCTTGCTGAAGTTAGGCATCCAAAGCCTAATGGATAGCAAGGAGATTCTGTTTAAGAAGTCTGTTGTTCAGTTGGTTCCGGTAGAAGAAGTTTCTGTGGTTACCATCTTCAATAATCCAATCAAGGCTCTCCCGAAGAAGCCTGTTCAAACCATGACTGTTGCACCTGTGGTTATTACTGTTCCGAGGCCTCTCCCCTACGTATCTGATAAAGCTGTCCCCTGGCACTATGGGGCAGATGTATATGTGAATGGGATCAAACAAGAATTCAACACTGGTGCCAGTATCTGCGATATCACTGGTCCAGCCAAGGTTACCTGCAGTGGCAGGCTCTTCTCGCCTGACATTGCACCGCCCGCTACTCGAAGACCCCTCCTTATAACACCTACAAATGTACCTGTTCCTGTTGCTGATCAAGTTGTTTCCCCTGCCGCCGAGTCGTCTAATGCTCGGGGCAAAGGGATTGAAGTTGAGCCTGCCCGGATGGAGGCACCAATACCTATAACTGCTGAAGCCTCCCAACAAGAAATGGAGGAAATCCTGAAAATAATAAAGAAGAGTGATTTCAATGTTGTCGAGCAGCTGGGGCATACGCCCTCCAAGATCTCCATGCTCTCCTTATTGCTATGCTCTGAGGCCCATGCTAAGGCCTTGATCTCATTTCTCAAGACGGCCCATGTGCCACAGGAGACATCTGCAGTCCAGTTCACTGACTGCGTAGCAAATCTGACAGCGGACAATGGCTTGGGTTTCTCAGATGCTGACCTGACTGCAAAAGGAAGAGACCACAATGATGCTCTGCATGTCTCTATTGAATGCAGGGGCACTACTCTGGCGCATGTGTTGGTGGACACTGGTTCTTCCTTGAATGTGCTACCCAAGAAAGATTTAGACCGTTTGGACTGTGAAGGCCTGGAACTGAAACCCAGCAATATCATCGTCAGAGCCTTTGACGGTTCCAAGAGGATGGTTCATGGAGAGGTAGACATTCCTATTCGTGTGGGCTCTCAGGTGTTTGACTCTACTTTTTATGTGATGGATATCCGTCCATCTTACTCTTGTCTACTGGGTCGACCTTGGATCCATAAAGCTGGGGCAGTGACCTCTACCTTGCACCAGAAGCTGAAGTACCCCGTCAGAGGGAAGATCGTCACTGTGTAAGGAGAGGAGGAGTATATGGTGAGCCATTTGAATTCCTTCAGATACATTGAGATGGACGGGGAGTTTATTGAAACCCCCTTTCAGCATTTCGAGGAGGTGCTTCCAATTTCAGCAGCAGCATAAACAGCAGTCGAAGAGAATGTTCCTTTGAAGATGGCTTCCCTGAAGGATGCCCGGGCTGTGGTTCAGAAAGGTGAATGTGCTAACTGGGGCAGGCTTCCTGACTTTACACAGAAAACTGACAAATTTGGACTGGGTTTTACTGCAGAGGGTCAGAAATCTATGCGGAAGGCGAAGACCAGAAGACCTCCTGTGCTCATCATAAATCCAGGAGTGAATGTTGTTGGGGACGAAGATGAAGTGGATGAAGCTGAGTTCAATAGCTGGATCTATCCGACGACTGAAGGCGGATTGACCAATTGGATTGTCAAAGACCATACTCCTGTTACTTTTGTTACGCAGTAATAAACTTCTTTGTTTTGTTATTTGTAATAAACAATAAATAAACTTTATGGCCCGGTGTCTTACCCGAGGCACCGTGGTTTCATTTGTGAGGGCATATAAATTGTCATTTCATATATCATGAATGAAAATCTTGGAAGTTTTCTCGCATTTCAAATCTTATGCTCCTTTTCTGTCTTTCTTTCCTTTACATATATTTCAAAACAGCTGTATTCACACACACTCACTCATACAGGTTTCAATCCACTATGGATCTCACTGGTAACGACTTTGCTACTGCCAGTTATGACTTCGAAAATCCGATCAACTTAGCCGAAGACGAAGGTGAAGATGATTGCGAAGTTCCTGGCGAGCTTGCAAGACTGTTACTTCAGGAAGAGAGGGCAATTCAACCACATGAAGAGCCAGTGGAAATAATAAACTTGGGTACTGAGGCAGACAGGAAAGAGGTAAAGATTGGTGCCAACCTAGAGCTCAGCGTGAAGAAACGGTTGACTAAGATACTACATGATTATATGGAGATATTCGCCTGGTCCTACGAAGACATGCCCGGGTTGGACAGTGATATTGTGGTCCATCACTTGCCTACCAAGGAAGACTGCCCTCCGGTTAAGCAAAAGGTCCGCCGTATGCGTCCAGAGATGTCTGAGAAGATCAAAGCCGAGGTTATGAAACAGTTTGATGCTGGGTTCCTTGCAGTGACTTCTTACCCTCAGTGGGTTGCTAATGTGGTGCCGGTACCAAAGAAAGACGGTAAGGTCAGAATGTGTGTTGATTACAGGGATCTGAACAGGGCCAGCCCCAAGGATGACTTCCCCCTACCTCACATTGATGTCCTTGTTGACAATACAGCTCAGCATAAGGTGTTCTCTTTCATGGATGGCTTTTCAGGTTACAATCAGATCAAGATGGCACCTGAAGACATGGAGAAGACTACCTTTGTTACTCAGTGGGGCACCTTCTGCTACAAGGTCATGCCTTTTGGACTAAAGAACGCTGGGGCAACCTACCAACGTGCCATGGTTGCTTTATTTCATGACATGATCCATCATGAGATAGAAGTGTATGTTGACGACATGATCGCAAGGTCCCAGACTGAGGAAGAGCACCTAGATCATCTGCAGAAGTTGTTTGACCGTCTGAAACTGTACAAGCTGAGGTTGAACCCGAACAAGTGCACCTTCGGGGTAAGATCTGGAAAGTTGCTAGGCTTCGTGGTAAGTGATAAGGATATTCAAGTGGACCCTGCCAAGGTCAAAGCTATTCAAGAGATGCCAGTTCCCAGGACAGAGAAAGAGGTCAGAGGCTTTTTAGGACACCTGAATTACATTGCTTGATTCATCTCACACCTGACTGCTACCTGTGAGCCAATCTTCAAGCTGCTGAAGAAAGATCAGGTAGTACGTTGGAATGACGAATGTCAGGCTGCTTTTGACAGAATCAAGGAGTATCTCCAAGAACCACCCATCCTTATGCCACCGGTTGAAGGGAGACCTCTGATATTATACCTGACAGTACTTGACAACTCAATGGGGTGTGTGCTGGGGCAGCATGACGAGTCTGGCCAAAAAGAGCATGCCATTTATTACCTTAGCAAAAAGTTTACCGACTGTGAGACCCGATACTCACTGCTCGAGAAAACTTGTTGCGCTTTGGTATGGGCTGCTCGCCGGCTGAGACAGTATATGCTGACTCATACCACCTTGTTGATCTCAAAGATGGATCCTATAAAGTACATATTCGAAAAGCCTGCTCTGTCTGGGAGAATAGCAAGATGGCAAATGATCTTGATGGAATATGACATTCAGTACACGACCCAGAAAGCTATCAAGGGAAGTGTATTGGCAGACCACTTGGCACATCAGGCAGTAGATGACTATCAGTCAATGAACTTCGAGTTTCCAGATGAAAGCATCATGATAGTAACTGATTGTGAAGTACCTGGACCGGATGAAGGACCTGAGGAAGGATCCCGATGGTCTATGCACTTTGACGGAGCCTCCAATGCTTTGGGAAACGGTATCGGTGCTGTAATCATATCACCGCAAGGCACTCATACTCCACTCACTGCCCGACTATGTTTCAACTATACCAACAACATGGCAGAGTATGAGGCATGCATCATGGGTCTTCAAGCTGCGATCGACCTAAGGATCAAGTTTCTGAGTGTCTTCGGAGATTCTGCTCTTGTGATCAATCAGATCAAAGGAGAGTGGGATACGAAACATCCAAATCTTATTCCTTACAAAGAATGTGTGTTGACCTTGATCCCCCACTTCACAAAGATAACCTTTGAACACTTTCCGAGAGAGGAGAATCAGCTGGCGGACGCGTTAGCTACGATGTCTTCTATGTTCAAGGTTAAATGGGACAATGAGGCTCCCCGGATCATCATCTGGAAACTGGACGAACCGGCATACTGTTGTGATCTCGAGACTGAGTTGGTGACTGAGAAGCCTTGGTACCATGAGGTGAAGAGATATTTGGAAACTCAGGAATACCCTGAAGGTGCATCTGTCAACGATAAGAAGTTCCTGAGGAGGTTCGCGACAAAGTTCTTCCTTAGCAACGACATCTTGTACAAGCGAAACCATGATTCAACCCTACTGCGTTGTGTGGATAAGACTGAAGCAGAAAGGATCATGGAAGAGCTACATGAAGGGACCTTTGGTACACACTCCAGTGGACACACTATGGCGAAGAAGATCCTTCGGGCAGGGTATTTCTGGTCCACAATGGAAGCTGACTGCTACCAACATTCCAGAACATGCCATAAGTGCCAGATTTATGCAGACAAGGTGCATGTTCCTCCAGTTCCTCTGAATGTTCTGACTGCGCCTTGGCTGTTTGCAATGTGGGGCATAGACATGATCGGTAGATTAAACCTACGGCATCTAATGGGCATCGCTTCATCCTAGTGGCGATTGATTATTTTACAAAGTGGGTTGAAGCAGCTTCCTACGCTACGGTAACCAAGACTGTTGTGCCACGGTTCATTCGGCATAATCTGATCTGTCGGTACGGCGTCCCAGAGAGGATCATTACAGACAACGGTACCAATCTGAATAATAAGATGATCACTGAGCTCTGCGAGCAGTTAAAAATACAGCACCATAACTCTTCTCCTTACAGACCGAAGATGAATGGGGCTGTAGAAGCAGCAAATAAAAATATCAAGAAAATCGTGCAGAAGATGACAGTGACTTATAAAGATTGGCACGAGATGTTACCGTTCGCTCTACATGGGTACCGTACCTCAGCTAGGACGTCAACCGGGGCAACTCCTTTCTCTTTGGTTTATGGTATGGAGGCAGTCTTACCGATCGAAGTGAAAATACCCTCTCTCCGGATAATGAAGGATGCAAATCTGAATGAAGATGATTGGATCCAGACACGACTTGATCAATTAAACCTCATTGATGAAAAGAGACTTGCTGCTATCTGTCATGGTCAAACGTATCAAAAACGGATGATCAGGGCATTTAACAAAAAGGTCAGACCACAAGAATATCAAGTTGGGGATCTGGTAATCAAACGAATCATCCTTCCTCAGAGTGATCCAAGGGGCAAATGGACCCCTACGTACGAAGGGCCATTTATGGTTAAGCATGTGTTCTCAGGAGGAGCCATGATTCTAACCAACATGGATGGTGACGACCTTCCTCACCCCGCCAATGCAGACATAGTAAAAAGATACTACGCATAATAAAGACCCGCTAGGCTGACATGCCTAGGCAAAAATTAGGGCTTCCCGGCGAACCAAAAGGGTTCGGGCAAAATGAAGGGATGAAATGAAAAAATCTGTACACCCGGCAAGTCGAAAACCTGAAAAGGCGGCTTGGGCAAAAATGGGTATCCCGGTGGACTGAAAACCCGAAAGGGCAGTCCAGGCAAAAGTTAGGGATAAAGCGTAATACTATGTCTCATTGGCTCACCTTGCATCCAGAATCCGGTATCTACATCAAGTTCAGATGGCATCGATCAGTCAACTTCATCTTCGTTTAGGTCATCAAGGGATGAGACGCTCGGAATTATAAAGGCAATAGCAGAGTTGAAATCCAGTGGGATCATTCATTTCACACAGCTGTTTTATTTTCTTTTGTACAAAATTTGTATAAACTCTCTTGTTCGGCGGCGTTCTCTTACTAGGACGTCAGCCTCTTGTACATAAAACGCCTATTTACAGGCCATTCAAAAATCAATACAAATATATTTTTCAGTTAAAAGTGCCAATTGTTTTTCCTTTTCTGTTTTGTTTTGCGAAGAACGTCCAAGGTTCAATTTGTGATATATGCATTGACAATAATTTGCTAACTCATGAATATTTGCATACGAAACAAAGGATTAATTACGGGTAACATTAGAAATAGGGGCAATAAAGAGTTGTCTAAGTAATCTAATGGGTCTGTCCTCCAAGGTACCAAGGTAGGTTCAACATAGCCAGTACATCCCAATTCCCCAGAGAGTGAGTCAGCAAGCCAGTGCACTCTCCCCAAGCAAAGCTACTATCAAACTTAAAGAAGTTGGGTATCCTCCCGCAGATCTCAACATTCCCCAGCAATATACGTGCGTTCCTAACAAGCATCCCCGGCAATCTTGGCTTAAAGATTGTTCCCCGGCGGTATATCAAACATTCAATGGAGTCACCTCCCCGGTACAACTCAAAACTTCCCCAAGAGAGTCCAATCTGCTTCCCTAGGAAAGTTGGAATCATCTCCCCAATCGGTAAGCTTATCCCCAGTAGATTCTGGAAGCTTATCCTCGCAGAGCACGAACGCGTCCCCCGGATTTATTTAAAGAGTTATTTCCCTACCAGGGTATAACTGGGTTATCCTCAGCCGAAAGCCACGGAAAGATCGTTCTCGACGAAGTCTTCTTATCCCCAGCGAAGTCTATTAACACTTCCAACACAACAAGGATACCCCCAGCAAGTTATTATCAACATTCCAGCAAAGTATCTCTCTCCCCACAGAGTGTTGTTTTCCAGCAAGATCGCTAGAGTACTTTTCTCCCCGCAGAATAATCCATTCGCCAAGTTTATTCCCCAACGGAGTTATCTTCTCCTACCGGTATTCTTGCAACTATCATCCCCAGCGGAAGCAAAATCTATTCTCCAACATCAGCCCAGGAGTGACTTCCTGGCACCCGTCAAGGATTTATACATTCATAAACATCACATACATCATTATAGCATGCATATACGCATCATATCTTACAAATCTCATTTATGTTGAGAACATCATTGCTTGATCCATATCATGCATTGCATATGACTGACCTTTACCTTTCAGGAAAGATTCCGTTACGTTCTCAGCTATATTTCAAGACCTAGACCGGTTCAGTTAAATCGACCCTAAGATCTCCCTGTTTCTTATCCAGTTGAAGATTTCAAGACCTAGACCGGTTCAGTTAAATCGACCCTAAGATTTTTCTGTTTCTTATCCAGTCAAAGGCCTTCTCTAGTCCAGTTAAATCGACCCCAAACAGATTTTCCTGATAAAGAGGTTATCCAAGATTCTCTCAATGATTGCTATTGAGGTTGTAGTCGCCTATGGTTCTCTCCCCGATACTGCGGAGATGGTAATTCCCCCCAAGATTCTCTCAACGATTGCTGTTGAAGTTGAAGTCGTCCAAGATTCTCTCAATGATTGCTATTGAGGTTGTAGTCGCCTATGGTTCTCTCCCCGATACTGCGGAGATGGTAATTCCCCCCAAGATTTGCTCAACGATTGCTGTTGAAGTTAAAGTCGTCCAAGATTCTCTCAATGATTGCTATTGAGGTCGCCTATGGTTCTCTCCCCGATACTGCAGAGGTAGTAATCATCCGAAGATTCGCTCAACGATTGCTGTTGAAGTTGAAGTTATCCAAGATTCTCTCAATGATTGCTGTTGAGGTTGTAGTCGCCTGTGGTTCTCTCCCCGATACTGCGGAGGTAGTAATCATCCCAAGATTCGCTCAACGATTGCTGTTGAAGTCGAAGTTATCCCAGATTCTCTCAATGATTGCTGTTGAGGTTGTAGTCGCCTGTGGTTCTCTCCCCGATACTGCGGAGGTAGTAATCATCCCAAGATTCGCTCAACGATTGCTGTTGAAGTCGAAGTTATCCCAGATTCTCTCAATGATTGCTGTTGAGGTTGTAGTCGCCTGTGGTTCTCTCCCCGATACTGCGGAGGTAGTAATCATCCCAAGTTTCGCTCAACGATTGCTGTTGAGGTTGAAGTCACCCAAGGTTCTCTCACTGTTCCTGTTGAGGTAGTAACCATCCCTGGTTCATTCATCATCTTTTGAAGCTCCAGATTCAGCTCCTGTAACCAGTCAGGACACATCTATACAAAGCATCTGAAGACCAGCTCCTGCAACATGTCAGGTACTCATTTTTCTTTTGCAGGTACGCAGGTTCTCGCTGAGGAATCTCTTACGCGATCGATAACCATATGGCATCTATAAGCCCATCCCCCATCCATCATCTCTCAGCATGGCATCTATAAGCCCATCATCCTATCCCTTAATCTCCAAATGGCATCCGTAAGCCCATTCCACCATCACACTGCTACTATGTGAGCGCAAATTTCTGGGCACTCTAGTGTTCAATCATCTTCTACCTTCGGATTACGAAAGGCACGTCAGCCAATCTGCATCCTCAGGTCTAAGAAGATTGAACAGGGGCAACTGTTGTACCCCAAAATTTGCCCTCCCATATTCTTCAAGAATTGCCAAGTCAAAGGTTCAAAAATCTCTCCCAAGGATTGCACAGTTCAAGGGCCTCCTAATAGTCAAAAATTAGGGTTTTGGTTCTGACAAAGAAAATGAAGTTTCCAAGGGCCCAATCAAGTCCCACATGCCTACAAACATGGTCAAGCATCCTCATACCAAGTTTCAAGACTTACAGCACAAAATTGCACAGTCAAAAACCCTAATTGCACTACAGTCAACTGTAGGGGCAAAATGGTCATTTGACAGTCAAAAGTTCAAATTTTTGGTCAACATCTCATTTTGAAGCCACAAACATCATTTGATCAATGCTTGATCATGATTCTCAAAGCTTGGCTCAAAAATCATCAAGATGCAAAAGTTTCCATATTTGGACAGTTGAAAAAGTCAACTGTAAATTGACCAAGGCATAACTTTCACATGGATTATCAGAAAAATTCCATCCAAAGCTCATTTTGAATAGAATGACATTTCCTACAACCCCTCTTCATACTTCAAGTCCAAGAAATGCTCTCACAAAAAGTTATCAATTTCAACATTATAGGTCATTTTCAAAAGTCAACAAAAAGGGACTTTAAGTCAAAGGCCATAACTTGAGATTGGTAAATCAAAATGACATGGGACCAAAGCCATTGGTTAGAGGACTCAAAGACCTTTCCAAAATGTCCAAGAACATGAGCAAATATTAAAAATTGAGCAAGTTATGCCTTGTGGAAGTTGGGAAATTTTTGGATATTTTGAAAAGTCAACATTGCTTCAAATGACCTAAAAATGCTAATGGGCCTCTTTTTCTTCCACAATTCATCATCCAAGGCATGTGCACGACCATTTGGCCCAAAGGGAAGTTTTTATCATTTTTATTTTATTTATTTGGATTTTTAATTATCAATAATTCATTTAATTAAAATAAATAGGTGAAAAATACTAAACCTAATTTTCTAAATCTTTTTGTGCATAGAATAGGCTTAAGATTTCATGTACAATCAAATATGGAAGGAATTATGGTGATTGGATATGATTGAGACCAAATATGCTTGAAAAAGATTGGAAAAATTATGGCTTGAAAACCAAATATCCTTTTCATCAATTCATGGATTTTCTGATCAAATTCTTTGACCTAATCGTTCACATATACATACCAATGCGAACCCTATTCCTAAGGACCTCCCAGCTGCGCCATAGATACAGAACCAAGTTTGAGTTTTTAAGAGAAAATTCCAAAACTGAAAACACACTTGCAAGGCTTTTCAGGGCAAGAAATTCATTCCATTACCTTCCTAGGACATTACTGAGTCTGATTGGATAGCTTTCCACGCGCATAGCCCCTTGAATCGGTATACAGAAACCAAACTTTTTCGTATAATATGCATAATCATATTTTGATTTTCAGGCATTCTCATGGCATTTTACTTATGGATTCTTACTAATTGATTGCTTCTGAAACTAACTGCGTGCTTTGATTAAGTTTTCGTGCCAAAATAGAAGATTCACCATGGAAATAGGTTAGGGTTGCAGAACTTCCAAATTGGGCGTTTTGGAATATGGTAAAATTAGGACACCATAATGCCATGACCAAACTTAGCGTGCTTGGACGGTTCAGAATCAACCCTCGCGCCTAATTTATACACCCATATGGCCTATTCGCTATTATTGGATATGGCATGTTTTGGGGGGGTTAAAAACCCCCGCTAACCATCTTTTGTTTCAGGAAAAAAGAACAAAACGAAGAAGACGCTTAGGTGGCCATCAGTGGTTGGTTCGTTTGAAAATTCACGCGAAAAAGGCACTAACGCGTTGTTTTATTTTATAATAATTATTTGTTATTTAATATTTAGAAAGCGCAAGTGGAGCAGTTGGCAAGGCATTTGGTTGATGACCTTCAGGACCTGGGTTCGATCCCAGGTCCCCATCCCTTTCCATAATGTTTTTATTAACGTTATCCCATGCAGATTATGCCTTGAAGACCACCATGCATCTCTCAAATCCAGCTTGCCACTTGGCCAATCTCACCAATCCAAGGGACCAGATCTGGAGAGTATGGTAAACCTCAGTCAACGCACTTACACGCATCCTGAAAAGTCCACCAGGCCAGGGACAATTGGGCCCAAAAATGCTAAGCAAAACCTCCATTTGGGGACAGACCCCCCTAGGTTTGCAAATTTCTTTTTATATTTTTTTCATTTTTATTTTGATTCAATTATTATTTTTAATTAGTTCTTTAATTTAAATATTTTCATAAAAAATATAAAAAAAACAATATAAAATCAAAAAAGACAAAAATAAGTATTTTTTATTTAATATTTTAATATTTTGTAAATAAACATCATTAATTGATTTTAGTGTTAGTTTAGGTTTAAATCTTAATGTTTTCAATAAAACCTAAAATTGGTAGAATTAGGATTTCAAGCATTTTTCATCCTTTTTTTATTTTACTATATTAATTATTAATTCTTAATTAGTTATTTTTATAAATCAAGTTGCAATTAATTAATTAGGCTTAATTTTAGATAATTGTCATATTTTCTTAATAAACTAAAAAACAATTAGAATTAGGGTTAGCATTTTAATTTCAATTAATCTTTCTCATTAAAACCCTAAATGCAAAAAATCTCAAAAATAATTTCTTTTTTAATTTCATTAATTTAATAATCATTTAATTTAATTTCATTAAAAAAGGGGTCCAACGCCCTCGTTTCTCATTTTAACTCATATTCGCGCACTTTATTTATTTCTTGTAAATATTAATGTACCTCTCCCAAAGCCTTGTAAACTCGGACATTTTAATCTTTCGCACTTTACTTTAATTATTTACTTCCTGTCAAATTGGGTCCTGGAAATTTTGGCGATGTGGACCCGCGCCTTTTGTAATAGTTTAGAATTTTATCTTTCCGCGCTTTCTTTAACTGTTAAATAAATGCATGCAAGAATGAATGATAAAAATAAAAACAAACGCATAGATCACTTTGACGTGACAAGACAAACTAAATGAACATGACACACGAATCACACACCACCCCTAGGGTACGCCTCACTGTTGCCTTGCCTCGAAAGGTGATCGTCGAGTAGAGGATGTCTTAGTAAGTCCTCATGATCCGGGAACCTGGCATGAGGGTAGCTTCTAAGGTGTCTTCCCATTGCTCTGGTGATCACCATGTCCCGAACCTCGAATTGACCCGAACACCTCCAATGGTAGTGCTACCTATCTCTCAATGGTGGGATGGCACTACTTTAAAGGACATTTACCCAGACGAATTCCTTAGGGTAGGTAGACGACTCTAGATACTTGCTCTAAATTTCCAAACAAATTCAAAAATACTTTTCACACCAACACATTTTCAAAAAGCTTTCGAAAGCAAATTTTTCAAACACTCTTGAGGACCGATACAAGAGTCGAACTGGAATTTTCAAAGAAACTTTTTTAAAACCCACAGTTGAAAAGCAAACAAACCATTTTTGAAAACACAATGAGCAAGTATCTAATAGCCCATGGATAACCATGGATAGAAAGGGTGCTAACACCTTCCCTTTCTATAACCTACCTCCCGAACCGAGAGCAATCTCTTTAAGGAATTTTTCTGTGCTTTTGTCCTTTCCATTTGGAGAAAATAAAAGACGGTGGTGACTCTTGCTTCCGCGACATTTCGCGAACCAGCGTTAAACAGTCAGTTCCAGATCCACCGATCACAATAACGATGCGCAAGGACTTCGACAAAGGTTCATCAGAGCTTGGAGGATGCCCAACAAAGTGGATAGTAAGACACTGGGGCACAGGAATTCCATCCCCCTTGAGCCTTACCTCAAGTGGGTACGAACCCACTCCCAGAATCTTATGATGCCATACCCTCACATTCTCCCCTTGATCAAAGAGCCTGTTATGGAAGGAGAGGCTCCATACACCATCCTGCATCCTGACATGCCAACATCATGGGAAGAAATGCAAAAGAGTTGGATCCAACTCAAGGAAGAACGGGATACTTTTGAAGCTAGCTTATATGCCAGTGAGAAGAAGGTTTTGGAGCTTACCCGCCGACTTCATGAGGAGGAAACTCTCAACACTTACATCGCGCCAAAGAGGATGCGCAGTGTCTTTTTACATTAAGAATTTTGTAATATTTCGCCCATGGGGCACTTATGTACTAACAAATTTCTTCTTAATACGACGTGCGTTCTTCTTGTTTGCAACAAATTTGAATTTCTAAACCCTTGAATGCATTACATGAATAACATACCATTCATCATATGCATAAACAGGTCCTTATGCTAGGTTTCCTTATCTTTCTGCTGTTTACTTCAGCATGGATTTGGAGCAGGCGGTAAAGGATCTGCAAGAACAAAATTCACAGTTCCAGCAACTCCTCATGACCTTGGCAAAGGGTCAAGAGGACCTCAAAGTTTTGTTGGAGAAGAATAAAGAGAAAAAGAAAAAGAGACCTGGGGTGGCCATTTTTGGAAGAAGGTTTAAGAGCAATGCTAGGAAGGTTCTTGAGTTCCCCTCAACGTCTGACGAAGGGGCCGGTAAAGGGAAAGGGACTGCTGTGCCTTCTGAATCCGAGGTTGAAGAGGAGGAAGAGGAAGAAGACGAAGACTCCTCCGAACAACAGTATCCACCAGCGGATGATAAATATAAGAACCTTGAAGATAGACTGGAAGCTATGGAGTTGCAGAGGGTGCCCGGATTGGATTTTGAAGAACTAGGGCTGGTAGTTGGGATTGTTATCCCTCCCAAGTTCAAGGTGCCAACATTTGCCAAGTATGACGGTCTGTCATGCCCAAAGATGCACCTGAGGTCGTATGTCATAAAAATCCAACCCCACTCATCCGATAAATACCTCTGGGTACACTTTTTCCAAGACAGCTTGTCTGGCACGCAGTTAGACTAGTTTTATCAACTCGAAAGATCAGAGGTTCATAATTGGGAAGACTTGGCAGCTGCTTTTTATCGTCAGTATCAATACAATGCTGATTTGGTGCCCACTCGTACTCAGTTACAAAGTATGAGGATGGATTCCAATGAAGGGTTTAAAGAGTACGCCCAGAAGTGGCGTGATCTGGCTTGAAGGGTGCAGTCACCGCTATTAGATAGGGAGTTAGTTGACATGTTTCTGGGGACCCTGTCTGGCCCCTTCTTCAACCATCTAATCGGGAGTTCTTCCGCGGGATTTACTGAACTGATTTTGACCAGCGAAAGGGTTGAGGCTGGTATTAAGAGTGGAAAGATTCAAAAGGATGCTTCCGCATTCACGACTGTTAAGAAACCCTTCCCAGCCAAGAGGGAAGCATCTGCTGTGTATTCTCAGAAAGGACAAGGAAGAACTGAGCACCGACCGACTGTAGGGGCTGTGATGATTCAAAACTCGTCAAATGATTAACCTCGTAACAATCAGTTGAGACCTAATCAACAACGGGTGGAAAGGCCGCAACGGCAGTTCACCCGCATCAATATGACGCCCGCTCAGGTACTTCCTCATTTGTTGAAGTTGAATCTGACCAGTTTGAAGGAAGCGCCAAAGAACCCTAACACCTCCTCTCCATACTACCACTCCAATGCCAAGTGTGCCTACCATTCCGACAGTGCTGGGCACGATACCAATAATTGTTGGGCGCTTAAGAACAAAATCCAGGATCTGATTGATGCTAAGGAAGTAGAATTTGATGCTCCTGAGAAGCCCAATGTTATATCTGCTCTGATGCCCAAGCACGGCCACAATATTCATGTTGTTATGGAGGACACTCATGTTACTAATGTTATTGACCTGCTGACGCCGTTACTTGTGATTAAAGAAAATTTGTTGAGAGCCGGGATCTTTCCTGGTTATGGTAAAAACTTCTATTTTTGTTTGAACATACGAAGTGATTGCCCAATGTTGAAGTCAGGTGTCCAACGCCTGATGGATACCCAAGAGATACTTTTCCAGAAAACCCCTGTTGATACCTTCAATCCTGTTACTCCTGATACTTTTTCTATTTCAACCAACGATATTGCAATTATAACCATTTCCGACAATCCTCCCAAGGCTTGTAAAAGGCCGTCAGGATTACACCCAACTCTAAATGTGTACCATTAAAGATCACCATGCCGGGACCTGTCCGTACCAATCCAGCAAAACGATACCATGGAACTATGGGGGAGAAATCTTCTACTATGGTATCAAACAAATCGAAACAGTCCAAGAGATTTCTGAAGAAGAAATCCCTGATATAGGGAACATTGCGGGTACAAGCAAGATAACCCGCAACGGCCGGATCTTTTCTCCGGAGATTGCTCCCCCTCGAGCAGTTTTCGGACCCTTGAAAGCTTCTGTACCTGTTGGACCATCTGTGCAAGGCCCAGTGATTGAAGAATTGGATACTCCTAAAGTAAGACCATCTGCTGATACTACCGACAAGGGTAAGGGGATACTGGAAGTGCCTGTCAGGACGAAGGCTCATCCTGTGGTTATCCCTGAAACCACTCAGAAAGAAATGGATGAAATCTTGAAAATAATCAGAAAAAGTGACTACGACGTTGTGGAACAATTAGGGCAGACCCCTTCTAAAATTTCAATGTTGGCTCTTCTGCTCTGCTCTGAGGCCCATGCTAAGGCCCTAATCAAATTCTTGAAGGCGGCACATGTACCCCAAGAGACTTTGGCTGACCAGTTCTAAGAGTGTGTGGCCAGTCTTACTGCTGATAATGGCCTTGGCTTTTCCGATGCTGACTTAACTCCCAAAGGAAGAAAACACAACGATGCACTACACGTCTCAGTTGAATGCAGGGGAACCACCCTCGCCCATGTCTTAGTTGATACCAGTTCTTCCTTGAATGTGTTGCCGAAGAAATCCTTAGACCGTTTGGACTGCGAAGGATTGACCCTCAAACCTAGCAATATCGTTGTTAGGGCTTTTGATGGTTCCAAAAGAATGGTTCATGGAGAGGTTGATATTCCTATCAAAGTAGGCACAAAGGTTTTCAACTCCACCTTTTACGTGATGGACATTCGTCCGTCATATTCGTGTTTGTTAGGAAGACCGTGGATTCATTATGCCGGGGCAGTTACCTCCTCTTTGCACCAAATGCTGAAATATCCTGTTAAGGGTAAGATTATAACAGTGCACAGCGAGGAATAATACATGATAAGTCATCTCAATTCCTTCCGCTATGTGGAGTTGGATGGCGAGTTCATCGAAACGCCTTTCCAGCATTTCGAGGAAGTGTCTCCTGAGGTAGCAGTGGCGAAGACAATGGTTGAGGTGCCTATCATTCCCAAGCATGTATCTAGGATGGCATCTCTCAAGGACGCAGAGGCGGTGATCAAAGAAGGGAAGAGTACAGTATGGGGACAATTTCCTGACTTTCCCCATAAGACAGACAAGTTTGGGTTAGGGTTTACTGCTGCAGGACAAAAGGCTATGCGTCGCTCCAAGGTTGGAGGACCACCCGTCAAGATCTCACACCATGGAATCAATGTTGTAGAAGATGAAGATGAAGAGAGCCACTTTGAAGATTGGATCTTTCCGACCGTCAAAGGGGGTTTGAGAAACTGGGAAGCAAGGGATTTTGTTCCCATCACCTTTATCAACCAGTAATTTTACCTTTGAACAATTTCCCATTTTTATGGTCTGTAATAACTAAAATAATTCGCACACTATTTTCACCTCATGCCTTTCCCGGGGCATGTAGGTCCATTTGTAAGGGCTTGATTTTCTTCATAATCATATGCCATGTTTTAGTGAATCATTGGACATTTTTCACCTATAAACTGTTGTGTTCATTTTCTTTCCTTTTGCATTTTTGTTTGTTTAAGGATGACTATCCCTTACACACACTCACACTCCCAAATGCAGGTACCCATCCACTCCGGATTCCATGGGTGACTATTCTGCTTTAGCCTTCGATAACTCTGAAGATTTGGTCAATCATGCTGAGTACGAAGTTGAAGAAGATTGTGAAGTGCCAGGAGAGTTATCCATACTTTTACAACAAGAAGAGAGGGCCATTCTGCCTCATGAAGAGTTGCTAGAAACCATCAACTTGGGGACAGAGGAAGACAGGAAGGAAGTAAAAGTGGGTGCCAACCTGGAACCAAATGTCAAGGAGCGCTTAGTGCAATTGTTAAAAGAATATGTTAAAATCTTCGCCTGGTCTTATGAAGACATGCCAGGGTTAGACACAGATATCGTGGTTCACCGTCTCCCTACAAGAGAAGACTGTCCACCGATCAAGCAAAAGGTTCGCCGAATGAGGCCTGACATGTCTGAGAAGATTAAGGTTGAGGTAATGAAGCAATTCAACGCTGGCTTTCTGGCTGTTACTTCCTATCCACAATGGGTTGCTAACATTGTGCTCGTGCCTAAGAAGGACGGCAAAGTCAGAATGTGTGTGGACTATCGGGATTTGAACAGGGCTAGCCCCAAAGATGATTTTCTGCTACCGCATATCGACATCTTGGTTGACAACACAGCTCAGCACAAGGTGTTTTACTTCATGGATGGATTCTCGGGATATAACCAGATCAAAATGGCCCCCGAGGACATGGAGAAAACTACTTTCGTCACGCAATGGGGTACCTTCTGCTACAAAGTGATGCCATTCGGACTGAAGAATGCAGGGGCAACTTATCAACGCGCCATGGTATCTTTGTTTCATGATATAATACATCATGAGATCGAAGTTTACGTAGACGACATGATAGCTCGATCACAGACAGAAGAAGAACACCTTGGTCATTTGCAAAAGCTGTTTGCCAGGTTGAAGGAGTATAAGCTCAGATGAACCCAAGCAAGTGCACTTTTAGAGTTAGGTCTTGTAAACTTTTGGGATTTATTGTCAACAACAAAGGCATTGAGGTTGATCCTGCTAAAGTGAAGGCTATACAAGAAATTCCTGCCCCCCGTACTGAAAAGGAGGTTAGAGGATTCTTGGGACGCTTGAATTATATTGCGAGGTTCATCTCTCACCTGACATCTACCTGTGAGCCAATTTTCAAACTGTTGAAGAAAGATCAGGTAGTTGAATGGAACAATGATTGTCAAGTTTCTTTTGATAAAATCAAGGAGTATTTACTAGAACCTCCTATTTTGATGCCACCCGTCAAAGGAATGTCGTTAATCATGTATCTGACTGTTTTGGATAACTCAATAGGGTGTGTGATGGGCTAACATGACGAGTCTGGCCAAAAAGAGCATGCCATTTATTACCTTAGCAAAAAGTTTACCGACTGTGAGACTCACTACTCACTGCTCGAGAAAACTTGCTGCGCTTTGGTATGGGCTGCTCGCTGGCTAAGGCAATATATGTTGACTCACACCACTTTGCTGATTTCCAAAATGGATCCGATCAAGTATATCTTCGAGAAGCCTGCTTTATCTGGAAGAATCGCGAGATGGAAAATGATCCTGACTGAGTATGATATCCAGTATACTACCCAAAAAGCTATAAAGGGGAGTGTACTAGCCGACCATCTAGCTCATCAAGCCGTCGAAGATTATCAATCTATGAGATTCGACTTCCCTGACGAGGACATCATGACTTTGGACAACATCGAAGGTAACAGACTGTATGACGGACCTGAACAAGGATCCCGATGGACCCTATACTTTGATGGTGCTTCAAATGCACTTGGAAACGGCATCGGTGCGGTACTCATTTCTCCGGAAGGTTGCCACACACCCTTCACTGCCCGACTTTGTTTTAGCTATACCAACAACATGGCCGAATATGAAGCTTGCATATTTGGTCTCAGGGATGCTATAGACTTGGGAATCAAATCTTTGGTCGTATTTGGGGACTCGGATTTGGTTATCAGTCAAGTCAAAGGAGAGTGGGACACTAAACATCCTAATCTTATCCCATACAAAGAACATGTCCTGACGTTGTTGCCTCATTTCGAGCAGATTACCTTCGAGCATTTCCCGCGAGAAGAAAATCAGTTAGTCGATGCTCTGGCTATAATGTCTTCCATGTTTAAACTCAACTGGGATAACGAGGCTCCCCAAATTACCATCGAGCAAATGGATGAACCCGCGCACTGTCATGAGATTAATACCGAAGAAGTAGTGGAACTACCCTATTTTCATGAAATCAAAAGGTATCTCCAGACTAGAGAATATCCTGAAGGAGCTTCCGTCAATGACAAAAAGTTCTTAAGGAGATTTGCTGCCAAGTTCTTCCTAAGCAATGGCATCCTTTATAAGCGCAGCCATGATTGTGTTCTACTTCTTTGTGTGGACAAAGCTGAAGCAGAGTTGATCATGACTGAGATACACAGTGGCATATTTGGCACCTACTTGAGCGGACATACGATGGCTAAAAAGATTCTAAGGGCAGGCTACTACTGGTCTACCATGGAAGCTGATTATCACCAACATTCCTGTACTTGCTACAAGTGCCAAGTCTACACCGACAAGGTACATATTCCTCTTGTTCCTCTCAATGTTCTGATAGCTCCTTGGCCATTCGCAATGTGGGGCATTGACATGATTGGAGAGATCAAGCCCACGGCATCCAATCTACATCGCTTCATCTTGGTCGCTATCGATTATTTTACCAAGTGGGTCGAAGCAGCTTCCTTTGCCTCTGTTACAAAGAATGTGGTTGCCCGCTTCATCAAGCAGAACCTCATATGCCGGTACGGTATCCCTGACAGGATCATCACAGACAACGGTACGAATTTGAACAACACTATGATCACCGCTCTATGCGAACAGTTCAAGATTTATCATCACAATTCATCTCCCTACCGGCCGAAGATGAACGGTGTTGTTGAAGCCGCGAACAAAAATATCAAGAAGATCATTCAAAAGATGACAGTCACCTACAAGGACTGGCACGAGATGTTACCGTTTGCTCTACATGGATACCGTACCACGGCACGTACTTCAACAGGGGCAACCCCATTTTCTTTGGTGTATGGTATGGAAGTTGTGTTACCTATGGAGGTTCAGATTCCTTCCTTAAGGAATATGAAGGACGCTGGTCTGAGTGAAGACGACTGGATTCAGACCCGGCTTGACCAACTCAATTTGATCGACGAGAAGCGACTTACCGCTTTTTTTCATGGTCAGACGTATCAAAAATGGATGATCAAGGCTTTCAACAAGAAAGTTAGACGTCAAGTATATCAAGTCGGAGATCTTGTAATCAAGCGGATCATCTTTCCACAAAGTGATCCCAGGGGAAAATGGACTCCTACCTACGAAGGACCATTTGTGATCAAGAGCATCTTCTCTGGTGGGGCCATGATTCTGACCACCATGGACGGCGACGACTTGCCGCACCCTGTGAACACAGACATAGTCAAAAGATACTACGCATAAAATGACCCGACAAGTTGAAAACCCGAAAGGGCGGCTTGGGAAAAAATGGGCATCCCGGTGAATCGAAAACCCCAAAGGGTGGTTCAGGCAAAAATTAGGGATAAAACAAAAAAATATGTACACCCGGCAAGTTGAAAACCCGAAAGGGCGACTTGTGCAAAAAAGGGTTTCCCGGTGGATCGAAAACCCGAAAGGGCGGTCCAGGCAAAAGTTAGGGAATTAAAGCGTATGACTATGTCTTGTCGGATCACTTTAAGAACAATATCTTCACCAATAAGCTCCAAGCTTCTGATCAACCCAGTCATCTGCGGACGAAGCAACAAATGGACAAGATATTCAGAGTTGTGAAGGCTATAGCAGAATGGGAATCCCATGGAATTGTTACACATAGCCATCTTTCTTTTGTATAAAATTTTTCAATTTTTATGACAACATCCTCTTACTAAGATGTCTGTCTCCTTTGTACAAAAATACTCACAAAAGTTAATACAAAAATACTTCAAAGTGCAGAAATTCGCTTGCCTTTCTTTTCTTTTTTTACACTTATGTTTTATTTGAAAACGTCCAATGTTTTGTTAAATAGGCATATGCATTTGAATATAATCACTGCTTACAAATAAAACGAAATTAAAAAAAGGATAATTATTGATAGGTTGAAGGAGTAGGAAGAAATCTTTATGCCATTCCAGAAGAAATCCCCTACGATACATCATTCAGATCCTCAACAAGGCTAAATTTGGAGTATATTTCCCCAATGAAATTAAGCTTCAAGATCCGCAGTGGAGCCAGTGCAGTCTAAAACTTGATTCCCCAACTGAGTTAAGTTTCAAAATTCCCATCAGAGTTAATCTTCGAGATCCCCAGCAGAGCCCGAAAACCCTGAAAAATCCTATCCCCAACGGAGCCAGAATAGTGAACATTTCCCCCACATAGTTACCTTCCAAAAGATTGAAGATTCCCGGTCTCATTTCTCCAAGCGGAAGCCTCTAAGGTTTCAATTCCCCAATAGAGATCATCAGAGTTTTCCTCATTCCCCAGGAAAGTCAGGAAGGATTCTCACATCCCTGCAGGAGTTGTCAAAGGCCTTGTTAATCCCCACAAATTGCCGAGGATTTTCCATCTCCAGCAGTGGTCCCAGGATTTCCCCTTCTCAGCAATCAGAGATCTTTAATCCCCAAGCAGTCAGCAGCCAGCAAGGATTTCTCATCTTCAGTAATCAAAGATTTCTTGGAATCCCCAACATTGGTCAAGGATTTACTTTCCCCGACAACAATCAAAGATTTCATTATCTCCAGTTATCAAGGATTTATTTTCCTCAGCAAGACAGCTACTCAGCTTACATGCACATCCATTACATTCATATATCATAAACATTGATGAAACACAATTCATTGCATCATACATATCATGCAACATAAAATCTATGTTTTAGCTAACATTTTACCCTTTTCAGGATAAGATTAAAAGGCTATTGTTAACAATTATTCAGATACAGTACAGATACACCCCAGACACGGTGGTCATTCTACTACTCATTCAGACTTCAGCAATCCGATACAAACTAGATACGCTCCAGACACGGCGGCCATTCTATCTCTCATTCAGATTTAACTATCAACTTCAAGTTCAGATATGCTCCAGACACGGATGCCATTATGACCCTTACACCAGCAGCTTGATTCTCCCCAGCGCAATCGCCACGGAAGACATTCTGTCACTTATTCAGATCCCAGTTACAGTCTCAGATATACTCCAAGACACGGAAGTCATTCTGCTACTCATACAGATCTCAAATTCAGATACAATACAGATACACTCCAGACACGGAAGTTATTCTGATATTCATTCGAAGTTCAAATACAGTTACAGCTCAGATACGCTCCAAACACGGACGCCATTCCTTTGCTCATAAAAACTCAGTCTCCAGATACAGTTCAAATGCATTCCAGACACGGATACTATTTTGATGCTCATTCTTCTGACCTACCATGTTGCAGTTCAACAAACACTCTTGTATGGCATATTTAAGACCATCTCCATCAAGGTTCTACCATCTCTAAATGGCATCTTTAAGCTCATTCCCTCAACATTATTTTGACGAGTGCAAATTTACGGGCACTCTAGTGTCCAACCCTCTTATACCTTCGAGTCGCGAAAGGCAAACTTGTCAATCTAGCTATTCAGGTTCAAGAAGATTGAATAGGGGAAACTGTTGTACCCCAAAATTTTACCTCTTATTTCATCAACATTTTCTCAATCATAAGACTTTTGGAACTCAAGATCAAGCTAGGGTTTACTCTGCTCAAGACACCTCCTTGCACTGTTGACCTAAATTAGGGTTTGAGTTTGCACAGGGATGTTTTGACCTACAATGCCCAAAGTGACTTTCATACTTCATGTTGGACTCACAAGTTTGTCCATACCAAGTTTCAAGCCTTAATTCAAATTGTTGCCCAGTCAATTGGACAGTTGACCTAAAAATCAACTGTATTGGGGAAAAAGTCAATTGTGGCCAATTGACAGTCAAACCTCATGAAATTTGACCCACATCAACATTATGAACTCATATGAACCATTTGATCAAGTTTGGATCATAATTCCACAAGAAATTTGATCAGATCATCAAAAGGGCAAAATGGTCATTTTTAGGGTTTTGACTGCACAAAGGCAATTTTTGACTGTTTGACCTAGCCAATGGAAAATCAAGCTCACACATGGACTCAAGGACTCAATAAAATTATCTTTTCTCATTCAACAAGTTCAAAAGATCTCAAATGCATAGGATTGACAGATGAATTTTTCAATCAACTAATCAAAATTTGACTATACACTGAAAAGTCAAACTATGACTTTTTGGTCAAAATCAAGTGCCAAGAGTCATTTTTCACCAATACATGTAAAATTATGAAACTTGTTCATCAAGAAACCCAAAAATGCAAATTAGGGTTTAAAATGGAAAAATTTCATAACTTAGAAAGTTTCTAAGTTATGAAATTTTCTTATTTTTTCCTAACTTTGTCCCATTTTTTCAACAAGATGCAAATGGATTCAAACAAAACTTGAAACATGAAAGTTGTAGTCCATCACAAAGTATACAACTTTGATTAACAAAGTTTTCTCAAAAGAGGCATGTATCTCAAGTTATGATTTTTGGAACAAGGGTATCTAAAACTTTTAACTTAGAGAAATTTTGCTCTAATTTAGGCAGGATTTTGACCCATCTTCTTGGCCATTTTTCACATAGTTACACTTGGATTTTCAAGTTGCATTTCAAAGATGGACTATATTACATGTTCCAAGCTTTCCAAAATGTCCAAGAACTCCTCAAACACCCTTGTGGTTAGAGAGAATCGAATGCTTGAAGTTGGCAAAAACTCACTTTGATCCATGGCCAATACATGTTCATACCAGTGATACGGTGGGAGAACTGACTTGGGTTTTGTGTTTGTTTTCGCACTTGTTCAGTTTAGCAAGAGTCGCCACCGACTTTTTATTTATCCTAAGGAAAGGACAAAAAGCACAGAAAAGACCTTTGAGATGGTTTCGTGGGTTCGGGGGGTAGATTATGAAAAGGGAAGGTGTTAGCACCCTTTTCATCCATGGTTATCCATGGGCTCTTAGTTACTTGTTTTAGATCACTTGCCTTTGCTTTTCAATTGTTTGAAATGGCGCTTTGTGTGTGTGGTTTTGAAAATGTTTTGAAAAAGATGCCTTGTCTAGGCAACCATTGTAATGACTCTTGTTTGAGTATATACAAAGGTGTGTGTCTTTTTGAAAAGATAATTCAATGTTTTGTTTTGAAATTGTTTTTGAAGTTGTGTTGTGATATGTGTTCTAAAGTTGGCAAGGATGTTTTGCAAGATTTTTGATCATGTAACTAAGAGTTGGTCTACCCTATTTTACTCAAAGATTTTTCCTATGTTTTAACCCTTTTAACAGTGTTGTTTCACCATTATATTTGGTGAACAACCTTGCGTTAGGATGTTAAACGGGACAGGTGCGGGTCATCGTATACAATCATTGAAGGCAACTTGTGAGACGCTCTAGCAATTTTGTAAGGGACGAGATCGTTTTATCGAAGGCAACATCGAGGGTCATCGAGGGACTACGATCTTTGTTTATCGAAGGGACATTTGCTAGAGTGTCTCATGCTCGAGGGACATGATCGCATTTTCCGAGGCAACAAGCGAGGTTACCCTAGAGGTGCAAGTGTGAATTGTGTATTTATTTTCATGCATTTATCTTTGTATTAGGTTATCTAACGGTTGATTTTGAATCTTCGCATACAAACCCTAATTACTATACAGTATATGGAAAGCGATAAATTGCGGGAATTTAAAGTCTAAGCTATTACAAATAAGTATCCGGGGATGGGGGTACAAATGTTTACAAATGGGGATGAGTCTCATCAGAATAGTAGTGTCCAAATATTATTTACAACCAAATCGAATCGACGCGTTCTCGATGTTAAAATATAATCAAAGTATAGAATAAAGAGAATCAAAAGTATTGTATGATGTATATGGTTATTTACAAATGATCAAAATGTTAACCTAATGTATTTATTAAGTATTATTATTATTTTTGTGTTTTTTGTTAATTATATATAAACAAAAGGTTTTTTTAAAGAAAAAGGAATTATTTAACTTTAAAAAAATATAATATTTATATATTTTGGTTTTTTTTTAAAAGCAATGAAAAGTATTAAGAAAATTTTATACAAAAGGTAATATATTATTTTTTTACTTAATAAGTTTTGAAAGTATGGTAATATAACAAAAATGTTTTCAAAACATAAAAAAAGGTAAGTGGGTGTTGTACCCCAAAATTTGCCCTCCCATATTCTTCAAGATTTGCAAAGAGCATGCTTCAAAATCTCCCAAGGGTTGCACAGTCCAATTACCTCCTAACAGTCAAAAATTAGGGTTTTGGTTCTGGCAAAGAAATTGAAGTTTTCAAGGGTCCAAACAAGTCCCACATGCCTATAAACATTGTCAAGCATCCTCATGCCAAGTTTCAAGACTCAAAACACAAAATTGCACAGTCAAAAACCCTAATTGATCAACAGTCAACTGCAGGGGCAAAATGGTCATTTGACAGTCAAAAGTCCAAATTTTTGGTCAACATATTATTTTGAAGCCACAAACATCATTTGATCAATTCTTGATCATGATTCTCAAGGCATGGCTCAAAAAGTCTCAAGATGCAAAAGTTTATATTTTTGGACAGTTGAAAAAGTCAACTGCAAATTGACCAAGGCATAACTTCCACATGGTTTATCAGAAAAATTCCATACAAAGCTCATTTTGAAGAGAATGACATTTCCTACAACTCCTCTTCACACTTCAAGTCCAAGAAATGCTCTCACAAAAAGTTATCAATCTCAACATTATAGGTCATTTTCAAAAGTCAACAAAAAGGCACTTTAAGTCAAAGACCATAACTTAATATTGGTAAATCAAAATTACATGGGACCAAAGGCATTGGTTAGAGGACTTCAAGACCTTTCCAAAATGTCCAAGAACATGATCAAAGCTTAAAAATTAAGCAAGATATGCCTTGTGGAAGTTGGGAAATTTTTGGGAATTTTGAAAAGTCAACTTTGCTTCAAATGCCTCAAAATTGCTAATGGGCCACAATTTCTTCCAAGAATCATCACCCAAAAGCTATACACGACCCATTGACCCAAAGGGGAGTTATTTTCTTATTTTTAATTTATTAATTGAATTTTTAAATCTATTAATTCATTTAATTAAAGTTAAATATGAGAAAAATACAATATAATGCTTTTAAATCTTTTTGATGCAGCAAATCCAACTAATGCAAGGTGGCAATTCGTTTCATGTCCAAAAAAGGCAAATCTTCCATGATTGGCATGTTCTTCATAACAAAAAGATTGAAAAAGATTATGCAAAATCACAAATTCAAAAGCATTGATTCCATGGATTTTGGACTTGTTTTTTTACCCTAATTCACTCCACATATAAACAGAAATACAACCCTAATCACAAGAACGAGGGAAGCTGCGCCCAAACCTAAAAACCAACTTTGCATTTTTTCCAAAATTTCTCAAAACTGATTTCATAGCTAGAGTGTTCTTCAAGGCCAAAAAAGTATTCCAAAGGCTTGCTGGGACATTTTTGGACGTGCCTCAATCATTTTCCACTCTCCATACACAAAGAACTGGTAGAACACAGTCACCCTGTACATGAATTTTTGCATAATCGTACTTTGAATTTCATGCCATATCAATGCATTTCCATTATTGTTTTACACTAACATGATCATGCTGAAGCTTTTGGTGTCATTTAATTGAAGAATGCTTGCACGTATGGAAAGTTACCATGGATGCAGGTTAGGGTTTCAGAAGCTTCCATTTGGGGCTTTGAGTATCTGGAAAAATTAAGCCATGAAACTAGGACCATTGAATTCATGACATTCCAACGAATCCAAAACACTCATCGCGCCTTTTTTATGATTGTTCAATTTCTATTCGCTATTTTTTGTTATTTCAGATTGTGGGGGTTTAAAACCCCCGCTATCTAGCTTGTATTTTCAGGTAAAACAAAGACTCCATGAGGAACACGCTGAGTTATATGCCTATGATTGGTGTATTTGAAAGTTAGCGCGTTTTTTTATTTGATTCCAGGATAATTGCACGCTTGGCATATGTTGATCAGCGCCCACTAAGTAAACAAAGAAACGTGCTTGGCTTGGTGGTTGTTGTGTTGTCACGCAGGTAATGGGACCTGGGTTCGATTCCCAGGTCCCCCCACTTTATTCAATATTTTTCTTTCTAACATGATTCTGTGTAGCACACTTCCCAGGACCTACCATGCAGCTTCATATCTTTGCTTGCCACGCGCCCAACAAGGCCAATCCAATGGTCAGAATTTGCAGATCACCATGTGCATTAGTCAACCATGCACACTCAAACGTGGAAAATTCAAACAGGCCTTGAATCTGTTGGGCCTAATTGCTTCCCATAAACCTCCAAAAGGGTCAACAAACCCCCTTGTTTGTATTTCTTTCCTTTATTCTTTTCCTTTTTTTATTTTGTTTCAATTATTTTCTTTTAATTCCTTAAAATTAATTTTTATAACATAAAAATACAAAAAATCAGAAAGTCAAAAATTAAATATTTTTATTATTTAATTCACTAAATGTTTTATTTTGTAAATAAACTCAATAATCAATTTAGTTTTAATCTTAAGTTTTTAACTTTAATGCTTTTTCTTAATAACTAAAAAATATAAAAATTAGGGTTTCTAGCATTTTTGCTCTTTTTTCTCAATAATTAAAATTTTCCTCTTATTATTATTAATAATTAATTATCTTGTAAATAAATATGCAATTAATTAATTAGGTTAAATTAGGTCAAACTTAAACATTTTTTTAATAAATTAAAAACAATTTAGAATTAGGGTTTTATTTAACTTTTAAATTTCAATTAATTCTCTTTAATTTCATAAATACAAAAAAAACATAAAAAATAAGTTCTTTCCTTTACTTAATTTAATTAATTTTGTAACTTCAATTTAATTTCCTTAAAGGGTCCAACGCCCTCGCACTCGATTCTAAATTCTTTTCACGCATTTATTTTTATTTCTTTTATGAATGTAATGTATTTGCCCCAAAGCCTTGTAATAGATAATTAGGACTTTTACCTTCCGTACTTTTATTCAAATCGGGTCTTGGTTTAATTTGGCGATGTAGACCCGCGCCTTGTAATAGCGTAGGACCTTTATTTTCCACATTTTAATTCCCGCACCTTTTAACTGTTAATAATCACATGAAAGAATGTATGCCCAAAAATAAAAACAATGCGTAGAACACTAAATGCATGATCAAGATAAACCATAACTGAAAATGACACACAATTCACACACCACCCCTAGGGTACGCCTCACTGTTGCCTTGCCCCTCGAAACGTGGTCGTCGAGTAGAGGACGTTTTAGTAAGTCCTCATGTCCATGAACATGGCATGAGGGTAGCTTCTAAGGTATCCTCTTATTGCTCAGGTGACCACACTGTCCCTAAACCTCGAATTGACCCGAACACCTCCAACGGTGGTGCTACCTACCTCTCAATGGTGGGATGGCACTATCTTAAGGACATTTACACAGACTAATTCCTTAGGGTAGGTAGATGACTCGTAGATACTTGCTCTAATTCGAAACAAATAAAAAAAAACTTCTTTTCACACCGACACTTTGCAAAAAGCTTTCAAAAACAACTTTTCAAACACTCTTGAGGACTGATACAAGAGTCGAACTGAACTTTTAAACGAAACTTTTTCAAACCCACTCACCTTGAAAAGCAAACAAACACTTTTGAAAACACAAATGAGCAAGTATCTAAGAGCCCATGGATAACCATGGATAGAAAGGGTGCTAATACCTTCCCTTTCTATAAATCTACCTCCCGAACCGAGAACTAATCTCATAAGGAATTTTTCTGTGCTTTTGTCCTTTCCATGTTGGAGAAAATAAAAGACGGTGGCGACTCTTGCTTCCGCGAAATTTCGCGAACCAGCGTTAAACAGTCAGTTCCAGATCCACCGATCACAGAACTGGCGACTCTGCTGGGGAAACTTTTAAAGTGAGGTGTACCTTAGGACTAAGATCACTGTGTTTTCAATCGCTTTGACTTGTTTGCTTTAAATTGTGGGACTGTCTTGGGAGTTCTATAGATCCTAACTCGGATCTGGGGATACCTTCTTAGAAAGTAGCAACAAGGCTGTGAGGGAACTGTGCGGGGTATACCGACATGGTTGAAACAGTCTGCTACGTTGATGTGGCACTTTGGTGTGTACCGGTAACCCTTGAGTTCAGTCAAGGAGAGTACGGGGCCTCCATGTGGTGTCGTGAAGCATCAACTGACCTTAGGAACCTTAAATGAACTATCTTGGCCTCTTTAGGGTAGTGAGATAACTGACTTTGGTGCAGTCCGAGGTTGGTTGATACTCGATACTACACTCAATTGAGGGTTGCTTTCCTGGAATATTTTGGTCGCCAGTTCAGTGGCTAAATCGAAACGATGAACAATGAAAGCAATCCAGTGATATTGGGACCCTTAGAACCCGGTTAATTCTAATAGAACAGGTTGAGCCCACCGACTTCAAGAGGGTAATACCCAGACCCCATGCTGGCCTAAACTCTAAGGGCTTCTCTTTTGTGACTTGTGTGCCTTCCAACTTGACTATTTGCATGCTTGTTATCTGACATTTAAGTTTTCTTGCAGGTTTTGTTTATAGTCCTTAATTGAGACTCATAACAGGGTTTACTGAGTTTCTTGCAGGTTTTGTTTATAGTCCTTAATTGAGACTCATAACAGGGTTTATTGAGTTTCTTGCAGGTTTTGTTTATAGTCCTTAATTGGGACTCATAACAGGGTTTACCTACATTACCCCATACATAGCATAACATCATACCATTGCATGCATCCCGCATAAGGACTAACCCATTTCAAGGATCTCAAGGGCTTGTGATGCAGGTCATGAAGAACAAAATGTCTAGCAGGGGGCAAAGGGGATTTATTTTCCTCTAGCCAAGGTTGTCAGGGGCTATGACCCACTGGATATGGTGAGCCTTTGACCCTTGAAGAAGGACTCTCTACAACATAAAGTTCCTTCAATCAAAGCTACCGGATCCCAATGCTAACAATTTTCTTGTTTACCTCGCGAGATCCTTGAAAACATTGCATATATATACATACATATCATTGCATAACAGGTACCCTTGTTGCAGGTCACTTACCTTTCTCGCTGTTTATTTCAGCAATGGCCTCCCAACAAGATAACCAGGGACCTCATGTTCAAGAGACTCAGTTCAGGGAGATCTTCTTAAGCCTATCCAAGGGGCAGGAAGAGCTGAGAACACTCCTCACAGGGACTTTGGTCAGGAACAGTGCTGAGGACGACAAGGACGAACGGCTGAAATGTCTACAAGCTGAGGTAGACACATTGAAAACCCAGATGCTGGGGCAAAGGGCTCTCATCCAAAGTTTAGCTCGGGAGCAAGGAGAGTTGAGGGCCATGATCAGTCAGCTTCATCAAGACATGAAGCAACCAGCCCAAGTCAGGGACCAGGTCATTAATCAACTTCCAAGAAGTCAAAGGTTTGGGCCTCTCCAAGCTGCTACTACTTCACAGGTCCAACAACAACCTCGCCAAGAACAACGGACTGATCAAAGCAAGCCAGACAAGCCTAAAAGGCAGTTCACCAAGCTCAACGTGTCACCGTCTCAAGCTTTACAACAATTGTTGAGGTTGAATCTGGTGACGTTAAGGGACCCTCCTAAGAATCTCAACACAGCCTCCCCAAAATACAATTCTAAGGAAAGATGTGCATACCACTCTGGAAGTCCAGGCCATGACACCGACGACTGTTGGGCTCTGAAGAATAAGATCCAAGACCTGATTGAGGAAGGAGCTGTGGATTTCACCCAGATGGGCCAGGCTGAATGCTCCTGTCATCCCTACAAGATGCACCAGTTGAAGTGACAAGCCCTGAGACTAGAAGACTTTTGTTCATTCGAATGTTCAAGTTGTATTTTTCTTTGATTGTTCAAACATTTTATTCATGTCAAACTTTGTTATTTCATTAATGCATTACACGTGTCTATTTTGAAGTAATTATGTTTACTATGCTTAAAATTGTTTTCATATTTTTTGTGATGATCAACTCTCAATAATTCTAAGCCTTTTGAGGGAGGATGACGAAAACGATACTGCAATCTACAGTATGCTTTTGAACAGACCCCGCTGATGAGGTACAGGCATTGTTTCAATTCCTAAACACTAGAGTTATAAGGAAGATAATCCCTCGTCAACCCCTCTGAGCCAAAGAAGTAGGAGTTTTTCTTTTCGAAAATTAAAACCCTTTATCATAACCTGGGGCAGGGTAGTTCTCTCAGTCGATCCAAGTGCACAACAAATGGCACCAAAGAGGTCCTTACAAAAAAAAGAAGACAGTGATGATTCCGAATAATCATAAGGATAGGCAGTCATTATATCTCAAAAATAAAAACCCAATAAGTCAAAACCTATGAAGGAGACTTACAAAACTGGGGCATCCCGCTGACTGTAATCACAAAAGAAACAGTTCAGGCAAAATTTAGGGACAACAAAATCAAAAAGAAAGAGGTCATACAAACCCTTAACAAAAACAAAAATGACTGCCTATTCAAAATAAACTATCAATATCTGAACCATCATTGGAACGTCAGGACAAAGACTCAAACAAGGTCTAACGCACGATCAACTGAGCTTAGGTTTGAAGAACATCATGAAGAGTGGGTGGGTACAAATAATTTGAGCCCTTATCCTTTGTTTCTTAAACCATGAACCAGGCCACGTTATAACCCTTAAAAGTCCTAGCTGAAGCATGGGTTAGTTCGAAAGCATACTGTTACAAAAGGTATCCTGACTCCTTAAGGCCTACGGTAAATACGGAGTTGACATCACGTTTTACAAACATTCACTTGTTTTATGAAAAAGAATGCATTTTCAAAATCTTCAAGACAGACATAAGCTTTGCATTTTTAACATAACTTTGTTTGCATATGACTTTTTGTTTGAACAGCATAGAAACTCGCACGACGAATGCCTAATGAACAAAAGCACTTCCAATCAAGGGGCATGGCATGATCATTGTCCATCATCTGGGGCAATTAAGTCAAGATTCGTAGAATCTCTCAAAAGGCCAAACAGCCTGGGGCAAATCTCCGCCTGAGTCACTTGGGGCACTCCAGCAACGAATCTTGCCCGAACCGAGAACTAATCTCATAAGGAATTTTTCTGTGCTTTTGTCCTTTCCATGTTGGAGAAAATAAAAGACGGTGGCGACTCTTGCTTCTGCGACATTTCCTGAACCAGCGTTAAACAGTCAGTTCCAGATCCACCGATCACAGTGGGCTTGGATGTTTCTTGGCCCAAAAAAGAAATAAAGATAAGATAAGGAAAAGGGGGGTGTAGGCGCCAGTTTTATTGGGCCTAAGGGTTTGGTTCAAGGGGCAGGCCCAATTATAACGTTTAACAATTTTTAGGGTTTGTTTGTATTTTGTTCAGAACAAGGTTTTACAGTTTGAACGGCACCGCTCTCCTCTCCTTTCTTCGTCCTCTTCATCCTTCTCAAACACCCAGCCACTGATGCTCCCTCCACTCGCCTTAGGACACCAGACGCCACCTCCAATCTCTTCTCCCCGCGATTGTACAATGCGATGATTCAAAAAGGTAATACTTCGTTCTAACATGTTTTAGGGTTTTCAAGTTTTTACTCTTTGCATGCTATTGATCTTTGACATGTTTTGATCTTCTGTGTTATTTGTGTTTGTGTGAGGTGTAGGAAGAGGAGACAATACCTTTAGGTTTTTGTTTCTGGAGGAGATGGGAGGTTGGACGGCAGCGCTCTCAGGTGGCCGGAGATGGGAGGCACGTGGTGATGAAAGCTTGCTTCATGGTATTTGTATCTTTCTCCTTGAAATGTTTTGTGATGACTTTGATTCTGAAAACACGACTTTTGAGTTTTCTCTTCTTCTTCTGATTTTGTTGGTTCTGATGATGAGCTTATCTCTGAAGATTGTTTGCAATTTGTTGTTGTTTGGTTGTTTGATTATGTCGACTCTATGATGAACTTTGTTCTGAGAGTATTACTATTGCTGCTGATTTAGGTATTTGGACTTGCTTGAGTTTTGCTATTGATTCTGTGAGGGCTTTGCTTATTGTTGTTATGATAACTGGTTTGGATTTGTTGTAGTTTTGGTTTTGACAGGCTTGTTGGAGTTTTGTTGTGTTTTGGTAACTTGTTGGGTTTGGATTTGAACAAGCTTTAGGGCTTGTTGTGCAGGCAGGTTTTTCTGTTTGCTTGTTTGGTATTGAAGTTTTAGGAAGGCAGGATTTTTGGTTACAGGATGGCTTGGATACAGGCAGGCTGCAAGGCTTGCTTCTGGTTTGAGTTTGTTCTGAGGTTTTATGCAGGTTTGTTGAAGGTTTGTTGGTAACAGGCCTCAAGGCTTGTTGAAGGGTTTTAGCAAGTTTTGGTAAGTGTCTCAGGCAGGCTTGAAAGTTTCTGGTTTTGAGAGCTTTGATACAGGTTTGAAGTTTATGCAGGCAAGCTTATGTTTGAACACAAGTTTGTTTGTGGGTTAGTAAGTTTGAAGGTTTGAGGCTTGCTTCTGGTACAGGCAGGCTGTTGTTATGTGTTTACAGTTTTGTGGTCTTTTGTTCTTTGTGTTCTGCCCCCCTTCCTGAACTGAACTCTTGTTATATTTATCTATTTTAAGCCTGCCAAACTGCAAACCTTTCTTACTTTTCTCTTTTCTCTCTCTCCATAAGCGTATTTTATTGCTTAAAAGTACTTTTTTCTAAAAAGGTTGTTGGCTTGAAAATGATGAAAATGTTTTGACAATATTGCTTGCTTGCAATTTGGTTTTCTTCTGCAATGTACTTTCTTCCAGATTTTCTGCATTGCCTTTTTGATAGCTTGTATGCAGCTTTGTTGACAGCTCTTTGACAGTTTTGTTGACAGCTCTTTTTGACAGTTTGGTTTGCCTTTATGCAACTTAGTTTGCCCAGCTTGCTCAGATTGACAATGCAATTTGTTTGTTCATTTTGAACTTCTGCAGTTTTGTGCATTTTGTTTAATTGATTCATATGCTTGCAAACATTTTATTTTACTTTTCCTCTTTGTGAACCAAGAAGAGAAATCTTATTGCGATTTGCAAAGAGGACGAGCAAAATACGATGAAAACCAAAACAAACTGATTCCGGCCAACAATCTTTAATGATGAATTTTTGATTATCTGTATGAGAATTCCTTTTTAATTCATCTGTACTGATTTCTTTTTCCGTCTTTGCAGGTAAATACCAGTTGGGGATCAGAGAAGTATGAAGACTTCAAGAGGCTTAGAAGATAGTTTTATTTTATTTTTAATCATTGTAATAAACATTATTGTAAATACTGTAAATAAATTTATTGTATTCAAATAACACTTGTAACAACAATTAAAATAAATAAAATCTTTTGTCAGATATTTCAACCTTTCTTTTGCATTGTTTATTTATTTATTTAAATCTCTTGAATTAAAATAACCGGAAATGCATCCCAATTATTTTAACTTAGATAAAATAAATAATTAACAAACGTTGTAGTCTCACAACCTCGCATTAACCAACAATACGTCCGACATTCCAAATAACCAAAAGCATTGCACAATTAAACAAACGTCCACACGCCGTTTACCTCACTGATCAAACTAAAGCTTCAAACTTTCAATCAGAAGCCTCAGCTTATATCCCAGATGTTTTAGGCTTTGAGAAACAAACAGAAATCTTGAACAAGCGTCAAAGCAGTGTGACAGTCAATTGAACTACCGTGAATTCAAACTCTTCTGAGAATGCGTGTGCAAACCCTAATTTTGGATTTACTGTCAAAGAAACGTCTGCTTGACCAAACCTTGAGCCAAACTCAAACAAATCAAAAGAAACCCTAATAATCTGTTTGACTGATTCAAAATCAATGGAAACCCTAATTTTGTTTGACTGATAAGAAAGGTCTGTTTGACCGATTCTCGAGCCAATCTAAAAAATCAGAGAAAACCCGAAGCTGCAATTTCTTGTGAAAAAAAGGAGGGCAAATTTTGGGGTACAACAGTTTCCCCTGTTCAATCTTCTTGAACCTGAAGAGTTAGATTGGCAGTTTTTCCGTTCGCGACTCGAAGGTAAAAGATGATTGGACACTAGAGTGCCCAGAAATTTGCACTCGGTGATGTGATGGTAGAGGGAATGGGCTTAAAGATGCCATTTGTAGAGGTGACAGGATCTTGTCGGGGGATGGGCTTAAAGATGCCATCTGGAATGTATGTTGTAGGTGAAAGAAATGAGTATCAGAAAGGTGTCCATGTTTTGGAACATCTCTGAACTGGGGGTCTGAACAAGCAATAGATTGACATCCGTATCTGGAGAACCCGTAAACTGTTTTCAGAGGTCTTGAAGTTGAATAAGCATGAGTTGGTCGAGTAGATATTTGTCCTGTCTGGTTTCAGGTATTAATCTCTGACCTGAGAAAGAAAGATAGTTTCCTGGATTGTTACAGGTGTTAATCTTCAACCTCTTCATGTAGATTGTTTTCCTGGCTTTCTACAGGTATTGTGATGTCGGGAATGGGCTTACAGATGCCATTTGGAGATATGATGGATAGTTGATGGAGATGGGCTTAAAGATGCCATCCAGAAATGATTGTTGAATTGTTTGAGCTGGTCGAGTAGATAGTTGTCCTGGCTGGTTTCAGGTATTTAATCTCTGACCTGAGAAAGAAAGATAGTTTTCCTGGCTTGTTACAGGTATTGATCTTCAATCCCTCGTCCACAGATGGTTTTCCTGGCTTGTTACAGGTATTAATTTGGAACTTGAAAAGGTTGGTCGATGAGATAGTTATCCTGGCTTGTTTCAGGTATTAATCTCTAACCTGAGAAAGAAAGATAGTTTCCTGGCTTGTTACAGGTGTTAATCTTCAATCCCTCGTCCACAGATGGTTTTCCTGGCTTGTTACAGGTATGATCTGGAACTTGAAAAGGTTGATGGTAATCATCTGTTGATCGATCTTTCCTAAAAAAGGTAGAATGTTAGTTGTATGCAAAGTCATGATGTATGAAATGCATGATGCAATATATGTGTTTTGTCAATGCTCATGATTTATGAACGTGATGTATGCGCATGTAGGCTGATGAGTTGTCTTGCTGAGGAAGATAAATCCTGGATAGCTGGAGATAATAAAATCTTTGACTGCTGTCGGGGAAAATAAATCCTTGACTGCCGCTGGGGATTGCAAATCCTTTGATCATTGAAAATGAGAAGTCCTGGGACCACTGTTGGGGAAACAGGAGTTTGGATTGTATGCCAATCTACTGGGGTTTCAAGGATGAGAATCTTTATTCTTTGAGAGAAACAGATTTTTAGGAGCTTCAGTTGTCCGTTATTCTGTTGGTGGTTGTAATTTCCAACAGGTGATGAAGGAATTTTGATGACGATCTTGAATTCCAACAGGTGATGAAGGATTTTTTGATGATTATTACTCCAAAAGGTGATGAAAAAAATCTTTGACGATTACTACTCCAAAAGGTGATGAAGGAATCTTTGATGATTACTACTCCAAAAGGTGATGAAGGAATCTTTGACGACTGCTACTCCAAAAGGTGATGAAGGAATCTTTGACGACTGCTACCCCAAAAGATGATGAAGAAATCTTTGACGACTGCTACTCCAAAAGATGATGAAGGAATCTTTGACGATTACTACTCCAAAAGGTGATGAAGGAATCTTTGACGATTACTACTCCAAAAGGTGATGAAGGAATCTTTGACGATTACTACTCCAAAAGGTGATGAAGGAATCTTTGACGATTACTACTCCAAAAGGTGATGAAGGAATCTTTGAAGATTACTACTCCAAAAGGTGATGAAGGAATCTTTGACGATTACTACTCCAAAAGGTGATGAAGGAATCTTTGACGACTGCTACTCCAAAAGGTGGTGAAGGAATCTTTGACGAATGCTACTCCAAAAGGTGATGAAGGAATCTTTGACGATTACTACTCCAAAAGGTGATGAAGGAATCTTTGACGATTACTACTCCAAAAGGTGATGAAGGAATCTTTGACGACTGCTACTCCAAAAGGTGATGAAGGAATCTTTGACGACTGCTGCTCCAAAAGGTGATGAAGGAATCTTTGACGATTACTACTCCAAAAGGTGATGAAGGAATCTTTGACGACTGCTACTCCAAAAGGTGATGAAGGAATCTTTGACGACTGTTACTCCAAAAGGTGATGAAGGAATCTTTGACGAATGCTACTCCAAAAGGTGATGAAGGAATCTTTGACGATTACTACTCCAAAAGGTGATGAAGGAATCTTTGACGATTACTACTCCAAAAGGTGATGAAGGAATCTTTGACGACTGCTGCTCCAAAAGGTGATGAAGGAATCTTTGACGACTGCTACTCCAAAAGGTGATGAAGGAATCTTTGGCGATTACTACTCCAAAAGGTGATGAAGGAATCTTTGACGATTACTACTCCAAAAAGGTGATGAACCTTTACCTGCTGATCAATCTGCATATGTTAAGAATGTTGTTGAAATGTAATTTTGTTTTGGAGAATAAATCCTTGACAAGTGTTGGGGAAATAAACCCATGACCGCTGGTCTGCTAGAGAGGTGATGAACTTCTCGAGGATTCTTGAATTTCTTTTCAGAAGGATTTTGGAGAGATTCGTCATTGCCCCTAGTATCAAATGTTTGTGGTACTGCCGGGAAATTTGGACTGTACGTAACCCTTTGATGAGATTAACGTTTAATGCCCCTAGTGATAGAGATGGAGACTTGCCCCAGGTTACTCTGCAATTGAGAGATTTCTTGAAATCTTGACTGGACTGCCCCAGGTTAACTGAACTTTTGAAATATTTGTTGGAATCTTGACTCGACTGCCCCAGGTTTATTGGACAATGCCATGCCAAGTCCCTTTTTATTGATAGGAGATTTTTGCAACGGAAGTGTCATCCCACTTGAAGTGATTTTGTTCATTGAGAGAGCTTTCGTTCATCGGAACATTCACTGTGTGAATTTCTTCGCTGTCAAACAAATAGCCATATACAAACAACGATATTCAAATAATGCAAAGTTTATGCTTGTCTCGAAGTTTTAAAAAATGCGTTTTTTAGCAGAAAACTTTTTATAAGACAAATTCAACACAAGATTTTAGGGCAAAGCCTTACAGGAGTCAGGATACCTTTTGTAACAGTATGCTTTCGAACTAACTCATGCTTCAGTTAGGACTTTTGAAGGGTTGTAACGTGGCTTGGTTCACGGTTTAAGAAACAAAGGATAAAAGCTCAAAGTATATTTGTACCCACCCGCTCTTCGTGATGTCCTTCAGTCCTAAACTCAGTTAGTTGTACGTCGAACTCTATTCGAGTTTGGAACGACTTTTTGGTGATGGTTCACATCAGTTGAATTTTGGAAGGCAGTCATTTTTGCAACATTTTTCATGTTGTCGAGGATTTGTAATGCCCTCGTTCTTTTGATTTATTATCCCTAACTTTTGCCTGACTGTTTCTGTTTTCAAGATTATAGTCAGCGGGATGCCCCAGTTTTCTTAAGCCTCCTTTGTAGGACTTGGCTTAGTGGGCTTTTCTCTTTTGAAAGGTAATGACTACCTATGAGATAAGGAACCAGCACTGTCTTTCGATTCCAAAGGAATTTTTTTTGATGTCATTCGTTGTATTACGAACTGAGAGTTTGCGACTTCAATGCGCATCTTTTTTTTGAATTAACTGAGAGACTACCCTGCCCCAGGTTTAAATCAAAGGTTTCAATTTGTGTTTAAAATAAAAAATCCTACTTCTTTGGCTCGAAGGGGTTGACTAAGGATTATCTTCCTTATAACTCCAGTGTTTAGGATTTGAAAGAAACGCCTGTACATCGTCAGCAAGGTCTGTTCAAAAGCATAATGTATGAGATTACGGTATTATTTCGTCATCCTCCCTCTAAAGGCTTGTAGCTTTTTATCAAGAGTTAAATATCATGAAGAAAGTAGAAAGCATAGTTTAAGAATAGTGAAAACGAATGGATGAATTCAAGACAAACATATGCAATGCATTAATGAAACAGAGTTTGACATCAGCAACTGATTGTTTGAATAACAAAATAAATTATAACTTGAAAATTCAAATGAAACAAAGACATTCTCAATGATTTGGCATAGGAGCAGTGATCACATTTGGGGTCTCCGGAGGGTCAAACTTGATTTCCTTGGCATCAATCAAGTCTTGAATCTTGTTCTTCAAAGTCCAACAGCCGTCGGTGTCATGCCCAGGACTGTCAGAATGGTAGGCACATCTCACACTCGGGTTATACTTAGAAGAGGAAGTATCAGGATTTTAAGGAGGAACCTTTAGCGTGATTAGCTTCAACTTCAGCAAATGTTGTAATTCCTGAGACAAAGGCATGTTGATGTTAGTATACTGCCTTTCTTGATATCTTACCCTATGCCTATTGCCCTGTCTTTGTTGAACAGGCGTGGGATCAGAGATCAGGATTGCCCCTACATGTTGATCATGACGACTCTTTTGACCAGTCACTGCATTGGACTCTTTCTTCCCATTGTAGGGCTTTTTATGAGCATCAAAAGGTGTAGCTTCTTGAATCTTCCCACTTTTGATGCCAGCTTCGACCCTTTCGCCGGTCAGTATTAGCTCGGTGAACCCGGCTGAGGAGCTTCCAATTAAGTGATTGAAGAAAGGCCATGTCAAAGTTCCCATGAAGATGTCAATCAGCTCTCTGTCAGTTAAAGGGGGTTGCACCCTACTAGCCAGATCTCTCCACTTTTGGGCGTATCCTTTGAAGCTCTCGTTGGAACCCATGGTCATGTTCTGCAACTGCACACGAGTTGGTACAAGATCAGCATTGTACTGATACTGCTTATAAAAAGCAACAGCTAAGTCCTCCCAGGTGTGGATGCGAGAACTCTCCAATTGATAGAACCACTCGAGTTGAGTCCCTACCAGGCTTTCTTGGAAGAAATGGATCCAAAGCTTTGGATCAGTTGTGTATGGTTGAATCTTGCGGACATAAGATTTTAAGTGCATCTTAGGGCAAGAGACTCCATCGTACAAGGCAAAGGTAGGGACCTTGAACTTTGGCGGGATGACCAATCCAGAAACTAAACCCATGTCTTCTAAATCCAAGCCAGGTATTCGTTGAATCTCCATAGCACGGAGGCGATCCTCCAACTGTTTGTACTTGTCATCAGCGGGAGGATATTGTTCCTCGGAGTAGTCAGCTTCAACTTCATCAATCTCCAAATTGTGGTCTTCTTCAAGACTATCCCCTATGTTGGATGGAGTTGAAAGGTCTAGGGTTTTAGGTCTTCTTCTCAAGTTCAGGATGCTCGCTGCCTTCTTGGACTTCTTCTTCTTGTCTTTGAGAAGGAGAGCTTTCAGATCCTCTTGCCCTTTACCCATAGCCAGAAGAATTTGTTGGAATTGAGTGTTTTGAGCTTGGAGATCTTTCACTGTTTGTTCCATATCCATCTTACTGAAATAAACAGTAGGAGAATAAGGAAACCTGAAAAGGAAAACTTGTTATGATGCAATTCATGATATGTGGATGCATGTTTTCAAGGATCTCGTGGGGTAAACACAAGAGAAATGTTAGAGGTTGACCTTTGATCAACATCTTTAATTAGAGAACTTTTTATCGGTGGATGTTTCTCCACGAGAATCAAGCTCACCATGTCGAGTGGGTCATAGCCCCTGATTCAAGTTGTTGCACTTGATCTTTGACGGTGTTTGTTTTAGAGGAAAATGAAACCTCTTGCCCTTTGGTAGACGTCTGGTTCAACGTGACCCTGCATCAAAAGACCCTTAAGATCCTTGAAATGGTTATTGAAAATGCCATGGTATGATGTTATGATGTTATGTACATGTATGAAAAAGTAAGCAAGTGTATATACAGAAAGTCATATTCACACAAAGCAAACAAGTCCTTAGGTTTAGGCTTGCATGGGGTTTGTAGGTAAGTACCCTCTTGAAGTTAGTTGGCTCATCCTGTCCTAAAATAGAAACCGGGTTCTAAGGAGCTCAATATCATTGGATTGTTTTCTATGTTCATTGTTTTGGTTTAGCCACTTAACTGGCGACCAAAATATCCCCATAAAACAATCCTCAATGAGTGTAGCATCGAGTATCTACCAACTTCGGACTGCACCAAAGTCGGTCATCTCACTACCCCTAAAAAGGCCAAGATGGTCAAGTAAGGTTCTAAGAGTTCGTTAGTGCTTCATGACATCGCTCAGCGGCCCCGTATTCTCCTTGACTACTCAAGGGCTACCGGTACCCACAAATATGTCACACTAACATAGCTACTGCTTCAACCATGTCGGTATACCCCGCACAGTTCCCTCACAGTTTATTGCTATTTACCTAAAAAGGTGCCCCCCAAATCCGGGTGTAGGATTTACAACAAACCCAAACAAGGACCCAAAAAGTAAAGCAATCAAAGCAATCAAAGTAAACATGTAAAGGTGATCTAAAACCCTAAGGTAACCCCACTTTTAGAAAACTCCCCAGCAGAGTCGCCAGTTCTGTGATACGGTGGGAGAACTGACTTGGGTTTTGCGTTTGTTTTCGCACTTGTTCGGTTTAGCAAGAGTCGCCACCGACTTTTTATTTATCCTAAGGAAAGGTCAAAAAGCACAAGAAAGACCTTTGAGATGGTTTCGTGGGTTCGGGGGGTAGATTATGAAAAGGGAAGATGCTAGCACCCTTTTCATCCATGGTTATCCATGGGCTCTTAGTTACTTGTTTTAGATCACTTGCTTTTGCTTTTCAATTGTTTGAAATGGTGCTTTGTGTGTGTGGTTTTGAAAATATTTTGAAAAAGATGCCTTGTCTAGGCAACCATTGTAATGACTCTTGTTTGAGTATATATAAAGGTGTGTGTCTTTTTGAAAAGATAATTCAATGTTTTGTTTTGAAATTGTTTTTGAAGTTGTGTTGTGATGTGTGTTCGAAAGTTGGCAAGGATGTTTTACAAGATTTTTGATCATGTAACTAAGAGTTGGTCTACCCTATTTTACTCAAAGATTTTTCCTATGTTTTAACCCTTTTAACAGTGTTGTTTCACCATTGTATTTGGTGAACAACCTTGCGTTAGGATGTTAAACGGGACAGGCGCGGGTCATCGTATACAATCATTGAAGGCAACTTGTGAGACGCTCTAGCAATTTTGTAAGGGACGAGATCGTTTTATCGAAGGAAACATCGAGGGTTATCGAGGGACTATGATCTTTGTTTATCGAAGGGACATTTTCTAGAGTGTCTCATGCTCGAGGGACATGATCGCATTTTCCGAGGCAACAAGCGAGGTTACCCTAGAGGTGCAAGTGTGAATTGTGTATTGATTTTCATGCATTTATCTTTGTATTAGGTTATCTAACGGTTAATTTTGAATCTTCGCATACAAACCCTAATTACTATACAGTATATGGAAAGCGATAAATTGCGGGAATTTAAAGTCTAAGCTATTACAAATAAGTATCCGGGGATGGGGGTACAAATGTTTACAAATAGGGATGAGTCTCATCAGAATAGTAGTGTCCAAATATTATTTACAACCAAATCGAATCGTCGCGTTCTCGATGTAAAAATATAATCAAAGTATAGAATAAAGAGAATCAAAAGTATTGTATGATGTATATGGTTATTTACAAATGATCAAAATGTTAACCTAATGTATTTATTACGTATTATTATTATTTTTGTGTTTTTTGTTAATTATACATAAACAAAAGGTTTTTTTAAAGAAAAAGGAATTATTTAACTTTAAAAAAAAATCTAATATTTATATATTTTGGTTTTTTTTTAAAAGCAATGAAAAGTATTAAGAAAATTTTATACAAACGGTAATATATTTTTTTTTACTTAATAAGTTATGAAAGTATGGTAATATAACAAAAATGTTTTCAAAACATAAAAAAAAAAAGGTAAGCGGGCTTGGATGTTTCTTGGCCCAAAAAAGAAATAAAGATAAGATAAGGAAAAGGGGGGTGCAGGCGCCAGTTTTATTGGGCCTAAGGGTTTGGTTCAAGGGGCAGGCCCAGTTGTAATGTTTAACAATTTTTAGGGTTTGTTTGTATTTTGTTCAGAACAAGGTTTTACAGTTTGAACGGTGCTGCTCTCCTCTCCTTTATTCGTCCTCTTCATCCTTCTCAAACACCCAGCCACTGATGCTCCCTCCACTCACCTTAGGCCACCAGACGCCACCTCCAATCTCTTCTCCCCGCGATTGTACAATGCGATGATTCAAAAAGGTAATACTTCATTCTAACATGTTTTAGGATTTTCAAGTTTTTACTCTTTGCATGCTATTGATCTTTGACATGTTTTGATCTTCTGTGTTATTTGTGTTTGTGTGAGGTGTAGGAAGAGGAGACAATACCTTTAGGTTTTTGTTTCTGGAGGAGACGGGAGGTTGGACGGCGGCGCTCTCAGGTGGCCGGAGATGGGAGGCACGTGGTGATGAAAGCTTGCTTCCTGGTATTTGTATCTTTATCCTTGAACTGTTTTGTGATGACTTTAATTCTGAAAACACGACTTCTGAGTTTTCTCTTCTTCTTCTGATTTTGTTGGTTCTGATGATGAGCTTATCTCTGAAGATTGTTTGCAATTTATTGTTGTTTGGTTGTTTGATTATGTCGACTCTATGATGAACTTTGTTCTGAGAGTATTATTATTGCTGCTGATTTAGATATTTGGACTTGCTTGAGTTTTGTTGTTGATTCTGTTAGGGCTTTGCTTATTGTTGTTATGATAACTGGTTTGGATTTGTTAGAGTTTTGGTTTTGACAGGCTTGTTGGAGTTTTGTTGTGTTTTGGTAACTTGTTGGGTTTGGATTTGAACAAGCTTTAGGGCTTGTTATGCAGGCAGGTTTTTCTGTTTGCTTGTTTGGTATTGAAGTTTTAGGAAGGCAGGCTTTTTGGTTACAGGCTGGCTTGGATACAGGCAGGCTGCAAGGCTTGCTTCTGGTTTGAGTTTGTTCTGAGGTTTTATGCAGGTTTGTTGAAGGTTTTAACAGGTTTGTTAGTAACATGCCTCAAGGCTTGTTGAAGCGTTTTAGCAGGTTTTGGTAAGTGTCTCAGGCAGGCTTGAAAGTTTCTGGTTTTGAGAGCTTTGATACAGGTTTGAAGTTTATGCAGGCAAGCTTATGTTTGAACACAGGTTTGTTTGTGGGTTAGTAAGTTTGAAGGTTTGAGGCTTGCTTCTGGTA
This sequence comes from Vicia faba, assembly GCA_948472305.1. NCBI lineage: Eukaryota > Viridiplantae > Streptophyta > Magnoliopsida > Fabales > Fabaceae > Vicia > Vicia faba. The sequence continues at coordinate 67,747,307 of OX451738.1, read as the reverse complement.
CAGGCAGGCTGTTGTTATGTGTTTACAGTTTTGTGGTCTTTTGTTCTTTGTGTTCTGCCCCCCTTCCTGAACTGAACTCTTGTTATATTTATCTATTCTAAGCCTGCCAAACTGCAAACCTTTCTTACTTTTCTCTTTTCTCTCTCTCCATAAGCATATTTTATTGCTTAAAAGTACTTTTTTCTGAAAAGGTTGTTGGCTTGAAAATGATGAAAATGTTTTGACAATATTGCTTGCTTGCAATTTGGTTTTCTTCTGCAATGTACTTTCTTCCAGATTTTCTGCATTGCCTTTTTGATAACTTGTATGCAGCTTTGTTGACAGCTCTTTGACAGTTTTGTTGACAGCTCTTTTTGACAGTTTGGTTTGCCTTTATGCAACTTAGTTTGCCCAGCTTGCTCAGATTGACAATGCAATTTGTTTGTTCAGTTTGAACTTATGCAGTTTTGTGCATTTTGTTTAATTGATTCATATGCTTGCAAACATTTAATTTTACTTTTCCTCTTTGTGAACCAAGAAGAGAAATCTTCTTGCGATTTGCAAAGAGGACGAGCAAAATACGATGAAAACCAAAACAAATTGATTCCGGCCAACAATCTTTAATGATGAATTTTTGATTATCTGTCTGAGAATGCCTTTTTAATTCACCTGTACTGATTTCTTTTTCCGTCTTTGCAGGTAAATACCAGTTGGGGATCAGAGAAGTATGAAGACTTCAAGAGGCTTATAAGATAGTTTTATTTTATTTTTAATCATTGTAATAAACATTATTGTAAATACTGTAAATAAATTTACTGTATTTAAATAACACTTGTAACAACAATTAAAATAAATAAAATCTTTTGTGAGATATTTCAACCTTTCTTTTGCATTGTTTATTTATTTATTTAAATCTCTTGAATTAAAATAACTGGAAATGCATCCCAATTATTTTAACTTAGATAAAATAAATAATTAACAAACGTTGTAGTCTCACAACCTCGCATTAACCAACAATACGTCCGGCATTCCAAATAACCAAAAGCATTGCACAATTAAACAAACAAACGTCCACACGCCTTTTACCTCACTGATCAAACTAAAGCTTCAAACTTTCAATCAGAAGCCTCAGCTTATATCCCAGATGTTTTAGGCTTTGAGAAACAAACAGAAATCTTGAACAAGCGTCAAAGCAGTGTGACAGTCAATTGAACTACCGTGAATTCAAACTCTTCTGAGAATGCGTGTGCAAACCCTAATTTTGGATTTACTGTCAAAGAAACGTCTGCTTGATCAAACCCTGAGCCAAACTCAAACAAATCAAAAGAAACCCTATTAATCTGTTTGACTGATTCAAAATCAATGGAAACCCTAATTTTGTTTGACTGATAAGAAAGGTCTGTTTGACCGATTCTCGAGCCAATCTAAAAAATCAGAGAAAACCCGAAGCTGCGATTTCTTGTGAAAAAGAGGAGGGCAAATTTTGGGGTACAACAATACCAAATTGCAAATCTGATCTAGCTAGCTTGGTTCACAATTACAGGCCTCAAAACCAGTTTGCACTCCATAATTTAATGCATATCCATTGAGCTAAGGTATTGTCTTGGTCATTAGGGCATTATACACTAGATTAAGCCTTAAATGGAAAAAGTAACAATGCCATTTTTGCTTAAACTTCACTTTATGTCAAAACAAGATCCTTGAGGCATGGGGCCAGATCTCTGAGGCAAGATCAAATCTACCAATTCCAGTAACCAAGAGCAAAATGTGCAGCATGATATAGGACTTGTACAAGCCTGCATTGAACAGATAGACACTCTTGCTTCAAGAAGAAGAAAAGTTGCAAACCACAAGCCATCTCTCACATCTGTAAAAACCAACTTACACAAATATTGCAAACAAGTTTGATACTTCCTAACAAGCCAGAAACACGACCCCTTTGCCTCTCAAAACTCCTAGTGCACAAATTCCCCAGTTTTTTGCAAAACAGGGCCAGTTCTGCATTTTGCTAGCCATCTTCAAATTCCATCGTGCGTTTTGCCTAGAGATACTTCAAACACCTTCTAACCAGCATACCTAAGTTATCCAGATCATCCATTGCTAGCTGTAACACCCTTAACACACATTTCCATTTTTGTTTCAAAGCTTTGCAGGTTGAGTTCTGTAGCACGATACAGGCTACTTCAAAACAAGCCAAGCATTGGAAAAGCTTCAATGGACCTCAGGCAAGCTCAAAAGAAGCTCAAGCACCCTTGGAAGTTGCTGCATTGCCTAGCTCGAAGTCAAATGAAACAGGTATTTCATGAACTTCTATCTCTCTATTTAGGAATAGTTAGACTTAGGTTTGTGAATGAAAGATGTTGTATTCATATCCCTGAAGCCATACATATGCTTAGTTTTCATTTATATTAATCGTGCTAGGAGAATTTCATCCATGAACTTTTTGAAAAAACTAGGTTAGAAATTAGGGCCAGAGAAATTCTCTCTGGTCTTTGAGAGTTAGCTTAAGTTTTTTATATGGTTAGATTTGTTGTTTGATGCTCTACAAGTTTCATGTTATGAGTTTTGTCAAAAAATCAAAGAATCAAGAGATAGCAGTTGATGTACAGAACGCGTGTTTTTTGTGAACCAAGGAAGAAGATAAAGTCTGATTGGGCTGGGCCTGGTCATTTTTGCTTCTAACACCCCATTTTTCAGTTTACACCCCCCTGGCCCATTTATTTGTATACTTGTCATTTTGATTTTTTTATTTTTTATTCTGACTTTATTATTTTTTTTCAAATATAAAAAATGCCAAAAAAAATATTTTTTATATTTTTTCATATTTATTTTCATTTTACTAGTATAAATATGTAAATAATTTATTTTCTTTTATTAAAATTTAAAGAATAATGTAAAAAAATATGTTCATTTTCATTTATTATTTTATTTATATTTAAAAAAACATTTTCTTGAATATACATATTTTTGTAAATAATTAATTTTAATTTTTATATATTTAATATGTTTAATAATATATATATATATATATATATATATATATATATATATATATATATATATATATATATATATATATATATATATATATATATATATATATATATATATATATATATATATATATATATATATATATATATATATATATATATATATATATATATATATATATATATATATATATATATATATATATATATATATATATATATATATATATATATATATATATATATATATATATATATATATATATATATATATATATATATATATATATATATATATACATACTTATATACTTTATTTTATTAAATAATTAGGACAAAAATACAAAAATATTACATTTTCATTTTTATTAATATTTTATACTAAAAATATCATTTTTACAATATACTTTTATTTTTTGTACAAATCAATACATTATTGCATATAAATAATAAATAATACTATTTATTCAAAAATTAGGGTTTTTGCCCTAAATAATAAAATAATTAAAATTGACCCATTTTATTATTATTTACATTTCACATTAAAAAATACTTTTTACATACATAAAAACTTTTTGCATAATACATTTTAACTAACATTTATTTGTTGTATTTTATTTAATTATTGCACATTTAAATATTATCTTATACATTCGATTTGGTTGTAATAATTTAGAATTTAATTTCTTGTCAAATACCCCAAATTCAAATTTGTATCCCCTCTCCCTATATCATGTTGTAAAAGTGTAGGCTTTAAATTCTCGCACATTTAAATGCTTTCAATTATGCCATGGTTAGACCTAGGATTTGTATGCAAAAATCAAATTAACAAGTAGCTTGACTTAATTCAAAGATAAACATGCATGAAGAACAAACACAATGCACACTTGCACCCCCTAGGGTTTCAATTCACTTGTTGCCTTCAAAAATGGGCCATGGTTGCATGTCAAGTACTTTGGCAAAACAAAAACAAAAACAAAAGATCATAGTCCCTCGATGACGCTATCTGAGTTGCCTAAACAAAATGATCAAGTCCCTTAAGAAAATTGCCAAAAATACTTGACACAATTGCTATCATGGTCTATACGATGACTCGCGCCTGTCCCGTTTAACATCCTAACATAAGGTTATTCCCCAAATACAATGGTGAAACAACATTGTTAAAAGGGTTAAAAACATAAGAAAAAATCTTTTAGTAAAATAGGGTAGATAGCTCTTAGTTACTTGATCAAGCTTGCAAAAACATCTTTGCTATTTTTCAAAACACACTTCACAACCCAATTGCAAAACCCTACTTTCAAACATTGAAAACTTTTCAAAAGACAAAAACACCTTTGTATACATTCAAAACAAGAATCATTACAAAGGTTGCCACAACGATGGCCTCTTTTCAAAACATCTTTAAAAATCACACACAAAGCACCATTTCAAACAATTGAAAAGCACCATTTCAAACAATTGAAAAGCAAAGCAAGTGATCTAAGCAAGTAACAAAGAGCCCATGGATAACCATGGATAGAAAGGGTGCTAATACTATCCCTTTCTATAATCTACTCCCCGAACCCAAGAAAATATCTCAAAGGTCTTTCCTGTGCTTTTTGACCTTTCCTTAAGATAAAATAAAAAGTCGGTGGCGACTCTTGCTAAACCGAAAAATTTGCGAACACAAACGCAAAATCCCAAGTCAGTTCTCCCACCGTATCACAATATGTCAACATAAAAGAACATAACATTCGCAAAATAAAGTGTTCTTAACTCGATGTTACATATTAGAGTAAGACACCTCTAATACGAAAGATAATAAAATACTCCAAAGCTATCTTCGATGCTCCTACAAGCTACTTCTGAGCATCTGCGCGTTACCCACGTAGAGTCAACATTCAAACAGAAAGGGTGAGTAATCACAATTCATTATAAAAGATATGAAAAATATTAATAGTTATAAACAACATCATCATATAACCATACATATCATTCATCGAACCCTTACACTCACTGATACATCATAATAACAGTTAGGCATCTTTTATCATTAAATCATCATACAATCACATAGTTTAATATAAACATCATATCACAACTCATCAATAATGTTCGTGCAATAATAAATCGGATGTTAATGCAATAACACTGACGCAATGCATGTGGTACCAAAATTCCTGAACACCTAGTTCATCACCCTCCATGATCCCCACCATAGGATTAATTCCCTCTTGGAATTGGAGCACATCACAAATGCACTCAATTCGCACACTGGGACTGAGACTCACCACAGGCGGACCACTGTCCAAAAATACTATAAATGTATGATGCATAACAACGTCATATAAAATTTGACCACAGCTAATCAATTGCATCATCATTCACATAATCATCATCACATAGCATGTATACATATTAAACATGCACCTAATTAAAATATCATCACATATAACATCAATTACAACACAACAACATCATAGCAACTTCACAATGTCATCAAACTCGTCATTAAAATAAAACATATTAACATATCAAACATATAATAGTTTAATCTCATAATCACATAATTACTGGAATCATGCATCAAACAACTCATATAATTCTATCATAACATATTTCTGTGCGTTAGCTTCCTAACACTTCAAGAAAAACATCAAACAGAGTCTTGAAACTCAAGTTACGACACTTTGAAATAACTGTCAGGCCTGCTCACCTAAGCCTCGCCTGGAGACTCTGAGAGCGCTCTGCTCTCCTCCCTTTCGCCTAATGCTCAACCCAAAAAAAGCGCGATTAGGTCCATTGTTGCCTAGCTCTCTCGATGATGTTCCCCTCCCATACATTTTCCAAGAGCTCACCTTTTCCACCATTCTGCTTGCTAGCTGGCTCACCTGGCGACGCTGGAGCGACTCGCTCTCCTCGTGCTCTTCTCTGGATCACCCGACGATGCTAGCGAATCAAAAACTTCTCTATTATGATTTCGCTTCTATCCAAACCATACCAACTCTGATTATATGCATCATACCCAGTCCATAACGCATTTCAATCACCATATATCACATATTAACATCAAAATATATCATTACATCATTATAGATAGAATTATAGTACACAAACATCATCATCAACAATTTCATCATGTATTTATCAAATCAATCACACAAACAAAATCCTACAACTACCTTAACCTCCTATCAATCATAGTAAACTGAGAGTACACCTCTTACCTCGAATTCTTAGCAATTGATATCTTCCTTCGCATTTCTACGGAGTTTTCCTCTTGGTTCTCTATGTCCTAGCTCTCACTTTACAATCTCTCCCAAATTCCACGATCATATAGAATGATCTTTATCCCTCTTATTTTCTCTTTTTACCTCTGGGACCCTTTCTATATTATTCCTTTTATGTCCTCACTTAACATCACATATTACCATCATGTCCTTAACATATCTACACAACTAATTACTCTATTTAATTATTATTATAAATCTAAATAATATAAACTCACTACGCTAAAAATAAGTTTTAGCAGCACATAAAAGAAAGTGCTTTTGGAAAAAAGCGTTGCTGTAGGTTTTAAAAAAAATTCGCTTAAAAAAGCGCTTTCAAAGGGTGCCTTAAGAAAGCGCTTTTCAAAAGCGCTTCTAAAGGTCACCCTTAGAAAGCGCTTTTTGGGAAGCGCTGCTAAAGCTGGCCTTTCAGAGGGTACCTTAAGAAAGCGCTTTTCAAAAGCGCTGCTAAAGGTCAGCCTTATCAAAGAAATCCTTCAACTGAATCAAATAGAGATTCCAGTCACGGTATGGATTTATAACTTAGGATTTGTTTTATTATTTCTCGGATATTTTATATAATTTTTTACTTTTAACTAAATCATGCATATTATGTTTTGTTATGTAGTACTTCAATGAATACAAATATGCATATTACACGAAACTTCAGTTGGAAGAAATCAAAGAGGAATTGTGTCAATATTTTATTGAGCAGAGAATCATATAAGGTATGAATACATTATTATGTGAAAAGTGTTATGAATACATTACATGTGTACATGGAATACCATATTGACCGTGTTATTATGTTCAAACCTCGCAGGACCAGGACCTTAATACATAATTGACCGTGTTTCTTTCATACATTAGGACTGGTTTAGTTGTTGTTAGGGTTGATTTTGTAAGACTGATTTTGAGTTACAATGCTGATAACAATGGTTTTTATATATTTTGAGGTACAAAAATGGTGTATATATATTTTGGATTACAATGGTATACAATGTATTACCGCGGTTTATGAATTACAGGTTATGGCAACTGGTTTATATAAATTATACCTCTAAAAAAAACACCCTATGAAAGCGCTTTTTCAAGAAAAACGCTGCCTTAGGTAACCTATAAAAGCGCTTTTTCACAAAAAGCGTTGTCTAAGGTAAACATATAACACTGCTTTTCCAGGCAAAAGCGCTGCTAAAAGACCACCTATGAAAGCGCTTTTCCAGAAAAAAGCGTTGCTAAAACCCTACCTAAGACAGCGCTTTTCCAGAAAAAAGCGCTGCTAAAAGAAAACTTATGAGAGAGTTTTTCCATAAAAAAGTGTTGCCTTAGGTAGACCTATGAAAGCGCTTCTTCATAAAAAAGCGCTGCCAAAAGCCTACTTAAGAGAGCGCTTTTTAGAAAAAATGTTGTATTAGGTAGACTTACGAAAGCGCTTTACATTAAACAAAAAGCGCTGCTAAAACCTATAGCAGTGCCACCTTAGAAAGCGCTTTTAAGCGCTTTTAAAGGCCAAAAAAAGCGCTTTCGTAACTTATTTTTGGCGTAGTGACTAAAATTATTTAAATCTAAATAATTCTAATTAGCACCTTAATCCACCACTACTCCACAACATATCATCATACATCACACATATACACACAAATAATCAATTAAATAAATAATTCTAAATTTTTGGGTGTTACACATACTACCAACATATTTAAAGCGCTAAAAAATATTCCACATTTAAGCGTCATAAACATACGAACTTTATGGATCTCAAAGGTGTAACCTAACTCGTCTACACATAAACAAATTAGGTTAAAAAATGCATGTACATATGAAATTTGTAGATCTCAAAAGTATAACCTAACCCGTCTTCTTAGAGACAAATTAGGTTAAAAAACTATAAAGAAAGATATCCATTATATCTCAAACAATGTACTCCCTCTGTCTCATAAAAAATGTGTCATTTGCACTTTTTTATGTCTCAAAAGAAATGTCTCTTTAGAATACTAATACAACAATTATTATTTGTTACACTATTATACCTCTATTTATTAACTTTCACATTTTTCAACTAATCTATTAACTATAATAAATAAAGGTGTTTTAGTAAATGATATTAATTGTATCATTAAAATTAACACATCTAATCTATTATAAAACTATAAAAATTAAAGTACTTGGAAATCCACTAATTACCCCTCTAACAAATTTTAGCATCTAATCTGATTTCAATGGCATATTAGGCTTTTTGTAACACTACTATCACCACATTGATTTTGTATTTAATGTATCTGATGTGTCATCACATTACATTTTAATACAATATTTTTTGTAATCACTAAAATCACATTATTATTATTATTCCACTAATGAAAGCAACTAATGCAAAATTTGAATTCTTTGAACCTAACCCGCAAGAGTTAAATTTGTGTAGATGCATATATGTAAAAGATGAAAAGTCACCTTTCAAATAACCACCAGTTCCAACTTTCCATAAACCCTTAAGTGTTTCGAGTTACCAAAGTTGAACTATTACATAAACCCAATGTCTCTCATTTCAATTCCACAAAATTTATCTTCATTTCAACTATTTATCTAAAACAAGTGAGGGCTTTAACAGCTATGTTTTCTTTTCTCTTTCATTTAGTGGATTTATTCTAAGTATGTCGTCTTATCTCTTTTGTTTTGTGTATTCCGTCTGATATCCATGTATTTTGTTCTAACTGAGGAGTCACATAATCTTTCCTCTGTGTGCTTAACTTTTTTTCTTTTTGTTATTAGAGTAAACAAATCCATCTATGGATCTCCCTATTGAAGCTGCCAAGGATATCAATGATTCAAAGGATTTATGGAAGATAGTTGTTAGGTGTAAACATATGTGGATTGTTACCAGTGCTTCGAACAAAGAACACATAAAGATTATTTTGGTTGATTCAAAGGTATTATTGTTTGTTCATTAACGTAATAAGTTCCTGCAAATTGTTTATTATTATTTAATTAATTTATATCTATTTTTTGTAGCGTGGTATGATTCAAGTGATTGTGCCTCCTTTTTTGGTTCTAAAATTTAAGATGCAACTTACAGGTGGATGCTCTTACATAATGCAAAATTTCAAGGTCTCAAACAATGATTTCTCTTTTAGGTCTACTAAGCATAGTTTCAAGTTGGTTTTCTGTGGATCTACTTCGGTGAAAAAGATAGAACTTCCCGACATTCCTGTAAACTACCTTAACATACTTGGGGGTTGGATGCAATAGTTGAGGGAAGATTGGAGTCTAATTTGTTGTTTGATGAGATAAACATGTATTTTAAGTTATTTAGCTGTATATTCTATAAAGGTGAAAATTTTATTTGACTGAATTCTTCAACATTTTTATGGATATTATTGGAGGAGTTACTGAGATCTGCCAATCCCAAATAATTGTTGATAACAACAAGAGAAAAGTTGTTTTTATATTGATTGGCATGAGGTATGTTTCATGTTCTTTGATCTTCATAATTTTGTATACCTTTAAATGGTACATATGATAAGGATGATGTCTATTATAATTCTATATACTGGAATAATCACAAAGTGTTTTAAAATGTTTTTGGATACAATAAATTTTTTGTACAATGTACTCTATGAGGTAAACTTGCTGTACAACTTTACGAATATTATATGAATCATAAGAAAGATGGCAATATAGTTGTTCTACTGATTAATGCAAGGATTAAGGAGCCTCAAGGTATCACATTTTGATGTTTATAACTCAATATTTTACGTTTTCAGTGTTTGGTGTTTACAATGGAGGTATTTAATCATTAAGTAGTTTATATCTGATTATGAAATATTTTTGGAACATTGCATGAGGTTATCCGTTTAATTTTTCCAACGCATGTAACAGAACAAAATTGTTGATTAATGATGTTAGCATTGACGAGATTAACAAGCTTAAAGAAAGGTATAATATGCATTATATATACATCAGTTTTGTATTTATTCTATTGTTTTCAACTATTTGTCAATTATTGAAGCATATATTTTTACTTCTATACGTATAACAGTCTTAAGCATGATTTGCCATTGTTGTCGCCTTTGAGTCTGCAAGTGGACGCAACACAAAACCCACAATTTTTTGAGTTTGATAAGTTTGTGTGGAAAGCTGAAATATTAAGTATTTCTGAAATTGCAATTCTTCAACATGTAAGACATCTAACATCTCACATTTTTATTTACATTATGTATGTGTATCAAATGTGTTTAATTCATAACAATTATAAACCCTTTAGGAGACTATCTGTGTGACTATTGCAACGATGGAGAAGTTTGGGTGTGGGCAATTAGGATGGTATTATGATGGATGTGTTGAATGCACCAAGAGTGTGTCTTTAAAGGATGGAAATCTTACATGTTATTCCAAACACATATCTGTAGAGCCAGTTCTGAGGTATTGCATAAATCATCCTTATCTTACCAAGCTATTTTGTACATACATGAATGGAAACAATTATAATATTGTCACAAATGTTATAGGTTTAAGCTCAAAGTTTTGGCTTCTGATGAAAAATTCAAGTACAAGTTCATCTTTTAGGACGTTGATTGTGTGAAGTTAATTGGAAAGTTTTCTCTTCAAATGAATATGGAATTGATCGGGGTATACAAATTAACTTTTTCAGGTTTATGTCTTTTAGAACCCAAGTTTCATAAAGATTCTTTTATTGATTTAGTCTGGAGAATATGATCTGCTTGAATTCCCTTGTGAAATTAATGCAATACTTAAAAAGGAGTTGGCTATAAGAGTTGTTTTTCATCCTAATAAGTGTAAGAACAAGATTTGGATCTATGCTTAAATTTATGAGTTTTGATGATAACGAGCATATGTTTTATGAAGAACAATTTTAGTTATAATGGTTTCATCGAGTGTGCAGATACGTGATTAGAATTCTGGATAGTCTTAATCAAGATATCATCAGGATCACATTACCTCTCAGAAGAAGAAACATAAAGTTCTACTTCTAAATGAAAGATCAGTAGTTCTATGGAATGTTAAATGTTCAACATGAAAAGAATCTCAATGAGTTACCAAGAAGAAAGAGTTTTTGATAAGTTGCTGATCGGGACTTTATGAGTCTATCGGGATACTAACTGCAAATATACAGTTTAGTCGTTCTAGTTTTAAATGATTATCGAACCCACAGAGACTGAGGATCAATCGCATACGATCTAATGTTATAGTTTGTTTAACTAAGCGATGAATATTTGATTTTAGGGGGGAAATAGTTTAATTAAAAATAATAGTAATAGTTATACCGGTATGTGATAGTCGGACTTTGGGAATTCGGTGAATCGCTTGGCCTATAAAGTATTTCGATAAAAACTAATTGTTTAAAAACCTGAGACATACACTCTCATGTTCATGAAATAAGTCATGCTACTAAACCTAGTGGATGCACTTTAAATTTAGTAACACTTTTTGAAAACAATTTGAGTTTAATTAATTTATTAAAACACTCTCGTGTATTTAAAAATTAATGTTTTGTTACCACTATCTGGGTTGAACCCCAGCTCTTGCATGCAGGTTCTTGCCTTAATTAATTTCCCACTCTCGTGGCAAAATCGTGTTAATTATCCTCTCACTCTCGTGACAAGGGTAGTTAAATTAAACATGGAAATTGGAAACCATAAATTGTTTTATAAATATTTTTGGCCAAGGTATCACTGAATTCTTTCGGTTCTTAAGAGTCACATACCGGTACGAATAATTTAGCCGGACATAATATACTTAATAACTATGCAATTCAAAATATAATCCATAAAAATAATTGGCATAATACAAGAATGAATAAATATTAATTGCAATAAAAACCTGGAAATAACGTTGCTATGGTAATCTTGAAATGTTATAATATTCCTTGCACTTTATTGAAGTAAATAAATTGTGTTAATTCTTGAATGAAGAATTAACACTCTAAAACTAATGCTGGAAAATAGTGCTGGAAGTAGAAATTACAGTACGTAGAAAATGCTCAAAAACAAGGAAAATAGAAACAACTGCAAAAGTAGAAATTTTGTTCTGGGAGAATTCCTTCGACCCTTGGCCCTTTGCACTACCACACATATATATAGGAGAAAATATAGCAGTTGAAAGAATCTTGAGAAAAGGCTTGAGTGGAGGAAATATAGGGTGCATGGTTACTGAGTGGAGGGAAAATAGGAGAACACTTCTTCCCTCACGTTGCCCACGTCTCCACCAATTCACAATGTTCATATTTACGCGCGTGACGGTCGTCACAGGTCGGTGACGGCCGTAATGCACTTAAATAGCGCATTACGCTCGTCAAAGATGTGTGACGAGCGTTGTTTCAAGTTGGGGGTCGTTACGGTCGTCACAGGGTAAGACGATCGTCATTGCTCCAAAATCTCCAAACTTTGCAGATTTGGTTCTTTTCTCTTTGTTTATTGTCTAGCCTCCTTTATGTAGTCCTTTTTCATTGGTTTGAGTTGACAAATGTTGTACCTGTGAAAAGACATAAAAACTCGAAATAATCGGGAGTTAGACGACTTAATGTATTATAAAATCGGTAAAAAGCATAGTAATTATATGATACGATTTCTCATTATCAGTTGTTGCTATAAGATCAGAAATCAAGATTATACAAGAAACAAGATTACAACGCAAAAGATCAATAGTCAAGATTTGGTCATTAGAAGTGTTGCTGCTTAGTTTCTAAAGACGAAGTCAAGACTCTGAACATATGAGAAAAAAGTTTCTACTCCAAGATCAGAAGTCAATATTTTCTCATCAGAAGAGTTGCTACTCATTGTTCTGAAGACAAAGTCAAGATTCTGAAGACTCGAAGACTTCATGGAATATATACTTTCATTTAACATCAGAAGTATTCCATCAGAAGATTGTGTAGCTATTGTTGTAATGTTCTAGATCTGGTATCAAGGCGTGTGAAGTCATCGGGTTCTGAATATAAACACCACTGGATGAAAACATGTGGTTACATGTTACAGTTAAAGTTAAGATTTTGGAATTCATCTTATGTAATAGGTCTTAGGAACGTTAGTACAAGAGGTTTTGATTGTAATGTTATGGTTAAGCTTTGGAGGCCTTCTAAATCTTTGCTTCTGTGTGCTACAAGTTCTGAAGATTATAAAGACGAGGTTCTGCTGAACAAGTTCTAATGATATGAACAAAAGCAAGTTCTTATAACCAAGTGCCGAAGACTCTGAAGACGAGGTTTTGATAGGACAAGTTTTGAAGACTCCAAGACTTAGGTTCTAAGACTTAATAGTGATTCTTCTACAACAAGCTTCAAACATTCAAATTATCTGAAGCCTCTGAAGATAAGAAGAAGTTATAAATGGTTAACATGTGATAGTGTAGAAAAGGTACAAAAAGTGTTTTGTAACCTCTACCTCTAGGGTGGCGTAAGGACAGTCCTTTCATATTATATTGTCAACCACTCTCATTGTGACTATTGGGAACAAATAACTGGATTTACAATTACTTTCTTTCCCTAACGGGTCTCTATTTACAAGTTGTTTTATCCTAAAATTTTCCCTCTCATTTATCAAGATTATTCTCACAAGATCTCTTTGACTCAAGACTGGATTAGGGTTTGGTCAGCTCAAGACATCTCATCTTACACTGTTGACCCAAAATTAGGGTTTGAGTTTGCACAAATATTTTTGGACTATCAATGCTTCATATGACTTTCAAACATCATTATGGACCCCTAAGATTGCTCATGACAAGTTTCAAGCCTTGAACCACATTTTTGATCAGTCAATTGGACAGTTGACCTAAAAATCAGTTGTATTGGGGGAAAAGTCAACCATTGCCAATTTACAGTCAAACTTAGAAACTTTTGATCAACATCAACATTTTAGACTCATATGTATCATTTGATCAAGTTTCGATTACAATTCCTCAAGAAATTTGATCAAATCATCAAAAGGGCAAAATGGTCAAAATTAGGGTTTTGACCGAGGAAGGGTAATTTCTGATTTTTGACCTAGAAAATGACCAATTAATTTGAAGCATGATTTCAAGGGTTCATTTGTATCATCTTTACCTAATTACATGGTTCAAAATATTGCAAATCCATTGGATAAACAGATGAAATTTGCAGTCAACTGATCAAAGTCAACTGTATACTGAAAAGTCAAACTTTGACTTTTTGGTCAAAATCAAGTGCCAAGGATCATAATTCATCAAAACATGTCAAAATGTGAAACTTTTTCATCAAGGAATCAAGGATTGAAGATTTGATTTTAAAATTTGAATTTTTCTTAACTTAGAAATTTTTCCAAGTATAGAAAATTTCTTATTTTTTCTCAACTTTAGGCCAATTTTCCACCATGATACAAGATGATTCAAAGAAAGATCCCAACATTAAAGTTGTAGATCTCCATGAAATCTACAACTTTTCTTCACACATTTTTCCATAAAGATGCTTGGATCTCAAGATATAATTTTATGAACACATGCCCATGAACTAAAATAACTTAGTGAAATTTTGCCCTAATTTAGGCAGGTTTTTGACCCAACTTCATAGAAATTTTTCACCTAGTTCCAAGGGGAATCTTGAAATTCATTTCAAATATGAGTTATAGATAACATTGCAAGCTTTCCAAAATGTCCAATAACTCCTTGATATCATTTTTGAGTAGGGAGAATCGAAGAGATGAAGTTGGCAATTTCTCACTTTGAATTCAAGCCATTTCATGAAGAACAAATTTCAAATCAGTACCTATGCTGTCTAATCCATGCTTTACAGGTCCCAAACTTGTTTCTCACTTAATAATTTAATGCTTACTCAGTTTACAAAGCTTTAATCCAAGCCCTAGAGTCTTTATCCAAGTTGTAATTCCATAAATGGCACAAAGTTGCCATTGCCATTTTGGAAAAGGTTCACTTTTGCAACTTTCCAGTTCTTGAGCATTAAACCTATCTTCTCTGCACACACAAGTACTACAGACCTAAGGCAACTTGTATAGAACTCATACCAACTCCAAGCAAGCTAGTACAAGCAGGTAGATACTTGTCCCTTCACTTTGCTTCAAAAGCAAGAAAGTGTGCAAAAAGGCTAGAATTGAAAAATCTGTTGAAGAGCTGACTTGAAACCTTTTTCATACTAATACACAAACATATTATAGTTGAGAGCACGATTACTAAAGGGCTGAAACACTCCAAAACTCCATATCACCAAAAAACTGTCAAAACTTGCAGTTTGTGCATAAGCATAGCAATCCACCATTTGGCTCGTGCATTTCAAGTTTTAATCATAAAAACACTTTACCTACTTCATATCTAAGAGATCCAGACCATCATCCCTGCACTGTAACTCCTCCTTCTTCATCTGCCATTTTTGTTTTCAAAGCTTGCAGGTTGACTTGGATAGAGAGTTCCAGGCACTTCCAAAGCAAGACAAGGATTGGAACACACTCAGGGAAGTTCAAGCAAGCTAAAGCAACCTTCAGGCCCTCCTAAATCTCACTCAAACTCCATTCACGATCTCATCTGAAAGAGGTAAGAATCTCAACTTCTATCTCTTCATACAGGCATCCATGGGCCACGATTTGTGAATAAACAATGTTGACATCATTGCTACAAAATTGTACATATCCATAACTTGCATTTATTTGGCCTGAGTTGAGAGAATTTTGAAGTTCAAATTCCTGTATAAATTAGGTTTAAATTTAGGGCTTTTAAAATTCGTTTTGATCTTTGATTGTTAGCTTACATGATTTACATGGTTGAAATCGTGGGAATGAGTACTACCATTTTCATGTTTGAAGTTTTCATTTTCATGGAGAAATGAGAAAGTCACAGAGCTTCTGGTTGGCTAGAGGAAGAAGGCGAAGTACAGGGCCATGAAAGTGTTTCATGTTATGTTTTTCTTGTTTCACATAAATCAACGGATGTATAGCCACCCCAGTGGTAAGGTAGCGCGCTGGTAAGGCCCAGGTCGTGGGTTCGAACCTTAGCGCTACCTTTTGTTTTTCATACTTTTCCATTTTTTTTCATTTTTTGCTGTTTTGCAGGATTGGGCTTCAACGTTGGGCCTAGCATTTTTTCTAACATAACACCACTTGATTTCTTAGGATACCCCCCTGGCCCAACTATTTTCATATATTTTATTTATTTGTTTTATTTTCATTTTTGTTTATTAAATATTTTCTTTAATACATAAAAATCCTAAAAATATAAATATGATAATATTGCATTTTTATTTTATTTTATTTTATTTTTCACATGAAAAATATATTTTATCTTTAATATATACTAACTATCTTTCTTAAATAAATTTGTAAAAAAATAAATTAAACTTAGATATATTCTTATCTTTTCTTTTATATTTATATATATACTTGTAAATATTAATTTTAACATATAAAAACTAAATATTTTCCTAAAATATTATTTATTATTTTAAATACAAAAAATACACAAAAAATAATACATAAGAACTTTATTTTCTTTTAAACTAGAAATTAGGGTTAACTTTGGTTTTCAAGAATTAATTTCTTTTTTCTTAAGATTATTAGGTTTAGTTCAAAATCTCTTTTCACATAAAAAACAAAACAAAATCTTTTTCTTGCATATACATAATATTGCATATTTGAATATTGTATTTGTTTATTCCAATATTCGTACAAATTCGATTTGGTTGTAATAGCTTATTTAGATTTACATTCTTGCAAATCCCCATTCACAATTTGTATTCCCCCCTCCCATAAATTGTTGTAATAGCTTAGTAATCTTTACATTACGCAATTTACCGCTTTTACATACCATGCTAGTAATTAGGGTTTGTATGGTAAGATCAAAACAAAGCAAATAGAAAACCCTAAATCCAAGACAAAATCAAAGCATGAAAATAACACACTTGCACACAAGAACCCTTAGGGTTTCTCCACTTGGTTGCCTTATACAAAAATGGCCATATTATGCATGCGAAGTATCTTGGCAAAACAAACAAGTATAAGATCATACTCCCTCGATGACGCTATCTAAAGTTGCCTTATAAAGATGATCTTAGTCCCTCAAAAAATGCTAAGATACTTTGCAACATTGTGAATCATGTTTATACGATGACCCACGCCCGTCCCGTTTACATCCAAAGATAGGGTTGCTTACCAAATCAATGGTAAGACAACAATGTCAAAGGAATAAAAAATGAACAAGAAATACATTTGAGTAGGTAGATTACTTCTAGTTACTTGCTCTATTTACAAGCAACTATCCTTGCTATTTTCAAAACAAACACACACATTTCCAAACATTTTACAAACATTGAAAACATTTTCAAAAGGACAAACATCATTGTATACATTCTTACGAACAAGAATCATTACAAAGTTTGCCTAAACGATGGCACCTTTTCAAAATACTTTCAAAACCACACGAAAGCAAAATTTCAAAACAAAAAGCAAGTGATCTAGCAACTAACTAAGAGCCCATGGAAAACCATGGATGAAAAGGGTGCTAAATACCTTCCCTTTTCATAATCTACCCCCCTAACTCAAGAAACAATCTCAAAGGTCTTTCCTGTGATTTTTCACCTTTCCTTTTGGATAAAAGAAAAGTCGGTGGCGACTCTTGCTAACTGCGACATTTGCAATCAATTGCAAAAACTTCAAGTCAGTTCTCCCACCGTATCACAGAACTGGAGACTCTGCTGGGGAATATTATAAAAGTGGGGTTACCTTAGGGCTAGATCACATTTATTTGCTTACATTGTTTGACTTGTTTGCTTTACATTATGGTTCTTTGTTTGGGTTTGAATCCTCCATCCGGATTTGGGAAACATTATAGTTAAATAGCAATACGTTATGGAAATTGTGCGGGGTATACCGACATGGTCTAAGCAATAGCTATGTTAGTGTGACATATTTGTGGGTACCGGTAGCCTTTGAGTCAATCAAAGAGAATACATGGCTGCTGAGTGATGTCATGAAGCACTAATGAACTTCTATAACCCTTTACTTGACCAACTTGGCCTTTAGGATGTAGTGAGATGACCGGCTTTGGTGCAGTCTGAAGTTGGTAGATACTCGATACTACACTTATTAAGGGTTGGTTTCTTGGGATATTTCGGTCGCCATTAAAGAGGCTTGAGCTGAAACAATGACCAAGTAAACAATCTAGTGATATTGAGCTCCTTAGAACTCGGTTACTATTACTAGGAAAGGTTTAAGCCAACTAAACTTCAAGAGGGTACTTACCTATAAAACCCCATGCAAGCCTAAACTAAGAACTTGTTTGTTTTGCTTGTATATGCATACTTGTACATAACATCATGGACATCATGAGCATCATATGAATCCACTAACTATTTCAAGGATTTTGGAGATTCATCTTTGTTCTTGTTTTGTAGGATATGGATTCACTTCGCAGGAAAACTATCCAAGTCAACCTTGTAAGAATTCCTTAACAACTCAAGGAGCTAGTTTCAAGGATCCCTGAGAACTCTCCATTCACAGAGAGGCATGGTCGTCTACTCAACTTGGTCACCTCCAACACAGACGAGGATATGATGAAGGTGCTCTTCCAATTCTTTGATCCTTTGCACCATTGCTTCACATTTCCCGACTATCAGCTTGTGCCTACTTTGGAAGAATTCTCTCAACTCTTGAGGATTCCCATTCTCAATCAACTACCTTTCAACGGTACGGAAAGAGACCCAAAGCCAGAAGAGATTGCTCAAGCTCTGCATTTTCACTCATCTGATGTCACAACTCATTGGGAAACTAGAAGTTGTGTCAAAGGCTTCTTAGCAAAGTTTCTGTTTGAGAAAGCCCAAAGCTGTTGGAATTCCTTAGACTTGCAAGCCTTTGAGGAAATTGTGGCTCTCCTCATCTATGGAATGGTTTTGTTTCCCAATCCTGACCGACTCATAGATGTGAGTGCCATCAAAATCTTCATGTCACGCAATCCGGTGCCTACATTGCTAGGGGATATCCTACACTCTTTTCACACTCGCACAATGAGGAAAAGAGGTGTCCTTATGTGTTGCACTCCTCTCCTGGAAAGATGGTTTATTTCTCATCTTCCCCAATCAGTCTTAAAGAATGAGCAAGGATTAAGGTGGTCACAAAGGTTAATAACGCTCAAACATTCAGATATTCATTGGTGTTCCCAATCCAAAGAGAATGTTATCATTGTTGACCGTTATGGGGAATTCCCTAATGTTCCTCTACTTGGCATTAGGGGAGGCATCACCTACAACCCATGCTTAGCTCTAAGATAGTTTGGTTACGCCCGAAGGTATGGTCCGCACGAGATATTGATTCAAGGCTTGGTATTCGACTATGACAACGACGATCAAGGTCTTCTCCAGAGATTCATCCGAGCATGGAGGATGCTAAACAAGATGGATATCAAGACTTTGGGACACAAGAATTCCATCCCTCTTGAGCCTTACCTCAAGTGGGTACGAACCCGCGCCAAAAGTCTTATGATGCCTTATCCTTCCATCCTTCCGGTGATCATTGAGTCTATTAAGGAGGGAGAAGTTCCATACACTATCCTACATCCTGACATGCCCACATATCTTGAAGACCTACAAAGGGATTGGATACAACTCAAAGGAGAGCGAGATACTTTCGAAGCCCAATTCTATGCAAGCGAGAAGAAGTTTTTGGAACTCACTAGGCTACTTCACGAGAAGCAGACTCTGAATGCCTACATTGCACCAAAGAGGATGCGCACTACTTTTTTATCTTAGAGTGTTGTATTATTTTGCCCAAGGGGAATTGATGTACTCAAACTCTATCTTATTAATATAACGTGTGTTTCTTTTTGTCTAAAACGAATTTTAATCTTTAAAAATCCTTGAAAACATTACATATGTACATATCATTCATCATAACATAAACAGGTCTTTTGCAACGAGTTTCCTCATCTCTCTACTGTTTATTTCAGTAAGATGGATCTCGAACAGACAGTCAAAGATCTTCAAGTTCAAAACATGCAGTTTCAACAGTTACTCATGACCCTAGACAAGGGGCAAGAAGAGTTGAAGACTCTATTAGCTGAAGAAAGAAAGAAGAAAACCAAGAAAGCCACTGGGGTTTTGAACATGGGGAGAAGGTTTCAGGGACAGACTAGAAGAACCTTGAATTTTGCAACCACTTCTGGGGAAGGAGAAGGGAAAGGAAAAGAAACAGCGGTTCTGTCAGAATCCGAAGAGGAGGAAGAAGAGGAAGACTACTCTGAAGAACATTATCCTCCAGCAGATGATAAATACAGACATCTTGAAGAGCGTCTGAGCATTATGGAAATACAAAAGGTGCCAGGTCTAGACTTTGAAGAATTGGGACTAGTGTTGGGAATTGTGATCCCACCAAAGTTCAAAGTGTCGTTGTTTGCAAAGTATGATGGGGTGTCATGTCCTAAGATGCACCTCCGATTATATGTGAGAAAGATCCAACCGCACTCCGCCGATAAAGACTTGTGGGTACATTTTTTCCAAGATAGCCTATCTGGAACACAACTCGATTGGTTTTACCAATTGGAAAGGGCCGAATTCCACAACTGGGAAGATCTTGCCGCAACTTTATATAAGAAATACCAATATAATGTTGATTTAACGCTTACCCGTACTCAACTTCAGAGTATGGCTATGGCTTCAAATGAGGGTTTCAAATATTACGCCCAGAAATGGAGAGATCTAGCTGGGAGAGTGCAACCCCCTCTGTCTGAAAGGGAATTGGTGGGCATGTTCTTAGGCACTCTATCGAGCCCTTTCTTCAACCATCTGATTGGAAGCTCATCTGCAGGATTTACTGAGTTAATACTGACCGAAGAAAGGGTAGAAGCTGGCATAAAAAGTGGAAAGATTCAGAAGGATTCATCTGCCTCTACAACTGTGAGAAAGTCTTTCATTGGGAAGAAGGAGGTATCTGTTGTTTATCCATAAAGGAACCAAGGGAGAGCTGAACGTCGACCAATGGTAGGGGCCGTTATGATCCCAAAGCCTACATCTGATCAACCAAGAAGTAATCAACCGAGGGTGGAAAGGCCAGTCTGGCAATTCACCAGAATCAATATGACTCTAGCCCAGGTTTTACCACACCTTCTGAAATCCAATTTGGCAACTTTAAAAGAAGCTCCAAAGAACCCCAACACAGCGTCCCCTCATTATCACCCAAATGCTAGATACGCATATCATTCTGAAAGTCCGGGTCATGACACTAACAACTGTTGGGCCTTGAAAAACAAAATTCAAGACCTTATAGATGCAAAAGAGATTGAGTTTGATGCACCCGAGAAGCCAAACGTCATTTCTGCTCCTATGCCTAGGCATGGTCACAACACCAATGTTGTTGAAGAAGATTTATTTGTTACCACAGTTGATGAACTCTTGACTCCACTCTCAATCATTAAGATAAACTTGTTGAAAGTCAGTGTATTCCCGGGTTGTAATGAAGACTGCCATCTCTGCTTATCCTCACCAACGGTTTGCCCTTTGTTGAAAACAGGCATTCAACGCTTGATAGACAATAAAGAAATTCTGTTTGAAAATGTTCCTGTTTCACTTGTCCCTGTTGAAGATGTTTCAATCATAACCATCTCCGCCGATTCTTCCAGGGTCCCCAAAAGACCCGTTAGGATTACATCGGTTCCAAAAACTACTCCTCTTATAATAACAATGCCTGGACGATCTCGTATGAATTAGATAAAGCAGTGTCATGGAATTACGATGGAGACATCTACTACCATGGTATCAAACAAGATGGGATGGCCGTCGAAGAGATGAGCTCCGAAGAAGAAGACTCCAACATTAGAAATATTGTCGGAACCAGTAAGATTACCCGAAGCGGTAGAATCTTCTCTCCAGAAATTGCCCCCCTAAAGGAAATTTTTGGACCCGTGGCTGCTCCGAAGGTTACCTCCGTACCAATAATCATATATGCAAATGATCCTATTGACAAAGACGACACAACCCCTGCTGTTATCCCTACCAACACTCCTACTGCTGAAACTCGAGGGAAAAGTATTCAAGAAGAGCCTGTCCAGACAAAGGCTCAACCGCTGACTATCCCTGAAACCTCCAAGAAGGAAATGGAGGAGATCCTGAGAATAATAAAGAAGAGCGACTACGACATGGTTGAACAGTTGGGGAAAACTCCCTCCAAAATTTCCATGCTGGCATTGTTATTGTGCTCAGAGGCACATGCAAAAGCTCTGGTGAAGTTTCTGAAGACAGCCCATGTGCCTCAAGAGACGTCTGCTGACCAATTTCAAGATTGTGTGGCCAGTTTGACTGTGGATAATGGCCTAGGATTCTCGGATGTTGATCTAAAACCAAGGGGAAGAAAGTACAACGAGGCATTACATGTCTCTATGGAATGTAGAGGAACAACTCTGGCCCATGTCTTGGTGGACACCTGCTCATCTTTGAATGTTTTACCGAAGAAAGCTCTCAATAGACTAGACTGCGAAGGACTAACGTTAAAACCCAGTAACATAGTCGTAAGAGAATTTGATGGCTCAAAGAGGATGGTCCACGGGGAGGTGGACATCCCCATAAAGGTTGGGACTCAAACTTTGAACTCAACCTTCTATGTAATGGACATTCGCCCCTCTTACTCCTGTCTGCTAGGACGGTCGTGGATCCATAATGCCGGTGCGGTCACCTCTACACTACACCAGATGCTGAAATATCTGGTCCATGGAAAGATTATCACTGTCCACGGAGAGGAAGAGTATATGATTAGCCACCTCAATTCATTCTGGTATGTGGAATTGGACGGCGAGTTCATTGAAACTCATTTTCAACATTTCGAAGAAGTCTCTCAAGAGGTAGCAGTAACCAAGACTGTATCCCAGATTTCCAAGATTATAAGACCTCCACTCCGGATGTCATCCCTGAAGGACGCCAAAGCAGTAGTAGAGGAGGGTGGATGCACCATCTGGGGGCAACTTCTGGATATTCCGTATAAATCTGACAAGTTATGTCTAGGGTTCACTTAAAATGCTCAGAAGGTTGTGCGCTGTGCCCGTGCGGGAGGGCCACCCTTGAAGATTAGCAATCGAGAGGTCAATGCGGTGGAAGATGGTTAAGAGGATTGCAGCTTGGAGGATTGGATCTTTCCTACTATCAACGGAGGACTTCGCAATTGGGAAGCCAGAGACTTTGTCCCAATAACTTTCATCCCTCAGTAATTTATCTTTTACATTTCTGTTGGACTTGTAATATTCACAAACAATTCGCACATTTAAAGCCTTGTGTCTTGCCCGAGGCACAATGGTCCATTTGTAAGGGTTTTTATTTCATCTTCATATGACATTCAATGAATCATGGACGTTTTTCACATACAAACTTTTGTGCTCATTTTCTTTCTTTTACATTTTATTCTTTAAGGATGGCTATACCCTTACACACACCCACACTCACAAATGCAGGTACCCCTCCATTCCGGATCCCATGGGTAACGATACTGCTATGGCCTTTTGTGACTCTGAGGATCTAATCTACCAAGCCGAAGACGAAGGTGAGGAAGATTGTGAAGTACCAGGAGAATTGGCCAGACTACTACAACAAGAGGAAAGAGCTATTCAACCTCATGAGGAACCGGTGGATACAATAAACTTGGGTACCGAGGAGGATAAAAAAGAAATCAAGGTAGGTGCCAATCTAGAGTCGAGTGTCAAGGAGCGTCTGATTCAGCTGTTGCATGATTATGTTGAGATCTTTGCCTGATCATATGAAGACATGCTAGGACTTGATGCAGACATCGTGGTACATCGTCTGCCAACAAGAGAAGACTGTCCACCAGTAAAACAAAAAGTCTGCCGCATGAGACCTGACATGTCAGATAAGATCAAAGCGGAAGTCATGAAATAATTCAATGTCTGATTCTTGGTTGTCACTTCCTATCCCCAATAGGTTGCCAACATTGTTCCCGTGCCTAAAAAGGACGGAAAAGTACGAATGTGCATGGACTATAGAGATTTGAATAGGGCCAACCCTAAAGATGATTTTCCACTCCCCCACATAGATATCCTGGTTGACAATAAGGCCCAGCACAAAGTGTTTTCCTTCATGGACGGATTCTCAGGTTACAACCAAATCAAAATGGCACCTGAGGACATGGAGAAAACAACATTTGTCACACAGTGGGGCACATTCTGCTACAAAGTGATGCCATTCGGACTGAAGAATGTTGGGGCAACCTATCAGAGTGCCATGGTAGCTTTGTTTCATGACATGATACATCATGAAATAGAGGTCTACGTAGATGATATGATAGCCCGATCACAAACAGAAGAAGAGCACCTTGATCACTTGCAAAAGTTGTTTGAGAGATTGAAGAAGTATAAACTAAGGTTGAATCCAAACAAGTGCACATTCAGAGTCCGGTCCGGTAAACTTTTAGGTTTTGTCGTCAGTAACAAAGGCATTGAGGTCGATCCGGCTAAGGTTAAACCAATTCAAGAAATGCCTGCTCCTCGTACTAAGAAGGAAGTCAGAGGATTCTTGGGACGCCTGAACTATATTTCCAGATTCATTTCTCACCTAACAGCTACTTGTGAGCCAATCTTCAAGCTATTGAAGAAAGATCAAGTAGTCAAATGGAATGATGAATGCCAGACTGCTTTCGATAAAATCAAAGAGTACCTACAAGAGCCTCCTGTTTTGATGCCACCAGTCGAGGGAATACCATTGATCATGTATCTAACTGTTTTAGAAAACTCAATGGGGTGTGTGTTGGGGCAGCATGACGAGTCTGGACGAAAAGAGCACGCTATTTATTACCTGAGCAAAAAGTTTACCGAATGTGAAACCAGATATTCACTGCTCAAGAAAACTTGTTGCGCTCTGGAATGGGCTGCTCGCCGGCTAAGATAGTATATGTTGACTCATACTACCTTGTTGATATCTAAGATGGATCCGATAAAATACATCTTCGAGAAGCCTGCTCTGTCTGGGAGGATAACTAGATGGTAAATGATCCTAACAGAATATGACATACAGTATACTACCCAAAAAGTTATAAAAGGTAGTGTCTTGGCTGATCACCTTGCTCATCAAGCTGTAGAAGACTATCAGTCCATGAAGTTTGAATTCCCGGATGAAGAAATCATGACATTAGACAACTGTGAAGAAATCATACCATATAATGGACTTGAACAAGGATCCCGATGGACCTTGTTCTTTGATGGGGCCTCCAATGCACTTGGTAATGGTATCGGCGTTGTACTCATATCTCTGGAAGGTTGTCATACTCCCTTTACTTCCAGACTTTGCTTCAACTGTACGAACAACATGGCGGAATACGAAGCATGCATCTTTGGTCTCAGAACTGCCATAGATTTGGGAATCAAGTCTTTAGACTTGTTTGGAGATTCAGCTTTGGTTATCAGTCAGATCAAAGGGGAATGGGACACTAAGCACCCAAACCTTATCCCTTACAAAGAACATGTTTTGACATTGCTACCACATTTTAAGAAGATTACCTTCGAGCATTTCCCGCGAGAAGAAAATCATCTAGCAGACGCTCTAGCTACAATGTCATCCATGTTTAAACTTAATTGGGATAATGAATCTCCCCAAATCACCATTGAACGAATGGATGAACCAACACACTGTCACGAGATTAATACTGAAGAAATAGTGGACCAGCCTTGGTTTCATGAAGTCAAGAGGTATCTCGAGGCTCAAGAATATCCAGAAGGAGCTTCAATCAATGATAAGAATTTCTTAAGGAGATTCTCTGCTAAGTTCTTCCTTAGTAATGGCATCCTATACAAACGCAATCATGACTCCATTCTTCTTTGGTGTGTGGATAATATTGAGGCGGAAAAGATCATGGCTGAATTACATGAAGGTACTTTTGGCACTCACTCCAGTGGGCATACGATGGCGAAGAAAATCCTACGGGCAGGCTATTTCTGGTCTACCATGGAAGTAGGTTGCTATCAACACTCTCGGACCTGTCATAAGTTTCAAATTTATGCTGACAAGGTGCACGTACCTCCGGTTCCTCTGAATGTCTTGACGGCTCCTTGGCCCTTCGCTATGTGGGGAATTGATATGATTGGAGAGATCAAACCAACATCCTCCAATGGACACCGCTTCATCCTAGTGGCCATTGACTATTTTACCAAATGGGTCTAAGCAGCTTCCTTCACTTCCGTTACTAAGAATGTTGTGGCCCGCTTCATCAAGCAAAATCCCATTTGCCGGTACGGTATCCCGGAAAGGATCATCACTGACAATGGTACAAATCTTAACAACATTATGATCACCGCTTTGTGCGAGAAATTCAAGATTCAGCATCACAATTCTTCCCCCTATCAGCCAAAGATGAATGGTGCTATCGAAGCTGCAAATAAAAACATTAAAAATATCATACAAAAGATGACAGTCACATACAAAGACTGGCATGAGATGCTACCATTCTCTCTCCACGGGTACCGTACCATGGCTCGCACGTCAACTGGGGCAACACCCTATTCTTTGGTTTACGACATGGGGGCTGTCTTACCTATTGAGGTTCAGATCCCCTCTCTAAGGATTATGAAGGATGCAGGTTTGAGTGAAGACGATTGGATCCAAACTCGACTTGATCAACTGAACTTAATTGATGAAAAGAGACTTATTGTTGTTTGCCATGGTCAAATGTATCAAAAATAGATGATCAAGACCTTCAACAAAAAAGTCTGACGCCAAGTATATCAAGTTGGGGATCTAGTGATCAAACGTATCATCTTTCAACAAAGTGATCCCAGGGGAAATGGACTCCTACCTATGAAGGACCGTTTGTAAACAAGAACATATTTTCCGATGGGGCGATGATCTTGACCACCATGGATGGTGACGACCTGCCTCATCCTGTGAATGCAGACATAGTCAAAAGATACTACGCATAAGAGACCCGTTAGGTTGACACACCTAGGTAAAAAAAGGGCATCCCGGCGAACCAAAAAGGTTCGGGCAAAAATTAGGGATAAAATAAAAAAATCTGTGCACCCGGCAAGTTGAAAACCCGAAAGGGCGACTTGGGCAAAAAAGGGTTTCCCGGTGGACTGAAAACCCGAAAGGGCGGTCCAGGAAAAAGTTAGGGAATTAAAGCGTATGAGTATGTCCCATCGGATCACTTTACGGACAACCTTTAATTTCCATGGACGAACTCAAAGTTCCTGATCAATTTAATCATCTTTGGACGAAGCAACAAATAGACAAGATGCTCAGAGATACGAAGGCTATAGAAGAATGGGAACCCCATGGGATTATTACACATAGCTATCTTTCTTTGTATAAATTTTTCTTGTTTTAATGGCACCATTCTCTTACTAGAATGATTTCCTCCTTTGTACAAAATATTTATTCAAAGTCAATACAAAGATACCCCTTTGAAAGTGCAAAAAAAAAGACTATTTGTCTTTTCTTTATGATTGTGTTTTGTTTACAAAAACTTCCAATGATTCGTTGATAAACATATGCATTTGAACATAATTATTGTTTACAAATAAACAAAATGAGAAAGACAATTACTGATAGGTTGGAAAGACAGGAAAACGTCTCTAGGCTATTCCATAAGTAATCCCCACGGTATCCCCAGCGGAACAAATTTCAATCTATTATTCCCCGGTAGAAATTGTCAAATTTCTCAGGATTCCCCAAAGCAGATCTTACAAGCAGTACATGGCATTGCCCTCACAACGGAATTTACTTCCCTCAATAAGAGTTTGCCAGTACTTCAAACTTTAAGACATGAGAATTCAACATAGCCTCAGAAGCATTCGAGGATTTATTTTCCTCAATCGCACAGCAATACAGTAAATCAGCTTACATGCGCATACATTACATCTACATATCATAAACATTGATAAATAAAATACATTGCATCATACATTTCATGCAACATAACTTTGTATTTCAGCTAATATTTCACCCTTTTCAGGATAAGATTGACAACTACCATTAACAATATGCAATCATGATACAGTTTGGATACGCTCCAGACACGGATGCCATTCTGATACTCATTCAGATTTCAAGTTCAGATACAGTTCAGATACGCTCCAGTCACGGATGCCATTCTGATACTCATTCAGATTTCAAGTTCAGATACAGTTCGGATATGCTCCAGACACGGGTGTCATTCTGATACTCATTCAGATTTCAAGTTCAGATACAGTTCGGATATGCTCCAGACACGGGTGCCATTCTGATACTCATTCAGATTTCAAGTTCAAATACAGTTTGAATACGCTCCAGACACGGATGCCATTTTGATACTCATTCAGATTTCAAGTTCAGATATAGTTCGGATACGCTCCAGACACGGATGCCATTCTAATACTCATTCAGATTTCAAGTTCAGATATAGTTCGGATACGCTCCAGACACGGATGCCATTCAGATACTCATTCAAAGTTCAAATCCAGATACAGTTCAGATACACTCTAGACACAGACGCCATTCTCATGCTCATTCTTTCAGCTTACAACTTACAGTTCAACAAACACTTTTGGATGGCATCAACAAGCCCATCTCCAACAATATTCTATCACTTCTCCAACTGGAATCCTTAAGCCCATTCCCTCCACTACACATCGTCGAGTGCAAATTTATGGGCACTCTAGTGTCCAGTCATCTTTCACCTTCGGGTCACGAATGGCAAAGCTCGCCAATCTAACTCTTCAGGTTTAAGAAGATTGAACAGGGGCAGCTGTTGTACCCCAAAATTTTCCCTCTCATTTATCAAGATTATTCTCACAAGATCTCTTTGACTCAACACTGGATTAGGGTTTGATCAGCTCAAGACATCTCATCTTACACTGTTGACCCAAAATTAGGGTTTGAGTTTGCACAAAGATTTTTGGACTATCAATGCTTAATATGACTTTCAAACATCATTATGGACCCCTAAGATTGCTCATGGCAAGTTTCAAGCCTTGAACCCTATTTTTGATCAGTCAATTGGACAGTTGACCTAAAAATCAGTTGTGTTGGGGAAAAAGTCAACCACGGCCAATTTACAGTCAAACTTCATAATTTTTTATCAACATCAACATTTTAGAATCATATGTATCATTTGATCAAGTTTGGATTACAATTCCTCAAGAAATTTGATCAAATCATCAAAAGGGCAAAATGGTCAAAATTATGGTTTTGACTGAGGAAGGGCAATTTCTGATTTTTGACCTAGCAAATGACCAATTGATTTGAAGCATGATTTCAAGGGTTCATTTGTATCATCTTGACCTAATTACATGGTTCAAAATATTGCAAAACAATTTCAAAACAAAAAGCAAGTGATCTAGCAAGTAACTAAGAGCCCATGGAAAAACATGGATGAAAAGGGTGCTAACACCTTCCCTTTTCATAATCTACCCCCCGAACTCAAGAAACAATCTCAAAGGTCTTTCCTGTGCTTTTTCAACTTTCCTTTTGGATAAAAGAAAAGTCGGTGGAGACTCTTGCTAATAGCGACATTTGCAATCAATTGCAAAACCTTCAAGTCAGTTCTCCCACCGTATCACACAAGCTTATTAGAAAAAACATTATTTAGATAAAAGGTGGAAAGCTAGCATTGAAAAAGGACAGGCTATGGAAAATATTATTTTATAGTGTCTAAACTCTTACACTTTATTTTATACATTGAGAACTAACCATTGATGCAGGTAAAAACTTATATATCCTCACAACATCTCTCTCTCTCTCTCTCTCTCTCTCTCTCTCTCTCTCTCTCTCTCTCTCTCTCTCTCTCTCTCTCTCTCTCTCTCTCTCTCTCTCTCTCAAGGCTATAAAATAAGATCAAAGACTTGAAGTAGTGATTTTTGCCATCAAGGTAAAAAGTCGTGGATGCTGAAGATGTCAAAGCAGCAATGCTAAACATGCTGAAGACCACTACATAAAAATGAGAGAAAAGAAATAAATAAGAAGAGGAAGGCTACAAGATTCTATACAAACTATCGTCACATACATATATGTAGATCTCAGAAGAAGCAAGAGTTACATTCCATTTATTTAATATTTTTAAATACGTTAATATAAATATGATCCCGCAGATGAATTAGTATTTCTTTTATACTTATATATCATCGTTAACTTGCATATAAAATCCTCCTGTATTTAATGATAAAAAACCATTGAGATGTTGTAGTTATATTTGGAACTGTTGTATGCATGTCTAATAAAGTACATAACTATATATGGACTATAGGTTTTTCCCTGTATACAACTAAATGCAAACATTAATGATGTCGTATAAATGAATGTTAGTGCACTATGTATACTCATACTATTATGCTGACGTCGTGAATAAAATTGCAATTTAATGTGTTGTTGTATTTTCGTGAAAACTTAATTTCATTCTCCAAAAGAATTAATCTTCTGTTGTATTTACATTATGAGTGTAATGATCACAGCTTCTATAAATTATTCAATTCCTTTTACATCTGTAATTTGTACGTCCATGATCATGCTGGTGTATATGAATTGTTAATTTGTATATTTTTTTATAGATATGCAGTTGTCAATCACTGAGTTGAAAAATTTGACAGTCATTGAGATTGATAGTATGTTGTAATCCAATCAAAGAAGTTTGCATGAATTTAAAGATATGTCTTATCTAGATTCGTATGTCACACGACACGTGGGCAATAGACTGATTTATGACAAACATGATTACAATGTCGATATTGGACGAGAAAATTTCCATAATCTATTTACCGCCCTAACATGTAATTGTGCATCTTTGTATTATGATACGGTGACATGAAACTATTTATTTTTGGAATGATAGACTAATAAATGTTTACATTATAATTTATAGATGAACAATGTTCAATCTTTGATAAAATCATGGAAGTTGTCAACAAACTAAGAGGATGGGTGTTTTTTTTACATGGTTATGGGGGGACCGGTAAAACTTTCATATGGAGAAAACTGTCAAGTGCACTTCGTTCAGAGAAAAATTATTTTTACTATTGCTTCAAGTGGCATAGCTTTGTTATTATTGCTAGGTGGCAGAACTGCCCATTCAAAGTTTAAAATATCTGTGCCAACACTTGACAACTCTAATTGCAATATTGACAAAGACACCGAACATTCACAGTTATTTGAAGCAACCGATTTCATAATATGGTATGAAGAACCTATGGCCCATAAGAACTTTTTCGAGGCATTGGATAAGACCTTTAAAGATGTCATGAGAAAAAAGGGTCTTGCGAATATAATTTTTGGTGGGAAAGTTGTTATTTTTGGAGGATATTTCCGACAAATTCTTCCAGTTGTTCCAAGAGCAGGGTATTCTGATATTGTTCATACTTTCATCTGCTCATCTTATGTATGGGACTATTGTCATGTTCTAACACTAACAAAAAATATGAGACTTCAACAGGGAAGAGATAATACAAGTTCTAATGGACTAGCGGAATTCTCTAAGTGGATATTAGATGTTAGAGATGGTAAGATATGTGAACCAAATGATGGATTGGATGATATAGAAATTCCTCAAGAACTATTAATATCCAATTTTGAGGATCCTATAAAAGCTATAGTTGAAAGCACATATCCCAATTGTTGGAAAATTTCCAAAATGTTGCATATTTACAAGGAAAAGAAATTATTGCCTCAACCATTAAAGTTGTGGAAAAAATCAATCATTATATATTGCACATGATACCAGGTAAAATAACATTAATTTTATTCTATATATACATACAACAAATTAGTGGATCACGTTGACTTTACTAATGTATTAATATTTTCATGTTATTGCATTTTTTAGGAGAAGAGAAAGAGTATCTGAGTTTCAATTTAATTGATAGAACTGATACAAGTTATACTAAAGCATATGAAGTTCTAACTCTAGAATTTCTTAGTAAACTAAGAAGATCCGGTCTACCAAATTATAGGATCAAATTGAAGGTTGGTACCCCAATTATGCTAATGAGAAATTTGGACCAAAATGATGGATTGTGCAATGGAACAAGATTAATTATGCCTAAAAAGAACATAGGTAAGTGTGAGCAACCCCTTCATAATTGGTTTTGAATGATTGCAAATATATGTGAAATAATAAATAAATGTTATCTACATGTGTGCATTATAAAAATATAGTATAACATATTTAAAATGAGTTAAAAATGTGTTTTACACATAAAGCATTGTTATGAGTCGACACAACCTGTTTTGCATCAACACGTACTCAAGCAAAGAATCATAAAAATGATTCAGCTTCAGTATGAGTTGAAACATCCATGCTATGCATCGACTCATAACATGTTGATGCCCCTAGAATGCTATCTTCAACAATTATGCATCGATACAAAACCTCATGCATCGACACATAACATATTGATGCCCTTGTAATACAACCTTAAACTTTTATGCATTGATACAAAACTTTATGCATCGACATATGACATGTTGATGTCCCTGGAAAACACTTTTGAATTTGTATGCATTGATACATAACATCATGCATCGACTCATAACACGTTTTGTGTTCAAAAATTAAAAGTTCAATCAGTATGTATCGACACATACGTATTATGCATCGACTCATGTAAAATATTTGGTTTTGTAATATGTTATAATATCTGCTCGCATCGACTCATAACAACATATATCAACTCATCATGTATTTCATAACTAACATGAGTCGACTCATGCTAACATGCATCGACTCATAATTCATTTTTCTGTCTCTAACTGTTTTCTATTACATATATAAGCAAGTGATTTTAGCAGTAAAAGTTCACATATTAGAATTGTGAGCATCAATTGTGAGCAGCAAGAAGCCTGAAAGATACTTCATCTTCATCATCTTCTCAATCATCTTCATTCAACAACAACAACGAAAATCAAACATCTTTGTTCAATTGGATCAAGAGATCAAGAGAAAATGTACAACTGTGCATTCATGGGATCTCAGCTGGGTTGAAGATTGTGAATGGGGCTTCAAGGAAAAACCAATGGGTTTGTCCTTCAAGAACGGACGTGTTCTTGAGGGTTTGTTAGTCATGATCGCACAAGTTGGATTCAGCCGTAGCGAGGGGTTTGGAAATCAGAGGGATTTTTGCAAAAAGGTCGTGGAAGCGGAGGATCGATTGTGGATCTTGCAGGGAATCTTGATACAACTCATATTAAGTGGAGGTTCTTACAAGAAGAAGAAGATCATATGGATTTCTTTCTGTCTGAGTAGTATAACCTTGTATTCAAACATTCAGCAAATTGTTATAAGAGTTCTCAGTTTCAATTTTGAAATTGAGAGGGAGGCGTACCCACACACGAGGACGACAGTGGGGAACTTCCTTACCAAACTGCCTGCATATTGTTCTTTCTTTCTATCCATCTCTTTACATTTTCCATAATGTTGTGATTCAATTGGCTTGTTGAGTTTTCTGTTTAATGATAAAATAGTGGTTCAAATTCTTTGATCAAATCACCATTATTAAATCATCAAACAAGTATATGCCAAGTGTTTGACAAAATTCCTAACAAGTTTTAATTCATTGGAAACACTGCTTTAGTGATAAGTGCATTAAAAACATTAAGTAATCTGTGTTGTATATTCATCCATTTCATCAAATAAAATCCAACAAGTTTTTCACATGTCCGGTTTTTTAGTAGTCGGTTCAAAATAGACGGAAGTTGATTCGGGACATTAATTTTCCACTGCTTTCAACAAACATTGATAAAAGATTTTAAATTCTTGAAGAATTAGGAGGTGATCTATTCACCCCCCCCCCCCCTCTCGATCACTTGGCACACCGTCTAACAAGTGGTATCAGAGCACCGGTTAGATGGTGATTTGTGTCTACTAGTAACGCTATGGCCTTTGAACCAAAGGGGGACGTATAATAGAGCTCATGTTTTCAATGGTGAAA
Organism: Vicia faba; assembly: GCA_948472305.1. Lineage (NCBI taxonomy): Eukaryota > Viridiplantae > Streptophyta > Magnoliopsida > Fabales > Fabaceae > Vicia > Vicia faba. The sequence goes on along the minus strand of OX451738.1, from coordinate 67,713,244 downwards.
ACTATGGCTGCTGGAAAGACTGCATGCGAGTACACATAAATTCCATTGACATGAATGTATGGACTTCCATTCAGAATGGTCCCTTTCAAATTACCATGAGAAATGATGCAGGTGCAATAGTACCTAAACCTGAGGATCAATGGAATGAAATAGATGAAAAGAAGTGGTCATGCGATTGGAGAGGCAGAAATATGATAATCTCAGCACTTGGTGTTGACGAGTATTATAGGGTGTCTCATTGCACGCCCGCTAAAGAAATGTGGGATGCTTTAGAAATTTCTCATGAGGGAACTACTGAAGTTAAACAGTCCTGCATCAACACACTCAATCAAGAGTTCGAGCTCTTTCGCATGAAACAAGGAGAATCTATCTCCGACGTGCAAAAGAGATTCGTTCATCTTGTGAGCCGTTTAAATGCACTTGGAAAACCTGTTTCAAATGAAATTGCCACTAATAAAATTTTGATATGTCTTAGCAGGGAATGGAAACCTAAAGTAACATCTATCGAGGAAGCCAATGATCTCACTACGCTTACCGTTACAACTTTGTTTGGCAAGCTGGAAGAACATCAACAAGAATTGCAAAGTCTTTAAGAATATGAAAACAAGAGTAAGAAGGAGAAGAATAAAGACAGGGAGGGTGAGAAGAAGTCAATAGCTCTAATGGCTTCTAGATCTAAGTCCTCAAACAAAGAGCAAGATGATAATGACTCAACTAGCGATGAAAATTATGATGGTGAAGAAATAGGACTTTTTGTTTGGAGATACAATAGGTTTATTCGAAATAATGGAATCAAGCACTCCAATAAGAATCTCATAAGCTTTCGAAAATAATCCAAAGAGCCAAGGCAAGAAGAAAATGGAAAGCAAAGAAGTAAAGAACCTTGCTACAATTATGGTAAAGTTGGACATTACAAACTGGACTATCCAAGGATGAAAAAGGACAAAGGAAAAGCTCCACCAAATAAGTTCAACAAACAAATAAGAGCGTACATTTCATGGGAAAGCAATAGTGATTTATCAAACAATGACAGTTCAAGTGATAGTGATGAGACTGCAAATTTATGTCTCATGGCACACACCAAAAATCAGTCCTACTACAAGAAAGACAACCATGACAAGCAAGTAAGACAAACATATCCTAACAACTTTTATTCTACGTCTTTTTCTGAACTAAACATAGCTTTTGAAAAACTGCAATACAAAGTTGAAGATGCTTTTAAGAGATTATCCTCCGATAAACAAATATTTTCATTTTTGGAGAGTAAAGTCTATAAAGTTGAAAAAGACTTAAAATGTCTAAAAGCTAGTATTGCAGAAAGTTCAAAGGATAAGGATGTTAGAGGATGTATTCCTAGAAGGGAATGTGAAGTTTGTCATATTTGGAAACAAGAGGTTAGAACTCTTAATGCCAAATTGGAAAAATCTTTATAGCCCAAAGTTACTTTTGTCGTCGATCCTAGAGTTTTTAAGAAAACGGGAATCCACCAAATGCAAAATATTCTTTTGTTGAAAAGATACCAAAGAATTCAATTAGCAGAAGTAAGAAAATACATCATCATCATGGTTTGTGTCATTATTATTGTCATTTTGGTCATACCATTGAAAAATGTAAGTTTAGGAGATTTCTTGTTCCTAAAGGCATTTACCGTTGGAGGCCTAAAGGTAACCATGTTACCACTTACCCACATGGACCCAATAAAAATTGGGTACCTACCTCTCTCTTTTGATATTACAGGAAAAGTGTCTTACATTCGTGGATAGAAGATGGTTTCTAGATAGCGGGTGTTCAAGGCACATGACAGGTGACATATCGCTCTTCATTGACTTCAAAGCAAAGAAGAGGGGATTTGTTACTTATGGAGATAATAACAAAGGAGCTGTACTCGGTAAAGGTAGTGTGGGTAATCCCTCTATACTACTATTTCTGATGTCTATTTAGTAGAGGGGCTTAAACATAATTTATTAAGTATTAGTCAATTGTGTGACAAGGGTTATAAAGTTACTTTCACAAACACTTGCTGCATAATTGAAAATACTGAACAAGATATTGTGTTTAAGGGTATTAGAGTAAACAACATCTATATGCTTGACCTTTTTTATGTATCATTAACAAGCACTAAGTGTCTAGTCACCTTAAATGATGATTCTTGGCTTTGGCATAGACGTCTAGCGCATGTTAACTTTGATTTGTTTAATAAGGTTGTATCCAAGGATCTAGTAGTAGGTCTTCTAAAGATAAAATTTACAAAGGATCACCTATGTGATGCATGCCAAATGGGAAAGCAAACAAGGGTTTCTTTCAAATCTAAAAATGTGATTTCCACTTCACGACCCCTTGAGCTTCTCCATATGGACTTCTTTGGACCTTCTAGAAAAAAAAGTCTAGGAGGAAATTAATATGATTTTGTGATCGTTGACGACTACTCTAGATTTACTTGGACTATATTCCTTCATAGCAAAGATGAAACCTTTTCTACTTTTAAGAGTTTTGCAAAACTGTCTCAAAACATAATGGAATTAAAAATAATTACAATTTGAAGCGATCATGGAGGTGAATTTCAAAACCATCTCTTTGATAAGTATTGTGAAAAGCATGGTATTGAGCATAACTTTTCAACACCTCGAACTCCATAGCAGAATGGAGTTGTGGAGCGCAAAAATTGCGTTTTAGAGGAGTTGACGAGAACAATGCTCAATGAAGGTGGATTACCAAAATATTTTTGGGCTGATGCAATTAGCACAACTTGTTATGTTTTAAACAGAATATTAATCCGTTCCATTTTGTATAAAACACCTTATGAACTTTTAAAAGTAAGAAAGCCAAACTTGCCATATCTTCATGTATTCGGTTGCAAATGTTTTGTTTTGAATAATGGAAAAGAAAATCTTGGAAAATTCGATGCAAAAGCAGATGAAGGTATCTTTCTTGGATACTCACAATCAAGTAAAGCATATAGGGTATATAATAAGCGTTTACTTACTGTTGATGAGTCAGTCCATGTCTCTTTTGATGAATCTTATCTGAAACATGTCAGAAAAGGTATTTCTCTTGGTGCATGTGTATCTACTGGAGACATACTCAAAGAAACTGTTGAGGAAATTGATCTGTCCAAAACAATTGACAATGAGGAGGAAAAAGATACAAGCCATACAAAAGATGAGGAAGAAGAGCCAACGTAAGTAAATGATCTTCCACCAGCTTGGAAGTCCTCTAAAGACCATCTCATTGACAACATATTGGGAGATATCTCAAAAGGTGTGATGACTCTCTCTAAGATAAGTAATTTTTGTTATCACTTTGCTTTTGTTTCACAAGTAGAACCTAAAAATGCCAAAGAGGCCTTGATTGATGAATTTTGGCTAATGACCATGCAATAAGAACTCACTTAGTTTAAAAGAATTGACATTTAGGAACTTGTCCCTCGTCCGCGAGACCATCATATCATAGGCACCAAGTGGATTTTTAGAAATAAACTTGATGAAAACAGAGTGATAACCCGCAATAAAGCACGCTTAGTAGCACAAGGGTATAACCAAGAGGAGGGCATTAATTATGAGGAGACTTATTCTCCGGTTGCTCGCCTTGAGGCTATACGTCTCTTGCTCGCTTATGCGTGTGCAAAAATTTTTAAGCTTTATCAAATGGACGTAAAGAGTGCTTTTTTAAACGGAGTCACAAATGAAGAGGTGTATGTATCACAACCTCCTGGTTTTGAAAATAATGAATATCCAGATTATGTTTTGAAAATAATGAATATCCAGATTATGTTTTCAAATTAAAACGAGCGTTATACGGTCTTAAGCAAGCCCTTCGAGTTTGGTATGAAAGACTTAGTAAATTTCTAGTTGATCATGGATATTCAAGAGGTAAAGTGGATACCACTCTTTTCATAAAACATAAAGGAAAGCACATCCTTTTAGTTCAAATATATGTAGATGATATTATTTTTGGTTCGACTAACCTACATTTGGTCAAAGAATTTTCTAAGGTTATGCAAGGTGAATTTGAAATGAGTCTTATGGGGGAGCTAAATTACTTCCTCGGTCTTCAAACAAAGCAGCTCAATGAAGGCACAATTGTATGTCAAACAAAATAATGCAAAGAGTTGCTTAAACGATTTGGAATGGACAACTCAAAATAAATTGACACCCCTATGCCTACCAACGGGAATTTAGATAAGGATGAACATGGTAAGAGTGTTGATGTCAATAAATATAGAGGTATGATTGGATCCCTTTTGTATCTTACGACATCTAGGCCTGACATCATGTTTAGTGTTTGCATGTGTGCACGATATCAATCGGATCCTAAGGAATCCCACTTGAAAGTTGTCAAGCGTATACTTAGGTATCTCAATAGTACATCTAAGTATGGGCTATGGTATTCCAAGGGAAGCGATTGCAGTTTAGTAGGTTACCCTGATTCTGATTTGGATGGCTGCAAATCAGATAGGAAAAGCACTAGTGGAACATGTCATTTGTTTTCAAACTCTCTAGTGAGTTGGCATAGCAAAAAGCAGGTTTCTGTTGCTTTGTCAACTCCTGAGGCTGAATACGTTGCAGCCAGTAGTTGTTGTGCTCAGATCTTATGGCTGAAGCAACAATTACAAGACTACGATATTCAATTAAAATGTATTCCAATAAAATGTGACAACACAAGTGCTATAAATCTTACTAAGAATCCTGTCTTACACTCACGCACTAAACACATAAAGATTAGGAATCACTTTCTTCGCGATCATGTTGAAAAGGAGGATGTTACGTTTGAGCATGTTGATACTAAAAATCAACTTGCTGACATTTTTACAATACCACTAGCAACGAAACCTTTCTTCAACATTCATTGTGAGCTAGGGATTTTAGATCTCTCTTACTTGATGTCTTAATCATACATGTACTTAAAATATATCTATGTCTCACCATACTATTGAGATGTGTTTTTAGCTTTCGTACGTGTGTCTTAACATCTCATCAAATGAGGCAATATCTTTCCCATCTACTTTCTCTGTAATAATTCTTGATTACTTATAAATTGACCTTAATTGTTCTATTAATAATGTCTATATATATATATATATATATATATATATATATATATATATATATATATATATATATATATATATATATATATATATATATATATATATATATATATATATATATATATATATATATATATATATATATATATATATATATATATATATATATATATATTGTGATCGGTGGATCTGGAACTGACTGTTTTAAAGCTGGTTCGCGAAATGTCGCGGTAAGCAAGAGTCGCCACCGTCTTTTATTTTCTCCAAATGGAAAGGACAAAAGCACAGAAAAATTCCTTTAAAGAGATTGCTCTCGGTTCGGGAGGTAGGTTATAGAAAGGGAAGGTGTTAGCACCCTTTCTATCCATGGTTATCCATGGGCTCTTAGGTACTTGCTCAATGTGTTTTCAAAAATGTTTGCTTGCTTTTCAATGTGGGTTTCAAAAATATTCTTTGAAAAATTTCAGTTCAACTCGTACGTCAGAGTGTTTGAAAAGTTCGTTTTGAACGTTTTTTGAAAGTGTTGGTGTGAAAAGAGTTTTTGTTTTGTTTGAAATTAGAGCAAGTATCCTTGAGAACCTACCTACCCTAAGGAATTCGTCTGTGTAAGTGTCCTTAAAAGTAGTGCCATCCCACCATTGAGAGGTAGGTAGCACCACCGTCGGAGGTGTTCGGGTCAATTCGAGTTTGTAGGGACATGGTGATCACCGGAGCAACAGTAGGACACCTTAGAAGCTACCCTTATGCCATTGATCCTTTATTTTCCGAGGCAACCGTTTCGAGGCAACTGGATCATGTCATGGACATAAGGACTTACTAAAACGTCCTATACTCGACGACCACCTTTCGAAAGGCAACAGTGAGGCGTACCCTAGGGGTGGTGTGTGCGAATTGTGTGTCATTTTCAGTTTATTGTTTGTCTTGTCATGCATTGGTGATCTAACGATTCGATTTTATTTTTGGGCATTCATTTAAACTGGATTTGTATTCTTTGACCGGATTTGTCTCTTATGACGGGATTTGTCTTTTCTGACGGTGTTTTGTCTATTTTGACATAGCTGATCATTCAACTGTATCCTTCCTGAAAGGTAAAGGTCAGTTATATGCAGTACGTGATATGAATCAAGCAACGGCATAAATGCAATTGTATGACATGATGCGTACATGCATGTGTCATGATGTACGAAAATGTGATGTTTATGAATGTATGCTTTCGTCTAGGAAAATAAATCCTTGACGGGTGCCGGGAAGTCACTCCTGGGCTGATGTTGGAGAATGAGCTTTTGCTTCCGCTAGGGATGATAAGACTTTACTGAGGACGGTCTTTTCCGTGGCTATTGGCTGAGGATAACCCAGTTATATCTTATTAAGGAAATAACTCTTTGAATAAAGCCGGACGACGCGTTCGTGTTCTGCGGGGAGTGAAAATATCTGGGTCGCATTCTTTAGCCAAACCTATGATGGACAGAGCAACCGGATTTTTTAGACAACTCCTTATTGCCCCAGTTTCAGTGGGAGGAGGCACTTGTGGGAGTACTTGACGAGTCTTCTGGTAGGCAGGTGCCGAGATGCTGGGACATACTCGTACGCTTTGATCCCTAACTTTTGCCTGGACCGCCTTTTCGGGTTTTCAGTCCACCGGGATACCCATTTTTGCCCAAGCCGCCTTTTCAGGTTTTCGACTTGCCGGGTGTACAGATTTTTTCATTTCATCCCTTATTTTTGCCCGAACCCTTTTGGTTCGCCGGGAATCCCTTATTTTTGCCTAGGTGTGTCAACCTAGCGGGTCTTTGATTTTGCGTAGTATTCTTTCGACTATGTCCATATTTCTCAGAATGTGGGGAGTTGCCCCTGTTGGAAATACTTTGTCATGCCCCAGATAATGGGCAATGCTCCTACTGTGCCTCTTGATTGGAGGTACTTCTGTTCACAAGATATTCATCGTGCGAATTTCCCTGCTGTTCAGACAAAAATTCATATGCAAACAAAGTTATTTTAAGAATGCAAAAGTCTATGTCTGTCTTGAATATTTTAAAAATGCATTTTGTTGTAATACAATACGGTGTCAACTCAAGATTTTACAGCAAACCTTCAGGAGTCAGGATACCTTCGTAACAGTATGCTTTCGAACTAACCCATGCTTCAGCTAGGACTTTTAAGGGTTATATCGTGGCCTGGTTCACGGTTTAAGAAACAAAGGATAAAGGCCCAAATTATTTGTACCCACCCGCTCTTTCGTGATGTTCTCCAACCCTAAACTCAGTTGATCATACGTTAGACCTGGTTTGAGTCTTTGCTCTGATTTTCCGGTGATGGTCCAAACATTGATGATTTATTCTGACTAGGCAGTCATTTTTTTGTTGAGGGTTTGTGAGACCTCTTTCTTGATTTTTGTTATCCCTTTCTTTTTTTGCCTGAACTGTTTCCTTTTTGGAATTACAGTCAGCGGGATGCCCCAGTTTCGTAAGTCTCTTTTCATAGGTTTTGACTTCTTGGGCTTTTCGTTTATGATTTTTTTTTTTTTGATAATGACTGCCTGTCCTTATGATTGTTCGGAACCATCACTGTCTTTTGCTTTTGAAAAAACTCATTTGGTGCCATTCATTGTGCACTTGGATCAACTGAGAGAACTACCCTGCCCCAGGTTATGATTAAGGGTTTTGATTTTCGAAAATAAAACTCCTACTTCTTTGGCTCTGATGGGTTGGCGAGGGATTATCATCCTTATAACTCCAGTGTTTAGGGGTTGAAACAATGCCTATACCTCATCAGCGGGGTCTGTTCAAAAGCATACTGTAAATCGTGGTATCGTTTTCGTCATCCTCCCCCAAGAGGCTTAGAATTATTAGTTGAACGTTGATCATCAGAAGAAAAAAAAAATATGAAAACAATTTGCACATAGTGAATATGAAATAATTACTTCAAAACAGACATGTGTAACGCATTAATGAAATAACCAAGTTTGACATGAAATAAAATGTTTGAAAGAAAATTACAACTTGAATATTTGAATGAACAAAAACTAATCCTAGCCATGTCTTGGCAAGGGAGCAGTGATCATATTGGGAGCCTCTGGAGAGTCGAGCTGGACTTCCTTTGCGTCAATCAGATCTTGAACCCTGTTTCTCAAAGTCCAACAGTCATCTGTAGCATGCCCCGGGCTGTCGGAATGATAGGCGCAGCGAGCATTGGGATTGTACCTCGAGGGTGTCCTGTTAGGATTCTTTGGAGGGTCCATGAGGGTTACCAACTTGGTTTCCAACAACTGTGGCAATATTTGTGACAAGGTCATGCCGAGGGGAGTAAATTGCCTCTTAGGTCTCTCTTCCCTTTGTTGATGGTGACGCTGAGGAGCACCGGCCGGTTTTGCGATAGCTAATGCGTTGACAGCACTAGATTCCCTCCTGGATGGTTTCTTTTCAGTGTTCGAGGAGTCACCATTCTGTATTTTCCCTGACTTGATGCCCGCTTCGATTCTTTCTCCGGTCAAGATTAGATCTGTAAACCCAGCAGCAGAATTCCCAATCAAGTGGTTGAAGAATGGACCAGACAGGGTCCCCAAGAACGTGTCTACCAACTCCCGATCAGTCAACGGTGGCTGCACTCTGCCAGCTAGGTCTCTCCACCTCTGAGCGTACTCTTTAAAACCTTCACTTGCACCTAACGACATACCCTGAAGTTGGGTACGTGTGGGGGCAAGGTCGGCATTATATTGATACTGCTTATAAAAAGCAGTGGCCAGATCCTCCCAGTTACGAATGCTGATTCCATCCAGCTGATAGAACCAATCGAGGTGAGTCCCTGAAAGACTCTCCTGGAAGAAATGGATCCAAAGGTTCTTGTCTGCTGTGTAAGGCTGGATCTTCCTTACATAAGAACGGAGGTGCATCTTGGGACAGGAAGCCCCGTCATACTTCACAAAGGCAGGTGCCTTGAACTTGTGTGGAATCACCACCCCAGTAGATAACCCCAAGTCTCCGAAATCCAGTCCAGGCACTTGCTGAATCTCCATAGCCTTTAATCTGTCTTCCAGCTGTTTGTACCGGTCCTCAGCAGGAGGGTACTGTTCGTCGTTGAAGTCTGTTTCAGTATCAGAGCCCACGGGAGTAGGGACCTCCCTTTCTTGGTGACTACCTTCCGTCACAGATGGAGGAGTCCTTTCAGCTTCAACCAAAGTGTTCCCGAGTCTGCGCCCAGTGTTAAATAGCACAGTCCTCCTCTTCTTCTTAGTCTTCTTCAGCAGCATGGTCTTCAACTCCTGTTGACCCTGAGCCAAGCCCTTAATCAGCTCCTGAAATTGGGCGTTCTGCGCCTGAAATTGGGCGTTCTGCGCCTGAAGAGCCTTGATAGATGCCTCGGTTGATGATTCAGGGTTCATAGTGCTGAAATAAACAGCGAAGAACAGTAAGCAACCTGTCAAGGGGATACCTGTAATGCAACGAGATGTATGACATGCATGCAATGATTTTAAGAATCTCGTGGGGTAAACAAAAAAATAGTTAGCATTGGAAACTGGTGGCTTGATTGAAGGTACTTCATATTGTTGAGAGTCCTTCTCCAAGGGTCAAAAGCTCACCATATCAAGTGGGTCATAGCCCCTGACAACCTGGTCTAGAGGAAAATAAATCCTCTTTGCCCCTTGCTGGGACAGTTGATTCGTCCTGACCTGCGTCACAAGCCCTTGAGATCCTTGAAATGGGTTAGGATGTATGCAATGGTATGATGTCATGGTATGCATGGGGTGATGTCAGTAACCCTATTATGAGTCCTAATTAAGGACTGAAACAAACCTGCAAGAAACAAGTGTTAGATCACAAGCATGCAGATAGTCAAGTACTAAGGCACACAAGTCACACAAGAGAGAGCCCTTAGGTTTAGGCCAGCATGGGGTCTGGGTAGTACCCTCTTGAAGTTGGTGGGTTCAACCTGTCCTAATCAAAGTAACCGGGTTCTAAGGTTCCCAATATCACGGGATTGCTTTCATTGTTCATCGTTTCGATTTAGCCACTGAACTGGCGACCGAAATATTCCAGGAAAGCAACCCTCAATTGAATGTAGTATCGAGTATCAACCAACCTCGGACTGCACCAAAGTCAGTTATCTCACTACCCTAAAGAGGCCAAGATGGTTCAATTAAGGTTCCTAAGGTCTGTTGATGCTTCATGACACCACATGGAGGCCCCGTACTCTCCTTGACTGACTCAAGGGTTACCGGTACACACCAAAGTGCCACATCAACGTAGCAGACTGCTTCAACCATGTCGGTATACCCCGCACAGTTCCCTCACAGCCTTGTTGCTACTTTCTAAAAAAGGTATCCCCCAGATCCGGGTTAGGATCTATAGAACTCCCAAGACAGTACCCACAATTTAAAAGCAAACAATTCAGACAATTGAAAACACAAGTGATCTTAGTCCTAAGGTACACCTCACTTTAAGTTTGTTCCCCAGCAGAGTCGCCAGTTCTGTGATCGGTGGATCTGGAACTGACTGTTTTAAAGCTGGTTCGCGAAATGTCGCGGAAGCAAGAGTCGCCACCGTCTTTTATTTTCTCCAATTGGAAAGGACAAAAGCACAGAAAAATTCCTTTAAAGAGATTGCTCTCGGTTCGGGAGGTAGGTTATAGAAAGGGAAGGTGTTAGCACCCTTTCTATCCATGGTTATCCATGGGCTCTTAGGTACTTGCTCAATGTGTTTTCAAAAATGTTTGCTTGCTTTTCAATGTGGGTTTCAAAAATATTCTTTGAAAAGTTTCAGTTCAACTCGTACGTCAGAGTGTTTGAAAAGTTTGTTTTGAAAGTTTTTGAAAGTGTGTTGGTGTGAAAAGAGTTTTTGTTTTGTTTGAAATTAGAGCAAGTACCCTTGAGAACCTACCTACCCTAAGGAATTCGTCTGTGTAAATGTCCTTTGAAGTAGTGCCATCCCACCATTGAGAGGTAGGTAGCACCACCGTTGGAGGTGTTCGGGTCAATTCGAGTTTTAGGGACGTGGTGATCACCAGAGCAATGGGAAGACACCTTAGAAGCTACCCTTATGCCATTGATCTTTTATTCCGAGGCAACTTTGTTTTAGGCAACTAGATCAATGGACACAAGGACTTACTAAAATATCCTCTACTCGATGATCACCTTTCGAAAGGCAACAGTGAGGCGTACCCTAGGGGTGGTGTGTGCGAATTGTGTGCCATTTCCAGTTTATTGTTTGTCTTGTCATGCATTGGTGATCTAACGATTCGATTTTATTTTTGGGCATTCATTCTTTCATGTTATTGTTTAACAGTTAAAAGTGCGGGAATTTAAAGTGCGGAAAAGATAAAAGTCCTACGCTATTACAAAGGCGAGGGTCTACAACGCCAAATTAATCCAGACCCGTTTTAAAATAAATTGCAGAAAAGAAATGTCTAATAGCTATTACACGGCTTTGGTACATATACATAATTATTTACAAAAGAAATAAATGAAACGCGCGAAAAAAAGAAAATAATCAAATGCGAGGGCGTTGAACCCTTTAAAAGAATTAAAATAATTAAGTTATCTAAAATTAAAATTAAATGAAAAATGGTATTTTTGTGTTTTTTAGATTTAAAAGAAAAAAAAAAAGAAAAGTTAATTAAAATTAAAATCCTAGTTCTAATGTCTTTTAAGTTTATTATGAAAATATTGACTTTTAACCTAATTTAATTCTAAATTAATTTATGTGCATTAAATAAATAAATAATATTATTATTAAAAAAAAAGAAAATAAAAAGTTATTAAACCTAAACTCTATTTTTTTGGATTTTAGTTATTAAAAGAATTAAAATCTAACCTAAAATGCAACCCTAGTTTACTTATGAAAAACACTAATACTATGGCAAAAAACAAGGAAAGTTAAAAGGAAAAAGTCATTAACCTAATTCTGTGTTTTTGTTTTTGATTTTTATTAAAAGGAATTAAAGTTGAAAACTTAATTAAAACTAAACATTTTACATGTTATTATTTATACAAAAAAAAACAATATTTAAAATAAAATAATTATTAAAATTTTTGACTTTTCTGATTTTTTTTGAATGTTTTTTATATTTTATAGTAAAAATAAACTAATTATGTTGAAACAATAAAATAAATAAAATAGCAAAAATAAAGGTAAGAAGAAAAATATAAAACATGCAAACCAGGGGGGGGTAACCCCAATTTGGAGGGTCCAGGCCTGGAATTTGGCCCATTAGACTTTGAAGTCCATTGACCTTTTGGCTTGTGTATCAGTGCATTGACTTTTGTTCATGGTGCACCTTGACTCTGAGCCCTTGGATGATCATCTGGGACACGTGTATGTCTTGAGGACGGAGGCATATGGTGTACCTGGAAGTTAGTAAAGCATAGAATTTTGTTTTGAAAAATAATGTGGAAATTGGCCAGACCTGGGACTTGAACCCAGGTCATGAGAGTCATACGTACGCTTCCTTGTCCACTGAGCCAGTTGTGTTTCAATTAACATATAATATAATAAAAATAATATAAAAGAAAAGTGGCACAACTCTTGGAACGCGCGCGAATTTTTAAACCTCCCAATCCCTGCATGCCACCACATCATCATCTTCGTTCTTCTTTTTTTTCTGAAACACAAAAAGCAATAAGCAACGGTTTTAACCCGTTGCTATAGAAGGCATGTTAGAAAATAGCGATTAGGATCCTGTTGGACATAAATTGTTCGCGAGGCATGTTTCTTGTTCGTTGGAGCACGCTGATTGCAATGGTAGTGATCTTGAGGCTTGATTTTACTCTGTTCTAAAAGCCCTAATTCAAAAAGCTGGAAACCCTAAAAACCAAACATGGTAACTTGGCCAAAAGTGCACGAAAATTCAATTAACAGTTATGGTTAGCTTAGAAACTTCACATGGAACAAGAATATACAATTGAAATGCAATGAAGATGCTTAAAATGGAGAGTACGATTTCAAAAAATTTGCTGTACAGTTTGGGTTGTAGCAACTGTTTCTTCGCGTTTTGATTGAAGTTAGGGGTTGGGACGTGTTCAGTGATTGTCCAGGATGCTAATGGGAAAAGAATTAAGGCTTCAAAGATTGTCTAGCACTCATTTCAGATTTGTGTTTTAAGGAGAAATTTTTATATTCAAAAGCTTGTTTGGGCGCAGCCTCTTATGTCCTCAGCCTAGGGTTTGACTTAGTGATTATGCTGGAGTGGAATTGGCTTGCTAACTCACCTTAATTCAAGCTTGTGAGAGAATTGGTCTTAGGGTTTCTTCCATTAACCAAGTTTCCTTCTTTTTAGCCAAAACCTAGACTTAGTGTGCAAATGAACCCTAGCCTGATTTCTTGAGTTGGTTCATGATACATAGAAATTGTCCAAGTTCACATGACACTATTCCATTGGTTTTTGAATTTTATTTGAATTTTCAAAGATTAAAAATGAATTAAATCATCAAAAATTAAATAAAATAAAAAAATCAATATTTGGTCTTGAAATTAACCATGGGACACGTGTGTGGCATGACAAGGATGAACCAAGTGGAAAAAATGGGGCCCTTTTGTCAAAAATTGGATTTTCAATGATAGTTGACTTTTGCCATTTCACAAAAATTTCCCAACTTCTACAAGGCACAACTTGCTCAATTTTTAAGCTTTTCACATGTTCTTGGACATTTTGGAAAGGTCTTTGAGTCCTTTAACCAATGCCTTTGGTCCCATGTCATTTTGATTTACCAATCTCAAGTTATGGCCTTTGACTTAAAGTCCCTTTTTGTTGACTTTTGAAAATGACCTATAATGTTGAAATTGATAACTTTTTGTGAGAGCATTTCTTGGACTTGAAGTATGAAGATGAGTTGTAGGAAATGTCTTTCTATTCAAAATGAGCTTTGGATGGAATTTTTCTGATAATCCATGTGAAAGTTATGCCCTGGTCAATTTCAGTTGACTTTTTCAGCTGTCCAAATATAGCAACTTTTGCATCTTTGATGATTTCTGAGCCATATTTTGAGAATCATGATCAAGCATTGATCAAATGATGTTTGTGGCTTCAAAATGATATGTTGACCAAGAATTTGAACTTTTGACTGTCAAATGACCATTTTGCCCCTACACTTGACTGTAGTGCAATTTAGGGTTTTGACTGTACAATCTTGAGCTGAATGCCTTGAAACTTGATATGAGGATGCTTGACCATGTTTGTAAGCATATGAGACTTGATTGAGCCTTTGAAAACTTCCTTTTCTTGATCAACACACAAACCCTAGTTTTGACTGTATGGAGGCCTTTGCATTGTGCAATTCTTGGGGAATTTTGTAGCTTGGCTTGGCAGTTTATTGGAGAATATGGGAGGGCAAATTTTGGGGTACAACATATATATATATATATATATATATATATATATATATATATATATATATATATATATATATATATATATATATATATATATATATATATATATATATATATATATATATATATATATATATATATATATATATATTTCTTTTACAAAAGTTGTTTGAACTTGACATATGCAAATTGCATTACATCATTATGTATGCATAATACTCTTTAGATAATTAATTTTTCATAATCATATAAGTGAAAATGAGTGTCATATTCAACTGTTCACAGAAACTTGTAAGAAACTGCATTTCTATTAAAATTTACTGTAATGAGTCAGCTCATACAGTTATGAGTCGACCGATACTGAAGAAAAATACAAAAATAGAATTCAAAGTTGTTTTCCGATCGACACATTAAGGTTTGTGTCGACACGTGTTACTTTCGGTCGACACATGCGATTCTTGTGTCGATGTGAAATATTAAAAACATTTCTTCAATACAGGATGTGTCGACACATACGTGTTTCGTGTCGACACATAAGGATAATAAATGCCTTTTATTTGAGTTGGGCTAACCCATCTACCCAATTTTATGTTTTAAACTCTTTCCAAATATCTCATTTATTACATACATCGTCTAACCCTAGTCATCATTTTCCACTCTCATCATTCACTTCATCTTCCAAAACCCTCATCTCCAAATTCTTGACTACCCTTCTCCAACAAAGAGAATGCCTCCAAAGACAAAAGGCAAGGGAAAACTTGGTGCAGGACCATCTGGATCTACCACAGATATCCCTCAAGCATTTTGTCTATCATGCATCCTGCTATTACTGAAGAATTTTAGCAATCGTTCAAAACGAGGTTAGTTATGAAGTCTCATGTCTTCAACAAGGCTGAGGTTTTGTCCCTTCATATCACATATGTATTTGATATTTTAGATGCTCAACAATTAGAGTCCTTTCTAAATGTTAGAGAAGATTATCATGAAGACTTTATAAGAGCCTTCTATGTTGGTCTAGAAACGAATAAAGGCTGGTGTTCTAAGGTTAAAATTGGAACAAGAAGATATGTATTTGAAGCAATTGGCTGGAAAACTGTTTTTGGCATTCCATTTGGAATGTCAATAATGAAGAGCTATCATGACCAAAGCTTTGATACTGACTATAACGAGGAAGCTTTCATAGCCTCAATTTTGAAACTTGATAGACCTCTAGGTGAGTTTGAGCCCATAACCACTGGTACAATCAAAAGCATTCCTAGAATGTTTCACTGGATAATTTCACATATACTGCGTCCTAGATCCGATGGCCACTCTAGGCTAGACAGGTCATATATTCATCTTTTGCATATTCTGCTAGATAGGGTACCCCTAAACTGGCCAAACTACTTCGTCAAATGCATGTTTCTTATACGTAATAGTCAGAAGAATACAGCCCTGGGATATACTGCACAAATAATGAGAATTATCAAGTTTTAGAATCTTGTTATTCCTCTTGTCCCTCTTATCTCCCCTACTGCTTCCCAAGAGTTCAATAAGGCAATTCTATCTCATATGGGATACAGATGGGATAAAAAACGTCAGTGTGTTTATTTTAAGGAGAAAGGGTCCAATATACGGGTATATAATTTTGATATACCCTCTGAACAAATTTATGAGGATGAGGATCCTGTTGATGCAGACATGCCAGATATAAATGAGGATGCCTAACCTGAGGCAAATCAGGCTGTAACTGGTTGGGGTGAGTGGGTGCCAAATCGGTGGTCTCCAACAAACTATCAATTTGATCAAACTTCACCACCTCATGCTGCTGCCACTACTGCTGCAGGCTCTTCCTCTGAAGCTTCTGCTTATCTCACTGCCATGTTTCAACAAATTGAGGTTGCCAATGAATCTCGACATGAAGAAGCGAGACGTTGGCATAACCAGCAGAGTGAATGGCACAAGGAGCATGAACAATGGCATGATGAGCATACGCGAATGTACCAAAACCAGCATTCGTGGCACTTGGATTTGGTCAAATGGCACCAAGTATTCTACAATGAAATGACTAGCTTTATGGATGACTGTCGTGATAATCCTGGAATCGTGGAAAATTTCATAAACGTCAATATCCAAAACAGATTTCGACGATATCAATTCATGACCCAGAACCCTGACATCAATCCACCTCCTCCGCCTCCTCCACCCTACAACTATGATGAATCTTGTGATGGGCACAATCCTTAACATTTATCTTTATGTCATACATATCATACCATTTGTCTTTATGCCTTTTATCTGATGTTTGTATTAATGTTCCCTTCAAACAATTTACTTTGCTTATGTAAACTGAATATTATCTGCATTAATTACTTTCACCCTAATTACTTCCTGTTTACTCAATTATTTACTCAGTTATTACCATGATTATGCCAAGACTCATTCTCTGTGAATGACATTGGTTCCTCTTTTGATTACAATGATTGCTGAGATTGCATCTCAATTTTCTTGTGTGTTGAGATTGCTGAAAATATTTCTTATTCTCTTTTTGATGTTGTCAAAGGGGGAGAAGAAGATGGTGTTAGTGTTAGAAAAGAATTCTTAAGATGCACAAACTTGGGGGGAGCAAGCTTATTCATCCATACTATATCATCGCACATCATTAAATATTTGCCATCATCAAAAAGGGGGAGTTTGTGAGCAACCCCTTCATAATTGGTTTTGAATGATTGCAAATATATGTGAAATAATCAATAAATGTTATCTACATGTGTGCATTATAAAAATATAGTATAACATGTTTAAAATGAGTTAAAAATGTATTTTACACATAAAGCATTGTTATGAGTCGACACAACCTGTTTTGCATCGACACATACTCAAGCAAAGAATCATAAAAACGATTCAGCTTCAGTATGAGTCGACACATCCATGCTATGCATCGACTCATAACATGTTGATTCCCTTGGAATTCTATCTTTAACTATTATGCATCGATACAAAACCCCATGCATCAACACATAACATATTGATGCCCATGTAATACAACCTTAAACTTGTATGCATCGATACAAAACTTTATGCATCGACACATGACATGTTAATGTCCTGGAAAACACTTTTGAACTTGTATGCATCGATACATAACATCATGCATCGACTCATAACACATTTTGTATTCAAAAATTAAAAGTTCAATCAGTATATATCGACACATACGTGTTATGCATCGACTCATGTAAAAAGTTGGTTTTGTAATATGTTATAATATCTGCTTGCATCGACTCATAACATGTATCGACTCATCCTGTATTTCATAACTAACATGAGTTGACTCATGCTAACATGCATCGACTCATAATTTGTTTTTCTGTCTCTAACAGTTTTCTGTTAAATATATAAGCAAGTATTTTCAGCAGCAAAAGTTTATGTCAAATATTAGAATTGTGAGCATCAATTGTGAGAAGCAAGAAGCCTGAAAGATACTTAATCTTCATTATCTTCTCAATCATCTTCATTCAACAACAACAACGAAAATCAAACATCTTTATTCAATTGGATCAAGAAATCAAGAGAAAACGTTCAGTTGTGCATTCAAGGGATCTCAGCTGGGTTAATGATTGTGAATGGGGCTTCAAGGAAAAACCAAGGGGTTTGTCCTTCAAGAACGGGCGTGTTCTTGAGGGTTTGTTAGTCACGGTCGCACAAGTCAGATTCATCCGTAGCGAGAGCTTTGGAAATCAGATGGATTTTTGCAAACAAGTCGTGGAAGCGGAGGATCGATTGTGGATCTTGCAGGGAATCTTGATACAACTTATATCAAGTAGAGGTTCTTATAAGAAGAAGAAGATCATAGGGATTTCTTTCTGTCTGTGTAGTGTAACCTTGTATTCAAACATTAAGCAAATTGTTATAAGAGTTCTCAGTTTTAATTCTAAAATTGAGAGGGAGACGTACCCACACACGAGGACGACAGTGGGGAACTTCCTTACCAAACTGCTTGCGTATTGTTCTTTCTTTCTCTCTATCTCTTTACATTTTCCATAATTTTGTGATTCAATTGGCTTGCTGAGTTTTCTGTTTAATGATAAAATAGTGGTTCAAATACTTTGATCAAATCACCATTATTAAATCATCAAACAAGCATATGCCAAGTGTTTGACAAAATTCCTAACAAGTTTTAATTCATTGGAAACACTGCTTTAGTGATAAGTGCATTAAAAACGTTAAGTAATTTGTGTTGTATATTCATCCATTTCATCAAATAAACTCCAGCAAATTTTTCACATGTCCGATTTTCTAGTAGTCGGTTCAAAATAGACGGAAGTTGATTCAGGACATTAATTTTTCGCTGCTTTCAACAAACTTTGATAAAAGATTTTAAATCCTTGAAGAATTAGGAGGTGATCTATTCAACCCCCCTCCCCCTTCTCGATCACTTGTCACACCGTCTAACAATAAGATCTTTTACATTCCTCAGATGTATATGTCACCTTCTGAGTCACCGTGACCATTTAAATTGATTAGGAGACAATTTCCGATCATTGTCTCTTACGCAATGACAATTAATAAATCCCAAAATCAGTCGCTTGATAGTGTCAGATTGTATTTGTCTACTCTTGTTTTTACTCTTGGACAATTGTATATGACAATTTCAAGATTTACAATAAAAAATATCTTAAAATCTTAATACATGACAACGAGAATACACCCTGTTCTACCACTACAAATATTATATACAAAGAAGTTTCTCAATCACTTTATTAGTTGATAACTTCAATCACCAAATCATTTGGAAATGGAGACCGAATCATTTGAAACATTAGTGGTAGTAAAACAAAAACAAGATTGGTTAAACAAGTGACGTGTAGAAAAAAGAACGCAAACAGTAACTGTTTAACTGAATGAATGACTCAGTACAATTACAGGTGCAAGCTTGCAACTTTAACCACATCCATTTTAGAGCCATAAACCTACCTACCAACCAAACCAAGAAAACTCGACCCCACTATAACCACAATCACAAACCTCCAAATTCCACCTATAAAAATTTCTCATACCTTTTTCTTCTACTTCTTCTTCCTTTTCATCATCACTTTTGTTTTTCTTTCTTTCTTTCTCATCACTTAAAAAGTGTTGAATTAATCTAAACAATAAAAAGACCCTTTTGGTGTTTTCAACAGACAACCATAATGATCCTATCAGAGAAAGACTAAACCATGCTTTGTCGGCCATTCAAACTTCACATCCCAAAAAAGATCCTTCCCACTCATTCTTCCTCTCTTTGATATTCATTTTTCTGATTCTTCAACTTTTCATTTTTATTACTCCTACGATTAAAGGGTTTCTATTTTGATTCTAAAAATCTCATCTTTTTTTGCTTTGGATCAAAGATCCTCACTTTTCATACCAAAAGGTGAAGTGGGTATATTCTATTTTTTGGATTCAATTTCATATATTAACTTTCATGGTTCTTCTCAATTTTCCTTCAAATGGATTCATTGTTCCCAATTTGTGAATTGCTTAATTGGTTACTCCTTTGAAAAGTGATGCTGGGCTTTGAATGGTATGTGTATCTTTGTTTTACCTTTGAATTTTGAGTATGACACTTGGAATTGTTGTTATGACTCTAAGTTCATTAGAGCCTTTTTAACTCTGTATTTTGTGGTCCCTAACATTTGCCTATAAAAAGAAATGTGAATTTGAAAAAAGTTTGTGTCTGTTTCTGTGTCCGAAACGGTGTTTATGTTTGATTTATTTACCTTTTTCAAATTATTACTGGTATTGACGTGTGACGTGTGAGTGTAAGAGTCGTATTGGTGTCCGTGTTTCATAGATTTTGAGGTTAGATGGTTACAAAAGAAATTATTTTTTGGCTTCAATTATGCAAGTGATTAATAAATTGTTTGGTTGTGCAGGTGTTGATTGTTAAGATGTTTAGGAACATGAAGGAGGGAAGAGGTTATGCAAAAGGGTATTATTATGTTAATTTGTTGCTACTATTGAGTTTACTCTTTTGTAGCATAGAAGGGTTGAATTTAGAGGGACAAATTCTCTTGGAGATCAAGAATGGACTTGATGATAAGTATAATGTTTTGGGAAATTGGAAATCTAGTGATGAAACTCCATGTGGATGGGTAGGTGTAAATTGCATTTATGAAAATATCAGTGGTAGTGGTAGTGATCCAGTGGTTGTTTCTCTTAATTTGAGTTCTATGGATCTTTCTGGAACTCTAAATGGTAGCATTGGGGGTCTTAACAAGTTAACTTATCTCGATCTTGCTTATAATGGTTTGAATGGGAATATGCCGAAGGAGATTGGTGAGTTGTTGAGTTTGGAATATCTTTACTTGAACAATAATCAATTTGAGGGACCGATTCCGGTTGAATTAGGTAAGTTGTCTGTTTTGAGAGATTTGAATATTTGCAACAATAAACTCTCCGGTGTTATTCCGGTTGAGTTTGGAAAATTGTCTTCATTGGTTGAGTTAGTTGCCTATAGCAACTTTCTCATTGGCCCGTTGCCTAATTCTCTTGGAAATCTTGAGAATCTCGAGACTTTCAGAGCTGGGGCGAATAACATTACGGGTAGCTTGCCGGTAGAAATTGGCAGATGTAGGAGGTTGGTGCGTCTAGGTCTTGCTCAAAATCAAATCGAAGGGGAGATACCGAAGGAGATTGGGATGCTTGAAAACTTAAAAGAATTGGTTTTATGGGAAAACAAGCTATCAGGAGTTCTTCCTAAAGAGCTTGGGAATTGTAGCAGGCTTGAGACCCTTGCCTTATACGGAAATATTCTTGTTGGACCGTTACCTAATGAGATTGGGAACCTGAAATCGTTGAAGTGGTTGTATCTTTACAGAAATAAGTTGAACGGATCAATTCCAAGGGAAATTGGAAATCTTTCATCAGCTTTACACATTGATTTCTCAGAGAATTCATTGGTAGGCGATATCCCTTCGGAGTTCAGCAAAATCCGTGGTCTAAGTTTGCTCTTTCTCTTTGAGAATCATCTTACTGGTGTGATACCAAATGAGTTTGGTAGCTTGAAGAACCTGACAAAGCTGGACCTGTCGATAAATAATCTTACTGGTCCGATTCCGCCCGGTTTTCAATATTTGACTCATATGTATCAGCTGCAACTTTTCGACAACAACCTAAGTGGTGCTATTCCTCAGGGACTTGGACTTTATAGTCGTCTTTGGGTGGTTGATTTTTCCGACAACAACTTGACGGGAAATATACCTCCTTATCTATGCCGACACTCTCATTTGATGCTGTTGAATCTTGCCGATAATCAGCTTTATGGAAACATACCAACAGGTATATTGAACTGTGAATCATTGGCACAGTTGCTTTTGGTCGGTAACAGGCTAACTGGTGGTTTCCCTTCGGAATTGTGTAAACTTGAGAACCTTACCGCCATTGATTTGAATGATAACAGGTTTACCGGTCCGCTTCCTCGTGAGATTGCAAACTGCCACAATTTGCAAAGGCTTCATATTGCAAACAATTACTTCACATTGGAGTTGCCTAAGGAAATAGGAAATCTCTCTCAATTGGTGACTTTTAATGTTTCATCTAATCTTTTCACCGGAAGAATCCCTCCTGAAATTTTTTGGTGCCAGAGGCTGCAGCGGCTTGATCTCAGTCAGAACCGTTTTACTGATTCGTTGCCGAATGAAATTGGAACACTTCAGCACTTGGAGATTCTCAAGCTCTCGGACAATAAATTGTCTGGAAATATTCCTGCAGCATTAGGCAATCTGTCTCATTTGAACTGGCTGCTTATGGACGGTAATTTGTTTTTCGGTGAAATACCTCCTCAGTTGGGTTCTCTTTCGAGCTTACAGATAGCAATGGATCTCAGTTACAATAATCTTTCTGGAAGAATACCGTCTCGCCTTGGCAGTCTCAATATGCTTGAATATCTCTTTCTCAATAACAACCAATTGGATGGCGAAATTCCGAGTACTTTTAGCGCACTTTCTAGCTTGATGGGATGTAATTTCTCATACAATAACCTCTCTGGACCTATCCCTTCGACTAAAATTTTCGAAAGTATGGCTCTAAGCAGCTTTGTTGGTGGTAACATAGGCCTTTGCGGTACACCTCTCGTTGACTGCAATAGTATTACAGGTTCTCGCTCTATTCCCTCGGCGAAAGACGGTGATTCTTCGCGTGCTAAAATTGTCATGATCATTGCAGCTACCGTTGGCGGTGTTTCTCTCATTTTGATTATAGTTATTTTATATTTAATGAGACGACCTCGGGAGCCTGTTGATTCCTTTGAAGACCCTGAAACTCTCTCGCCAGATTCGGATATCTATTTCCCTCCCAAAGACGGTTTCACATTTCAAGACCTACTTGAAGCAACAAAAAGATTTCATGAAAGTTATGTCATTGGTAGTGGAGCATGCGGAACAGTTTATAAGGCAGTGATGAAATCCGGTAAGACAATTGCTGTTAAGAAGCTAGCGTCGAATCGGGAAGGGAACAACGTCGATAACAGTTTCAGAGCTGAAATATCAACACTAGGAAGGATAAGGCATCGGAATATAGTGAAACTGTACGGTTTTTGTTATCATCAAGGTTCCAATCTCTTACTTTATGAATACATGGAAAGAGGTAGCTTAGGTGAAGTATTGCACGGTTCTGCAAGTAATTTGGAGTGGCCGACTCGATTCATGATTGCTCTTGGAGCTGCTGAAGGCCTTGCTTACTTGCATCATGACTGTAAACCGAAGATTATTCACCGGGATATAAAATCTAACAACATCCTTCTAGATGAAAATTTTGAGGCACATGTTGGTGATTTCGGCTTGGCGAAAGTGATTGACATGCCTCAGTCAAAGTCAATGTCCGCTGTCGCTGGATCTTACGGATACATCGCTCCTGGTAAGCTCCTACTTTACAATATTAGTTAATGAAGTATAGATTTCTTTTCACTTCATATAGTTCCTTCTTACTGTCATAAGCACTTGTGAGATTGTTTGAGAGAGCTTACGAAAACAGCTTATGACTTCTCCGAGAAATTGAGTTTAATACATTAAACTGTTTTGAAAATTCTTTTTCTGACCATAGATTTTGATGCCTATGAAACTATTATTATACAGAATATGCATATACCATGAAGGTTACAGAGAAGTGTGACATATACAGTTACGGCGTTGTGCTGTTGGAATTGCTAACTGGAAAATCTCCGGTTCAACCGATGGAGCAAGGAGGCGATCTTGTTACATGGACGAGAAACCATATTCGGAACCATGACAATACATTGAGCTCAGAGATACTCGATACTCGTCTTGATCTTGAAGACCAAGTCACTATAAACCACATGCTCACTGTTTTGAAACTTGCTTTAATGTGCACAAGTATGTCTCCGTCTAAGCGTCCATCAATGCGCGAAGTTGTGTTGATGCTCATCGAGTCGAATGAGCGAGAAGGATACTTAACACTTACTCGAACAAACCATGACCCTCCTTCTAAAGATAACACATGAAAAGTATGCTGCAACTTCTCTTGATAGTTTTGTTAACAGATATGATTTGTTTTTCTTCATCTCTTTTCATTTCCATGGTATTGTTTTCCACTAGAGAGAGTAGGATGATGATTTTTGTACATTCTTTCACTTCACTATGCTACTAGAGTTGAGAATTTTAATTTATACTTGTCTTTTTATTGATTTCACTTATGTGTATTTTCTTTTGGAATTCAGTTTAGTAACTTCATTGTACAGTTGGGAATTACCATTTAATGTTTAGAAAAAGGGAAGAATAATTGTTTTAGTTGTTCATGTAACACAGTCCTACTCCTATCTATATTTTACCACGCAACATATTTTATTTTTATAACTTTTTTTGTGTAAACTGGGTACTAGAGGAGCCAAAATAGTCCCCGTCCGCTGGACATATTTGTTTTGACCGTATTTTTTGTTAGGCGAGTTAAGGTTTCAGGTTTGTATTCTCTGATATGTCTGTTCCGTCCTGTCCTCAATTTTTCGCGGTGCAAGTCAATGTTTTAGGCGAATCTAAGCGGGACAGATATGTCATTTTGCCAACCCTAATGTGCGTTGCGCAGAGATTAATCCCTCGAGTCTCGTTTGTCACCTCTATTCTACATTGCACAAATAATCCCTTATGTCAGAAAGATTGCAGTAGGCAGCTTTCCCTCAAAAGATTTAATATTGTTGTCGCCTAGGGCGGAGTTTGAACCGAAAACATCTGATTAAATTGAAATAAACCCTTTTATACTAATTTCTATTGCTAAAACAACTCTCTTAGGTGTAAAAAGACTTTTTAGCCTTGATTTTGCTCAATACAATGTGATTTGAGCCACTACATTCACTACTATTTTAGAATTCATAAAGAAGTTCATGCAATAATTTGCCATAAGAGTTACATTTACGAGATCTTTTAAAGTAGTTGTTTAATCCTAATATCATATATCCATATTTATAATAATAATAAAAAGGATGGGATGAATATTAAATTATTTACTTGCATAATAATAAAAAGGATGGGATGAATATTAAATTATTTACTTGCATTAATATACACATGCACTCATGGGTTGGCAATGTAAAGTTCCATGCATGCATCAAAGTGAGTGTTTCAAGATTTCTCCATGTGAATGGTTACTATTCAATACTTGATTTCCGTGGATGTATTGTTTTTATGATACTTTTTTATGGTCTTTAGTCAATATACTTTGGATTCAAGCTAAAGCAACTTGATTTAACAAATACTTCATGAACAACTTTCCTTTGAATAATTCAAATCATAAAATTTATTAATATATTCTTGTGTTGAATTGGACCTAAGTTTCCAACAAAATTTGTTGCTATGTAGATAGATCTCTTCTGGTCTTTGCTTTCTTAACTGAATAAAAAGTATTTCTTGCTTTGACCCAAAATTTAGGTGAGTTGCTTGCTTGGATTAAAATAAAGGGCTTATTCTTCCTTTCTTTTAGGGCTTAACGAGATTCAAAGAGAAATACTTACCACATCACATAGATTGCGCCCGCACCTCGGAAAAATCTAAGAATATCTTCTACATTTTTTAAAATCCAAAATATCTTTATACATGTTTGAAGCTATCGTATTTCAGCCAATCACTCCATTTTTGTCAAAATCTATTTCGGAGATACATCTTTGTATATTATTTGGGGCAAATTCGGAGATACATTTCTGTAAAATCCACGTACTCATTTATAGTATTTTAATTCACTAAGCTTTAACAACTTAATGACGACTCTGGAGATGCATATTCAAAAAAATGTCAATTAAGAAAGTGAATAAAACACCACCTTGCATGTTGTTGTACCCCAAAATTTTCCCTCTCATTTATCAACAATTTCCTCACAAGATCTCTTTGATTCAAGACAACATTAGAGTTTGACCAGCTCAAGATATCTCATCATGCACTGATGACCCAAAATTAGGTTTGAGTTTGCACAAGGATTTTTGGACTATCAATGCTTCATATGACTTTCAAGGATCACTATGGACCCCCAAGATTATTCATGCCAAATTTCAAGCTTTGAATCACACTTTTGACTAGTCAATTGGACAATTGACCTAAAAATCAGCTGTATTGAGGGAAAAGTCAACCATGGCCAATTTTCAGTTAAATTTCATAATTTTTGATCCACATCAACATCTTAGACTCATATGTATCATTTGATCAAGTTTGGAGCACAATTCCCCAAGAAATTTGATCAAATCATCAAAAGGGTAAAATGGTCAAAATTAGGGTTTTGATTGAGAAAGGGCAATTTCTGATTTTCGAACTAGCAAATGATCAATTGGTTTGAAGCATGATTTCAAGAATTCAATTGCATCATCTTGACCTAATAACATGGTTCAAAATATTGCAAATCCATTGGATTGACAGATGAATTTTTCAGTCAACTGTACACTGAAAAGTCTAACTTTGACTTTTTGATCAAATCCAAGTGCCAAAGATTATAATTCATCAAAACATATCAAAATGTGAAACTTGTTCATCAATAAATCAAGGATTGAAGATTTTGTTTTGAAATTTGAAATTTCTTAACTTAGAAATTTTTCTAAGTATAGAAAATTTCTTATTTTTTCTCAACTTTAAGCCAAATTTTAACCATGATACAAGATGATTCAAAGAAAGTTCCCAACATAAAAGTTGTAGTTCTCCATAAAATTTAAAATTTTGCTTCACACAATTTCTTCTAAAGATGCTTGGATCTCAAAATATAATTTTGTGAATACATGCTCATGAACTAAAATAACTTAGTAAATTTTTGCCCTAATTAGGCAGGATTTTGACCTAACTTCATGCCAATTTTCCACATAGTTTCAAGGGAAATATTTGAAAGAAATTCAAAGATGAGTTGTAGATCACATTACGAGCTTTCCAAAATGTCTAAGAACTCCTTGAGATCATTCTTGAGTAGGGAGAGTCAAAGAGATGAAGTTGGCAATTTCTCACTTTGATTTCAAGCCATTTCATGAAGAACAAAATTCAAATCCTCAAGCATGTTGTACAATCTTCACTTTTCAGGCCTCAAACTCGTTTGTCACTCTACCATTAATGGATTGCATAAGATTTCATGTCCTAAAGCCAAGAATTCAATGCATTGTACAAGAAAATAACCATTTATGAAAGAAAGGCAACATTGCCATTTTGGAAAAACATGCTTTTTGCATTTTTCCATTTCTTGAGCCTTGGACTTGTTCTTTCTACACAAACTAAGTCTCTAAACTTGAAAAAAAAATATGTTTAAAGCTTCACACCATCCTACAAGATCAGAACCATGCATTAAGAAGTCATTTCTCACACTTGCTTCAAAAATAAGAAATGTAGCAAGACATGTGATCTTGTACTTCTGAGCAAGCATAAGTCCTCCAACCTTTTGCTCTACATAAAGCCATCATTTTGCAACTAAAACCACGAATGCTCAAGCCTTGAAACACCCTAGAATCAGAAATTGCACACCAAGTCTCCAAACTTGCCATTTCTGACTTATGAACTGAATCTTCCATTTCACTCGTGCGTTTTCAGGCATTTTGCTTCCCTAAGCTTCCTTACCTTACAAGTGAACCATCCCACATCCTGAAACATCACTGTAACTCCATTTTCCCCATTGTTGAACTTCAAAAATAGAGTAACACAGGTGGACTTCTCCAGATCATTCCAGCCACCCTCAAGACAAGCTAAGCATTGCATTAGCTTCCTAGAGGTTCAAGGAAGCTAACCTGATCATCACAGCTTCCTAAAGCAAGCTCATTTCTAAAACACGATTTCTATTTTCAATGTGAGTTTTATGTTTTTCTAACTCTTGATACAAGCATAGTCAACTTTCTATTTGTGAATATACAATGTAGACATCATTGCTACGAAGCTGTACATATCCATAACTTACATTTATTTGGCCTGGGTTGAGAGAATTTTGAGTTTGAAGTTTCTGAAAAGTTAGGTTAAGAATTAGGGCCAACAAAATTCTCTTTGATCTTGGATTTATAGTTTTAGCTATGCACATGGTTAGAATCGTGATATAAAATGTTATAATGTTCATGTTATCACTTTTCATTTTTGTTGAGAGATGAAAAAGTTACAGGGGATCCGGCTGACTAGAGGAAGAAGATGAAGTACAGGACAAGGAAGCGTTTTATGTTATGTATTTTTATTTTCATTTGAACTAACGGATGTACAGTCACCCCAGTGGCAAGGAAGCGCGCAAAAATGCCCTAGGTCACGTGTTCGAGCCTTGGCGCTGCCTTTTACATTTTTCATATTTTTTCATCTTTTTTTGTTGTTGTTTACAACATGGACTTTTGGACAACTGGGCCCTATGTTTTTGCTAATCTCTCACCCTCTATTTACTTGCAGCACCCCTGGCCCAAATGTTTTATTTAATATTTTTATTTTCATTATTATTTCTATCAAATATTTTTCTTAATAATATAAAATCATAAAAAATATAAAAATGATAAAATTTATATTTTATTTATTTTATTTTATTTTCTCGTAAAAAATATTTTTTTATTTAGTTACATACTACCTATTTTATCAAATAAATTTGTAAATTAAAATGAAATTAGGTTAAATATTTATTTCTTTTCTCTCACACTTAGAAATATTTATTTTAACATATAAAAGGACCAAAATACTTCATAAATACTATTTTTTATTTTCAAGACAAAAATACAAAAAAAAAACTTAAAGAAATTTATTTTCTTTTAACAAATTAAAATTAGGGTTAATCAAAGTCTTTTCTAAAAAATAATAATTATCTTTCTTAATTAATTTAAGTTCAATCTTGATTTATTTATTAGGCTTAGATTAAAACTTTTTTTCACATAAAAAAAACAAAACAAAAATCTTTTTATTGCATATATATATATATATATATATATATATATATATATATATATATATATATATATATATATATATATATATATATATATATATATATATATATATATATATATATATATATATATATATATATATATATATATATATATATATATATATATATATATATATATATATATATATATATATATATATATATATATATATATATATATATATATATATATATATATATATATATATATATATATATATATATATATATATATATATATATATATATATATATATATATATATATATATATATATATATATATATCTTTGCATATTTAAATTGTCTTGTACATTATTTATTCCAATACTTGTATAAATTCAATTTGGTTGTAATAGATTAATTAGGTTTATATTATTTCAATCCCCATTCATAATTTGTATACCCCCCTCTCACAAAATGTTGTAATAGCGTAGTAATCTTTAAATTATGCAATTTATCGCTTTTATATAACATGTTAGTAATTAGGGTTTGTATGGCAAGATAAAACCAATCAAATAGAAAACTCTAATTCAAGACAAAAATCAAGCATGAAAATGACACACTTGCACACAAGCACCCTTAGGGTTACTCCACTTGGTTGCCTTATACAAAATGACCATATTACGCATGTGAGGTATCTTAGCAAAACAAACAAATATAAGATCATAGCCCCTCGATGACGCTATCCAAAGTTGTGTTACAAAATGATCTTAGTCCCTCAAAAAAATGCTAAGATACTTTACAACATTGCTAATCATGGTTATACGATGACCCACGCTCGTCCCGCTTACATCCAAAGATAGGGTTGCTTACAAAATCAATGGTAAGACAACACTATCAAAGGAAAAGAAAATGCACAAGAAAGACATTTGAGTAGGTAGATTACTTTTAGTTACTTGCTCCATTCCAAACAAATAGCCTTGCTATTTTTAAAACAAACACACACATTTCCAAACATCTTACAAACATTGAAAACATTTTCAAAAAGACAAACATCTTTGTATACATTCTTACGAACGAGAATCATTACAAAGATTGCCTAAACAATGGCCTCTTTACAAAATACTTTCAAAAATCACACAAAACACAATTTCAAACAAAAGCAAGTGATCTAGCAAGTAACTAAGAGCCCATGGAAAATCATGGATGAAAAGGGTGCTAATACCTTCCCTTTTCATAATCTACCCCCCGAACTCAAGAAACAATCTCAAAAGTCTTTCCTGTGCTTTTTTAGCTTTCCTATTGGATAAAAGAAAAGTTGGTGGCGACTCTTGCTAACCGCAACATTTCCGATCAAACGCAAAACCTTCAAGTTAGTTCTTCCACCGTATCACTGAATTGGCGACTCTGCTGGGGATAATTCTAAAAGTGGGGTTACCTTAGGGATATATCACATTTACTTGCTTATATTGTTTGATATGTATGCTTTACATCATGGTTCTTTATTTGGGTTTAAATCCTCTACCCGGATTTGGGATACATTATATGTAAGTAGCAATACGTTGTGGAAACTATGCGGGGTATACCGACATGGTCTAAGCAATAGCTACGTTAGTGCGACATATTTGTGGGTACCGGTAGCCTTTGAGTTAATCAAAGAGAATACGGGGCCGCTGAGTGATATCATGAAGCACTAATGAACTTCTAGAACCTTTACTTGACCAACTTGGCCTTTAGGATGTAGTGAGATAATCGGCTTTGGTGCAGTCCGAAGTTGGTAGATACTCGATACTACACTCATTGAGAGTTGGTTTCTTGGAATATTTTGGTCTCCATTAAAGAGGCTTGAGCTGAAACAATGACTAAGGAAATAATCCAGTGATATTGAGCTCATTAGAATCCGGTTACTATTACTAGGATAGGTTTAAGCCAACTAACTTTAAGAGGGTACTTACCTATAAAACTCCATGCAAGCCTAAACTAAGAACTTGTTTGCTTTGCTTGTATATGCATACTTGTACATAACATCATGGACATCATGAACATAATATACATCCACTAACCATTTCAAGGATTTTGGGGATTCATCTTTGTTCTTGTTTTGTAGGATATGGATTCACTTCGCAGGAAAACTATTCAAGTCAATCTTGTGAGAATTCCTCCACAACTTAAGTAGCTAGCTTCAAAGATTCCTGAGAACTCTCCATTCACCGAAAGACATGGTCGTCTACTCAACTTGGTCACCTCCAACACAAATGAGGATATGATAAAGGTGGTCTTTCAGTTCTTTGATCCTTTGCACCATTACTTTACATTCCCCGACTATCAACTTGTGCCTACTTTGTAAGAATTCTCCCAACTATTGAGGATTCCCATTCTCAATCAACTACCTTTCAATGGTACGGAAAGAGACCCAAATCCAGAAGAGATTGCTTAAGCTCTACACTTGCACTCATCTGATGTCACAACTTATTGGGAAACTAGGAGTGGTGTCAAAGGCTTCTTAGTAAAGTTCCTGTTTGAGAAAGCCCAAAGTTGTTGGAATTCCTTAGACTTGCAAGCCTTTGAGGAAATTGTGGCTCTCCTCATCTATGGGATGGTTTTGTTTCCAAACCCTAACCAAGTCATAGATGTGAACGCCGTCAAAATCTTCATGTCACGCAACCCGGTGCCTACATTGCTAGGGGATATCCTACACTATTTTCACACTCGCACAATGAGGAAAAGAGGTGTCCTCATGTGTTGCACCCCTCTCCTGGAAAGATGGTTTATTTCTCATCTTCTCTAATCAGTCTTAAAGAATGAGCAAGGTTCAAGGTGGTCACAAAGGTTAATGACGCTCCAACATTCAGACATTCATTGGTGCTCCCAATCCAAAGAGAATGTTATCATTGTTGACCGTTGTGGATAATTCCCTAATGTCCCTATACTTGGCATTAGGGGAGGCATCACCTACAACCCATGTTTAGCCTTAAGACAGTTTGGTTACGCCCGAAGGGATGGCCCGCACGAGATGCTGATTCAAGGTTTGGTATTCGACTATGATAACAACGGTCAAGGTCTTCGCCAGAGATTTATCCGAGCTTGGAGGATGTTAAACAAGGTAGATAGAAAGACTTTGGGGAACAATAATTCCATCCCTATTGAGCCTTACCTCAAATGGGTATGAGCTCGTGCTCAGAGTCTTATGATGCCTTACCCCTCCATTCTCCCGGTAATCATTGAGCCTGTTAAGGAAGGAGATGTTCTATACACTATCCTACATCCTGACATGCCCACATCTCTTGAAGACCTACAAAGGGATTGGATACAGCTCAAAGGAGAGCGAGATACTTTCGAAGCACAATTCTACGCAAGCGAGAAGAAGGTTTTGGAACTCACTAGGCTACTTCATAAGGAGCGGACCCTGAATGCCTACATTGCACCAAAGAGGATGCATACTACTTTTTTATCTTAGAGTTTTGTATTATTTTGTCCAAGGGGCATTGATGTACTCAAACTTTATCTTATTAATATAACATGTGTTTCTTTTTGTCTAAAACAAACTTGAATCTTCAAAATCCTTGAAAACATTGCATATGAACATATCATTCATCATAACATAAACAGGTCTTTTGCAACAAGTCTCCTCATCTCTCTACTGTTTATTTCAGTAAGATGGATATCGAGCAAACAGTGAAAGATCTCCAAGCTCAGAACACGCAGTTTCAATAGTTGCTCATGACCCTAGCCAAGGGGCAAGAAGAATTGAAGACTCTGCTAGCCGAGGGGAGGAAAAAGAAGAAAAAAAAGGTAACTGGAGTCTTAAACATGGGGAGAAGATTTCAGGGACAGACAAGAAGGACTTTGAACTTTGCAACAACTTCTGGTGAAGGAGAAGGGAAAGGCAAGGAGACAATTGTCCTGTCATAATCAGAAGAAGAGGAGGAAGAAGAGGAAGACTACTCTGAGGAACAATATCCTCCGGCTGATGACAAGTACAAACATCTCAAAGAGTATTTGAGCACGATGGAAATACAAAAGGTGTCAGGCTTAGACTTTGAGGAATTGGGACTAGTGTCGGGGATTGTGATTCCTCCGAAATTCAAAGTGCCTATGTTTGCAAAATATGATGGAGTGTCATGCCCAAAATGCATCTCCGATCATATGTGATAAAAATCCAACCCCACACCGCTGATAAAGACTCGTGGGTGCATTTTTTTCAAGACAATCTATCTAGAACACAACTCGACTGGTTTTACCAACTAGAAAGAGCCAACGTCCACAATTGGGAAGATCTTGCCGCAGCTTTCTACAAGCAATATCAATACAATGCTGATTTGGCGCTGACCCGTACTCAACTCCAGAGTATGGCCATGGCTTCCAATGAAGGTTTTAAGGATTATGCACAAAAATGGAGAGATTTGGCTGGAAGAGTTCAACCCCCTCTGTCTGAAAGGGAATTGGTAGACATGTTCTTAGTCACCTTATCTGGTCCCTTTTTCAACCATCTAATCGGAAGTTCATCCGCAAGCCTTACTGAACTAATATTAACCGGAGAGAGGGTGGAAGCTGGCATAAAAAGTGGAAAGATTCAGAAAGATTCATCTTCTTCTGCAGCTGTAAGGAAGTCTTTCATCGGGAAGAAAGAGGTGGCTGCTGTATATACGCAAAGAAACCAAGATAGGGCCGAACGCCGACCAATGGTGGGGGCTGTTATGATTCCAAGGCCTACTTCTGATCAACCAAGAAGTAATCAACCAAGGGTGAAAAGGCCAGTCCGAAAATTCACCAGAATTAACATGACCCTGTCTCAAGTATTACCGCATCTTCTGAGATCCAACTTGGCAACCTTGAAAGAAGCTCCAAAAAACCCCAATACAACATCCCCTCATTATCACTCTAATGCCCATTGCGCATATCACTCTGAAAGTCCTGGTCACGATACTAATAACTGTTGGGCCTTGAAAAACAAAATACAAGACCTCATTGAAGCAAAAGAAATTGAGTTTGATGCGCCCGAGAAGCCAAATGTCATTTCTGCTCCTATGCCCAGACATGGTCACAACACCAATGCTATTGAAGAAGATTTGTTTATTACCATAGTTGATGAACTCATGACTCGACTTCTAACCATTAAGATAAACTTATTGAAAGTCGGTGTGTTCCTGGGCTGTAATGAAGTTTGCCATCTTCACCAACTGATTGCCCTTTGTTGAAAGCAGGCGTTCAACGCTTGATAGATAACAAAGAAATTTTGTTTGAAAGTACTCCTGTTTCACCTATTCCTGTTGAAGATGTTTCAATCATTACCATTTCCGCCAATTCTTCCAGGGACTCCACCAAAAGACCCGTTAGAATTACATCGGTTCCAAAAGTAACTCCTCTAGTAATCACAATGCCTGGGCCAGTCCCATATGTATCAGACAAAAATGTTCCATGGAATTACGGAGGGGACATTTACTACCATGACATCAAACAAGACTGGCCGACCGCCGAAGAGATAAACTCTGAAGAAGAAGATTCCTAGATCAGCAATATTGCCGGAACTAGTAAAATTACCCGAAGCGATGGAATCGTTTCTCCAGAAATTGCTCCCCCAAAGGCAGTTTCTGGACCCGTGGCTTTTCCAAAGGTTACTTCCGTACCCATAATCATCTCTGCAAGTGCTCCTATTGACGAAGTCGTCACAACTCCTGTTATCATTCCTACCAACACTCCTGCTGCTGAAACTCAAGGAAAGAGTATTCAAGAAGAGCCTGTTCGGACGAAGGCTCAATCACTAACTATCCCCGAGACATTTAAGAAAGAAATGGAGGCAATTTTAAAAATTATAAATAGGAGCGACTGCGATGTAGTTGAACAATTGGGGAAAACTCCCTCCAAAATCTCCATGCTGGCATTACTACTGTGTTCCGAGGCACATGTGAAAGCCTTGGTGAAGTTCCTAAAAACAGCCCATGTGCCTCAAGAGACGTCTGTTGATCAATTCCAAGACTGCGTGGCCAGCTTAACAGCGGATAACGGCCTAGGCTTCTCGGATGCTGATCTGACACCGAGGGGAAGAAAACACAATGAGGCATTACATGTCTCTGTGGAATGTAGAGGCACAACTCTGGCCCATGTTTTGGTGGACACTGGCTCATCTTTGAATGTTTTACCGAAAAAAGATCTTGACAGACTTGACTGTGAGGGACTGACGTTAAAGCCAAACAACATAGTAGTAAGAGCATTTGATGGCTCGAAGAGGATGGTACACGGGGAGGTGGATATCCCCATAAAGGTTGGGACTCAAACTTTCAATTCAACCTTTTATGTAATGGATATCCGCCCTTCTTACTCATGTCTGCTAGGACGGCCATGGATCCATAATGTTGGCGCTGTTACCTCTACATTGCACCAGATGCTGAAGTATCCGGTTCAAGGAAATAATATCATTGTCCATGGAAAGGAAGAATACATGATCAGCCATCTCAATTCCTTCAGATATGTGGAATTGGACGACAAATTCATTGAAACTCCATTTCAACACTTCGAAGAGGTCCCCCAAGAGGCGGAAGTGACCAAGACTGTGTCCCAGATTCCCAAGATCAGAAGACCTCCACTCCGGATGTCATCTCTGAAGGACGCCAAAGTAGTGGTAGAGGAAGGTGGATGCACCATCTGGGGGCAACTTCCGGATATCCCATATAAGTCTGACAAGTTTGGCCTAGGTTTCACTTCAAGTGCTCAAAAGGATGTACGCCGTGCCCGTGCTGGAGGGCCACCCTTGAAGATTAGCAACCATGAGGTCAACGCGGTAGAAGATGGTGAAGATGATTGCAACCTGGAGGATTGGATCTTTCCGACTGTCAATGTAGGGCTCAGCAATTGGGAGGCTAGAGACTTCGTTCCAATAACTTTTATCCCACAGTAATTTATCTTTACATTTTGTTGGATTTGTAATATTCAAAAACAATTCGCACTCTTAAAACCTTGTGTCTTTCCTGAGGTACAATGGTCCATTTGTAAGGGTTATTATTTCATCTTCATATGACATCAATGAATCATGGACGTTTTTCGCATACAAACTTTTGTGCTCATTGTTTTTCTTTTACATTTTATTTTCTTTTAAAGATAGCTATACCCTTACACTCACACCCACACTCACAATGTAGGTATTCGTCCATTCTGGATCCCATGGGTAACGATACTGCTATGGCCTTTTGTGACTCTGAGAATCTAATCTACCAAGCCGAAGACGAAGGTGAGGAAGATTGTGAAGTACCAGGGGAACTTGCCAGACTGCTACAACAAGAGGAAAGAACTATTCAGTCTCACGAGGAACCTGTGGATACGATCAACCTGGGTACCCTGTGGATACGATCAACCTGGGTACCGAAGAAGATAAAAAAGAGGTCAAGGTGAGTGCCAATCTGAAACCCAGTGTCAAGGAGCGTCTGATTCAGTTGCTACACGACTATGTTGAAGTCTTCGCTTGGTCATATGAAGACATGCCAGGACTTGATACAAACATCGTGGTACATCGTCTGCCTATAAGAGAAGATTGTCCGCCAGTAAAAAAAAAGGTTCGCCGCATGAGACCTGATATGTCAGAAAAGATTAAAGCAGAGGTCATGAAGCAATTCAACACTGGATTCTTGGCTGTCTCCTCTTACCCTCAATGGGTTTCCAACATTGTCCCCGTACCGAAAAAAGACAGAAAGTACGAATGTGTGTGGACTATAGAGATTTGAATAGGGAAAGCCCTAAGGATGATTTTCCACTCCCCCACATTGATATCCTAGTTGACAATACGGAACAACACAAAGTATTTTCCTTCATGGATGGATTCTCAGGTTATAACCAAATCAAAATGTCACCTGAGGACATGGAGAAAACAACATTTTTCACACAGTGGGGCACATTCTGCTACAAGGTAATGCCATTCGGATTGAAGAATGTTGGGGTAACCTATCAGCGCGCCATGGTAGCTTTATTTCATGACATGATACATCATGAAATAGAGGTCTACGTAGACGATATGATAGCCAGATCGCAAACAAAAGAAGAGCATCTTGATCACTTACAAAAGCTGTTTGAGAGACTGAAGAAGTACAAGCAGAGGTTGAATCAAAACAAGTGCACATTTGGGGTACGGTCTGGTAAACTCCTAGGCTTTGTCGTCAGTAACAAAGGTATTGAGGTCGATCATGTCAAAGTTAAAGTAATACAAGAGATGCCTGCTCCCCATACTGAAAAGGAAGTCAGAGGATTCTTGGGACGTTTGAACTATATTTCCAGATTCATTTCTCACTTGACAGCTACTTGTGAGCCAATCTTCAAGCTCTTGAAGAAAGATCAAGTAGTAAAATGGAATGATGAGTGCCAAGTTGCTTTTGAAAAAATCAAAGAATACTTACAAGAGCCTCTTGTATTAATGTCACCAGTCGAGGGGAGACCATTGATCATGTATCTGACTGTTTTAGAAAACCCAATGGTGTGTATTGGGGCAGCATGCCGAGTCTGGCCGAAAAGAGCACGCTATTTACTACCTGAGTAAAAAGTTTACCAACTGTGAAACCAAATATTTACTGCTCGAGAAAACTTGTTGCACTCTGGCATGGGCTTCTCGTCGGCTAAGACAGTATATGCTGACTCATACTACTTTGTTGATATCTAAAATGGATCCGATAAAATACATCTTCGAGAAGCTTGCTCTTTCTGGGAGAATAGCGAGATGGCAGATGATCCTGACAGAATATGACATACAATATACTACCCAGAAATCCATAAAGGGTAGTGTATTAGCTGATCATCTCGCTCACCAAGCTGTAGAGGACTACCAGTCTATGAAGTTTGAATTCCCGGATGAAGACATCATGATGTTAGACAATTGTGAAAAAGTCAGGCCATACGATGGAACTGAGCAAGGATCCCAATGGACCCTATTCTTTGATGGAGCCTCCAATGCACTCGACAATTGTATCAGTGTTGTACTCATATCTCCTGAAGGGTGTCATACTCCCTTTACTACAAGACTTTGCTTCAATTCTACAAACAACATGGCGGAATACGAAGCGTGTATCTTTGGTCTCAAAGCTGCCATAGACTTGGGGATCAAATCATTGAATGTATCCGGAGACTCATCCTTGGTCATTAGTCAGATAAAAGGGGAATGGGACACCAAACACCCTAATCTTATCCCTTATAAAGAACATGTTTTGACATTGCTACCGCATTTTGAGAAGATTACCTTCGAGCATTTCCCGCGAGAAGAAAATCAGCTAGCAGACGCTCTAGCCACAATGTCATCTATGTTTAAACTTAATTGGGATAACGAGGCTCCTCAGATCACCATTGAACGAATGGATGAACCAACACACTGTCACGAGATTAATACTGAAGAGGTAGTGGACCAACCTTGGTTTCATGAAGTCAAGAGGTATCTTGAGGCTCAAGAATATCCAGAAGGAGCTTCAATCAATGATAAGAAGTTATTAAGGATATTCTCTGCTAAATTCTTCCTTAGTAATGGCATCCTGTACAAATGCAATCATGACTCCATTTTGCTTCGGTGCATGGATAAGGTTGAAGCTGAAAAGATCATGGCTGAATTACATGAAGGTACTTTTGGCACCCATTCCAGTGGGCATACGATGGCGAAGAAAATCCTACGGATAGGTTATTATTGGTCTACCATGGAAGAAGATTGCTGTCAACACTCTCGAACCTGTCATAAGTGTCAAATTTATGCTGACAAGGTGCACGTGCCTCCGGTTCCTCTGAATGTCTTGACAGCTCTTTGGCCCTTTGCTATGTGGGGGATTGATATGATTGGGGAAATCAAGTCGGCAGCCTCCAATGGACATTGCTTCATCCTAGTGGCCATTGACTATTTTACAAAGTGGGTTGAAGCAGCCTCCTTCGCCTCTGTTACAAAGAATGTTGTGGCCCGCTTCATCAAGCAAAACCTTATTTGCCGGTACGGTATCCCAGAAAGGATCATCACTGACAATGGTACAAATCTCAACAATACTATTATCACCACATTATGCGAGCAATTCAAGATTCAGCATCATAATTCTTCTCCTTATCGGCCAAAAATGAATGGTGTTGTCGAGGCTGCGAATAAGAACATTAAAAAGATCGTACAGAAAATGACAGTCACATACAAAGACTGGCATGAGATGTTACCATTTGCTCTCCACGATTATCGTACCACGGCTCGCACATCAACTGGGGCAACACCCTATTCTTTGGTTTACGGCATGGAGGTTGTCCTACCTGTTGAGGCTCAGATCCCATCTTTGAGGATTATGAAGGATGCAGGGTTGAACGAAGACGATTGGATCCAGACTCGACTTGATCAACTGAATTTAATTGATGAAAAGAGACTTACTGTTGTTTTCCATGGTCAAATGTATCAAAAATGAATGATCAAGGCTTTCAACAAGAAAGTCAGACGCCAAGTATATCAAGTTGGGGATCTAGTGATCAAACGTATCATCTTTCCACAAAGTGATCCCAGGGGGAAATGGACTCCTACCTATGAAGGACCATTTGTAATCAAAAACATATTCTTCGGTGGGGCAATGATCTTGACCACCATAGATGGCAACGACCTGCCACACCGTGCAAACGCAGACATAGTCAAAAGATACTACGCATAAGAGACTCGCTAGGTTGACATACCTAGGCAAAACAAGGGCATCCCGGCGAACCAAAAGTTTCGGGAAAAAGTTAGGGATAAAACAAAAAAATCTGTACACCCGGCAAGTTGAAAACATGAAAGGGCGACTTGGGCAAAAAAGGGTTTCCCTGTGGACTGAAAACCTGAAAGGGCAGTCCAGGAAAAAGTTAGGGA
This sequence comes from Vicia faba, assembly GCA_948472305.1. Lineage (NCBI taxonomy): Eukaryota > Viridiplantae > Streptophyta > Magnoliopsida > Fabales > Fabaceae > Vicia > Vicia faba. The sequence goes on along the minus strand of OX451738.1, from coordinate 67,673,737 downwards.
ATCAAGGCGTACGACTATGTCTCGTCAGATCACTTTACAAACAATCTTCGGCTTCCACTGACAATCTCAGAGGTTCTGATCAATTCAATCATCTTCGGACGAGACAACAAATAGACAAGATGCTCATAAATACGAAAGCTATAGCAGAATGGGAACCCCATGGGATTATTACACATAGCTATCTTTCTTTGTATCAAATTTTTCTTGTTTTACGACAGCATTCTCTTACTGGAATGTTTGTCCCCTTCGTACAAAATACTTATTCAAAGTCAATACAAAATATCCCTTTGAAAGTGCAAAAACTATTTGTCTTTTTCTTTACGCTTGTGTTTTGTTTACAAAAATGTCCAATGATTCATTGTTGAACATATGCATTTGAACATGATTATTGTTTACAAATAAACAAAATGAGAAAGACAATTACTGATAGGTTGAAAGAATAGGAAAATGTCTCTAGGATATTCCATAAGTAATCCCCTACAGTACGTCATTTAAATCTCCAACGGAACAAAGTTCCCAGTTATCAATCCCCAACAAAAGTCGTCAAATTTCTCGGGACTCCCCAACAGATCTTGCAAGCAATACATGGCATTGCCCTCACAACAGAATTTACTTCTCTCAACAAAAGTTAATTAATACTTCAACTTCAAGACAATGAAGACTCACATATCCTCAGTAGCAGTCAGGGATTTATTTTCCCTAAATCAAACAAAAATACAGCAAATCAACTCACAAGCGCATAAGTTGCATTCACATATCATAAACATTGATAAACACGAATTCATACAAACATAATCCCATTATGCATACATTTCATCTATCATGACTTGGCATTTTAAGCTAACATTTTACCCTTTTCAGGATAAGATTAACAACTATCATTAACAATGTTCATAGTTTTCAGATACAGTTCAGATACGCTCCAGATACAGATGCCATCCTGATACTCGTTCAGATTCAACCTTTTGATATAGTTCAGATACGCTCCAGACGCGGATGCCATCCTAAAACTCATTCAACTCTCAGATATAGTACAGATACGCTCCAGACATGGATGCCATTCTGATACTCATTCAGATACAATACAAATACGCTCCAAACACAGATGTATTTCTGATACTCATTCAGATTCAGCTCTCAGATATAGTTCAGAACGCTCCAGACAGGGACGCCATTCTGATACTCATTCTTTCAGCTTACAAATTACAAAACAAGAATTCTTGGATGGCATCTACAATCCCATCTCTAACAAGATTCTATCACCTCTCCAAATGGCATCTTTAAGCCCATTCTTTCTACCATCGCATCGCCAAGTGCAAATTACTGGGCACTCTAGTGTCCAATCATCTTCCACCTTCGAGTCACGAATGATAAAGCTCACCAATCTAACTCTTCAGGTTTAAGAAGATTGAACAGGGGAATCTGTTGTACCCCAAAATTTTCCCTCTCATTTATCAACAATTTCCTCACAGGATCTCTTTGATTCAAGACTACATTAGGGTTTGACCAGCTCAAGACATCTCATCATGCACTGATGACCCAAAATTAGGGTTTGAGTTTGCACAAGGATTTTTGGACTATCAATGCTTCATATGACTTTCAAGGATCACTATGGACCCCAAAGATTATTCATGCCAAGTTTCAAGCTTTGAATCACACTTTTGACCAGTCAATTGGACAGTTGACCTAAAAATCAGTTGTATTAGGGAAAAAGTCAACCATGGCCAATTTTAAGTCAAACTTCATAATTTTTTATCCACATCAACATCTTATACTCATATGTATCATTTGGTCAAGTTTGGAGCACAATTCCCCAAGAAATTTAATCAAATCATCAAAAGGTCAAAATGGTCAAAATTAGGGTTTTGAATGAGAAAGGGCAATTTCTGATTTTTGACCTAGAAAATGATCAATTGGTTTGAAGCATGATTTCAAGAATTCAATTTCATCATCTTGACCTAATAACATGGTTCAAAACATTGCAAATCCATTGGATTGACAGATGAATATTTTAGTCAACTGATCAAAAGTCAACTGTACACTGAAAAGTCAAACTTTGACTTTTAGGTCAAATTCAAGTGCCAAAGATCATAATTCATCAAAACATGTCAAAATGTGAAACTTTTTCATCAAGAAATCAATGATTGAAGATTTTGTTTTGAAATTTAAAATTTCTTAACATAGAAATTTTTCTAAGTATAGAAAATTTCTTATTTTTTCTCAACTTTAAGCTAAATTTTAACCATGATACAAGATGATTCAAAGAAAGTTCCCAACATGAAAGTTGTAGATCTCTATGAAATATACAACTTTGCTTCACATGATTTCTCCTAAATATTCTTGGATCTCAAGATATAACTTTGTGAATACATGCTCATGAACTAAAATAACTTAGTAAATTTTTGCCCTAGTTAGGCAGGATTTTGACCTAACTTCATGCCAATTTTTCACATAGTTACAAGGGGATTATTTGAAAGAAATTCAAATATGATTTGTAGAGAACATTGCAAGCTTTCCAAAATGTCAAAGAACTCCTTGAGATCATTCTTGAGTAGGGAGAATCGAAGAGATGAAGTTGGCAATTTCTCACTTTGATTTCAAGCCATTTCATGAAGAACAAAATTCAAATCCTCAAGCATGTTGTACAATCTTCACTTTTCAGGCCTCAAACTCGTTTGTCACTCCACCATTAATGGATTGCACAATATTTCATACCCTAAAGCCAAGCAGTCAATGCATTGTACAAGAAAATAACCATTTATGGAAGAAAGGCAACATTGCCATTTTGGAAAAGCATGCTTTTTGCATTTTTCCATTTCTTGAGTCTTGGACTTGTTCTTTCTGCATAAACCAAGTCTCTAAACCTAAACAAAACATTTTTAAAGCTTCACACTACCCTACAAGATCAGAACCATGCATTAAGAAGTCATTTCTCACACTTGCTTCAAAAACAAGAAATGTAGCAAGACATGTGATCTTGTACTTCTGAGCAAGCATAAGTCCTCCAACCTTTTGCTCTATATAAAGCCATCATTTTGCAACTAAAACCATGAATGCCCAAGCCTTGAAACACCCTAGAATCAGAAATTGCACACCAAGCCTCCAAACTTGCCATTTCTGACTTATGAACTGAATCTTCCATTCCACTCGTGCGTTTTCAGGCCTTTTGCTTCCCTAAGCTTCCTTACCTTACAAGTGAACCATCCCACACTCTGAAATATCACTATAACTCCATCTTCCCCATTGTTGAACTTCAAAAATAGAGTAACACAGGTGGACTTCTCCAGATCATTCCAGCCACCCTCAAGACAAGCTAAGCATTGCATTAGCTTCCTATAGGTTCAAGGAAGCTAACTTGATCATCACGACATCCTAAAGCAAGCTCATTTCCAAAACACGATTTCCATTTTCAAGGTGAGTTTTCTGTTTTTCTAACTCTTGATACAAGCATAGTTAGCTTTCCATTTATGAATATACAATGTAGACATCATTGCTACGAAGCTGTACATATCCATAGCTTGCATTTATTTGGCCTGAGTTGAGAGAATTTTGAGTTTGAAGTTTCTGAAAAAAATTAGGTTAAGAATTAGGGCGAAAAATATTTTCTCTGATCTTGGAATTATAGTTTTAGCTATGCACATGGTTAGAATCATGAGATAAAATGCTATAATGTTCATGTTATCACTTTCCATTTTTGTTGAGAGATGAAAAATTTACAGGGGGTCCGCCTGGCTAGAGGAAGAAGATGAAGTACAGGGCAAGGAAGCGTTTTATGTTATGTATTTTTATTTTCATTTGAACTAACGGATGTACAACCACCCTAGTGGCAAGGCAGCGCACAGAAATGCCCTAGGTCACGGGTTCGAGCCTTGGCGCTGCCTTTTACATTAATTCACATTTTTTCATCTTTTTTGTTGTTGTTTACAATATGGGCTTTTGGACAACTGGGCCCTATGTTTTTGCTAATCTCTCACCCTCTATTTACTTGCAGCACCCTTGGCTCAAATGTTTTATTTAATATTTGTATTTTCATTATTATTTCTATCAAATATTTTTCTTAATAATATAAAATTATAAAAATGATAGATTTTATATTTTGTTTATTTTATTTTATTTTCTCATAAAAAATATTTTTTTTATTTAGTTACATACTACCTCTTTTTGTCAAATAAATTTGTAAGTTAAAATGAAATTAGGTTAAATATTTATTTCATTTCTCTCACACTTATAAGTATTTATTTTAACATATAAAAGGACCAAAATACTTCATAAATACTATTTATTATTTTCAAGACAAAAATACAAAAAAAAAATACTTAAAAAAATTTATTTTCTTTTAACAAATTAAAATTAGGGTTAATCAAAGTCTTTTTTAAAAAATAATAATTTTATTTCTTAATTAATTTAAGTTCAATCTTGATTCATTTATTAGGCTTAGATTAAAAAAAAAATCACATAAAAAAACAAAACAAAAATCTTTTTCTTGCATATATATATCTTTGCATATTTAAATTGTCTTGTACATTATTTATTCTAATACTTGTATAAATTCGATTTGGTTGTAATAGATTAATTAGGTTTATATTATTGCAATCCGCATTCATAATTTGTATACCCCCCCCCCCCCTCCCACAAAATGTTGTAATAGCGTAGTAATCTTTAAATTATGCAATTTATCGCTTTTACATAACATGTTAGTAATTAGGGTTTGCATGGCAAGATAAAACCAATCAAATAGAAAACCCTAATTCAAGACAAAAATCAAGCATGAAAGTGACACACTTGCACACAAGCACCCTTAGGGTTACTCCACTTGGTTGCCTTATACAAAATGGCCATATTACGCATGTGAGATATCTTAGCAAAACAAACAAATATAAGATCATAGCCCCTCGATGACGCTATCCAAAGTTGCCTTACAAAATGATCTTAGTCCCTCAAAAAAATGCTAAGATACTTTATAAAATTGCTAATCATGGTTATACGATGACCCACGCCTGTCCCGTTTACATGCAAAGATAGGGTTGCTTACCAAATCAATGGTAAGACAACACTATCAAAGGGAAAGAAAATGCACAAGAAAGACATTTGAGTAGGTAGATTACTTTTAGTTACTTGCTGCATTTCAAACAAATATCCTTGCTATTTTCAAAATAAACACACACATTTCCAAACATCTTACAAACATTGAAAATATTTTTCAAAAAGACAAACATCTTTGTATACATTCTTACAAACGAGAATCATTACAAAGATTACCTAAATAATGACCTCTTTACAAAATACTTTCAAAAACCACACAAAACACAATTTCAAACAAAAGCAAGTGATCTAGCAAGTAACTAAGAGCCCATGTAAAACCATGGATGAAAAGGGTGCTAATACCTTCCCTTTTCATAATCTACCCCCCGAACTCAAGAAACAATCTCAAAGATCTTTCTTGTGCTTTTTTACCTTTCCTTTTGGATAAAAGAAAAGTCGGTGGCGACTCTTGCTAACCGCAACATTTGCGAACAAATGCAAAACCTTCAAGTCAGTTCTCCCACCGTATCACACATGTTTTTCTTTCTCATGATAAAACTCAATTTCACTCTCAAAATCCTTTAAAAAAATATCATTCTCAATCAATTTTTCAATACCAAAACTTATATTTTATCACATCAAAAGGAGTAAAAGAATATGGAATTTAAGGTAAAGTTCATTCATTTCATCTCTTATTTCTGACATTAATTTGATTTTTGAGATGAAAAAAAGAATGTTGAGTCGGGATATGCATCTCCGGACTAAGATCCATCTGTTCTGGAGATCTGTCTTCAAATTTGTATGAAACTTTGAGTTTTGAATCTGTTTTTTATGTTATGATTGATATTAGAAAGGATGCACCCGAATATGTTTTCCTAAGCTACAATGAAAATGAATGTTAAATCAGATGATGTGAATGGTGATGCTAAATCAAATGAAGTGAATGATGATGTTAAACTAGATGAAGTGAAGTATGATGTTAAACCGGGTGCTAGAATGGTTGTTATCGAGGTAGTTGTTCATGAACAATTCACAAATAAACAAGAGTTAATTCTTCGTGAACATATGCTACAATGGGTCTACATGGAGGCCGAAAAATTGGACTTTGGCGTTGTAATCCAAAGGTCTGACAATGATTATGTTAGAAAACAACCATTTGTAACAATGAGATGTAAAAAATGTGATACGTACCAACCACCGATTAGGAAGTTCAAACGTGAAGACACCAGATCGAAAAAATGTGTGTGTCCGTTTAAATTATGCAGATACTATAAGGCAGATGATACATAAAAATTTAATGTGGTTTCGAGTACACATAACCATGCCTTGTGTGAAAGGTAGCCGATCATCCCATTGTATATCGGTTTATTCTGGAGAAGAGGAAACTTGTTTCGGATATGACATTAAATTTGGTAGCGCTGAAAAACATACTTGTAAGTTTGAAACGAAAAAATCCTCAAAAATATTTCAAGTATCAAGCAAATATATAATGTGTGAGCCCGAAACAACAAGGTTGTAAGAGTTCCAAGATCTGAAATGCAACAACACTTAAAGCTTTTGGATGATCACCATTATCTTTCTAGGTACATAGTTTGTAAGGATAAAGTCACTAATCGAGATATATTTTAGACTCATATTGATTCTATCAAGTTATTCAATACATTTCCCAATGTGCTCATTATCGATTCCACATATAAGATTAACAAGTATAGGCTTCCACTACTTGAAATTGTTTGTGTTACTACGAAGAAGAAGACTTTTTCAGTGGGTTTTGTAGATGTTGGGCGAATTGTAGATGTTAAAGGAGACTACAAATGTGGCTTTTAAAATATTTCTCGGTAAAGGAGATGAAGACTACCAATTTGTCTGCCATCGACTTATAAAATACTTGATGATGCATTGATAATCATACACAATGTTATACGAGAAAAAAAAATATTACGATACAATTCTCAATGCTCTTGTTCCTTGTATTAGTGGTCTAATACCGTTTGAAAAATTGATGCGCTTCCCTGAAATGAGACATCTTATAGAAAGTGCTTATTATAAGGTGTTTAAACAACAAGTTGAACTGTCAACTGATAATGAAATCAATGAAGTCGCCATCGAACGTTTTTTATCCCACGGGAAGGGAAAGGTAAATACCGAGTAAACCTGAAAAGGGTGAAATCATGATCAAACGACTGAGAGATCGAGTAAAGGAGTTTATTACACAAGGGGAAGGTATTAGCATTCCACACACTCGTAGTATTCTATGGTATTTACTCATGTTATTCTAATCTAATGGGTGTGGTCAAAGTCTATGTCTAAGATTTTAAGTAAAAAAGAAAGAGGGAATGCATGCAAAAGAAAAGAGAAAATAATGTAGGGAAAATAAAGTTGTGCTCGTTCGGGCCCTACCCCAATGCCTACGTATCCCTTTTAAGGAATCATAGCAGCCGTAGTTCGGCTCTTTTGTTTTGGTGGGTTTGTGCTTTTTAGTTGAACAATGTTAAATTCAATCATTCCATTGTTGCTCGACCTTTGGAGACTTACAACCTGTAATGGAAAGAAACTAACATGCTATTTTGAAAAAATTGAAAGAAAATGGGGCTTGAAGGCGCAAAAGAGTTTGCATTGGTTTATGTTTTTTACCTTAAAAAAGGATTTGAAATTTATTAGATGTTTTATGCATTTGCCAAGAAAAGAGCTTTTGTCTTAATACAAGGATGCAAAAGAAATAAAAAAAATCTAAGGGAGACTATAAATCTAATCCCTAATGTTATCATACAATGATGGATCCTAAGGTTGAGCTTTGAAAGGGAAATCTCTACCCTATATTAGCATGTATGGATTACTATCCTAAGGTATAGCTAGAATCAAGAAAGAAACAAGCACATCCTAAGGGAGCATGTTATATACAAACAAGTGCTTTGGCAAAAGCGCACAATTGAGGTATATTGACTCAGGGGAGAGAAAATGCTTTAGCTAAGGGGAGCGAATCACTCGAAGAAAACAAGCGGGAGACTGAGATGAAATAAAAAAGAAAAGCATTACCTTAGTTAAGGGGAGTGGATCACTCGAAGCAAACAAGCGGGTAGCGAAGTGTTAGAAATGGCCACTGCGAACTCCTGACAAAGTGTAGGGGTTTGATTGCAAAATCCTTTTCCACTTGACCGACTCGATACGTATGATCTGCATAAATCTAAAGCATCGACGTACAACATGAGTTAAGGATGACACGGACGAAATGCGGGGTTCGATTGTGAAACCTTTCTGATCGCCTCCTTTTGAGGACTTATTGGGGTGGGGGAATATGCGAGCACAAATGTAAACACACTTGCAGAATACCTACTTCAAAGGTAGGATTTTAAACAAACACAAGTAGCACACATGATGCATATAATGCAGAATTGCCTTAAACGAGTCTTTAAATAAATCAGAGGGATTATTGACATGATTAACAATAGAGATCCCCATCATACATCTCTATTCCTACTTCTCATGGCACAAAAAGCGGTAAAATCCCTACTTGACATGATCTCTAGAAAGCAATAAAATGCGAAAAGGAAAATAAAAGGGAAATGTACCAAACGGATAATAATCCAAAGAAACCAGGAAAACTTTGCGAGCTGCTATCACCAATAAAGAAAATACCATCAGCCTAAGCGTCAAAGTATTAATAAATCAAGATCGGAATGTGTACCGAACACATCCGAATATCAAAATACACCTGCACGAAGTACAATTCATACATAATATAACAATCACATGGAGTAATGTGTAGCAGACACATTCGTGTGATGCCAAAGTACCTGCAAGAAGTACAATTCATACAATATATGAAACAACAATCACACGGTAGAATGTGTAGTGGACACATCCGTGTGATGCCAGGGTACCAGCACAAAATAAGATTTATGTAAGAATAATATCATTTGTGTATCATACACAAACTTTCACTAACAAGTGATCGCGTAAAGTGTTTTTCAACCAATAATCATGTGCCAATTAAAGGTTGAAGGCTTAACAATGTACCTTGCAAAGTATTCACAAAAGAAGTTAGAATAAACAAGGAAATATGTACAAACATGCATTAAAACAAAGCGAAATTCAATATTTGTGTCTGGGTAACCGGTTACCATAACTGGGTAACCGATTACCATAACTCAAAAAGTTAAGGAAAATGCTATTGTTTTGAGGTAACTGGTTACCATAAGTGGGTAACTGGTCACCATAACTCAAAAAGTTAAGGAAAACGCTATTGTTTTGAGGTAATCGGTTACCATAACTGGGTAATCGGTTACCTGCATGCGGATTTCAAATTTCACTTACGTAAAATAAACAACAAAATTTTATTTTTAACAAAAATAGATATAATTTTACTTTTTTAAGCTGAATTTTACACCACTTATTTTATTTGTCACAGTTAGAGAATAATAAAATTTACATTTTATTTTTGTACAAAATTCTATGTCACTTTCTTTTATCGGTTTTCGTTATGGCATCATAGAGGTAAACATTGTTCTATGATCATGCATGAATATTTTGATATCTAATTAGATATGTTAATGCATGATAATGTTGATGATGTAGATTTCATTTTTTTTTTTTTTTCAGATTTATTCTTTGATCGTAAATGTTCTAGAAATTTTGAATGCAATTATATAAATTTCTGAATTCTGAAACTTTGTGATTCTTGATATTTGTTGTTTTTTTTTTTTTGAAATGTATCAGGTTTATGAAAAGTGTTTAAATTGAAATTAAGGAGCAATGGGAAAGAGAGTTAGGGATAAAGAGAGTGGAATTTCTAATGGAATAAATAGCCATCATACTCATGCAGGAAGAGTTTGGGGAATTCTTCATATAATAAAGTATCATCATTGGCGTCATGTTAAGAGAAGGATTACTCAAAGGAGGCCTTGTAATGGACCTGATGATTCAAGTAAGCATATAATCATATAACACCTGCACTACAAAGTGTATATGTCGGTATCGGTATCAGACACCTGCACCAATATTTATAATTATATTTAATTTAATTATTTTTAAATTATTATGTATATCTTCGTGTCAATGTTAGGATCGTGTTAAATGTCTGAACATTTTTTCACTTTATAGGAAATGATGAAATTCCAGAAACTTCTGATGATTCTATGAGAGAGAATTTGAGGCCAAGTATGCCTTTATCTAATGTAAGTAAAGGAGAATATTGTATTGATTTTCTCTCTTTATAATGTTAGTAATTTTGAATATCTTACTGTAAATCAAATACATAGACATCAGACACGACACCTGAGAACAAGTTATGCGGCTATTTACAGGTTGAAGAAGAAAATAAGCTTGGACAAAGCACTCAACAAAATAAATACTCAATAAAATCAAAAATAAAAGCACTTCTTAACGAAGAAACATACAAAATGAGAGGGAGACACAAGAGAAGCTCAACCTGTCCTACAAAATCGCAGCTAACTCGAATCGATTCAGTTCATCACTTGGAAGTTGATCCACTGAGTGAAATGCTGTTAACAGTTGAGAATCGAGAACCAGTTCTAGAAACTTTTCAAAACCATCTTGCAGCTGGAACATTGGAAGTTTTGTCACCGGTTATCTCAAGGAAAAACTCGCTCTCCAATAACAGCAACGACAAATGCGTTGAATGCGGGGCAGCGTTTTCTAGTGAACCTTTGGAAAAACATGATCACAGGAGTCATCATAAGCATCGCAATCTATCGATGAGCGACGGATTGCAGGAAGATAAACTGATAAACGCGAAAATACTCACAACCGATGCTTCTCCGCTTCTTTTCAAGGATTTTCTTGATGCTCTTGATCTTATCAACACAAACAAAGACTTTCTATTGAAATATATGAATGATCCTGGCTCTCCTTTGCCATTTGAACTTCATACTCAACCACATTCTCCGAACGCTAAATCGAGACGAGCCAAATCCATCTCATTACCTGTTGGTGGATCATCTTCTTCTGACAACTTGGTAGATGAATTGTTGAATTCAAAAAAAGAGATAGAATCAGAAATTCAAAATTTAGCAGATTTTCACAAACCATCAACTTCTTCTTCTTCACATAAAGCTAATCATCAACTAGTCCATTCGGATCAAGAATCGGTTGAACGAGACTATAAAGAAACTTCGTCAGGCTCGTCCCAAGTTTCAAACAATGTGAAGAATAAGAACTTCAAGGATCTCAGAAAAAAGATAAAGCATATAATCGAAGAAAGCAAAAACGAAAAGCTTCGCATTAAGATGGACGCTGTAGTCGACAAAATTCCCCGTGGCAACAAGTTTTCCAAGAATGTAAGGAAGTTGATGAGCCACGAAAAGTTCAAACAAAACAATAAGCATCAACTATCATCAGGCTTGAGGACATCGTCTCTAAAAGAATCGGTCGGTCGATACTCTCAGCTTTATGATACTTGTTTTCACAAAGAAGTTGTTAGCAATAAAGAAGAGAAGCCTCCTAAGAGTGATAGCTTAAAGCTGAAAACAGAAGAGAAAAGTTCGGTATTGAAGACACCGAAATCGTTCAAAAGGTTTCTTTCATTACCTAATCTAAAATCATATTTCAACCAAAATGAAGACCCTTCTGTTCTCTTGTCTCCTCAGAATTCAGTTAGAAAATCTGAAGATAGAACTAGAAGCTCAAGTTTAATTGATGGCTACTCAAATAGTGAAATTCTCTCACCTTCACCTGCACCTTCTGATCATACAAATGAAGAAAGCAAAGTTATTGTTAACACTGCTTCGGATTCAGGATCAGATGTTAACGACGACGTAAAGTCGGAAAAGAGTATAGGATTTGATGGTTTAGGTAACTTGAGAGACACGCAATTTTCTGGTAGCAATGAACAAGACATTGGTTATGCAACAGAATCAAGTACTATGTTGGTTGAAGGAAACTCAGCTTTCTCTTCTGATACCAGCTTCTTAGATTCTACATTTGAGTTGGAAAACTTAAATATATTAGAAGGTATAGTATATAATACTTTAACATTTCTATATTTCATCTTTAACGTTATAATCAAATTTCGATGTTTATGTCGATTTTTTTCATGTGCAGAATCAGATCAAGAGTTAAAGCCAATGCTAGCTGGTGATGAGTTGAACTATATGTATGAGCAACAAGAGGCAAAAACAGACCAGTTTGAGGAGGTTGAGAATTTTCTTAAGCATGGATATAAAATTCCATGCAACGAAATTGATACGAATAACGAAGCTGCGTTTAATTATGTGAAGAAAGTTTTAGACCTCTCGGGTTTCACTAGCAATGAGTCTCTTGAAACATGGTATTCTGATTACCAACCACTTGATCCATCGATTTACCAAGAACTAGAGGGATGTTTGCTTCTTGATCCCGATTGTTCTGGCAATTGTGAAGGCGGACATTGCAATCATCTTCTTTTGTTTGATATAATCAATGAAGGATTGTTGGAGATTTTCGGTAGATCGTATAACTATTATCCTAGACCATTGTCTTCTCTATCTCATGTTCATCGATTGCCAAATGGAAGAGATGATGTTTTACATAAAGTATGGAAACTTATTACTTGGTATCTCAGTTCAGCTCCTCCTGATGAGGCTTATCAATCATTGGATTACTATGTTAGTAAAGATCTAGCAAGAAATGATGGGTGGATGAATCTTCAATTTGATTCTGAATGTGTCGGGCTTGAGATAGATGATTTGATTTTCGATGATCTCTTGGACGATATTATCTACTCATAAAAGTTCTGGATATCAACCAAATCTTATTTCGCTAAATGAAGTCGACTACATAGATCAAATTACACTACGATATTGGTATATAACATTAATTTTTATTTTCGTAATGTATACTACTCATTATGTAGCTTAGCTTCTAGGGTTTATTATTTTTCCTAGCTTAATTTCTTTAGAGAATTGATTATTTAAAGAAATATATATATGTGTGTTGTTAATCATGATATTGTACATATGGATTATAGTTGCTTGAATCTTGTACTTTATTTTTGACTGATTGTTTTAATCCTTATACTAAACCATAGATGTTTGGTAATTGTATGTTTGAGAATAGATTTATTAGGTATTGTGGTTTGTGTGGAAGTTTTTATTACCATATAATGTGACCAAGGACATGTTGGTTGGTTAGTCTTTGATGATTACGAAACCATTTTTTTAAAGTAAAAAATTTTATTGACTAAAATTCAAGAGACATTTTAAGAATTTGTTTGAAAGCTTATAGGATGGGAGGAGAAAACTTTAGGTACTCCCTCCGGTCTCATTTATAAGAAAAAATTAACTTTTTATATATATTGAATAAGTAATGTATTTGGACAATATATTGTCCAAATACATTACTTATTTAATGTATCTAAAAAGTTAACTTTTTCTTATAAATGAGACCAGAGGGAATATAATGTATGGGGGAAGGGAAATAGAAGGAAAAATACATCTCTAATTTGAATTTAAAAGTTTATTTTTCTTCCTAATAAAAAATCTTTTTAAAGAAAGGATATTTAAAACTTGTATTAGAGGAGAGTTTAGAGGGTTTGGATTTTTTTTCCTTCTAAATTTTAGCTTTGTTGTTATAATACTTTTAAAATATATTTATTTATATTTTCAACAAAACCATTTTCAAATAAAGTGTATATTCTATCTCCCAATTCTCCCTTCTTCTCAAATTGTTTTTCTCTTCTCCAAATTTATAAAGTGTGAATTTCTAAAGTATTTTTCTCTCATGTCTATATGACCGTGTCTTTAGTCCAATTATCAAGAGTGAAGTTGGTCTCAAGGACACCATTAGTAATTTGAGGGACCAAAATGGTACAACTAGATGGAATATTTCAATTGTTACCTTGAAAGAATATGTTCACTTTAGAGGTTTGCAAAAATTGGAGATTAGTTAGAAGCAACAAATGGATGTCTTGAATTTTGAAGTCTAGCCAATTATCACTTGATAGATCTATGTCTCTACCATTCACAATTTTCCATCTATTTTGATCTTCAAGGATATTTAAAATTTTATTTGGTTAGAGAGATGTCAAATAATGTTGAATTAATAGATAGAACCCAACAAAAGTTCACAAACAGAAGTGCCTTCTCCCTTTATTTACCTTAAAAACGCTGAGGGCAAAACAAGTAACCAACACTCTGAACAAAAGGAGGGTACATTCCAAATGAAAATAAAGATTAAATCAACTAAATAGACAACCAACAAACAAAAAAGTCAAACAAACTAAATTAACATAACATAGTAGGAGAATCATTCTCAAAAATATCTTCATTAACAACATTGTCATCTTCTTTATTTTTGGAGTCAGACACATCATTATAGCCTGACTTAAACATTTCATGATATTGTTCTGAAAGAGTTGTAACAATATCATAAATATGAGGTTGAGAAGGGGATGCTCCAGCAGAGTGAAGAGTGAGCATCTTGATAATCCCTTCACACACAATCTTCTTAGAAGAGGATGTAGTGATGATCTCTTGTAAGGCCTTTTGCCTCATGATTCAGAGACTTGAGAATATGGTTTACCCCACACTCTAAAGAGGAGCAATATTTATCATCTCGTCATTAATACTCGGATTCGTTTCACCAACAAGAGTAGGAAGCACAATGTCAATAACATGTTTCCCATCAAACCACTTGTGACTAAAATTGAGAACGCTAAGAATAACACCAACCTACTTATAACAAGTCATTATGGCCTTCTTTTGATTAGACAAAATTGTTAAAATAATACTGCAAGTGTGAGTAATTGGAGAAATAGTCCCACATTGGATAGGAATGTAGAGACTTGAGCATATATAAGTGATAGAACCTACCCACCTATCACTTTAAGGTATTAGGTGTATAAGTGACGTGTCTCTCACAAAGGTGCCTACTCCTACACTATATATCAATGCTCCCTAGTAACTCCCCCAACAAATGGTATCAGAGCTTTTGATTATTGTTCTTGATCGAGTTTTCAAGAACTTCACGCCAGAGATCGTGTTTCTCGGACAAATGAATCAACCGCTGTGAACATGGCTAGTGATTAGGGCATTCTGAATTCTCTTCTAATGCTTGCCAATAAAAATTGGATCCGATGGAAAAAATAGATGTGTTAATTCTATAAAATCATGATTGGCATGAATTTTAGTAAAACTAACTTTACAGCAACATGTTGAACAAGATGTTTCAAATTGCAGATTCAACATGTCATATGTGATGTCCTAACCAGAAGTATAAGACATCTGGTCTGTTACAATTTTTCAGTTTGGAAAATGTTTCAACATGTCGAATGTGATGTCCTAACTAGAAGACCAGGACATCTGGATGGTTACAATTTTGCAATTTAAGATGTTTCAACTTGTTGTTTGAACATGTCGAAAAGGATGTCCTAACCAGAAGTATAGGACATCAGGTCCGCTACAACTGACAGTCTATATTCAGTTGTTATGGAATATTTAGTAATCCTATTTGGTGTTGAAGATTGATAAATCCGAGATATTATGCTGGTTTTTTAAGATATTCAAACTTTCTAAATATAGAGACATTTTAGGAAAGTTATGATTGAAAACCTATTTTCTTGGAGAAGTTTTTGCAGACTTTATGCAGCCTCTCAGCTGCATTTTTGAAGTCCAAATCCAGTTGGGAAATGTTTATAAATAGAAGTATTTGTAACCTAATTTTGTACGGGTCCATGATGTAGAATCATTAGCGCTTTGTCATTGTGCCACTCTCTAGGAGAGTTGGTTTGTGTGATCTACTCGAGTTGTGAGTTGGACTGTGTTACAAGGTTGTAATCTCTGTTATTCTTCTTCTCAAAGATTTTAAGCAAGAGGCATTATTGTTCTTGGAGGAAGCAATTAAGCAACTCTAAGTAGTGTTCTCGATCAAAACTGTGAAGCAAGATCAAGTATGTTGCTCTTAATCAAGGGGTGTCTTGATTAAGGTGTTTGTTTTGCATTTGAAGTGTGATCTTCATTTAGGTAAGAAGTCATTGATACAGTAACTGGGTCTGTTAGACATCATTATGGTGATTAGATGTGAGGCGAGATTTCTCATATCTAAGGAGGACCTAGGTAGAAGTTGCACAGGATAGTGATTAAGTGATAAGTTGTAAACTTGAGACTAGTTTATCTTTGAATTGATATTGTCTAGTGGATTTCCTTCCTGGCTTGGTAGTCCTCAGAGTAGGTGTTGGTTTGCATCGAATTGGGTTAACAATTATGTGTGTTATTTATCTTTTCAGTACTGCTTTTATTGTTTATACCTTGCCATATTTGTTTAAGTCAGATCAGATGTCCCAACATGACCTAAGACATATGAGTTCTGTTATACCAGAATTTCAATTGGTATCAGCGCAGGCATCCTGTTCTATTTTTGGGTGAGATCCTAGGATGATACTTTCTGGTCATGGGTAAGGAATGAGGTATCTACTGAAAAGATGTTTGAACTTGGGTAAGTTCATATTGTTGTTTGAACGATCCCTTGAAGTGGAGGATGGACTGTTCATGACAGAGTTGTGTTGGAACTGTCTGTTGTTATCAGGCCCGTAGCTTTGGTGGTGAGCTGCTATCTTAGGTTTGATTTAATTTCAAACCTAGGTTTTTTTGTTTTCACCTAGACTGTGGTGGTTGTGTGCAAGGTTTTATGTTGTGCCTGATGAATGATGAGGATAATTTGATGTGTTTTTCCACTGCATGGTATATGTTGTAACCTTGGTCAGCATGTCATTAGGGTTTGGTCTCCTCAGCAGACTTATCCTATGATGATGGGATATGTGCAAGGTTGTTTCAACCATCTGTGTAAAGTTGCCAACGATACTTGAGTTGTACTTCTCAAGTCCACTCATAAAGGCACTTTAGTGTGTGGTTTATATATTTTTCAAGAAACATGTTGTTTACTTGACAGACTATTGAAGAAAGGATAAAGCCATTTATTTCAGCCTCTGAAAGAGTGTACCTAATTCTTGATCTAATTAGGAAAGTGACTCTAAGTCTTGTTATTGTTGGTGTAGCTGGAGCTTGGACTAATTTTGAAGACCTTGAAGGTGATCAAGGGATGTTTTGATTTTCTGGAAGTAGTGATGGCTTCAGAACCAAGCTCAATTTTGTGTTCCAGAAGAAGGGAACTGATGTCCTACCAGATGTACAGTTTCCTGTTGAACACCAGATGCTCTGGGTGCTAAACAAATATGTGATAATCACATATGTTTGGAACCTACTCCTGATTTGGAAGAGGAGGCATCCGGGCTGTGTATCTAAGATATTTTATCCAGAGAACATGTCTTAGATTGGTGGGCTGGTTGAATATTGATAAACCAATTGGTTACTTCTTGGTTCAATTTATTTCTGATCCAAGTTAGTAGAAGTGCAGAGGATGAGCTCTAGCATCCAGTAGACTTGTGTTATCTCAGCCAGGTTCCTTGTACATAAAGGTCAAATGTCAAGGACATTCTCTTTGACATCTGGAAAATTCTTCTGATCAAAGGAGTCAGATTTATGGAATCTAATTGTTTATCCATGACAGGCGGGTAAAATATTTGTCTATGGATTGTGACTGCAATAGTGCAAATAGATTTTAGGCTTGCGTGCTAATCAATATTGTGAAGAGTATTTACCTCTAGTGAGGTTGTGATGTCAAACAGCTTTTTGTGACATTAGGCTACTGGATATGTAGGGTTCTAGCTATGTGAAGCTAGTTGGTTGAATCATGTGCTCACATGCTTCTTAGGAGGATTCTGAATGACAATTTTGGTTGTGTCTGGGATAATTTGTTTTTTTCTGCAGTTTTTGGAAGGAATCAATGACTATTTTGGTTGATGAATGAGAGATATCACATATTGGATGTCTTGATATCTTGATTTGTTTCACTATTGGTGGATGAATAAGGAGCAAAGTAGGAAGCTGATGATGTTGATGATGTTAATGCATGAATGTTGCATCTGCGTTCTTTTTGGTTATGCATTAGTATTAACTTAATATGCTATTATGGTTTGTTTTTGGTTAGTTGCTTCCTTTGTCATATTATGGCTAAGTGGGGGATAACTGTGTGTGTGTGTGTGTACTAACCATTGTGATTGATTACTGCTATTGAGGGGGAGAATTTGCAGCTATGTTTAGAAGACCGACTAACTACTAATTGTTTCTTTGTTGTTATGTTTTCTACTACCATGACTCTAATGTGTGTATTTGATTATTTGGTTGTTTTAGCCAAAATTTTCCAAATAAGGAGATTGTTATTTCTCTGAAACTATGATAGAAACGAATTTTGGTAAACCTAGCTTTGCAGTAACATGTTGAACAAGATGTTTTAACTTTCAAATTCAACATGTCGAATGAGATATCCTAACCAGAAGTATAGGACATCTGTTTTGTTACAGTTTTAAGTTTGGAAAATGTTTCAACTTGTAGTTTCAACATGTCGAATGTGATGTCCTAACCAGAAGAGCAGGACATCTGGATGGTTACAACTTTGTAGTTTAGAAGATGTTTAAACTTGTTGTTTTGACATGTTGAAAGGGATGTCCTAACAAGAAGTATATGACATCAGGTCTGCTACAGCTGATGTAACGCTCGTAATTTAATTAATTATTTAATTAAATTATTTTTAGAATATTTGTGAAGTTGTGTTATGATGATAGTTGATGTGTTGTTGTTATTGGAATTAATTATTCTACAAGGTGATACTCAAGGGTCTCAGACGAGGGTTAGACGAGACCAAGAAAAGATGGGTCGAAGAGTTGCACAGTGTACTCTGGGGGTACCGAATGATGGTGCACTCATCCACCGGGGAAAATCCTTTCCAAATAGCTTATAGAACGAAGGCCTTCATCCTAGTAGAGATCGAGGAAACCTCAAGGCGAACCAAAGCTCCCATAAACAAGGAGAAAAACGACGTCGCCCTGCGGGAAGAACTAGATCTGGTCAAAGAAATCCGGACAAGGTGAGCCCTACGAGAGGCCTATCTCAAATAAAAATAGCCATGTGCTATGACACCAAAGTCATACGACGAGAGTTCAAAGTCGGAAGCCTTGTATTGAAGAGAAATCGCAAATAATTTCGTGAAGGTAAACTCACACTGAACTAGGAAGGTCCTTATCGCGTCTATGTGGAAACGGGGATACGGGCATACTACTTAGAAAATCTATAAGGGGAACAACTTGCTCGACCATGGAACGTTGAGAAGCTAAAACAATATTATAGTTAAAAAACTGAGCAATCGACGAGCATCGTCAACAAGACGAACGCATCCAAGACCGACCACACGTGCATGCCTAGGTACAAGCATGGCACTCCAATTTAAATGAGGGGGAAAGACTCTACTCCTTTTAACGAGTAGATCCTTAGCCTGACATGGATAACTCGACCGAGCTCCATCGTCATTGTACCATGCTGGCAGAATGCCCAACTTGTAATGAGTAGTTCACACTGCTGAGCTCAGGTCCTCGAAATGAGACCTGAGTTCTGGCCCATGCCCGGTATTTACCCTGGCCGTTTGACCAGTTCCCCCACACTGGAGAACACTAACTAACGAGAAAATCCCCGCTAAAAACTCTTAGCCAATAAAAAACTTCTCAAGAAGACAAGCATATGATAAACAGGCAAACATAGTCAAAAATTAAAGCAAGCGACCACCATGGCCGGAAATTTAAAGAATGACCACCAGGGCCACAATTATAAAAATTTTACAAAAAGGGAGGCCCTTATCCCCCCATCCTACTGAATAACTTTGTGGCCACAAGGACCATAATTGTTCGAGAACTACATAAATAAGCAAAAGCCCTGAAAACAAATTACAACATTACGACACGTAGGTCGGAGAAAAATAAAACACACTATCAATCATCTTTCGGAGACACCTCTTCGGGAACGGGTGACAATTGAGATGTCCCTCCCGCTGGCTGAGCAACTAGATCCTTGAGGTACTCAGGGACCAAAATATTTCTGGCGGACACCCATCCCTGAAATATTGAGCTTGACACCGGGATTCAAGACTTAGATCTATTTCACCATATTTTCAAAGCTCGCCTCAGAAGCAGTCTGGACGTCGTCCATCGCAAGTTGGAGTCGGTCGACCAGCTCGGCCCGAGTCTTCAGAACCTTTGCCTCTTCGGGCTCATCCTCTGCGGGCACAACATCAGCAGTTAAGGTCACTACCTTCTCCTCTAAGGCCTTCTTCTTGAGTAGCCACGCTTTACGCTCCTCGAATAATTTATGAAGGTTCTCCTCGACCTGTTTGCGAGTGTTGTCCACTTCCGTGCGCCCCTTCTCGACCTCGGTTAGTTTGGTCTGCGGCTTTTCCAGCCGACCTCCTGAAAAGGATCCCCCTCAGTGTAGGCCACAATCATCTCCAGTATCCGCATCAAACCCCTGGCATCTTGCACCAGCGCCACCCTCTTCTTCGGGCGATCCAATCCCTCAAGATGAAGTGACTTAGCCTGGGTGAGTTGCAAAGCAGCACCCTCGAAGAAGGCCCTTTCCAGCCATCAAGGAGGCAGATCGTACTTCCCCTTCCCCATATCACATGTCAAATCAATGTTTCCCTTGATACGCAGCCTTTTTTCCTTCGAAGACACTGGATCGGGGGAGAGAGTACCAACATCTGGGACGATGGTGAATTGCCCGACCCAGACGCTGAAGCCATCCCCGTACCAGTATGGGAATCCTTTAATGCCTTCTTCGACTTCGAGGCAAAATTCTTGGCCATTAGCTCCTGGGTAGGATTCATATTATCTGCAATTAAACAAACAAATCAAAGTTAGAAAACAAGGACATAGAAGTCGAGCATATAAAGTTATTTGAAACATAAAGAAAATACCCAAGTACAAAATAGGGTCCTCACTCTTGAGGAGCTCCTTAACGCATATCAGGCCTAACTCATAAACAATCTCCTCATTCTTGTCTCTGACCGGTTTCCACCCTCAGCCCGCGCGGTGCACGCGGGGGATCCCCGCGATAAAAGTCGTCAAACGGTCAAAGCTGGTCTAATCCTCGTCACTGAGCTGCCCCTCCTTCCATACATAAGTATCAAGCTTCATGTCAAAATGCTTCCTCGTCCATTGGAAAGGGAGCTTGCGGCCTAACTTGTTCTGGTGCTCCCCCTGCTCGTTCAGGATGGGAGCCCCTTCCTCGTCATACATCGGGATGAGCCAGAAAACATTTAGCTTGGCCATTCCTGAGTTAGGCTGCACAAGCATGTACTTATCTTTAAAAAATCTTACAGACTCCAGGTAAGTCTTGAACAGCTTCCCATTAGCCTATTTCAAACGACCCGTCCATGCAGGCCATTAACCTTGCTCCTCTGAAGATGGAAGCAGTAGAAGAACAAAGGGATAATAGCCCTTATCTTTAAGTAATCACACACAATCTCGAATGCCGAAATAAAGGCAATCCCGTTCGGGTGCAGTTGAGAGCGAGCCACCCGAAGGTTCCTGAAAACGGCCACTAGAAGTCCGTAAAGAGGAGACGAAAGCCCATCTCCCAAAACAAGATATTGTATATAGGGATTTATCACTTGTCATACCTCGAGCATATCCGACTCTTCTTTATGGGGATCCAGACCGACCATTCCTCTTGGTCACCCTCGCCATCCATATACGAATCTACCTCGGTGAAAACATCAGTTGGATGCTCGAAAAAATGGGAGGCATGCTCCCATGGATTCGTCGCGGCCTAAGTTCTCGGATCATCATTATCCTCACAAACAAACAAGCCCCCCTGGTCAGCGGGAACCATTTCAGTGTCCTCCTCCATGACATACTGATCAACAACGTCCGACTCAGGCTAAAATACCCCCGAGGAGCTCAACTCGCTAGGGGTATCATTAGTAGAACTCTGGGAAGATTCGGCGGGCTCAACCGGGAGGTCTTCTCCGACATTATCAGCCATAGTACCTGAAAAATAGAGGATAGAGGTCAGTTTCACATTAATGTCAAGACAACCCTTTCACCACTAGTCAAGTGAAAAGGTGCTTAGGAACGAGGACCTTATCCCCGACTAAAGCCCTCACTTAGGCATCTAGTAGACACTCACTCCCCCTCGATAAAACGAGCTAAGGTTAACAAGAACGCTCAAAGTCACAAAAAAAATCATCTACGATTCATCATAAACGCCACTACTATTCCAGGCTCATCCAAGAATAACCTACGGTGGCTCCTGCGATTCCAACCTATAGAACCACCATCTGCCACCAACACTCTCCCAAGGACCTCCTAACAAACAGTGCCCTAAACCTAACCGCATGCATTTCTAAGAGGAAATCTTCGAAATCTAAACTACAACAAAGGCTAAATCAGACAAATACAAGAAAAATCTGAAAGCTTACCAATTGAAGAAGGATGGAAGACATAAGAAACGAAAGCGAATGGCGGAAATCGGAAAGAAACTTCGTAGGTCGACAGCCGAGAAGCAACGAGCAAGAGAAATGAAGAACGAAAAATACAAAGTGTGCTGCTTCTCTCCAACTTATAGCTGACCTTGTCCGCGCGTAAGTTGGAACGCGCCTAGAGAGTCTTAAGGTCGTCATCATTACACCATAGTCCATAGTCCTGCCATCATTGCGCTGTTGTGACACCACGCGAACCAAAACACGCATGACACGCTACCTCTTCAACTTTCAAAATCTAATCGCTCAATTGTTCATCTCCCTGTGAATCGAACAAAACGAGCAACACACATGCTCCCTGTAAGGATACTTCTTCTCTATAAGAGGAGTAAGTTCTAGAGTAGCTTGAATTGACATAACCTTAGAACATAAGTCTTTTTTTTAATGAATATATCACTGCCCCTAGAGACCCCCCTTTGTAATTATACATTTGTGGGCTTACTAATGCAAACACTAAGATTTTATGGTTATTACTTTTATATTCCTTGGGGCGAGTAGAGTGTCCCTTGATGGGAATCTTTTAATATAGGTCCCACAATGATATGCCTCATCGGGAGGTAAAAATCTTTTAGTGAAGGTCCAACATCAATATGTCTTGTAGTGCAACAAGTCCATAGAAAAATAGTTAAGAGCACACTTCTAGTTAAAGGCGCATCGAACAAGTAGACTTTCGCTTGGTCGGAAGCAGACAACACCACACTTTAACGCATCAATCACTATCTGATTCAATCAGACAATTGTATAGAAAACACATTGTACCACACATTAATGATTTCAATCGTTCTTTTTTTTATACTTGATATTCGACCTTTCGACCGACTAATCTAAGAAAACTAATCTCCCTGTTCATTTGTCGGTGTCTCATTCAAAATCAAAGCATAAATTTGTATGAACTTGACCAACACATGAATTATTAGCATCTAGAAGAATTAAAATCTAAGACCTTAAGAGAAATACACTCTCAAGACTTAATTCTTCACTGTCAAGTCAATCCCTAGATGTTAAAACGTCTTCGTATATAAGAGTAAAACATGTAATTTTAAATATTCCAATTCATTTTTTCTTTCACATTATTTCTTATTCTTTCACTGACTTGTGTTGAAGTGTTAATCTTATTGGTCAATCTCTTCTCTATGAGATCGAAAATTTATTCCACCAATCTAAAATTTCATCTCCCCCATTTTATCAAACATCTTAGTTCCTTTAATGAACACAATTATAATAAAAATTACAAAATAAAAAAAAATTGTTAAATTGAGATTAATAAAACTCTATGTCATATTCGAATATAGAGTAATAACTACGTGTGTGGTGTGAGTTAATATGGCTTTCAATGAACTAGTATGTATGGGTGCGCAGTCAGTGATACCGTTCTTGTACTTATGTACATAAATGAACTCCTGTGTTTTTGTTGCAAACAAGTCAACCTACACTTACATGTGGCAGCCATGCAAAACAGAACTTCAGAATCCATTGTAAGTAACTTTTAATGAATTCACAAAGATTAAAAAGGTCAACGGGTGATTTTATTAAATTATGTTTAGTGCTAAATCAGAAAAGTAGGTAAATCAAAAGAAGGGAAAATTTAAGAAGGTCACGTGGGTTATCGCTCATAACAAATTTAAGTAGGTAAGTATTGGACCATAATTCTCTTCATCCATGCCAATGCCACAAATGGCTCATAGTTAGTGATCAAATTTTTTTATAGAAAAAGTTTAAATACATTTTCTAACTCTAGATGTTTTGCAACCCACAATGGCCAATCTCTTTGATTAATTTGTAGACATTGATATGAATTACAATCCATTTAATTCACGGTTTAATGTGACTTGTTTATTCTTCAAAACCTTTAGGATACATCATTTGAAAAGGTGAGTTCTTTAGTATATTAAATTTGAGTTGAGTATTAATTGGTACTCTTCAAAGCTAACTAACTAACAACTTTGACCAATTTATTGTTATTAATTTTGACTTGGTCCTTAATCACCTTTGCATTCCCTCGGTTTGTAGTGAGTGCACTTAAAAAAGAAAATGGTAAAAATTCAAAATTGAGATGTGGTGAACCTCAAATTCTTTGTTTTTAATTTTCTCATAAATGAAGTATGGATTAAGTTTAAATTTCCAAGTTATTGAGTGAAGAATAGGGTTGGAAAGAACCATGGCAACATTGGGATTATTAAATTAGACAATAAGAGGAATGCTTTTAAATTATAGTTGCATTCGCGGATGTGGTTATGATTGTGGGTGTTGCGATTGTATTTATTGTAGTTGACGTGATTTGTATTGCAGTGAATATTTAATGAGATATTTAAAATACACATTTGAAAAATGCTTCCTCTCATAATTATCATCATATTCATAACAAAAATATTTTTTTCTGGTAGTTGGTGCGATTTCACAATTTGATTGTATAAATTGTAGTGTACACAATGGTAATACTTGATTGACGATGAAATGAAGGTATACTTTTTGCAGTTACAAAGTCGAGAAGAATCAAGAGCACTAATGAGATCAATGCTCCAGGATCACAAGAGAGACGCGTCACATTTGGGGTGTTAGGTGATACCACTGTTGAGGAGTTTGAAAGAGTCGGGAGCAATGCTTCAGGACCACAAGAGAGAGAAACATCACATCTCAACCCAAAACCTTAAGGTGATAGGTGTGTAGGTCATCTCTCTTATAAATTTAACATTTCACTCATTCATATGCAATGTGAGACTATAACCACTCACACTTGCACCCAATAGAAAGAATAAAACGTAAGAAAACAATGATGGTTAGAGTGGAAAAAAAACTTAAGAAATGATTGCCTGTTGGTCACCAACTACCTCAGTTGCATTGGGAGCCTGTTGGCCATCTGCATTGGCAGCCTGTTGGCCATTTTTAGGGGCAACAACATTGCTTGTTTCAGGCACTTTTTTTGGTGCCTTTCTATAAGACATCTAAAACATAAACAACATGTCACACATAAAACTTACACATCAATACACAAGTCAAACAAAACAAATAATATACACACATTTCTCTTTAAAGCAGCAGGCTTTTGTTCTGTACTCTAACATTTTCTTTAGTTATGTACAATACGGTCACACTTAGTACACCTATAATTAACACCAGGTCTTCTCATCCTAGATTCATTTTCATCATGTTCTCTAATCCTAAGTTTCTTTGATCTACCTTTGGTCCACCTTCTTCGGAGGATACTTCTTCTCTATAAGAGAGTGAGTTCTAGAGTAGCCTGAATCGACCTAACCTTAGAACGTAAGTCTTTTTTTTAATGAATGTATCACTTCCCCTAGAGGCCCCCTTTTGTAATCATACATCTATGGGCTCACTAATGCAAACCCAAAGATTTTACGGTGATTACTTTTATGATATTTGAATGTCATCGTAGATTTTAATTGATTTTGAATTTTATATTTCCTGGGGCGAGTAGAGTGTCCCTTGATGGGAATCTTTTAATGTAGGTTCCACGATGATATGCCTCATCGGGAGACAACGATCTTTTAGTGAAGGTCAAACATCAATATGTCTTGTAGGGCAACAAGTCCATAGAAAAATGGTTAAGAGCACACTTCGAGTTAAAGGTGCATCAAACAAGTAGACTTTCGCTTGGTCGGAAGTAGACAACATCACACTTTAACACATCAATCACTAGAAAATTGTATAGAAAACGCATTGCACCACACATTAATGATTTCAACTGTTCTTGTTTTTTTTTAAACTTGATATCCGACCTTTCGACCGACTAATCTAAGAAAACTAATCCCACTGTTCATTTGTCGGTGTCTCATTCCAAAGCAAAGCATAAATTTGTATGAACTTGACCAACACATAAATTATTAGCATCTAGCAGAATTCGAATCTAAGACCTTAAGAGAAATACACTCTCAAGACCTAAGTCTTCACTGTAAAGTCAATCTCTAGAGGTTAAAACGTCTTCGTATATAAGAGTAAAACGCGTAATTTCAAATATTCCAATTGATTATTTCTTTCACATTATTTCTTATTCTATCACTGACTTGTGTTGAAGTATTAATTTTATTAGTCAATCTCTTTTCTATGAGATCGAAAACTTATTTCATTCTTCTAAGATTTCATCTTCCCATTTCATCGAAGTGTTTAGTTCCTTTAATGAACACAATTATAATAAAAATTACAAAATAAATAAAACAAATTTGTTAAATTGAGATTAATAATTCAAATATGAAGTAATAACTACGCGTGTGATGTGAATTAATATGGCTTTTAATAAACAAGCAGGTATTGGGGCGCAGTCAGTGATACCGTGCTTGTACTTATGTACATAAGTTAACTCCTTTCTTTTCGTCCCAAACAAGTCAATCTACACTTACATGTGGCAGCCATGCAAAACAGAACTTCAAAATCCACTGTATAATAGCTTTTAATGAATTCAGAAAGATTATAAAGGTCAACGGCTGATTTTATTAAATTAGTTTTTTATTAATTACAGTATTTATGTGCTTTTCATATATATATATATATATATATATATATATATATATATATATATATATATATATATATATATATATATATATATATATATATATATATATATATATATATATATATATATACTTTCTCTATTTCATGAAGAATGTTATTTAATGAATTTTATTTTATTTTTTCAATTGTATAAATATATTTTCTTTCAAATTAATATATTACAATTTGTTTTTATGATAGTGTCACACAGTTAATTTATTAGATTAATTTAGTAAAAATGTCTTAATTTTAACAATTTTATTATATTTTAAAAATATGTAAAAACTTTAAATAACATTTATTTTAAAAAAGATAAAAAGTGACTTCTGATTACATAATATAATAGTAAATAAAAATTATTATTGAAAAAAAAATCAATTTATAAAACATAAATTGAAAGTGATAATATTTTAAATATGTAATTGATTCTTCACAAATGACTATGCACAACGCTATTATAACACAATTTTTTTTACATGTTTAATGTATATAAAAATTTTAAGTGATACTTACTTTAAAAGGGGATGTAATTTGTGGCTGATGTAAATAATATTAATTAAAAATTATAATTAATAAAAATCTATCAATGCAACAAGAAATTTAAAGTGGCACTCTTTTTAATTATTTTTTGAAAATGTGAGTTATTCAGTATAATTGTTAAGAACATCTCCAATGCATATATCTGAATCACTAAATGCATAGTTATTAGTAAAGTAGATATATTATTGTTTAAATTTTTGTGTACATTATTTATAGAAGCAATGCAAAAATTGCATAGTTATCCATTATATTTTATAGTGAAAAAAATAAAACTTCGATAATTATAAAATCAACCATAAAAAATATAAATTGATAGGATCTCCTAGAGATTGTTATTAAAACCACCATTAAAATAAAATATATTAAAACTGCTTTGATGTTACTAGTACAATTTAGGGCACAAAAATAGCACAATAAATAATCATTATACATGTAGTTTTGATTAAAGGTGCTAATTCAATTAAATAGTCCACTATGAACTTGAAAGATAGCTGAAAAAGAGCTTTTGCTTATAAACTAGGAATAACATTAAATTGATCATCCATGCATGGTTGCCAAAAAAAACTTCAAACTCTAAATTGACCCGACAAGACAAACAACATACGAGGCTAGAATCTTAAATGTTTGGTAAAAGAAACCTAGGACTATCCAAACCTAAAAACAATATTTAATTGGCAGCACAATAAATCAACAACTACAACATGCATGCAAAGCATCAAAATAAATTTAATTAAGGACTTGCACCACCGCCCAAACCACCACTACCACCACCTAGGCCCCCAGCTCCTTCAGGCGCACCACCCAAACCCATACTACTAGAACCACCACCCAAGCCACCACTTCCACCACCTAACCCTCCGGGGCCGCCGGTTCCATCTTGGCCTCCAGCTCCTCCAGGCTCACCCAAACTTCCAATTCCTCCGGGCCCGCCCAAACTTCCGATACCACTACCACCACTTAAGCCTCCAGGACCGCCACCTAAGCCTCCCGCTCCTCCAGTCCCACCCAAACCTCCAACACCACCACCAACACCACCACCACCACCACCTAACCCACCAACTCCACCACCAATGCCATGGTGACCACCGAGAGCTCCAATTCCAGCACCACCACCAATCCCATGGAAGGCTCCAATTCCAGCACCACCACCAATCCCATGGAAGGCTCCAATCCCAGCTCCACCACCAATCCCATGGAAGGCTCCAATTCCAGCTCCACCGCCAATCCCGCCAACTTTCCCAATGCCACCACCAATCCCATGGAAACCACCAATTCCAGCTCCACCACCAATTCCACCAACTTTTCCTATTCCACCTCCTATCCCTTTGCCAATCGCACCACCCTTTCCGATCCCACCTCCAACTCCACCACCAATCCCACCAACCTTCCCTATTCCACCACCTATTCCACCTATCCCACCTATCCCACCAGCTACTCCACCTATCCCACCACCAATTGCACCACCTTTTCCAATTCCGCCTCCAATCCCACCACCAATAGCACCAACTTTTCCAATTCCGCCTCCAATTCCACCACCTATTCCACCTGCCTTCCCAATCCCACCAACAAACCCACCAATCCCAGCAACCCCACCAACAAATCCACCAACCCCACCACCCAAAAAGTTCTTCTTTTCATCAACACCCTTACCATTTGAACTCTCTGCATGTGGCACAACATTTGCATGCACCACACCCATTTTTTCATCATCACCACCTTTTGGAACCGTACGAGCTCCACTTGCATGCACAACAACAAGCACAACAAACACAAGAATAGCACTCCACTTCCCCATCTTACTTACCTTTCAACTCTTTCTCTCAGTTTTTCAGTAGGAAAAACTTGATATGATATTGCTGTAGATTGCATGCAAAAGGGGTGTGTTATATAATAGTGAAACTGGTATAGTGGACAGTTGAGAGTAATAAAAGATAGCAAATGAAGGTAATAAAGAGTTGTCAAGTGTCAACAATTCATGGGAAGACTTTAATATGTTTAGTGCTAAATCAGAAAAGTAGGTAAATTCTTTAATATGTTGGAAAAAAAAAATTGAAAGTAAAGAATTAGAAAATTCTTTAAACACATACGTTATTTGGTTTAAATGACAACTATTATAAAAGTTTAAATAAAAGTTAAAATCTGAGAGAAATAGAAGGGTTTAAAGTTAACTATTAAAATATAAATAAATACAAATAAATAGTTCTATACGAGGTGTCTTAGTTTTCGTAATAAATTTTTAGATTAAATATTTAACTTAGATGTATATATTTTAAAAAACAGTTTTTTATTGAAAATTAAATTGATAATCTAATCAATAAAAAAATATGAAATACCTTCGGAGACTCACAAATATGCACTTCTGAATGAACTAAAATACAAAAATGGATAGTTTTAATATCTTAAAATTGTGGAAATAAAATAATAGATTCTGTACTATCTTTTGTGTAAAAGAATTAAATTAGAACTATAAAAGAATTATACTATATGAAATTAAGAGGAATAAACATTCGGGTTACAAAATAGTTGAGAAAGGAAATAATAAATTAATATAAAATATAAAATATTAGGTTATAATAAAAATATTAAAATTAAATGAGATTAACACATGAAGACAATAAGAAAATAATGTTTCATCTATGAAATTAAGGGGAATAAATAGTTGGTTAGTATTTGGGGAAATTATGCTACAAACTTGACTATTCAAATATAATAATAAAATAATGAATTTTACTCTTATTTGTGAGTAATCTATCATGAGCAAGCAACCACGTAAAATGATGAATGCGTTCTGGAATATTGAGTTTCCATATTTTCTTCCACATAACCTCATTACCGCTGATGATGGGCACACAAAGATAGTTATACATAGCTTTAACTAAAAAATCTTCCGCACAAGTTCCTACCGTGATGAACTCATCTTCTCTATAATGATCTCTAGGAGGAATGTAAGCTTTAATTCTGCATTGGATGTCACTTGGCATCCAACCATGAAAGATATGTCAATTCCACTCCCTATTTGTATCCATCAGATCACACAACTTGGCGCCTATGAGAGTGGTCGGAATTTGGATGTTCAACTCCTCAGTAGTGAATCTGGGAGCCAACCAATTGTCTTTCCACTAATCTATTTTTCTTCCGTCGCCGATGCTCCAACTTCCAGATGAACGAAGGTGATGATTCATCTTCTTAATACCTTTCCATAAGCTTAAATTTATGCCTTTATTGTTAGGTTGGTCATGCTCAGTGATTTGTCTATATTTACCTTTCAAAACCTTACACCACAAATCATCGGATTTGTGCCGCAACTTCCACCCCAACTTCATAATACAAGCTTTGTTCATTTTGTCAACTTTCCGAAGCCCTAGGCCACCATCTTCCTTAGGAGTAGTGACTTTGTCTCAACTGACTGCTTGAACTTCCTACTATTAGTTGTGTCTCCCCAAACGAAGTTTCTTTGTATACTGTGAATCTCGTCGATACAAGTTTGGGAATCACATTTGTCATCAATGTGTAAACGGGCATGACTTTCATCACAAAGTGATGGATTTGTTTTAGAGGAAGGTAGACAGCGCTACATCAATGTTGAATACCAATAATTTTCATTTCAAATAATAATAATAATAATAATAATAATAATAATAATAATAATAATAATAATAATAATAATAATAATAATAATAATAATAATAATAATATGCATTAACCTTCCCTAAACTTGCATATACCAACTAACAAGGAACAATTATCATTGGAAATGGATTGGAGGATTGCTAACACAACTACAAGGAAAAATTCTCACGAGAAAGGGAGAAAAACCACTAACTTCAAACGAAATCAAAGATAAACTGAATAAGGTGTGGATTTCAATGTCTAACTAGAGCCGTACTACTTTGCGAAAGAGGTTTTTGGAATTTTGATTCTCCTTTAAAAGAAATAAAATGTTAGTTTGGTCAATGAGAACATTAAACCTAAAATCGAGTCTATTGCGATTCTTTAAATGGTCTTTTGGTTCTAATATTCGAGGGAGAAAACATTGTTTAAGATAGCGAACACGGTGGGATTTCCAATCACAATAGACGAAGAAACAAGAAGTAGACTTTTCTATCACTTTGAATGAATTTTGGTCGATATTGATCTAGATAAGGGGATATATGATAAATTGATGGTGGAGAGATGGGTATTTGTGATAGAGATGGTTTAATAAAAGCTACCTCCTTTCTAAAGTAACTGTCAAACATTATAACAAATATTCTAGGAATGCAATAAGATGACAAGGACTTTCCAGAAGACATTGATAACAGTTGATGAGAGGGTAAAAGGGGTGAAAAAAATATTGTGTTACAAGAAATCAAACAAAAGTGGATGGAGGTCAAGGAATCAACTATATAACAAAGGGGTCATTCAAAAGCTAGGAAGATTGGGATTCAAAACCAAGAAGATAAGATGAAAAAAACCGGGTTACAAATAGTATAACACAACAATGATAGCTTTGAGGAAGGAAAGGTGGGAATTAGCATAGAAAAACCAAAGTTAGTACATGTTTAGAAGGAATCTAGAGGAAGTAAGCCTATGCGGACACATGGTACGAAGATTGGATCAAAACTGGTGGATCATAGCCCATTATGTTTTTTGGGCGATAGTTCAATAATAGTGGTTAGTGGTCAAAAGGAAAATATAGAGGAAAGGGACTAGAGTAAAGGTTTGGCTGAAAAAAAGAGTGTAGGGATACAAAGGTTTGAAAAAGAGCAGACACAACAATATTCAAGGAATCTTAAGGGGCAGACTATAAATTATAACTCAGATAGTTCTTAGGAGAATAATATCAACTTGTATAAGGAGTAGAATGTGCAAAAGGTACATTATTTATTGCAACATGATGAACATTAAATAGAAATCTATTCAAGCACTGCAATGGAGAAAAACCAATATGCCTAACTGCTGCACTGGAATAATATGATGATTTAAATGAATAAGGAACCACGATCGAAACAACTAACACTACAAGAAAAACCTGATTTAGCTTGGGGCAAATGGCTAGGGGTTAAGCCCCAAGCTAAATTTACCATTAGCTCGGGGTTATCCCCTGTCTAAATAACATTAAAAAAATTTAAAATTTGGTGTGGCTAAGAGCTCCCCGTAGCTAAATTTTAGGTGGGAATTTGAAAATAAATCTATTGGATGTTTGCGAGGGGGTGGCACATGGGAAAAAGGAAACACATTTAGCGAGGGGGCATCACCTCGCCACAAATAATAGTCATTGGCCATTTGCAAGGGTCCATCACCTCGCCAGAAAAATAGGACTTTTGTGAGGGGCTAACCCCAAGCCCATTTTCACATCACATCTTGCTCTGCTGCATCTCTGAACCGACTTGCGTGTTGCAGTGGGACAACAATTGTTGGCAACTAGTGAGGAGCTAGCCCCAAGCTAATTATGGTACAGTTTGGCAGCTAGCGAGGAGCTAACCCCAAGCCAAGTTTGGTACCATTTACCACTTACGCATTATATCTTCTTCTTTCTCTTTCATTTAAACAATTTTCTTCCAGCCTCTCTCTCAATTTCTTCTTCTTCTGCAACTCCCCCAACTTCTTCTTTTCCTTCATTTTTTTCTCCATTAATCCTATATTTTACTTTATTGGAAGCTTTAACTTTTTATTTCAAAGGTAATAAAATTATTTCTATATGTTATTTAAGATATATATTGTTATATTAATTTATAAATTCTATTTTTTGTTGGATTAAATTCGTAGGTATTTATTATATTTTTCTCCATCAACACTAATTTTATTTAATAAAGCTTCTTTATAAGGTATGTAATTTATTTTATTTTTTTATTGAACTTTTTCTGAATTATATGTTACATTTAGGTAAATTAAATTGGTTTAGGTATGTATTAGATTTAGTTGATATAATTATGTATGTTAGATTTAGTTTATATATATTATATATTAAGTTAATTGTTACTCTAAAAATACATTTATATTTTATATATTTTTTTATTCCAAAAATATATTATATATTATATATTTTATTATATTAAATAGTATATTAAAACAGTTTATATATTATATTTTTTTATTTCAAAAATATATTATATATTATATATTTCATTATATTAAATAGGTCATTGAAACAGTTTATATATATTAAATTTTTTATTCCAATATATATATTATATATTATATATTTTATTATATTAAAACAGTTTATATATTTAATTATATTAAATAGTTTATATATTATATATTATATATCATAAAAATAGTTTATATAAAAGCGTATATTTAGTTTATAGAAAAAACAGTATATTTAGTTTATATCTAATTTAATTATTTAGTATATTTAATAAATATTTAGTTTAAATAAAACATAATATATTTAATTTATATAAAAAAACAGTTTATTTAGATTATAAATGGTATACTTAGTTATTTTAGAAAACATTATATTGAGTTTATATAAAAAATATATATTTAGTTTATATAAAATATAATAAATATTTAGGTAATCTAAATAATAGTATATTTAGCTTATAGAAAAAATAGTATATTTAATTTATATATAATTTAAATATTTAGTATATTTAGTAAATATTTAGTTTAAATAAAACATAATATATTTAATTTTTATAAAAAACAGTTTATTTAGATTATAAATATTATATTTAGTTATTTTGAAAAACATTATATATTTTGTTTATATTAAAAAAAGTATATTTAGTTTATATAAAATATAATAAATGTTTAGTTAATCTAAATAATAGTATATTTAGTTTATAGAAAAAACAGTATATTTAATTTATATCTAATTTAAATATTTAGTATATTTAGTAAATATTTAGTTTAAATAAAACATGATATATTTAATTTATATAAAAAAATAGTATATTTAATTTATATAAAAAAATAAATTTTGGTTTTTAGCTTGGGGTAAACCCCCTAGCTAATGTCATTTGTACTATGCATATTTCTTACACGCTTCCTGCACTTCCTGCACACTCCCTGCGTTTACTGAGCACCTGCGCCAAAAGCAACATGGTATTTAGCTAGGGGTAAATCCCCTAGCCAATGGACAATCAAATTTTGCCTTTAGCGAGGGATTTAGCCCCAAGCTAATTGGCTAGGTGCTTAGCCCCTCACCCCTTGTCTGCAACCAGTGATTTAGCTAGGGGACATAACCCCTCGCAAATGTTGATTTTGTGAAGTGTTTTTTGGCTTAGTGAGGAGTTAACCCCCTAGCTAAAGGGCTTTTTTCTTGTAGTGCTCACACTCAAAATAATACACATCAAAATCTAATTTCAAGGAGAAAAATTGACAACTTGAATGACAAACTCCAACACACATAACTAACACGATTGTAGGTATAGAGCAAGACCATGGGTGTGTTCGCATCTAGAAACATAAATTGTTAGGTCTGTGATTTTATGGTTGGTAATAATTTTGATAAAACAAAGAGTTGACAATAATTTTATCAAAACATGTTTCATTTGGAAAACATGTATTGCAACCTAATGTTGAGCAAGATGTCATAACATTTTGACTAGCTTATACAGTAGAGTCTGCTTATACTTATTTGATAGATGTTCTATCAGATGTTGTAACATGTTGCAACAGAATAACATGACAGTATAGCTGGTATGTAACCTTGAAGATTTGATTGAAAAGTATGAGTTTTTAGAAGATTCCAGTACTCATATAGGCGAAGGCAATCAAGGGTTTTTAGGAACATGTGAAGATTTAATTTGTTTCATAAAAAAGATCTTTGAGACTTTTTAGGAAATTTTTGAAGATTTGTTCCTATTATTATGGAGAATATTTTGTAGGGATTTACAGCTGAAGATTGGATTTGATGAGTCCAAGCTAGTCCCATCCCAACTGCATAAGTCTATTTAAGGAGTCTTACTAGACCTAGCTTTTTAAGCATTGCTTTATTGTAAAACCGTGTGTAAATAAGGGTTTAGGGTTTGAGAGTTCCTTAGTTTCTCTGTGTGTTTTTGTATGTCCTCATGTATCTTTTGATGCATTTGAGTTGACTGATTGTTACTTGTTTATCAAGTTATTGTTCTCCTATAAGCTTTTAAGAAAAGAATTGAGTATTGTTCTTAGTTAAGATTTTAAGCAAAACTAAGTATTTTTATATTGGAAGAGTAATCTTGTTTTTGGTTTCTTGAGGCATTCCCTGGGATTAAGATTGTTTGATATCACTGCAGTGAGAGGGGTTCTCATATCTATGAGGTTCCTAGGTAGAAGTTGCACTAAGTAGGGATTAAGTGAGAAGTTGTAAACTCGGATTGCTTAGCTTCGAATTGATACTACTAATAGTGGATTTCCTTTCTGGTTTGGTAGCCCCTAGAGTATGTGAAGTTGCACCAAATTGGGCTAATAGTTGGTTGTGTTCTTTAAATTTCTGCAATTTTTTTCTGCACAATCTTTCTGTTTTTAGCAAGTCTGTTTGTTGTGGACAAATGTTATAACATCTGTCATGATATTGTGTGTTGTTGATACATCAGTCTTGAATTCTATTATTTCAAGTGCCAAAATTTCAATTGGTATCAGAGCAGGCACCCTGTTCTGTTTATTGGATGAGATCCAGGGAGATAATTTTCTAGTACTATGGAGAAAGAAGGAGGGTATAACAATAAACCACCTATGTTGGATGGTTCAAATTATGACTGGTGGAAGGTTAGAATGGTAGTTTTTCTGAAATTTATGGACAACAAAGCTTGGAAGGCTATTTTGAAAGGATATGAACATCCTGTTTTGAAGGACAAAGATGGAAAAGTAATATCTACAAAACCATAAGAAGATTAAGATGAAAAAGTAATATTTTCAAAATTTTCAAACGTATTTTCCCCCATAGATTTTGATATTGGCAATGTGGAGGACGGTACTCCTTTTAGAGATATAATCAAAAATCTGACACCAGTTCCATTTTTATGGCTCGACCCGTCGAAATATAATTTCCAAGGGTCAGTGTCAACTAGATTCACTGAAAGTTCTAGTATTGCATGATCGACTATAAAGTCTGCCATGATTTGGCCTTTCATGGCCTTCAAAGGCATGTAAAATAATGAAAACTCAATTAAGGCTAGTTCCCATTTGCCAATTCGACTATACAAAATTGGTTTGGATTACATATGTTTAATGACATCATAACGAGATGATACATAAACATCCACTGGTTTAATATACTGCTTAAGTTTAATACATGAGAAATAAAAACATATGCATAACTTTTTTATCAAGCTATATCTAATCTCTGCATCTATCAACACTCAAATGAGGTGATATATGGGTCTTTCGACTCCATTATCATCCTCTTGAACTAACATGCTCCCTATCGTTAAATTAGATGCATTTATGTATAACCTCGTGTTCTTATTTCGATTAGGCGGCAATAACACATGAGGCCTTGTCAAGTATTCTTTTATTGCGTTGAAGGCCTCTTTTGTTCCTTTTCCCAATGAAAGTCGCCTTCCTTCTTGATATTTAGTAATGGCGAAAAAACCTTCGTTTTGCCACTTAGATTTGAGATAAATCTTCTCAAGAAGTTGATTTTCCCCAACAAAGATTGCAACTGTTTCTTTGTCGAATGAGGCTTGAGATCCAAAATTGCCTTTGTTTTTATTTGATTGATCTTGATGCTTTTTTTGTGTACTACAAAACCTAAAAAGTCTCCTGCATGTACACAGAAAGCACATTTTAGTGGATTCATTTCTCAATCCATATTTCCTCATTATTTCAAAGTATCGTCGAAGATGGTTTAGATGAGCATTCTCAGATGAAGATTTTATCACAATGTCATCAATATATATATTTACATGAAATGTTCTATAAAGTCATGAAACATGGTATTCATTTCCCTTTGATAGGTGGCTTCAGCATTCTTTAGACCAAACGGCATAACCACCAATTCATATGTTCCTAATGTCCCTGGGCATCTAAATGTTGTTTTGGGCACATCCTCATCTACTATAAAAATCTGGTTATAACTAGAATAGTTGTCGAGCATACTAAGATATTCATACCCTACAACCAAATCGACTAACATTTCTGCCACATGCATTGAATATTCATCCTTAGAGGTAGCATTATTCAAATCCCTAAAGTCTATACAAACTCTAAGAGTTACATTTTTCTTAATAACAAAAACAATATTTGCTAACCATTCGATGTACCTTGCCATTCTGATGAACTTACTTTTGAGCAGCCTTTCAATCTCCTATTTGATCTTCAAAGTAATCTCAAGGGCGAATCTCCTGGGATGCTGCTTTATTGGCCTTTTACCTGGCTTGATAGGCAGTCGATGTTCCACCACCTTTCGACTTAACATAGGCATCTTACCATAATCTCAGACGAAGCAATCTCGACACTCCTTTAGCAGTATCATAAAATTGACTTTCATTTTCGACTCAACTTTGGTGCTAATGTAAGTTGGTCTCTTTGTTATGCCGTCTCCCAGATCAACTTCCTCTAACAGATCTTGGTCTTTCATCTTCTATATTGAATTCAGTGGGTCCTTTTCAAACCCCAAAGGTTCATTGTTATATATATAATCTAACCACACGACTTTCTGAAGCTGTTGTTTGGCCCTGTTGGCCTTTTTCTTGATTTTTTGTTATGGCTTCACCAAAAATGTTTTGTAACTTCTTAGCTTCTAAAGCTAATTTTTGCACCCCAAAATTTTTCCTCCCATGTTACTCAACACATGCTCATTAAGATCCTCAACTTGCTCAAGGATGCCCAAGAGTTGACTAGACAAACTCCCTCCTAAAGCAATGAACCTCCAATTAGGATTTCCATTTTCGCCAAGATGGGTAAACTCCAAAGGCCTCATATGATCTCAATAGTCTTAATATGTCCTCAAGATCATCCATGCCAAGTTTCATACATTGCACAAGAAGTTTGCTCAGTCAACTACTCAGATGCTTGAGAATCGACTGTATTAGGTCAAAAGTCAACTATGACCCACATACAGTCAAACTTCAAGATTTTTGGTCAACATCAACATTTTGAAGTGATATCCATAATTTGATCAAGGGTTAATCATTATTCCTCAAGGAATGCTCCTAACTCATCAAAACCCAAAAGTTGTTAAATTAGGGTTTCTTAGGAAAAGTCAACCAAACTTTGACTAAGCATAACATTCTCATACTTTATCAGAAATTTCTCATCCAAGGCTCATTTTGAAGAGAATGAAATTTCCTACAACTCATCTTCAGCCCTCAAGTTCAAAAATGCATTCATAAAAAGATATGAATTTCTACATTATAGGTCCTTTTGAAAAGTCAACAAAAACACCTTTTGGGTCAAAGCTTCTTACATGAACATGAAGGACCCAATTGAGGTGAAACCAAAAAGGTTGTTTAGGGGACATCCTGAGATTTCTAAAAAGTCCAAGAACACCTCTCTAGGATTAAAATTGGAAGAGATATGCATTGTCAAAGTTGACCTTTTTTGGAAAATTTCCAAAAGTCAAATGTGCTCAAAAGTGCATTTTTTGTCAAAAGGTCCTAGCATTTCAGGATTGTATCTTGTTAAGAACATGGTTCACGACCCAAATCAGCAGCCATATATTATTTGCTCTATTTATTTATTTTATTTTGATTTTGATTAATTAAAAATTACATTAAATCAAATTAATGACAAAAAATATATAAGATTGATTTTTTGATCTTATTTTGGTAAGAATCAAATCTAATTAAGTTGGCCTAATCAGATCAAAGTGAATCAAGGCAATTTGAGGCAAAAATAGCATGATTTGGATGGTTATGGAAAGATATCATATGGTAAACAAATCACATTCATTCTCCATGATTCCAAAAGATTCAGGTCATTTTTGTTACCCTAATTCATCACACCACATATAATGAACAAAAACAAGGCAA
The DNA here is from genome assembly GCA_948472305.1 of Vicia faba. NCBI lineage: Eukaryota > Viridiplantae > Streptophyta > Magnoliopsida > Fabales > Fabaceae > Vicia > Vicia faba. The sequence goes on along the minus strand of OX451738.1, from coordinate 67,634,426 downwards.
GAGAACAAGGTTTGCAGTCGTGAAAATAGAGAAAGAAAACTCAAATTTTGGCAAAAAAGTGGTGGATCGTTTTCTCACATAGAGGGTGATTCAAGATATTCCAAGGCTTCCAATCGCTTCTTGAACATCTCATGAAGCTAGCACGATCCATTGCAAGCCTTCCCAAGCCCGAAATCGCACCTGATAAACTCACAGTTTGCACATATAAGCTTGACTTTGATTTTACAATTTACGCATGATTAACTACTTTTAAGCATAGAATTGTATTTGTATCATCATTTGGAATATTTTGGTTTATTTAATTTTGCGTTTTGATGCATATCTTGATAATTGCCATGACTAGGGTTTAAGAAGCCGTTTTAGGGATTCTCTGTACAGGTGAAATTAGGTCAAGAAAAGGATGCCATAATGCTCGTGGGATCAAGACGAATTGATCCATGTACTCACTTTTAATTTATCATGCATTGTGTGGATTTTTGAAGCTTGCAAGGCTATGGCTATGGAGTACTGTCCGTATGTAAAAGCTTGAAACCTAAGACGACGGACATGGAAGAAGATGATGACTTGTCACCATCCCACTGGGCCATTTGAATTACACACGTGTTTTTCAGCCTATCCATCTTGTTTCATATATTATGATTTAATTTCATTATTATTACAACTAAGCAACGTAGCGCAGATGGCCAGGGAAAGCGCTGAATGAGTGGGAGGACCTAGGTTCGAGTCCCAGGTCCAGCGTTTTTCTTATTTTCTTAACATCTCTCGCAGATTCCAATATAACGCATGGTCAGACGTCTATCTTGCTCCCTCAGACCCAACCCTCAGATCTTTGCGGATCCAGATCCAACGCGCCTAACATTGATTCCCCATGATAGACCTTCAAGCACGCTCAACACAAGATCTGGCGCAGGCATGGGCTCAGTGTGCATGGGCCTAACAAAAAATCAGAAACACCCCCCCTGGATTGCTTATGCAGGCCCAATCTCACTTTTTTTTTCATTTTTAATTGTTTTCTTATAATTTTTTTAATTATGTCTTTTTTGCAAATAACACCAAAAATCATATTTTTATTTAATAAAAAAATCATAAAAAACATCAAAAACCATTTGTCATAAAAAAATATTTTATTAATTAATTATTTTAATTAAATTTAGGCAATTTAATTCTCTTTTTATTATAATTTAAAATAAATAGAATTAAGGTTTAAATTTGTACAAAACCTAGTTTTTTTCTTAAAAAAATAACATAAATATTTTTCTCAAATTAGATTTTTAGGTTTTTCCAGTTATTTCTCGCATTTAATTCACCGTGCGCGCTTTTAATTTTCCTTTTTATTATTATTGTAACTGCTCTGAGTTTGTAATAGATTTAAATAGGATTTTAATTCCGCATTTTATTTTCAGTAAAAAATAATTATGTATCTGCCCAAAGCCTTGTAATAATTATGACTCTAACTTCTCGCATTTTAATTTCCCCAAACTATAAACTGCTTAGATGTATGTATAGGATTGTATGGAAAGACGAATTGAAATTAAAACAGTAGAAAACCCTAATTGTGCAAAGATAATTAACTGAAAAAAATACACTTGCACATGCTCACTCCTAGGGTTTACTCCACTTTGGTTGCCTTCCGTAAGCGGTCACGAAGTATATGGAATGTTAGTGGTCGTCCTCTAGTCCCAAAAGATCTAGAATGACCCTTTCAGATGTTGCCTCAGAAAAAGATCTTTAAGGCTTTAGGATGATTACTAAAATTTCCTAACACTGCTTTTGTGATCGTACTTGTCCATTCGAACATTCGTTTAAAACTCCAACGACGATGCTACCTATTCCTTAATAATAGAATAGCATTGTCTAAAGGAAAACGAATAGACTTTTTCGAGTAGGTAGATTAGTTCCTAGGTACTTGCTCAAACAATACTTTCATACAAACACTTTTCAAAACAACTTCATCACACTCTTGAGGACTAATACAAGGGTTATCACGAAGTAAAACTTTTTCAAAGCAAGCACACAAGCAATTTTTAAAAATGAGCAAAGTACCTAAGAGCCCATGGAAAACCATGGATATAAAGGGTGCTAACGCCCTCCCTTTCTATAATCTACCCCCTTACTCATAAACATCTTGAAAAAAGGTTTTTTTCTGTTCTTTTTCCTTTTCCTTTGTTGGATAAAATAAAAGTCAATGGCGACTCTTGCTTACCGCGACATTTGCAAATACAAAACACAAACCAGTGTTAACAGTCGGTTTTGCCACCGTATCACACTAATTTACTTTTGTTTTCAGCCACTTAAGCGCAAACTCGAGCCAAACTTTCTGACTCATTGGTCATCACGTTCGACCTCAAGCTACCCCGTGGGTGGAAACGACTCCCTAGGAATTGTTGCCTCTTTAGGATCCTACATGAAACCATGATCTAGATCCAAACTTATAAAACAATTTGAGTTTTCATTTGGATTGTAATTCTCATTATCACAAGGCGCTACATTAATGTTGGTCGAATGACTTCTTTCCACCCTTAACGTTATCGATTTTGTAGTAGCTCTAATCAACTTCTATGTTCTCTACCACACCATCTTTCCTCCAAATGGAAATTATTTGGTGCAAAGTTGATGGGACTGCACCTATTCCATGGATCCACTAAGTTGAAGTTGGCTTTAGAATTTATGACCATGAACAGAGTCAACCTAGTTATTATTCCGACAACCAATTTGACATGAATGGCACCTAGTATGCTACTGGTTTTCCCTTCATAGTTTGATAACAACATGTTGTGAGGTTGAAGTTTAACCCACACTTCTCCATTTTCTTAAACACTTTATTCACTGACATGCCATCTACCTTCGCCCTTATGAATAAAGGCTTGAGATGATATAGCATCCCTGGGCTTGGTTTCTCAAACACAACCTTCTGCTTTTCTACCATACCACTATTCATCACATAGTAGCATATAGGATTTTCGTCAGCCGCTTCGTCGAAGGTAAAATCTTCTTCATTTTCTAATACTTCCGACACTCTGTAAAATTCTGCAGGCAGAGTCGACACAGTTCCAAAATTAATGATGAAGTCTTCACCATAATCATAGTCATCATCAACCATATTATCTTTCGACGAATGTTCATAGTCAGGTTCCTCTTCTTCTTCGCCTTCAGGTGTAGGAGTACACTCAGGTGCAGAAGTGTATTCCATATTTTGTATTTCCACCATCTTTGTGTTACCTAAAGAAGCTACCCTCATAGTCATTTTATGATTTTCTATGGCCTTATTTTCCAGCCAACTTTGAATTGGGATAGTACACCTTTGGAATTGGAAACTCTACTGGCTTTGTAGCTTCTGCTGGTAGTACGTCTTCGACACGACTATCTTCCTCGAATATCTTCAACTTAGATGTCGAAGCCTCCTTCTCTACTTTCTTATTCCTCCAATAACGCCTCCACTGAGTCTTTGTCATTGTATTATTCCCCTTAGAATTGGGAGAAACTTGATAACCCTTTGACTCATCGTTCTTTTCTTGGGCCTCAGCTTCATGTACAACCACCTTCCACTTTGGCCTTTTCCCCCCCTTTTGGCTTACTGATTCCACCCGTTTTTCTTGAGGAATATCCGATGGAGGGAGAAAGGTCTTTGGACGAGGTTCTTGGAACAATTTTTTTGTACTCCTCGTTGCGTCTAGGATTCCCTTGCTTTTCGAAAACAAATCTTGGGACTAGAGGCTTCTCCTTTTCAAGAGCCTCTCTTTTGACAACTTCATATTTCTCAGTCGCTTCTTCATCATATAGAGCATTGCATCTTGGGCATAATTTTGCCTTTGACCCTTTCACTCTGCGTTTTTCTTGAAAGTCAGCCAAGCTCTCTTCAAGCTGAGGGCACACTGCCTGTAATCCCTCTTCCATCTTTGGGTTGAAACCATCATTAGTTCCAAACATCATGACCTCTATGTCACCAATTGTTATAACTTCTTTGTCGTGGCCCTCAGTAGCTTCGACTATCATGTAATATAGAGGCTCTGATTATAAAGCCTCTTCAACCTCCAAAGGATCAGTGTCAACTTGCATCTTTGGTTTTTCGCCAAATTGAAACCTACCATCTTTCAAAGCTTTCTGCACCAAATCCCTGAAAAGAACACATTGAGAAGTTTCATGACCAAGAAAATTCTGAAATTTATAAAATCCCCTTTTCTTATTTTGTTCATGTGGGGGATTCTTTAGGCCCCGAGGGACCACAATTTGACCATCAGCTACTAATAAATCAAATATTTCATCATATTTTGTTATGTCAAAAGTATAGGTCTTGGTGATGGCTTTTCCACTCTTTTCGGTTTCGACGGGTTTTTTTCCGTTCGATGGTTTCAAAAGCTTACACACATAAGGAGGTATGGGCTGGAGTTCAGCTACATTAACCTCTGTTTCTTCCCCGAACTCATTTTCGTCAAAATAATAATCATTAGTTTCCACATAAGCAACTCTTCCTTTCTTGTGGTACTTGTTTGTCTTTGTTTTTTCAGCTTTCAAACGTTCAATCAATCAAACTTTGAGAGCTAATGGAGCCATATCCTTCAAGGACTGAGTGTCAAACAATTTCTTCCTAATGGAATACTCTAACCCATTTGCAGCCATTTCAACCTACTCATGTTCAAGGACTTGTGTAAAGCACCACACTTTCAGAAGTCTAAATCTGTTGAGGTATTAGTCTATTGACTCAGTGCTCTTTCGTTTAACACTGGATAATTCTGTTAGGCTTATTTTAGAATGCCCCATGTGGAATTGCTCATGGAACAATTTCTCTAACTGGACCTTTGTTTGGACTGACTGTGGGGGAAGCATTTTAAACCAAGTAAACATATTATTTGTGAGGGAATTGGGAAAATATTTCATTCTCAAATCCTTATTCACTACTAAATCACCAAGTTTTATTTGGTATTTGGCAACGTGTTCGACAGTGGACTCTTCGATATCCCCTGTAAACTTAGTGACTTTGGGAGTTTCCAACCTCTTGGTAACTCCGTTTGTAACACAAAATCTAGAAACAGAGAAACATAGGTAGTCCTCTGACAGCCAGTATTTATCCCATTCCTAACCATTACTCGTTCGACCATGGCTTCTAGGTTTTGTTCCCCAGCCACTCTTTCAGATCGAACCTTCCTGACCAGTTGGTCGCCATTATGGTTTCAGTTTTCTATTACTATTAGGGGTTGTTGTACTACTCTAATTATGGGGTCGACATGCGGAAGAGTCAGTGGATCTTGTTCGACCGTTTCGTCAAAAACCTCCTCGTATTGCACTGGTCTCTCACGAGATGGGGGTGCAGCTTGTCGAACTGGAGCTCTGGGAGCACCATTAAATTCTCCAATGTGAGTCATTTGAGTTTCCAAAGTCTGATAACTTTATATCAAATTTTCAATTAAAGGACTCAATATGAGACTCATCTATTGAGTGAGCATATTGACCATTTCACAGTTACTTTCATCAATCTATTGCCTCATAACAACAATAGTACTTGGGGTGAAAGTAGGCATAATTTGGTTGGCGAATCACAACCCAGTCGAATTCCCAAATTGGCTTCCCAACGACCCTAAAGCACGGTATGGTGAAAATGCAGAGTTTTTGCCAAATATCAGACTGTTAGTATGCAATCCTGCCATCATTGTTGTGGGCATTCCATACTCGTGTATATTCCTTACAAAACTAGGAACATACTTCCCATAAGTTGGAACCACACCATCATGTGTTTCCCTTGTGAAACTAGGCACATAATACCCATGAGTTGTGATCATTGTTGGTATTGCAGTTACTGGTTGTGTTGTAGTAACTATAGTTGGCGCTGTCGAAGATACAACTGAAGGAAAATTGCGATCCAAAACATAGCGGAAAATTAAAATTTTCCTTTAGTGATCCTTACGAACGGGCATGGTCCGTGTAGAAATCATTACATCTTTTGATGATTCAGACCTTTGATTTTGTGATCACGAACGTTGATGAATAGAAACGTCTCTACTCAGTCCATACAAACATATCACTTCCAGACACAGTGCTAGCTGCTTACGAACGAAAACTTTGAGTGAGAGAATAAGACAAAATATATGGCTAGAAATCAAGACTGAATTTTCATCAAGTCAAATGCTTCAACACAAGGGTTCTATTTATATAACCACTTATGTGGGATGCAAGCTAAAAGCCCAATTAATGTTGCAAGATAAAAGCCCAATTAAGCATACGAGTATCATACCTTATGATATACCGCATATCACTTAAGCGTGTCGTACTTTTCCACATTCCATATTTCACTTAAGTGCACCGTACCTTACGGTGTTCCTTATTTACTCTATCTCTCATCATCATGTCCTTACATGTGTGACCCTGTAAGTTTTCGTGACGTTGGCAATTATATTAAATTACACATTTAACATAATAAACATTGAGTGCTATCTAGCAACACATCACTGCTACCCAAGTCAAAGAAAAATGTCATGTGATCTGACAAAACCTTTCTGTAAAAATATTTGTGTGTACAATTACCCTTTGCCCTTATGTCTATATTGAACACAAGGCATGAATCGTGTCACCCTTGTCCAGTTCAATATTGGGCCCTTAGACATTTATCCTGTTATGCAGGATGGACAAATTCCATCTAGGTCACTTCCCCTGTTCAATCTTCTTACGCTTAAAGAGTTAGATTGGTGAATCTGCCATTCGTGACTTGAAGGTGGAAGATGATTGAACACTAGAGTGCCCAGAAATTTGCACTCGATGATGTGGTGGTTGATTGTGTAGGGAATGGGCTTAAAGATGCCATTCGAAGTTGATGGAAACTAGATTAAGTCTAAACTTGACTTCCACTAGAAAAGAATCAGAATAAATCTTGGAACGACTTATCTGAATCAGAGAAACTGTTTGCGAGAAAGAATCAGGATAAACCGTTGATAGATTTAAATTGAACCAACAATGGTCTGGAGAAGAATCAGCATAAATCTTGGAGCGACTTATCTGAACCGGAGAAGATGTCTGCGGGAAAGAATCAGGATAAACCGTTGAGAGATTTAAACTGAACCAGCAGTGGTCTAGAGAAGAATCAAAATAAATCGTTGGAGCGACTTATCTGAACCAGAGAAGATATTTGCAGGAAAGAATCAGGATAAACCATTGAGAAATTTAAATTGAACCAACAGTGGTCTGGAGAAGAATCAGAATAAATCTTGGAGTGACTTATCTGAACCATAGAAGATATCTGCGGGAAAGAATCAAGATAAACTGTTGAGAGATTTAAACTGAACCAACAGTGGTCTGGAGAAGAATCAGAATAAATCATTGGAGTGACTTTTCTAAACCAGAGAAGATATTTGCGAGAAAGAATCAAGATAAACTGTTGAGAGATTTAAACTGAACCAGCTGTGGTCTGGAGAAGAATCAGAATAAATAGTTGGAGCGACTTATCTGAACCAGAGAAGATATCTATGGGAAAGAATCAGGATAAACTGTTGAGAGATTTAAACTTAACCAGCAGTGGTCTGGAGAAGAATTAGAATAAATCGTTGGAGCGACTTATCTGAACCAGAGAAGATATCTGCGGGAAAGAATCAAGATAAACCATTGAGAGATTTAAACTGAACCAACAGTGGTCTGGAATATTCTTTAACCGGAGAGAATCAGAGTAAATCTTTGAGCGATTTATCTGAACCAGAGAAAGCATCTTCTACATAGATGGTTGACCAATCCTTTCTTGGGAATGTATCTGTATTTGACTTGCTAAAAATTTGACGACAATTTTCTGTTGATTGATCTTTCCTGAAAAGATGAAAGGTTAGTTGTATGAAATGTCATGATGTATAAGATGCATGGTGTAATGATGTTCTCAAAATAAATGAGATTGTGTCATATGTATATGTGTTGTCAATGCTATGACGTATGGATGTAATGTATGGACACATTAATTGTTATGCTGTAGTGTTGCCGGAGCCGGGGAAAATAAATCCCTAAGTGCTGTTGGGTATGAGGAGTGTAAGTCTTCATATTTTAGAGTTGAAATGTTGATGAACTTCCATTTGTCATAGAAATAAACTATGTTGTGTTTAAGGGAAACATCGTGTATTGCTTGTAGGCCTCGTGAAATCCTGCTGGGGAATCCTGAGAAACTGGGCGACTTTCACTGGGGAATCTTAGGAGCGGTAACTGGAAGTTTTGTTCTGTCTGGGATGTGAGAGAGTCTTTGATATTATTAAGCTTCATACTGGAGATATGTTAGCGATCCTCTAGTGGGCTGTCCCGTCTTCTTCTCTTATTGGGAAAAGTACATGCGTGGGATTTTATGGAATAGTCTAAAGATATTATCCTATTTCTTAAAGCCATTAGTGATTGTCTTTCTATTTTCTACTCCCCTTTTTGCTCATTTGTAAACAGTGGTTACATTCAAATGCATATGTTTAAAAATAAATCATTGGACGTTTTTGTAAACAAAACACGGAAATAAAAGAAAAACAGATGGTTTTGCACTTTCAAAGGGATATCTTTGTATTAACTTGAATAAGTATTTCTGTACAATGAGACAAACATTCTAGTAAGAGAATATCGTCGTAGAAAATGAAAATATGATACAAATAAAAGATAGCTATGTGAAATAATCTCATGGGGTTCCCATTCTGCTATAGCCTTTGTGTCTCTGAGCGTCTTGTCCACTTGTTGCCTTGTCCGAAGCTGATTGGATTGATTAGACCCGTTTGAGCTTGTCAGTCGATGCTAAAGGTTATTTGTAAGGTGATCCGACGGGACATGGTCATACGCTTTTGATTCCCTAACTTTTTCCCGGACCGCCCTTTCGGGTTTTCAGTCCACCGGGATACCCTTTTTTTTCCCAAGCCTCCCTTTCAGGTTTTCAGCTTGCCGGGTGTACGATTCTTTTGTATTTTATCTCTAATTTTTGCCCGAATCTTCGTGGTTCATCGGGATGCCCTTGTTTTTCCTAGGTGTGTCAACCTAGCGGGTCTCTTTTGCATAGTATCTTTTGACTATGTCCGCATTCACAGGGTGTGAAAGATCGTCGCCATCCATAGTGGTTAAGATCATTGCTCCACCAGAGAATATGCTTTTGATCACAAATGGTCCCTCGTATGTAGGAGTCCATTTGCCCCTGGGATCACCTTGTGGCAATATGATACGCTTGATTACCAAGTCACCAACCTGATATACCTGACGTCTGACCTTTTTGTTAAAAGCTTTGATCATACGTTTTTGATACATCTGGCCATGACAGACATCCGTAAGCCTCTTCTCATTAATCAAGTTTAACTGGTCGAGCCGAGTTTGGATCCAATCATCTTCATTCATCCCTGCATCTTTTATGATTCCATAGAAGGTATTTGGACTTCAATTGGTAGAACAACTTCCATGCCGTATACCAAGGAAAAAGGAGTTTCCCCTATTGATGTGTGCGCCGTGGTACGGTAACCGTGGAGAGCAAATGGTAACATCTCATGCCAGTCTTTGTAGGTTACTGTCATTTTTTGTATGATCTTCTTGACGTTCTTATTTGCGGCTTCAACAACACCATTCATCTTTGGCCAGTAAGGAGAAGAATTATGGTGCTGGATCTTGAATTGCACACATAGTGCGGTGATCATAGTATTGTTAAGATTCATACCATTGTCTGTGATGATTCTCTCTGGGATACCGTACCGATAGATGAGATTATGTTTGATGAAAATGGCCACAACATTCTTGGTAACGGAAGCAAAAGAAGCTTCCTTAACCCACTTCGTGAAGTAGTCAATGGACACTAAGATGAAGTGGTGCCCATTAGAAGCTGTAGGTTTGATTTCTCCAATCATATCGATTCCTCACATCGCGAATGGCCAGGGAGCAGTCAGGATGTTTAGAGGCTCTGGAGGTATATGCACTTTGTTAGCGTAGATATGACACTTATGACAGGTTCGTGAGTGCTGATAGCAATCTGCTTCCATGGTAGACCAGTAATACCCTTCCCGTAGGATTTTTTTAGCCATCGTGTGCCCACTAGAATGGGTTCCAAAAGTGCCTTCATGTATATCAACCATGACATTTTCTACCTCAACCTTGTCTATGTAACGAAGCAAAATATAGTCGTGGTTGCATTTGTAGAGAATGCCATTGCTAAGGAAGAACTTAGCAGAGAATCTTCTGAAGAACTTCTTATCATTGACTGAAGCTCCCTCCAGATACTCTTGGGCCTCGAGATACCTCTTAACTTCATGGAACCAAGGCTTGTCCACTATCTCTTCAGTATCGATCTCGTGACAGTAAGCTGGTTCATCCATCCGTTCAATGGTGATCTGGGGAGCCTCGTTACCCCACTTGAGTTTAAACATGGATGACATAGTGGCTAGCGCGTCCGCTAGTTGATTTTCCTTTCATGGAAAATGCTCAAAGGTAATTTCCTCGAAATGTGGGATTAATTTCAACACATGTTCTTTGTAGGGGATGAGGTTAGGGTGCTTCGTGTCCCATTCTCCTTTGATCTGGCTGATGACTAAGGCTGAATCTCAAAATGCACTTAAGGACTTGATTCCCAAATCTATGACATCTTTGAGACCAAAAATACACGCTTTGTATTCTTCCATATTATTAGTACAGTTGAAACAAAGTCTTACAGTGAAGGGAGTATGACATCCTTCAGGGGATATGACTACATCACCTATTCTATTGCCGAGTGCGTTGGAGGCTCCATCAAAAACCAAGGCCCATCGGGATCCTTGTTCAGGTCCGTCATATGGTCTGAATTCTTTACAATTGTTTACCATCATGATGTCTTCATCTGGGAATTCGAATTTCATGGACTGATAGTCATCCACAGCTTGATGAGTAAGGTGATCGGCTAGCACACTGCCCTTTATTGCCTTTTGGGTAGTGTACTGAATTTCGTATTCAGTCAGAATCATCTGCCATCTTGCTATTCTCCCAGAGAGGGAAGGCTTCTCGAATATGTATTTAATTGGATCCATCTTGGATATCAATAAAGTAGTATGGGTCAGCATATACTGTCTAAGCCGGCGAGAAGCCCATGCCAGAGCGCAACAAGTTTTCTCGAGCAGTAAATATCTTGTTTCACAGTCGGTAAAATTTTTGCTCAGGTAGTAAATAGCATGCTCTTTTCGATCAGACTCGTCATGCTGCCCCAGCACACACCCCATTGAATTTTCTAAGACGGTTAGATACATGATCAAAGGTCTTACCTCGACTGGAGGAATCAAAATAGGAGGCTATTATAGGTACTCTTTGATCTTGTCAAAGGCAGCTTGGCATTCATTATTCCATCTGACTACTTGAACTTTCTTCAGTAATTTGAAGATTGGTTCACAAGTAGCGGTTAGGTGAGAAGTGAATCTGGCAATGTAGTTTAGCCGTTCTAAGAATCCTCTGACTTCCTTCTCGATGCGAGGAGCAGGCATTTCTTGTATTCCTTTCACCTTGGAAGGGTCCACTTTTATACCTTTACCGCTGACAATGAAGCCTAGGAGTTTACCGGACCTCACCCCAAATGTGCGTTTATTCGGGTTCAACCTTAGCTTGTATTTCTTTAGCCTTTCAAACAGTTTCTGCAAATGGTCAAGATGTTCCTCTTCAGTTTGAGATCTGGCTATCATGTCGTACATATAGACCTCTATTTCATGATGGATCATGTCGTGAAATAGAGCTACTATGGCAGGCTGATATGTTTCCCTAGTGTTCTTCAACCCGAATGGCATAACCTTGTAAGAGAATATGCCCCACTGTGCGACGAAGGTCGTTTTCTCCATGTCCTCAGGTGCCATTTTGATTTGATTATAGCTTGAGAAACCATCCATGAAGGAAAATACTTTATGCTGTGCGATGTTATCAACCATAATATCGATGTGGGGAAGCGGGAAGTCATCCTTAGGGCTTGCCCTATTCAAATCTCTGTAGTCCACACACATGCGCACTTTGCCTTCCTTTTTAGGAAATGGAACAACATTGGCGACCCATTGTGGATAGGAGGTAACAACTAAGAATCCGACGTTGAATTGTTTCATGACTTCAGTCTTGATCTTCTCTGGCATGTCTGGCCGCATGCGACGAACTTTCTATTTTATCGGAGGGCAGTCTTCTTTTGTCGGTAGATGTTGGACCATGATATCAGCATCAAGTCCAGGCATGTCTTCGTATGACCAAGAAAAGACCTCAACATAGTCAGGTAGCAACTGAGTTAAATGCTTCTTGACACCAGGTTCCAGATTGGCACCCACCTTGACTTCTTTCTTGTCCTCTTCGGTACCTAAATTAACTATGTCCACTAGTTCGTCGTAGGGCTGTATAGTCCTTTCTTCCTGTTGTAGTAACCTGGCTAGTTCCCCTGGCACTTCACAATCTTCCTCACCTTCGTCTTCGGCTTGGTAGATTAGATTTTCAAAGTTACAATAGGCCATAGCAGAATCGTTACCCATGGGATCCTGAGTGGATGTGGATCTGCATTTGATATGTGAATGTGTGTAAGAGCATAGCTATCTTAAAAATGTAGAAAAAGAAAAACAAAGAGCGTAAAGTTTGCATGCAAAAAAAGTTCATGATACATTGATGACATATGAAAATGAAGTAACAATCCTTACAAATGGACTGTTGTGCCTCGGGTAAGACACAAGGTTTTAAAAGTCTGAATTGTTTAATTATTACAAGTCCGACAAAAATTTAAAGACAATTAATGTTGGATAAAAATAATTGGGACAAAATATTTGGCTTCCCAGTAGTGAGTCCTTTGTCGATGGTTGGGAAAATCCATTCTTCCAGGCCGTAGCTGTCATCACTATCCTCCATTGTGTTGACTCAGTGGTTACTGATCCATAAAGGTGCCCCCCGACACGAGCACGATGAAAAGCTTTTTGGGCTCCTAAAGTGAAACCCAGGCCAAATTTATCAGATTTGTAAGGGATATCCGGGAGTTGGCCCCAAATAGTACACCCACCTTCTTCGACTACTGCCCTAACATCTTTCAGAGAAGACATCTTTAGCGGAGCTCTGGTAATCTTCGGGACTTGGGAAACAGTCTTGGTTGTTGCCAATGTTTTTGGGACTTCCTCGAAATGCTGAAACGGAGTTTCGATGAATTCACCATCCAATTCCACGTATCTGAAGGAGTTCGGGTGACTGACCATATATTCCTCTTCTCCGTGGACAACGATGATTTTCCCTTGGTTGGGTACTTCAGCATATGATGTAATGTAGAGGTGATGACACCAGCATTGTGAATCCAAGGTCGGCCCAATAAACAGAAATAGGAAGGGAGAAAGTCCATTACATAGAAATTTGAATCAAAGGTTTGGGTTCCAACTTTTATGGGGATGCCCACCTCCCCATGCACCATTCTTTTTGAACCGTCGAAGGCCCTTTCCACTATGTTGCTGGGTTTTAAGGTCAAACCTTCATAGTCGAGCTTATCCAAAACCTTCTTAGGTAGAACATTCAAAGATGAACTAGTATCAACCAGGACATGGGCCAAAGTTATGCCCCTGCATCCGACAGAGACATGCAACGCCTCATTGTGTTTCCTCCCTCTGGGTGTCAGGTCAGCGTCAGAAAAGCCTAAACCGTTGTCAGCTGGTAAACTGGCCACACAGTCTTGGAATTGGTCAGCAGAGGTTTCTTGTGGCACGTGGGCCGTTTTGAGAAATTTCACCAAGGCCTTCGCATGAGCCTCGGAGCACAACAGTAAAGCTAGCATAGAGATCTTTGACGGAGTCTGCCCTAGCTGTTCGACTACGTTGTAGTCGCTTCTCTTTATAATTTTCAGAATTTCTTCCATCTCCTTTTTGGAGGCCTCTGGGATAGATACTGATTGCGCCTTCATCTGGACAGGCTCAACCAGAATGCCTTTGCCTCGAGTATCGATCGACTCGGTGATAGGGGTATCAGCAGGGGTAACCATAGGGATTGTAGTAGTAGTGTCAATAGGAACAAAAGCATGGATGATCACAGGACCAATAACAATTTTCGGAGGAGAAATATTGGGAGAGAATACTCTTCCACTTCGGGTTATTGTGCTAGTTCCTGCAATCTTACTGATATCGGGGTCAGCCTTCTCAAAAATCGAGTCTTCATCAGCCAGCCAATCCTGCTTGACACCGTGATAGTAGACGTTACCTCCATAGTTCCAGGGGGACAGTTTTATCTGAGGAGTACGGGATCGGCCCTAGCATAGTAATTATCAGTGGAGTCACCTTTGGAACGTATGTAATCCTAATGGGTCTTTTAGTGGAGATCCTGGAAGGATTGACGAAAATGGTTACTATTGAAACATCTTTGTAAGAAATGATAGGAACGAGAGTCTTCTCAAACAAAATCTCTTTGTCATCCATTAGGCGCTGGACGACTGCTTTCAATAAATGACAACCAGTTGGTAGCGATAAACAAAGGTGGCAGCCTTCGCCATAGCCCGGAAATAAACCGGCCTTCAACAAGTTCCTCTAGACAGTCAAGAGAGGAGTAACAAGTTCGTCAACAAAAGTAACAAACATATCATCTTCAACAATGTTAACATCACGGACATGCTTGGGAATAGGAGCAGTGATAACATTTAGGATCTCAAGAGCATTAAATTCAATTTATTTTGCCTCGAGAAGGTCTTGCACCTTGTTTTTAAAAGCCTAGTAGTTGTTGGTATCATGGCCTGGACTTTCTGAATGGTAAGCACAACGAGAATTAGGGTGGTAATGAGGAGAGGCTGTGTTGGGATTCTTCGGGGCTTCCTTCAATGTTACCAGATTAGATCTCAATAAATGTGGCAGGACTTGAGATAGCGTCATATTTATCCGGGTAAATTGTCTTACTGGTCTTTCTGTTCTAGGTTGGTTTCTCCTTTGTTGAGTATGTGCAGGCTTAAGGATCATGCGACCCATACCATTGGACGGTGTTCAGTTTTGTCCTGGTTCCTTTGAGGGTATACAACACCAACTTCTTTCTTCCTAATGAATGGCTTTCTCACGACACTGGAGGATGTGTCTTTTTGGATCTTCCCACTCTTAATCCCAGCTTCCACTCTTTCCCCGGTCAATATTAATTCAGTGAAGCCGGCTGAGGAGCTTCCAATTAGATGATTAAAGAAAGGACCTGACAGGGTACCCAGAAACATATCTACTAGCTCTCTGTCAGATAGGGTAGGATGGACTCTTCCTGCTAAGTCCATCCATTTCCGAGCATAGTCTTTGAAACCCTCGTCCGAACCCATAGTCCGACTTTGGAGTTGAGTACGGGTGGGAGTGAGGTCTGTGTTATATTGATACTGCTTATAAAAAGCAGCGGCGAGGTCTTCCCAATTATGGATATTGGCCCTCTCCAGTTGATAGAACCAATCTAGCAGAGTCCCAGATAGACTATCCTGAAAGAAGTGGACCCACAAATCTCTGTCAGTAGTGTGAGGTTGTATCTTCATCACAAAAGATCGGAGATGCATCTTGGGACATGAAACCCTGTCGTACTTAACGAACACTGGTGCCTTGAACTTTGGTGGAATGACAATCCCAGATACCAAACCTAACTCTTTAAAGTCCAGCCCAAGCACTTTCTGAATCTCCATTGCACTTAGACGTTCTTCCATATGTTTGTATTTATCATCGGTCGAAGGATATTGCTCTTCAGCATAATCATCTTCTTCTTCCTCTTCATATTCTGGATGGTCAATCACTTCTTTTTTTCCCCTTCTTGATTATCCTTTTCACCTGATGATGTTGCAAAGTCTATGGTCCCTCTGGCTGGCCCTGGAAACCTTCTTCCTAGATTCAAAACACCAGTTGATTTTTTTGCTTTCTTCTTCTTTTCTTTGATCACCAAAGTTTTCAAATCCTCTCGTTCCTTTGGCCAGAGTTAAGAACATTTGTTGAAACTGAGTATTCTGTGTCATGAGATCTTTTACCGTCTGCTCAAGATCCATCTTACTGAAATAAACAGTAGAAAGATAAGGAGACATGTGGTAAGAAACCTGCTTATGTCATGATGAATGAAGATGCATATGCAATCATTTCAAGGAAATTGGAGACTTAAATTTTCTTTAGACCAAAAAGGAACACACGTTATATTAATAAATCAAAGTTTGAGTACATCATGCCTCTTTGGGATTTCAAAGAAATACAAAAACTCTAAGATAAAAAAGTTGAATGCATCCTCTTTGGTGCGATGTAGGCGTTCAAACTCCGCTCCTCATGAAGCTACTTGGTGAGTTCCAGAACTTTCTTCTTGCTGGCGTAGAATTAGGCCTCGAAAGTGTCTCGCTCCCCCCTTAAACTATATCCAATCCCTTTGTAAGTCTTCGAGAGAGGTGGGCATGTCAGGATGGAGGAAAGTGTATGGGACATCTCCTTCCACAACAGGCTCTATGATAACTGGGAGAACGAAGGGGTAAGGCATCATAAGACTTTGAGCACGGGCTTGTACCCATTTGAGATAAGGCTCAAGAGGGATGGAATTCTTATGCCCCAATTTCTTGCTATCTACCTTGTTTACCATATTCCAAGCTTGCATGAATCTCTGACCGTAGCCTTGATCGTCGCTTTCGTAGTCGAATACCAAACCTTGGATGAGCATTTCATAAGGACCATCTCTCCGGGAATACCCAAACTTTCGTAAATCTAAGCAAGGGCTGTAAGTGATGCCTCCCCTAACACCAAGTAGAGGGACATTAGGGAATTCCCCACAACGGTCGATGATAGAAGTATCCTCCGAGGATCTTGAACACCAATGAATATCAGAGTGGGTGAGGGACATCATCCTTTGAGACCATGTTAATCTTTGCTTGTTCTTCAATGTTGATCGAGGTAGGTGTGAAATGAACCACTTGGCGAGTAGGGGAATACAACACAAAAGGGTACCTATTTTCTTTATGGTGAAGGAATGGATGCAATGTAATATGTCTCCCAACAAGGTAGGTATAGGATTACGGGAGAGAAAGACTTTGATGGTATTTACATCTATGAATTGGTCCGAGTTGGGGAAAAGAACCAAACCATAGATGAGAAGGGCCATGACATCTTCAAAGGCTTGAAAATCCATATCTTCCCAGAACGAATGAGCTTTCTCTAATAGAAATTTGGCTAGGAACCCTTTAACTCTACTTCTAGTCTCCCAATTTGATATGATGTCAGATCTCTTCAGATGTAGAGCTTCGGCCATGACCTCAGGTTTCGAGATCCCTTCTAGACCAGTGAACGATATCTGATCAAGCACGGGCACTCCTAATAGTAGAGAGAACTCTTCTAGTGTAGGTACCAACTGATAATCAGGAAAGGTGAAGCAATGATGTACGGGATCAAAGAATTGGAAGAGCACGCACATCATTTCTTATTGGATGTTAAAAGTAGCCAAACTAAGGAGTCATCCATATTTCTTGGTAAAAGGAGAATCTCCGAGCACCCTTGATGCTAACTCTTGGAGCTGAGGGTGTGCTTTCACAAAGCTGATTTGGATGGTGTTTCTTCGGACGGAGTTCATGGCCTACAAAACAAAAACAAAGATAAATTCTTAAATCCTTGAAATGGTTAGTGAGATTGCGTATGATGTTATGATGTTCATGATGTTATGTACAAGTAAGTATATTCAAACAAAACAAACAAGTCCTTAGGTTTAGGCTTGCATGGAGTCTCATAGGTAAGTACCCTCTTGAAGTTTAGTTGGCTCAAACCTGTCCTAGTTAATAGTAACGGGGTTCTAAGGGATCTCAAAATCACTAACCTTTCTTTTAAGCATTGTCCCAACATAATCAATCTTTTCTTGCGGCTGGGATATCCCAAAAGTCTAGTCTCAATGAGTGTAGTATCGAGTATCAACCAATTTTCAGCTTTCCACCGAAACCAGTTATCTCACTACGTCCTAAATGGCCAAGTTTGTTCAATTAAGGTTCTAAAGTCAGTTAGTGCTTCATGACGCCACTCAGCGGCCCCGTATTCTCCTCGATCCAACACAAGGGATATTGGTACCCATAAATGCGTCACACTAACGTAGCCTTTATTTCAACCATATCGGTCTATGCTATACAATTTCCATAATCTATTGCTACTTACCTAACAAGGTGTCCCAGATTCGGGTGGAGGATCAAAGCAAGCCCAAACAAGGAACCATAATGTAAAGCAAACAAATCAAATAAATGAAAGCAAGTAAATGTGATCTATCCCTAAGGTAACCCCACTTTTAAGTAAATTCCCCAGCAGAGTCGCCAGTTCTGTGATACGGTGGGAGAACTGACTTGGTTGTTTTACGTTTGATCGCAAATGTTGCGGTTAGTAAGAGTCGCCACCGACTTTTCTTTTATCCAAAAGGAAAGGCTGGAAAGAACAGGAAAGACCTTTGAGATGTTTTCTTGAGTTCGGCAGGTAGATTATGAAAATGGAAGGTATTAGAACCCTTTTCATCTGTAGTTATCTACGGGCTCTTAGTTGCTTTCTAGATCACTTGCTTTTGTTTGAAAATGTGCTTTGTATGGTTTTTGAAAGTATTTTGAAAAGGTGCCATCGTTTAAGCAAACTTTATAATGATTCTCGTTCATAAGAATGTATACAAAGTATTGATCTTTTGAAAATGTTTTCAAGTTTGAAAGATGTTTTTGAAAGTGTTGGTGTTTGTTTTGAAAATAGCAAGGATGCTTTGGTTTGAAAATGAGCAAGCAACTAGGAACATTCTACCTACTCAAAAGTCTTTCATGTTTATTTCCTCTTTCCTTTTACATTGTTATCTTACCATTGATTTGGTAAGTAACCCTATCTTTGGATGTAAAAGGGACGGGCGTGGTCATGGTATAGCCATGATTAGTAATATTGTAAAATATCTTAGCATTTTCTTTAGGGACTAAGATCATTTTTGAAAGGCAACTTTGATAGCATCATCGAGGGACTATGATCTTGTATTTTGTTTGTTTTTGCTAAGATACCTCACATGCATAATATGGCCATTTATAAGGCAACAAAGTAGATTTACCCTAAGGGTGTACGTGTGCAAGTGTATGGGTTTACATGCTTAATTTGTCTTTTAATTATGGTTTTCTAAGCATTGATTTTATCTTCCCATACAAACCCTAATTACTAACATTTATATATAAAACATTTAAATTGCGGAAAATAAAAATACTAAGTTATTACATTATTTAGTGGAGGGGATATACAAATTACAAATGGGGATTGCAAGAAATTAAAAGTCCTAATTATCTATTACAACCATATTGAAATAATGTACAAGAATTGAAATGGACTTGTTTTGTTTTTGTTAAGAAATAAGTTTACTTAAGAAAATATTTTGATCTTTTTTATTATAAAATAAATAAAATAAAACATGTGAATATGAAATATTTTTGGTGTTTTTGGTTATTAAAAAGCTAAAATAAAATAAATGAGAGAAAATGGAGTCAGAATCAGCACGTCGATGAAAAGAGAAGGAACATACGTTCTGACTCTGATACATTGCAAAAGAGAAAATGTTAGTGAGAAAGTGGAGGGTCAGAAGTTCTGGGCCTGGGTACACCAAGTTCTAAGGTTGAGGGGTTCAGAAGCTATAGCGTAGCTGGGAACCTAGAAGTTCATATATCTCTGGCAAGTCAGAAGTTCTGATTGTTTGAGAGAATGAAGTGATTATGCTGTTAGGTGAGGGTATCTAGAAGTTCTGATCTAGGCGTATCGTCTGACAGATAAATGGGTAAAAATGTCAATAAATAAACCTAAAAAAATCCTTTTGGGGATAGAACCCAGGACCCTTATCTCTATTGCCTTATGCACACACTTTCTACCACTAGGGTGGTTGTACGTCCGGTATCAGAAGCAAAAGAATAAACATATAACATAAAGTAAGTTCTGATGATGAGATTCACCTCTTTCTCCATGATAATCAGAACATCTGCAACTTAGTTAAATCTCAACAGAACAGAAAACACATGCATAACAATTATGGCAGTTTTCCATCATAATTTTAGAAGAATAAAAAATGCCAAGACTATAAATCAGAAACAAGCATGTATATGCTAATCCTAGTTTACTTAAGAATGTCTAAACTGATATTCTCTCTACTTAGGCAGAAAATACATGGAACTTCATAATATATACAACATCAGAATCATGATGTCTACATTGTATTTTGTACATGCAAATCTAACAATGTCTAAGTAATATGACGAGGGTCAGCAGAAGCTTATCTTGTAGCTGGAAAATGTTCTATGAGCTAGAGCCTTGTTCTGCCTGCTTGTAATATTCTGATAAGCTTCCTCACGTGCTCAGCAGGCTGGAACAACCTTTATCTTGGGCTATGAATGGCTGGAAAATTCTGGAACAGTCAAGAAGCAAAGTTCTAACTTTTTGAGAACGTGTTATAGTCTGAAAGCAGGAGTTAGGTTGGTTTCTAAATGTATATCAGAAGTTGTATGGATGGTTTGGCCAAGAAACACTTGAGGAAATTTGGGGTTTGAATGCAAGAATAAAAAACTAACAGGTTTTGTATTTATGTTTGCAATTTTGGATTTCTGGAAATTTTAGCAAGGTTTCAAGGCTTTTTCTTTTCAATTTTCCTGACTGACCTCCTCATAGTTGCAAATGAAGTTCAATTTATAGGCAAGAACTTTGCAGCTTGGAGAAGTCAAAAGTACCAACATCATGCTAGTGTGTTGGCTTGTTCTTGAAGCAAGATAAACAAATATGGTGGTTAGCAGCTTTTAGTCGTGCCTAAGCTGGATTTGTAAGCATGAATTAAGGAAAAGTACCCTCAAAGGCAAAAGAAAAGCATGGGCCCAACATAAACTTGTACAAAGTTTGCTTTTCAAGGACAACAATCGTACTTCTATCTCACACGTGGGGAAATCCTTTGGATAAAAACTCAAAAGTGGTTGTGAGCATTAAATGATGATGAGATTTATCGAACCAGAAATCTTGCGCCATGAGATTATGCATCATAGCTTAATTCTAGGCCAGAAGTTCAACATCAGCGCAACTTAGAACAAACATCCAACTTCTGATCCTTGAACCTCTTTGCTCCAACATGTTCTGAGCAAGTTCTCAGACTTCCCAGAAAGCTTATGACATGCTTTGTAAGCCCTTTTTGAATTACTCTTCCAACTTCTGACTGAACCTATGTGAAAATTGGCCCAAAATTTGTAAACAAATTTTGATTTGAAAATGCTCAGAATTTACTAAGTGTTTAAGTTTCAGGGACGTGACTTTGAAGATGTATAATTTGAAATCCCAACATTTCTATAAGAAGTTTTGTTCTGCAATAATTTAGGTCTTATTGAGATCTAAAACTCTTGTGTTAGAAGTTCTTCCAGAATCAGCTTGCATCATGGTGAAAATCTGGCCAGAAGTTCTGAGCTTGTCATATTTCTTAAACACTTAGAAAAATTCTAAGTATTTAGAATTTTGACTTTTTCAACATGAATCTTGACTTTTGATTTTCCTGATGAAACAAACTTCATGCCTTAATGAAATATTATTCTTGAAACTTGATTTTGATCTAAAAGTCAAAGTTTGACTTTTCGATGTGCAAATGACCATTTTGCCCTTGTGAATGACTTTCTTGGAAAATTTGTAATTCAAGGCTTGAAATTGGATAAAAGCAAACCTGAGGGTCCAGGATGATCCTTTGAGAAATGAGAGGGAAAATTTTGGGATACAACAGTCACTCATGTCCCGCAACATGCTTTGTGAAGTACCCATCAACTGTCTTTATGGTCATCCAGTTACATATAACGTTTGATCAGTAATAAAGTACTTAAATCCACATCTAAGGTCCATAGTGGTTTCAGGTCGAAGGATGGTATACACCATTATCACCATGAGAATAACTTATGACACCTTGCATAACATTCTATGTAGTATTCTCATAGCGGGTCAATCCAATATAAATATTACTCCTAATATTCATACCTATGTCAAGACTTGATAACTCTTTATCCATGATCCATGAGGTGTGATCATCAGTCTATCTTCATAATAATATCAATTCTTTAATGTTATGCCACTTTGAAATAAAGTTCGACTACGGATATTTTAAGAATAATGTTCTTATGTTTAATTAGATCTCATGATTAAGTCACACTTAATATTTCATTAAACAAACGAACCATTCTAGGGACTTTATTATTTTGGAAAATAAAACATAATAAAGAAATGCCTTTTATTTTTAATAAATAATTCGATACAAGTACCCAAAGTATTGTTCTCTAGGGCTTACACCAACAACAACCGCCAGACTTAAACCCACACTCGTCGCCGCGCTGGTATTCCCTCCCATATTCTGATCCCTTTTAGGAGTTCTAGGAGCTACCATTCTCATACCACTTCTTAATTTCATGCACGAAACAAGAAGACTCAAACACAAACGTGTCCCACCAGGTGTGCCAATTTATTTCTCCATGAAACAATCGCTAGCCTCTTATTAAAGGTTACTTGCAGGATTGACTACAATAATCCTAGACTTAGTGTTTTAAGTACTTTTTGGGTTGAAAACTGGTTTATAAAAGATAAAAGGGCAAAAGATAAATACAATTGCAAAGAAAATAAACTAAAGACAAGGCTTGTATTTTAAAGTAAAAAGCTGGAAATTTCTATGAATTTAGATGTGGAAGCATTCATACATTATTAAGCTTGAACTCATTGCTCTCTTAGATGCAGGTACTTTGAGTGTATTGCTATTTAATGGGAAGAAATGCGACATTTGAAACAAATACAAAAATTTCTTAAATAGGCATCGTAGATATGTAACCATGGACGGTTACTAGCCCACATTGGGCTTTGTGGAGAACTGTTCCAAACTGCTCTTTGAACCTCTCTCACGTTCTCGCTGACTTGCATGTTGATAATCATTCCCGCCAATATGAACCCCTATTCAGCGACACCTGCTCCTATCGATGACCACACATGCATCCTAATCCTTTTGTCGACTAGCTTCTTTTGGTCGGTATCTCTTCCCTTGCTCGACGCGTCTTATTGTTTTCTACGAAATTTTTTTGCCTCTTCAGCCAAATAAATCCCACAGCTTAAGGTTTATCACCCCAGTAAAAAATTTCTTGTCAATAATAACATCATGAAAAGTATCAACTTACACCTCCCTTTAGCGAGAGGAAAACTCTTATGCACATGGGTTCGAACCCCAGTCATTGCGCTTTTAATATTTTGAAAACTAGCACATCAAACCTCTAGGTTTATCAATAACACCGAGGGGTAAGATTGATATATTTTTTTAGTCACGTTACAAACTACATAATATTAATAAATTAATTATTATCTATAATATTACATTGTTTATACAAAATATTTATGTAAACATATATAACAAATTTGGAATCCGATCCATCATCATCACTGTTGGTGAAGATCAGATGTTGAACCCTCATTTTATTGAAATGTCGGGCCAGGGAAAATTATGGGTGCAATATATTTCAGATCCCTTTTAAATTTATTTGTTTATGATGTAAAAAAAGAAAAGGGTTAGTTAAATGAATGAATATATGATTATTGAAGAACACCATAAAAAAGTAATTATTGAAGAACACAAACCTTAAACCCAATTTATTTTCTGCTATTGCAATCCATCGTAGAGAACTATACCAAGTTTTAGACACTTCAAAGTTTTCATGTGTTGTAACTGGTTTTAAATTCAGAGTCGCCACCCTTAATTTTTATCCTAAGGAAGGGAATATAAAGGATAACCCTAAAAGTTAGAGATTCTAGATTGTTGACTCAGTTCTAGATGAAGGGAAGGTGTTAGGCACCCCTCATCTACCTTGTTCACAAGGATATTAGGGTTAGAAGCACAATTTTTAGGAAAAAGGGTTTCAATGTTTTATTAGAGGAACTCGCCGGGATTTTAATCATATGCCTACGTATCCTCTTATGAGGAATCAGAGTCCAAATTCATAGTTCGCAGTTTGTTGGTGTTTTTTATAAATTACAAAGATATTTGAATTTCCCGTGTACGTAGTTTAGGTGTGTGAATAGCGGAGTTTATTAGACGAAGTGCACAGTTAATTAAAATATCATCGTAATCCTCTTTGAAAGT
Organism: Vicia faba; assembly: GCA_948472305.1. Taxonomy (NCBI): domain Eukaryota; kingdom Viridiplantae; phylum Streptophyta; class Magnoliopsida; order Fabales; family Fabaceae; genus Vicia; species Vicia faba. The sequence goes on along the minus strand of OX451738.1, from coordinate 67,610,432 downwards.
TAATTGTGGAATTACTTTAATTATTAAAAAAGGGTTTATTGTTGGTTAGGTATTTTTTAAATATATTAATATATAAAAAATATTTTTAGTGCATGACAAAATTAATTTTAATGCAATAAAAATATTTGAATGGGTTAGAAAAATAAATATTTGATTTTTACTAGCAACAATAATTACTTTAGAAAATAAAAAAAGATATATTAAATATAATAAAATAAAATATAAAATAAAATAATTAATTAAAACGCAGAGAGGTGTATTTTATTGGGATGAGTAAACTAGGGGGTCTGAAAAGTAGGGCCTTGAATTCAGATATTGAATTCAGGCCCAAACGCAGGGGGGTGCATAATTACACTAAGAAGTAAAACCCGGGGGTATGTAGAGCAAGGGCCGAAGTCCAGATGTTGGACTTGGCCCAATAACGTATAAGGGGTATGTTGTTCAACGCTATGGAAAAATGGGAGTGCTATTAATAACGGGCCTGGCCCAAAGAAATTTGAACAACCTATCTGGTTGCGTGCGAGCGCGTGTAGGGAAATATAACGGGCTTGCGTTTCTGGAACATTTGATGACAATCACATGGTCATGATGGAGGGCATACGGTAACAACTACGGGATCACAAGCACAAGATCAGAGGGCATTATATTTTCGTTTTCATTCATTTTTCCATTCATTTTCTTGTTTGTCTCTCTCTCTCTCTCTATTCATTTTTTTCTCCTCTCTCTAACCCAACGACGTCACCAAACAACCCTAAAAAAAATTATTCGGCGGTGGTGGCGACCACCCCCAACCCAGATTTAACCCAAAACAGTAGAGAAAATTTGGGGTATGACATTATGTTATATGTTTCATTAATAATTATTGATATTCATAATACTTTTATAATGAATGTTTGTTAGGTTTCCCACAGATCATTAATCAAAGTGTCTTAAGCATTGATACTCAAGAAATAGAAACACATATTTGTTTAAGGACAGTGATCAATATCCTCAATTATCACGCCAAAGTTATAACCTCGGTTTATTACAAAACTGAGGTAAAAGGTGTATATTTTTTTAACACTACATTGTTTACACAAAATATTAAATTACATTATGTAATACAGTGGAAGAACTGACTTGGTGTTTTGCGTTTCGATCGCATTTGTGCGGATAGCAAGAGTCGCCACTGACTTTTCTTTTATCCAAAAGGAAAGGTAAAAAAGCACAGGAAAAACCTTTTCGAGATTATTTTGAGTTCGGGGGGTAGATTATGAAAAGGGAAGGTATTAGCACCCCTTTCATCCATGGTTTTCCACGGGCTCTTAGTTACTCGTTTAGATCACTTGCTTTTATTTGATAGTGTGCTTGTGGTGTGGGCTTTGAAAGTATTTTTTGAAAATCTTTTTGTAATGGTTCTCGTTTCTATAAGAACGCGTACAAAGTTTTTATTTTGAAAAGTGGTTCAAAGATGTGTTTGTGGATTGTGTTTCGGAAAATGTTTTGAAAAGATGTTTTGCAATGGTTCTCGTCTCTATAAGAACGTATACAAAACATTTTGTCTTTTGAAAGTGTTTTGAGATGAAAGTGTAGGTGCAAGAATTTTTTTGTCGTGAGCAAGCGAGTAACTAGGAGCGAATCTACCTACTCGAAAGTTTTTCAATTGTTCTTTTCTTCCTCCTTTTAATGTTGTTATCTTACCATTAATTTGGTAAGAAGCCCCATCGTTGGATGTGATGGGACAGACGCAGGTCAATTTTACAGTCATCGAAAGCAACTTATGAGACGCTTTAGCAATTTTCGTAAGGGACGAGGTCGTTTTATCGAAGGCTACATCGAGGGTCATTGATGGACTACGATCTTTTTATCGAAGGGTCGTTGCTAAAGCATCCCATATTCGAGGGACATAACTGTGTTTCCTAGGCAATGAGCGAAGTTACCCTAGAGGTGCGCGTGTGGAAAAGTGTGTTTGTTTCAAGTTATTTTGTTCTTTGATTAGGTTATCTAGCGATTGATTTTTGAATCTTGCCATGCACGCCTAATTACTATACAGTATAAGGAAAATAGTAAATTGCGGGAATTGAAATTCTACGCTATTACAAAGTTTTTGGGAATGGGGGTACAAATTTACAAATGGGGATGGATCGAATCGACAATGCGATTAAAAGTCTAAATAAACAAGCAATACAACCCAATTGAATTTGAAATAAATATAATAGTCTAGGGAAAATAACTAACAAAGTAATAAAATTCTAAGTATTTGGTTTGTAACATTTGGAAAGAAAAGGAAATTTAAAAGCAAATAAGTCAATTACATATGTATCTTTTTGTTTGATATCTTATATTTGTGAGAGTATATAAAAAGAAACTATTCTATATATCTTTTGAATTTTATTATATTAATTAATAATTTTATTTAAAAAAAATTAATTTATTAAAGAAAGAAAAAAAATTTTGATAAAAAATAATCACAAAGCCTAAACCAAACTAATTATAGAAAATGTATGTTTTAAGTTTAATTGAATTTTAGAATAAAAACTAAACATAAATCCAAAAATTAGAGAAAATAAGATTGAAAGAATTAAGCAAAACAGAAATGCCCACAGGAGGAATCGAACTCAGGTCACTTGGAATGTCACTGACACATCTTGCCAACTAAACTACACTATTTGTTTGTTATATTTACGCCTCAAATAAACTAAAAAAAGAAAACGGTGACGGATTGGGCCAACAGGCCCAAAGAGGACCGACCCGATTTGGCCTAAGAAGGAACAAAGTTTGTTGTAACCCTAAATAGGAATAGGAAGGGCCGCCGGTATGCTATCTTGGGAAAATAAGACAGATTTTCTATTCCCAATAAAAATCCCTTCCCCAGGTTTACTATAAACATCCAGATTCTCTCCTCTTATCAACTCTTCATCTCTTTCTAAGGTCCCTACTTTTTTCCAACAACAATTTCGTTCTCAATAAAAAAAATCAACATCAAGTTTCTGCAACAACAAGGGCTCAAACCTTCGAAACATCAATGTCGTCTTCATCGCGAGTTTTTGTTCCTTATCAGCGCGACGACGTTCATCATTCAACTACTTTTGGTGTGAAAAAACTGTAAAGCCTCATGGACAAACTAAATCAAGGTAAACTACCAGGTACAAAACCAATCTCCCTGTATCGAATCTTAACATGCATGATGCCTTTTTTTTTAAATCTGTTACTAGATAGTATTGAGAGGTGTTTTTTTTCTTTTGTTTTGGAGCCTAATTGGGTTTTCTTGGGACTTTGCCGTCGGTGGACTTGCGAGCAGTTTCTTGGTACGTGCCATTGCAGTGACAAAAAACGGTTACTAAAAGATTATAACTTGAGATTTGTTTTCTGTTATGCTTTGCGAGTAATTTGTTTAATGCGAGCCAAAGCGAGATGGGAAGATAGAAAGAAAAGGTACGGTTCGTCTTAATACTTACTGTACATTTGTTACCTTTTCGTTTTTAGTTATATAAAAAAAAAACTTTCTTTTGTTTTGATTAAACAGTGGCAGAAAAAAAGAAAGAAGCATGAAGCAGTTTTAAGGCAAAGCAAAATGGCAACGAGCTTATGAGGTCGGGAAACAAAACTTACAGTATCAGAGCTTTTGAAAACGATCTCTTTATACTGCTACCTCCGTCCGCTTTCTTGTTCCTCACTCGTTTTTTGCTTCCGGCGTTTGTTTGATAGGGAAGTCTCTTTTATGAACTTTCTCTCTTTAATTTCTGAAGGGGTTAGAAGGGGAAATGATGAAAATTTTCTGGGGTTTATGTCTGCTTTGTGATGTTGTTGTGTTCTTTTTGTGATATTTGGTTTCTCTCTGTTTTTTTGTATGTATTCTTGCTGTTGTTTTTGAATAATGAAATTGTTCTCTTTTTCTTTTATCTCCTCCCAATTGCCTCTGTTATGTGCCTCTTGTATTCATCTGAAAAACAAACTTTTTTGGGGGAAAAGACAATTGGTTTTGAACATATTAAGATACTATTTTTGTAGCTTTTTGCTGCAGTTTTAACTTGATCCATATATGTGCAATTTTTGGCTGTATATTGCAGTTGCTTTTTGACAGATTTTGGACTGTTTTGGACAGCCTATGGAGGGCTGCAATGCAGTCTATTTTGACAGCACTTTGGCCTCTTGTAATTGTCCCTTTTTTAATGTGATGTAAACTATTTTTTTTGCAGCATTTGAGACTATGATGAATTATTAATTTGACTTGTATTTCTTCTCATTTTTTCCTATGTGAACCAATTAAAGATTGTGATTTGCAATGGACCAAACACGGACGAAACGTTGCCCCCTTATTTCTGATTCTTCTTACCAATCCCTAATGATGAAAATGTAGAGAATTCTTTGAAATTTTCTATTCTTGTTCCAACATGAATTTTTGCTAACTAATTCTCTCCTTTTGTTTACATGTACGAGCAAATTGGACGATAGGGAGAATTGACAAAGAGTGACTTGAAACGCTTGAAGAAAGCTTAATGATGAAGAAATTCCTTTGTAGTTTAGTACATTGTTAGGAATTTTGTAACATTGTGAATTTTTTATTTGAATTTTTAGGTTTAGAAACTTGTAAAGTGTATACCAATTCACTTGTAATTAAACAATGAAACTTTGGTGCAATCTTGCGAACTTGATTCATCTTGAATTTGTTTCTACAAAACTTGAATATTCCTTTTTGATACAATTTAAATTATGAGCATAATTTGGATTCTCCTTTGTGGTCTATAAACTTAAAATGCCTCTTGAGAAAATAATGATACTTGAATCCTTGAAACATGCCTCGAATAATGCTTTGTGTCTTCCTATAGGATTGAACCATGAATTATTGAAGACTTGAAATGGATGTCTTGAATTTGGAATTGGAATTGATGTTGCATTTGTAATTGATTTGAAAGAAAGACTGAAAATTTGAATGAAGATGAAGATGAATGAAGTTGATGAATTCCTTGAATTCAAAATAGTTCACATGAATGAATTTTTTTAGTATATCAAAATTGCGCCATAAGCATATTGATCCTTTTGAATATCCTGAAACAAATTCATGTGAATGAATTATGCCTCACATGCTGGAATTGGGCCGAGGTCAAAAGAATTATTTGAATGGATCCTCGAATCTTCTTCATTAAAATCCATATCTTCAATTCATAGTAACTTGAAATACGAGCCAAAATTACAGATCTTGCCTTTAAGATTTTTGATCAAAATCCCATTTCGATCCAATAATCATTATCGTTCAAATGCAAACGATTTTAAGTACGAATAACAAACTACCCATGGATTTTCAAACTCAAACTATTGTTTCTATGAATTATCTCAACATAATGATCAACATCTAGAAATAACATTCTACAGTCAAGAAATTCCTATAAAATTTCAATAAATTGCATGGTCTTCCAAGCGCATTTTGACTTTAGTCGTTGAAGTAATCTCATAGACAATGCTATTTGTGATACTTTGCAAAAAGAATCACTTCATAATATTGAAAATTGAAGAAGTTATGAGCCTCGAAAATTGGACAAGAGTTTCTTGTGATTAGGTCAAATTTGCAAATTGACCTCTAAAGTATTCGAATTTTCTGATGATCTTTCGCACATGATCAACTCTTGACTTGTGAAGAGAAATTGGAGATGAAGTTAAGGAGAGTCATACACCAAAAGAAACGAATGCAAGGTTTGAAACTTGTCACGAACATCCTTGAGGAGACATGAAGATATACGAAGACCATTTGAAACCTTGAAGAATCGATTTTCTTTGAGAAACGTCAAACCCTAATTGTTGACTTACTTCCTAGGAAGAGAATCTGTATGATCAACTTCTGAGCCAAATTAGGTATTCGAGAAACCCTTGGATATTATCTTGTATGAAAAAATGGGAGGGAAAATTTTGGGGTACAACAGCTGCCCCTGTTCAATCTTCTTAAACTTGAAAAGCGAGATCGACGTGTTTGTCGTTCGTGGCTTGAAAGTAAAAGGTGATTGAACACTAGAGTGCCCAAAAATTTTCACTTGATGAAGCGCTGGTTGATTGTGTAAGGAAATAGGCTTAAAGATGCCATTTAGAGTAGCGACGGAGAATCGTCGGAGATGGGCTTATAGATGCCATCCAAAGATGATTATTGACAGAAAGTTTGAACTCGATCTCAACAGAGAACGAATCAGAATAAACCATTGAGAGATTTATCTGAACCAGTAAAAATCTGAAGACGAATTAGAATAAACCGTTGAGAGATTTATCTGAACCAGTAAAAATCTGGAGACGAATCAGAATAAACCGTTGAGAGATTTATCTGAACCAGTGAAAATCTGGAGACGAATCAGAATAAACCGTTGAGAGATTTATCTGAACCAGTAAAAATATGGAGACGAATAAGAATAAACCGTTGAGGATTTATCTAAACCAGTGAAATAATCTGGAGATGAATCAGAATAAACCGTTGAGAGATTTATCTGAACCAGTGAAAATCTGGAGACGAATCAGAATAAACCGTTGAGAGATTTATCTGAAACAGTGAAAATCTGGAGACGAATCAGAATAAACCGTTGAGAGATTTATCTGAACCAGTGGAAATTTGAAGATGAATCAGAATAAACCGTTGAGAGATTTATTTGAACCAGTGAAAATCTGGAGACGAATCAGAATAAACCGTTGAGAGAGTTATCTGAACCAGTGAAAATCTGGAGACGAATCAGAATAAACCGTTGAGAGATTTATCTGAACCAGTGAAATAATCTGGTGATGAATCTGAATAAACCGTTGAGAGATTTATCTGAACCAGTGAAAATCTGGAGACGAATCAGAATAAACCGTTGAGAGATTTATCTGAAACAGTGAAAATCTGGAGACGAATCAGAATAAACTGTTGAGAGATTTATCTGAACCAGTGAAAATCTGGAGACAAATCAGAATAAACCGTTGAGAGATTTATTTGAACCAGTGGAAATCTGGAGATCAATCAGAATAAACCGTTGAGAGATTTATCTGAACCAGTGAAAATCTGGAGATGAATCAGAATAAACCGTTGAGAGATTTATCTGAACCAGTAAAAATCTAGAGACGAATCAGAATAAACCGTTGAGAGATTTATCTGAACCAGTGAAATAATCTGGAGATGAATCAGAATAAACCGTTGAGAGATTTATCTGAACCAGTAAGAGTCTGGAAGAAATATTTTGTTATGTAGATGGTCGACCAGTCTTTTCTTGTTGAAAATCTTGGTCTATTGGAAATTTGTTGATGATGATTTCCTGTCAAATGACTCTTTCCTGTAAAAGGTGAAGAGTTAATTGTATGCAATGCTATGATGTATGTGATGCATGGGGTGATATTTGCCTCTCAAAATTAATGATATTGCACGGTATGTACTTGAGTTGTAAATGTTATGACGTATGGATGCAAATGTATGGAATTAACGATTGTTTGTGTCGTAGTGTTGCTGGAAGCGGGGAAAATAAATCCCTTCTGAAGCACTGATGGGTGAGTTTACAATTGTAAACTCTGTTGTAGAATGGAACAGCCAGACACTGCTTGTAGACCTCGTGAAATTCTGCTGGGGAAATCTGAGAAGCTGGGAAACTTACTGAGGAACCTCTGGAGTGGTAGTTGGAAGTTCTGCTTTGTCAAGAATATGAGAAAGCTTTATACCGACAGGCTGCATACTGGGGATATGTTAGCGATTCTTTGGTAGGATGTATTCGCTTTCGCTCTTGCTGGAAAAGGTGTCTGCGGGGATCTTATGGAATGGCTTATAACTATTATCCTATTTCTTAAAGTCATTAGTAATTGTCTTTCTGTTTTTTTTTGTTTTTTTTTGTAACAGTAATCACATTCAAACGCATATGTTCAAAAATAAATCATTGGATGTTTTTGTAAACAAGACACAAAAACAAGAAGAAAAAAGAAAACGAATGGTTTTGCACTTCAAAAAGGGATATCTTTGTATTAACTTGAATAATTATTTTTTGTACAATGAGACGAGCATTCTAGCGAGAGAATGTCGTTGTAAAAAAAAAACAAAAAAAACTGATACAAAGAAAAGATAGCTATGTGAAATAATCCCATGGGGTTCCCATTCTGCTATAGTCTTCATGTCTCTGAATGTCTTGTTCACTTGTCGCCTCGGAAAAGTCGATTGGATTGATTTAGAGCCATTTGAGTTGATTGGTCGACGCTGAAGATTGTCTGTCAGATGATCCAACGGGACATAGTCATATGCTTTAATCCCTAACTTTTTCCTAGACCGCCCTCTCGGGTTTTCAGTCCACCGGGATACCCTTTTTTGCCCAAGCCGCCCTTTCGGGTTTTCGACATGCCGGGTGTACATATTTTTTTTTAATTTTCATCCCTTATTTTTGCCCGAACCATTTTGGTTCGCCGGGAAGCCCTTATTTTTTCCTAGGCCATTCAACCTAGCAGGTCTTTGATCATGCGTAGTATCTTTTAAATATGTCCGTATTTACAGGGTACGGAAGGTCGTCGTCATCCATAGTAGTCAAGATCATTGCTCCACCAGAGAAAATGCTTTTGATTACAAATGGCCTTTCATATGTAGGGGTCCATTTTCCCCTGGGATCACCTTGTTGCAAAATGATACGCTTGATTACCAAGTCGCCGACCCGATATACCTGACGTTTGACCTTTTTATTAAAAGCTTTGATCATGCGTTTTTGATACATCTGACCATGACAGATGGCTGTAAGCCTCTTCTCATCAATCAAATTTAGTTGGTCAAACCGAGTCTGGATCCAATCTTCTTCATTCAAACCAGCATCCTTCATGATTCTTAGAGAGGGGATCTGGACCTCAATAGGCAAGACAACCTCCATGCCGTATACCAGAGAATAGGGTGTTGCCCCAGTTGATGTGCAAGCTGTGGTACGATACCTTTGGAGAGCGAATGGTAGCATCTCATGCTAGTCTTTGTATGTGACTGTCATTTTCTGTATGATCTTCTTAATGTTTTTGTTAGCAGCTTCTACAACACCATTCATCTTTGGCCGGTAAGGGGAAGAATTGTGATGCTGAATCTTGAATTTCTCGCATAAGGCGGTGATCATAGTGTTGTTTAGATTCGTACCATTATCAGTGTGGATTCTCTCTGGGATGTCGTACCGACAGATGAGATTCTATTTGATGAATCGAGCGACCACATTCTTTGTAATGGAGGCGACGGAAGCAGCCTCAACCCACTTTGTAAAATAGTCGATGGCCACTAAGATGAAGCGGTGTCCATTGGAGGCCGTTGGCTTGATTTCCCCAATCATATCAATTCCTCACATAACAAAGGGCCAAGGAGCCGTCAAGACGTTCAGAGGAACCAGAGGTACGTGTACTTTATCCGCATAAATCTGACACTTATGGCAAGTCCGAGAGTATTGGTAGCAATCTGCCTCCATGGTAGACCAATAATAGCCTGCCCGTAGGATTTTCTTTGCCATTGTATGTGTGATACGGTGGGAGAACTGACTTGAGGTTTTGCGTTTGTTTTCACAAATGTTTCGGTTGAGCAAGAGTCGCCACCGACTTTTTATTTTATCCTAATGAAAGGTTAAAAAGCACAGCAAAAACCTTTGAGATATTTTCTTGGGTTCGGGGAGTATATTATAGAAATGGAAGGTATTAGCACCCTTTCTATCCATGGTTATCCATGGGCTCTTAGTTACTTGCTTAGATCAACTTGCCTTGATTTTCAATTGTTTGAAATAGTGCTTTTAATTGTTTGAGATGGTGCTTTGTGTGTGGGTTTGAAAATGTTTTGAAAAGAGGCCAATGTGGTGGCAACCTTTGTAATGATCCATGTTGGGATGTATACAAAGGTGTATGTCTTTTGAAAAGTTTTCAATGTTTTTGAAAGTTGTTTTGAAAGTGTGTTGTGATGTGTGGTTTTGAAAAAATAGGCAAGTGTTTTTGTTTTGCAAGTTGGCAAGTAACCAAAAGCTATCTACCCTAAATTTCTCAAAGATTTTTCCTATGTTTTTAACCCTTTTAACAATTTTGATCCACCATTCTATTTGGTGGACAATCTTGTGTTAGGATGTGAACGGGACGGACGCGGGTCATCGTTTAGACCATGATTGCAATGGTGTTAAGTATCTTTGGCATTTTCTTGAGGGACTTGATCATTTTTAGGCAACTTTCGAAAGCGTCATCGAGGGACTATGATCATTTAAATTTGTTTTGTTTTGCCAAAGATACCTAACATGCAATATGGCCCATTATTGAAGGCAACAAGTGGAGTAACCCTAAGGGGTGCAAGTGTGATTGGTGTTATCCATTTTCATGCTTTGTTATCTTTGAATTAGGTCAAACTATTTGTTTTGGTTGATTTTTGCATACAAAACCCTAAGTCTATCATGGCATATTTAGAAAGCTTTAAAATGCGGAATTAAAAGTTCTAAATTATTACAACACAAATTATGGGATGGGGGGTACAAATGTTCAAATGGGGAATATATAGCAAGAAAATTAAACCTAAACTATTACATCCAAATTGAATTATACAAATTATTTAATTGCACAATAATTAAATAAAATACAATAAATATGCAAGATGCAAAAAATGATTTTTATATGTATGTAAAAAGTATTTTTTATGTGTCAAATAAAAAAAAATAAAAAAGGAATAATTTTGGATATTTTTACATTTTAGGGCAAAACCCTAATTTTCTAAGTAAGAAGTATTTATTATTTAATATATGCAATATTTATTAATTATGTAAAAAAATAAATAAAAAGGAAGTATATTGTAAAAAAGTGATTTTTTAAGTTAAATATTAATAAAAATAAAAATGTATTATTTTTATGTTTTTATCCTAAATATTCTAATAAGTATATAAGTATTTATAATATTTACTAAATATATTAAATATGTACAAAAATAAAATATTTATTATTTACAAAAAAAAGTATATTTTTTAGAAAATGTTTTCAAAAGATAAAATAAAATAAAATCAGAAAATAGAATGTATTTTGTATTATTTTAAGTATTTTAAGTAAAAGTATATTATATATTTATTTACATATAAACTAAATGAAACAAAATAAATACCAAATAAAATGCAAAAAAATGTGAGAAAAATATTTTTAATGTTTTTTCATGCTTAAATAAAAATATAGAACCCAAATCAAAAGGAAAAAATAAAAAATGACAAATATATCAAGCAATGGGCCAGGGGGGTGTGTGTGAAATAAAGTGGTGTAAAAAGGAAAACAGAACTCAGGCCCAGCCCAAGCCTATCTTCTTCAACCTCCAGCCAGTTTGTCTCAAAAACGCGTGTTTTTCATGCTGATTCAAACATCCTGATTCTTGGACTTTCAAGAAAAACTCATAACACCAAAAATGTAGAGCATCAAGAGACGAATCCAGACATATAAAGAACTTAACTTAACTCTAAGAAACGAAGGAGAACTTCTTCATCCCTAATTCTTGACCTAAGTTTTTTTCTAATATTCAGGTTCCAAATTCTCTCAGCACACACAACATAAATGCAAAGTAATTATACGTGTAGCTTCAGGGCCATGAGTAGAGCATTTTTCATTCAAAAACTTAAACCTAACTCTTCCTAGATTGAGAGATAGAAGTCCATGAACTTACCTGTTCAGCTTGGATCGTGTATGACAATGGAGGCACTTTCAAGGCAATGTGAGGACTTGTACAACTTGCTTGAAGTTCAGGGATGCTTCTCCAATGCTTGGTGTGCTTTGAATCTTGCTGAATCACTCCATGCAAGTCAACCTGCAAGAGAGAAAAATGAAAATGGCAAACTATGCTATGGCTGTTACAGTCTGTATCTAAGGTTGGGGATAGCTTGTATGCGTGTTATTGAATGTGTTTGAGGTGGTTTGGATGAAAACGCACGAGGGAAATGAACTGTGGAAGTCAATATGCAGAAGATACTCTGTTTTTCCACAAAACTGTGTTTTGATGAATGAGGGAGTCTTGAGGATGGCTTGGTCGTGTTTTAGGTTACTTGAGGAGTATGGAATGTGTTCAACAAGTTTGCTTAGGCTAGTTCTTGCAGCAATGAGAGTTGTTGTTGTGTTTGTAAAGTTGCCTCTAATGTAAGTAAAGTTTGTCAACTTGGTTTCTAGGCTACCACAGGCCCCTCAAGCATGCTGCACCCTTTTGTCTTGATCAGTGGGATTGGTTCCTGAACTTGTGCCTCAAAGATCTGCATTGTACTTCATAGATTGTAATCTTGACATAAAGTGCCACTTTACAAAAATGGATAACTTGCTTTTTCTAATTAAGGCTTAATTCTTCATGTAATGTCCAAATGCATAGAATAATATCTTGGCACAATGGTTTAGCATTTAATTTTTGAGTGTAAATGAGATTAGAGGCCTGTAATGTAGCTTGCACATGCTGAGTTTGAAAATGCACAAGTTATGAACATGCCTTTGGCCATGAATCAAAGTGACTTTTGCCCATATTGACAAATTCGATTCTCCCTAACCACAAGGGTGTTTGAGAAGTTATTGGACATTTTTGAAAGCTTGGAATGTGTACTACAATCCATCTTTGTAATGCAAGTTGAAATTCCAAGTGGAAGCATGTGAAAAGTGGCCATGAAGTAAGGCAAAAATCCTGCCTAGAATAGGTCAAAAATTTTCTAAGTTAAAAATGTTTTGCACCCCTATTCCAAAAATCATAACTTGAGCTACAAGCTTCTTTTGAGGAAACTTTGTGAATAAAAGTTGTAGATTTTGCAATGGACTAAAACTTTCATGTTTTGAGTTTTCCTTGAATCCAAATGTATCTTGATGAAAAAATGGGACAAAGTTAGGAAAAAATAAGGAAGTTTCATAACTTAGAAAAATTCTAAGTTATGAAATTTTCTCATTCTAAACCCTAATTTGTAATTCTTGATTTCTTGATGAACAAGTTTCATAATTTGGCATGTCTTGATGAAAAATAAATCTTGACACTTGATTTTGACCAAAAAGTCAAAGTTTGACTTTTCAGTATACAGTCAAATTTGCTCAGTTGACTGGAAAATTCATCTGTCAATCTTGTGCATTTGGGATCTTTTGAATTTGTTGAACATGTCAAGACAATGCCATTGAGTCCTTGAGTCCATATGTGAGCTTGGTTTGCTATTGGCTAGGTCAAACAGTCAAAAATTGCCTTTGTGCAGTCAAAACCTTAAAAATGACCATTTTGCCCTTTTGGTGATCTGATCAAATTTCTTGTGGAATTGTGATCCAAACTTGACCAAATGGTTCATATGAGTTCATAATGTTGATGAGGGTAAAATTTCATGAGGTTTGACTGTCAATTGACCATAGTTGACTTTTTCCCCAATACAACTGATTTCTGGGTCAACTGTCCAATTGACTGGGTCAAGATTGGAATCAAGACTTGAAACTTGGTATGGATAAACTTGTGGGTCCAATATGAAGCATGAAAGTCATCTTGGGCATTTTAGGTCAAAACATCTCTGTGCAAACTCAAACCCTAATTTGGGTCAACAGTGCAAGGAAAAGTCTTGAGCAGGGCAAACCCTAGCTTGATCTTGAGCTCCCAGGGTCTTGTGATGAGAAAATGTTGAGGAAATGGGAGGGAAAATTTTGGGGTACAACAGTTGCCCCTGTTCAATCTTCTTAGACCTGGAGAGTTAGATTGGCAAGTTTGCCTTTCGCGACTCGAGGGTAAAAGGAGATTGGACACTAGAGTACCCTGAAATTTGCACTCGCATGCTGGAGTATCAGCAATGTGATGGCGGGAATGGGCTTATAGATTCCATTTGGAGATAGGATGGATGGGAGGATGGGCTTATAGATGCCATCTGGAGGTGTGACAGAACCTTGTTGGGAATGGGCTTATAGATGCCATTTGGAAGTGTTGATCGCATAATAGATTCCTTAGCGAGAACTGGTGTACTTGAGAAAGGAAGATGTTTCCTGGCCTGTTACAGGTGTTGATCTTCAAACTCTTCATGCAGATATGCCCTGGCTAGATACAGGAGTCAAATCCACAATTAGTTGCTCACAGATGTGCCCTGGCTGGATACAGGTATCGAATCTCTAAACTGTTCATGTAGACGTGCCCTGGCTAGATACAGGTATCGAATCCACAATCAAATCACTCACAGATATGCCCTGGCTAGATACAGGAATCGAATCTGGAATTTGTCGTCTATAGATGTGCCCTGGCTGGATACAGGTATCGAATCTGGAATTTGCAAAAGGTTGGTAGAGATAGATTTCCTGGCTAGATACAGGTGTAAACCTCTGACCTGAGAATGAAAGATAATTTCCTGGCCTGTTACAGGGGTTGATCTTCAAACTCTTCATGCAGATATGCCCTGGCTAGATACAGGTATCGAATCTACAATCAAATCACTCACAGATATGCCCTGGCTAGATATAGGAATCGAATCTGGAATTGTGACAGTCAATAGTAATCATCTTTAGATTGACCTTTTCCTGAAAAGGAAAGACATTAGTTGTATGCAATGTCATGTTGTATGAGATGAATGGTGTCATGATGTTTTAAAATGAGATAGTGTTGTATGCACTTTATCATGTATGTATGAAATGTGAAATGTCTATGGATGTATTTTTGTCTAGGAAAATAAATCCTTGACGAGTGTCGGGAACTTGTTGAATCCTGGGCTGATGTTGAAGAGTAGAGTTCTTCGTTTCTGCTGGGGATGATGGTTGCAAGAATAAACTGGTAGGAGAAGATGACTCCGATGGGGAATAAACTTGTTGGAGAAATTACTCTGAGGGGAATAAAATAGGTGAAGAGATTACTATGCGGGGTATTACTCTGTGGGAAGAGATACTTCGTTGAGGTTTTGATGAGAGCTCCGCTGGGGATTCCACTGATAAGTTATGTTGGGGAACTTGATGAACTCCGCTGGGGAATAGGAAGAACTTCGCTGAGGACGATCTTTCCGTGGTGATCAGCTGAGAACAACCCAGTTATACCCTGGTGGGGAAATAACCTTTGAATAAAGTCGGGGAGAGACGTTCGTACTCTGCAGGTGATAAGCTTCCAGAATCTACTGGGGAGATTGATTCGACTCTTCTGGGGAAAACTCTTGAACTGTACTGGGGAAATGGCTCCACTGAGGTGTCTTGTATTCCGCCGGGGAACAATCTTATATTAAGACTGCCGGGGATGCTTGCTGAGGGATATCTGTATACTCCGCTGGGGAATTTTGAGATTTTCTGGGGATACCCAACTTCCTTAAGGCTGACAGTAGACTAACTCTGCTTGGGAGAGTATCGCTGACTTGCTGGAGAATATTGTGCCTTTTTGGGACTGATGGGGGACCAACTCTTCCTGGGGAGAGTATTGCCGAAATCTGGTCCTACTCTGTGGGGAGTTGAGGTAACTTGGTTACATTCTTCAACCGAACCTACCCTGGTACCTTGGTGGACAGAGCAACTAGCTCGCTTAGACAATTCTTTATTGCCCCTGTTTCTGATGTCATCTGTAATTAGTCCTTTGTTTCGCATGCAAATATTCATGATTAGCAATTAATGTCAAATGCATATATCAAAAACGAACATTGGATGCTTTTTGCAAAACAAAACAGAAAAAGGAAAATCAATGGATAATTTGTCTGAAAAATTGAACTTGTATTGATTTTGAAATTTGCCTGTAAATAGGCGTTTTTGTACAAGAGGCTGACGTCCTAGTAAGAGAACGCCGCCGAACCAGATAGAGTTTATACAATTTTGTGAAAAGGAAACAAAACAGCTATGTGAAAAATAATCCCACTGGGTTCCAACTCTGCTATCGCCTTTATGTCTTCAAACGTCTCATCACTTTGTTGCTTAGTTGAAGATGAAGCTGATTGATTGTAGCCGAAGTCTGATAGTTGATGTCAAATTCTGGATGCAAGGTGATCCAATGAGACATAGTATTACACTTTATCCCTAACTTTTTCCTGGACCACCCTTTCGGGTTTTCAGTCCACCGGGATACCCATTTTTGCCCAAGCCGCCTTTTCAGGTTTTTGACTTGCCGGGTGTACAGATTTTTTCATTTTCATCCCTTATTTTTGCCCGAACCCTTTTGGTTCGCCGGGAAGCCCTTATTTTTGCCTAGGTGTGTCAACCTAGCGGGTCTTTGATCATGCGTAGTATCTTTTTACTATGTCTGCATTGGCGGGGTGAGGAAGGTCGTCACCATCCATGGTGGTTAGAATCATAGCTCCTCCTGAGAAGATATGTTTAACCACAAACGGCCCTTCGTACGTAGGGGTCCATTTTCCCCTGGGATCACTTTGAGGAAGAATGATGCGCTTGATTACCAGGTCTCCGACTTGATACTCTTGTCGTATGACTTTCTTGTTAAATGCCCTGATCATCCGTTTTTGGTACGTCTGACCATGAAAAATAGCAGTGAGTCTTTTTTCGTCAATTAGGTTTAATTGATCAAGCCGAGTCTGGATCCAGTCTTCTTCGCTCAAACCTGCATCCTTCATTATCCGGAGAGAGGGTATCTGGTCTTCAATAGGCAAGACTGCCTCCATGCCATAGACCAAGGAAAAGGGAGTTGCCCCTGTTGACGTCCGTGCTGAGGTACGGTACCCATGAAGAGAAAATGGTAACATTTCGTGCCAATCTTTGTAGGTCATTGTCATCTTCTGCACAATCTTCTTGATATTCTTATTCGCTGCTTCTACAGCCCCATTCATCTTCGGCCGGTAGGGAGAAGAGTTGTGGTGTTGTATTTTGAATTGCTCGCAGAGCTCAGTGATCATTTTGTTGTTAAGATTGGTACCATTATCCGTAATGATCCTTTCCGGGATGCCGTATCGACAGACCAGGTTGTGCCGAATGAACCGTGCCACGACGCTCTTAGTTACGGTAGCGTAGGAAGCTGCTTCAACCCACTTTGTGAAATAATCAATCGCTACCAAGATGAAGCGATGCCCGTTGGATGCCGTAGGTCAGGTCTCGCCGATCATATCAATGCCCCACATTGCAAAAGGCCAAGGTGCTGTCAAGACGTTCAGAGGAACCGGAGGAATGTGCACCTTATCAGCGTAGATCTGGCATTTATGACAAGTTCGCGAATGCTGGTAACAGTCAGCTTCCATTGTGGACCAGAAATATTCTGCCCGAAGGATTTTCTTTGCCATGGTATGTCCACTGGAATGTGTTCCGAAGGTACCTTCATGTAGCTCCGCCATGATCTTTTCTGCTTCAGTCTTATCCACACAACGTAGTAAGGTCGAATCATGGTTTCGCTTGTAGAGAATGCCATTGCTGAGGAAGAACTTTTCCGCAAACCTTCTCAGGAACTTCTTGTCATTAACAGATGCGCCTTCGGGGTATTCTTGAGCTTCCAGGTACCTCTTCACCTCATGATACCAGGGTTTTTCTGTTACCTCTTCGGTCTCGAGATCGCAGCAATGTGCAGGTTCATCCAACTTCCAAATAATGATCCGGGGAGCCTCGTTGTCCCATTTGACTTTGAACATAGAAGAAATCATAGCTAACGCGTCCGCTAACTGATTCTCTTCCCTCGGGAAGTGTTCAAAAGTTATCTCCTCGAAGTGGGGAATCAACGTTGACACATACTCCTTGTAAGGAATAAGATTTGGGTGTTTCGTATCCCACTCGCCTTTGACCTGATTGATCACGAGAGCGGAATCTCCGAAGACACTCATAAACTTGATCCTTAAGTCAATTGCAGCTTGAAGACCCATGATACATGCCTCATACTCTGCCATGTTGTTGGTGCAGTTGAAACATAGTCGGGCGGTGAGTGGAGTATGAGTGCCTTTAGGGGATATGATTACAGCGCCGATTCCATTAGCCAAAGCGTTCGAGGCTCCGTCAAAGTGCATAGACCATCGGGATCCTTCCTCAGGTCCTTCATCTGGTCCAGGTACTTCACAATCAGTCACTACCATGATATCCTCGTCTGGAAATTCAAAGTTCATCGACTGGTAATCATCCATTGCCTGGTGTGCCAAATGGTATGCCAATACACTTCCCTTGATTGCTTTTTGAGTCGTGTATTGGATGTCATATTCCATCAAGATCATTTGCCATCTTGCTATTCTTCCGGACAAGGCGGGCTTTTCGAGTATGTACTTGATTGGATCCATTTTTGAAATCAATAGAGTAGTGTGAGTCAACATGTACTGTCTCAGCCGGCGAGCAGCCCATACCAAAGCGCAACAAGTTTTCTCGAGCAGTGAGTATCGGGTCTCACAGTCGGTAAACTTTTTGCTAAGGTAATAAATGGCGTGTTCTTTTCGGCCAGACTCGTCATGCTGCCCCAGCACACACCCCATTGAGTTGTCCAGTACTGTCAAGTATAGTATTAGAGGTCTCCCTTCAACCGGTGGCATACGAATGGGTGGTTCTTGGAGATACTCTTTGATTCTTTCGAAAGCGGTCTGACATTCATCGTTCCAACGTACTACTTAATCTTTCTTCAGCAGCTTGAAGATTGGTTCACAGGTAGCAGTTAGATGCAAGATGAATCGGGCAATGTAGTTCAACCGTCCTAGAAAGCCTCTAACTTCTTTCTCTGTCTTGGGAGTTGGCATCTCTTGTATGGCTTTTACTTTGGCAGGGTCCACTTGAATACCTTTGTCGCTTACGATGAAGCCTAACAATTTTCCAGATCTCACCCCAAAGGTGTACTTGTTTGGGTT
This sequence comes from Vicia faba, assembly GCA_948472305.1. Taxonomy (NCBI): domain Eukaryota; kingdom Viridiplantae; phylum Streptophyta; class Magnoliopsida; order Fabales; family Fabaceae; genus Vicia; species Vicia faba. Next base: position 67,591,803 of record OX451738.1, on the reverse strand, counting down.
CAACCTCAGCTTGTACAACTTCAGACGGTCAAACAGCTTCCGTAGATGGTCAAGGTGTTCCTCCTCAGTTTGGGACCTTGCAATCATATCATCGACAGATACTTCTATCTCGTGATGGATCATGTCATGAAATAAAGCAACCATGGCACGTTGGTAGGTTTCCCCAGCATTTTTCAACCCAAAAGGCATGACCTTGTAGCAAAAGGTGCCCCACTGAGTAACAAAAGTGGTCTTCTCCATGTCTTCAGGAGCCATCTTGATCTGATTATAACCGGAGAAGCCGTCCATGAAGGAGAATACTTTATGCTGAGCAGTGTTGTCAACCAGAACGTCGATATGAGGCAGAGAGAAATCATCCTTAGGGCTGGCCCTGTTCAAATCCCTGTAATCAACACACATTCGGACCTTACCATCCTTCTTTGGCACTGGAACCACGTTGGCAACCCACTGAGGGTAAGAAGTCACTGCTAGAAACCCGGCATCAAATTGTTTCATAACCTCAGCTTTGATTTTCTCGGACATTTCTGGACGCATACGGCAGACCTTCTGTTTTACCGGAGGGCATTCTTTCTTGGTAGGCAGGTGATGAACCACAATGTCGGTATCCAACCCAGGCATGTCTTCGTAAGACCAGGAAAAGATTTCCACATAGTCATGCAGCATCTGAATCAACCGTTGTTTCACACTGAGCTCTAGATTGGCACCAATCTTGACTTCCTTTCTGTCTGTCTCAGTACCCAAGTTTACTGTTTCCACTGGCTCTTCATGTGGCTGAATGGCCCTCTCTTCCTGGAGTAGCAGTCTTGCAAGTTCATCAGGCACTTCGCAATCATCTTCACCTTCGTCTTCGGCTAAGTTGATCGGATTTTCGAAGTCATAACTGGCGGTAGCAGAGTCGTTACCAGTGAGATCCAGAGTGGATTGGAACCTGTATAGGTGAGTGTGTGTAAATATAGTTGTTTTGCAATGTATAATAAAGAAAGAAAAGGAGCGCAAGATTTTGAAATGCAACAAACGTCCAATGTTTTTATTGATGATATATGAAAATGACACACAAAAGCCCTCACAAATGAAGCCACGGTGCCTCGGGTAAGACACCGAGCCATAAAAGTTTCAAAATATTGTCTGTTACAAATTCAAAACAAAAGAGTTCATTACTGAGTGACAAAAGTAATAGGTGTGAAGTCTTTGGCAGTCCAGTTGCTTGGTCCACCGTCGGTTGTTGGGTAGATCCAGCTGTCGAATTCAGATTCCTCCACGTCGTCTTCAATAGCATTCACTCCCGGGTTGGTGATGAACACATGAAGTATTCCAATCCTTGCCTTACGAACAGCCCTCTGAGCTTCTGCAGTGAAGCCCAAACCAAACTTGTCAGTCTTTGGAGTGAAATCAGGAAGTCGGCCCCAGTTTGCGCACTCACCCTTCTCAATAACATCCCGGGCATCCTTTAAGGAAGCCATCTTCAAAGGAGGGTCTTCAATCACAGTTTCAGCTTATGCCAGTGTCTGAGGCACCTCTTCAAAGTGCTGGAATGGAGTCTCAATGAATTCCCCGTCCATTTCTATGTACCGGAACGAGTTGAGGTGGCTGACCATATACTCTTCTTCCCCCTGAACTGTAACAATCTTCCCCCTGACCGGGTACTTAAGCTTCTGATGTAGTGTGGAGGTCACAACTCCAGCCTTGTGGATCCATGGACGACCCAGCAAACAAGAATAGGATGGTCGGATATCCATCATATAGAAAGTTGAATCAAAGACCTGCGAACCAACCCTGATTGGAATGTCAACTTCACCATGTACCATCCTTTTCGAACCATCAAAGGCTCGGACAACAATGTTACTAGGCTTGAGCTCCAAACCCTCACAATCTAACCTGTCTAGGGCCTTCTTGGGTAATACGTTCAATGAAGAACCGGTGTCTACCAACACATGGGCAAGAGTAGTGCCCCTGCATTCAATGGAGACATGCAGGGCGTCATTATGGTTCTTTCCTTTGGCAGTCAGATCGGCGTCAGAGAAGCCCAACCCATTATCAGCAGTCAAGTTGGCCACACAATCGGTAAATTGATCAGTAGACGTTTCTTGCGGCACATGGGCCGTCTTCAGGAAGGAAATCAGGGCCTTGGCATGGGCCTCTGAACACAACAACAATGATAGCATAGAAATTTTTGATGGGGTGTGCCCCAGCTGCTCAACTACATTGAAATCACTCTTCTTAATGATCTTGAGAATCTCTTCCATCTCTTGTTGGGAAGCTTCAACAGTGGTTGTCTTCGGCGCCTCCGTCAGGGCAGGCAAATCAGTAGCAATCCCTTTGCCCCGAGCGTCAGATGACTCAGCAGCAGGGGTAGAAACAGGAACTTGATTAGGAAGGGGAACATGCACACTTGCAGGTGTGATGATAAGAGGTTTCTGAATAGCTGGTGGCGCAATATCTGGCGAGAACAGCCTACCACTACGAGTAATCTTGGCAGGCCCGGTGATGTTACTGACGCCGGTACTAGTATCAAACTCTTGCTTAACTCCAAGCACATAAACATCTGCCCCATAGTGCCATGGGACAGCTTTGTCGGATGTATAAGGGAGGGGCCCGAGAACAGTAATGATGATAGGAGCAATCTTCTGAGTGGACATGATTTTGACAGGCTTCTTTGAGAAAGCCTTAGGAGGTTTGTTGAAAATAGTGACAATAGAAACTTCTTCAGCGGGGGTAGCAGGAACAACAATCTTCTCGAACAAGATTTCTTTGCTATCCATCAGGCTTTGGATACCTGATTTCAGCAAAGGACAACCAACAGGTGAAACAGCACATAGAAGGCAACCTTTACTACATCCCGGAAATAAACCGGCTAGCAACAGGTTCCTTTTGACAATCATCAACGGAGTAACAATCTCTTCCACGGAGGCTACATACCGGTCTTCTTCCACAGCATTCACTCCGTGCTGGGGCATGGGAGCAGTCACAACATTGGGTCTTTCAGGCGCCTCAAACTGTATTTCTTTAGCATCAATAAGGTCTTGAACCTTATTCCTCAGAGCCCAACAATCGTCCGTAGTATGCCCCGGGCTATCAGAGTGATAGGCGCAACGGGCGTTGGGGTTGTACTTCGGAGAAGCTGTGTTCACTACCTTCGGAGCTTCTTTGACGGTTACCAGATTGGTTGACAGTAGTTGCGGCAAAATCTGAGACAGGGTCATACTAAGCCGAGTGTACTGCCTTTTGGGCCTCTCACCCCTTGGTTGGTTAAACTGCTGAGGAGCAACAGCAGGCTTTGAAATTACCAATGCATTGACAGCTTGGTGGCATTCTGGCTTAACTTGTCTTCTGGGACCATAAACAGCACTGGCCTCCTTCTTGAAGGGCTTCTTTTCAGTACTCGCGGAGGCACCTTTCTGTATCTTTCCTGACTTGATACCAGCTTCTATTCTCTCATCAGTCAAGATCAAATCTGTAAACCCAGCAAAAGAATTACCAATCAGATGGTTAAAGAACGGACCAGACAAGGTCCCTAAGAACATGTCAACAAGTTCACGGTCAGTCAAAGGTGGCTGCACCCTGCCAGCCAAGTCTCTCCACTTTTGTGCATATTCCTTGAATCCTTCGCTCGTTCCCAGTGACATACCATGAAGTTGGGTACGTGTGGGAGCGAGGTCAGAATTGTACTGATACTGTTTATAAAATGCAGTAGCCAAGTCCTCCCAATTTCGGATACTGGCTCCATCCAGCTGATAGAACCACTCGAGTTGAGCCCCTGAAAGGCTATCCTGAAAGAAATGGATCCATAGGTTCTTGTCTGCAGTGTAAGGTTGGATCTTCCTTACATATGATCTGAGATGCATCTTCGGGCAGGATAGCCCGTCATATCTTGCAAAAACTGGCACTTTGAACTTCAGGGGGATCACAATTCCAGCAACTAATCCCAAATCTTAGAAATCTAAGCCGGGAACTCTCTACAGCTCCATAGCTGCCAACCTGTCTTCCAAGCCTTTGTACTTATCGTCGGCGGGAGGGTATTGTTGCTCAGAGTAGTCTTCGTCTTCTTCAGCCTCTCCTTCTTCAACTTTGGATTTGGAAGGTACTACAGCTGCATTCCCTTTACTGGTTCCCTCTTCAGACGTAGGGGGAAATTCAAGAACTCTTCTGGCTTCACCCTCAAACCTTCTTCCTAGGGTAGCCACCCCGATTCTTTTCTTCTTCTTTTTCACTTGCTCTTTGTTCCCCAGCAGGGCCTTTAGATCCTCCTGACCCTTAGCCAAGGTCATCAGGAGATGTTGAAACTGTGAGTTATGAGACTGCAAGTCCTTGACCGTCTGTTTGAGATCCATCTTACTGAAATAAACAGCAGAAAGATAAGGAAACCTGGTGTGGGGACCTGCTTATGCATATGATGAATGATATGCTTATGTATGCAATGCATTCAAGGATTTAGAAAATTCAAAATTGTTGCAAACAAAAAGAATGCACGTCATATTAATAAGAAGAAATTTGTCAGTACATAAATGCCCCATGGGCCAAATATTACAAAAAACTTCTCAAGGTAAAAAGACGTTGCGCATCCTCTTTGGTGCGATGTAGGTGTTGAGGGTCTCTTCCTCATGGAGTCGGCGGGTAAGCTCCAAAACCTTCTTCTCATTGGCGTAGAAGCTGGCTTCAAAAGTGTTTCGTTCCTGCTTGAGTTGGATCCAACTCTTCTGCATCTCCTCCCACGATGTAGGCATGTCAAGATATAGGATGGTGTAGGGAACCTCTCATTCCTTAACGGGCTCTTTAATCACAGGGAGAACATGAGGATAAGGCATCATTAGACTCTGGGCTCGGGCTCGTACCCACTTGAGATAAGGATCAAGAGGGATGGAGTTCTTGTGCCCCAGTGTCTTGCTGTCTACCTTGTTAGGCATCCTCCAAGCTCTGATGAATCTTTGGCGAAGTCCTTGCGCATTGTTGTCGAAGTCAAAAACTAGGTCAGGAATCAACATGTCGTGAGGGTCATCCCTCCGTGCATATCCAAATTGTCTCAAAGCTAGACAAGGTTTGTAGGTAATGCCTCCTCTAATGCCAAGCAATGGAACATTAGGGAACTCTCCACAACGATCGACGATGATGACATTTTCTCTGGACCGAGAACACCAATGTACATCAGAGTGAGTGAGGGTCATCAACCGTTATGACCACCTTAAGCCTTGGTCATTCTTCAAGACAGATTGTGGAAGGTGCGAAATAAACCACATTGCAAGGAGAGGAGTACAGCACATGATAACACCCCTCTTTCTCATTGTTCGTGTGTAAAATGAGTGAAGAATGTCCCCAAGCAATGTTGGTATTGGATTCCTGGATAAGAAGATTTTGACGGCGTTGACATCTACAAGCTGGTCAGGATTTGGGAACAAGACCAACCCATAAATGAGGAGTGCCACAATTTCTTCAAAGGCTTGCAAATCCAATGAATTCCAACACTCTTGTGCCTTCTCAAACAAGAATTTTGCCAAGAAGCCTTTGACACCGCTTCTAGTTTCCCAATGCCCCTTGATGTCAGATGGTTGCAAGTGTAGTGCTTGAGCAACATCTTCAGGCTTTGGTTCCTTTTCCGTACCGTTGAAAGGTAGTTGATTAAGGATAGGAATTCTCAGGAGTTAAGAAAATTCCTCCAAAGTGGGCACCAACTGGTAGTCGGGGAAAGTGAAACAGTGGTGAAGGGGGTCAAAGAACTGGAACAACACCTTTACCATGTCCTCTTTAATGTTGGTGTTGACTAGGCTGAGTAGTCTACCATGTCTTTCACTGAAGGGAGAGCTTTCCAGAATTCTTGATGTGAGCTCCTTGAGTTGAGGAGGGATTCTCACAAGGTTGACTTGGATAGTTTTCCTGCGAAGAATTTCCATGACCTACAAAACAAGAACAAAGATGAAGATCCAAACCCTTGAAATGGTTAGTGTATGCATATGATGCTTTATGATGTTCATGATGTATGCACAAACATATGTACAAGCAATTCACACCAAACCCTAGTTTCAGGCTTGCATGGGGTTTCATAGGTAAGTACCCTCTTGAGTGTAGTTGGCTTAAAAACCTGTCCTATAAATAGTAACCGGGTTCTAAGGAGCCCAATATCATTGGATTGTTTTCCATGTTCATTGTTTTGGTTTAGCCACTTAACTAGCGACCAAAATATTCCAAGAAAACAACCCTCAATGAGTGTAGTATCGAGTATCTACCAACTTCGGACTGCACCAAAGCCGGTCATCTCACTACCCCTAATGAAAGGCCAAGATGGTCAAGTAAGGTTCTAGGTCATTAGTGCTTAGTGACATCACTCAGCGGCCCCGTACTCTCCTTGATTGAACTCAAGGGTTACCGATACTCACAAATATGTTGCACTAATATAGCTATTGCTTCAACCGTGTCGGTATACCCCGCACAGTTTCCACAACGTATTGCTATCTATGAATGTTTCCCCAAATACGGGTGTAGGATTTCAAACCCAAACAAGAGAGCCAAGATGTAAAGCAATCAAAACAAACAATTAGTCATGCAAGAGGGTGATCTAAGCCCTAAGGTTACTCCACTTTAAAATTCTCCCCAGCAGAGTCGCCAGTTCTGTGATACGGTGGAAGAACTGACTTGAGGTTTTGCGTTTGTTTTCGCAAATGTTTCGGTTGAGCAAAAGTCGCCACCGACTTTTTATTTTATCCTAAGGAAAGGTTAAAAAGCACAGCAAAAACCTTTGAGATGTTTTCTTGGGTTCAGGGAGTAGATTATAGAAAGGGAAGGTATTAACACCCTTTCTATCCATGGTTATCCATGGGCTCTTAGTTACTTGCTTAGATCAACTTGCCTTGATTTTCAATTGTTTGAAATAGTGCTTTCAATTGTTTGAGATGGTGCTTTGTGTGTGGGTTTGAAAATGTTTTGAAAAGAGGCCAATGTGGTGGCAACCTTTGTAATGATCCATGTTGGGATGTATATAAAGGTGTATGTCTTTTGAAAAGTTTTCAATGTTTTTGAAAGTTGTTTTGAAAGTGTGTTGTGATTTGTGGTTTTGAAAAAATAGGCAAGTGTTTTTGTTTTGCAAGTTGGCAAGTAACCAAAAGCTATCTACTCTAAATTTCTCAAAGATTTTTCCTATGTTTTTAACCCTTTTAACAATTTTGTTCCACCATTGTATTTGGTGGACAATCTTGTGTTAGGATGTGAACGGGACGGGCGCGGGTCATCGTTTAGACCATGATTGCAATGGTGTTAAGTATCTTTGGCATTTTCTTGAGGGACTTGATCATTTTTAGGCAACTTTCGAAAGCGTCATCGAGGGACTATGATCATTTGAATTTGTTTTGTTTTACCAAAGATACCTAACATGCAATATGGCCCATTATTGAAGGCAACAAGTGGAGTAACCCTAAGGGGTGCAAGTGTGATTGGTGTTATCCATTTTCATGCTTTGTTATCTTTGAATTAGGTCAAACTATTTGATTTGGTTGATTTTTGCATACAAAACCCTAAGTCTATCATGGCATATTTAGAAAGCTTTAAAATGCGGAATTAAAAGTTCTAAATTATTACAACACAAATTATGGGATGGGGGGTACAAATGTTCAAATGGGGAATATATAGCAAGAAAATTAAACCTAAACTATTACATCCAAATTGAATTATACAAATTATTTAATTACACAATAATTAAATAAAATACAATAAATATGCAAGATGCAAAAAATGATTTTTATATGTATGTAAAAAGTATTTTTTATGTGTCAAATAAGCAAAAATAAAAAAGGAATAATTTTGGATATTTTTACATTTTAGGGCAAAACCCTAATTTTCTAAGTAAGAAGTATTTATTATTTAATATATGCAATATTTATTAATTATGTACAAAAAATAAATAAAAAGGAAGTATATTGTAAAAAAGTGATCTTTTAAGTTAAATATTAATAAAAATAAAAATGTATTATTTTTATGTTTTTATCCTAAATATTCTAATAAGTATATAAGTATTTATAATATTTACTAAATATATTAAATATGTACAAAAAATAAAATATTTATTATTTACAAAAAAAAAGTATATTTTTTAGAAAATGTTTTCAAAAGATAAAATAAAATAAAATCAGAAAATAGAATGTATTTTGTATTATTTTAAGTATTTTAAGTAAAAGTATATTATATATTTATTTACATATAAACTAAATGAAACATGGGGGTGTGTGTGAAATAAAAATATAGAATCCAAATCAAAAGGAAAAAAATAAAAAATGACAAATATATCAAGCAATGGGCCAGGGGGGTGTGTGTGAAATAAAGTGGTGTAAAAAGGAAAACAGAACTCAGGCCCAGCCCAAGCCTATCTTCTTCAACCTCCAGCCAGTTTGTCTCAAAAACGCGCGTTTTTCATGCTGATTCAAACATCCTGATTCTTGGACTTTCAAGCAAAACTCATAACACCAAAAATGTAGAGCATCAAGAGACAAATCCAGACATATAAAGAACTTAACTTAACTCTAGGAAACGAAGGAGAATTTCTTCATCCCTAATTCCTGACCTAAGTTTTTTCTAATATTCAGGTTCCAAATTCTCTCAGCACACACAACATAAATGCAAAGTAATTATATGTGTAGCTTCAGGGCCATGAGTAGAGCATTTTTCATTCATAAACTTAAACCTAACTCTTCCTAGATTGAGAGATAGAAGTCCATGAACTTACCTGTTCAGCTTGGATCGTGTATGACAATGGAGGCACTTTCAAGGCAATGTGAGGACTTGTACATCTTGCTTGAAGTTCAGGGATGCTTCTCCAATGCTTGGTGTGCTTTGAATCTTGCTGAATTACTCCATGGAAGTCAACCCGCAAGAGCGAAAAATGAAAATGGCAAACTATTCTATGGCTGTTACAGTCTGTATCTAAGGTTGGGGATAGCTTGTATGGGTGTTATTGAATATGTTTGAGGTGGTTTGGATGAAAACGCACGAGGGAAATGAACTGTGGAAGTCAATATGCAGAAGATACCCTGTTTTTCCACAAAACTGTGTTTTGATGAATGAGGGAGTCTTGAGGATGGCTTGGTCGTGTTTTAGGTTACTTGAGGAGTATGGAATGTGTTCAACAAGTTTGCTTAGGCTAGTTCTTGCAGCAATGAGAGTTGTTGTTGTGTTTGCAAAGTTGCCTCTAATGTAAGTAAAGTTTGTCAACTTGGTTTCTAGGCTACCACAGGCCCCTCAAGCATGCTGCACCCTTTTGTCTTGATCAGTGGGATTGGTTCCTGAACTTGTGCCTCAAAGATCTGTATTGTACTTCATAGATTGTAATCTTGACATAAAGTGCCACTTTATAAAAATGGATAACTTGCTTTTTCTAATTAAGGCTTAATTCTTCATGTAATGTCCAAATGCATAGAATAATATCTTGGCACAATGGTTTAGCATTTAATTTTTGAGTGTAAATGAGATTAGAGGCCTGTAATGTAGCTTGCACATGTTGAGTTTGAAAATGCACAAGTTATGAACATGCCTTTGGCCATGAATCAAAGTGACTTTTGCCCATATTGACAAATTCGATTCTCCCTCACCACAAGGGTGTTTGAGAAGTTCTTGGACATTTTGGAAAGCTTGGAATGTGTACTACAATCCATCTTCGTAATGCAAGTTGAAATTCCAAGTGGAAGCATGTGAAAAGTGGCCATGAAGTTAGGCAAAAATCCTGCCTAGAATAGGTCAAAATTTTTCTAAGTTAAAAATGTTTTGCACCCCTATTCCAAAAATCATAACTTGAGCTACAAGCTTATTTTGAGGAAACTTTGTGAATCAAAGTTGTATATTTTGCAATGGACTACAACTTTCATGTTTTGAGTTTTCCTTGAATCCAAATGTATCTTGATGAAAAAATGGGACAAAGTTAGGAAAAAATAAGGAAGTTTCATAACTTAGAAAAATTCTAAGTTATGAAATTTTCTCATTCTAAACCCTAATTTGTAATTCTTGATTTCTTGATGAACAAGTTTCATAATTTGGCATGTTTTGATGAAAAATAAATCTTGACACTTGATTTTGACCAAAAAGTCAAAGTTTGACTTTTCAGTATATAGTCAAATTTGCTCAGTTGACTGGAAAATTCATCTGTCAATCTTGTGCATTTGGGATCTTTTGAATTTGTTAAACATGTCAAGACAATGCCATTTAGTCCTTGAGTCCATATGTGAGCTTGGTTTTCCATTGGCTAGGTCAAACAGTCAAAAATTGCCTTTGTGCAGTCAAAACCCTAAAAATGACCATTTTGCCCTTTTGGTGATCTGATCAAATTTCTTGTGGAATTATGATCCAAACTTGACCAAATGGTTCATATGAGTTCATAATGTTGATGAGGGTCAAATTTCATGAGGTTTGACTGTCAATTGACCATAGTTGACTTTTCCCCCAATACAGCTGATTTTTGGGTCAACTGTCAAATTGACTGGGTCAAGATTGGAATCAAGACTTGAAACTTGGTATGGATAAACTTGTGGGTCCAACATGAAGCATGAAAGTAATCTTGGGCATTTTAGGTCAAAACATCTTTGTGCAAACTCAAACCCTAATTTGGGTCAATAGTGCAAGGAAAAGTCTTGAGCAGGGCAAACCCTAGCTTGATCTTGAGCTCCCAGGGTCTTGTGATGAGAAAATGTTGAGGAAATGGGAGGGAAAATTTTGGGGTACAACAGTATGCCCACTAGAATGGGTACCAAAAGTGCCTTCGTGTAATTCAACCATGATCCTTTCAGCCTCAGCCTTGTCTATACACCGAAGCAATACAGAGTCATGATTGCGTTTGTACAAAATGTCGTTACTAAGGAAGAATTTATCCGAAAACCTTCTTAGGAACTTCTTGTCATTCACCGAAGCTCCTTCGGGGTATTTCTGGGACTCGAGTTACCTTTTAACTTCATGGAACCAAGTTCGATCCACTACTTCTTCAGTATCGATCTCGTGACAGTAAGCTGGTTCATCCATCTGCTCAATGGTGATTTGAGGAGCCTCGTTATCCCAATTAAGTTTAAACATAGATGACATTGTAGCTAATGCGTCTGCTAGCTGGTTTTCTTCTCGCGGGAAATGCTCGAAGGTAATCTTTTCGAAATGCGGCAACAATGTCAACACATGTTCTTTATAAGGGGTAAGGTTGGGGTGTTTGGTGTCCCATTCCCCTTTGACCTGACTGATGACCAAAGTTGAATCTCCAAATACATCAAAGTATTTGATCCCCAAGTCTATAGCAGCTTTGAGATCGAAGATGCATGCTTCGTATTCTGCTATGTTGTTTGTAAAGTTGAAGCAAAGTCTGGCAGTAAAGGGAGTATGACATCCTTCCGGAGATATGAGTACGGCATCGATACCATTTCCAAGTGCATTGGATGCCCCATCAAAGAACAGGGTCCATCGAGATCCTTGTTCAGGTCCGTCATATAGCCTGATTTCTTCACAGTTGTCTAATGTCATGATGTCTTCATCTGGGAATTCGAACTTTATGGACTGATAGTCTTCCACAGCTTGGTGAGCGAGGTGGTCAGCCAATACACTACCCTTTATAGCTTTCTGGGTAGTATACTGTATGTCATATTCCGTCAGGATCATCTGCCATCTCGCTATTCTCCCAGAAAGAGCGGGCTTCTCGAAGATGTACTTTATCAGATCCATTTTAGATATCAACAGAGTAGTGTGGGTCAGCATATACTATCTCAGCCGGCGAGCAGCCCATGCCAGAGCGCAACAAGTTTTCTCGAGCAGTGAATATCTTGTTTCACAGTCGGTAAACTTTTTGCTCAAGTAATAAATAGCATGCTCTTTTCGGCCAGACTCGTCATGCTGCCCCAACACACACCCCATTAAGTTTTCTAAAACAGTTAGATATAAGATTAATGGCCTTCCCTCGACAGGTGGCAATAACACAAGAGGCTCTTGCAGATATTCTTTTATTTTATCAAAAGCAACTTGGCATTCGTCATTCCATTTGATTACCTGATCTTTCTTTAAGAGCTTGAAAATTGGCTCACAAGTAGCTGTCAGGTGAAAAATGAACCTGGCAATGTAATTCAAACGTCCCAAAAATCCTCTGACTTCCTTTTCAGTACGAGGAGATGGCATTTCTTGTATCTCTTTAACCTTGGCAGGATCAACTTCGATACCCTTGTTGCTGACGATAAAGCCTAAGAGTTTACCAGACCGTACTCCGAACGTGCACTTGTTTGGATTCAATCTCAACTTATATTTCTTCAGCCTCTCAAACAGTTTCTATAGGTGATCAAGGTGCTCTTCTTCCGTCTGCGATCTGGCTATCATATCGTCTAAGTAGACCTCTATCTCATGATGTATCATGTCATGAAATAAAGCTACCATGGCGTGTTGATAAGTTACCCCAACATTCTTCAGTCCGAATGGCATGACCTTATAACAGAAAGTGCCCCACTGTGTAACAAAGGTTGTTTTCTCCATATCCTCAGGTGCCATTTTGATTTGGTTGTAGCCTGAGAAACCGTCCATGAAGGAAAACACTTTGTGTTGCGCGGTATTGTCAACTAGGATGTCGATGTGGGTGAGTGGGAAATCATCTTTGGGGCTTTCCCTGTTTAAGTCTCTGTAGTCCACACACATCCGCACTTTACCGTCTTTCTTGGGTACAGGAACAACATTGGCCACCCATTGGGGATAAGAGGTGACAACCAAAAATCCGGAATTAAATTGCTTAATGACTTCTGCTTTGATCTTTTCCGACATATCGGGCCTCATGCGACGAACCTTTTGCTTTACTGGGGGACAATCTGCCTTTGTAGGCAGACGATGTACCATAATGTCTGCATCAAGTCCCGACATGTCTTCGTACAACCAGGAAAAGATCTCAACATAGTCGTGTAACAACTGAATCAGACGCTCTTTGACACTGGATTCCAAATTGGCACCCACCTTGACCTTCTTATTGTCTTCCTCAGTTCCTAAGTTAACTGTTTTGACCGGCTGAATGGTCCTTTCTTCCTGTTGCAACGACCGGGTTAACTCCCCTGGCACTTCATAATCTTCCTCACCTTCGTCGTCGTCTTGGTAGATCGTATTTTCAAAGTCACAATTAGCCATAGTAGAATTGTTACCCATGGGATCCTGAGTGGATGTAGATCTGCATTTTTAATATGTGAGTATGTGTAAGAGCATAGCTACCTTTGAAAGAAATAAAAATATAAGAAATAAAAGACAGAGGAAAACAAAATTTGATGCAAAAACGTCCATGATTCATTAATGACATATGTGAATGAAGTGACAACCCTTACAAATGGACCATTGTGCCTCGGGTAAGACACAAGGTTTTAAAAGTCTGAATTGTTTAAATATTACAAGCCTGAAAATATTAAAAGACAATTACTCTTGAATAAAAGTAATAAGAATGAAATCTTTGGCCTCCCAATTGTTGAGCCCTTCGCCGATGGTTGGAAAAATCCATTCATCCATGTCACAACTGCCATCACTATCTTCTATTGCATTGACTCCTTGATTGCTGATACGCAGAGGTGGTCCGCCAGCGCGAGAACGTCGAACAACTTGCTGAGCCTCTGAAGTGAACCCTAATCCAAATTTGTCTGACTTGTAGAGAATATCCGGAAGCTGACCCCAGATAGTACATCCTCCCTCTTCAACTACTGCTCGAGCGTCTTTCAACGAGGCCATCTTTAGTGGAGGTATGGTAATCTTCGGGACTTTTGGAGTAGACTTGGTTGCCGCGACAACCTCCTCAAAGTTCTGACAGGGAGTCTCTATGAATTCACCATCCACTTCAACATACCTGAAAGAGTTCAGATGGCTAACCATGTACTCCTCCTCTCCGTGAACTGTGACAATCTTTCCTTTGATCGGGTATTTTAGCATTTGGTGTAGGGTGGAAGTGACGACACCAGCACCATGGATCCAGGGTCGACCCAATAGACAAGAGTACGAAGGGCGGATGTCTATTACATAGAAAATTGAGTCAAAAGTCTGAGTCCAAATTTTTATGGGGATACTAACTTCTCCGTGCACTGTCCTCTTGGAGCCGTCAAAGGCCCTCACTATGATGTTGCTAGGTTTCAAGATGAGCCCCTCGCAATCCAGTCGGTCGAGAGCATTTTTGGGCAAGACATTCAATGATGAACCGGTATCCACCAAAACATGGGCAAGTGTGGTGCCCATGCATTCAATGGACATATGTAAGGCATTGTTGTGCTTCCTTCCCTTAGAGGTTAAATCAGCATCGGAAAAGCCCAATCTGTTATCAACAGTTAGACTGACCACACGGTTTTCAAATTGGTCGATGGAGGTCTCTTGGGGCACGTGAGCGGTCTTAAGAAACTTTACCAAGGCTTTGGCGTGAGTTTCAGAGCACAAAATTAAGGACAATAATGATATCTTTGAGGGGGTCTGCCCCAATTGTTCTACAATGTTGTAGTCACTTTTCTTGATTATCTTCAGTATTTCTTATATCTCTTTTCTAGAAGCTTCAAGGATGACCTCGGGACGTTATCTTGCTTAGGCAGGCTCAACCAAAGCCTCTTTGCCCCTTGTATCGGCATCAGGGATAACAGTAGGAGTATCACTGGGAGTGTCGGTAGGAATGGCAGTAGTAATGATCACAGGAGTAGCAACGGTCTTTGGAGAAATATTAGGCGAGAAGACTCTTCCACTTCTTGTTATTTTGCTGGTTCTAGTGATGTTACCGATATCGGGATCAATATCTCTCACAACTTCATTCTTGACAAACAACTGATCTTGCTTGGCACCATAGTAATAAACGTCAGCCTCATAACTCCAGGGAACAACTTTATCCGAGGATTATGATATTGGTCTTGGCATAGTGATGATTAAGGGTGCAGATCTGGGAACGGATGTAATCCTGACGGGTCTTTTGGTGGAGACCCTGGGAGGATTGTCGGAAATGGTGATTATTGAAACATCTTGATAAGAGCTTTTGATAATAGGTAGCTTTTCAAATAGAATTTCTTTGCTAGTCATCAGGCGCTGGACGCCTATCTTTAGTAACAAACAGCCATTCGGTAGATATTTGCATAGGTGACAATCTTCATCGCATCCTGGGAACAGGCCGGCTTTCAGTAGATTCTGTTTAATGGTCAACAGAGGATTAACTAAGTTATTCACAGAGGAAACAAATCGATCATCGTCAATGGCGTTGATACCTTGGCCATGTCTGGGCATTGACGCTGTTATTACATTAGGCGTTTCTGGGGGATCAAATTCAATCTCTTTCGCATCGATAAGGTCTTGCACCTTATTCTTTAAGGCCCAACAGTCATTTGTATCGTGCCCCGGGCTTTCAGAATGATAGGCACGTCGGGCGTTCGGGTTGTAGCGAGGAGAAGCAGTATTGGGATTCTTGGGAGATTCTTTTAAAGTTTCCAGATTGGTCTTTAGAAGGTGTGACAAAACTTGAGACATGGTCATGTTAATCCGGGTAAATCGTCTCATGGGCGCTTCTGGTTTGCGCTGATAATTTCGTTGCTGATCTGGCGCAGGGTTAGAAATCATGACAGCCCCTACTGCCGGATGACGGTCGGTTTTGTTTTGACTTCTATAATCATATGAAGCACTGACCTCCTTCTTTCCAACAAAGGGCTTCTTCACCATACTCGAGGATGTGTCTCTTTGAATCTTGCCGCTTTTTATACCGGCCTCAACCCGTTCACCAGTCATAATTAATTCAGTAAACCCAGCTGAAGAACTCCCAATCAGGTGATTGAAAAATGGTCCTGACAAGGTGCCTAGGAACATATCCACTAATTCTCTATCGGACAGAGGGGGCTGGACCCTGCCTGCGAGATCCCTCCATTTTTGAGCATAGGTTTTGAAACCTTCACCCGTTCCCATAGACATGCTTTGTAACTGCATCCTAGTTGGAGCTAAATCAACATTATACTGATATTGTTTATAGAAAGTGGCGGCCAACTCTTCCCAGTTGCGAACATTGGTCCCTTCCAATTGGTAGAACCAATCCAACTGCGTCCCAGATAAACTCTCCTGGAAGAAATGCACCCACAGATTCTTGTCAGCCGTGTGGGGTTGAATCTTTTTGACATATGACCTTAGATGTAGCTTCGGGAAAGAGACACCATCGTACTTAGCAAAAGTTGGGACTTTGAATTTCTGTGGGATGATAACCCCCGAGATGAGTCCTAATTCTTCAAAGTCCAAACCGGGTACCCTTTGAATCTCCATGGCATTCAAACGATCCTCTAGCTGTTTGTATTTATCATTAGCAGGAGGATATTGTTCCTCAGAGTAATCAGGCTCTTCCTCTCATTCGGATGCTGGGTCGTTATTCACTTCCTGGGTTTGATTATCTCCTTCGCCTGACAATGTTGCAAAATTTAAAGTTCGCCTGGTTTGTCCTTTAAACCTTCTTCCCATGATTACAACACCAGTTGGTTTCTTCGTTTTCTTCTTCTTCTCTTTGGCCAGTAGAGTCTTCAACTCCTCTTGTCCTTTTGTTAGAGCCATGAGCATTTGTTGAAACTGGGCATTCTGCGCCTGAAGATCTTTCACAGTCTGTTCAATATCCATCTCACTAAAATAAACAGTAGAAGGATAAGGCAACCTATTATGAGAAACCTGTATGATGTTATGATGAATGAAGATGCAATATGCAAATGATTTCAAGGAAATTTAGAGATTTAAACTTGTTCAAACCAAAAAAGGAACACACGTCATATTAAATAAAACCAAGTTTGAATACATCATGTCTCCTTGGGCTTACAACGAAAGAAACAAAATACAGCAAAAACTCTTAAGATAAAAAGACCGAATGCATCCTCTTTGGAGCAATGTAGGTATTCAGGTTTTTCTCTTCATGAAGCAGTTTGGAGAGCTCTAGAACCTTCTTCTCACTGGCGTAGTACTGGGTTTCAAAGGTATCTCGTTCTTCCTTCAACTGAACCCAAGCTTTCTGCAGGTCTTTGAGAGAGGTAGGCATGTCAGGATAAAGAACAGTGTATGAGACGTCTCCTTCAATAACAGGCTCAATGATGACAGGAAGGATGGAAGGGTAAGGCATTAAGAGACTCTGGGCACGAGCCCGTACCCACTTAAGGTAAGGCTCGAGAGGGATAGAGTTTTTATGTCCCAAAGTCATACTGTCCACCTTGTTCACCATTCCCCAAGCACGTGTAAACCTTTGGAGGTAACCTTGGTCTTCTTTGTCATAGTCGAACACCAGACCTCGGATGAGCATCTCATAAGGGCCGTCCCTTCGGGCATACCCAAACTGCCGAAGAGCTAAGCATGGGTTGTAGGTGATACCTCCCCCAATGCCAAGCAGAGGTACATTAGGGAACTCCCCACATCGGTCAATGATAGAGATATCTACCAAGGATCTTGTGATACAGTGGCAGAACCGACTTGTAAGTGTTTAGTTATTGGCATATATTTTTGGTAAAACCAGGTGTGTGAATGCCATGACTGATGTCATAACATTCTGGGTTTTAGGTACTTTATGCAGAAAAATAATGGCATACAGTAGTTGCTCTTTATGAGTGTGTATATGAGCATTTTGCAAAGATCACATTTATTACATTCTACCAAAATCAGTAAACAGGATTCCTGTTGTCATAACCAATGTTAAGACATCCTGTACTGATCTAACAGTTATGCAGTTTGGTTAATTCTGAGATTTTTTAGGAATTTGGTTCATACATTCCAGAACAGAATCTCACGTGGACTTTAGGTTATCTGAGCTCAACCCTAATCTGGTTGGTAAAGTCTTGTGACCAAGTCTTGAGGTTAACCCTAATTAACCCTAGCTTTTCGTGGAAGCCCTAACTGAAGAAACAACTGCATATATATTCAATAGGAAGGCTGTTGGGAAAATCAACTCTTTGACAGAAGATCAACTAGGGGCTGTATATTTTTAACTACTGTAATCCAAGCAAGTATCATTGTGATAAGTGACTTGGAGTAGGTTTTGATTGTAAGGGTTGTGTATCACTCAAAGCTTTGAAGCAAGAGTGTTTGTGTCACTTGATTAAAGCTTTGAAGCAAGGTCAAGTTAGGTTTATGTATCACTCAAAGCTTTGAAGCACGAGTGTTTGTGTTACTTGATTAAAAGATGTGAAGCATAATCAAGTGTATGTTCTGAAGAGTGTCTTCATTATTTCATTAGTCAATTGTTTAGTATCACTGCTGTGATTAAGGGGGAGTGAGTAGGAACTCAGGTTTAAGTTGAACTTAGATTGAAGTTGCATTGGGTAGGTCTTAAGTGAAGGAGATAAACTGGTTGGTTTATTCCTGAATTAATATCTCTTATAGTGAATTTCCTCCCTGGCTTGGTAGCCCCCAGAGTAGGTGTTGTTTCACACTGAACTGGGTAAACAATTGACTGTGTTCTTTACTATTTTTTTATTTACTGTCTTATAGAAAGTCAGATACGGTGTCATAACATTCACTGTGACATTGAGTATCTGTTGCCAGAATTTCAATTGGCATCAGAGCAGGCACCCTGCCTGTCTTACTAGGTGAGATATAGGGATATCACTTTCTGGCGCTATGGACAAAGAAGGAGTTTTTGGAAACAGACCACCCATTCTGGATGGATCAAATTATGACTACTGGAAACCTCGTATGATTGCCTTCTTAAAATCACTGGACAAAAAGGCTTGGAGAGCTGCTGATAAAGGATGGAACCATCCCACCATAACTGAGAAAGATGGGACAATCAATCTGAAGCCTGAGGAAGAATGGAGCAAAGAAGAAGATGAGTTATCCCTGGGTAATTCCAAAGCATTAAATGCCTTGTTCAATGGAATTGATAGAAACATATTCAGACTAGTACATCAATGTGAACTGGCCAAGGAAGTTTGGGACACTCTCAAAACTACACATGAGGGCACATCCAAAGTAAAAATGTCAAGGCTTCAGATGCTGACTACCAAATTTGAGAACCTAAGGATGATGGAAGATGAAACCATTCATGAGTTTCACATGAACATCTTGGAAATTGCCAACACCTCAGGAGCATTGGGAGAAAAGATGTCAGAAGAAAAACTGGTGAGAAAGATTCTCAGATCCTTGCCTAAAAGATTTGCAATGAAGGTAACTGCTATAGAGGAAGCCCAGGATATCAGCAAGTTGAAGGTGGATTAACTCATTGGGTCTCTTCAGACCTTTGAGATGGGGATCAGTGACAATGTTGAAAAGAAAAACAAGAGCATAGCACTTGTATCCAACACTGAAGATGAAAACAAGGAGGATGAAGAAGAAAATATTTCAGAAGCTATAGCCATGCTTGGAAGATAATTCAACAAACTCATCAAGAGAATGGATCCAAAGTCAAGGTCAAATGTTAAGAACATTCCTTCTGACATTAACAGATCTTATGACTCCAGTAGAAGACCAAAGTCTGAAGAAAAGGGAAATCAAAGCAGAGGAATTCAATGCCATGGATGTGAAGGATATGGGCACATTCGAGCTGAATGTCCTACCTTTCTTAAGAAACAAAAGAAAGGAATGCCTGTTACTTGGTCTGACTGTGATTCAGAAAGTAATTATGAAGAAGAATCTGCCAAACTAGTTACTGCACTAACTGGTATTTGTACCTCTGATAGTGACACTAGTGATGAGGAAGTGACATTTGAAGAACTGGCTGATACCTACAAGAAATTATGTATCAGAAGTGCTGAAGTCTGTCAGCAAAATGAGAGACAAACAAAACTCATAATAAAGTTGGAGGCTGAGAAAAGGGCAGACATTGAAACTATAAGTCATCTAGAAGGGGAAGTTCAAATGCTGAACTCAAAACTGGATCAGATGACCAAATCTGTCAAGATGCTGATAAATGGAACTGACAAATTGGAAGAAATCCTTCAGGTTGGACAAAATGTGGGAAACAAGTCTGGTCTAGGATTTGTGGCAGCAAAGAAAACTGGTACAGACAAGAAGATCAGGCCTGATAAACAAATGTCAAAGCAGATGTCACAACATAACACTCAACATCGGGAACAGAGAAATATGAAGAAAAAGTACCAAAGATGGAGATGTCATCATTGTGGGAGGTTTGGTCACATAAAGCCATTCTGCTTCAGATTGTATGGATACCCTAATCAGAAACCAGGTGTCAAACCTAAGTCTAACAAGATACCTCATACTCCACAGTGGAAGAAAAAGGCTACTGCCCTGATAGCCCACACTTCCCTTAGAGTATCTGCAAAGGAAGACTGGTACTTTGACAGTGGTTGTTCTAAGCACATGACTGGAATCAAGAACCTTCTCAATAATGTTAAACCTCACACCACTAGTTATGTGACCTTTGGAGATGGTGCTAAAGGAGAAATCAAAGGAGTTGGAAACTTGGACTGCCCTGGAGTTCCAAATCTAAATGAAGTATTGCTGGTAAAAGGCCTGACTGCTAATCTCATAAGTATCAGTCAATTATGTGATCTAGGATTCAAGGTCAACTTCTCAAAATCTGAATGTCTTGTAACTAATGAGAAACAAGAAGTTGTAATGAAAGGAGTCAGATCTAAAGACAACTGCTACTTGTGGGAGCCTGAGAACACTAATTTCTCCACTGTGTGTTCTATTGCCAATGAAGAAAAAGAAGTGAAACTGTGGCACCAAAAACTTGGCCATCTACATCTAAGAGGAATGAAAAGGATTATATCCATGGAGGCAGTCAAAGGGATTCCAAGACTGCAAATTGATGAAGGGAGAGTATGTGGTGAATGTCAGGTTGGTAAGCAGACTAGGATGTCACATCCAAAGTCAAGACATCTGACCACCTCTAAGGTTCTAGAACTTCTACATATTGATCTGATGGGACCAATGCAGGTGGAAAGTCTTGGTGGAAAAAGATATGCCTATGTTGTTGTGGATGATTTTTCCAGATTCACCTGGATTAACTTCATTAGGGAAAAATCTGATGTATTTGAAGTTTTTAAAGAACTGTGCAAAAGAATTCAAAGAGAAAAAGAAGGGTGCATTGTCAGAATCAGAAGTGATCATGGCAAGGAATTTGAAAATAGTAAGTTTAATGAGTTCTGTTCCTCAGAAGGAATTAATCATGAATTCTCTTCTCCTATAACTCCTCAACAAAATGGAGTTGTAGAAAGGAAAAACAGGACCATACAGGAATCTGCCAGAGCAATGATACATGCCAAAAGACTTCCTATTCATTTTTGGGCTGAAGCTATGAATACAGCCTGTTATGTCCATAACAGGGTCACCTTGAGAAAGGGAACCTCATCCACCATTTATGAACTCTGGAAAGGAAGAAAGCCAACAGTGAAGTACTTCCATGTATTTGGTAGCAAATGCTATATTCTGGCAGATCGTGATCAAAGGAGAAAGCTGAACCCTAAAAGTGATGAAGGAATATTTCTAGGATACTCCACCAACAGCAGAGCTTATAGGGTATTCAATTCCAGGACCAAAGTCATGATGGAATCAATAAATGTCATAGTTGATGATTATCATGAGGAAACAAATGTCCCTTGTAATGTTGAGACATTCTTTGAGAATTCAACTCAACAGAATGACCTACCTAACACCACTGCAGCAGACTCTGAATCCAAGGAAGCTAGCAAAATCCCTTCCATCAGAATTCAGAAAGATCATCCTAAAGAACTCATCATAGGAGATCCTAACAGTGGAGTCATTACAAGATCTAGAGAAATCATCTCAAACTCTTACTTTGTGTCTAAAATTGAACCAAGAAATGTTAAGGAGGCTTTAACTGATGAATACTGGATTGGTGCAATGCAAGATGAATTGAACCAATTCAAGCAACATGAAGTATGTGAGTTAGTTCCTAGACCAGAAGGAACAAACATCATTGGCACAAAATGGATATACAAGAACAAATCAGATGCTGAAGGAGTTGTCACCAGGAATAAGGCAAGACTTGTTGCTCAAGGATACACTCAAGTTGAAGGGGTTGATTTTAATGAGACCTTTTCCCCTGTAGCCAGACTGGAATCTATCAGACTCCTATTAGGAATTGCTTGTCTCCTGAAGTTCAAGTTATTTCAGATGGATGTAAAAAGTGCCTTCCTAAATGGGTACTTAAATGAGGAAGTTTTTGTGGAACAGCCTAAAGGTTTTGTGGATCCAAACTACCCTGATCATGTCTACAAATTGAGGAAAGCTTTATATGGCCTGAAACAAGCTCCTAGAGCATGGTATGACAGGTTGACAAAATTTCTCTCTGACAAAGGATATAGAAAATGAGGCTTGGATAAAACCCACTTTGTCAAAAATGAAGGAGGAAAGATAATGGTAGCTAAAATCTATGTTGATGACATAGTGTTTGGGGGAATGTCAGATAAAATGGTTAAATATTTTGCTGACCAAATGCAGGCTGAATTCGAAATGAGCCTCATGGGAGAATTGACCTACTTTCTTGGACTGCAAGTCACACAGATGGAAGACTCAATTTTTCGGTCTCAAAGTAAGTATGCAAAGAACATTGTCAAGAAGTTTGGAATGGATAATGCCAGTCACAAAAGGACTCCTGCACCTACTCATTTAAAGTTATCCAAAGATTCAAGTGGGGTTAAGGTGGACCAAAGCCTGTACAGAAGCATGATAGGAAGCCTGCTATACTTAACAACCAGCAGACCTGACATTGCTTTTGCAGTTGGAGTATGTGCAAGATACCAAGCTGATCCCAAAGTCAGTCATTTCAACCAAGTGAAGAGAATTTTGAAGTATGTAAGTGGAACTTACAACTATGGCTTGCTGTACTCTCATGGTTGTGAACCAACTCTGACTGGTTACTGTGATGCTGATTGGGCTGGAAGTGCTGATGATAGAAAGAGCACCTCTGGAGGATGTTTCTTCTTAGGAAATAATCTGATCTCCTGGTTCAGTAAGAAACAAAACGGTGTGTCTCTCTCTACTTCTGAAGCTGAATACATTGCAGCTGGTAGTAGCTGTTCTCAAATGATCTGGATGAAACTGATGCTTACTGAGTATAATGTCACACAAGATGTTATGACATTGTACTGTGACAATCTGAGTACAATCAACATTTCCAAGAATCTTATTCAGCATAGCAGGACCAAGCATATTGACATTAGACATCATTTTATCATAGATCTTGTAGAGGAGAAGGCGATTAAACTAGAACATGTTGCCACTGAACTACAACTGGATGACATTTTTACCAAAGCACTTGATGCAAATCAATTTGAAAATTTGAGGGGCAAGTTGGGTATTTGCCAACATGAAGAAATGTAGCAATTAATTTTGCTTAAAACAAGGGATGAAGGAGTTTTTTGTGTTAAGTCTACTTTGATTGGGTTAATCATATGTTTTCCTATTTCTTTCAAAATTGTTAAGAAGTTGAATAGACTGTTTCATCGGCTTCATCTGATCGAGAACCTAGGGCAATCACAACATGCATGGATTCTGAAGTTCTGGAGATTACCCCTCTTAGAGAACTGGCAGCAAACCCCTCTAAGGTTAAAAAGCTGAGAACAAGGCATGCAGGAAGGTCTCAAGCTACTTCATCTGGTAATCCCTCTCAACCATCATTTCTGTTCCTTTAAATCAAGAATCTGCTAGTCCAAATGTGGAAATCAATCCAGATATCTTTAAGAATGTTGAGACACCGGATGACAACATTCAGAAAACATCTGAAAATCTTGATGATATCCAGAACCCTTCAGAGAAGGATGTTGAACCACCGGTTATTGATGTGGATGAAGATTACTCTGACAATGACCTAATTGCAAATATCAACCCTAGCATAGATAGGAGGATGATGAACATAAAAGGTAAGCAGGATGCTGCAAAATGTCTGACCAAAGAGAAGACTGCTGATGTTGTTCATAAGAAAACCAGGTCTGAAGGCAAGACTGGTGTAGAAACTGTGAAGACTGGATTGTCCAAAGGGAAGGTGAAAACCCGAGTACATGCTGGTAGTCTCTCAAAGCCTGTGAGATAACCAATAGCAAAGAAAAGGAAAGAGCCTGAACCTTCTGATTCTGATGAGGAATCATAATTTTAAGTTGATGCTGAAGACATTCCTCTCAGAAGGAAACTCCCTTCAAGCAAAATGGCTAAAGTTCCTGAAGTCCCCACTGACAACATTTCTTTTCACCACCCTGAAAATGCCAACAGATGGAAGTATGTTTGCTTGAAAAGAATAGCCTTGGAAAGAGAACTGAACAATGGTGCCATGGAATGTAAGGAGATCATGGACCTAATCAAAACTGCTGGACTAATGAATACTGTGGTAAAGTTTACCAACTGCTATGAAAACCTTGTCAAAGAATTCATAGTGAATTTATCTGATGGATGTGCTGATGGAAGGTCAGCTGATTTTAAGTGTGTCTATGTGAGAGGAAGAAAGGTTAATTTCTCTCCCTCTGAAATAAACAAATTCCTTGGAAGACCAGATGAGGATTGCCCTGAACTAGAGGTTACTGACAACCAAATATGCCTAACCATCACTGCAAATCAAGTAAAGAGCTGGCCCTTAAAAGGCAAGCTGAAGGCAAGCAAGCTAAGCATGAAATTTGCCATCCTGCACAAGATTGGTGCAGCCAACTGGTTTCCTACCAACCATAAATCAACCATCTCCACAGGATAGGGAAGATTCATTTATGCTGTTGGAACCAGGACAGAATTTGACTATGGCAGGTATATCTTTGATCAAACTTTAAAACATGCTGGAAGCTATGCTGTTAAAGGCCCTATTGCCTTTCCCTTCCTCCTATGTGGTATTGTCCTTGCTCAGTATCCCGACATTCTAGTGGAAAGAGATACTGTATGCAAAAGAGCCCCTGCTCTTGGGTTGCACTATAAGCTATTTCAGGGAACTCATGTTCCTGACATTGTCATGACATCAGCTGAGACATCAACTGTTAAAACTCAGTCAAAGAAATCTGATGCTATAGCTGTGCTGAAGGAAACCTGCAAAGAGCTGGAGACAAGGAAAAGGACTCTTGAAAACCTAATTGCTAGACTAGAACAGGAGGAGATTGAAGGACAAAGAAGGGAAGAGGATGCTGCTGAAGACCAGCTTAATGCTGAAGAAAGTGCCTCCTCTAAAGATGACAGTATTTGAAGATAAGTGGAGTTGTCAAGCTTGCTGCTGGTACTTGTTGCTGCAAGTGATTTCAGTTTTTTTTGTTGTTTTTATTACTCATTTTGGATGACTGTATATCCTATAAGTACATGTATCTTTGGCCTATTTATGGCTAAAGAGGGGGAGAAGATTATATGTTAATTACTTGGTAGACATTATTTTTTTTTGCAGACTTTTTATTTCTGCTGCTCTCTACTCTCTGATTGTTTAGGGGTTTTAGCCAAATTTTTTCCAAAGGGGGAGTTTGTAAGTGTTTAGTTATTGGCATATATTTTTGGTAAAACCAGGTGTGTGAATGTCATGACTGATGACATAACATTCTGGGTTTTAGGTACTTTATGCAGAAAAATAATGGCATACAGTAGTTGCTCTTTATGAGTGTGTATCTGAGCATTTTGCAAAGATCACATTTATTACATTCTATAAAAATCAGTAAACAGGATTCCTGTTGTCATAACCAATGTTAAGACATCCTGTACTGATCTAACAATTATGCAGTTTGGTTAATTCTGAGATTTTTCAGGAATTTGGTTCATACATTCCAGAACAGAATCTCACGTGGACTTTAGGTTATCTGAGCTCAACCCTAATCTGGTTGATAAAGTCTTGTGACCAAGTCTTGAGGTTAACCCTAATTAACCCTAGCTTTTCGTGGAAGCCCTAACTGAAGAAACAGCTGCATATATATTCAACAGGAAGGCTGTTGGGAAAATCAACTCTTTGACAGAAGATCAACTAGGGGCTGTATAGTTTTAACTACTGTAATCCAAGCAAGTATCATTGTGATAAGTGACTTGGAGTAGGTTTTGATTGTAAGGGTTGTGTATCACTCAAAGCTTTGAAGCAAGAGTGTTTGTGTCGCTTGATTAAAGCTTTGAAGCAAGGTCAAGTTAGGTTTATGTATCACTCAAAGCTTTGAAGCACGAGTGTTTGTGTTACTTGATTAAAAGCTGTGAAGCATAATCAAGTGTATGTTCTGAAGAGTGTCTTCATTATTTCATTAGTCAATTGTTTAGTATCACTGCTGTGATTGAAGGGGAGTGAGTAGGAACTCAAGTTTAAGTTGAACTTAGATTGAAGTTGCATTGGGTAGGTCTTAAGTGAAGGAGATAAACTTGTTGGTTTATTCCTGAATTAATATCTCTTATAGTGGATTTCCTCCCTGGCTTGGAAGCCCCCAGAGTAGGTGTTGTTTCACACTGAACTGGGTAAACAATTGACTGTGTTCTTTACTGTTTTTTTATTTACTGTCTTATAGAAAGTCAGATACGGTGTCATAACATTCACTGTGACATTGAGTATTTGTTGCCAGAATTTCATGACTGTTTAATACTGGTTTGCTTTTTTTGTTCGTAAAATATAGCGGTAAGCAAGAGTCGCCACCGACTTTTATTTTATCCAACCGGAAAGGAAAAAAGCACGGAAAAATTCCTTTTTTGAGATATTCTGAGTACGGGGGGTAGATTATAGAAAGGTAAGGTGTTAGCACCCTTTCTATCCATGGTTTTCCATGGGCTCTTAGGTACTTGCTCATTTTGAAAATTGCTTGTGTGTGCTTGCTTTGAAAAGTTTTGTTTTACTTCGTTTTAACCCTTGTTTCTGTCCTCAAGAGTGTTACAAAGTTGTTTTTGAAAACTTTGTTTGAAAAAAGTGTAGGTGTGAAAAGTTTGTTGTTTTGTATTGAGCAAGTACCTACTAGCATCTACCTACTCGAAAAAGGATCGTTTCTATTCTCGTTTCCTTTAGACAGTGCTATCCTACTATTAGTGAGTAGTTAGCACTATCGTTGGAGTTTGTAAGGGTCAATTCGAAAGGGACGTAATGGTCATTGAAGGCAACATGTAAGGATACCTTAGCATTACAAAGGGACTGTCATCATATATTCGTAGGCAACATCGAGGGACAAGATTATATACCGTAGGAAACTTCGAGGGACATCGAGGGACCATGATCTTTAGGATGATTTTAACCGAGGGTCTTTACTAAGATATCCCTACGTTTGAGGGACATGACCGTTGTTTTCCGAGGCAACCAAGTGAGGCATACCCTAAGAGTGAGCATGTGCATGTGTTTGTTTTCAGTTATTTAATCTTTGCACAATTAAGGTGATCTACTGTTTTAATTTTCAGTTTGTCTTTCCATACAATCCTATTAACATACATCTAAGCAGTTTATAGTTTGCGAAAATAAAATGCAGAAAGTTTAAAGTCCTAGCTATTACAAGGCTTTTGCAGATACATAATTATTTTGGACTGAAAATAAAAATGTGGAATTTAAACCCTAATTACTATTACAACCCGGAAGCAATTACATAATTAGAAAAAAAGCGAGAAAAGATAAATCTACGCTATTACATTGATAATGCGACCTATACAATTTTTCTAAAAATTAAAATGTAAAATAATAAATAAAAAAATTAAGGAAAAATTAAAACTTAAAATTCTAAGTTAATGTTTTTGGTGACTTTTTTTATGAAAAAGTGATTTAGGATAATTAATTAAATAAACCTAAAAAAACCTAATTAATTTTAATTAGTAAAAAATGTTAATTTTGAAAAAATGTTAATTAAAATACCTAAATCCTAATTAATTTTAATTAATAAAAAAAAGGTTAATTTTGAAAAAAAAGTTAAAAAAATATAAAATTAATTAACCTAAAAATCAAATTAGTTTTTTTTGTAAAAAAAAGGTTTGTGAAAAAAGTTTTGTGGTTAAGTGAATTTAAGATTGAAAAAGACAAATTGGTTAGAAGCCAAAAACAAACAATGAAATTAAAAACCTAGAATTAAATTAAAACCTAAAATTAATTATTCGAGTTTAGGAGGAAAAATCAAAGGTTTGTGAAAAATGTTTATAAAAAAAAGTTTTAAACAGAAAGAATGAAAATAGGTAAAAGGATAAATAGAAAGGAAGAAAACCAATACCAATAGGGGTGGTTGTTGAACGTACGCCCTTAACCTTCTCAGGATGTCTGCTTCGTCATGCATTGGTTGGTTATTCTATTTTGGCCATTAATGTTTTGGCCTCAACGTTCCTTAACCTTCTCAGGATTTCTGCCTCGCCATGTATTGGTGTCATGCGTTGATTGTTCTGTTTTGGCCATTTGTGTTTTGGCCTCAACGCTCTGTAATGAACCTGCATGGGACCCTATCTAAATCTGCAGTGTTGGATCTCATGAACACATTAAATAAATTACTATATATCATGAAATACAAATAAAGCAAATATATCAAAAAAAGTTAATGTTAAAACCGATATGGCATGTATGAATGATTCTACGCCCTTTTGATCAAGGAGATCAAACCAGCCTTACCCTTACTGGAGGAGTAGTGAGATGAATGCTTCTATGCCCTTTTGATCATGGAGATCAAGCCAGTCTTACCCTTACTGGAGAAGTAGTGAGATGTGGGTTTGTAACAGGGATGCCTTGTTTGTAGTGAGCTGGGGGTTTGTAATAAGGATTTCAAGGTTTTAGGGTTCTTGAAAGAATTTGATATTCTGACAGAGTTGTGGTAAAGTTTTTTTTTGTCTCCCCTTATTTGTGTGAAAAGAATGAGATTATATAATGGAAGTTAGAGAGAAAAAATGGGATTTAAATATGCAATTGGGCCTCCAATGTTCACTTGAGTTCGTCACGTTCCAGGCTAAATCGTGGAGGATTAAGTGCAATTTTTGAAGTTGAAATGTGAAAACAAAATGTATCTGACATCGAGAAATAACTCCTGTCTGAAAATGGGCTCAATCGGATAAACGGTAAAAATAGTTATGAATTTTTGAAGTTTCAGCTTAGAAAAACTTATTTTGGGCTCTAGTGTCGACTCTGACACGTTCTTTAATAAAAAACTGGTATTGATCGGAGCATAATTTAGTCTCGACTTTTGAAGCAAAGTTGTAGATCTCTGATTCAGTGACCTTGTGTAAAAATATGGGCCCAATCCGATAAAAATTAACTGAGTTATGAATTTTCGAAATTTCGACCCAGATAAAATAATATTCAGCATTCAGGATTTTTGGCGCGTCATACGCACTTTGAGCAAAAAACGAAGGCCTTTTGAATACCGTTCAAACTTAATACCTTCTGTGAAAACTTAGCCAACTCAATTTGTGAAATTGTGGAACTGGAACCAGCTCGATACGATGAAAATTGTCAAAGTTATGATTTTCTGAACATGACGTAAATAAACTTCTGTCACAAATTTTCTGTACGAATATACTTGATAAATCCACATTTTTGAAGATCTTCTGATCGAAATTGGCTTCCATCCGTGAGATATGAAAACGTAGATAATGTCAGATTGGTGCCGTCTGAGCTTGATAGTCGATACCGAAGTCTGGATGCGAGGTGATCCAATGAGACATAGTGTTACGCTTTAATCCCTAATTTTTGCCTGGACCGCCCTTTCGGGTTTTCAGTCCACCGGGATACCCTTTTTTGCCCAAGCCGCCTATTCAGGTTTTCGACTTGCCGGGTGTATAGATTTTTTATATTTTCATCCCTTATTTTTGCCTAGGCCAGTCAACCTAGCGGGTCTTTAATTATTCGTAGTATCTTTTCCCTATGTCCGCATTGACGGGGTGGGGAAGGTCGTCACCATCCATGGTGGTTAGAATCATAGCTCCTCCTGAAAAGATGTTCTTAACCACAAATGGCCCTTCATAAGTAGGGGTCCATTTGCCCCTGGTATCACCTTGAGGTAGAATAATGCGCTTGATTACCAGGTCCCCAACTTGATACTCTTGTCGTCCGACTTTCTTATTAAATGCCTTGATCATCTGTTTTTGGTACGCCTGACTATGACAAATGGCAGTAAGTCTCTTTTCGTCGATTAAGTTCAGTTGATCAAACCAGGTCTCAATCCAGTCATCTTCACTCAAACCTGCACCCTTCATGATCCGAAGAGAGGGTATCTGAACTTCAATGGGCAAGACTGCCTCCATGCCATATACCAAGGAATAGGGTGTTGCCCCTATTGATGTTCGTGTTGAGGTACGGTACCCATGAAGAGTAAATGGTCACATCTCGTGCCAGTCTTTGTATGTCACTGTCATCTTCTGCACGATCTTCTTAATATTCTTATTTTCTGCTTCTACAACCCCATTCATCTTCGGCCGGTAGGGAGAAGAGTTGTGATGTTGTATCTTGAATTGCTCGCAGAGCTCAGTGATCATCTTGTTGTTGAGATTGGTACCATTGTCCGTAATGATCCTCTCTGGTACACTGTATCGACAGATCAGGTTATGCCGAATGAACCGTGCCACAACGTTCTTAGTTACCGTAGCAAAGGAAGCTGCTTCAACCCACTTTGTAAAGTAATCAATCGCTACCAGGATGAAACGGTGCTCGTTGGATGCCGTAGGTATGATCTCACCAATCATATCAATGCCCCACATTGCAAAAGGCCAAGGTGCTGTCAAGACGTTCAGAGGGACCGGAGGTACGTGTACTTTATCAGCATAGACCTGGCACTTGTGACATGTCCGAGAATGCTGATAACAGTCGGCTTCCATTGTGGACCAGTAATATCCTGCCCGGAGGATTTTCTTTGCCATGGTATGTCCACTGGAATGAGTTCCGAAAGTACCTTCATGTAACTCCGCCATGATCCTTTCTGCTTCATTCTTATCCACACAACGCAGTAAGGTTGAATCATGGTTACACTTGTAGAGAATACCATTACTGATGAAGAACTTTGCCGCGAACCTCCTCAGAAACTTCTTGTCATTAACAGATGCACCCTCGGGGTACTCCTGAGCTTCAAGGTACCTCTTCACCTCATGAAACCAAGGCTTTTATGTTACCTCTTCAGTCTCAATGTCACAGCAATGTGCAGGTTTGTCCAATCTTTCAATAATGATCCGGGGAGCTTCGTTGTCCCAATTGACCTTGAACATAGAAGACATCGTAGCTAATGCGTACGCTAACTGATTCTCCTCTCTAGGGAAGTGCTCAAAGGTTATTTCCTCAAAATGGGGAAGCAACGTCAATACATACTCCTTGTAAGGAATAAGATTTGGGTGTTTCGTATCCCACTCACCTTTGATCTGACTGATGACGAGAGCGGAATCTCCAAAGACACTTAAAAACTTAAT
Source organism: Vicia faba (assembly GCA_948472305.1). Lineage (NCBI taxonomy): Eukaryota > Viridiplantae > Streptophyta > Magnoliopsida > Fabales > Fabaceae > Vicia > Vicia faba. The sequence continues at coordinate 67,560,633 of OX451738.1, read as the reverse complement.
CCTTAGGTCAATTGCTGCTCGAAGACCCATAATGCATGCTTCATACTCCGCCATGTTGTTGGTGCAGTTGAAATATAGTCGGGCGGTAAACGGAGTATGAGAGCCTTTAGGAGATATGATCACGGAGCTAATGCCATTACCCAAAGCGTTTGAAGCTCCATCAAAGTACATAGACCATCGGGATCCTTCCTCAGGTCCTTCATCCGGTCCAGGTGTCTCACAATCAGTCACTACCATGATATTCTCGTCCGGAAATTCAAAGTTCATAGACTGGTAATCATCCACTGCCTGATGTGCCAAATGGTCTGCCAATACACTTCCCTTGATTGCTTTTTGAGTCGTGTATTGGATGTCATACTCAGTCAGGATCATCTGCCATCTTGCTATTCTTCCGGACAAGGCAGGCTTTTCGAAGATATACTTGATTGGATCCATCTTTGAAATCAACAGAGTAGTGTGAGTCAGCATATACTGTCTTAGCCGGCGAGCAGCCCATGCCAAAGCGCAACAAGTTTTCTCAAGCAGTGAGTATCGGGTCTCACAGTCGGTAAACTTTTTGCTAAGGTAATAAATAGCATGCTCTTTTTGGCCAGACTCGTCATGCTGCCCCAGCACACACCCCATTGAGTTGTCAAGTACTGTCAAGTATAAGATTAGAGGTCTCCCTTCAACTGGTGTCATTAGGATGGGTGGCTCTTGGAGATACTCTTTGATCCTTTCGAAAGCGGCCTGACATTCATCATTCCAACGTACCACTTGATCTTTCTTCAGTAACTTGAAGATTGGCTCACAAGTCGCAGTTAGGTGGAGATGAATCGGGAAATGTAGTTCATTCGTCCTAGAAAGCCTCTGACCTCTTTCTCTGTCTTGGGAGCTGGCATCTCTTGTATGGCTTTCACTTTTTCCGGATCCACTTGAATGCCTTTGTCGCTCACGATGAAACCTAGTAGCTTACCAGATCTCACTCCGAAGGTGCACTTGTTCGGGTTCAACCTTAACTTGTACAACTTCAACCTGTCAAACAACTTCTGGAGATGGTCAAGGTGTTCTTCCTCGGTCTGAGACCTTGCAATCATATCGTCGACGTATACTTCAATCTCATGATGGATCATGTCATGAAACAAATCAATCATGGCATGCTGATATGTTGCCCCAACATTCTTTAGTCCAAAAGGCATGACCTTGTATTAAAAGGTGCCCCAGTGAGTAACAAAGGTCATCTTCTCCATGTCTCCGGGAGCCATCTTAATCTGGTTATAACCGGAGAAACCATCCATGAAGGAGAATACCTAATGCTGGGCAGTATTGTCAACCAGAACTTCGATGTGAGGTAGAGGGAAGTCATCCTTAGGGCTCGCCCTATTCAAATCCCTGTAGTCAACACACATTCGAACCTTCCCATCCTTCTTCGGCACAGGAACCACATTGGAGACCCACTGAGGGTAAGAAGCAACTGCTAGAAAGACGACGTCAAACTGTTTCATAACTTCAGCCTTGATTTTCTCGGACATCTCTGGGCGCATACGACGAACCTTCTGTTTTACCGGAGGACAGTCTTCCTTGGTAGGCAAGCGATGAACCACAATGTCAGTATCCAAACCAGGAATATCTTTGTAAGACCAGGCAAAGATCTCAACGTAGTCACGCAGCATCTGAATCAACCGCTGTTTCACACTAAGCTCCAAGTTTGCACCGATCTTGACTTCCTTTTTGTCTGTCTCAGTACCCAGATTCACTGTTTCCACTGGCTCTTCATGTGGCTGAATGACCCTCTCTTCCTGGAGTAGCAGTCTTGCAAGTTCAACAGGCACTTCGCAATCATCTTCACCTTCATCTTCGGCTAAGTTGATCAGATTTTCAAAGTCATAACTGGCAGTAGCAGAGTCGTTACCAGTGAGATCCAGAGTGGATGTGGACCTGTATATGTGAGTGTGTGTAAAATAGCTGTTTTGCAATATATAATAAAGAAAGACAAGGAGCGCAAAATTTGAAATGCAAAATACGTCCAATGCTTTTATTAATGATATATGAAAATGGCACACAAAAGCCCTCACAAATGAAGCCATGGTGCCCCGGGTAAGACACCGGGCCATAAAGTTTCAAAACATCGTCTGTTACAAATTCAAAACAAAGAGTTCATTACTGGGTAACAAAAGTAATAGGGATGAAGTCCTTTACTGTCCAGTTGCTTGGTCCACCATTGGTCGTAGGATAGATCCAGCTGTCGAATTCAGACTCCTCCACATCATCTTCAATGGCATTTATTCCCGAGTTGCTGATGAACACGGGAGGTCTTCCGATCCTTGCACTTTGAACAACCCTTTGAGCTTCTGCAGTGAAACCCAAACCAAACTTGTTAGTCTTTTGCGTAAAATCAGGAAGTCGGCCCCAATTTGCACACTCACCCTTCTCAATAACAGCCCGGGCATCTTTTAAGGAAGCCATCTTCATAGGAGAATCTTCAACCACAGTCTCAATTGATGCCAGTGTCTGAGGAACCTCTTCAAAGTGCTGAAATGGGGTTTCAATGAACTCCCCATCCATCTCTATGTACCAGAACGAGTTAAGGTGGCTGACCATATACTCTTCCTCCCCTTGTACTGTCACAATCTTCCCTCTGACCGGGTACTTCAGCTTCTGGTGGAGCGTTGAGGTTACAACTCCAGCTTTGTGGATCCATGGACGACCCAACAAACAATAATAGGATGGCCGAATGTCCATCACGTAGAATGTAGAATTGAAGACCTGAGAACCAACTTTAATTGGAATATCAACCTCACCATGCACCATCCTTTTAGACCCATCAAAGGCCCTGACAATGATGTTACTTGGCTTTAGCTCCAACCCTTCGCAATCCAACCGGTCTAGAGCTTTCTTGAGAAAGACGTTCAATGAGGAACCAGTATCAACCAATACATGTGCAAGAGTAGTGCCCCTGCATTCAATGGAGACATGCAGGGCATCGTTATGATTTTTCCCCAGGGCAGTCAAATCGGCGTTGGAGAAACCCAAACCATTATCAACAGTTAAATTGGCCACACAATCGGTAAATTGATCAGCTGATGTCTCTTGCGGCACGTGGGCAGTCTTCAGGAAAGTAATCAGAGCCTTAGCATGGGCCTATGAGCACAACAATAGTGACAACATAGAAATTTTAGACGGGGTTTGCCCCAGCTGCTCAACTACATTATAGTCACTCTTCTTAATAATCTTCAGAATCTCTTCCATCTCCTGTTTGGAAGCTTCAACAGTAATTGTCTTCGGTGCCTCCGTCTGGGAAGGCACATCAGTAGTGATCCCTTTGCCCCGAGCGTTAGATGACTCGATGACAAGAGTAGGACTAGGAACTTGATCGGGAATGGCAATAGGTACACTTGCAGGTGTAATGACAATAGGTCTTCGGGCTGTTGGTGGAGCAATATTAGGTGAGAAAAGTCTTCCACTGCGGGTGACTTTAGCAGGTCCAGTAATGTTGCTGACGCCAGTATCAGCATCCAACTCTTGCTTAACTCCAAGAACATAAACATTAGCCCCATAGTGCCAAGGGACAGCTTTATCAGAGGTGTAGGGGATGGGCCCCGGAACAGTAATGATCACAGGTGCGATTTTCGGAACAAATGTAATTCTAGCAGGCGTCCTCGAGGGAGCCTTGGAAGAATTGTCGAAAATGGTAATGATGGCAACTTCTTCAGAATGAACGGATGGAACAACAACCTTTTCAAACAGGATCTCTTTACTATCCATCAGGTTTTGGATACCTTACTTCAGGAATGGGCAACCAGTAGGTAAAACGGAACACATATGGCAACCTTCGCCACAACCCAGAAATAAACCGGCTAGCAACAGGTTCTTCTTGACAGTCATCAGAGGGGTAACAATGTCATCCATAGAAACTACAAACAAGTCTTCCTCTACAGCATTTACTCCATGTTTGGGCATGAGAGCAGTCACAACATTAGGCCTCTCGTGCGCCTCGAACTCAATCTCATTTGCATCAATTAAGTCTTGTATCTTGTTCTTCAAAGCCCAACAATCATCTGTATTATGCCCCGAGCTATCGGAGTGGTAAGCGCAACGGGCATTAGGGTTATACCTTGGTGACGTTGTATTTGCATTCTTAGGGGGTTCCCTTAGAGTCACCAGATTAGTCTTCAGCAACTGCGGCAGAATCTGAGATAAGGTCATGCTGAGACGAGTGAATTGCCTCTTAGGTCTCTCGTCCTTTTGTTGATTGTTGTATTGAGGAGCACCAGCAGGTTTTGAAATAACAACCGCATTGACAGCTTGGCGGTGTTCAGGTCTATTCTGTCTTCTTGCACTGTAGACAACACTGGACTCTTTCTTAAACGACTTCTTCTCGGTGCTCGATGAAGCACCCTTTTGTATCTTCCCAGCCTTAATGCCAGCCTCAATCCTCTCACCAGTCAAAATAAGATCTGTAAACCCAGATGAAGAGCTCCCAATCAGATGGTTAAAGAATGGACCAGACAGGGTCCCTAAAAACATGTCAACAAGCTCACGATCAGCCAAAGGTGGTTGCACCCTTCCGGCAAGGTCTCTCCACTTTTGATCATACTCTTTGAATCCTTCACCCGTTCCTATTGACATACCCTGGAGTTGGATACGCATAGGAGCGAGGTCGGAATTATACTGATACTGCCTGTAGAATGCAGTAGCCGAATCTTCCCAGCTGCGGATACTGGCTCCATCCAGCTGATAGAACCACTCAAGCTGAGTCCCTGAGAGACTGTCTTGAAAGAAATGGATCCATAGGTTCTTATCAGCAGTGTAAGGCTGAATCTTCCTCACATATGACCAGAGGTGCAGCCTTGGATATGAAGCTCCGTCATACTTGGCAAAGGCAGGTGCCTTGAATTTGTGGGGAATCACCACCCCAGATGATAGACCTAGATCTCCAAAATCTAGACCGGGCACCTTCTATATTTCCATAGTGCTCAAACGGTCTTCCAGCTGTTTGTACTTATCCTCAGCAGGAGGATACTGTTCTTCATCATAGTCCGTCTCGTTGTCGGAGACCATAGGGCTAGGAGCCCTCCTTTCTTGTGGACTATCTTTCCCTTTAGATGAGGTGGTCAGATCAGCTTCATTCTGTAGCCCGTTTCCAAACCTGCGTCCTGTGTTAAACAGGATGGTCCTCTTCTTCTTCTTCCTCTCTTTCAGAATCAGGGTCTTTAGGTCCTGCTGACCCTTATCTAGGCTCATGACCAGCTCTTGAAATTGGGCATTCTGGGCCTGGAGGGCCTTGATAGCTTGCTCAGTGGAAGGTTCAGCAGACATGATGATTGCTGAAATAAACAGCAAAGAAAATAAGAGACCTGTAATGGGTACCTGTTTATGGAGTGCATGGGATGAAATGCGTATGATTTATGATTTCAAAGACAATCGGGATTCAAATTTATAAACAAGAAAGGAAACACACTTTATTAGATTTAAACTTCAAAATTTAAATTGTTCAACAAATTGCCCTTAGGCGTTACAAGAATGGAAATATTAGTAAATAAAAACTGTAAAAGAAATCATCAAAGGTCCATCAATGCTCCCATGGTCTCTTCTTCTCAGTGCGGACATAATCATTCAGAATCCCCTCATTCTCCAACTGTCTGGTCAGCTTCTGGATTTTCTGCTCTTGTTCATTGAACTTCTCCCGATAAGAATCTCGTTCATCCCTTAATTGCATCCAAGACCTCTATAGTGCCCCAATATCAATGGGCCTATAAGGATGGAGAATTGTTGGAAGAACCCCCTCTTCATTAGCAACTTCAAGAGTGACAGGCTGAACAGCTTCATATGGCATACCTAGCTTCTGGGCACGGATGCGGACCCATATGAGATATGGCTCCATTGGCAGAGAAGTCTTTGGACCCAACTCATATGGATCGGATTGGTGAACTCTGTCCCAAGCCCTTATGAATCTACGACGTAGCTCGTCGCTATCTCCCTGAAAATCAAAGATGATATGAGGCATTAACATCTCATGAGGTCCTTCTCTTATGGCTCTTCCAAACTGACGGAGAGCTAAGCATGGGTTGTAAGAAATTCCTCCATGGGTTCCTAGCAGGGGAACATTGGAATACTCTCCACAGTGATCAATGACAGTCACCTCATCCATACCTTTGAGAGTCCAAATAATGTCATTATTTGAAAGAGACATCACCCTATAAGCCCAGCCCATTCCTTCTTTGTTCTTTAGCACAGACTTAGGGAGGTGCGAAATAAACCACCTCGACAATAAAGGAGCACAGCACATCAAGGTTCCCCGCTTTCGGGCAGTACGAGCATAGAGCTGATGAAGAATGTCACCCAAGAGAGTGGGTACATGGTTATGAGAGATGAAGATCTTTATGGCATTAATATCAACAAAAGTATCAGGATTCGGAAACAATACCAAACCATAAATCAAGAGAGCTAGAATATCCTCGAACGCCTTGAAGTCTAAGCTGTCCCAGAAGTAGTTAGCCTTGCCAACCAAGAACTTAGTCAGAAAACCCTTAGCTCCACTTCTAGTCTCCCAGTTAGCCATTACCTCTTCTTTGGTCAAGTGAAGGGCTGCAACAATTTCTTCGGGCTTAAGAGTCTTTTCCCAACCAGTAAACGGAGTCTGCTCCAGAACAGAGATACCGAGAAACTCAAAGAACTCTTCTAGGGTAGGAACCAACTGGAAGTCCTGGAAAGTAAAACAATGGTACAATGAATCATAGAATTGGACCAGGACACTCATCATTTGTTCGTCCAATTTTGAGGTGACCAAACTGAGAAGAGAACCATGCCTCCTGATGAAGGAAGTAGTGTCTGGCATCCTGACAACCAACTATTTAAGCAGGGTAGGTACTTGGACAAAGTTGATCCGGATGGTATTCTTACGCATGGGCATCATAATGACCTACAAAATAGAGCAAAGATGAAACCCTCTTGTCTTTGAAATAGGTTAGTCCTTATGAAAAATGCATGCAATATTATGATGTCATGATGTCATGGTAAAGGCACACCACAAGTATCCACAAAAGGCAAACATGGTAAAGGCACACAAGTCACACAAAAGAGCCCTTAGATTTTAGGCTGGCATGGAGCTTAGGTACTACCCTCTTTCAGTTTAGTTGGTTTAAACCTGTCCTAAAAATAGTAACCGGGTTCTAGAGGATCTCAATATCACTAACTACCCTAAATCGGTCATAATTCCAGTTTAGCAACCTTTTCTTGCGGCCGGAATCATCGTGAGAGTTTAGTCTCAATGAGTGTAGCATACTGCTACTATTCTATGGCCAAGTTGGTCAATTTAAGGTTCTAAGGTCAGTTGGTGCTTAATGACCCCTTAGAAGACCCATATTCTCCTTGTTCCAACACAAGGGATATCGGTACAGACTAAAGTGCCACACCAACGTAGCTATTGCTTCATCCGTGTCGGTCTATGCCGGACAGATTCCTCACAGTTTATTGCTACTTAACTAAAGGGTATCCCTAGATCCGGGTTAGGATCTATAGAACTCCGATACAAGCCCACAAAATTAAAGCATACAAAGCATACAATTGAAAACAACAGTGATCTAATCCTAAGGTATACCTCACTTATTATAAACCCCCAGCAGAGTCGCCAGTTCTGTGATCGGTGGAAAATAGAACTGACTGTTTTGGAATGCTGGTTCGCGTTTTGCGTTTGCTTTTGCAAAATGTCGCGGTAAGCAAGAGTCGCCACCGTCTTTTATTTTATCCAACAAGGAAAGGACAAAAGCACAGAAAAATTCCTTTTTCGAGATGTTTCTCGGGTTCGGGAGGTAGATTATAGAAAGGGAAGGTGTTAGCACCCTTTCTATCTGTGGTTATCCACGGGCTCTTAGGTACTTGCTCATTGTGTTTTCAAAATTTGCTTTTCTTTGTGTTTGTGGGTTTGAAAAGAATTTTTTGTTTAAAAGGGGTGTAAGTACTTAAGAACCATCTACCTACTCAAAAAGGAATTAATCTGTACAAGTGTCCTTTAGACAATGCTATCCCACTATTGAGGAGCAGGTAGCACCGTCGTTGGAGTTTTAAGGATCAATTCGATTAAGGGACGTGTGGTCACTAAAGCAATGTTAGGACACCTTAGCGGTAACCCTAATGTCTTAGATCATTTTATCCGAGGCAACCGTTTTGAGGAAACTACGATCTTTGGACAAGAGGGCACCTCTAAAACTTCCTATACTCAATGACCATGTTCGAGGCAACCAAGTGAGGTGTACCCTAAGAGTGACATGTGCAAGTGTGTTATTTCGGTTAATTTTATCTGTACATGTCAATGGTTATCTATGTTGATTTTAAGTTCATATATTTGATCTTGTCATGCATTCCCTATTATCAAACATCTAACAGTTTATAGTTGCGGAAATTAAATTGCGGGAAATTAATCTAAGCTATTACAAGGCGTCGGGTATTTACATCGCCAAAGACAAACCCTTTAAAATTAAATTGCGAAAAGTAAATAAATAAATCAAATCCTAAGTTAAACTATTATATTCCCGAAGCAATTACATTATTGAAATATGGATAAAAAATAATACGCGTGCGAGAAAATTAAATCGGAGTGCTTTTTAGGGTTTTGACCCTTTTTTATTAAAGAAAGCATTTTTGTTATTTTTTTTGAATTAAAAATTAAGTCTAAATTAATAATTGAATTAATTAATTAAATGAAAATATTTTTGGGTTTTATTTATAATTAAGGAAATAAAATAAGAATGGTTAAAAAAAATTAAAAACCTAATATTCTAATTTGATTTTAATTTATTGCAAAATATTGAAATTATACCTAATTAGAAACTAGATTAATTAAATTATTTATTTACAAAATAAAATAGTGAAATTAATAAAGATATTATTTTTTTGGGTTTTCTGATTTTATGAAAAAAAGTTAATTGGTTAATTTTTTTTTAATAATAATAATACTTAACAAAACAAATAAATAAATAAAGAAAAAGATATATAAATTAAAAGAAATACTCAGGGGAGTGTGGGCCTGAAGAGAGGGTTTTGAGTTACAATTTCAAGGCCCATTTTCGTCTAGCCTTGTTTGACCTTTGAAATCCAATGCATGCTTGTTGACTTTAGTCCATGGTGGATCTGCAATTCTGGCCTTTGGATCTGGCTTGAAGGCCACTTGGCACGTTGATCTCTGTAAGCGCATGGTGGACTGCATCTTTGACGTTGCACAAGATTGCCTAAAAACAAAATTTATCAAAGTTTTGGGGGACCTGGGATTCGAACCCAGGTCCCAATGAGTTTTCCAATAGCGCTTCCACCAACTGAGCTGGCCTGCTTCTTTGTTATTAATACATACAACAAATATTATATGGACAATAATCAACTATGCCTGAATAAAAAAATAAAAGCGTGTATTTTCAAATGGACCAATGGGAGGGCGACGTCTGGTCGTCTTCTCCAACAAAACTCTGGTTTTATTACCTGCGGATTTTTATCCGCATGAAGATTTGTGGGAAATTTCAAAAACTTGTTCTAGGTCATAACAACACCATCCAAGTACATGGATGTGATCGCCTCTTCCTCCTGAGTTCAACCATGGCCAAGATTCGTCCTAATTGTCCCTGCAAAACGAAAACCCAAATGGAACCCTCCAAAACCCTAGGTTCGGGTAGGGAGATATAGGCTACAAAAATCCAATTGAATGATACAGAATGACTGGAAATTTAATGGCTAGCATGATTATACAAAAAAATTGGCAAGAGGATGCAAGAAAATGATTTCACGATGTCATGTTCAGAGCTTGGTTCGTGATGACTTACAGTGCAATTGATGGCGTCTCAAGGGCTGGTTTCGATTGCTACAGTTTCAGGAGATGTCAGGGAAGAGAGCTATGTCAAGCTTTTTGTTTGAATTGAGCTCTAAGGTTGATTTTAATTTCCAAGTTTTCAAGCTTTTTCACCAACTTCTTCTGGCCGTTTCAGCAATGCTTTGTGCGTGTTCTTGATCCCTAATGCTTGTGTGAGTGTTATAGAATGGATTTAGGTCAAAACTTGGGCCATAATCCATATGCATTGAAGATGGAAGATTTGATTTTGATCACCATTATCAAACTTCCCAAAATAGCTCAAATCTGATTTTTTATGCATGAATAAGCCTTGATACGAATTGATTTGATGAATCATGACAATTGAAAGTTGTACCAATCACAAAGATATTATTTCATCAATTTTTATATTTTATTTGATTTAATATTGATTAAAAATGAATTAAATTAATAAAAATTAAATAAAATAGAAAAATAAATTAATGGCCATGAAATAAAATATGGGACACGTGTGTGGCATGACAAGACCATATCAAGTGGAAAAAAGTGGGCCCTTTTGTCAAAAATTGGAGTTTTGAGGATAGTTGACTTTTGGCAAATTTGGAAAAATGCCCAACTTCAACAATGCATAACTTCTTCAATTTTGAACTTTTGGAGGTGTTTTTGGACTTTTTAGAAACCTTGAGATGTCCTCTAATCAACCCTTTTGGTATCATCACATTTTTATGTTCCATGCTCAAGTTATAAGCTTTGGAAAAAAAGGTGTTTTTGTTGACTTTCAAAAATGACCTATAATGTCCAAATTTTTAACTTTTTGTGAGAGCATTTCTTGATCTTGGGGTGTGAAGATGGATTGTAGGAAATTTCATCCTCTTCAAAATGAGATTTGGATGGGTCATTTCTCATAAATTATGAGAAAGTTATGCTTGGTCAAAGTTGAGTTGACTTTTCCTACAAAACCTTAATTTAGCAACTTTTGAATCTTGATGAATCTTGAGCAATCCTTGATGAATCATGATCAACCCTTGGTCAAATGATGAATTATCAATCAAAATGAGAATGTTGACAAAAATCTTGAGGTTTGACTGTATTTAGGTCACAATTGACTTTTGCCCTAGCACAATCGACTTTTGGGCCTCTTGAGCAATTGACTGACCAAACTTCCTCTGCAAGGCTTGAAATTTGACATGGATGAACTTAAGAACATATTAGGACATTGGGGAGCACTTGAGGTCATTTGGGTGTGAGGAACTTGATGCAACATAAAACCCTAATTTTGAATTGACAGCCTTAGGAGGTGATTTGACTGTCCAACTCTTGAGCCATTTTGAACAACTTGGAAATAATTATTGACATGTCTTGAGAAATATGGGAGGGAAAATTTTGGGGTACAACAGGAAGGAACCTGGGTAAGGGTGCTTCGTGAGGAGTTTGGATAAAACTGCATCTGAACCGAGAAGGAACCTGAGTAAGGTTGCTTTGTGAGGAGTTTGGGTAAAACTGCATCTGAACCGAGAAGGAACCCAAGTAAGGTTGCTTTGTGAGGAGTCTGGGTAAAACTGCATTTGAACCGAGAAAGAACTTGGGTGAGGTTGCTTTGTGAGGAGTTTGGGTAAACCTGCATCTGAGCTGAGAAGGAACCTGGGTGAGGTTGCTTTGCGAGGAGTTTGGGTAAAATTGCATCTGAACCGAGAAGGAACCTGGGTAAGGTTGCTTTGTGAGGAGTTTGGGTAAAACTACATCTGAACTGAGAAGGAACCTGGGTAAGGTTGCTTCAGGATGAGTCTGGGTAAAACTACATCGAGAAATTGTAAGGAGGAACCTGGGTAAGGTTACTTCAGGATGAGTCTGGGTGAAACTACATCGGGAAATTGTAAGGAGGAACCTGGGTAAGGTTGCTTCAGGATGAGTCTGGGTGAAACTACATCGGGACTGAGAAGGAACCTGGGTAAGATTGCTTCGGGATACGTCTGTGTAAAACTTCAGGAGGAACCTATGTAAGGTTACTTCGGGATAAGTTTGTGTAAAACTTCAGGAGGAACCTGGGTAAGGTTACTTTGTGATAAGTTCGTGTAAAACTTCAGAATGAACCGGGGTAAGGTTACTTTGAGATAAGTTTGTGTAAAACTTCAGGAGGAACCTGGGTAAGGTTACTTTGTGATAAGTTCGTGTAAAACTTCAGAATGAACCGGGGTAAGGTTACTTTGAGATAAGTTTGTGTAAAACTTCAGGAGGAACCTGGGTAAGGTTACTTTGTGATAAGTTTGTGTAAAACTTCAGTAGGAACCTGGGTAAGGTCACCTTGTGATAAGTTCGTGTAAAACTTCAAGAGGAACCTGGGTAAGGTTACTTTGGGATGAGTTCGTGTAAAACTTCAAGAGGAACCGGGGTAAGGCTACTTTGGGATAAGTTCGTGTAAAACTTCAGAAGGAACATGGGTAAGGTTACTTTGGGATAAGTTCATGTAAAACTTCAAGAGGAACCTGGGTAAGGCTACTTTGTGATAAGTTCGTGTAAAACTTCAGAAGGAACCTGGGTAAGGTTACTTTGAGATAAGTTTGTGTAAAACTTCAGAAGGAACCTGGGTAAGGTTACTTTGTGATAAGTTCGTGTAAAACATCAGGAGGAACCTGGGTAAGGTCACCTTGTGATAAGTTCGTGTAAACATTCAGGAGGAACCTGGGTAAGGTTACTTTGGGATGAGTTCGTGTAAAAATTCCTTCAGAAATATATGAGAAAGGACCAGTGTAAGATTTTTTAGGATAAACCCGTGTGAAGCTGCATTTAGGAGAAACCCGTGTAAGATTTCTTTGTGAAGAACCCGTGTAAAGCTGAATTTGATCGTGCAGATAATTACTCTGTTTAGTTTCCGGAGTTAATCTTGAACTTGCTGGAAGTTGTTGATGATAACCATCTTTCCTGAAAAGGTACATGATTAATCGTATATGATGCATGACATGCATTGTATGATGATGTTCTCAAAATAAATGAGATTATGTTGTATGCAATATGTATGCGCACGTCATGATATATGAACATGAAATGCTATTGTGGCACGTCCGAGTTTGGGAAAATAAATCCCTGACTGTTGTTGGAGAATAAAGAGTTTCGCTCGCTGGGGATAACAACCGAAGTTGATTTGAGAATAACTTGGCCGGAGAATAATTCTGCTGGAGAACAAACTGGCGAGAAAAAAAATGACTCTGTGGGGAAGAGATACTCTGTCAGAAGATCCACTGATTTGGAGCAATAACCTCGGTTGGGGATGAATTACCGTTGTTGGCGATGATGAACTCTGTCGGGGATAAAATTTCTGTCTATGGAAGAAATAAACTCCACTGGGGATGGTCTTCCATTGTTGGTGAAAGATGAACTCTGCTTGGGGAGAATTAACACCACTGCTTTTGGATATTTCTTACTTTGCGGGGAGTGTAGATGTTACTGGGACGCGTGCTAAGGATATGATAATGACTTTGCATCAAGACTTTTCTTCCCCTGTACCTGTTGGAGAAATTGCCTGCGGAGGCCTTGTGGATTGAGTGTCATCCCAACTTATGAGGTGCTTGGTAACTACCGATCGGAATGATAAGTCTTCTACTGATAGGCAAGTGACAAGATAACAAGACATATTGGTACGCTTTAATCCCTAACTTTTGCCTGGACTGTCTTTTCAGATTTTTAGTCCTCCGGGATACCCTTTTTTGCCCAAGCCGCCTTCTCAGGTTTTCGACTTTCCGAATGTACAAATCTTTTTTTGCTTTTATCCCTAATTTTTTCCCGAACCTTTTGGTTCACCGGGACGCCCTTGTTTTGCCTAGGTGTGTCAACCTAGTGGGTCTTTGTTCATGCGCAATATTTTTTTACTATGTCCATGCTCTTAGGGTGTAGGGAGTTTTCACTGTCAGTAGTGTTGTGTTTCCACACTACCAGAAGATGTTCGTTTGATCATACAAGATTTATTACTGGAATTCATGTCCAATGCCCCAAGTGATTCAGATGGAGATCTTCCCCTGGCTATTTGGCAACTTTGAGAGTTTCCTTGGATCTTGACTTGACTGCCCCAGATGATGGATAATGATCATGCTGTGCCCCTTGGTTGGAAGTGTTTTTTCCACTTGAGGTGATCCTTTTTATTGAGAAGGTTTTTGTTCACTAGATATTCGTCATGTGAATTTCTCTGCTGTTGAACAAATAGTCATATGCAAACAATGTTATTTTAAGAATGCAAAGCTTATGTCTGTCTTGAAGTTTGAAAATTCATTTTTTAGTAAAACAAGTTTTTTTTGTTGTAAAAGTGTGATGTCAACTCAGGATTTACAGCAAGTCCTACAGGAGTCAGGATACCTTTTGTAACAGTATGCTTTCGAACTAACCCATGCTCCAGCTAGGACTTTTAAGGGTTATAATGTGGCCTGGTTCACGGTTCAATAAACAAATGATAAAGGCTCAAAATTTATTTGTACCCACCCATTCTTCGTGATGTTCTTCGATCCTATACTCAGTTAATTGTGCATTTAGATCCCGTTTGAGTCTTTGCTCTGATATTCCAGTGATGGTTCGGATACTGACAATTTAGGCAGTCATTTCTTTTTGTTGAGGGTTTGTAGGACCTCTTTCTTTTTGATTTTATTATCCCTGTCTTTTTCCTGAATTGTTTCTTTTTGTGATTACAGTTAACGGGATGCCCCCGTTTTTTTTCTTAAGTCTCCTTCATAGGTTTTGACTTAACGGGATTTTATTTCGAGAGATAATGACTGCCTGTCTTGACGATTATAGGGAACCATCACCGTCTTTTGTTTTGGAAGGACGTCTTTGATGCCATTCATTGTGCACCTAGATTAACTGAGAAAACTACCCTGCCCCGGGTTGTGATTAAGGGTTTTAATTGTGTGAAAATAAAAACTCCTACTTATTTGGCTCAAAGGGGTTGACTAGGGATTATCTTCCTTATAACTCCACTATTTAAGATTTGAAACAACGCTTGTACATCGTCAGCGGGGTCTGTTCAAAAGCATACTGTAGAGATTTTGATATCATTTTCGTCATCCTCCCCCTAAAGGCTTAGAGTTTTTTAATCGAGAGTTGAATATCACAAAAGGAAATAAGAACACATTTTTGAAATAGTGAATACGAATGGATTGATTCAAAACAGACATATGCAATGCATTGATAAAGTAACAGAGTTTGACATGAATAGATGTTCGAACAATCAAAAAGAAAATTGCAAATTGAAAATTCTAATGAACAAAAGCCTCTCTTGTCAGAACTTGTCACTTCAAATGGTGAGCCTTGGAGGATTGACAGAAACATTCCAGTTGACCATCTTGTGTGAATTCCATTGCTCCTTCATCAATTAGGTCTTGAATTTTGTATTTCAACCTCCAACAGTCATCAGTATCATGCCCCGGACTATTGGAGTGATATGCACACCTTGCATCAGGATTGTAGTTAGGCGAAGAAGTCTTGGGATTCAGATGAGGTCCTATCAACGTCACCAGATTCATCCTCAACATGTGTTGTAAAGCTTGAGACAGCGGTATGTTGAGTTTGGTAAATTGCCTCTTGGGTGTATCTGGCTTACTCTGATTAACCCGTTGTTTTTAGCGGGGTTGTTGTTGGACCTGTGAGGTAGTAGAAATTTGGAAAGGTCCACTCTTTATCAAATCAAACTCTTGTCTTCTTAGAAGTTGATTAATGACTTGGTCCCCGGCCTCGTCTGTTTGCTTCATACTGTTGTATCCGTCTTGATGAAGTTGGTTGGTGATGGCTTTCAGCTCTTCTTGCCTTCGGGCTAGGCCTTGGATAAGAGCCATCTGCCCCAGCATCTGGGTTCTCATTGCACCTAACTCAGGTTGCAGTTGTTCCAGCCGTTCGTCCTTATTGTCTTCAGGACTTTTCTTGACCAAGTTCCCAACGGGGAGTGTTTTCAACTCTTCCTGCCCCTTGGATAGGTTTAGGAATATTTCCCTAAATTGAACTTCTTGAGTTTGAGGATCTCTGTTGTCTTGTTTGAGATTCATTGTTGAAATAAACCGCGAGAACATGAGAGACCTGTACTGGAAGACCTGTTATGCAATGATATGTATGATATATGTATGCAATGTTTTCAAGGATCTCGCGGGGTAAACAAGAAACTGTTAGAATTTGGTTACAGCTTGATTGAAGAAACTTTGTGTCGTTAAGAGTCCTTCTTCAAGAGTCAAGCTCACCATATCGAGTGGGTCATAGCCACTGACTCAAGTTATCGTGTTTTGATCTCTAGACGATATTGGCTAGAGGAAACTAAATCCCCTTGCCCCTTGCTAGACGTCTGATTTACCATAACCTGCATCACAAACACTTGAGATCCTTGAAATGGTTAAGGAAATGTTAAGGCATGATGTTATGATGTGTATGCTATGCGTTTAAGCAAAAGTGCGAGGTGATGTAAGCAAGTAAACTCGGCAAGAAATCCAAGTTATTGGATAAGGACTGTAAACAAAACCTGCAAGGAACTCATGTTGTTAGATAATAAAAATGTGTAAGTAGTTCAAGTTGAAAGCACATAAGTCGCACAAACAGCCTTAGGTTTAGGCTTGCATGAGGTCAAAGGTAATACCCTCTTGAAGTTAAGTTGGTTCAACCTATCCTAATAATAGTAACCGGGTTCTAGAGGTTCTCAATATCACTGACCATCCTCCATCGGTCATGGTTTCAGCTCACGCAATCTTTTCTTGCAGCCGAAACTATCTCAAGAGTATGGTCTCAATGAGTGTAGTATCGAGTATTAACCAGTTCCCAGCTCTACACCGAGACCGGCTATCTCACTACTTCCTATGGCCAAGTTGGTCAATTATAAGTTCTAAGGTCAGCTGATGCTTAACGACACACATAATAGCCACGTATTCTCCTCGTTTCTCCACAAGGGATACCAACACCAACCAATGTGCCACATCAACGTAGCTACTACTTCAACCGTATCAGTCTACGCTGTACAGTTCCCTCACAATTTATTGCTACTTACCTAAAAGGTGTCCCTCAGATCCGGGTTAGGATCTATAGTAACTCCCAATACAAAGCCCTCAAAAGTAAAGCAATCAAATCAAATAATAGAAGCAAATATGATGAACTAATCATAAGGTATACCCCACTTATTATTACTCCCCAGCAGAGTCGCCAGTTCTGTGATACGGTGGCAAAACCAACTGTTTAATACTGGTTTGCGTTTTTTATTTGCAAAATGTCGCGGTAAGCAAGAGTCACCACCGAATTTTATTTTATCCAACCGGAAAGGAAAAAAGCACAGAAAAATTCCTTTTTCGAGATATTCTGAGTACGAGGGGTAGATTATAGAAAGGGAAGGTGTTAGCACCCTTTCTATCCATGGTTTTCCATGGGCTCTTAGGTACTTACTCATTTTGAAAATTGCTTGTGTGTGCTTGCTTTGAAAAGTTTTGTTATACTTCATTTTAACCCTTGTTTCTGTCCTCAAGAGTGTTACGAAGTTGTTTTTGAAAACTTTGTTTGAAAAAAGTGTAAGTGTGAAAAGTTTGTTGTTTTGTATTGAGCAAGTACCTACTATCATCTACCTACTCGAAAAAGGATCGTTTCTATTCTCGTTTCCTTTAGACAGCGCTATCCTACTATTAGTGAGTAGGTAGCACTATCGTTGGAGTTTGTAAGGGTCAATTCGAAAGAGACGTAATGGTCATTGAAGGCAACATGTAAGGATACCTTAGCATTACGAAGGGACTGTCATCATATATTCGTAGGCAACATCGAGGGACAAGATCATATACCGTAGGAAACTTCGAGGGACATCGAGGGACCATGATCTTTAGGATGATTTTAACCGAGGGTCTTTGCTAAGATATCCCTACGTTCGAGGGACATGACCATTGTTTTCCGAGGCAACCAAGTGAGGCATACCCTAAGAGTAAGCATGTGCATGTGTTTATTTTCAATTATTTAATCTTTGAACAATTAAGGTGATCTACTATTTTAATTTTCAGTTTGTCTTTCCATACAATCCTATTAACATACATCTAAGCAGTTTATAGTTTGCGAAAATAAAATATAGAAAGTTTAAAGTCCTAGCTATTACAAGGTTTTTGCAGATACATAATCATTTTGGACTGAAAATAAAAATATGGAATTTAAACCATTATTACTATTACAATCCGGAAGCAATTACATAATTAGAAAAAAAATGCGAGAAAAGATAAATCTACGCTATTACATTGATAATGCGATCAATACAATTTTTCTAGAAATTAAAATGTAAAAGAATAAATAAAAAGAAATTAAGGAAAAATTAAAACTTAAAATTCTAAGTTAATGTTTTTGGTGATTTTTTTTATGAAAAAGTGATTTAGGATAATTAATTAAATACACCTAAAAAACCTATTTAATTTTAATTAGTAAAAAATGTTAATTTTGAAAAAAAAGTTAATTAAAATACCTAAATCCTAATTAATTTTAATTAATAAAATAAATGTTAATTTTGAAAAAAAAGTTTTAAAAAAATAAATAAATAAACCTAAAAATCAAATTAGGTTTTTTAGTAAAAAAAAGGTTTGTGAAAATTTGTTTGTGGTTAAGTGAATTTAAGATTGAAAAAGACAAATTGGTTAGAAGCCAAAAATAAATAATGAAATTAAAAACCTAGAATTAAATTAAAATCTAAAATTAATTATTCGAGTTTAGGAGGAAAAATCAAAGGTTTGTGAAAAATGCTAAGTTTTATAAAAAAAAAGTTTTAAACAGAAAGAATGAAAATAGGTAAAAGGATAAATAGAAAGGAAGAAAACCAATACCAATAGGGGTGGTTGTTGAACTCACGCCCTTAACCTTCTCAGGATGTCTGCCTCGTCATGTATTGGTTGGTTGTTCTATTTTGGCCATTAGTGTTTTGGCCTCAACGTTCCTTAACCTTCTCAGGATGTCTCTCCATGTATTAGTGTCATGCGTTGATTGTTCTATTTTGACCATTTGTGTTTTGGCCTCAACGTTCTGTAATGAACCTGCACGAGATCCTATCTAAATCTGCAGTATTGAATCTCATGAACACATTAAATAAATTACTATATATCATGAAATACAAATAAAGCAAATATATCAAAAAAATTTAATGTTAAAACCGACATGGCATGTATGAATGATTCTATGCCCTTTTGATCATGGAGATCAAACCAGCCTTACCTTTACGGGAGGAGTAGTGAGATGAATGCTTCTATGCCCTTTTGATCATGGAGATCAAGCCAGTCTTACCCTTACTGGAGAAGTAGTGAGATATGAGTTTGTAAAAGGGATGACTTGTTTGTAGTGAGATGGGGGTTTGTAATAAGGATTTCAAGGTTTTAGAGTTCTTGAAAGAATTTGATATTCTGAAAGCGTTGGGGCAAAGGTTTTTTTTTTGTCTCCCCTTCTTTGTGTGAAAAGAATGAGATTATATAATGGAAATTAGAGAGAAAATGGGCTTTGAATGTGCAATTGGACCTCCAATGTTCACTTGAGTTCGTCACGTTCCAGGATACATATCAGGGGCTTAAGTGCAATTTTTGAAGTTGAAATATGAAAACAAAATGTAGCCGACATCGAGAACTAACTCCTGTCCGAAAATGGGCTCAATTGGATAAACGGTGAATTAGTTATGATTTTTTGAAGTTTCAGCTTAGACAAACTTATTTTGGGCTCCAGTGTCGATTCTGACACGTTCTTCAATAAAAAACTGGTATTGATCAGAGCATAATTCGGTCTCGAATTTTGAAGCAAAGTTGTAGATCACTGATTCAGTGACCTTGTGTAAAAAGATGGGCCCAATCCGATAAAAATTGACCGAGTTATGAATTTTTGAAGTTTCGACCCAGATAAAATAATATTCAGCATTCAGGATTTTTGGCGCCTCACATGCACTCTGAGCTAAAAATGAAGGCCTTTTGAATACCTTTATGTTATACCCCAAAATTTGCCCTCGCATTTTTCCACAAGAAATCGTAGCTTCAAGCGTTTCCTGATTTTTCAAACTGACTCAAGAATCAGTCAAACAGACTTTTCTCGTCAGTCAGGACGAAATTAGGGTTTTATTGATTTTTCAGGGGGGCCCTGGAATGTTTCACACAGTTGGCTTAGGGTTTTGGTTGATTTTTGGCTCAATTTTGATCAGGCGAACGCTCTTTGGAATTTAATCAGGAATTAGGTTTTTTTGGGGCACGTTCTCAAAAGGATTTAAATTCTACAGCATCTTGCAAGTTATTTCGAAGTTTGGGTTGGATTTGCATTTGTTTGACCTAATCAGTAAAAAGAGGCATTTGGTTTGAATTCACGTTTGTTTGATGGAACCAGTCAAAGGATATATGCAGTTTGGATTTACAGTGTTTGGTAAAAATCAGTGAAAAGGGAATGCGCCTGACCAGTTGTTTTGGTTAACTTTTGCTTTACTTTGGATATTGGAAAGGCTAGGTTTAACTGATCAATCTGTTAAAGCTTTGTTTATTTAAATTATTTATTATTCTAAAATTAAGTGATTGGAATTTATTTTTCAATTATTTTAATTTAAAGAACTATAAGTAAATGAATAAACAATAAAAGAGAAAACAGAATTAATTGGATAATGAAAACTTTTATTTATTCTTAAATTAATTGTACAATTATTGTTTACAATTTATTTACAAACAATGATTTTACACTAATTTAAATTTAAATAAAAAATGAAACTATCCTATTTTTCTAAGTCTTCTATTCTTCAAAATCTTCATCCTTTGCTCCCCTCCATTCGATTATTCATCTGCAAGAGAAAAAAAGAAAAGTCAAAGAGCAGATAAATAAGTAATGACAGATGAATAAAAGACAGTTCATCATTAAAAGCAAACGGCCGGGATCAGTTGACCCTCTCTGCAAATCACGGGATTTCTCCCGGTTCACAAAGAGGGGTGAAAAATATTTGCAAATTAAAGATGAATGCACAAATATAAAAATTGCACAATTCAAAAAGATGGTCAAACTACATAGCTTCAAACAGTGGTGCAAATCAAACTATAAAGGCAAACAGATTGGTCTAACTAAAGACACAAATATCATCAATACTGTCAAGAAGCGTACAGCATAGAAAGGAGAAGACAAAATATGCAGTATTCAACATGTATTGCAAGCAGGATATCAATGCATCATTTCCCTAGGCCAATTTGCTTTTTCAGAATTTATGTATAATAAGCAATTTAATATGCTTAAATATTGGAAAGAGAGAGAAGAAAAGAGGAGAAGTGTGGGCTTACTGTTTGGCTTTAGGCATAAAGAAAATATAGAAAGCAAAACTGCAATAAGACAGTGAGGCTGAAGGCTAAAAGAAGCATATATCAGTGCTACCCAAATTAGACAGAGATATACAGCAGAAGTAATCATAAAACAGGAAATGCCAAAACCTTGCAAGTCTGCCCAGTAGCTTGACCCAAGAAAAGATGCCAAAGCTTGAGATATTCAAAAAGATCCTAGGCGCCAAGGGACCAAGGGGCTGGAAGACAAAAACAAATATAAAAATTGCAACAGCAAAGCCATACAGACAGATATAAAAAACAAAAAAACCCACACAAAAGATATATACAAACTGCATAAGCCTTCCAACCTAAAACCTACTGTCATAACCATAACCAAAGCACTCCAACCTGTGAAGCTTCACAAGCAACAAAATCTGTAAGGCCATATCAAAATAAAAAAGCTCAGAACCCATCATAATCTGCAAATATATCAGTTCCAAACCTAAAAGCCAAAATCCTGCATATGCCATAAATCCCAAAGCCTGCTGAAACCTCAAAAACCAGATAACCTGTCAAAAAGCCTAACATGAAGCCTGAAGCCTGAAGCCTCACCTCACCTGAAGCCTAATATAAACCAGAAAAACCCCAAACCTGATTGAGCCATCAAACCAATATCACAAAAAATCATTCGAAACCATAAACATATGGCCTAAACCAGAACCTGCCTAAGCATAAGCCAGCAATACATGGCCTAAAACCTTAACCATTCAAAGCCAAATATATCACAAAAACCAGCATATGCCCATAACCAGAAAACCTTACCAGTTGCAAAAGCCAACAACTCAAAACATATCTCAGCAACACTAAAAAGATCCAACAGCACAAGCCTCAGAGAAACTCTCATAATAGGCGAACAAACCAAACATCATCATGGGCCATTAATTCAAGCATACAGTAGAAGAAGAAGAAGAGAGGCTAATCAAAGCAAAAGCTTCAACAATAGCATATTACAGTTATAGCATTCAAGCCCTCAGAAAGATATCATCACAGGGCAATCAAAAAGCAAGCAACATAAGCATACGAGCAAAATAGGCGACAGAAGTCAAGGCAAGGTATCAAACAAATCAGCAATCTCAGCATGAAAAGGCATCACATTTCAACAGGCAAATCAACATAGACAGCAAAAGCATTAAAGGCAACGTGTATACAGTAGGAGAGAAGAATAAAGAAGTGAAATTTCAAAAAGGGATTTTCAGTCAGTTCATCATCAAAACCCTCAAATGGCAAGAAGATAAAGAGTACAGAAATACCAAGTGTCATCCAAGTAAGCATCACGTGTCTCCGCCTCAACTTCCTTGTCCCGGCCTCCTACGCACTCAAAACCTCCCTCCTCCTCCTCCAGGTAGCTTTTCCACCATCTTTTTCCTTTCATAAAATCTCAAAAAATCACATAAACACAAACTCAGAATCAATGAACATGGAAATTATGAGCATGCAAAAATTGTAACAAAACCTAAAACGAATAGGAATTTGATCGTACCGTGAATCCATCGCCGTTTGCTCTGTTGGAGGGAAGAGGGAGATGTGGAGTACCGGTGGCCTTCGGGACGAAGGAGAACTCAGAGAAGCAGAACGCGAACGAAGAAGAACGTGAACGGAGAAGACAAGGCAGGAGCACCGTTTCACAAACCCTAAGCATTGTCCAACTGAAACAAAGCAATCTAACCCTAAAAAAATTGTTTGCGCTATGGGCCTTGCCCGTTTCAATCCCACCTAAGCCCAAGACAATTCCTCATACACCCCCCCCCCCCTTTTGTCTTCAGTTTTGGTTTGGATTTAATGCCCTTAAGGCCCATTTAGAGGCTTAAACCCTTTTTCTTTTATAAAACAAGTATTTTATTAATAAATTAACACTAACTTTTCTCTTTTTATATACAACATCTTTAAACAAATATATTTTTTCTCTAACTTAATATATTTTTACAATCATACTTTAATAATCAAAATACATTTTTATTGCACCATATAATAAAAATTGAAAATACTTTTCATTTAATTTGTATATAATAAATAAAAATACATTTTTTCTAATTTAATCCTTGATTTTTATTTTAAAACATACCTTTTGTATATAATAAATAAAGATACATTTTTACACATAATTTAATTAGAATTTAAAACATTTAAGTAAAACATTCCTTTTGTACATATCAAAGAAAGTATAAGATCACAAATCAAAGATTAAATAAACACTTAGTTTTTCTTTAGGTCAAAATAATACTCAATACACATTAATTTTACGTTTCGCACCAGTAAATAATTACATATACAAATACACATATGCACGTACACTTACACAATATACTTGCATTTTGATACATTATACATTTGCTTACGTTGACATTCGTTACATTTACATTTGATTGGTTCGGTTTGGTTAACTTATTGGACATTATGTTCCTAAGTCTCATCCCCATTCATAAATTTGTACCCCCACTCCCGGATACTTATTTTGTAATAGCGTAGATTTTACATTTTCGCAATTTACCGCTTTCAATTATACCATGATTAGACCTAGGGTTTGCATGTACATAAAATCAAACTCTAGATAACCTAATGCAAGACAAATACATGAAATCAATACACAATCACACTTGCACACCCTAGGGTGATCCCACATGTTGCCTTCCAAAATGGGCCATGCTTGCACGTCGAGTATCTTTGGCAAAACAAATTCAAATGATCATAAGTCCCTCGATGACGCTTTCGAATGTTGCCTAAAAGGAATGATCATAGTCCCTTTGTTGTACCCCAAAATTTTCCCTCTCATACTCTTCAAGAAATTGCCAAGTCAAGCTGCAAAATTCTCTAAGGGTTGCACAGTGTAAGAGCCTCATGAACAGTCAAAATTAGGGTTTTTATTCTGATCAAGAAAATGAAGTTTCCAAGGACCCAATCAAGTCCCACATGCCTATAAATATAGTCAAGCATCCTCATATCAAGTTTCAAGACTTTCAGCACAAAATTGCACAGTCAAAACCCTAATTGCACTACAGTCAACTGTAGGGGCAAAATGGTCATTTGACAGTCAAAAGTTCAAATTTTTGGTCAACATCTCATTTTGAAGCCACAAACATCATTTGATCAATTCTTGATCATGATTCTCAAAGCTTGGCTCAAAAATCATCAAGATGCAAAAGTTTCCTTATTTGGACAGTTGAAAAAGTCAACTGTAAATTGACCAGGGCATAACTTCCGCATGGATTATCAGAAAAATTCCATCCAAAGCTCATTTTGAATAGAAAGACATTTCCTACAACTCATCTTCATACTTCAAGTCCAAGAAATGCTCTCACAAAAAGTTATCAATTTCAACATTATAGGTCATTTTCAAAAGTCAACAAAAAGGGACTTTATGTCAAAGGCCATAACTTGAGATTGGTAAATCAAAATGACATGGGACCAAAGGCATTGATTAGAGGACTCAAAGACCTTTCCAAAATGTCCAAGAACATGAGCAAAGCTTAAATATTGAGCAAGTTATGCCTTGTGGAAGTTGGGAAATATTTGGATATTTTGAAAAGTCAACATTGATTCAAATGACCTAAAATTGCTAATGGGCCTATTTTTCTTCCATAATTCATTATCCAAGGCATGCGCACGACCATTAGGCCCAAAGGGAAGTTTTTCTCCATTTTTATTTATTTATTTGGATTTTTTATTATTAATAATTCATTTAATTAAATAAAATACATGAAAAATACAAAACTAATGAAATCAAATCTCTTTGTGCAGAAAATACTCTCATTGGACATTCAAGATTCGTGCATGATCATTTTTGGAAAGTTTTGGCATGATTTGGTATCAAATGGCATGAAAAAGATTGGAAAAACTAATGCTTGAAAATCAAATATTGAACAATCAAATCTTGGATTCTTTTGGTCAGATTTTTGACCTAATTCACTCATGCATAAGTACCAAGCACAACCCTAATCCTAAGGACCCCTAAGCTGCGCAAGAACTTGAAGATAAAACTCACACTTTTTCTTAAAAATCTCAATTCTGAAAACACTTTTGCAGGGCGATTCAAGGCGAGATTTTTATCCCATCACCTTCCTGAAGCTTCAAGGAAGGGTTTCTAATCAAAATCATCCATCATAACTTCAAGAATTGGTAAAACGAACCGAACCTGTATAGAAAAAATCTCATAATCTTGCATCTCGATTCATGCACTTTTAACAATTTTTGATGCTTGATTCATATTCATTATAAGATTCTGGAGCTAACCATACAAATTAATTGCGTTTTTGTGCGATATACATGATTCTACCATTGATACAGGCTAGGTTTTCTTGAAATCCAAATTAGGGGTTTCTTAATACTGTAAAATTAAGAGACCTCACTGCCATAACCATGTTCAGCTCGCTTAGACGAAAAGAAAGGCATGCTCGCGCTTAATTTATATACCAAGGGGGCCTAATCGCTATTATTAAAATCATCATGTTTTGAGGGGGTTCAAAACCCCTGTTAAATGTTTGTTATATTTTTCAGGAAATCACCAACGAGGAAGATGACTATGTGGAAGGCTCTGATTGGGACATTCAAAATCTTCGCGCGTTTTTGAGCCCCTTGACTATTTTTCTTTTATAATGTTTGTTAGTTATTATATATTAAACGCGCTTGGGATGGCTCAGTGGTGAAGCACTTGGCTGGTAATGTTAATGACCTGGGTTCGAGCCCCAGGTCCTCACCCTTTCCATATGGTTTTTTTCAATTAATGTTCATATGTAGTTTCCATGCTGAAGACCACCATACGTCTCTCTATCAAGCCATCCACCTGTTCAATTTCATCAATCCAAAGGCGCAGATCTGAGGGACATGGTACGCGTGAGTCAACGCTAGAGTAGGTGATTGGAAAAGTCCACCAGGCCTGAAGCATTGGGCCAGATTGCTAAGGGCTTCACCTCCACTTTGGGGACTGATACCCCCCTAGGTTTGCCATTTTATTTTTTTTCTTTTTTGCATTATTTCAATTCTTCTTTTTAATTATTTTTTTTAATTAATTTATTATTTTCATAAATATAAAAAACACCATTAAAAAATCAAAAAAAGAGAAAAAATATAATAAATATTTTATTTTAGTATGTATATTTTGTAAATAAATTCATAAATTAATTAGTTTTCAATTAGGTTTTAATTTTAACTTTTTAATAAAAATCTAAAAAATATAGAATTAGGGTTTAATTAATTTTCATCCTTTTTTCTTTTATTCCATAATAATTAAATATTAGATATTTATTTTTATAATTAAATTGCATATAAAAATTAGGGTTAATTTTAGGTTAAAAACTTCAACATTTTTCATAATAAAACAAAAAAATTGTAGAATTAGGGTTAGCATTTATTTTATTTAATTCTTTTTCATTAAAATTACAAAATACCAAAAAATACCAAAAAGACAATTTCTTTTCCTTTTAATTTTAATTAATTCATCGTTTAATTTAATTTTGCAAAAAAGGGTCCAACTCCCTCGTTTAATTCTTATTCGCATATTTATTTTATTTCGTTTAATATTTATGTATCTCTCCCGAAGCCATGTAATTAATCTGTCGCACTTTTAATTCTTTATTTTCTTTACTTTCTTTATTTTTCTGTCAAATCGGGTTCGATAAATTTTGGCGATGTGGACCCGCGCCTTTTGTAATAGCTTAGACTTTTACTTTTCCCGCGATTTTTAAACTGTTAATCAAAGCATGAAAGAATGTATGGACAAAAATAAAAACAAACGCTAGATCACCAATAACATGACAAAAGACAAGAATAACTGAAAACGACACACAAATTGCACACACCACCCCTAGGGTACGCCTCACTGTTGCCTTGCCTCGAAAGGTGATCGTCGAGTAGAGGATGTCTTAGTAAGTCCTCATGATCCGGGAACCTGGCATGAGGGTAGCTTCTAAGGTGTCTTCCCATTGCTCCGGTGATCACCATGTCCCGAACCTCGAATTGACCCGAACACCTCCAACGGTGGTGCTACCTACCTCTCAATGGTGGGACGACACTACTTTAAAGGACATTTACACAGACGAATTCCTTAGGGTAGGTAGACGACTCTAGATACTTGCTCTAAATTTCAAAACAAATTCAAAAATACTTTTCACACCGACACCTTTTCAAAAAGCTTTCGAAAGCATTTTTTCAAACACTCTTGAGGACCGATACAAGAGTCGAACTGGAATTTTCAAAGAAACTTTTTTAAAACCCACAGTTGAAAAGAAAACAAACCATTTTTGAAAACACAAGTGAGCAAGTATCTAAGAGCCCATGGATAACCATGGATAGAAAGGGTGCTAACACCTTCCCTTTCTATAATCTACCTCCCGAACCGAGAGCAATCTCTATAAGGAATTTTTCTGTGCTTTTGTCCTTTCCATTTGGAGAAAATAAAAGACGGTGGCGACTCTTGCTTACCGCGACATTTCGCGAAACCAGCTTTAAACAGTCAGTTCCAGATCCACCGATCACGGAACTGGCGACTCTGCTGGGGATTCTTATAAAGTGAGGTGTACCTTAGGGTTAGTTCATAACTGTGTTTTCAATTGTATTGCTTTGCTTGCTTTATTATTGTGGGTTGCATCGGAGTTACATAGATCCTAACCCGGATCTGGGATACCCTGTTTAGGTAGCATAAGCTGTGAGGGACCTGTCCGGCGTATACCGACATGGGTGAAGCAGTGGCTACGTTGGTGTGGCGCCTTGGTCTGTACCGATATCCCTCGTGTTGAAACGGGGAGAATATGGGTCTTCCAAGGAGTCATTAAGCACCAACAGACCTTAGAACCTTAAATGACCCAACTTGGCCAATAGAACAGTAGCAGTATGCTACGCCCATTGAGGCTAAACTCTCGTGATGGTTCCGGCCGCAAGAAAAGATTGCGATGCTGGAGTTATGACCGATTGAGGGTGGTCAATGATATTGGGATCCTCTAAGAACCCGGTTACTTTGATAGGACAGGTATGAACCAACCAACTGAAAGAGGGTAATACCTAGACCTCATGCTGGCCTAAACTCTAAGGGCTTCGCTTGTGTGACTTGTGTGCCTTCGTACTTGATTATCTGCATGCTTGTTACCTGACACTTGTTTCTTGCAGGTTTTGTTTATAGTCCTTAATTGGGACTCATAACAGGGTACTAAGTTACTTGCAGGTTTTGTCTATAGTCCTTAATTGGGACTCATAACAGGGTGTACTAACTACTTGCAGGTTCTGTTTATAGTCCTTAATTGGGACTCATGACAGGTTTTACTTGAGTTTCTTGCAGGTTTTGGTTTGCAGTCCTTAATTGGGACTCATAACAGGGTTACTTACATTACCCCATGCATACCATAACATCATACCATTGCATACATCCTAACCCATTTCAAGGATCTCAAAGGTTTGTGATGCAGGTCATGATAAATCAAACATCTAGCAAGGGGCAAAGAGGATTTATTTTCCTCTAGCCAAAGTTGTCAGGGTCTATGACCCACTTGATATGGTGAGCTCTGACTCTTGAAGAAGGTTCCCTTAACCAAGGTTGTTTGGAAATCAAAACCAGACATGATGACTAAAGTCAGGGGCTATGACCCACTGGATATGGTGAGCCTTTGACCCTTGAAGAAGGACTCTCAGCAACACGAAGTTCCTTCAATCAAGCTACCGGACCTAAATGCTGACAATCTTCTTGTTTACCCCGCGAGATCCTTGAAAACATTACATGCATGTCATACACATCATTGCATAACAGGTACCCTTGTTGCAGGTCACTTACCTTCCTCGCTGTTTATTTCAGCAATGGCTTCCCAACAAGATAACCAGGACCTTCTTGTTCAAGAGACTCGGTTCGGGGAAATCCTCCTGAATCTATCCAAGGGGCAGGAGGAGCTAAGGACACTTCTCATGGAGACTTTGGTCAGGAACAGTGCTGAGGACGAACGGATGAAACACCTGCAAGCTGAGGTGGATGCATTGAAAATCCAGATGCTGGGGCAGGTGACAGCTATTCAAGGGTTAGCTCAAAGACAAGAAGAGCTGGGGGTTCTCGTCAACCAACTGCTTCGGGGTAACCAGCTGGGGCAAACATCTAGGGTTGAAGAGCCAGTCATCATTCAACCACCCTTGAGACAAGCAGACAAGGGAAAAGCTCCTCAGATGGCTTCAGTATCACCAATTCAGTATCAACCTCACCAGCTTCAGCCAGACAAGCCCAAAAGGCAATTCACCAAGCTCAACGTGTCGCTGCCTCAAGCCTTACAACAACTGCTGAGGTTGAATTTGGTAACTCTAAAGGATCCTCCTAATAATCCCAACAGGACACCTTCAAGGTATAACCCCAACGCTCGCTGCGCTTATCATTCTGACAGCCCGGGGCATGCTACAGAGGATTGTTGGACTCTGAAGAATAAGATCCAGGACCTGATTGAGGAAGGAGCTATGGAATTCACCCAAGATGGCCAGGATGAGTGCTTCTACCATCCCTACAGGAGGAAACATTTGAAGTAACAAGCCCTGAGATGAGAAGACTTTTCTTCGTTAGGATTTTCAAGTTGTAATTTATTTCTGTTCAAACATTTACTCATGTTAAACATTGTTATTTCATTAATACATCGCTTATGTCTATTTTGAATCAATATATTCGTATTCACTCTATGCAAATCATTTTCATATTTTTTCTGATGATCAACTCTCGATTAATAATTCTAAGCCTCTTGAAGGAGGATGACGAAAACGATACCATAATCTACAGTATGCTTTTGAACAGACCCCGCTGATGAGGTACAGGCATTGTTTCAATCCCTAAACACTGGAGTTATAAGGATGATAATCCCTCGTCAACCCCTCTGAGCCAAAGAAGTAGGAGTTTTTCTTTTCGAAAATTAAAACCCTTTATCATAACCTGGGGCAGGGTAGTTCTCTCAGTTGATCCAAGTGCATAACAAATGGCACCAAAGAGGTCCTTACAAAAAAAAAAGAAGACAATGATGATTCCGAATAATCATAAGGATAGGCAGTCATTATATCTCAAAAATAAAAACCCAATAAGTCAAAACCTATGAAGGAGACTTACAGAACTGGGGCATCCCGCTGACTGTAATCATAAAAGAACAGTTCAGGCAAAATTTAGGGATAGCGAAATCAAAAAGAAAGAGGTCATACAAACCCTCAACAAAAAAGGAGATGACTGCCTATTCAAATAAACGTTCAATATCCGAATCATCACCGGAAAGTCAGAGCAAAGACTCAAACAAGGTCTAACGCACGATCAACTGAGTTTAGGTTTGGAGAACATCACGAAGAGCGGGTGGGTACAAACAGAATTTGAGCCTTTATCCTTTGTTTCTTAAACCGTGAACCAGGCCACGTTATAACCCTCAAATGTCCTAGCTGAAGCATGGGTTAGTTCGAAAGCATACCTTTACGAAAGGTATCCTGACTCCTGAAGGCCTACGGTAAATACGGGGTTGACATCACATTTTACAAACATTCATTTGTTTTATGAAAAAAGAATGCATTTTCAAAATCTTCAAGACAGACATAGGCTTTGCCTTTTTAACATAACTTTGTTTGCATATGACTTTTTGTTTGAACAACATAGAAGTTCGCACGACGAATGCCTAATGAACAGAAGTACCTCCAATCAAGGGGCAGACATGATCGTGGTCCATTATTTGGGGCAGTCCTATCAAGATTCGGAGAATCTCTCAAAAATCCAACCAACTTGGGGCAAATCTCCGCCTGAGTCACTTGGGGCAGTGGACGATCAAACGAAGATCTTCTGGTCACATGGCAACACAATAACAGGGGCACCTCCCTACATCCTGAGAGCATGGACATAGTCGGAAAAAATACTACGCGTAATCAAAGACCCGCTAGGTTGACACACCTAGGCAAAAATAAGGGCTTCCCGGCGAACCAAAAGGGTTCGGGCAAAATGAAGGGATGAAATAGAAAATTCTGTACACCCGGAAAGTCGAAAACCTGAAAAGGCGGCTTGGGCAAAAATGGGTATCCCGGTGGGCTGAAAACCCGAAAGGGCGGTCCAGGCAAAAGTTAGGGATCAAAGCGTATGACTATGTCCTGTCATCTTATCACCTGCCTACCAGAAGAAGGTTTGTCCATCAACAACTATCAGCACCTCACAGGTCTTCCTCTCATACCTCAGAAACAGGGGCAATAAAGAGTTGTCCAAGCGATCTAATTGTTCTGTCCTCCAAGGTATCAAGGTAGGTTCAGCTGAAGAACACAACCAGGTATCTTAATTCCCCAGAGAGTGAGCCAGCAAGCAGTATACTCTCCTCAAGCAAAGCAGTTATCAACCTTAAGGAAGTTGGGTATCCTCCCGCAGATCTCAACCTTCCCCAGCAGCATACAGTCTTAACAAGCATCCCCGGCAGTCTTGATTTAAGATTGTTCCCCGGCGTTCTATCAACATGCAAAGGAGTCACTTCCCCGGTACAGTTCAAAACTTCCCCAGGAGTCCAGCCCAGTATCCCCAGGAAAGTGGAATCTATCTCCCCCAAGCAGTAAGCTTACCCCTAGTAGATTCTGGAAGCTTACCCCTCGCAGAGCACGAACGCGTCTCCCGGCTTTATTTAAAGAGTTATTTCCTTACCAGGATATAACTGGGTTATCCTCAGCCAAAAGCCACGGAAAGGTCGTCGTCGACACAATCTTCTTACCCCCAGCGAAGTCTATCAACACTTCCAACGCAACAAGAGTATCCCCAGCAAGTTATTATCAACAACTCAACAAAGTACCTCTATCCCCACAGAGTATTGCTTCCCAACAAGATCGTTAGAGTACTTTCCTCCCAGCAGAGTTATTCCATTCGCCAAGTTTATTCCCCAACAGAGTTATCTTCTCCCAACCGGTATCCTTGCAATTATCATCCCCAGCGGAAGCAAAATCTATTCTTCAAACATCAGCCCAGGATATGACTTCCCGGCACCCGTCAAGGATTTACTTTCCTAGACGAAAGCATACATAAACATCACATACATCATTATAGCATGCATATACGCATCATATCTTACAAATCTCATTTATGTTGAGAACATCATTGCTTGGTCCATATCATGCATTGCGTATGACTGACCTTTACCTTTCAGGAAAGATTCAGTTAAATTCTCAATCACATTCCAAGACCTAGACCGGTTCAGTTAATCGACTCCAAAGATTTCTTATCCAGTCCAAGGCCTTCTCTAGTCCAGCTAAATCGACCCCAAACAGATTTTTCTGATGAAGACTCAGTAGAAGTTATCAGGTTTTTCTCAAACGTCCGCTTTTGAGATTATAATTTCCTATGGTTCTCTCCCCAACGGTGCGGAGATGATAATTCCATTCCAGGTTTTTCTCAAACGTTCGCTTTTGAGATTATAATTTCCTATGGTTCTCTCCCCAACGGTGCGGAGATGATAATTCCATTCCAGGTTTTTCTCAAACGTTCGCTTTTGAGATTATAATTTCCTATGGTTCTCTCCCCAATGTTGTGGAGATGATAATTCCATCCCAGGTTTTTCTCAAACGTCCGCTTTTGAGATTATAATTTCCTATGGTTCTCTCCCCAAGGTTGCGGAGATGATAATTCCATTCCAGGTTTTTCTCAAACGTCCGCTTTTGAGATTATAATTTCCTATGGTTCTCTCCCCAATGTTGCGGAGATGATAATTCCATCCCAGGTTTTTCTTAAACGTCCGCTTTTGAGATTATAATTTCCTATGGTTCTCTCCCCAACGGTGCGGAGATGATAATTCCATCCCAGGTTTTTCTCAAACGTCCGCTTTTGAGATTATAATTTCCTATGGTTCTCTCCCCAACGGTGCGGAAATGATAATTCCATTTCTGGTTTTTCTCAAACGTCCGCTTTTGAGATTATAATTTCCTATGGTTCTCTCCCCAATGTTGTGGAGATGATAATTCCATTTCAGGTTTTTCTCAAACGTCCGCTTTTGAGATTATAATTTCCTATGGTTCTCTCCCCAATGTTGCGGAGACGATAATTCCACCCCAGGTTTTTCTCAAACGTCCGCTTTTGAGATTATAATTTCCTATGGTTCTCTCCCCAACGGTGCGGAGATGATAATTCCATTCCAGGTTTTTCTCAAACGTTCGCTTTTGAGATTATAATTTCCTATGGTTCTCTCCCCAACGGTGCGGAGATGATAATTCCATTCCAGGTTTTTCTCAAACGTCCGCTTTTGAGATTATAATTTCCTATGGTTCTCTCCCCAACGGTGCGGAGATGATAATTCCGTTCCAAGTTTTTCTCAAATGTCCGCTTTTGAGATTATAATTGCCTATGGTTCTCTTCCCGGTCCTGCGGAGGTGGTAATCCCAAGATTTTCTCAACGACTGCTGTTGAAGCAGAAGTTATCCAAGGTTCTCTCACTGTTCATGCTGAGGTAGCAACCACCCCTGGTTTATTCATCATCTTTTGAAGCTCCAGACTCATCTCCTGTAACCAGTCAGGACACATCTATACCAAGCATCTGAAGACCAACTCCTGCAACATATCAGGTATTCATTTTTCTTTTGCAGGTACGCAGGTTCTCGCTAAGGAATCTCTTATGCGATCAACATCCAGATGGCATCTATAAGCCCATCATCCTATTCATCAACCTCTAAATGGCATCTATAAGCCTATTCCATCATCACACTGCTACTATGTGAGCGTAAATTTCTGGGCACTCTAGTGTTCAATCATCTTCTACCCTCGGATTACGAAAGGCACGTCATCCAATCTGCATCCTCAGGTCTAAGAAGATTGAACAGGGGCAACTGTTGTACCCCAAAATTTGCCCTCCCATACTCTTCAAGAAATTGCCAAGTCAAGCTGCAAAATTCTCTAAGGGTTGCACAGTGTAAGAGCCTCATGAACAGTCAAAATTAGGGTTTTTATTCTGATCAAGAAAATGAAGTTTCCAAGGGCCCAATCAAGTCCCACATGCCTATAAATATGGTCAAGCATCCTCATATCAAGTTTCAAGACTTTCAGCACAAAATTGCACAGTCAAAACCCTAATTGCACTACAGTCAACTGTAGGGGCAAAATGGTCATTTGACAGTCAAAAGTTCAAATTTTTGGTCAACATCTCATTTTGAAGCCACAAACATCATTTGATCAATGCTTGATCATGATTCTCAAAGCTTGGCTCAAAAATCATCAAGATGCAAAAGTTTCCTTATTTGGACAGTTGAAAAAGTCAACTGTAAATTGACCAGGGCATAACTTCCGCATGGATTATCAGAAAAATTCCATCCAAAGCTCATTTTGAAGATAAAGACATTTCCTACAACTCATCTTCATACTTCAAGTCCAAGAAATGCTCTCACAAAAAGTTATCAATTTCAACATTATAGGTCATTTTCAAAAGTCAACAAAAAGGGACTTTAAGTCAAAGGCCATAACTTGAGATTGGTAAATCAAAATGACATGGGACCAAAGGCATTGGTTAGAGGACTCAAAGACCTTTCCAAAATGTCCAAGAACATGAGCAAAGCGTAAAAATTGAGCAAGTTATGCCTTGTGGAAGTTGGGAAATATTTGGATATTTTGAAAAGTCAACATTGATTCAAATGACCTAAAATTGCTAATGGGCCTATTTTTCTTCCATAATTCATTATCCAAGGCATGCGCACGACCATTAGGCCCAAAGGGAAGTTTTTCTCCATTTTTATTTATTTATTTGGATTTTTATTATTAATAATTCATTTAATTAAATAAAATACATGAAAAATACAAAACTAATGAAATCAAATCTCTTTGTGCAGAAAATACTCTCATTGGACATTCAAGATTCCTGCATGATCATTTTTGGAAAGTTTTGGCATGATTTGGTATCAAATGGCATGAAAAAGATTGGAAAAACTAATGCTTGAAAATCAAATATTGAACAATCAAATCTTGGATTCTTTTGGTCAGATTTTTGACCTAATTCACTCATGCATAAGTACCAAGCACAACCCTAATCCTAAGGACCCCTAAGCTGCGCAAGAACTTGAAGATAAAACTCACACTTTTTCTTAAAAATCTCAATTCTGAAAACACTTTTGCAGGGCGATTCAAGGCGAGATTTTTATCCCATCACCTTCCTGAAGCTTCAAGGAAGGGTTTCTAATCAAAATCATCCATCATAACTTCAAGAATTGGTAAAACGAACCGGACCTGTATAGAAAAAATATCATAATCTTGCATCTCGATTCATGCACTTTTAACAATTTTTGATGCTTGATTCATATTCATTATAAGATTCTGGAGCTAACCATACAAATTAATTGCGTTTTTGTGCGATATACATGATTCTACCATTGATGCAGGCTAGGTTTTCTTGAAATCCAAATTAGGGGTTTCTTAATACTGTAAAATTAAGAGACCTCACTGCCATAACCATGTTCAGCTCGCTTAGACGAAAAGAAAGGCATGCTCGCACTTAATTTATATACCAAGGGGGCCTAATCGCTATTATTTAAATCAGCATGTTTTGAGGGGGTTCAAAACCCCCATTAAATGTTTGTTATATTTTTCAGGAAATCACCAACGAGGAAGATGACTATGTGGAAGGCTATGATTGAGACATTCAAAATCTTCGCGCGTTTTTGAGCCCCTTGACTATTTTTCTTTTATAATGTTTGTTAGTTATTATATATTAAACGCGCTTGGGATGGCTCAGTGGTGAAGCACTTGGCTGGTAACATTAATGACCTGGGTTCGAGCCCCAGGTCCTCACCCTTTCCATATGGTTTTTTTCAATTAATGTTCATATGTAGTTTCCATGCTGAAGACCACCATACGTCTCTCTATCAAGCCATCCACCTGTTCAATTTCATCAATCCAAAGGCGCAGATCTGAGGGACATGGTACGCGTGAGTCAACGCTAGAGTAGGTGATTGGAAAAGTCCACCAGGCCTGAAGCATTGGGCCAGATTGCTAAGGGCTTCACCTCCACTTTGGGGACTGATACCCCCCTAGGTTTGCCATTTTATTTTTTTTCTTTTTTGCATTATTTCTATTCTTCTTTTTAATTATTTTTTTTAATTAATTTATTATTTTCATAAATATAAAAAACACCATTAAAAAATCAAAAAAAGAGAAAAAATATAATAAATATTTTATTTTAGTATGTATATTTTGTAAATAAATTCATAAA
This sequence comes from Vicia faba, assembly GCA_948472305.1. Lineage (NCBI taxonomy): Eukaryota > Viridiplantae > Streptophyta > Magnoliopsida > Fabales > Fabaceae > Vicia > Vicia faba. The sequence goes on along the minus strand of OX451738.1, from coordinate 67,524,421 downwards.
TTAATTAGTTTTCAATTAGGTTTTAATTTTAACTTTTTAATAAAAATCTAAAAAATATAGAATTAGGGTTTAATTAATTTTCATCCTTTTTTCTTTTATTCCATAATAATTAAATATTAGATATTTATTTTTATAATTAAATTGCATATAGAAATTAGGGTTAATTTTAGGTTAAAAACTTCAACATTTTTCATAATAAAACAAAAAAATTGTAGAATTAGGGTTAGCATTTATTTTATTTAATTCTTTTTCATTAAAATTACAAAATACCAAAAAATACCAAAAAGACAATTTCTTTTCCTTTTAATTTTAATTAATTCATCGTTTAATTTAATTTTGCAAAAAAGGGTCCAACGCCCTCGTTTAATTCTTATTCGCATATTTATTTTATTTCGTTTAATATTTATGTATCTCTCCCGAAGCCATGTAATTAATCTGTCGCACTTTTAATTCTTTATTTTCTTTACTTTCTTTATTTTTCTGTCAAACCGGGTTCGAGAAATTTTGGCGATGTGGACCCGCGCCTTTTGTAATAGCTTAGACTTTTACTTTTCTCGCGATTTTTAAACTGTTAATCAAAGCATGAAAGAATGTATGGACAAAAATAAAAACAAACCTAGATCACCAATAACATGACAAAAGACAAGAATAACTGAAAACGACACACAAATTGCACACACCACCCTTAGGGTACGCCTCACTGTTGCCTTGCCTCGAAAGGTGATCGTCGAGTAGAGGATGTCTTAGTAAGTCCTCATGATCCGGGAACCTGGCATGAGGGTAGCTTCTAAGGTGTCTTCCCATTGCTCCGGTGATCACCATGTCCCGAACCTCGAATTGACCCGAACACCTCCAACGGTGGTGCTACCTACCTCTCAATGGTGGGACGGCACTACTTTAAAGGACATTTACACAGACGAATTCCTTAGGGTAGGTAGACGACTCTAGATACTTGCTCTAAATTTCAAAACAAATTCAAAAATACTTTTCACACCGACACCTTTTCAAAAAGCTTTCGAAAGCATTTTTTCAAACACTCTTGAGGACCGATACAAGAGTCGAACTGGAATTTTAAAAGAAACTTTTTTAAAACCCACAGTTGAAAAGAAAACAAACCATTTTTGAAAACACAAGTGAGCAAGTATTTAAGAGCCCATGGATAACCATGGATAGAAAGGGTGCTAACACCTTCCCTTTCTATAATCTACCTCCCGAATCGAGAGCAATCTCTATAAGGAATTTTTCTGTGCTTTTTTCCTTTCCATTTGGAGAAAATAAAAGACGGTGGCGACTCTTGCTTACCGCGACATTTCGCGAAACCAGCTTTAAACAGTCAGTTCCAGATCCACCGATCACACCCTTCAAAGCAAATTGCCAAAGACACTTGGCATCATTGCATTCATGGTCCATACGATGACCCGCGCCCGTCCCGAACAAACTTCCTAAACGCAAGATTGTCCACCAAATTCAATGATGGAACAAAATTATTAAAAAGGGTTGAAAACATAGAGAAAACCTTTGAGTACAATAGGGTAGATAAAACTCTTAGTTACTTGAGATCAACTTGCAAAAACACTTGCCTTCTTTTCAAAAACCACAATCCACAACACTTTCAAAACAAACTCTCAAAAACATTTGAAACATCTTTTCGAAAAGATACACGCCTTTGTAAAATATTCGAGTAAAGAATTGTTACAAGGTTAGCCTAAGACAAGGCATCTTCTTCCAAAACATTTTCAAAAACACTCACACACACACCATTTTTAAGCAATCAAAAATCAAGGCAAGTGATCTAAAAACCAAGTAACTAAGAGCCCATGGATAACCATGGATGAAAAGGGTGCTAATACCTTCCCTTTTCATAATCTACCCCCCGGACCCACGAAATATCTCAAAAGGTTTTTGCTGTGCTTTTTCAACCTTTCCTTTAGGATAAAATAAAAAGTCGGTGGCGACTCTTGCTCAACCGCACAAGTGCGAATACAAACGCAAAACCATAGTCAGTTCTCCCACCGTATCACAGAACTGGCGACTCTGCTGGGGACAAACTTAAAAGTGGGGTTACCTTAGGGTTTTTAGATCACCTTCTTGCATGATTAATTGTTTACTTTGCTTGCTTTAACTTTTGTGGTTCTCTTGTTTGGGCTTGAAATCCTACACCCGGATTTGGGAAACATTCATAGATAGCAATACGTTGTGGAAACTGTGCGGGGTATACCGACACGGTCGAAGCAATAGCTATATTAGTGCGACATATTTGTGAGTACCGGTAACCCTTGAGTTCAATCAAGGAGAGTACGGGGCCGCTGAGTGATGTCACTAAGCACTAATGACCCAGAACCTTACTTGACCATCTTGGCCTTTTATTAGGGGTAGTGAGATGACCGACTTTGGTGCAGTCCGAAGTTGGTAGATACTCGATACTACACTCATTTGAGGGTTGTTTTCTTGGAATATTTTGGTCGCTAGTTAAGTGGCTAAACCGAAACAATGAACAATGAAAACAATCCAGTGATATTGAGCTCCTTAGAACCCGGTTACTATTTATAGGACAGGTTTTTAAGCCAACCACACTCAAGAGGGTACTTACCTATGAAGCCTCATGCAAGCCTGAAACTAGGGTTGGTGTGATTTGCTTGTACATATGTTTTGTGCATACATCATAAACATCATGAAGCATCATATGCATTCACTAACCATGTCAAGGGTTTGGATCTTCATCTTTGTTCTTGTTTTATAGGTCATGGAAATTCCTCGCAGAAATACCATCCAAGTCAACCTTGTGAGAATCTCTCCTCAACTCAAGGAGCTCACCTCAAGAATTCCGGAAAACTCATCCTTCAGTGAAAGACATGGTAGACTGCTCAGTTTAGTCAACACCAACATTGAGGAAGACATGATGAAAGTGCTATTCCAGTTCTTTGACCCTCTTCACCACTGTTTCACTTTCCCTGATTACCAGTTGGTGCCCACTTTGGAGGAGTTTTCTTAACTCCTGAGAATTCCTATCCTTAATCAACTACCCTTCAACGGTACGGAAAAGGAACCAAAGCCGGAAGATGTTGCTCGAGCATTACATCTACAACCATCCGACATCAAGGGGCATTGGGAAACCAGAAGCGGTGTCAAAGAATTCTTAGCAAAATTCTTGTTTGAGAAGGCACAAGAATGTTGGAATTCATTGGACCTACAAGCCTTTGAAGAGATTGTGGCACTCCTTATCTATGGGTTGGTCTTGTTCCCAAATCCTGACCAATTGGTAGATGTCAACGCCGTCAAAATCTTCTTGTCCAGAAATCCAATACCAACATTGCTTGGGGACATCCTTCACTCATTTTACACACGAACAATGAGAAAGAGGGGTGTTCTCATGTGCTGTACTCCTCTCCTTGAAAGGTGGTTTATTTCGCACCTTCCATAATCTGTCTTGAAGAATGACCAAGGTTCAAGGTGGTCCCAACGGTTGATGACTCTTACTCATTCTGATGTGCATTGGTGTTCTCGGTCCAGAGAAAATGTCATCATTGTCGATCGTTGCGGAGAATTTCCTAATGTTCCTTTACTTGGAATCAGGGGAGGTATCACCTACAACCCTTGCCTAGCTTTAAGGCAATTTGGATATGCACGGAGGGATGACCCTCATGACATGTTGATCCCTGACCTAGTTTTTGACTTCGACAACGATGCGCAAGGACTTCACCAAAGATTCATCAGAGCTTGGGGAAAACTCAACAGGGTTGATAACAAGACTCTGGGACACAAGAACTCCATCCCTCTTGAGCCCTATCTCAAGTGGGTACGAGCCCGAGCCCAAAGTCTAATGATGCCTTATCCTCATGTACTCCCAGTGATTAAAGAGCCCGTCAATGAGGGAGAGGTTCCCTACACCATTCTACATCCAGACATGCCCACATCGTGGGAGGAAATGCAAAAAAGTTGGATTCAGCTCAAGGAGGAACGAAATACTTTTGAAGCTAGCTTCTACACCAGTGAGAAGAAGGTTCTAGAGCTTACCCGCCGACTCCATGAGCAAGAGGACCTCAACACCTACATCGCACCAAAGAGGATGCGCAATGTCTTTTTGCCTTGAGAAGTTATTTTGTAACATTTGGCCCATGGGGCATTTATGTACTAACAAATTTCTTCTTATTAATATGACGTGCGTTCTTCTTTGTCTGAAACAATTTTGAATGTCCTAAATCCTTGAATGCATTGCATACATAAGCATATCATCCATCATGTGCATAAGAAGGTCTCTTCAACGGGTTTCCTTATCTGTCTGCTGTTTATCCCAGTAGGATGGATCTCGAGCAAACAATCAAAGACCTGCAAGCTCAAAATGCACAATTCCAGCAACTCCTGATGACCTTGGCTAAGGGTCAGGAGGATATCAAGACTCAATTGGGGAACAAGGACCCAGTGAAAAAGAAGAAAAAGAGACTCGGGGTGGCTACTTTGGGGAGAAGATTTGACGGAGAAGCTAGGAGAGTGCTGGAATTTCCTCCTATCTCTGATGAAGGAACCAGCAAAGGAGGTGGAGCTGCGGTACCTTCCGAGTCTGATGCGGAAGAAGAGGAGGTCGAAGAGGATGAAGATTATTCTAATCAGCAATACCCTCCAGCTGATGATAAATACAAGGGTTTAGAAGACAGGTTGGCTGCCATGGAGCTACAAAGAGTACCAGGTTTGGATTTTGAAGACTTGGGTTTGGTCGCCGGGATCGTGATTCCCCCAAAATTCAAAGTGCCAGTGTTTGTGAGGTATGATGGGTTGTCCTATCCCAAAATGCATCTCAGGTCCTACGTGAGAAAGATTCAACCCTATACGGAAGATAAAAACCTTTGGATTCATTTATTTCAAGACAGCCTTTCGGGAGCTCAGTTGGAGTGGTTTTATCAGTTAGAAGGAACCAGTGTCAGAAATTGGGAAGATTTGGCCACCGCTTTCTACAAACAATACCAGTATAATTCTGACCTTGCTCCTACTCGTACCCAACTTCAGGGTATGTCGTTAGGAACCGGCGAAGGATTCAAAGAATATGCACAAAAATGGAGGGATTTGGCTGGCAGGGTGCAGCCTCCTTTAACCGACCGCGAACTCGTTGATATGTTTCTGGGGACCCTATCTGGGCCATTTTTCAATCATCTGATTGGTAACTCTTCCGCGGGGTTTACCGATTTGATCTTAACGGGTGAAAGAATAGAAGCTGGCATCAAGTTAGGAAAGATTTAGAAGGGTGTTGCTGCAAGTGTTGAGAAGAAGCCTTTTAAGAAGGAGACAGCTATGGTATATTCTCAAAGAAGAGCAGGGAAGACGGAGCGTCGGCCAACTGTGGGGGCCGTAATGATTCAAAACACTCCGAGTGAGCAGCCTCACTATAACCAGTCCAGACCAAATCAACAACGGGTGGAACGGCCACAACGGCAGTTCACCCGCATTAATATGACTCCAGCGCAAGTTCTTCCCCATCTGTTAAAGTTGAATCTCGCCACCATCAAGGAGGCACCAAAGAATGTGAATACGTCCTCTCCGCATTATCATCCTAATGCTAAATGCGCCTACCATTCAGACAGTTTTGGGCACGACACCAATGATTGTTGGGCACTCAAGCATAAAATCCAAGACCTGATAGAGGCGAAGGAAGTGGAGTTTGACGCTTCGGAGAAGCCTAATGTGATATCTGCACCCATGCCGAAGCACGGCCGAAATGTCAATGCCATTGAAGAAGATTTGTATGTTGTTGATGTCAATGATCTGATAACTCCATTGCTAACCATTAAGTTGAATCTGTTAAGGGCCGGGATCTTCCCGGGATGTAAGGAAGACTGCTATTGTTGTTACTCTCTGCCGTTTGATTGTCCGTTACTGAAGAAAGGCATCCAGGGCCTTATGGATAATCGACAAATTTTGTTTGAAAAAGTTTCTGCTGTTCCAGTTCATACTGAATATGTCTCAATCATAACCATTCACGCCAATCTTTCCATGGCCGTCAAAAAGCCTGTTAAGATTACGCCAGCTACGAAATCTGTTCCTTTGAAGATAACAATGTCAGGGCCTGTCCCCTATGTTTCTGAGAAGTCGATCCCATGGAACTATGGCGGTGACGTCTATTACCATGGTATTAAGCAAATCGAAATAACTGAAGAAAGTTCGGATGATGAAGAAGCCAGCATTGGAAACATTGCAGGCACGAGCAAAATCACCCGAAGCGGGAGAACATTTTCTCCAGAGATTTCCCCTCCAAGAGCAATCTTTGGACCCTCATCTGCCGACAAGGTCGTCCCTGCACCAATAAAACTCTCTGCTAGAACCCCTCCGATTGAAGATGTTGTTGTCCCTAGTACTGTCTCTCCTACCACTGCTGACAAAGGTAAGGGAATCCAAGATGAGCTCGTCGGGATGAGGGCTCAACCCTTGGTCGTCCCAGAAACCTCCAAGAAGGAAATGGATGAGATCTTGAAGATAATCAAAAGGAGTGATTACGATGTGGTAGAACAGCTAGGGCAAACCCCCTCAAAGATTTCCATGCTGGCACTGCTACTTTGCTCAGAAGCGCACGCTAAAGCTCTGATAAAATTCCTGAAGGCAGCCCATGTGCCCCAGGAAACCTCTGCAGATCAATTTCAAAATTGCGTGGCTAGCCTTACTGCGGACAATGGATTAGGTTTCTCTGATGCTGACCTAACTCCTAAAGGTAGAAACCACAATGATGCTTTGCATATTTCAGTCGAGTGCCGGGGAACCACCCTCGCGCATGTCCTGGTCGACACTGGTTCGTCGCTGAATGTATTGCCTAAGAAGGCCTTGGACCGGCTAGATTGTGAAGGGTTGGAGTTGAAGCCGAGTGATATTGTTGTCAGAGCTTTCGATGGGTCGAAGAGAATGGTCCATGGGGAGGTTGAAATTCCCGTCAAGATAGGCACCGAGGTGTTTAAATCCACTTTCTATGTGATGGACATCCGTCCGTCATACTCTTGCTTGCTGGGTAGGCCCTGGATACACCATGCTGGGGCAGTCACCTCTTCCTTACATCAGATGTTGAAGTATCCTGTTAAGGGAAAGATCATTACCGTCCATGGCGAAGAGGAGTACATGATTAGTCACTTGAATTCATTCCGATATGTGGAGGTAGAAGGGGAGTTCATTGAGACCCCTTTTCAGCATTTCGAAGAGGTCCTTCCTGAAATAACAGTAGCAAAATTGGCAGCTGAGACACGAGGCAGATGGCCAGGATGGCATCTCTGGAGGACGCAAGGGCCGCAATAAAGGAAGGGAAGAATTCAGCATGGGGGGCAGTTACCTGACATCCCACATAAGACCGACAAGTTTGGATTAGGGTTCACAGCCGCAGGCCAGAAAGCTATGCGCCGGTCGAAGATTGAAAGGGCGCCAGTCAAAATTTCTCCCTACGGAATCAACGCTTTGGAGGATGAAGACAAAGAGAGCAACATCGAAGAGTGGATTTACCCGACTGTCAAAGGAGGATTGAGCAACTGGGAGGCAAAAGACTTTGTCCCCATCACTTTTATTCATCAGTAATTTATCTGTCAAACATTTCAATTTGGTCTGTAATATCTATTTTCAAACAATCCGTACACTATCTTTCACCTCATGCCTTGCCCGGGGCATGTAGGTCCATTTGTAAGGGTTTTGATTATTTTTCATATCCATATGCCATATGTAATGATTCATTGGACGTTTTTCATTTGATAAACTGCTTGTGTTCATTTTCTTTCCTTTTGCATTTTTTGTTTAAGGATGGCTATCCCTTACACACACCCACGCTCACAAATGCAGGTACCTATCCACTCCGGATTCCATGGGTGACTATTATGCTATATCCTTCAATAACTCTGAAGATCTGGTCAATCAAGCCGAGTATGGAGATGACGAAGGTTGTGAAGTACCAGGGGAACTAGCCAGACTTCTACAGCAAGAGGAAAGAGCCATCTTACCTCACGAAGAGTCATTGGAGACTGTCAACTTGGGAACCGAAGAAGACCGGAAGGAAGTGCAAGTGGGTGCCAATCTGGAACCAAATGTCAAGGAACGTCTGATACAGTTGTTGAATGAGTACGTTGAGATCTTCGCCTGGTCTTATGAAGATATGCCGGGTTTAGACACAGACATCGTGGTTCACCATCTCCCCACAAGAGAGGATTGTCCATCGATCAAGCAAAAAGTCCGCCGAATGAGGCCTGACATGTCTGAAAAGATCAAAGCAGAAGTGATGAAGCAATTCGACGCTGGCTTCCTGGCTGTTACGTCCTATCCTCAATGGGTCGCTAACATCGTGCCAGTACCTAAAAAAGATGGCAAAGTCAGGATGTGTGTGGACTACCGGGATTTGAATAGGGCCAGCCCCAAAGATGATTTTCCACTTCCACACATTGACATTCTAATCGACAATACAGCTCAGCACAAAGTGTTTTCCTTCATGGATGGATTCTCGGGCTACAATCAAATCAAAATGGCCCCCGAGGATATGGAGAAAACAACTTTTGTCACACAATAGGGCACTTTCTGTTACAAGGTGATGCCGTTCGGACTGAAGAACGCAGGGGCAACTTATCAACGCGCCATGGTAGCTTTGTTTCATGATATGATACATCATGAGATTGAAGTTTACGTGGACGATATGATAGCTCGGTCACAAACAGAGGAGGAGCACCTTGAACATCTAGAAAAGCTGTTTGCCAGGCTGAAAGAATACAAACTCAGGCTGAATCCGAGTAAATGCACTTTTGGAGTTAGGTATGGTAAACTTCTAGGATTCATTGTAAGCAACAAAGGAATTGAAGTCGATCCCGCAAAAGTGAAAGCAATACAAGAGATGCCTGCTCCAAGCACTGAAAAGGAGGTTAGAGGGTTCTTGGGGCGCTTGAACTATATTGCCAGATTCATCTCTCATCTGACTTCTACCTGTGAGCCAATCTTCAAACTCTTGAAGAAAGATCAGGTAGTTGAATGGAACGACGATTGCCAAGCCGCTTTTGATAAGATCAAGGAGTATTTGCTAGAACCTCCTATTCTGATGCCACCCGTCGAAGGAAGACCATTGATCATGTATCTAACCGTTTTGGATAACTCAATGGGGTGTGTCTTGGGCCAGCATGACGAGTCTGGTCGAAAAGAGCATGCTATTTATTACCTTAGAAAAAAGTTTACCGACTGTGAGACTCGCTACTCACTGCTCGAGAAAACTTGCTGCGCTTTGGTATGGGCTGCTCGCCGACTAAGACAGTATATGTTGACTCATACTACCTTGTTGATTTCCAAAATGGATCCTATCAAGTATATCTTCGAAAAGCCCGCTTTATCTGGAAGAATAGCTAGATGGCAAATGATCCTAACTGAGTACGATATCCAGTACACCACTCAAAAAGCTATAAAAGGGAGTGTACTAGCTGATCATCTGGCTCATCAAGCTATCGAAGATTATCAACCCATGATATTTGACTTCCCAGACGAGGACATCATGAATTTGGACAGCATTGAAAGTAACGGACCGTATGACGGACCCAAAAAGGGATCCCGATGGACCCTGTACTTTGATGGTGCTTCAAATGCACTTGGAAATGGTATCGGTGCAGTACTCATTTCTCCGGAGGGTTGTCACACACCTTTCACGGCCCGACTTTGCTTCTGCTGCACAAACAACATGGCTGAGTACAAAGCTTGCATCTTTGGTCTCAAGGCTGCTATAGACTTGGGGATTAAATCTTTGATCGTATTTGGGGACTCGGCTTTGGTTATCAGTCAAATCAAAGGAGAGTGGGATACCAAGCATCCTAATCTTATCCCATACAAAGAACATGTCCTGACACTGTTGCTTCACTTCGAGCAAATTACCTTCGAGCATTTCCCGTGAGAAGAGAATCAGCTAACAGATGCTTTAGCTACAATGTCCTCCATGTTTAAACTCAACTGGGATAACGAGGCTCCCCAAATCACCATCGAGCGGATGGATGAACCTGCGCATTGTCACGAGATTAATACCGAAGAGGTAGTGGAACAACCCTGGTTCCATGAAATCAAAAGGTATCTCGAGACTAGAGATTATCCCGAAGGAGCTTCCGTAAATGACAAGAAGTTCTTAAGGAAATTTGCTGCCAAATTCTTCCTGAGCAACGACATCCTTTACAAAAGAAGCCATGATTGTGTATTACTCCGATGCGTAGACAAAGCTGAAGCAGAGTTGATCATGACTGATATACACAGCGGTACATTTGGCACTCACTTGAGCGGGCATACAATGGCTAAAAAGATCCTAAGGGCAGGCTATTACTGGTCTACCATGGAAGCAGACTGCCATCAACATTCCCGTACTTGCCACAAATGTCAAGTCTACGCTGACAAAGTTCATATCCCTCCGGTTCCTCTCAACGTTCTGACTGCTCCTTGGCCATTTGCAATGTGGGGCATTGACATGATTGGAGAGATCAAGCCCACGACTTCCAACGGACATCGCTTCATCCTAGTTGCCATTGATTATTTCACCAAATGGGTCAAAGCAGCTTCCTTCGCCTCTGTCACTAAGAATGTGGTTGCCCGCTTCATCAAGCAAAATCTCATATGTCGGTATGGTGTTCCAGACAGAATCATCACAGACAACGGTACAAATTTGAATAACACAATGATCACCGCTTTGTGCGAACAGTTCAAGATTTATCATCACAATTCATCTCCCTATCGGCCGAAGATGAACGGTGCTGTTGAAGCTGCGAACAAAAACATTAAGAAGATCATTCAGAAAATGACAGTCACTTACAAAGACTGGCATGAGATGTTACCATTTGCTCTGCATGGATACCGTACGACGGCACGTACTTCAACCGGGGCAACCCCATTTTCTTTGGTATATGGCATGGAAGCTGTCCTGCCTATGGAAGTTCAGATTCCTTCTCTAAGGATTATAAAGGATGCAGGTTTGAATGAAGATGATTGGATGCAGACCCGACTTGATCAACTCAATCTGATCGACGAAAAGCGACTCGCTGCTATATGCCATGGTCAGGCGTATCAAAAGCGAATGATCAAGGCCTTCAATAAGAAAGTCAGACGTCAAGTGTATCAAGTCGGAGATCTCGTAATCAAGCGAATTATCTTGCCGCAAAGTGATCCCAGGGGCAAATGGACTCCTACATATGAAGGACCATTTGTGATCAAGAGCATATTTTCTGGTGGTGCAATGGTTTTGACCACCATGGACGGCGACGATTTGCCGCACCCGGCGAACGCAGACATAGTCAAAAGATACTACGCATAAAATAACCCGACAAGTCGAAAACCCGAAAGGGCGGCTTGGGCAAAAATGGGCATCCCGGTGGATCGAAAACCCGAAAGGGCGGTTCAGGCAAAAAAATTAAGGATAAAAATAAAAAAGATCTGTACACCCGGCAAGTTGAAAACCCAAAAGGGCGGCTTGGGCAAAAAGGGGTTTCCCGGTGGATCGAAAACCCGAAAGGGCGGTTCAGGAAAAAGTTAGGGAATTAGAGCGTATGACTATGTCTCGTCGGATCACTTCAGAGACAATCTCTTCATCAACCAGTTCCCGGGCGTCTGATCAATCCAGTCATCGGCAAACGAAGCATTGAATGGACAGATATTCAGAGTTGTGAAGGCTATAGCGGAATGGAATCCCATGGAATTATTTCACATAGCCATCCTTATTTTGTATAAATTTTTCAATATTTACGACAAAATCCTCTTACTAGGATGATTGTCTTCTTTGTACAAATGTACTCAGAGAAAGTTAATACAAATACTTTTTCCCAGAAATTTGTGTCCTTTTCTTTTCTTTTGCACTATTTGTTTTGTTTTGAGAAACGTCAAATGTTTTGTTAAATAGGCATATGCATTTGAACATAATCATTTTTTTTATGAAGCAAGAAAGGAGATTACTGATAGGTTGAAAGTACACTTGGATATCTTGACACCCTTTCAAAGGAAACCCCCCAGGAGGTTTGGAGTCCATATCCCCAGCAAACCCTGAAGCTTATCTCCAGTGGATTCTAGAAGCTTATCCCCTGCAGAGTACGGACGTCTCTCCGGAGTTTTATTCAAAGTAATTCCTCACGAGGGATTATAACTGGGTTATCCTCAGCTTATTGCCACGGAAGATCGCACTCGCCAAAATTCTTCCTACCTCCAGCGGAGTTCATCAAAGTTCCCCAACATGACTTGTCAATACAATCCCCAGAGGAGTTTATCTTTGTTATTCCCAGCCCGAGAATCCTCCAGAACTCATTTCCCCTCAGAATTTAAGTTTCGGTATCCCCAGCGGAGCCAGACTAATGAACCTTCTCCCCACAGAGTTTTGTTCCCCAGTGAAGTCGCCAGAGATACTTCCCACCAAGCTGAAGATTCTCAGTCTTACCTCCCCAGCATGAGTCTATTAGAGTGGAACTCCCCAGTAGAAGTCATCAGGAATTCCCCATAAGATTGGTATACAACCCAAGCTCCTTTTTTCTCCAGCAACAACCAGGAATTATTCCTCCCGGCAGCAGTCAGGATACTGTTATCTTCAAGCCATCCCGGATTCATCTATCCTTTGCAAGACAGCTCTCCAGCTTACATGCGCATCCATTTACATTCACACTACATAACATACATTACATCATGCATCATGACATTGCATATAACTAACTCTTTGCCTTTTCAGGTAAGATCAGTCGAAAGACTAAAATCATTATCTTCCAAGATTTTTTCCAGGAATAATTCAGATGTGACCCAAACACAGCGACATTATGACACTTATTCCGGATTCATCCAGATGTAGTTTTACACGAGCTCATCATCAGGAAACCCTACACCGGTTCCTCTTCCACTTCAAGATTTCTGGAAACAGTTCACGGGTTCTCCAAGTAACAGATGTTAACCTATTGCTTGTTCAGATTCTTCTCCAAGACTTCTGAAAACAGTTTATGGATTCTTCCCAACAATGGATGTTAATCTATCGCTTGTTCAGATGCAACCTTTGAAAACAGTTTACAGACGCTTCCCAACAACGGATGCTGCTCTATTGCTTATTCAACTTCAAGACTTCTGAAAACAGTTCACGGGTTCTCCAAGTAACGGATGTTAACCTATCACTTGTTCAGACTCTTCTCAACTTTTGAAAACAGTTTACGGACGCTTCCCAACAACGGATGCTGCTCTATTGCTTATTTAACTTCAAGACTTCTGAAACAGTTCACGGGTTCTCCAAGTAACAGATGTTAACCTATCACTTGTTCAGACTCTTCTCAACTTTTGAAAACAGTTTACGGACGCTTCCCAACAACGGATGCTGCTCTATTGCTTATTCAACTTCAAGACTTCTGAAAACAGTTCACGGGTTCTCCAAGTAATGGATGTTAACCTATCACTTGTTCAGACTCTTCTCAACTTTTGAAAACAGTTTACGGACGCTTCCCAACAACGGATGCTGCTCTATTGTTTATTCAACTTCAAGACTTCTGAAAACAGTTCACGGATTCTCCAGACACGGATGTCAATCTATTGCTTATTCAGACCCCCAGTTCAGAGATGTTCCAAAACATGGAGGCCTTTCTGATACTCGTCCACTCACCGTTGACATATAGTTCAACATTTCCGGATGGCATCTTTAAGCCCATCACCAAATGGCATCTTTAAGCCCATTCACCTCTACCATCACATCGCCGAGTGCAAATTTTTCTGGGTACTTTAGTGTCCAATCTTCTTTTACCTTCAAGTCGCGAAAGGCAAACCCGCCAATCTAACTCTTCAGGTTCAAGAAGATTGGACAGGGGCAACTGTTATACCCCAAAATTTGCCCTCTCATTTTTCCACAAGAAATCGTAGCTTCAGGCGTTTCCTGATTTTTCAAACTGACTCAAGAATCAGTCAAACAGACTTTTCTCGTCAGTCAGGACGAAATTAGGGTTTTATTGATTTTTCAGGGGGGCCCTGGAATGTTTCACACAGTTGGCTTAGGGTTTTGGTTGATTTTTGGCTCAATTTTGATCAGGCGAACGCTCTTTGGAATTTAATCAGGAATTAGGTTTTTTTTGGGGCACGTTCTCAAAAGGATTTAAATTCTACAGCATCTTGCAAGTTATTTCGAAGTTTGGGTTGGATTCGCATTTGTTTGACCTAATCAGTAAAAAGAGGCATTTGGTTTGAATTCACGTTTGTTTGATGGAACCAGTCAAAGGATATATGCAGTTTGGATTTACAGTGTTTGGTAAAAATCAGTGAAAAGGGAATGCGCCTGACCAGTTGTTTTGGTTAACTTTTGCTTTACTTTGGATATTGGAAAGGCTAGGTTTAACTGATCAATCTGTTAAAGCTTTATTTATTTAAATTATTTATTATTCTAAAATTAAGTGATTGGAATTTATTTTTCAATTATTTTAATTTAAAGAACTATAAGTAAATGAATAAACAATAAAAGAGAAAACAAAATTAATTGGATAATGAAAACTTTTATTTATTCTTAAATTAATTGTACAATTATTGTTTACAATTTATTTACAAACAATGATTTTACACTAATTTAAATTTAAATAAAAAATGAAACTATCCTATTTTTCTAAGTTTTCTATTCTTCAAAATCTTCATCCTTTGCTCCCCTCCATTCGATTATTCATCTGCAAGAGAAAAAAAGAAAAGTCAAAGAGCAGATAAATAAGTAATGACAGATGAATAAAAGACAGTTCATCATTAAAAGCAAACGGCCGGGATCAGTTGACCCTCTCTGCAAATCACGGGATTTCTCCCGGTTCACAAAGAGGGGTGAAAAATATTTGCAAATTAAAGATGAATGCACAAATATAAAAATTGCACAATTCAAAAAGATGGTCAAACTGCATAGCTTCAAACAGTGGTGCAAATCAAACTATGAAGGCAAACAGATTGGTCTAACTAAAGACACAAATATCATCAATACTGTCAAGAAGCGTACAGCATAGAAAGGAGAAGACAAAATATGCAGTATTCAACATGTATTGCAAGCAGGATATCAATGCATCATTTCCCTAGGCCAATTTGCTTTTTCAGAATTTATGCATAATAAGCAATTTAATATGCTTAAATATTGGAAAGAGAGAGAAGAAAAGAGGAGAAGTGTGGGCTTACTGTTTGGCTTTAGGCATAAAGAAAATATAGAAAGCAAAACTGCAATAAGACAGTGAGGCTGAAGGCTAAAAGAAGCATATATCAGTGCTACCCAAATTAGACAGAGATATACAGCAGAAGTAATCACAAAACAGGAAATGCCAAAACCTTGCAAGTCTGCCCAGTAGCTTGACCCAAGAAAAGATGCCAAAGCTTGAGATATTCAAAAAGATCCTAGGCGCCAAGGGACCAAGGGGCTGGAAGACAAAAACAAATATAAAAATTGCAACAGCAAAGCCATACGGACAGATATAAAAAACAAAAAAACCCACACAAAAGATATATACAAACTGCATAAGCCTTCCAACCTAAAACCTACTGTCATAACCATAACCAAAGCCCTCCAACCTGTGAAGCTTCACAAGCAACAAAATCTGTAAGGCCATATCAAAATAAAAAAGCTCAGAACCCAGCATAATCTGCAAATATATCAGTTCCAAACCTAAAAGCCAAAATCCTGCATATGCCATAAATCCCAAAGCCTGCTGAAACCTCAAAAACCAGATAATCTGTCAAAAAGCCTAACATGAAGCCTGAAGCCTCAAGCCTCACCTCACCTGAAGCCTAACATAAACCAGAAAAACCCCAAACCTGATTGAGCCATCAAACCAATATCACAAAAAATCATTCGAAACCATAAACATATGGCCTAAACCAGAACCTGCCTAAGCATAAGCCAGCAATACATGGCCTAAAACCTTAACCATTCAAAGCCAAATATATCACAAAAACCAGCATATGCCCATAACCAGAAAACCTTACCAGTTGCAAAAGCCAACAACTCAAAACATATCTCATCAACACTAAAAAGATCCAACAGCACAAGCCTCAGAGAAACTCTCATCATAGGCGAACAAACCAAACATCATCATGGGCCATTAATTCAAGCATACAGTAGAAGAAGAAGAAGAGAGGCTAATCAAAGCAAAAGCTTCAACAATAGCATATTACAATTATAGCATTCAAGCCCTCAGAAAGATATCATCACAGGGCAATCAAAAAGCAAGCAACATAAGCATACGAGCAAAATAGGCGACAGAAGTCAAGGCAAGGTATCAAACAAATCAGCAATCTCAGCATGAAAAGGCATCACATTTCAACAGGCAAATCAACATAGACAGCAAAAGCATTAAAGGCAACGTGTATACAGTAGGAGAGAAGAAGAAAGAAGTGAAATTTCAAAAAGGGATTTTCAGTCAGTTCATCATCAAAACCCTCAAATGGCAAGAAGATAAAGAGTACAGAAATACCAAGTGTCATCCAAGCAAGCATCACGTGTCTCCGCCTCAACTTCCTTGTCCCGGCCTCCTACGCACTCAAAACCTCCCTCCTCCTCCTCCAGGTAGCTTTTCCACCATCTTTTTCCTTTCATAAAATCTCAAAAAATCACATAAACACAAACTCAGAATCAATGAACATGGAAATTATGAGCATGCAAAAATTGTAACAAAACCTAAAACGAATAGGAATTTGATCATACCGTGAATCCATCGCCGTTTGCTCTATTGGAGGGAAGAGGGAGATGTGGAGTACCGATGGCCTTCGGGACGAAGGAGAACTCAGAGAAGCAGAACGCGAATGAAGAAGAACGTGAACGGAGAAGACAAGGCAGGAGCGCCGTTTCACAAACCCTAAGCGTTGTCCAACTGAAACAAAGCAATCTAACCCTAAAACAATTGTTTGCGCTATGGGCCTTGCCCGTTTCAATCCCACCTAAGCCCAAGACAATTCCTCATACACCCCCCCCCCCCCCTTTTGTCTTCAGTTTTGGTTTGGATTTAATGCCCTTAAGGCCCATTTAGAGGCTTAAACCCTTTTTATTTTATAAAACAAGTATTTTATTAATAAATTAACACTAACTTTTCTCTTTTTATATACAACATCTTTAAACAAATATATTTCTTCTCTAACTTAATATATTTTTACAATCATACTTTAATAATCAAAATACATTTTTATTGCACCATATAATAAAAATTGAAAATACTTTTCATTTAATTTGTATATAATAAATAAAAATACATTTTTTCTAATTTAATCCTTGATTTTTATTTTAAAACATACCTTTTGTATATAATAAATAAAGATACATTTTTACACATAATTTAATTAGAATTTAAAACATTTAAGTAAAACATTCCTTTTGTACATATAAAAGAAAGTATAAGATCACAAATCAAAGATTAAATAAACACTTAGTTTTTCTTTAGGTCAAAATAATACTCAATACACATTAATTTTACGTTTCGCACCAGTAAATAATTACATATACAAATACACATATGCACGTACACTTACACAATATACTTGCATTTTGATACATTATACATTTGCTTACATTGACATTCGTTACATTTACATTTGATTGGTTCGGTTTGGTTAACTTATTGGACATTATGTTCCTAAGTCTCATCCCCATTCATAAATTTGTACCCCCACTCCCGGATACTTATTTTGTAATAGCGTAGATTTTACATTTTCGCAATTTACCGCTTTCAATTATACCATGATTAGACCTAGGGTTTGCATGTACATAAAATCAAACGCTAGATAACCTAATGCAAGACAAATATATGAAATCAATACACAATCACACTTGCACACCCTAGGGTGATCCCACATGTTGCCTTCCAAAATGGGCCATGCTTGCACGTCGAGTATCTTTGGCAAAACAAATTCAAATGATCATAAGTCCCTCGATGACGCTTTCGAATGTTGCCTAAAAGGAATGATCATAGTCCCTTCAAAGCAAATTGCCAAAGACACTTGGCATCATTGCATTCATGGTCCATACGATGACCCGCGCCCGTCCCGAACAAACTTCCTAAACGCAAGATTGTCCACCAAATTCAATGATGGAACAAAATTGTTAAAAAGGGTTGAAAACATAGAGAAAACCTTTGAGTACAATAGGATAGATAAAACTCTTAGTTACTTGAGATCAACTTGCAAAAACACTTGCCTTCTTTTCAAAAACCACAATCCACAACACTTTCAAAACAAACTCTCAAAAACATTTGAAACATCTTTTCGAAAAGATACACGCCTTTGTAAAATATTCGAGTAAAGAATTGTTAGAAGGTTAGCCTAAGACAAGGCATCTTCTTCCAAAACATTTTCAAAAACACTCACACACACACCATTTTTAAGCAATCAAAAATCAAGGCAAGTGATCTAAAAACCAAGTAACTAAGAGCCCATGGATAACCATGGATGAAAAGGGTGCTAATACCTTCCCTTTTCATAATCTACCCCCCGGACCCACGAAATATCTCAAAAGGTTTTTGCTGTGCTTTTTCAACCTTTCCTTTAGGATAAAATAAAAAGTCAGTGGCGACTCTTGCTCAACCGCACAAGTGCGAATACAAATGCAAAACCACAGTCAGTTCTCCCACCGTATCACACTTTAGAACTCAATACCTCTTGTGTAAACTTAACTAACTCAATTTGTGAAATTTTGGCGCTGGAACCAGCTCGATACGATGAAAATCGACCAAGTTGTGATTTTCTGAACATGAAGCAAATAAACTTCTGTCACAAATTTTCTGTACGAAAATACTTGATAAATCCACATTTTTGAAGACCTTCTGATCGAAATTGGTTTCCATCCGTGAGAGATGAAAACTTAGATAACATCAAGACGGAATTTTGGCCACCAGAACGGGTTCAAAATGAGCCACGATCTTCAAGTTATGAATTTTTTAGCGCGTAAAAACTGCACTTTCAGCACACTTTTTCACCATATTTCTTCGAGAAAACTCACACATTCGGATACCTTCTTTAAAGAATTGACTCTTGAGCCGAACCTGAATTGGATAATACGTTATCAAAGACATCTTGGTGAAAGAACACCTGAATATGACGCGTCGGGTTGGACTTGTGAATCTTTGAACCCCGAATCATTGCAAAATGGCGAACCGATCTTCAGCCCGGAAAATACTCTGAGAATATCCATTGACGAAATAAATGTCACTTGTAACCTGAAGAAGCTTGATAAATATACCTTTATTCCATAACCATAGAACCAATAATATGCGTGAATGAAAAGAAGACAAATTTTGGGATACAACAGATCTTGAGCACCAACAGATATCAGAGTGGGTGAGAGACATCATCCTTTGAGACCAAGTCAATCTTTGCTTGTTCTTCAATGCTGACTGAGGCAGGTGTGAAGTGAACCACATAGTGATTAGGGGGATACAACACAAAAGGGTACCTCTTTTCTTCATGGTGCGGGTATGAAGGCAATGCAAGATGTCTCCTAGTAAGGTAGGTATAGGATTGCGAGAGAGAAAGACTTTGATGGCATTAACGTCTATGAATTGGTACGAATTGGGAAACAAAACCAAACCATAAATGAGGAGAGCTAGAATGTACTTTAAAGCTTGGAAATCCATGTCATCCCAGAATGAACGAGCTTTTTCCAATAGAAACTTAGCTAGAAAGCCTTTAACCCTACTTCTTGTCTCCCATTGGCTACGACGTCGGCCCTCTTCACATGTAAAGCTTCGGCGATGACTTTGGGTTTTGGAATCCCTTCTAGACCGGTGAATGGTATCTGATTAAGCACGGGCACCCCTAAGAGTAGAGAGAACTCTTTTAGTGTAGGTACCAACTGATAGTCCGAGAAAGTGAAACAATGACGTACGGGATCAAAGAATTGGAATAGTACATACATCATCTCTTCTTGGAAGTTGGATGTAGACAAACTGAGGAGTCGACCATATTTCTTGGTAAAAGGAGAATCCTCTGGCACTCTTGAGGCTAGCTCTTGAAGTTGAGGATGTGCTTTTACAAAGCTGATTCAGATGGTGTTTCTTCGGAGAGAACTCATGTCCTACAAAACAAAAACAAAGATAAATTTCTAAATCCTTGAAATGGTTAGTGAGCATGCATATAATGTTGATGATGTTTATGATGTTTATGTATAAGAAAACATATACACACAATAAATAAAACCCTATGTTTTAGGCTTGCATGAGTTTTGTAGGTAAGTACCCTCTTGAAGTCTAGTTGGCTCAATCTGTCTTAGAAATAATGATCGGGTTCTAAAGGATCTCAATATCACCGACCTTTCTCTTAGGCATTGTCTCAGCACAACAATCTTTTCTTGCGGCCGAGATATCCCAAAAGTCTAGCCTCAATGAGTGTAGTATCGAGTATCAACCAATTTTCAGCTTTACACCGAAACCGGCTACCTCACTATGTCCTAATGGCCAAGTTTGTTCAATTAGGGTTCTAAGGTCAATTAGTGCTTCATGACGCCACTCAGCGGCCCCGTATTCTCCTCGATTCACCACGAGGGATACCGGTACCCACAAATTCGTCACACTAACATAGCCATTGTTTCAACCATATCGGTCTATGTCGTACAGTCTCCACAATCTATTGTTATTTACCTAAAAAGGTGTCCCAAATCCGGGTGGAGGATCAAAGCAAGCCCAATACGAAGAACTAAATATAAAGCACACAAATCAAATAATGAGTAAAGGTGATCTAACCCTAAGGTAACCCCATTTTTTTAGAATAATATTCCCCAGCAGAGTCGCCAGTTCTGTGATATGGTGGAAGAACTGACTTGATGTTTTGCATTTCGATCGCATTTGTGAGGATAGTAACAGTCGCCACCGACTTTTCTTTTATCCAAAAGGAAAGGTAAAAAAGCACAGGAAAGACCTTTCGAGATTATTTTGAGCTCGGGGGGTAGATAATGAAAAGGGAAGGTATTAGCACCCCTTTCATCCATGGTTTTCCATGGGCTCTTAGTTACTCGTTTAGATCAATTGCTTTTATTTGACAGTGTGCTTGTGGTGTGGGCTTTGAAAGTATTTTTGGAAAATCTCTTTGTAATGGTTCTCGTTTCTATAAGAACGCGTACAAAGTTTTTATTTCAAAAAGTGGTTCAAAGATGTGTTTGTGGATTGTGTTTCGGAAAATGTTTTGAAAAGATGTTTTGTAATGGTTCTCGTCTCTATAAGAACGTATATATAACATTTTGTCTTTTGAAAGTGTTTTGAGATGAAAGTGTAGGTGCAAGAATGTTTTTGTCGTGAGCAAGCGAGTAACTAGGAGCGAATCTACCTACTCGAAAGTTTTTCATTTGTTATTTTCTTCCTCCTTTTAATGTTGCTATCTTACCATTAATTTGGTAAGAAGGCCCATCGTTGGATGTGATGGGACAGGCGCGGGTCAATTTTACAGTCACCGAAAGTAACTTATGAGACGCTTTAGCAATTTTCGTAAGGGACGAGATCGTTTTATCGAAGGCAACATCGAGGGTCATTGAGGGACTACGATCTTTTTATCGAAGGGTCGTTGCTAAAGCGTCCCATATTCAAGGGACATGACTGTGTTTCCGAGGCAATGAGCGAAGTTACCCTAGAGGTGCGCGTGTGAAAAGTGTGTTTGTTTCAAGTTATTTTGTTCTTTGATTAGGTTATCTAGCGATTGATTTTTGAATCTTGTCATGCACGCCTAATTACTATACAGTATAAGGAAAACAGTAAATTGCGGGAATTAAAATTCTATGCTATTACAAAGTTTTTGGGAATGGGGGTACAAATTTACAAATGGGGATGGATCGAATCGACAATGCGATTAAAAGTCTAAGTAAACAAACAATACAACCCAATTGAATTTGAAATAAATATAATAGTCTAGGGCAAATAACTAACAAAATAATAAAATTCTAAGTATTTGGTTTGTAACATTTGGAAAGAAAAGAAAATTTAAAAGCAAATAAGTCAATTACATATGTATCTTTTTGTTTGATATCTTATATTTGTGAGAGTATATAAAAAGAAACTATTCTATATATCTTTTGAATTTTGTTATATTAATTAATAATTTTATTTTAAAAAAAAAAGAATTTATTAAAGAAAGAAAAAAGAATTTGATTAAAAATAATCACAAAGCCTAAACCAAACTAATTATAAAAAATGTATGTTTTAAGTTTAATTGAATTTTAGAATTAAAACTAAACATAAATCCAAAAATTAGAGAAAATAAGATTGAAATAATTAAGCAAAACAGAAATGCCCACAGGAGGAATCGAACTCAGGTCACTTGGAATGTCACAGACACATCTTGCCAACTAAACTACACTATTTGTTTGTTATATTTACGCCTCAAATAAACAAAAAAAAGAAAACGGTGACGAATTGGGCCAACATGCCCAAAGGGGCCCCACCCGGTTTGGCCTAAGAAGGAACAAAGTTTGTTGTAACCCTAAATGGGAATAGGAAGGGCCGCCTGTATGCTATCTTGGGAAAATAAGACATATTTGCTATTCTCAATAAAAATTCCTTCCCCAGGTTTACCGTAAACATCCAGATTCTCTCCTCTTATCAACTCTTCATCTCTTTCTAAGGTCCCTACTTTTATCCAACAATAATTTCGTTCTCAATAAAAAAAGTTACATCAAGTTTCTGCAACAACAAGGGCTCAAACCTTCGAAACATCAATGTCGTCTTCATCGCGAGTTTTTGTTCCTTATCAGCGCGACGCCATTAATCATTCAACTGCTTTTGGTGTGACAAAACTGTAAAGCCTCATGGACAAAATAAATCAAGGTAAACTACCAGGTACATAACCAATCTCCATGTATCGAATATTAACATGCGTGATGCCCTTTTTTTTAAATCTGTTACTAGATAGTATTATGAGGTGTTTTTTTCTTCTTTTGTTTTGGAGCCTAATTGGGTTTTTTTGGGACTTTGCCGTCGGTGGACTTGCGAGCAGTTGCTTGGTACGTGCCATTGCAGTGACAGAAAACAGTTACTAAAAGATTATAACTTGAGATTTGTTTTCTGTTATGCTTTGCGAGTGATTTGTTCAATGCGAGCCAAAGCGATATGGGAAGATAGAAAGAAAAGGTACGATTCATCTTAATACTTACTGTACATTTGTTACCTTTTTGTTTTTAGTTATATAAAAAAAACTCTCTTTTGTTTTGATTAAACAGTGGCGGAAAAGAAGAAGAAGCATGAAGCAGTTTTAAGGCAAAGCAAAATGGCAACGAGCTTATGAGGTCGGGAAATAAAACTTACAGTATCAGAGCTTTTGCAAACGATCTCTTTATACTGCTACCTCCGTCCGCTTTCTTGTTCCTCACTCGTTTTTTGCTGTCGGTGTTTGTTTGACAGGGAAGTCTCTTTTATGAACTTTCTCTCTTTAATTTCTGAAGGGGTTGGAAGGGGAAATGATGAAAATTTTCTGGGGTTTATGTCTGCTTTGTGATGTTGTTGTGTTCTTTTTGTGATATTTGGTTTCTCTCTGTTATTTTGTATGTATTCTTGCTGTTGTTTTTGAATAATGAAATTGTTCTCTTTTTCTTTTTTCTCCTCCCAATTGCCTCTGTTATGTGCCTCTTGTATTCATCTGAAAAACAAACTTTTTGGGGGGAAAAGGAAATTGGTTTTGAACATATTAAGATACTGTTTTTGTAGTTTTTGCTGCAATTTTGACTTGATCCATATATGTGCAATTTTTGGCTGTATATTGCAGTTGCTTTTTGATAGATTTTGGACTGTTTTGGACAGCCTATGGAGGGCTGCAATGCAGTCTATTTTGACAACACTTTGGCCTCTTGTAATTGTCCCTTTTTTTACTGTGATGTAAACTATTTTTTTTGCAGCATTTGAGACTATGATGAATTATTAATTTGACTTGTATTTCTTCTTATTTTGTCCTCTGTGAACCAATTAAAGATTGTGATCTGCAATGGACCAAACACTGATGAAACATCGCCCCCTTATTTCTGATTCTTCTTACCAATCCCTAATGATGCAAATGTAGAGAATTATTTGAAATTTTCTATTCTTGTTCCAACATGAATTTTTGCTAACTAATTCTCTCCTTTTGTTTACATGTACGAGCAAATTGGACGATAGGGAGAATTGACGAAGAGTGACTTGAAACGCTTGAAGAAAGCTTGATGATGAAGAAATTCCTTTGTAGTTTAGTACATTGTTAGGAATTTTGTAACATTGTGAATTTGTGATTTGAATTTTGAGGTTTAGAAACTTGTAAAGTGTATACCAATTCACTTGTAATTAAACAATGAAACTTTGGTGCAATCTTGCGAACTTGATTCATCTTGAATTTGTTTCTACAAAACTTGAATATTCCTTTTTGATACAATTTAAATTATGAGCATAATTTGGATTCTCCTTTGTGGTCTATAAACTTAAAATGCCTCTTGAGAAAAGAATGATACTTGAATCCTTGAAACATGCCTTGAATAATGCTTTGTGTTTTCCTGTAGGATTGAACCATGAATTCTTGAAGACTTGAAATGGATGTCTTGAATTTGGAATTGGAATTGATGTTGGATTTGTAATTGATTTGAAAGAAAGATTGAAAATTTGAATGAAGATGAAGATGAATGAAGTTGATGAATTCCTTGAATTCAAAATAGTTCACATGAATGAATTTTTTTTAGTATATCAAAATTGCGCCATAAGTATATTGATCCTTTTAAATATCCTGAAACAAATTCACGTGAATGAATTATGCCTCACATGCTGGAATTGGGCCGAGGTCAAAAGAATTTTTTGAATGGATCCTCTAATCTTCTTCATTAAAACCCATATCTTCAATTCATAGCAACTTGAAATACGAGCCAAAATTATGGATCTTGCCTTTAAGAATTTGATCAAAATCCCATTTTGATCCAATAATCATTATCGTTCAAACGCAAATGATTTGAAGTACGAATAACAAACTACCCATGGATTTTCAAACTCAAACTCTTGTTTCTATGAATTATCTCAACATAATGATCAACATCTAGAAATAACATTCTACAGTCAAGAAATTCCTATAAAATTTCAATAAATTTCATGGTCTTCCAAGCGCATTTTGACTTCAATCGTTGAAGTAATCTTATGGACAATGCTATTTGTGATAATTTGCAAAAAGAATCACTTTATAATATTGAAAATTAAAGAAGTTATGAGCCTCGAAAATTGGACAAGAGTTTCTTGTGATTAGGTCAAATTTGCAAAATAACCTCTAAAGTATTCGAATTTTATGATGATCTTTCGCATATAATCAACTCTTGACTTGTGAAGAGAAATTGGAGATGCCGTCAAGGAGAGTCATAAGCCAAAAGAATTGAATGGAAGGTTTGAAACTTGTCACGAACATCCTTGAGGAGACATGAAGATATATGAAGACCATTTGAAACCTTGAAGAATCGATTTTCTTTGAGAAACGTCAAACCCTAATTGTTGACTTACTGCCTAGGAAGAGAATCTGTCTGATCAACTTCTGAGCCAAATTAGGTATTCGAGAAACCCTTGGATATTATCTTGTATGAAAAAATGGGAGGGAATATTTTGGGGTACAACACATTATTACGATAAATACAATATTATCGTAGTAGTTGTTGTTCTTGGAGAACAACACATATTTGCTTTAATCCATATCCTGTTGGATACATATTGTGCTCATTATTTTAAAGTTCTATGGACTTCATGCAATCAACTTCTAAAGAGATATCTGCTCCAAGTAAGGAGTTATCAGTTTTAAATATTGGAAATGTTTTTTCTGCACTTGTAATCCATCATTGATAACTTTTTCAAGCTTTTTTAAGTTCCAAAATTTCATTATCTTGAGAAAATGTTATCAAAGCAAATGTTTTCATAAGAATGATATATAGCGGTCAATGTAGAGAGTTTGTTTTGGATTTATGTCTTGGCAATATCTTGAGCGTTGTTCCTTTAAGAATGTAGGGTAGAGATTCATTATTGTAGTTGTGTGACATATTCTCTCGGTTTTAAAAAAGCGAGGGTAAACGTATTTTCTATTTTAAATAGAAAAATAAAATAAAATAAGTAAGCCCCTCTAATTTAGAAGAAAACTGAGGTGAATAATATATATTTTTTAAATATTACATTGTTTACACAGAATATTAAAAAAATCCATATTCATCATCATCACTACAGTTATAGGCTTTGTTGCATATATCTTTTTAGAGGTTGAACAGCTAATCTTATTTGTTTAACATAGAAGCAGGAATAATTTTTTGCACTTGCAATCTATCATAGGGAGCTTTTCCATTTATAACATAGAGTTGTTCCAAGAATACAACATCAACACAATTATGTGAGATAGATTGCAAGGGCAAAAAATATGTTTTGTTCAATGATAGAAGAACATTGAAGATTTTTCTTGTCTTGCAATTCCTCCCAAATAATGATGCGTACTAGTTTAGGGCGGAAACATATAAGTTAGGATTAGGGTAAAAACTATTTAACGAGTGTTTTTATAGTAAAATTTGATTATATCATCCCTCGGTTATTAAGGAAACCAAATGGATAAATCATTTAGTTTTTACTTATAAACACAAAAAAACATAAACTGCAATAGCTAGGATTCTAAGCATATCCTAATTTGTGTTTCTCCTCGATTTTATTAAAAATGAAGGAATATTTTGTTTTTATTTTTATAAAAAAAAATATGGCGCGCCTTGGCATAATACCTCAGTTTTTATAGCTGAGGTGAAAGTTTCATCATGAAATGTATTATTTGTTATAATATAATTAACAAACAAATCAACCACTGATGCAACTCAATTACGACAAATACAAACATGAACATGAAACAGATACAATGCAAATTCACCCACATCAAAATCTGGACAAGCATTCACAGACTAAAACATGAATGGGAGAGGCCAAATGCAGTATGCAACATGATTCAAGATTGAAGTTAGCTCAACATCAACATGAAAACAAGTAACTGAATACACCAAGAAAGAGAAAAGTTGATTGTTCTCTGGACTTGGATACAGAGGATCACACTACAATAGCAAGATGGGACTCTACTAACTTAACAAGCACTACTGCAAAAATTCCTTGTAACGACGTACGTGAGATGCGTTTTACCTCAGTTACAGTAGCGACATAAATAAGGTCGTCATAAGAAATATGGACTTGGCACCTCGGTGTTTAAAACACATAGGGGTGTTGTAATTGCGCATGGGTTTGAACCACACCAGCTGCATTTTTATTATTTACAATAATAGCGTCTCATGTATCCCGGGTTTATAATAAAACTGAAGGGTAAAGTATTTTGTATTTTTTTAAAATTTAAACTGGTTACATTGCTTACACAGAAAATTAATAAAATAATTTGTTTACAAAATACAATATTTACCCAGAATATTAAACTGGTTACATTGTTTACACAGAATATCAAAATAAAAATTAAATTGTCCATGAAGATCATATGTTGGATCTTCAAATCCTTGATATTCGTGAGAAGATCATTTGCTGGAAAAAATATTTTCTATGTTTTTCCTTGCATTTGTCTCTGTTATCAACAAAAAAAGGGTTAGATAATAAAAAGGTTAGATAAATAAATAGTTTTATTCTCAAATAAATATCTAAGTACATAAACCTTAAACCCATATATTTTTCTGCTCTTGCAATCTATCTAGAGAATTCTTCATGACAAAGACTCTTGCATATCTTAAAATGGAGGATATTTTCAAGCGCTTCATGATGTTTCAATATTAATTTTTGAGATTCAAAATGCTTTTATAATGGAAGTTAACCTAGGTTTCACGCGAATCACTAATGGTAGTGTCTTGAACATTGATAGTCATGAAATAGACGGTGAGGATTTGATTAAGGACAGTGACAAATATCATCAAATTTAATGCTAAAATGTCCACTTGGTTTTTAGGTACACCGAGGTGAAAGATATTTTTATTTTTTTTAAATTTAAATTGTTTACAAAGAATATTACAACAAATTCCCACTTCTGATTTAGGCTTAGTGAAATTAACAAAAGAATATCCTTTATTCAGCCCAGTTCTGCAAATTAATAGTAAACAACACCCTGAAGGGTATGAACACTGAATGTTCTAGAGAAGGAATTTGGTAGAGTACATGTAATCTATCGGCAAGTAGACAAATTCAAAGGAGAAAGTGTTTTCAACAACAGATCTCTGGTGGACTCCAAATTTTGTTGTATACCTTTATGTTGCATATCCAAAAAGTACTCTATAATTTATCTAACTTCGAATAAGTTATTTTATTTTTTGCACTTGCAATCCATCTAAGAGATCTGTTCTTAAGTTATTCTAGATCAAAAGTTTTCATGGAAATGGACAGTGATTATAGCTAGATTTAGGTTAAAATTTATTTTACAAAGGTATTTATAGGGTATTAAATCTTCTAATTATAGTAATCACTTCAATTTTTTTTTAAAAACCGAGGTGAAAAGCTTTTTTTTTTGTTTTTTGAATTTACATTATTTACACAAAATATTGAAATAAATGGTTTAAAACAAATATTTTCTCTTTTTAATGAATATCTTTGTTGATATCCATCATTCGATTAGTTAAGCTCCCTTCATTGTGTATCTGTTAAAAAGAGAAGGGAGCTTCCTTCATTGTCTCCTTGAATAAAAAATGATTCTTCTACACTTGCAATCTATCTAATAAGCAAAAATACAACAACAACATCAACACCATTATGTGAGATAGATTTCAAGGGTAACAAAAACGTTTTTCTCTATAGGAACATTGAAGTTTTTTTCTGTCTTGCAATCAATCCCAAAGAATGATGCTTGTGAGTTTGGGGCGGCTATAAATAAGTAAGGATTAAGGTAAAATCTTTTTGCTTTTATAGTGAAATCTGATTAGTTGATCCCTCGGTTATATCAAAAAACCGAAGGGTTAGTTATTTTAGTTTACAATTATAATCAAAATAAAACATAAACTGCAAAAGTTTAGAATCAAAGCGCGTCCATATTAGTTTTACCCACCGGTTGTATTAGAAACCGAGGTAAGTTGTTATTTTTATAATTAAAAAAATATAAAACATGTCGTGCCTAGGCTAAATACCTCATTGGTTTTCTAGATGACATGAAAGCTCCGTCATAAAATGTGTTATTTGTTGTAGTGAAGGCACAATTAGGTGCAGAAGATGTAGATTCCTAATATTGTGATGGAAGGGAACCAAGACAACAAAGATCATGTTCTAAGTGGATAGGATATGGAAAATACTTAATTGACATGTATATCTACTTTACAAAATAATTATAATGGCCAGGTTAAATTAGATCCTAAGAAAATCGATATTAAGGAAGAAAGTCTTCGTCTCCAACATGATTAATCTTAAATTCAAAGGGAGGATTTTGTCTGATAATTATGATGTTAGCAGAAATGTTCCTAATAAAGAGGATCAAAAGGGTAATTTTAGATAAAAGGGTTACTAGGGACACAAGGGGGGATAGTAACATACACCAATTTCAAAATTCAGATAAAGTCTGAGATGTTTATTTAAGTGCGGACGGACCTGTTTTACCACCCAATGAGTTAAATCTTAAGAAAGTTCTTTTGGGGGACATTTTTTAAATAAAATATTCATGGAAACCAAGCGAGAACACATATTTTAAGACATACTAGTTGAACATAAATAAAAATAATAAACAAAAATCTATTAAAACCAATTTCTACAGCGCGAACATGACTTCCCTGTTGCGATTTCTGCACTGCACAATCCCAATTTCTACATAATTTCATCATATTACAGGTATCAAATCTTCATAATTCCTCTTGGTTTCATGAAATAACAACATCTGGTGATATGTTCAAAGAGAGTAGTCTTCAACCATTTGTGTCAAGTTTGACACACTAACCCTAAGATCTAGGACTTAACATATTTCCAAACATTATGAGAACGATGTCTCCATGAAATCGAGAGGTTGAGTTTTCAATTGCAACTGTTAAAGTAAGGCAAAAGGATCAAATTAAGTAACAATTTTGTTTATCTTATCTAAACGCCGAGGAGACATGGAAGCAATTTAAAGAGTTGGAGACCATGCAGAGGGTTACATGTCAAATGCTGAAATTCTAGCCATTACAGACAATTATTTCTATACTAGTATATATACCATTTCTAGCATTAGGGGTTAGGTGGCAACATTATTGTAAAATATCAATAGACTCAAAGTACCCAAGGCATATCGAGAAACGAGTTTGTGAGAAATATGTATGATTTTGCACACCAACTTTTATAAATTTAATTGAAGCATTTTACTTGCTTTGTTCTAGCCTTTTTTATTCATTTCTAATTTATTTCACATCGTACGACATCATTGATGCCAATATCATTAATGCAATTTTATGGGTAGGTTCCTCCACCACCGTCAATGAGTCTCCCAATTAACCCATTGTCATAAGAATAACTCAGGGGGACCTTCGTCTTCCTTATATTCCAAGTCTTTCATTCCCTATGGATAGTAGAGAATATCCATATGGTGTGCCACTGTTGTACCCCAAAATTTGCCCTCGCGCTTTTCCACAAGAAATCTCAGCTTCAGACATTTCCTGACTTTTCAAACGGGCTCAAGAATCGGACAAATGGACTTTTCTTGACAGTCAAGCAAAATTAGGGTTTTTACTGATTTTCAGAGCCTTGGATTGTTTCATACAGTTGGCTTAGGGTTTTGATGGATTTTGGCTCAATTTTGATCAAGCGAACGCTATTTGGCATTTAATCAGGAATTAAGGGTTTTATGGGCATATTCTCAGAAAGGTTGAAATTCCACAGTACTTTGCGGTTTATTCCGAGATTCGGGTTGAATTTGCATTGTTTAATCAGTAAGAGGAGGCAATTGGTTTGAGTTCACCAGTCAAAAGATATGTGCAGTATTGGATTCACAGTGTTTATGGCAAATCAGTGAAGAAGGAATGCGTTTGATCAGTCTATTTGGATTGACTGCTGCTTTGCTTTGGATTTTGAATAAGACAGGTTTAATTGATCAATATTGATTTTATTTAAGTTATTTATTATTCTAAAATTGAATGATTGAAATTTATTTTTCAATTGTTTTAATTCAAAGAATTTTAAATAAATAAATAAACAATAAAGAAAATTAGAACTAATTGGATAATTTAGATTTTATTGATATTTGAATTATTTGTACAAATTGTTGTTTATAATTTAAGTTACAAACAATAATATACATTGATTTAAATATTAAATAAAATAAAAAAGCTATCCTATTTCTAATATTCTTCATTCTTCACTCCGCTCCGGTGCTCCATTTTTTTTTATCTGCAAAAAGAAGAAGAAAAGTCAGAAAGCAGTTAATTAAAGACAGTTAAAGTTGCTCATCATTAGGGGCCACTGACTGGGATCAGTTGACCCTCTCTGCAAATCGCGGGATTTCTCCCGGTTCACAAAGAGGGAAGAATTCCATTTTTTATTCATGAATGTCAAATGCATAATTTCTAAAAGTTCAAACTGCAAACTTCCAATTCAAACTAAACTGAAAAGTCCAATTCCCACTTAAATGCCAAAGATATCAAAGAAAATCAAGGAAGTACAATTGCTGTCAAAATCTATCCCAAGCTGTCAAAGAAGGATTTTGGAAAGATATCAATGCAAAGTCAGCACACAAACTGTCAAAGCAAGATAAAGATGCAGAAAATGTGTTATGCAAGCTAAACATATTAATCATCATTTCCCATAGGCCCCTTCAGAACAAAGTACAACAATAATCATATAAAAATCTTAACTGTACTTTTGGAGAGAAAAAGAGAGAAAAAAGCAGCATAGGCTTTAGGTTTAGACAGGGCAGAAGACAACAAAGAGATATAACACAAAGAGAAGAGAACACAGTTCAGGGGACAGTTCAAGGATAGAAGAGAAAAATATACAAAAACCTGCTGATGCCTCAAAAACCTGTCCACTGAAAAAAGATACAAAACTAAAACCTCAAGCTTCAAACTGATAACCTGCTAGGCCATCAAAACACCTTTCAAAAACTCAAAACTGAACATACAAACACATAACCTGAAAATGCCTTAACCTGCCTACTGTCAAGAAAAGAGACAGAACTTCAAACCCATCCAAGCTGATAAACCAAGTTCAAAAGCATAACAACCAAATAACCACATGAACCTACAACAATCAACCAAGAAACAAAACCTGCTGAAGGGCATACAACCCAAAACCACAGCATAGCTTGCAAAACAACCATTAACCTGTCAACAAACCCATAAACAAAACAAACAAACACATACACTGAATTACCAAGCTGATAAAACCAACACCCTGCCTTAACCTCAAAAGCCTAACCATCAAAACATGGCCTAGCTTTCAAACCTGATAAACAAAATCCAAATCCCTCAACTATACTGTCAAACTAAACCAGCATAGGCCAAATCTCATAAAACATGAACCTCAAACCTGCTGAGGCTTAACTTCAAGAACCCGTAAAACCTCACCATGCCTGTCAATAAACCATCAAACACACAGTTCAACAGAAAATATACCAAACCTCAACCATCCCTAAAACCATCCAACCTCTAAGCCTCAGAATTTCTTCATCATAGGCAATAAATATTCAGGACATCCAACTCAACAAAAGCGTCAAGGGCATCAATCTCAGAAAGCATTCAAAGGTCTAAAGGCAAGCAAACATACAGGAGAGGCAAGTTCAAGGCAACCTAGGCCCTCAGTAAATATACATCACTGGGCAACAAATATCAAAAGCATCACATTTCAAACTCAGGCAACAATTCAAAGCATCAGTGACATAGAAGAAGAAGAAAGAAGGGAAAAGGTTTTCAGTGTAAAGCATCATAAAACCTAAGCAAGAGGGTTAATACAGAAATACCGGGGACATCAAGTTCATCAGCATCACGTTTCTTCCCTCTTCGCCATCAAAGCCTCCCAGGCACCTTCATCTCCTTCCTTCCCTTCTCCAGTAGAGGTAAGACGTCTCTTTTCTCTCCTCATGTACCTCCAGTAAAAAAATCAATAACGTACCACATGAGACATCAAACACACAGTTAATCAATAATACGCAGAAAATCACAAAATATGTAAGAACTAAGACAAACCCTAACGAATCAAAGCGATTACCAAGTTCTTCCACCTCAACAATATCGCTGGAGGGAAGGGGAAACAGAGGTTGCCGGTGGCTGAGGCAAGAAGTTCATGACGGACACTCGAAATCAGACGAAGAAGACAAAACCCAGCAAACGGCGCGCTCGAACCCTAAAGTCCTTTGTCTCAACTGAACACACCAATTCCCTAACCCTAAATTCGTTCTGGCCCCCAAACGGGCCTTGCCCATTCCGTTTTTGCCCTAAGCCCATTGGATTCAAAAAAGAGCCTTAATCTCATCATTATTATCACTAACCTTTTTTTTTATAACCAAATTCATTTTAAATACTAACCTCTTTTCTTTATAACATATAAACATTTTATTATTACAAAATCACATAAATAATAAACACCTTTTTATATCACATACTTAAAATTAAAAATGACCTAATGTTCTTTTAATTAAAGATATATTTTGTACATAGTTGTATAACCTAATTTCTAAATACTTGATTAAAATACATTTGTACATATTATACATTTTTTATCATATATAGTTCAAATATCTTTTTAAGTATATATTTGCATAACAATAATATTATACATTTTATCATATAATTAAAATTGAACACTTTTTTAATTAACATACATATTTGTACATAATAATAGAAATACATTTTTCTCTAGTACTAAAATTCACAAACATTTAATCAAAATACTTTTTGCAAATAAAGATACATTTCTTAATTAAAACTTGAACATTTTCTTTTTGTACATAATTAAACATATAAATCAAAGATTCATTTAAAACATTCCTCTAGGTCAAAAACCCTAATACGCTTCAACTTCACATATCACACTTGTAAATAATCACAATACATATACATCTCACACTTACACTTACACAATGCATTCACATTGCCCTATACACATTTTTATCTTATATCTGTATATTCGATATTTACATTTGATCGCACATTCGATTTGGTTGTAACTTATTGGATACTATAAGTCTCATCCCCTTTTGTACATTTATACCCCCACTCCCGGATACTACTTTGTAATAGCGTAGATTTTACATTTCCGCAATTTACAGTTTTCTAATTATACCATGGTTAGACCTAGGGTTTGTATGTACATAAAATCAAACGCTAGATAACCTAATACAAGACAAATACATGTAATCAATACACAATCACACTTACACCCCCTAGGGTAATCCCACATGTTGCCTTCCAAAATGGGCCATGCTTGCACGTCGAGTATCTTTGGCAAAACAAAATCAAATGATCATAAGTCTCAAAGTGTTGCCTAAACGGAATGATCATAGTCCCTTCAAAGCAAATTGCCAAAGACACTTGGCATCATTGCATTCATGGTCCATACGATGACCCGCGCCCGTCCCAAATAAACTTCCTGAATGCAAGATTGTCTACCAATTTCAATGGTAGAACAAAATTGTTAAAAGGGGTTAAAACATGACAAAAACCTTTGAGTACAATAGGGTAGACAAAACTCTTAGTTACTTGAGATCAAACTTGCAAAAACACTTGCCTTCTTTTCAAAAACCACAATCCACAACACTTTCAAACAAACTCTCAAAAACATTTGAAAACATCTTTTCGAAAAGATCCACACTTTTGTAAAACACTCAATCACGAGTCAAATACATTAGTTGCCTAAGACAAGGCATCTTTTTCTAAAACATTTTCAAAAGCACCCACACACACACACCATTTTTAAAGCAATCGAAAAACAAAGCAAGTGATCTAAAAAACCAAGTAACTAAGAGCCCATGGATAACCATGGATAGAAAGGGTGCTAATACCTTCCCTTTCTATAATCTACTCCCCGAACCCAAGAAAACATCTCAAAAGGTTTTTGCTGTGCTTTTTAACCTTTCCTTAGGATAAAATAAAAAGTCGGTGGCGACTCTTGCTCAACCGCACAAGTGCGAATACGAACGCAAAACCCAAGTCAGTTCTCCCACCGTATCACAGAACTGGCGACTCTGTTGGGGACTATTCTAAAAGTGGGGTTACCTTAGGGTTTAGATCACCTTTACTTTCAATTGATTGCTTTGTTTGCTTTACATTTGTGGGCTTTGTATCAGAGTTTTATAGATCCTAACCCGGATCTGGGGAAACCCTTTTAGGTAGCATAATCTGTGAGGGACCTGTCCGGCGTATACCGACATGGGTGAAGCAGTGGCTACGTTGGTGTGGCGCCTTGGTCTGTACCGATATCCCTCGTGTAAGACGGGGAGAATATGGGTCTTCCAAGGAGTCATTAAGCACCAACCGACTTTAGAACCCTAATTGACCAACTTGGCCATTAGAACAGTAGCAGTATGCTACACTCATTGAGGCTAAACTCTCGAGATGGTTCCGGCCGCGAGAAAAGGTTGCGATACTGGAGTTATGACCGATTGAGGGTAGCCAATGATATGAGATTCTCTAGAACCCGGTTACTTTTGATAAGACAGGTTTTAACCAACAAACTGAAAGAGGGTAGTACCTGAACCTCATGCAAGCCTAAACCTAAGGACTTGTTTGCTTTGTGTGAATATTGTTTGCCTGTATATACACTCACTTGCTTGTGCATACATGTACATAACATCATGACATCATACCATAGCATTTTCAATAACCATTTCAAGGATCTCGAGGGTTCTTTTGATGCAGGGTTACGTTGAACCAGACATCTATCAAGGGGTAAGGGGTTTCTCCTCTAAACAAAGCTCTCCAATCAAAGATCAAGTGCAACAACTTGAATCAGTGGCTATGACCCACTCGACATGGTGAGCTTGATTCTCGTGGAAGGACATCCACCGATACAAAGCTCTCCAAACAAAGATCAAGTGCAACAACTTGAATCAGTGGCTATGACCCACTCGACATGGTGAGCTTGATTCTCGTGGAAGGACGTCCACCGGTACAGAGATCTCCAATCCAAGAGCAAAGTTCAACCTCTAACATTTTTCTTGTGTTTACCCCAAGAGATCCTTGAAAGCATGCATCCACATATCATGCATTTCATTTTGACAATCTTTCCTTTTTCAGGTTTCCTTACTCTCCTGCTGTTTATTTCAGCAAGAGATGGATCTAGAAAGGTCTGTCAAAGACATCCAAGACCAGACTGCTTAGCTGCAGGAGATGTTCCTGAACTTGTCTCTGGGGCAAGAAGAGATGAAAGCTCTCCTCACCAAAGGCCTGGGGAATTCCAACAATGCCAGGAGTGATCAGATTGCGGAGCTGCAGTTTGATCTGACAACACTGAGGACTCAAATGATGGGACAGTTGGTGGGCCAGATGGCTCTCATCCAAGACCTATCTCAAAGACAAGAGGAACTCAGAGTTCTTGTCCGCCAACTGCTTCCAAACAACCAACTGGGGCAAACATCTGAGGTAGAAGAGCAAGTCACCGCTCCGCCTCCACCCACTCAAGAAGACAAGGGAAAAGCTCCTTTGCTAGCTTCAGGGTCACAATCTCATCAACAACTTCGCCAGCGTCAACGGGGCAATCGGCGTAAACAAGAAAGGTCGGGAAGACAGTTTACGGAGACTGAAATACCGTCATTTTTCATACTGAAGCGCCTGTTGGAGGTCGATTTGCTCACCTTAAAGGACCCTCCTCAGAAGCTCAATATCTCCTCTCCTCACTTTAATCCCGACGCATTCTGTGTTTACCACTCCTACAGCCCGGGACACGGTACCAACGACTGTTGGGCCTTGAAGAACAAGATTCAAGATCTGATCGACATCGGGGTGCTGGAATTCATGCCAGACGGCGAGATGAAAATCTTCCGTTAAAGGGTTCTCCGCTTGAAGTGACGAAGCTCGAAGCTGAAAGACTTTTGCTTCTTTTTGAATTTTCAAAGTTGTAATTTCTTTTGCTGTCAAACAATTATCTGTTGATGTTAAACTCTGTTTTCATTAATGCATTGCATATGTTTGTCTTGAATTCATCCATTCGTTTCACTACTCTTATGCTTTTCTTTATGATATTTGACTCTTGATAAAAAGCTGTAAGCCTTTAGAAGGAGGATGACGAAACAATACCGTGATCTTATACAGTATGCTTTTGAACAGACCTTGCTGATGATGTACAGGCATTTCTTTCAATTCCCAAACACTGGAGTTATAAGGAAGTTAATCCCTAGTCAACCCCTTCGAGCCAAAGAAGTAGGAGTGTTCTGTTCTAAACGATCAAAACCTTTGATATAAACCCGGGGCAGGGTAGTGTCTCAGTTAATTCAAAAGAAAACGCGCATTGAAGTCGCAAACTCTCCGTTCTTAATACAACGAACGACGTCGAAAAAGAAAGCATTCCTTTGGAATCAAAAGACAAGGGTGGTTCCCTATCATATAGACAGTCAATCTCTCAAAAGAGAAAGAACCCACTGAGCCAAAACCTATAAAGGAGGCTTAAGAAAGCTGGGGCATCCCGCTGACAGTAATCCCGAAAACGGTAACAGTCAGGCAAAAGTTAGGGATAACAAATCAAAATCAAAATAGTGAGGTCATTACAAAACCCTCAACAACATGAAAAGTGTTGAAAAAGAAAAAGGAGATGATGACTGTCTCCCAAAATTCAAACTGGTGAACCATCGCCCAAAAGTCGTTCCAAACTCAAAACAAGAGTGTGACACACAATTAACTGAGCTTAGGTTGAAGAACATCACGAAGAGCGGGTGGGTACAAATATACTTTGAGCATTTATCCTTTGTTTCTTAAACCGTGAACCAGGCCACGTTACAACCCTCCAAAAGTCCTAATTGAAGCATGGGTTAGTTCGAAAGCATACTGTTACAAAAGGTATCCTGACTCCTGTAGGGCTTTGCTCTAAATCTTGTGTTAACTTGTCTTATGAAAAGTTTTCTGCTAAAAACGCATTTTTCAAAACTTCGAGACAAACATAAACTTTGCATTATTCGAATATCAC
This sequence comes from Vicia faba, assembly GCA_948472305.1. Lineage (NCBI taxonomy): Eukaryota > Viridiplantae > Streptophyta > Magnoliopsida > Fabales > Fabaceae > Vicia > Vicia faba. The sequence continues at coordinate 67,486,481 of OX451738.1, read as the reverse complement.
TGTCTGCATTTGACCCTTTTATTTGACAGCAAAGAAATTCATACAGCGAATGTTCGGAGGAACGAAAACTCTCTCAGTAAGTCAAAATCACTTCAAGAGGATAACACTTCCATCAAATCTCCTTATCAACAAGGGGCATGACATGTCAAAATCCAATTAACCTGGAGCAGTCCAGTCAAGATTTCAAGAAATCTCTCAATATGCAGAGTAATCCGATTCAAGATTCCTTCATCACCACTTGGGGCATTCGAATGTCAAAAGTGTCCAACAAATCAACTACAACATCTCCAGATTCGATTCCTGTATCTAGCCAGGGCATATCTGTTGACCACATTTCCAGACTCGACTCCTGTATCTAGCCAGGGCACGTCTGAAGAGTTCGAGGATTCGATTCCTGTATCCAGCCAGGGCATATCCGTTGACGACTATTTCCAGATTCGATTCCTGTATCCAGCCAGGGCATATCTGTTGACCACATTTCCAGACTCGACTCCTGTATCTAGCCAGGGCACGTCTGAAGAGTTCGAGGATTCGATTCCTGTATCCAGCCAGGGCATATCTGTTGACGACTATTTCCAGATTCGATTCCTGTATCCAGCCAGGGCATATATGTTGACCACCTTTCCAGACTCGATTCCTGTATCTAGCCAGGGCACGTCTGAAGAGTTTGAAGATTCGATTCCTGTATCCAGCCAGGGCATATCTATCAACTATCACCTTTCCAGATTCGATTCCTGTATCCAGCCAGGGCATGTCTGAAGAATTCCAGATCAACACCTGCAACAACCCAGGAAACATCTGTGAACGACCGATTGTAGACCAACACCTGTAATAAGCCAGGATTTATCTACATCACCACTTGGGGCATTCGAATGTCAAAAGTGTTCAAAACCCGATGCAGTTTTACACAAGCTCATCTTCAGGGAGCCCTACACCGGTCCCTCTTCAAGACTTCTGAAACAAGTTTACGGATTCTTCCCAACAACGGATGTTAATCTACCGACTTGTTCAGACTCTTCTCAAACCTTTGAAATTAGTTTACGGACGCTTCCCAACAACGGATGCGGCTCTATTGCTGATTCAACTTCAAGATTTCTGAAAATAGTTCACGGGTTCTCCAAGTAAACGGATGTTAACCTATCACTTGTTCAGATTCTTCTCAAGACTTCTGAAAACAGTTCATAGATTCTTCCCAAGTAACGGATGTTAATCTATCAGCTTGTTCAGATGCAACCTCTGAAATTAGTTTACGGACGCTTCCCAACAACGGATGCGGCTCTAGTGCTGATTCAACTTCAAGATTTCTGAAAACAGTTCCCGGGTCCTCCAAGTAAACGGAGGTTAACTTATCGCTTGTTCAGATTCTTCTCAAGCTAACCACCACGGAAGATCGCCCTCGGCAAAATTCTCCCTATACCCAGCGGAGTTCATCAAAATACCCCAACAGTAACTTATCTTTGCAAATCCCCAAGCCAGAGAATCCTCCGGAGTTCAATCCCCCTCAGAATTTAAGCTTCAGTATCCCCAGCGGAGCCAGACCATTGAACCTTCTCCCCACAGAGTTTTGGGAGGGCAAATCTTGAATTCCCCAGTGAAGTCTCCAGAGTTACTTCCCATCAAGCTGACGATTCTCAAACCTGGTCTTCCCAGCATGAGCCTACTAGTTTGGAACTCCCCAGTAGAGGTCATCAGGAATTCTCTTCCCCAACGACAGCCAAGGATTTATTTTCCCCGGTAGCAGTCAAGTTGCTTTTATCTTCAGCCATCTCGGATTCATGTATCCTTGGCAAGATTAGCTCATCAGCTTACATACGCATACATTACATTCATATCATAAATATTGATGCCACGTACATTGCATCATGCATCATAACATTGCATACAATTAACCCTTTGCCTTTTCAGGTAAGATCAGTCGACAGACACAGATCATCTCCCGAGATTCATCCAGAAATAGTTCAGATGTGACCCAGACACAGTGACTTTTTGATACTTATTCCAGATTCATTCAGACGCATCATCAAGAAACCCTACACCGGTTCCTCTTCAACTTCAAGACTTCTGAAATAGTTTACAGATTCTTCCCAACAACGGATGTCAATCTACCAACTGATTCAGACTCTTCTCAACTTTTGAAGACAGTTTACAGATTCTTCCCAACAACGGATGTTAATCTACCAACTGATTCAGACTCTTCTCAACTTTTGAAGACAGTTTACAGATTCATCCCTACAACGGATGTCAATCTACCAACTGATTCAAACCCTTCTCAACTTCTGAAACAGTTTACGGATTCTTCCCTACAACGGATGTCAATCTACCGACTTATTCAGACTCTTCTCAATTTTTGAAAATAGTTTACGGACATGTCCCAACAACGGATACTGCTCTATTGCTTATTCAATCTCGGATAGTTCACAGATTCTCCCGACATGGACGTCAATCTGTTGCTTGTTCAGACCCCTAATTCAGAGATGTTCCAAAACAGGGATGCCCTTCTGATACCTGTCCACTCACCATTGACATACAGTTCAACATGTCCAGATGGCATCTATAAGCCCATCCTCCTACCAGCAGTCGCCGAATGGCATCTGTAAGCCCATTCCTAGATGGCATCTTTAAGCCCATCACCAAATGGCATCTTTAAGCCCATTCACATCTACCATCACATCGACGAGCGCAAATTTTCTGGGCACATTAGTGTCCAATCTCCTTTTACCTTCAAGTCGCGAAAGGCAAACTTGCCAATCTAACTCTTCAGGTCCAAGAAGATTGAACAGGGGCAACTGTTGTACCCCAAAATTTGCCCTCGCGCTTTTCCACAAGAAATCTCAGCTTCAGACATTTCCTGACTTTTCAAACGGGCTCAAGAATCGGACAAATGGACTTTTCTTGACAGTCAAGCAAAATTAGGGTTTTTACTGATTTTCAGAGCCTTGGATTGTTTCATACAGTTGGCTTAGGGTTTTGATGGATTTTGGCTCAATTTTGATCAAGCGAACGCTATTTGGCATTTAATCAGGAATTAAGGGTTTTATGGGCATATTCTCAGAAAGGTTGAAATTCCACAGTACTTTGCGGTTTATTCCGAGATTCGGGTTGAATTTGCATTGTTTAATCAGTAAGAGGAGGCAATTGGTTTGAGTTCACCAGTCAAAAGATATGTGCAGTATTGGATTCACAGTGTTTATGGCAAATCAGTGAAGAAGGAATGCGTTTGATCAGTCTATTTGGATTGACTGCTGCTTTGCTTTGGATTTTGAATAAGACAGGTTTAATTGATCAATATTGATTTTATTTAAGTTATTTATTATTCTAAAATTGAATGATTGAAATTTATTTTTCAATTGTTTTAATTCAAAGAATTTTAAATAAATAAATAAACAATAAAGAAAATTAGAACTAATTGGATAATTTAGATTTTATTGATATTTGAATTATTTGTACAAATTGTTGTTTATAATTTAAGTTACAAACAATAATATACATTGATTTAAATATTAAATAAAATAAAAAAGCTATCCTATTTCTAATATTCTTCATTCTTCACTCCGCTCCGGTGCTCCATTTTTTTTTATCTGCAAAAAGAAGAAGAAAAGTCAGAAAGCAGTTAATTAAAGACAGTTAAAGTTGCTCATCATTAGGGGCCACTGACTGGGATCAGTTGACCCTCTCTGCAAATCGCGGGATTTCTCCCGGTTCACAAAGAGGGAAGAATTCCATTTTTTATTCATGAATGTCAAATGCATAATTTCTAAAAGTTCAAACTGCAAACTTCCAATTCAAACTAAACTGAAAAGTCCAATTCCCACTTAAATGCCAAAGATATCAAAGAAAATCAAGGAAGTACAATTGCTGTCAAAATCTATCCCAAGCTGTCAAAGAAGGATTTTGGAAAGATATCAATGCAAAGTCAGCACACAAACTGTCAAAGCAAGATAAAGATGCAGAAAATGTGTTATGCAAGCTAAACATATTAATCATCATTTCCCATAGGCCCCTTCAGAACAAAGTACAACAATAATCATATAAAAATCTTAACTGTACTTTTGGAGAGAAAAAGAGAGAAAAAAGCAGCATAGGCTTTAGGTTTAGACAGGGCAGAAGACAACAAAGAGATATAACACAAAGAGAAGAGAACACAGTTCAGGGGACAGTTCAAGGATAGAAGAGAAAAATATACAAAAACCTGCTGATGCCTCAAAAACCTGTCCACTGAAAAAAGATACAAAACTAAAACCTCAAGCTTCAAACTGATAACCTGCTAGGCCATCAAAACACCTTTCAAAAACTCAAAACTGAACATACAAACACATAACCTGAAAATGCCTTAACCTGCCTACTGTCAAGAAAAGAGACAGAACTTCAAACCCATCCAAGCTGATAAACCAAGTTCAAAAGCATAACAACCAAATAACCACATGAACCTACAACAATCAACCAAGAAACAAAACCTGCTGAAGGGCATACAACCCAAAACCACAGCATAGCTTGCAAAACAACCATTAACCTGTCAACAAACCCATAAACAAAACAAACAAACACATACACTGAATTACCAAGCTGATAAAACCAACACCCTGCCTTAACCTCAAAAGCCTAACCATCAAAACATGGCCTAGCTTTCAAACCTGATAAACAAAATCCAAATCCCTCAACTATACTGTCAAACTAAACCAGCATAGGCCAAATCTCATAAAACATGAACCTCAAACCTGCTGAGGCTTAACTTCAAGAACCCGTAAAACCTCACCATGCCTGTCAATAAACCATCAAACACACAGTTCAACAGAAAATATACCAAACCTCAACCATCCCTAAAACCATCCAACCTCTAAGCCTCAGAATTTCTTCATCATAGGCAATAAATATTCAGGACATCCAACTCAACAAAAGCGTCAAGGGCATCAATCTCAGAAAGCATTCAAAGGTCTAAAGGCAAGCAAACATACAGGAGAGGCAAGTTCAAGGCAACCTAGGCCCTCAGTAAATATACATCACTGGGCAACAAATATCAAAAGCATCACATTTCAAACTCAGGCAACAATTCAAAGCATCAGTGACATAGAAGAAGAAGAAAGAAGGGAAAAGGTTTTCAGTGTAAAGCATCATAAAACCTAAGCAAGAGGGTTAATACAGAAATACCGGGGACATCAAGTTCATCAGCATCACGTTTCTTCCCTCTTCGCCATCAAAGCCTCCCAGGCACCTTCATCTCCTTCCTTCCCTTCTCCAGTAGAGGTAAGACGTCTCTTTTCTCTCCTCATGTACCTCCAGTAAAAAAATCAATAACGTACCACATGAGACATCAAACACACAGTTAATCAATAATACGCAGAAAATCACAAAATATGTAAGAACTAAGACAAACCCTAACGAATCAAAGCGATTACCAAGTTCTTCCACCTCAACAATATCGCTGGAGGGAAGGGGAAACAGAGGTTGCCGGTGGCTGAGGCAAGAAGTTCATGACGGACACTCGAAATCAGACGAAGAAGACAAAACCCAGCAAACGGCGCGCTCGAACCCTAAAGTCCTTTGTCTCAACTGAACACACCAATTCCCTAACCCTAAATTCGTTCTGGCCCCCAAACGGGCCTTGCCCATTCCGTTTTTGCCCTAAGCCCATTGGATTCAAAAAAGAGCCTTAATCTCATCATTATTATCACTAACCTTTTTTTTTATAACCAAATTCATTTTAAATACTAACCTCTTTTCTTTATAACATATAAACATTTTATTATTACAAAATCACATAAATAATAAACACCTTTTTATATCACATACTTAAAATTAAAAATGACCTAATGTTCTTTTAATTAAAGATATATTTTGTACATAGTTGTATAACCTAATTTCTAAATACTTGATTAAAATACATTTGTACATATTATACATTTTTTATCATATATAGTTCAAATATCTTTTTAAGTATATATTTGCATAACAATAATATTATACATTTTATCATATAATTAAAATTGAACACTTTTTTAATTAACATACATATTTGTACATAATAATAGAAATACATTTTTCTCTAGTACTAAAATTCACAAACATTTAATCAAAATACTTTTTGCAAATAAAGATACATTTCTTAATTAAAACTTGAACATTTTCTTTTTGTACATAATTAAACATATAAATCAAAGATTCATTTAAAACATTCCTCTAGGTCAAAAACCCTAATACGCTTCAACTTCACATATCGCACTTGTAAATAATCACAATACATATACATCTCACACTTACACTTACACAATGCATTCACATTGCCCTATACACATTTTTATCTTATATCTGTATATTCGATATTTACATTTGATCGCACATTCGATTTGGTTGTAACTTATTGGATACTATAAGTCTCATCCCCTTTTGTACATTTATACCCCCACTCCCGGATACTACTTTGTAATAGCGTAGATTTTACATTTCCGCAATTTACAGTTTTCTAATTATACCATGGTTAGACCTAGGGTTTGTATGTACATAAAATCAAACGCTAGATAACCTAATACAAGACAAATACATGTAATCAATACACAATCACACTTACACCCCCTAGGGTAATCCCACATGTTGCCTTCCAAAATGGGCCATGCTTGCACGTCGAGTATCTTTGGCAAAACAAAATCAAATGATCATAAGTCTCAAAGTGTTGCCTAAACGGAATGATCATAGTCCCTTCAAAGCAAATTGCCAAAGACACTTGGCATCATTGCATTCATGGTCCATACGATGACCCGCGCCCGTCCCAAATAAACTTCCTGAATGCAAGATTGTCTACCAATTTCAATGGTAGAACAAAATTGTTAAAAGGGGTTAAAACATGACAAAAACCTTTGAGTACAATAGGGTAGACAAAACGCTTAGTTACTTGAGATCAAACTTGCAAAAACACTTGCCTTCTTTTCAAAAACCACAATCCACAACACTTTCAAACAAACTCTCAAAAACATTTGAAAACATCTTTTCGAAAAGATCCACACTTTTGTAAAACACTCAATCACGAGTCAAATACATTAGTTGCCTAAGACAAGGCATCTTTTTCTAAAACATTTTCAAAAGCACCCACACACACACACCATTTTTAAAGCAATCGAAAAACAAAGCAAGTGATCTAAAAAACCAAGTAACTAAGAGCCCATGGATAACCATGGATAGAAAGGGTGCTAATACCTTCCCTTTCTATAATCTACTCCCCGAACCCAAGAAAACATCTCAAAAGGTTTTTGCTGTGCTTTTTAACCTTTCCTTAGGATAAAATAAAAAGTCAGTGGCGACTCTTGCTCAACCGCACAAGTGCGAATACGAACGCAAAACCCAAGTCAGTTCTCCCACCGTATCACAGCCACCAATGATGATGACGGGCCTACAGATCATTGCATCTACTTATAAGTCAAAATAACCTCGGAGTAGTGCTAGTGAAAAGACACTAGGACACTTACCAAATACTTAGGAATGTCCAACAAAATAATTTCGAGGGGAAATACAATATATCTAATGTGCTCGAATAGATCTTGGCCCAAAATGGCCTTAACATTAGCATTCATAGGCCCAATTACGTATCCCAATAGTCAAAATTGAAGATTGAGAAAAACACAAGAAAAAGGGTTTTAATTGGGGTTTCAAAAACTTTTTACTTATAAATACTATTCACACAAACAATCAAGATAGGCAAGCTAAGAAAGAAAAGTGACAAAATTGGTTTATACAAGTTCACCTTAAACAAGGCTACTCTTGTTCACCTCCAAGATGATTTCACCTTCAAAAAGGACTTAGTTCACTAATATTGAAACATTACAAACAAACGTCTAAGTGTTAGAAAACACCTTAGTCCTCTCAAGTATACAGACTAACACTTAGTCACTTGAGGAAAAACAATTCTCAAAAAATACAATAGAAAGTCTTTACTATAACACCCTTCTAAACCCCAAAGAATATTCGTAAAATAATTCGATAATTAAATCAGAGTAATGCACCAAAAAGGGTGTCGCATTTTCTTTAAACAAACTTCATAGTAAAACATATCCTGCTTCGTAACACGGGTTTTCAAAAATCAATTACATTAAGTACTTCATTATTAACAACCATAGTTTTTCAACTTACTCGTAGCAGAAATTCATAATTTTAAAACATCTTTATTAAGATGCTTCTAAATAACTTCATCAAATCAAAGTAACTCAAATACCACAAGGGTAGTTTAAATCTAAAATTAAACAAGATAACATGTTTATTCAAAACAAACGATCCCATCCTCGATGTTACATATCAGAGTAAGACCCTCTTATTATACAAGAAATAAAGAACACACTCTCCAGCTATCTCCTAAGTCTCGGCGGACTATTCTTGATTACCTTCAAGTTAACAATGTATAGAGGCAATATTTCCAAGCATCAAGGGTGAGTAAATCATAATCATTATAAAAGACATAAGGAGAAAATAAAAAGTCATGATACAACACCAAAGAAATACACCATCGAAAACATCATGTCATACTCACACCTTCAAGCATCATAATGCACATCAGAGAAGCGTAATATCATCAATTAGTTATTATCACAAACACACATTCAGAAAACATCAGTCAATCAAATCATCATGCAATGCCACATTGATGTAGTGCAACTTCTTTAGATTCATGCAAGTGGTATCAAAACTTCATTGATGACACCATCATCATTTTCTCCAAAGATCCCCACCAATAGGACCGATTCCCACGTGGAATCATAGCACATCATAAATTACACTCAATACACACTATGGGATTAAGGAAATCATTGTTCTATTCATCCTAAAAACTCACTGGAACAACAACCTGCAACCATCACTGGGCTACGCCCTAACTTATGCCATGAATGCATGATGCAAAACATCTTAATAACCAAATGACCACTGCTAGTCAAATAATCATCATTCACACAATCATCATAGATATCATCACATACTTTATACACATACACCATATTAAAACAATCACCAAATCATCTTATTCATCAAAGCATAGGTACTAGAAAACACATCATATTGTTAGTTCTCTTGTTTTAGGATTGACTTAATTTTTGTAAAACAAATAATAGAAACAATCATGTAATGTAGAATATGATGTATAAATCTTCAAAGAAGAACAGGTACAACCAGAAGTCATATTATAATGTCATAACATGTTGTGTTTAACTTCTTCAACAACTGGAACAATATGTCAAAGAAGATGTCTTCGACATCGCACCTGCTGAGCTGCATTAATGAGATTCAGTTTATTCTTAACAGAGGTAGAATATTCAGGAGAATATTATGCATCCTATATGGCGCATATTTAAAGGTCTATAAAATTCAATCAGAAATCAAGGAGAATAAAGACTTTCTAAATAAGGAGATTATTTAGGAAACTAAAGATTGAAGACCTTTCTTGGGGCAGAAGTTTCAGCAGTTTGTTACAGATGACTTGCTGTGATTGAAATCCTAAAACCAGTTGGGTAACGGGTTATAAATAGAAGGGTTTGTAACCTAGAAAACATACAGCTTAAGATGTATAAGTCTAGGGTTTTGTCAAAGTAAACCTCCCGGGTTGTGGGAAGGTTACCATGTTCACCTCGAAGCCTGTAGGTAAGAGGTGTATTGTTCTTGGAGGAAGCTTTGAAGCAAGTCCAATATGTGTTAGGAGCAAAGCTAACAAACAGTGGAGTTTGGCTTGTAAACTTAGCTAGGTTTTCCTGGAAATGTGTCTTCCAAACTGTCTATCTGTGTGATAAGAATCTTGGTGAAGGGCCTTCGATGCAGTGATTAAGGTATTGACTGCTAAACATCATTCAGATGATTGGAAGAGGGATGGGGATGTTCTATATCTAGGGAGGACCTAGGTATAAGGGTCATTGGGTAGTTATTAAGTGCATAGATCATCAACATGTGTGTTGGCTGTAGGGTCTGCAAATTGATACTGCTGATAGTGGACTTCATTCTTGGCTTGGTAGCCCCCAAAGTAGGTGTTGTTGTACATCGAACTGGGTAAATAATTATGGTGCATTCTTTATCTTTTCTGTATTATTTTATCTTTCCCGTGTGTTTGTGTTAGATCATATGTCTCGACATCCTTATAGGACATATGAGTCTGCTTTACCAGAATTTCAATAGGTATCACAACAGGCATCTTGTTCTGTTCTGGGTGAGATCCTGGGAAGGTATTTTCTGGTCATGTGCAAGGAAGAAAGTATTTGTTGAAAATAGGTATGATTGTGGACAATTCATACTATTGTACGGATGATCTCGTGGCAAGGATCATTGGTTATCTGTGATAGGTATTGTTCCTGTCTGTTGCCTTCAGGCCTGTAGCTTGGTGGGAAGCTGTTGCGCGTAGGGTTGATTTACTTTCAATCCTAAGTTTCCATGCTTATACTTAGATAGTGGTGTAAGCATTGTGTTTGAATATTGTTGAGGAGTTTTTTGTATTCCGCTGCGTGGTATCTGATATAACCTTGAAAGTATGGGAATGATACTGGGGCTGTTACCCTTAACAAAATATATGCTAACATTTTCAACAGTATTAAAAGTGTCAAAGATACTTGAGATCTTCCTCAAGTCTACTCATAAATACATTTATCAATAAGGTTGATGAGAATCAATGATCAATGATGCTCATATACATCTGCATATTGACCTTGAAGACTGTCAAGGATGGTGTGTTCCAAGAAGAAGGAATTGATGTTCTATGAGATGTTAGAACATTATTTTAGCAGGTATGCAACTACCAGTTGAAGAATAGATTCCTTGGGTGCTGAACAAAAATGTTATGAATACTTTTTGTTTGGAACCTACTCCTGATCTGGAAGAGGAGGCATCTGGTTTATGCAGGTTGAGTAGGACACAATCAACAATTTATTTACTCCATGTGTCAGTTTATTTCTGACCAAGGCTTATAGGAGTATAGAGGTTGAGCTCCATGTTCTTGAGAAGAATTCATAAAGGAATCTCCACCAGACCCTTTATGAGATGAGCTCATATCTGGAAGATCCTTCTGATTAAAGGAACCAGATTTATGGAATCCTGTTTGTGGCCATAAAATAGATTATGTTTGAAAAGGAGTAATGTGATTCAACCATAATGTTTGATGCTCTTGAGTATTGTTTTGATTTCCCTTGAGGAAGAGAATTTGTGATTCTCTTTGTGTACCTGCATATGTTGTTGAAGAAGATCCCCTTGTCAAGGGTTGATATGATGTCAGACAGAATGTCGTGACATCTTCGAAGATGTTAAAATTTGAAGGGCATTGTTTTTGAAGAATCAGTGGAAACAAACTTCTTTGAAAAGTCTGTATAGATACCTAATAGAGGAAATCTCCTTTGTAGGTACAGACAATGGCATCCATCATCTCAAAGTCAGACAAGAGGTCTGAAGATAAGCTTATTGAGACGTGGCTCGTGCAATCCCCTGAATATGTTGGTAGTCTGATCCTGAAGATTGATCAATTGTTGGTATGTTTCTTTGTGTTTCCCCCACAAGAGTTGAGTATGAGTTACTATGGATGTTTCCCCCAGAACCATAGTAACAATGGATGATGTCATATGTGATCGGTGGGAATAGAACTGACTGTTTTGGAATGCTGGGTTGCGAAATGTCGCGGTAAGCAAGAGTTTCCACCGTCTTTTATTTTCTCCAACAAGGAAAGGACAAAAGCACAGCAAAATTCCTTTTCGAGATGTTTCTCAATTCGGGAGGTAGATTATAGAAAGGGAAGGTGTTAGCACCCTTTCTATCCGTGGTTATCCACGGGCTCTTAGGTACTTGCTCACTATGTTTTCAAAAATGTTTTGCTTTTCTTGTGTTTGTGGGTTTTGAAAAAAGTTTGTTTGAAAACTTCGATTTAACTCTTGTATCTGTCCTCAAGAGTGTATGAAGTGTTTGTTTGAAAACATTGTTTGAAAGTGTAAGTGCGAAAAGTTGTTTTTGTTTTGAAAGAGCAAGTACCTGAGAACCTCTACCTACTCAAAAGAAATTAAGCTGTGTAAATGTCCTTTAAACAGTACTATCCCACTATTGAGAAGTAGGTAGCACCGTTGTTGGAGTTTTCGGGTCAATTCGATTATAGGGACATGTGGTCACTAAAGCAATAGTAGGACGCCTTAGCAGTAACCCTAATGTCCTAGATCCTTTTTATCCGAGGCAACCGTTTCGAGGCAACTGGATCTTTAGACAGGAGGGCGACCTTTAAAACACCCTATACTCAATGACCACGTCGAGGCAACCAAGTGAGGCGTACCTTAGGAGTGGCATGTGCGAGTGTGTCAGGTTTCATGTTAAGTTATCTTTATACAAGTTATGGTGAGCTACGATTGATTTTATTTTTCAGAGAAATCTTGTCATGCATCGCCTAATTAACATACATCTAACAATTAATAGTTGCGGAAAATAAATCTACGCTATTACAAGGCGTCGGGTATTTACATCGCCAAAAACAACCCTTGAAAAATAAATGCGAGAAAATTAAAGGAAAGCGATAAAAAGGTCCTAATCAACGCTATTACATCCTCGGAGCAAATACATAAATATGGATAAAAAATTAATAAAACAAACATACGCGCGAGAGAAAATTGAATCGGAGAAGTCCTTAGGGTTTTGACCCTTTTTTGAGAAAGAAAGAAGTTTTTGTCCTTTTTGTATTTAATTAAATTAAACCTAAAACTAATTAATTAATAAAAAGAAATATTTTTGGTTTTTAATGTCTCAAGGAAATAAATAAAAAAAGAAGTCACAAGTTAGTAAAAACCCTAATTCTATGTTGGTTTTATTTATTGTAAAAAATATTAAAGTTAACCTAATTAACTAATTAATTTATGTTAGTATTTATTTACAAAAATAAAGTGAAATTAATTTTAATTAAGAAAAAATATTATTTTTTAGTTTTTCTGATTTTATTATGAAAATAATTAATTTGGTTAATTAAGTGATAATAATAATAATTAATGGTAAAATAATTAAATGAATAAATATAAAAGAATAAAAAAAGAAGAATAAACCAGGGGTGCTGGCCCAATTAGGAGGTGTATTTGAAAAATTGTGGCCCAACAAACTGCAAGCCTCTTTGACCTTTTTGGATTGCCCACACGTGCATTGACCAGGGACTATGGTAGTCATTCCATCCTGGCCTTCAGATTTGCTTTGCAAGCCACTTGGCGCGTTGATGATTGAGGTATATGGTGGATACCCTTTGGAAACCTGTATGTGATTATGCAAAGAAAAATGAAATAAACGTTTTTGGGGGACCTGGGATTCAAACCCAGGTCCCAGCGCTCACATGCCCATGCCTTAACCACTCCAACCACCTGCTTTAGTTGTTATTAGGATAGAGAGAGAATATTATATATGAAAAATAAACCATATGCTGAAAACAAAACAAAACGCGCGTGTTTTCAAATTAACCAATGGTGTACCAACACATCATCATCTTCTTCCTTCGTTCTGCATAAAAACATATTAGATAGCGGAGGTTTTTAACCCCCACAAAATAGTTGCACGAATAATAGCGATTAGAGATACAGGACATAGAAATATTCCGCGAGGGGTCCTTCTTGTTCGTCTTGTTTCAACGATTACAACCATGGGTCTTATGAGTCCTAATTTTGCTTGGATTGCAAAGCCCCAATTCAAAGCTTATGAACCCTAAAAATTCAACTATGGCATCTTGTGATTTATGGCGTTTCAGTTCAATTAAACCATTCCACCAGCTTGATATGACCTCTAGCAATGCAAAACAATCAAGAAATCATGTTAAATATGCATGAATTAAGCAATACGATTCTGGAAAAAAAATGCAAACCGTGGTTTATTAGGTATCCATTCCTTGAGTTTTAGCACATGAATTCAATTGCAAATTGTCCCTGGGACCTCCTGCAATGTATTAGAATCAATAAAACCTTTTGAATCGCCCTGAAATGCCAAAGTCAGTTTGCAATTTTCTTGAAATTTCTCAATATGCTATGGCTTTTTTCTGCAGCTTTCTCCCGTTTTTTGATCAGGGTTTGCTTGCATATATATAGGGGAATGGAATTAGGTCAAAAACTTGGCAAGAATCCATGTGCAATGGTGATTGAATCCTTGATTGGAAATCAAATCTTTTTGATTTTTCATGATTGGAAAATGTTGCCAATTTTCAAGATTTTGCATCTTTGACTTTGAGCACGAAATTGCCAGCATATCTTGACCATACTTGCTTCACAAATTAATTGAAAAATCAAATCTTGCATTTTCCTACAATTTAAATTAATTAAATGAATTAATATTAATTAAAAATCCCATTAATCAATAAAAATAAGAAAATAAATTCCATTAAGCTTGATGGGTCGTGCATAAGTCATGGATGAAGTTTCAAGAAGAGATTTGAGGCCCATTAGCAAAAATAAGGTGTTTTGAGCAAAGCTGACTTTTGCAAATTTATAAAAATTTCCCAACTTCTCCAATGCATATCTTGCTCAATTTTAATCATATGACCATGTTCTTGAACATTTTGGAAAGCTCTTGAAGTCCTCTAACCAATGCCTTTGGTCCCATGTCATTTGGATTTACCAATATCAAGTTATGGCCTTTGACTCAAAAGGTACTTTTGTTGACTTTTGAAATTGACCTATAATGTCAAAATTGATAACTTTTTGTGAGAGCATTTCTTGAACTTGGAGTGTGAATATGGATTGTAGGAGATTACATTCCCTTCAAAATTAGCATTGGATGGAATTTTTCTTATGAACCATGAAAAAGTTATGCCCTGGTCAAGATACAGTTGACTTTTCTGTTGTCCAAATATAATAACTTTTTGCATCTTGATGAATTTTGAGCTATCCTTGTGGAATCATGATCAAGACTTGATCAAATGATTATTGTGGACTCAAAATAATATGTTTGACCAAAAATTCTGACTTTTAACTGCAAAATGACCATTTTGCCCTTGCAGTTGACTGTGGATCAAATGAGGCTTTTGACTGTGCCAATTGACACTGTGAGTCTTGAAACTTGGTATGTAGGTGATTGAGAATGTATATAGGCCTATGAGACTTGATTGAAGCATTGAAAACCCCAAATTCCTTGAAAGAACCAAAACCCTAATTTCAGCTGTCTTAGGAGGTGGTTTGACTGTACATCCCTTGAGCCATTTTGAACAATTTGAGGATCATTCTTGACAAATCTTGAGGAAATATGGGAGGGCAAATTTTGGGGAACAACTGTTGCCCATGTTCAATCTTCTTAAACCTGAGGATGTAGATTGACTTGCGTGCCTTTCGTGATCCGAAGGTGGAAGATGATTGAACACTAAAGTGCCCATAAATTTGCACTCGCATGGTGTAGTATCAGCATTGTGATGTCGGGAATGGGCTTAAAGATGCCATTTGGAGATTGTTGGTAGGAGGATGGGCTTATAGATGCCATCTGGAGATTGTTTGTTGAATTGTAATTTTTGTAAGTTGAAAGAAGGATCCTGTGTAGGGTTGCCCAATGATGAGTCCGTGTAAGACTGCATCTTGAAAGAGAAGGAACCGGTGTAGGGTTGCCTGATGATGGTCAAGTAGATAGTTGTCCTGTCTGGTTTCAAGTATTAATCTCTGACCTGAGAAAGAAAGATAGTCTTCCTGGCTTGTTATAGGTACTGATCTTCAATCTCTTCATGTAGATAACTTTCCTGGCTTGTTACAGGTATAGATCTACAATCAATCGTCCACAGATATTTCCTGGCTAGTTACAGGTGTTGATCTGGAACTTAAGAAAGGTTGGTCGATGAGATAGTTTTCCTGTCTGGTTTCAGGTATTAATCTCTGACTTGAGAAAGAAAGATGGTTTTCCTGGCTTGTTACAGGTATTGATCTTCAATCTCTTTATGTAGATAACTTTCCTGTCTGGTTTCAGGTATAGATCTACAATCAGTCGTCCACAGATATTTCCTGGCTAGTTACAGGTGTTGATCTGGAACTTAAGAGAGGTTTTTTTTTTGTGATAACAATGTGATGAAGGAATCTGAGACGATTTCCACCTCAGCAGGATGATGAAGGAATCTAGGACGATTACTACCTCAGCAGGATGATGAAGGAATCTGGGACGATTACTACCTTAACAGGATGATGAAGGAATCTGGGACGATTACTACCTCAGCAGGATGATGAAGGAATCTGGGACGATTACTACCTTAACAGGATGATGAAGGAATCTTGATGACTTCTACCTCAACGGGATGATGAAGGAATCTTGATGACTTCTACCTCAACAGGATGATGAAGGAATCTTGACAACTTCTACCTCAATGGGATGATGAAGGAATCTTGATGACTTCTACCTCAACGGGATGATGAAGGAATCTTGACGACTTCTACCTCAACGGGATGATGAAGGAATCTTGATGACTTCTACCTCAACGGGATGATGAAGGAATCTTGATGACTTCTACCTCAACGGGATGATGAAGGAGTCTTGGACGACTGCTACTCCAAAAGGTAATGACTTTTATCTGTTGATCATTCTTTCCTGAAAAGGTAAAGAGTTAGTTGTATGCAATGTCATGATGTATGAAATGCATGATGTTCTCAAAATGAGATCGTATGATATGATGCGTATATGCATGTATCATGATGTATGAAAATGTGATGTGTTTATGAATGTATTTTCGTATGGGAAAATAAATCCTTGACGAGTGCCGGGGAGTTTGTTAAATCCTGGGCTGATATTGAAGAGTTGAGTTCTTCGTTTCCGCTGGGGATGATGAACGAAGATGATTGCAAGAATAAACCGGTAGAAGAAGATGACTCTGTTGGGGAATAAACCCGATGAAGAGATTACTCTGCGGGGATTTACTCCGTGGGGAAGAGATGCTTCGCTGAGATTTTAACGATAACTCCGCTGGGGACTCCGTTGATAAGCTCTGTTGGAGATAGAACGAACTCCGCTGGGGATAGAAAGAACTTCGTTGGGGATGATCTTTCCATTGCAACTTGCTGAGGATAACCCAGTTAGACTCTGGTGGAGATGACCTTCTGAACTTGGCTGGGGAGGTGCACTTGTACTCTGTAGGGGACAAGCTTCCAGAATCTACTGGGTAAGATGATTCAACTCCGTTGGGGAAGCTTTTCAGACTGTGCTGGGAAATGGCTCCACTGGGGGTATCTTGTATTCCACCGGGGAACATTCTTATACTCTGTTGAGGAATATTAAGAACGTCGGGGATGCTTGCTGAGGAATATCTGTATACTCTGCTAGGGAATATTAAGATCTTCTGGGGATACCCAACTTTTTCAGGACTGATGGTAGACCAACTCTGCTTGGGGAGAGTATTGCCGATTTGTTCATGGTTGCCAGTCTTAGTGGGGAGAGCTTCCATTACTGTCTTACTCTGTGGGGAGTGAGGGTATCTCGGTCATATTCTTCAGCTGAATCTACCTTGTACCTGGTGGATAGAGCAGCTGTACATTTCGGACAATTCTTATTGCCCCAGTTTCTACGGGAGAAGGTGCATGTGGAGGCCTTGATAACTGCCGATTGACAAATCTTCTTCTGGTAGGCAAGTGACGAGATGACGGGACATAGTCGTACGCTTTTGATCCCTAACTTTTGCCTGGACCGCCCTTTCGGGTTTTCAGTCCATCGGGATACCCTTTTTTTGCCCAAGCCGCCTTTTCAGGTTTTTGACTTGCCGGGTGTACAGATTTTTTTATTTTCATCCCTTATTTTTTCCCGAACCCTTTTGGTTCGCCGGGAAGCCCTTATTTTTGCCTAGGCCAGTTGACCTAGCGGGTCTTTGATTATGCGTAGTATTTTTTTTTACTATGTCCACGTTCTCAGAGTGCAGGAAGTTGTCACTGTCAGTAGTGTTGTGTCGCCATACTACCAGAAGATCTTCATTTGATCGTGCAAGATTCATTGCTGGAGTTCATGTCCAATGCCCCAATTGATTCAGATGGAGATCTTCCCCTGGCTATTTGGCATCTTGAATCTTGACTTGACTGCCCCAGATGATGGACAATGGTTATGTCTGCCCCTTGGTTGGAAGTGTTTTTTCCACTTGAGGTGACTCTTTTTATTGAGAAGGTTTTTGTTCACTAGATATTCTTCGTGCAAATTTCTCTGCTGTTTGAACAAATAGTCATATGCAAACAATGTTATTTTAACAATGCAAAGCTTATGTATGTCTTGAAGTTTTTTGAAAATGCAGTTTTCAATAAAACAAGTGAATTTTTGTAAAATGTGATGTCAACTCAGGATTTTACAACAAACCCTAACAGGAGTCAGGATACCTTTTGTAACAGTATGCTTTCGAACTAACCCATGCTTCAGCTAGGACTTTTAAGGGTTATAACGTGGCCTGGTTTACGGTTTAAGAAACAAAGGATAAAGGCTCACATTTTATTTGTACCCACCCGTTCTTCGCGATGTTCTTCGAACCTAAACTCAGCTAATCGTGCATTATATTTTGTTTGAGTATTTGCTCTAATATTCCGGTGATGGTTCGGATATTGACAATTTATTTTGAACAGGCAGTCATTTCTTTTTTGTTGAGGGTTTGTAGGACCTCTTTCTTTTTGATTTTATTATCCCTGTTTTTTTGCCTGAACTGTTTTTTTTGTGATTACAGTCAGCGGGATGCCCCAGTTTTGTAAGTCTCCTTCATAGGTTTTGACTTGATGGTCTTTTATTTCTGAGAGATAATGACTGCCTGTCTTTATGATTATTCGGAACCATCACTGTCTTTTGTTTCGGAAGGATTTCTTTGATGCCATCCATTGTGCACCTGGATTAACTGAGAGAACTACCCTGCCCCAGGTTATGATTAAGGGTTTTAATTTTTGAAAAGAAAAACTCCGACTTCTTTGGCTCAAAGGGGTTGACTAGGGATTATCTTCCTTATAACTCCACTGTTTAGGATTTGAAACAATGCCTGTACCTCATCAGCGGGGTCTGTTCAAAAGCATACTGTAAAGATCGTGGTATCTTTTTCGTCATCCTCCCTCAAAAGGCTTGTAACTTTTAGAAATAATTGAGTAAAAAGCGTAGTTTAGATGTGATTAAAATGATTGGATCAAATCAAGACAAACATATGCAATGCATTAATGAAACAAAGTTTGGCATACATAGATAATTGTTTGAATAACAAAGATATTACAACTTGAAAATTCAAATGAACAAAAGACATTCTTAATGATTTGGTGTAGGATCAGTGATCAAACTTGATTTCCTTGGAATCAATCAAGTCTTGGATCTTGTTCTTCAAACTCCAACAGTCGTCGGTGTCATGTCCAGGACTGTCAGAATGGTAGGCATATCTCACGCTCGGGTTATACTTGGAAGAGGAAGTATCAGGATTTTGAGGAGGATCCTTTAGCGTGATCAGTTTCACCTTCAGCAATTGTTGTAACGCTTGAGACAAAGGCATGTTGATGTTAGTATACTTCCTTTCTTGATATCTTACCCTATGCCTATTGCTCTGTCTTTGTTGAACAGGCGTGGGATTGGAGATCTGGGTTGCCCCTACATGTTGATCATGACGACTCTTTTTACCAGACACAGCATTGGAATCTTTTTTTCCATTGTAGGGCTTTTTCTGAGTATCAGGAGGTGTAGCCTCTTGAATCTTCCCGCTTTTGATGCCAGCCTCAATTCTTTCACCAGTCAAGATAAGGTCTGTAAACCCGGCTGAAGAATTTCCAATCAAATGGTTGAAGAATGGACCAGACAGGGTCCCCAAGAACATATCCACAAGTTCACGATCAGTTAAGGGTGGCTGTACCCGTCCAGCAAGGTCTCTCCACTTTTGAGCATACTCCTTAAATCCTTCACCCGTCCCTAGTGACATACCCTGGAGTTGGGTACGCGTAGGAGCGAGGTCAGAATTATACTGATACTGCTTATAGAATGCAGTAGCCAAATCCTCCCAGTTACGGATACTGGCCCCATCCAACTGATAGAACCATTCGAGTTGAGTCCCTGAAAGACTATCCTGGAAGAAATGGATCCACAAATTCTTGTCAGCGGTGTAAGGCTGGATCTTCCTTACATACGACCGGAGGTGCAGCTTTGGGCAAGAGGCTCCGTCATATTTGGCAAAGGCAGGTGCCTTGAACTTATGGGGAATCACCACCCCAGAGGATAAGCCTAGGTCTCCAAAGTCCAATCCGGGCACATTCTGTATCTCCATAGCACTTAAACGGTCCTCTAGTTGTTTGTACTTATCCTCAGCAGGAGGGTACTGTTCTTCATCATCTGTCTCGTTGTCGGAGACCACGGGACTAGGAACCCTTCTCTCTTGTGGGTTGTCTTTCCCTACAGATGAAGTAGTCAGATCGACCTCATTCCGCAGTCCATTCCTAAATCTGCATCCAGTGTTGAACAAGACGGTCATCTTCTTCTTCTTCTTCTTCTTCAGAAGCAGAGTCTTCAACTCTTGTTAACCCTGGGCTAAGCTCACAACCAACTCTTGGAACTGGGCGTTCTGGGCCTGGAGGGCCTTGATAGCTTGTTCAGTAGAAGGTTCAGAAGTCATGATGATTGCTGAAATAAACAGCGAAGAAGATAAGTGACCTGTAAAAAGGGTACCTGTTATGCATATGATGAAATGGAATGCGTATGATTTATGTATGCAATGTTTTCAAGGACCTCGCGGGGTAAACAAAGAAATTTGTTAGAATTTGAATTCGGTAGCTTGATTGAAGGAACTTCACGTTGCTGAGAGTCCTTCTTCAAGAGTCAAAGCTCACCATATCGAGTGGGTCATAGCCCCTGACTCAAGTTATCATGTTTTGATCTCCAAACAACCTTGGCTAGAGGAAAATAAATCCCCTTTGCCCCTTACTAGACAGTTGGTTCATCATGACCTGCATCACAAACCCTTGAGATCCTTGAAATGGGTTAGTCTTTATGCAGGATGTATGCAATGTTATGGTGTTATCATGTCATGATAAAGGCACACCACAAGTATTCACAAAAGGCAAACATGGTAAGGCACACAAGACAACCCTTAGAGTTCAGGCCAGCATGAAGTTTAGGTACTACCCTCTTTCAGTTTCAGTTGGTTAAGACCTATCCTAAAAATAGTAACCGGGTTCTGGAGGATCTCAATATCACTGACTACCCTCAATCGGTCATAACTCCAGCTTAAAAACCTTTTCTTGCGGCCGGAACCATCACGAGAGTTTAGCCTCAATGAGTGTAGCATACTGCTACTGTTCTATGGCCAAGTTGGTCAATTTAAGGTTCTAAGGTCAGTTAGTGCTTAATGACTCCTCAGAAGACCCATATTCTCCTCGTTCCAACACAAGGGATATCGGTACAGACCAAGGTGTCACACCAACGTAGCTACTGCTTCACCCGTGTCGGTCTACGTCGGACAGGTCCCTCACAGTTTATTGCTACTTACCTAAAGGGTATTCCCCAGATCCGGGTTAGGATCTATAAAACTCTGATGCAAACCCACAATATTAAATCATACAAAGCATACAATTGAAAACATGGAATGATCTAATCCTAAGGTACACCTCACTTATTAATTCCCCAGCAGAGTCGCCAGTTCTGTGATCGGTGGGAATAGAACTGACTGTTTTGGAATGCTGGTTTGCGAAATGTCGCGGTAAGCAAGAGTCGCCACCGTCTTTTATTTTCTCCAACAAGGAAAGGACAAAAGCACAACAAAATTCCTTTTCGAGATATTTCTCGGTTTGGGAGGTAGATTATAGAAAGGGAAGGTGTTAGCACCCTTTCTATCCATGGTTATCCACGGGCTCTTAGGTACTTGCTCACTATGTTTTCAAAAATGATTTGCTTTTCTTGTGTTTGTGGGTTTTGAAAAAAGTTTGTTTGAAAACTTCGATTTAACTCTTGTATCTGTCCTCAAGAGTGTATGAAGTGTTTGTTTGAAAACTTTGTTTGAAAGTGTAAGTGCGAAAAGTTGTTTTTGTTTTGAAAGAGCAAGTACCTGAGAACCTCTACCTACTCAAAAGAAATTAAGCTGTGTAAATGTCCTTTAAATAGTACTATCCCACTATTGAGAAGTAGGTAGCACCGTTGTTGGAGTTTTCGGGTCAATTCGATTATAGGGACATGTGGTCACTAAAGCAATAGTAGGACGCCTTAGCAGTAACCCTAATGTCCTAGATCCTTTTTATCCGAGGCAACCGTTTCGAGGCAACTGGATCTTTAGACAGGAGGGCGACCTCTAAAACACCCTATACTCAATGACCACGTCGAGGCAACCAAGTGAGGCGTACCTTAGGAGTGGCATGTGTGAGTGTGTCAGGTTTCATGTTAAGTTATCTTTATAAAAGTTATGGTGAGCTACGATTGATTTTATTTTCAGAGAATTCTTGCCATGCATCGCCTAATTAACATACATCTAACAGTTAATAGTTGCGGAAAATAAATCTACGCTATTACAAGGCGTCGGGTATTTACATCGCCAAAAACAACCCTTGAAAAATAAATGCGAGAAAATTAAAGGAAAGAGATAAAAAGGTCCTAATCAACGCTATTACATCCTCGGAGCAAATACATAAATATGGATAAAAAATTAATAAAACAAACATACGCGCGAGAGAAAATTGAATCGGAGAAGTCCTTAGGGTTTTGACCATTTTTTGAGAAAGAAAGAAGTTTTTGTCCTTTTTGTATTTAATTAAATTAAACCTAAAACTAATTAATTAATAAAAAGAAATATTTTTGGTTTTTAATGTCTCAAGGAAATAAATAAATAAAGAAGTCACAAGTTAGTAAAAACCCTAATTCTATGTTGGTTTTATTTATTGTAAAAAATATTAAAGTTAACCTAATTAACTAATTAATTTATGTTAGTATTTATTTACAAAAATAAAGTGAAATTAATTTTAATTAAGAAAAAATATTATTTTTTAGTTTTTCTGATTTTATTATGAAAATAATTAATTTGGTTAATAAGTGATAATAATAATAATAATTAATGATAAAATAATTAAATGAATAAATATAAAAGAATAAAAAAAGAAGAATAAACCAGGGGGGTGCTGGCCTAATTAGGAGGTGTATTTGAAAAATTGTGGCCCAACAAACTGCAAGCCTCTTTGACCTTTTTGGATTGCCCACACGTGCATTGACCAGGGACTATGGTAGTCATTCCATCCTGGCCTTCAGATTCGCTTTGCAAGCCACTTGGCGCGTTGATGATTGAGGTATATGGTGGATACCTTTGGAAACTTGTATGTGATTATGCAAAGAAAAATGAAATAAACATTTTTGGGGGACCTGATTCGAACCCAGGTCCCAGCGCTCACATGCCCATGCCTTAACCACTCCAACCACCTGCTTTAGTTGTTATTAGGATAGAGAGAGAATATTATATATGAAAAATAAACCATATGCTGAAAACAAAACAAAACGCGCGTGTTTTCAAATTAACCAATGGTGTACCAACACATCATCATCTTCTTCCTTCGTTCTGCATAAAAACATATTAGATAGCGGGGGTTTTTAACCCCCACAAAATAGTTGCACGGATAATAGCGATTAGAGATACAGGACATAGAAATATTTCGCGAGGGGTCCTTCTTGTTCGTCTTGTTTCAACGATTCCAACCATGGGTCTTATGAGTCCTAATTTTGCTTGGATTGCAAAGCCCCAATTCAAAGCTTATGAACCCTAAAAATTCAACTATGGCATCTTGTGATTTATGGCGTTTCAGTTCAATTAAACCATTCCACCAGCTTAGTATGACCTCTAGCAATGCAAAACAATCAAGAAATCATGTTAAATATGCATGAATTAAGCAATACGATTCTGGAAAAAAAATGCAAATTGTGGTTCTGTAGGTATCGATTCCTTGAGTTTTAGCACGTGAATTCAATTGCAAATTGTCCCTGGGACCTCTTGCAATGTATTAGAATAAATAAAACCTTTTGAATCGCCCTGGAATACCAAAGTCAGTTTGCAATTTTCTTGAATTTTCTCAATAAGCTATGGCTTTTTTCTGCAGCTTTCTCCCGTTTTTTGATCAGGGTTTGCTTGCATATATATAGGGGAATGGAATTAGGTCAAAAACTTGGCAAGAATCCATGTGCAATGGTGATTGAATCCTTGATTGGAAATCAAATCTTTTTGATTTTTCATGATTGGAAAATGTTGCCAATTTTGGAGATTTTGCATCTTTGACTTTGAGCACGAAATTGCCAGCATATCTTGACCATACTTGCTTCACAAATTGATTGAAAAATCAAATCTTGCATTTTCCTACAATTTAAATTAATTAAATGAATTAATATTAATTAAAAATCCCATTAATCAATAAAAATAAGAAAAATAAATTCCATTAAGCTTGATGGGTCGTGCATAAGTCATGGATGAAGTTTCAAGAAGAGATTTGAGGCCCATTAGCAAAAATAAGGTGTTTTTAGCAAAGTTGACTTTTGCAAATTCATAAAAATTTCCCAACTTCTCCAATGCATATCTTGCTCAATTTTAATCATATGACCATGTTCTTGGACATTTTGGAAAGCTCTTGAAGTCCTCTAACCAATGCCTTTGGTCCCATGTCATTTGGATTTACCAATCTCAAGTTATGGCCTTTGACTAAAATGGTACTTTTGTTGACTTTTGAAATTGACCTATAATGTCAAAATTGATAACTTTTTGTGAGAGCATTTCTTGAACTTGGAGTGTGAAGATGGATTGTAGGAGATTGCATTCCCTTAAAAATTAGAATTGGATGGAATTTTTCTGATGAACCATGAAAAAGTTATGCCCTGGTCAAGATACAGTTGACTTTTCTACTGTCCAAAAATAGAAACTTTTTGCATCTTGATGAATTTTGAGCTATCCTTGTTGAATCATGATCAAGACTTGATCAAATGATGATTGTGGCCTCAAAATAAGATGTTTGACCAACAATTCTGACTTTTAACTGCAAAATGACCATTTTGCCCTTGTAGTTGACTGTGGATCAAATGAGGCTTTTGACTGTGCCAATTGACACTGTGAGTCTTGAAACTTGGTATGTAGGTGCTTGAGAATGTATATAGGCCTATGAGACTTGATTGAAGCATTGAAAACCCCAAATTCCTTGAAAGAACCAAAACCCTAATTTTAGCTGTCTTAGGAGGTGGTTTGACTGTACATCCCTTGAGCCATTTTGAACAATTTGAGGATCATTCTTGACAAATCTTGAGGAAATATGGGAGGGCAAATTTTGGGGTACAACATCATAGAAAATGTTGGAATATCATTTCAGTTTCTTCAGCAATAAAAGTGACCTTTGCTCAAGGATACCCTCAAATTGAAGGAGTTGTTTTTGATGAAACCTTTGCCCATGTGGCCAGACTTGAATCAATCAGACTACTCTTAGGAGTTTATTGCATTATGAGATGTAAGTTGTTTCAATTGTATTTAAAGAGCGCCTTCTTAAATGGCTATCTGAATGAGGAAGTTTATATGGAACAACCTAAGGGATTTTTTGATCCAAGCTTTCCTAACCATGTGAATAAACTGAAGAAAGCTCTGTATGGTTTAAAGCAGGCTCCAAGAGCTTGGTATGAGAGATTGATAGAATTTCTTGGTGAGAATGGATATAGGAAAGGCGGCATAGACAAAACTCTTTTTTTCAAGGAAGAAGAAGGGAAGATCATGATTGCACAGATTTATGTGGAATGTCAAATGAGATGGTTCAACATTTTGTCAAGAAAATGCAGTCAGAATTTGAGATAAGCCTTGTTGTTGAGTTAACCTACTTTCTTGGTCTACAAGTTAAACAAATGGAATATTCCATATTCTTATCTCAGAGCAAATATCCGAAGAATATAGTAAAGAAATTTGGGATGGAAAATTCCAGTCACATGAGAACACCTGCTCCCACACATCTGAAGTTGTCTAAAGAGGAAAAAGGGGTATGTGCTAGATATCAAACTGATCCAAAAGTTAGCCATGCCAACCATGTGAAGAGAATACTAAAGTATGTGAATGGGACAAGTGACTAAGGTATGTTGTGTAATTGCAAGCTTCTCAAGTCATATTTAAAGCATGTGTTTTGATGAAGACAATATGGTCATCAACTTTCAAAGGATGTGCAAAAAGCTTATCAACATCAAATAAAAGTCTTGAAGATTATTGAAGAATTATTGAAGAAATCATCAAATGTCAATATGGTATAAATAATTCTTTAAACCTTGAATATAGATGTTCACAATATGCATTCATCAACATATACATATTCCATAATTTTAACATCAAGAAAATATTTGTTTGAAATATCTTTCAAAATGTATTTTTGAAAATAAACCTTTAGGAACCGGTTCCTCCCTAACAGGGAACCGGGTTCCAGCATTTCTCAAAAAACATGGTTCTGGTTTTTGTACCAGGAACCGGGTTGTACCAATAGGGGAACCGGTTCCTGCGTGTAATTTTTTGAATTTCAAATTCTAACGTTCACTAAGAACCGGGTTCTGTCAGTGTCGGAACCGGTTCCTAGCGAACCAATGCAGCTTTTACTTTGTTCTTTGAACATTTTTCATGTGGTATCTTTTCATGAATGCATTGCATCTTTTCATATGAATTGGTATGAATGAAGAGGTTCTTACAACTTTATAAAATGCAGATTTTCTTATTTCAAACAAGATTCAATACTTCAATTTTCAAATTAAAAGATATCCTTCTTCATTAACAATTTTCTCATTTACTCACATTTGAAATTACACTTTCATGTGTTCATAATTTTGTGAAACTTTCCATATACACTTTCTTATCATTTCAAGTTTCATTCATACATTGTGAACATTTATATACATTGTTGAGAATTGTTTTTATCTTGAAGAAGAAGATCAATTGAAGATTGATAAAGCTCTCCATATACTTCAAAATTAATCATTGTATTACTTAAAGATTTTCCCTTACTATCCAGGATTGTTGGAAGTAAGTGTTGTGATTTGAAGAGGATTGTTCTTCATTCACATTAGTGTTTGTTTGGTCTTAAAGGTGTTAAGAACCTTTGATCACCCTATAGGTTAGATAGTAAGCATAGGCTGTACAATCATTCTAACTATAGTGAAATCTCTTTCGTGTTGGAAAGGGGACTGGAGTACTCTCGGATTGTGAGGGGAACCAGGATATATCACAGTGTTCTTTACTTTTCCGCATTTATCACTTTCATCACCATAATCAGGAAAAGATAAAGATATAAACAAAACCTTCAAACACTTAACCAAAAATTACTACCAAGCATTCTCATAAAACCGAATATTTTTTATAAGACCTAATTCACCCCCCCCCCCCCCCTCTTAGGCACTCTGAGACTTACAATTGGCATCAGAGCAAGTTATAGGTAACTTGTTCCTAAAGATCCAGAATGGCTTCCGCAAATCATCAACCAGTCTTCAGAGATGGTGGTAGTAACAACAAGCCTCCTCTATTCTGTGGTGAATATTTTGACTTCTGGAAAATACGCATGAAGGGGCATTTAGAAGCACAAGGAGAGGAAGTATGGGATGCTGTTGAAAATGGTCCATTTATCCCGATATCAGTAATCAATGGCGTTGGTTCTGTAAAACCCAAAACTGCATGGGACGACGATGATAAAAAGAAAGTTCTCTATGACAAAAAGGCAATAAACCTTCTTCAAGGTGCACTCAGTATGGACGAATTTTTCCGTGTCTCGAACTGCAACACAGGAAAAGAAATATGGGATACCCTGGTTCAAACTCATGAAGGAACGGCTGAAGTGAAAAGATCAAGGCTAAATACCTTGAGTCAAGAATATGAACTATTTCGAATGCAGCCCGGAGAATCCATTCTTGACTTACAAATAAGATTTGTGCATTTGACAAATCACTTAAATGCTCTTGGTAAAACCTTGTCAAATGATGAACTCAACTTGAAAATCCTTAGATCATTGACTAGGGAATGGCAACCAAAGGTAACGGCAATCTCGGAAAAGAATAGTCTCTCCGCAATGACTTCCGCTACATTATTTGGCAAACTTCAAGAATATGAAACGGAACTCGGTAGACTTGAAAAACATGAAAATTTAGAGAAGAAATCCAAAGGCATTGCCTTGAAAGTTGATTCAAAGGAAAGTCAAGATAAAGATGCATCGGAGGAAGATGAAAACTTCTTGCTTCTTGTAAAAAGGTTAGGAAAATATTTTGGTCATAAAAATAATCTTCATAATGCTAACTTTGTCAAGAGGAAGAAACTTTATAATCATAAAGATAAAGAAGCCTCCACATCAACACAAGATGTCACATGTTATGAATGTGGAAAGCAAGGTCACATAAAGCCGGATTGTCCAAAACTCTCCAAGAAAAATGGATTCAAAGGCAAAAAGGAGTTCAAGAACAAAAAGGCTTATGTTGCATGGGAATATAATGAGATAAGTTCTTCATCCGATTCGGAAAGCGAGGAATGTGCAAATCTAGCATTAATGGCTTCACATCACTCCGACAATGAAGAAGAGGTTAGTAATGAATTTAATCTTTTTGATGATGATGTTCAAAATGCTATTGATGAACTCTTGAGAGAATGCAAAATTTTATACAAAAGGTGTCAAATCAAGAAAAAGAACTTCTAAGTTGTTTAGAAAAAATTGACACCATGACTAAAGATTTTGAACTTCAAAAACAGAATTTTATTAAAGAAAAAGAAAACTTTGCATGCTCCAAGTGTGAATCAAATGTCTTTCAAATTGTTCAATTAAAAAGAGTCATTGAACGATATGAAAAAGGACAAATAGGATTGGAAGGATTACTAAGCCAACAACGTTATCCTAATGATAAAAGGGGTCTTGGTTATGTGAATTCTAAGAAACCAAGTAACAATCCCACTGTTTTTGTAAAGGCTAGTAATAGTTCCAAACCCAAGAAAGTTGAAAAGAAGCAAGTTGTTCATAATCATCAAAAGAAAAAGGCAAATGTATCGAAAAAGAAAACATTTCCTAAGAAGAAATCTTATCCTTCTAGATATAGAAGTAACTTTGAACCTACTTGTTTTTATTGTGGTATTAAAGGCCATACACCTAATGCTTTCTATGTTAGAAACTTTAGTATAGCAAGTGGGAATTATGTGTGGGTGAAAAAGGGAACTAACTATGAAGGACCCAAGGCAACTTGGGTACCTAACAAAGAATAATTTGTTTGTGTTGGTATGCTTGAAATCTACATCAAATGTATGGTATCTTGATAGTGGATGTTCAAAGCATATGACAGGAGATGTACACCAATTTTCATATCTAGTACATAAAGCCAAAGGGTATGTCACCTATGGAGACAACACCAAAGGAAAGATTCTTGGCGTTGGAATAGTGGGCACACCTCCATCCATTCAAATTGAGGATGTTCTCTATGTTGAAGGATTAAAACACAATCTTCTTAGCATAAGTCAACTTTGCGATAGAGGGTTCAAGATCAAATTCAACAAAGATGAATGTCTCATTATGGATGAGGCAACCAATGAGGTAAAACTCAAAGGTATAAGATCTAACAATATTTTTATGATTACTTTAGATGATTTGTCTTTGAAGGTACAATGTCTTATGGTAAACAACAATGACGCTTGGTTATGGCACAAGAGGATCTCTCACATTCACATGGAGCACTTGAACAAATTGGTTAAGCATGACTTAGTTATTGGTCTACCAAAGATGAAGTTCATCAAGGACAAATTATGTAATGCATGCCAAAAGGGAAAACAGACCAAAACAACTTTCAAATCTAAGAATGTGGTGTCTACTACAAGGCCACTACAATTGTTACACATGGATCTCTTTGGTCCATCAAGAACAAAAAGCTTCGGAGGTAATGTATACGCTTTAGTCATTATTGATGATTTTTCTAGATATTCTTGGACTTTGTTTCTTGTGCAGAAAAGTGATGCTTTTAAAGCCTTTAAGAAGTATGCTAAGCAAATCCAAAATGAAAAATCACTAAAGATTGTATCCATAAGAAGTG
The DNA here is from genome assembly GCA_948472305.1 of Vicia faba. Lineage (NCBI taxonomy): Eukaryota > Viridiplantae > Streptophyta > Magnoliopsida > Fabales > Fabaceae > Vicia > Vicia faba. Next base: position 67,456,565 of record OX451738.1, on the reverse strand, counting down.
ATCATGGTGGAGAATTCCAAAATGCACAATTTGAAGAATTTTGTGAAGAACATGGTATCTCTCATAATTTTTCAGCACCTAGAACTCCACAACAAAATGGAGTAGTTGAAAGAAAGAATAGGTTTCTAGTGGAACTTGCAAGAACAATGCTTAGTGATGCAAATCTTCCTAAATATTTTTGGGCGGATGCGGTTAGTACGGCATGTTATGTTGGAAATCGAGTTATCATTAGACCTATAATAAAGAAGACTCCATATGAACTCTTCAAAGGAAGAAAGCCGAATATTGCTCACTTTCACATTTTTGGATGCAAGTGCTTTGTTCTTAATAATGACAAGGATAATCTCGGTAAGTTTGACGAGAAATCCGACGAAGGTATATTTCTTGGTTATTCGCTTTCTAGTAAAGCATATAGAATTTATAATAAAATAACTTTAACTATTGAAGAATCTATGCATGTATCTTTTGATGAAACTAACCCCTCCAAGGAGGAAGTAGTTGTTTGTGATGATGATGATCCTATAGATTTACCCCCGGAAGATCTTTCAATTGATCAAATTAAGAAATCACCGGAAAATCAAGAAAATATTATACAACAAGATTCAAACACCAATGATCTACCAAAAGAATGGAGAACTCATAGAGACCATCCTATTGACAAAATTATTGGTGACATTAGCCAAGGAGTATCAACAAGATTGAATCTAAAAGATGCTTGCTTAAACATGGCGTTTGTTTCTCAAATTGAACCTACCAAAATTGATGAAGCCTTAGGAGATGATCAATGGATTATTGCTATGCAAGAAGAATTAAATCAATTCGAGAGAAATCAAGTTTGGGAACTTGTTCCTAGACCAAATGGTAAACACATCATAGGTACCCGATGGGTGTTTAAGAACAAACTTGATGAGAATGGTCTAATTGTTCGAAACAAAGCAAGGTTGGTTGCCCAAGGTTACAATCAAGAGGAAGGAATCGACTTTGAAGAAACATTTGCTCTGGTTGCAAGGTTAGAAGCTATACATCTTTTACTTGCTTATGCTTGTTCATTAAATTTTCAGCTTTTTCAAATGGACGTCAAAAGCGCATTCTTGAATGGATACATCAATGAAGAAGTCTATGTCAAACAACCCCCGGGATTTGAAGACTTCAAACATCCTTCACATGTCTTTAAGTTGAGAAAGGCTCTTTATGGCTTAAAACAAGCACCAAGAGCATGGTATGATAGACTTAGCAATTTTTTGTGTGAAAAAGGTTTCGAAAAGGGTAAGGTTGATAAAACCTTGTTCATTAAGAAAATCCAAAGTAACACTTTATTGGTTCAAGTCTAAGTTGATGATATCATTTTTGGATCGACTAACAAAGAAATGTGTGAGGAATTCTCATTGATGATGCAAGGAGAATTCGAGATGTCTATGATGGGAAAGATGAAGTACTTTCTTGGACTACAAATCAAGCAACTAGAAGATGGAATCTTTATCAACCAATCTAAGTATTGCAAAGAATTATTGAAAAAGTTTGATATGGACAATTGTAAAGCAATGAATACTCCAATGGGCTCCGGTACATATGTTGATCAAGATGAATCCGGTACTCCAATTGATATTACAAAGTACAGAGGTATGATTGGTTCTTTATTGTATTTGACGGCAAGCCGTCCTGACATCATGTTTAGTGTTTGTCTTTGCGCTCGCTTTCAAGCAAATCCAAAGGAATCACACCTCATGGCAGTTAAAAGGATCATGAAGTATCTTAAAGGAACAGTCAATGTCGGCTTATGGTATCCAAAAGGTAGTACTTGCACTTTAATTGGTTATTCTGACGCGGATTATGCAGGTTGTAAAACTGATCGTAAAAGCACAAGTGGTACTTGTCACATTATTGGAAATGCATTAGTATCATGGGCTTGTAAAAAGCAATCATGTGTTGCTCTTAGCACGGCCGAAGCAGAATACATAGCAGCGGGTAGTTGTTGTGCACAAATTCTTTGGCTCAAGCAACAACTCCATGATTACGGACTTGATCTCGGATGCATTCCTCTTTGATGCGACAATACAAGTGCTATCAATATTACAAAGAATCCGGTCATGCATTCAAGAACCAAACATATAGATATTCGACATCATTTTCTCCGTGATCATGTACTTAAAGGAGATGTCGAAGTCACTTTTGTGGATACTCATAACCAACTCGCAGATATCTTCACTAAACCGCTTGCTCGAGAACCTTTCTTCAAAATCCGAAGAGAACTTGGTATTTTGGATGAAGGTGATATCTAATGTTTCTCTTAAAATACACGTTTTAATTCTTATTTGTATCTATTTCTCTTTTTCCCCATCCCTTTTAATGTTAACAAAGGGGGAGAAGAGTATGCATGTGTGTTGTTTTGTATCAAAGAAATTGCAGGCCCAAATAAATGTCAAACTCACTCCAAAATTCAAAGAATCATGGACTTAGGGGGAGCATACAATTTAGGGGGAGCCTTGCATTTGCTCAACATGTTTGCTACACAAAACAACACTGAACAATTCAAGAATCGTTTTCAAGACTTGGTTGTCATCATCAAAAAGGGGGAGAATGTAATTGCAAGCTTCTCAAGTCATATTTAAAGCATGTGTTTTGATGAAGACAACATGGTCATCAACTTTCAAAGGATGTGCAAAAAGCTTATCAACATCAAATAAAAGTCTTGAAGATTATTGAAGAATTATTGAAGAAATCATCAAATGTCAATATGGTATAAATAATTCTTTAAACCTTGAATATAGATGTTCACAATATGCATTCATCAACATATACATATTCCATAATTTTAACATCAAGAAAATCTTTGTTTGAAATATCTTTCAAAATGTATTTTTGAAAATAAACCTTTAGGAACCGGTTCCTCCCTAACAGGGAACCGGGTTCCAGCATTTCTCAAAAAACATGGTTCTGGTTTTTGTACCAGGAACCGGGTTGTACCAATAGGGGAACCGGTTCCTGCGTGTAATTTTTTGAATTTCAAATTCTAACGTTCACTAAGAAACGGGTTCTGTCAGTGTCGGAACCGGTTCCTAGCGAACCAATGCAGCTTTTACTTTGTTCTTTGAACATTTTTCAAGTGGTATCTTTTCATGAATGCATTGCATCTTTTCATATGAATTGGCATGAATGAAGAGGTTCTTACAACTTTATAAAATGCAAATTTTCTTATTTCAAACAAGATTCAATACTTCAATTTTCAAATTAAAAGATATCCTTTTTCATTAACAATTTTCTCATTTACTCACATTTGAAATTACACTTTCATGTGTTCATAATTTTGTGAAACTTGCCATATACACTTTCTTATCATTTCAAGTTTCATTCATACATTGTGAACATTTATATACATTGTTGAGAATTGTTTTTATCTTGAAGAAGAAGATCAATTGAAGATTGATAAAGCTCTCCATATACTTCAAAATTAATCATTGTATTACTTAAAGATTTTCCCTTACTATCCAGGATTGTTGGAAGTAAGTGTTGTGATTTGAAGAGGATTGTTCTTCATTCACATTAGTGTTTGTTTGGTCTTAAAGGTGTTAAGAACCTTTGATCACCCTATAGGTTAGATAGTAAGCATAGGTTGTACAATCATTCTAACTATAGTGAAATCTCTTTCGTGTTGGAAAGGGGACTGGAGTACTCTCGGATTGTGAGGGGAACCAGGATATATCAACGTGTTCTTTACTTTTCCGCATTTATCGCTTTCATCACCATAATCAGGAAAAGATAAAGATATAAACAAAACCTTCAAACACTTAACCAAAAATTACTACCAAGCATTCTCATAAAACCGAATATTTTTTTATAAGACCTAATTCACCCCCCCCCCCCCCCTCTTAGGCACTCTGAGACTTACATGTTGTATTCTCATGGATCTAGCTCTGCATTAAGTGGATATTATGATGCTGATTGGGCAGGAAGTGATGTTGATAGAAAAAGTACATCAGGAGGATGTTTCTTTCTGGGGAATTATCTCATATAACGGTTCAGTAAGAAGCCAAATTGTGTGTTCTCCAAAGTTGAGTTTAAGGTCAAGACACTGACCTAATCTAGAATGTTTTAGCTGCCATGATTGGATGTCATGTCAAAGATTCAGAAAATATTACAGGTGTGAAGAAGAAGGATGTCAGATTGAAGTCCCACCTAGTGTGAGAAGGTAATCCTATCTGACTAACTGACAAGTACTTTGATGGAAGAATGAGTATTTATTAGGATTATGCATGAAATTTAACTACAAATATCTTGATGGGAGCTGAGTGTTTGTCTGATGATTGAGTGAAAATCTGATTTCTGAACATGTCTTTCATAAAATATTTGAGAGCTTATGTCTCTTAAATTATGTTCTGATTTGTGGTAGATACTGAAGATGAGATCTATTGGAATCCTATTGTGTAGATTGGGAGGTTTGTAAAGGGAATGTATGGAAATAAGTCCCTTGGATGGTGATTCCAGAATGAAAGTTGATAGGTTATGTAGTAAAGTTGTTAATGTCCCAAATGATGTTGTAACATCATTGTTGATGATAGTCTGTGGGAGAGACTTGAGACTGTGAATCTTAAATATTATGCCACCTCATTCAGAAGTGACCGTTTTATCCTTGGTTTAGAATAATAAGATTATGAGTTTGTTTAGAGAAGTATGCTCAAGTAATTCATAACTTTTATCTTGGTTTGAAGACTTTACTAGTGTCAGCAAATACTAGTAATGTGCAGAAGGAGGATCTAATCATCATATTTGTTAAGGAGTATTCCTTCTATTGGAGAGTTTGAATCTTAGTAAATATTTTAAGCACACTAAGAAATGGTTAGAAGTTGGTTTTAGACTATGGTTGCATGACATCTTATCCATCCAGAGAGTCATGACAATATGTGTGGAGGTGCAAAGGCATGAATCAGAGGTGTCCTTGTTATGTGACTAGCTCAGAGTACTTGGAGTTATTCCCAGTGAATTAGTGGGTGTTTAGTGTTGTGTTTTCTCCATAATGAAATTTTTGATTGTCCATGACAGGAGGAGTCAGTGGACTAATTGGTTTGTTTGGAGCTTATGATGTTCAAGCGTATAGCGTTATTTCCCTCCTATGAGAATGATGTTAGATAACATGCTGAGACATGTTGCTACAAGATGTAGTTGTTTATGTCCTTATGAGTCTCTGAAGACTCTAGCCAGATGTTGTTAGAGTATACCATCCTTCTCCAAGAGGATGTGCTGGTTCTACGAGAATTTATTTTTCTTTGCAGTAGTGAATAGGATAAAGAAGACTATTCTGCTGGTTGTTAGGAGATGTCACAATTATTTGACAAGTAACTGATAATTAGGTTTGCAAAGACATTACTACAGACCAGGTAAATGTATGGCCTATGAAGAATAAGCTCCCTGTTAGTAAGTTAAGTGCGAAATATGCTATTCTGCATAGAATTGGAGCTGTTAACTGGGTCCCTACCAATCATAACTCAACCATTACAATAGGTTTAAGAAAATTCATTTATGTTGTTGGAAATAACAATATGTTTGATTATGGTGCTTACATTTTTCAACAGACTGTAAAGCATGCAGGAACTTGTGCAATCAAGATGCCTAGTGCCTTTCTCTCTCTTATTTGTGGCATTATTCTCAATCAACTCCCTGGGATTCTTTTTGGTACTGATGTAGTATGCAAAAGGGAGTATGCTTTGTCTCTTCACTTCAAGCTGTTTTCAAGCAAACATGTCCCAGACATTGTCTTGACATCTACATCCTCTGAAAACAAGACCTCAAGCAAGGATGATATGATTTCTGAGTTAATAGATGCATGCAAAGAACTTGATGAGGCAATCAGAGTTAGCCCAGTGAGGAAAGTGAAATCTAAAAAGATGATCAAGGATCTGAAGAGGGATGACAACCTTGGTAAAAAAGTGGGTACTGAAGGAGGAGATTCTGATCATGAAGGAAAGTCCTCAAGAGTTGAACTTCTCCTCGACATGTGCTTTAGCCAAAGAAAATGAAGTTAAATCGTGTCATCAAAAACTGGAACACTTGCATCTGAAAGGAATGAAAAGAATCATATTTTTAGAAACTGTGAGAGGGATTCCTAAGCTCAAGATAGAATAAGGGAGAATATATGGTGAATGCCAGATTGGAAAGTAAACTAAGATGTCACATCAGAAGATCCATCATCTCACCACATCAAAAGTTTTAGAACTTCTTCACATGGACTTGATGGGACCTATGCAGGTTGAAAGTCTTGGTGGAAAGAAGTATGCCTATGTTGTTGTAGATGACTTCTATAGGTACACATTGTTGTACCCCAAAATTTACCCTCTCATTTCTCAAGATATTTCCTACAAAGATCTTCAATGCCTCGAGTTTGTGCGAGTACCGACTAGGTCAAACAATCTCCTCAACGCTAATACCTCAAATTAGGTTTTGAATTGTATAGAGATATTCAAATTTCTAATGCTTCAAATTACTTTCACTGATCCTCATGGATCCTTAGAATTACTTCAGTCAAGTTTCAAGCCTCATATCACAATTTTCTAAGAAAATCATTCAAATTATCAAAACGGGAAAATGAACAAATTTGAAGTTTCAGCTGGAAAAAGTCAACCGGATGCTAAATAAGTCAAACTTTAACTTTTTGACCGAATTTGTGTCCCAAAAATCACATTGCGTCAAGACATCTAAAATGTGAAATTTGATCATCAAAAATCAAGAGAATAAAAAAATCCAACTTTTGCAAGACTTTGGAATTTTTCTAAGTATTTTCTATACTTGTTAATTTCATTTGCTTCATGACATTTTTTTTACTACAATTCCAAATAATTTAAAATGAGGCAAATAATTCAAGTTATTACAAAGTGACATTTTTTGCAAGTTTACAAACCCTAAACTTGGTATTGCTTGGACTTTTCCCTTTGACTCGAAACCTTGTCACAATGTTTTGTCCTTGACACAATGTGCATAAAATACTCCACAAGACTAAGTTTGTTTCATGCTACAAATCTTGTTGTCCAAGTTGAACAAAGTATGATATGCTGCACTGCCACAACACCCCAAAACCTGCTACATTGTTGTCCTACAAAAAACCTTGTGCTATGCTGCACCACAAATCTGCATATGATGTCCTATACAATCAAAAATTGCTCTATGCAGTCTTCCCCAACCTGCATCATAACAACCCCAAAATTGCACCAAAATGGCAAAAGAAAATTGTGTGAATAAAGTATCAAAACAGTAGGCAAAAACAATTCAAAATGACTTATTTTGTTTCCCCCCTAAACCTCAGTCAAGGGTCTACAAAAAGGATTGTTTCATAAGACATAGGGGTTGGAATTTTTGGAGAGAATAGAGAGTCTTTGAACAGAAAAACAGTATTCTTTATAACTTTGGCTCATTCAAGAAAAAAAAACCAGCTCTAATCTCATTCAAAACAGAACTTCAATCCATTATTCCATCTTACTAAAACTCTCCTATAAACCAAACACCTTAGCACATAGAGATTGTAAAAACACTAAAACAGTTTCTGTTAATGCCATTATCCTAACCATCCAAACACAAATACAAAATTGTACAACTTGACTGGGTTTCAACAGTTTGGAACAAGTGGCCTGGAGATTCATTGGAGCCCTCAAAGCATCTTGGAAAGTATTCAACAAACACATTCCAAAACACATTCCACAAACACCTCTTTGAACTATTTTTGAAACAAACACTTTGTACGCGTTCTTATAGAAACGAGAACCATTACAAAGACATTTTCAAAATACTTTTAAAACCCACACCACAAGCACACATTCAAACAAAAGCAAGTGATCTAGAAAGCAACTAAGATCCCATGGAAAACCATGGATGAAAAGGCTGCTAATACCTTCCCTTTTCATAATCTACCCCCCGAACTCAAGAAAACATCTCTAAAGGTCTTTCTTGTTCTTTTCAGCCTTTCCTTTTAGATAAAAGAAAAGTCGGTGGCGACTCTTGCTAACCGCAAAATTTGCAAATACAAGCGCAAAACAACCAAGTCAGTTCTCCCACCGTATCACAGAACTGGCGACTCTGCTGGGGACCTACTTTAAAGTGGGGTTACCTTATGGTTAGATCATATTTACTTGCTTTCATTGTTTGACTTGTATGCTTTATATTATGGTTCTTTGTTTGGGTTTGAATCCTCTACCCAGATTTGGGATACCTTATAGGTAAGTAGAAATACATTGTGGAAACTGTGTGGGGTATACCGATACAATCTAAGAAATAGCTACGTTAGTGTGACATATTTGTGGGTACCGGTAGCCCTTAAGTAGTCAAGGAGAATACGGGGCCGCTGAGTGATGTCATGAAGCACTAACTAACTTCTAGAACCTTTACTTGACCAACTTGGCCATTAGCACGTAGTGAGATGACCGGCTTTGGTGCAGTCTGAAGTTGGTAGATACTCGATACTACACTCATTGAGGTTTGGTTTTTTAGGATATTTCGGTCGCCATTAAAGAGGCTCGCGCTGAAACAATGCCCAAGGAAACAAACCAGTGATATTGAGCTCCTTAGAACCCGATTACTATTGCTAGGATAGGTTTGAGCCAACTAAACTTCAAGAGGGTACTTACCTATAAGACTCCATGCAAGCCTAAACCTAAGGACTTGTTTGTTTTGTTTGTATATATATACATGTACATAACATCATGAACATTATGAACATCATAAAATCATACTCATATTCACTAACCATTTCAAGGATCTTGGGATTTATCTTTGTTCAGTTTTGTAGGACATGGATTCTATTCGCAGGAAAACTATTCAAGTCAACCTTTAAGGATCCCTCCTCAACTTAAAGAGCTAGCATCAAGGATTCCTGAAAATTCTCCATTTATCGAAAGACATGGTCGCCTCCTAAACTTGGTTACCTCCAACACTGATGAGGACATGATGAATGTGCTCTTCCAGTTCTTTGATCCTCTACACCATTGCTTCACATTTCCCGATTATCAACTTGTGCCAACTTTGGAAGAATTCTCCCAACTCTTGAGGATTCCCATTATCAGTCAACTACCTTTCAACGGTACGAAAAGAGATCCAAATCCAAAAGAGATTGCTCAATTTCTACACTTGCAACCATCTGATATCACAACTAATTGGGAAACAAGGAGTGGTGTCAAAGGTTTCTTATCAAAGTTCTTGTTTGAGAAAGCCCAAAACTGTTGGAACTCTTTGGATTTGCAAGCTTTTGAGGAAATTGTGGCTCTCCTCATCCATGGGATAGTTTTGTTTCCAAATCCTGACCAACTCATAGATGTGAACGCCATCAAAATCTTCATGTCTTGTAATCCGGTGCCTACTTTTCTAGGGGACATCCTACATTCTTTTCACACTCGCACTATGAGGAAAAGAGGTATCCTTATGTGATGTAATCCTCTTTTGGCAAGATGGTTTGTTTCACATCTTCCCCAATCTGTATTGAAGAATGAGCAAGGTTCAAGGTGGTCACATAGGTTGATAACGCTCAAACATTCATACATCCATTGGTGTTCTCGATGTATAGAGAATGTTATTATCATCGACCGTTATGGAGAATTTCCTAATGTCCCCTTACTCAGAATTAGGGGAGGTATCACCTATAACCCCTGCTTAGCCTTAAGACAGTTTGGTTATGCCCGAAGGGATGGTCCACATGAGATGATGATTCAAGGGTTAGTATTTGACTACGAGAGTGACAATCAAGGTCATCGCCAAAGGTTTATCCGAGCCTGGGGGATGTTGAACAAGGCAGATAGCAAGACATTAGGGCAAACAAATTCCATCCCTCTTGATACTTACCTCAAATGGGTACGAGCCCGTGCTCAAAGTCTTATGATGCCTTACTCTTCCATCCTCTTGGTGATCATAGAGCCTGTTGTGGAAGGAGATGTTCCCTACACTATCCTGCATCCTAACATGCCCACCTCTCTTGAAGACTTACAAAAGGATTAAATACATCTTAAGGGGGAGCGAGACACTTTCGAGGCCCAATTCTACGCCAGCGAGAAGAAGGTTTTGGAGTTCACTAAGCAACTTCATGAGGAGCGGACTCTAAACGCCTACATCGCACCAAAGAGGATGCGTACAACCTTTTTATCTTAGAGTTTTCGTATTTCTTTGTAAGCCCATAGAGGCATGATGTACTCAAGATTTGATTTATTAATGTAACGTGTGTTTCCTTTTGTCTAAAGCAAATTTGAATCTCTAATTTCCTTGAAATCATTGCATATGCATATCATCCATAACATTGCATAGGCAGGTACCATTACAGGTTTCTTATGTTCTTCGTTGTTTATTTCAGCAAAAATGTCTTCTGAACAAAGCATCAAAGATCTTTAGGCACAAAATGCCCAATTCCAACAGATGTTCACAACTCTGGCAAAAGGGCAGGAGGATCTGAAGGCCCTCATCCTGAAAGAGAAGAAGAAGAAGAAGAAGCTCACCGGTTCCCTCAATATGGGCATAAGGTTTGAGGGGCCGCTAAAGCAACCAGTCGATCTGACCTCCTCGTCCAAAGAAGGGGAAAATCAAGAGAGAGAAACAAGGGAGGAGAACCCTAGTCCTGAAGTCTCTGACAATGATACAGACTACAATAATGAGCAGTATCCTCCCACTGAGGATAGGTACAAGTAGTTAGAGGATCGGTTAAGCTCTATGGAGATCCAGAGAATACCAGGGCTAGATTTTGAAGAGTTGGGATTGGTGTCCGGGGTAGTCATCCCACACAAATTTAAAGCTCCGGTTTTCGCAAAATATGATGGGGTGTCTTGTCCAAAGCTTCATCTCCGTTCCTATGTGAGGAAGTTTTAGCCTCACACTACTGATAAGAACTTGTGTGTTCACTTCTTTCAAGACATTCTGTCAGGGACTCAACTTGAGTGGTTCTACCAATTGGAGGGAACCAATGTCCGAAACTGGGAGGATTTGGCTGCTGCTTTTTACAAGCAGTATCAATACAACGCCGACCTTTCCCCTACCCGTACTCAACTTCAGAGTATGTCCATGGGTGCAGGTGAAGGCTTTAAGGACTATGCGCAGAAGTGGAGAGATTTGGCTGGGAGAGTCCAACCCCCTTTGTCTGATAGGGAGTTGGTCAACATGTTTCTAGGGACGTTGTCTGGTTCATTCTTCAACCATTTGATCGGTAGCTCATCGGCTAGTTTTACTGAGTTGATATTAACTGGAGAGAGGGTAGAAGCTGGGATTCAGAGCAATAAAATACAGAAAGATACCTCATCAAGTTCAGCAAAGAATCCCTTCGCTGGTAAGAAGGAAGCCAATGTTATCTATAGCCCAAGAGGTCAGAGCAGAGCTGAACACCGTTCGACGGTAAGTGCAATAATGATGCCTAGGCTTGTGGCTGCTCCACAACGCAACAATCAACAAAGGATAGAATGACCACAAAGACAGTTTACCCAAATTAACATGACATTGGCAGAGATTCTACCCCATCTGCTGAGATCCAACTTGGCAACCTTGAAAGAGGCTCCCAAGAATCCTAATACCACCTCTCCTCGATACAATCCAAATGCTCGGTGTGCCTACCATTCTGAGAGTCCTGGTCATGATACAAATGATTGTTGGGCTCTAAGAAATAAAGTACAGGATCTGATTGAAGCCAAGGAAATCGAGTTTGATGCTCCAGAGAAGCCCAATATCATAAATGCTCCCATGCCTAAGCACAACCGTGGAGTTAATACCGTTGATACCAATCTGTTTGTAACCTCAGTTTATGAAGTTTCTACTCCCCTTATGACTGTTAAGAAGAATTTGTTGCTGGCCAGTTTATTTCTGGGTTGTAGTGAAGGTTGCCACATGTGTTCATCTCTGCCTTTTGGTTGCTATTTGCTAAAGACAAATGTCCAGCGCCTGATGGACAGCAGAGAAAATTTGTTCGAGAAAACTTTGATTCCAGCTGTTTCGTTCGAAGATGTTTCTATTATAACCATTTTCGCCAATCCTTCCAAGGCCTCCTCGAAAAGACCTATTAGGATTACACCGTCTCCGAGAGTCGCTCTGTTAATAATCACTTTTCCTGGTCCTGTCCCATACGCCTCAGAAAAAGCTATCCCTTGGCATTATGGAGCCGATGTTTACTATTATGGCATTAAACAAGATCTGAAGAATGAAGAGGCTGATCCCGATGTCAGTAACATTGTCGGGACCAGAAAGATTACCAGAAGTGGAAGGGTTTTCTCTCCCAAGATTTCCCTGAAGACTGTCAATAAGCCTATTGTTATTCCATCTGTTGTTCCTGCTAGTACTTCAACTACTACTCCCGTCCTTACTCTAGTTGTTACCCCTACCGATGAGTCATATGGGACTCGAGGCAAAGAAGCTGTATATGGGCCTTCCCGGACGAAGGCACCTAGGAAAATTGTTATGGAATCCTCTAAGAAAGAGATAGAGGAAATCTTAAAAATAATAAAAAAGAGCGACTACAATGTGGTTGAGCAGTTGGGGCAGACCCCCTCGAAGATATTGATGTTGTCTTTGCTGTTATGTTCTGAGGCCCATGCAAAGGCTTTGATTGCATTCCTCAAGACCGCACATGTGTCGCAAGAAACCTCAGTCGATCAATTCAAAGACTGTGTGGCCAGCTTGACTGCTAACAATAAGATGGGTTTTTCAGATGCTAACTTGACTCCGAAAGAGAGAAAGCATAATGATGCTCTGCATGTCTCGATCGAATGCAGGGGTATCAATATGGCTCATGTGCTGGTGGATACTGGGTCTTCACTGAATGTTCTGCCTAAGAAGGCTCTTGATCGGCTGGACTGTGAAGGCTTGACTTTAACACCTAGTAACATTGTGGTAAGAGCTTTTGACGGGTCGAAAAGAGTGGTGCACGGGGAGGTGGATATCCCTATCAAGGTAGGATCTCAGACCTTTGAGTCCACCTTCTATGTGATGGACATCAGGCCATCGTACTCTTGTTTGTTGGGTCATCCTTGGATCCATGAAGCTGGAGCTGTTACTTCTACATTGCACCAAATGCTGAAATATCCGGTGAAAGGGAAGATTGTCACCGTGCATGGCGAAGAGGAGTATCTGGTGAGCCACCTGAACTCCTTCAGGTATGTGGAGATGGACTGGGAATTCGTAGAGACTCTTTGTCAAAACTTTGAAGAGGTTCCCCAGATTTTAGCGTCAACCGAGACTACCACCAACACCAAACCTCCTCTGAAGATGGCTTCTCTCAAGGACGCCAGAGCAGTGGTCGAAGAGGGTGGGTGTACCAATTGGGGACAACTCCCTGATTTTACTCACAAAACTGAAAATTTTGGTTTGGGCTTTACTTCAGGAGTTCAAAGGGTTGTTCGACGCGCTTAAGCTAGAGGACCTCCCTTACGTATCAGCAATCATGGGGTCAACACTACTGAAGACAGTGAGGAAGACTTTGACATTGACAGTTGGATCTACCCGACTACCAACGGTGGACCGAGTAACTGGACAACTAGAGATTTCATACCAGTTTCTTTTATTCCGCATTAATTATCTTACTTGTATTCTGAATTTGTAATAAACAATCTTTAACTTTTTGGCCTTGTATCTTACCCGAGGCACAATGTTTCTATCTACGAGGGTTATTATATGTCATTTCATATGTCATCAATAAAGCATTGGACTTTTCTTGCATACAAATTTTGCGCTCTCTGTTTTTCTTTTATGTTTTTTTACTTTATCAATACAACTATGCTCTTACACACACTCACGTATCAAACTGTAGATCCATATCCACTCTGGATCCCATTGATAACAATTCTGCTACTACTAGTTATGATTTCGAAAATCCGATCAACCAAGCCGAGAAAGAAGGTGAGAACGATTGTGAGGTGCCTGGAGAACTGGCTAGACTATTACAACAGGAAGAGAGGGCTATACAGCCTCATGAAGAGCTAGTTGAGACAATAAACTTGGGCACAAATATGGATAGAAAAGAAGTCAAGATCGGCGCAAATCTGGAGACTAAGATCAAACAGCGACTGATACAGATGTTGCGCGACTACATTGAGATCTTTGTCTGGTCATATGAAGACATGCCTGGTTTAGACACTGATATCGTGGTACACCGTCTGCCGACTAAAGAAGATTGTCCTCCAGTTAAACAGAAGGTCCGCCATATGCACCCTGAAATGTCAGAGAAGATCAAGGCAGAGGTCATGAAGCAGTTCGACGCAAGGTTCTTAGCTGTCACCTCCTATTCGCAGTGGGTTGCTAACATTGTTCTGGTACCTAAGAAGGATGGCAAGGTACGGATGTGTGTGGATTACAGAGACCTGAACAGGGCAAGCCCCAAGAATGACTTCCCACTTCCCCACATTGATGTTCTGGTTGACAACACCATGTAACACAAAATCTTCTCCTTCATGGATGGTTTCTCTGGCTACAACCAGATTAAGATGGCTCCTGAAGACATGGAAAAGACAACCTTCGTCACACAATGGGGCACCTTCTGTTACAAGGTGATGCATTTTGGGTTGAAGAATGTTAGGGAAACTTACCAGCGAGCCATGGCCGCTTTGTTCCATGATATGATTCACCGTGAGATCGAGGTTTATGTTGATGACATGATAGCCAGGTCTTAAACCGGAGAAGAGCACCTCGACCATCTACAAAATTTGTTTGACAGGTTGTAGACATACAGGCTGAGGCTAAATCCGAACAAGTGCACCTTCGGGGTAAGGTCTGGTAAACTTTTGGGGTTCCTCGTCAATGACAAGGGTATTCAGGTAGACCCTGCAAAGATAAAGGTCATACAAGATATGCCGTCTCCCCGCATAGAGAAGGAGGTCAGAGGTTTCTTGGGATGCCTAAATTATATCGCCAGGTTCATTTCACATCTAACTGCTACTTGTGAGCCCATCTTCAAACTTCTGAAGAAAGATCAAGTGGTAAAGTGGAATGACGAATGCCAGACTGCTTTCGAAAGGATCAAAGAATACCTTCAAGAACCACCAATTCTGATGCCTTCGGTTGAAGGAAGACCTTTGATATTATACTTAACAGTGCTAGACAATTCAATGGGGTGTGTTCTGAGGCAGCATGACGAGTCTGGTCGAAAAGAGCATGCAATATACTACCTTAGCAAAATGTTTACCGACTGTGAGGCAAGATACTCATTGCTAGAGAAAACTTGTTGCGCTTTGGCATGGGCTGCTCGCTGACTAAGACAGTATATGATGACCCACACTACTCTATTGATATCTAAGATGTATCTAATCAAATACATCTTCGAGAAGCCCGCTATCTCCGGAAGAATAGCGAGATGGAAGATGATCCTAACTGAGTATGATATACAATATACAACCCAGAAAGAAATCAAGGGAAGTGTATTGGATGATCATTTAGCTCGTCAGGCTGTGGATGACTACCATTCCGTGAATTTTGAGTTCCCGGACGAGAATATCATGCTAGTGACTGATTACGGAGAACCTGGACCGGATTAAGGACCCGAGGAGGGATCCCGATGGACTATGTTTTTTGAAGGAGCTTCGAACGCACTCAGTGATGGTATTGGCAACATAATCATATCTCTTGAGGGCTTTCATACACCTATTATTGCCCGACTATTTTTCAATTGCACTAACAATATGACGGAGTATGGAGTATGAAGCCTACATCATAGGTCTCAAAGTTGCTATCGACCTCAGGATCAAGTTCTTAAATGTCTTCGGGGATTCAGCTTTAGTGATAAGTCAGATCTAAGGCGAATGGGATATGAAACATCTTAATCTCATCCCATACAGAGAGCACGTACTGACATTGCTCCCACACTTTGAGGAAGTGACCTTTGAACATTTCCCGTGAGAGGAAAATCAGTTAGCGGACACACTAGCTACCATGTCTTCTATGTTCAGGGTCAGGTGGGACAATGAAGCTCCCGAATCACCATTGAGAGGTTGGATAAACCAGCCCATTGCTGCGAGATTGATACCGAAGAGGTAGCAGATAAAACTTGGTTTCATGAAGTGAAGAAGTACCTCGAGACTCAAGAGTATCCCGAAGGGGAATCTGTCAAAGATAGGAAGTTTCTGAGAAGGTTCACTGCGAAATTCTTTCTCAGTAATGGAATCCTCTATAAGCGCAACCATGAATCTACCTTACTGTGGTGTGTAGACAAGAGCGAAGTAGAGAGGATTATGACTGATCTACATGAGGGTACCTTCAGAACCCATTCCAGTGGACATACCATGGCTAAGAAGATCCTACAGGAAGGATACTACTGGTCCACTATGGAAGCATATTGTTATCAGCACTCCCGAACCTGTCATAAGTGCCAAATATATGCTAATAAGGTGCATGTACCTCCGGTTCCTTTGAATGTCTTGACGGCTCCGTGTCCCTTTGCAATGTGGGGCATTGACATAATCGAAGAAATCATGCCTACTACTTCCAATGGGCATCACTTCATCCTGGTAGCTATCGATTACTTCACAAAGTGGGTTGAGGCGGCCTCTTTTGCTACTGTGACCAAGAAAGTGGTGGCACAGTGTGATACGGTGGAAGAACTGACTAGAGGTTTGCGTTTTGTATTCGTACTTGTTCGGTTGAGCAAGAGTCGCCATCGACTTTTTATTTTATCCTAAGGAAAGGTTAAAAAAGCACAGCAAAAAACCTTTTGAGATATTTCGTGGGTTCGGGGGGTAGATTATGAAAAGGGAAGGTATTAGCACCCTTTTCATCCATGGTTATCCATGGGCTCTTAGTTACTTGGTTTTTAGATCACTTGCCTTGATTTTCGATTGCTTGAAATTGTGGTGTGTGTGTGTTTTGAAAAATGTTTTTGAAGAGATGCCTTGTCTTAGGCAACCAATGTATTCGACTCGTATTTGAGTGTTTTACAAAAGTGTGGATCTTTTCGAAAAGATGTTTCAAATGTTTTTGAGGGTTTGTTTTGAAAGTGTTTGTGAAGTGTGGTTTTGAAAAGAAGGCAAGTGTTTTTGCAAGTTGATCTCAAGTAACTAAGAGTTTTGTCTACCCCTATTGTACTCAAAGGTTTTCTCTATGTTTTCAACCCTTTTTAACAATTTTGTTCCACCATTGAATTTGGTGGACAATCTTGCGTTTAGGAAGTTTGTTCGGGACAGGCGTGGGTCATCGTATAGACCATGAATGCAATGGTGCCAAGTGTCTTTGGAAATTTGCTTTGAAGGGACTATGATCATTCCATTTAGGCAACTTTCGAAAGCGTCATCGAGGGACTTATGATCATTTGAATTTGTTTTGCCAAAGAAACTCGACGTGCAAGCATGGCCCATTTTGGAAGGCAACATGTGGGATTATCCTAGAGGGTGCGAGTGTGATTGTGTATTGATTTCATGTATTTGTCTTGTATTAGGTTATCTAGCGTTTGGTTTTATGTACATGCAAACCCTAGGTCTAACCATGGTATAATTTGAAAGCGGTAAATTGCAAGAATTTAAAGTCTACGCTATTACAAATAGTATCCGGGAGTGGGGGTACAAATTCACAAATGGGGATGAGACTTTAGGAATATAGTGTCCAATAATTTACAACCAAATCGAATTGCGATAAAATGTAAATAATGTAATGTAACGTATAAGAATAGCAAATGTATGTGTATCAAGTGTATAATGTGAAAAGTATTGTGTATTGTGTAAGTGTACGTGTACGTGTACGTATGAGAATTATTTACAAGTTAAGAAAATGTGAATTTGAATGTATTATTAAGGTATGGTTAACTTAAAGAAAGGAATCAAATATTTTCTTTATTTAATTTGTGATCTTGTATATTTATTTAATATGTACAAAAAGAAAATTTAAGAAAGAGAAAATGTTCTAAGTTTGAAAATTGTTACTTATATTTGATATAAATTGGTATCTTTATATTTTGTGTTTAATATATACAAAAGAATATTTTGATTAAATGTTTAAAATTTAAATTATGTATATTAGAAAAAATGTATTTTATTGATTATGTACAAATATAATATCTTTGAAAAAAAAAAGAGAAGTATTTATCTTAAGAAAAATTAATATTCTATGTATAAAAAATTAAAGAAAATGTAAGTTTAATTATAGAGAAAAAAATATTATTTTTATAAGTTTCTATATAAAATTTAATTATGCTATATATAAAAAGTATTGTTAGTGTAAAAAAGAATGTTATGTTAATTTATTTAACAAAAGAAAATGAAAAATGTTTTATACTCTAAAAAAAGGTTTGGAGATTTGAATGGGCCAAAAGGGCATTAGGCCCAAACTAAACAAATAGAATGAATAGACAAAATGGGGGGTGTTAACTGGAACGTTTGGGCTTAGGCGTAGAAAATGGGGTGAGGCCCAATTGCAAATTGACAATGTTTTTTAGGGTTCTGATATTTGTTTTCATTAGGGAATTGCTTAGGGTTTGCAGAAACGGCGCCATTCTCTTCACTTCACGTGTTCCTCTTCATCTTCGTTCACTCTCATGCCAGCTTCTGAGTTCTTTTCGTTCAAGGCCACCGGCGCCACCATTCTTCCTCCTCCTTACACTCACTCCAACGACGGTAAAAGAGGTAAAATTTCTTTCAACGCATTAGGGGTTTTATATTTTGCATGCTTAGTTTCTTCGTTTATTGATTCGGATTACATGTTTCTTTGGTTCGAGGTGCGTGAAGAAGGAGAGAAATTATACCTTTCTGAGGAGACGGAGGAGGAATGAAGGTGGAGGCGCTCAGGCGGCCAGAGGCGAAGCTTGGTGATGCTGTGGACTGGCTTTGATAACCACGGTACTCTGTATTTGCCCCTTTTGCTAAGTTTTATGATGACAAACTGAAAACCTAATTTGGTCACCTCTTCCTCTTCTTCTGTTCGTTTTGTCTCTTCTGTTGCTATGTACCTCTGTTGCTATGTTTGTCCCTTGCCCAGTGATGGTATTCTGAGGGCCTTTGATGTTTGTGGTACTTCTGGGTATACTTTTGTTGGAACAATCGTTTTGACTAGCTTTTGCTTTGCTTCTGTTGCCTTGTGTATGCTTGAATATGCTTCTTTGTCCCTTCTTCCTCTTTGGCTTGATGAGATTGAATGATGCCTGTGTTTCCTGTTGAAATGCCCTATGATGAGGTAACTCTGAGGGCTCGTGGTCTTACCCTGTATTGCCTTATTGAGTTGCCTTCTATGCTTAGTGAGTTAATGATGGTTGATACCTTGTTTCTGACTTTGCCTTGCTTACATACTTAATGCTGTATGATTGTGGTGCCTGTTGAAATGGTTTTGGCCTTGTGCTGTTGGAATGGTTTTGGCCTTTAACAGGTTGTCATTCAACAGGTTTTAGGCTTAGCACTGTCCTGAAAAGGGTTTGTAGGTTTGATATTCTGGTTTAGGCTTGGATATCAGGCTTTTTAGTGTTTTCAGATTGTTGGTTTGGTGAGGCTTGATGCAGGTCTGGGCTTTTGATACTGCTTTTGTTTGGAGTTTACAGTGGTTCAGGCTTTTAGGCATACACCGGTTTGTTGTTTGATGGTTAAGGCTAGACAGGGTTTTGATGGTTTAACTTGACAGGTTTTTTAGCCTGGAATGGTTAGGCTTGGATTTATGCTGTTGGGTTGTTATGGTTTGAGAGCTTACAAGTTTGTTTAGGCTTTTGGCTATCACAGCTTTGTGCAGGATGTAAGAGGCTTCAACAGGTTAAGCTTGTATGGAAACAGATGAGGCTTTTGTGAGGTTTTGAAAAATGTCTTGAAGGCAGGCCTTACTGGTTTTCTCTCAGTTTGTATTGTTTTATTTTTTGATTCCCCCTCCCTGTACTGTGTTATGAACATATTGTTCTTATATTTTCCTATCTCTCAAGCCTAAACTGTAAGCCCAATTTCTTCTTCTCTTTTTCTTCTCTCTCCAGTACATCTTTAAGCATTAAAATATGTTATGCTTTGTACTTTAGTTCTGAAAAGGTAGCTGCTGGAAAAATGATGATTTGATATTGATGCTTGCTTGCAAAACTAGTTTTAGCCTGCATATTTTCTTTCTTTTCTTCCAGATTTTGTGCTGCACTTGTACTTGCATCTGAATATTCTGATATCTTGTGGACAGCTTTGGTAGCCTTTTGTATTTTGACAGCTTTGTTCAGTTTGCCCTTTTTGATTTGGTTTAGGCACTTCAGTTCAGTTTGTATTTGGACTTTGTTTGGCATTTTATAAACTATGCAGCTTTTGACCATTTTTGAAATTGTGCAATATTTTTGACTTTGTGCATTCATTTTTTAGCAAGCATCACTCATCCCTTTTTGTGAACCGGGAGAAATCCCGTGATTTGCAGAGAGGGCTAACTGATTCCAGTCAGTTGCCTTTAATGATGAGCCTAAATTAAATTGTCTGTCCTTTATTTATTTATCTGCTTCTAACTTTTCTTCTTTTCTTTTTGCAGATAAAAAGTTAAATGGAGAGGAATAGCAAAAGATGAAGAATTGAAGATTTAGAAAAATATTAGGATAGTTTTTACTTAAATTTAAATAAATGTAATATTATTATTGTAAACATTTTGTAAACAATTATAATTATACAAGTAATTTAAAGATAAATAAAAAAAATCCTTTTATTTGATTAATTCTTTTATTCTTTTCAAGATATTTATCTAATTGTTATAATTCTTAAATTAAAATAAAAATGGAAATAAATTCCAATTATCTTAATTTAAAAATAAATAATCAATTGGTAAATATTATGGTCTTATGACAAACCTGACGCTCCAATTATCCAAAGCAACGCATAGTTTCAAACCAAGCGACAACTAATTAAACAAAATGTCCATCTGCCTCTTTTCACTGATTAAATCCAACAAATGCAAACAAACAGCAGCCTCAGTTCTCAATTCAGAGTAACTTGAAAAACATTGATAGAACTAAACTCTTCTTGAGAGATATGCGCACAAAACCCTGATTCTGATCAAATGCCAAAGAAACGTTCGCCTGGTCAAAGCTGAGCCAAAAAAATTAACCAAACCCTAAACCAACTGTTTGAAAGATTCTAGAGCCCTGAAAATCAGTAAAACCCTAATTTTGTCTGACTGACGAGAAAAGTCTGTTTGACCGATTCTTGAGCCAGTTTGAAAAATCAGGAAACGCCTGAAGCTGTGATTTCTTGTGGAAAAATGCGAGGGCAAATTTTGGGGTACAACACACAGTTTATCAAGCATAGCCTAATCTATCTGTATGGTATGCCAGAGAGAATTATCACGGACAATGGTACGAATCTCAATAATACAATGATCACCGAAATCTGTAAGCAATTTAAGATACAACATCATAACTCTTCTCCCTACCGGCCGAAGATGAATGGCGTTGTTGAAGCGGCTAACAAGAACATCAAGAAGATTATACAGAAGACGGAGGTGACATACAAATACTGGCATGAGATGTTACCATTCGCTCTTCATGGGTACCGTACCTCCCCACGGACATCAACATAGGAAACACCCTACTCTCTGGTATATGGCATGGAGTCAGTCCTACCCATTGAGGTCTAGATTCCTTCTTTAAGGATTATGAAAGATGCGAGTTTGAATTAAGACGACTAGATCCAGACTCGACTTGATCAACTAAATCTGATCGACGAAAAGAGACTTACTGATGTCTGCCATGGTCATACGTATCAAAAGCGGATGATCAAGGCTTTCAACAAAAAAGTCAGACGTCAAGAGTATCAAGTCGGGGATCTGGTAATCAAGCGCATCATACTGACGCAAGGTGATCCCAGAGGCAAATGGACTCCCGCCTACGAAGGGCCATTTGTGATTAGAGACATTTTCTCGGGTGGAGCCATGATTCTAACCACCATGGACGGTGATGACCTCCCTCACCCTGTCAATGCAGACATAGTGAAAAGATATTACGCATGATAAAAGACCCGCTAGGTTTACTGGCCTAGGCAAAAATAAGGGCTTCCCGTCGAACCAAAAGGGTTCGGGCAAAAATAAGGGATGAAAATGAAAAAAATATGTACACCCGGCAAGTCGAAAACCTGAAAAGGCGGCTTGGGTAAAAAAGGGTATCCCGGTGGACTGAAAACCCGAAAGGACAGTCCAAGCAAAATTTAGGGATGAAAAGCGTATCACTATATCCCATTGGATCACCCTGCGATCAGACCTCAGTATCAACAGTCAAGCTCGAATGACACCAATCAATCTAGTCAGCTTCGGACAAGCAGCAAAGTGATGAGACGCTCGAAGACATAGCGGCAATAGCATAATTGGAACCCAATGGGATTGTTGTACATAGTTGTTTTCTTTTTACACAATATTGTATAACTTCTATTCTTACGGCGGCGTCCTCTTACTAGAGCGTCATCCTACTTGTACAAAAGCGCCTATTATAGGCCAACTTCGAAAATCAATACAAATCATTTTTACAAAAAAAAAAACTATGTGTTTTTCCTTTTCTGTTTTGTTTGCAAGAACGTCCATGATTTATTCTTGAAATATGCATTGAATATAGTTACTGCTCATAAATATTTACATAACAAACGGAAAGATAATTGCTCGAAACTTAAGAAACATGGGCAAAAAACCAGAAATGTCAAAACCCGATAGTTACTCTGTCTAGCTGGTACCAGGGCAGAGACAGCTTTGAAACATAATTATCAGCATATACAACCTCGTAGCATCTGTAATCCCCACGGAGTAAAGGTAATCAAAGCATTGAACTCCCTAGCCAGGGTCGTCCAGAAACCTGACATTTATATCCCCCAGCCGAATTTCATAATCGCGAGCGGATCATTATAAATTTTTTTATCTCCCCAAGCAGAGTTTATTTCTCTGGATACAGAAGCTCAATCCCCAACAAAGCTTATTATTTCAGCTACGGGATTCCACCTTCCAATAGAGTTATTCCCCCACAGAGTTGTTCTCAAACAGATTCTCTCCCATGAAGAATATTCACAAACAACAAGGAGTAAACCTCTATCATAGTCATGTCTGGTCACCGTCCCCAGCGGAAGTGGATGAACCGCGATCCTCTACAACAGTCAGAAATGCTTACTCTCCAGCAGCTGCCAGGGATTTATTTTCTCAGACTCGGACATGTCACAATAGCATCTCATGCTCATACATCATGACATGCGCATACATATCACATACAGCATAATCTCATTTATTTTGAGAACATCATCCCACAATGAATTTCATGTATCACATATAATTAACTCCGTTATCTTTTCAGGAAAGACAATTATCACCAATGATTTCAGAAGCTATACATGTCATATTTGCAGATAGCTAATGAAAAATCAATTCCCGAAACCAAACGGGTTAACTAATCTACATGATCAATTGAAGTAGCCCTACTACCCAGGCTTTCATTTTGAAGCGACCCTACTATCCGGGTTCCTTCCCATAAGCCCTACTATCCAGGCTTTCATCTTGAAGTAACCCTACTGTTGTACCCCAAAATTTTCCCTCCCATATTCTTCAAAATTTGCCAAGTCAAAGCTTCAAAATCTCCTCCAGGGTTGCACAGTTCAAGGGCCTCCTAAACAGTCAAAATTAGGGTTTTGGTTCTGACAAAGAAAATGAAGTTTCCAAGGGTCCAATCAAGTCCCACATGCCTACAAACATGGTCAAGCATCCTCATGCCAAGTTTCAAGACTTACAGCACAAAATTGCACAGTCAAAAACCCTAATTGCACTACAGTCAACTGTAGGGGCAAAATGGTCATTTGACAGTCAAAAGTCCAAATTTTTGGTAAAAATCTCATTTTGAAGCCACAAACATCATTTGATCAATGCTTGATCATGATTCTCAAAGCTTGGCTCAAAAATCATCAAGATGCAAAAGTTTCCATATTTGGACAGTTGAAAAAGTCAACTGTAAATTGACCAGGGCATAACTTTCACATGGATTATCAGAAAAATTCCATCCAAAGCTCATTTTGAAGATAAAGACATTTCCTACAACTCCTCTTCACACTTCAAGTCCAAGAAATGCTCTCACAAAAAGTTATCAATTTCAACATTATAGGTCATTTTCAAAAGTCAACAAAAAGGGACTTTAAGTCAAAGGCCATAGCTTGAGATTGGTAAATAAAAATGACATGGGACCAAAGGTATTGGTTAGAGGACTCAAAGACCTTTCCAAAATGTCCAAGAACATGAGCAAATCTTAAAAATTGAGCAAGATATGCCTTGTGGAAGTTGGGAAAGTTTTGGATATTTTGAAAAGTCAACATTGATTCAAATGACCTAAAAATGCTAATGGGCCTCTTTTTCTTCCACAATTCATCATCCAAGGCATGTGCACGACCATGTGGCCCAAAGGGAAGTTTTTTTTATCATTTTTATTTATTTATTTGGATTTTTTATTATTAATAATTCATTTAATTAATTAAAATACATGAAAAATACTAAACCTAATGTTTTAAATCTTTTTGTGCATAAAATATCTCCAAGATTTCGTGCAAATCAGGTTAGGAAAGAATCAAAGGTGATTGGATATGATTGAAGCCAAAATAGCATGAAAAAGATTTGGAAAATTATGGCATAAAAATCAAATATTGATTCCTTCAATTCATGGATTTTTTGATCAAATTCTTAACCCTAATCCTTCCATACATAAGTGCAAAGCAAACCCTCGTGCCCAAGAACTCCCAGCTGCGCCATAGACCAAGAAACACACTTGAGTTTTTTGCCTAAAAGTTGAAAACTGAAAACTAGGTTTTAGGGTTTTTCAAGATCAAACTACTATCCCATTGGCTTGCTGAGGCTTCAAGGAAGGAATTTGGATCAAAACCATAAGCTCTAACACCAAGAAACGTGAGAATCATCGTGACCTGTACAGAAAATATTTTACATTTTTGCATCTCGATTCATGCATCTTTAGCAATTTTTAACATTTGATTTATGTTCATTGTTTAATTCTGAAGCTAACTATACAATTTAATTGAGTTTTCATGTACTATACGCGATTCCACCATTGATACAGGCTAGGGTTCCTTGAATTCTAAATTGGGCGTTTCCAAATTTGGTAAAATTAGGACATGCCAACACCATGAATGAAACCAGCAGGCTTGGACGATTTGGAAACGACCCTCGCGCCTAATTTATGTGACCGGACGGCCTAATCGCTATTATCAAATCAAGCATGTTTTGGGGGGGTTCAAAACCCCCGCTAACCATCTTTTGTTTCAGGAAAAAAAGAACAAAACGGGGAAGACGATTAGGTGGCCAGCAGTGATTGGGTCATTTAAAAATCCGCGCTAAAAAGTCCACTAACGCTTAGTTTATATCATATTATTTGTTTTCCATATAATAACCAAAAGGCGCGTGTGGAGCAGTTGGCAGAGTGTATCACTGGTAATCCCTGGGACCTGGGTTCGAACCCCAGGTCCCCACCCCTTTCCATATTATTTTTCAATTAATACTTATGTGCAGGTTCAGTGGTAGCGTCCACCATACATCCACAACATCAAGTCATCCACGTGCCTACTGAGATGAATCAAAAGGTCCAGATTGGGAGAACACCGTATACGTTAGTCAATGGAGATCCATGCCAGCGCAAAAGTCAAACAGGCCAAAGGCTTAATGGGCCTGATTACTGGACTTCACCCTCCATTTGGGGGCAGACCCCCCTAGGTTTGCAATCTCTTATATTTTTTCATTCTTTTATTTATTTCAATTATTGTTTTTTTAATTAATTTCTTTAACTTAAATATTTTCATAAAAAATATAAAAAAACAATATAAAATCAGAAAAAGACAAAAAATAAGTATTTTATTCAATTAATATATTTTTTGTAAATAAATATTATTCATTAATTTTAGCTATTAAATTAGGTTTAATTCAAGCATTTTCTTAATAAATTTAAAATTGGTAGAATTAGGATTTGTATTAATTTTTTATCCCTTTTCTTTTCTTTTCTCTAAATAATTAAATATTTCCTATTATTTTTATAAATTAAAATTGCGTGTAAATAATTAGGTTAATTTAGGTTTAACTTTAATATTTTTTCTTAATAAATAAAAGTTATAGAATTAGGGTTAATGTTTTATTTTAATTAATCTTTCTCATGAAAATTCATAAATCCAAAAAAATACCAAAAATAACTTCCTTTCATTTTAATTTTAATTAATTTAATAATTTAATTTAATTTCATTAAAAAGGGTCCAACGCCCTCGTTTCCAATCTTATTTCAATTCGCGCGTTTTATTTCGTTTCTTATAATTTTTATGTACCTCTCCCAAAGCCATGTAAATATTTATCTTTCGCACTTTACTTTATTTATTTACTTTCTGTCAAATCGGGTTCTGGAAATTTTGGCGATGTGGACCCGCACCTTTGTAATAGTTTAGAATTTTATCTTTCCGCACTTCTTTTAACTGTAAATAAATGCATGCAAGAATGAATGACGAAAATAAAAACAAACGCATAGATCACTCATAACATGACAAGACAAAAATAAATGAATCTGACACACAAATCACACACCACCCCTAGGGTACGCCTCACTGTTGCCTTGCCTCGAAAGGTGATCGTCGAGTAGAGGATGTCTTAGTAAGTCCTCATGATCTGGGAACCTGGCATGAGGGTAGCTTCTAAGGTGTCTTCCCATTGCTCTGGTGATCACCATGTCCCTACAAACTCGAATTGACCCGAACACCTCCAACGGTGGTGCTACCTACCTCTCAATGGTGGGATGGCACTACTTTAAAGGACATTTACACAGACGAATTCCTTAGGGTAGGTAGACGACTCTAGATACTTGCTCTAATTTCAAAACAAAAATTCAAAAAATACTTTTCACACCGACACCTTTTCAAAAAGCTTTCGAAAGCAATTTTTCAAACACTCTTGAGGACCGATACAAGAGTCGAACTGAAATTTTCAAAGAAACTTTTTAAAACCCACAGTTGAAAAGCAAACAAACCATTTTTGAAAACACAAATGAGCAAGTATCTAAGAGCCCATGGATAACCATGGATAGAAAGGGTGCTAACACCTTCCCTTTCTATAATCTACCTCCCGAACCGAGAAACTATCTCATAAGGAATTTTTCTGTGCTTTTGTCCTTTCCATTTGGAGAAAATAAAAGACGGTGGCGACTCTTGCTTCCGCGACATTTCGCGAACCAGCGTTAAACAGTCAGTTCCAGATCCACCGATCACAGAACTGGCGACTCTGCTGGGGAAATACTTATAAAGTGAGGTGTACCTTAGGATAGTTCATAACTGTGTTTTCAATTGTATTGACTTGTCTGCTTTAAATTTGTGGGTTGCATGAGAGTTACATAGATCCTAACCCGGATCTGGGGATACCCTGTTTAGGTAGCATAAGCTGTGAGGGACCTGTCCGGCGTCGACCGACACGGGTGAAACAGTGGCTACATTGGTGTGGCACCTTGGTCTGTACCGATATCCCTTGTGTTGCAACGAGGAGAATATGGGTCTTCTGAGGAGTCATTAAGCACCGACAACCTTAGAACCTTAAATGACACAGCTTGGCCATTAGAACAGTAGCAGCATGCTACGCCCATTAAGGCTAAACTCTCGTGATGGTTCTGGCCGCAAGAAAAGATTGCGATGCTGGAGTTATGACCGATTGAGGGTAGTCAATGATATTGGGATCCTCTAAGAACCCGGTTACTTTGATAGGACAGGTATGAACCAACCAACTGAAAGAGGGTAACACCTAGACCTCATGCTGGCCTAAACTCTAAGGGTTTCTCTTGTGTGCCTTCGTACTTGACTACTTGCATGTTTTATCTGACACATGAACTACTTGCAAGTTTTGTTTTAGTCCTTAATTAGGACTCATAACAAGGTTTACCGAGTTTCTTGCAGGGTTTGTTTTAGTCCTTAATTAGGACTCATAACAAGGTTTATCGAGTTTCTTACAGGGTTTGTTTTAGTCCTTAACTGGGACTCATGACAGGTTTACTTGAGTTTCTTGCAGGGTTCTGTTTATAGTCCTTAATAAGGGCTCATAACAGGGTTTATTCATATTAACCCATGCATCATGACATCATACCATTGCATACATCCTAACCCATTTCAAGGATCTCAAGGGCTTGTAATGCAGGTCATGATAAATCAAACATCTAGCAAGGGGCAAAGAGGATTTATTTTCCTCTAGCCAAAGTTGTCAGGGGCTATGACCCACTTGATATGGTGAGCTCTGACTCTTGAAGAAGGTTCCCCTAACCAAGGTTGTTTGGAAACCAAAACTAGACATGAGGACTAAAGTCAGGGGCTATGACCCACTTGATATGGTGAGCCTTTGACCCTTGGAAGAAAGACTCTCAACAAATATGAAGTTTCTTTCAATCAAGCTACCGGATCCAAATGCTAACAAATTTTCTTGTTTACCCCGCGAGGTCCTTGAAAACATTACATGCATGTCATACTCATCATTGCATAACAGGTATCCTTGTTGCAGGTCACTTACCTTTCTCGCTGTTTATTTCAGCAAGCAATGGCTTCACAACAAGATAACCAGGACCTTCACGCTCAAGAGACTCAGTTCAGGGAAATCTTCCTAGGCCTATCCAAGGGGCAGGAAGAGTTGAGGACACTCCTCATGGGGAATCTGATCAGAAAGAGTCCTGAAGATGACAAGGACGCACAGCTGAAACGTCTACAAGCCGAGGTAGACACATCGAAAACCCAGATGCTGGGGCAAAGGGCCCTCATTCAAGGTTTAGCTCAGGAGCAAGGAGAGCTGAGAGCCATGATCAGCCAGCTTCCTCAAGGCATGAAGCAACCAGCCCAAATCAGAGACCAGGTCATGGAACAGCTTCCAAGAAGGCAAAGGTCGGGTCCAGTGAATAGACCTCTCCGAGTTGCTACTACTTCTCAGGTCCAACAACGACCGCGCCAAGAACAGCGGGTTGATCAGAACAGGTCGGACGAGCCTAAGAGACAATTCACCTACATCAACATGTCATGGTCACGAGCTTTGCAGCACATGTTAAGGATGAACCTAATTGCGGTGATCAACCCTCCAGCAAATCCAAAGACTTCCTCTCCAAATTACAACCCAGAAGCAAGGTGCGCTTACCATTCTGGTAGCCCGGGGCACGATACTGAGGACTGTTGGGCACTAAAGTACAAGATTCAGAATATGATCGATGCTAAAGAGATCGAGTTCGAGCCCGCCGAGACTCCCAATGTGATCATTTCTCCCTTGCCAAAACATGGCTAGGATTGAGAAATTTTTGTTCACTAGAATCTTTCAAGTTGTAATTTTCTTTTGATTGTTCAAACATTCCATTCATATCAAACATTGTTATTTCATTAATGCATCGCATATGTCTGTTTTGAAACAATATATTCGTATTCACTAAATGCAAATTATTTTCATATTTTTTCTGATGATCAACTCTCAATTAATAATTCTAAGCCTCTTGAGGGAGGATGACGAAAACGATACCATAATCTACAGTATGCTTTTGAACAGACCCCGCTGATGAGGTACAGGCATTGTTTCAATTCCTAAACACTGGAGTTATAAGGATGATAATCCCTCGTCAACCCCTCTGAGCCAAAGAAGTAGGAGTTTTTCTTTTCGAAAATTAAAACCCTTTATCATAACCCGGGGCAGGGTAGTTCTCTCAGTTGATCCAAGTGCATAACAAATGGCACCAAAGAGGTCCTTACAAAACAAAGAAAGACAGTGATGGTTCCGAATAATCAATAAAGAAAGGCAGTCATTATCTCAAAAAAATAAAAACCCATTAAGTCAAAACCCATGAAGGAGACTTACAAAACTGGGGCATCCCGCTAACTGTAATTCCAAAAAAGGAAACAGTTCAGGCAAAAAAAGAAAGGGATAATAAAATCAAAAAGAAAGAGGTCTTATAAACCCTCAGCAAAAAGGAAATGACTGCCTATTCCAAATAAGTTATCAATATCCGAATCATCGCCGGAAAATCAGAGCAAAGACTCAAACAAGGTCTAACGTATGATCAACTGAGTTTAGGTTTGGAGAACATCACGAAGAGCGGGTGGGTACAAATAATTTGAGCCTTTATCCTTTGTTTCTTAAACCGTGAACCAGGCCACGTTATAACCCTTAAAAGTCCTAGCTGAAGCATGGGTTAGTTCGAAAGCATACTGTTACGAAAGGTATCCTGACTCCTTAAGGCTTACGATAAATACGGAGTTGACATCACGTTTTACAAACATTCACTTGTTTTATGAAAAAGAATGCATTTTTAAAAATCTTCAAGACAGACATGAGCTTTGCATTTTTAACATAACTTTGTTTGCATATGACTTTTTGTTTGAACAGCATAGAAATTCGCACGACAAATGCCTAATGAACAGAAGTACTTCCAATCAAGGGGCATGGCATGACTATTGTCTATTATCTGGGGCAATTCAGTCAAGATTCGGAGAATCTTTCAAAATGCCAAGATAACTAGGGGCAAATCTCCGTCTAAGTAACTTGGGGCATCAAACGAAGATCTTCTGGTGGCATGGCAACACAAGCAACAGGGGCAACTCCCTACATTCTGAGGGCGTGGATATAGTCGAAAAAATACTACGCAAAAATCAAAGACCCGCTAGGTTGACATACCTAGGCAAAAATAAGGGCTTCCCGGCGAACCAAAAGGGTTCGGGCAAAATGAAGGGATGAAATGAAAAAAATCTGTACACCCGGCAAGTCGAAAACCTGAAAAGGCGACTTGGGCAAAAAAGGGTATCCCGGTGGACTGAAAACCCGAAAGGGCAGTCCAGGCAAAAGTTAGGGATTAAAGCGTACGACTATGTCCTGCCATCCTGTCACCTGTCCATCAGAAGAAGGTTTGTCCATCAACAATTATCAGCATCCCACATGTGCCTTCTCCCATAGAAACAGGGGCAATAAAGAGTCGTCCAAACGATCTAATTGCTCTGCCCGCCAAGGTATCAAAGTGAGTTCAGCTGAAGAACATAACCGGTATATTTTCACTCCCCAGAGAGTGAGCCAGCAAGTCAGTGCGCTCCCCCCGAGCAAAGCTACTATCAAACTTAAGGAAAGCTGGGTATCCTCCCGCAGATCTCAACATTCCCCAGCAATGTATGGATATTCTTAACAAGCATCCCCGGCAGTCTTGGTCTAAAGATTGTTCCCCGGCGGTATATCAAACATTCAGAGGAGTTACTTCCCCGATACAGTTCAAAACTTCCCCAAGAGAGTCCAATCTAATTCCCCAGGAAAGTTGGAATCCATCTCCCCAAGTAGTAAGCTTATCCCCAGTAGATTCTGGAAGCTTATCCCCGCAGAGCACGAACGCGTCCCCTGGCTTTATTCAAAGAGTTATTTCCTTACCAGGATA
Organism: Vicia faba; assembly: GCA_948472305.1. Taxonomy (NCBI): domain Eukaryota; kingdom Viridiplantae; phylum Streptophyta; class Magnoliopsida; order Fabales; family Fabaceae; genus Vicia; species Vicia faba. The sequence continues at coordinate 67,425,304 of OX451738.1, read as the reverse complement.
TAACTGGGTTATCCTCAGCCAAAAGCCACGGAAAGAGCGTCCTCGACGAAGTCTTCTTACCCCAGCGAAGTCTATCAACACTTCCAACACAACAATGGTATCCCCAGCAAGTTATTATCAACATTCCAGTAAAGTATCTCTCTCCCCACGGAGTATTGCTTCCCAGCAAGATCGTTAGAGTACTTTTTCTCCCCGCAGAATGTTCGATTCGCCAAGTTTATTCCCCGACAGAGTTATCTTCTCCTACCGGCATTCTTGCAACTATCATCCCCAGCGGAAGCAAAATCTATTCTTCAACATCAGCCCAGGAGTGACTTCCCGGCACCCGTCAAGGATTTATCTTCCTAAGACGAAAACATAACATTCCTAAACATCACATACATCATTATAGCATGCATATACGCATCATACCTTACAATCTCATTTATGTTGAGAACATCATTGCTTGATCCATATCATGCATTGCATATGACTGACTTTTACCTTTCAGGAAAGATTCAGTTAAGTTCTCAACTATATTTCAAGACCTTCTCTGGTTCAGTCAGATCGACCCTAAGATCTCCCTGTTTCTTATCCAGTTGAAGACATTTCAAGACCTAGACCGGTTCAGTTAAGTCGACCCTAAGACTTTTCTGTTTCTTATCCAGTCAAAGGCCTTCTCTGGTTCAGTCAGATCGACCCTAAGATCTCCCTGTTTCTTATCCAGTTGAAGACATTTCAAGACCTAGACCGGTTCAGTTAATCGACCCTAAGATTTTCTGTTTCTTATCCAGTACAAGGCCTTCTCTAGTCCAGCTAAATCGACCCCTAACAGATTTTCCCGATAAAGACTCAGTAGAAGATATCCAAGATTCTCTCAATGATTACTGTTGAGGTTGTAGTCGCCTGTGGTTCTCTCCCCGTTACTGCGGAGGTAGTAATCGCCCCAAGATTCTATCAGCGTCACTGTTGAAATAGAAGAAATCCAAGATTCTCTCAATGATTGCTGTTGAGGTTGTAGTCGCCTGTGGTTCTCTCCCCGATACTGCGGAGGTAGTAATCATCCCCAGATTCGCTCAATGATACTGTTGAAGTCGAAGTCGCCCAAGATTCTCTCAATGATTGCTGTTGAGGTTGTAGTCGCCTGTGGTTCTCTCCCCGATATTGCGGAGGTAGTAATCATCCCCAGATTCGCTCAATGATACTGTTGAAGTCGAAGTCGCCCAAGATTCTCTCAATGATTGCTGTTGAGGTTGTAGTCGCCTGTGGTTCTCTCCCCGATACTGCGGAGGTAGTAATCATCCCCAGATTCGCTCAATGATACTGTTGAAGTCGAAGTTACCCAAGATTCTCTCAATGATTGCTGTTGAGGTTGTAGTCGCCTGTGGTTCTCTCCCCGATACTGCGGAGGTAGTAATCATCCCAAGATTAGCTCAACGATTGCTGTTGAGGTTGAAGTCGCCCAAGATTCTCTCAATGATTGCTGTTGAGGTTGTAGTCGCCTATGGTTCTCTCACCGTTCCTGTTGAGGTAGCAACCATCCCTGGTTCATTCATCACCTTTTGAAGATCCAGGTCCAGCTCCTGTAACCAGTCAGGACACATCTACACAAAGAATTTGAAGACCAGCTCCTGTAACAGGTCAGGTGATCATTTTTTCTTTTGCAGGTACGCAAGTTCTCACTAAGGAATCTCTTACGCGATCAACACCCAGATGGCATCTATAAGCCCATCCACCTTCCATCATCTCTCAGCATGGCATCTATAAGCCCATCCACCTTCCATCATCTCTCAGCATGGCATCTGTAAGCCCATCATCCTATTCATCAATCTCCAAATGGCATCTATAATCCCATTCCCATCATCACACTACTATGTGAGCGCAAATTTCTGGGCACTCTAGTGTTCAATCATCTTCAACCTTCGGATTACGAAAGGCACGCAAGCCAATCTACATCCTCAGGTTTAAGAAGATTGAACAGGGGCAACTGTTGTACCCCAAAATTTGCCCTCCCATATTCTTCAAAATTTGCCAAGTCAAAGCTTCAAAATCTCCTCCAGGGTTGCACAGTTCAAGGGCCTCCTAAACAGTCAAAATTAGGGTTTTGGTTCTGACAAAGAAAATGAAGTTTCCAAGGGTCCAATCAAGTCCCACATGCCTACAAACATGGTCAAGCATACTCATGCCAAGTTTCAAGACTTACAGCACAAAATTGCACAGTCAAAAACCCTAATTGCACTACAGTCAACTGTAGGGGCAAAATGGTCATTTGACAGTCAAAAGTCCAAATTTTTGGTAAACATCTCATTTTGAAGCCACAAACATCATTTGATCAATGCTTGATCATGATTCTCAAAGCTTGGCTCAAAAATCATCAAGATGCAAAAGTTTCCATATTTGGACAGTTGAAAAAGTCAACTGTAAATTGACCAGGGCATAACTTTCACATGGATTATTAGAAAAATTCCATCCAAAGCTCATTTTGAAGATAAAGACATTTCCTACAACTCCTCTTCACACTTCAAGTCCAAGAAATGCTCTCACAAAAAGTTATCAATTTCAACATTATAGGCCATTTTCAAAAGTCAACAAAAAGGGACTTTAAGTCAAAGGCCATAGCTTGAGATTGGTAAATCAAAAGGACATGGGACCAAAGGTATTGGTTAGAGTACTCAAAGGCCTTTCCAAAATGTCCAAGAACATGAGCAAATCTTAAAAATTGAGCAAGATATGCCTTGTGGAAGTTGGGAAATTTTTGGATATTTTGAAAAGTCAACATTGATTCAAATGACCTAAAAATGCTAATGGGCCTCTTTTTCTTCCACAATTCATCATCCAAGGCATGTGCACGACCATGTGGCCCAAAGGGAAGTTTTTTTTATCATTTTTATTTATTTATTTGGATTTTTTATTATTAATAATTCATTTAATTAATTAAAATACATGAAAAATACTAAACCTAATGTTTTAAATCTTTTTGTGCATAAAATATCTCCAAGATTTCGTGCAAATCAGGTTAGGAAAGAATCAAAGGTGATTGGATATGATTGAAGCCAAAATAGCATGAAAAAGATTTGGAAAATTATGGCATAAAAATCAAATATTGATTCCTTCAATTCATGGATTTTTTGATCAAATTCTCAACCCTAATCCTTCCATACATAAGTGCAAAGCAAACCCTCGTGCCCAAGAACTCCCAGCTACGCCATAGACCAAGAAACACACTTGAGTTTTTTGCCTAAAAGTTGAAAACTGAAAACTAGGTTTTAGGGTTTTTCAAGATCAAACAACTATCCCATTGGCTTGCTGAGGCTTCAAGGAAGGAATTTGGATCAAAACCATAAGCTCTAACACCAAGAAACGTGAGAATCATCGTGACCTGTACAGAAAATATTTTACATTTTTGCATCTCGATTCATGCATCTTTAGCAATTTTTAACATTTGATTTATGTTCATTGTTTAATTCTGAAGCTAACTATACAATTTAATTGAGTTTTCATGTACTATACGCGATTCCACCATTGATACAGGCTAGGGTTCCTTGAATTCTAAATTGGGCGTTTCCAAATTTGGTAAAATTAGGACATGCCAACACCATGAATGAAACCAGCAGGCTTGGACGATTTGGAAACGACCCTCGCGCCTAATTTATGTGACCGGACGGCCTAATCGCTATTATCAAATCAAGCATGTTTTGGGGGGGTTCAAAACCCCCGCTAACCATCTTTTGTTTCAGGAAAAAAAGAACAAAACGGGGAAGACGATTAGGTGGCCAGCAGTGATTGGGTCATTTAAAAATCCGCGCTAAAAAGTCCACTAACGCTTAGTTTATATCATATTATTTGTTTTCCATATAATAACCAAAAGGCGCGTGTGGAGCAGTTGGCAGAGTGTATCACTGGTAATCCCTGGGACCTGGGTTCGAACCCCAGGTCCCCACCCCTTTCCATATTATTTTTCAATTAATACTTATGTGCAGGTTCAGTGGTAGCGTCCACCATACATCCACAACATCAAGCCATCCACGTGCCTACTGAGATGAATCAAAAGGTCCAGATTGGGAGAATACCGTATACGTTAGTCAATGGAGATCCATGCCAGCGTAAAAGTCAAACAGGCCAAAGGCTTAATGGGCCTGATTACTGGACTTCACCCTCCATTTGGGGGCAGACCCCCCTAGGTTTGCAATCTCTTATATTTTTTCATTCTTTTATTTATTTCAATTATTATTTTTTTAATTAATTTCTTTAACTTAAATATTTTCATAAAAAATATAAAAAAACAATATAAAATCAAAAAAAGACAAAAAATAAGTATTTTATTCAATTAATATATTTTTTGTAAATAAATATTATTCATTAATTTTAGCTATTAAATTAGGTTTAATTCAAGCATTTTCTTAATAAATTTAAAATTGGTAGAATTAGGGTTTGTATTAATTTTTTATCCCTTTTCTTTTCTTTTCTCTAAATAATTAAATATTTCCTATTATTTTTATAAATTAAAATTGCGTGTAAATAATTAGGTTAATTTAGGTTTAACTTTAATATTTTTTCTTAATAAATAAAAGTTATAGAATTAGGGTTAATGTTTTATTTTAATTAATCTTTCTCATGAAAATTCATAAATCCAAAAAAATACCAAAAATAACTTCCTTTCATTTTAATTTTAATTAATTTAATAATTTAATTTAATTTCATTAAAAAGGGTCCAACGCCCTCGTTTCCAATCTTATTTCAATTCGCGCGTTTTATTTCGTTTCTTATAATTTTTATGTACCTCTCCCAAAGCCATGTAAATATTTATCTTTCGCACTTTACTTTATTTATTTACTTTCTGTCAAATCGGGTTCTGGAAATTTTGGCGATGTGGACCCGCACCTTTGTAATAGTTTAGAATTTTATCTTTCCGCACTTCTTTTAACTGTAAATAAATGCATGCAAGAATGAATGACGAAAATAAAAACAAACGCATAGATCACTCATAACATGACAAGACAAAAATAAATGAATCTGACACACAAATCACACACCACCCCTAGGGTACGCCTCACTGTTGCCTTGCCTCGAAAGGTGATCGTCGAGTAGAGGATGTCTTAGTAAGTCCTCATGATCTGGGAACCTGGCATGAGGGTAGCTTCTAAGGTGTCTTCCCATTGCTCTGGTGATCACCATGTCCCTACAAACTCGAATTGACCCGAACACCTCCAACGGTGGTGCTACCTACCTCTCAATGGTGGGATGGCACTACTTTAAAGGACATTTACACAGACGAATTCCTTAGGGTAGGTAGACGACTCTAGATACTTGCTCTAATTTCAAAACAAAAATTCAAAAAATACTTTTCACACCGACACCTTTTCAAAAAGCTTTCGAAAGCAATTTTTCAAACACTCTTGAGGACCGATACAAGAGTCGAACTGAAATTTTCAAAGAAACTTTTTAAAACCCACAGTTGAAAAGCAAACAAACCATTTTTGAAAACACAAATGAGCAAGTATCTAAGAGCCCATGGATAACCATGGATAGAAAGGGTGCTAACACCTTCCCTTTCTATAATCTACCTCCCGAACCGAGAAACTATCTCATAAGGAATTTTTCTGTGCTTTTGTCCTTTCCATTTGGAGAAAATAAAAGACGGTGGCGACTCTTGCTTCCGCGACATTTCGCGAACCAGCGTTAAACAGTCAGTTCCAGATCCACCGATCAGACCTACTATCCAGGTTCCTTCTCATAGCCCTACTACCTCAGGCTTTCATTTTGAAGAGACCATACTATCCAGGTTCCTTCCCATAAGCCCTACTATCCAGGCTTTCATCTTGAAGTAACCCTACTATCCAGGTTCCTACTTATAGCCCTACTACCCAGGCTTTCATTTCAAGGTAACCCTACTATCCCAGTTCCTTCTCATATCCCTACTACCCAGGCTTTCATTCTGAAGTAACCCTACTATCAAGGTTCCTTCTCATAGCCCTATTACCCAGGCTTTCATTTCAAAGAGACCCTACTATCCAGGTTCCTTCCCATAAGCCCTACTATCCAGGATTTCATATTGAGGTAACCCTAATATCCAAGTTCCTTCTCATAAGCCCTACTATCCAGGCTTTCATCTTGAAGTAACCTTACTATCCAGGTTCCTTCCCATAAGCCCTACTATCCATGCTTTCATCTTGAAGTAACCCTACTATCCAGGTTTCTTCTCATAGCCCTATTATCCATGCTTTCATTTCGAAACAACCCTATTACCCAGGCTTTCATTTCGAAGTAACCCTACTATCTAGGTTCCTTCTCTCTTATCTCCAGACAACAGTTTACAACACTGTAAGGCCCGGACCCGACCAGATACAATTGATTTCATATTTCCCCAGTAAGTCGCTTTGCAGCCTGGACCCTGACCAAATATGCGACTTACTTCCACCTCCTCAATCAAGAGTCAATTCCCAAATAGATTAATGGACAACCAAAGCTCATATACCCTATTTCTCCCAAACGTAAATCAATATTCCCCTGTGAAGTCCTCCTCAATAGCAGGTACAAGAATTCTCGCCAAGGAATCTCTTATGCAACCGATCTTTTCTGGATGGCATCTTTAAGCCCATATCCGACGATTCTCCATCGCCTTCCAAATGGCATCTGTAAGCCCATTCCCGACATCACCAATCAGTATTACTTCATGCGAGTGCAAATTTCAGGTCACTCTAGTGTTCAATTATCTTCCACCTTCAGATCACGAAAGGCATACCAGCCAATCTACATCCTCAGGTTTAAGAAGATTGAACAGGGGCAGTTGTTGTACCCCAAAATTTTCCCTCTCATTTCTCAAGATATTTCCTATAAAGATCTTCAATGCCTCGAGTTTGTGCGAGTACCGACTAGGTCAAACAATCTCCTCAACGCTAATACCTCAAATTAGGTTTTGAATCTGTACAGAGATATTCAAATTTCTAATCTTCAAATGACTTTCATTGATCCTCATGGATCCTTAGAATTACTTCAGTTAAGTTTCAAGCCTCAGATCACAATTTTCTAAGAAATCATTCAAATTATCAAAAGGGGGAAAATGAGCAAAGTTGAAGTTTCAGTGGGAAAAAGTCAACCGGACACGAAAAAGTTAAACTTTGATTTTTTGACCGAATTTGAGTCCCAAAAATAACATTGCGTCAAGACATCCAAAATGTGAAATTTGATCATCAAAAATCAAGAGAATAAAAAAATTCAACTTTTACAAGTCTTTGGAATTTTTCTAAGTATTTTCTATACTTGTTAATTTCATTTGCTTCATGACACTTTTTTACTACAATTCCAAATAATTTAAAATGAGGCAAATAATTCAAGTTATTACAAAGTGACATTTTTTGCAAGTTTACAAACCCTAAACTTGGTATTGCTTAGACTTTTCCCTTTGACTCGAAACCTTGTCACAATGTTTTGTCCTTGATACAATGTGCATAAAATACTCCACAAGACTAAGTTTGTTTCATGCTACAAATCTTATTGTCCAAGTTGAACAAAGTATGATATACTGCATTGCCACAACACCTCAAAACCTGCTCCATTGTTGTCCTACAAAAAACCTTATGCTATGCTGCACCACAAATCTGCATATGCTATCCTATACAGTCCAAAATTTCTCTATGCAGTCTGCCCCAACCTGCATCACAACAGCCCCAAAATTGAACCAAAATGGCAAAAGAAAATTGTGTGAATAAAGTATCAAAACAGTAGGCAAAAACAATTCAAAATGACTTATTTTGTTTCCCCCCTAAACCTCAGTCACGTTCTACAAAGAAGGACTGTTTCATAAGACATAGGGGTTGGAATTTTTGGATGGAATAAAGAGTCTTTGAATATAAAAACAGTATTCTTTATAACTTTGGCTCATTCAAGAAAAAAAAACCCATCTCTAATCTCATTCAAAACAGAACTTCAATCCATTATTCCATCTTACAAAAACTCTCCCATAAACCAAACACCTTAGCACATAGAGATTGTAAAAACACTAAAACAGTTTCTGTTAGTGCCATTATCCTCACCATCCAAACATAAATACAATACTATACAACTTGACTGGGTTTCAACAGTTTGGAACAAGTTGCCTGGAGATTCATTGGAGCCCTCACAGGATCTTGGAAAGTATTCAGATTTGAAACACCAAGTGTAGTTTCAATGTAAGTCTTCTTGACTTGGTATTTTCATACATCATTAATGATTTATTTTTGAAGATAAGATGTAGTAATCATTGCCCCTTTTAGCTAACCGTTTGCTGGCTGTTTATATTTATCAATCATATGCTGTAAACTGACATGTATGGACAATAAAACAATGTTTAAGGCAGAAAAATACAGTATGTATCGACACATATGCACACGTGTCGACTCATCCTAGTAAAAAAACAAGGTATGAGTCGATACATAAACCCCATGCATCGATTCATACTGATCTCAGGTCCCAAAATAGAAAGTTGAAAAGTATATGAGTCAACACAAAATGTGTATGTGTCGATGCAAAGAAGGTGTATGAGTCGACACATCCCATTATGTGTCGGCTCATACTGAGCTGATTTTTCTTTACAGGAGCAAGGAAAAGTTATATGTCGATGCATAACAGCATGTGTCGACACATAATGGTTCAAAAGGCAGTTTCTCCCATTTTCTACACTATTTATGCATATATTTTCATTGCTGCCCAGTTGTTCGATATGGTTGTAATAATTAGACACTTATTTCATCCCTATTTGCAAATTGTACCCCCATCCCCCTAATGATGTAATAACTTAGGATTTTATTTTCCGTATTTTATTTTGCTTTCATATATTGCTAGTAATTAGGATGTATGAAAAGATAAAATCAACAAATAGATAACCTTTAAATGTAAGACAAAATGCATGCAAACAAACACACTTGCACCATGCATCCTTAGGGTAATCTCACTTCATTTACTTTTCGAAAAACAGTCATGTCCCTCGAATATGGGACGCTTTAGCAAAGACCCTTCGATAAAAAGATCGTAGTCCCTCGATGACCCTCGATGCTGCCTTCGATAAAACGATCTAGTCCCTTACAAAAAAACTGCTAAAGCATCTCATAATTTTCCTTCTATGACCGTCTATTGACCCGCGCCTGTCCCTTCACATCCAAGGATGGGGCTTCTTACCAAATCAATGGTAAGATAGAAACATCTAAAGGAGGAGGAAAAGAACATTTAAGACCTTTGGAGTAGGTAGATTCGCTCCTAGTCGCTCGCTTGCTCACAACAAAAACAATTTATACACCAAACACTCTCATTTTGAAACACTTTCAAAAGACAACACTTTGCACGCGTTCTTACAGAAACGAGAGCCATTACAAAGAAAACCCTTTTCAAAATCACTTTCAAAAAACACATTCCACAAACACCTCTTTGAACTATTTTTGAAACAAACACTTTGTACGTGTTCTTACAGAAACGAGAACCATTACAAAGACATTTTCAAAATACTTTCAAAACCCACACCACAAGCACACATTCAAACAAAAGAAAGTGATCTAGCAAACAACTAAGAGCCTATGGAAAACCATGGATTAAAAGGGTGCTAATACCTTCCCTTTTCATAATCTACCCCTTGAACTCAAGAAAACATCTCTAAAGGTCTTTCCTGTTCTTTTCAGCCTTTCCTTTTGGATAAAAGAAAAGTCAGTGGCGACTCTTGCTAACCGCAACATTTGAAAATACAAACGCAAAACAACCAAGTCAGTTCTCCCACCGTATCACACACATGAATAAGTTTTATCAGAGAAAAATCAGAAACTTTTGAAGTCTTTAAAGATCTCTATCATAAACTTCAAAGAGAAAAGGATAGTCATGACATAAGAATCTGAAGTGATCATGGAAAGGAATTTGAGAACAATAAATTTGCTGATTTTTGTTCTTCTGAAGGAATCAGTCATGAATTTTCCTCTCCCATTACTCCTCAGCAAAATGGGATTATGGAAAGCAAAAATAGAACTCTTAAAGAATCTGCGAGAGCTATGATTCATGCTAAAAAGTTACCCTACCTCTTTTGGGTTGAAGCTATGAATACTGCATGCTATATCCATAACAGAGTCACTCTAAGAAAAGGAACCTCAGCCACCTTGTATGAAATATGGAAGGGAAGAAAACCTACTGTCAAATACTTTCATGTTTTTGGAACTAAATGTTACATCTTAGCTGATCGTGAATAGAGAAGGAAGATGAATCCTAAGAGTGATGAGGGAATATTCCTGGGTTACTCTATAAATAGCAGAGCTTATAGAGTCTTTAACTCCAGAACTAAAGGGGGAGAATCTTACTGGTGAGGTTGAGGGGAAGCTTAATAGGTTGAGGGGAAGCTTAATGTCCCAAAAGATGTTCTAACACCTTCTTTTTGGAGATGATTTTTTTCTGTCATTTTGTGTTGTGTGACATTAATTCTAAGTGAAAGGAATGCACTTGGAGAATTAATAAGAAGGCATTATGGTCATGCCTCTGACCATATGAAGAAGTCTGGGAAATATCCTTGACTAAATTGCTGAAGGTTTGTTTGCTTTAAGTGGGAGACAATGTCTGATAGGATGTCTGAACATTGTTCAGGACATGTTTTTGTGAAGACCAACTAAAGAATATTATAGACTGTGCATCCAACCTCGTGTAAGAATGGAGTCTAGAAAGTGTTATTGACCACTGTTGTACCCCAAAATTTGCCCTCGTATTTTTCCACCAAGAAATCACAGCCTCGGGCTTTTCCTGATTTTTCAGACTGGTTCAAGAATCGGTCAAACAGACTTTTCTCGTCAGTCAGACAAAATTAGGGTTTTCATGGCTCTGGAACAGTTCAAACAGTTTGCTTAGGGTTTGATTGATTTTGGCTCAGGTTTTAATCAGGCGAGCGTTTCTTTGACATTTAATCAAGAATCAGGGTTTTGTGCACATATTTCTCAGAAGGAATTAATTTTACAAGTTCTTTTCAGTTTACTCTGAGATTTGGATTGAGGCATTTGAATCAAGAACTTGCAGTGTTTTGTTTAATCAGTAAAGGCTAAGGAATTTGATTTGAGATGAGATAAAGGCTGAGGTACTTAAATTGAGAATCTACAGTGTCTGATTTGATCAGTAAAAAGATAAATATCTGGATATTGGTTTGATTAACTGTGCATTATTTAATTGGAGCGCCAGGTTTATTATTGATTCAATGATAAGACCACAGTGTTTATTAATTATTTTTCTAAAGTCAAAATAATTGGATACTTCCGGTTATTTTAATTTAAGAAATTCAAAATAATTAAATGAACATTGAGTTGAAAGAAGAATTAACTGATAAAAAGGATGTTTATTCACTTTGAATTGTTTGTTACAGATATTATTTAAATACTGTTAAATTTATTTACAGTTATTTAATAATATTATTACAAATAATTGAAATGGAAATAAAACTATCCTAAGAAAATTCCTAAGTCTTCATCTTCTACTGCTCCTCCTCTTTTGCTCCATTTGATGTTTATCTGCAAAACAAAGAAAAGAAAGAAGAAGTCAAAAGCAGATAAAATTAAAAAAAGACAGACAGATAAGAAATTGGGTTCATCATTAAAGGCAGCTGGCCGAAATCAGTTCGCCCTCTCTGCAAATCACGAGATTTCTCCCGGTTCACAGAGAGGGATAAATAATGCTTGCAATGAAATATCAAATGCACAAATTTTAATATTGCACAATTTCAAAAATGGTCAAAAAGCTGCATAGTTCATAAAATGCCAAACAAAGTCCAAATACAAACTGAACTGAATTGCCTAACTGAAATTCCCAAATTCAAACTATCCAAGATATCCAAAAAGCTGTCCAAAAAGATATCAAGATATCAAAGTACAAAAGGCTATCAAAATGCTGTCACAAAGAAGCATAAAATCTGGAAGAAGAGATAAAGTATGCAGAGGAAAAGCAACAAGTGCAAGCAATGTAAAATTTCATCATTTTCCAGCAGTTGCCTTTTCAGAACATAGTACACCTAAGCAATATTAAATGCTTTAATTTGTACTGGAGAGAGAAGAGAGAAAGAAGAAAGAGGCTTACAGGGCTTAGGCTTGAAGGAGGAAATATATAAAACAAAACTGTTATCAACACAGTAAGAGAGGCAGAGACATTACAAAAAACATAATACCACAAACTGAAAGAAAAAGAGATTGCAAAAACTGCCTCCAAGACAGTTCCCAAGCCTCCAAACCTGTATCTAAAAACAACTTAGAGTTGCAAACATGAACAAAACCACAAGCTTGTAATCATTCAAACTGCCTCCACCCTGCTGAAACCAAAACTCAGTTTGCATTACAAACATACCCAACCTGTCAAAACAAAAGCTTTCAACCTGCTGAAACCAAACAGAACCACCAAGTCCCAACCTGTCAAACCAAAGCCTAACATGTAAAAGGCCAAGCCCCTATCCTTTAAACACTCAACCTGCTGAAGCCAAAAAGAAGCAAAAGTCTAAAACCCTGTCCAAGCCTTACCAAGCACAACAGGCCTGAAACAGCATAAACCTAAAACTTGTAAACTGTCAAGCTGCCTCAAAACCTCAAATGGACTGAAACATTCAAAACCTCAGCCTGCATAAGCCAGAAGCATAGAAACCTCTACACAAACTGACTTCAGACTAAGAACCTGCAATATAGAAACCTCAAAAACCATAGCCTAAATAAGAAAAATCCTAAGACCTATTTTGAACTCAGAACATCAAACTCATAACAAGCTTCCAAACCAACACAAGCCCTCGGAAAATTTCATCATTGGGCAAGCACACAAATCAAAGGCCATAACCAACATCAACAAATATCTCAGCATACCCAGTATAACCAAACATATAAAGCAAGCATACAAGGACAAGAGGCCCCCAGAGGAAGCCTCATCACAAGGCAAACATACAAGGCAACTGAGCCAATAAGAAGAGGAGGAAAAGGCAACTCAAGCATACTCCAACATCAACAAATATCTCAGCATATCAAAGGCATCAAAGCATTCGAAGCATACAAGGCAACTGAGGTAAATAGAGAAGAAGAGAGGCAACTGTCTAGGCATTTTCAGATGTTTAGGGCAAACATATCATTATCAACACAGCAAAGCAAACTCTCAGAACCTAAGGCCCTTCACTGAGTAACATTTTAACAAGCATACAGCAAGCAAGCAAGAAGAAGAAAAGAGGTGATACAGTAAAGGTTTTCAGTTTTGTTCATCACGAAACCTGAAGAAGCAAAGCGAAGATACCAGGGTTCCAAGCTAGCTTCCATCATCACCGAGCCTCCGCCTTGGCCGCCTGAGCACCTCCGCGTCCACCATCCTCCTCCAAAGAAGGTAGTATATTTTTTTTCTCTCCTCAACAGAAACAACAATAAAAACACATAATATCAGAATCCAAAACGAAACTAAAACATGCAAAGGGAATTGATATAAACCTTAAAACATAGGGACATAAATCGCTACCTCGTAAGCATCGCCTGAGCGGTCCACTGAGGGAGAAGGAGGGACGGTGGCGCCGGTGGCCATGGGCGAAGGCTGAGCTTTATTCAGTAAGCTTTGGCGAAACGAACGAAATGAAGACGAAGCCAAAACGGCGCCTCTGTCTCACAAACCCTAGCGCGTTCCAAAATGACACAAAACCGTTTAAACCCTAAAACGAAAATTGTGAAATTGTTTGGGCCTTGCCCTTTTGCCTAATCAACCTAAGCCCATTAAGTGTGCATACACCCCCTCTCTTGGCGCCTCACCCCTTTGCTTCTGTTCATTGGTTTCAGCTTGGGCCTTTTTTTCTTTCCTAAGGCCCATCTAATCCCTTAGCCCTTTTTTATTTCTAAACTAATCTCTTTTTTACATAAAATCACATCTTATCTTTTTATTAAACAAATTAATATACTTCTTTTTTTTACATTAAATTCTTATACTAATACATTTTCTTTATTTTATCAAATAAAACAATACTTCATTTTATACTAAAAATTGTCTTTTAATTTTGTTATATTAAAAAGAACACATAAATATTAGATTGAATTAATAGATTAAAAACTCTCTTTAATAAATCTTTTCATACGAATTTTACTATTTGTTTATTTTATTTTTATTACATTTTAAAACATAAATATTAATTTTCTTAAATTTGAGCATTTTTGTTTAATTTAGATTTTATACATAAAAACAATAAAATATCTAAAAATACAATTAAACTTAAAACATTCTTTTCTTTTCTTAAAATATTTTGCTTTGTACATATTAACAAAATACGAGAATACAAAATTAAATAGGCAATACTTAATTCCTCATTAAGATAACATTCCACCACTTGTAAATAAATCGTACACTTACACAGTTACAATACACAAATACGTCGATACATTTACTTTGCTTTACACATATACATTTGCTATTCTTATACATTGCTATACATTATATTTTACATTTGCGCAATTCGATTTGGTTGTAATTATTTGGACACTACTCTCCTTAAAGTCTCATCCCCATTTTGTAAATTTGTACCCCCACTCCCGGATACTTATTTGTAATAGCGTAGACTTTAAATTCCCGCAATTTACCGCTTTCAAATATACCATGGTTAGACCTAGGGTTTGTATGTACATAAAATTAAATGCTAGATAACCTAATACAAGACAAATACATGAAATCAAATACACAATCACACTTGCACCCCTAGGGTAATCCCGCTTGTTGCCTTCCAAAATGGGCCATGCTTGCACGTCGAGTTTCTTTGGCAAAACAATTCAAATGATCATAGTCCCTCGATGACGCTTTCGAAAGTTGCCTAATCAAAAATGATCATAATCCCTTCAAACAAAATTGGCAAAGACACTTGGCATCATTGCATTCATGGTCCATACGATGACCCGCGCCTGTCCCGTTAAACATCCTAAACGCAATATTGTCCACCAAATACAATGATGGAACAAAATTGTTAAAAGGGGTTAAAACATGAGAAAAAATCTTTGAGTACAATAGGGGTAGACAACTCTTAGTTACTTGATCAAACTTGCAAAAACACTTGCCTACTTTTCAAAACCACACTCCACAAACACTTTCAAAACAAACCTTCAAAAACATTTGAAACATCTTTTCGAAAAGATACACACCTTTGTAAAACACTCAAACACGAGTCATTTCAATGGTTGCCTAAGACAAGGCATATTCTTCAAAAACATTTTCAAAACACACACACACACACCACAATTTCAAAGCAAATTGAAAATCAAAGGCAAGTGATCTAAAACCAAGTAACTAAGAGCCCATGGATAACCATGGATGAAAAGGGTGCTAATACCTTCCCTTTTCATAATCTACCCCCCAAACCCACGAAACATCTCAAAAGGTTTTTCCTGTGCTTTTTAACCTTTCCTTTAGGATAAAATAAAAAGTCGGTGGCGACTCTTGCTAAACCGAATAAGTGCGAATACAAACGCAAACCTCAAGTCAGTTCTCCCACCGTATCATGGAACTGGCGACTCTGCTGGGGAGATACTTAAAAGTGGGGTTACCTTAGGGTTTAGATCACCTTTTGTTTTCAATTGCTTGCATTGTTTGCTTTTATATTTGTGGGCTTTGCATCGGAGTTTCATAGATCCTAACCCGGATCTGGGGAATACCCTTTTAGGTAGCATAATCTGTGAGGGACATGTCCGGCGTATACCGACATGGGTGAAGTAGTGGCTACGTTGGTGTGGCACCTTGGTCTGTACCGATATCCCTTGTGTTGAAACGAGGAGAATATGGGTCTTCTAAGGAGTCGTTAAGCATCAACCGACCTTAGAACCCTAAATTGACCCAACTTGGCCATAGAACAGTAGCAGTATGCTACACTCATTGAGGCTAAACTCTCGCGATGGTTCTGGCTGCAAGAAAAGATAGCGATGCTGGAGTTATGACCGATTGAGGGTATTCAGTGATATTGAGATCCTCTAGAACCCGGTTACTTTTGATAGGACAGGTCTTAACCAACGAAACTGAAAGAGGGTAGTACCTGAACCTCATGCAAGCCTAAACCTAAGGACTTGTTTGCTTTGTGTGAATATGATTGCCTGTATATACACTTACTTACTTTTGCATACATGTACATAACATCATAACATCATACCATTGCATTTTCAATAACCATTTCAAGGATCTCGAGGGTTCTTTTGATGCAGGGTTACGTTGAACCAGACGTCTACCAAAGGGCAAGAGATTCCTCCTCTAAACAAATGCCATCCAAAGATCAAGTGCAACAACTTGAATCAGGGGCTATGACCCACTTGACATGGTGAGCTTGATTCTCGTGGAAAGACATCCACCGACGCAAAGTTCTCCAATCAAAGATCAAGTGCAACAACTTGAATCAGGGGCTATGACCCACTTGACATGGTGAGCTTGATTCTCGTGGAAAGACATCCACCGACGCAAAGTTCTCCAATCAAAGATCGAGTGCAACAACTTGAATCAGGGGCTATGACCCACTTGACATGGTGAGCTTGATTCTCGTGGAAAGACATCCACCGACGCAAAGTTCTCCAATCAAAGATCGAAGTTCAACCTCTAACGTTCTCTTGTGTTTACCCCAAGAGATCCTTGAAAGCATGCATCCACATATCATGCATTGCATCTTGACGATCTTTCCTTTTCCAGGCTTCCTTACTCTCATACTGTTTATTTCAGTAAGAGATGGCTCTAGAGAGGACTGTCAAGGATATCTAGGACCAGACTGGTCAGCTGCAGGAAATGTTCTTGAACCTGTCACTGGGGCAAGAAGAAATGAAAGCTCTCCTCACAAAGGGCTTGGTCCAGGGGAATTCAAACAATGCCAGGAGCGATCAGTTGGAAGCACTGCAGTTTGATTTGACAACATCGAGGATCCAAGTGATGGGACAACTGGTGGGCCAGATGGCTCTCATCCAAGATTTGTCTCAAAGACAGGAGGAACTCAGAGTTCTTGTCAACCAACTGCTTCGGAACAACCAACTGGGGCAAACATCTGAGGTTGAAGAGCAAGTCACCACTCCACCCCCTTCCAGACAAGAAGACAAGGGGAAGGCTCCTCTACTTGCTTCAGGGTCACAAGCCCACCAACAACCTCGCCAGCGTCAACGGGGTAATCGGCGTAAGCAAGAGACGTCGGGAAGACAATTCACAGAGACTGACATACCATCATCTTTGATACTGGAGCGTTTGTTGGAGGTCAATCTGACTGCTTTGAGGGATCCTCCTCGGAATCCCAACACCTCCGCTCCTAACTATCATCCCGATGCATTTTGTGTATACCACTCCTACAGCCCGGAGCACGACACCGACGACTGTTGGGCCTTGAAGAACAAGATTCAAGATCTAATTGACATTGGAGTGCTGAGGTTCATGCCGGACGGCGAGATGAAAATCTTCCGTTAAGGAGTTCTCCACCTGGAGTGACAAAGCTCAAAGCTGAGAGACTTTTGCTTCATTTTGAATTTTCAAAGTTGTAATTTCTTTTGTTCTCAAACAATTAACTGTTAATGTGAAACTCCTGTTTCATTAATGCATTGCATATGTTTGTCTTGAATTCATCCATTCGTTTTCACTACTCTTATGCTTTCTTTATGATATTTAACTCTTGATAAAAAGCTGCAAGCCTTTAGAGGGAGGATGACGAAACAATACTATAATCTCATACAGTATGCTTTTGAATAGACCTTGCTGATGATGTACATGAATTTCTTTCAATTCCCAAACACTGGAGTTATAAGGAAGATAATCCCTAGTCAACCCCTTCGAGCCAAAGTAGTAGGAGTTTTCTGTTCTAAACATTCAAAACCTTTGATATAAACCTGGGGCAGGGTAGTATCTCAGTTAATTCAAAAGAAAGTGCGCATTGAGGTCGCAAACTCTCAGTTCGTAACACAACGAGCGGCATCAACAAAAGAAAGCATTCCCTTGGAATCAAAAGACAGTGATGGTCCCTATCACATAGGCAGTCAATCTCTCAAAAGAGAAAAGCCCACCAAGCCAAAACCTGTAAAGGAGGGTTAAGAAAGTTGGGGCATCCCGCTGACTGTGATCTCGAAAACAGAGGAAGTCAGGCAAAAGTTAGGGATAACAAATCAAAATCAAAATAGAGAGGTCATTACAAACCCTCAACAACGTGAAAAATGTTGCAAAAGAAAAAGGAGATGACGACTGTCTCCCAAAATTCAACTGGTGAACCATCACCCAAAAGTCGTTCCAAACTCGAATAGAGCTCGACACACAATTAATTGAGCTTAGGGTTGAAGAACATCACGAAGAGCGGGTGGGTACAAATACACTTTGAGCCTTTATCCTTTGTTTCTTAAATCGTGAACCAGGCCACGTTACAACCCTTCAAAAGTCCTAATTGAAGCATGGGTTAGTTCGAAAGCATACTGTTACCAAAGGTATCCTGACTCCTGTAAGGCTTTGCTCTAAAATCATATGTTGAATTGTCTTATAAAAAGTTTTCTGCTAAAAAACGCATTTTTCAAAACTTCGAGACAAACATAAACTTTGCATTGCTTGAATATCATTGTTCGCATTTGGTTATTTGTTTGACAGCGAAGAAATTCATACAGCGAATGATCGGAGGAACGAAAACTTTCTCAGTGAGTAAAATCATTTCAAAAGGATGACACTTCCAACGACAAGTCTCCTATCAACAAGGGGCATGACATGTCACCATCCAGTTAACTTGGGGCAGTCCAGTCAAGGTTTCAACAGATCTCTCAAAGTTCAGTTAACCTGGGGCAGTCCAGTCAAGATTTCAAGAAATCTCTCAATTTGCAGAGTAATCTGATTCAAGTCTCCGTCATTATAACTTGGGGCATTCGAATGTCAAAAGTGTCCAAGGATTCCTTCACCACCTGCTGGAGATTACAACCACCATTTCCAGATTCGATTCCTGTATCTAGCCAGGGCATATCTGTGAGTGATTGATTGTAGATTCGATACATGTATCCAGCCAGGGCATGTCTGCATGAGGAGTTTAGAGATTCGATACCTGTATCCATCCAGGGCACGTCTGTAAGCAACCGTTTGAAGTTCCAGATTCGATTCCTGTATCTAGCCAGGGCATATTTGCGAGTAACTAATTATGGATTAACACCTGTAACAAGCTAGGAAATCATCTACATGAAGAGATTAAAGATCAACACCTGTAACAAGCCAGGGAACCATCTTTCTTTCTCAGGTCAGAGATCAACACCTAAAATAAGCCAGGACAATATCTCCTTGACCAACATTTCTTAAGTTCCAGATCAACACCTGTAACAAGCCAAGAAAATATCTGTGGACGACTGATTGTGGATTAACACCTGTAACAAGCCAGGAAATTATCTACATCACCACTTGGGGCATTCGAATGTCAAAAGTGTTCAACAATTCCTTCATCACCTGTTGGAAGATACGGTCCAGATGTGCTCCAGACACGGTTGACATTTTGTCACCTTTCTTAAGTTCCAGATCAACACCTGTAACAAGCCAGGAAAATATCTGTGGACGACTGATTGTGGATTAACACCTGTAACAAGCCAGGAAATTATCTACATCACCACTTGGGGCATTCGAATGACAAAAGTGTTCAACAATTCCTTCATCACCTGTTGGAAGATACGATCCAGATGTGCTCCAGACACGGTTGCCATTCTGTCACCTTTCTTAAGTTCCAGATCAACACCTGTAACAGGCCAGGAAAATATTTGTGGACGAATGATTATGGATCAACACCTGTAACAAGCCAGAAAATTATCCACATAAAGAGTCTCTCTCATCACCACTTGAGGCATTCGAATGTCAAAAGTGTTCAACATTTCCTTCATCACCTGTTGGAAGATGTAGTTTTACACGGACTCATCATCAGGAAACCCTACACCGGTTCCTTCTCAAAATCAAAAGATTCTTGTAATCCCCAACCAGAGAGCCTTACAGAATCTAATTCCCCTCAGCAGTCAAGTTTCAAAATCCCCAGCGGAGTTTATCAAGTTCCCCAACATAACTTATCAGTGGAATCCCCAGCGGAACTCTCAGCAAAACCTCAGCGAAGTATCTCTTCCCACAGAATAATTCCCCGCAGAGTAATCTCTCCATTAAGTTTATTCCCCAACGGAGTCATCTTCTCCTACCGGTTTATTCTTACAACCATCATCCCCAGCGGAAGCGAAGAACTCTACTCTTCAACATCAACCCAAGATTCAACAAGCTCCCGACATTCGTCAAGGATTTGTGTTCCTAGACGAAAACACATTCTTATACATTCATCACATTATCATACACCATGATGCATGCATATACGCATCATATCACACAATCTCATTTATTCTTGAAAACATCATGACCTCATGCATTTCATACATCATGACATTGCGTACAACTGATGTCTTGCCTTTTCAGGAAAAAGGTCAATCCAGAGATGATTACTATCAACTGTCACAATTCCAGATTCGATTCCTGTATCCAGCCAGGGCATATCTGTTGACGACTAATTCCAGATTCGATTCTTGTATCTAGCCAGGGCATATCTGAAGAGTTTGAAGATTCGATTCCTGTATCTAGCCAGGGCATATCTGTAGACGATAATTTCCAGATTCGATTCCTGTATCCATCCAGGGCATATCTGTTGACGATAAATTCCAGATTCGATTCCTGTATCTAGCCAGGGCATATCTGAAGAGTTTCCAGATTCGATTCCTATATCCAGCCAGGGCATATCTGTTGACGACTAATTCCAGATTCGATTCCTGTATCTAGCCAGGGCATATCTGAAGAGTTTGAAGATTCGATTCCTGTATCCAGCCAGGGCATATCTATAAACGACAATTTCCAGATTCGACACCTGTATCCAGCCAGGGCATATCTGTAGATGACAAACTCCACATTCGATACCTGTATCCAGCCAGGGCATATCTGGGAGCATTTGATTGTAGATTCGATACCTGTATCCAGCCAGGGCATATCTGCATGAAGAGTTTGAAGATCAACCGGCAGCAAGCCAGGAAATTATCTTTCTTTCTCAAGTACGCAAGTTCTCGCTAAGGAATCTCTTACGCGATCGACACACAATTCAAAATGTCATCTATAAGCCCATTCTCGACAAAGTTCCGTCACACCTCCCGATGGCATCTGTAAGCCCATCACCAAATGGCATCTATAAGCCCATTCCCAACAAGGTTCTGTCACATCCCTAGATGGCATCTTTAAGCCCATCGCCAAATGGCATCTGTAAGCCCATTCCCTCTACCATCACATAACTGAGTGCAAATTTTAGGGCACTCTAGTGTCCAATCTCCTTTTACCTTCGAGTCGCGAAAGGCAAACTTGCCAATCTAACTCTTCAGGTTTAAGAAGATTGAACAGGGGCAACTGTTGTACCCCAAAATTTTCCCTCGTATTTTTCCACCAAGAAATCACAGCCTCGGGCTTTTCCTGATTTTTCAGACTGGTCCAAGAATCGGTCAAACAGACTTTTCTCGTCAGTCAGACAAAATTAGGGTTTTCATGGCTCTGGAACAGTTCAAACAGTTTGCTTAGGGTGTGATTGATTTTGGCTCAGGTTTTAATCAGGCGAGCGCTTCTTTGACATTTAATCAAGAATCAGGGTTTTGTGCGCATATTTCTCAGAAGGAATTAATTTTACAAGTTCTTTTCAGTTTACTCTGAGATTTGGATTGAGGCATTTGAATCAAGAACTTGCAGTGTTTTGTTTAATCAGTAAAGGCTAAGGAATTTGATTTGAGATGAGATAAAGGCTGAGGTACTTAAATTGAGAATCTACAGTGTCTGATTTGATTAGTAAAAAGATAAGTATCTGGATATTGGTTTGATTAACTGTGCATTATTTAATTGGAGCGCCATGTTTATTATTGATTCAATGATAAGACCACATTGTTTATTAATTATTTTTCTAAAGTCAGAATAATTGGATACTTCCGGTTATTTTAATTTAAGAAATTCAAAATAATTAAATGAACATTGAGTTGAAAGAAGAATTAACTGATAAAAAGGATGTTTATTCACTTTGAATTGTTTGTTACAGATATTATTTAAATACTGTTAAATTTATTTACAGTTATTTAATAATATTATTACAAATAATTGAAATGGAAATAAAACTATCCTAAGAAAATTCCTAAGTCTTCATCTTCTACTGCTCCTCCTCTTTTGCTCCATTTGATGTTTATCTGCAAAACAAAGAAAAGAAAGAAGAAGTCAAAAGCAGATAAAATTAAAAAAAGACAGACAAATAAGAAATTGGGTTCATCATTAAAGGCAGCTGGCCGGAATCAGTTCGCCCTCTCTGCAAATCACGAGATTTCTCCCGGTTCACAGAGAGGGATAAATAATGCTTGCAATGAAATATGAAATTCACAAATTTTAATATTGCACAATTTCAAAAATGGTCAAAAAGCTGCATAGTTCATAAAATGCCAAACAAAGTCCAAATACAAACTGAACTGAATTGCCTAACTGAAATTCCCAAATTCAAACTATCCAAGATATCCAAAAAGCTGTCCAAAAAGATATCAAGATATCAAAGTACAAAAGGCTATCAAAATGCTGTCACAAAGAAGCATAAAATATGGAAGAAGAGATAAAGTATGCAGAGGCAAAGCAACAAGTGCAAGCAATGTAAAATTTCATCATTTTCCAGCAGTTGCCTTTTCAGAACATAGTACACCTAAGCAATATTAAATGCTTTAATTTGTACTGGAGAGAGAAGAGAGAAAGAAGAAAGAGGCTTACAGGGCTTAGGCTTGAAGGAGGAAATATATAAAACAAAACTGTTATCAACACAGTAAGAGAGGCAGAGACATTACAAAAAACATAATACCACAAACTGAAAGAAAAAGAGATTGCAAAAACTGCCTCCAAGACAGTTCCCAAGCCTCCAAACCTGTATCCAAAAACAACTCAGAGTTGCAAACATGAACAAAACCACAAGCTTGTAATCATTCAAACTGCCTCCACCCTGCTGAAACCAAAACTCAGTTTGCATTACAAACATACCCAACCTGTCAAAACAAAAGCTTTCAACCTGCTGAAACCAAACAGAACTACGAAGTCCCAACCTGTCAAACCAAAGCCTAACCTGTAAAAGGCCAAGCCCTTAGCCTTTAAACACTCAACCTGCTGAAGCCAAAAAGAAGCAAAAGTCTAAAACCCTGTCCAAGCCTTACCAAGCACAACAGGCCTGAAACAGCATAAACCTAAAACCTGTAAACTGTCAAGCTGCCTCAAAACCTCAAATGGCCTGAAACATTCAAAACCTCAGCCTGCATAAGCCAGAAGCATAGAAACCTCTACACAAACTGACTTCAGACTAAGAACCTGCAATATAGAAACCTCAAAAACCATAGCCTAAATCAGAAAAAGCCTAAGACCTGTTTTGAACTCAGAACATCAAACTCATACCAAGCTTCCAAACCAACACAAGCCCTCGGAAAATTTCATCATTGGGCAAGCACACAAATCAAAGGCCATAACCAACATCAACAAATATCTCAGCATACCCAGTATAACCAAACATATCAAGCAAGCATACAAGGACAAGAGGCCCTCAGAGGAAGCCTCATCACAGGGCAAGCATACAAGGCAACTGAGCCAACAAGAAGAGGAGGAAAAGGCAAATCAAGCATACTCCAACATCAACAAATATCTCAGCATATCAAAGGCATCAAAGCATACAAGGCAACTGAGGTAAATAGAGAAGAAGAGAGGCAATTGTCTAGGCATTTTCAGATGTTCAGGGCAAACATATCATCATCAACACAGCAAAGCAAACTCTCAGAACCTAAGGCCCTTCACTGAGTAACATTTTAACAAGCATACAACAAGCAAGCAAGAAGAAGAAAAGAGGTGATACAGTAAAGGTTTTCAGTTTTGTTCATCACGAAACCTGAAGAAGCAAAGCGAAGATACCAGGGTTCCAAGCTAGCTTCCATCATCACCGAGCCTCCGCCTTGGCCGCCTGAGCGCCTCCGCGTCCACCATCCTCCTCCAAAGAAGGTAGTATCTTTTTTTTCTCTCCTCAACAGAAACAACAATAATAACACATAATATCAGAATCCAAAATGAAACTAAAACATGCAAAGGGAATTGATATAAACCTTAAAACATAGGGACAGAAATCGCTACCTCGTAAGCATCGCCTGAGCGGTCCACTGAGGGAGAAGGAGGGACGGTGGCGCCGGTGGCCATGGGAGAAGGCTGAGCTGTATTCAGTAAGCTTTGGCAAAACGAACGAAATGAAGACGAAGCCAAAACGGTGCCTCTGTCTCACAAACCCTAGCGCGTTCCAAAATGACACAAAACCGTTTAAACCCTAAAACAAAAATTGTGAAATTGTTTGGGCCTTGCCCTTTTGCCTAATCAACCTAAGCCCATTAAGTGTGCATACACCCCCTCTCCTGGCGCCTCACCCCTTTGCTTCTGTTCATTGGTTTCAGCTTGGGCCTTTTTTCTTTCCTAAGGCCCATCTAATCCCTTAGCCCTTTTTTATTTCTAAACTAATCTCTTTTTTACATAAAATCACATCTTATCTTTTTATTAAACAAATTAATATACTTCTTTTTTTTACATTAAATTCTTATACTAATACATTTTCTTTATTTTGTCAAATAAAACAATACTTCATTTTATACTAAAAATTGTCTTTTAATTTTGTTATATTAAAAAGAACACATAAATATTAGATTGAATTAATAGATTAAAAACTCTCTTTAATAAATCTTTTCATACGAATTTTAATATTTGTTTCTTTTATTTTTATTATATTTTAAAACATAAAAATTAATTTTCTTAAATTTGAACATTTTTGTTTAATTTAGATTTTATACATAAAAACAATAAAATATCTAAAAATACAATTAAACTTAAAACATTATTTTCTTTTCTTAAAATATTTTGCTTTGTACATATTAACAAAATACGAGAATACAAAATTAAATAGACAATACTTAATTCCTCATTAAGATAACATTCCACCACTTGTAAATAAATCGTACACTTACACAGTTACAATACACAAATACGTCGATACATTTACTTTGCTTTACACATATACATTTGCTATTCTTATACATTGCTATACATTATATTTTACATTTGCGCAATTCGATTTGGTTGTAATTATTTGGACACTACTCTCCTTAAAGTCTCATCCCCATTTTGTAAATTTGTACCCCACTCCCGGATACTTATTTGTAATAGCATAGACTTTAAATTCCCGCAATTTACCGCTTTCAAATATACCATGTTAGACCTAGGGTTTGTATGTACATAAAATCAAACGCTAGATAACCTAATACAAGACAAATACATGAAATCAAATACACAATCACACTTGCACCCCTAGGGTAATCCCGCTTGTTGCCTTCCAAAATGGGCCATGCTTGCACGTCGAGTTTCTTTGGCAAAACAATTCAAATGATCATAGTCCCTCGATGACGCTTTCGAATGTTGCCTAATCAAAAATGATCATAGTCCCTTCAAACAAAATTTCTAAATACACTTGGCATCATTGCATTCATGGTCCATACGATGACCCGCGCCTGTCCCGTTAAACATCCTAAACGCAAGATTGTCCACCAAATACAATGATGGAACAAAATTGTTAAAAGGGGTTAAAACATGAGAAAAAACCTTTGAGTACAATAGGGGTAGACAACTCTTAGTTACTTGATCAAACTTGCAAAAACACTTGCCTACTTTTCAAAACCACACTCCACAAACACTTTCAAAACAAACCTTCAAAAACATTTGAAACATCTTTTCGAAAAGATACACACCTTTGTAAAACACTCAAACACGAGTCATTTCAATGGTTGCCTAAGACAAGGCATCTTCTTCAAAAACATTTTCAAAACACACACACACACCACAATTTCAAAGCAAATTGAAAATCAAAGGCAAGTGATCTAAAACCAAGTAACTAAGAGCCCATGGATAACCATGGATGAAAAGGGTGCTAATACCTTCCCTTTTCATAATCTACCCCCCCGAACCCACGAAACATCTCAAAAGGTTTTTCCTGTGCTTTTTAACCTTTCCTTTAGGATAAAATAAAAAGTCGGTGGCGACTCTTGCTAAACCGAACAAGTGCGAATACAAACACAAACCTCAAGTCAGTTCTCCCACCGTATCACAACCACAAATATACATCTAATGGGACTGGTTCTTTCAGCAGAAACTATCTATATCTATTAAAGGTGTTCAAAGTCATGTTGGACAGTGCATATTGATTCGTGTAACAGTTTTTCCATCCTCAATTATCGCTTATTTGATCAAGAATTAAAGATTCTTGATTTCTAAGAAACTGCTCTGCTATTTATAGAGGCTTCTCATATCCTCTAAATACCAAGTGAGTGTTGTTCTCATCACCACAATGGGTTTTGTTCAGGTCTAGGTAAGTTGTACCTGGGCCTGGTTCTGTGAAGGCCTTCTTTGTCACCTTTTGACCAAAAATGGGGAGAAAGGTTTTGCTTAGATAGGAGATAGTGTCCAAACATGTTGAATCAAATGTTCTATCATGTATTTTCTTTGATATGTCCTTTGTGACCTGTGATATTATTAAGAGTTCTATTATTCCACCATTTATCTTCTATGTTTAGAAGATGTTCCTGGATTGAGGGGGAGTACAAGTTATCTTCTTTTATCTTCTTCCTCGTGTGCATCAACCAAACTTCTGGACTTTCCTTCCTTTTATCCTGAAGCTGCTGTTCATTGATGCTGATGTAATTGAGTTCTCCATAGTGCTGCAAAGAAGATGTCGAACAAGATGTTGAAATATTATTTTCAATTGAAGATCTATTGCTATGTGCAGTAGCTTCTGAACACTACTGCCGAGGGTTATATTTTTGTATTGCTGAAATCTCCTAGATGGAAATTGTTTTTAGATTATTTGTTTTAGCCAAAATTTGCAAAATGGGGAGATTGTTAGTTCTCTTGTTTAAGGATTGGCTTAATTTTTGTAAATCAAATAATAGCAGCAACCATGTAATGTAAAATAGGATGTATAAATCTGCTAATAAGAACAGGTATAACAAGAAGTCCTATTACAATGTCAGAACATGTTGTGTTGAAATTTTTCAATAACTGGAACAACATGTCAAAGAAGATGTCTTCGACATCGCGCCTGTTGAGCTGGATTAATGAGATTTAGTTTATTCTTAACAGAGGAAGAATATTCAGGAGAATATTATGCATCCTATGTGGTGCATATTTAAAGGTCTAGAAAATTCAATCAGAAATCAAGGAGAATGAAGACTTTCTAAATAAGGAGACTATTTAGGAAACTAAATATTGAAGACCTTTCTTGGGGCAAAAGTTTCTGCAGTTTGTTACAGCTGACTTGCTGTGATTGAAGGCCCAAAAATAGTTGGGTAACATGTTATAAATAGAAGGGTTTGTAACCTAGAAAACACACGACTCAAGATGTAGAAGTCTAGGGCTTTATCAAGGTAAACTTCCCAGGTTGTAGAAAGGTTAGCGTGTTCACCTCGAAGCCTGTAGGTAAGAGGTGTATTATTCTTGGAGGAAGCTTTGAAGCAACTCTAAGATGTGTTAGGAGAAAAGCTAACAAATATTGGAGTTTGGATTGTAAACTTATCTAGGTTGTCCTGGAAGTGTGTCTTCCAAACTGTCTATCCATTTGATTAAAATCTTGGTGAAGGACTGTCGATGCAGTGACTGAGGTGTTGACTTCTAGACATTATTGTGATAATTGGAAGTGGGATGGGGATATTCCATATCTAGGGAGGACCTAGGTATAAGGGTCATTGGGTAGTGATTAAGTGCGTAGATCGTCAACGGGTGTGTTGGTTGTAGGGTCTGCAAATTGATAATTCTGATAGTGGACTTCATTCTTGGCTTTGTAGCCCCCAGAGTAGGTGTTGTTGTACACCGAACTGCGTAAACAATTCTGGTGTTTTCTTTATCTTTTCCATACTGTTTTATCTTGCCCGTGTGTTTGTGTCAAATCAGATGTCTCGACATTATTATAGGACATCTGAGTCTACTGTACCAGAATTTCATATAAGACTCTTTTTATTCCGCTAAGGTATAGTTCATCGTGTTAGCTTCCTAATGCTTCGAACGAAGCGTTAATCGGAGTCCTAAGACCCAAGTTATGACACTTTTAAAATACTACAATTCTCCATCGCTTGGTGCCAGCCCAACGAAGCAGACTTCTTGCCTAAGGATCACCCGATAATATGGGAGCGACAACTCACTAATTCTTCTCTGGTATCCACTTCCTTACAGTACATTTTTCTTGTCCAGCGCTCACTCCTCGCTTCTGTGTCGCCCGACAATGCTCCAGCGACAGACCACTCCCAATACAAAATCCAGGGGCTATGTTTTTCACCCCACCCAATCGTTGCTTCGCTGCCCAGCGATGCTCCATCGTCCGACGACATATATCCATCGTTCGGCGCTGCAGTATAAACATGACTTCCCTGTTGAAATTTTTGCACTGAGTAATCCCAATTTCTACAAGAGTTCATCATATTACAAGTCTCAAATCTTCATAATTCCACTTGATTTCATCAAATAACAATAACACAATTTATTATACACCATATGCATCATTTCTTTATAAGAAAACATTACAATTTCACTGATTCATCATCAAACATCATAATAACATCATCATCTCAAAACCCCAACACAACCTACAATTGTCTAAACCTTAGATCAATTATAATAACAACGATAAACTCTGTTATCTTAGATTCTTAAAAATTGCTACTTCTTCTTAGTGTTCTAACGAGTTCTCCTCCTCTTCCTCTTTGCCCTAGCCTCTTCTCTCTTTTTTTCTTCCAAAAGCGATCGTACCGAATGAATCGCTCAAACCTTAATATTTTCTATTTGTCAATCTTACCCCTTGGACCCCTAATATGGTCCTTTCACCTTTCCCCTCACTTAACTTCTTATAATTGACCATTATGCCTTTGTCATCTCTAACACCCATATTATTCTATTTACCTAATTAAAATAATTCCAATTAATTATTCTAATTATCTAAATTATTCTAAAATACTCTATACCTTCTTAATTCCTACCTCCCCAACATACCCCACACAAAACATCATATCAAGCATCATGATCATCCACACATCACATAAACATCACAATTAAGCCACAAACTCAACATAAATTAATCAAATAATTAAATAAATAATATAATTATTTTAGAGTGTTACAACTCCCCCCCCCCCCCACTTAAAAGAATTTTCTACCTCAAAAATTACCTGACAGAAACAAATGTGGATAAGACTCTCTCATCTAAACCTCGCGTTTCCAAGTCCAACTTTCACCGGCTGGTCCACCCTATAATACCTTCGCTAAGGCGATGTCTTTACCCCTCAATTTCTTCATTTCACGTCCTTCTATCCGCACGGGTGATGCTTCAACAATAAGGTTATCTCTCACCCGTAGATCATCTATTTGAATCACATGCGAAGGATCTGAAATGTACTTTCTCTACTGAGACACATGACATACGTCATGAAGATTCACAAATGAAGATGGTAAAGTAACCTGATAGGACACCTCACATATCTTCTCTAAAATCTCATATGTACCAATAACATGTGGCGTAAGCTTCCTCGACTTCAAATCTCTACCAATACCAGTCACCAAAGTAACTCTTAAAAATACATGGTCATCCTTTTTGGAGTTCAATTTCCTTCCTCCTCTTGTCATGATAACTCTTATGACGAATATCAGATGCTTTCATCCTCTCTTGATTAATCTTAATATTTTCATTTGTCTTCTGATTCAAAATGACTCCTTTCTCAGAGTACATAAACTCTATCCCTAGAAAGAAACTCATTTTCTCAAGATCTGTCATCTCAAACTCATTCATCAAAACCTTCTTGAACTCATCTATCTCTTGTTCAAAACTTCCTGTGAGAAATATGTCATCAACATACAAACATACCAGAATCATATTACCTTTTGAAGTGTGTTGAACATAAACTCCATACTCCATCTCACACTTCTGAAACCCTTGTCCCTTGAAAAATGAATCACTCTTAAGATTTCGGGCTCTGGGCGCTTGCTTCAATCCATACAAGGCTTTGTGTAATTTGAACACCATCCCTTCCTGATTCTTTTTCTCAAATCTAGGAGGTTGTGACACGTATACCTCTTCTTGTAATGTACCATTCAAAAATGCAGATTTTACATCCAAATGCACCAGAGGCCAATTCCTGTTAGCAACTATTGTAATCACTAGTCTGATTGTTTCATGTCTCCCTACAGGTGCAAACACTTCAGAGAAATCCAGCTCATGATTCTGTAGAAAGCCTCTTGCTACTAATCTTGCTTTGTGGCTTCCAATTGATCCATCTAGCTTTAGCTTCTTCTTGAAAACCCATTTGATGTTGATGGCTTTCTTGCCTTTTGGAAGTTCTGTCAGCTTCCAAGTCTTGTTTCTCTCTATCGCATCAAGTTCTTCTTTCAAGGCCTACAACCAAACTTGTTGCTTAAGAGCCTCTTCCGTACTTACGGGTTCAGAGTCTACTAACATTGTACACTGAATAACTTCTCCTTTGGAGTCTACTTAGTGTCTTGTAACATGTTAAACTCTGTAAATCTTCTTGGGATGCTTCTGACTCTTTGTTGCCTTTGAATTTGAACTTCAGAACCTCGGACACCAGAACTTTCCCCTTTAGAAGCTCTTGCTTCAGAAATTGGACTTTCTCCAGAACCTTGACTGTCTTCAGAGTCTGGAAAATTCCCAGAGTCTGAATCACCATCAGAGTCATAATCAAAATCATCTTCACCTTCTGAATCTTCTTCAGAGTCAAAAATTTTACCAACTTCAGAAACATGTGTTTCTGACTTTTCTTTAGGAGTTCTCTCATCAGATTTAGGACGAGACCTTTCCCAATTCCAAACTTCTGATTCTTTTACAATGACATCTCTGTTGAACTCAACTTTGTCAGTTTCTGGACAATAAAGTTTGTACGAACTTGTACTGTGGTACCCCACCAATAACATTACTTTACTTCTATCATCCAGCTTCTGTCTTATGGCTTTTGGGACATGTTTGTAACATACAGAACCAAACACCTTCAGATGACTAACACGTTGCTTATCTCCAGTCCACTTTTGAATAAGAACTATTTCCTTCAGCTTCTTTGTTGGACATCTGTTAAGCACATAACACGCAGTGGCAACAACTTCTCCCTATAAAGTATGAGGAAGCTTCTTCTCTTTCAGCATGCTTCTCACCATATCAAGCAAAGTATGATTTCTTCTTTTAGCAAGACCATTGTGTTAAGGAGTGTAGGTAGCAGTAACCTCATGCTCAATTCCATTCTCCTCATAGAACCTTTTGAATTCTGTGGAGTTATACTCACCACTACCAGCAATTCTAAGAATCTTTAGAGTCCGACCACTCTAATTCTCAACCTTTGGTCTGAACTTCTTGAATTCAGCAAACACCTTGTGTTTAAACTTTATGAGAGATACCCATGTCATTCTGGTGAACTCATCAACAGAGGGAACAAAGTATTTATTCCCTCCAATTGATGCTACTGGAAATGGACCGCACACATCAGAATGCACTACTCCCAAGGAATATTTTTCTCTTGGAGCTACTTTTGATGCAAATGGTAATCTTGGTTTCTTCCCTTTCATGCACACCTTGCATGACTTCTCAGGCTTCTTGATTGTAGGAATTTCATGTACCAACTTCTTTGATTTCATATGCCCTAAGATTCTGAAACTCAAATGACCAAATCTTCTGTGCCACAACTCACTCTCCTTGATAACACTTGTTGCACTAAGACATTCAGAGTCTACAGTTCTAACATTCATCTTGAATGTTCTGTTCCTTCCTTGTTCTGACTCCATAATCAGCTTCTGATTACAGTCACACAACTTCAGAAGATTGTCCTTCATGGTAACCGAAAAAACTTTCTCAATCATTTGTCCCTATTGTACCCAAAAATTTCCCTCTCATTTCTCAAGTAATCTCTCACAAGATCTCCTTTGGTTTAAGACTGCACAAGGGTTTGATCAGCTCAAGACACCTCCTCTAGCACTTATGACTGAAAATTAGTGTTTGAGATTTCACAAGGACAATTGAACTTTTAATGCCTCATATGACTTTCATGGATCATTTTGGACTCTCAAGATTGCTCATGTCAAGTTTCAAGTCTTGGATCACATTTCTGCTCAGTAAATTGATCAGTTGACCTAAAAATCAACTATATTGGGGGAAAAGTCAATTATGGTCAATTTACAGTCAAACTTCATAGTTTTTTATCCATATCAACATCATGAATTCATAGATGTCATTTGATCGATTTTGGATCACAATTCCTCAAGAAATTTGATCAGATCATCAAAAGGGCAAAATGGTCAAATTTAGGGTTTTGACTGAGAAGAGGTAATTTTTTATTTTTGACCTAGCAAAGGGTTGATTGGTTTACGTTATGATCTCAAGGGTTCAAATGCATCATTTTAACCTAATGTCATGGCTAAAAACATTTTTCAAGATCAATTGATTGACAGATGAATTTTCAGTCAACTGATCAAAAGTCAACTATACACTGAAAAGTCAAACTTTGACTTTTTGGTAAAAATCAAGTGTCAAAGATCACAATTCATCAAAACATGTCAAAATATGAAACTTGTTCATCAAGGAATCAAAAAGTCAAGATTTCATTTTGAAAAGTCAAAATTTCTAAACTTGGAAATTTTTGTAAGTGTTGAAAATTTCATATTTTTTCACAACTTTGAGCCAATTTTCCACTATGATGAAAGATGATTCAAAATAAACTTCCAACATGAAAGTTGTAGATCTCAATGATATTTAAAATATTGTAGAACATAACTTATCCTATAAATACATGTATTTTAAGTTATGATTTTGTGAATACATGTTCATGAAACTTGGAAATTTAGTGAAATTTTGCCCTAGTTTAGGCAGGATTTTGACCTAACTTCATGGCAATTTTTCACATAGTTCCAAGAGGAATTTTCAAAAATGTCCAACAAAGAGGTTGTATAGGATTTTACAAGCTTTCCAAAATATCCAATAACTCATTGATATCATGTTTTAACAAAGAGAATCGAAGACAAGAAGTTGGACATTCATTCTTGAATTATAGGTCATTTCCATGATGAACAAGAATTCAAATCTCAATCCCATGCTGCATAATCTTTTCTTTGCAGGCCTTACACTTGTGTTTCACTACATAATTAATGGTTTACACAACTGGTTGAGACATTATCCAATTGATTCAAGCATTATCCAAACTAAATTGCCATTAATAGCAGAAAGTTCATACTTCTATTTTGGAAAAGTGGCTTTAATCACAAAGTCCATTCTCCTTGAGCTTTGTAGTTGTTCCTTATGCACACACTAATTCTATAAGCTCATAAGAAGTATGTTTAAAATGCTCAACCACCCTACCTTTCCTTGAAACCATGTTTGTCCATGTTGCTTCAAAAACAAGTCAAAATCCACAAGCATGTGATTTTGTACTTCTGACTTCTACAGGTGTCCAAACCTTTTCCTATATGTTAAGACACTCTTATGCAACTTAGGACACGATTTTACAAGCTCTCAAACTCCCTCAAACTCCCCAAAATTAGAAATTGCCATACAAGCACAAAAACTTGTCATTTCTGATTTTTGAATCCAATCTCCAAATCCCCTCGTGCGTTTCTTGGTCAAACCATACACAAAACTTCTGATACACATATAGAAGCTATCCCAACCCCTGTTTTCAAACTGTAACACCATCTTCACCAACCTCCATTTTCAAAAATAGGCCATTGCATCTTGACTTCTCCAAACCATTCCAGCCATCCATAGCTTAAGTTAAGCATTTCATTAGCTTCCTGGAGACTTGAGGAAGCTAACCTGATCATCACAATTCCTTGATAGTTTCTCAAACTCCCTACACGATTTCCAGTTTTGAGGTAAGTTTTCTCAACTTTTAACTCCTCATACCAGCATCATTAATGGTTAATTTGTGAATAAAAAATGTAGATATCATTGCCCTGAAGCTAACCATGTCCATATTTTTCATTTATATTGCTTGAGCTTAAAGGATTTTAAGTTTTAATCTCTGAAAAAATTAGGTCAGAATTTGGTACCATTTAAAATTCATGTTCATCTTTGAGTGTTAGCTTAAGTTATTTACATGGTTGGATTCTTGATGAAATTTCCAGCAACTTTCATGTTTGTACTTTTGAAAATGGTTGAGAAATGAGAGAGATAGCAATTTCAAAAAATCATGTTGAATGGTCTGGCACAAGGTTGAAGATGATACAGGCCTAGGAATGTGTTTCAAATATATATTTATGGTTTTGTATTAATAAACGGATGTATAGACACCCCAGTGGTAAGAGCGCGCGCCTGTGACTATAAGGACCTAGGTTCGAGCCCCAATGGTACCCTTTTGTTTTTTAACTTTTTCTTATTTCAGGTTCAATGCAAGATAAGCCAGCGCGTGTACCATGTGTCTTTCTCTATCACCATTAGATCAGCCAAGCCATTAAATCCAACACCTCACATGCATGTCCCCATGATGCACCCTTCAAGGCTGCCCACACTGGATCACCAGAGGGCGCTGGATTTGTTTTGGGCCTAGAGCATTTTTTTGGCTTCTCACCCCCTGTTTGCTTTTAGACACAAGCCCATTTATTTTGTTTTTATTTTGTTTTCTGATTTGAACAAAAAATGCTTTTGGGCCTAGCGCCCCTTTTACTACTGTTAACCACCATTTCTATTTTTTAATCCCCTTGACTTTAATTGTTATATTTTATTTTTTCTATTATTATTATTATTATTATTATTATCATTTTATTAAATAAAAAAATAACAAAAATATTTTATATTTATTATTTAGATATTTAGGATATTTTCCATTTAAATTCTTTTAGATAAAAAGACAAGAAACATTTTTTCTTTTAACAAATTAAATTATTTTTATTAATTAATATTTAGAATTAGGATTAATTATTATATTATTTTCTTTTCTTAATTAATTAATTTAGAACTTAGGTTTATTTTAATTGATTAACTTTCATTTCATTTTATTAATTTAAAAACCTTTTCATAAAAAACCCTAAAAAACCCTTATAAATTAATTTTTTTTCTTAATTAGTTTAAGTTAATTTAATTTAATTTTTATTAACCATTTTTCTTAATTAGATTAAAACCTCTTTCATAAAAATCAAAACAAAAATCATTTCTTTTTCCATTTGTATTTGTACATTATTTATTCAATTATTGTACATTTATTCAATATGGTTGTAATAGTTAATTAGATTTAATTTCCTTGCAAATCCCCCCATTTATAAATTTGTATATCCCCTCGCCTAATGATGTAATAGCTTAGTATTTTTATTTTTTGCAATTTATCGCTTTATATAAATGCTAGTAAATTAGGGTTTGTATGGAAAGATTAAAATCAACAAGTTAGCAAACCCTAATTCAAGACAAAACAATGCATGTAAATCAAAACACTTGCACACTTGTACCATTAGGGTAATTCCACTTTGTTGCCTTACAAAAATAGCAATGTTATGCATGTGGGATATCTTAGCTAAAAGTAATCAAGAATACAACATTATAGTCCCTCGACGACGCTATCAAATGTTGTCTTTCAAAATGATCTTAGTCCCTCAAAGAGAATTGCTAATATATTTCACAGCATTGCTATCATGGCTATACGATGACCCACGCCCTTCCCTTTACATCCAAAGATAGGGCTTCATACCAAATCAATGGTAAGATAGTAATATCAAAGGAAAGGAAGAAATGAATTAAGACTTTTGAGTAGGTAGATTGTTCCTAATTGCTTGCTCAATTTAAAATCAAACGCTCTTGCTTATTTTCAAAACCAACACCAACACTTCCAAAAACACTTTCAAAACATTTTCCAAACATGAAACATTTTCAAAAGCTCAACACTTTGTATACATTCTTACGAACGAGAACTATTACAAAGTTTTCCTAAACGATGGCGCCTTTTCAAAATACTTTCAAAAACCACACAAAGCACATTTTCAAACAAAAGTAAATGATCTAGCAAGCAACTAAGAGCCCATATATAACTATGGATGAAAAGGGTGTTAACACCTTCCCTTTTCATAATCTACCCCCCGAACTCAAGAAACAATCTCAAAGGTCTTTCTTGTTCTTTTCAGCCTTTCCTTTTGGATAAAAGAAAAGTCGGTGACGACTCTTGCTAACCACAACTTTTGTAATAAAGCGCAAAACACCCAAGTCAGTTCTCCCACCGTATCACAGAACTGGCGACTCTACTGGGGAAAAACTTAAAAGTAGGGATACCTTAGGACTAGATCACCTTTATTTGCTTTCATTGTTTGATTTTTTTGCTTTTACACTTTGGTTCTTTGTTTGGGTTTAAATCCTCTACCCGAATTTGGGATACCTTATAGATAAGTAGCAATATGTTATAGAAACTGTGCGGGATATACCGACATGGTCTAAGCAATATCTACGTTAGTGTGACATATTTATGGGTGTCGGTAGCCCTTGAGTAGTCAAGGAGAATACGGGTCCACTGATTGACTTTTAGAACCTTTACTTGACCAACTTAGCCATTAGGACGTAGTAAGATGACCGACTTTGGTGCAGTCTGAAGTTGGTAGATACTCGATACTATACTCATTGAGGTTTGGCTTTTTGGGATATTTCGGTCGCCGTGAAAGAGGATTGCGCTGAAAAAATGCCCGAGAAGACAAATCAGTGATATTGAGATCCCTTAGAACCCGATTACTATTTCTAGGACAGGTTTGAGCAACTAAACTTCAAGAGGGTACTTACCTATGGCGTATGGGACCTGGTTCCCAAACCAAAAGGATTCAACGTCATTGGAACAAAGTGGGTGTTCAGAAACAAACTGAATGAGCAGGGAGAAGTCATCAAAAACAAAGCACGACTGGTGGAACAAGGTTATAGTCAGCAAGAGGGGATAGACTATACAGAAACCTTTGCTCTAGTCGCCAGGTTAGAATCTATCAGACTCTTAATCTCATTTGTTGTAAACAATGGAATTACTCTATATCAGATGGATGTTAAAAGTGAATTCCTAAATGGCTACATAGATGAAGAGGTATATGTGCACCAACCCCCTGGGTTTGAGAATTCCAAACACCCAGAATATGTTTTCAAACTAAAGAAGTCATTATATGGTATGAAACAAGCTCCCAGAGCTTGGTATGAAAGACTAAGTAACTTCCTGTTAGAAAAGGAATTCACCAGAGGGAAAGTGGACACAACCTTGTTCTGTAAGACATTTAAGAATGACATTTTAGTTTGTCAGATTTATGTAGATGATATCATTTTTGGATCCACTAAACCTTCTATGGGAAGAGAATTTGCTAAGTGCATGCAGGAAGAGTTTGAGATGAGATTAATGTGGGAACTCAAATTCTTTCTGGGCATTCAGATAAACCAAACTCCAGAAGGAACTTACATTCATCGGAGCAAATATGTCATAGAACTTCTGAAGAAATTTGACCTCTCAGAATGTAAGCCCTCAAAGAGTCCAATGCATCCCACATGCATTCTGGAAAAGGAAGAGGTAAGTAAAAAGGTAGAACAGAAAATCTACAGAGGTATGATTGGCTCTCTCCTTTATCTGACGGCTTCAAGGCCTGATATTTTATTCAGTGTTTGCTTATGTGCTAGATTCCAATCAGATCCTAGAGAATCTCACTTAACATCAATTAAGCGAATTTTCAAGTATCTAAAAGGTACTACTAATCTGGGTTTGTTTTATAGAAAATACAATGAATACAACTTAGTAGGATACTGTGTTGCTGACTTTGCTGGAGACAGAGTAGAGCGTAAAAGAAATTCTGGAAGCTGCAAGTTTCTGGGAGACAATCTGATCTCATGGACCAGTAAGAGACAATCCATAATAGCATTGTCAACAGCAGAAGCTGAATACATAGTAGCTGCTGGATGTAGCACTCAAATGCTCTGGATGAAAAGTTAACTTGAAGACTTCAACATATTTGAGAGTAACATTCCTATCTTCTGTGATAACACTTCTTCCATATGTCTCAGTAGAAATCCCATTTGGCATTCTAGGGCTAAGCATATAGAAATAAAACATCACTTTATTAGGGACTATATTCAGAAAGGAATTCTTACTTTAAAATTTATTGACAGAGACCATCAATGGGCTGATGTATTTACAAAACCCCTTTCTGAAGATATATTCAATTTCATTCTGAAACATATCAGCATGAAGCTATGTCGAGAATAAAAAGTTTTATTTGCATATCTTAACCCTCAGAACTTTATTGTTTTCTGTGAACATCTGATCAACTTGTCTTCAGAAGTTAGAAGTACAGTTGCCTCAGAATCTATCTATGAAGATCTGAACGTTTCATTTCAAGGATAGAGGCGTGCAGTTCACATCATCAAACATCTGTCATCCTCTCACAAGCTACCTTCTGAGGCGGAACAAGCATTCAAATTCTGAAGGGTCCAAGGCTCTGATTGGATGCATTGAGACACTTGTCAGTGGTAACTGTTCAATATCTCTCTAAATCCCCTAAATTCAGGTTTCATTAATGCATATAATCATTACTTATTTTCTTGCTTACTGTTTATGTTTTCTAAAAACCTATATCATCTCAATTTACTATTTAATTCATTCACGTTTTACCCTCTTCTATATTCTCTCTTGTTCTAGTTTCTTTTTCAAAAACCCTTTCCATTAATTTTCTTCAAAGAACCCGTGTGAATAGTGGCATCATCATCAAGTCTCAAGAATCTCAGTGTTCCTAAATCTTCATCAACGGAACAATATGAAGAACCCATTAGAATACTACTCACTCCTGTTGACAACCTGGAAGTTCTCTCTGAATTGATCATTGATTTTAAAAGTTTACAAGAAAATGGGTTTAATCTCTATGAAGACGTAACTGCACAGGGGTGGAACAAATATTTTGACCGTCTGTTGGGTCCAACTTTTCCCATTCTCGTCAAAGAGTTCTGGATTCATGCTACCTCATCTAACCACCAGGTTACATCATATGTTATGGGGAAAAAGATAGTGATAACAGAAGATTTAATTGGGAAACTCATTGGATACAATGGCGGTGGAGTCAGATGCACTGATATGGCTGAAAAGTGTTCTGACCTAAAATCTAATGCCAAGGAAATCTTCACGTCTGGACTGCCATCCAGCAAGATCAGAGACTTGAAGGATCATCACAGAATCTGGGCTAGAATAATTCTGGGATGTATCAATGATAGGAAGCCTACAAGCTCTCCTGATTACATCAATATTGATCAGTAGTTCCTGATTTACTTCATTGCAAAGAAGACCAAGATAAACCTTCCACACTTGTTCTTCAACCATCTCAGAACAAGTGTGAAAGAGACAAGAGAAGACGAAAGAACTAAGAGGGATTAGATTCCTCTAGGAAGATTAATTTCAGATATTCTAACAGAAAACAGGCTGATAGAACATCTGACAAAGGCTCAAGAAATTAGTACTCTGGAAGCAACCACTGGGAAACCTTTGAATGCCAAGAATCTGAAGAAAATGAAGATTATTGAGAGAATTAAGAAGGAACCAAGAACTACTTCTCATGAGGCCATCACTTCAAGGAGAATCCCTATGAAGGATTTTCCACTATTTTCTGAGATAGATGCCTCTCCAGAAATCATAGTCAGATACCTTGAAGCATGCAAGGCTGATGAGACTATTCCAGAAATCAACATTCAAGATCTGCACGCTCCTGCTCCAGAGGTTATGCTGAAGAAATCCAAAAAGAGGAAGGCAACAGGAGAAGGATCCTCTCAGAAGACACCTAAAGCTGCGAAAAAGAAAGGTAACCTGTCTTCTGTTTCTGTTGTAGAATCAATAGCTATTCCAACATCTGAAACCATTCCCCCTCAACCAACAGAAAATCCTTCACCCCAAACATTTGTGGATTTTGACATAGAGTTTGACCCATCTATAACTCTTGGAAACTTCTTGAATGAACCTCACTCCCCCAATCCAAATCCAAATCTAGAACATCATCAACCAGAACTTGCTAAAGTTTTATCTGACATTGAACTATTTGATCAAGACTTTTCCTCACCAATACCAGAAAATCCAAACACTCAATCTCCACTCCCAGAAAATCCAAACACTCAACAACAACAACCAGAAAATCCATAACCACACTCTCCTCAACCTGAAAATCCACAACCACACTCTCCTCAACCAGAACATCTGAACCTCAACTCACCTCTACCAGAGAATGGAAACTCACTCACTCCTTCTTCTGAAAACCCATCGTCTGAAATTACTGAACCAGAAATTCAAAACGCTACCGCAAACCAATCTGAAGACTCCCATTCAGATTCTGATACCATTATCCCTATCCCTGGAATAACAGAACCCCTTACAGTTTGCTTACCTCTCACTATTCATGATATTCCAGAAATCCCTTCACCATATGAATCTACACCACCAAACACCCCTAACTCACCAATCCTGATTTCTGACTCTTCTATTCCATCACCCATCATCCGTCCAGCTGACAACCTCAGACTTGTCATTGATCCACTAGTGCTAGACCAACTAGCTTCCACCTCAAACAAAATTTCCACTCCCAAAACTAAACCAACCTCAACCAGATCAGATGTTGGGAAGAATATGTTGATTTTTGAAACAGAAATGCAGGAATGGATTAATTCTTTGAAGCAAGCAAGTTAAGAGATTTCTAATCCTGCTGATTCTGATTCTCTGTGGGAAGGATTCAGAAAATGGCTCAACTCTAAAACTCAGAAGCTGAAAGAATTGGGCTATGAAAAGGCTCAGCAGAACTTTAGTGATCAGCTGAAAGCCTTCCAAGATCAAGTTCTGAGCCAATGGTACAAGAAACAAATTCTTCCGCTAGATAATGCTCCCGGGAAAGAGCATCATCCTTCAGAAGTCCCTGAACCAGATTCTGATAGTCACTCTCTGACTACTGCTCCAGAAAACATGATTGCAACAGAAGAAGTTGTTCAATCAGAAGAGGCTGCAGAATGTTCTGAACAACGTGTAACCCCTAAAGATACACCAGCTTCGTCTCTAGTTATGCAAACTATGGAAGAGTTAAAGAAGGAGAATGCCTTAATCCATGCCAGACTGGATAAGCAAGAGGATACAAACAAAGAGATCAAGGGTATTTTGGATAAACAAGAAGATACAACAAAAGAAATCAAAGACATTCTGGGAAAGCAGGAAGAATCAAGCACTCAGATCAAGAGCTTGTTGGAAGCGTTGTTCACACGTCTACCCCCTCATTCTTAGATTTTCGTTAAACTGTTTATCTGTAACTCTTTATCTTAACCTCCTTATTTCTGAAAATTGTCATTGCATTCTGTTTTCAATATAATTAATCTTTTTGACTCTGATTATATTTCTTTTTGATACCTGACAAAAAGGGGGAGAAAGTAATATATTTTCAATAACAGTATATCGGGACAAAGTCTCAAACATTCTGAATATCTTAACCTCTATATTTTCTGAAAAGCTTGAACAGGAACACATTCTGGTAAGGATAGAAGGAGATACATCAATTTCTCTGACGAGAAGGAACTTCATGGAAGTAATCAACTCAGGGGGAGTCTCTCTTAAGCTTTTTGTTTTATATCTTTCATTGAAAATCCTAGTTTTTGTCATCATCAAAAAGGGGGATATTTTTAGAACATAGTTTGATTCTATAATCCTTAATTAGTGTTTTGATGATAACAAATACAAAGAACAAATATGCACTCTAAATTTGTGTTATTTTGTATGTAGAAATTCTGACCAAATCAACATCAGAAGTTAAGCTATAGAAGCTTTCAAGCTGAGGTAATCAGAATCTACACTGAAGAATGATGATCAGAACCTGCGCTAAAGCAAAGAATACTCTGATTCTGAACAAAAGTTTCATATACCATCAGATCCTCACATCTCTGAGTCATCAATGTTCTGAAGCAATTGCAACATCGAAGATTCTAAGATTCTGAAGCGTTACTATTCAATCAAGACAACATCATATGCAACGGCTTCATTCAGACAAGAATCTTCTCAATATGGAAACAACATTGAATGTCTATTATCACGCTTTATGTTGGACAGGATTTCTATGCTTATATAAACAAGCTAAGAGGACAAACCATTTATGATTTTGAACACGACTGCAATACATCTCAAAAACGCTGCAAGCTTACATATTTTTTTTACGCTCAAAATTGTGTAAAATATCACAGGTGTGATACTGTTTTTGTTAATAAAAACAACAATACACATAATACTTTTATCTTGATTAAGCTAGTTTTACTTGAGATTAATCAGGTTGTGATTGTACTCAAGAGGACTTTGGCAGTTGTCAAAGTAGTAATTGTAATCAGTTTTTGATTAGTGGATTAAGTCCTCGTTGGAGAGAGGCGAAATCACCTTGACGGGTGGACTGGAGTAGTTTGAGATCAAACGAACCAGGATAAAATATCGTGTCTACTGCGCATTTGTTTTTAAGTTTTCAATTCACCCCCCCCCCCCCCCCCCCCCTTCTTGTGTTTTTCACTTCTTAAGGAAGGCAATGAGATCATTTCACATGGCTATTTGTTTTGTTTTAAATCTTTGTTTTCCTTTCGAATATTTCCTCTTACTAGGATTTCCGTCTCTTTGTATAAAAAATACCTATTCATGGGCAAAATATCAATACAAATATACTTAGAAGTGCAAACTTTTTGTCCTTGTTTTGAATGCAAACTTGTAAAATGAGTAAAATTGAACGAACATATGCATATGAACATAATTAAAACTGTTTGGCACACATGACCTAAGCATTAACAAGCACCTCTTTAATGTATATGGAATATCCCCACAGAGTTATTTCATTAACATCATCCTCAACAAAGTTACCCATAAAGTCTCTTTGCATAGGATAATCTCTAACCAGAGTCTCAATCTCTTGGCAACTTTCTCCCCAGCTAAGTTGGTCCTACAAGTAGGAGCCTTGTAAACCTCTTCCTCAAAGAACTTTCCTCGTCAGTAATTCATCAGGTATTCATCAACATGGTTTATTTCCCCAACAAACAACAAGTAGTATAACTCCCCAGTCGAGTACAAAATTCCCCAACTTAGTCTATCCTGAGCCTGTCTTCCCCAGCTGAGTA
The DNA here is from genome assembly GCA_948472305.1 of Vicia faba. Taxonomy (NCBI): domain Eukaryota; kingdom Viridiplantae; phylum Streptophyta; class Magnoliopsida; order Fabales; family Fabaceae; genus Vicia; species Vicia faba. Next base: position 67,382,172 of record OX451738.1, on the reverse strand, counting down.
TATCTTCCCCAGCTAAGGTTTTTATCCCCAAGTTGAGTCTGTCCTCCCCGACTGAGTCTACACTCTCCAGCTTGAGTTTGCCTTTCAGACTATTGCAAATCTTAGGGCCACAACCCCTAATCTACAGTAAAGTCATCAACAAAACCTTTACTATCTCAAAAGATACTATGAAGCCTAGACCCGACTAGATATTAGTATGATTTTCAAGCTACTATGAAACCTGGACTCGACCAGATAATTGTCAACTTCTCAAGTCACTGTAGAGCCTGGATCTGACCAGATAATAATGTAATCTTTCAAATACTATGAAACCTGGACCCGACCAGATAATAGTTTAACTCCTCAAAGATATATAAGAACCTAGACTCAACCAGACCAAGGTTTAATTATTTTCCCCAATAGAGTTTGCCTCTACCCCAACAAGTTATTGTGAAGCCTGGATCCGACCAGATAGCAATTCCCTTTAGAAATTCGTTGTGAAACCTGTAATTTGACCAGATAACAGCTAAATCCCCAATTAGTTTATTGTGAAGCATGGACCCGAAAAGATAACATTTAACCTTAACCACCTCAGATATCTGTAAAGCCTAGACCCAACCAGATATCAGTTTTCAAGCAAGTTATTGTGAAACCTGGAACCCGACCAGATAACAAATAACTACGATCCCCAGAGAGACACTGTGAGCCTACACCCAACCAGATAATAGTACAACTTTCCAAAAACCATGAAACCTGGACCCGACCAGATAGTAGTTACTACTTCAAGTCACTATAAAGCCTGGAATTCGACCAGATAACAATTATCTTCCTTATCCCCAGCAAGTTGTTGTGGAGCCTGGACCCGACCAGATAACAATTTAATTTCAAAGAGATCTTCTGCGAAGCTTGGAATCCGACCAGATAACAATTAATTTATTTCTTCCCCATTAAGTTACCGTGAAGCCTGGATCCGACCAGATAGAAATTGACTTCCTCATCCTCAACAATTGTGAAGCCTGGATCCGACAGATAACAATTGACCTTCAAGAGATATTCCCCAGTGGAAATATCCTTTCAACAAAGTTTGAATATATGTATACTCTTCATCCCCAACGATAAACTGGGATTCAACTTCCCAGGAATTCCTCAGCAGCAGTCAGGGATTTATTTTCCCGGACAAAAACATGCATCTCACATTCATACATCATGACATATACATACAAAATACATTTAACATGATCTCATTCATCTTGTGAACATCATGCATACATCTGCATTTTACTAACTCTTTTTTCCCACAGGTAAAACATCAAGTTTTGGTATGAATCGACCAAAGATTTGTGATGATACTTCTTCTAGTGTTTACCAACATTCCTCCAAATTGCATCTATAAGCCCATTCACAATCCATCTTCTAGTGCAAATTTCTGGGCACTCTAGTGTTCAATCATCTTCCACCTTCAAGTCACGAATGACGGATCCGACAATCTAACTCTTCAGGTTGAAGAAGATTGAAAAGGGGTAGTTGTTGTACCCCAAAATTTACCCTCTAATTTCTCAATTAATATCTCACAAGATCTCCTTTGGTTCAAGACTGCACAAGGGTTTGATCAACTCAAGACACCTCCTCTAGCACTGATGACTGAAAATTAGGGTTTGAGATTGCACAAGGACAATTGAACTTTTAATGCCTTATATGACTTTCATGGATAATTTTGGACTCTCAAGATTTCTCATGTCAAGTTTCAAGTCTTGGATCACATTTTTGCTCAGTCAATTGATCAATTGACCTAAAAATCAAATGTATTGGGGAAAAAGTCAACTATGGTCAATTTACAGTCAAACTTCATAACTTTTTATCCATATCAACATCAAGAATTCATATATGTAATTTGATCAAGCTTGGATCACAATTCCTCAATAAATTTGATCAGATCATAAAAAGAGCAAAATGGTCAAAATTAGGGTTTTGACTGAGAAGAGGCAATTTCTGATTTTTGAGCTAGCAAAGGGTTGATTGGTTTAAGCTATGATCTCAAGGGGTAAAATGCACCATTTTTACCTAATGGCATGACTCAAAACATTGCTCAAGATCAATTGATTGACAAATGAATTTTCAGTCAACTGATCAATAGTCAAACTGTACACTGAAAAGTCAAACTTTGACTTTTTGGTCAAAATCAAGTGTCAAAGATCACAATTCATCAAAACATGTCAAAATATGAAACTTTTTCATCAAGTAATCAAAAAGTCAAGATTTCATTTTGAAAAGTCAAAATTTCTAAACTTGAAAATTTTTTAAGTGTTGAAAATTTCATATTTTTTCACAACTTTGAGCCAATTTTCCCCCATGATGCAAGATGATTCAAAAGAAACTTCCAACATGAATGTTGTAGATCTCAATGAGATCTAAAACATTTTAGAACACAACTTCTCCTAGAAATGCATGTATTTCAAGTTATGATTTTGTGAATACATGTTCATGAAACTTGGAAATTTAGTGAAATTTTGCCCTAGTTTAGGCAGGATTTTGACCTAACTTCATGGCAATTTTTCACATAGTTCCAAGAGTAATTTTCAAAAATGTCCAACATAGAGGTTGTAGAGGATGTTACAAGCTTTCCAAAATGTCCAAGAATCATTGAGATCATGTTTGATCAAAGAGAGTCGAAGACAAGAAGTTGGATATTCATTCTTGAATTATAAGTCATTTCCATGATGAACAAGAATTCAAATCTCAAGCCCATGCTGCATAATCTTTGCTTTGCAGGACTTAAACTTGTGTTTTACTCCATAATTAATCATTTACACAACTGGTTGAGAAATTATCTAATTGATTCAAGCATTATCCAAACCAAATTGCCATTAATAGAAGAAAGTTCATACTTCCATTTTGGAAAAGTGGCTTTAATCACAAAGTCCACTCTCCTTGAGCTTTGTAGTTATTCCTTCTGCACACACTAAGTCTATAAGCTCAAAAGAATTAGGTTTAAAGTTCTCAACCACCCTACCTTACCTTGAAACCATGTTTGTCCATGTTGCTTCAAAAACAAGTCAAAATCCACAAGCATGTGATTTTGTACTTTTGACTTCTACAAGTCTCCAAACATTTTCCTATATGTTAAGACACTCTTATGCAACTTAGGACACGATTTTACAAGCTCTCAAACTCCCTAAAACTCCCCAAAACCAGAAAATTCCATACAAACACAAAAACTTGTCATTTTTGATTTTTGAATCCAATCTCCAAATCCTCTCGTGCGTTTCTTGGCCAAACCATCCACAAAGCTTCTAATACACATATATAAGCTATCCTAACCCCTGTTTTCAAACTGTAACACCATCTTCACCAACCTCTATTTTCAAAAATAGGGCATTGCATCTTGACTTCTCCAGACCATTCCAGTCATCCATAGCTTAATCTAAGCATTGCATTAGCTTCCTGGAGACTTGAGGAAGCTAACCTGATCATCACAACTCCTTGAAAGTTTCTCAAACTCCCTACACGATTTCCAGTTTTGAGGTAAGTTGTCTCAACTTTTAACTCTTCATACCAGCATCATTAATGGTTAATTTGTGAATGAAAAATGTAGATATCATTGCCCTGAAGCTAACCATGTCCATAATTTTCATTTATATTGCTTGAGCTTAGACGATTTTAAGTTTGAATCTCTGAAAAAATTAGGTCAGAATTAGGTACCATTTAAAATTCATGTTCATCTTTGAGTGTTAGCTTAAGTTATTTACATGGTTGGATTCGGGATGAAATTTCCAGCAACTTTCATGTTTGTACTTTTGAAAATGGTTGAGAAATGAGAGAGATAGCAATTTCAAAAAATCATGTTGAATGGTCTGGCGCGAGGCTGAAGATGATACAAGCCTAGGAATTTGTTTCAAATGTATATTTATGGTTTTGTATTAATAAACAGATGTATAGCCACCCCAGTGGTAAGAGCGCACGCTTGTGACTATAGGGACCTGGGTTCGAACCCCAGTGGTACCCTTTTTTTTTCACTTTTTCTTATTTCAGGTTCATTTCAAGCCAAGCCAGCGCGTGTACCATGTGTCTTTCTCCATCACCGTCAGATCAGCCAAGCCATTAAATCCAACACCTCACATGCATGTCCCCAGATGCACCCTTCAAGGCTGCCCACACTGGATCACTAGAGGACACTGGATTTGTTTTGAGCCTGGAGCATTTTTTTGGCTTCTCACCCCCCTGTTTGCTTTTAGACACAAGCCCATTTATTTTGTTTTTATTTTGTTTTCTAACTTGAACAAAAAATACTTTTGGGCCTAGCGCCCCTTTTACTACTGTTAACCACCATTTCTATTTTTAACCCCCTGACTTTAATTGTTATATTTTATTTTATTTTATTTTCTATTATTATTATTATTATTATTATTATTATTATTATTATTATTATTATTATTATTATTATTATTATTATTATTATTATTATTATTATTATTATCATCATTTTATTAAATAAAAAAAATACCAAAAATATTTTATATTTATTATTTAGATATTTAGGATATTTTCGATTTAAATTCTTTTAGATAAAAATACCAAAAACATTTTTTCTTTTAATAAATTAATTTCTTTTTATTAATTAATATTTATACCTAGGATTAATTATTATATTATTTTCTTTTCTTAATTAATTAATTTAGAACTTAGATTTATTTTAATTGATTAACTTTCATTTTATTTTTATTAATTTAAAAACCTTTTCATAAAAAACCCTAAAAAACCCTTTTAAATTAATTTCTTTTCATAATTAGTTTAAGTTAATTTTATTTAATTTTTATTAACCATTTTCTTAATTATATTAAAACCCCTTTCATAAAAATCCAACGAAAAATCATTTCTTTTTCCATTTATATTTGTATATTATTTATTCAATTATTGTACATTTATTCAATATGATTGTAATAGTTAATTAGATTTAATTTCCTTGCAAATTCCCCCATTTATAAATTTGTATACCCCCTCCCCTAATGATGTAATAGCTTAGTATTTTTATTTTCCGCAATTTATTGCTTTATATAAATGCTAGTAAATTAGGGTTTGTATGGAAAGATTAAAATCAAGAAGTTAGCAAACCCTAATTCAAGACAAAACAATGCATGTAAATCAACACACATGCACCCTTAGGATAATTCCACTTTGTTGCCTTACAAAAATGGCCATGTTATGCATGTGGGATATCTTAGCCAAAAGCAATCAAGAATATAAGATCATAGTCCCTCGATGACGCTATTAAATGTTACCTTTCAAAATGATCTTAGTCCCTCAAAGAGAATTGCTAAGATATTTCACAACATTGCTATCATGGCTATACGATGACCCACACCCGTCCCTTTACATCCAAAGATAGGGATTCTTACAAAATCAATGGTAAGATAGCAATATCAAAGGAAAGGAAGAAATGAATTAAGACTTTTGAGTAGGTAGATTGTTCCTAGTTTCTTGCTCAATTTAAAATCAAACGCTCTTGCTTATTTTCAAAACCAACACCAACACTTCCAAAAACACTTTCAAAACATTTTACAAACATGAAACATTTTCAAAAGCTCAACACTTTGTATACGTTCTTACGAACGAGAAGTATTACAAAGTTTTCCTAAACGATGGCGCCTTTTCAAAATACTTCCAAAAACCACACAAGCACATTTTCAAAATACTTCCAAAGACCACACAAAGCACATTTTCAAACAAAAGTAAATGATCTAGAAAGTAACTAAGAGCCCATATATAACTATGGATGAAAAGGGTGTTAACACCTTCCCTTTTCATAATCTACCCCATGAACTCAAGAAACAATCTCAAAGGTCTTTCCCGTTCTTTTCAGCCAACCATTTCTTGTTTCTAGTAAGATGGTTTGAACACTCTTTGTCTATATACCACCATTCTGATGAATTCATATTATCAGGTTCAGAAGCCAACAATGACACAGGTTCATCATCAGACTCTCCTCTGGCTATATTTGCTTCTTCTGACTTTCTTTCTTTGTTCGACCAGCAATCTTTGGCATAGTGACCAAAGTTCTTGAAATAGTAACATTGAACATTCTTCTTGTGAGACTTATCATTTCCCTCCTGGACATTCTTCTGACCTTTGACCACCATTAGTTTTCTTCCTGGCTTCCTACCTTTGACCACCATTAGTTTTCTTCCTGGCTTTTGACCAAGTCTGCTTCTGATACTTCTTACCAGAGGTTACTTTCAGAGCTTGCTGCTCTACTTCCCTCTCAAAAGTTCTCTCAATCATATGCAACTCATGCGCCTCTAGACTACTTTGCAGCTCTTCAACTCTCATGGTGCTCAAATCTTTGGAATGTTCAATTGCTACCACAATGTAATCAAACTGTGAAGTTAAATATATCAATATCTTCTCAATGATTACTTGTTTAGAAAGTGTTTCTCTACAAGCTTTCATCTCATTAGTGATCAGAATCACTCTAGAGATGTACTCAGAAACCTTCTCGTTGTCCTTCATGTTGATATTCTCATATTTCTTTCTGAGAGACTGAAGCTTCACCTTCTTCACTGATGCGTCACCACCGTAACATCTGACCAGTGTGTCCCACACAACCTTTGTTATTTCAGAGTCATCAATCTTCTCAAACACGTTCGCATCCACACATTGATAGATGTAGAACAACGCCTTCTGATCTTTCTTCCTTATTGCCTTTTGCGTCATCTTCTGTGCCTCTATCGCGTCTGCTGCTATCAGATCATAGCCATCGGTGACAAGATCTAACACATCTTGAGAACCAAACAACACACGCATCTGGATCTTCCAACGATTCCAATTTTTGCCATCAAATACTGGAAGTTTGGAATTGATATCTCTGTTTCCGTTCATCTTCAACCTTGTTCAATTCACTCAAAACTCACTAAAAATAGTGTTTCCCAAATCCCACAGAATCCGAAAAAACGATTCTCAATCATACAATACCTCACTGTTCACTCGTGTTTCTCGTGTTTTCCGTGGATTTCGAACACGAGCTCTAATATCAATTGTTGGTGCACAAAGAAGAGATGAAAGACAAAAGAAATATATTGAATGACAACTACGAAATAAGAAATAACAAATTACATTGACCTACCTACTACTAGGCTATTTATACACAAAATTAGGGTATGATAAAATATTAAAATACCCTCTAACAAAGATATTAAAAAGTTATTCCTAGATATTCCTAAAATATAATTTATTTCCAACAAAATTCACCTGCATTGTCAAGTCTAATTTTCTTTATAGTGTTGTCAGGAAATTGAGCTTTAATTTTAATTATTTGTGCAAGAAATTTTGCAAATGCCATATCAAGAATTGACAGTAAGCATACATATGACCATTTACTAGATGCATCAATCAATACCATAAAATACCTGAATGTTCCTGATGGTGGATGGATAGGTCCTTATATATCTCCTTGAATTATTTCAAGAAATGTCGGTAGTTCTGTATGAATCTTACGTGGTGAATGCTTTGTTATTAGTTTGCCAAGAGAGCAAGCTTCACATGGTCTATCTTCTTTTGTAAATTTTAAACTTTTCAATGGATGACCATGCATACTTTCAACTATTTTACGCATCATTGTTGAACCAGAGTGACCTAAATAGTCATGCTATAAATTCATAATTTTGGGATCTTCTTTTACTACTAAATTACATTCAATTTCATGTATATATGTATAATGTAATCCATAAGGTAATTTTTGTAGTTTTTCTAAAATTTTCTTCTACCCCAAAATATTGGCAGTGATATTAATGTATTTCATATTACCTTCAGTTGTAGTTTCAGTATCATGTTCTTGATGATATATGTCATTAAAACTTAATAAATTTCTCTTTGATTTTGGAGAGTATAAAGCATTATTAATGACAGATTGTGTCCCATTTGATAATATGAACACAACATTACCTGTTCCTTCAATCAAATCTGCAGGACCTGATATTGTATTTATTACACCTTTAGTAGGGTTTATTTCAGTAAAGTATTTCTTATTTTTGAGGATTGTATGAGTAGTCTCACTGTCCAGAATGCAAATGTCTTTGACATGTTTCATGTCTAACATTCTTAAAATAAAAATAAGGTTAAATAGAGAGTAAATAAATAACATATTTAACATTATTATTTCATGCAAAACATAAGATACAACATACAAGTACATAGTCCAAATATAAAATAATACATCACACATTATTCAAATAGTTACTTAATTCATTGATCCTTCAACGAAGTCACCAGTTTTAAAATAGGTATTATCCTTTCTGGGTTGAATCTCATTAAAATTCACTTCTTTTCCTTTTTCCTCTACATATGCCATTTTTCTTTTACACAAATGATCTGGTGTTCTACATACCTTAGACCAGTGACCTTTCTTTCCGCATCTGAAGCATACATCCTCATAATTTCTCGAGGAACCTTCTTGGATATACTTACCCTTTCCTTGGCGATTCCAATTATTTTGGTCATATCTGGGAGATCTAAAATTATTTATATGACCTCTTCCACGTCCTCTACCACGAAAATGGTTTCGACCGTGGAAAATGTTTCGACCATGATATCCTCATTGACTGTGACTATCAAAACGAGTACGATCATTATTACCATCAAAATAAGCATGACCACCACGTCTCTTAAAACGATTAAATCCACCACGTCCATAATTAAAGGTTGTGGCATGAATTTCAGGATATGTTATTGTTCATGTGGGCCGTGACTGGTGGTTTTTTATAATGAGCTTGTTATTTTGTTCTGCCACTAGAAGGACTGCAACTAAATCAGAATATTCAGTAAATTCCCTCAATCTATATAGTTGTTGAAATAATACCTGGGTTGCATGAAAATTTGAAAAGTTTTGTCTAACTTTTCTTTTTCAGTTATAATTGTGCCACAAAATTCCAGTTGTGCTATAATCTGGTGCGTAATAGAGTTAAATGCAATGGCACTTTTGTAATTTTGGAACATTAACTTGTTCCACTGATCCATTAATGAGGGTAACAGGACTTTTTCTTATGTCCAAATCTTTTTTTAATTTTGTCCCACAAAATCTTGGGATCTTTAGCATTTGAATATTCTGTTTGCAATCCATCATCAAGATGATGCTTGATTATTCTATTCACTTTTGATTTTCTCTTTTCCATCTCATATGGGTCATCCGTTGATTTTCTAGAATTTCCTCCTTCAAGTATTTTGTTAAGTCACTCACATGGAAGGTACTCAATTAGATTGTTGTTCCAGGTTACGAAGTTGTTCCCAATTATGCTTAGAATTTTGAATTGATGTTTAACATTTGACATGATTATATCTAGTGTAGTAAAAACTTCCGATAGAAATGATCGTGCTGATAACGTGTTGAAAAAAGTTAAATATTTGAATCTAACTTAGTTGAAAAACTAGATATAATATTTATGATACCTAACTATGAGAAAATGACGAAGGAAGTGGAATGATATTTTTCTATCTTTCAAACTAAAATTTAGTGTACTTTACATTTACCAAAGGAGTGTATTTATACTAGTAGAAATATTACTATTATAATTGTTATTAATATTTTATCTTTAACAAATTATACATCACCAATAATTTATCATTACTACTTTAAGTTTGACTACTAGATAGAAATTTTTAATATATATAATAATACTTTTTATCATTATAACAATTTTAAATTACTTAAATCTCTTAACTTTTGTATTTTTCTTAGGAGAGTCGAAGATAGTGGATTATGAACCCGTGTGCTGTTAGGAACCCACAAGAATAAATATATAATATAAGACAAAAGACAAAATTAATTGAATTTTATTAGATAACAAAGTAAAGAAAATATCTTTTTTATGTTATGTTCCTAGACCAAATAAAAAATCATTATATTTTGGCTCATTGCATTACTATTTATTAACTTTTTTCACTTTGATAAACTAATTTTTGTATAAATGGGTGTGTGTATATAGACACATAAACATTACAAAATTCAATTCATTAAACAAAGAAGATACAAATAAATGGCTCAAAAAGATAAGGTTTTTATGGCAGCCTTGATTGTATTTCTTGTTCTCTCATTAGGTATGTTGACAATCAACAAATAGCTTGATTCTTTTCTTTGTATACTTATTCATTTATTATGTAAACTAATATTATTGCTTTCTAATTAGGTATGCACAAAATTGAATGTAGAAGAGTAGTACATCTGAAATGCATTGGAAAATGTCAAACAGGTTTTCATGATTAGTTTGAAATAAGAGCTTTTCTTGATGTTAAAATAAAGTATTATGTTTCAAAAATAATTTAGTTTCATTACAATAAAATGAAAATATGTTATATTACTTCATCTATTCCAAAATAACAATCATTTTAGACGAATAAATTTATTCTAAAATAAGTATTGTATTACTTTTAAATTGTAACATAATTTCATTTTTAAAAACTTTACTTATTAGTAATATTGTCATGGTTTTCAAATCATGTATTTATGACAATATTCATAATCAATATTAATTAGTGAAATTTTAATAAAATTGATATATTTTTTTATTTTTTTATTTTTCTTAATATATGTGTTTTAATCTTAGAAGATTGTTATTTTAACATTAAGAGTATAAGTTTTAGAAAAATACTAAACCTTAAATTTTAAACTCTAAACTCTAAATTCTAAGTTGTTGAGTTTAACTACGTTAGATTATTTATCCAACTCAATTGTAATTTGACATATAGTAATTCATTAGTTTGTGTTTTAAGTTTGGAGGTTCATATTTGACATATAGTAATTCATTAGTTTGTGTTTTAAGTTTGGAGGTTCATATTTTAAGAATTTGTTTGTGAGTTAGTTGGGAAAGAGAATGAAGAACTTTCGAATTTTTTTTTAATAAAATATAGTTTAAGGTTTTGTTTAAAATACTTTTATTTTGAAATGTAGAATGTATCAAATAGTTGAGTTGATCTTGTTGGATTATTCTACAAGGTCAACTGAAAAGTTTTTTTATAAATAAAGAAAATTTAATAAAAGTATAAGAAGGGATTAAATCGAGATTATAAAAAGAAAAATTGTGAAAATAAAACCACTCGAAACAACCTATTAAAAAATCAACACAAGAATAATCTCAAAGCTCCTCTCGAATCAACACATTATTTCGACCAAGATAAAGAATTTTTTATTTTAAAATAAGAAAAAAACCTATCACAAGCAAGCAATTTAATCAATCATATCCCATCAAAATTTGATAAAAAAAATCTTTTGAAAAGGATATCATTCCTACATTTTCAAATTACTCAACAAGTGATTAAACCAAAAAACCAACATGTATCACAAACAAAAGCGGACTTACAAGAAGATTCCAACAAAATAAGATGGTCCAAAATGAGAGAAGAAGAAGATGAAAAAGTAACCTAAAGTCAAAGACAAATATTTACCCACCACGCCTTCAAAACAGGACAAGCCAAAAAGAGATTGTCTAAACTTTCCTCAACACCGAAACAAAGGGGACAAACCAAATTGTTCGCCCCCCTAAGCAACCCACCTTGAAAAGCTCTGACTTTGTTGGGAGCCTATTCCAAATTAACCTCCAACCAAAAATTTGAATTCTATTAGGAACCAAAGTTTTCCACAAACTAACCAAAGTCGGAGAGAGATGAGCATCCAACTCCCAAGAACATGTTTCTTCTTTCAAAATGTAATCATAACATTTACTAACCGTAAAACCATGATCATTCCTCTACCAAACAAAAGAGTCCACTCTCGAGCAAATTGGATGAATTAGAAACAACAAAATTAACAGCTCCTCAAGATGCGAAATCGCTGTGTGAACTGAAGGAATAAAACACCACCTAATATCCCAAGACTAAACTCCACCAACCCAACCCCCCATACGAGAAACCTTCGAATAAAGGGGATCCATCAAAACAAACAAATTCGGAAACAAATTGCAAAAAGGAGAATGACTAATCCACCGATCCTGCCAAAAGTCAATATTATTCTCATCACCAAGTTTGCACGAAATAGACAAAGAGAACCAATTGACCATTGGTTCCGAATCTACTCTCCCAACAGCACAAAGATCCCTCCACCAAAGAGACACTTTACTTCTCGAAAGTAAAACCGAGTTTCCAAGAATGGAAGCTTTGATATCTCTGTACCTGCAAGAAAGAAGGTTAGTCCAAAAAAAAATTCTCCTCATTCATGATACGCCGCTTCCACTTTCTAAGAATAGGCAAGTTGAATTTCCCACAATGTTTAACACCAAGACCACCCTCTTTCTTGGATGAACAAATCATATCCCAACTAATCCAACTAATCTTCCTATTCGCTTCATCTTCTAGCTTTAGGCGCCTTATTGAAAGAGAATATAACAATCGGAGTACTAGCCAAAACCAAATTTAAAAGAATAACTCTTCCTCTGATTGTTAAATGCCTATTTTTCCATCCACCTAACCTTCTTATTAATTTGGTCACAACAAGATTCCAAACATATCTCCTCCTAGGATTAATTCCAACCAGAATACAAATAAAAACAAAAAAAAGAAAGTGAAATCGGTTTCACAATCAAGAAAAAAAAGAAGCCACTTACACAAAATCCCGATTTAAATTAACCCCTAAGAGCCTACTCTTAATCAAGTCCACACGAAGACTGGAAGATAACTCAAAACATGTAGGATTGCCTTAAAACACCAAAGGTTATCCCAAGAATTATCCCCAACCAAAATAGTATCATCGAAAAATTGGAGAATGTCGAAGTTGGTGAGATCATTAAAACGAAAAACACTTCAAATCACCCAACAAAGAGTCCCTTCTCACCATACCCGTTACACCTTACACAACCAACAAAAAGAGAAAATACGAAAGAGGGTTTCCTTGCCGCAAACCATGAAAGACCAAGAAATATTTAATCGCACTATCATTCACAAGAATCTACATAAAACTATTAAAAATAAGCGCTTCTATCCATCTTCTCCACTTATCCCTAAAACCCATCCTTTTCAATAAAAATCTAAGAAAATTATAAGAGACACAATCATAAGCATTCTCAAAATCCACTTTCACCATCATACAACTCTTCTTAAATCTCTTAGCATAATTCAACACTTCATTGACAACCAACACCCCTCCAACATATTTCTATTAGGAATAAAAGCCGATTGACAATTAGGAATCAATTTACCAACCACAAACTTCAATCTAGAAGCAAGTAACTTTGCCAAAATCCTATACATGTTACCAATAAGAGAAATTTCTCTATAATCATCCAAAGAACATGGAGTATCAACCTTAGGAATCAACACAAAGAAAGTAGTCGTAACCGTTTTAGGCAAAGAAGAAAGTACATGAAACTCATTCACAAACTCAAGAAGCTCCACTTTCAAAAAAGGCCAACAAGTCTTATAAAAAACCAAGTTAAAACCATCAGGACCCGGACTCTTATCACCATCATAACTCTAAATAGCATCTGGAACCTCCTCCTCCAAAAAAGGTAACTCTAAAGAAAGCACATATTCTATAGAAAGGTACTTGAAAGAAATTCCTTCCAAGAGAGGTCTCGAAATGAATATTCTAAAAATCTATGCTTGAAATGAGACCGAACCTCCTCTTTAACCAAATCCACCTTGTCAATTCAACCATTAGAAGAATTCAAGCCCAACAACGAATTTCTCATCACTTTGTGCTTGATCTCTTTATGGAAAAACGAGAATTTGAATCACCTTCAAAAGCCATAAACACCTAACTTTCTGCTTAAGATAACTTTCTTTGTAATAAACCAAATTTTAACCCCTAGAAGAAGCCAAAGAACTCCTAAAAGCAAGGTTGGAAACATCCCTCAAATTACAAGTGGCTGCCTCTAAGTCAATATCATTGGAGCCCTACCTCAGATGGGTGTGATCTCGTGCTCAAAACCTTATAATGTTATATCCTGTAGTCCTACCAATAATTATGGAGTCTATTGTTGAAGGAGATATTCCTCATACCATTCTTCATCCAGATCTGCCTACTGACCTTGAAGAGCTACAGAAGTCTTGGATTCAACTGAAAGAAGAAATGGACACCTTTGAGACTCAGTTTTATGCTAGTGAGAAGAAAGTGTTGGAGCTGACAAAACGACTTCACGAAGAGCAGAGCCTTAATACATATGTCAACATAATGAGGAAGCATCCATGGGAAACTTAAGTCACAATTTGTTTCTTTGTAACCCTTTTTATTATAATTTGAACATACTAATAAGAATCTTTGTTTCTGTTCTCTTTTTGATTAACAAATTTTGAAGAAGTGAAAAACACAAGAAGGGGGGGGGGGGGGGGGGTTGAATTGAAAACTTAAAAAAAATACGCAAGGACATAATATTTTTATCCTAGTTCGTTTGATATCAAACTACTCCAGTCCACCCGTCAAGGTGATTTCGGCTCTCTCCAATGAGGACTTAATCCACTAATCAAAAACTGATTACAATCACTACTTTGACAACTGTCAAAGTCCTCTTGAGTACAACCACAATCCGGTCAATCTCAAGGAAAAACTAGCTTAATCTAAGTAAAATAATTCTGTGTATGTTTATTTTTCGTTACAAAAATAGTTATCGCAACTGTGATATTTTACACAATTTAGAGCGTAGAAAATAAGTGTCTAAGCTTGCAGCGTTTTGAGATGTATTGTAGTTATCATTGAAAATCATAAAAGATTTAATCTCTTAGCTTGTTTATATAGGAAAAGGAATCCTATTCAACATTAAGCGTGATAATGGACATTTAAGCAGTTTCCATATTGAGAAGATCTTGTCTGAATGAAGCCGTTGCATGTGATGTTGTCTTGATTGAATAGTAACGCTTCAGAATCTTACAATATTGCCTGCTGCAAATGCTTCAGAACACTGATGACTTAGAGATGTGAGGATATGATTCTTTATGAACCTTCTGTTCAGAATCAGAGTATTATTTACTTCATCGCAGGTTCTGGTCATCATTCTTCAGCGCAAATTCTGAATACCTCAGCGTGAAAGCTTTTATAGCTTAACTTCTGATGCTACTTTGGTCAGAACTTCTGCATACAAAATAAAATAAATTTAGAGTGCATATTTGTTATTTGTGTTTGCTATCATCAAAACTCTAATTAAGGGTTGTAGAATCAAACTATGTTCTAACAATCTCCCCCTTTTTGATGATGACAAAAACTAGAATTTTCAATGAAAAATAGAGAACAAAAAGCTTAAGAGAGACTCCCCCTGAGTTGATTACTTACCTGAAGGTCCTTCTCATCAGAGCTTTTGATGCATCTCCTATCAGAATGTGTTCCTGTTTAAACTTTTCAGAAAGTAGAGATTAAAATATTCAGAATGTTTGAGACTTTGTCCCAGTATACTGTTATTGAAAATATCTTAGTTTCTCCCCCTTTTTGTCAGGTATCAAAAAGCAATATAATCAGAGTCAAAAAAGATGAATTATATTGAAAACAGAATGCAATGACAAATTTCATAAACAAGGAGGTAAAGATAAAAATTACAGATAAACAGTTTTAAAGAAAATCTAAGAAGGAGGGGGAAGACGTGTGAATAACGCTTCTAACAAGCTCTTGATCTGGGTGCTTGATTCTTACTGCTTTCCCAGAATGTCTTTGATTTCTTTTGTAGTATCTTCTTGTTTATCCAGAATACCCTTGATCTCTTTGTTCGTATCCTCTTGCTTATCCAGTCTGGCATGGATTAAGGCATTCTCTTTCTTCAACTCTTCCAGAGTTTGCATGACTAGAGATGAAGCTGGTGTCTCTTCAGGGGTTGCATGTTGTTCAAAATATTATGCGGCCTCTTCTGATTGAACCACTTCCTCCGCTACAATCATGTCTTCTAGATTGGAAGGCTTTCATTTGATCACTGAAGTTCTGCTGAGCCCTTTCATAACCCAATTCTTTCAGCTTCTGAGTTTCAGAGTTGAGCTATTTTCTGAATCTTTCCCACAGAGAATTAGAAGCAGCAGGATTAGAAATCTCTTGGCTTTCTTGCTTCAAAGAATTGATCCATTCCTGCATTTCTGTTTCAAAAATCAACAGACTTTTACCAAAATCTGATTTGGTTGCGGTTGGTTTAGGTTTGGGAATGGCAATTTTGTGTGAGGTGGAAGCTAGTCGGTCCAGCACTTGTGGATCAATGACAAGTCTGAGGTTTTCAGCTGGACGGTTGATGCGTGATGGAGTGGAAGAGTTAGAAATTAGAATTGATGTGTTAGGGGTGTTTGGTGGTGTGGATTCATATGATGAAGGGATTTCTGGAATATCATGAATAATGAGAGGTAAGCGAACCTTAAGAGGTTCTGTTATTCCAGGGATTAGGATAGTGGTATCAGAATCTGAAGGAGAGTCTTCAGATTGGTTTGCGGTAGCGTGTTGAGTTTCTGGTTCAGGAATTTCAGAAGATGGGTTTTCAGAAGGTGGAGAGAGAGAGAGAGAGTCTATTTTGTGGTTATGGTGAGTTGTGGTTCAGATGTTCTGGTTGAGGAGAGTGTGATTGTGGATTTTCTGGTTGTTGTTGAGTGTTTGGATATTTCTGGTATTGGAGAGGAAAAGTCTTGATCAAACAATTCAATGTCAGATAGAACTTTGGCATGTTCTGGGTTTGGATTTTGATTGGGGGAGTGAGGTTCATTCAAAAAGTTTACTAGAGTTACAGATGGATCAAACTCTATGTCAAAATCTTCAAAAGTTTGGGGTGAAGGATTTTCTGTTGTTTGGGGGGGAATGGTTTCAGATGTTGGAACAGCTATTGATTCTATAACAGAAACAAAAGATGGATTACCTTTCTTTTTCGTAGCTTTAGGTTCTTTCTAAGAGGATCCTTCTCTTGCTGCCTTCCTCTTTTTGGATTTCTTTAACACAACCTCTGAAGTTGGCTTATGCAGATCTTGAATGTTGATTTCTGGAGCAGTCCCATCAGCCTTGCAAGCTTCAAGGTATCTGACTATGATTTATGGTGTGGCATCTATCTAAGAAAATAGTGGAAAATCCTTCAGAGAGATTCTCCTAGAAGTAATGGTCTCATGAGAAGCAATAGTTGGTTCCTTCTTAATATTCTCAATAATCTTCATTTTCTTCAGATTCTTGGCGTTTAAAGGTTTCCCAACGGTTGCTTCCAGAGTGCTTATTTCTTGAGCCTCTGTCAGATGTTCTATCAGCCTGTTTTCTGTTAGAATATCTGATATCAGTCTTCCTAGGGGAATCCAATCCCTCTTAGTCCTTTCGTATTCTCTTGTCTCTTTCACACTTGTTCTGAGATGGTTGAAGAGCAAGTGTGGAAGGTTTATCTTGGTCTTCTTAGCAATGAAGTAAAGCAGGAATGTTGATCAATATTGATGTAATCAGGAGAGCTTGTAGGCTTCCTGTGATTGATACATCCCATAATGATTTTGGCCCAGATTCTGTGATGATCCTTCAAGTCTCTGATCTTGCTGGATGGTTGTCCAGAAGTGAAGATTTCCTTGGCAATTGATTTTAGGTCAGAACACCTATCAGCCATATTAATGCACCTGACTCCACCACCATTGTATCCAATGAGTTTCCCAATAAGATCTTCTGTTATCACTATTTTCTTTTCCATAACATATGAAGGAACCTGATGGTTGGATGAGGTAGAATGAATATAGAACTCTTTGACGAGAATGGGAAACGTTGGACCCAACAGACGGTCAACAAATTTGTTCCATCCCTGTGCAGTTACGTCTTCATAGAGATTAAACCCATTTTCTTGTAAACTCTCAAAATCAATGATCAGTTCAGAGATAACTTCCAGGTTGTCAACAGGAGTGAGAAGCACTCTAATGGGTTCTTCATATTGTTCTGTTGATGAAGATTCAGGAGCACTGAGATTCTTGAGACTTGATGATGATGCCATTGTTCACACGGGTTCGTTGAAGAAGATGGAAAGGGTTTTTGAAAACAAAACTTGAAACAAGAGAGAATATAGAAGAGAGTAAAAGTGAATGAATGAAATAGTGATTTGAGTTTATATAGGTTTTTTGAAAGTGTAAACAGTAAGCAAGAAAATAAGTAATGATTATATGCATTAATAAAACCTAAAATTAGGTGATTTAGAAAGATATTAAACGGTTACCACTGACAAGTGTCTCAATGCATTCAATCAGAGCCTTGGACCCTTCAGAATTTGAACGCGTGTTCAGCCTCAAAAGGTAGCTTGTGAGAGGATGACAGATATTTGATGATGTGAACTGCACGCATCTATCCTTGAAATGAGATGTTCAGATCTTCATAAATAGATTCTGAGGCAACTGTACTTCTAACTTCTGAAGATAGGTTGATCAGATGTTCACAGAAAATAATAAAGTTCTGAGGGTTAAGATATGCAAATAAAACATTTTATTCTGGGCATGACTTCATGCTGAGATGTTTCAGAATGAAGTTGAATCTATCTTCAGAAAGGGGTTTTGTAAATACATCAGCCCATTGATGGCCTGTGTCAATAAATTTTAAGGCAAGAATTCCTTTCTGAATATAGTCCCTAATAAAGTGATGTTTTATTTCTATATGCTTAGCCCTAGAATGCAAAATGGGATTCTTACTGAGACATATAACTGAAGTGTTATCACCGAAGATAGGAATGTTACTCTCAAATATGTTGAAGTCTTCAAGTTGACTTTTCATCCAGAGCATTTGTGTGCTACATCCAGCAGCTGCTATGTATTCAGCTTCTGCTGTTGATAGTGCTATTGTGGATTGTCTCTTGCTGGTCCATGAGATCAGATTGTTTCCCAGAAACTGACAGCTTCCAGAAGTGCTTTTACGCTCTACTCTGTCTCCAGTAAAGTCAGCGTCACAGTATCCTACTAAGCTGTATTCATTTGATTTTCTATAAAACAAACCCAGATTAGTAGTACCTTTCAGATACTTGAAAATTTGCTTAACCGCTGTTAAGTGAGATTCTCTAGGATCTGATTGGAATCTAGCACATAAGCAGAGACTGAATAAAATATCAGGCCTTGAAGTCGTCAGATAAAGGAGAGAGCCAATCATACCTCTGTAGACTTTCTGTTCTACCTTTTTACTTACCTCTTCCTTTTCCAGAATGCACGTGGGGTGCATTGGAGTCTTTGAGGGCTTACATTCTGAGAGATCAAATTTCTTCAGAAGTTCTCTGACATATTTGCTCTGATGAATGTAAGTTCCTTCTGGAGTTTGGTTTATCTGAATGCCCAAAAATAATTTGAGTTCCCCCATTAACCTCATCTCAAACTCTGCCTGCATGCACTTATCAAACTCTCTTCCCAGAGAGGGTTTAGTAGATCCAAAGATGATATCATCTAAATAAATTTAACACACTAAAATGTCATTCTTAAATGTCTTACAGAACAAGGTTGTGTCCACTTTTCCTCTGGTGAATTCCTTTTCTAACAGGAAGTTACTTAGTCTTTCATACCAAGCTCTGGGAGCTTGTTTCAGACCATAGAGTGACTTCTTTAGTTTGAAAACATGTTTTGGGTGTTTGGAATTCTCAAACCCAGGGGGTTGGTGCACATATACCTCTTCATCTATATATCCATTTAGGAATGCACTTTTGACACGCATCTGATACTGTGTGATTCCATTGTTTACAGCAAATGAGATTAAGAGTCTGATAGATTCTAACCTGGCGACTGGAGCAAAGGTTTATGTATAGTCTATCCCCTCTTGCTGACTATAACCTTGTGCCACCAGTCGTGCTTTATTTCTGATGACTTCTCCTTTCTCGTTCAGTTTGTTTCTGAACACCCACATTGTTCCAATGACATTGAATCCTTTTGGTTTGGGAACCAGATCCCATACGTCATTTCTGGTGAACTGATTTAATTCCTCCTGTATTGCCAGAATCCAGTCATTATCCAGAAGCGCTTCATCAATTCTTGTTGGTTCAATCAGAGAGACCAATCCCATGAGGGATTCTTCATAGTTTATGAATGTTGATCTTGTTCTGACTGGATCATCCTTCTTTCCCAGGATCTTATCTTCTGGGTAAGCTATGCTGCTTCTGGATAGCCTTTTCTGAAGTTGATCAATGGAAGGTGCTGGATTGCTTGTAACATTTCTTTCTGAGGTTGTTGGAGCATCTCTGTTGAGAACTTCTGACGAGTTGTCTTCAGTACCTGTGAATTCAAATTCTATATCTGCAAAGAATTCATTCTGCTTTGACTTTTAAGGGTCAAGCTTATCATCAAATCTAACACTGATTGACTATTCAACAATCTGTGTTTCTGTATTGTATACTTTGTACCCTCTTGGGCGTTCAGAGTATCCTAACATGATACACTTTTGTGCTTTAGAGTCAAACTTGTTCAGATAATTTTTAGTATTCAGAATGAAACAAGTGCATCCAAACAGATGGAAATAAGAAATGTTGGGCTCTTTGTTCTTCCATAGTTCATATGGAGTCTTTTCCATAATAGGTCTTATAGAGATTCTATTATGAATGTAACATGCTGTGTTAATTGCTTCTGCCTAGAAGATCTTAGCAATGTTAGTCTCATTGATCACGGTTCTGTCCATTTCTTGCAGTGTTCTGTTCTTTCGTTCTACAACTCCATTTTTTTGGGGAGTCCCAGGATAAGAGAAGTCATGCAAGATGCCTTTTTCATTAAAAAATGATTCAAAATTTTTATTTTCAAATTCTCCACCATGATCACTTTTGACTTTGACAATTCTAAGATCCTTTTCATTCTGAACTTGGTTACAGAATGCAACGAACACAGAGTGTGACTCGTCCTTGTGTATTAAGAACTTTACCCATGTCCATCTGCTATAGTCATCTACGATCACTAACCCATACTTATTGCCACTCACAGACGCAGTTTTTACTGGTCCAAATAAGTCTATCTGCAGAAGTTCTAATGGATTAGAGGTGGAAACAACATTTTTAGATTTAAAAGCAGGTTTTGCAAATTTGCCTTTCTGACATGCTTCACATAAAGCATATGAGCTGAACTTCAAATTAGGAAGTCCTCTGACCAGATTGAGTTTGTTAATATGAGATATTCTTCTCATACTAACATGCCCCAATCTTCTGTGCCAGACCCATTGCTAGTTGTTAACAGAGAGAAGACATTTTACATTCTGACTCTTTAGTTCAGAAAGTTTTATCTTATAAATGTTGTTTTTCCTCTTTCCATTAAAAAGGATAGTCCATCTTTCTGACTAACAGCTTTGCATGAATTTTGATTAAAGATTATATCATAACCGTTATCACTTAATTGACTTATGGATAACAGGTTATGCATTAATCCATCAACTAAGAGCACATTATTTATAGAGGGAAGATTTCCATTACCTACTGTTCCAGAGCCAATGATCTTTCCTCTTTGGTTGCCTCCAAAGCCCATGTATCCTCCAGGTTTAATTTCCAGGCTTTGGAACATATTCTTTCTTCCCGTCATGTGTCGAGAGCATCCAAAGTCCAGGTACTATGAATGGTGTTTTAGCCTTGCTACTAAAGATATCTGCTACATATATAATTTTGTCCTTAGGTACCCATATCTTCTTGGGTCCTAGTTTATTAGTTTTACCAAAATTCTGGTTGAATTTTGGTTTGACAGAGTAATCATTACTAGTGTATTTTAGGTCATGTATGTGCCCATATATGAAGTGTGATTTAAGTGGTGTGTGTTTTATGACAAGGTCCATGACTTTCTTATGTGTAGATACCTTACCTTGATATCCTTTCCCTTTTCTGCCATTTCTGCTGACTCCATAGATCATTGAAGCCATCTTGCTTCTATCTATGTTTTTAACCAAAAACTTCTGAAAGTTGTGATCATACTCTTTGATGATCTCATCAGCATTACTGGAAGTCTCTGAGATTATTTCCTTTTGAGAGTTTTGCAAATCATTTTCTAATTTTGAAACTTTTTCTTTTAACTCAGAATTTTCTAATCTGAGACTCTCAGTCTTTTCAGAGTCAGAGACAAGGTCCCTTTTCAGGTTCTTGAATTTGACTCTGATTTGCTGATACCTTTCCAAAATTTCATTTAGACTTTCTGCAAGTTCATCCTTAGTAAAATTAATAGTGAAGTCAGGAAATACCTCTTCAGTGTCTGATTCTGAGTCTGAACTAGAAGCTTCATTGTCTTCTGACACGTTTGCCATGAGAGCTATGTTTTCTCTTTCATCATCTGACTCTGAGTCAGCATCAGAAGTGTCTGAATCGTCCCATGCTGCCATGAGGCTTTTCTTCTTCTCCTTGAAGAACTTCTTTTTGGGCTTCTCCTTCTGAAGCCTTGGATATTCACTTTTGTAGTGCCCTTTCTCATTGCACTCATAGCAGATGATGTTCTTGTTATTTGACTTTCTGTGTCCTGAAGAGCCTTCAGGTCTTCTATGTCCAGAGGAATACTCAGACTTTCTGTATCTGGAGGAGGATTCATTTTGATTCTCTAATCTTCTAGGATTTCTGAATTTCCTTTGTCTCTGCTTCCACAATTGATTCACCCTTCTGGAGAGAGAGACAATTCATCTTCTTTTGATGAGGATCCATCAGAGGTTTCTTCCATAGCCTGCAAAACCTTAGAATCAAATTTTTTGTTAGATTTTAATGCTAGTCGCTTACCTTGATTTTGAGGCTCATCTTCTTCTAGCTCTATCTCGTGACTTCTGAGGGAGCTGGAAAGTTCCTCCAGAGATATCTTGTTGAGATCTTTAGCTAGCTTAAGTGATGTGACCATTGGCCTCCATTGCTTGGGTAGACTTCTGATGATCTTCTTTACGTGATCAGCAGTAGAATATCCTTTGTCAACAACCTTCAGCCCAACAACAAGGATATGGAATCTTGGGAACATTGTTTCTATAGATTCACTATCTTCCATCTTGAATGCCTCATACTTCTGAATGAGCGTAAGGGCCTTGGTTTCTTTGACTTGTATGTTGCCTTCATGCGTCATTCAGAGAGTCAAACATGTTTTTGGCTATCTCTCTGTTTGAGATTTTCTCATATTCTGAGTATGAGATAGCAATGAGGAGTATTATTATGGCTTTATGATGGTTTCTGAAATCACGCTTTTGCTGGTCAGACATCATTTTTCTGTCTATCTTCTGAGCACTTCCATTCACTGGATGTGTGTATCCATCAGTTACCATGTCCCATAGATCAGCATCATGGGCCAGAAAGAAGCTATCAATTCTGTCTTTCCAGTAGTCAAAATTTTCTCCATCAAAGACTGGAGGTTTTCCACTGATTATGTCCTTGTCTTCATGATAGTCATTGCTAATGTTTTGGCTTGGTCCCACCATAGTGTTTTTCTAAAGCTTGGATCTTGTACTGACACGGTTAAGTGTATTAACTCAGAACCAGGTGCTCTGATGCCAATTGAAGAAGTGAAAAACACAAGAAGGGGGGGTTGAATTGAAAACTTAAAAACAAATACGCAAGGACACAATATTTTTATCCTGGTTCGTTTGATCTCAAACTACTCCAGTCCACCCGTCAAGGTGATTTCGCCTCTCTCCAACGAGGACTTAATACACTAATTAAAAACTGATTACAATCACTACTTTTACAACTGTCAAAGTCCTCTTGAGTACAACCACAATCCGGTCAATCTCAAGGAAAAACTGGCTTAATCAAAGTAAAATAATTTTGTGTATGGTTGTTTTTCGTTACAAAAACAGTTATCACAACTGTGATATTTTACACAATTTAGAGCGTAGAAAATAAGTGTGTAAGCTTGCAGCATTTTGAGATGTATTGCAGTTGTCATTGAAAATCGTAAACGATTTGATCTCTTAGCTTGTTTATATAGGCAAAGGAATCCTGTTCAACATTAAGCGTGATAATGGATATTTAAGCAGTTTCCATATTGAGAAGATCTTGTCTGAATGAAGCTGTTGCATGTGATGTTGTCTTGATTAAATAGTAACGCTTCATAATCTTACAATATTGCCTGCTGTAAATGCTTCAGAACATTGATGACTTAGAGATGTGAGGATATGATTCTTTATGAACCTTCTATTCAGAATCAGAGTATTCTTTAATGGGCTAGGCTTTTCTGATGCTGATTTAACTTGCTAGTTTGACAACTGATAATGGGCTAGGCTTTTCTGACGCTGATTTAACCCCCGTGGGAAGAGACCATAATAAGGCCCTGCATGTCTCTATTTAGTATAGGGGCACTACCTTATCTTATGTGTTGGTGGACACAGGTTCCTCATTGAATGTATTGCCAAAAGCTATTTTAGACAAACTTGACTATGAGGGGATTGTGCTAAAACCCAGTGACATTATGGTGAGAGCTTTTGATGGTTCAAAAAGAATGGTTCATGGAGAGGTTGATCTTCCAATCAAAGTAGGTTCCCAGGTCTTCGACTCTTCTTTCTATGTGATGGATATTCATCCAGCCTATTCGTGTTTGCTTGGACGCCCTTGGATTCGTGGGGCATGCGATGTTACTTCTACTTTACACCAAAAGTGGAAGTATCTCGTGAAAGGAAAAATCATTATAGTTTATGGAGAAGAAGAATACACGGTGAGCTATTTGAACTCCTTCAAGTATGTTGAGATGGATGGTGAATTCCTCGATACTCCTTGCCAGAACTTTGAAGTTATTCCTCTAACAACCTCTGTTGCTAAAGTTGTTCTTACTGTTTCTAAGATTCTTGGGATTCCACCAAGAATGGCTTCTCTGACAGACGCTAAGTTTGTAGTAGAAGAAGGTGGTGTAACTATTTAGGGTCAACTTCCCGATGTTCCTTACAAATCCGACAAATTTGGTTTGGGTTTCACCTCAGAGGCTCAGAGGGACGTCCGTTGTGCTCATGCTAATTCTGGGAGACCGCCATTCCACATCAACAACAATGGACTTCACAAAAATCAAGTCAACATTGTGGAAGATGCTAATAGCGACTGTGCCATAGATAATTAAATTTTCTCTACTACTGGAAAGAGGCTCAACAATTGGAAGGCTGAAGACTTTATACCAATCTCCTTTAGTCAGGAGTAAATGTTATTTTCTATTTTCTTGCTTTCAAGTTTTTGGTTATGTAATTTGAACAATAACTTTAAACCTTGTACCTTACCCGGGGCACAAGTGTCCATTTGTTAGGATTATCATTTTTCATCCACATATTTTCATTCAATAAATCATTGGACATTTTCATTCAAATTTTGCGCTCTTTGTATTTCTTTTACTTTATTGCTTTCAAAATAGCTATGTATTCTTACATACACACCCACATAACGAATCGTAGATCCACATCCACCCTGGGTCCCACTGATAAAAATTCTGCTATTGCCCATAATGACTTTGAAAATCCGATCTACCAAGCCGAGGATGAAGGTGAGGAAGATTGTGAAGTACCTGGAGAGCTTGCTAGACTGTTAGAGCAGGAGGAAAGAGCCATATAACCTCATGAAGAGCCAGTCAAGATTATGAACTTGGGTACTGAAAAGGATAAGAAATAAATCAAGATAGGTGCCAACCTAGAAGACAATGTCAAAAAGAGGTTAATCCAGATGTTATGCGACTATGTTAATATCTTATATTGGTCTTACAAAGACATGCCAGGTCTTGATACTGACATTGTGGTTCACCATTGTAACACGGTGGGAGAACTAACTTGGGTGTTTTGTGTTTTATCATAATTGTTGCGGATAGCAAAAGTCGCCATCGACTTTTCTTTTATCCAAATAAAGGAAAGGATGAAAAGAACAGGAAATACCTTTGAGATTATTTTCTTGAGTTCGGGGGTAGATTATGAAAAGGGAAGGTGTTAGTACCCTTTTCATCCATAGTTATCTATGGGCTCTTAGTTGCTTGCTAGATCATTGCTTTTGTTTTAAAGTGTGCTTTATGGTGGTTTTTGAAAGTATTTTTTGAAAAGCGCATTCGTTTAGGAAAACTTTGTAATGATTCTCATCTCTATAAGAATGTATACAAAGTGTTGGACTTTTGAAAATATTTCATGGAAAGTGTTGGTGCATTTGGAAAGGTGTTTGTGTTTGAAGATGAGCAAGCAACTAGGAACATTCTACTTTTCTCAAAAAGTCTTTTCTTCATTTCTCTCTTCCTTTGATATTTCCATCTTACCATTGATTGGTAAGAAGCCTTATCTTTGGATGTAAAGGAACGGGCGTGGGGTCATCGTATAGTCATGATAACAATGTTGTGAGATATCTTAGCATTTCTCTCGAGGGACTAAGATCATTTGTAAGGCAACATTTGAAGCGTCATCGAGGGACTATAATCTTGTATTTTTTATTGTTTTTGATAAGATGTCTCACATGCATAACATGACCATTTATCATAAGGCAACAACTGGAGTTAACCCTAGAGGTGCACGTGTGCAAAGTGTGTTTGATTGCATGCATTTTTTGTATTTTTGATCAGGGTGGTCTACTTGTTGATTTTATCTTTCCATACACCCTAATTACTAGCATTTTGTATAAAGTAAAAAAAAAAACCAGAAAGATAAAATCCTACACTATTACAACCATATTCAATTGCATGAAAATATAAAGGAAAAAATAAGATAAAAGTAAGAAAAAGGTTCTTTTTGATTTAGGCAGAAAACCCTTTGATTCTGCACTTTCTGGCTCTCTTCGATCTGGCCTGAAAAGGGTGAAGGCATGACTTTCGATTGAGGGCCTGGAGGCCAGCGTGTTGAGCCTTTTAAATGGGCCTGAAGTCAGTGTAGGCGCAATCCTTTCTGCCTCCTTCGACTGGGGGTTGAAAGCAGTGAGGGAATGTCTTTCGACTGAGGCCTGGAGGCCAGAATATTGAGCCTTTTGAATGGGTATGGAATCAGTGTGATGTGCCTTCTGGTTGCCTCTTTCGTTTGACCTGAAGGTTAGTGTAGAAGCTAAAGGCTTCATTTTCAACTTCATGTCTCATGTTTCTTTCATTTGAGTTTTAATAGCAACATGGCTAAGGCCATGCCAACATTACCTTAGGGCCAGGTTAGTCTTTAAAGCATGTTTAATATGTACAAAGAGCAAAAACCAAGAAGGTTGTTAACCATGAAACATATTAAAAGGGTGGAAACGAAAAGAAGAACAATAGTATGTACATGTTTGAAACAAAAAGAAAGCTTATTTACATGCTATGCTGGAAACGAAGGGTCCAAGGTTAAGAATGACTTACCTTGCTGGAGGCTGGAGAGTGTGTTGGACCTTGAAGTGGTTACCTTGAATTTTTCTGGATTCGAAGGGGAAGACCAAGGGTGGGCCTTTGAAACTGGATTTGAAAGAGAAAAACAAGTGAAATGTCCTTCTTTGCTGGATTTGAAGGATAGCAAGATGTAAGGATGTTTCAGATTTGAAAGAGACAAGTATTTAGATTCTGGATTTGTGTTTTCACAAGTGTTTTAAGTGTTTGAGAATTTTATGGTGTTTGAGAATTTTGAAGATATGTTCCCCTCTTCCTCTTCTCTCTTATTTTTCTTTGAAAATGATCTCTCTATTTATAGAGAAAGGTTTTGGGAAGTTTGGGAGTAAAAATAATAAAATAAGGCTCAGCTGGAAAGTAAATGTCCACTTGTGTCATGATCTCAAGATTAAGGGCAAGTTGTCTTGGACAACAAATGGGTAAAAGCCTATTTTAACTTTGCATAACAATTAAATATAGAGTGAGTCATAGGTTTAAGGCCTGAAAAGGGGAAACACGTAGCCTAGCCTATGGGTCTAAATGTTCAACTTGATCCTTTGAATCGAATCCTCCTTCTTTCCACAACTTTCGACCATACTAAAACAACATTCATTCCCACCAGTTATGTGTCCTTCGAATGGACTAAACATGTATTCTTAGAATGGGTCTCTTGTGTGGCCTTCGACTGGGCCTTCTGCATGCTTCTTAAAATGTACCTCTTGTATACCCTTCGACTGGCTCTAGTATTACTTCCTTCGAATGGGCCTCTTGTGTGGCCTTCGACTGGGCCTTCTGCATGCTGAAGTGTATAAAAATGTTTCAAAGGGGAGTCTACGCCCAGTCGAAACTGGCACAAAGGCAGCCTATGCCTTGTGGATGCTAGCATGAAACAAGTCAGGGCAGGCATAAAGGAGTCCATTTCCTGGGCGAAGCTGGCACAAAGGTGGCCAGTGTCTTGTGGTCGAAAGCAACTTTGAAGGAGTCTTGGCCTTGTGCTGAAGACAAACTGAAGAGGGATACGTGCACTGGTGACACACTGATGGGTCTTTTGCCCAGTGGGAGTTTTTGTGAATCAAAGGCCAGTTTGGAGAAGTTCTTGGTTTTGTGCGTTGAAGACACGCCCAGGGGGATAGTTTGCCTAGTAGAAGTAGGAAATAAGCTTACTCTAAGGAAAACAAATGCTCAATCGAAGTAAGGATCTAGCTTACATGTGGTTAGCTATTGCATTTATGAGTCAAGCTAGCATGCAACGACAGTGGTGCAATCGAATGAGCACTGACAAGAAGCCTTTCCCCTTTGGATTGAAGGAGGCTATTTTAAAGGGAAAAGATGCCCAGTCGAAGCTTGTGTACAGCAAGCAAGCAACAGTCCAAGACTTCAGTCGAAGCTTGGAAAATTGAGGCAAGCTTGGATGAAGATTCGAAGGTCATGTTCTGATCAAAGAGTAGAGATTTTGTATGTTAAAGAGTGAAATTCAAAGGGTCATGTTCTGATCGAAGAGTAGAGCTTCTGTATGTTGAAGAGTGAGATTCGAAGGGTCATGTTCTGATCGAAGAAAACTCCTGAAATTCGATTCTCACTGCTCCAACATGATCTGAAGGAATTCTCTAGAAAGCTTGTAACATGTTCTGCCATCAGTTTTGCAATTCTGATTGTACTTGTGTGAAAACTGGCCCCGAAGTTCTGTCTAAATTCTGACTAAAAATGCCCAGAATTTACTAAGTGTTTTAGCTTCATGAACGCGTCTTCAAGGATTTATAACTTGAAATCCCAGCATTTCTAGGAGAAATTATGTTCAACAATGTTTTAGATCTCATTGAGATCTATAACTTTCATGTCAGAAGTTCTGATTGAATCATTTTGCATCATGATGAAAATCTGGCCCAAAATTATGTAATTATCATATTTTTTAACACTTAGAAAATTTTTCTAAGTGCTTAAAAATTTGACTTTTCAAAGTAATTTTTGAATTTTGATTTCTTGATGAACCAACTTCATGTATTGATGAAATATGATTTTTGAAACTTGATTTTGATCAAAAAGTCAAAGTTTGACTTTTCAGTATGCATTTGACCATTTTGCCCTTATGAATGACTTTCTTGGAAAATTATAATCTGAGACTTGAAACTTGACAGAAGCAAACCTGAAGGTCTAGGATGATCCCTTGAGAAATGAGAGGCAAATTTTGGGATACAACAGTTGTCCCTATTCAATCTTCTTAGACCTGAAGAGTTAGATCGGCGAGTCAACCATTTGTGACTTGAAGGTGGAAGATGATTGAACACTAAAGTGCCCAGAAATTTGCACTCGCATGAAATAGAACTAATAGTTGGTGATGTAGGAAATAGGATTACATATGCCATTTAGAGGAGATGACAGAGAGTTGTCAGAGATGGGCTTAAAGATGCCATCTAGAGTGACTGGGGGGAGGTATCAGGATAAATCTTTTGGTTGATTTATACTGATACAGTAGATGTCTTTTGCCTGTTTTTAAACTGAAAGAGATAAATCTAACAAGAAGAGGTCTTCATGTGATGATTGATATTTCTCCTGCAAGGAAGAGGATTAGTTGCATGCAGATGTATGCATGGCGTAATGATGTTCTCAAAATAAATGAGATTATGATGTATGCATTTGTTATGTATGCGTCATGGTTTATGAATGTGATATGTTTATTACAGTGTGTTTTTGTCTAGGAAAATAAATCCATGACAATATGCTGGGGATTTTTGGGAGGATGAATCCCTAACTGTTGTTGGAGAATAGATGTATCTTCAACTTTGTTTAGAATGTTTCCGCTAGGAATTCCTGTTCTATTGTTTGAGGAGAAACTCCGCTGGGGGATATTGGCTTGTTTAAGAAGACTCTGTGGAGAGTATTGATCTCTGCTTGGGGAAAAGAATTTAGGAGTCTTAGCTACTCGTTTCTCTATTAGGGAGTTATTCCTGACTGGAGAGAATCAAAAGTTAGCTGTTATCTGGTTGAAATCCAGGCTTGGAAGCAAATTGTTGAGGATAATGAAGTTGACTGTTATCTGGTCGTATTCCAGGCTTCGTAGCGATTTACTAGGGAAGATTAAATTAACTATTATCTGGTTGGATTCCAGGCTTCGCATGAAATTACTTGGGAGAGTGAAGTTAGGTTGTTATCTGGTCAGATTCCAGGCTTCGCAGCAACTTACTAACATTAAACTACTATCTGGTCGGATTCCAGGTTTCAAAGAAAATTTCTGAGGTGGATGAAGTTAATGGTTATCTGGTCAAGCTCCAGGCTTCGTAATAACTTAATTGAAAGGATGAAGTTGAATTGATATCTGGTCGGATCCAGGCTTCACAGTAACTTGCTTGAAAGGATGCAATTGGACTGATATCTGGTCGGATCCAGGCTTCACAGTAACTTGCTTGAAAGGATGCAGTTGGACTGATAACTGGTCGGGTCCAGGCTTCACGGTAACTTGCTTGAAAGGATGAAGTTGAAATGATATCTGGTCGGGTCCAGGCTTCACAGTAACTTGCTTAAAAGGATGAAGTTGAACTAATATCTGGTCGGGTCCAGGCTTTTGCTTAAAAGGATGAAGTTGAACTGATATCTGGTAGGGTCCAGGCTTCACAGTAACTTGCTTAAAAGGATGAAGTTGAACTGATATCTGGTCGGGTCCAGGCTTCACAGTAACTTGCTTAAAAGGATGAAGTTGAACTGATATCTGGTCGGGTCCAGGCTTCACAGTAACTTGCTCAAAAGGATGAAGTTAAACTGATATCTGGTCGGGTCCAGGCTTCACAGTAACTTACTTAAAAGGATGAAGTTAAACTGATATCTGGTCGGGTCCAGGATTCACAGTAACTTGCTTAAAAGGATGAAGTTTAACTGATATTTAGTCGGGTCCAGGCTTCACAGTAACTTACTTAAAAAGGATGAAGTTGAACTGATATCTGGTCGGGTCCAAGCTTCACAGTAACTTGCTTAAGAGGATAAAGTTGAACTGATATCTGGTCGGGTCCAGGCTTCACAGTAACCTAAAAGTGTTTGAATAAAAATGATTCCGTTGGGGAGTGTATTGTTTTGTTGAAGAGAATATTTGATGACCTGCAGGAAAGGTGAATTCTTTAAGAAAAAATCCACAAGACTTCCTCTTTTAAGACCAACTCATCTAGGGAGAGGGCTGTCGAGAGATTTAAACTTTTGACCGAGATTTGCATAGACCCAACTTTTTGGGCAACTCTGTTGGGGCCTAGGTTTATTGTAACAGGCTCTGTGGGGATAATGCTAATGAGATAACTCTGTGGGGATATGTCCACTGCATTAAAGAGATGCTCATTGCTGCTTGGCAGCACATATTTTCTAAATAGTTTAATTATGTTCATATGCATATGTTAATTCAATTTTAGTCATTGGACGTTTTTGCACTCAAAACAAAAAAACAAAAAGTTTGCACTTTAAAGTATATTTGTATTAATGTTTTGCCCGTGAATAGGCGTTTTTGTACAAAGAGACGGAGATCCTAGTAAGAGGAAATCGTCGAAAAGATAACAAAATTGGAAACAAAAACAAAAACCATGTGGAAATGATCTCATTGTGCTCCAACTCTACTATTTCCCCAATGTCTTCGAACGTCCCTTGCCATTGACAAAAGTTGATTGGATTGATCTTGGACCCTTTGAATCCGGACCTCAATAATAAAGTCGACTGTGATGACTCCACAGGGCATAGTCATACGCTTTCAATCCTTAACTTTTTCCTGGACCACCCTTTCGGGTTTTCAGCCCATCAGGATACCCATTTTTACCCAAGTCGCCCTTTCGGGTTTTCGACTTGCCGGGTGTATAATCTTTTGCATATATCCATATTTTTTTCCAAACCTTTAGTTTGTCGGGATGCCCTTATCTTTACTAGGTGTTTCAACCTAGCGGGTCTCTTATGCGTAGTATTTTTTAACTATGTCTGCATTCACTGGATTTGGGAAATCTTCACTGTCCATAGTAGTCAGCATCA
This sequence comes from Vicia faba, assembly GCA_948472305.1. Lineage (NCBI taxonomy): Eukaryota > Viridiplantae > Streptophyta > Magnoliopsida > Fabales > Fabaceae > Vicia > Vicia faba. The sequence continues at coordinate 67,350,102 of OX451738.1, read as the reverse complement.
TGGCACCACCAGAGAAAACTTTCTTGACAATAAATGGCCCTTCGTAAGTGGGAGTCCATTTGCCCCTGGGCCGCCTTGTGGAAGAATGATGCACTTTATTACCAAGTCACCAACTTGATATACCAGAGGCCTGATCTTTTTTTTGAAAGCCTTGATCATACATTTTTGGTACATCTGACCATGACAAACGCCAGCCAGTCACTTTTCATCGATCAAGTTCAACTGATCCAATCTTGTCTGAATCCATTCGTCTTTGCCTAGGTCTGCTTCATTCATAATCCTTAGTGAGGGAATCTGAACTTCCACTGGTAGGACAACTTCCATGCCATAGACCAAAGAAAAGGGAATTTCCCCAGTTGATGTCCGAGCTGAAATACGGTAGCCATGAAGAGAAAACGGTAACATCTCATGCCAGTCTTTGTAGGTTACTACCATATTTTGCACAATATTCTTAATGTTTTTGGTGGTTGCTTCCACTGCGCCGTTCATTTTAGGTTTATAAGGAGAAGAATTGTGACGCTTGATTTTGAACTGAGTGCAAAGTTCTTTAATCATAGCATTGCTGAGATTGGCTCCATTGTCAGTGATGATCCTTTAGGGGATACCATAGCGGCAGATGAGGTTATGTTTGATGAATCTGGCTACAATATTCTTTGTGTCTGAGGAAAATGATGCAACTTCGACCCATTTGGTGAAATAATCAATAGCAACAAGAACGAAGCGATGCCCATTGGAAGCAGTAAGTTTAATCTCTCCAATCATGTCAATGCCCCACATTGAAAATGGCCACGGATCAGTCATGACGTTTAGAGGAATAGGAGACACATGGACCTTGTCAGCATAGATTTGGCACTTGTGGCAATTCCTTGAGTGATGATGGCAATCAGTCTCCATTGTTGACCAATAGTAACCAGCTCTCAGGATTTTGTTGGCCATAGTATGTCCGCTGGAGTGAGTCCCAAAGAGACCATCATGCATGTCTTCCATAATTCTCTCTGCCTCCTTCTTGTCCATATATCAGAGTAGAGTAGAATCATGGTTGCGTTTGTACAGGGTTCCATTGCTTAGGAAGAACTTGGCTGAAAATCTTCGTAAGAATTTTTTATCATTGGTGGAAGCTCCTTCGGGATACTCTTGCGCTTCAAGGTACCTCTTCACCTCATGGTACCGTGGCTTCTCTATGTCAGTGTCAAGCTCATAGCAGTGCGCAGGTTCGTCAAATCTCTCAACTGTGACCATAGGAACTTCATTGTCCCATTTGACCTTGAACATAAAAGACATTATGGCCAAAGCACCGGCTAACTAATTTTCTTCTCTAGGGAAGTGTTCAAAGGTGATTTCTTCGAAGCATGGAATCAGAGATAACACAAGCTCCTTGTAAGGAATAAGATTAGGATGCTTAGTGTCCCAATCTCCATTTACTTGGCTAATCACTAGAGTGGAATCTCTGAATACATTGAAATGTTTGATCCTTAAATCAATGGCAGCTTTTAGACCAAAAATGCATGCCTCATATTCAGCCATGTTATTTGTATAATCTAAGCACATTGTAGAAGTGAAAGGGGTGTGGCAACCATCAGGAGAAACTATCACAGCACAAGTTCCGTTACCTAAAGTGTTGGAAGCTTCATCGAACACCATAGTCCATCGGGATCCTTGTTCAGGTCCGTTATACGGTCCAGGTTTTGCATAGTCGGTCACTAACATGATATTCTCGTTCGGGAAGTCAAAGTTCATAGATTGATAATCATCAACAGCTTGATGGGCCGAATGATCCGCCAATACACTTCCTTTGATGGCCTTTTATGTTGTATATTGAATATCATACTCAATCAAGATCATTTTCCATCTAGCTATCTGTTCGGATAGAGCGGGTTTCTCGAAGATGTACTTGATATGGTCCATCTTAAAAATCAATAGAGTGGTATGAGTCAACATATACTGTCTTAGCCGGCGAGCAGCCCACGTCAGAGAGCAGCAAGTTTTCTCGAGCAGCGAATATCTGGTTTCACAGTCGGTAAACTTTTTGCTCAGGTAGTATATTGCATGCTCTTTTCGGCCAGACTCGTCATGTTGGCCCAACACACACCCCATAGAATTCTCTAGCATTGTCAAGTACATGATCAAGGGTCTTCCTTCGACTGAAGGCATGAGGATAGGAGGTTCTTACAGATATTCCTTGATTTTGTCGAAGGCAGCTTGGCATTCATCATTCCATCTGACTAGTTGATCTTTCTTCAAGAGTTTGAAGATTGTCTCACAAGTATAAGTTAAGTGAGATATGAAGCGGGCGATATAGTTAAGACGATCCAAGAATCCTCTAACCTCCTTTTCAGAATGGGGAACTGGCATTGCTTGGATGGCTTTTACCTTTGCTGGATCAACTTCGATGCCTTTACCACTGACAACAAAACCTAGAAGTTTTATAGATCTTACTCCGAATGTGCACTTATTATGGTTCAACCTCAGCTTGTACTTTTTCAGCCTCTCGAATAGTTTGTATAGGCTATTAAGATGCTCCTCTGTAGTTTGTGACCTTGCAATCATATCATCCACATATACCTCTATTTCATGATGGAACACATCATGAAACAAAGCTACCATAGCCCTTTGATATGTTTCCCCTACATTCTTCAATCTGAATGGCATGACCTTGTAATAAAAGGTGCCCCATTGCGTAACAAAGGTTGTCTTCTCCATGTCTTCGGGAGCCATCTTAATTTCATTATAGCCTAGAAGCCATCCATGAAAGAGAATATTATATGCTGAGCGGTGTTATCGAACAAGACATCAATATGAGGTAGAGGGAAGTCAGCCTTGGGGCTTTCCCTATTCAGATCCCTATAATCTACGCACATACGAACTTTTCCATCTTTCTTTGGCACTGGCACCACATTTGTAACTCGCTGAGGATAAGATGTCACAGCTACGAATTATGCATCAAATTGTTTCATCACTTTAGCTTTTATTTTCTCAGACATATCAGGCCGTATGTGACAAACTCTTTGCTTGACAAGAGGACAGTCTCCCTTTGTTGGTAGACAATGAACTACAATGTCGGTATCCAACCCTGGAATATCTACATACGACCAAGCAAACACTTCCGCATAGTCATGTAACATCTGAACTAATCTGCTTTTGACACTACTTTCTAGGTTGGCGCTAATCTTGACCTCTTTCTTGTCTGTCTCGGTACCTAGGTTAATGACTTCAACTGACTCTTCATGCGGTTGAATAGTTTTTTCCTCTTGCATTAGAAGTCTGGATAATTCTCCCGATATTTCACAATCTTCCTAGCCTTTGTATTTGGCTTGGTTAATTGGATGTTTGAAATCATAGCTGGAAATAGTAGATTCATTGGCAATGAGATCTGGAGTGGACGAGGATCTGCAAGAGCGTGCGTGTGTGCATGTAAGATACATGGCTATTTGAAAAAGGTATTAAAGAAAAAGAAAGACAATGAGCATAAAAATTCGAATGCAATAAGTCTAATGGTTTATATTGAATGATCATATGATAAAATGAACATAAATAAAACCCTTAACAAACAGACCATAGTGCCCCGAGCTAGGCATACAACTTAAAAGTCATTGTTTAATATTACAGATAAAAGGCTCCTGAATTGATAGAAAGCAAAAAAACAAGTAATTACTTCTCAATGAAGGAGACGGGGATTAAGTCCTTTGCGTGCCAATTGTTGAGCTCTGTTGTAGTAGGGTATATACATTCTTCGAAGGCAAATTCATTATCAGAATCCTCCACAACATTTACTTCATGATTTCCAATACAGAGATGGGGCTTTCCCGCACGAACACACCTAACTTCTTTTTGAGCCTTGACAGTGAAACCCAACCCACATTTATCTGCTTTGGCCGGGATCTCAGGGAGTTTCCCCCAGGTAGCACAACTTCCATTTTCGACTGGGCACGAGCATTCGTAAATGAAACCATCTTTGGCACGAAATTATTAGCTTTGGGCGTGTTGGAAGAAATTTTGGCAGTGGCAACCAAAGGTGGAACAACTTCAAAAGCCTAGCACGGGGTTTCTATAAATTTTCCATCCATCTCCACATATTTGAAAGAATTGAGATGGCTTACCATGAATTCTTCCTCACCACAAACAGTGATGATTCTCCCCTTGACTGGGTATTTTAGCTTTTGGTGAAGGGTAGATGTTATTGCCCCTGCTCCATGGATCCAAGGGCGACCCAACAAACAACATTAAGCAGGACGAATGTCCATGATATAGAAGGTAGAGTTGAAAATCTGTGAGCCTACTTTAATTGGAAGATCCACCTCTCTATGAACCATCCTTTTGGACCCATCGAAATCCCTCACGATAATATCACCCGACTTCAATACCAGTCCTTACAGTCTAACCGGTCCAAAGCGGCATTGGGTAGCACGTTTAAATAAGATCCAGTGTCAACCAGAACATGTGTTAGGGTAGTCCCCTTACATTCAACAGAAACATACAAAGCTTTGTTATGGTTCCTTCCAAGTGGTGTCATATCAGCGTCAGAGAACCCCAATCCATTATCGGTCGTCAAGCTTGCCACACAATTTTCGAATTGGTCAATTGTGGTCTCATGAGGGACATGAGCTTTCTTCAAGAATTTGATTAATGCTCAGGCATGAGCATCAGAACAAAGTAGCAAAGATAACATGGAGATCTTGGAAGGAGTTTGCCCCAGTTGTTCCACTATCTTGAAATCACTCCTCTTTATAATCTTTAGGATTTCATCTATTTCTTGAGTGGAAGGCTCCTCAGTAGCAATGTCCTTTGTGGGAACCTCTATCTCAGCAGGCTCAACCACTTTCTTTTTACCCCCTAATATCAGAAATATGTTTGTCAGCGGTGATGCGGACAAGTTCTGTTGTAGCAGTTGGGGGTGAAATATTGGACGAAAAGATTCTCCCAGCTCTGGTTACCTTACTAGAACCAGTATTATTACCAATGTCATCATCCTTGCTTTCTTCAATCCAAGCCTCTTGCTTTATTCCATGGTAATACACTTCAGTACCGTAGTTCCACGGTACTGCTTTGTTGGACGATTACGGAATTATCCTAGGGGCAGTAATTATCAGAGGAGAAATAGTCGGTTCATTCGAAATCCTGATAGGACCATTCGAGGAGATCGTAAGAGGCTTGTTTGAAATTGTTATGATGGAGAGGTCTTCAATCTTATCGGTCAAACTTTTGACGGACGAAATTTTCTCAAATAGGATCTCATGACTATTCATCAGGCGTTGAACGCCTTCTTTTAGCCATTTTCATCCATTAATTTGTTTGGCGCAGCAATCACAATCTTTCAAATAGCCAGGGAAAACCTCGGCTCTCAGCAAATTCTTTTTGACAACAATTAACAGAGTAGTTAGATCTTTGACGAAGGGAACAAAAATAGTGTCTTCAATTGCATTGACACTCTTTCCATGGTTTGGCATTGGTGTCGTTATCATATTGGGAACTATAGGCGGATCAAATTCGATTGTCTTGTTTTCTATTAGATCTTGAATTTTGCTCTTCAGCGCCCAGCATTGATCGGTCTCATGCCCGGGACTATTTGAATGATATGCACACTTGGAATTCAGGTTGTATTTAGGTGAGGAAGTGTTTGGATTGGATGGAGGATCACGCTGTGTCACCAAGTTGGCCTTTAATAGGTGTTTGAAGGCTTGGGATAGCAACATGCCTATCTTTGTGAACTGCCTTTGCGGAGCCTCAAATTATTGATGATTGGAAGATTATCTTTGAACGGGAGTCGGGTTGGAAATCAGAACAAAATTAACGGACATACGATTATCCTTCTTGGTATGGGTCCTTTCCCCATACACAACATTAGTTTCTTTCTTCCCCGTGAAAGGTTTCTTTACGGGGTTGGAGGCGGAAGCAGATGCCATGGGGATTTTCCCGCTCTTGATACCACTTTCGACCCTTTCATCGGTTAGGACCAGCTCGGTGAAACCGGATGAAGAACACCTAACCAATAAGTTGAAAAATGGCCCAGATAACATACCCATAAACATATCAATATGTTCCCTGTCAGTTAACGGTGGTTGGACCCTGCTGGCAAGATCCCTCCACTTTTGGGCGTACTCTTTGAATCCCTTGTTTTTACCCATCGTCATGTCTTGTATTTGAACTCTAGTCGGCGTCATTGTATTGGTATTGGTGATAGAAAGCAGTGGCCAAGTCTTCCCAGGTGTGAATACGGGAACCCTCTAATTGGTAAAACCACTCGAGCTGAGTCCCAGCTAAGCTTTCTTGAAATAAGTGGACCCAGAGTTTCTTGTCGGTGGTGTGCAAGTGTATTTTGCGCACTTAATACTTCAGATGAAGCTTTAGGCAGGAAATCCTATCATATTTAACAAAGACTGGTATCTTGAATTTATGGGGAATGACAACCCCTGATATTAAACCAAAATCATCAAAATCCAAACCAGGAATGGCTTGAATCTCAACAGCCTTCAATCTATCCTCTAGCTGTTTGTACTTGTCGCCAGCAGGAGGATACTGCTCGTCAAAATAGTCTTCGTCATCAGTCACTCAATCATTGACACACCCAGCCTGAGTGCTCCTTGCTTCTTCATCTTGATTTTCGTCTTCCTCAGACGAATCTTCAACTATCGGCATCTGGCGGATCGGCTCTCTGAATCTTTTACCCATGTTGACCAGGGCTTTCCTTTTTGGTTTCTTTTTGGATGCCAACAACGTCATCAACTCTTGTTTCCCCTTGGCTAGGGTCAGCAGAGTCTCTTGAAACTGGGAATGTTGTGCTTGTAGGTCCTTCACTGTTTTCTCGATATCCATCTTACTAAAATAAACAACAGAAAGATAAGGAAACCTGTCGTGGAAAACCTGTTATGTTATGATGCATGAAAAATGTGCATGCAAATGATTTCAAGGATTTATAAAAATTTAAATTTGTATAGACAAAGAATGAACAAACGTCAAATTGCATTAATCAGTTCAAAATGGTTACAACGTGCCTCTTGGGCTTACAAAATAAATTCCTAAGACAGAAAGGTCGAACACATCCTCTTTGGTGAAATGTAGGCATTCAAGCTTTGTTCTTCATGAAGTTGCCTTGTAAGCTCCAAAACCCTTTTCTCGGTTGCGTAGAACTGAGCTTCAAAGGTGTCTCGCTCTTCCTTTAGCTGAATCCAACCCTTTTGCAAGTTTTAAAGAGAAGTAGGCATGTTGGGATAGAGGACAGTATATGGTACATCTCCTTCAGCAACATGTTCCATGATAACAGGTAGGATGGAGGGGTAAGGCATTACGAGCTTCTGAGCACGAGCTCGTACTCATCTAAGGTAAGGCTCAAGGGGAATAGAATTCTTGTGTCCCAGTGTCTTACTATTCACTTTATTTACCATCATCCAAGCTCGTACAAACCTCTGACGGTAGCCTTGATCGTCTCTCTCATAGTCGAACACCACTCCTTGGATAAGCATATCATGAGGACCATCTCTTCAGGCATACCCAAATTGTTGTAAAGCTAAGCAAGGGTTATAAGTGATACCTCCCCTAATGCCATGCAGAGGTACATTAGGAAATTCCCCACAACGGTCAATGATAGAAGTATCTTCCAAGGATCTCGAACACCAATGAATATCAGAGTGGGTGAGGGATATCATCCTTTGAGACCATGTCAATCCTTGCTCGTTCTTCAATATTGATCGAGGAAGGTGCGAAGTAAACCACTTGGCGAGTAGGGGAATGCAACACAAGAGAGTACCTCTTTTCTTCGCGGTGTGAGTATGGAAACAATGTAAGATGTCTCCAAGCCAAGTAGGTATAGGATTACGAGAGAGAAAGACTTTGATGGAATTCACATCTATAAATTGGTTCGAGTTGGGAAATAGAACCAAACTTTAGTTGTTTAGTTATTGGCATGCATTTTTGGTAAAACCAGGTGTGTGAATGTCATGACTGATGTCATAACATTCTAGTTTATTAGGTACTGATTTATTAGGTACCTTTGCCGAAAAATATTGTCATACAGGTGCTGCTGTTTGTGAGTGTGTATCTGAGCATTTTGCAAAAAGATCACATTTACCAAAATCAGTAGACAGGAATTCAGATGTCATAACAAATGTTAAGACATCCTGTTCTGAACTAATAGTTATGCAGTTTGGGTAATTCTGAGTTTTTTCAGGAAAATGACTCAGTCTTTCCAGAACATAAAATCTCGTGGACTTGGGGTTAATCTAGCTCAACCCTAACCTGGTTGATAAAGTCCTGTGACCAAGTCTTAAGGTCAAACGGAATTAACCCTAGCTTTTTGTGGAAACCCTAACTGAAGATGCAACTGCTATATATTCAACAGGGCTGTTGTTTGGAATTCATCCCTTTTTGACAGAAGATCATTTAGAAGCTGTATAGTTTTAACTATTGTAATCCAAGCAAGTATCATTGTGATAAGTGACTTGGAATAGGTTTTAATTGTAAGGGTTGTGTATCACTCAAAGCTTTGAATCAAGAGTGTTTTTGTGTCTCTTGACTAAATCTTTGACGCAAAGTCAAGTTAGGTTTATGTATCACTCAAAGCTGTGAAGCAAGAGTGTTTGTATTGCTTGATTAAAAAGCTGTGAAGCATAATCAAGTGTATGTTTTGAAGAGTGTCTTCATCAATTCATTAGTCAATTGTTTTAAGTATCACTGCTGTGATTGAGGGGGAGTGAGTAGGAACTCAGGTTTAAGTTGTACTTAGATTGAAGTTGCATTGGGTAGGTCTTAAGTGAAGGAGATAAACTGGTAGGTTTATTCCTGAATTAATATCTCTTATAGTGGATTTCCTCCATGGCTTGGTAGCCCCCAGAGTAGGTGTTGTTGCACACTGAACTGGGTGAACAATTGACTGTGTTCTTTACTGTTTTTGTATTTACTGTCTTATAGAAAGTCAGATACGGTGTCATAACATTGAACGTGACATTGAGTATCTGGAGCCAGAATTTCAATTGGCATCAGAGCATGCACCCTGCCTGTATTACTGGGTGAGATCTAGGGATATCACTTTCTGGCACTATGGACAAAGAAGGAGTTTTTGGAAATAGACCACCCATTCTGGATGGAACAAATTATGACAACTGGAAACCTCGTATGATTGCCTTCTTAAAATCTCTGGACAAAAAGGCTTGGAGAGCTGCTGACAAAGGATGGAACCATCCCACCATAACAGAGAAAGAGCGGACAATCAGTCTGAAGCCTGAGGAAGATTAGAGTAAAGAAGAAGATGAGTTAGCCCTGGGAAACTCCAAAGCTTTAAATGCCTTGTTCAATGGAATTGATAGAATCATATTCAGACTAGTACATCAATATGAACTGGCCAAGGAAGTTTGGGACACTCTCAAAACTACCCATGAGGGCACTTCCAAAGTAAAAATGTCAAGGCTTCAGATGTTGACTACCAAGTTTGAGAATCTAAAAATGATGGAAGATGAAACCATTCATGAGTTTCACATGAACATCTTGGAGATTGCCAACACCTCAGGAGCACTGGGAGAAAAGATGTCAGAAGAAAAATTGGTGAGAAAGATTCTCAGATCCTTGCCTAAAATATTTGCAATGAAGGTAACTGCCATAGAAGAAGCCCAGGACATCAGCAAGTTGAAAGTGGATGAACTTATTGGGTCTCTTCAGACTTTTGAGATGGGGATCACTGATAATGGTGACAAGAAGAACAAGAGCATAGCACTTGTATCCAACACTGATGTTGAAAACAAGGAGGATGAAGAAGAAAATATTTCAGAAGCTATAGCCATGCTTGGAAGACAATTCAACAAACTCATCAAAATAATAGATCCAAAGTCAAGGTCTAATGTTCATAACATTCCCTCTGACATTGACAGTTCCAGCAGAAGACCAAGGTCAGAAGAGAAGGGAAATCAAGGCAGAGGAATTCAATGCCATGGTTGTGAAGGATATGGGCATATTCGAGCTGAATGTCCTACCTTTCTTAAGAAACAAAAGAAAGGAATGACTGTTACTTGGTCTGACTGTGATTCAGAAAGTAATTCTGAAGAAGAATCTGCCAAACTAGTTACTGCTCTAACTAGTGTTTGTACCTCTGAAAGTGACACTAGTGATGAAGAAGTGACATTTGAAGAACTGGCTGATACTTACAAGAAATTGTGTATCAGAAGTACTGAAGTCTGTGTGCAGAATGAGAAACAATCAAAACTCATCATAAAGCTGGAGGATGAAAAAAGGGCAGGCCTTGAAACTATAAGTCATCTAGAAGGGGAAGTTCAATTGCTAAACTCACAACTGAACCAAATGACCAAATCTGTCAAGATGCTGACTAATGGAACAGACAAATTGGAAGAGATTCTTCAAGTTGGACAAAATGTGGGAAACAAATCTGGACTAGGATTTGTGGAAGCTAAGAAATCTGGTGCAGACAAGAAGATCAGGCCTGATAAGCAAATGTCAAAACAGATGTCTCAACACATCTCTCAACATCAGGAACAGAGACATATGAAGAAAAGGTACCAAAGGTGGAGATGTCATCATTGTGGGAGGTATGGCCACATAAAACCTTTCTGCTTCAGATTGCATGGATACCCTAATCAGAACTCAGGTGTCAAACCTAAGTCTAAAAAGGTACCGTATACTCCTAAATGGAAGAAAAAGGCTACTGCCCTGATAGCCCACACTTCCCTGAGGGTCTCTACAAAGGAAGACTGGTACTTTGACAGTGGGTGTTTCAGACACATGACTGGAATCAAGAACCTCCTCAATAATGTTAAACCTCACACCACCAGTTTTGTGACCTTTGGAGATGGTGCTAAAGGTGAAATCAAAGGAGTTGGTAATTTGGACTGCCCTGGAGTTCCAAGTCTGAATGAAGTACTGCTGGTAAAAGGGCTGACTGCTAATCTCATTAGTATCAGTCAATTGTGTGATCTAGGATTCAAGGTCAATTTCTCAAAATCTGAATGTCTTGTAATGAATGAAAAACAAGAAATTATAATGAAAGGAGTCAGATCTAAAGACAACTGTTACTTGTGGGAGCCTGAGAACACTAATTTCTCCTCTGTGTGTTCCATTGCAAAAGAAGAAAAAGAGGTGAAACTGTGGCACCATAAACTTGGCCATCTTCATCTAAGAGGTATGAAAAGGATTATCTCCATGGAGGCAGTCAGAGGGATTCCAAGACTGCAAATTGATGAAGGAAGAGTTTATGGTGAATGTCAGGTTGGTAAGCAGACTAGGAGGGATTCCAAGACTGCAAATTGATGTCACATCCAAAGTCAAGACATCTGACCACCTCTAAGGTTCTAGAACTTCTTCATATGGATCTGATGGGACCAATGCAGGTGGAGAGTCTTGGTGGAAAAAGATATGCCTATGTGGTTGTGGATGATTTTTCCAGATTCACCTGGATTAACTTCATTAGGGAAAAATCTGATGTATTTGAAGTTTTTAAAGAATTGTGCAAAAGAATTCAAAGAGAAAAGGGAGGGTGTATTGTCAGAATCAGAAGTCATCATGGCAAGGAATTTGAAAACAACAAGTTTGATGATTTCTGTTCCTCAGAAGGAATTAGTCATGAATTTTCTTCTCCTATAACTCCTCAGCAAAATGGAGTTGTGGAAAGAAAAAACAGGACCATACAGGAATCTGCCAGAGCTATGATTCATGTCAAAAGATTGCCTTTTCAACTCTGTGCTAAAATAGTTGCAGCTGGTAGTAGCTGTTCTCAAATTATCTGGACAAAACAGATGCTCGCTGAGTATAATGTCTCACAAGATGTTGTGACATTGTATTGTGACAATCTGAATACAATCAATATTTCCAAGAACCCTATTCAGCATAGCAGGACCAAGCACATTGACCTTGTAGAGAAGAAGACAATTAAACTGGTACATGGTATCATTAAGCTTCAGCTGGTTGATTTTTCTACCAAGGCTCTTGATGGAAATCAACTTGAAAACTTGAGGGGCAAGATGGGTATTTGCCAACATGAGAAATTATAGCAATTAATTTTGCTTAAAGCAAGGGTTGAAGGAGTTATTTTTGTTAAGTCTATTTTTAGTGGGTTAATCATATGTTTTTCCAATTCTTTCAAAATTATTAAGAAGTTGAATAGACTCTCATTTGCCTCCTACCTCTCACGACTTTACAACCTATTCCCTTCTCTCAATCAAAGTTTTCTCTCAAATTGCTACTGGTGCTCTAAGTCAATCAAAATGTCTCAAACATCATCTTCAACCAAGGCGACCACTTCATCTTCATCATCTGACCAAGATTCTCGAGCAATCACCACATGCATTGATTCTGAAGTCCTGGAGATCACTCCTCTCAGAGAAATGGCAACTGACCCCTCCAAAGTCAAAAAGCTGAGAACTAGGCATGCAGGAAGAACTCAAGCTACTACTTTCGGTAATCCTTCTTCCTCTGTACCAAATAGGGAACGATCAACTCAAGTACATCAAGCAATTGCTAGGATTGTTACAAGAATACTAAGCGAAAACCACTCTGTACCGGGGATTTTTGTCCCATTAAATCAAGAATCAGCAAGCCCAAATGTTAAAGCAAATGTAGATGTCTCTGAGAATGTTATGACACCAAATGACAACATTCAGAACCCTTCAGAGAAAACTGTTGATCCACCTGTCATTGATGTGGACGAGGAATACTCAGACAATGATCTAATTGCCAATGTAAACCCTAGCATAGCTAGGAGAATGATGAAAAGAAAGGGAAATCAGAATGCTGCACAATGTATGACCAAAGAGAAACCTGCTAATAAGAAATCCAAGGCTGAAGGCAAGACTGAGGTAGAATCTGTGAAAACTGGTCAGTCCAAAGGGAAGGTGAAAGCCCAAGTGCATACTGGTAGACAACCAATTACAAAGAAAAGAAAAGAACCTGAGTCTTCTGATTCTGATGAAGAATCAGAGTTTGAGATTGATGCTGAAGAAATTCCTATCAGAAGGAAACTCCCCTCCAACAAAATGGCTAGGGTTCTTGAAGTCCCAACAGACAACATCTCTTTTCACCACCCTGACAATGCCAACAGATGGAAGTATGTTTGCTTTAAGATAATAGCTTTAGAAAGAGAGCTAAACAATGATGCCATGGAGTGCAAGGAAATCATGGACCTGATTAAAACTGCTGGAATGATGAAGACTGTGGTAAAATTTTCCAAGTGCTATGAAAATCTGGTCAAAGAGTTCATAGTTAACTTGTCTGATGAATGTGCTGATGGAAGGTCAGCTGACTTTGAATGTGTTTATGTTAGAGGAAGAAGGGTTAATTTCTCTCCATAAGAAATTAACAAATTTCTTGGAAGATCAAATGAGGATTGCCCTGAACTAGAAGTCACTGACAATGAAGTTTGTCAAACCATCACAGCAAGACAAGTCAAGTGCTGGCCCTTGAAAGGCAAGCTGAATGCCAGCAAACTAAGCATGAAATTTGCCATCCTGCACAAGATTGGTGCAGCCAACTGGGTCCCTACAAACCATAAATCTACTATCTCCACAGGATTGGGGAGATTTATTTATGCTGTGGGAACCAAGACTGAATTTGACTATGGCAGGTATATTTTTGAACAAACTCTAAAACATGCTGGTAGCTTTGCTGTCAAAGGCCCTATTGCCTTTCCCTCCCTCCTGTGTGGAATTATCCTTGCACAGTACCCTGATATCCTGGTGGCAAGAGATACTGCTTGCAAAAGAGCTCCTGCTCTTGGGTTACACTACAAGCTGTTTCAGGGATATCATGCTCCTGATATTGTCATAACATCAGCTGAGACATCATCTGTGAAGACTCAGTCCAAAACATCTGATGTTATAGCTGTATTGTAAGAGACCTGCAAAGAGCTGGAGACTAGGAAAAAGACCCTAGAAAACCTAATTGCCAGGTTAGAAAAGGAGGAAGCTGAAGGAAACAGAAGGGAAGAGGGTGCAGAAGCTGAAGATCAACTCAATACTGAAGAAACTAGCTCCTCTGAAGGGGACATTGCTTAAAGGTTGGTGGAGTTGTTGCTGGTTCCTGGTGGAGTTTGCAAGTGTGTTCAGATTTTAGTTGTTGTTTTTAATACTTTTGGGATGACTGTATAATTTTTAAGAACATGTATCTTTGGCCCATTTGTGGCTAAAGAGGGGGAGATATTATTCTGTGGTCAATTACTGTCAATTACTTGATAGACATTCTATTTTTCTGCAGTCATATTTATTCTGCTGCTATCTATCTCTGATTGCTTAGGGGCTTTAGCCAAAAATCTGCCAAAGGGGGAGTTTGTAGTTGTTTAGTTATTGGCATGCATTTTTGGTAAAACCAGGTGTGTGAATGTCATGACTGATGTCATAACATTCTAGTTTATTAGGTACTGATTTATTAGGTACCTTTGCAGAAAAATATTGTCATACAGGTGCTGTTGTTTGTGAGTGTGTATCTGAGCATTTTGCAAAAAGATCACATTTACCAAAATCAGTAGACAGGAATTCAGATGTCATAACAAATGTTAAGACATCCTGTTCTGAACTAACAGTTATGCAGTTTGGGTAATTCTGAGTTTTTTCAGGAAAATGACTCAGTCTTTCCAGAATAGAAAATCTCGTGGACTTGGGGTTAATCTAGCTCAACCCTAACCTGGTTGATAAAGTTCTGTGACCAAGTCTTAAGGTCAAATGGAATTAACCCTAGCTTTTTGTGGAAATCCTAACTGAAGATGCAGCTGCTATATATTCAACAGGGCTGCTGTTTGGAATTCATCCCTTTTTGACAGAAGATCATTTAGAAGCTGTATAGTTTTAACTATTGTAATCCAAGCAAGTATCATTGTGATAAGTGACTTGGAATAGGTTTTAATTGTAAGGGTCGTGTATCACTCAAAGCTTTGAAGCAAGAGTGTTTTTGTGTCTCTTGACTAAAGCTTTGAAGCAAAGTCAAGTTAGGTTTATGTATCACTCAAAGCTGTGAAGCAAGAGTGTTTGTGTTGCTTGATTAAAAAGCTGTGAAGCATAATCAAGTGTATGTTTTGAAGAGTGTCTTCATCAATTCATTAGTCAATTGTTTTAAGTATCACTGCTGTGATTGAGGGGGAGTGAGTAGGAACTCAGGTTTAAGTTGTACTTAGATTGAAGTTGCATTGGGTAGGTCTTAAGTGAAGGAGATAAACTGGTAGGTTTATTCCTGAATTAATATCTCTTATAGTGGATTTCCTCCCTGGCTTGGTAGCCCCCAGAGTAGGTGTTGTTGCACACTGAACTGGGTGAACAATTGACTGTGTTCTTTACTGTTTTTGTATTTACTGTCTTATAGAAAGTCAGATACGGTGTCATAACATTGAACGTGACATTGAGTATCTGCAGCCAGAATTTCATAAACCATAGATGAGAAGAGCCAGGATATCTTCAAAGGCTTGAAAATCCATATCTTCCCAAAACGAACGAGCCTTCTCCAATAATAACTTGGATAGGAACCCTTTAATTCCGCTTCTTGTATCCCAATTTGCTATAATGTCGGCTCTGTTCAGATGCAAGGCTTTGGCAATGACTTCAGGTTTTGGAATCCCTTCTAAATCGGTGAACGGTATTTGATCAAGCACGGGCACTCCTAACAGTTGAGAGAACTCCTTTAGCGTAGGAACTAACTGATAGTCGGGAAAGGTAAAGCAATGATGCCTGTGATCAAATAATTGGAAGAGCACACACATCATTTCTTCTTGGAAATTAGAGGTAGCCAAACTGAGGAGTCGACCATATTTCTTGGTGAAAGGAGAATCTTCAGACACCCTTGATGCTAATTCTTAGAGTTGAGGGCGTGCTTTCACGAAGCTGATTCGGATGGTATTCCTTCAGACGTGATTCGTGGCCTACAAAACAAAGCAAAGATAAATTCCTAAATCCTTGAAATGGTTAGTGAGAATGTGTGATACAGTGGCAGAACCGACTGTTTATACTGGTTTGCATTTTGCGTTTTGTGTTTGCAAAATGTCGCAGTAAGCAAGAGTCGCCACCGACTTTTATTTCATCCAACCGGAAAGGAAAAAAGTACAGAAAAAAAAATCCTTTTTCGAGATATTCTGAGTACGGGGGGTAGATTATAGAAAGGGAAGGTGTTAGCACCCTTTCCATCAATGGTTTTCCATGGGCTCTTAGGTACTTGCTCATTTTTAAATTGCTTGTGTTTGTGTGCTTTGTTTTGAAAAGTTTTACTTTGTGATAACCCTTGTATCAGTCCTCAAAGGTGTGACGAAGGTGTTTTGAACATTTGTTTGAAAAGTGTAAGTGTGAAAAGTTTTGATTTGAGCAAGTACCTACTAGCATCTACCTACTCGAAAAAAAGATCGTTTCTATTCTTGTTTCCTTTAGACAACGCCATCCTACTATTGAGAAATAGGTAGTACCGTCGTTGGAATTTGTAAGGGTCAATTCGAAAGGGACGTACGATCACTAAAGCAATATTAGGACACCTTAGTAATAACCCTAGAGTTTTAAGATCTTTCGAAGCAACATTTTCGAGGCTACATTCGAATGTGACATTAGTTCTTTCTAGACAAGAGAGTAACCACTAAGACACCCTATACTTAATGATCGTTTACCGAAGGCAACCGAAGTGAGAGTATACCTTAAGAGTGATATGTGCGAGTGATTTGTTTCAGTTATTTATCTTTGCACATTAGGGTTTTCTAACCGTATTAATTTGTCACGCATTCTTGCCATATAATCCTATTAGCATACATCTAAACAGTTAAATATTTGCGGGAATTAAAAATGCGAGAAATTAAACCTAGCTATTACAAGGCTTCGGGGAGGGGGATTAATTACATAGCCAAAAACCCGGGGATTTAACATTAAATAAAAACCCTAAATTAACTATTACAAACCATGAACAATTACAAAATATTGGCCAAAATAATTTACAAGCGCGCGGCGAATTAAATGCGAGGTGATTAGAGTTTTGACCCTTTTGACTAATCCTATTTGCGATTCATTAAAAAAATATGTTTTTGTCATATTTTGTTATTTGAGAAAACAATGAAATAATTGAATTAAAATAAAAATCCTAAGTCCTAATTAATTTTAAATTAAGATAAATAAATTAATTCATTCTAAAAAACCCTATTTTGTATTTTTTTTTATTTGAGAAAGAAAGAAAAATTAAATCAACAGTTCAAACCTAATTTGCTAATTAGTTTTAATTATAAAAACAAGTTAAAATTGCCCTAAGTAAATTAAATTAAATTAAATTAACAAAATTAAATTTGATAAAAAATCTAATTCTAATTTTTATGATTTCTTGATTTTATGATTTTATGAAAAATAGTAATTAATTTTGTGAATTAAAATAATTAAAGAAAAATATTAAAAGAATTAAAGAAAAGAAATAAAAACAAGTTAGAGATGGGCCTGATTGTTAGCAATTATGGGGGGTGCCAATCTGATTTCTGGGCCCAAACAAATCTCATCCTGTTTGACCATGCTGGTTCCCATACATTATTGACTTTGAGGTGTATGATGGTCCTTCAATGCTGTCACGTTGGATCTGGCTTGTTGATGATCAAACAGATGAATGTTGATGATGTATGGTAGATGTCATGATAAGCAACACGCTGGATCAACTAGCTGAAAATAACACAAATAAAATGCTGGGACCTGGGGATCGAACCCGGGTCCTTATACTTGCTTCTAGTGCTTGCTTGCCAACTGTGCTGCGTTGTTTATTTGTTCATATAATAGAAACAAATATTATAATCAAATCAAGTAAGGTATTCAGAAAAATGCGCGAAAATTCAAACCAACCAACCAATGATTGACATGCCTCATCTTCTTCCCCAGACTATCGTTTTAGGCAACAGGACTTTTACCTACAGACGTTATCTGTAGGTACAAACCTGTTCATCTTAAAAATGGCACACGAGCAAGATAAATGGAAAGTGATGGTACCAATCAACTCGTCTCATCCTCACGAGCATCATGGTACTTGAATTAAAGCCTAATTTCGCTTGCACTGAAAACCCCTAAACAAGAACATAAAACCCTAACAATGGAAATATCACGTACAAGCATAAAAAATGCAATTAAATGGCATGGTTAGCTTGTAAACATGATGATAAACCCTAATATATAAATCAAAAGTGCCAATGATGCGTAAATTGCAATAATCGAATTTGAAAAATGTACCAAACCGCGTGAGTTGTAGAACGAGTTTCTGAGTGTTTCAGGCCATGGGAATGATTGGAATAGCTTCCTGGGATGTCTAGCAAGCGACTAGAATGGCTAGTACACCTTGAATCGACATGTAGAGTGAAATTCATCTCACACTTTTCTTGGAATTTTTCAATTTTGTTCTGCCTCTCTCACGACCTCTGACCCTTATTTTTTGCTTTGCTCTTGTTCATTATATATCCTCAATGAATTAGGGTTGCAAAACAGATCGAATCTTGAAGCTTTGATGAGATTTGATTTGATTTCTAATTTGTATGATATATTTCTATTTTCATGCCAATCATGCCTTTATTGTACCAATTTCCATTGATTCGAATTGACCATCCAAGCTTAGCATATTTTGATTACCAATCTGTAAAAAAAACAAATCATATCATATCTTTGATAATTTTCATCATTTATTTGATTTAGTTAACTTTTTAATTAATGAAAAATCAAAATAAATTGAAAAATGAAGCAAATAATGTATGGATAAGTATTTGAGTAATGGACCACATTATAATTTATGTGCAAGCATAAAAAGTTGGGCCCATTTAGCAAAAAATGCAAATTTGAGCACATTTGACTTTTGGCAATTTTACAAAAATGGTCAACTTGGACAATTCATAACTCTCTCAATTTTGACCCTAGAGAGGTGTTCGTGGACTTTTTAGAAAGCTTAGGATATCCTCTAAGCAACCCTTTTGGTCTCATCTCAATTGAGTCCTCCATGTTCATCTATGAAGCTTTGACCCAAAAGGTATTTTTGTTGACTTTTCAAAAGGACCTATAATGTCAAAATTCATATCTTTTGTGGGTGCATATTCTAAACTTTGGAGATGAATATGAATTGTAGGGAATTTCATCCTCTTAAAAATGAGCTTTGGATGGGTCATTTCTCATAAAGTATGAGAAAGTTATTCTTGGTCAAAGTTGAGTAGACTTTTCCTACAAAACCCTAATTTAGCAACTTTTGGGTTTTGATGAATTGTGAGCAATCCCTGAGGAATCATGATCAACACTTGATCAAATGATGAATAATACTTCAAAGTAAGGATGTTGACCAAAAATATTGAAGTTTTACTATATGTGGGCCACAATTGACTTTTGACCTAACACATTTGATTTTCAGGCATTTGAGCAATTGACTGAGCAAACTTCTTCTGCAAGGCTTGAAACTTGACATGGATGATCTTGAGAACATATTAGGACAATGGTGAGCATTTTAGTCCTTTGTGGTTCACACATCTTGATGAAGATAGAAACCCTAATTTGAGATAGACTGCCTTAGGAGAGAGTTTGTCTGGTCAACTCTTGGACTTCCTTGAGCCATTTGGAGACCTCACATGACATTTGTTGAGAAATATGGGAGGGAAAATTTTGGGGTACAACAGCTGCCCCATGTTCAATCTTTCTAAACCCGAAGATGTAGATTGACTCGTCTGCCTTTCGTGATCTGAAGGTAGAAGATGATTGAACACTAGAGTGCCTAGAAATTTGCACTCGCATGAAGTGATACTTGATTTGTGATATCGGGAATGGGCTTATAGATGCCATTTGGTAGTTGCTAGATAATTGTCGGAGATGGGCTTAAAGATGCCATCCGAAGAGGCGTCGATTACATAAGAGATTCCTTTGCGAGAACCTTTATACCTGTTGTTGAGGAGGACTTTGCTAGGGAATGATGGTCTCTGTCTTGAGAGAAATAGAGCTTTAAGAGCTTCAGTTGTCTGTTATTCTACTGGGAATAACTCTGGTTTGGGGAGAGAAAGTGAACTGCGTGTCTGGTCGGGGTATATGTTGCACCGCGACTTTCTGGGGAAATGTGAAATCAATTGTGTTTGATTGGGTCCTGGTCTTACAGTGTTGTGGACTGCTGTCTAGGGATAAGAGAGGAAGAACCCGGATAGTAAGGTTATGAGAAGGAACCTGGATAGTAGGGTTACCTTGATATCAAAGCCTGGATAGTAGGGCTGTGAGAAGGAACCTGGATAGTAGGGTTACTTTGACATGAAAGCCTGGATAGTAGGGCTGTGAGAAGGAACCTAGACAGTAGGGTTACTTCGATATGAAAGCCTGGATAGTAGGGCTGTGAGAAGGAACCTGGATAGTAGGGTTACTTCGACATGAAAGCCTGGATAGTAGGGCTGTGAGAAGGAACCTGGAAAGTAGGGTTACTTCGATATGAAAGCCTGGATAGTAGGGCTGTGAGAAGGAACCTGGATAGTAGGGTTACTTCGACATGAAAGCCTAGATAGTAGGGCTGTAAGAATGAACCTGGGTAGTAGGGTTACTCTGATATGAGAGCCTGGATAGTAGGGTTGTGAGAAGGAACCTGGACAGTAGGGTTACTTCGACATGAAAGCCTGGATAGTAGGGCTGTGAGAAGGAACCTGGGTAGTAGGGTTACTCCGATATGAGGGCCTGGATAGTAGGGATGTAAGAAGGATCCTGGATAGTAGGGTTACTTTGATATGAAAGCCTGGATAACAGGGCTGTAAGAAGGAACCTAGATAGTAGGGTTACTTCGATATGAAAGCCTGGATAGTAGGGTTGTAAGAAGGAACCTGGATAGTAGGGTTACTTCGATATGAAAGCCTGTGTAGTAGGGCTGCTGAGAAGGAACCTGCATAAGGTTGCATTTGTCGCCGATGATTACTCTTTTTAGCTTCGAGTGTTGATCATGTACCTGCTGGAAATTGTTGATAATAAATGTCTTTCCTGAAAGAAATACAGGGTTAGTTATGTGTGATGCGTGAGATGCATTGTATGATGACGTTCTCAAAATAAATGAGACCATGCTATATGTAATGCATGCACATGTCATGATGTATGAACATGAAATGTTGGCATAATAATCTGAGTCCGGGAAAGTAAATCCCTGACTACTGTTTGGAGAGTATGAGAAATGGTGAACAAAGATGACTAGATGGGGATTCACATCCATTCGGCTGATGAATATTCTACCGGAAGAGACCCTGTCTGAGGATAACTTTGCGGGGAATAACTGTGTTGGAGAGGAGACACTATGTTGATAGATCGCTAATAAACTCAGCTGGGGATGAATTTCCGTTGCTGGTGATAATGAATTCCATTGGAGATTGAATTTCTACTTGTGAGAGAAATAAACTCTGCTTGGGGAAAAATTTACCGACTCACTCGCGATTGTGAACCTCGGCTGGGGAGAGTTATATCTTGTTCGGGAAATCTAACATCGCTCTCTTTGGATACTTTTTACTCAGTGGGGATCATATGTATCACTACTCATGTTCTCAAGCTAGCTCTATCCCGGTGCCTGATGGGAAGAGTAGCTGTAAGGTTTGGGCACTTCTTGTTTTTCCCTGTTCCTGGAATTATGAGTAATTGTCTTTTGTTTTTTCATGTAAATATTTATGAGCAGCCATTATTTTCAAATGCATATATAAAAAATGAATCATTGTATGTTCTTGCAAAACAAAACAGAAAAAGAAAAACAAATGGAAATTTCTTGTGAAAATGAATTGTATTGATTTTTGAAGTTGGCCTGTAATAGGCGTTTTTGTACAAAGAGGCTGACGCTCTGGTAAGAGAACACCGTTGAAAGATAGAGATTACAATTTGTGTTAAAGAAAGAAAAAACAGCTATGTGGAACGACCCCATCCGATTTCAACTTTGTTATTGTCTTTATATCTTCAAGCGTCTCATCACTTTACTGCTTGGTCGAAGGTGGATCAGATTGATTAGCGTCGTCTGAGTTTGATAGTTGATACCGAAGTCTGATTGCAAGATGATCCAATGAGACATAGTGTTACGCTTCAATCCCTAATTTTTTCCTGGACCGCCCTTTCGGGTTTTCGGTCCACCGGGATACCCTTTTTTGCCCAAGTTGCCTTTTCAGGTTTTTCACTTGCCGGGTGTATAGTTTTTTTCATTTTCATTTTTATCCCGTACTTTTTCCCGAACCCTTTTGGTTCATCGGGAAGCCCTTATTTTGGCCTAGGCCAGTCAACCTAGCGGGTCTTTGATTATGCGTAGTATCTTTTCACTATGTCTGCATTGATGGGGTGAGGAAGGTCGTCACCATCCATGGTGGTTAGAATCATAGCTCCTCCTGATAAAATATTCTTAACCACAAATGGCCCTTCGTATGTGGGGGTCCATTTGCCCCTGGGATCACCTTGCGGTAGTATGATGCATTTGATTACCAGATCCCCGACCTGATATTCTTGACGTCTGACTTTCTTGTTAAAAGCCTTGATTATTCATTTTTTATACGTTTGACCATGACAGATAGCAATAAGTCTCTTTTCATCGATTAGATTCAGCTGATCAAGTCGGGTTTAGATCCAGTCGTCTTTGTTCAAACTAGCGTCCTTCATAATCCTGCGAGAGGGTATCTGGACTTCGATGGGTAGGATTGCCTCCATGCCATACACCAAAGAGTAGGGTGTTGCCCCTGTCGATGTTCGTGCTGAGGTACGGTACCCATGAAGAGCGAATGGTAACATCTCATGCTAATCTTTGTATGTCACCGTCATCTTCTGTACAATCTTTTTGATGTTCTTGTTAGCTGCTTCAAGAACCCCATTCATCTTCGACCGGTAGGGAGAAGAATTATGTTATTGAATCTTGAACTGTTAGCAGAGCTCGGTGATCATTGTGTTGTTGAGATTTGTACCATTGTCAGTAATAATCCTCTCTGGTACACCATATCGACAGATCAGATTGTGTCGAATGAATCGCGCCACGACGTTCTTGGTTACTGTAGCAAAGGAAGTTGCCTCAACCCACTCCGTAAAGTAATAAATGGCTACCAGAATGAAGCGATGCCCGTTAGACGCAGTAGGTATGATCTCACCGATCATGTCGATGCCCCACATTGCAAAGGGCCAAGGAGTTGTCAAAACATTTAGGGGAACCGGAGGTACATGCACTTTATCAGCATAGACTTGGAACTTATGTCAGGTTCGAGAGTGCTGATAACAATTGGCTTCCATAGTGGACAAATAATATCTTGCCCGTAGGATTTTCTTAGCCATAGTGTGTCCACTGTAATGGGTTCCGAAAGTGCCTTCATGTAATTCTGCCATGATCCTTTCTGCGTCGCTTTTGTCTACACAGCGCAGTAAGGTTGAATCATGGTTACGCTTATAGAGGATACCATTACTGATGAAGAACTTCGCAGCGAACCTTCTCAGAAACTTCTTATCATTAACAGATGCCCCCTCGGGGTATTCTTGAGCCTCAATATACCTCTTTACCTCATGGAACCAGGGTTTGTCTGCTACCTCTTCAGTCTCAATATTGCAGCAATGTGCGGGTTCATCCAACCTCTCAATGGTAATCTGGGGAGCTTCATTGTCCCACCTGACTTTGAACATAGAAGACATGGTAGCTAGCGCGTCCGCCAACTGGTTTTCTTCTCGTGGGAAATGTTTAAAAGTTATCTCCTCAAAGTGTGGGAGTAATGTCAGTACATACTCTTTGTAAGGAATAAGATTCGGGTGCTTCGTATCCCACTCGCCTTTGATATGACTTATCACCAGAGGGGAATCTCATAATACACTCAAGAACTTAATCCTTAGGTCAATAGCAGCTCGAAGACCCATGATACACGCTTCATACTTCGCCATATTATTGGTGCAGTTAAAACATAATCGGGCGGTGAACGGAGTATGACAGCCCTCAGGAGATATAATTACATCACCAATGCCATTACCCAATGCGTTCGAGGCTCCATCAAAATACATTGATCATCGGGATCCTTCCTCAGGTCCTTCATCCGGTCTAGGTTCTTCGTAGTCGGTTACCAACATGATATTCTCATCCGGGAACTAGAAATTCATGGACTGGTAGTCATCCACGGCTTGATGCGCCAAATGATCTGCCAATACACTTCCCTTAATTTATTTTTGGGTTGTATATTGTATGTCGTACTCAGTTAGGATCATCTTCCATCTTGCTATCCTTCCGGGGAGAGCGGGCTTCTCGAAAATATACTTGATCGGATCCATCTTTGATATCAATAAGGTAGTGTGAGTCAACATATACTGTCTTAGTCGGCAAACAACCCATACCAAAGTGCAGCAAGTTTTCTCGAGCAATGAGTATCGGGTCTCACAGTCAGTAAACTTTTTGCTAAGGTAATAAATGGCGTGCTCTTTTTGACCAGGCTTGTCATGATGCCCCAGCACACACCCCATTGAGTTGTCTAGCACTGTCAAGTATAATATTAAAGGTCTTCCTTCAACTGGAGGAATCAAAATTGGTGGTTCTTGAAGGTATTCTTTGATTCTTTCAAAAGCAGTCTGGCATTCATCATTCCACTTTACCACTTGATCTTTCTTCAACAGCTTGAAGATTGGCTCACAAGTAGCAGTCAGATGTGAAATGAACCTGGCGATGTAATTCAGATGTCCCAAGAAACCTCTAACTTCTTTCTCTGTGCGGGGATCCGACATCTCTTGTATGGCTTTTACCTTTGCATGGTCCAACTGAATACCTTTGTCACAGACAACAAAACCCAGAAGCTTACCAGACCTTACCCCGAAGGTACACTTGTTCCGATTCAACCTCAGCTTGTACGTCTTGAACCTGTCAAACAGTTTCTGAAGATGATCAAGGTGCTCTTCCTCAGTCTAGGACCTAGCTATCATGTCATCAACATACACCTCGATCTCGTGGTGAATCATATCATGGAACAAAGCGACCATGGCACGCTGATAAGTTGCCCCAACATTCTTCAACCCAAAAGGTATTACCTTGTAACAGAAAGTGCCCCACTGTGTAACGAAGGTTATCTTCTTCATGTCCTCAGGAGCCATCTTGATCTGGTTGTAGCTAGAAAAACCATCCATGAAGGATAAGATCTTGTGTTGTGTGGTGTTGTCAACTAGAACATCAATGTGAGGAAGTGGGAAGTCATCCTTGGGGCTTTCCCTGTTCAGATCTCTGTAGTCCACACATATCCGTACCTTACCATCCTTCTTAGGTACCAGAAAGACGTTGGCAACCCACTGCAGATAAGAAGTGACGACTAAGAATCCTGCGTCGGACTGTTTCATGACCTCTGCTTTGATTTTCTATGACATTTCAGGGCGCATATGGCAGACCTTCTACTTTACCGGAGGGCAGTCTTCTTTAGTCGGCAGGCGATGTACCACAATATCAGTGTCCAAACCAGGCATGTCTTCATAGGACCAGGCGAAGATCTCAACATAGTCGTATAGCATCTGTATTAACCGTTGTTTGACACTAGGCTCCAGATTCACACCTATTTTGACCTCTTTCCTGTCTTCCTCTGTACCCAAATTCACTGACTCAACTGGCTCTTCATGAGGTTGTATGGCCCTTTCTTCCCGCTGTAGTAGTCTAGCAAGTTGTCCAGGCACCTCACAATTATCCTCACCTTCTTCCTCGACATGGTTGATCAGATTTTCGAAGTTATAACTGGCAGTAGCAGAGCTGTTATCAATGGGATCCAGAGTGGATATGGACCTGCAGTATGATACGTGAGTGTGTGTAAGAGCATAGTTGTTTTGATAAAGTGAGAGATAGAAAAGAAAAACAAGGAGTGCAAAATTTGTATGCAAGAAACATCCAATGCTTTATTAATGATATATGAAATGACAAATAATAAGCCCTCACAAGCAAAGCCAAGGTGCCTCGGGCAAGGCACCGGGCCACAAGGTTTCAAATTGTTTATTACAAATCTTAAAACAAAAGTCAATTATTGCGGAATAAAAGAAACATGTATGAAGTCTCTAGCCGTCCAGTTATTCGGTGCACCATTGGTTGTTGGGTAGATCCAGCTCAATTGCATTAATTCCCCGATTTCTAATGTGTAGAGGAGGTCTTCCAATCCGAGGGCACCTAACATCCCTTTGAGCCCCTATAGTAAAGCCCAAACCAAATTTTTCAGTTTTGTGAGTGAAATCAGGGAGCCGACCCCAATTGGTACACACACCTTCTTCAACCACAACCCTAGCATCCTTGAGAGAAGCCATCTCCAGTGGAGGTTTGTTGGTAGTAACTTCAGTTGATGCCAGGACTTGAGGGACCTCTTCGAAATTCTGACAAGGAGTTTCTATGAATTCCCCGTCCATCTCCATGTAGCGGAAGTGTGATACGATGGGAAGAACTAACTGTTTTCTGGAATGCTGGTTTGTGTTTTGCATTTGTTTTTGCAAAATGTCGCGGTAAGCAAGAGTCGCCACCGACTTTTATTTTATCCAACAAGGAAAGGAAAAAAGCACAGAAAAATTCCTTTTTCGAGAAATTTCTGAGTACGGGGGGTAGATTATAGAAAGGGAAGGTGTTAGCACCCTTTCTATCCGTAGTTATCTACGGGCTCTTAGGTACTTGCTCATCATTTTCAAAATTGTTTTCTTTGTGTTTGTGGGTTTTGAAAAGTTTTTGTTTTGACTTCGATTTAACTCTTGCTTCTGTCTTCAAGAGTGTAATGAAGTGTTTTTGAAAACTTTGTTTTGTAAAGAAGTGTAAGTGTGGAAAAAAGTTTTGTTTTGTTTAAGCAAGTACTTAAGAGTTAATCTACATACTCGAAAAAAGAATGTTTCTATGTTCGTTTCCTTTAGAAAATGCTATCCCACTATTAGTGAGTAGGTAGCACCGTCGGTGGAGTTTGAGGGTCAATTCGAAAGGGACGTACGATCACTAAAGCAATGTTAGGACGTCTTAGTAGTAACCCTAGTGTCTTAGATCAATTAATCTGAGGCAACAATATCCGAGGCAACAATATCCGAGGCAACCTTTCCGAGGCAACTATGATCTCTGGACAAAAAGGACGACCACTAAAGCATCCTATACTCAATGACCGTTTACCGAAGGCAACCAAGTGGGAGTATACCCTAGGAGTACGCATGTGCGAGTGATTCAATTTCAGATTAGTTATCTTTGCACATTTTTAGGGTTATCTAACCGTTTTAAAATTAAACATACATTCTTGTCATGCATCCTATTATCATACATCTAACAGTTAATAATTTGCGGAATTTAAAATGCAGAATTTAAACTACGCTATTACAAGGCTTCGGGTATTTACATAGACAAAAACAAACCCTTTGAAAATAAAGCGATAAATGTAAATAAACGTCCTAATTAAACTATTACAAACTGTACGCAGTTACATAAATATGGTAAATAATAAAAATAAAGCGCGCGAGAAGAATTAAGATCGACAAGAATTTAAGGTTTTGACCCTTCTAACCTAATTAAATGAAAAATTGTTTTTTGTTGTTTTTAATAAAAGAAATAAGTTTTCTAAATTAAATATGCAATTAATTAGTTAATTAAATTAATTAATAAAAAAAATTACATGACCTATTTTGGTTTCTTTGGTTATTTTAGGAAAAAATAAAATATAATTAAGTTAGTAATAAAACCAATTTATTCTAATTATTTTTAAGTTATTTACAAAAAGAAATTAAAGTTTTACCTAAAATTAAAATTTAATTAAGAAAAAATCCTAAATCTATTTTTATGTGATTTTTATATTTGTTTATTGATAAAAAAAAAGGGATTAAAAGAAATAAACAAAACGAATAAAATATGAAAATAAAAATGGGCCTAGTAGCAAAAGTAAACAGGGGGTGCAATCATCAGAAATACCTAGGTCCGAATCTTCGAAAGCTTCATGCTCTAACTATGGTGTTTTTTTATTCTTGCGTGGAACCTATGATTCAACCATCCATAACTGTTCTATATAAACTCAAACAAACGTTAGCATACCATAAAATGTGATTAAAATTAGAGATTCAAAGTTTAAAATTTCACCAAACCGGTGTTGTCAAATGGGGGGCGTGCTAGGCATGTGATGGATTGCTCTTGGGCCTTATAAGACTCTTGAGGACTTCAAGAGGATGGTTTGAGGCTTGATGTCAATTGAGAGATACCGGAACCTCTAGATATAACTTGCACCGATTCTTTGATTTCTGGGGAGCTTTTTGAAGAGCTTTTAGAGAGCTTTTTGAAGAGCTTTTTGAGAGTTTTTTAGAGAGTATTTTTCATCCCTTTCAAGCTTGTATGACTCTATATTTATAGAGGAGAATTAGGATACAAGAAAGCATGGAAAGAATCTCCCTCATAATGTTGTGTTTTAAGACCATGATCAAAATTTGAAAAAATGTCATATTTGATGATTTTATGCCATTTTCACATGTGGATGAACCTGGACATATTTTAAGAGTTATTGCACGAAATCAATTGGCATAAACCAGTATAAAACCTTCCCAAAATGGATTCACATCAAAATTTATATTATTTCTATTATTTATTTATTTAATTCTGAATTTTAATGAATAAAATATCAAAATAAATAGCATAAATAGTAGAAAAATGTATGGGTGGGCTTAGAAGTCGTGGACCATGTTAGGAATGAGTTTCAAACTTGAAAATATAGGCCCATTTGGAAAAAAATCCAAGTTTGGTCAATATTTGCTTCATATATTTTTTCAAAAATTGTCTAACTTTGACAATGCATATTTCTCTCAATTTTAACCTTATGAGGGTGTTCTTGGACTTTTTAGAAATATTAGGATGTCCCCTAAGAGACCTATTTGGTTTCATCTCAATTGGATCTTCCATGTTCATGTAAGAAGCTTTGACAAAAAGGGTGTTTTTGTTGACTTTTCAAAATGACCTATAATGTCCAAATTCATAACTTCTTATGAGTGCATATTTTGAACTTTGGAGCTGAAGATGGATTGTATGGAATTGCATCCTATTCAAAATGAGCTTTGGATGGATCATTTCTCATAAAGTATGAGAAAGTTATGCTTGGTCAAAGTTGAGTTAACTTTTCCTGCAAAACCCTAATTTAGCAACTTTTAGTTCTTGATGAATTATGAGCAATCCTTGATGAATCATGATCAACCCTTGATAAAATGATGAAATATATTTCAAAATGAGGATGTTCACCAAAAATCTTGAAGTTTGACTGTATGTGGGCCACAATTGACTTTTTCCCTAGCACAGTCGATTTTCAGGCCTTTGAGCAATTGACTAGGCAAATTTTCTTTGTAGAGCTTGAAACTTGACATAGATGATCTTGAGAACATATTATGACAATGTTGAGAATTTGGGGTCCCTTGGACTCAAGCATCTTGATGCAACATGAAACCCTAATTTGAGGTAGACTGCCTTAGGAGAGAGCTTGTTTGGCCAAACCTTGGACTACCTTGAGCATTTTGAGGATCTTTCTTGAAATATTTTGAGAAATACGAGAGGGAAAATTTTAGGGTACAACAGCTGCCCCTGTTCAATCTTCTTAAACCTGAGGATGTATATTGGCTTTCTTTCCTTTCGTGATCCGAAGGTGGAAGATGATTGAACACTAGAGTGCCCAGAAATTTGAACTCGCATGAAGTGGTACTGGCCTTGCGATTTCAGGAATGGGCTTATAGATGCCATTTAGAAGTTAATGACGAAAAATGGGCTTAAAGATTCCATCAGAAGAAGTGTTGATCGCATAAGAGATTCTTTTGCGAGAGCTCGTATACCTGTTGTTGAGGAGGATTTCACTGGGGAATGTCGATCTCTGTCTTGAGAGAAATAGAATTTTAGGAGCTTCAGTCG
The DNA here is from genome assembly GCA_948472305.1 of Vicia faba. NCBI lineage: Eukaryota > Viridiplantae > Streptophyta > Magnoliopsida > Fabales > Fabaceae > Vicia > Vicia faba. The sequence continues at coordinate 67,320,363 of OX451738.1, read as the reverse complement.
TCCATTATTCTACTGGGGAATCATCTCTTAGTCGGGGAGGTGAAAATGAACTGCTATATGGTCGTGTATAGGCTGCATCGCGACCTACTGGGGAAAGGTGAAACCTATCGTGTTTGATCAATTCCAGGTCTTACAGTGTTATGAACTGCTGTCTGGAGATAAGAGAAAAGAAACCTGGATGGTAAGGTTATGAGAAGGAACCTGGATAGTAGGGATTATGGGAAGGAACCTGGGTAAGGTTTCTTTGTGAGGAGTTTGGATAAAACTGCATCTGAACCGAGAAAGAACTTGGGTAAGGTTGCTTTATTAGGAGTTTGGGTAAAATTGCATCTGAACCAAGAAGGAACCTGGGTAAGGTTGTTTTGTGAGGAGTTTGGGCAAAACTACATCTGAACCGATAAGGAACCTGAGTAAGGTTGCTTTGTTATGAGTTTGGGTAAAATTGCATCTGAACTGAGAAGGAACCTAGGTAAGGTTGCTTCAGGATGAGTCTAGGTGAAACTACATCGGGAAAGAGAAGGAACCTAGGTAAGGTTGCTCCATGATGGGTTTAGGTGAAACTACATCTGAACTGAGAAGGAACCTATGTAAGGTTGCTCCATGACGGGTTTAGGTAAAACTACATCTGAACTGAGAAGGAACCTAGGTAAGGTTGCTCCATGATGGGTTTAGGTAAAACTGAATCTGAACCGGGAAGAAACCTAGGTAAGGCTGCTTCATGAGGAGTTTAGGTAAAACTGCATCTGAACTGGGAAGAAACCTAGGTAAGGTTGCTTTGCGAGGAGTTTGGGTAAAACTACATCGGGAAATTGTAAGGAGGAACCTGGGTAAGGTTGATTCAGGATGAGTCTGGGTAAAACTACATCAGGAAATTGTAAGGAGGAACCTGGGTAAGGTTGCTTCAGGATGAGTTTGGGTGAAACTACATCGAGAAATTGTAAGGAGGAACCTGGGTAAGGTTGCTTCAGGATAAGTTTGTGTAAAACTTCAGGAGGAACCTGGGTAAGGTTACTTTGTGATAAGTTTGTGTAAAACTTCAGGAGGAACCTGGGTAAGGTTACTTTGAGATAAGTTTGTGTAAAACTTCAGGAGGAACCTGGGTAAGGTTACTTTGTGATAAGTTCGTGTAAAACTTCAGGAGGAATCTGGGTAAGGTTATTTTGTGATAAGTTCGTGTAAAACTTTATTCATAAATATATGAGAAAGGACACGTGTAAGATTTTTCAGGATAAACCCGTGTGAAGCTGCATTTAGGAGAAACCTGTGTAAGATTTCTTCGTGACGAACCCATGTAAAGTCTGTTTAGTTTCCGGAGTTAATCTTGAACTTGCAAGAAGTTGTTGATGATAACCATCTTTCCTGAAAAGGTACATGATTAATTGTATATGATGCATGACATGCATTGTATGATGATGTTCTCAAAATAAATGAAATTATGTTGTATGCAATATGTATGCGCACATCATGATATATGAACATGAAATGATATTGTGGTACGTCCGAGTTTGGGAAAATAAATCCCTGACTGTTGTTGGAGAATAAAAAGTTTCGCTCGCTGGAGATAACGACCAAAGATGATTGGGAGAATAATCCTACAAGAGATAATAACTCCGCTGGGGAATGGAATGACGAGGAAAAGACTATGTGGGGAGTATATACTCTGCTAGAAGATCTGCTGATTTGGAGAAATAAAACTCAGCTGGGGATGAATTACTGTTGCTGGTGATAGTGAACCCTGTTGGGGATTGAATTTTTGTCTGTGAAAGGAATGAACTCCGCTGGGGATGATTTTACAATGGCGACTTCACTGGGGATAATCTTTTAGACTCTACTGGGGATAATCTTCCATACTCCATTGGGGATAAATTTCCAGTGCTGGTGATAGATAAACTCTGCTTGGGGAGAATCTTACCGACCCATTCGTGGTTGCGAGCCTCAGTTGGGGAGAATTAACACCACTGTCATTTTCTTACTCTGCGGGGAGTGTAGATGTTACTGGGACGCGGGCTGAGGATATGAAAATGACTTTGCATCGAGACTTTTCTGCCCTTGTATCTACGGGAGAAGGTGCCTGCGTAGGCCTTGTGGATCGAGTATTATTCCAACCTATGAGGTTCTTGGTAATTGCCGATTAAAATGACAAATCTTCTTCTGGTAGGCAAGTGACGAGATGACGGGACATAGTCGTACGCTTTAATCCCTAACTTTTTCCTGGATTGTCTTTTCAGATTTTCAGTCCACCGGGAGACCCTTTCTTGCCCAAGCCGCCTTTTCAGGTTTTCGACTTGCCGGGTGTACAAATATTTTTTTGTTTTTATCCCTAATTTTTACCCGAACCCTTTTGGTTTGTCGGGATGCCCTTATTTTTTCCTAGGTCTGTCAACCTAGCGGATCTTTGTTCATGCACAGTATTTTTTGACTATGTCCACACTCTCAGGGTGTAGGGAGTTGTCATTGTCGATAGTGTTGTGTTGCCATACTACCAGAAGATGTTCGTTTGATCATACAAGATTCGTTGCTGGAATTCATGTCCAATGCCCCAAGTGATTCAGATAGAGATCTGCCCCTGGCTATTTGGCATCTTTGAGAGACTCCTTGAATCTTGACTTGACTGCCCCAGATGATAGACAATGCTCATGCCGTGCCCCTTGGTTGGAAGTGTTTTTTCAACTTGAGGTGACCCTTTTTATTGAAAAGGTTTTTGTTCACTAGATATTCGTCGTGCGAATTTCTCTACTGTTGAACAAATAGTCATATGCAAAAAATGTTATTTTAAGAATGCAAAGCTTATGTCTGTTTTAAAGTTCTTTGAAAATGCAGTTTTCAAGAAAACAAGCGAATTTTTGTAAAATGTGATGTCAACTCAGGATTTACAGCAAGTCCTACAGGAGTCAGGATACCTTTTGTAACAGTATGCTTTCGAACTAACCCATGCTTAAGCTAGGACTTTTAAGGGTTATAACGTGGTCTGGTTCACGGTTCAAGAAACAAAGGATAAAGGCTCAAATTTTATTTGTACCCACCCATTCTTCGTGATGTTCTTCGATCCTAAACTCAGCTAATTGTGTATTTAGATCCTGTTTGAGTCTTTGCTCTGATATTCCAGTGATGGTTCAGATACTGATAATTTATTTTGAACAGGCAGTCATTTTTGTTGAGAGTTTGTAGGATCTCTTTCTTTTTGATTTTATTATCCCTGTCTTTTGCCTGAACTATTTCTTTTGTGATTACAGTCAGCAAGATGCCCCAGTTTTGTAAGTCTCCTTCATAGGTTTTGACTTAATGGACTTTTATTTCAAGAGGTAATGACTGCCTATCTTGATGATTATAGGGAACCATCACCATCTTTTTTTTTGGAAGGACGTCTTTGATGTCATTCATTATGCACCCGAATTAACTGAGAAACTACCCTGCCCCAGGTTGTGATTAAGGGTTTTAATTTGTGTGAAAAGAAAAACTCCAACTTCTTTGCCTCAAACGGGTTGACTATGGATTATCTTCCTTATAACTCCACTGTTTAGGATTTGAAACCACGACTGTACATCGTCAGCGGGGTCTGTTCAAAAGCATACTGTAGAGATTTTGATATCATTTTCGTCATTCTCCTTCTAAAGGCTTAGATTTTTTTAATCGAGAGTTGAACATCACAAAAAGGAAATATGAAGCAATTTAAGCATAGTGAAAACAATTAATTCAAAACAGACACGTGTAATGCATTAATGAAATAAAAAAGTTTAACATGACAATAATTGTTTGAATAAGCAAAGAAAAATACAACTTCAGAATTCAAATGAACAAAAGTGCTTTCAATCCTAGCCATATTTTGGCAAGGGAGCAGTGATCACATTGGGAGTCTCAGGAGGGTCTAGTTCGATCTCCTTAGCATCAATCATATTCTGAATCTTGTATTTCAGCACCCAACAATCGTTAGTATCATACCCCGGGCTACCGAAATGATAAGCACACCTTGCATCTGGGTTGTAGTTAGGAGAAGAAGTCTTAGGGTTCGGATGAGGGTTTATCACCGTAATCAGATTCATCTTCAACATGTGCTGCAATGCTTGTGACAATGGCATGTTGATTTGGGTGAACTACCTTTGAAGTCTTTCCCCCTTTGGCTGATTATTTCGTTGTTGTGGTTGTTGTGTGCGTGCCGAATTAGAGATCAACACTACCCCCACAGATTGGTGGTAGTCTGCCTGGCTACGCCTCTTCTAGCCGTGCACAACATTGGCTTCCCTCTTTCCACCAAATGACTTCTTATCTGTACTCGAAGAGGTATCTTTCTGGATCTTACCACTCAGGATCCCAACTTCTACTCTTTCTCCAGTCAGAATCAGTTCAGTGAAACCCATTAACGAGTTGCCGATCAAATGATTCAAATAGGGACCAGACAAAGTCCCAAGAAACATATCCACCAACTCCCTATCAGACAGAGGGGGTTGAACTCTTCCAGCAAGATCTCTCCACTTCTGAGCGTAGTCCTTAAAGCCTTCACCTGTACCCATAGACATACCCTGAAGCTAAGTACGCGTGGGAGCAAGGTCGGCATTATACTGTTATTGCTTGTAAAAAGCAACAGCAAGGTCCTCCCAGTTGCGGATGTTAGCTCCTTCCAGTTGACAGAACCATTCAAGTTGAGTCCCTGACAGACTATCTTGAAAGAAATGAACCCAGAGATTTCTATCAGCAGTATAGGGTTGAATCTTTCTGACGTATGAGCGGAGGTGTAGCTTCGGGCAGGATACCCCGTCATACTGAGCAAAGACAGGAGCTTTAAACTTGTGAGGGATCACCACCCCAGATGCCAATCCCAGATCTCCAAAGTCCAACCTAGGTATCTTCTGAATTTCCATTGCACTGAGTCGGTCTTCAAGTTGCTTATATCTATCCTCAGCAGGAGGATACTGGTCTTCATCAAAGTCTGTGTCATTGTCAAAAACCACAGGGCTAGGACCCTTTCTTTCCTCTTGATTCTCTCCCCCTCTAGATGAATGGGACAAATCAGTCTCATGTCGTAAATTGTTCCCGAATTTGTGACCCATATTCAAGAGGACCACCTTCTTCTTCTTCTTCTTATTCTTCTTCTTCTTGTCCTTCAAGATAAGAGTCTTCAAATCTTGTTGACTCTTGGCCAAGCTCAAGAACATTTCCTGAAACTGAGCATTCTGAGCTTGAAGAGCCTTGATGGCTTGATCAGTAGGTGTTTCAGAAGATATGATTGCTGAAATAAACAACGAAGAAGATGAGAAACCTGTAATGGTACCTGTAATGCAATGATATGTATGATATATGTATGAAATTTTTTCAAGGATCTCGCAGGGTAAACAAGAAACTGTTAGAATTTGATTGAAGAAACTTCGCGTTTGTTGAGAGTACTTCTTCAAGAGTCAAGCTCACCATATCGAGTGGGTCATAGCCACCGACTCAAATTATCGTGTTTTGATCTCTAGATGACATTGGCTAGAGGAAAATAAATCCCCTTTTCCCATTGCTAGACATTTGATTTGCCATAACCTGCATCAAAAACCTTTGAGATCTTTGAAATGGTTAAGGAAACGTTAAGGCATGATGTTATGATGTGTATGTTATGCGTTTAAGCAAAAGTACGAGGTAATGTAAACAAGTAAATCTGGCAAGAATTCCAAGGTATTGGATAAGGACTGTAAACAAAACCTGCAAGGAACTCAAGTTGTTAGATAACAAACATGTGTAAGTAGTTCAAGTTTGAAAGCACACAAGTCACACAATAGCCCTTAAATTTCAGGCTGGCATGGAGTTTAGGTATTACCCTTTTTCAGTTTAGTTGGTTCAACCTGTCCTAGTAATAGTAACCGGGTTCTAGAGGTTCTCAATATCACTGACCATCCTCGATCGGTCATAATTCTAGTTTAGCAACCTTTTCTTGCGGTCGGAATCATCGCGAGAGTATGGTCTCAATGAGTGTAGCATACTGCTACTTTTCTATGGCCAAGTTGGTCAATTATAGGTTCTAAGGTCATTTGATGCTTAATGACCCATTAGCAGCCCCATACTCTCCTTGTTCCTCCACAAGGGATATCGGTACCAACTAATGCGTCACACCAACGTAGCTACTGCTTCAACCGTATCGGTCTACGCTGTACAGTTCCCTCACAGTCTATTGCTACTTACCTAAAAGGTGTCCCCAGATCCGGGTTAGGATCTATAGTAAGGTGTTAGCACCCTTTCTATCCGTAGTTATCTACGGGCTCTTAGGTACTTGCTCATCATTTTTAAAATTGTTTTCTTTGTGTTTGTGGGTTTTGAAAATTTTTTGTTTTGACTTCGATTTAAATCTTGCTTCTGTCTTCAAGAGTGTAATGAAGTGTTTTTGAAAACTTTTTTTTGTAAAGAAGTGTAAGTGTGGAAAAAAGTTTTGTTTTGTTTGAGCAAGTACTTAAGAGTTAATCTACATACTCGAAAAAAGAATGTTTCTATGTTCGTTTCCTTTAGACAATGCTATCCCACTATTAGTGAGTAGCTAGCACTGTTGTTGGAGTTTGAGGGTCAATTCGAAAGGGACGTACGGTCACTAAAGCAATGTTAGGACGTATTAGTAGTAACCCTAGTGTCTTAGATCAATTAATCCGAGGCAACAATATCCGAGATAACCTTTCCGAGGAAACTATGAACTCTGGATAAAAAGGACGACCACTAAAGCATCATATACTCAATGACCGTATACCGAAGGCAACCAAGTGGGAGTATACCCTAGGAGTGCGCATGTGCGAGTGATTCAATTTCAAATTAGTTATCTTTGCACATTTTTAGGGTTATCTAACCGTTTTAAAATTAAACATACATTCTTGTCATGCATCCTATTATCATACATCTAACAGTTAATAATTTGCGGAATTTAAAATGCGGAATTGAAACTACGCTATTACAAGGCTTCGGGTATTTACATAGCCAAAAACAAACCCTTTGAAAATAAAGCGATAAATGTAAATAAATGTCCTAATTAAACTATTACAAACTGTAGGCAGTTACATCAATATGGTAAATAATAAAAATAAAGCGCGCGAGAAGAATTAAGATCAACGAGAATTTAAGGTTTTGACCCTTCTAACCTAATTAAAAGAAAAATTGTTTTTTTGTTGTTTTTAATAAAAGAAATAAGTTTTATAAATTAAATATGCAATTAATTAGTTAACTAAATTAATTAATAAAAAAAATTACATGACCTATTTTGGTTTCTTTGGTTATTTTAGGAAAAAATAAAATATAATTAAGTTAGTAATAAAACCTATTTATTCTAATTATTTTTAAGTTATTTACAAAAAGAAATTAAATTTTTACCTTAAATTAAAATTTAATTAAGAAAAAATCCTAAATCTATTTTTATGTGATTTATATATTTGTTTATTGATAAAAAAATAAAAGGGATTAAAAGAAATAAACAAAACGAATAAAACATGAAAATAAAAATAGGCCTAGTAGCAAAAGTAAACAGGGGGTGCAATCATAAAAAATTCCTAGGTCCGAATCTTCGAAAGCTTCATGCTCTAATTATGGTGTTTTTTTATTCTTGTGTGGAACCTATGATTTAACCATCCATAACTGTTCTATATAAACTCAAACAAACGTTAGCATACCATAAAATGTGATTAAAATTAGGGATTCAAGGTTTAAAATTTTACCAAACCGGTGTTGTCAAATGGGGGGCGTGCTAGGTGTGTGATGGATTGCTCTTGGGCCTTGTAAGACTCTTGAGGACTTCAAGAGGATGGTTTGAGGCTTGATGTCAATTGAGAGAGACCGGAACCTCGAGATATGACTTGCACCAATTCTTTGATTTCTGGAGAGCTTTTTGAAGAGCTTTTAGAGAGCTTTTTGAAGAGCTTTTTGAGAGTTTTTTAGAGAGGATTTTTCGTCCCTTTCAAGATTGTATGACTCTATATTTATAGAGGAGAATGAGGAGACAAGAAAGCATAGAAAGAATCTCCCTCATAGTGATGTGTTTTAAGACCATGATCAAAATTTGAAAAAAATGCCATATTTGATGATTTTATGCCATTTTCACATGTGGATGAACCTGGACATATTTTAAGAGTTATTGCACGAAATCATTTGACATAAACCAGCATAAAACCTTCCCAAAATGGATTCACATCAAAATTTATATTATTTCTATTATTTATTTATTTAATTCTGAATTTTAATGAATAAAATATCAAAATAAATAGCATAAATAGTAGAAAAATGTATGGGTGGGCTTAGAGGTCGTGGAACATGTTAGGAATGAGTTTCAAACTTGAAAATATAGGCCCATTTGGAAAAAAATCTAAGTTTGGTCAATATTTGCTTCATGCATTTTTTCAAAAATTGTCCAACTTTGACAATGCATATTTCTCTCAATTTTAACCTTATGAGGGTGTTCTTGGACTTTTTAGAAAGCTTAGGATGTCCCCTAAGAGACCTATTTTATTTCATCTCAATTGGATCTTTCATGTTCATGTAAGAAGCTTTGACAAAAAGGGTGTTTTTGTTGACTTTTCAAAATGACCTATAATGTCCAAATTCATAACTTCTTATGAGTGCATATTTTGAAATTTGGAGATGAAGATGGATTGTAGGGAATTGCATCATCTTCAAAATGAGCTTTGGATGGGTCATTTCTCATAAAGTATGAGAAAGTTATGCTTGGTCAAAGTTGAGTTGACTTTTCCTACAATACCCTAATTTAGCAACTTTTGGTTCTTGATGAATTATGAGCAATCCTTGATGAATCATGATCAACCCTTGATCAAATGCTTAAATATATTTCAAAATGAGGATGTTGACCAAAAATCTTGAAATTTGACTGTATGTGGGCCACAGTTGACTTTTGCCCTAGCACAGTTGATTTTCAGGCCTTTGAGCAATTGACTGGGCAAATTTCCTTTCTAGGGCTTGAAACTTGACATAGATGATCTTGAGAACATATCAGGACAATTTTGAGCATTTGGGGTCCCTTGGACTCAAGCATCTTGATGCAACATGAAACCCTAATTTGAGGTAGACTGCCTTAGGAGAGAGCTTGTCTAGCCAAACCTTGGACTACCATGAGCAACTTGAGGATCTTTCTTGAAATATTTTGAGAAATATGGGAGGGAAAATTTTGGGGTACAACAGGAAGGAATTGAGGTGACTCACCATATATTCTTCTTCACCTCGCACTGTGACGATCTTTCCCTTCACTAGATACTTTAGCATTTGTTGGAGGGTGGAAGTAACTGCCCCAGCTTTATAGATCCAAGGACGACCCAACAAGCAAGAATACGATGGCCTAATATCCATTACGTAGAAGGTGGACCCAAAGGTCTGAGAACCCACTTTGACAAGGATGTCCACCTCCCCATGCACCATTCTCTTTGATCCGTCAAAATCCCTTACCACAATGTTACTAGGCTTCATAGTCAAACCCTCACAATCCAAATGGTCCAACGCTTTCTTCGACAGCACATTCAGTGAAGATCTAGTATCTACTAGCACATGAGTTATATTGGTGCCCCTGCACTCAATCGAGACATGCAGAGCATCATTATGATTCCTTCCTTTCAGTGTCAGATCCGCATCTGAAAAACCCAGCCCATTGTCAGCAGTCAGGCTGGCCACACAATCCTTGAACTGATCTACTGAAGTTTCCTGTGGCACATGCGCAGTCTTGAGAAATGCAATCAAAGCCTTCGCATGGGCTTCAGAACACAACAAGAGTGAAAACATGGATATCTTTGATGGGGTCTACCCCAGCTGCTCGACCATATTGTAGTCGCTCTTCTTGATGATTTTCAATATTTCCTCTATTTCTTGTTTAAAGGCTTCCACAACGATCTTTCTAGGTGCCTCCGTTTGGGCAGGCTCACCTATAATTTCCTTGCCCTGAGTCCCAGATGGCTCAGCAGTAGGGGTGATAACTGGAGTAAGAATAGGAACAATAGTTGATGTACTATCATGAATAATAGATGGAATGATAATAGGTTTCTTGACAGTCTCAGGGGAAATCTCGGGAGAGAAAATCCTTCTGCTTCGGGTAACTTTACTAGCCCCGACAATATTACTGACATCAGTATCAGCTTCTTCATTCTTCAGATCTTGCTTAATGCCATGATAGTACACATCAACACCATAATGCCATGGGTCAGCCTTATCTGAGGTGTACGGGATGGGACCAGGAACAGTGATTATTAATGGAGCAATTCTTTGAACATGTGTAATCCTAACAAGTCTTCTCGAGGAAACCTTGGAAGGATTGATGGAAATGGTTATAATGGTAACATCTTCACTTGGAACAACAGGAATCATAGTCTTCTCAAACAAAATTTCTTTATTATCCATCAGGCGCTAGACACCTGACTTCAACAAACGGCAACCAGAAGGTAGAATTGAACATATGTGGCAGCCTTCACCACAACCCGGAAATATACCGGCCGCCAGCAGATTCTTAACAGTCATAAGGGGAGTAGAAATTTCTTCAATAGAGGTCACAAACAAATCAGTGTAAATAGCATTAACTCCACGACCATGTTTGGGCATAGGAGCAGTTATAACATTCGGCTTTTCTGGAGCATCGAACTCTATCTCCTTGGCTTCAAGCAAGTCTTGTAATTTGTTTCTCAGAGCCCAGCAATCATTTGTATCATGGCCAAGACTCTCATAATGGTAGGCATACTGCGCGTTGGGATTGTATCTGGGAGAGGTAGTGTTTGGATTCTTGGGAGCCTCTCTCAAGGTCGCCAAGTTGGATCTCAGCAGGTGAGGTATCACTTCAGCCAATGTCATGCTAATGAGGGTGAACTTCCGTTGTGGTCTTTCCACCCTTTGTTGATTGTTGCATTGTGGAGCTACTGTGGATCTTGGTATCACTACAACATTTACCGTTTGACGGTGTTCATATCTTCTTTGGCCCCTCGTGCTATAGACTGCATTGGCTTCCTTCTTACCAGTAAAATGTTTCTTTACCGAACTCGAAGAGGCATCCTTCTGTATTTTTCCACTTTTAATTCCAACTTCTACCCTTTCTCCAGTTAAAATCAGCTCGGTGAAACCAGATGACGAGCTGCCAATTAAGTGATTGAAAAATGGACCAGACAACATCCCCAAAAACATATCAACCAACTCCCTATCAGACAAAGGGGGTTGAACTCTCCCAGCCAAATCTCTCCATTTTTTAGCATAATCTTTAAAACCTTCACCTGTACCCATGGACATACTCTGGAGCTGAGTATGAGTGGGAGCAAGGTCGGCATTGTACTGATACTGCTCGTAGAAGGCAGCAGCAAGATCTTCCCAGTTTCGGACACTGGCTCCCTCTAACTGGTAGAACCATTCAAGTTGAGTCCCTGACAGACTATCTTGAAATAAGTGTACCCACTCATTTCTATCAGCTGTGTGGGGTTGAATCTTCCTGACATAAGAGCAGAGATGGAGTTTTGGGCAGGACACTCCATCATACTTGGCAAAAACCAGAGCTTTGAACTTCTGAGGGATGACCACTCCTGATACCAGCCCCGGTTCTCCGAAATCCAAACCAGGTATCTTCTAAACTTCCATGGCACTCATACGGTCTTCTAGTTGCTTGTATCCATCCTCAGCAGGAGGATATTGCTCATCGTCATAATCGGTATCATTGTCAGAGACTGCAGGAACAGGGTCCTTTTCCCCTTCCTTGGACGAAGAGGTCAGATCAGTTTGATGTTTCAACCTTTCTCCAAACCTTCTACCCATATTCATAATACCAATCTTCTTCTTTTTCTTATTCTCTTTCAGAATGAGAGCTTTCAGATCCTCTTGCCCCTTTGCCAGACTGATGAACATCTATTGGAACTGGGCGTTTTGTGCCTGAAGATATTTGATGACTTGATCGGAAGACATTTCTGCTGAAATAAACAGCGAAGAAGATGAGAAACCTATAGTGGTACCTGTAATGATGTGTATCATAATGGGATATGCATGTAAGGATTTCAAAGACTTCAGGAAATTTAACTTTGCAAACCAAAATAAACAAAACATTATTAGCTTAAATTTGAAAGGTTCAACATGCCTTTAAGGCGTTTCAAATAAGTAAATAAAACAAATCTAAAACTAGAAAATAAAAATAAAAAGTCCCATGGACGCTTCCTTTTTGTGTTGATATAATCATTGAGTACTCTTTCTTCCTCGAGCTGCCTGGTGAGCTTTAAAACCTTCCTCTCTTGCTCATGGAACTGCTCCCTGTAAGTATCCCGCTCATTCTTCAGCTGAATCCAAGACCTTTGTAACTCCCCAAGATCAGTGGGCATGTAAGGATAGAGAACCGTGTAAGGAATGCCTTCTTTAGTAGTGGGCTCCACAATCACTGGTAATACGACCGCATAAGGCATCATAAGCTTCTGGGCACGAGCTCGGACCCATTGGAGGTAAGGCTGCATAGCAAGGGAAGTCTTTGGTCCCAACTCTTTGGGGTCAGATTTGTTTACCATGCCCCAAGCTCGTATGAACCTCCGGCGATGCCCCTTAACATCATCCTCATAGTCGAATACAATGTCCTCGAGAAGTAACTCATGGGGACCATCCCTTCGAGCACGACCAAATTGTCACAAAGCTAGACAATGATTGTAAGTTATACCCCCTATAATACCAAGTAATGGGACATTAGGGTACCCCCCACAGTGGTCAATAACAGCAGTGTCTTCCATAGCTCGGGAACACCAAAGAATATACGTATGAGCGAGTGACATTACTCTGTGCGAACAACCCAAACCTTCTTCGTTCTTCAGTACAGACCTAGGGAGGTGAGAAATAAACCACCTTGGCAACAACGGCATGCAGCACATAAGAGTCCCTCTTCTCCTTATGGTACGAGTATGGAGAGCGTGCAAAATATCTCCAAGCAAGGTAGGCACAGGGTTGCGAGAAAGGAAAGTCTTGATAGCATTCACATCTACGAAAGAGTCCGGATTAGGGAAGACAACTAAACCATAGATAAGAAGAGCCAAGACATCCTCAAAATCCTGAAACTGTATATCATCCCAAAATAGTTGAGCCTGGTCTATCAGAAATTTGGCTAGAAAACCCTTGACTCCGCTCCGAGTTTCCCAATTGGATACCACGTTGGCCCGTTTCAAATGCAAAGATGAGGCAATGACTTCTGGCTTAGGAACTTCTTCTATACCTGTGAAGGGTACCTATTCAAGAATGGATATGCCCAATAGATGAGATAATTCTTCCAAGGTGGGTACCAACTGATAATCTGGAAAGGTGAAGCAGTGATGCTTGGGATCGAAGAACTAAAAAAGTACGCTCATCATCTGTTCATCAGGGTTTGAAGTAACCAGGATGAGAAGTTGACCGTGTCTCTTAATGAACATGGAAGTTTTAGAAATTCTTGATACTAGCTCTTTGAGTTGGGTAGGTATCTCCACAAAGCTGATTCGGATAGTATTTCTATGCACGGAAGCCATGATCTGCAAAACAGAACAAAGATAAATTCCCTTGGTCTTTGAAATGGTTAGTGTAATGAAGCATGAATGCCATGTTATGATGCATGATGTCATGATAAACCACAGGTATAGAAAACACAAGTATTCCAAACACAGTCAAATCACACAAAGCCTTTACGTTTAAGGCTTGCATGAGGTCAAAGGTAATACCCTCTTGAAGTTAAGTTGGTTCAACCTATACTAGAAAAGTAACCGGGTTCTAGAGGATCTCAATATCACTGACCATCCTCCATCGGTCATGGTTTCAGCTCACGCAATCTTTTCTTGCGGCCGAAATTATTCCAAGAGTATGATCTCAATGAGTGTAGCATCGAGTATCAACCAGTTCTCAGCTCTACACCGAGGCCGGCTATCTCACTGCTTTCTAATGGCCAAGTTGGGCGATTAAAGGTTCTAAGGTCAGTTGATGCTTAACGACACCACACAACAGCCCCGTATTCTCCTCGTTTCTCCACAAGGGATACCGGTACCAACCAAAGTGCCACACCAACGTATCTACTGCTTCAACCTTATCGGTCTACGTTGTACAGTTCCCTCACAGTCTACTTCTACTTACCTAAAAAGTGTTCCCCAAATCCGGGTGTAGGATCTATAGTAACCCCAAACAAAACACTTAAAAGTAAAGCAAACAAAGCAACCAAGAGAAGCAATTATGATGACCTAGATCCTAAGGTATACCCACTTATTAATTCCCCAGCAGAGTCGCCAGTTCTGTGATACGGTGGTAGAACCGACTGTTTATACTGGTTTACGTTTTACATTTTGTGTTCGCAAAATGTCACGGTAAGCAAGAGTCGCCACCGACTTTTATTTCATCTAACCGGAAAGGAAAAAAGTACCCCAAAAAAATCCTTTTTCGAGATATTCTGAGTACGGGGGGTAGATTATAGAAATGGAAGGTGTTAGCACCCTTTCCATCCATGGTTTTCCATGGGCTCTTAGGTACTTGCTCATTTTTAAATTGTTTGTGTTTGTGTGCTTTGTTTTGAAAATTTTTACTTCGTGATAACCCTTGTATCAGTCCTCAGGTGTGACGAAGTTGTTTTGAACATTTATTTGAAAAGTGTAAGTGTGAAAAGTTTTGATTTGAGAAAGTACCTACTTGCATCTACCTACTCAAAAAAAAGATCGTTTCTATTCTTGTTTCCTTTAGATAGCGCCATCCTACTATTGAGAAATAGGTAGTACCGTCGTTGGAATTTGTAAGGGTCAATTCGAAAGGGACGTACGATCACTAAAGCAATATTAGGACACCTTAGTAATAACCCTAGAGTCTTAAGATCTTTCGAGGCAACATTTCTGAGGCTACATTCGAATGAGACATTAGATCTTTCTAGGCAGGAGGGTAACCACTAAGACACCCTATACTTAATGATCGTTTACCGAAGGTAACCGAAGTGAGAGTATACCCTAAGAGTGATGTGTGCGAGTGATTTGTTTCAGTTATTTATCTTTGCACATTAGGGTTTTCTAACCGTATCAATTTGTCATGCATTCTTGCCATACAATCCTATTAGCATACATCTAAACAATTAAATATTTGCGGGAATTAAAAATGCGAGAGATTAAACCTAGCTATTACAAGGCTTCGGGGAGGGGGATTAATTACATAGCCAAAAACCCTAAATTAACTATTAAAAACCATGAACAATTACAAAATATTGGCCAAAATAATTTACAAGCGCGGTGCGAATTAAATGCGAGGTGATTAGGGTTTTGACCCTTTTGGCTAATCCTATTTGCGATTGATTAAAAAAAGATGTTTTTGTCATGCTTTGTTATTTGAGAAAACAATGAAATAATTGAATTAAAAAGAAAATCCTAAGTCCTAATTAATTTTAAATTAAGAAAAATAAATAAATTCATTCTAAAAAACCCTATTTTGTATTTTTTATTTTATTTGAGAAAGAAAGAAAAATTAAATCAAGAGTTTAAACCTAATTTGCTATTAGTTTTAATTATAAAAACAAGTTAAAATTGCCCTAAGTTAAATTAAATTAAATTAAATTAACAAAATTAAATTTGATAAAAAATCTAATTCTAATTTTTATGATTTCTTGATTTTATGATTTTATGAAAAATAGTAATTAATTTTATGAATTAAAATAATTAAAGAAAAATATTAAAAGAATTAAAGAAAAGAAATAAAAACAAGTTAGAGATGGGCCTGATTGTTAGCAATTATGGGGGGTGCCAATCTGATTTCTGGGCCCAAACAAATCTCAGCTTATTTGACCATGCTAGTTCCCATGCAATATTGACTTTGAGGTGTATGATGGTCCTTCAATGCTGGCACGTTGGATCTGGCTTGTTGATGATCAAACAAATGAATGTTGATGATGTATGGTGGATGTCATGATAAGCAACACGCTGGATCAGCTAGCTGAAAATAACATAACTAAAATGTTGGGACCTGGGGATCAAACCCGGGTCCTTATACTCGCTTCTAGTGCTTGCTTGCCAGCTGTGCTGCATTATTTATTTGTTCATATAATAGAAAAAAATAACATAATCAAATCAAGTAAGGTATTCAGAAAAATGCACAAAAATTCAAACCAACCAACCAATGATTGCCACGCCTCATCTTCTTCCCCAGACTGTCGTTTTAGGCAACAAAACTTTTACCTACAGACGTTCTCTGTAGGTACAAACCTGTTCATCTCAAAAATGGCACACGAGCAAGATAAATGGAAAGTGATGGTACCAATCAACTTGTCTCATCCTCACGAGCATCATGGTACCAAAATTAAAGCCTAATTTCGCCTGCATTGGAAACCCCTAAACAAGAACATAAAACCCTAACAATGGCAATATCACGTACATGCATAAAAAATGCAATTAAATGGCATGGTTAGCTTGCAAACATGATGATAAACCAGAATATGTAAATCAAAATTTCTAATGATACGTAAATTGCAATAATCGAATTTGAAAAATGTACCAAACCGCGTGAGTTGTACAACGAGTTTCTAAGTGTTTCAGGCCCTGGGAATGATTGGAATAGCTTCCTGGGATGTCTAGCAAGCGATTGGAATGGCTAGTACACCTTGAATTGGCCTGTAGAGTGAAATTTGTCTCACACTTTTCTTGGAATTTTTCAATTTTGTTCTGCCTTTCTCACGACCTCTGACCCTTATTTTTTGCTTTGTTCTTGTTCATTATATATCCCTCAATGAATTAGGGTTGCAAAACAGATCGAATCTTGAAGCTTTGATGAGATTTGATTTGATTTTCAATTTGTATGATATCTTTATATTTTCATGCCAATCATGCCTTTCTTGTACCAATTTCTATTGATTCGAATTGATCATCCAAGCTCAGCATATTTTGATTGCCAATCTGTAGAAAAAAACAAATCAAATCATATCTTTGATAATTTTCATCATTTATTTGATTTAATTCACTTTTTAATTAATGAAAAATCAAAATAAATTGAAAAATGAAGCAAATAATGTGTGAATAAGTATTTGAGTCGTGGACCACATTATAATTGATGTGCAAGCATACAAAGTTCGACCCATTTAGCAAAAAAAATGCAAATTTGAGCACATTTGACTTTTGGCAATTTTGCAAAAATGGTCAACTTGGCCAATGCATGACTCTCTCAATTTTGACCCTAGAGAGGTGTTCTTGGACTTTTTAGAAATCTTAGGATGTCCTCTAAGCAAACCTTTTTGTCTCATCTAAATTGACTCTTCCATGTTCATGTATGAAGCTCTGACCCAAAAGGTGTTTTTGTTGACTTTTCAAAAGGAGCTATAATGTCAAAATTCATATCTTTTTGTGGGTGCATATTCTGAACTTTGGAGCTGAATATGAATTGTATGGAATTGCATCCTATTCAAAATTATCTTTGGATGGTTCATTTATGATAAAGTATGAGAAAGTTATGCTTGGTCAAAGTTGAGTTGACTTTTCCTACAAAACCCTAATTTAGCAACTTTTGGGTTTTGATGAATTATGAGCAATCCTTGAGGAATCATGATCAACCCTCGATCAAATGATGAATAATACTTCAAAATGATGACGTTGACCAAAAATATTGAAGTTTGTCTGTATGTGGGCTACAGTTGTCTTTTGACCTAGCACAATTGATTTTCAGGCATTTGAGCAATTGACTGAGCAAACTTCTTCTGCAAGGCTTGAAACTTGATATGGATGATCTTGAGAACATATTAGGACAATGGTGAGCATTTGAGTCCTTTGTGGTTCATACATCCTGATGAATTTAGAAACCCTAATTTGAGATAGACTGCCTTAGGAGAGAGTTTGTCTGGTCAACTCTTGGACTTCCTTGAGCCATTTGGAGACCTTACTTGACATTTGTTGAGAAATATCTGAGGGCAAATTTTGGGGTACAACATAATTCTTATGATGTTATGATGTTTATGATGTTATTTACAAGTAAGCAAGTTGTTATGTACACACAAAACAGCCAAGTCCTTAGGTTTAGGCTTGCACGGAGTTTGATAGGTAAGTACCCTCTTGAAGTTTAGTTGGCTCAACCTGTCCTAGTAAGTAACCGGGTTCTAGGGGATCTCAATATCACTGACATTTCTTTTAGGCATTGTCTCGGCACAATTAATCTTTTCTTGCGGCCGAGATATCCCGAAAGTCCGATCTCAATGAGTGTAGTATCGAGTATCAACCAATTTTCAGTTTCCACCGAAACCGGATACCTCACTACTTCCTAATGGCCAAGTTGTTCAATTAAGGTTCTAAGGTCAGTTAGTGCTTCATGACACCTCTCAGTGGCCCCGTATTCTCCTCGATTCAACATAAGGGATACTGGTACCAACAAATGCATCACACTAACGTAGCCATTGCTTCAACCATATCGGTCTATGCCGTACAATTTCCATAATATATTGCTACTTACCTAAAAAGGTACCCCAGATCCAATTAGAGGATAAAAAACAAGCCCAAACAAGGAACCATAATATAAAGAAAACAATTCAAACAAAGAAAAGAAAGTAAAGGTGATCTAGCCCTAAGGTAACCCCACTTTTAAGTGTCTCTCCAACAGAGTCGCCAGTTCTGTAACACAGTGGGAGAACTGACTTGGGTGTTTTGCATTTTACCGTAATTGTTGTGGATAGCAAGAGTCGCCATCGAATTTTCTTTTATCCAAATAAAGGAAAGGGTTAAAAGAACAGGAAAGACCTTTGAGATTATTTTCTTGAGTTCGGGGGGTAGATTATGAAAAGGGAAGTTGTTAGAACCCTTTTCATCCGTAGTTATCTATGGGCTCTTAGTTTCTTGCTAGATCATTGCTTTTGTTTGAAAGTGTGCTTTGTGGTGGTTTTTGAAAGTATTTTTTTAAAAGCGCCTTCGTTTAGGCAAACTTTGTAATGATTCTCGTCTCTATAAGAATGTATACAAAGTGTTGGACTTTTGAAAATATTTCATGGAAAGTGTTGGTGCATTTGGAAAGGTGTTTGTATTTGAAGATGAGCAAGCAACTAGGAACATTCTACTTTTCTCAAAAAGTCTTTTCTTCATTTCTCTCTTCCTTTTATATTGATATCTTACCATTGATTGGTAAGAAGCCTTATCTTTGGATGTAAAGGGACGGGCGTGGGTCATCGTATAATCATGATAACAATGTTGTGAGATATCTTAGCATTTATCTTGAGGGACTAAGATCATTTGTAAGGCAACATTCAAAGCGTCATCGAGGGACTATGATCTTGTATTTTTGATTATTTTTGCTAAGATGTCTGTTGTACCCCAAAATTTTCCCTCCCATTTTCACACAAAACATACTCCTAGAGGTCCTCAATTGCTCAAGTTGACTAAGGATTGACCAGACAAATCCTCCTCTTATGACAATGAGCCTCAAACTAGGGTTTCACTTCTCATCAATATGTTTGAGTTGCAATGGTCCTAAATGGTTTCCATTTCCCTAATATGTCCTCAATATCATCAATTCCAAGTTTCATGCCTTGCACAAGAAGTTTGTTCAGTCAACTGCTCAAATGCCTGAAAATCAACTATACTAGGTCAAAAGTCAACAGTGACCCACATACAGTCAAACTTCAAGATTTTTGGTCAACATCAACATTTTGAAGTGATATCCATCATTTGATCAAGGGTTGATCATGATTCCTCAAGGAATGCTTCTAATTTATCAAAACTCAAAAGTTGCTAAATTAGGGTTCCTATAGGAAAAGTCAACCAAACTTTGACCAGGCATAACTTTCTCATACTTTATCATAAATTTCTCATCCAATGCTCATTTTGAAGAGAATCTAATTCCTTACAACTCATATTCAGCTCTCAAGTTCAAGAAATGCACTCATGAAAAGATATAAATTCAGCCATTATAGGTCCTTTTCAAAAGTCAACAAAAACACCTTTTGGGACAAAGCTTCTTACATGAACATGGAAGATCCAATGGATATGAAACCAAAAGGGTTGTTTAGAGGACATCGTAATATTTCTAAAAAGTCCAAGAACACCCTCTTAGGGTCAAAATTGAGAGAGATATGCATTGTCAAAGTTGGCCATTTTTGGAAATTTGCCCAAAGTCAACAATGCACAAAATTGCATTTTTTTCCACATGGGCCCATCTTTTCAAGATTGAATCTCAGTCCTAGTATGGTCCACGACCTATAGGACCCCCCCCCCCCCCCCCATGCCTTATTCACTTATTTATTTCATTTATTTTGATTTTGTTTACTTAAAATTCAAATTAAATCAAATTATATCAAAATAAATAAAATCAATGGAATGAGATTTGTTTTACATTGAATTATAGATCATGCAAGCTGTCTATAGCCAAGAGAAAATCGTGCAAGCTTGAGAATAGGAAGAAATCTCCATGTTTGGAAAGATTGGAATCAAAATTCAAGACCATAATATCTTTTGATTCTTTCCAATTCTATTGCCCTAATCTGATTCACTACATATAACAATGCATTGCAACCCTAGAACACAAGTTTTTATGCGCAACCTACCTCCATAAGAGCAAGCACAAGTGTCATTTTTGTCAAAAAAAGTGCAAATCAGATTCTTCTCCCCAGGCCGTTTCAAGCCATTCCAATGATCAAATCACATCCCTGGACACTCAATGAAGCTTTTGCAAGCATTCCCACAGCCTGAAACCTGCAGAATCGCGCCTACCCTTTATCACGGTTTGCACATATTCTCAGTTTCGATTTCTTTGATTTTGGCATCATAAACATATTTTGATTATATATCTATGCTTTTTATCATGTTTACAACGTGTTGGAATACTTTGATTGGGGTTTGAGTGCAGGTATATGCATCTTCCATGGCTAGGGTTCCGGAGCTTCAATTTGGGGAACCCTAGTTAGAGACAAAATTAGGCCAAATTAAGGGTCTATTCATGCTCATGGGATTATTTCCAATCGATCCATGCCCTTGGTTGGTATTTATGTTGCTTGTGTTGCGCTTTTGATTTTTACAGGTTTGTAGCCACGCACAAGAACTGCCACTATAGCCTATAGTGACGAATCCGTCTGTAGGTAAAAGCCCAGTTTCTAAAACAACAGTTCTAGGAAGAAGACAATTAGGTGGCAGACTCCTATTGGGAGATTTGAATCACGTGCATTTTTTTGGGCATACTGCTTTGTTTGACTTATATTTTATTTGTTTATTATATTAACAAGCAAGCATTCCAGCTCCGCTGGTCCAAGCATGGCCCTTTGAGAGGAAGGACCTGGGTTCGATCCCAGGTCCAGACATTTTCTATTTTCTAAGTTGTTTATTGCAGATTTCATGCGCCTCATCAACCAGGCATCCATCACGCGCCTCCAGATCCAGCCATTGGATCTTCCCAAGATCAGATCCAGCGCCCAATCAACCAATCCCCATGGTGAATCCTCCAAAGGTGATCTTCACTCGATCACACGCCAAGCAGATGGGCCAGCTATTCTAGGCCTAAAAAATTCAATTCTGCACCCCCATAATTACTTCCAGCATCAGGCCCATTTTAATTTTTGTTTTAATTTTCTTTATTCAATTATATGTTTTAATTATTTTACAAAAATATCATTGTCTTTTTATTAAATCAAAAAAATCACAAAAACATTAGAATTAGGTTTTTTTTCTCATAAAATATTTAATTTAATTAATTAGGTTAATTAGGATAATTTAAATTCCTTTTTCATAATTAAAATTAATTAGAAATTATGTTAATTTTCAAAATTAATTACTTTCTCAAAAACCCAAAAACTATTTTTCTTTTATTCACTAATTAAACGTCTTTGAATTTAATTGTTAAATTCCCCAGATTTAATTTTGTCGCGCGTATTTCTTCTTCCATTATTTTAATTATTGTATCTGCTCCAAAGTTGTAATAGTTTTAATTAGGTTTATTTTACCGTTTTCATTTATTGTTTTCCCCAAGTTTTTTGATTATGTAATCCCCCCCAAGGCCTTGTAATAGTTAGGTTTAAACTTCTCACACTTTTACTTTCCGTCATTATAAACTGTTAGAGGATTGATAATAGGATTGTATGCAAAAGATCAATGTTTAAAACAGTAGAAAACCCTAAATGTGAAAAGATTAAATAAACTGAAAAACAAACACTTGCACATGCTCACTCCTAGGGTTTTTCCCCACTTCGGTTGCCTTTGGAAAACGTTCATGAAGTATAGGGAGTTTTAGTGGTTGCCCTCTAGTCCCAAAAGATCAAAGATGACCCATTCGAATGTTGCCTCGGAAAGATCTTTAGGACTCTAGGGTAACTACTAAGGTTTCCTAACCATTGCTTTAGTGATCATAATTGTCCCTTTCGATTGTCCCTCAAACTCCAACGATGGAGCTACCTACTCCTTAATAGTAGGATAGTGTTGTCTAGAGGAAATAATAAAAATGAACAGTCTTTTTCGAGTAGGGAGAAATTCTTAAGTACTTGCTCAAAACAAATAATATTTTATACCATACACTTTCAAACAAACTTTTCAAACTAAAGTTTTCAAAAACACTATATCACACTCTTGAGGACTGATACAAGAGTTATCATAAAGTGAAATACCGCACTAAGGCAATTTCAAAACTTTTTCAAACACACAAACACACAAAAGAAATTTAAGAATGAGCAAGCACCTAAGAGCCCATGGAAAACCATGGATAGAAAGGGTGTTAATACCTTCCCTTTCTATAATCTACCCCCCGTACTCAGAAACATCTCAAAAAAGCTTTTTTCTATTCTTTTTTCCTTTTCCTTTGTTGGATGCAATAAAAGACGATAGCGACTCTTGCTTACCGTACATTTGTGAATAATAAACGCAAAACCAGTAGTAACAAAAAACAGTCAGTTCTGCCACTGTATCACAATGTCTCACATGCATAACATGACCATTTATCATAAGGCAACAAGTGGAGTTAACCCTAGAGGTGCACGTGTGCAAAGTGTGTTTGATTGCATGCATTTTTTTATTTTTTATCAGGGTGGTCTACTTGTTGATTTTATCTTTCCATACACCCTAATTACTAGCATTTTGTATAATGTAAAAAAAATGTAGAAAGATAAAATCCTACACTATTACAACCATACTGAATTGCATGAAAATATAAAGGCAAAAGTAAGATAAAAGAAAGAAAAAGGGTCTTTTTGATTTAGGCAGAAAACCATTTGATTCTGCACTTTCTGGCTCTCTTTGAGCTGGCCTGAAAAGGGTGAAGGCATGACTTTCGATTGGGGGCCTGGAGGCCAGCATGTTGAGCCTTTCGAATGGGCCTGGAGTCATTGTAGGAGCAATCTTCCTTTCTACCTCCTTCGACTGGGGGTTGAAAGCAGTGAGGGAATGCCTTTTGACTGAGGCCTGGAGGCCATCATATTGAGCCTTTCGAATGGGCCTGGAATCAGTGTGATTTGCCTTCTGGCTGCCTCTTTCGTTTGACCTGAAGGTTAGTATAGAAGCTAGAGGCTTCGTTTTCAACTTCCTGTCTCCTGTTTCTTTCATTTGAGTTTGAATAGCAACATGTCCTAAGGCCATGCCAACATTACCTTAGGGCTAGGTTAGTCTTTATAGCATGTTTAAAATGTACAAAGAGCAAAAACCAAGAATGTTGTTAACCATGAAACATATTAAAAGGGTTGAAACGAAAAGAAGAACAATAGTATGTACATGTTTGAAACGAAAATAAAGCTTATTTACATGCTATGCTGGAAACAAAGGGTCCAGGGTTAAGAATGACTTACCTTGCTGGAGGCTGGAGCGTGTGCTGGACCTTGAAGTGGTTACCTTGAATTCTTCTGGATTCAAAGGGAAAGACCAAGGGTGGGCCTTGACACTGGATTCGAAAGAGAAAAACAAGTGAAATGTCCTTCTTTGCTGGATTCGAAGGATAGAAAGATGTAAGGATGTTTCAGATTTGAAAGAGACGAGTATTTGGATTCTGGATTTGTGTTTTCACAAGTGTTTTAAGTGTTTGAGAATTTTATGGTGTTTGAGAATTTTGAAGATACGTTCCCCTATTCCTCTTCTCTCTTCTTTTTCTTTACAAAGAATCTCTCTATTTATAGAAAAATGTTTTGGGAAGTTTGGGAGTAAAAATAATAAAATAAGGCTCAGCTAGAAAGTAAATGTCCACTTATGTCATGATCCCAAGATGAGATAGCAAGATGAATGGTTTAGATGGATTACTTCCTGCAGAAGGAAAACAGGCGCATGGCTCAAGAAAAACTTTTGTAAAAGTAGTATTATACTATTAAGGGCAAGTTGTCTTGGACAACAAATGGGTAAAATCCTATTTTAACTTTGTATAACAATTAAATATCGAGTATTCATAGGTTTGAGGCCTGAAAAAGGGAAACACGTAGCCTAGCCTATGGTTGTAAATGTTCAACTTGATCCTTTGAATCGAATCCTCCATATTTCCACAACTTTCGACCAGACTAAAACAACATTCGTTCCCACCAATTATGCGTCCTTCGAATGGACAAAACATGTATTCTTCGAATGCGTCTCTTGTGTGGCCTTCGATTGGGCCTTCTGCATGCTTCTTCAAATTTACCTCTTGTATACCCTTCGACTAGCTCTAGTATTAATTTCTTCGAATGGGCCTCTTGTGTGGCCTTCGACTAGGCCTTCTGCATGTTGAAGTGTATACAAATGTTTCAAAGGGGAGTATGCACCTAGTCGAAACTGGCACAAAGGCAGCCTATGCCTTGTGGATGCTAGCATGAAACAAGTCAGGGCAGGCATAAAGGAGGCCATTTCCTGGGCGAAGCTGGCACAAAGGTGGCCAATGTCTTATGGTCAAAGGAAACTTTGAAGGAGTCTTGGCCTTGTGTTGAAGACAAACTAAAGAGGGATATGTGCGCTGGTGACACGCTGAGGGGTCTTTTGCCCAGTGGGAGTTTTTGTAAATCGAAGGCCAATTTGGAGAAGTTCTTGCTTTTGTATGCTGAAGACACGCCCAGAGGGATAGCTTGCCTAGTAGAAGTAGGAAATAAGCTTACTCCAATGAAAACAAATGCTCAATCGAAGTAAGGATCCAACTTGCATGTGGGTAGCTATTGCATTTGTGAGTTAAGCCAGCATGCAAAGACAGTGGTGCAATCGAAGGAGAACTAACAAGAATACTTTCCCCTTTGGATCGAAGGAGGCTATTTTAAAGGGAAAAGATGCCCAGTCGAAGCTTGTGTACAACAAGCAAGCAACAGTCCAAGACTTTAGTCGAAGCTTGGAAAATTGAGGTAAGCTTGGATGAAGATTCGAAGGTCATGTTCTGATTAAAGAGTGGAGCTTATGTATGTTGAAGAGTGAGATTCAAAGGGTCATGTTCTGATTAAAGAGTATAGCTTTTGTATGTTGAAGAGTGAGATTCGAAGGGTCATGTTCTGATCAAAGAAAACTCCTGACCTTCGATTCTCCCTGCTCCAGCATGATTTAAAGAATTCTCTAGAAAGCTTGTAACATGTTCTACCATCACTTTTGCAAATTATGATTGTATTTGTGTGAAAACTAGCCCAGATGTTCTGTCTAAATTCTGACTAAAAATGCCTAGAATTTACTAAGTGTTTTAGCTTCATGAACGTGTCTTCAAGGATTTATAAATTGAAATCCCAGCATTTCTAAGAGAAGTTTTGTTCAGCAATGTTTTTGATCACATTGAGATCTATAACTTTCATGTTAGAAGTTCTAATTGAATCATCTTGCATCATGATGAAAATCTGGCCCAAAATTATGTAATTGTCATATTTTCTTCACTTAGAAATTTTTTCTAAGTGCTTAAAAATTTGAATTTTCAAAGTAATTTTTGACTTTTGATTTCTTGATGAACCAACTTCATGTCTTGATGAAATATGATTTTTGAAACTTGATTTTGATCAAAAAGTCAAAGTTTGACTTTTCAGTGTGCATTTAACCATTTTGCCCTTGTGAATGACTTTCTTGGAAAATTATAATCCGAGACTTGAAACTTGATAGAAGAAAACCTGAGGGTCCAGGATGTTTCCTTGTCAAGTAAGAGGGAAAATTTTGGGGTACAACAAATGTCTACCAACGAAAGAAGGTTGTCCTCCTATAAGGCAGAAGGTTTTTCATATGCGTCCCGATATCTATGAAAAGATTAAATTTAAGGCCATGGAGCAGTTCAATGCAGGTTTCTTAGTTGTTACGTCTTATCCTCAGTGGGTTGCAAATGTGGTGCTGGTACCCAAGAAGGACGGTAAGGTGCATATGTGTATAGACTACAGGGATTTGAATAGGGAAAGCCCTAAAGATGACTTTCCACTTCCACATATTGATATTCTGGTTGAAACACCGCTCAACATAAATTATTTTCCTTCATGGATGGTTTCTTTGGTTATAATCAAATCAAGATGGCACCTGGATACATGGAAAAGACTACTTTTGTCACACAGTAGGATACTTTCTGTTACAAAGATATACCTTTTGGCTTGAATAACGCTGGTGCAACATATCAGCGTGCTATGGTAGCTTTGTTCCATGATATGATCCATCATGAGATAGATGTTTACATTGATGACATGATAGCCAAGTCTCAGACTGAAGAAGAACATCTCAACCACATGCACCAGCTGTTTGAGAGACTGAAGAAGTACAAATTAAGGTTGAATCCAAACAAGTGCACCTTTGGGGTAAGATCCGGTGAACTCTTAGGTTTCGTCGTCAGTGGTAAAGGTATTGAAGTTTATCCTGCCAAGGTTAAAACCATTCAAGAAATGCCAGCTCCCCGTACAGAGAAGGAAATTAGAGGTTTCTTGGGACGATTAAACTACATTGCCAGATTTATTTCCCATTTGACCATTACTTGTGAGCCAATCTTCAAGTTACTGAAGAAAGATCAAGTAGTGAAGTGGAACAACAATTCTTAGATAGCATTCAAAAAAATCAAGAAGTACCTCCAGGAACCTCCAATTCTGATGCCACTAGTTGAAGGAAGACCTCTGATCATGTACTTGACAATATTAGAGAACTCAATGGGGTGTGTATTGGGGCAACATGACGAGTCTGGTCGAAAAGAGCATGCAATATACTACCTTAGCAAAAAGTTTAGCGACTGTGAAACAAGATACTCACTGCTCAAAAAAACTTGCTGCACTTTGGCATGGGGTGCTGATAAGTGCAAATTGTAGCAATTTTTTATATACTTTTTGTTGCACTTATCAACTTTTTGTTGTTAATATTGTTGAATAATTCCCCGTTTTTTGAATAATTATGTATAAATTGTATTTAATCGAGTTCTTATGTATTTGTGTACCGTTTGATAGTTTTCCATTTATTTTATAGGTATTGATGCGTATTTGAAGCATGAGGAATAAAGTGTCGAAGACACGGCTTCAAACGCGCGATTTTGAGCAACTCGTCAATGAATAAGGCTCAAAATCAAAGAATAAGAAATCATAAATTTGGTTGATATTTAGGCATTGTTAGATAGATAACTGAATAAGATTTCCAACGCTTCAAACTGGGCAGAAATCGGAGTTACGGTTCTCAAGTAATGACAAAAACAAAAAGCTAATTTTTTTCTCATGACAGTAGAGCGCGCTTAGCGGGATTGTGTCGCTTAGCGTGGCCCCCTGGACAAAATTGCGTTAAAAGGTCCAAAATACACATTTTTTTGGATTTTTGGGGTATTTGTTCCCAACTCATCAAACCTTCATTTTTTGATAGATTAGCTTAGAAAACAACATTAGGGCCTTGCTTATAGATGATTGGAGGTGGATTTATCTTTGACCGACGCTGACAAACAAGAAGATTTTTGGTTTACTTTTCTCCCCTCTTTGTATTTCTCTTTTGTTGGGTATTGTTTGTATATTTACTTTGAACATATGTATATTTGTTGATCATGGTGTTGTATAAAGCTTGCTTTACAAATCAATCTTGATGTCTTCTTTGATCTTTTTGCTTTATGTTAGGATTTGGATTGTTATAGACATATAACTCACAAATCTTGATTAGAGATGGATATTTATTAGTTTCTAGATTCTAGAGATATATTTAGAGCTAATATTCACTTTGGCTGCTAAAGTTTTATACCTACGTGATGTTGTAGCGCACAAGACATTGCTGATAGAATAATACGGTTGGTCTCGCAACTTGGCGTTAGACATAACCTTCATTGTGGGTACATCTTGTGGTGTCCGTGATGATTTTGATGAGTACATTAGGTTGAGTGCAACTGATCAATAGATTTAAGTTTGTGACGAGTAGTGTACATTCACACCAGATAAGTTGTCTATCCTTTATAGTTTTTGTTTACATTTGTTTTTTGTTGATACCTTTTCCATACAACTCATTCAATCCCCAAACTCATTAACAATATAATTATCGAACAAAGAATCAATAACCAATCTTTGTGGATACGATACGATATAACCTATATCACCCGATAAATTAGTAACTTAGTTTTTGTTTGGCGGTGTACCACTGCAACAAAATGGCGCTGTTGCCGGGGATTGGTGTTTATTATTTTGCATTACGATAGTTTCTTTGTTTATGAATTTGTATATGATTATCATATTTGTGAATTTTATATGTTTTACATACTTGTGCATATATGTGTTTTTTCTTTGTTTTCATGTATTGTAGTGAATTGTCTCGTTTTTGTAATGTTTGTTGTGTGGATGTTAGGACATTTTCTTTAGGTTTGTGCGGTGTGAAAATACCATGGCATGACGAGAGGAGGTTACTAGATCATACAATAAAGGCGTCGAGCTTACAACATAAAACAAGCATATTTTATTTGTATTCGTTTATGTATGTGTTGATTTGTATTTTAACAAGTTGAAATTTGACCTGCTTTAAATTCTCAAATTTTCAATTTTTAACTTGTTAATTCATTTTTCACCCGTTTGTTTCGTTATGTCAATTTGTGTTTTTCCTCAAGCTTGTCGTGTTTAGCTTGAGGAAGTTTGTATGTTGTAAATATTTTGTACATTGAGGTTATGTAGGTGAAGTGGAGCTTGCATAGCAGCTGCACCAGTTGTTGTCCTGTTTTTTTGCAACTGGTATAACAGGCTTAGCACTCTCTGTGCCGCTTAGCGCGCCCTGCTGTGCAGAGTAGTGAGTTCTTTTTAATTTTTCACTTGTTTTCCTTTTTCCCATTTCCACCCAGGATTTAAATAGTAAATAATATTAGTAGAATTAATTCTTTTGTTGTTGTTTGGACTAAAATTTTGGTTCGATAGCTTGAAGTCACTTTTGGTGATTTTCCAAGTTTGAGTGTTTCAACTTGTGAATGCGTGGTAATGATTTTGTTAAAGTTTTGTACACGTTTGAGGTATGTGTTTATCTATTTCTATACTTTATTATATTCATGATACTTAGGCTTTTTACAATTTTTATGTCATTCATTCTTTTGTATACTTGTTCATTTGTGAATCACTTTAGTTCTTACACTTTTTGTGATGTAGCTTTCCATTGTTCATATATGCTGGAGACCACAACTCTTGTTTTAACTGGATTTTATTATGATTAATCTTTTGTTTGTATTGATTTTATGAAATCGTGAACATGGTCAAGACATTTCTTTTGTTTCATTTTGAGCACAACTACCCCTTGACCAAATAGTCAATTCACCTTGTGAGTGTGTGATCATTAGTAACCCCTTTTGAACCTTTTTATCGATATCCATGTTGTTTTTGATAAATGTTTGTCTATGAGTGTTTAATTCATCTTTTTGTATGGATATTGATTCTTTGTTTTCTTGAACCCTCAACTATGATTTTTAGTTGATTTTTTACCTTGCCTTAGAAAGTAGGGAGTATTCACATTATGATGATGGTTGGATTCAAGTTGGGGAGATGAATGTTTATGTGTTTATGTTGTGATTGCTATGAGATTGTGAAAAGAAAAGAAAAAGAAGAAAAAATGTGAAAAAGAAGAGAAAAGAAAAATAAATAAGAAAAAAAACTGAAAAAGAAAGAAAAAAGAGAAAAGTTTTGAAAAACAAAAACAAAAAGAGTTCGATTAATTGTGCTAATAAGTGATGTGTGTTGGTTTGAAATTTGGAATGAAGAAGAAGTTTGATTGAAATTATTTAGCTTGAGACTTTGTGAGTTGATCACTCCCTTAGATTTAGTCAAGTTTTTGTTTCGATTAGCTTTAGGATTTATCCCTTTTTTGTTAACCAAGCCACATTACAACCTTGAAAAGCCCATGAGATTTTGGCCTTTGTATTTTCAATATGAGTTTTTGGATAAGTGCATAATTTAGTCTTTTGTTTGCATGAGTGAAAATACCTTATTTTGTGTGTTTTTCATCTACTGATGATTGTCTTTGCTAGGTGTGATTCATTTGTGAATTAGTGTTATTTTAGAATGTTTGGCATGTTCTTTGTATTTAACATTCGTTTCGTGTTTATGTTATCATCGTAGTTTAGTGGTAAGTATGTTTCTTCGTGTGTACTGTTTTTCATTTGAGCCATTGCATTTCTTTTCTGTTTTCAAAACTTTTTGATTCATGATATTTTGGTTGATTACTTTTGGTTCTTTGAGTTGTTTGGCTTTGTTTGCAGACAAACAAGTTCAAGTTGGGGAGGGTTTAATAAGTTTAAATTGTAGCTATTTTTGTATATACTTTTTGTTACACTTATCGACTTTTTATTGTTAATATCGTTGAATAATTCCCCGCTTTTTGTATAATTATGTATAAATTGTATTTAATCTAGTTTTTGTGTATTTTTGTACCGTTTGATAGTTTTTCATTCATTTTATAGGTATAGATGTGTATTTGGAGCATGAGCAATAAAGTGTCGAAGACACGACTTCAAACGCATGATTTTGAGCAACTCGCCAATGAATAAGGCTCAAAGTCAAAGAATAAGAAATCATCAACTTTGTTTATATTTAGGAATTGTTAGATAAATAATTTAATAAGCTTTCCAATGCTTTGAACCAGACATAAATCGAAATTACGGTTCTCAAGTTATGGCGAAAACAAAAAGCTGATTTTTTTCTCATGACAGTAGAGCGCGCTTAGCAGGATTATGCCGCTTAGCGCGGTCCCCTGGACATAATTGCGTTAAAAGGGCCAAAGTACATATTTTTTAGGATGTTTTGGGGTGTTTGTTCCTAACTCATCAAACCTTCATTTTTTGATAGATTAGCTTAGAAATCAACATTAGAGCCTTGCTTATGGATGATTGGAGGTGGATTTCTCTTCGACCGACACTGATAAACCGAAAGATTTGTGGTTTATCTCTTCTCCCCTCTTTGTATTTAACTTTTTTTGGGTATTTTTTGTATATTTACTTTGAACATATGTATATTTGTTGATCATCGTGTTGTATAAAGCTTGCTTTACAAATCAATCTTAATGTCTTCTTTGATATTTTTTCTTTATGTTAGGACTTGGGTTGTTATAGACATATACCTAATAAATCTCTATTAGAGATGGATATCTATTAGTTTCTAGATTCTAGAGATAGATTTAGAGCTAATATTCACTTTGGGTACTAAAGCTTAATTCCTCCGTGTTGTTGTAGCGCGCAAGACATTGTCGATAGAGTAATACGGTTGGTCTCGCGACTTGGCATTAAACATAACCTTCATTGTGGGTACATCTTGTGGTGTCCGTGATGATTTTAACGAGTACAATAGGTTGAGTGCAACTGATCGATAAATTTAAGTTTGTGACGAGTAGTGTACATTCATATCAGATAAGTTGTCTATCCTTTATAGTTTTTGTTTACATTTATTTTTTGTTGATACATTTCCATACAACCCATTCAATCCCCAAACTCATTAATGATAGAATTGTCGAACGGAAAATCAATAACCAATATATGTGGACACGATACGATATAACCTATATCACCCAGTAAATTAATAACTTACTTTTTGCTTGCCGCTATACCGTTGCAACAGCTGCTCGCCGACTAAGATAATATATGTTGACTCATACTGCTTTGGTGATCTCTAAGATGGATCCGATAAAATACATATTCGAGAAACCCTCTCTCTCCAAAAGAATAGAAATATGGAAAATGGTCTTGACAGAATACGACATTCAATACACTACCTAGAAGGCAATCAAAGGAAGTGTGTTGGAAGATCATTTGGCTCATCAAGCTGTAGATGACTATCTGTTGTACCCCAATTTTTGCCCCTAAGATCCCTTCATCATACCATATTGATTCAATCACAACAAGATCATATTAGGGTTTTTGTTTCTCCTCCTTATCTCTAGCTTTGCTCTTTGAGGAATCACCAAGCACCTTGACTTATTTTTATTTTGTGATAATGCATGTTTTGTTTTGATTTTCCATTTAATTAATAAAATGCAATGTTAGTTTGTCTTACTTGTTAATAATGTAGGTAAAGGCAATATGGCTTAGCAAGTTGATCCATGGGTTCATGAGTTTATTTCCATGCCCTAGTCACTAAGGCCTGAGATGTTCAAACCTCATTATTGAATTTATGTTGGAAGAAATGGAAAGGTTTATCTTGGTTCACCACCTTTCAAAGTTATCAAGATTGATTCAAAAGTACAAGGGGTTGATTGAAGAAGTTGTCATGTTTGGACAAGGCTTTGTTCCCATTGGTCACAAGTGAATATTTCTCTCAATTCTCAAGATATGGAAGTAATGTTGGTTTCTATGAGTTCTCATTATCATCCTCAACAACTTCTATTTACAAAGCAAGAGTTTTGGTACAAGAAGTTTGTTCAAAATTGACAAAGTTCCTCAGAGCATTTTCTTGATCTAGGAGCTAGGGTTTTGAACTTCAAGGAAGTATATCTTGCTCATCTTTTTGTATTTTTGAGTGATTCCAAATACATCCTTCTCTTCAAAGGTTTATTAACAAATAACTTCAAAAGTTTCAAGGAGTTTTCATGTGGAAGAAGCTTGATGATGAAGAAAGACTACAAGTCCTCCAGATGAACCCCCAATTTTCCATGTGTGACTTCAAATGATCATAACTTGGTCAATTTTTATCACCTTGAGTCCACTCTCTTTCCATAATTATCTTGAGGATGTGAAATGTGTCCCTTCTTTTATGTGAAAAGTGAGAAAATGGATGGAAGATGCCCTAAGTATACAAAAGATTATAGGTCATTTCATGATTTTTTTCCAACTTCAACAATTCATAACTCTCTCAAGTTTTTGAGATTTTAAATGGTTCAAGTTTCAAAATGTCATTCAAGAGGTATATTTAATACCATCTTTTTTGGTCAAGAGCAAATTCCAAGTGGAAGGTCATGTTTGGATGCAAAACATTATAGGTCACTTTGGAAGAAAAATTTGAAATATTTCTAAGCATGGAAAGTCAACCTTTTTTTTTCCAAACTTTGACTCATTGCAAATTTTAGCTAAAGCATCTATTTGATTCCATTCTTTTCCCATTGAAAATCTTGTAATCTCATCTTTCTAAAGCATCAAGAATCATGCCCTAAGACCCCTTGAGCTGGGAATGCCATTGAGTTGAACTTGGTAACTTGAAATTGAAGTTTCTTCATAAGTCAGAATTTGAAATTCATGTTTTAGTTTCTAAATATCAAATTAGCACGCGTTTGTGATCTAAACATGTTTAACCAAGTTGCCAAAGTGGATTAGAGCCTTAAAACGCAAGGAATGGATGAGTTTTTACGCAAAACAGATCACACCTTACTCGTGTATCAGGTACACACGATTTCCCTCCAAACATCATCATTTCACACGCTTGAACATTCCATTTGATTCCCTATAAATAGAGGGTCATCCCTCATTCATTTCCTCAAGCTTGAATAGCCAGAATCACCCTGCCAAACTTGCTCCATAACTCAATTTTCTGTAACTTCGAAATCAGTGTTCAAGTCTTTTTCAATCCAATTTTTCCATCAATTCAACTTCCTTGATCCTCCCTGAAGCTAACCATACAATTACCTTCAAGAATCATGACCTATATTGATCCATAGAAGTCCAGTTTCAGAGCTCTGCAACTCAACTTCAATAGGTAGATTTCTCCATCAATTCTTCAAAACTTTGATATCATTGTGAAGCTCTCATTGCCCTGATTCTAGTTGCAACACTTGCTTTTATCTGTAAACACATTTTGACCATGAAATTTCAAATCCCTTTTTAAAACATTCCTTCCAAATTGCTTGCGCTACAACTTATATAAATTTGTCGCGAAGGTGTGATTGTCTTCGTCTTGAAGAGACAAAGCGAATGGCATAGGTCTGAGCTTTTGATTTTACAGTTTGAGAGACCTACAATTCACATTGGCTAGAGGTTGAAAATAACCAACGTCTCATCTTCCAACCAATGATAGCTTGCCACTTGTTTTTTTTTTTGAAATATGATTTTACATTTGATTCAGTGCATTATTCACTAATGACCATTATATGCACAGCGTGCCAGATCCCTTGGGTTTGATTACTAATGCGTTTTTACTCTCATCCAATGGTCCACATATTTTTTACTTTTTTTTTTTATTTCTGATTTTTATATTTAATTGTTTTAAATTTCAAAAAAATCATAGAAAATTCATTTTTAGTCCAAAAAACTTGAAAAAATTATGAAAAATATTTTTTGATTTTTCTCTTTCTGATTTTTATTTTTTCACAATTTTATTTTATGTTTTGATATTTTTTTTATAAATTTTCACTTTATTTGAATTATTTTAAATGTTTAAAAATACTTTTATGCATTTTTAAATTCTGAGCAGAATATGAAATGATCCAATGATATTGTGACAAATATTGGTGGCCTCACTTATTTTTTATTTCTGACTTTGCTATTTTTTTAATCATTTTTTATTTATTTTACTCATTTCTTTTAATTTTAAAAAATAGTTTCTGACTTTAAAAAATTTACCAAAATTTTATAATAATATTTTAAATCATTATTGATTTTCCTATAATCTTATTTTTTATTTCTTAATTAATTTGAATATTTTTGATACTTTTCTCTTTCAATTCTATTTTAAAACATTTTAAAAACCTTTTTTTAATGTATATATTAAATGCAATATTCTTTTGTGATTATTTTCTGGTTGATCTTGGGTTGGATTTTTGATCATGAACTTTATTAACATCATTGGATCCATGGTGTTGAGTCCAACTCCACAAAAATGGATGAATGATTTTAATAATAGTTTGATTAAAATTTAATTCAAAGGTGGTTTGTATATTCTTCCCCACCCCTCTTCATCTCATCCCTTTCTTATTGCACTAAGTGCTATTGGAGCATGATCTCTATATAATGTCTCAAAACAAATGGTGCATAGATTACTATTGACCGGCCTCAAAATAGGTGCGACTTCTACATAAGTCCACTTACGATTGCTTAACATAGCGCTACATTTTATCCCAATTCGAATAAATGATCATTCGTGGCCCAAACCTTTATTTGCGAGCCAAAGTATGTTAATTTGATCTCTTTGATCCAATAACTTTGAGTTTCATTCTGTGGAGGCTTTGGTTCTACAAAACCTCTAATGGATCTACAAAACTTTTGGTCAATGCGGATCACTTAAACATCGTTGATCATTAAATGGTACTGTTGAGAATTCCAAATGAATGATATACTTGACAAAAAAGCAAATACAACTTGTTGTGTGGAGGCTTTGGTTCTACCAATCCTCTAATGAGTTCCAAATGCAAGTTTCAAGATGGTCACCCAACTAACCACTAATTATTAAATTGTTTTTACTTTATGCTTTTATTTTTATGCTTTATGTATCATTTACTTTAAGCATTACATTTCATGCCATTTTTATTTTGCTCACTTGAGCATTTATATTCTTGTTATTTTTATTTTGCTCACTTGAGCTTTTCTTTTCTTTTTTAAGACACCTAATAATCAACATGAACCCATAAAAAGCTTTAATGATACTTGGACTATTTGGTTACTATCCTTAGCATTATGGAGTATTGGACTTCTTGGACTTAGGATTAGAGACCTTGGCCTATGTTGGAGACCTTGTGACCTTAGTTGATATTTTGTCTGGAGTTCTCGAGGTTTACCTCAAGACATTGGGTTATTTGTTTGTTTTGTGTGCAGGTTATTGTGATTACATTCTTTGTTTGTAATCTAGAATTCACCCGTATACAGCCGTAACTCTGTCCAATTTTTGTGAACACTTAATACACTTGATGTTTGGTTCTCTCAAGAGATCTAGTATCTTTGCTTGTTTGGTTTCAATCCAAAAAATGGAATTCTATCTTGATTCATAATGTCAAGTATTGGCTTCTTTTTGGTTAGATGGTTCTTATCCCTAGATTTTAACTTATGCTTTAGGATAGTCTCTTCTTCTCCTCCCATCTTCTTTAATTTCAAAAATCTTCTTCCTCCTTTTGAAAACCCTTCTTGTTTCTAAATTTGAACCACTTCATAATAAGCTTGGACTTAGGTCCATGCATTTTCAAAAAGTCATTTTCATAAATAAACCTCAATAAATTTAATAATACCTTGAGATTTTTTTGTGAGAAGACTAAAAGTCAACCAATCTCATTTCAAAATATTTTTCCATTTGGCTTAAAACCTTTCTCAAAATATTAGACTCTTGTCAATCCTTGTAGTGATGCAAACAACTATACTTCTACAATATGTAGTTAAGAGAGATATTTTCCACTTGGGTGTAGAGTGAGGCATTGTTGATTTTAAGAATCCAAGCCATATCCTCCACTTTGAGATGATGCAAATTCTCCTTTCTCATGATTGTGGGTAGTAAGTATGTTTTCCACACGGACAATGATGGTGATGACTTATCTCATAAAATTATCCAACATACTTGTGTTTTAAATTTTTTTAAAGGTGAACTATGTGTACCCTGATCCCCTATTGCACGAAAGGTGGTACGTAGGCACTAAAGATTCGCAACCGCGGCGGTGCAAAAATCATAAAAAATATATTTCTTTTCTCACCTCCACCATCTATTTTACATACAACATGTTATAGCCAAAATATACAGATTTTTTCAAAGAGGTTCCTGCGGAGTACCGTAGATGTTTAGGGTGATAATACCTTCCCTTTGCATAACCAACCCCCTTACTTTGAATCTTTCCCCCTCTTTTTGGGTTATTCGCTCTTTTCCCATTCCTTTGGAAACAATAAAGCGCGGTGGTGATTTTTATTTTGATCTGTATAAGTCTAGTCAATCCAATGGCTTAGTCTTAAACATTTCTACCGCTACAGAAAAATGGCGACTTCACTGGGGAAAGATTGACCTCTTGCTGGTCCATCCCTAAGTGGGTTGAGCCTATCTTTGTTTATATTTGTATATGTGCTATTGTTATTTATGTGTTATA
Organism: Vicia faba; assembly: GCA_948472305.1. NCBI lineage: Eukaryota > Viridiplantae > Streptophyta > Magnoliopsida > Fabales > Fabaceae > Vicia > Vicia faba. The sequence continues at coordinate 67,283,203 of OX451738.1, read as the reverse complement.
TGTTGTATATATGTTTGTCTGGATTTTCCTGGTTTTCAGGGTGCTTGGTGATTACTTATAAGTCCTCTACCCGGACTTGGGAAAACTTTAATATAGGACGGACGATATAATCATGTTAACTTTGAGGGAGTAATCCCAAAAAAGGAGGCATGAGATCCCCCACTCAGTGGAGGCCCCTTTGACAGTAGTGTCGTTTATGGAGTAATCGGGAAGATGTGCTGCTTTCGACCTGGGAGCCTACTGAAGCTGAGGATCATAGAATACCTAACCCATCTTGGCCTTTTAGGTGTAGTGCGGAAGATATGATGGAGTAATACGGAAATAGTTGTCACGCGATACTACGCTCGGATGAGTTTTTCTTGAGAATATTACTAATTACCGAGTTAATCGAGAAGTTGGTAATATTCGAGGGGAATGATGCAGACCCTGGGAACCTCTAAAACCTTGTTCGGCAGGTGATAACTTTTAGACCATACCTTATGGTTGGTACCTTTGACCTCATGCTCGTGACATTGAACCTATGAACCCTATGTTTGTGATCTTGTGTGTGATTGTTGCATCATGCATCCATGCACTCATAAGCATCTTTTGAAGAAATTTTATTTCAAGGGACTTGAAAGTTGACCATTTATGAATATCTCAGGTACTTTTTGACCATGGATTCTGGAAAAAGAAAGACCAGAAAATACAGTTTCAAAGATCCCAAGATAGATGATTTGATCAGTCTAATTCCCGAGATTGAGTGTTCTGCAGATTTTCGGAAGAAGTATGGATCCATCATTCCTCTCATGAAGCTTAGGATGAAGGAGGGTATTCTCTCGACCTTGGTCCAGTTCTATGATCCGATGTATCATTGCTTTACTTTCCCTGACTATCAGTTGATGCCTACACTAGAGGAGTATTCTTATATGTTGGATTTACCTATTACTGATCGTGTTCCTTTTACTGGTTTGGAGGGTGAGCCAAAACCACACGAGATTGCTGCTTTGATCCATCTGGGGAAGTCTGAGGTTGAAGCCCATATTACTACTAAAGGAGGGATTAGAGGATTACCAGCTCAGTTCTTATTGCATAAAGCTCGTTACTTTTCCAGGATGAAGAGTACAGTCGCTTTTGAGGCCATCTTTGCCTTACTCGCTTACGGGTTGTTTTTATTTCCTAATGTGGATAAGTTTGTTGACGTTAATGCTATCAGGATATTCATGATTGGAAACCCAGTTCCTACATTGTTGGGTGATGCTTATTACTCTATTCATCTTCGGAATTCTTATCATGAGGGGATGATTATCTGTTGCACGCCTCTGTTGTACTAGTGATTTATTTCTCATATGCCTCAGTCTGATGCTTTCTGGGATGTCGGGAAGGAACCCCGTTGGGCTCATAAGATCATGTCACTTACTCACTCGGATATTTATTGATATCATCGGGCTTACCGTGATATAGAGATTGTCGACAATTGTGGTAGTTTCCCCAATGTACCTCTTCTTGGTACAAAGGGAGGAATTAACTACAACCCTGTTCTTGCACGACGGTAACTTGGTTATCCGATGAGGGATAAACCAAATAGTATTCATTTAAGTAGTTTCTTCATGAAGGATGGAGAAGACCATAAGGAAGATAGGGAGAAGATTGTGAAGGCTTGGCATCACATTCATTGGAAGAGTAGGAAAGACTTGGGACCTAGGGGAGTTGTTTCTTTGGATCCATATCTTCAGTGGGTCCAAACGAGAGCTATTCAGTTGAAGATGCCATATTCTCGGGAAGCACCTATGCCTGATTTGTTCATGAAGATCGCTCTTCCCTTATTGGATGATGTGGAAGAGCTACAACTTGCTTTGGTCAGAATGCAGCAGAAAAAGGATGCTTTGAAGAATAAGTGCCAAACTTTAGAGATTTCCTATAGAGTAGACTTGAGGGATAAAGATGACTTGATTGATATTCTTGAGAGTCGGGCTGTAGAGATGATGGAGAGGCAAGGGGATTTATTTTCTCCTAAGCCTCAGTCAGATTCTAGTTGCTCACTTCCTGATTCAGGTGATTGGAAGGAGGTCGCCACTAGATATGAGGAAGAAAACCAGAGGTTGAAGGCTCATATTTCCAGGTGTTTTACCCCAAAATTTTCCCTCTCATTTTACTCAACACATGCCCATTGAGATCCTCAACTTGCTCAAGGATGCCCAAGAGTTGACCAGACAAACTTTCTCCTAAGGCAATGTACCTCAAACTAGGGTTTCCATTTTCATCAGGATGTGTGAACTTCAAAGGCCTCCATTGCTTTCCAGGGTCCTAATATGCTCTCAAGGTAATCCATGTCAAATATTATGCCTTGCACCAGAAGTTTGCTCAGTCAACTGCTCAAATGCTTGAGAATCGACTATATTAGGTCAAAAGTCAACTGTGGCCCACATACAGTCAAACCTCAACATTTTTTGTCAACATCAACATTTTGAAGTTGCTTTCATCATGTGATCAAGGGTTGATCATTATACCTCAAGGAATGCTCCTAATTCATAAAAACTCAAAAGTTGCTAAATTAAGGTTTCTTAGGAAAAGTCAACCAAACTTTGACCAAGCATAACTTCCTCATACTTTATCAGAAAATTTCCATCCAAGGCTCATTTTGAAGAGGATGCAATTCCCTACAATTCATCTTCACCCCTCAAGTTCAAAATATGCACTCATCAAAAGATATGAATTTCCACATTATAGGTCCTTTTGAAAAGTCAACAAAAACACTTTTTGGGTCAAAGCTTCTTACATGAACATGGAAGATCCAATTGAGATGATATCAAAAGGGTTGTTTAGGGAACATCCTAATATTTCTAGAAAGTCCAAGAACACCTCTCTAGGGTTAAAATTGGAAGATATATGCCTTGTCAAAGTTGACCATTTTTGCAAATTGCCAAAAGTCAAATGTGCTCAAAAATACACTTTTTGTTAAATGGGCCTAACTTTTTATGCTTGCACCTCACTCATAAAATGGTCCACGACCCAAATATTCACCCACACATTATTTGATTCATTTTTCATTTTATTTTGATTTTTTATTAATTAAAAATTGAATTAAATCAAATAAATGACAGCTAATAGCAAAGATTTGTTTTGATCTAATTTTTCGACAGGATCACAGGCTAATTATGTTGACATATCAGGATCAAATCGAATCAAGGTGGATTGGCACAAGAATGGCATGATTAGGCCTAATTTGGAAACAAATCATACAAGGAAAGAATGAGATCAAATCTTCAAAAATTTCAAAGATACATGTAGTTTTTATAACCCTAATTCATTCAGGGATATATATTGAGCAAGGCCAGGCACGAAAGAGAAGGATTGCAGTGGTGAAGAACACTAGAACAAACTCAAAAATTGTACAAAAAATGGTGGGTCGATTTCCATTCTATAGGGAAATTCAGAGCATTCCAAGGTTACCAATCACTTCCTGGACATCTCCAAAACGTGTCTCAGTAATTTGCAAGCCTTTTCACGCCCAAAAACGCACGCTACAGACCCACAGTTTCCATCCCCTAGCTTGAATCATATTTTACAATTTACACATGATTAACCATTATTGAACATAGCGTTGTGTTTGTATGATCATTTGGAATGTTTTGGTTTACGTAATTTTGTGTTTTGATGCATATATCGTGACATCAAGACCAGTTGAATCATAGTCTTGAATCTCATTTATCACGCGTTTTGATGATTTTTGAAACTCACAGGTTATAGCCATGATTATTTGTCTGCAGGTATAGGTTACATACCTAATACGACAGAAGAGGAAGAAGATGATGATGTGTTCAACCATTATTGGGCCATTCAAACTGGGCGCACGTTTTTTTGTTTCAGTTTCATCCATGTTGTTTTATATATTATGTATTATTATTATTACATTATCAATTGAACAATGTAGCGCAGCTGGCAAGGACGTGTGTTGGAAATGGGAGAGGACCTGGGTTCGATCCCAGGTCCCAGCAAATTTTATTTTCTTGTTTTCTTTCCACAGATTCAATGCACTACTTGTCCAAGCGTCCCATCATACGCCCCACTGATCCAGCCAATGGATCATTGTTGATCAGATCCAACGCTTCACCAAAGCAAGACTATTGTGTACTCTCAAACTTGCACAATTGGGAATCTCACGCATGGGATGGACTGAGGAGTTATTGGGCCTAAGCAGTTTCAACATGCACCCCCTGATTTCTTCTAAACAGGCCTTTTCTATCTTTTTTTATTTTAATCTTTCAATTACTTTTAATTATTTTCTTTTTTTTTAACATCAAAAAATCATTATTTTATTTAATCAAAAATCACAAAAAACATCAAAAATCTTTTTTTAATAAAAATATTTTTTATTTCTTAATTAACTAGTTTAATTTAAATTAGGGCAATTTAATTCTTTTTTTTATAATTAAAATAATTAGAATTAGTGTTTTAATTTTGTACATAACCTAATTAATTTTCTTTCTCAAAAATAACCTAAATATTTTCTTAATTAGATTTTTAGGGTTTCTAATTATTCTCGCATTTAATTCGCCGCGCGCATTTTAATTTCCTTTTATTATTATTGTATTTGCTCCGGATTTATGATAGATTTAATTAGGTTTTAATTTACAGTCAAAAAGAATTATGTATCTGCGAAAGCCCTGTAATAGTTAGGATTTCTATTTCTGCACTTTAAATTCCTACAATTTTTAACTGTCTAGATGCATGACTAATAGGATTGTATGGAAATAATACTTGAAAATTAATACGGTAGAAAACCCTAAATGTGCAAAGACAAATTAACTGAAAAAATTCACTCGCACATGCTCACTCCTAGGGTTTACTCCACTCTGGTTGGCTTCAGTAAACGGTCATGAAGTATAGGGTTTGTTAGTGGTTGTCCTCTAGCCCCGAAAGATCTAAATGACCCCTTCAGATGTTGCCTCGGAAAAAGATCTTTAAGACTTTAGGATAATTACTAACATTTCCTAACATTGCTTTTGTGATCGTACGTGTCCCTTCGAATGTCCTTAAGAAACTCCAACGACGATGCTACCTATTTCTCAATAATGGGATAGCATTGTCTAAAAGGAAAATGAACAGACTTTTTTCGAGTAGGTAGATTAGTTCCTAGGTACTTGCTCAAACAAACAAAATTTTTTCACACAAACACTTTCCAAACAAAGTTTTCAAAAACAACTTCGTAACACTCTTGAGGACAGAAACAAGGGTTAAAACGAAGTAAAACAAAACTTTTCAAAACAAGCACACACAAGAAATTTCAAAATGAGCAAGTACCTAAGAGCCCATGGAAAACCATGGATAGAAAGGGTGCTAACACCTTCCCTTTCTATAATCTACCCCCCGTACTCAGAAACATCTCGAAAAGGTTTTTTCTGTTCTTTTTCCTTTTCCTGATTGGATAAAATAAAAGTCGGTGGGGACTCTTGCTTACGGCGACATTTTACGAACAAAAAAATGCAAACCAGTATTAACAGTCGATTCTGCCACCGTATCACAGAACTGGCGACTCTGCTGGGGAATAAAATAAAGTGGGGTTGACCTTAGGATCTAGGTCATTTTTAAAATTTCTTTCTTGTCTGTTTTGCCTGCATTATCTTTAAGGGTTTATGCTTGGGTATCATTGATGATCCTACACCCGGATCTGGGGACACTCTTTAGATAAACAACAATAGATCGTGGAGACTGTATGGCGTATACCGATATGGTTTAAGTGATGGCTGTGTTGGTGTGACACTTTGGTTGGTACCAGTATCCTTCGTGTGGAAACGAGGAGAATACAGGGCCGCTGCATGGTGTCGTGAAGCACTAACGAACCTTAGAACCTTAGTTGAACAAACTTGGACATTAGAAAGTAGTGAGATAGCCGGCCTCAGTATAAAGCTGAGGATTGGTTGATACTCGATGCTACACTCATTGAGATCAGACTTTCGGGCTATTTCGGCTGCAAGAAAAGATTACCTGAGCTGAAACAATGCCCGATAAAGGATGATCAGTGATATTGAGAATCCATAGAACCTGGTTACTTTTCTAAGACAGGTTTGAAACCAACTAAAATTCAAGAGGGTACTTACCTATGGAATCCATGAAAGCCTAAACCTAAGGCTACTTGTGTGACTTATTTTCCTTCTTCGCCTAACAATTTGAACTCATTGCAGGGCTTTGTTTGTATTCCTTGCAGGACCTTGTTTGTATAAATCTAATAAATTGGTTTCTGTGATCGGTGGATCTGGAACTGACTGTTTAACGCTGGTTCACGAAATGTCGCGGAAGCAAGAGTCGCCACCGTCTTTTATTTTCTCCAACACGGAAAGGACAAAAGCACAGAAAAATTCCTTATTGAGATAGTTTCTCGGTTCGGGAGGTAGATTTATAGAAAGGGAAGGTGTTAGCACCCTTTCTATCCATGGTTATCCATGGGCTCTTAGATACTTGCTCATTTGTGTTTTCAAAAGTGTTTGCTTTTCAGAGTGAGTGGGTTTGAAAAAGTTTCTTTGAAAATTTCAGATCGACTCTTGTATCAGTCCTCAAGAGTGTTTGAAAAGTTGTTTTTGAAAGCTTTTTGAAAAGTGTCGGTGTGAAAAGAGTTTTTGATTTGTTTTGAATTAGAGCAAGTATCTACGAGTCATCTAACTACCCTAAGGAATTTGGCTATGTAAATGTCCTTAAGGTAGTGCCATCCCACCATTGAGAGGTAGGTAGCACCACCGTTGGAGGTGTTCGGGTCAATTCGAGGGTTAGGGACAGTGTGGTCACCGAGCAATAGTAAGATACCTTAGAAGCTACCCTTATGCCATTGATCTTTTTATTCCGAGGCAACCGTTTCGAGGCAACTATTCCGAGGCAACTTGTTTCGAGGCAACCGTTTCGAGGCAACTAGATCAATGGAACATAAGGACTCACTAAGACGTCCTATACTCGACGACCACGTTTCGAGGGGCAAGACAACAGTGTGATCACCAGAGCAACAGTAGGACACCTTAGAAGCTACCCTTATGCCATGTTCATGGATATAAGGACTTACTAAAACGTCCTATACTCGACGACCACGTTTCGAGGGGCAAGGCAACAGTGAGGCGTACCCTAGGAGTGGTGTGTGAATTGTGTGTCATTTTCAGTTATATTTTATCTTGATCATGCATTGGGTGAGCTACGCTTTGATTTTATTTGGGCCATTCATTCTTTCATGTAATTAGCAGTTAAAAGGTGCGGAAATTAAAATGCGGAAAAATAAAGGTCCTACGCTATTACAAGGCGCGGGTCTATACATCGCCAAATTAACAAAGACTCGATTTTGAATAAAAGTGTGGAAAGTAAATGTCCTAATTATTATTACAAAGCTTTGGGGCAAATACATAATATTTAAAATGAAAAATAGAAGCAAACGCGCGAAAAGAAATTATAATCGAAGGTGCGAGGGCGTTGGACCCTTTAAAGAAATTAAATTGAAATTGGAAGTGAATTAATTATTTAATAAGAAAAGAAGTGATTTTTTATGTTTTTTGTATTTAATGGAAATAAAGAGAATTAATTAAAATTAAAAGTTAAATAAAACCCTAATTCTAAATTTGTTTTTAATTATTAAAAAATTTGTTTAAGTTTAACCTAATTTAACCCTAATTAATTAATTACAAGTTTATTTACAAAAATAATTAATGATTAATAATAATAATAATAATAATAATAATAATAATAATAATAATAATAAGAAAAATTTATTTAATGAGAAAAGAATAAAAATGCTAAAAACCTAATTTTTATGTATTTTAGTTACTAGAAAAACATTAAAGTTGAAAACCTAAATTTAAACTAAATTGATTATTGAAAATTTATTTACAAAATAAAATATTAGTGAATTAAATATTAAAAACAATAAACATATTTTATTTTTATGATTTCTGATTTTTTTGTATTATGAAAATTATTTTGTGAATTAAAAGAAACAATTAAAATAATTAAAATAAATAAAAGAAAAGAACAAAAAGAGAGAAAGAAAATGCAAACGTGAGGGGTGGTTGACCCAATTGAGGAGGTTTATTGTGAGCATTTTGGCCCATCAGAATGAGGCCTTTTTGACTTTTCAGTACTTGCATGTGGACCCATTGACTGGCGTGTATGATGAGCCTCTTTGGTGGCCTTCAGATTGAAGCTTCTGGACGCGTGGCAAGCCAGATGGTGAGGTTGTATGATGTTCCCTTGAGAGTGTACTGCACAGAAACGTATTGAGCAAAATAATATTGAAGAAGTGAGGGACCTGGGAATCGAACCCAGGTCCCAAGGCTTGCCAATCTCGTTCCCAACCACTATGCCATTCAACGCGTTTGTAATAATATTGGATATTAAATATTATAATAAGAAACAAAGGTTAATGATATATAACACAAAAACGCGCTGAAAATTTGAATGTTCCAATCATGCTATGACACGCAGGCTTCTTCCTCGTTTGTCCTGAAAAATAAGAAACAAATAGCGGGGGTTTTAAACCCCCACTAACTACAATGTACAATAATAGCGATTAGAGCATGGTGAAAAAGAAAAAGGGCGCGAGGTATGAGAACGAATCGTCTGGATGTCACGATTTTAATGGTGCTAGTTTCATTGTCCAATTTTTCCAGATATGTAAACCCCTCTTTTGGAGCTTCAGGAACCCTAGAAAGCTTTAATGGCAACTTTGCATACAGGCAATATTAATTCAATTGGATAACACCATTAGCTTCAGAGAGATCATATTAGTATAAACCAATCATTAAAACACAGTAATCATGCATGAAAAGTAAAATACGAATATGAAAATTTTAAAGAAAAGTCAAGCTTCTATCTACCAATTCTTTGAGTATGGAGGCGTGATTTTGATTGGAAAAGCTCCCTGGTAGTGTCAGGAGTGTAGTGGAATGGTTTTGCAGTCTTGAATTATGCTCTAGCTAGGTTTTCAGTTTTGAGATTTTTAGGAAAAAAGTGCGAAGTTGTTCTTGTGTTTGCAGTGCAGCTTCTGTGTTCTCATGCCTTAGGTTATGTTTGCATATGTATGTAGCATGATTAGGTCAAACAAAACAAGCCCATGATCCATTGTTTTAATGCTTTTGAATATGTGATTTTCCATGATCTTTTTCAATCCTTTTTGCCATGAAAACTTGCCTATTTGGAAGATTTGGTCCCTTTGATGAGGTACACGAAATATTTAGGTCTTAATGGGAGAATATGCTGCACAAAAAGATTTGGAAAACATGATTTTCTATTTTTGTCATATTTAATTTTAATTAAGTGAATTAATAATAATAATTCAAATAATTAATCAAAAATGATAAAATAACTCCCTTGGATGTCAATGGGTCGTGCATAGCTTTTGGGTGATGATTCATGGAAGAAATTGAGGCCCATTAGCAATTTTGAGGCATTTGAAGTAAAGTTGACTTTTCAAAATTCCCAAAAATTTCCCAACTTCCACAAGGCATATCTTGCTCAATTTTTAAGCTTTGATCATGTTCTTTGACATTTTGGAAAGGTCTTGAAGTCCTATAACCAATGCCTTTGGTCCCATGTCATTTTGATTTACCAATCTCAAGTTATGGTCTTTGACTTAAAGTGCCTTTTTGTTGACTTTTGAAAATGACCTATAATGTTGAGATTGATAACTTTTTGTGAGAGCATCTCTTGGAATTGAAGTGTGAAGATGAGTTGTAGGAAATGTAATTCTCTTCAAAATGAGCTTTGGATGGAATTTTTATGATAAACCATGTGGAAGTTATGCCCTGGTCAATTTGCAGTTGACTTTTTCAACTGTCCAAAAATGGAAACTTTTGCATCTTGAGACTTTTTGAGCCATGCCTTGAGAATCATGATCAAGAATTGATCAAATGACGTTTGTGGCTTCAAAATAAGATGTTGACCAAAATTTTTGACTTTTGACTGTCAAATGACCATTTTGCCCCTGTAGTTGACTGTAGGGCAATTAGGGTTTTTGACTGTGCAATTTTGTGCTGTGAGTCTTGAAACTTGGCATATGGATGCTTGACAATGTTTATGGGCCTATGGGACTTGTTTGGACCCTTGGAAACTTCAATTTCTTTGCCAGAACCAAAACCCCAATTTTTGACCGTTAGGAGGCCATTGGACTGTGCAACCCTTGGGAGATTTTGAAGCATGCTCTTAGCAAATCTTGAAGAATATGGGAGGGCAAATTTTGGGGTACAACAGTTGCCCCTGTTCAATCTTCTTAGACCTGAGGATGTAGATTGGCTGGCGTGCCTTTCATGATCCGAAGGTGGAAGATGATTGAACACTAGAGTGCCCAGAAATTTGCACTCGCATAGTAGAGTATCAGCAACGTGATGGCGGGAATGGGCTTACAGATGCCATTTGGAAGAGATGATGGATAGGAGGATGGGCTTATAGATGCCATCTGAAAGTGTGACAAAACCTTGTCGGGAATGGGCTTATAGATGCCATTTGGAACTGCAATGGATAGTTGTGGAGATGGGCTTATAGATGCCATCGGGAGGTTGTCGATCGCGTAAGAGTTTCCTTAGCGAGAACTTGCGTACCTGAAAAAGAAAGATAATTACCTGGCCTGTTACAGGAGTTGACCTTCAAACTTTTTATGTAGATGCGCCCTGGCTGGTTACAGGAATCGAATTTTTTTAAACTCTTCAGACGTGCCCTGGCGAGATACAGGAATCGAGTCCGGAGAATACAGTCGTCAACAGATACACCCTGGCGAGATACAGGAACCGGATCTGGTATTGTTAGTCGTCAACGGATACACCCTGGCAAGATACAGGAATCAGATCCTCAAACCCTTCAGACGCACCCTGGCAAGATACAGGAATCGGATCTGGTAATGCTAGTCGTCAACGGATACACCCTGGCAAGATACAGGCATCGGATCCTCGAACTCTTCAGATGCACCCTGGCAAGATACAGGAATCGGATCTGGTACTGTTAGTCTTCAACGGATACACCCTGGCAAGATACAGGAATCAGATCCTCAAACTCTTCAGACGCACCCTGGCAAGATACAGGAATCGGATCTGGTAATGTTAGTCTTCAACGGATACACCCTGGCAAGATACAGGAATTGGATCCTCAAACTCTTCAGACGCACCCTGGCAAGATACAGGAATCGGGTCTGGAATTGATCGTCAACAGATACACCCTCGCGAGATACAGGAATCGGATCTTTAGTTGCGACCATTGATAGTAATCATCTTTGTATTAACTTTTGTCCTGAAAAGACAAAACATTAGTTGTATGCGATGTCGTGATGCATGACATGCGTGATGAGAGTATATATTCATGATGCGTATATGCACGCTATAATGTATGGAAATGCGATGTTTATGAATGTATGTTTTGTCTAGAAAAATGAATCTTTGACGAGTGCCGGGAAGTTATATCCTGGGCTGATGCTGAGCAGAGCTTTGTTTCCGCTGGGGACAATTGTTGCAAGAATATCGGTAGGAGAAGATGACTCCATTGGGGAATAAACTTGGCGAATGGAATACTCTGCGGGGGAAATTATTCTAGCGATCTTGCAGGGGAACAATACTCTGTGGGAAGAGAGGTACTTTGCTGGGATGTTGATGATAACTTCGCTGGGGAGAGCATTGTTATGTTGGAAGCTTTAATAGACTTCGCTGGGGATGAGAAGACTTCGCCGAGGACGATCTTCCCGTGACTTTTGGCTGAGGATAACCCAGTTATATCCTGGTAGGGAAATAACCTTTGAATAAAGTTGGGGGACGCGTTCGTGCTCCGCAGGGGGGAAGCTTCCAGAATCTACTGGGGATAAGCTTCCTGCTGGGGAGATGATTCAAACTTTCCTGGGGAAATCTGGATTGGACTCTCCTGGGGAAATTTTAAGATACATCTGGGGAAGTGGCTCCGCTGAATGTCTGGTATACCATCGGGGAACAATCTTAGATCAAGACTGCCGGGGATGCTTGTTAAGAATGTTCGTATATTGCTCTGAGGAATGTTGAGATTTGCTGGAGGATACCCAACTTCCTTGAGGTTAACAGTATAACTTTGCTTGGGGAGAGTGTATTGACTTGCTGGGTCACTCTCTGGGGAATTAAGAGCTCTTGGTTATGTTCTTCGCCTGAACTTACCTTGGTACCTTGATGGACAGAACAATTAGATCACTTAGACAACTCATTATTGCCCCTGTTTCTAATGTTACCTGTAATTAATCCCTTGTTTCGTATGCAAATATTTATGAGTTAGCAATTAGTGTCAAATGCATATATCACAAATTGAACCTTGGACGTTCTTCGCAAAACAAAACAGAAAAGGAAAAACAAATGGCAATTTGAGCTGAAAAGTGTATTTGTATTGATTTTTGAATTTGCCTGTAAATAGGCGTTTATGTACAAGAGGCTGACGTCCTAGTAAGAGAACGCCGCCGAATAAAAAGAGTTTATACAAGTTTGTACAAAGGGAAAACAAAACAGCTATGTGAAAAGTATAATCCCACTGGGTTCCAACTCTGCTATCGCCTTTATATCTTCGAGCGTCTCATCACTTGATGACCTAGCTGAAGATGAAGCTGATTGATTGATGTCTTTTGAACTTGACAGTTGATACCGGATTCTGGATGCAAGGTGATCCAATGAGACATAGTATTACGCTTTATCCCTAACTTTTGCCTGGACCGCCCTTTCGGGTTTTCAGTCCACCGGGATACCCATTTTTGCCCAAGCCGCCTTTTCAGGTTTTCGACTTGCCGGGTGTACGATTTTTTTCATTTCATCCCTCATTTTGCCCGAACCCTTTTGGTTCGCCGGGAAGCCCTAATTTTTGCCTAGGTATGTCAACCTAGCGGGTCTTTTATCATGCGTAGTATCTTTTTACTATGTCTACATTGGCGGGGTGAGGAAGGTCGTCACCATCCATGGTAGTTAGAATCATGGCTCCTCCTGAGAACACATGTTTAACCACAAATGGCCCTTCGTATGTAGGGGTCCATTTTCCCCTTGGATCACTCTGAGGAAGGATGATACGTTTGATTACCAGATCCCCAACTTGATACTCTTGCGGTCTGACCTTCTTGTTAAATGCCCTGATCATCCGTTTTTGGTACGTCTGACCATGACAAATAGCAGTGAGTCTCTTTTCTTTGATTAGATTTAGCTGATCAAGTCGTGTCTGGATCCAATCATCTTCACTCAGATCTGCATCCTTCATTATCCGGAGAGAGGGTATCTACACTTCGATCGGTAAGACTGCCTCCATGCCGTAGACCAAGGAGAAAGGAGTTGCCCCGGTTGACGTCCTTGCTGAGGTACGGTACCCATGTAGAGAAAACGGTAACATCTCGTGCCAATCTTTATAGGTCACTGTCATCTTCTGCACAATTTTCTTGATATTCTTATTGGCTGCTTCTAGAGCCCCATTCATCTTCGGCCGGTAGGGAGAAGAGTTGTGGTGCTGTATCTTAAATTGCTCGCAGAGCTCAGTGATCATCTTGTTATTGAGATTAGTACCGTTGTCCGTAATGATCCTTTCTGGGACGCCATATCGACATATCAGATTGTGCCGAATGAAACGTGCCACAACATTCTTGGTTACAGTGGCGTAAGAAGCTGCTTCAACCCACTTTATGAAGTAATCAATCGCTACCAGGATGAAGCGATGCCCGTTGGATGCAGTAGGTTTAATCTCGCCGATCATATCTATGCCCCACATTGCAAAAGGCCAAGGTGCTGTCAAGACATTCAGGGGAACTGGAGGAACATGCACCTTATCTGCATAAATTTGGCATTTATGATATGTCCGAGAATGTTGGTAACAATCAGCTTCCATTGTGGACCAGAAATATCCTGCCCGAAGGATTTTCTTTGCCATGGTATGTCCACTGGAATGCGTTCTGAAGGTACCTTCATGTAGCTCTGCCATGATCCTTTCTGCTTCAGTCTTATCCACACAACGCAGTAAGGTCGAATCATGGTTTCGCTTGTATAGGATGTCGTTGCTAAGGAAGAACTTCGCTGCGAACCTTCTCAGAAACTTCTTGTCGTTGACAGATGCACCTTCAGGGTATTCCTGAGCTTCCAGGTATCTTTTCACCTCATGGTACCAAGGTTTCTCAGTCACTACCTCAGCCTCAAGATCGCAACAGTATGCCGGTTCGTCCAGTTTCTAGATAATGACCCGGGGAGCCTCATTGTCCCATTTGACTTTGAACATGGAAGACATCGTAGCCAACGCGTCTGCCAACTGATTCTCCTCTCTTGGGAAATGTTCAAAAGTTATCTCTGTGAAATGGGGAATCAATGTCAACACACATTCTCTGTAAGGAATAAGATTCGGATGTTTCGTATCCCACTCGCCTTTGATCTGATTGATCACGAGAGAGGAATCTCCGAAGACACTCAGAAACTTGATCCTTAAGTCAATCGTAGCTTGCAGACCCATGATGCATGCCTCATACTCCGCCATGTTGTTCGTGCAGTTGAAACATAGCCGGGCTGTGAGTGGAGTATGAGTTCCTTGAGGAGATATGATCACAGCGCCGATGCCGTTACCCAAAGCGTTGGATGCTCCGTCAAAGTGCATAGACCATCGTGATCCTTCCTCAGGTCCTTCATCCGGTCCAGGTACTTCACAATCGGTCACTATCATGATGCTCTCGTCCGAAAACTCGAAGTTCATTGACTGATAGTCGTCTACTGCCTGATGTGCCAAGTGGTCTGCCAATACACTTCCCTTGATAGCTTTCTGAGTCGTGTACTGGATGTCGTATTCTGTCAAGATCATTTGCCATCTTGCTATTCTCCCAGACAGAGCAGGCTTTTCGAATATGTATTTTATAGGATCCATCTTTGAGATCAACAAGGTAGTGTGAGTCAGCATATAATGTCTCAGCCGGCGAGCAACCCATACCAAAGCGCATCAAGTTTTCTCGAGAAGTGAGTATCGGGTCTCAGAGTCGGTAAACTTTTTGCTAAGGTAATAAATGGCGTGCTCTTTTCGGCCAGACTCGTCATGCTGCCCCAGCACACACCCCATTGAGCTGTCAAGTATTGTCAAGTATAGTATCAGATGTCTCCCTTCAACCGGTGGCATAAGGATGGGTGGTTCTTGGAGATACTCTTTGATTTTGTCAAAAGCAGCCTGACATTCGTCGTTCCAACGCACTACTTGATCTTTCTTCAGCAGCTTGAAGATTGGTTCACAAGTAGCAGTTAGGTGCGAGATGAATCGAGCAATGTAATTTAGACGTCCTAGAAAGCCTCTGACCTATTTCTCTGTCTTGGGAACTGGCATCTCTTGAATAGCTTTAACCTTGGCAGGGTCCACTTGAATACCCTTGTCACTTACAACGAAGCCTAGCAACTTTCCAGATCTTACCCCGAAGGTGCACTTGTTCGGGTTCAACCTCAGTTTGTACAGTTTCAAACGATCAAACAATTTCTGCAGATGGTCAAGGTGTTCCTCCTTAGTTTGGGACCTTGCAATCATATCGTCAACATACACTTCAATCTCATGATGGATCATATCATGAAATAAAGCAACCATGGCACGTTGGTAGGTTGCTCCAACATTTTTCAGTCCAAAAGGCATGACCTTGTAGCAGAAGGTGCCCCACTGAGTAACAAAGGTAGTCTTTTCCATGTCTTCAGGTGCCATCTTGATTTGATTGTAACCTGAAAAACCATCCATGAAGGAGAACACCTTGTGCTGAGCAGTATTGTCAACCAAAACATCAATGTGAGGTAGGGGGAAGTCATCTTTGGGGCTGGCCCTGTTCAGATCCCTGTAGTCGACACACATTCTGACCTTACCATCCTTCTTCGGTACCGGCACCACATTGGCAACCCACTGAGGGTAAGAAGTCACTGCAAGAAACCCGGCATCAAATTGCTTAATAACCTCAGCTTTGATCTTCTCAGACATCTCTGGACGCATACGGCAGACTTTTTGCTTAACCGGAGGGCAGTCTTCCTTGGTAGGAAAATGATGGACCACAATGTCGGTATCCAGCCCAGGCATGTCTTCGTAGGACCAGGCAAAGATTTCCACATAATCATGTAACATCTGAGTCAACCGTTGTTTTACGCTGAGCTCCAGATTGGCACCAATCTTGACCTCCTTTCTGTCTGTCTCAGTACCCAGATTTATCGTTTCCACTGGCTCTTCGTGTGGTTGAATTGCCCTCTCTTCCTGGAGTAACAGTCTTGCAAGCTCGCCAGACACTTTGCAATCATCTTCACCTTCGTCTTCGGCTAAGTTGATCGGATTTTCAAAGTCATAACTGGCAGTAGCAGAGTCGTTACCAGTGAGATCCAGAGTGGATTGAAACCTGTGTAGGTGAGTGTGTGTAAATACAGCTGTTTTGCAATATAAAGAAAGAAAGAAAGAAAAGGAGCACAAGATTTGAAATGCGTAAAAACGTCCAAGATCTTTATTCATGATATATGTAAATGACAGTTATAAGCCCTCACAAATGAAGCCAACGGTGCCCCGGGTAAGACACCAGGCCATAAAGTTTCAATTCATTGTTTATTACAAATAACAAAAACAAAGGAATTCATTACTGCGTAACAAAAGTAACAGGAGTATGATCTTTTGCGGTCCAATTGTTTAATCCACCATCAGTCGTCAGGTAGATCCAGCTATCGAACTCTGATTCTTCCACTTCGTCTTCATCCCCAATAGCATTCACTCCTGGATTGGTGATGAGCACAGGAGGTCTTCCGATCCTAGCTTTGCGCACAGCCCTCTGAGCCTCTGCAGTAAAACCCAGTCCAAACTTGTCAGTTTTAGGAGTGAAATCAGGGAGTCTGCCCCAGTTAGCACATTCACCTTTCTCGATTACAGCCCGGGCGTCCTTCAAGGAAGCCATCTTCAAAGGAAAGTCCTCTTCAACCACTATTTCCGCTGCTGCCAATGTTGGAGGTACCTCTTCAAAATGCTGAAAGGGGGTTTCAATAAACTCCCCGTCCATCTCGATATACCGGAAGGAATTCAAGTGACTCACCATATATTCTTCCTCTCCCTGCACAGTGACGATCTTCCCTCTGACAGGGTACTTGAGCTTTTGGTGTAGGGTGGAAGTCACTGCCCCAGCTTTGTGAATCCAAGGTCGACCCAGTAAACAGGAATAAGATGGACGAATATCCATCACATAGAAAGTTGAGTCGAAAACTTGAGAACCCACACGAATAGGAATGTCTACCTCTCCATGAACCATCCTCTTCGATCCGTCAAAGGCTCGAACAATGATGTTGCTAGGTTTCAACTCCAGGCCCTCACAATCCAACCGGTCTAAGGCCTTTTTGGGTAGCACATTCAGGGAAGAATCGGTATCCACCAACACGTGAGCGAGAGTAGTGCCCCTGCATTCTATAGAGACATGCAGGGCATCATTGTGGTTCTTTCCCTTAGCAGTAAGGTCAGCATCCGAGAAACCCAAACCATTGTCAGCTGTCAAATTGGCTACACAATCAGTAAACTGGTCTGCAGAGGTCTCTTGTGGCACATGGGCCGTCTTTAGAAATGAAATCAGGGCCTTAGCATGGGCCTCTGAGCACAGTAGTAATGAGAGCATAGAGATCTTGGAGGGTGTATGCCCCAGCTGTTCAACGACATTGAAGTCGCTCTTCTTGATTATCTTCAGAATTTCCTCCATCTCTTGTTGGGAGGCTTCAAGATTCACAGATTTTGGTGCCTCCATCCGGGCAGGCTCATCATCAATCCCTTTGCCCCGAGTGTTAGATGACTCGGCAACAGGGGAAGCAACTTGATCAGAAGTGGAAACAGGCGCACTTGTAGGCGTTATTATGAGAGGTCTTCTAATAACTGGTGGCGCAATGTCAGGCGAGAAGAGCCTGCCACTGCGGGTTACTTTAGCGAGACCAGTGATATTGCTGATGCTGGTACCGGTGTTGAACTCTTGCTTTATTCCAAGTACATATACATCTGCCGCATAGTGCCATGGGACAGCCTTATCAGATTCATAGGGGAGGGGCCCCGGAACAGTAATAACAATGGGTGCGACAGTCATGATTTTAACTGGCTTCCTCGAGGGAGCCTTGATTGGATTGTTGAAAATTGTAACGACAGATACTTCTTCCATAGGAACAAAAGGAACAGCGGTCTTCTTGAACAGAATTTCCTTGCTATCCATCAGGCCTTGGATGCCTGACTTCAGCAACGGACAACCAGTAAGGGAAACAGCACACAAAAGGCAACCCTCGCCACAACCCGGAAATAAACCGGCTAGCAGCAGGTTCCTTTTAACAGTCAATAGAGGAGTAGCTACATCATTCACAGAAACGACATACAAATCTTCATCAACAGCATTTACTCCATGTTGGGGCATAGGAGCAGTCACCACATTTGGCCTCTCAGGCGCTTCAAATTGTATCTCCTTCGCATCAATAAGGTCCTGCACCTTATTTCTTAGGGCCCAACAGTCATCAGTAGAATGCCCCGGGCTATCGGAGTGATAAGCACAACGGGCATTTGGATTATACTTGGGAGAGGCAGTGTTCACAACCTTTGGAGCCTCTCTGACAGTCACCAAGTTGGTGGATAGCAGCTGCGACAAGATTTGTGACAAGGTCATGCTCAGCCGGGTAAATTCTCTTCTAGGCCTTTCAGCCCTGGGTTGATTATTTTGTCGAGGAGCGGCAGCAGGTTTAGCAATCACTACCGCGTTGATAGATTGGCGGCATTCTGGTTTATCTTGCCTCCTAGGCCCATACACAGCACTGGCCTCCTTCTTAAAAGGTTTCTTCTCAGCACTTGAAGACGCACCTTTCTGAATCTTACCGGACTTCATGCCAGCCTCTATCCTTTCCCCAGTCAGAATGAGGTCAGTGAACCATGCAGATGAATTTCCAATAAGATGATTGAAAAACGGCCCGGATAGGGTCCCCAAGAACATATCTACCAGCTCACGGTCTGTTAACGGAGGTTGCACCCTGCCAGCCAGATCCCTCCACTTTTGTGCATACTCTTTAAAACCTTCGCCTGATCCTAGCGACATACCCTGGAGTTGGGTACGTGTAGGAGCAAGGTCGGAATTATATTGGTACTGCTTGTAAAAAGCAGTAGCCAACTCCTCCCAGTTACGAACTTTGGTTCCATCCAGCTGATAGAACCATTCGAGATGAGTCCCTGAAAGACTCTCCTGGAAGAAGTGGATCCACAAGTTCTTGTCCACTGTGTACGGTTGAATCTTCCGCACATAAGATCTGAGGTGTAGCTTAGGGCAGGACGCCCCGTCATACTTGGTGAAGGATGGTGCTTTAAACTTGTGAGGGATGATCACACCAGAAGATAAACCCAAGTCTCCGAAATCCAAACCAGGCACTTGTTGAATTTCCATGGCGTTCAGACGGTCTTCAAACTGCTTGTATCTGTCTTCAGCCGGAGGATACTGTTCCTCATTAAAATCAGTCTCGTTGTCTGAGACCACCGGACTTGGAGCCCTTCCCCCCTGGGGACTGTCTTTGCCTACAGAAGAACCAACTTCCTCATTCTGCAGAGTGTTACCAAACCTCCGGCCTGAGTTGAAAAGAACAGTTCTCTTCTTCTTCTTCTCCTTCTTCAGGAGCAAAGCCTTCAGCTCTTCTTGACCTTGAGCCAAACCCATGATCAACTCCTGAAATTGTGCGTTCTACGCCTGAAGGGCCTTGATAGACATCTCAGTAGATGATTCAGGGTTCATGATGCTGAAATAAACAGCGAAGAACAGTAAGCAACCTGAAAAGAAGAGTACCTGCTATGCACATGATGAATGATACGTGTTTATGCAATGCATTCAAGGGTTCGAACATTCAAATTTGTTGTAGACAAAAATGAACACACGTTATCATTAAGGAAGTAATTGTTTGGTACATCAAAGCCTCGTGGGCAAACATTACAAAAGCAAATCAATCCCAAAAGACACTACGCATCCTCTTCGGAGCAATGTAGGTGTTGAGATTCTTCTCCTCGTGCAGTAGGCGGGTGAGCTCCAAGACCTTCTTTTCACTAGCATGTAGACTGGTCTCGAGAGAATTCCGTTCTTCCTTAAGCTGGATCCAGCTCTTCTGCATCTCTTCCCAGGACGTGGGCATATCAGGATGTTGAATGGTGTAGGACACCTCTGCTTCCAAGACTGGCTCTTTGATCACAGGGAGAACATGAGGATAAGGCATTACTAACTTCTGGGAGCGGGCCCGTACCCACTTGAGACAAGGTTCCAACGGGATGGAGTTCTTGTGCCCCAGTGTCTTGCTGTCTATCCTACTTGGCATCCTCCAAGCTCTGATAAATCTCTGGAGAAGTCCTTGTGCATTGTTGTCGAAGTCAAAAATTATGTCAGGAATTAACATGTCATGGGGGCCATCCCTCCGAGCATAACCAAACTGTCTCCAAGCCAAGCATGGGTTGTAAGTAATACCTCCTCTAATTCCAAGTAAAGGAACATTAGGGTACTCCCCGCAACGATCAATGATAGTGACATCCTCTCTGGACCGAGAGCACCAATGTATATCTGCATGTGTAAGAGTCATCAATCGTTGTGACCATCTCAAACCCCGCTCGTTCTTCAAAACTGATTGTGGAAGGTGTGAAATAAACCACCTTCCCAGGAGAGGAGTGCAGCACATAAGAACACCTCTTTTTCTCATGGTTCGAGTGTAACATGAGTGAAGGATGTCCCCAAGCAACGTAGGTATAGGATTCCTGGACATGAAGATCTGGACAACACTGATATCTATAAGCTTATCTGGATTAGGGAACAACACAAAACCATAGACAAGGAGGGCCACAACTTCTTCAAAAGCTTGTAGGTCAAGGGAGTTCCAACATTCTTGGGCCTTCTCAAACAGAAACCTGGCTAAGAACCCTTTGATACCACTTCTGACTTCCCAATGTCCCTTGAGGTCAGATGGTTGTAGGTGCAAGGCTTTAGCAATCTCTTCCAGTTTGGGTTCCTTTTCCGTACCGTTGTAGGGTAGTTGATCAAGGATAGGGATCTTCAGAAGCCGGGAGAACTCTTCCAATGTAGGCACCAGTTGATAATCCAGGAAAGTGAAACAGTGATGCAGAGGGTCAAAGAACTGGAACAGGACCTTTATCATATCTTCTTCAATGTTGGTGCTGACCAAGCTGATGAGTCTTCCATGTCTCTCACTGAATGAAGAGCTCTCGGGAATCCTGGATATAAGCTCCTTAAGTTGAGGAGGGATCCTTACAAGGCTGATCTGAATTGTCTTTCTGCGAACAGTTTCCATGTCCTACAAAACAAGAACAAAGATGAAGATTCGAACCCCTGAAATGGTTAGCCAATGCATATGATGCTGTATGATGTCATGATGCTATGATTAAACACACCACAAATATTTACAAAGGCAAACATGATAAGGCACACAAGTCACACAAGACAAGCCCTTAGAGTTTAGGCCAGCATGGGGTATGGGTATTACCCTCTTGAAGTTGGTGGGCTCAACCTGTCCTATCAAAAGTAACCGAGTTCTAAGGGTCCCAATATCACTGGGTTGCTTTCATTGTTCATCGTTTCGATTTAGCCACTGAACTGGCGACCGAAATATTCCAGGAAAGCAACCCTCAATTGAGTGTAGTATCGAGTATCAACCAACCTCGGACTGCACCAAAGTCAGTTATCTCACTACCCTAAAGAGGCCAAGATGGTTCAATTAAGGTTCCTAAGGTCAATTAATGCTTCACAACACCACATGGAGGCCCCGTACTCTCCTTGACTGAACTCAAGAGTTACCGGTACACACCAAAGTGCCACATCAACGTAGCAGACTGCTTCAACCATGTCGGTATACCCCGCACAGTTCCCTCACAGTCTTGTTGCTACTTTCTAAGAAGGTATCCCCAGATCCGGATTAGGATCTATAGAACTCCCAAGACAGTCCCACAATTTAAAGCAAACAAGTCAAAGCAATTGAAAACACAGTGATCTTAGTCCTAAGGTACACCTCACTTTAAAAGTGTCCCCAGCAGAGTCGCCAGTTCTGTGATCGGTGGATCTGGAACTGACTGTTTAACGCTGGTTCGCGAAATGTCGCGAAAGCAAGAGTCGCCACCTTCTTTTATTTTCTCCAACACGGAAAGGACAATAGCATAGAAAAATTCCTTATTAAGATAGTTTCTCGGTTCGGGAGGTAGATTTATAGAAAGGGAAGGTGTTAGCACCCTTTCTATCCATGGTTACCCATGGGCTCTTAGATACTTGCTCGTTTGTGTTTTCAAAAGTGTTTGCTTTTCAGAGTGAGTGGGTTTGAAAAAGTTTCTTTGAAAATTTCAGATCGACTCTTGTATCAGTCCTCAAGAGTGTTTGAAAAGTTGTTTTTGAAAGCTTTTTGAAAAGTGTCGGTGTGAAAAGAGTTTTTGATTTGTTTTGAATTAGAGCAAGTATCTACGAGTCATCTACCTACCCTAAGGAATTTGGCTGTGTAAATTTCCTTAAGGTAGTGCCATCCCACCATTGAGAGGTAGGTAGCACCACCGTTGGAGGTGTTCGGGTCAATTCGAGGGTTAGGGACAGTGTGGTCACCGAGCAATAGTAAGATACCTTAGAAGCTACCCTTATGCCATTGATCTTTTTATTCCGAGGCAACCGTTTCGAGGCAACTATTCCGAGGCAACTTGTTTCGAGGCAACCGTTTTGAGCAACTAGATCAATGGAACATAAGGACTCACTAAGACGTCCTATACTCGACGACCACGTTTCGAGGGGCAAGGCAACAGTGTGATCACCAGAGCAACAGTAGGACACCTTAGAAGCTACCCTTATGCCATGTTCATGGACATAAGGACTTACTAAAACGTCCTATACTCGACGACCACGTTTCGAGGGGCAAGGCAACAGTGAGGCGTACCCTAGGAGTGGTGTGTGAATTGTGTGTCATTTTCAGTTATATTTTATCTTGATCATGCATTGGGTGAGCTACGATTTGATTTTATTTGGGCCATTCATTCTTTCATGTAATTAGCAGTTAAAAGGTGTGGAAATTAATGTAAGATTAAGATTGCGCCTAAGAGGGGGGGTGAATTAGGTGATGGTCGATTTTTGACTTATTTTATACTTTCTGGTTTTGATTTAGTGCTTTGAAAACTGTAAAGTGCAGAAAGTAAAGAGACACGGAGAATTATCCTGGTTCCTTCCACAACCCGGAAGTACGTCCAGTCCCCTTGCAAACACGCAAGAGATTTTACTATATTGTTAGAACTTTTACAAGACTCTTCCTAGTCTTATCCACTAAAGAACCTAACAAATAACCAAGAACACCCTCTTGGATTTCCAATAAGTCTAATGAGAACAATCCTCTCAAAAGATACCTCTTGTTTCCAACAATGGACAACAAGGAACAAAAAATAATCTAATACTTAATTCCAACAATCCTGGAAATAAGTTACACTTTGTATGTTTTTATGAAGTATGATTTCTTGAAGTTTCTTCTTTCTTCTCTTGTAAGCAATTCAAACTGTAACACAATGGTTAGATAATGCTCAAAGATTTCTGTTCTTTATATGTGAAAGTGCAGAAAATCTTTGTTCTTAAAAGTTAAGAAATATGAAGTTTGAATATTTTACAAAGTTCAGATTTTATTGCAAGAGAAGAGTTGTTTATGATTTGAAAATATTTTGCAATATATAGTAATCAAGATACCTTTCCAAAAGGACACTTTTCTGTTTGAAAAACTTGACAAGATGCAATGTTTGATCATGCAACTATTGGAGAAAAGGTATGAAGGATATCTTGAAACCATTTCAGATTTTTCAAAATTTTCAATGTGCAAATCGATTAACATAACATGCAAATCGATTGCACGTGTTTGTAACGTTCAGAATTTCAAAAAGTTTGAAGTGTAAATCGATTAGCATGTTGTGTCAATCGATTTACATGTGTTAAAAAATCAGTTTGTTCTGTGATCAATCGATTTACACAACATGTCAATCGATTGCTGGCAGGAGCAAACAGTTTTTGAAAAAGCATGTGTAAATCGATTTACACAAGATGTTAATCGATTTACAGCAGAGAAAAACTTAAAAATTGTTTTGAAATATAATTGAAGTGATGTGGCAAGTGTGTATATCATTTTTGAGCATTTCTAATCAATGTAGTTTAATTGAGAATTGATATACTTGATTGCTTGCCAAGTTCCTTGAAGCTTTGAGTGAATGATGTTTTAAGATGATTTCCGCTTCTTTTCCTTCTTTCCATAATGCTTGTTTGTCTTTCATCAAACTAGCTTGTTTGTCTTTCATCAAAACTAAAGTTGAGTTGAGGCTTGAGATTACATTCTCCCCCTTTTTGATGATGACAAACCATTTTCCTTGACAAACCATTTTCCTTTATGTGTTGATCAGAATTTGAGCAAAAGGTGTTTTCTCCCCCTGAGAAGATTTCTCCCCCTATGGAGAAAAAGCTTTGAAAGTTTGCTCTGTAAAGACAATGAAAACAAACAACCATAAAGTGCTATTACATCCTTCTCCCCCTTTGACATTATCAAAAAGAAGGGAAAGATGCAACAAGAAAGTATACCAGAAAGAAATGTATAGGAACATGAATGAAAAACACAAAACATTCAAAATTATCGATCAAAGTTTTAAGAACACAATACATAAAATGAACAAAATAAAACAAGACAAAATCCATAATGATACTTATACTAAGAATTTAAGAACATTGATCAAGAACATTTTAGAAAGGTCCTTGATAAGGAAATTGTTGTTGAAGAGGTGGTTCGGTGTATTGAGGAGGCGGAGGTGCAGGATTGGTTGGGTCGTATGGAGGGATATGAAGATGTGAATAAAGATATGAAAATTGTTGGTTCACATCATTTTGAAAAGCATCTATCCGAGATGAGGTAGAGTCATTTATCTCCGTCCATCGAGCATTGATGTTAGAATTCAGAGAAGCAAACTGTTGCGTCATGAAATCCATAACATCTTGATTTGTGGGACCAGAAGTAGCAGCAGCAGCAGCAGGAGGAACTTCATGGTCTTCTTCATCTGCATTTTGACCTTCATCGCCGACCACATCTTCTCCAATGTAAGTTATGGTTTTTGCTTCAGCATTGAAATGAACACCCATCCTTGAATCAACATTTTTGATGGAGATCCTAGTGGAGATTGGATCCATTTCAATTCGCTCAAATCCAGTGAAATCTATATCATAAGCTTCCATAATCCTTGTAATGAAATATGCATAGGGTAGAAAGGTGGCCCTTGCGGCAACTTTCAGCATATGCATCACAATCAATTTTGCCCAATTGACCGGGATTCCATTTTTCCTTGCATAGATGATTTGAAGCTCTAGGTCGGTCACCGTACAATGATTCCCTGCCCTAGGAAACAAAATATATACCAGAAAGTAGTGAAACAACCTATCATCAATATGGAAATTTCCAGCACTCCATGTGTCCCTAGCTGGAGTAACCCCGCCAAGACTGCGAATCCGCTTGGCACGGTATTCAGATTCAGATAGCCTTCCAATGCTATAGAAAAATTCTCGCTTCTGATAGTTTTCCCAAGCAGCATCTTCTGGATCATAGAGGGTACTTCCAGAATATGGAATATTCAAGATTCTGCCAAGAGTTTTGGAATACAGAGGGATTCTTTTTCCAAGGACATATGTATAACATTTGTTGTTGTCATAGCACATGTTGCTGTAGAAAATTTTAACCAGATCCGGGTAATAGAACCCATGTGAAGATATTAATGGTTCTAACCCATAAGCAATGAAATCTCTTTGAAATGAGAAGCATTCATCTGGAAAAGTAGATAACATACCAAACTTTGGAGTAGAGACGATTTTCTTTTGAAAATGCTTGAGGAATCTGTCCCGCTGTGGATCCGTGAGGTACTCGAGCACAGAGTTTTCAGATGATGACGAAGCTGGCTTCTTTCCTTTCTCTGAGGCAGAGGCTTTTCTCTTGGGAGCCATGGATCTTGTTAGGGTTTTGAAAAGAGAGATATAGAGTTCTTTTGTTATGTGAGAGAGTGTGTTGGTGTTATGAGATAGTGAGGGAGTTTTGGTGAGATTAAATAGTATAGGGGTAAGTGAGGTTTTATGAGGTTTTAATTTTGTAATTGTGGTCAAGGTTTCATTGATTGGGCAATAGAAAGGTGGGAGGTTGAGAGACAATGAATGTTTGACCAATGTATTAAAAGCTCATTATAAGTATCACATGTTAAAACAAAATACATTGCATAGAGAAAATACATAAAAAATGCTTCAGATTCTGTGGTAAATCGATTTACCCCTTGGTTAAATCGATTTACACAGAACATTTTTCATAAAAAGTAATTTTCGTTCAGTGGTAAATCGATTTACATATTGTGTAAATCGATTTACACACAAGATTTTATTAAAAAACTGATTTGCTTCAGTAGTAAATCGATTGACATATTGTGTAAATCGATTTACACAGAAGATTTTATTAAAAGAATTGATTTGCTTCAGTGGTAAATCGATTGACATATGGTGTAAATCGATTTACTTAAAGAGAAAATTTAAAAAAAACATTATTTTTAACATTTGAAACAATGTCTAACCACATATATATGTACATTAAGGTATAGTCAAGGATTGAGTGCACCTTAAATATCTTGTTCATCGAGGATTCCAAGTTCACGACGAATTTTGAAAAATGCATCCTTTGCAAGTGGTTTTGTGAAGATGTCCGCGAGTTGATTTTGAGTGTCCACAAATGTGATCTCGACATCTCCTTTGAGTACATGGTCTCGGATGAAATGATGTCTGATGTCAATGTGTTTCGTCCGGGAATGCATAACTGGATTTTTCGTAATATTGATCGCGCTTGTGTTATCACATTGAAGAGGAATGCATCCAAGGTTTACTCCATAGTCAAGTAATTGTTGTTTTAACCAAAGAATTTGAGCGCATCCACTTCCAGCCGCAATGTATTCTGCTTCGGCAGTGCTGAGAGCTACGCTTGCTTGCTTTTTGCATGACCATGAAACCAAGGCATTTCCAAGAATGTGACATGTTCCACTTGTACTTTTGCGATCAGTTTTGCAACCTGCATAGTCAGCATCAGAATAACCAACTAGATTGCACATACTACCTTTTGGATACCATAATCCGACGTTGGTTGTTCCTTTGAGATATTTTATTATGCGCTTGACTGCTGCAAGGTGAGACTCTTTAGGATTGGCTTGATATCTTGCACATAGGCAAACGCTGAACATAATGTCAGGTCTACTTGCTGTTAAATAAAGGAGTGAGCCAATCATTCCACGATACTTAGTTATGTCAATAGAATTTCCTGATTCATCTGGGTCAAGATAGGTGCCGGATCCCATAGGAATTGCACTTTCTTTGCTACTTTCCATCTCAAACTTCTTTATAAGGTCTTTGCAATATTTTGATTGGTTTACGAAGATACCATGTTTGAGTTGCTTAATTTGAAGACCAAGAAAGAAATTCAATCTTCCCATCATAGACATCTCAAACTCTCCTTGCATCATAGACGAAAATTCCTTGCACATATTTTGGTTAGTTGAACCGAAGACAATATCATCTACATAGATTTGTACAAGTAAGGTATGATGATTAACATTTTTTATGAAGAGAGTGGTATCAACTTTACCCTTTACAAACCCTTTTTCACATAGGAATGCGCTTAGTCTATCATACCAAGCCCTTGGTGCTTGCTTCAGCCCATAGAGAGCTTTCTTCAGTTTGAAGACATGATTAGGATGTTTGAAGTCTTCAAATCCGGGAGGTTGCTTTACATAGACTTCTTCATTTATGAATCCGTTGAGAAATGCGCTTTTTACATCCATTTGAAAAAGTTCAAAGTCCAATGAGCATGCATATGCAAGTAATAGTCTTATTGCTTCCAAACGTGCTACCGGAGCAAAAGTTTCTTCAAAATCAATTCCTTCCTCTTGGTTGTATCCTTGAGCAACTAGTCTTGCCTTGTTTCGAGTGATTATTCCATTTTCATCCATCTTGTTTTTGAAAACCCATTTGGTTCCAATGATACGTTTATTTCCTGGATTAGGAACAAGTTCCCAAACTTCATTCCGCTCGAATTGGTTTAACTCTTCTTGCATGGCAAGGATCCATTGATCATCTTCTAGTGCTTGAGCCACTTTAGTAGGTTCAACTTGAGATACAAACGCCATATTTAAGCATGCATCCTTAAGATTTAGTCGAGTAGATACTCCTTTGCTAATATCTCCAATTATATTGTCAATTGGATGATCACGATGAGTTCTCCATTCTTGAGGAAGATCATCATCATTTTCATTTTGATGTGAAAGTTCATGTGTTTGTTCCGGATTGACAATTTTGCCATCTCCGCAGGAAATCTCATGAGATAAATCTATAGAATCATCATCATC
The DNA here is from genome assembly GCA_948472305.1 of Vicia faba. Taxonomy (NCBI): domain Eukaryota; kingdom Viridiplantae; phylum Streptophyta; class Magnoliopsida; order Fabales; family Fabaceae; genus Vicia; species Vicia faba. The sequence goes on along the minus strand of OX451738.1, from coordinate 67,254,853 downwards.
ACAAATAGCAACTTCCTCCTTGGAGGTGTTAGATTCATCAAACGAAACATGCATTGATTCTTCTATAGTTAAAGTTCTTTTATTGTAAATTCTAAAAGCTTTGCTAGAAAGGGAGTAACCAAGAAAGATACCTTCATCCGATTTTTCATCGAACTTACCGAGATTGTCTTTGTCGTTGTTAAGGACAAAACATTTGCACCCGAAAATATGAAAGTGAGAGATATTTGGTTTTCTTCCTTTGTAGATCTCATATGGAGTTTTCTTTAGTATAGGTCTTATGATCACGCGATTGCTTACATAACATGCCGTGCTTACCGCATCCGCCCAAAAATATTTAGGTAAACTTGAGTCACTTAGCATGGTTCTAGCAAGTTCCACCAAAGACCTATTTTTCCTTTCAACTACTCCATTTTGTTGTGGAGTTCTTGGTGCTGAAAAATTGTGGAAGATCCCATTTTCTTCACAAAATTCTTCAAATAGACTGTTTTGGAACTCTCCACCGTGATCACTTCGGATTGATGTTATCTTTGATGACTTCTCATTTTGAACTTGTTTTGCATATCTCTTGAATGCCTTGAATGCTTCATTCTTGTGTACTAAAAACAAAGTCCAAGTGAAGCGGGAAAAATCATCTACAATAACTAATGCATAAATGTTACCTCCGAAGCTTCTTGTTCTAGATGGACCAAAAAGATCCATGTGCAACAATTGAAGTGGTCTTGTTGTTGAAACCACATTCTTTGGTTTGAAAGTTGATTTGGTCTGTTTGCCCTTTTGGCATGCACTACATAATTTGTCTTTGATGAACTTCATCTTTGGTAGACCAATAACTAAGTCATGCTTAACCAATTTGTTCAAGTGCTCCATGTGAATGTGAGCAATCCTCTTATGCCATAACCAAGCGTCATTGTTGTTTACCATAAGACATTGTACCTTCATAGACAAATCATCTAGAGTAATCACAAAAATATTGTTAGATCTTATACCTTTGAGTTTTACCTCATTGGTTGCCTCATCCATAATAAGGCATTCTTCTTTGTTGAATTTGATCTTGAACCCTCTATCGCAAAGTTGACTTATGCTAAGAAGGTTGTGCTTTAATCCTTCAACATAGAGAACATCCTCAATTTGAATGGATGGAGGTGTGCCAACTATTCCAACGCCAAGAATCTTTCCTTTGGTGTTGTCTCCATAGGTGACATACCCTTTGGCTTTATGTACTAGATATGAAAATTGGTGTACATCTCCTGTCATATGCTTTGAACATCCACTGTCAAGATACCAAACATTTGAAGTGGATTTCAAGCATACCTACAAAAACAAATTATTTCTTGTTAGGTACCCAAGTTGCCTTGGGTCCTTCATAGTTAGTTCCCTTTTTCACCCATGCATAATGTCCACTAGCCATACTGAAATTTCTAATATAGCATGCATTTGGTGTGTGTCCAATAATACCACAGTAAAAACAGTTTGGAACAAATTTGCTCTTGTATCTAGGAATTTGTTTTCTTTTAGATACATTAGCCTTTTTCTTTTGATGATTATGAACAACTTGCTTCTTTTCTACTTTCTTGGGATTGGAACTATTACTAGCCTTTACAAAAACAGTAGGATTGTTACTTGGTTTCTTAGTATTCACATAACCAAGACCTCTTTTATCATTAGGATAACGTTGTTGGCTTAGTAATCCTTCCAATCCTATTTGTCCTTTTTCATATCGTTCAATGACTCTTTTCAATTGAACAATTTGAAAGACATTTGATTCACACTTGGAGCATGCAAAGTTTTCTTTTTCTTTTATAAAATTTTGTTTTTGAAGATCAAAATCTTTAGTCATGGTGTCAATTTTTTCTAGACAACTTAGAAGTTCTTTTTCTTGTTTTGACACCTTTTTGTATAAACTTTTGCATTCTTTCAAGAGTTCATCAATTGCACCTTGAACATCATCATCAAAAAGATTAAATTCATTACTAACCTCTTCTTCATTGTCGGAGTGATGCGATGCCATTAAGGCTAAGTTTGCACATTCGTCGCTTTCCGATTCCGATGAACTGTTCATATCATTATCTTCCCATGCTATGTAGGCTTTCTTTTGTTTTGAGTCCTTTCCTTTGAATCCATTTTTCTTTGGGAGATTTGGACAGTTTGGCTTGATATGTCCTTGCTTTCCACATTCATAACATGAGACATCTTGAGTTGATGTGGAGGCTTCTCTTTTCTTGAAGTGCTTTCTCTTATGTGCATGAGATCCGCCTTTGTCATTTCTGCCAAAAAACTTCCCAAGTCTTTTCACTAGAAGCATGAAATTTTCATCTTCTTCCGGATTGTCTTCTTTTACTACTTCTTTTGAATCAATTTTTAAGGCAATGTTTTTGGACTTCTTTTCTAGATTCTCATGTTTTTCAAGTCTACCGAGTTCCGTTTCGTATTCTTGAAGTTTGCCGAATAATGTAGCGGAAGTCATTGCGGAGAGACTCTTCTTTTCCGAGATTGCCGTTACCTTTGGTTGCCATTCCCTAGTCAATGATCTAAGGATTTTCAAGTTGAGTTCATCATTTGGCAGGGTTTTACCAAGAGCAATTAAGTGATTTGTCAAATGCACAAATCTCTTTTGTAAGTCAAGAATGGATTCTCCGGGCTGCATTCGAAATAGTTCATATTCTTGACTCAAGGTATTTAGCCTTGATCTTTTTACTTCAGCCGTTCCTTCATGAGTTTGAACCAAGGTATCCCAAATTTCCTTTGCTGTTGTGCAGTTTGAGACACGAAAAAATTCGTCCATACTGAGAGCACCTTGAAGAAGGTTTATTGCCTTTTTGTCATAGAGAACTTTCTTTTTATCATCGTCGTCCCATACAGTTTTGGGCTTTGCAGACCCAACGCCATTGATTACCGTTATTGGGATAAATGGACCATTTTCAACAGCATCCCATACTTCCTCTCCTTGTGCTTCTAAATGCGCCTTCATGCGTATTTTCCAAAAGTCAAAATATTCACCACAAAATAGAGGAGGCTTGTTGTTACTACCACCATCTCTGAAAACTGGTTGATGATTTGCGGAAGCCATTCTGGATCTCTAGGAGCAGGTTACCTATAACCTGCTCTGATACCAATTGTAAGATTAAGATTGCGCCTAAGAGGGGGGGTGAATTAGGTGATGGTCGATTTTTGACTTATTTTATACTTTCTGGTTTTGATTTAGTGCTTTGAAAACTGTAAAGTGCAGAAAGTAAAGAGACACGGAGAATTATCCTGGTTCCTTCCACAACCCGGAAGTACGTCCAGTCCCCTTGCAAACACGCAAGAGATTTTACTATATTGTTAGAACTTTTACAAGACTCTTCCTAGTCTTATCCACTAAAGAACCTAACAAATAACCAAGAACACCCTCTTGGATTTCCAATAAGTCTAATGAGAACAATCCTCTCAAAAGATACCTCTTGTTTCCAACAATGGACAACAAGGAACAAAAAATAATCTAATACTTAATTCCAACAATCCTGGAAATAAGTTACACTTTGTATGTTTTTATGAAGTATGATTTCTTGAAGTTTCTTCTTTCTTCTCTTGTAAGCAATTCAAACTGTAACACAATGGTTAGATAATGCTCAAAGATTTCTGTTCTTTATATGTGAAAGTGCAGAAAATCTTTGTTCTTAAAAGTTAAGAAATATGAAGTTTGAATATTTTACAAAGTTCAGATTTTATTGCAAGAGAAGAGTTGTTTATGATTTGAAAATATTTTGCAATATATAGTAATCAAGATACCTTTCCAAAAGGACACTTTTCTGTTTGAAAAACTTGACAAGATGCAATGTTTGATCATGCAACTATTGGAGAAAAGGTATGAAGGATATCTTGAAACCATTTCAGATTTTTCAAAATTTTCAATGTGCAAATCGATTAACATAACATGCAAATCGATTGCACGTGTTTGTAACGTTCAGAATTTCAAAAAGTTTGAAGTGTAAATCGATTAGCATGTTGTGTCAATCGATTTACATGTGTTAAAAAATCAGTTTGTTCTGTGATCAATCGATTTACACAACATGTCAATCGATTGCTGGCAGGAGCAAACAGTTTTTGAAAAAGCATGTGTAAATCGATTTACACAAGATGTTAATCGATTTACAGCAGAGAAAAACTTAAAAATTGTTTTGAAATATAATTGAAGTGATGTGGCAAGTGTGTATATCATTTTTGAGCATTTCTAATCAATGTAGTTTAATTGAGAATTGATATACTTGATTGCTTGCCAAGTTCCTTGAAGCTTTGAGTGAATGATGTTTTAAGATGATTTCCGCTTCTTTTCCTTCTTTCCATAATGCTTGTTTGTCTTTCATCAAACTAGCTTGTTTGTCTTTCATCAAAACTAAAGTTGAGTTGAGGCTTGAGATTACAATTAAAATGCGGAAAAATAAAGGTCCTACGCTATTACAAGGCGCGGGTCTATACATCGTCAAATTAACAAAGACCCGATTTTGAATAAAAGTGTGGAAAGTAAATGTCCTAATTATTATTACAAAGCTTTGGGGAAAATACATAATATTTAAAATGAAAAATAGAAGCAAACGCGCGAAAAGAAATTATAATCGAAGGTGCGAGGGCGTTGGACCCTTTAAAGAAATTAAATTGAAATTGGAAGTGAATTAATTATTTAATAAGAAAAGAAGTGATTTTTTATGTTTTTTGTATTTAATGGAAATAAAGAGAATTAATTAAAATTAAAAGTTAAATAAAACCCTAATTCTAAATTTGTTTTTAATTATTAAAAAATTTGTTTAAGTTTAACCTAATTTAACCCTAATTAATTAATTACAAGTTTATTTACAAAAATAATTAATGATTAATAATAATAATAATAAGAAAATTTTATTTAATGAGAAAAGAATAAAAATGCTAAAAACCTAATTTTTATGTATTTTAGTTATTAGAAAAACATTAAAGTTGAAAACCTAAATTTAAACTAAATTGATTATTGAAAATTTATTTACAAAATAAAATATTAGTGAATTAAATATTAAAAACAATAAACATATTTTATTTTTATGATTTCTGATTTTTTTGTATTATGAAAATTATTTTGTGAATTAAAAGAAACAATTAAAATAATTAAAATAAATAAAAGAAAAGAACAAAAAGAGAGAAAGAAAATGCAAACGTGGGGGGTGGTTGACCCAATTGAGGAGGTTTATTGTGAGCATTTTAGCCCATCAGAATGAGGCCTTTTTGACTTTTCAGTACTTGCATGTGGACCCATTGACTGGCGTGTATGATGAGCCTCTTTGGTGGCCTTCAGATTGAAGCTTCTGGGCGCGTGGCAAGCCAGATGGTGAGGTTGTACGATGTTCCCTTGAGAGTGTACTGCACAGAAACGTATTGAGCAAAATAATATTGAAGAAGTGAGGGACCTGGGAATCGAACCCAGGTCCCAGGGCTTTCCAATCTCGTTCCCAACCACTATGCCATTCAACGCGTTTGTAATAATATTGGATATTAAATATTATAATAAGAAACAAAGGTTAATGATATATAACACAAAAACGCGCTGAAAATTTGAATGTTCCAATCATGCTATGACATGCAGGCTTCTTCCTCGTTTGTCCTGAAAAATAAGAAACAAATAGCGGGGGTTTTAAACCCCCACTAACTACAATGTACAATAATAGCGATTAGAGCATGGTGAAAAAGAAAAAGGGCGCGAGGTATGAGAACGAATCGTCTGGATGTCACGATTTTAATGGTGCTAGTTTCATTGTCCAATTTTTCCAGATATGTAAACCCCTCTTTTGGAGCTTTAGGAACCCTAGAAAGCTTTCATGGCAACTTTGCATACAAGCAATATTAATTCAATTGGATAACACCATTAGCTTCAGAGAGATCATATTAGTATAAACCAATCATTAAAACACAGTAATCATGCATGAAAAGTAAAATACGAATATGAAAATTTTAAAGAAAAGTCAAGCTTCTATCTACCAATTCTTTGAGTATGGAGGCGTGATTTTGATTGGAAAAGCTCCCTGGTAGTGTCAGGAGTGTAGTGGAATGGTTTTGCAGTCTTGAATTATGCTCTAGCTAGGTTTTCAGTTTTGAGATTTTTAGGAAAAAAGTGCAAAGTTGTTCTTGTGTTTGCAGTGCAGCTTCTGTGTTCTCATGCCTTAGGTTATGTTTGCATATGTATGTAGCATGATTAGGTCAAACAAAACAAGCCCATGATCCATTGTTTTAATGCTTTTGAATATGTGATTTTCCATGATCTTTTTCAATCCTTTTTGCCATGAAAACTTGCCTATTTGGAAGATTTGGTCCCTTTGATGAGGTACACGAAATATTTAGGTCTTAATGGGAGAATATGCTGCACAAAAAGATTTGGAAAACATGATTTTCTATTTTTGTCATATTTAATTTTAATTAAGTGAATTAATAATAATAATTCAAATAATTAATCAAAAATGATAAAAATAACTCCCTTGGATGTCAATGGGTCGTGCATAGCTTTTGGGTGATGATTCATGGAAGAAATTGAGGCCCATTAGCAATTTTGAGGCATTTGAAGTAAAGTTGACTTTTCAAAATTCCCAAAAATTTCCCAACTTCCACAAGGCATATCTTGCTCAATTTTTAAGCTTTGATCATGTTCTTTGACATTTTGGAAAGGTCTTGAAGTCCTATAACCAATGCCTTTGGTCCCATGTCATTTTGATTTACCAATCTCAAGTTATGGTCTTTGACTTAAAGTGTCTTTTTGTTGACTTTTGAAAATGACCTATAATGTTGAGATTGATAACTTTTTGTGAGAGCATCTCTTGGACTTGAAGTGTGAAGATGAGTTGTAGGAAATGTCATTCTCTTCAAAATGAGCTTTGGATGGAATTTTTCTGATAAACCATGTGGAAGTTATGCCCTGGTCAATTTGCAGTTGACTTTTTCAACTGTCCAAAAATGGAAACTTTTGCATCTTGAGACTTTTTGAGCCATGCCTTGAGAATCATGATCAAGAATTAATCAAATGACGTTTTTGACTATCAAATGACCATTTTGCCCCTGTAGTTGACTGTAGGGCAATTAGGGTTTTTGACTGTGCAATTTTGTGCTGTGAGTCTTGAAACTTGGCATATGGATGCTTGACAATGTTTATGGGCCTATGGGACTTGTTTGGACCCTTGGAAACTTCAATTTCTTTTCCAGAACCAAAACCTTAATTTTTTACTGTTAGGAGGCCATTGGACTGTGCAACCCTTGGGAGATTTTGAAGCATGCTCTTAGCAAATCTTGAAGAATATGGGAGGGCAAATTTTGGGGTACAACAGTTTCTTACCCTGCACTTTGGCTTAAACGCATAACATACACATCATAACATGACATATCATACTAACCATTTCAAGGATCTCGAGGGCCTATGATGCAGGTTATGATGAACCAAACATATAACAAGGGGAAATGGGATTTATTTTCCCCTAGCCAATGTCGTTAGAAGATCAAAACTCAACAACTTGAGTCACGGGCTATGACCCACTTGATATGGTGAGCTTGAAGGACATTCGAAGATACGAAGTTTTCAATCAAAGCTGCAAATCTCAACTTCTGACATTTTCTTGTTTACCTCGCGAGATCCTTGAAAACATTGCATACATATATAATACATATCATTGCATAAGAAGGTTTCAAAGAAGGTCTCTCATGTTATCGCTCTTTATTTAAGCAATGGCTCTCCAACAAGACAACAGAAATCTCCAAGCTCAAGATGCCCAGTTCAAGGAATTTCTCCTGAATCTATCCAAGGGGCAAGAAGACCTGAAAACACTCTTCGTCGGGAATCTGACCAAGGAACGTCCTGACAACAACAAGGATGGACAATTGGAATAACTGCAAGCTGAGGTAGAAGCAATTAGAATCCAAATGCTAGGGAAGATGGTTCTTATCCAAAACTTAGCTCCGGGAAAAGAAGGGCTAAGAACCTTCCTCAATAAGCTTCACCAAGATGGATGCAGATCCACAAAACAAACAGTTAAAATTATGGATCAAGGCATTAATCTGCCCCTAATAAGAGAAGAGGTTAGTTTAGTCAGGAACAAACCTTTCCATATTTCTACTCCATCACAAGCCCAACCACAACCTCACCAACGACAACGGGGAAATTGGCATAAGAAGAATACATATGAAAGACGCTTCACTGAAATTAACATTTCATTGGCTCAAGCATTGCAATGCCTATTAAAGGCCAAGTTGGTAATATTAAGGGACCCTACTCAGAATCCCAACATAGCCTCCCCAAGGTACAATCCAAATGCAAGATGTGTGTACAACTCCAACAGTCCTGGACATGACACCAATAGTTGTTGGGCGTTGAGAAATAAAATTCAAGACCTGATTGATGAAGGAGCACTAGAATTTGCAAAAGACGGTAAGGCTGGGTTCTTCTTCCATCCCTACAACGCACACCATCTGAAGTGACAATTTCTCACAAGAAGAATTTTCGTTCATTAGAATTTTCAATGTGTAATTTTCTTTTGATTTGTTTGAACATTTATTCATATCAAACCTCATTATTTCATCAATGCATTGCACATGTTTGTCTTGAATCAGTTCATTCGTATTAACTATTTCAAAAATGTGTTCTTATTTCCTTTTGTGATATTCAACTCTCGATTAAAAAAACTCTAAGCCTTAGGGGGAGGATGACGAAAATGATATCACAATATCTACAGTATGCTTTTGAACAGACCCTGCTGACAATGTACAGGCGTTGTTTCAAATCCTAAACAATGGAGTTATAAGAAAGATAATCCCTAGTCAAGCCCTTTGAGCCAAAGAAGTAGGAGTTTTTATTTTCATACAAATTAAAACCCTTAATAATAACCTGGGGCAAGGTAGTTTTCTCAGTTAATTCAAAGGCGTATTCAGTCTCAATCTTCTGCTTCGTACACAATGAATGGCATTAAAGACTTCCTTCCAAATCAGAAGACGGTGATGGTTCCCTATAATCGTCAAGACAGTAGTCATTATCTCTCAAAATAAAAGCTCACTAAGTCAAAACCTATGAAGGGGACTTAAGAAAAACTGGGGCATCCCGCTGATTGTAATCACAAAAGAAACAATTCAGGCAAAAGAAGGGATAACAAAAACAAAAAAAAAGAGGTTACTACAAATCCTCGACAAAAAGAAGATTACAAAATGACTTCCTTTTCAAAACAAATGTTCAATTTCTGAATCATCGCCAAGTATCAGAGAAAATATTCTAGACTCAATCGGGATCTAAACACGCAATTAACTGAGCATATGACTGAAGAAGATCACGAAGAGCGGGTTGGGTACAAATAAAATTTGAGCCTTTATCCTTTGTTTCTTGAACCGTGAACCAGGCCACGTTATAACCCTTAAAAGTACTAGCTGAAGCATGGGTTAGTTTGAGAGCATATTGTTACTGTTGTACCCCAAAATTTTCCCTCCCATATTTCTCAACACATGGCAAGTGAGGTCCCTAAATTGCTCAAGGAAGTTCAAGAATTGGCCAGACAAACTCTCTCCTAAGGCAGTATACATCAAATTAGGGTTTCCATCTTCATCAAGATGTGTGAACCACAAAGGACTCAAATTCTCACCATTATCATAATATATTCTCAAGATCATCCATGTCAAGTTTCAAGCCTTGCAGAAGAAGTTTGCTCTGTCAATTGCTCAAATGCTTGAAAATCAACTATACTAGGTCAAAAGTCAAATGTGGCCCACATACAGTCAAACTTTAAGATTTTTTGTCAACATCCTCATTTTGAAGTACTATACATCATTTGATCAAGGGTTGATCATGACTCCTCAAGGATTACTCACAATTCATCAAAACCCAAAAGTTGCTAAATTAGGGTTTTACACGAAAAGTCAACTCAACTTTGACCAAGCATAACTTTCTCATACTTTATCAGAAATGACCCATCCAAAGCTAATTTTTAATAGGATGCAATTACCTACAATTCATATTCATCTCCTAAGTCCATAATATGTACTCATAAAAAGATATGAATTTTTACATTATAGGTCCTTTTGAAAAGTCAACAAAAACACATTTTGGATCAAAGCTTCATACATGAGCATGGAAAACTCAATTGAGATGAGACCAAAAGGGTTGCTTAGAGGACATCCTAAGCTTTCTAAAAAGTCCAAGAACACCTCTCTATGGTCAAAATTGAGAGAGTTATGCATTGGCCGAGTTGACCATTTTTGCAAAATTGCCAAAAGTCAAATATGCTCAAATTTGCATTTTTTGTTAAATGGGCCCAACTTTTTATGCTTGCACCTCAATTATAATGTGGTCCACGAATAAAATTTTCACTCACCCATTATGTGCTTCATTTTTCAATTTATTTTGATTTTTCATTAATTAAAAAGTGAATTAAATCAAATAAATGATGAAAATTAACAAAGATATGATTTGATTTGTTTTTTGGACAGATTGGCAATCAAGATATGCTGAGTTAACAAGAGAAAATCGAATCAAGGGCAATTGATACAATAAAGGCATGATTTGGCTCAAAATAGCAACATATCATATAGCTTGCAAATCAAATCAAAAATGGATAAATGCAAAGTTTCAGTCCAAGTTTGTTAACCTAATTCACTCTAGGTTATATAATGAAGAATTCCAGATCAAAAAACAATGGAGAGAGTCGTGAAAAGAGGCAGAGCAAAGTCATAAAATTCAAAGAAAAGTGTGAATTGGTTTTCACTCCATAGGCCATCTCAAGCCACCCTAGATATCCCAATCCATTATTGGACGTCCCAGGAAGCTGTCCCAACCGTTTGCAAGGCCTGAAACACCCAGAAACGCGCTACATTTCATACGGTTTGACATATTTTTTCAATTCAATTATCACAATTCTTGCATCATTAGCACTTTTGGTTGTTATATTCATGTTTGTCATCATGTTTGCAAGCTAACCATCCCATTTAATTGCATTTTTGATGCATGTACATGATGTTGCCATTCCTAGGGTTTTTGAGTTATTTATAGGGTCTTTTTGTACAGGCAAAATTAGGCCTTGAATTAGGTACCATGATGCTCGTGAGGATGAGACGAGTTGATTGGTACCATTACCTTTCATTTATCTTGCATGTACAACATTTTTAAAATGTGCAGGGTTATACCTACAGTGGACGTATGTAGGTAAAAGTCTCTTTTTTCTAAAACGACGGTTGCCAGGAAGAAGACGCTTGCGTGTCAGCCAACCATTAGGACGTTTGAATCTCGCGCGCTTTGGAATCAGCTCTTTTGTTTTTCTTATATTATGTTTTATTATTATTGTAATTACAACTAACCATCATAGCTCAGCTGGCAGCGTGGCATTGGATTTAAGCGTGAGGACCTGGGTTCGATCCCAGGTCCTAGCGTTTTCTTTATTTTCCTTTCAATCAACAGATCCAGTGCCTCACAATCTCAAGTGTCTTCCATACAACCTCAACATCCAGCCATTTGATGCGCTCTTACCAAGATCCAACGCCTACCATGAGAGGACCATGGTACACCTCAAAGTCAACACTGCACAGGATCAAGCGTGGTCAACCAGGCTTGGAGCATTTTGGGCCAAAACTTCCAGTTCCACACCCCCCAGCATGCTATTCAACACATGCCCATTTCTTCCCTTTTTTATTTCTTCTTATTTTTAATTCTTTTATTATTTTCCTTAATTATTTTAATTAACAAAAATAAATCACTTTCTTTATTTTTTCATAAAATCATAAAATCAAGAATTCACAAAAATTAGAATTAGGTTTTCTTATTAAATTTAATTTTGTTAATTAATTAGACTAATATTTAAATTAGGGAAACTTTAATTTGTTTTTCACAATTAAAATCAAATTAGAAAATTAGGTTAACTCTTGATTTAATTTTTCTCTTCCTTTTGCAAATAAAATAAAAATACAAAAAATAGGTTAACTTAATTATTTTTATGAATTAAAATTAATTAGTAATTAGGGTCCTTTTTTTAAATTCAATTATTCCATTATTTTCTAAAATAACAAAACATGACAAAAAACATTGTTCTTTAATCAATCGCAAGTATGATTAGTCAAAGGGTCAAAACCCTAATCGCCTCACAATTAATTCGTCGCGCGCTTGTTAATTATTTTGCCATTATTTTGTAACTGTTCAGGGTTTGTAATAGTTAACTTAGGGTTTTTATTTACTGTTTAAATCCACGATTTTTGGTTATGTAATTAATCCCCCTCCCCGAAGCCTTATAATAGCTAGGTTTATTTTCTCGCATTTTTAATTCCCGCAAATATTTAACTGCCTAGATGTATGCTAATAGGATTGTATGGCAAGAATGCATGACAAAATTAAAATGGTTAGAAAACCCTAATGTGAAAAGATAACAAACTGAAAATAAATCACTCGCACATATTCACTCTTGGGGTATACTCTCACTTCGGTTGCCTTCGGTAAACGATCATTAAGCATAGGGTGTCTTAGTGGTTGCCCTCCTGTCTAAAAGATCAAATGTCCCATTCAAATGTTGCCTCGGAAATGTTTCCTCGGAAATGTTGCCTCCGAAATGTTGTCTCGAAAAGATCTTAAGACTCTAGGGTTACTACTAAGGTGTCCTAATATTGCTTTAATAACCGTACGTCCCTTTTGAATTGACTCTTACAAACTCCAATGACGGTGCTACCTACTCCTTAATAGTAGGATAGCGCTATCTAAAGGAAACAAGAATAGAAACGATCTTTTTCGAGTAAGTAGATGCTAGTAGGTACTTGCTCAAATCAAAACTTTTCACACTTACACCTTTCAAAATAATTTTCAAAAACAATTTTGTCACACCCTTGAGGACTGATACAAGGGTTATCACGAAGTAAAACATTCTTCAAAATAAACAAGCACACAAACACAAGCAATTTAAAAATGAGCAAGTACCTAAGAGCCCATGGAAAACTATGGATAGAAAGGGTGCTAACACCTTCCATTTCTATAATCTACCCCCCCCCCCCCCCCCATACTCAAAATCTCGAAAAAAGGATTTTTTTTTCTGTACTTTTTTCCTTTCCGGTTGGATGAAATAAAAGTCGGTGGCGACTCTTGCTTACCGTGACATTTTACGAATAAAAATGCAAAACGCAAACCAGTATCAAACAGTCGGTTCTGCCACCGTATCACAGAACTGGCAACTCTGTTAGGGAATTATAAGTGGGGTATACCTTAGGATCTAGGTCATTAAAATTGCATCTCTTGATTGCTTTGTTTGCTTTATTTTTGAGGGTTTTGTTTGGGGTTACTATATATCCTATACCCGGATCTGGGGGCACTCATTAGGTAAGTAGCAATAGACTGTGAGGGAACTATACGACGTAGACCGATACGGTTGAAGCAGTAGCTATGTTGGTGTGGCATTTTGGTTGGTACCGGTATCCCTTGTGGTGAAACGAGGAGAATACGGGGCCGCTGCATGGTGTCGTGAAGCACTAACGAACCTTAGAACCTTAGTTGAAAAACATGGCCATTAGAAAGTAGCGAGATAGCCGACCTCGGTGTAGAGCTGGGGATTGGTTGATACTTGATGCTACACTCATTGAGATCATACTTTCGGAATATTTCGGCCGCAAGAAAAGATTGCGTGAGCTGAAACCATGACCGATAAAGGATGGTCAGTGATATTGAGATCCTCTAGAACCCGGTTACTTTTCTAGGACAGGTTGAACCAACTTAACTTCAAGAGGGTATTACCTTTGACCTCATGCAAGCCTTAAACCTAAGGGCTTTGTGTGATTTGACTATGTTTGCAATACCTGTGTTTGCTATACCTGTGGTTTATCATGACATCATGCATCATAACATGGCATTCATGCTTCATTACACTAACCATTTCAAATACCAAGGGAATTTATCTTTGTTCTATTTTGCAGATCATGGCTTCCGTGCATAGAAATACTATCTGAATCAACCTTGTGAAGATACCTTCCCAACTAAAAGATCTAGTATCAAGAGTTTCTGAGACTTCTATTTTCATTAAGAGACACGGTCAACTTCTCAACCTGGTTACTTCAAACTTTAATGAACAGATGATGAGCGTACTTTTTCAGTTCTTCGATCCCAAGCATCACTGCTTCACCTTTCCAGATTATCAGTTGGTACCCACCTTGGAAGAATTCTCTCAGCTATTGGGCATATCCATTCTTGAACAGGTACCCTTTACAGGTATGGAAGAAGTCCCTAAGCCAGAAGTCATTGCCTCAGCTTTACATTTGAAACGGGCCGACGTGGTATCCAATTGGGAAACTCGAAGTGGAGTCGAGGGTTTTCTAGCCAGATTTCTGATAGATAAGGCTCAGCTATTTTGGGATGATATGGATTTTCAGGCTTTTGAGGAGGTCTTGGCTCTTCTTATCTATTGTTTAGTTCTCTTCCCTAATTCGGACTCCTTCGTAGATGTGAATGCTATCAAGATTTTCCTTTCTCGCAACCCTGTGCCTACCTTGCTTGGAGATATTTAGCACAATCTCCATACTCGTACCATGAAGAGAAGAGGGACTCTTATGTGCTGCATGTCGTTGCTGTCGAGGTGGCTTATTTCTCACCTCCCTAAGTATGTACCGAAGAACGAAGAAGGTTTGGGTTGGTCGCAAAGGATAATGTCACTCGCTCATACGGATATTCTTTGGTGTTCCTGAGCTATGGAAGACATTTCTATTATTGACCGCTGTGGGGAGTACCCTAATGTCCCATTACTTGGTATCATAGGGGGTATAACTTACAATACTTGTCTACCTTTACGACAATTTGGTCATGCTCGAAGGGATGGTCCCCATGAGTTACTTATTGAGGGCATTGTATTCAACTATGAGGATGATGTTAATGAGTATCGCCGGAGGTTCATACGAGCTTGGGGCATGGTAAACAGATCTGACACCAAAGATTTGGGATCAAAGACTTCCATCCCTATGGAGCCTTACCTCCAATGGGTACGAGCTCGTGCCCAGAAGCTTATGATGCCTTATGTGGCCGTATTACCAGTGATTGTGGAGCCCACTACTGAAAAAGGCATTCCTTACACGGTTCTCTATCCTTACATACCCACTGATCTTAGGGAGTTACAGAGGTCTTGGATTCAGCTGAAGAATGAGCGAGATACTTACAGGGAACAATTCCATGATCAAGAGAGGAAGGTTTTAAAGTTCACCAGGCAGCTCCAGGAAGAAAGAGTGCTAAATGATTATATCATCACAAAGAGAAAGCGTCCATGGGACTTTTGATTTTTCTTTTCTAATTTTAGATTTGTTTTATTTACTTATTTGTAACACCTTAAAGGCATTTTGAAACTTCAAATGTAAGCTAATAAAGTTTTTTGTTTATTTTGGTTTGCAAATTTAAATTTCCCGAAGTCTTTGAAATCATTACATGCGCATCCCATTATCATACACATCATTACAGGTACCACTACAGGTTTCTCATATTCTTCGCTGTTTATTTCAGCAGAAATGTCTTCCGATCAAGCCATCAAAGATCTTCAGGCACAGAACGCCCAGTTCCAATAGATGTTCATAAGTCTGGCAAAAGGGCAAGAGGATCTGAAAGCCCTCATTCTGAAAGAGAAAGAGAAGAAGAATAAGAAGAAGAAGAAGGTTGTCGGTATTCTGAATATGGGCATAAGGTTTGGAGAAAGGTTGAAGCAACAAACTGATCTAACCTCTTCATCCAAGGAAGGGGAGAACCAAGAAGGGGGAAACGACCCTAGTCCTACAATCTCTGACAATGATACTGATTATAATGATGAGAAATATCCTTCTGCTGAGGATAGATACAAGAAGTTGGAAGATCGTCTGAGTGCCATGGAAGTTCAGAAGATACATGGACTGGATTTCAAAGCTCCGGTTTTTGCCAAGTATGATGGAGTGTCCTACCCAAAGCTCCATCTCCGCTCGTATGTTAGGAAGATACAGCCCCACACAGCTGATAGAAATCTGTGGGTGCATTTCTTTCAAGATAGTCTATCAGGGACTCAGCTTGAATGGTTCTACCAGTTGGAGGGAGCTAGTGTCTGAAACTGGGAAGATCTTGTTGCTGCTTTCTACAAGCAGTATCAGTACAATGCCGACTTTGCTCCCACTCATACCCAACTCCATAGTATGTCCATGGGTGCAGGTGAAGGTTTTAAAGATTATGCTCAAAAATGGAGACTTGGCTGGGAGAGTCCAACCCCCTTTTTCTGATAGGGAGTTGGTTGATATGTTTCTAGGGACGCTATCTGGTCCATTTTTCAACCACTTAATCGACAGCTCGTCATCTGGTTTCACTGAGCTGATTTTAATTGGAGAAAGAGTAGAAGCTGGAATTCGGAGTGGTAAAATACAGAAGGATGCCTCCTCGTGTTCAGCAAAGAAGCCTTTCGATGGTAAGAAGGAAGCCAGTGCGATCTATAACCCGAGGGGCCAATGCAGATATGAACACCGTCAAACGGTAAATGCTGTAGTGATACCAAGACCCGCTGCTGCTCCACAATGCAACAATCAACAAAGGGTGGAAAGACCATAATGGCAGTTTACCCTCATCAACATGACATTGGATGAAGTTCTACCTCATCTATTAAAATCCAACTTGGCAACCTTGAGAGAGGCCCCCAAGAATCCAAACACTACCTCTCCCAGATACAATCCCAACGTGCGGTGCACCTACCATTCTGAGAGTCCTGGCCGCGATAAAAATGATTGCTGGGCTCTAAGAAACAAAGTACAATACTTGCTTGAAGCCAAGGAGATAGAGTTCGATGCTCCAGAAAAGCCGAATGTTATAACTGCTCCCATGCCCAAACATGGTCGTGGAGTTAATGTTGTTGACACTGATTTGTTTGTGACCTCTGTTGAAGAAATTTCTACTCCTCTTATGACTGTTAAGAAGAATTTGTTGTTGGCCGGTTTATTTCCGGGTTATGGTAAAGGTTGCCGCATGTGTTCGATTCTACCTTCTGGTTGCCGTTTGCTGAAGTCAGGTGTTCAACGCCTGATGGATAATAAAGAGATTTTGTTCGAAAACACCGTGATCCCTGTTGTTCCAAATGAAGACGTTGCTATTATAACCATTTCCGCCAATCCTTACAAGGTTTCCTCGAGAAGACCTGTTAGGATTACATTTGTTCAAAGAACTGCTCTACTGATAATCATTGTTCCTGGTCCCATCCTGTACACCTCAGACAAGGCCGTCCCATGGCATTATCATGCTGATGTGTACTATCATGGCATTAAGCAAGATCTGAAAAATGAAGAAGCTGACACTGGTGTCAATAACATTGTCGGAACCAACAAAGTTACCCGAAATGGAAGGGTCTTCTCTCCCGATATTTCCCCTGAGACTGTCAACAAGCCTATTATCATTCCATCTTCTGTTCCCGCTAGTACATCAACTACTGTTCCTGTTCTTACTCCAGTTATCACCCCTATTGTTGACCCATCTGGAACTCGGGGCAAGGAAATTATAGGTGAGCCTGCCCGGATGGAGGCACCTAAGAAAATCGTTGTGGAAGCCTCTAAATAAGAAATGGAGGAAATACTGAAAATCATTAAGAAGAGCGACTACAATGTGGTCGAGCAGCTGGAGCAGACCCCATCAAAGATATCCATGTTGTCTCTGTTGTTGTGTTCTGAAGCCTGTGCGAAGGCTTTGATTGCATTTCTTAAGACTGTGTATGTGTCGCAGGAAACTTCAGCAGATCAGTTCAAAGATTATGTGGCCAGCCTGACTGCTGACAATGGGCTGGGTTTTTTAGATGCGGATCTGACACCGAAAGGAAGGAAGCATAATGATGCTCTGCATGTCTCGATTGAGTGCAGGGGCACCGCTATGGCTCATGTGCTGGTAGATATCGGGTCTTCACTGAATGTTCTTCCGAAGAAAGCGTTGGACCGTTTGGATTGTGAGGGTTTGACTATAAAGCCTAGTAACATTGTGGTAAGGGCTTTTGACGAATCGAAGAAAATTGTGCACGGGGAGGTGGACATCCCTGTCAAAGTGGGTTCTCAGACTTTTGGGTCCACCTTCTACGTAATGGATATCAGGCCGTGGTATTCTTGCTTGCTGGGCCGTCCTTGGATCCATGAGGCTGGGGTAGTTACTTCCATACTCCATCAAATGCTAAAGTATCTGGTGAAGGGAAAGATTGTCACAGTGCGAGGTGAAGAAGAATATATAGTGAGTCACCTCAATTCCTTCCGCTACATAGAGATGGACAGGGAATTCATAAAAACTCCTTGTCAGAATTTCGAAGAGGTCCCTCAGATCTTGGCATCAACTAAAGTTATTACCAACAAACCTCTGTTGAAGATGACTTCTCTCAAGGACGTCAGGGCTGTGGTTGAAGAAGGTGGGTGTACCAATTGGGGTCAGCTCCCTGATTTCACTCACAAAATTGGCAAATTCGGTTTGGGCTTTACTACAGGGGCTCAAAGGGCTGTTAGGCTTGCTCGGGCTGGAAGACCTCCTCTAGACATCAGCAATCGGGGAATTAATGCAATTGAAGATAGTGAAGAGGATTCAGACATCGACAGCTGGATCTACCCAACAACCAACGGTGAACCGAATAACGGGACGGTTAGGGACTTCATACCTGTTTCTTTTATTCCGCAGTAATTGACTCATTTGTTTTAAGATTTGTAATAAACAATTTGAAACTTTACGGCCCGGTGCCTTGCCCGAGGCACCTTGGCTTTGCTTGTGAGGACTATTATTTGTCATTTCATATATCATTAATAAAGCATTGGACGTTTCTTGCATACAAATTTTGTGCTCCTTGTTTTTCTTTTCTGTCTCTCACTTTATCAAAACAGTTATTCTCTTACACACACTTACGTATCATACTGCAGATCCATATCCACTATGGATCCCATTGATAACAGCTCTACTACTGCCAGTTATGACTTCAAAAATCTGATCAACCAAGCCAAGGACGAAGGTGAGGATGATTGTGAGGTGCCTGGAGAACTTGCTAGACTATTACAGCAGGAAGAAAGAGCCATACAGCCTCATGAAGAGCCAGTTGAGTCAGTGAATTTGGGAACATAGGAAGACAGGAAAGAGGTTAAAATAGGTGTGAATCTGGAGACTAGTGTCAAACAATGGTTAATACAGATGCTACACGACTATGTTGAGATCTTCGCCTGGTCCTATGAAGACATGCCTGGTTTGGACACTGATATTGTGGTACATCGCTTGCCGACTAAAGAAGACTTCCCTCCCGTAAAGCAGAAGCTTCGTCGTATGCGCCCTGAAATGTCAGAGAAAATCAAGGCAGAGATCATGAGACAATTCGACGCAGGATTCTTAGCTGTCACTTCTTATTCGCAGTGGGTTGCCAACATTGTTCTGGTACCTAAGAAGGACGGTAAGGTGCGGATGTGTGTGGACTACATAGATCTGAACAGGGCAAGTCCCAAGGATGACTTCCCACTTCCTCACATTGATGTTCTAGTCAACAACACCTCTCAGCACAAGATCTTCTCCTTCATGGATGGTTTTTCTGGCTACAACCAGATCAAGATGGCTCCTGAGGACATGGAGAAGACAACCTTCGTTACACAGTGGGGCACCTTCTATTACAAGGTAATTCCTTTTGGATTAAAGAATGCTGGGGAAACTTACCAGCGAGCCATGGTCGCTTTGTTCCACGATATGATTCACCACGAGATCGAGGTTTATGTTGATGAAATGATAGTCAGGTCCTAGACTGAGGAAGAGCACCTTGACCATCTCCAGAAACTGTTTGACAGGTTGAAGACGTACAAGCTGAGGTTGAATCCGAACAAGTGCACCTTCGGGGTAAGATCTGGTAAGCTCCTGGGTTTTGTTGTCAGTGACAAAGATATTCAGGTAGACCTTGCAAAGGTAAAATCCATACAAGAGATATCGGCTCCCCGCACAGAAAAAGAAGTTAGAGGTTTCTTGGGACGCCTGAATTACATCGCCAGGTTCATTTCGCATCTGACTACTACTTGTGAGCCAATCTTCAAGCTGCTGAAGAAAGATCAAGTGGTAAAGTGGAATGATGAATTCCAAAACACTTTCGAAAGAATCAAGGAATACCTTCAAAAACCACAAATTCTAATGCCTCCAGTTGAAGGAAGACCTTTGATATTATACCTGGCAATGCTAGACAGTTCAATGGGGTGTGTGATGGGGCAGCATGATGAGTCTGGTCGAAAAGAACATGCAATTTACTACCTTAGCAAAAAGTTTACCGACTGTGAGACCCGATACTCATTGCTCGAGAAAACTTGTTGCGCTTTGGAATGGGATGCTCGCCGACTGAGACAGTATATGTTGACTCACACTACCTTGTTGATATCAAAGATGGATCCAATCAAGTATATTTTCGAGAAGCCCGCCTTATCCGGAAGAATAGCGAGATGGAAGATGATCTTAACCGAGTACGACATCCACTACACAACCCAAAAAGCAATCAAGGGGAGTGTATTGGAGGATCATTTGCCGCATCAGGCCGTAGATGACTACCAGTCCATGAATTTCGAGTTCCCGGATGATAATATCATGTTGGTAACCGACTGCGAAGAACCTGGACCGGATGAAGGACCCGAGGAGGGATCTCGATGGTCTATGTATTTTGATGGAGCCTCGAACACATTGGGTAATGGTATTGGCGCTGTAATGATATCTCCTAAGGGCTGTCATACTCCGTTCACCGCCCAATTATGTTTTAACTGCACCAACAATATGGTGGAGTATGAAGTGTGTATCATGGGTCTTCAAGCTGCTATTGACCTGAGGATTAAGTTCTTAAGTGTATTCGGAGATTCCGCTCTGGTAATAAGTCAGATCAAAGGCTAGTGGGATACGAAGCACCTGAATCTTATTCCTTACAAAGAATATGTACTGACATTGCTCCCACACTTTGAGGAAATAACCTTTGAACATTTCCCACGAGAAGAGAACCAGTTGGCGGACATGCTAGCTACCATGTCTTCTATGTTCAAAGTTAGGTGGGACAATGAAGCTCCCCAGATTACCATTGAGAGGTTGGATGAACCCGCGCATTGCTGTGACATTAAGACTGTAGAGGTAGCAGATAAACCCTAGTTTCACGAGGTAAAGAGGTATCTTGAGGCTCAAGAATACCCCGTGGGGAATCTGTTAATGATAAGAAGTTTCTGAGAAGGTTCGCTGCGAAGTTCTTCATTAGTAATGGAATCCTCTATAAGCGTAACCATGATTCAACCTTACTGCGGTGTGTATACAAGAGCGAGGCAGAAAGGATCATGGTAGAGTTACATGAAGGTACCTTTGGAACTCATTCCAGTGGACATGCCATGGCGAAGAAAATCCTACGGGCAGGATATTACTGGTCTACTATGAAAGCCAATTATTATCAGCACTCTCGAACCTGTCATAAGTGCCAAGTCTATGCTGACAAGGTGCACGTACCTCTGGTTCCCCCGAACGTCTTGACAGCTTCTTAGCCCTTTGTAATGTGGGGCATCGACATGATCGGCGAGATCAGACCTACTACGTCTAACGGGCATCGCTTCATTCTGGTAGCAATTGATTACTTCACAAAGTGGGTTGAGGCAGCTTCCTTTGCTACAGTAACCAAGAACGTCGTGGCACGGTTTATTCGACACAATTTGATCTGTTGATATGGTGTACCAGAGAGGATTATTACTGACAATGGTACAAATATCAATAACACAATGATCACCGAGCTCTGCAAACAGTTCAAGATTCAGCATCATAACTCTTCTCCCTACCGGCCGAAGATGAATGGCGCTGTTGAAGCGGCTAACAAGAACATCAAAAAGATTGTGCAGAAGATGACGGTGACGTACAAAGACTGGCACGAGATGTTACCATTTTCTCTTCATGGGTACCGTACCTCAGCACGGACATCGACAAGGGCAACACCCTACTCTTTGGTGTATGGCATGGAGGCAGTCCTACCCATCAAAGTCCAGATACCCTCTCTCAGGATTATGAAGAATGCGGGTTTGAACGAAGACGACTGGATCCAAACCCGACTTGATCAGCTGAATCTAATCGATGAAAAGAGACTTACTGCTATCTGTCATGGTCAGACGTACCAAAAGCGAATGATCAAAGCTTTTAACAAGAAAGTCAGACGTCAAGAATATCAAGTCGGGGATCTAGTGATTAAACGCATCATACTACCGCAAGGTGATCCCAGGGGTAAATGGACCCCCACGTACGAAGGGATATTTATGGTCAAGAACATTTTCTCGGGAGGAGCTATGATTCTAACCACCATGGACGGTGACGACCTTCCTCACCCTGTCAATGCAGACATAGTGAAAAGATACTACGCATAATCAAAGACCCGCTAGGTTGACTGGCCTAGGAAAAAATAAGGGCTTCTCGGCGAACCAAAAGGGTTTGGGAAAAAGTAAGGGATGAAAATAAAAAACTGTACACCTGGCAAGTCGAAAACCTGAAAAGGCGACATAGGCAAAAAAGGGTATCCCGGTGGACTGAAAACCCGAAAGGGCAGTCCAGGAAAAAATTAAGGATCGAAGCGTAACACTATGTCTCATTGGATCATCTCGCAACCAGACTTCGGTATTAACTATCAAGCTCGGACAACGCCAATCAATCTGATCAACCTTCGGCCAAGTAGCAAAGTGATTAGATGCTTGAAGATATAAAGGCAATAGCAGAGTTGGAACCCAATGGGATTGTTTCACATAACTGTTTTTATTTCTTTAACATAAATTGTAATTTATTTTGGCGGCGTTCTCTTACTAGGACGTCAGCCTCCTTGTACAAAATGCCCATTACGGGCCAATTGCAAAAATTAATACAATTCATTTTCACAAGAAATTTCAATTTGTTTTTCTTTTTCTGTTTTGTTTTGCAAGAACGTCCAATGATTTATTTTTGATATATGCATTTGAAAATAATGGCTGCTCATAAATATTTACACAAGAAACAAAAGACGATTACTCGTAATGCCAAAAATAGGGAAAACAAGAAGTGCCCAAACCTTAGTTACTTTTCCCATCGGGTACCGGGATAAAGCCAGCTTAAGAACACGAGTAGTGGTACATACACTCCCCACAGAGTAAAAAGTATCCAAAGACAGTGATGTTAGCTTTCCCGAACAGGACATAACTCTCCCCAGCTGAAGTTCACAATCGCGAGTGAGTCTGTAAATTTTTCCCCATGCAGAGTTTATTTCTCTCACAAGCAGAAATTCAGTCTCCAACAGAATTCATTATCACCAGCAATGGAAATTCATCCCCAGCTGAGTTTATTTCTCCAAATCATCAGATCTATCAACAAAGTATCTCCTCTCCAACAGAGTTAATCCCCACAGAGTTATCCTCAGACAGGGTCTCTTCTGGCAGAATATTCACCAGCCGAATGGATGTGAATCCCCAACATAGTCGTCTTTGTTCACCATCCCCAACTGAAGTAGAGGGATTATGGTTCTTTACAGCAGTCAAGAATACCATTTCTCATACTCTCCAAACAGCAGTCAGGGATTTATTTTCCGGGACTCAGATTATTACGTCAGCATTTCATGTTCATACATCATGACATGTGCATACATTACATATAAAATAATCTCAGTTATTTTGAGAACCTCATCACAATGCATCTCATGCATCGCACATAACTAACCCTGTATTTCTTTCAGGAAAGACAGTTATTATCAACAATTTCCAGCAGGTCCGTGATCAACACTCGAAGCTAAACAGAGTAATCGTCGGTGCGACAAATGCAACCTTACCCAGGTTCCTTCTCGATTCAGAAGCAGTTTTACCCAAACTCATTTCGAAGTAACCCTACTATCCAGGTTCCTTCCCACAGCGGTGCTATCCAAGCTTTCGTACCGAAGTAACCCTACTATCCAGGTTCCTTCTCACAGCCCTACTATCCAGGCTTTCATGTTGAAGTAACCCTACTATCCAGGTTCCTTCCCAAGCCCTACTATCTAGGCTTTCATATCTAAGTAACCCTATTATCCAGGTTCCTTCTCACAGCCCTGCTATCCAGGCCTTCGTACCGAAGTAACCCTACTATCCAGGTTCCTTCCTACAACCCTACTATCCAGGCCTTCGTACCGAAGTAACCCTACTATCCAGGTTCCTTCCCACAGCCCTTCTATCCAGGCTTTCGTACCGAAGTAACCCTACTATCCAGGTTCCTTCTCACAGCCCTACTATCCAGGCTTTCATATCGAAGTAACCCTACTATCCAGGTTCCTTCCCAAGCCCTACTATCCAAGCTTTCATATCGAAGTAACCCTACTGTTGTACCCCAAAATTTGCCCTCCCATATTTCTCAAAATATTTCAAGAAAAATTCACAAGACCAACCCGGCGCGTCATATTCAGGTATTCTTTCGCCAAGATATCTCTGATAACGTATTCTCAAATTCAGGTTCGGCTCAAGAGTCAATTCTTTAAAGAAGGTATCCGAATGTGTGAGTTTTCTTGAAGAAATATAGTGAAAAAGTGTGCTGAAAGTGCAGTTTTTACGCGCTAAAAAATTCATAATTTGAAGATCGTGACTCGTTTTGAACCCGTTCCGGTGGCCAAAATTCCGTCTTGACATTATCTACGTTTTCATCTCTCACGGCTGGAAGCCAATTTCGATCAGAAGGTCTTCAAAAATGTGGATTTATCAAGTATTTTCGTGCAGAAAATTTGTGACAGAAGTTTATTTGCGTCATGTTCAAAAAATCATAACTTGGTCGATTTTCATCGTATCGAGCTGGTTCCGGCGCCAAAATTTCACAAATTGAGTTGGCTACATTTTCACAGAAGGTATTGAGTTCAAAAGGTATTCAAAAGGCATTCGTTTTTTGCTCAGAGTGTGTGACACGCTGAAAATCCTGAATGCTGAATATTATTTCATCTGAGCCGAAACTTCGAAAATTCATAATTCGGTCAATTTTTATCGGATTGGACTCATATTTTTACACAAGGTCCCTGACTCATAGATCTACAACTTTGCTTCAAAAGTCGAGACCAAATTATGCACCGATCAATACCAGTTTTTTATTGAAGAACGTGTCAGAGTCGACACTGAAGCCCAAAATAAGTTTGTCTGAGCTGAAACTTCAAAAATTCATAACTAATTCACCGTTTATCCGATTGAGTCGATTTTCGGACAGGAGTTAGTTCTCGACGTCGGCTACATTTTGTTTTCACATTTCAACTTCAAAAAATGCACTTAAGTCCCTGCGATTTAGCCTGGAAAGTGACGAATTCAAGTGAATATTGGAGGCCCAATTGCACATTCAAAGCCCATTTGCTTTACCCTAATTTTCATTATATAATCACCTTCTTTTCACACAAACCAGAGAAGAGAAAAAAGAGAAAAAAAAGAAAAAGAGAGGAGAAAGAGGAGGAAAAGAGAGAAAAAACCTTGCCACAATACTGTTAGAATATCAAACTCTTTCAAGAACCCTAAAACCTTGAAATCCTTATTACAAATCCCTCTCTCACTACAAACAAGCCATCTCAGTTACAAACCAACATCTTATTACTTTTTCAGTAAGGGTAAGGCTGGCTTGATCTCCATGATCCAAAAGGCATAAAAGCATTCATGTCACTACTTTTCCAGTAAGGGTAAGGTTGATTTGATCTCCATGATCAAAAGGGTATAATCATTCATACATGTCATATTGTGCCTAAACATTAAATTTCTTCATATGTTGGTTTTATTTGAATTTTTATGATTTTATTTAATGTGTTCATGAGGTTGCAGATTTAGACAGGATCCCATGCAGGTTCATTAAGGAACGTTGATGCCAAGACACAAATGGCCAAAAGCCAAAAGCCAAATGGCCAAAACAGAACATTTTACACATGACACCAATACATGGCGAGACAGACATCTTGAGAAGGTTAAGGAACGTTGAGGCCAAAACACAAATGGCCAAAAGCCAAAAGCCAAATGGCCAAAGTAGAAAAACTTATGCATGACACCAATACATGGCCAAACCACTCCAATTCACCTCCAAAAAGGGCCAGACACCCCCATGGTTTGCATCATTTTTATTTTTTATTTGATTTTCCTTTTTCATTCTTTTAATTGTTTTAATTGTTTTCTTTAAATTCATGAATTAATTTTTATAATATAAAACCAGAAAATCAAAAACTAAGAATATGTTAATTAATTTACTTATTAAATATTTTTGTAAATAAATGTTAAATAATTAATTTAGTTAAATTAGGTTTTAAAACTTAAGTCTTTTTCTTAACAAATTAAAACATGTAGAAATTAGGGTTTTTAACTTTTCATCATCTTTTTAATAAATAATTTTTTCTTATTATTATTGTTATTAATTATTAAATATTTTTGTAAATAAACATGTACATTAAATATTTAGTAAATTAGGTTAAACTTTAACATTTTCATTAATAATTAAAAAAACTTAGAATTAGAATTTCTTTTAATTTTAATTTTCTTTATTTCATAAATACAAAAAACTAAAAAACATTTCTTTTCTTTTAATTTAATAATAATAATTTAATTCCTTTAAAAAGGGTCCAACGCCCTCGCTTTCAATTTTAATTCCAATTCGCGCATTTTTATTCTATTTCTTATAATATGAATGTAGCTCTCCCAAAGCCATGTAAATTAAATCTTTCGCACTTTACTTTTCTTTATTTATTTACTTTCTGTCAAATCGGGTCCTGGAAATTTTGGCGATGTGGACCCGCGCCTTTTGTAATAGTTTAGAATTTTACATTTTCGCAATCTTTTAACTGCTAAATAAATGCATGCAAGAATGAATGATTAAATAAAAAATAAACGCGTAGCTCACTCATAACATGACAAGATAAAATAAACGAATCTGACACACAAATCACACACCACCCCTAGGGTACGCCTCACTGTTGCCTTGCCTCGAAAGGTGATCGTCGAGTAGAGGATGTCTTAGTAAGTCCTCATGATCCGGGAACCTGGCATGAGGGTAGCTTCTAAGGTGTCTTCCCATTGCTCTGGTGATCACCATGTCCCGAACCTCGAATTGACCCGAACACCTCCAACGGTGGTGCTACCTACCTCTCAATGGTGGGATGGCACTACTTTAAGGACATTTACACAGACGAATTCCTTAGGGTAGGTAGATGACTCGTAGATACTTGCTCTAAAATTGCAAAACAAATCAAAAATACTTTTCACACCGACACCTTTTCAAAAGCTTTCGAAAGCAATTTTTCAAACACTCTTGAGGACCGATACAAGAGTCGAACTGAGATTTTCAAAGAAACTTTTTAAAAAACCACATTGAAAAGCAAACAAACCATTTTGAAAACACAAATGAGCAAGTATCTAAGAGCCCATGGATAACCATGGATAGAAAGGGTGCTAACACCTTCCCTTTCTATAATCTACCTCCCGAACCGAGAGCAATCTCTATAAGGAATTTTTCTGTGCTTTTGTCCTTTCCATTTGGAGAAAATAAAAGATGGTGGCGACTCTTGCTTCCGCGACATTTCGCGAACCAGCGTTAAACAGTCAGTTCCAGATCCACTGATCACAGAACTGGCGACTCTGCTGGGGACCAAACTTAAAGTGAGGTGTACCTTAAGGTAGTTCATAACTGTGTTTTCAATTGTATTGACTTGCTTGCTTTATTATTGTGGGACTGTCTTGGGAGTTCTATAGATCCTAACCCGGATCTGGGGGATACCTACTTAGAAAGTAGCAACAAGGCTGTGAGGGAACTGTGCGGGGTATACCGACATGGTTGAAACAGTCTGCTACGTTGATGTGGCACTTTGGTGTGTACCGGTAACCCTTGAGTTCAGTCAAGGAGAGTACGGGGCCTCCGCGTGGTGTCGTGAAGCATCAACAGACCTTAGGAACCTTAATTGAACTATCTTGGCCTCTTTAGGGTAGTGAGATAACTGACTTTGGTGCAGTCCGAGGTTGGTTGATACTCGATACTACACTCAATTGAGGGTTGCTTTCCTGGAATATTTCGGTCGCCAGTTCAGTGGCTAAATCGAAACGATGAACAATGAAAGCAATCCCGTGATGTTGGGACCCTTAGAACCCGGTTACTTCTGATAGGACAGGTTGAGCCCACCAACTTCAAGAGGGTAATACCTAGACCTCATGCTGGCCTTAAACCCTAAGGACTTGTCTTGTGTGACTTGTATGCCTTCCAACTTGACTATTTGCATGCTTGTTATCTGACACTTGAGTTTCTTGCAGGTTTTGTTTATAGTCCTTAATAGGGACTCATAACAGGGTTACTAAGTTTCTTGCAGGTTTTGTTTACAGTTCTTAATAGGGACTCATAACAGGATTTACCCACATTACCCCATGCATACCATAACATCATACCATTGCATACATCCTAACCCGTTTCAAGGATCTCAAGGGCTTGTGATGCAGGTCATGGTGAATTAACTATCCCAGCAAGGGGCAAAGAGGATTTATTTTCCTCTAGCCAAAGTTGTCAGGGGCTATGACCCACTTGATATGGTGAGCTTTGACACTTGAGGAAAGTTCCCCGAACCAAGGTTGTCAGGGGCTATGACCCACTTGATATGGTGAGCTTTGACACTTGAAGAAAGTTCCCCGAGCCAAGGTTGTCAGGGGCTATGACCCACTGGATATGGTGAGCCTTTGACCCTTGAAGAAGGACTCTCAACAACATGAAGTTCCTTCAATCAAGCTACCGGATCCCAATTCTAACAGTTTTCTTGTTTACCCCGCGAGGTCCTTGAAAACATTGCATGCATACCATACATATCATTGCATTGCAGGTACCCCTTTTTGACAGGTTGCTTACCTTCTTCGTTGTTTATTTCAGCCGATCGTCATGAATCCTGAATCATCAACTGAGCAGTCCATCAAGGCCCTCCAGGCTCAGAATGCCCAGTTCCAAGAGTTGATCATGAGTTTGGCCCAGGGGCAACAAGATCTGAAGACCCTGCTCTTGAAAAAGAAGAAGAAGAGGACTGTTTTGTTCAGCCCTAGACGTAGACCTGGGAATACACTGCAGATTGAAACTGAGAGGACTACTCCATCTGTGAGGGAAGGCAGTCACCATGAGAGAGAGGTGCCTAGTCCAGTGGTCTCCGACAACGAGACAGATTTCAACGACGAACAATACCCTCCTGTGGAAGACAAGTACAAACAGTTGGAAGACCGTCTGAATGCTATGGAGATACAACAGGTACCTGGGCTGGATTTCGGAGATTTGGGTTTGTCTACCGGTGTGATTATTCCTCGTAAATTCAAAGCACCATCTTTCACTAAGTACGACGGGGCGTCTTGTCCCAAGCTACATCTCAGGTCCTATGTTCGGAAGATTCAACCGTACTCAGTGGATAAGAATTTGTGGATCCACTTCTTCCAGGAGAGTCTTTCAGGGACTCATCTCGAATGGTTCTATCAGCTGGATGGGACCAAGGTTCGTAACTGGGAGGAGTTGGCTACTGCTTTCTATAAGCAGTATCAGTATAATGCCGACCTTGCCCCTACACGTACCCAACTCCAGGGTATGTCGTTAGGTTCAAGTGAAGGTTTTAAAGAGTACGCTCAGAAGTGGAGGGATCTGGCTGGCAGGGTGCAGCCTCCATTGACTGATCGGGAGTTGGTAGACATGTTCTTGGGGACCCTATCTGGGCCATTTTTCAACCATCTGATTGGGAACTCTTCTGCTGGGTTTACAGATCTGATCTTGACTGGGGAGAGGATCGAAGCTGGTATCAAGGCTGGGAAGATACAGAAGGATGCTTCATCGAGCACCGATAAAAAACCTTTTAAGAAGGAATCCAATGCCGTCTATGGTTCAAGGAGACAGAATAGACCAGAACGCCGCCAAGCTGCCAATGCAGTGGTGATCTCAAAACCTGCTGGTGCTCTTCAACATCACAACCAACAAAAGAGCGAGAGAAGGCAGTTCACTCGGCTCAGCATGACCTTATCCCAGATGTTGCCACAGTTGCTGGAGACCAAGCTGGTAACTCTAAAAGAAGCTCCGAAGAATCAAAATACAACGTCACCGAAGTATAACCCCAACGCCCGCTGCGCTTATCACTCTGACAGCCCGGGGCATACTACAGATGATTGTTGGAGCTTGAAAAATAAGATCCAAGACTTGATTGACGCAAAGGAGGTTGAGTTCGAGGCGCCCGAGGCTCCCAACGTGATCACTGCTCCCATGCCAAAACATGGCTAGGATAGAAAGCACTTTTTTGTTCATTTGAATTCAAGTTGTAATTTTCTTTTGTTCAAACATTTACTCATGTTAAACATTGTTATTTCATTAATGCATCGCATATGTCTGTTTTGAAGCAATATATTCGTATTCACTATACGCAACTTATTTTCATATTTTTTCTGATGATCAACTCTCAATTAATAATTCTAAGCCTCTTGAGGGAGGATGACGAAAATGATACCACGACCTGTACAGTATGCTTTTAAACAGACCCCGCTGATGAGGTACATGCATTGTTTCAATACCTAAACACTGGAGTTATAAGGATGATAATCCCTCGTCAACCCCTTCGAGCCAAAGAAGTAGGAGTTTTTTTTTCTTTTCCCAAATAAATTAAACCCTTAATCATAACCCGGGGCAGGGTAGTTCTCTCAGTTGATCCAAGTGCGCAACAAATGGCACCAAAGAGATCCTTACAAAAAAAAGAAAGACAGTGATGGTTCTGAACGATCATAAAGACAGGCAGTCATTATCAAAAAATTCAAAAAAATAAAAAAACCCATTAAGTCAAAACCCATGAAGGAGACTTACAAAACTGGGGCATCCCGCTGACTGTAATTCCAAAAAAGGAAACAATTCAGGCAAAAAAAAAAGAAAGGGATAATCAAAAAAGAAAGAGGTCATACAAACCCTCAAATAACAAAAAGGAATGACTGCCTATTCAAATAAATCATCAATATCTGAATCATCAGAGCAGAGACTCAAACAAGGTCTAACGTATGATCAACTGAGTTTAGGTTTGGAGAACATCACGAAGAGCGGGTGGGTACAAATAATTTGAGCCTTCATCCTTTGTTTCTTAAACCGTGAACCAGGCCACGTTATAACCCTTAAAAGTCCTAGCTGAAGCATGGGTTAGTTCGAAAGCATACTGTTACGAAAGGTATCCTGACTCCTTAAGGCTTACGGTAGATACGAAGTTGACATCACGTTTTACAAACATTCACTTGTTTTATGAAAAAGAATGCATTTTCAAAATCTTCAAGACAGACATAAGATTTGCATTTTTAACATAACTTTGTTTGCATATGACTTTTTGTTTGAACAGCATAGAAATTCGCACGACGAATACCTAGTGAACAAAGGCACTTCCCATCAAGGGGCACGACATGATCATGGTCCATCATCCGGGGCAATCCAGTCAAGATTCGGAGAATCTCTTAAAGACCAAATAGCCTGGGGCAAATCTCCGCCTGAGTCACTTGGGGCATTCCAGCAACGAATCTTACCTGATCGAACATCTTCTGGGGGTACGACAAAACACTGCTAACAGGGGCAACTCCCTACATCCTGAGAACGTGGACATAGTCAAAGAAAAATACTACGCAAAATCAAAGACCCGCTAGGTTGACGTACCTAGGCAAAAATAAGGGCTTCCCGGCGAACCAAAAGGGTTCGGGCAAAAATAAGGGATGAAAATGAAAAATCTGTACACCCGGCAAGTCGAAAACCTGAAAAGGCGGCTTGGGCAAAAATGGGTATCCCGGTGGACTGAAAACCCGAAAGGGCGGTCCAGGCAAAAGTTAGGGATCGAAGCGTACGACTATGTCCTGTCATCTTATCACCGGCCTACCAGAAGAAGGTTTGTCCATCAACAACTATCAGCACCTCACAGGTCTTCCTCTCATACCTCAGAAACATGGGCAATAAAGAGTTGTCTAAGCAATCTAATTGTTCTATCCACTAAGGTACCAAGGTGGGTTTAGCTAAAGAACATAACCAGATACCTTAACTCCCCAGAGATTGAGCCAGCAAGTCAACATACTCTCCTCAAGAAAAACTATTATCAAACCTTAAAGAAGTTGGGTATCCTCCAGTAGATCTCAAACATTCCCCAGACATTCCTAACAAGCATCCCCGGCAGTCTTGACCTAAAGATTATTCCCCGGCGGTATATCAAAAATTCAATGGAGCCACTTCCCCAGCATATCAAATTCATTTCCCCAGGAGAGTCCAATCCAGTCTCCCCAGGAAAGTTGGGATCCATCTCCCCAAGCAGTAAGCGTATCCCCAGTAGATTCTGGAAGCTTATCCTCGCAGAACACGAACACGTCTCCCGGCTTTATTCAAAGAGTTATTTCCTTACCAGGATATAACTGGGTTATCCTCAGCCAAAAGCCACGGAAAGAGCATCCTCGACAAAGTCTTCTTATCCCCAGCGAAGTCTATCAATACTTCCAACACAACAAGGGTATCCCCAGCAAGTTATTATCAACGACTCAGCAAAGTATCTCTCTCCCCACAGAGTATTGCTTCCCAGCAAGACCGTTAGAGTACCTTTTCTCCCCGCAGAGTAATCCATTCGCCAAGTTCATTCCCCAACGGAGTCATCTTCTCCTACCGGTATTCTTGTAACTATCATCCCCAGCGGAAGCAATAAATCAATACTTCAACATCAACCCAGGAGTGACTTCCCGGCACCCGTCAAGGATTTACTTTCCTAGACGAAAACATACATTCCAAAACATCACATTCTCATACATTATAGCATGCATATACGCATCATATCTTAAATCTCATTTATGTGGAGAACATCATTTGCTTGATCCATATCATGCATTGCATATGACTGACCTTTACCTTTCAGGAAAGATTCAGTTAAGTTCTCAAGCTAGACTCCAAAGACCTTGTCTGGTTCAGTTAAATCGACTCCAAAGATTTTCCTGGTTATTATCCAGTCAAAGGCATTCTCTGGTCTAGTTAAACCGACTCCTAAAGGTTTTTCTTTTGAAGACTCAGTTGAAGACTCCAAAGACCTTGTCTGGTTCAGTTAAATCGACTCCAAAGATTTTCCTGGTTATTATCCAGTCAAAGGCCTTCTCTGGTCTAGTTAAACCGACTTCTAAAGGTTTTTCTTTTGAAGACTCAGTTGAAGACTCCAAAGACCTTGTCTGGTTCAGTCAGATCGACTCCAAAGATCTCCCTGTCTCTTATCCAGTTGAAGACATTCAAGACCTAGACCGGTTCAGTTAATCGACTCCAAAGATTTCTTATCCAGTCCAAGGCCTTCTCTAGTCCAGCTAAATCGACCCCAAACAGATTTTCCTGATAAAGACTCAGTAGAAGTTATCCAAGGTTCTCTCAATGTTTGCTGTTAAGGTGGTAATCGCCTATGGTTCTCTCCCCGATCCTGCGGAGGTGGTAATCCCAGATTTCGCTCAATGATTGCTGTTGAAGTGAAGTTATCCAAGGTTCTCTCAATGTTTGCTGTTGAGGTGGTAATCGCCTATGGTTCTCTCCCCGATGCTGCGGAGGTGGTAATCCCAGATTTCGCTCAACGATTGCTGTTGAAGTTGAAGTCATCCAAGGTTCTCTCACCGTTCATGCTGAGGTAGTAGACATCCCTGTTTCATTCATCACCGTTTGAAGCTCCAGATCCAGCTCCTGTAACCAGTCAGGACACATCTACACAAAGAATTTGAAGACCAGCCCCCGAAAGAGGTCAGATATTCATTTTTCTTTTTTTTGCAGGTATGCAAGTTCTCGCTAAAGAAGCTCTTACGCGATCAACATCCAGATGGCATCTATAAGCCCATCTGCCATCCATCATCTCTTAGCATGGCATCTATAAGCCCATCATCCTATCCATCAATCTCCAAATGGCATCTATAAGCCCATTCCACCATCACACTGCTACATGTGAGTGCAAATTTCTGGGCACTCTAGTGTTCAATCATCTTCTACCTTCGGATTACGAAAGGCACGTCAGCCAATCTGCATCCTCAGGTTTAAGAAGATTGAACAGGGGCAACTGTTGTACCCCAAAATTTACCCTCCCATATTTCTCAAAATATTTCAAGAAAAATTCACAAGACCAACCCGACGCATCATATTCAGGTATTCTTTCGCCAAGATATCTCTGATAACGTATTCTCAAATTCAGGTTCGGCTCAAGAGTCAATTCTTTAAAGAAGGTATCCGAATGTGTGAGTTTTCTTGAAGAAATATAGTGAAAAAGTGTGCTGAAAGTGCAGTTTTTACGCGCTAAAAAATTCATAACTTGAAGATCGTGACTCGTTTTGAACCCGTTCCGGTGGCCAAAATTCCGTCTTGACATTATCTACGTTTTCAATTCTCACGGCTGGAAGCCAATTTCGATCAGAAGGTCTTCAAAAATGTGGATTTATCAAGTATTTTCGTGCAAAAAATTTGTGACAGAAGTTTATTTGCGTCATGTTCAAAAAATCATAACTTGGTCGATTTTCATCGTATCGAGCTGGTTCCGGCGCCAAAATTTCACAAATTGAGTTGGCTACATTTTCATAGAAGGTATTGAGTTCAAAAGGTATTCAAAAGGCCTTCGTTTTTTGCTCAGAGTGTGTGACACGCTGAAAATCTTGAATTCTGAATATTATTTCATCTGAGCCGAAACTTCGAAAATTCATAACTCGGTCAATTTTTATCGGATTGGACTCATATTTTTACACAAGGTCCCTGACTCATAGATCTACAACTTTGCTTCAAAAGTCGAGACCAAATTATGCACCGATCAATACCAGTTTTTTATTGAAGAACGTGTCAGAGTCGACACTGAAGCCCAAAATAAGTTTGTCTGAGCTGAAACTTCAAAAATTCATAACTAATTCACCGTTTATCCGATTGAGTCGGTTTTCGGACAGGAGTTAGTTCTCGACGTCGGCTACATTTTGTTTTCACATTTCAACTTCAAAAAATGCACTTAAGTCCCTGCGATTTAGCCTGGAAAGTGACGAATTCAAGTGAATATTGGAGGCCCAATTGCACATTCAAAGCCCATTTGCTTTACCCTAATTTTCATTATATAATCACCTTCTTTTCACACAAACCAGAGAAGAGAAAAAAGAGAAAAAAAAGAAAAAGAGAGGAGAAAGAGGAGGAAAAGAGAGAAAAAACCTTGCTACAATACTGTTAGAATATCAAACTCTTTCAAGAACCCTAAAATCTTGAAATCCTTATTACAAATCCCTCTCTCACTACAAACAAGTCATCTCAGTTACAAACCAACATCTTATTACTTCTTCAGTAAGGGTAAGGCTGACTTGATCTCCATGATCCAAAGGGCATAAAAGCATTCATGTCACTATTTTTCCAGTAAGGATAAGGTTGATTTGATCTCCATGATCAAAAGGGTATAATCATTCATACACGCCATATTGTGCCTAAACATTAAATTTCTTCCTATGTTGGTTTTATTTGAATTTTTATGATTTTATTTAATGTGTTCATGAGGTTGCAGATTTAGACAGGATCCCATGCAGGTTCATTAAGGAACGTTGAGGCCAAGACACAAATGGCCAAAAGCCAAAAGCCAAATGGCCAAAACAGAACATTTTACACATGACACCAATACATGGCGAGGCAGACATCTTGAGAAGGTTAAGGAACGTTGAGGCCAAAACACAAATGGCCAAAAGCCAAAAGCCAAATGGCCAAAGTAGAAAAACTTATGCATGACACCAATACATGGCCAAACCACTCCAATTCACCTCCAAAAAGGGCCAGACACCCCCATAGTTTGCATCATTTTTATTTTTTATTTGATTTTCCTTTTTCATTCTTTTAATTGTTTTAATTGTTTTCTTTAAATTCATGAATTAATTTTTATAATATAAGACCAGAAAATCAAAAACTAAGAATATGTTAATTAATTTACTTATTAAATATTTTTGTAAATAAATGTTAAATAATTAATTTAGTTAAATTAGGTTTTAAAACTTAAGTCTTTTTCTTAACAAATTAAAACATGTAGAAATTAGGGTTTTTAACTTTTCATCATCTTTTTAATAAATAATTTTTTCTTATTATTATTGTTATTAATTATTAAATATTTTTGTAAATAAACATGTATATTAAATATTTAGTAAATTAGATTAAACTTTAACATTTTCATTAATAATTAAAAAAACTTAGAATTAGAATTTCTTTTAATTTTAATTTTCTTTATTTCATAAATACAAAAAACTAAAAAACATTTCTTTTCTTTTAATTTAATAATAATAATTTAATTCCTTTAAAAAGGGTCCAACGCCCTCGCTTTCAATTTTAATTCCAATTCGCGCATTTTTATTCTATTTCTTATAATATGAATGTAACTCTCCCAAAGCCATGTAAATTAAATCTTTTGCACTTTACTTTTCTTTATTTATTTACTTTCTGTCAAATCGGGTCCTGGAAATTTTGGCGATGTGGACCCGCGCCTTTTGTAATAGTTTAGAATTTTACATTTTCGCAATCTTTTAACTGCTAAATAAATGCATGCAAGAATGAATGATTAAATAAAAAACAAACGCGTAGCTCACTCATAACATGACAAGATAAAATAAACGAATCTGACACACAAATCACACACCACCCCTAGGGTACGCCTCACTGTTGCCTTGCCTCGAAAGGTGATCGTCGAGTAGAGGATGTCTTAGTAAGTCCTCATGATCCGGGAACCTGGCATGAGGGTAGCTTCTAAGGTATCTTCCCATTGCTCTGGTGATCACCATGTCCCGAACCTCGAATTGACCCGAACACCTCCAACGGTGGTGCTACCTACCTCTCAATGGTGGGATGGCACTACTTTAAGGACATTTACACAGACGAATTCCTTAGGGTAGGTAGATGACTCGTAGATACTTGCTCTAAAATTGCAAAACAAATCAAAAATACTTTTCACACCGACACCTTTTCAAAAGCTTTCGAAAGCAATTTTTCAAACACTCTTGAGGACCGATACAAGAGTCGAACTGAGA
Organism: Vicia faba; assembly: GCA_948472305.1. Lineage (NCBI taxonomy): Eukaryota > Viridiplantae > Streptophyta > Magnoliopsida > Fabales > Fabaceae > Vicia > Vicia faba. Next base: position 67,217,932 of record OX451738.1, on the reverse strand, counting down.
TTTTCAAAGAAACTTTTTAAAAAACCACATTGAAAAGAAAACAAACCATTTTGAAAATACAAATGAGCAAGTATCTAAGAGCCCATGGATAACCATGGATAGAAAGGGTGCTAACACCTTCCCTTTCTATAATCTACCTCCCGAACCGAGAGCAATATCTATAAGGAATTTTTCTGTGCTTTTGTCCTTTCCATTTGGAGAAAATAAAAGACGGTGGCGACTCTTGCTTCCGCGACATTTCGCGAACCAGCGTTAAACAGTCAGTTCCAGATCCACCGATCACACCTACTATCCAGGTTCCTTCCCACAGCCCTTCTATCCAGGCTTTCATACCGAAGTAACCCTACCATCTAGGTTCCTTCTCACATCCCTACTATCTAGGCTTTCATATCGAAGTAACCCTACTATCCAGGTTCCTTCTCACAACCCTACTATCCAGGCTTTCATCTCAAAGTAACCCCACTATCCAGGTTCCTTCTCATAACCTTACTATCCGGGTTCTTCCTCTCTTATCCCCAGATAGCAGTCCATAACATAGTAGGACCGGGCCCCGATCAAACACGATTAGTTTCGCATCTCTCCAGTAAGTCGCGGTGCAGCATATACCCCGACCATATACGTAGTTCACTTCCGCTTCCCCAAACCGGAGTTATTTCCTAGTAGAGTAACGGACAACTGAAGCTCCTAAAACTCTATTTCTTCCAAGACAAAGACCAGCATTCCCCAGCGAAGTCCTCCTCAACAACAGGTATACGGGTTCTCACAAAGGAATCTCTTATGCGATCGACACCTCTTCGGATGACATCTTTAAGCCCATCTCCGACGATTCTCCGTCGCACCCAGGATGGCATCTTTAAGCCCATCTCCGATAATCTTCCATCATCAACCTCCGAATGGCATCTGTAAGCCCATTCTCGATATCACAAATCAAGAGCCACTTCATGCGAGTGCAAATTTCTGGGCACTCTAGTGTTCAATCATCTTCCACCTTCAGATCACGAAAGGCAGAGCAACCAATCTACATCCTCAGGTTTAAGAAGATTGAACAGGGGCAGTTACAAAGGTATCCTGACTCCTGTAGGCTTTGTTATGAATCCTGAGTTGATATCACATTCTTGCAAATTTCATTTTGCTACACAAAACACATTTTCAAAAATTTTCAAGACAAACATGAGTTTTGCATTCTTTAAATAACATTGTTTGCATATGACTAATTATTTGATAGCAGAGAAATCCGCACAATGGAAATTCAATGAACATACATCCTCTCAATGGACAGAATCACCTAAGCGGGAAAGACACTTCCAATAACAGGTCTTCCATAAGCAAGGGCCATGACATGATGTCTAAACACACCTGGGCCAGTCTCTCCAAAAGTGCCAAAGAACCAGGGGCAGATCTCCATCTGAATCGCTTGGGGAATTACGCACGCATTCCAGCAACGAATCATGTGCCATCAAGAAAACATTTTTGACAGTACTACAACACAACATTATGGACAGTGACAACTCTCTACATCCTGAAAATGTGGACATAGTCGGAAAATACTACGCATAACAAAGACCAGCTAGGTTGACATACCTAGGCAAAAATAAGGGCATCCCGGCGAATCAAAAGGGTTCGGGCAAAAATTAGGGATAAAAAATGAAAAAATATGTACACCCGACAAGTCGAAAACCTGAAAAGGCGGCTTGGGCAAAAAGGTATCCCGGTGGACTGAAAACCCGAAAGGGCGGTCCAGGAAAAAGTTAGGGATTTAAAACGTACGACTATGTCCCGTCACTTGTCTATCAGTGGATGACTTATACCTTGATCAACATTCATCAAGAGCACCAGAATCGAGAAACGGTTCAGATACACTCCAGATACGGATACCATCCTGATACTCATTCAGGTTCAGCTTTCAGATACAGTTCAGGTACGCTCTAGATATAGATGCCATCCTGATACTCATTCAGGTTCAGCTTTCAGATACAGTTCAGGTACGCTCCAGATACGGATGCCATCCTGATACTCATTCAGATTTAGCTTTTAGATACAGTTCAGATACGATCCAGAGACGGATGTCATTCTGACACTTATCCAACACATGTTTCAAATACAGTTCAAATACGCTCCAGATACGGATGCCATTATGATACTCATTCAGGTTCAACTTTCCGATACAGTTCAGATACACTCCAGATACGGATGCCATTTTGATAATCATTCAGATTCAACTTTCAGATACAGTTTAGATACAATCCAGAGACGGATGCCATTCTGACACTCATTCAACACGTGTTTCAAGTACAATTTAGATAAGATCCAGAGACGGATGTCATTCTGACACTCATTCGACATATGTTTCAAGTACAGTTCAGATACGGTCCATAGACGGATGTCATCCTGACACTTGTTAAATACATGTTCAAGTACAATCACGACATAGATCCATCCATAAAATCTCCGCATGTACTTTTTCCAGGATGGTACAAGGGGCAGAGACAATTGGAAGAGAAGTAACTATCACATAGACGCCCGTGATATTTATATTCCCCACAGAGCCGAGACAACCAAGGTCCGACCTCCGTGTCCCCAAGCAGGAATTCCTTCCCCAGCAGGTTCCTTCAGAAAGCTGATATCTGCATTCCCCAGCCGAGTTTTATAACCATGAGCAGTTTATAAAGCCATCTCCCGAGCAGAGTTTATTTCTCTGACTGCGAAGGCTCAATCCCCAACAGAGTTCTCCTCTCCAACAATGGAAGTTCATCCCCAGCTGAGTTTATTTCTCCAAATCAGCAGATCTTCCAACAGAGTATCTCCCTTCCCCACAGAGTCATTCCCCCGCAGGATTGTTCTCAGACAGAGTCTCTCCTGGAAGAATATTCTCAAGCAGAATGGATGTAAATCTCCAGCTAATCATCTTCGGTCACTATCCCCAGCGGAAACGAAGAACTCAACTCCTTATACCCTCCAACAGCAGTCCATGATTTATTTCCCCTAGTTAGAGAATATCACAATAGCATTGCATATCCATACATCATGGCATGTTCATACATATTATACAGCACAATCTCATTTATTTTGAGAACATTATCATTCAATGCATTTCATACAACATGACATTACATACGACTAACTCTTTACCTTTCAGGGAAAGATGAAATCAAGTTCTCACGAGTTCTCTCTGGTTCAGTCAAACCGACACCAAGGTTTCTATTCCAGTTGAAGATATTCCAACACTTTTCAAGATTTTCTCTGGTTCAGTCAAACCGACACTAAGGTTTCTATTCTAGTTGAAGATTTTTTAAGACTTTCGTTTGGGTCAGCCGAATCGCCGCTAAGATTCCCCTGATTTTTATGCCAATCAAAGTTAATCTGAGACCTCTCTCGGGATCAGTCAAATCGATACTAAGATTTCTCTCCTAGTTGAAGTTCTCACAAATTTTCTCTGGTTCAGTCAAACCGACATTAAGGTTTTTATTCTAGTTGAAGATGTTTTAAGACTTTCGTCAAGGTCAGCCGAATCGCCACTAAGATTCCCCTAATTTCTAGGCCAGTCAAAGTTAATTCGAGACCTCTCCCGGGATCAGTCAAATCGATACTAAGATTTCTCTCCTAGTTGAAGTTCTCACAAGTTTTCTCTGGTTCAGTCAAACTGACACTAAGGTTTATATTCTAGTTGAAAACGTTTTAAGAATTTCGTCTGGGTCAGCCGAATCGCCGCTAAGATTCCCCTGATTTCTATGCCAGTAAAATTTAATCCGAGACCTCTCTTGGGATCAGTCAAATCGATACTAAGATTTCTCTCCTAGTTGAAGTTCTCACAAGTTTTCTCTGGTTCAGTCAAACTGACACTAAGGTTTCTATTCTAGTTCAAAACGTTTTAAGACTTTCGTCTGGGTCAGGCGAATCACCGCTAAGATTCCCCTGACTTCTATGCCAGTCAAAGTTAATCCAAGACCTCTCCCGTTATCAGTCAAATTGATACTAAGATTTCTCTCCTAGTTGAAGTTCTCATAATTTTTCTCTGGTTCAATCAAACTGACACTAAGGTTTCTATTCTAGTTAAAGACGTTTTAAGACTTTCGTCTGGGTCAGCTGAATCGTCGCTAAGATTCCCCTGATTTCTATGCCAGTCAAAGTTAATCTGAGACCTCTCCCGGGATCAGTCAAATCGACACTAAGATTTCTCTCCCAGTTGAATTTCTCACAAGTTTTCCCTGGTTCATTCAAATCAATACTAAGATTTCTATTCCAGTTCAAGCTATGAAGTCTGGAAATCGACTGGAAAATAGCTTAATCTCCAACAAGATACTAAGAAGCCTGGAATCAACCAAATAGTGTTATAAGATACTGTGAAGCTTGGAAATCGACCGGATAACAGTAAAAGATACTATGAAGCTTGGAATCGACCAAATAATGGTATAAGACATAGTGAAGCCTGGCGCACGACCAGATAACGGCATAAGACACTGTGAAGTCTGGAGCACGACCAGATAGCGACAAAAGACACTGTAAAACCTGAGACACGACCAGATAATAGTATAAGGTACTGTGAAGCTTGGAATTCGACCAAATAGCAGTTTACTCGGCCAATTACTATGAAGCCTGGAAATCGACCGGATACCAGTATGCCTCAAGTTCAAGTTGAAACCCGGATGCGACCAGATAACCACTTAATTTCTTTTGAAGCCTGGAACACGACCAGATAAGAATTGAGAAATTGTAAAGACTGGAGCACGACCAGATAGCAAGTGTAATCTCATTTCCCCAGTAAGTCACTGTAAAACCTGGAGCATGACCAAATAGCAGTCAGTCTTATTATCCTCAGAAAATCACTGTAAGGCCTGGAGCATGACCAGATAGCAGTTTATTTTTATCTCCTCGACTAAGAGATGATTCCCTAGTAGAGTAACGAACAACTGAAGCTCCTAAAATTCTATTTCTCCCAGGACAGAGACCAGCATTCCTCAGCAGATTCCTCCTTAATGACAGGAACAAGAATTCTCATAGAAGGAATATCTCGGGAAATCAACATCCTCTAGATGGCATCTTTAAGCCCATCTCCGACGATTCTCCGTCATATCTTCCGGATGGCATCTTTAAGCCCATCTCCGAAGACTCTCAGTCATCTTCTCCAAATGGCATCTATAAGCCCATTCTTGAAATTATCTACATTGTCAAGCATCATAACAGACGAGTGCAAATTTCTAGGCACTCTAGTGTTCAATCATCTTCCATCTTCAGATCACGAAAGGCAGACAAGCCAATCTAAATCCTCAAGTTTAAGAAGATTGAACAGGGGAAGCTGTTGTACCCCAAAATTTTCACTCTCATTTTAATCAACACATGCCCATTGAGATCCTTAACTTGCTCAAGGATGACCAAGAGTTTACCAGACAAACTTTCTCCTAAGGCAATGTACCTCAAACTAGGGTTTCCATTTTCATCAGGATGTGTGAACTTCAAAGGCCTCCAATACTTTCCAGGGTCCTAATATGCTCTCAAGGTCATCCATGTCAAATATCATGCCTTTCATCATGATATCAAGGGTTGATCATGATACCTCAAGGAATGCTCCTAATTCATCAAAACTCAAAAGTTGCTAAATTAGGGTTTCTCAAGAAAAGTCAACCAAACTTTGACCAATCATAACTTCCTCATACTTTATCAGAAATTTTCCACCCAAGGCTCATTCTGAAGAGGATGCAATTCCGTACAATTCATCTTCAGCCCTCAAGTTCAAATTATGCACTCATCAAAAGATATGAATTTCCACATTATAGGTCCTTTTGAAAAGTCAACAAAAACACCTTTTGAGTCAAAGCTTCTTACATGAACATGGAAGACCCAATTGAGATGATATCAAAAGGGTTGTTTAGGGGACATCCTAAGATTTCCAAAAAGTCTAAGAACACCTCTCTAGGGTTAAAATTGGAAGAGATATGCCTTGTCAAAGTTTACCATTTTTACAAAATTGCCAAAAGTCAAATGTGCTCAAAAATACACTTTTTGTTAAATGGGCCTAACTTTTTATGCTTGCACCTCACTCATAACATGGTCCACGACCCAAATATTCACCCACATATTATTTGCTTCATTTTCCATTTTATTTTGATTTTTTATTAATTAAAAATTGAATTAAATCAAATAAATGACAACTAATAGCAAAGATTTGTTTTAATATGATTTTTGGACAGGATCATAAGCTAATTATGTTGACATATCAGGATCAAATTGAATCAAGGTGGATTGGAACAAGAATGGCATGATTAGGCCTAATTTGGAAACAAATCATACAAGGAAGGAATGAGATCAAATCTTCAAAATTTTCAAAGATACATGTAGTTTTTATAACCCTAATTCATTCAGGGATATATATTGAGCAAGGCCAGGCACGAAAGAGAAGGATTGTAGTCGTGAAGAAAACTAGAACAAACTCAAAAATTGGACAAAAAGTGGTGGGTCGATTTCCATTCTAGAGGGCAATTCAGAGCATTCCAAGGTTACCAATCACTTCCTGGACATCTCCAAAACGTGTCTCAATCATTTGCAAGCCTTTTCACGCCCAGAAACGCAAGCTACAGACCCACGGTTTGCATCCCCTAGCTTGAATCGTATTTTACAATTTACGCATGATTAACCATTATTGAACATAGCATTGTGTTTGTATGATCATTTGGAATGTTTTGGTTTACATAATTTTGTGTTTTGATGCATATATCCATGACTGCCATTGCTAGGGTTTGTTCTTGCGTTTTAGGGTTTTGTCATACAGATTAAATTGGCCAATAAAAAGGGTACCATGAAGATCGTGGCATCAAGACCAGTTCAATCATAGTCTTGAATCTCATTTATCATGCGTTTTGATGATTTTTGAAACTCACAGGTTATAGCCATGGTTATTTGTCCGTAGGTATAGGTTACATATCTAATACGATAGAAGAGGAAGAAGATGATGATGTGTTCAACCATCATTGGGCCATTCAAACTGGGTGCGCATTTTTTTGTTTCAGTTTCATCCACGTTGTTTTATATATTATGTATTATTATTATTATTATATTATCAATTGAACAATGTAGCGCAGCTGGCAAGGACGTGTGTTGGAAAAGGGAGAGAACCTGGGTTCGATCCCAGGTCCCAACAAATTTTATTTTCTTGTTTTCTTTCCATAGATTCAATGCACTACTTGTCCAAGCATCCTATCATACGCCCCACAGATCCAGCCAATGGATCATTGTTGATTAGATCCAACGCTTCACCAAAGCAGGACTATGGTGTACTCTCAAGCTTGCACAATAGGGAATCTCACGCATGGGATGGGCTGAGGAGTTATTGGGCCTAAGCAGTTTCAACATGCACTCCCTGATTTCTTCTAAACAGGCCTTTTCTATCTTTTTTCTTATTTTAATCTTTCAATTACTTTTAATTGTTTTCTTTTTTTTTTAACATTAAAAAATCATTATTTTATTTAATCAAAAATCACAAAAAACATCAAAAATCTTTTTTTAATAAAAATATTTTTTATTTCTTAATTAAGTAGTTTAATTTAAATTAGAGAAATTTAATTCTTTTTTTTATAATTAAAATAATTAGAATTAGGGTTTTAATTTTGTACATAACCTAATTAATTTTCTTTCTCAAAAATAACTTAAATATTTTTTTAATTAGATTATTAGGGTTTCTAATTATTCTCGCATTTAATTTTCCGCGCGCATTTTAATTTCCTTTTATTATTATTATATCTGCTATGAGTTTGTTATAGATTTAATTAGGTTTTAATTCTACATTTTATTTATAGTAAAAAATAATTATGTATCTGCGAAAGCCTTGTAATAGTCAGGATTTCTATTTCCGCACTTTAAATTCCTGCAATTTTTAACTGTCTAGATGCATGGCTAATAGGATTGTATGGAAAGAATACTTGAAAATTAATACGGTAGAAAACCATAAATATGCAAAGACAAATTAACTGAAAAAATTCATCGCACATGCTCACTCCTAGGGTTTACTCCACTCTGGTTGCCTTTGGTAAACAGTCATGAAGTATAGGATTTGTTAGTGGTCGTCCTCTAGCCCCGAAAGATCTAAATGACACATTTGGATGTTGCCTCAGAAAAAGATCTTTAAGGCTTTAGGATAATTACTTACATTTCCTAACATTGCTTTTGTGATCTTACAAGTCCCTTCGAATGTCCCTAAAAAACTCCAATGACGATGCTACCTATTTCTCAATAATCGGATAGCATTGTCTAAAAGGAAAACGAACATACTTTTTTCGAGTAGGTAGATTAGTTCCTAGGTACTTGCTCAAACAAACAAATTTTTTTCACACAAACACTTTCTAAATAAAGTTTTCAAAAACAACTTCGTAACACTCTTGAGGACAGAAACAAGGGTTAAAACGAAGTAAAACAAAACTTTTCAAACCAAGCACACACAAGCAATTTCAAAATGAGCAAGTACCTAAGAGCCCATGGAAAACCATGGATAGTAAGGGTGATAACACCTTCCCTTTCTATAATCTACCTCCCGTACTCAGAAACATCTCGAAAATGGTTTTTTCTGTTCTTTTTCTTCTTCCTGATTGGATAAAATAAAAGTCGGTGGCGACTCTTGCTTACCGCGACATTTTGCGAACAAAAAACGCAAACCAGTATTAACAGTCGGTTCTGCCATCGTATCACACCAGGCTTACAGGGAAGCACCATCGTATAGGGTGATCTCCACCAGCTTTACTTCTTAGGGTTTTATACTTTATTTTCATCTTGTACTTGGGATTGTTGGAACTTGTAATCTATTTTGAAGTTATTATAATAAAACATTTCCAGTATTTCTAATGTGTTATTACTTTGATATTTACAATATGTCTATAAATCTTTAAGTCCCTTGAAATATTAATAATAAAATAAATCATGCGCACTGCATATCATGCATCATATTACACATATTTCTTGCATTTGTTATGCATATCCAGGTGTCTTACCAAGCTTCTTTACTTTGTTCAGCAAGTTGTCTCACCACTACAACACTCGAGCTAATTTCATAAGGAAGATGGGAAACTTAGAAGAAGAGAATCGTGAGCTGCGCGAGGAAGTTTCTGCTTTGAAGACCAGCATGGCCAATCTTACTGCTCTGATGGAATCTCTAGTGGCTACTCAGAATCAGCCACCGAGTGTTCAGCCTCAACAAATAAGGGTGACTACTGAAGCTCCAAGGGTTCCTGTGTTTGCTACTCCAGTTGTTGTTTAGAATCGCATGCCTCAAGGTTATCCATGGGGAATTCCAGAGAACTTTGCGCCTGAAGGTTTCAATCTTGGTCCTCAAGATACTCTAGTTGTTCAGGCCACTGTTACTCCTGCACCTCCTGTGGTGCATGTTGCTCATGATGCACCTCCTTCGGTGAAGATGGTTCCATTTGCTAATGATGACATGTGTCGTCCTTTTCCTCCACCAAGCGAAGACTTGGGTCTCTATGATAGAATGAATGATTTTCAAAAGCAGTTTGACAAGATGCAGAGAGAGATGAAGGCCCTCGGGGGAAAGGAATTGTTCGGGTAGAATATGAATGATTTATGCTTGGTGCCGAATTTCAAGATACCTACGAAGTTTAAAGTCCCAGAGTTTGAGAAGTACAAGGGCAACACTTGTCCTCGTGATCATATTTTGATGTATGTAAGAAGAATGTCTACCCATACTGATGATCAACGTCTGTTGATTCACTTTTTTCAGGATAGTTTGACTGGTGTTGCACTGAAGTGGTATATGATTTTGGATAGCGTCAATATCCATACTTTCAATGACTTAGGAGAAGCATTTATCAGACAATACAAATACAAAGTGGACATGGCGCCTGACTGTGATTAACTCAAGGCCATTTCCAGAAGGACAGAGAATCATTCAAAGAATATGCACAAAGATGGCATGAGGTAGTCGCCCAAGTTATTCCTCCCATTGAAGAGAAGGAGATGGCTAAGATTTTCTTGAAAACTTTGGGTGATTTTTACTATGAAAGGATGGTAGCAAGTGCGCCAAGTGACTTTACTGAATGGTAGACATGGGTATCCACTTAGAAGAGGCTGTAAGAGAGGGTCGTTTAACGAAGGGTGAAAATTATGGAAATACGAAGAAGCCATACTATGGGTTTTCCAAGAAGAAGGAAGGAGATACGAATGTTGTTATGCAAGAGAGGAGGGTTAATCCTTCTAGAAGAAATTATCAGCGTCATCAACAAGTTGCCTCAGTTACTCCAGTTATTTGTGTAGCTCCAACTACCGTTGCTTATCAGAGGCCATCCCATCAGGGGAATCAAGGGTATAATCAGATAAGGGAGAGTTATGACCCTATCCCTTTGAGTTATACAAAATTAATCCCGGCGTTAATTCAAAATAAGTTGGTTCAGACCCGACCACCTCCCGCTGTACCATCACCGTTGCCTTGGTATTAGAAGGCAGACCAAACATGTGCTTTTCATCAGGGAGCACCAGGGCACAATGTTGAAAACTGCTATCCTTTGAAGACTGAAGTACAGAAATTGGTGAAGTCTGGTATCTTATCTTTCAAGGATGCGGGCCCTAATGTTAAAGATAATCCTCTACCAAAACATGGAGGAGCAAATGTTATGAACACGGTGGCCGATTTTCCAGGTGACTTCCGGATTTTTCATGTTAATTTTGTTAGAGGAGATTTGGTGAAAATGCATGCAGACCTCTGTGAATTTAGTTACTATACGCATAAACATGCCGGTTGTGCTATTTGCAGTACAGATATACAGGGTTGTGACAAGATAAAGGCTGATTTGCAGGAGATGATGGATGAGGGCCTCATCCACATAATCAGGCCTAGGGCAGAGTATGAAGAGGAAATAAACATGGTTTCTGGATGTCCGAGAGAGTTCAGAATCTTTGATGTGGAACATATTAATGAGGTTCTTGTACAATTGCACGCTATTTTCTGCCACATGGTTGGTCAGGTGGAACATCGTTATGGATCTTTCCGAATTTGCTGTCGGGACTCCCGAGGATGTTCAATTGCAAGGAAAGGTGTTCAGTTACTGTTGGATAATGGAACTATCAAGGTTACAAGTCAAAGGGATGATTACCGTGAAGTTGATGTGATTGAGGTTTATTTGGCTGAAGAAGACTCAGATGGTGAGTATGCCTCTGCAGATGAGTTCTTCTCCTCAGATGAGGATTTGTTTTCCGGAAATGACTCTATAATGACTGATTGTGTTGAAGAGGGAGTAAACGTTATTGTGCCTTGTTTTGGTGCACCCGCCCATTTTAAAGTTGAATATCATAGCAAGCCAGCTATTACTCCATTGGTGATTAGCTTGTCGGTGTTGCACCCCAAAATTTATCCTCTTGATTTTGGCTTATGTTTCATCATGAATATCATAATGCACTGCATTCGTACAATGTGATGGGATCAAAGTACTTTGGTTATCAAGTCTTCCTCGAGCTTTGAAGGATGATTGCATTGACAAGTTGCTCAAGTAGAACTTTATCATCCAAACCTCTGGATCTTTCAAGCTTAAAAGTTATTGCACATCTCAAGATATTTTTATCCATCTCTTTGGATCTTCAGAGGATTGAAGTTTGTGTTTGATTATAAGAGGAATCACTCTTTTGATTCACCAGTCAAAATTAGGGTTTTGCTTGATCAAGGCTATTGATCAATGTACAAGTCTTGATTTGGAAGCTAAAACATCTCATTGGTATTTGAAAAGTCTTTGTACATGAAATTGGTCAAGATGCCCAGAGGATTTGAAATTTTGCAGATGATTCATCAGTCTCCTAAGGTGTTAACCAAAACTAGGTTTTGGGATTTCATCAAGATTTATTGAGAATTTTGAAGTGAAACTTTGCACATGGTTTATATATATATTTGGAAGATCATATGTTTGAAGTTTTGATCATCAATTTTGAAGGGAAGTGGATCAATTAATTCAAAGGGGCAAAATGGTCATTTTGGTCAAAATCAGTCAAAGTCAAGGTTGACCAAGTGAATTTTTTGTCAACCATCAATTCAAGGATGTAATTTTCATATTTCAAGTCCATTTTGATCATTGGATCAAAAAGATTGAGGTTTGGGTTGAAACTTGTTTATGAAAAAACCCTAAACATTTCTAATTTTGGAAAATAAGGACTTAATTTCAAAAATTCATATTTTATTCACCTTTGATCAAAAAATGCAAATGAAGTATGCTTGGAAAGATAAGAGGATGATATTTCATATCCTTTTGGTTTCATGTCCAAATTGGCAAAGAGTCAAGAGTTATAAAGCTTGGAAGTCACAAAATTATAGGTCATTTACCAAATTTAGTGAATTTCAAGCTCAATTTTGAGAAACTTAATGGATTCAATTGCAAAACCTCAAAACTAAGGGATTGTATATCTTTTCAATACCTTTCCAAATTATACTTATTTGTGTCCAAATGAAAAAATATGAGCAAGTTATGGACCTTGGAATTTGGAGGCATTTCATTAAATTCATGCATACAATGCAAATTACAAATTCTTGATAACTTGATTTGTGGCCATTTGTTTCACTTCAAACTTGGCCCATGACTAATTTGCAATGTACTAAGGCCCATCATGCAAAAGTTTGATCTACACATAGGCAAATGCAAGGGTAACTCGTGGTTTTGCAAAAAGTGGCATGAAAATGCCTAATCACTAGCACTTGGTTAATACAAGGATTTGAGCATTAATATCTTGATTAACTTCTTCCTGAGATAAAATGGATTGAAATGCACGTAAAAGGCAAGCAAACACACAAGGTATTTGAGGGCTCCATGTGCACACTTCATTTTGGCAAAAAAAGGAATTCATTCTTTCTAACGGTTTTTAGTGTGAAAAAAATATCCTACCCTCCTCTTCATGCTCTATATATTGAGAGGCAAGCTTCATTGAACAGGATTTGTGCTTCATTTCATCCCTGAGCTCAAAAACTCCATAGCTACTTGTTCTTCAATTTTCTTCGATTCTCTCAATTCACTAGCGCATTTTGAGTGTTTCTTCTTGCATTCTCTTCTCCAAGTGATAAGGATTGTAGATCGAGGCTTGGTTTGCAACTGGAGTGAAGGAGACAGTAGATTCGTTTTTGCCTCAAAGGTTAGAATTCTTAACTTTGGATCTTGATTTCTAGCCGTGCATTGTGTGATTTGAGTTCATAATCATGTTGTTTGAAGTTCATTAAGTGTTTCTGTAGCTTCAGAGCTTTTGATTTGATGAGATGTGCATGTATGATGCATCTGAAATTTTCTGCTCAGTGAGTTTTTGTCATTTTCACGCGATCCGTTCTTGATCTATGGTTAATTATTTGATGTGATTCGAATTGCATGGTGAAGTGTGATATGTTAGCTTTAATTTGCACACAATTTCATGAAAAATGGTGTAGAATTGAGCATGTTATGTTGATTGGAACATGAGGTGATGGACCTGATCTTGCGCGCGATTTTGCCCTAGCCAGAGGTTGAAGATGATTGCGTGGCCTCCTCTGGTTGGCTGACTTGTTTTTTTTTTAATTCATTTGAATTTTGTTTTATAACTTGATTTTCATGATTTTATTTCTTGCTCAAAAATGGTTGAAAAATTATGAAAAAATTCAGGAAACCTAAAAATAATATTCATGACCTTGTACATTTTTTTGATAATTTTTGAAAATTATTTTGATTGGTTTAAAAATTTGTGTTAATATTTAATTATTTGTTTAATGTTTATTTTTGTTTTAATATTTCTTTGATCTAAAAATTCCACAAAAATTATCTTTGACTCATAAAATAATGTAGAAATTGATTCTGATTTTTGTTTAGCATTTTTTCTATTTTTGATTAGATTTAATTTGAGAAGGTTATTTGAAATATTTGTTTCATAATTTTTGTTTTAAATATTTTTCTTAATCCAAAAATCCTCAAAAAATCATACAAGCTTGTTTTTAATCATAGAGTCTGAATATAATTTTATTTTGACCTTTTTGTGACTTTTGGCTAGGGTTTGCATTTTTGCCATTAAATAATAGTTTGATTGTTAATTGTTTATTTGATTTTTATTTTTATTTTTCCTTTAATTCAAAAATCCTCAAAAAAATCATATAAGTTTTTTTTTTTAATCATAGAGTCTGAATATAATTTTATTTTGACCTTTTTGTGATTTTGGCTAGGGTTTACATTTTTGCCATTAAATAATAGTTTAATTGTTAATTGTTTGTTTGATTTTTATTTTAATATTTCCATTAATTCAAAAATTCCACAAAAAATCAGGGATGTGTGTTTTTAATTCTAATATTTGAATATAATTTTGGTTGGACATTTTTCTAAATCTTGATTACAATTTTATTTTGAGATGTGATTATTTGTTTAATTAATTAATTGTTTGAATTTGATTTCATTTTTGACTTTTCTTTAATTCAAAAAATGTGAAAAATATGATTCCGACATTTAGGGTTACCTTGTGGTTTGCATGATCTTGGTTTGAATTTTGATCTTACGTAATTAATATTTAAGATTAAAATTCAAACAATTAGGGTTTTGTAGCTTACATTGCAAGTTTCATTTTCAAAACCTTTATGCCCTGGATTTTCAATGGAACTTAGGTCTTGATTATGGTTCATGAATGTATTAAGGATATGAAAACCATTTTTCTTGAATTATTTGACTTGGTTTGATATTTTTCCATGAATTCTTTTAAAAACTTGTCTAGTTTTGATAGTTTGGCCAACTAGTTTTAAACTTTAGGCCTCATTTGATCCCCTCCTCAACCATTCATGAACTTAAGACTTGTTTTCTGACTTCTACACACTTCAAAGATGTTAAGAAATTTTTTGTGTGAATTATTGATCCTTGTTTCTATTTTTGATGTATCTTTGAAGTGAAGGTACCCAATTAATGTTGCATATCTTGTTGCAATTTGTTTGATGGCCAATGAACTTGAGTGAGGCCTATAATTGGGCACCTAATGATCATGTTGGATATGTTTATCCAAATAAACTCAAGTCATTTCACTTAATGCCCCCATGATTGAATGATTGAACCTTTTGATGCATTGTGTGGGATTCCTTTTCTATTATGCTTGTGAGCAGTGATGAATTAATTGTGCATGATTGAATTGTGTTAGCTACTGACCTTCATGGTCTTTGGTTGTATTCTTCTCAAGATTCCATGATCCTTGATTGATATTCAATTGTCAACTCAAAATGGTGATATAAAGGAGCAACATTCCTCTAATTTTTGACCAAATTGTGCATATGCTTGTTTCTTTTTGTCTATCATGTCTAATGTTTTGATATTTGCTATCATGTTTTCTCATTTCATTATGGTGTCATCATCCATCCCTTATGTGAATCATCATTCTATTTATGGGAATACTAATTTGGCTGTTGAATGTGCGAGGTATTTTGAGAAAAGTTTTCCAGTCTTGAGTTGAGGCTATTGTGTTTCACTTTATTTGTGGAACACAATTTATTATATTGGCACTACTCTTGTGCTTGACATGTTTGATAGTTTATTAAGGATATATGTATATGTGATTATGAATGCCATACATTTCCCATGGGATCTGTTCATATCTGAAAATCTCAATACTTACATCCTGATGGCGTAATTTCCGACTTGATTTATCTGCTGATGCCAGCTTGCTTGAAGTTCTCTGGGTTTCTTTTATTCTTGTTCAGTTGCTACGGATAGTTATCCGTTTGGTATTTCACTATTTCCTTTCTTATATTTTCATGTTGTATAGTTCCATGTTGCATGATGGGACCTCTGTTGCTGATATATGTCAGGAGGCCCTCTGTTTTTGTTTAATACATGTGTTGTGCTTGTTCCTTCATTTGTTGATCGATGAGTCACTCAATTTAGAAATTGAGATCACGACTTCTCTCTCAGTGCATGTTCCCTATAGGATATTTTTTTGTTTTTCTTCTTTAATTATTGATCGATGAGTCATTCAATTTAGAAATTGAGATCACGATGTGATACGGTGGGAAGAACTGACTGTTTTTTGGAATGCTGGTTTGCGTTTTGCGTTTGTTTTTGCAAAATGTCGCGGTAAGCAAGAGTCTTCACCGACTTTTATTTTATCCAACAAGGAAAGGAAAAAAAGCACATAAAAATTCCTTTTTCGAGATATTTATCGGGTTTGGGGGATAGATTATAGAAAAGGAAGGTGTTAGCACCCTTTCTATCCGTGGTTATCCACGGGCTCTTAGATACTTGCTCAAATTGTTTTCAAAATTGCTTTTCTTGTGTTTGTGGGTTTGAAAAAAGTTTTTGTTTAAAAACTTCGATTTAACTCTTGCTTCTGTCCTCAAGAGCGTATGAAGTGTTTTTGAAAACTTTGTTCGAAAAGTGTAAGTGTGAAAAAGATTTTGTTTTTGAAAGAGCAAGTATCTAAGAACCATCTACCTACTCGAAAAAGGAATCATTCTATGCTATCTTCCTTTAGACAATGATATCCCACTATTGATGAGTAGGTAGCACCGTTGTTGGAGTTTAAGGGTCAATTCGAATGCGGGACAAACGGTCACTAAAGCAATGTTAGGACACCTTAGCGGTAACCCTAATGTCTTAGATCATTTATTTGAGGCAATCATATTCGAGGCGACTATGATCTTTTAGACAAGAGGGCGACCTCTAAAATGACATATACCCAATGACCGTGTACAAAGGCAACCAAGTGGGGTGTACCCTAAGAGTGCGCATGTGCGAGTGTGTCATTTTCAGTTTATTTTTATCTTTGTACATGTTAAGGGTGATCTAAGTTGATTTTAGGTTAAAACATTCAGTCTTGTCATGCAAACCTATTATCAAACATCTAACAGTTATAAGTTGCGGAAAATAAATTGCGGAAATTTAACTAACTATTACAAGGCGTCGGGTATTTACATCGCCAAAGACAAACCCTTAAAGAATAAATAAAGCGATAAAAAGTAATAAAAGGTCCTATTAACTATTACAAACCGGGAACAAATACATTACGATATAAAATAAAATAAATCGCGTGCGAGAAATTAAATCGAGCGCAAATAAGGTTTTGACCCTTTTTTAGAGAAAGTATCTTTTTTTGTTGTTTTTGAATTAAGAAAGAAACTATCCTAAATTAATTAATAAATTAATAAATTAATTAATTAAATGAAAAAATTTATTTTTGGGTTTTTGGTATTTTAAGAAAGAAAAATAAAATTAATTAATGTTAGTAAAAACCTAATCAAATCTAGTTTAATTTTAATTATTTACAAAAATATGTTAAAGTTATTCTAATTAAACCCAAATTAATTTATTAGGATTTATTAATAAAAAATAAAAATTTTAAGTTTGGTTTGCTAAAGAAAAATATTTTGTGATTTTATTTTATGAAAAAAAGGAAATTTATGATTGGTTAATAGAATTAAATAATAATAATAAAACAAATACTAAATAAAATAAAATAAAGAGAATAGGGGGTATGGGCCTGAATATGGGTGTTTGAACAGCAGATCTGTGGCCCAAACGAGTTGGCCCTTTGTTGACTTTTGAGATCCAGTAGGCGTGCATGGACTTTGTCTATGGTGAACCATCAATTATTGGCCATCAGATTTGGCCTTGGGCCATCTGCCAGCTGGATATGTGAAGGCGTATGGTGTTCTGCACACTTGAATATGCATGTAATCACCCGAAGAATGAAAATAACAAAGAAAGTGAGGGACCTGGGATTCAAACCCAGGTCTTGTAGGCTAATGGATGTACACGTTTACCACTAGGCTACTCGGTTTATTTGTTAATAATATACAAATAATATATAATATAAAAAACAAGTCAATATGCCAGCAAAAAAAGTAAAAAGCGCGTGTGGTTTTGAACTGGCCATTGATGGTGTGACACGTCTTCGTCTTCTACCTCACGTCCGTGGCTAAAACATTCTAGACTTATACCAACGGACACAGACCGTCACTATAAGTCATGCACATTCCAAAAATCTCTGTAAGCCATGAAAATGAATTCTAAGGGCATGGTTGTACTCGTCTCATCATCCCAGTCACAACCATACCCTTCTTGATGGCCAATTTTTCCTGAAAGAGAAACACCCAAAAAGACCACGAAACCCTAGCTATGGTATTTGGCTTTACAGGTCAGATAAACAAAATTAACTAATGCCAAAAGCTTGGAAATATTATGAAGATCACAAATATATCAATGATTTGTTCAAATGATGCAAGAATAGTGAGTTATGATTTCAAATACAGATCAAGATAATGTGATACTTACAGCGTGCTAGGTGGTATGAGAATGTTTGTTCTTGATCCAGGTAGACTGAGTGAACACCCAGGAATCGTTTGAGACCGGTCTAAGCTTCTGAAATTTCCTCTTGCTATGTTTTCGAATTCAAGCTTTTTGGTGACTTTTTCAAACTTTGTTCTGCCTCTTCTTGCAGCCTCCAACCTTTATTTTTGTGCTTTTGCCTTCCTTATGTAATGTATATTACATTAGGGTAAGAAAATTGGTACAAATCTCTCCATATCAATGCTCATGAATTGGATTTGATTCCACCATTACAACCTTCCAAATTTGGCCTAAATCATATCTTCTTGTAACCAATGCACTTGATGCGAATTTGATTCACATAATAGCTGTATTCAAAGCCTAAAGCAACCAAAAAATCATGAGTTATAAATACTTTTGATTTTATATGATTTTATTTGATTTAACATGAATAAATTCAATTAAAAATCAAATTAAATAATAAAAATAAGATATGGGCTCATGGCTGAAGCTAGGACACGTGGGCAATGATGTAAGCTCAAATCAAGTGGAAACGAATGGGCCCATTTGACAAAATTTGATGTTTTGGGGATAGTTGCCTTTTGGCAATTTTGCAAAAATGCCAAACTTCAACAATGCATAACTTCTTCAATTTTGAACATTTGGAGGTGTTCTTGGACTTTTTAGAAAGCTTGAGATGTCCTCTAACCAAACCTTCTGGTCTCATAACATTTTGATTTTTCAATTCTCAAGTTATAAGCATTGGAAAAAAAGGTGTTTTTGTTGACTTTAAAAAATGACCTATAATGTCCGAATTTATAACTTCTTGTGAGTGCATTTCTTGATCTTGGGGTGTGAATTGGATTGTAGGAAATTTCATCCTATTCAAAATGAGCTTTGGATGGGTAATTTCTCACAAAGTATGAGAAAGGTATGCTTGGTCAAAGTTGAGTTGACTTTTCCTGCAAAACCCTAATTTAGCAACTTTTGGGTCATGATGAATTTTGATCAATCCTTGATGAATCATGATCAACCCTTGCTCAAATGATGAAATAACCTTCAAAATGAGAATGTTGGAAAAAAATCTTGAAGTTTGACTGTGTTTAGGTCACAGTTGACTTTTGCCCTAGCATAGTCGATTTTTGGACCCTTTGAGCTATTGACTGAGCAAACTTCCTCTGCAAGGCTTGAAATGGATGATCTTGAGAACATATTAGGACATTGGGGAGAACTTGATATCATTTGTATTCAAGGATCTTGATGCAACACAAAACCCTAATTTGGGGTTGACTGCCCTAGGAGATGACTTGTCTAACCAACTCTTGAGCAACCTTGAGCCACTTGGAGATTTTTCTTGCAATGTTTTGAGAAATATGAGAGGGAAAATTTTGGGGTACAACAGCTGCCCCTGTTCAATCTTCTTAAACCTGAGGATGTAGATTGGCTTTCGTGCCTTTCGTGATCCGAACGTGGAAGATGATTAAACACTAGAATGCCCAGAAATTTGCACTCGCATGAAGTGGTATCAGCCTGGTGATGTCGAGAATGGGATTATAGATTCCATTTTGAGATTGTTGGTAGGAGGATGGGATTACAGATTCCATCTGCAGGAGCGTCGATTGCATAAGAGATTCCTTAGCGAGAACTTGCATACCTGTTGTTGTAGAAGATTCCGCTGGGGAAGTCTAATTTTTATTGAGATTTAGGAACTTGCCTGTGCCTCAGCTGAGAGAACATCTTTGCTGAGTTTTAAGAACTTGTCCGTAATTCAACTGGGGGAAACATCTTCATCAAGATCTAGGACTGTCTGGTCTTCAACGGAGGATAATTCTGTTAAGATTTTAGAACTCGTCCACACTTCAACGGAGGAAAATTGTTGAGATTTAGAACCTTATATGTAATTCAACAGAGAATAATTCAGTTGAGATTTAAGAACCGGTCAGGTCTTCGACTGATGGAAACATCTTCATCAAGATCTAGGACATGTTTGGTCTTCAACGGAGTATAATTATGTTGAGATTTTAGAACTTGTCCACACTACGACGGAGCAAATTGTCGAGATTGAGAACCTTATCTGTAATTCAACTGAGGATAATTCAGTTGAGATTAAGAACAGGTCAAGTCTTTGACTTACGGAAACATCTTCATCAAGATCTAGGACTGTCTGGTCTTCAAAGGAGTATAATTCTGTTGAGATTTTAGAACTTGTCCACACTACGACGGAGGAAATTGTCGAGATTGAGAACCTTATCTGTAATTCAACCGAGGATAATTCAGTTGAGATTAAGAATCGGTCAGGTCTTCGACTAAGGGAAACATCTTCATCAAGATCTAGGACTGTCTGGTCTTCAATGGAGTATAATTCTGTTGAGATTTTAGAACTTGTCCACACTACGACGGAGGAAATTGTCGAGATTGAGAACCTTATCTGTAATTGAACTGAGGATAATTCAGTTGAGATTAAGAACCGGTCATGTCTTCGACTAAGGGAAACATCTCCATCAAGATCTAGGACTGTCTGGTCTTCAACGGATTATAATTCTGTTGAGATTTTAGAACTTATCCACACTACGACGGAGGAAATTATCGAGATTGAGAACCTTATCTGCAATTCAACCGAGGATAATTCAATTGAGATTAAGAACCGGTCAGGTCTTCGACTGAGGGAAACATCTTTATCAAGATCTAGGACTGTCTGGTCTTCAATGAAGTATAATTTTGTTGAGATTTTAGAACTTGTCCACACTACGACGGAGGAAATTGTCGAGATTGAGAACCTTATCTGGGGATAATTTAGTTGAGATTAAGAACCGGTCAGGTCTTCGACTGAGGGAAACATCTTCATCAAGATCTAGGACTGCCTGGTCTTTAACGGAGTATAATTCTGTTGAGATTTTAGAACTTGTCCACACTACGATGAAGGAAATTGTCGACATTGAGAACCTTATCTGTAATTTAACCGAGGATAATTCAGTTGAGATTAAGAACTGGTCAGTTCTTCGACTGAGGGAAACATCTTCATCAAGATCTAGGACTGTCTGGTCTTCAATGGAGTATAATTCTGTTGACATTTTAGAACTTATCCACACTACGACGAAGGAAATTGTCGAGATTGAGAACCTTATCTGTAATTGAACCGAGGATAATTCAGTTGAGATTAAGAACTAGTCAGTTCTTCGACATGGCTGAGAACTTTAACTGTATCTTTCCTGAAATGTAAAGGTCAGTCGTATGCAATGCATGACATATATCAAGCAATGATGTTCTCAAAATAAATGAGATTGTATGACGTGTACATGCATGTATCATGATGTATGGAAATGCAATGTTTTTAGCTGGGGAAAATAAATCCCGGATAGCTGCTGGAGAAAATAGTTGAATTCTTCGTTTCTGCTGGAGATAACGGACGACGATGGTTGCGAGAATAAACCTGCAGGAGAGGATAACTCTGTTGGGGAATAAACTGATGAGGAGATTACTCTGTGGGGAAGAGATGCTCTGTAGAGGATTCCACTGATAAATTCCGTTGGGGACGAATCACCGTTGTTAGTGATACCGGGTCCTTCTGGGGATTTGAATTCTGTTTATGAAAGGAAGAAACTTCGTTGGGTATGATCTTTCAGTTGCGACTTCCCTGGGGATAACCTTCTAGGCTCTAATGGGTATAATCCTTTGAGCTTTGCTGGGGACAATCTTCCTTTGAACTCGGCTGGGGATATTTATTTTTATACTCCGCCGGGGACGAACTTCCGGAGTCTACTGGGGATAATTCTTCAACTCCATTGGGGAAGCTTTTCCAGACTGCGCTGGGAAAATTTTAACTCCACTGGGGATATCTTGTATTCTGTCGGGGAATATTCTTATACTCCGCTGGGGAATATTAAGACTGCCGGGGATATTAAGCCTTTTCAGTGTTGATGGTAGATAAACTCTGCTTGGGGAGAATATTACCGACTCATTCACAGTTGTAAGCCTCAGCTGGGGAGAGCTATCTTTACTGTCTTACTCTGCGGGGAGTGAATGTTACTGGTACGCGTGCTAAGGATATGACGATGGCTTACATCGAGACTTTTTTGCCCCTGTTTCTGTGGGAGAAGGTGCCTGCGGAGGCCCTGTGGATCGAGTATTATCCCCACCTATGAGGTGCTTGGTATCTTTCGGTCAAAATGACAAGTCTTCTTCTGGTAGGCCAGTGACGAGATGACGAGACATAGTCGTACGCTTTGATCCCTAATTTTTTCCTGGACCGCCCTTTCGGGTTTTCAGTCCACCGAGATACCCTTTTTTGCCCAAGCCGCCTTTTCAGGTTTTCGACTTGCCGGGTGTATAATTTTTCATTCTCATCCCTAATTTTTGCCCGAACCCTTTTGGTTCGCCGGGAAGCCCTTATTTTTGCCTAGGCCAATCAACCTAGCGGGTCTTTATTCATGCGTGGTATTTTCTGACTATGTCCACGCTCTTAGGATGTATGGAGGTGTCACTGTCGGTAGTTTTGTGTTTCCATACTACCAGAAGATCTTTGTTTGATCATGCAAGATTCGTTGATGGAATTCATGTCCAATGCCCCAATTGATTCAGATGGAGATTTTCCCCTGGCTATTTGGCATTTTGAGAGATTCCTTGAATTTTGACTTAACTGCCCCAAATGATGGACAATGCTCATGCCGTGCCCCTTGGTTGGAGGTGTTTTTTCCACTTGAGGTGACCCTTTTTATTGAAAAGGTTTTTGTTCACTAGATATTCGTCGTGCGAATTTCTCTGCTGTTTGAACAAATAGTCATATGCAAACAATGTTATTTTAAGAATGCAAAGCTTATGTTTGTCTTGAAGTTTTTGAAAATGCATATTTTCAGTAAGATAGGAAAATTTTGTAAAATGTGACGTCAACTCAGGATTTACAGCAAGCCTTACAGGAGTCAGGATACCTTTTGTAACAGTATGCTTTCGGACTAACCCATGCTTCAGCTAGGACTTTTTAAGGGTTATAACATGGCCTGGTTCACGGTTTAAGAAACAAAGGATAAAGGCTCAAATTTTATTTGTACCCACCCGTTCTTCGTGATGTTCTTCGTGATGTTCTTCGATCCTAAACTCAGCTAATCGTGCATTAGATCTTGTTTGAGTCTTTGCTCTGATATACCAGTGATGGTTCGGATACTGACAATTTATTTTGAACAGGCATTCATTTTGTTGAGAGTTTGCAGGATCTCTTTCCTTTTGGTTTTTATTATCCCTGCTTTTTGCATGAACTGTTTCTTTTTGTGATTACAGTCAGCGGGATGCCCCGGTTTTTCTTAAGTCTCCTTCACAGGTTTTGACTTATTGGGCTTTTATTTTGAGAGATAATGACCGCATGTCCTTACGATTATACGGAACCAACACCGTCTTTTGTTTCAAAAGGACTTCTTTGATGCCATTCATTGTGCACCTGGATCAACTGAGAAAACTACCCTGCCCCAGGTTATAATTAAGGGTTTTAATTTATGAAAAGAAAAACTCCAACTTCTTTGGCTCAAAGGGGTTGACTAGGGATTATTTTCCTTATAACTCCACTGTTTAGGATTTGAAACAACGCTTGTACCTCATCAGCGGGGTCTGTTCAAAAGCATATTGTAGAGATTTTGATATCATTTTCGTCATCCTCCCTCTAAAGGCTTAGAATTTTTTAATCGAGAGTTGATCATCACAAAAAATGAAAGCAATTTGAATATAGTGAAATACGAATGGATTGATTCAAAACAGACATATGCAATACATTGATAAATTAATAAAGATTGACATGAATAAATGTTCGAACAATCAAAAGAAAATTACAACTTGAAAATTTTAATGAACAAAAAGTCTTCTCGCCTCAGTACTTGTCACTTCAAATGGTGAACCTTAGGGGGATGGCAAAAGAATTCAATCTGACCGTCTTGTGTGAGTTCCAATTCTCCTTTATCAATCAGGTCTTGAATTTTGTTGCTCAACGCCCAACATATGTTAGTATCATGCCCCGGGCTGTTGGAGTGATATGCACACCTTGCATCAGGATTGTACCTTGGGGAGGCTATGTTGGGATTCTTAGGAGGGTCCCTTAACGTCACCAGATTCAATCTCAACAGGTGTTGTAAAGCCTGAGACAACGACATGTTGAGCTTTGTAAATTGCCTCTTGGGCATATTTGGCTTACTTTGATCAACCCGTTGTTTATGGCAAGGTTGTTGTTGGACCCGTGAGGTAGTAGCAACTTGGAGAGATCTATTCTTCATCAAACCAAACCTTTGACTTCTCGGAAGTTGATTAATGACTTGGTCCCCGGCCTTGACTGTTTGCTTCATGTTGTTGTATCTGTCTTGATGAAGCTGGTTGATAATGGTTCTCATCTCTTCTTGTTCCCGAGCTAAGCCTTGGATAAGAGCCATCTGCCCCAGCATTTGGGTTTTCATGGCACTGAACTCATCTTGCAGTTGTTCCAGCAGTTCGTCCTTATTGTCTTCAGGACTTTTCTTGACCAAGTTCCCCACGAGGAGGGTTTTCAACTCTTCCTGCCCCTTGGATAGGTTTAGGAATACGTCCCTGAACTGAGCTTCTCGAGTTTGAAGATCTTGGTTGTCTTGTTAGAAAGCCGTTGCTGAAATAAATAGCGAGAACATGAGAGACCTGTACTGGGAGACTTGTTATGCAATGATATGTATGTATGCAATGTTTTCAAGGATCCCGCGGGGTAACCAAGAAACTTGTTAGAATTTGAATTTTGCAGCTTTGATTGAAGAAACTTCATGTTGTTAAGAGTCCTTCTTCAAGAGTCAAGCTCACCATATCGAGTGGGTCATAGCCCCTAACTCAAGTTATCATGTTTTGATTTCTAGACAACCTTCACTAGAGGAAAATAAATCCCCTTTGCCCCTTGCTAGACATTTGATTTACGATAACCTGCATCACAAACCCTTGAGATCCCTAAAATGGTTAAGGAATGTTAAGGCATGATGTTATGATGTGTATGCTATGCGTTTAAGCAAAAGTGTGAGGTGATGTAAGTGAACCCTGCAATAAATCCAGATTATTGGATAAGGACTGTAAACAAAACCTGCAAGGAACTCAAGTTGTCAGATAACAAGAATGTGCAAGTAGTTCAAGTTTGAAAACACACAAGTCACACAATAGCCCTTAAATTTCAGGCTGGCATGGAGTTTAGGTATTGCCCTCTTTCAGTTTAGTTGGTTCAACTTGTCCTAAAAATAGTAACCGGGTTCTAGAGGATCTCAATATCACTGACTACCCTCGATTGGTCATAATTCCAGTTTAGCAACCTTTTCTTGCGGCCGGAATCATCGCGATAGTTTAGTCTCAATGAGTGTAGCATACTGCTACTGTTCTATGGCCAAGTTGGTCAATTTAAAGGTTCTAAGGTCAGTTGGTGCTTAATGACCCCTTAGCAAACCCATATTCTCCTTATTGCGCCACAAGGGATATCGGTACATACTAAAGTGCCACACCAACGTAGCTACTGCTTCAACCGTATCAGTCTACATCGTACAGTTCCCTAACAGTTTATTGCTACTTACCTAAAGGGTACCCCCCAGATCCGGGTTAAGATCTATAGTAACTCCGATACAAACCACTAATATAAAGCATACAAGTCAAGCAATTGAAAACAATATGAACTATTCCTAAGGTACACCCCACTTATAAATTCTCCCCAGCAGAGTCGCCAGTTCTGTGATACGGTGGGAAGAACTGACTGTTTTTTGGAATGCTGGTTTACGTTTGTTTTTGTAAAATGTCGCGATAAGCAAGAGTCGCCACCGACTTTTATTTTATCCAACAAGGAAAGGAAAAAAAGCACAGAAAAATTCCATTTTCGATATATTTCTCGGGTTCGGGGGGTAGATTATAGAAAGGGAAGGTGTTAGCACC
The DNA here is from genome assembly GCA_948472305.1 of Vicia faba. Classification (NCBI taxonomy): domain Eukaryota; kingdom Viridiplantae; phylum Streptophyta; class Magnoliopsida; order Fabales; family Fabaceae; genus Vicia; species Vicia faba. Next base: position 67,191,812 of record OX451738.1, on the reverse strand, counting down.
CTTTCTATCAGTGTTTATCCACAGGCTCTTAGATACTTGCTCAAATTGTTTTCAAAATTGCTTTTCTTGTGTTTGTGGGTTTGAAAAAAGTTTTTGTTTGAAAACTTCGATTTAACTCTTGCTTCTGTCCTCAAGAGCGTATGAAGTGTTTTTGAAAATTTTGTTCGAAACGTGTAAGTGTGAAAAAGATTTTGTTTTTGAAAGTGCAAGTATCTAAGAACCATCTACCTACTCGAAAAAGGAATCGTTCTATGCTATCTTCCTTTAGACAATGCTATCCCATTATTGATGAGTAGGTAGCACCGTCGTTGGAGTTTAAGGGTCAATTCGAATGCGGGACTTACAGTCACTAAAGTAATGTTAGGACGCCTTAGCGGTAACCCTAATGTCTTAGATCATTTATTTGAGGCAATCATATCCGAGGCAACCGTTTCGAGGAGACTATGATCTTTTAGACAAGAGGGCGACCTCTAAAATGACCTATACTCAATGACCGTGTACAAAGGCAACCAAGTGGGGTGTACCCTAAGAGTGTGCATGTGCAAGTGTGTCGTTTTCAGTTTATTTTTATCTTTGTACATGTTAAGGGTGATCTACGTTGATTTTAGGTTAAAACATTCAGTCTTGTCATGCAAACCTATTATCAAACATCTAACAGTTATAAGTTGCGGAAAATAAATTGCGGAAATTTAACTAACTATTACAAGGCGTCGGGTATTTACATCGCCAAAGACAAACCCTTAAAGAATAAATAAAGCGATAAAAAGTAATAAAAGGTCCTATTAACTATTACAAACCGGGAACAAATACATTATGATATAAAAGAAAATAAATCGTGCGCGAGAAATTAAATCGAGCGCAAATAGGGTTTTGACCCTTTTTGAGAGAAAGTATCTTTTTTTGTTGTTTTTGAATTAAGAAAGAAACTATCCTAAATTAATTACTAAATTAATAAATTAATTAATTAAATGAAAAAAGTTATTTTTGGGTTTTTGGTATTTTAAGAAAGAAAAATAAAATTAATTAATGTTAGTAAAAACCTAATTAAATCTAGTTTAATTTTAATTATTTACAAAAATATGTTAAAGTTATTATAATTAAACCCAAATTAATTTATTAGTATTTATTAATAAAAAATAAAAATTTAAAGTTTGGTTTGATAAAGAAAAATATTTTGTGATTTTATTTTATGAAAAAAAGGAAATTTATGATTGGTTAATAGAATTAAATAATAATAATAAAACAAATACTAAATAAAATAAAATAAAGAGAATAGGGGGTATGGGCCTGAATATGGGTGTTTGAACAGCAGATCTGTGGCCCAAACGAACTGGCCCTTTGTTGACTTTTGAGATCCAGTAGGCGTGCATGGACTTTGTCTATGGTGAACCATCAATTATTGGCCATCATATTTGGTCTTGGGCCATCATATATGGTGTTCTACGCGCTTGAATATGCATGTAATTACCTGAAGAATAAAAATAACAAAGAAAGTGGGGGACCTGGGATTCGAACCCAGGTCCTGTAGGCTAATGGATGTACACGTTTACCGCTAGGCTACTCGGGTTATTTGTTAATAATATACAAATAATATATAATATAAAAAACAAGTCAATATGCCAGCAAAAAAAGTAAAAAGCGTGCGTGGTTTTGAACTGGCCATTGATGGTGTGACACGTCTTCGTCTTCTACCTCACGTTCGTGGCTAAAACATTCCAGACTTATACCAACGAACACAGACCGTCACTATAAGTCATGCACATCCCAAAAATCTATGTAAGTCATGAAAATGATTTCTAAGGGCATGGTTGTGCTCATCTCATCATCCCAGTTATAACCATACCCTTCTTGATGGACAATTTTTCCTGAAAGAGAAACACCCAAAAACACCACGAAACCCTAGCTATGGTATTTGGCTTTACAAGTCAGATAAACAAAATTAACTAATGCCAAAAGCTTGGAAATATTATGAAGATCACAAATATATCAATGATTTGTTCAAATGATGCAAGAATAGTGAGTTATGATTTCAAATACAGAGCGAGATAACATGATACTTATAGCGTGCTAGGTGGTCTAAGAATGCTTGTTCTTGATCCAGTTAGACTGAGTGAACACCCAAGAATCGTTTAAGACCGGTCTAAGCTTCTGAAATTGCCTCTTGCTATGGTTTCGAATTCAAGCTTTTTGGTGACTTTTTCAAACTTTGTTATGCCTCTTCTTGCAGCCTCCAACCTCTATTTTCGTGCCTTTGCCTTCCTTATGTAATGTATATTGCATTAGGGTAAGAAACTTGGTACAAATCTCTCCATATCAATGCTCATGAATTGGATTTGATTCCACCATTACAACCTTCCAAATTTGGCCTAAATCATATCTTCTTGTAACCAATGCACTTGATGCGAATTTGATTCACATAATAGCTGTATTCAAAGCCTAAAGCAACCAAAAAATCATGAGTTATAAATACTTTTGATTTTATATGATTTGATTTGATTTAACATGAATAAATTCAATTAAAAAATAAAATTAAATAATAAAAATATGATATGGGCTCATGTCTGAATCTAGGACACGTGGGCAATGATGTAATCTCAAATCAAGTGGAAAAGAATGGGCCCATTTGACAAAATTTGATGTTTTGGGGATAGTTGACTTTTGGCAGTTTTGCAAAAATGCCCAACTTCAACAATGCATAACTTCTTCAATTTTGAACATTTGGAGGTGTTCTTGGACCTTTTAGAAATCTTGAGATGTCCTATATCCAACCCTTTTTGTCTCATATCATTTTTATTTTCCATGCTCAAGTTATAAGCTTTGGAAAAAAAGGTGTTTTTGTTGACTTTCAAAAATGACCTATAATGTCCAAATTTATAACTTCTTGTGAGTGCATTTCTTGATCTTGGGGTGTAAAGATGGATTGTAGGAAATTTCATCCTCTTCAAAATGAGATTCGGATGGGTCATTTCTCAAAATTTATGAGAAAGTTATGCTTGGTCAAAGTTGAGTTGACTTTTCCTACAAAACCCTAATTTAGCAACTTTTGGGTCTTGATGAATTTTGAGCAATCCTTGATGAATCATGATCAATCCTTGATAAAATGATGAAATAAACTTCAAAATGAGAATTTTGGAAAAAATCTTGAAGTTTGACTGTGTTTAGGTCACAAATAACTTTTTCCCTAGCACAGTCGATTTTTGGACCCTTTGAGCAATTGACTGAGCAAACTTCCTTTGCAAGGCTTGAAACTTGACATGGATGATATTGAGAACATATTAAGATATTGGGGAGAACTTGAGGTCATTTGGATTCAAGTATCTTGATGCAACACAAAACCCTAATTTAGGGTTGACTGCCCTTGGAGATGACTTGTCTGACCAACTCTTGAGCAACCTTGAGCCACTTGGAGATTTTTCTTGCAATGTTTTGAGAAATATGAGAGGACAAATTTTGGGGTACAACACACGACTTCTCTCTCAGTGCATGTTCCCTATACGATGTTTTTTTGTTTTTCTTCTTTAATTATTGATCGATGAGTCACTCAATTTAGAAATTGAGATCACGACTTCGCTCTCATTGCATGTTCCCTATAGGATAGTTTTGTTAAACTTCCTTTAACATGTTAATTTAGGTAGGGTTTTCCTTTATCCTCAACCTTAGGGTCAATCATTGTATGATAACACTAGGGATAGTGCTAGGCTAGTTTCCTTTAGTTGTTTTTCCTTCCTTTTCATCTTGCATCTTAAAACAAAAATTGTTTTCTTGGAAAATCATAAAACACCTCTAATAAACTCAAACCCTTCTTCAAGGTAAAAGATAAAAATTAATCTTATTTGTTTGTGCGCCTCTTGGCTTTCTTTTTAAACCTTGTAGCCGATGTTTTTCCATCGCACACTTGTTTGAAGCCGATGTTTCGCCATCGCACATGTTTGTTATCCTACTTTGATTCCCAATGTCATTGTTAGGTGTGATGTTTCGTCATCTGATTTATTGATGTTTTTCCATCTCTGTCATGATACTTTACTACCTTTTAGCCGATGTTTTGCCATCGCACACTTGTTTGAAGCCGATGTTTCGCCATCGCACATGTTTGTTATCCTACTTTGATTCCCAATGTCATTGTTAGGTGTGATGTTTAGTCATCCGATTTATTGATGTCTTACCATCTTTGCCATGATACTTTACTACCTTTTAGCCGATGTTTTGCCATCGCACACTTGTTTGAAGCTGATGTTTCGCCATCACACATATTTGTTATCCTACTTTGATTCTCAATATCATTGTTAGGTGTGATGTTTTGTCATCTGTTTTATTGATGTTTCGCCATCTTTGCCATGATACCTTGTTATCTCTTAGCCGATGTTTCGCCATTGCACATTTGTTTAAAGCCGATGTTTCGCCATCGCATCTGTTTGTTATCCTTCTTTGAATCTTAATGTCATTGTTAGGTGTGATGTTTTATCATTTGATTTTTCGTCATCTTTGACATGTTACCATGTTATTCTTTAATCGATGTTTCACCACCCCATTTGTTTGTTGTTTTATTTGATGTTTTGTCATCTTGACTATTTTTGTTGTCTTAACTAAAAAACACAAACCAACCAGAATATATGAGCCGAACTACGGCTGCTCTGATTCCTTAAAAGGGATACGTAGGCATTGGGGTAGGGCCCGATCGAGCACAACTTTTTATTTTCCCTACATTGTTTTATTTTTATTTTGCATGCATTCCTTTTTCAGTTTTAATCCATAGACATAGGATTTGACCACACCCATTAGATTAGACAACAAGAGTGGATACCATAGAGTACTACGGGCGTGTGGGGTGCTAATACCTTCCCCTCGCGTAACACACTCCCTTACCCGATCTCTCGGTTGAAAGACTGTGATTTCTCCCTTTTCAGGTTTTCTCGATGTTTACCTTTCCCTTTCGGTGGGATAAAAGACGTTCGGTGGCAACTTCATTGATGTTTCATTACATCCAGATGACAGGTTCCAGCCGGGTGGTTTCAGTCAGGTCCTGTCCCCTACAAGTCAAACAAGGTTGTACCCTACAAATATAATGCTACGATCTTAGAGGATGGTGTGGAAGTTCCCATCTAGCCAATGCTTAATGTTGGAAATATTGCTGAGACTAGCAGAGTGACCCGCAGTGGTCGTGTATCTGCACCAGTGGTTCGTGGAGATGTTAGTACTGGAAAGAAAATTATTGAAGATGTTGAACCAAAGAAAGCAATGGGTGAATCTAGTGGAGCTACGCTAGAGAAAGAGGTGGATGATATTTTGAAGATAATCAAGATGAGCGACTACAAAATTGTAGATCAGCTATTGCAGACTCCTTCAAAAATATCTATCTTGGCTTTATTGATGAACTCCTCCGCTCACAGAGAATACTTGATGAGGGTATTGGACCAAGATTTTGTGGAAAGTGACATGCCTGTAGACCAATTCAGCAGTGTAGTAGGGAATATTACAACATGTAATAACCTGAGTTTCTGCGACGATGAACTGCCCGATGAAGGAAGGAATCACAACCTGGCCCTCCACATCTCTATGAACTGCAAGAATGATTCACCATCCAATATGCTGATTGATAATGGATCTGTATTGAATGTTATACCAAGGAGCACACTTATGAAGTTGAAATATCAAGGAACGCCCATGCGTCCAAGTGGAATTATTGTGAAAGCGTTTGATGGATCAAGGAAATCTGTTATTGGTGAAGTGGAATTGCCTATTCATATAGGTCCACATTTGTTTCAGATTACTTTCCAGGTCATGGATATTGTGCCCGACTATAGCTGCTTATTGGGACGACCATGGATACATGAGGCAGGGGCTGTCACTTTGACTTTACACCAGAAGCTGAAGTTTATACGTGGAGGAAAAGTGGTAACTATAAATGGAGAACAAGCATTATTGATATCTCATTTGTCCTCTTTCAGCATTATGGAGGCGAATGAAGCTGCTGTTGGAACCCAGTTCCAAGCTTTACCCATTGATAACATAAGAGGAAATGAGAGTTCTATAGTTTCGTTTAAGGATGCGCAGCAGGTTGTGCGTAAAGGCCATAATGACGTATGGGGGCAGATTATTGATCCACCTGTAAATAAGAATAGAATTGGCTTAGGGTTCTCTGTGAAGAATGATAAAGGTAAGAGTATGAAGCCGAAGTCTGTTGCAGGAAAGTATCAAGACGTATTTCATAGCGGGGGTTATCTGCATCCAACTGTTTCCGGGATTAATGCCATTGTGGAAGATGAAGCAGAGCCAGGAATGCCAAATTATGTGACGCACGGAGTTAGGGTTCGAAACTGGATCACCATTGATGTTCCCTATTGCATACATGTTTCAAAGTAATTTGTTTTGTTAATCTTTTTGAAAAGCTTCCACTCTACCCAAGGTGAAAGTATTAATATTGTATGGGCTTATCTGTTTGTTGTGACTTTTAAAATCAATAATAAAATTTGTCTTTGTTTCCCAATTTGTCTTTATTTTTTGCTTTTTCTTGGAAAATGGTAATCAGAAAAAAGCTTTTAAAATAAATAATAACTGAAATTCAATATTCATGATCACTTGTTATATGTGTCAGTTTCTAAAAGAAATCATAAATCATATGCGCAGATTTATTAAAAAACCCGTTGAATACAATGACCCTGCACCCTCTCCCAACTTTGAATGTCCTGTGTATGGGGATGAAGAAGAAGACTATGATGAGATTCTAGAAGAGGTCTCATGGTTGCTTGAGCGCGAGGAGAATGCCATTCAGGCATATAAAGAGCCATTGGAAGTAATCAATTTGGGTTCAGAAGAAGATCCAAAGGAAGTCAAGATTGGAGCATTGCTGCATCCTGATGTGAAGAGCAGGTTGATTGAGATGTTGAAAGAGTATGTGGATATTTTTGCTTGGTCTTACCAAGATATACCTGGTCTAGATACAAATATTGTAGAGTACCGTTTACCGCTGAAGCCAGAGTGTCCGCCAATCAAACAGAAGCTGCGAAGAACTCACCCAGATAAGGCAGTGAAAATCAAAGAAGAAGTTCTAAAGCAGATTAATGCCGTTTTTCTTGTGACATCAGTGTACCCTCAGTGGATTGCTAATATTGTCCCAGTATCGAAGAAAGACGGAAAAGTTCGCATGTGCATAGATTACAGAGATCTAAATAAAGCTAGTCCAAAAGATGATTTTCCATTGCCACACATTGATATGTTAGTGGATAGCACAGCAAAATTCAAAATTTTCTCGTTCATGGATGGATTTTCCGGGTATAATCAAATAAGGATGGCTCCTGAGGACATGGAAAAAACAACGTTTATCACACCCTAGGGAACATTCTATTATAGAGTGATGCCCTTCAGGATGAAGAACGCTGGTGCAACGTACCAGAGGGCTATGACAACCCTATTCCATGATCTGATGCATAAGGAAATTAAGGTATATGTTGATGATATGATTTCTAAATCCCAGACTGAAGAAGGGCATGTAAAAGATTTGTTGAAGTTGTTTCAGCATTTGAGGAAGTATCGTCTCCGCTTGAATCCAAATGAATGTACCTTCGAGGTTCGATCAGGGAAATTGTTGGGTTTCATTGTCATCCAAAAAGTTATTAAAGTTGACCCTGATAAAGTCAAAGCAATTCAAGAAATTCCAGCACCAAGAACTGAAAAGCAAGTCAAAGGGTTCCTCAGGCGTTTGAATTATATTTCCATATTCATTTCTCGCATAACTGCAACGTGTGAACCGATCTTTAAGTTGTTAAAGAAAGATCAAGGTTGTGTGTGGACAGATGACTGCCAAAGGGCATTTGAAAGTATTAAATAATATCTGCTTGAACCTCCTATTTTGCTCCCTCCTGTTTAAGGAAGACCATTGATTATGTATCTGACAGTGTTAGATAATTCCATGGGTTGTATTCTAGGACAACAAGATGAAACGGGGAAGAAAAAGTATGCCATTTATCATCTCAGTAAAAAGTTTACTGATTGTGAATCACGGTATTCCATGCTGGAAAAGACATGTTGTGCTCTGGCCTGGGCGGCAAAATGTTTGCGGCAGTATATGTTGAATCACACTACTTGATTGATCTCCAAAATGGATCCAATCAAGTACATTTTTGAAAAGCCTGCTCTTACTGGGAGAATTGCCCGCTGGCAGATGTTGTTATCTGAATATGACATTGAATACCACACTCAAAAAACTATTAAAAGCAGCATGTTAGCAGATTATCTTGCTCACCAACCAGTTGATGATTATCAGTCTGTGAAGTATGATTTCCCTGATGAGGATGTGATGTTTTTGAAAGTGAAATACTGCGATGAACCATTGCCTGGGGAAGGTCCTGATCCTGAATCTCACTGGAGTATGATATTTGATGGAGCTGTGAATGCTTATGATAAAGGAATTGGTGTTGTGATTGTCACTCCACATGGATCACACATTCCTTTTACCGTAAGGTTCACATTTGATTATACTATTAATATGGCAGAATATGAGGCTTGCATCATGGGTCTCGAGGAAGCTATTGATCTCATAATTAAAATTCTAGACGTGTATGGCGATTTAGCTTTGGTAATAAATTAGATTAAAGGAGAGTGGGATAACTCTGGCTTTTATGTATCAAGTGAATACTTGGAATGATATACCTCGAATTATAGTTCGGCGAATGGATAGGCCCGCTCATTTGTTTACAACAAAAGAGGTGGCAGATGAGAAACCTTGGTATTATGATATCAATCATTTTCTTCAGACTCAAGAATACCCAATTGGTGCTTCGAATAAAGATAGAAAGACATTGAGAAGATTGGCTGGAAGCTTCTTCTTCAGGGAAAATGTGTTGTACAAGAGAAATTATGACATGGTCTTGCTCAGATGCATGGATAGACACGAAGCAGACACGTTGATGCATGAGATTCATGAAGGATCATTTAGCACTCATGCCAAAGGACATTAGATGGCTAAAAAGACGCTAAGGGCGGTTTACTATTGGCTGACAATGGAATCTGACTGTTATAAATTTGCAAAGAAGTGCCATAAATTCCAGATTTATGCCGACAAGATTCATGTGCCTCCAACACTTCTCAATGTTATTTCTTCCCCGTGGCCTTTCTCTATGTGGGGTATTGACATGATTGGGATGATAGAACCCAAAGCTTAGAATGGACACCATTTTATCTTGGTAGCAATTGATTACTTCACCAAATTGGTGGAAGCTGCTTCATATGCTAATGTTACTAAGCAGATGGTTGTGCGCTTCATTAAGAATAATCTTATATGTCGGTATGGTGTGCCGAGCAGAATCTTCACCGACAATGGCTTGAATCTGAACAACAAGATGATGTCGGAACTTTGTGAAGAATTCAAGATTATCCATCACAATTCATCTCCGTACAGGCCGAAGATGAATGGGGTTGTTGAAGCTGCTAATCAGAATATCAAGAAGATCATCTAGAAGATGGTTGTTACTTATAAAGATTGGCATTAAATTCTCCCTTTTGCTTTACATGGATATCGGACATCTGTCTGCACTTCAACGGGAGCAACCATGTTCTCCCTTATGTATGGAATGGAAGCAGTGCTCCCAATCGAGGTTGAGATTCCCTCTTTGCGTGTGATAATGGAAACCAAGTTGTCAGAGGCTGAATAGGTACAGAACAGGTTTAACCAGTTGAATTTGATCGAAGAGAAGAGAATGTCAGCTTTGTGTCATGGGCAGTTATATCAGAAGAGAATGAAGAAAGATTTTGATAAGAAAGTCAAACCTCGTGAATTCAGAGAAGGCAACATCGTGCTCAGGAAGATCATGTCTTTTAACGCTGATTCTAGGGGCAAGTGGACTCCCAATTTTGAAGGCCCATATGTTGTCAAGAAAGCCTTCTCTAGCAGTGCATTAATTCTTGAAACTATGGAAGGCGAGGATTTCCCACGTCCCATGAATGCTGATGCAATCAAGAAATACTTCGCCTAAAGAAATAAAAGAACAGCTTGCTAAGTTGAAAACCTGCAAGGGCGGCTTAGGCAAAAAGGAGCGTCTCGGTAGGCCGAAAACCCGAAAGGGAGGTCTAGGCAAAAATTAGAGACATAAACAGAATAAAATTTCCCACTAAGTTGAAAACCCGCAAGGGCGGTGTTGTACCCCAAAATTTGCCCTCCCTTTTTCACAAGAAATCACAACTTCGGGGTTTTCCCTGATTTTTCAAATTGGCTCAAGAATCGGTCGAACAGACTTTTCTTTATCAAGTAAATCCAGAATTAGGGTTTCCACTGATCTTGTTGAGATTGGCTCAGGAATTGATCAAACAGACTTTTCTTTGACAACAAGTCCAGAATTAGGGTTTCCACTGATTTTGTTAAGATTGGCTCAGGAATTGATCAAACAGACTTTTCTTTGACAACAAGTCCAGAATTAGGGTTTCCATTGATTGGGTTGAGATTGGCTCAGGAATTGATTAAGCAGACTTTTCTTTGACGACAAACCTGGAATTAGGGTTTTCGCTCGTATTTCTCAGAAGAAATTGAATCTGCAATAATTCAATTGACGGTTACATTATTTTTACGCTTGTTCCAGATTACCGGTTGTTTCTCAAAACCTAAATATCTGAGATAGGACCTGAGGCTTTGTTTGAAACTTTGAGGCATTAGTGGAGTAAAAAGTGTATGGAATGCTTGTTTGCTTAACTGTACAAAGCATGGTTAATTGGAATGCCAGGCGTATTGTGATTGATGCGAGATTGCGAGACAACAAAGTTTGTTGATTATTTATTTCATCTGGATTAAAGTTATTGGGATGCATTTCCAGTTATTTTAATTTAAGAGACTTAAATAATTAAATAGACAGTACAAGGGAAAGAATGAAATATTTGACAGTAAAGAATTCTTATTTGACAAAGACTTTTTATTTATTTATTTCAAATATTGTTACAAATGTTATTCGAATATCGTAAATTTATAATTTACAGTGTTTACAATAATATTTATTACAATAAATGAAAAGAAAATAAATCTAAAGCCTAAATCTCTTGAAATCTTTGATCTTTACTGCGTCCTCCACTATTCAACCGGTACTTACCTGCAAAGGACAGAAGAAAAAGGAAATCAGTATAGTTAACTGAAAAAGCATTTTCAAGCAGATAAATAAAAAGTCATCATTAAAGCTTGTTGGCCGAAATCAGATTGTTATTGGGTTCATCATGTTTTACTTGTTCTCTTTGCAAATCACAAGAAGATTTCTCTTCTTGGTTCACAAAGAGGAAAGTAAAAATAATTTGCAAGCATACAATTAATTCAAAATGCAAAGATACAAGACAGCAAGGCAAAGCAAACTGAACAACAAACTGCATTAGTCAACCAAAAGCAAACTAAGTTGCAAAAATGTCAAACCAAGTTGCAAAGTTGTCAAAGTACACAAAGCTGTCAAAGTACACAAAGTTGTCCAAGAAAGTACAATGCAGGAAATATAGAAACAATTACAACAATGCAGGAGAAGAACCAAGTTACAAGCAAGCAGGCTTGTCAAACTTATCATCATATTCTCGCCAACAAAGCTTTTCAGAAAATCTAGAATAAGCAATTTAAAATGCTTTTACGGAGAGAGAAAGAGAGAATCAGAAAAAAGGTTTTGCAGTTTTGGAAGGTTTAAAAGATATAAGAGAACAAGACTATAAACAGTCAAAAGAGGAGATAGAGCAAAAACTGCAAGAGAAAAAAAGCATACAACCTGCTTCCAACAAAAACCTGCATTACAGGTTTACAAAAGGGCAAGCTTAACAAATCACACAAGCCTGCATAAAAACCCTCCAACTAAACCTGCATACAAGAAGCAAACATACAGCCAGCTTCCAACTAAACCTGCATGACAGGTTTACAAAACTGCAAGCTTAAGAAACCCTAGAAGCAAAAAACTGCCTCCAAACACAACCTGCCTGCATAACCTGCAAAACTGCTTGTAAACACAAGCACAACAAATCACACAAGCCTGCATAACCTGCATAACCCACAAACCTGCTTCCAAATCAGAAAAACACAAACATATTGCATGACCTGCAAAAACTCACAAGCAAAACCTGGAGCCTGCATAACAAGCAAATCTCCAACCTAAAAAACCAAAAACACTGCAAGTTACCAAGCCTGCCTTCAACAAGCAAAACCTGGAGCCTGCATAACAAGCAAATCTCCAACCTATTCAAACCTGCAAGACTGCAAGTTACCAAGCCTGCCTTCAACAAGCAAAACCTGGAGCCTGCATAACAAGCAAATCTCCAACCTATTCAAACCTGCTCAAACTGCACAAAACTGCAAAAACCAGTTTAAACAACAAACAACAAATCACTCAAGCATGCCTTCCCAAAACACTCAGGCCAACAAACTTGTGAGCAAAACTGCTAAACCTTCACCAAAATCCAAACAAGCCAACTAATAATCTCATCTTCAACAAGAGAAAGGAAGAGCTTGCAGAACAAGCAAAACAACAAATAGATTTTTCAGAACACATATACTCATTATCAAAAGTCAATATCCTAAGAAGAGGAAGAGGTCCAGAAGTGAAAGTTCAAACAAAAAGTCTCAGAACATACGTTCATCATCGACGGAAATCAAGTTTAGTTCAAAACAAGAAGTTTCAGAATATAAGCTTCATCATCCAACAATCAGTAATCAACATCAACTCAAATTAAAACAACTAAACCAACAAAGACAAGCAAATCTCAGAATATCCTCATCATTGAACCCAAAAGAAAGAGGAAAAATCTAGAAGCAAAACGATATAGGGTTTTCAGAAACGAAGTCATCATCAAACAACGTAAAGATACAGAAATACCAGAGGTGAGCTAGCAACGCTGTCATCCTCGTCCTCCTCCTCCGGCCACCTAGAGCGCCGCCGTTCCAATCCACCACCCCCTTTTCAGAGAACGAAACGCCAAGGTAATAGTTTCCTTTCCCTCTTTCCTTTTCTGTATCTCACAACGAAACACCAAAAATTAAACTTTGCAAACAATAAAACATAACAGAATTAAGCATGCAAACTGTAAAAGAAAACGCGTTTAGAACAAGAAGAAACAGTACCATTTCGAACCATCGCTTTGCACCGTCGTGGAGAGAAATGGGCGAAAGCAGCGCTCTGGAAACTTGGAGCTTGGAGGAAGGATCAGAAGCCCCATGGATTAGAGAGAAGATGAGAGACGAAGAAGAAAGGAGCGGCGCCGTTAAACTGTAATCCCTAGGTTCTGAATGTACAAAACTCCAACCCTAACAAAACTCGTTCCAGCATCACATGGGCCTTCGCCCAAACTAAACTGAAGCCCAAACGCTTCTGAGTCACCACACCTCCCTTCCCTCTTCATAACTTTTTTTTTGTTGTTTTTTATCCTTTTTTATTTGGGCCATCCAAAAAGATATTCCTTAAAGCCCATTTGTCTTTTTTGTTTTAAAACCAATACTTTTTTATCACTTTATTTTCATTTTCTATAATCTAATTCTTTTTTTTCTTTTGTTAAATAAAAAGAACATATTAAATTTTGTATAAAATTTTCTTAATAATTTTTCTTAATAATTATTACATTTAATAAACATACATAAATAATGGAACTTCAACTTAAAATGATTTTTCTTTTCTTTAAAACTCTTTGTCTATATAATCCACAAAAATACAAAAAATAGTAATAAATACTTAATCTTTTTAGGTTAAAATTTTTATTCGATCATTTGTAAATAAATACATACATCTCACAATACTTTTGATTCTATTTATTTTTATGTTTTGTTACAATTTGTTAATATTTGAATTGCGACAGTTCAATTTGGTTGTAATATATACTTGGACATTACTACTCTGATAAGACTCATCCCCATTTGTAAACATTTGTACCCCCATCCCCGGATACTTATTTGTAATAACTTAGACTTTAAATTCCCGTATTTTATCGCTTTCAATATACTGTATAATAATTAGGGTTTGTATGCGAAGATTCAAAATCAATCGCTAGATGACCTAATACAAGATAAATGCATGAAAATCAGTACACAATTCACACTTGCATCTCTAGGGTAACCTCGCTTGTTGCCTCGGAAAATACAATCGTGTCCCTCGAGTATGAGACACTCTAGCAAATGCCCCTTCAATAAACAAAGATCGTAGTCCCTCGATGACCCTCGATGTTGCCTTTGATAAAACGATCCCGTCCCTTCACATCCAACGATGGGGCTTCTTACCAAATCAATGGTAAGATAGCCACATCTAAAGGAGAAGGAAAAACACATTTAAGACCTTTCGAGTAGGTAGATTCGCTCTTAGTTACTCGCTTGCTCACAACAAAAAAACATTTTTATCCACACTCTCATCTTTGAACTATTTTCGAAACAAACACTTTGTCGGCGTTCTTATAGAAACGAGAACCATTACGAAGTTCCATTTTCAAAATACTTTCAAAAACACATCTCACAAACACATCTTTGAACTATTTTCGAAACAAACACTTTGTAGGCATTCTTATAGAAACGAGAACCATTAAGAAGTTCCATTTTCAAAATACTTTCAAAAATCACCACCACAAGCACACATTCAAACACAAGCAAGTGATTTAGCAAGTAACTAAGAGCCCATGGATAACCATGGATGAAAAGGGTGCTATCACCTTCCCTTTTCATAATCTACCCCCCGAACCCAAGAAAACATCTCAAAGGTGTTTCTTGTGCTTTTTGACCTTTCCTTAGGATAAAATAAAAAGTCAGTGGCGACTCTTGCTAAACCGAAACATTTGCGAAAACAAACGCAAAATCCCAAGTCAGTTCTCCCACCGTATCACAGAACTGGCGACTCTGCTGGGGAATATTTCTAAAAGTGGGGTTACCTTAGGGTTTTAGATCACCTTTACATGCTTACCTTGATTGCTTTGATTGCTTTACTTTTTGGGTTCCTTGTTTGGGTTTGTTTTAAATCCTACACCCGGATTTGGGGACACCTTTTAGGTAAGTAGCAATAAACTGTGAGGGAACTGTGAGGGGTATACCGACATGGTTGAAGCAGTAGCTACGTTAGTGTAACATATTTTTGGGTACCGGTAGCCTTTGAGTCAATCAAAGAGAATACGGGGCCGCTGAGTGATGTCATGAAGCACTAACGAACTCTTAGAACCTTACTTGACCATATTGGCCTTTTTAGGGGTAGTGAGATGACCGACTTTGGTGCAGTCCGAAGTTGGTAGATACTCGATACTACACTCATTGAGGATTGCTTTCTTGGAATATTTAGGTCGCCAGTAAAGTGGCTAAACTGAAACCATGAATACAGAAAATAATCCAGTGATATTGAGCTCCTTAGAACCCGGTTTCTATTTTAGGACAGGTTTGAGCCAACTAACTTCAAGAGGGTACTTACCTACGAACTCCATGCAAGCCTAAACCTAAGGACTTGTTTGCTCTGTGTGAATATGATTACCTGTATATACACTTGCTTACTTTTGCATACATATACATAACATCATAACATCATACCATATCATTTTCAATAACCATTTCAAGGATCTTGAGGGTTTTGTGATGCAGGGTCACGTTGAACCAGACGTCTACCAAAGGGCAAGAGGATTCATCTTCCTCTAAACAAACGCCATCAAAGATCAAGTGCAACAACTTTAATCGGGGGCTATGACCCACTTGACATGGTGAGCATGATTCTCGTGGAAAGACATCCATCGATACAAAGTTCTCCAGTCAAAGATGCTGATCAAAGTTTAACCTCTAACATTTTCTTGTGTTTACCCCGAGAGATTTTTGAAAACATGCATCCACATATCATGCATTATATCATGACAGGTTTTCCTTTTCAGGTTTCCTTATTCTCCTACTGTTTATTTCAGTAGATATGGCTCTAGAGAGGACTGTCAAAGATATCCAGGATCAAAACGCTCAGCTTCAGGAAATGTTCTTGAACCTTTCCCAGGGGCAAGAAGAAGTGAAAGCTCTCCTCACAAGGGGCATGGTCCTAGCGAATTCAGGCAGTGTCAAGAATGATCAGTTGGAAGAACTACAGATTGAGCTGGCAACAATGAAGATCCAGATGATGGGACAGCCGGTGGGCCAGATGGCTCTCATTCAAGACTTAGCTCAAAGACAAGAGGAGCTCAGGGTTCTCGTCAACAAACTGCTTCGAGATAACAAGTGGGGCAAACAACTAGGGTTAAAGATCAAGTCATCATCCAACCTCCTTTGAGACAAGAAGACAAGGGAAAAGCTCCCCAACTTGCTTCAGGGTCACAAGCCCAACAACAACCTCGTCAGCGTCAACAGGGTAATCGGCGTAAGCAAAATACGTCTGGAAGACATTTCTCTGAGACTGACATACCATCATCTCTAATACTGAAACGCCTGTTGGAGGTCAATCTGATTGCTTTAAAGGATCCTATTTGGAAGCCTAATACCTCTACTCATCTCTATCACCCTGACGTATTCTGTGTATACCACTCCCATAGTCCTGGACATGACACCGATGACTGTTGGGCTTTGAAAAACAAGATCCAAGACTTGATTGACGAAGGAGTGTTGGAATTCATGCCGGATGGCGAGATGAAAATCTTCCGCTAAGGGTTCTCCACCTGAATTGACAAAGTTCGAACTAAGAGACTTTTGTTTCATTTGAATGTTCAAGTTGTAATTTCTTTTGTTATTCAAACAATTATCTGTTGATGTCAAACTCTGTTTCATTAATGCATTGCATATGTTTGTCTTGAATTCATCCATTCGTTTTCACTATTCTTGAATTATTCTCACTACTTTCTTTATGATATTTAACTCTTGCAAAAAAGCTACAAGCCTTTAGAGGGAGGATGACGAAAACAATGCCATAATCTCATACAGTATGCTTTTGGATAGACCTTGTTGATGATGTACAGGCGTTTCTTTCAAATCCTAAACACTGGAGATATAAGGAAGATAATCCCTAGTCAACCCCTTCGAGCCAAAGAAGTAGGAGTTTTCTATTTTAAACACAAATTGAAACCTTTGATTAAACCTGGCGCAGGGTAGTCTCTCAGTTAATTCAAAAGATGCGCATTGAAGTCGCAAACTTTCAGTTCGTAATACAACGAATGACATCAAAAACATTCCTTTGGAACCAAAAGACAGTGACGGTTCCTTATCTCATAGGCAGTTATTACCTCTCAAAAGAGAAAAGCCCACTAAGCCAAAACCTATAAAGGAGGCTTAAGAAAGCTGGGGCATCCCGCTGACTGTAATCTCGAAAACAGGAACAGTCAGGCAAAATTAGGGATAACAAATCAAAGGAAAGAGGTCATTATAAATTCTCAACAAAATGAAAAATGTTGCAAATGATGACTGCCTTCCAATAAATTCAACAAGTGTGAACCATCACCCAAAACATTGTTCCAAACTCAAATAGAGTTCGACGCACAATTAACTGAGTTTAGGATTGAAGAACATCATGAAGAGTGGGTGGGTACAAATATACTTTGAGCCTTTATCCTTTGTTTCTTAAACCGTGAACCAAGCCATGTTACAACCCTTTACAAGTCCTAATTGAAGCATGGGTTAGTTCGAAAGCATACTGTTACAAAAGGTATACTGACTCCTGTAAGGCTTTGCTTTAAATCTTGTGTCGAATTTGTCTTATAAAAAGTTTTCTGCTGAAAAACGCATTTTTCAAAATTTTGAGACAAGCATAAACTTTGCATTATTTGAATATCGTTGTTTGCACATGTTTATTTGTTTGGCAGCAAAGAAATTCACAACAGTGGATGTTCGGAGAAACGAAAGCTCTCTCAAGTGAATGAAATCACTTCAAGTGGGATGACACTCCCATGGAAAAAATATCCCATCAACAAGAAGGGGACTTGGCTTGGTATGGTCCAGCAAATCTGGGGCAGTCCAGTCAAGATTTCAACAAATCTTTCAAAGTCCACTAAACCTGGGGCAGTCTAGTCAAGATTTCAAGAAATCTCTCAATTGTAGGATAACCTGGGGCAAGTCTCCATCACCATCACTTGGGGCATTTAAACGTCAAATCTCAACAAGGGGTTACGTACAGTCCAAGTTTCCTGGCGATACCAAAAACATCTGATACTAGGGGCAGTGATGAACCTCTCCGAAATCTTTCTGAAAAGAAATTTAAGCATCCTTGAGAAGGTTATCACCTCTCTAAGTAGACCAGCAGTCATGGGTTTATTTCCCCGACAATTCTCAAGGATTTATTCTCCACGACAAATTACATTTCAAATTCACGGTCGTCAAAAAAATTCCTTCATCACCTGTTGGAAGCCACGGTCGTTAAAAATTTCCTTCATCACCTGTTGGAAGTTACAATCATCGAAGATTCCATCATCGCCTGTTGGAAGTTATAGCCACCAACAGAATAACGTACAACTGAAGCTCCTAAAAATCTATTTCTCTCAAGAATGAAGATTCTCATCCTTGAAACCTCAGAAGATTGGTATACTCCCAACCTCCTGACCCTTAACAGAATGAAGATTCTCATCCTTGAAACCTCAAGAGATTGGTATACTCCTGTGATCGGTGGAAATAGAACTGACTGTTTTGAAATGCTGGTTCGCGTAATGTCGCGGTAAGCAAGAGTCGCCACCATCTTTTATGTTCTCCAACATGGAAAGGACAAAAGCACAGCAAAATTCCTTTTTCGAGATGTCTCTCGGTTCGGGAGGTAGATTTATAGAAAGGGAAGGTGTTAGCACCCTTTCTATCCGTGGTTATCCACGGGCTCTTAGGTACTTGCTCACTATGTTTTCAAAAATTGTTTGCTTTTCAAGTGTTTGTGGGTTTTGAAAAAGTTTAGTTTGAAAACTTCTAGGTAACTCTTGTATTAGTCCTCAAGAGTGTATGAAGTGTTTGTTTGAAAACTTTTTGTAAGTGTGAGTGCGAAAAGTTGTTTTTGTTTTTTGAAAGAGCCAGTACCCAGGAGAAATCTACCTACTCTAAGGAATTAGGTTGTGTAAGAGTCCTTTAGACAGTACTATCCCACTATTGAGAAGTAGGTAGCACCGTCGTTGGAGTTATTCGGGTCAATTCGATTATAGGGACTTGTGGTCACCAAAGCAATAGTAGGACGCCTTAGCGGTAACCCTAATGTCCTAGATCCTTTTTATCCGAGGCAACCATTTCGAGGCAACTGGATCTTTAGACAGGAGGGCGACCTCTAAAACACCATGTACTTGATGACCACCTCGAGGCAACCAAGTGGGGCATACCCTAGGAGTGGCATGTGCATGTGTGTTAAATTCAGTTAAGATTATCTTGTACATGTTATTTGTGAGCTACGGATTGATTTTATTTTTCAGTCAAGTCTTGCATGCATAATTAACAGTTAATGTTTGTGCGGGAAATAAAGTGTGGAAAGGTAAATCTACGCTATTACAAGGCGCGGGTCTATACATCGCCAAAAACAAAACCCATTTGGAAAATAAATGCGAGAAAAGTAAAGAAATCGGTAAAAGACCTAATTAACTATTACATCCTCGGAAACAGTTACATCAATATAATCAAAAGAAATTAAAGCGCGAAAGAAATTAAATCGGGAACGTCTTAGGGTTTTGACCCTTTTTGAGAAAAGAAAGTAATTTTTCCTTTTTTTGCAATTAATTAAATATTAAACCTAAACCTAATTAATTAAATAATTAAAAGAAAAAGTATTTTTTGTGTTTTTATATTTTAATGAAAATAAAATAAAAGGAATTAAAATTGTCAAAAAAGAAAAACCCTAATTCTAACTTATTTTATTTATTATGAAAAAGATTAAAATTAAACCTAATTTAAACTAAATTGGTTTGTTAGCATTTTATTTACAAAATAATTAAAATTAATAAATAAGAATAATAATAATAATTAATAAAAATATATACTGAATTTATTAGGAAAATAATATTAATTATGTTAGTTAAATAAATAATAATAATATTAATAATAGAAATAATTAGTAAAAGAAAATAAAAACAAAAACAAATAACCAGGGGGGTGTTGGCCCAAAGAGGAGGTGAAGCCTGGAATTTCTGGCTCATTAAGCCAAGCCTGCGTTGACTTCTAGAATTGTCCAGAGCGTGCCTTGACTGGGAGCATGGTGAGGCTCATCTTTTAACCATCAGATTGGTATTAGTGGCCACTTGGCATGCTGAGCGCTGGAGTCCATGGTGGGACGCTTCGGATAGCCTACATAGGAACATGTTATGAAAAATAATACAAGGAATTTGGGGTGGACCTGGGAATTGAACCCAGGTCCCAATGATTGCCAGCCACATCATCTTCCACTGAGCCATGCGCCTGTATTTGATATTATATTAACAATTGAAAATAATATATAAAAACAATCATATGCTGGAAAGAGAAAATAAAATAGCGTGCGCGTTTGAATGAACCAATGGCATGGCACCACGTCTTGTCTTCTTTGCTGAAACCTGCAAAATACAAATCAAATAGCGGGGGTTTTTAACCCCCACAAAGTAGCTTGAGGAATAATAGCGATTAGAATTCTATGCTATATAAATATGGCGCGATATGTGATTTGGATTCGTCTGATTCTCACGAATTTAACCATAGTCATGAGAGGTTCTGATTTTACTGGATGGGGAAAGCCCTAATTTTGAAGCTTGAAAAACCTAGAATTCGTCAATGGTGATTTGTGATTCTGGACACCATAATGCAATTCACTTATACCATTAACTTCAGAGAGGTTCTAGCAATGCAAAGCACACAAAAAATCTTGTTAATGATGCATGAATAATGAATTACGATTATGAAAAAGATTGACAAACCGTTGGATTGTTTCTTAGGATTCCTTGAGTGTTAGCGTGTGGTTTTGATCCCTACACGTTCCTGGGAGTGCTAGCAATGTATTAGAAACAAGAACAAGCTTTGAATCACGTTAAATTATGGAATTCAGTTTTGAGTTTTCTTTGATTTTTTCCAATATTGCATATGGCTTTCTTGCAGAGTTTTCACGTCCAAGGCTTTAGGTTTAGCTTATGCACTTATAATAGAATGGAATTAGGTTAACTTCTGGTCAAGAAATCCATTGCATTATGGTTTCAATATTTGATTGGAAATCAAATATTTTCCAATCTTTTTGATTGAGAAAACTTGCCAAACATGGAGATTTTTGTCTCTTTGATTGATACACGAATTTTCCATCTTGCCCTGAGCTTATTTGCTTCACAAAAGCTTGAGAAAAACATATCTTGATATTTTCCTACATTTTAAATCAATTAAATGAATTAATATTAATAAAAAATCCAATTAATTAATAAAAAATGAGAAAATAAATTCAAATAATCCCAATGGGTCGTGCATAGGCCTTGGACAATGTTTCAAGAAGAAATTTGAGGCCCATTAGCAAAAATGATGTGTTTTGAGCAAAGTTGACTTTTGCAAATTCACAAAAATTTCCCAACTTCTCCAATGCATATCTTGCTCAATTTTGATCATATGAACATGTTCTTGGACATTTTGGAAAGGTCTTGAAGTCCTATAACCAATTCCTTTGGTCCCATGTCATTTGGATTTATCAATCTCAAGTTATGGTCTTTGACTTAAAGTGCATTTTTGTTGACTTTTGAAATTGACCTATAATATAGAAATTGATAACTTTTTGTGAGAGCATTTCTTGGACTTGGAATGTGAAGATGAGTTGTAGGAAATGTCATCCCCTTAAAAATGAGAATTGGATGGGATTTTTCTGATGAACCATGCAAAAGTTATGCCTTGGTCAAGACACAGTTGACTTTTCTGCTGTCCAAAAATAGTAAGTTTTGCATCTTTGATGATTTTTGAGCCATGCTTGAGGAATCATGATCAAGACTTGATCAAATGATGATTGTGTGCTCAAAATAAGATGTTGACCAAATTTTTTGACTTTTGACTGTAAAATGACCATTTTACCCCTGCAGTTGACTGTGAAGCAAATAGGGCTTTTGACTGTGCAATTTGATGTTGTGAGCTATGACACTTGGCATGTAGATGCTTGGCAATGTATATAGGCCTATGGGACTTGATTGAACCATTGAAAACCTCAAATTCCTTGGGAGAACCAAAACCCTAATTTTGACTGGCTTAGGAGGCATTTGGACTGTGCAACCCTTGAGTAATCTTGAACCATTTGAAGATGATTCTTGATAAATCATGAACAATATGGGAGGGAAAATTTTGGGGTACAACAGTTGCCCCTGTTCAATCTTCTTAGACCTGAGGATATAGATTGGGTTGTGTGCCTTTCGTGATCCGAAGGTGGAAGATGATTGAACACTAGAGTGCCCAGAATTTTGTACTCGCATAGTGGAGTATCAGCAGTGTGATGGTGGGAATGGGCTTACAGATGCCATTTGGAGATATGATGGATAGGAGGATGGGCTTATAGATGCCATTTGGAGATATGATGGATAGGAGGATGGGCTTATAGATGCCATCTGGAGATGTAATGAATAGTTGTAGAGATGGGCTTAAAGATGCCATCTGAAGGTGTCGATCGCGTAAGAGATTCCTTAGCGAGAACTTGCGTACTTGAGAAAGAAAGATAATTTCCTGGCCTGTTACAGGTGTTGATCTTCAAACTCTTCGTGTAGATAACTTTCTGGCTAGATACAGGTATAGATCTACAATCAATCCTCCACAGATATGCCCTGGCTAGATACAAGTGTCGAATCTGGAATTAGTCGTCTACAGATATGCCCTGGCTGGGTACAGGTATCGAATCTCTAAACTCTCCATGCAGATATGCCCTGGCTAGATACAGGTATCGAATGCATAATCAATTGCTCACAGATATGCCCTGGCTAGATACAGGTATCAAATTCGGAATTAGTCGTCTACAGATATGCCCTGGCTGGGTACAGGTATCGAATCTCTAAACTCTCCATGCAGATATGCCCTGGCTGGATACAGTTATCGAATCCATAATCAATTGCTCACAGATATGCCCTGGCTAGATACAGGTATCGAATCTGGAATTAGTCGTCTACAGATATGCTCTGGCTGGATACAGGTATCGAATCTCTAAACTCTTCATGCAGATATGCCCTGGCTAGATACAGGTATCGAATCTACAATCAATCACTCACAGATATGCCCTGGCTAGATACAGGTATCGAATCTGGAATTAGTCGTCTACAGATATGCCCTGGCTGGATACAGGTATCGAATCTCTAAACTCTTCATGTAGATATGCCCTGGCTAGATACAGGTATCGAATCTACAATCAATCACTCACAGATATGCCCTGGCTAGATACAAGTATCGAATCTGGAATTAGTCGTCTACAGATATGCCCTGGCTGGATACAGGTATCGAATCTCTAAACTCTTCATGTAGATATGCCCTGGCTAGATACAGGTATCGAATCCACAATCAATCACTCACAGATATGCCCTGGCTAGATACAGGTATCGAATCTGGAATTAGTCGTCTACAGATATGCCCTGGCTGGATACATGTATCGAATCTCTAAACTCTTCATACAGATATGCCCTGGCTAGATATAGGTATCGAATCTACAATCAATCACTCACAGATATGCCCTGGCTAGATACAGGTATCAAATCTGGAATTAGTCGTCTACAGATATACCCTGGCTGGATACAGGTATCGAATCTCTAAACTCTTCATACAGATATGCCCTGGATAGATACAGGTATCGAATCTACAATCAATCACTCACAGATATGCCCTGGCTAGATACAGGTATCGAATCTGGAATTAGTCTACAAATATGCCCTGGCTGGATATAGGTATCGAATCTCTAAACTCTTCATGTAGATATGCCCTGGCTATATACAGGTATCGAATCCACAATCAATCACTCACAGATATGCCCTGGCTAGATACAGGTATCGAATCTGGAATTAGTCGTCTACAGATATGCCCTGGCTGGATATAGGTATCGAATCTCTAAACTCTTCATGTAGATATGCCCTGGCTAGATACAGGTATCGAATCTACAATCAATCACTCACAGATATGCCCTGGCTAGATACAGGTATCGAAACTGGAATTAGTCGCCCACAGATATGCCCTGGCTGGATACAGGTATCGAATCTCTACACTCTTTATACAGATATGCCCTGGCTAGATACAGGTGTCGAATCCACAATCAATCGCTCACAGATATGCCCTGGCTAGATACCTGTATCGAATCTGGAACTGGTCGTCTACAGATATGCCCTGGCTGGATACAGGTATCGAATCTCTAAACTCTTCATGCATATATGCCCTGGTTAGATACAGGTATCGAATCCACAATCAATCACTCACAGATATGCCCTGGCTAGATACAGGTATCGAATCTGGAATTAGTCGCCCACATATATGCCCTGGCTAGATACAGGTATCGAATCTGGAACAAGTTATCTACAGATATGCCCTGGCTGGATACAGGTATCGAATCTCTAAACTCTTCATGCAGATATGCCCTGGCTAGATACAAGTATCGAATCTAAAATCAATCGTCCACAGATATTCCCTGGCTAGATACAGGTATCAAATCTGGAACTTCAAATTCTTCATGCAGATATGCCCTGGCTAGATACAGGTATTGAATCCACAATCAATTGCTCACAGATATGCCCTGGCTAGATACAAGTATCGAATCTGGAATTAGTCGTCTATAGATATGCCCTGGCTGGATACAGGTATCGAATCTCTAAACTCTTCATGCAGATATGCCATGGATAGATACAGGTGTCGAATCCACAATCAATCGCTCACAGATATGCCCTGGCTAGATACAGGTATCAAATATGGAATTGCGAAAGTTGATGGTAATCGTCTTTTGATTGACCTTTTCCTGAAAAGGCAAAATATCAGTTGTATGCAATGTCATGATGTATGAAATGCATGATGTCATGATGTTCTCAAAACGAGATCGTGTCGTATGCACTTTATCATGTACGTAAGCAGGATGTATGAAATGTGATATGTTTATGAATGTGTTTTCGTCTAGGAAAATAAATCCTTGACGAATGCCGGGAGTTTTTTGAATCCTGGGCTGATGTTTGAAGAGTAGAGTTCTTCGTTTCCGCTGGGGATGATGATTGTAAGAATAAACCTGTAGGAGAAGATGACTCCGTTGGGGAATAAACTTGATGAAGAGATTACTCTACGGGGGAATTACTATGTGGGAAGAGATACTTCGCTGAGATTTTGATGATAACTCCGCTGGGGATACCGTTGATAAGCTTTGTTGAGGATTTTGATGAACTCCGCTGGGGGATAGGAAGAACTTCGCCGAGGACGATCTTTCCGTGGTAATTAGCTGAGGATAATCCAGTTATAGGCTCTGGTGGGGAATAACCTTTGAACATGGTCGGGGAGAGATGCATGTACTCTGCAGGTGATAAGCTTCCAGAATCTACTGGGGATAAGGTTCCAAAATCTACTAGGGAGGATGATTCAACTCTCCTGGGGAAACTTTCGCACTGTACTGGGGAAGTGGCTCCACTGGGGTGTTTGTATTCTGCCGGGGAACAATCTTATATTAAGACTGTCGGGGATGCTTGCTTAGGAACGTCTGTATACTCCGCTGGGGAATATTGAGATCTTCCGGGGGTATCCAACTTCCTTAAGGCTGACAGTAGACTAACTCTGCTTGGGGAAAGTGTTGCTGACTTGCTAGGGATATTGTGCCTTTTCAGGGCTGATGGGAGACCAACTCTGCTTGGGGGAGAGTATTATTGAATCTTGTCTTACTCGTGGGGAGTGAAGGTATCTTGGTTACGTTCTTCATCCGAACCTACCTTGGTACCTTGGTAGACAGAGCAACTAGATGGCTTGGACACCTCATTATTGCCCCTGTTTCTGCGGGGGAAGAAGGCCTATGGAGGTGCTTGATAACTGCCGATTTACGAATCTTCTTCTAGTAGGCAAGTGACGAGATGTCGGAACATAGTCGTACACTTTGATCCCTAACTTTTGCCTGGACTGCCCTTTCGGGTTTTCAGTCCACCGGGATACCCATTTTTACCCAAGCCGCCTTTTCAGGTTTTTGACTTGCCGGGTGTACAGATTTTTCATTTTCATCCCTTATTTTTGCCCGAACCCTTTTGGTTCGCCGGGAAGCCCTTATTTTTGCCTAGGCCAGTCGACCTAGCGTGTCTTTGATTATGCGCAGTATTTTTTCGACTATGTCCACGCTCTCAGAGTACATGGAGTTGTCACTGTTGGTAGCATTGTGTTGCTATACCGCTAGAAGATGTCTGATCATGCAAGATTCGTTGCTGGAATTCATGCCCAATGCCCCAAGTGACTCAGGAGGAGATTTGCCCCTGGCTATTTGGCATTTGAGAGATTCTCTGAATCTTGACTGGACTGCCCCAGATGACGGACCATGATCATGTCTGCCCCTTGATTGGAAGTGTTTTTCCACTTGAGGTGACTCTTTTGTTGAGAAGACTTTTGTTCACTGGATATTCTTCGTGCGAATTTCTCTGCTGTTTAAACAAATAATCATATGCAAACAATATTATTTTAAGAATGCAAAGCTTATGTCTGTCTTGAAGTTTTTGAAAATGCATTTTTTGTAAAACAAGTAAATTTTGTAAAATGTGATGTCAACTCAAGATTTTACAGCGAGCCTTAAGGAGTCAGGATACCTTTGGTAACAGTATGCTTTCGAACCAACCCATGCTTCAGCTAGGACTTTTTAAGGGTTATGACTTGGCCTGGTTCACGGTTTAAGAAACAAAGAATAAAGGCTTAAATTTTATTTGTACCCACCCGCTCTTCGTGATGTTCTTCAAACCTAAACTCAGTTAATCGTGCGTTAGACCTTGTTTGAGTCTTTGCTCTGATATTCCGGTGATGGTTCGGATACTGACAATTTATTTTGAATAGGCAGTCATTTCCCCTTTTTTTTTTTAGGGTTTGTAGGACCTCTTTCTTTTTTTGATTTTTATTATCCCTATTTTTTTTACCTGTACTGTTTCTTTTGTGATTACAGTCAGCGGGATGCCCCAGTTTTTTGTAAGTCTCCTTCATAGGTTTTGACTTATTGGGATTTTATTTCTGAGAAATAATGACTGCCTGTCCTTATGATTATTCGGAACCATCACTGTCTTTTGTCTCGGAAATACTTCTTTGATGCCGTTCATTGTGCACCGGGATCAACTGAGAGAACTACCATGCCCCAGGTTATGATTAAGGGTTTTAATTTTCGAAAAGAAAAACTCCAACTTCTTTGGCTCAGAGGGGTTGACGAGGGATTATCTTCCTTATAACTCCAGTGTTTAGGATTTGAAACAATGCTTGTACCTCATCAGCGGGGTCTTGTTCAAGAGCATACTGTAAAGATCGTGGTATCGTTTTCGTCATCCTCCCTCAAAAGGCTTAGAATTGTTTTATCGAGAGTTGATCATCACAAAAATGGAAGCAGTTTTAAGCATAGTGAACACGAATGGATTGATTCAAAACAGACATATGCGATGCATTGATAAAGTAATAACGTTTGCCATGACAATAATTGTTTGAACAATCAAAAGAAAATTACAACTTGAAAATTCTAATGGACAAAAAGTCTTCTCGTCTCAGGACTTGTCACTTCAAATGGTGAATCTTGCAGGGATAGTAGATAAACTCAGCCTGGCCATCTTGGGTGAATTCCACTGCTCCTTCATCAATCAGGTCCTGGATCTTGTTCTTCAGAGACCATCAGTCGTTTGTGTCATGTCCCGGACCATCAGAGTGGTATGCACATCTCTTATTGGGATGATAAGTAGGAGAGGAGATGTTGGGATTCCGGGGAGGAGCCCTTAGAGTTACCAAATTCAACCTCAACAGGTGTTGTAAAGCTTGAGACAGCGACGCGTTGAGCTTGGTAAATTTCCTTCGGGGCTTACTCTGATCAACCCGTTGCTCTGGGCGAGGTTGTGGTTGGACCTGTGAAGTGGTAGCAATTTGGAGAGGTCTATTCTTCACCATACCAGACTCTTGTCCTCTTGGAAGCTGATCAATGACCTGGTCCCTGACTTGGACTGTTTACTTCATGTTGTATCTCTTTTGGTGAAGCTGGTTGACCATGGTTCTCAACTCTTCTTGCTCCCGAGCCAAGCCTTGGATAAGAGCCATTTGCCCCAGCATCTGGGTTCTCATTGCATCCACCTCAGCTTGCAGATGTTTCAGCCGTTCGTCCTTGTCGTCTTCAGGACTCTTCCTGACCAAATTCCCCATGAGGAGTGTCCTCAACTCTTCCTGCCCCTTGGATAGGTTTAGGAAGATTTCCCTGAACTGAGTCTCTTGAGCATGAAGATCCTGGTTGTTTTGTTGGGAAGCCATTGCTGAAATAAACAGCGAAGAAGGTAAGTGACCTGTACCAAGGGTACCTGTAATGCGATGATATGTATGTATGCATGCAATGTTTTCAAGGATCTCGCGGGGTAAACGGAGAAACTTGTTAGAATTTGAATATGGTAGCTTGATTGAAGGAACTTCATGTTGTTGAGAGTCCT
This sequence comes from Vicia faba, assembly GCA_948472305.1. Classification (NCBI taxonomy): domain Eukaryota; kingdom Viridiplantae; phylum Streptophyta; class Magnoliopsida; order Fabales; family Fabaceae; genus Vicia; species Vicia faba. The sequence continues at coordinate 67,163,375 of OX451738.1, read as the reverse complement.
TATTCAAGAGTCCAGGCTCACCATATCGAGTGGGTCATAGCCCCTGACTCAAGTTATCAACCTTGGCTAGAGGAAAATAAATCCCCTTTGCCCCTTGCTAGACGGTTGGTTCATCATGACCTGCATCACAGACCCTTGAAATCCTTGAAATGGGTTAGTCTTTATGCAGGATGTATGCAATGGTATGATGGTATGATATTATGCTATGCGTGGAGTGATGTAAGTAACCCTGTTATAAGTCCCGATCAAGGACTGTAAACAAAACCTGCAAGAAACTCGTGCGTCAGATAACAAGAATGCGCAAGTAGTTCAAGTTTGAAGGCACACAAGTCACACATATAGCCTTAAGTTTAGGCCAGCATGAGGTTTAGGTACTACCCTCTTGAAGATGGTTGGCTCAAAACCTGTCCTATCAAAAGTAACTGGGTTCTAAGGAGCTCAATATCATTGGGTTGTTTTCTATGTTCATTGTTTTGATTTAGCCACTGAACTGGCGATCAAAATATTCCAAGAAAACAACCCTCAATGAGTGTAGTATCGAGTATCTACCAACTTCGAACTGCACCAAAGTCAGTCATCTCACTACCCCTAAAGAGGCCAGGATGGTCAAGTAAGGTTCCTAAGGTCAGTTGATGCTTCACGACACCACGCGGCGGCCCCGTACTCTCCTTGACTTGACTCAAGGGTTACCGGTACTCACCAAAGTGCCACATCAACGTAGCAACTGCTTCAACCGTGTCGGTATACCCCGCACAGTTCCCTCATAGTTTGTTGCTACTTCTAAAAGGTATTCCCCAGATCCGGGTTAGGATCTATGAAACTCCAAGACAGGCCCACAATATTAAAGCAAACAAATCAAGCAATTGAAAACAAGAGTGGTCTAATCCTAAGGTACACCTCACTTTTATATAGTCCCCAGCAGAGTTGCCAGTTCTGTGATCGGTGGAAATAGAACTTACTGTTTTGAAATGCTGGTTCGCGTAATGTCGCGGTAAGCAAGAGTCGCCACCGTCTTTTATGTTCTCCAACATGGAAAGGACAAAAGCAAATCAAAATTCCTTTTTCGAGATGTCTCTCAGTTCGGGAGGTAGATTTATAGAAAGGGAAGGTGTTAGCACCCTTTCTATCCGTGGTTATCCACGGGCTCTTAGGTACTTGCTCACTATGTTTTCAAAAATTGCTTTTCAAGTGTTTGTGGGTTTTGAAAAAGTTTAGTTTGAAAACTTCTAGGTAACTCTTGTATCAGTCCTCAAGAGTGTATGAAGTGTTTGTTTGAAAACTTTTTGAAAGTGTGAGTGTGAAAAGTTGTTTTTGTTTTTTGGAACCCAGGAGAAATCTACCTACTCTAAGGAATTAGGCTGTGTAAGAGTCCTTTAGACAGTACTATCCCACTATTGAGAAGTAGGTAGCACCGTCGTTGGAGTTATTCGGGTCAATTCGATTATAGGGACTTGTAGTCACCAAAGCAATAGTAGGACGCCTTAGCGGTAACCCTAATGTCCTAGATCCTTTTTATCCGAGGCAACCGTTTCGAGGTAACTAGATCTTTAGACAGGAGGGCGACCTCTAAAACACCCTGTACTTGATGACCACCTCGAGGTAACCAAGTGAGGCGTACCCTAGGAGTGGCATATGCATGTGTGTTAAATTCAGTTAAGATTATCTTGTACATGTTATTTGTGAGCTACAGATTGATTTTATTTTTCAGTCAAGTCTTGCATGCATAATTAACAGTTAATGTTTGTGCGGGAAATAAAGTGCGGAAAGGTAAATCTACGCTATTACAAGGCGCGGGTCTATACATCGCCAAAAACAAAACCCGTTTGGAAAATAAATGCGAGAAAAGTAAAGAAAGCGGTAAAAGACCTAATTAACTATTACATCCTCGGAAACAGTTACATCAATATAATCAAAAGAAATTAAAGCGCGAAAGAAATTAAATCGGGAACGTCTTAGGGTTTTGACCCTTTTTGAGAAAAGAAAGTAATTTGTCCTTTTTTTGCAATTAATTAAATATTAAACCTAAACCTAATTAATTAAATAATTAAAAGAAAAAGTATTTTTTGTGTTTTTATATTTTAATGAAAATAAAATAAAAGGAATTAAAATTGTCAAAAAAGAAAAACCCTAATTCTAACCTATTTTATTTATTATGAAAAAGATTAAAATTAAACCTAATTTAAACTAAATTGGTTTGTTAGCATTTTATTTACAAAATAATTAAAATTAATAAATAAGAATAATAATAATAATTAATAAAAATATTTACTGAATTTATTAGGAAAATAATATTAATTATGTTAGTTAAATAAATAATAATAATAATATTAATAATAGAAATAATTAGTAAAAGAAAATAAAAACAAAAACAAATAACCAGGGGGGTGTTGGCCCAAAGAGGAGGTGAAGCCTGAAATTTCTGGCCCATTAAGCCAAGCTTGCGTTGACTTCTGGAACTGTCCAGAGCGTGCCTTGACTGGGAGCATGGTGAGGCTCATCTTTTGACCATCAGATTGGTATTAGTGGCCACTTGGCATGCTGAGCGCTGGAGTCCATGGTGGGACGCTTTGGATAGCCTGCATAGGAACATGTTATGAAAAATAATACAAGGAATTTGGGGTGGACCTGGGAATCGAACCCAGGTCCCAATGATTGCCAGCCACATCATCTTCCACTGAGCCATGCGCCTGTATTTGATATTATATTAACAATTGAAAATAATATATAAAAACAATCATATGCTGGAAAGAGAAAATAAAATAGCGCGCGCGTTTGAATGAACCAATGGCATGACACCACGTCTTGTCTTCTTCGCTGAAACCTGCAAAATACAAATCAAATAGCGGGGGTTTTTAACCCCAACAAAGTAGCTTGAGGAATAATAGCGATTAGAATTCTATGCTATATAAATATGGCACGATATGCGATTTGGATTCGTCTGATTCTCACGAATTTAACCATAGTCATGAGAGGTTCTGATTTTACTGGATGGGGAAAGCCCTAAATTTGAAGCTTGAAAAACCTAAAATTCGTCAATGGTGATTTGTGATTCTGGACACCATAATGCAATTCACCTATACCATTAGCTTTAGAGAGGTTCTAGCAATGCAAAGCACATAAAAAATCTTGTTAATGATGCATGAATAATGAATTACGATTATGAAAAAGATTGACAAACCGTGGGACTATTTCTTAGGATTCCTTGAGTGTTAGCGTGTGGTTTTGATCCCTACATGTTCCTGGGAGTGCTAGCAATGTATTATAAACAAGAACAAGCTTTGAATCACGTTAAATTATGGAATTCAGTTTTGAGTTTTCTTTGATTTTTTCCAATATTGCATATGGCTTTCTTGCAGAGTTTTCACGTCCAAGGCTTTAGGTTTAGCTTATGCACTTATAATAGAATGGAATTAGGTTAACTTCTGGTCAAGAAATCCTTTGCATTATGGTTTCAATATTTGATTGGAAATCAAATATTTTCCAATCTTTTTGATTGAGAAAACTTGCCAAACATGGAGATTTTTGTCTCTTTGATTGATACACGAATTTGCCAGCTTGCCCTGAGCTTATTTGCTTCACAAAAGATTGAGAAAAACATATCTTGATATTTTCCTACATTTTAAATCAATTAAATGAATTAATATTAATAAAAAATCCAATTAATTAATAAAAAATTAGAAAATAAATTCAAATAATCCCAATGGGTCGTGCATAAGCCTTGGACAATGTTTCAAGAAGAAATTTGAGGCCCATTAGCAAAAATGATGTGTTTTGAGCAAAGTTGACTTTTGCAAATTCACAAAAATTTCCCAACTTCTCCAATGCATATCTTGCTCAATTTTGATCATATGAACATGTTCTTGGACATTTTGGAAAGGTCTTGAAGTCCTCTAAACAATGCCTTTGGTCCCATGTCATTTGGATTTATCAATCTCAAGTTATGGTCTTTGACTTAAAGTGCATTTTTGTTGACTTTTGAAATTGACCTATAATGTAGAAATTGATAACTTTTTGTGAGAGCATTTCTTGGACTTGGAATGTGAAGATGAGTTGTAGGAAATGTCATCCCCTTCAAAATGAGAATTGGATGGGATTTTTCTGATGAACCATGCAAAAGTTATGCCTTGGTCAAGACACCGTTGACTTTTCTGCTGTCCAAAAATAGTAAGTTTTGCATCTTTGATGATTTTTGAGCCATGCTTGAGGAATCATGATCAAGACTTGATCAAATGATGATTGTGTGCTCAAAATAAGATGTTGACCAAATTTTTTGACTTTTGACTGTAAAATGACCATTTTACCCCTGCAGTTGACTGTGAAGCAAATAGGGCTTTTGACTGTGCAATTTGATGCTGTGAGCTATGACACTTGGCATGTAGATGCTTGGCAATGTATATAGGCCTATGGGACTTGATTGAACCATTGAAAACCTAAAATTCCTTGGGAGAACCAAAACCCTAATTTTGACTGGCTTAGGAGGCATTTGGACTGTGCAACCCTTGAGTAATCTTGAACCATTTGAAGATGATTCTTGATAAATCTTGAACAATATGGGAGGGAAAATTTTGGGGTACAACAACTCCCAACCTCCTGACCCTTAACAGAATGAAGATTCTCATCCTTGAAACCTCAGAAGATTGATATACTCCCAACCTCCTGACCCTTAACAGAATGAAGATTCTCATCCTTGAAACCTCAGAAGATTGGTATACTCCCAACTTCCTGACCCTTAACAGAATGAAGATTCTCATCCTTGAAACCTCAAAAGATTGGTATACTCCCAACCTCCTGACCCTTAACAGAATGAAGATTCTCATCCTTGAAACCTCATAAGATTGGTATACTCCCAACCTCCCGACCCTTAACAGAATGAAGATTCTCATCCTTGAAACCTCAGAAGATTGGTATACTCTCAACCTCCTGACCCTTAACAGAATGAAGATTCTCATCCTTGAAACCTCAGAAGATTGGTATACTCCCAACCTCTTGACCCTTAACAGAATGAAGATTCTCATCCTTGAAACCTCAGAAGATTGGTATACTCCCAACTTCCTGATCCTTAACAGAATGAAGATTCTCATCCTTAAAACCCTAGTAGATTGGCATACACCCAACCTTCTGACCCGAGACCTGAATGAAGATTCTCATTTTGGCTTCCCCAGTAGATTGGCATACACCCAACCTCCTGACATTCCCGACAAAGTGAAGATTCTCATTCTTAAAGTGGCATACAACCTAAACCTGAACTTCTTCCAGGAAGGAGTAAGCTTTTTCCAGAATCCTGAGTTTTACTCTCCAACAGGATAACTACTTTTCAACAGTATGGTTATTCCCCAAAAAATTCTTATTCCCCAAGCAGAATGAAGACTCTCATTCTCAATTCCTCACAGAGTATTCAGAAATTCCCCAGTGAAGATCTCCTCAAAACAGGAATCCCTAGTAGATTGGCATATAACCCAAACTCCTGATTCCCCAACAGTGGTCCCAGGACTTCTCATTTTCAACGATCAAAGGATTTTCAATCCCCAGCAGCAGTCAAGGATTTACTTTCCCCGGAAGCAGTCAAAGATTTCATTATCCAGGATTTATCTTCCTTAGCAAGACAGCTACTCAGCTTACATACACATCCATTACATTCATATATCATAAACATTGATGAAATACAATTCATTACATCATACATATCATGCAACATGACTTTATGTTTCAGCTAACATTTTACCCTTTTCAGGATAAGATTAAAAGGCTATCATTAACAATTAGTCAAATACAGTACAGATATACCCCAGACACGTCGGTCATTCTACTACTCATTCAGACTTCAGCAATCCGATACGGACTAGATATGCTCCAAACACGGTGGCCATTCTATCTCTCATTTAGATTCAACTATCAACTTCAAGTTCAGATATGCTCCAAACACGGATGCCATTCTGGCCTTTACACCAGCAGTTTGACTTTCCCCAGTGCGTTCGTCACAAAAGTCATCCTGTCAGATCCCAGTTACAGTCTCAGATATACTCCAGACACGGAAGACATTCTGCTACTCATACAGATCTCAATCCCAGTTACAATCTCAGATATACTCCAGACACGGAAGTCATTCTGCTACTCACACAAACTTCGAGACTTCTGAAAATAGTTTACAGATACTTCCAAACACGGATGTTAATCCATCGCTTGTTCAGATTCAACTTTTGAAAACAGTTTACGGATGCTTCCGAACATGGATGTCAATCTATTGCTTATTCAGACCCCCAACTCAGAGATGTTCCAAACACGGATACTTTTCTGATACTCATTCTTTCACCTATAACATACAGTTCAACAAATATTCTTGGATGGCATCTTTAAGCCCATCTCTGACAAGATTCCGTCACATCTCCAAATGGCATATTTAAGCCCATTCCCTCAACTATGCTTTGACGATTGAAAATTTTTGGGCACTCTAGTGTCCAATCATCTTTTACCTTCGAGTCGCAAACGGCAAAATTGCCAATCTAACTCTTCAGGTTCAAGAAGATTGAACAGGGGCAACTGTTGTACCCCAAAATTTGCCCTCCCCTTTTCACAAGAAATCACAACTTCGGAGTTTTCCCTGATTTTTCAAATTGGATCAAGAATCGGTCGAACAGACTTTTCTTTATCAAGTAAATCCAGAATTAGGGTTTCCACTGATCTTGTTGAGATTGGCTCAGGAATTGATCAAACAAACTTTTCTTTGACAACAAGTCCAGAATTAGGGTTTCCACTGATTTTGTTAAGATTGGCTCAGGAATTGATCAAACAGACTTTTCTTTGACAACAAGTCCAGAATTAGGGTTTCCATTGATTGGGTTGATATTGGCTCAGGAATTGATGAAGTAGACTTTTCTTTGATGACAAACCTGGAATTAGGGTTTTCGCTCGTATTTCTCAAAAGAAATTGAATCCACAATAATTCAATTGACTGTTACATTATTTTTACGCTTGTTCCAGATTACCGGTTGTTTCTCAAAACCTAAATATCTGAGATAGGAGCTGAGGCTTTGTTTGAAACTTTGAGGCATTAGTGGAGTAAAAAGTGTATGGAATACTTGTTTTTTTAACTGTACAAAGCATGGTTAATTGGAATTCGAGGCGTATTGTGATTGATTTGAGATTGCGAGACGACAAAGTTTGTTGATTATTTATTTCATCTGAATTAAAGTTATTGGGATGCATTTCCAGTTATTTTAATTTAAGAGACTTAAATAATTAAATAGACAGTACAAGGGAAAGAATGAAATATTTGACAGTAAAGAATTCTTATTTGACAAAGACTTTTTATTTATTTATTTCAAATATTGTTACAAATGTTATTCGAATATTGTAAATTTATAATTTACAGTGTTTACAATAATATTTATTATAATAAATGAAAAGAAAATAAATCTAAAGCCTAAATCTCTTGAAATCTTTGATCTTTACTGCGTCCTCCACTATTCAACTGGTACTTACCTGCAAAGGACAGAAGAAAAAGGAAATCAGTACAGTTAACTGAAAAAGCATTTTCAAGCAGATAAATAAAAAGTCATCATTAAAGCTTGTTGGTCGGAATCAGATTGTTATTGGGTTCATCATGTTTTACTTGTTCTCTTTGCAAACCACAAGAAGATTTCTCTTCTTGGTTCACAAAGAGGAAAGTAAAAATAATTTGCAAGCATACAATTAATTCAAAATGCAAAGATACAAGGCAGCAAGGCAAAGCAAATTGAATAACAAACTGCATTAGTCAACCAAAAGCAAACTAAGTTGCAAAAATGTAAAACCAAGTTGCAAAGCTGTCAAAGTAAACAAAGCTGTCCAAGAAAGTACAATGCAGGAAATATGGAAACAAGTACAACAATGCAGGAGAAGAACCAAGTTACAATCAAGCAGGCTTGTCAAACTTATCATCATATTCTGGCCAACAAAGCTTTTCAGAAAATATATAATAAGCAATTTAAAATTCTTTTATGGAGAGAGAAAGAGAGAATCAGAAAAAAGGTTTTGCAGTTTTGGCAGGCTTAAAAGATATAAGAGAACAAGACTGTAAACAGTCAAAAGAGGAGATAGAGCAAAAACTGCAAGAAAAAAAGCATACAACCTGCTTCCAACAAAAACCTGCATTACAGGTTTACAAAAGGGCAAGCTTAACAAATCACACAAGCCTGCATAAAAGGCCTCCAACTGAACCTGCATACAAGAAGCAAACATACAGCCAGCTTCCAACTAAACCTGCATGACAGGTTTACAAAACTGCAAGCTTAAGAAACCCCAGAAGCAAAAAACTGCCTCCAAACATAACCTACCTACATAACCTGCAAAACTGCTTGTAAACACAAGCACAACAAATCACACAAGCCTGCATAACCTGCATAACCCACAAACCTGCTTCCAAATCAGAAAAACACAAACAAATTGCATGACCTGCAAAAACTCACAAGCAAAACCTGGAGCCTGCATAACAAGCAAATCTCCAACCTAAAAAACCAAAAACACTGCAAGTTACCAAGCCTGCCTTCAACAAGCAAAACCTGGAGCCTGCATAACAAGCAAATCTCCAACCTATTCAAACCTGCAAGACTGCAAGTTACCAAGCCTGCCTTCAACAAGAAAAACCTGGAGCCTGCATAACAAGCAAATCTCCAACCTATTCAAACCTGCTCAAACTGCACAAAACTGCAAAAACCAGTTTAAACAACAAACAACAAATCACTGAAGCCTGCCTTCCCAAAACACTCAGGCCAACAAACCTGTGAGCAAAACTGCTAAACCTTCACCAAAATCCAAACAAGCCAACTAATAATCTCATCTTCAACAAGAGAAAGGAAGAGCTTGCAGAACAAGCAAAACAACAAATAGATTTTTCAGAACACATATACTCATTATCAAAAGTCAATATCCTAAGAAGAGGAAGAGGTCCAGAAGTGAAAGTTCAAACAAAAAGTCTCAGAACATACGTTCATCATCGACGGAAATCAAGTTCAATTCAAAACAAGAAGTTTCAGAATATAAGCTTCATCATCTAACAATCAGTAATCAACATCAACTCAAATTAAAACAACCAAACCAACAAAGACAAGCAAATCTCAGAATATCCTCATCATTGAACCCAGAAGAAAGAGGAAAAATCTAGAAGCAAAACGATATAGGGTTTTCAGAAACGAAGTCATCATCAAACAACGTAAAGATACAGAAATACCAGAGGTGAGCTAGCAACGCTGTCATCCTCGTCCTCCTCCTCCGGCCACCTAGAGCGCCGTTGTTCCAATCCACCACCCCCTTTCCAGAGAACGAAACGCCAAGGTAATAGTTTCCTTTCCCTCTTTCCTTTTCTGTATCTCACAATGAAACACCAAAAATTAAACTTTGCAAACAATAAAACATACCAGAATTAAGCATGCAAACTGTAAAAGAAAACGAGTTTAGAACAAGAAGAAACAGTACCCTTTCGAACCATCGCTTTGCACCGTCGTGGAGAGAAATGGACGAAAGTAGTGCTCTGGAAACTTGGAGCTTGGAGGAAGGATCAGAAGCCCCATGGATTAGAGAGGAGATGAGAGACGAAGAAGAAAGGAGCGGCGCCGTTAAACTATAAACCCTAGGTTCTGAATGTACAAAACTCCAACCCTAATAAAACTTGTTCCAGCATCACACGGCCTTCACCCAAACTAAACTGAAGCCCAAACGCTTCTGAGTCACCGCACCTCCCTTCCCTCTTCATAACTTTTTTTTGTTGTTTTTTATCCTTTTTTATTTGGGCCATCCAAAAAGATATTCCTTAAAGCCCATTTGTCTTTTTTGTTTTAAAACCAATACTTTTTTATCACTTTATTTTCATTTTCTATAATCTAATTCTTTTTTTATTTTGTTAAATAAAAAGAACATATTAAATTTTTTATAAAATTTTCTTAATAATTTTTCTTAATAATTATTACATTTAATAAACATACATAAATAATGGAACTTCAACTTAAAATGATTTTTCTTTTCTTTAAAACTCTTCGTCTATATAATCCAAAAAAATACAAAAAATAGTAATAAATACTTAATCTTTTTAGGTTAAAATTTTTATTCGATCATTTGTAAATAAATACATACATCTCACAATACTTTTGATTCTCTTTATTTTTACGTTTTGTTACAATTTGTTAATATTTGAATTGCGACAGTTCAATTTGGTTGTAATATATACTTGGACATTACTACTCTGATAAGACTCATCCCCATTTGTAAACATTTGTACCCCCATCTCGGATACTTATTTGTAATAACTTAGACTTTAAATTCCCGCAATTTATCGCTTTCAATATACTATATAGTAATTAGGGTTTGTATGCGAAGATTTAAAATCAATCGCTAGATGACCTAATACAAGATAAATGCATGAAAATCAGTACACAATTCACACTTGCATCTCTAGGGTAACCTCGCTTGTTGCTTCGGAAAATACAATCATGTCCCTCGAGTATGAGACACTCTAGCAAATGCCCCTTCAATAAACAAAGATCGTAGTCCCTCGATGACCCTCAATGTTTCCTTCGATAAAATGATCCCGTCCCTTCACATCCAACGATGGGGCTTCTTACCAAATCAATGGTAAGATAGCCACATCTAAAGGAGGAGGAAAATCACATTTAAGACCTTTCGAGTAGGTAGATTCGCTCTTAGTTACTCGCTTGCTCACAACAAAAAAACATTTTTATCCACACTCTCATCTTTGAACTATTTTCGAAACAAACACTTTGTAGGCGTTCTTATAGAAATGAGAACCATTACGAAGTTCCATTTTCAAAATACTTTCAAAAACGCATCTCACAAACACATCTTTGAACTATTTTCGAAACAAACACTTTGTAGGCGTTCTTATAGAAACAACAACCATTAGGAAGTTCCATTTTCAAAATACTTTCAAAAATCACCACCACAAGCACACATTCAAACAAAAGCAAGTGATTTAGTAAGTAACTAAGAGCCCATGGATAACCATGGATGAAAAGGGTGCTAGCACCTTCCCTTTTCATAATCTACCCCCCGAACCCAAGAAAACATCTAAAAGGTCTTTCCTGTGCTTTTTGACCTTTCCTTAGGATAAAATAAAAAGTCGGTGGCGACTCTTGCTAAACCGAAACATTTGCGAAAACAAACACAAAATCCCAAGTCAGTTCTCCCACCGTATCACAGGCGACTTAGGCAAAATTTAGGGACTTTCTTGGCAAGTAACTGAATCAGACGAGACTTTATCATTGAAGCAACAATCTTCTTGGATCCCCACCATACTTCCACAGAAGCTGCTGCTCAGGATTTCAAAGTTGTTAGAGGAAATAGATGTCATTGTATCTCAATGTATCTTTTCCATTATATGTTACCATTTTCCAAACTTTGTAATTATCCATGGAGTCTCGCCATTCGCAGACTACCATTCTATCAATAAAATTTGAGATTTTACCCAATTCTTTGAAGTTCTTATTTTTATTCAACTTACAAAGACTCCATTTATTATTGATAATAATTTTCAAAGCAAAGGGATTAAATAACAAAAAAAAATTTCAAAAAGAATTTACAACTTACTCTTGCTTTAGATTTTGTGATTCAAGAGGAAAACAAAAGTGGTGATCCCAGGAATGGACGAACTCCAGTAAGTTTGAGAAGTTTTGTTAACTCCATGAAGGTTTTATCAGGTCATTTTCACTAGTATGCGTGTGGTTTTTGTATATTGAAGATGATACCAATTGATTTAAGGTGCGGTATCAGGTTTGTGATTCCAGTGTCCCCAGTCAAGTCTTATTTCATTTTTATGATTTTGAGTTTGCATGATATGAAGACTCAATCCAAGATTCCCCAGTGAAGGCTTCGCTGTTTGATATAAATCTTTCCTCCCCGTGCATGCCGAGATTTGACTCATTTATGAAGCATCTCCCTTTCAGCAGTACTTGCACTTTATTTGTTTGCCCGATGATCAGGCAAGGGCAATGTTTTATTTAAGAAGTGTTAAAATGGTTATCAACTTTTTGGGTTTTTCCCGCCAGGTGCTGAGTTTGATTTAAAATCCCCATAATTTTTATTTCTTGCTATTATGTTTGACTTCTTAATTCCCCAAGTTGTAATCCCCATGAGGTTTCATGCTTTTTCCACCAGAGAAGTTGTTGCAATGCTTACTCTCAACTTTGAAGAACGTATCTCTGTTTTCCTCAATGGAGAACATATTTGGGTTTTCTCCCTTCAATGGGGTGTTGGCCTCCCCAATGAAGTCAGCACGAGGTCCCCAGTTGTGTCTCGATGATGAGGCGATATCTCCCTTAGTGAAGTCTGTATGATATTTCTCCATTAAAGTTAGTTCGAAATCCTCATTTGATGTTTTGCCGATATGGTTTCCATCTGCCTTGTTTGAAATCAGTATTGCAATCCTCCGTAGAAGTGCAGACTATGAAAGAATTTGTTTTCTCCATTGAAGTATGAGTTTTATTCTCTGGTGAAACCTAAAGAAGGATGTTATATCCTTATATCTGTACTGTTTTATCGTTATGATTTGATTATTTCCAGATTATGTTCATTCCCAGTGAAGTTAAGCCGCGAAATAGGATGTTGTTTCCTCAGTTGGTGATTATTTTTTTCTTATGGAATGTTCATCTTGGATGTGACTTAGCCGAGTATTGATTGTGCCCGAGTTGGTTTTGCCTGGTTATTCCCAAGTGTTATATGTCTGTTTCGTCAGCAAATACACGATAACCTTCATGCATTCATACATACATCATGTATAATTAAATTTAACAAATCTTTGCTCATTCACATTCGTTAATATGTTGTTGACATATTACCCTGTTTTACAGATTTGTGTTGTCCTCTCTCCAATAGAGCGTTGGCCTTAAAGCAGAAAGTGTATATTCTTTCCATTTCCCCACTGAATTATCCCTCGTGGAAGATTTTGTTTTAGCCTTCCTGTGTAGCTCTTTGTTTGGACGATTTGGGTTTCCCTCTTGAGTTTATTTCTCAAAGGATGTATTTTGGTTAACTATTTCACTCCAGTTTATTTCTGGTTTGAATCTTTGGATCCCAACAATATTATTACTTTGGATTTCTATAAGCTTCAAGCCTTAGTTTGAGAATGTGCATTTATTTTGGCACGAGAATACTTTTATCTCCTCAACAAGAATATGTTGGCATTTCCCCAAGAAGCCATATTGCTTTCCCCAGGAAGTCATATCTCCTTCCCCAGGAAGCCATATCGCTTTCCCCAGGAAGTCTTTTTTACAGTCCTTCCTATAACATCAAGTAACATGTCTCTTTATTTGAGCAACTTGTACTTCTCCATTAAAGTCGACGTTACTTTTTTGCTATCTTCTCTATGAGTGGATAGTTTGCAGTTTGTTGTCAAATTACTCCAGTGGATGGCAAGCCTTTGAATATCACAAAGACAGTTCATCATGAAATATTCGCAAATGGTAGTCTCTTTATTTGAGATAACTTATATATTACCCTTTCCAGGCATAATACCTTGGTTAACGAAGAAGTTGAGACCCGTTCTAGGTGAAACGCCGAAATTTTGGGAAAAACTTGTTATCTTTTTGCTACCCTCAGTGAACGGCGATGCTATGATATATTTTCTCCTACTACCTTCAGTGAAAGTTGGTAGGTCACCATCAGTGAAAGTTGGTGATTGTCATCTTTTTTCTACCCTCAGTGAATGTTGGTAGTTCATCGTCAGTGAACGGCGATGCTATGATATATTTTCTCTTACTACCTTCAATGAAAGTTGGTAGGTCACCATCAGTGAAAGTTGGTGATTGTTATCTTTTTTCTACCCTCGGTGAGCGTTGGTAGTTCATCGTTAGTGAATGGCAATGCTATGATATATTTTCTCTTACTACCTTCAATGAAAGTTTGTAGGTCACCATCAGTGAAAGTTGGTGATTGTTATCTTTTTGCTACCCTCAGTGAACGTTGGTAGTTCATCGTCTGTGAACGGCGATGCTATGATATATTTTCTCTTACTACCTTCAGTGAAATTTGGTAGGTCACCATCAGTGAAAGTTGGTGATTGTCATCTTTTTTCTACCCTCAGTGAACGTTGGTATTTCATCGTCAGTGAACGGCGATGTTATGATATATTTTCTCTTACTACCTTCAGTGAAAGTTGGTAGGTCACCATTAGTGAAAGTTGGTGATTATTATCTTTTTTCTACCCTTAGTGAATGTTGGTAGTTCATCATCAGTGAACCGTGATGCTATGATATATTTTCTCTTACTACCTTCAGTGAAAGTTGGTAGGTCACCATCAGTGAAAGTTGGTGATTGTTATCTTTTTGCTATCCTTAGTGAACGTCGGTAGTTCATCGTCAGTGAACGGCGATGCTATGATATATCTTTTTCCTCTACCTTCAGTGAATGTTGGTAGTTCACCGTCAGTAAACGTCGGTGTTGTTATTCTTTTCTCTTCCTGCCTTCAGTGAACGTTGGTAGTCTCGCCTTCAGTAAAAGTTGGTGTGTCTTTTGGCCTTTTATCATCCTCTATGAGTCGAGTCTTTTATTCACCAATGATTTATTTTCCTGGTCGAGCTTCTCTTTTGATTCTTATTTCCTTTGCTACATCCCCAGTGGTGTTCTACGTCCTTTTGAAATTGTTCATATGCATTCATAAGCATTGCATGGCATCTTAGGGTCAAAAATAGGGTTTGTTTTATATTTAAGTATCTTCGATCACGTCGACATGAAGATTTTTAACCTTCGTATCTCTGGATAGAAGAAACTTAAATAAGGGCAACTGTTGTACCCCAATTTTTGCCCCTAAGATCCCTTCATCATACCATATTGATTCAATCACAACAAGATCACATTAGGGTTTTTGGTTCTCCTCCCTATATCTAGCTTTGCTCTTTGAGGAATCACCAAGCACCTTGACTTGTTTTTCGTTTGTGATCATGCATGTTTTTATTTTCCTTTTAATTAATAAAATGCAATGTTGGTTTGTCTTACTTGTTAATAATGTAGGTAAAGGCAATGTGGCTTAGCAAGTTGATCCATGGGTTCATGAGTTTATTTCCATGCCCTAGTCAATAAGGCTTGAGAAGTTCAAACCTCATCATTGAAGTTATGTTTGAAGAAATGGAAAGGTTTATCTTGGTTCACCACCTTTAAAAGTTATCAAGATTGATTCAAAAGTACAAGGAGGTTGATTGAAGAAGTTGTCATGTTTGGACAAGGCTTTGTTCCCATTGGTCACAAGTGCATATTTCTCTCAATTCTCAAGATATGGAAGTAATTTTGGTTGCTATGAGTTCTCATTATCATCCTCAATAACTTCTATTTACAAAGCAAGAGTGTTGGTACAAGAAGTTTGTTCAAAATTGTCAAAGTTCCTCAGAGCATTTTCTTGATCTAGGAGCTAGGGTTTTGAACTTCAAGGAAGTATATCTTGCTCATCTTTTTGTATTTTTGAGTGATTCCAAATACATCCTTATCTTCAAAGGGTTATTACCAAATCACTTCAAAAGTTTCAAGGATTTTTCATGTGGAAGAAGCTTGATGATGAAGAAAGATTACAAGTCCTTCAGATGAACCCCAAATTTTCCATGTGTGACTTCAAATGATCATAACTTGGTCAATTTTTATCACCTTCAACCCACTCTTTTTCCACAATGATCTTGAGGATGTGAACTTTATCCCATCTTTTATATTCAAAGTGATAAAATGGATGGAAGATGCCCTAAGGTTAAAAAAGATTATAGGTCATTTCATGATTATTTGCCAACATCAACAATTCATAACTCTCTCAATTTTTGGATATTTTGAATGGTTCAAGTTTAAAAATGTAATTCAAGAGGTCTATTTCATGCCATCTTTTTTGGTCAAGAGTAAATTCTAAGTGGAGGGCCATGTTTGGATGCAAAACATTATAGGTCACTTTGAAAGAAAAATTTGAAATATTTCCAAGTATGGAAAGTCAACCTTTTTGTTTCAAACTTTGACTCATTGCAACTTTCAGCTCAAGCATCTATTTGATTTCATTCTTTTCCCATTGCAAAACTTATAATCTCATCTTTCTAAAGCATCAAGAATCGTGTCCTAAGACCCCCTGAGCTGGGAATGCCATTGAGTTGTACTTGGTAGCTTGAAATTGAAGTTTCTTCATAAGTCAGAATTTGAAATTCATCTTTTGGTTTCTAAACATTAAATTAGCACACTTTTGTGATCTAAACATGTTTAACAAAGTTTCCAAAGTGGATTAGAGACTTAAAACGCAAGGATTGGATGAGTTTTGATGCAAAACAGATCACACCTTACTCGTGTATCAGGTTTACACGATTTCCCTCCAAACTTCATTATTTCACACGCTTGAACATTCCATTTGATTCCCTATAAATAGAGGGTCATCCCTCATTCATTTCCTAAAGCTTGAATAGCCAGAATCACACTGCCAAACTTACTCCATAACTCAATTTTCTGTAACTTCGAATTCAGTGTTCAAGCCTTTTTCAATCCAATTTTCCATCAATTCACCTTCCTTGATCCTCCCTGAACGTAACCATACAATTACCTTGAAGAATCGTGACCTATATTGATCCATAGAAGTCCAGTTTCAGAGCTCTGTAACTCAACTTCAATAGGTAGATTTGTCCATCAATTTTTCAAAACTTTGATATCGTTGTGAAGCTCTTATTGCCCTGGTTCTAGTCGCAATACTTGCTTTTATCTGTAAACACGTTTTGACCATGAAATTTCAAATCCCTTTTCAAAACTTTCCTTCCAAATTGCTTGAGCTATAGTTTATATAAATTTGTCGCAAATGTGTGGTTGTCTTCGTCTTGAAGAGACGAAGCGAATAACATATGTCTGAGCTTCTGATTTTACAAATTGAGAGACCTGCAATTCACGTTGGTTGGAGGTTGAAGATGACCAACGTGTCATCTTCCAACCAATGATAGCTTGCCACTTGTTTTTTTTAAATCTGATTTTATCCCTTCTTTTATGTGCAATGTGAGAAAATGGATGGAAGATGCCCTAAGGATACAAAAGATTATAGGTCATTTCATTATTTTCTGCCAACTTCAACAATTCATAACCCTCTCAATTTTTGGATATTTTGAATGGTTCAAGTTTAAAAATGTTATTCAAGAGGTCTATTTCATGCCATCTTTTTTGGTCAAGAGTAAATTCCAAGTGGAGGGCCATGTTTGGATGCAAAACATTATAGGTCACTTTGAAAGAAAAATTTGAAATATTTCTAAGTATGGAAAGTCAAATTTTTTTTCCAAACTTTGACTCATTGCAACTTTCAGCTCAAGCATCTATTTGATTCCATTCTTTTCCCATTTCAAAGCTTGTAATCTCATCTTTCTAAGGCATCAAGAATCGTGCCCTAAGACCCCCTGAGTTGGGAATGCCATTGAGTTGAACTTAGTAACTTGAAATTGAAGTTTCTTCATAAGTCAGAATTTGAAATTCATGTTTTGGTTTCTAAACATCAAATTAGCATGCGTTTGTGATCTAAACATGTTTAACCAAGTTTCCAAAGTGGATTAGAGCCTTAAAATGCAAGGATTGGATGAGTTTTGATGCAAAACAGATCACACCTTACTTGTGTATCAGGTTCACATGATTTCCCTCCAAACTTCATCATTTCACACGCTTGAACATTCCATTTGATTCCCTATAATTAGAGGGTCATCCCTTATTCATTTTCTCAAGCTTGAATAGCCAGAATCACCTTGCCAAACTTGCTCCATAACTCAGTTTTCTGTAACTTCGAAATCAGTGTTCAAGCCTTTTTTAATCCAATTTTTCCATAAAATCACCTTCCTTGATCCTCCCTGAAGCTAACCATACAATTACCTTCAAGAATCGTGACCTATATTGATCCAAAGAAGTCCAGTTTCAGAGCTCTGCAACTCAACTTCAATAGGTAGATGTCTCCATCAATTCTTCAAAACTTTGATATCATTGTGAAGCTCTTATTTCCCTGGTTCTAGTTGTAATACTTGCTTTTATCTATAAACACGTTTTGACCATGAGATTTCAAATCCCTTTTCAAAACTTTCCTTCCAAATTGCTTGAGCTATAGTTTGTATAAATTTGTCGCGAGTGTGTGGTTGTCTTCATCTTGAAGAGACGAAGCGAAATACATAGGCCTGAGCTTCTGATTTTACAGTTTGAGAGACATGTAATTCACGTTGACTGGAGGTTGAAGATGACCAACGTGTCATCTTCCAACCAATGATAGCTTGCCACTTTTTTTTTGAAATCTGATTTTACATTTGATTCAGTGCATTATTCACTAATGACCATGATATGCACAGCGCGCCAGATCCCGTGGATTTGATTACTAACGCATTTTGACTCTCATCCAATGGTCCACATATTTTTTACTTTATTTTTTATTTCGGATTTTTATATTTAATTGTTTTAAATTTCAAAAAATCAATGAAAATTCATTTTTAGTCCAAGAAACCTGAAAAATTATGAAAAATATTTTTTAATTTTTCTCTTTCTGATTTTTATTTTTTCAATATTTTATTTTATGTTTTGATGTTTTTTCATAAAATTTCACTTTATTTGAATTGTTTTAAATGTTTAAAAATACTTTTATGCATTTTTTTATTCTGAAAAAAAAATATGGAATGTTCCAATGATATTGTGACAAATATTGGTGACCTCAGTTATTTTTTATTTCTGACTTTGCTATCTTTTTATCATTTTTGGTTTATTTTACTCATTTCCTTTAATTTTAAAAAATAGTTTCTGACTTTAAAAAATTTGCCGAAATTTTATAAAAATGTTTTAATTCATTTATGATTTTTCTATGATCTTACTTTTTATTTTTTGATTAATTTGAATATAGTTGATATTTTTATCTTTCATTTGTATTTTAAATGCAATATTATTTTGTGATTATTTTCTGGTTGATCTTGGGTTGAATTTTTTATCATGAACTTTATTAACATCATTGGATTCATGGTGTTGAGTCCAACTCCACAAAAATGGATGAATGCTTTTAATAATAGTTTGATTAAAATTTAATTCAAAGGTGGTTTATATATTCTTCCCCATCCCTCTTCATCTCATCCCTTTCTTATTGCACTAAGTGTTATTGGAGCATGATCTATATATCATGTCTCAAAACAAATGATGCATAGATTGCTATTGACCGACCTCAAAATAGGTGCGACTTCTACATGAGTCCACTTATGATTGCTTAACATAGCACTAAATTTTGTTCCGATTCGAATAAATGATCATTCGTGGCCCAAACCTATGTTTGTAAGCCCAAGTATGTTGATTTGATCTATTTGATCCAATAACCTTGAGATTCATTGTGTGAAGGCTTTGGTTCTACCAATCCTCTAATGAGTCTACAACACTTTTGGTTAATGCGGATCACTTAAACATTGTTGATCATTAAATGGTACTGTTGAGAATTCCAAATGGATGATATACTTGACAAAAAAGAAAATGCAACTTGTTGTGTGGAGGCTTTGGTTCTACCAATCCTCTAATGAGTTCCAAATGCAAGTATCAAGATGGTCACCCAACTAACCACTAATTATTAAATTGTTTTTATTTTATGCTTTTTATTTTTATGCTTTATGTATCATTTACTTTAAGCATTACATTTCATGCCATTTTTATTTTACTCACTTGAGCATTTATATTCTTGTTATTTTTATTTTGCTCACTTGAGCTTTTCTTTTCTTTTTTAAGACACATAATAATCAACATGAACCCATAAAAAGCTTTAATGATACTTGAACTATTTGGTTACTATCCTTGGCATTATGGAGTATTTGACTTCTCTGACTTAGGATTAGAGACCTTGGCCTATGTTGGAGACCTTGTGACCTTAGTTGATATTTTGTTTGGAGTTCTCGAGGTTTACCTCAAGACATTGGGTTATTTTTTTATTTCGTGTGCAGGTTATTATGATTACATTCTTTATCTGTAATCTGGAATTTATCCGTATACAGCCGTTACTCTGCCCAATTTTTATGAAGACTTAATACACTTGAAGTTTGGTTCTCTCAAGAGATCTAGTATCTTTGCTTGTTTGGTTTCAATCCAAAGAATTAAATTCTATATTGACTCATAATGTCAAGTATTGGTTTTTTGTTGGTTAGATGGTTCTTATCCCTAGCTTTTACCTTATGCTTTAGAATAGTCTCTTCTTCTCCTCCCATCTTCTTTAATTTCTAAAATATTCTTCCTCCTTTTGAAAACCATTCTTGTTTATAAATTTGAACCACTTTCATAATAAACTTGGGCTTAGGTCCATGCATATTCAAAAAATTATTTTCATAAATAAATCTCAATCAATTTAATAATACCTTGATATTTTTTTTGTGAGAAGACTAAAAGTCAACCAATCTCATTTCAAACCATTTTGCCATTTTGACTTAAAACCTTTCTCAAAATATTAGACTCTTGCGAATCTTTGTAGTGATGCAAACAACTATACTTCTACAATATGTAGTGAAAAGAGATATTTTTCACTTGGGTGTTGAGTGAGGCATTGTTGATTTTAAGAATCCAAGACATATCCTCCACTTTGAGATGATGCAAGTTCTCCTTTCTCATGATTGTGGATAGTAAGTATGTTTTCCACACGGACAATGACAGTGATGTCTTATCTCATAAAATTAACCAACACACTTGTGTTTTAAATTTTTTTAAAGGTGAACTACGTGTACCCTGATCCCCTATTGCACGAAAGGTGGTACGTAGGCACTAAAGATTCGCAACCGTGGAGGGTGTAAAAATCATAAAAAATATATTTCTTTTCTCACCTTCACCATCTAATTTACATACAACATTTTATAGCAAAAATATACAGATTTTTTCAAAGAGTTTCCTGCGGAGTACCGTAGATGTTTAGGGTGCTAATACCTTCCCTTTTCATAACCAACCCCCTTACCTTGATTCTTCCCCCCTCTTTTTGGGTTATTCGCTCTTTTCCCATTCCTTTGGAAACAATAAAGTGCGGTGGCGATTTTTATTTTGATCTGTATAAGTCTAGTCAATCCAATGGCTTAGTCTTAAACATTTCTACTGCTATACTATCAATCTATGAATTTTGAGTTCCTAGATGAGAACATCATGCTAGTTACTGATTGTGAAGAACTTGGACCATATGAAGGACCTGAACTGGGATCCCGATGGACTATGGTTTTTGATGGAGCTTCTAACGCATTTGGTAATGGAATTGGTGTTGTGATTGTCTCTCCAAATGGTTTCCATACACCCTTCACTGCCAGATTATGTTTTTTCTGTACCAACAATATGGCAGAGTACGAAGCATTGGGTATCAAAGCTGCCATCGATATGAGAATTAAATTCTTAAATGTATATGGGGACTCAGCCCTAGTAATCAGTCAGATTGAGGGAGAATGGGATACGAAGCATCCAAATCTCATTCCTTATTGAGAGCATGTGTTAACATTAATTTTTTACTTCGAAGAAATCACTTTTGAACATATTTCACGAGAAGAGAATTAATTGGCAGCCGCACTAGCTACCATGCCATCTATGTGGGGCATTAATATGATTGGAGAGATTAATCCTACTGCTTCCAATGGGTATCATTTCATCCCGGTCTCTATTGATTACTTCACGAAGTGGGTAGAAGCAGCCTCGTTTGCCTCCGTTACCAAGAATGTTGTGGCTCGATTCATTAAGTATAACCTTATCTGTTGGTATGGCATCCCTGAAAGGATCATCTCGGACAATAATACCAATCTTAAAAATATTATGATCATAGAACTTTGCATGCAGTTCAAGATTAAGCATCACAATTTCTCTCCATACTGACCAAAGATGAATGGTGCAGTGGAAGCCGCCAACAACAATATCAAGA
Organism: Vicia faba; assembly: GCA_948472305.1. Classification (NCBI taxonomy): domain Eukaryota; kingdom Viridiplantae; phylum Streptophyta; class Magnoliopsida; order Fabales; family Fabaceae; genus Vicia; species Vicia faba. The sequence goes on along the minus strand of OX451738.1, from coordinate 67,141,531 downwards.
AGATCTTGTAGAAGATGATAGGGACATATAAAGTTTAGCGTGTGTGTGTCTGTGTGTCTTGATGGTATATCACATGTCTTGACATGTTGATTAAACATTGTGTTGTCTAGTGTTGTTTGTTTATGGATGCAACTATTTATGGGGAGCATAATTGTTTGTCATGCTAGTGTGAAGTTTCTTCTGTTGATGCTACTACTGCTGGTGCTGCTGGTTGTCTGTGATCAGGATCTCTTACCAGATGTTCTAACATCCTTCTGTTGTGTCTTGTGGAGAACCTTGGTTATCTTATGATAGTCCAAGAATATAATGTTCTGAGTTATGTGTGGTGCTTCTGCTGCATGTTCTTCTAATATTTTGAACTCCGATAGTTCAAGGTTGAGTTTAGGTTGGTGTTCTTATGCTTCGGGAAAAGTTTCTTCTTCCTCCGGTGATTTAGATTTTTCCTATTGAGGAGGAGAATTGTTTTTCTATGACAATAATTGGTTCTTTGTGACAGGGGGAGTTATCTTGGTTAGATCTGAAACAACATATTATCTCTGATATATGTCTATGCTTTTGTTTGTACAAAGTTTACATGTTTTAACATGTAACTTGCATAATGTGGTGTTATTCCTCTCTCCAGTTTAATTGTGCTAATGTTGTTTCAGCCAAAATTTGTCAAAGAGGGAGATTGTTAGATCCATGGTTTTGTGATTGGCTAAGTTATGCTATAATATGGTTCATGACATATGCTGAGCAAGATCTCATAATATCTTTGTCAAACTGATACAGCAGAATGTGCAGGTTGCATTGACGACGAGTGTTTCAACAGATGTCGTGACATGCTGAACCAAAACACCAGTACAAGATGTTTTAAAATCTTGACAGATTTGATTTGATTTTGTGATATTTCTTTTGGATATATTATAGATATTTACGCAGGTCAAAAAGATTTAATCTGGAACAAGTGATCTAATCTCCAGTTGTATATAAGTTTCTAAAATTAGATATTGAGACAATGTAGGAAACTTGATATTTTATTCGAAGATTTAAGGAGATTTTTCTGCATAATTGGTGCAATCCTCTGCTTAAGGATCAATAAATATCTGGGTGAAGATTTCATATCCCATAAACTACTAAGGAATATTTAAAGAAAATAACAAACAAATACAGGGAAGATAAACACAACATATGTTTTAACTTAATCAAGACTATTAATACAATGTAAAAAAACAAAAATAAAAACAAATATAGTCTGATTCTATGAGATCTACTTTTAATTATATAAAATTACGGTAAACATTCTAATACTTTAAATTTAGTTGGATGTAAATATTTCATTAATTCTAAGTTGAATATTTAAATTTAGTTGGGTATTGATATCTTTATTTAATCAAATAGTATTATTCAATAGTATGTCACTCTTTAAAATTATTTTAATTTAAGTTAAATAAAAAATTCAAAGTAATTTCTACTATGGTTCAATTTGACTTGATATGTTTTTGAGTTTATAATTTATAATTTATAAACTCATATAATAATTAATACATGTTCCATAACAATTTTTTCATCATCAATTTATAATTTATTTTTTATATACTATTTTAAATAACGTTTTAGTTTATGACTTATAGTTTATCAGTTTTGCTTTCACTTTTATCTTTATCATTTTAATTAAAACTTATTTTTAATTTTATAATTTATTTTAATTTAAAATAAAATAATTATATATTAAATGCAAAAATATCAAATAATTATGTCATTTATATTTATCAGTTAACTGAATTATTAATTTACCAAACATTTAAACCGTCAATTTTTCTAAAACTTGTTACTCTATAATTTTATTCAATTTTAGTCCATTGATTCAATAGCTTATATAATTCAACAATTAAATTAGACTGATGATATTTCCGATTCTTTATTCAACCGATTCAATCGATCGGTTCAATTATTTTTTTAAATTTTTTTTTAGAAAGTTTCAAAATTATTTTATTGTGATTCTACATTTATTGTGATTCAATATAAATTAATTTTGAGAATCCTAGATGAAAAAGTGTTGAACTTTTAAAAAGAAAAAAAATCAAAATAAATAAATACATATCACTTAGAAATGAAGAATTCATGAATGAATGATTATGCATTACTCTATAAAATCAGGTAACTACGAGTTAAAAAGTATCCAAAAAAAAAAACCTTACACAATTGTCTCAATGGCTTTGTTGAAATCTATTCTTGTAGCCATGCTCATTGTTATTTTGATTCTTGGTATTTAGTACTCACAAATTAATAATCAAAATATTATTTAATTTAATTAAAGTTTTTCATCATATTATGTTGATTAATGCAGGTGTGAACAGCAAACAACACTGTCTAGGGCCTTGCGAAAACATTCCTCACTGTGATTGGATATGCAAGCATTTGGGTTATAATATTGGGCAATGCGTTCCACCTGATAACTACTTTTGTTGTTGTGCCAAGATTGATTGAAGCTATTATTAATCTTAAATAAATGCTTTCAAGATTCAAATAAATGGTTTTATGAGTTTGGTTATGATGTCGACTCATGTTTTTTCTTTTATTTTCTTGATGGTAGTATTTGAATTTGCGATTGTGATGCCACACTTGTATTTCTTGGTTCAATTTCAATGAAGTACATGAGATTGGTTAGGGGTGGACGAGATTTTTCGAACTGGTCCAAACTGTCCGATCCAAAAAACTCGTAGGCAAGTTGGTTTATCCGTGCGACTTATTCCAGTTATTCGGATTGACAAAAGTGGATATTGATAAATAACTTTGGTTGGTTTAGAATTAGTGAAATTTATCTATTATAATTCAAATCTAACATAAAAAATAATATGTGATCGTATTACTACTACATTAGCAATCACTTTTGTTTGACTGGATTGAAATTTGAATCTTATAATATCACATAATTCTTGAGATCGATATTTTGGAATTTCTTAATGTTATTATATTAGTAGATTAGTACAGTTGATAATTTATCAATCAAAACTCTATAAAAAATGAACAAAATGGTTTGAGATGAAGTGGAAAAATATATCTTATTGAAGTTTGCTTATTCATTGTGTATGATATTTTCAACTGGATTGTCATATAGTGTAAGTTAACATTTTTTATCAAAATTTAATTAAAAAAATTAAATTGATTAATAAAGTCGATTGAGTAACTAAAAAATATTATATTTATTACTTTACAGATTAAAGTGAAATTTTAAATTAAATTAAAATCCATAAAATTAATTATATAAATGCAAAAAAGAAACATTGAAACTATGACGTATTGTTTTTGAATTCATTTTTTAATAAATTAAAAATTAATTTTTTAATCAATTAAAAATTATTTATTTATTTTTGGATTGCCATATGCTTTTAGGCGTTTGTTGCCGTTGTTCTAAACTTATTTTGGAAATGCTTTTTGTTATTACAAGTTCCAAAACTGGGAAATGAGTTAAGTTGCTTGAAAGTATATGACTACATGCTTGTAAGAAACTCAGCGACGAACTTCATTGTGGAACGAAAACATCTTCACTTGAGGAAAGGAGAACTTCTCGAGCAAGAACTCCTTTAAGTTGAATTTCTGTTGGGGATTATGAAACACCTTCCATCACTGGGGAGTAAGAGAATTCTTAAGATAACTCTCACAAGTGCGGGCTATACTGGGGGAGCAAACCTTAGAAGGCCTTCAACCAATCACAACTTTACTGAGGAGAAGAAGATGACTTCTAGAACAACACCATTGGGAAGAAATCATCAAATTCAGACTCCACTGGAGAAAATTAGACCCATACATACCTCGATGGGGTAAATATTCTTACTTGGGAAGAAAAGGAATCTCAAACCAGAAACTCTCGAAGCTTAAACTCCATCGGAGATGATATAACCTTTTAAGACACTAGGGACGCTAAAATTGTAAGCTATTCATCGTTGCATAATCTTACTGGGGAGAAAACTCGCTCCATCGGGGAAAGAAAGCAGCTTTAGGGGGATAAGATAAAATATCTCTTACTAGCAAAGAATTCTGATAAGAATCTTTAAAAGATGCAGACCAGACTGAGGAGATTGGTGTGAATCACATTGGGGAGATGGCGAACCAAGCTTGGGGATAATCAGCTATACCAAACCCAATAAAATATACTCCTCTGAGTAAGAGATCTCTGAAGAGAAACCTCTTAGAAAACAAACTTCCGTTAAGCAGCATGTAGCCTTAACTAGGGAAAGGAATCCCTTCTTTAGGAAACATCATTTCCATTAAGAACCTTGTATGTGTAACAACTTTAAACAATCTATGCTTTCTTTCTCTAGCATGTTGCTTGTCATAAGTGAACTATAGTTCCTTCAACTCATAACTAGTGCCCCGCGTATGGTCTATGAAGGAATCTACCTTGGGATGATCTTTCTATCATAATGGCTTGATACGAATTTCCCTAATATCTTCAAATTTTGAAATGATTCTCTTCTGATCAACAGATTCTTGGAGAGATTAGTCGAAATCTTGGCGCAACTTCCCCAGATTAACTAAACTTTGAGGGATCGAATTCGACTTGAATTCCCCAGATCGGTTGAATCTTCAAAATCTACTCTTCTTAAGGGTGAACAAATCTATGGTAACAACCTTTATGATTATTTGAAATTGGCATGCCCCTACTCCACAGAGTCTTTGGGATAATCTGTCTCAGCTTCTTTGGATCTTTTGGAAAATTTGGTTGAATCTTAATGTAACTGCCCAAGATTGGATGCACTCAGCACATATTTTACTTAAAAGAGCCTTCAAACTCTACCACTTCTTGGGTGATCAAACTGTGAAAGCAACTTCCTTAGGCTCAAAAGAGTTTTTAGGAAACATGTTTCTCGATATGACCATTCTCTTAACTATCAGCTTTAAACTCTACGGAGTCTTCAAGTCTTTATACTTTGACATGATCATGTCTTTCACTGATTCCGGTCATGAAAATTTACTTAATGTTAAGTAATTTTTTCAAGTAGAGAAATGTTTATTCTGTGAATGACAATTCTAATGCAAAGCCTATGTTAGTCTTGAAGTTTGAAAAACTTTGAATGAAATGATGATATAACTCTGTTGTGAATGAATCACTAGCTAGAGAGCAACATTTGGAAATCTTTTTTTCATGAAAGATAATGAAAGCATGTGATACCAATAGAGATATTTAAGCATATTGCTTAGGAGTTAGTTAAACTTTATCTCATTGTAGTATGCTTTCGGAAAAAAACCCTGCTTCAATTAGGACTTTTGAGGGTTGTAACGTGACCTGGTTTACAGTTTGAGAAATATGTATTTAAGGCTCAAAATTTATTTGTACCCACCAATTCTCTGTGATGTTGTCATGTCCTATGCTCAGTTAACTCGATACGGCCACTCATCTCTCAAGAGGAGTTCGAGAAGGTTGAGGAACCATTGAGATTTTTTGGACACGATAGTTACTCACCCCTTTTTTTGTTGTCTAATCGCACAAATTTATTCTTCATTGAGAATTTTATTTGGAAATCATTTTCTCTTGTTGTATTTTTTCATTCTATTCCACTTCCCTAACTTTTTCCTGGACAAATTCTTTTGAATTTTGATTTTAAAGTCCAGCGGAATGCCCTAACTTTTGCCTAAGCCACTTGTTTTCAAGATTTTTATTTTTTGACTTAGAGGGATTTATTTGATTTTATTCTTATTCATTTTTCTTTTTGAACAAGTCGTGTGATCCTGAGTCTTTTGACTCACTAGGAAAGGTTTATCTTGGTTCACCACCTTTCAAAGTTATCAAGATTGATTCAAAAGTACAAGGGGGTTGATTGAAGAAGTTGTCATGTTTGGACAAGGCTTTGTTCCCATTGGTCACAAGTGCATATTTCTCTCAATTCTCAAGATATGGAATTAATTTTGGTTGCTATTAGTTATCATTATCATCCTCAACAACTTCTATTTACAAAGCAAGAGTGTTGGTACAAGAAGTTTGTTCAAAATTTCCAAAGTTCCTCAGAGCATTTTCTTGATCTAGGAGCTAAGGTTTTGAACTTCAAGGAAGTATGTCTTGATCATCTTTTTGTATTTTTGAGTTATTCCAAATACATCCTTATCTTCAAAGGGTTATTAATAAATCACTTCAAAAGTCTCAAGGAGTTTTCATGTGGAAGAAGCTTGATGATGAAGAAAGATTACAAGTCCTCCAGATGAACCCCCAATTTTCAATGTGTGACTTCAAATGATCATAACTTGGTCAACTTTTATCATCTTGAGCCCACTAATTTTCAAAAATGATCTTGAGGATGTGAACTTTATCCCTTCTTTTATGTGCAATGTGATAAAATGGATGGAAGATGCCCTAAGAATACAAAAGATTATAGGTCATTTCATGATTTTATGCCAACTTCAACAATTCATAACTCTCTCAATTTTTTGAGATTTTGAATGGTTAAAGTTTAAAAATGTTATTCAAGAGGTCTATTTCATGCCATCTTTTTTGGTCAAGAGTAAATTCCAAGTGGATGGCCATGTTTGGATGCAAAACATTATAGGTCACTTTGAAAGAAAAATTTGAAATATTTCTAAGTATGGAAAGTCAATTTTTTTTCCAAACTTTGACTCATTGCAACTTTCAGCTCAAGCATCTATTTGATTTCATTCTTTTCCCATTTCAAAGCTTGTAATCTCATCTTTCTAAGGCATCAAGAATCGTGCCCTAAGACCCCCTGAGCTGGGAATGCCATTGAGTTGAACTTAGTAACTTGAAATTGAAGTTTCTTCATAAGTCAGAATTTGAAATTCATGTTTTGGTTTCTAAACATCAAGTTAGCACAGGTTTGTGATCTAAGCATTTTTAACCAAGTTTCCAAAGTGGATTAGAGCCTTAAAATGCAAGGATTGGATGAGTTTTGAGGAAAAACAGATCACACCTTACTTGTGTATCAGGTTCACACGATTTCCCTCCAAACTTCATCATTTCACACGCTTGAACATTCCATTTGATTCCCTATAAATAGAGGGTCATCCCTCATTCATTTCCTTAAGCTTGAATAGCCAGAATCACCTTGCCAAACTTGCTCCATAACTCAGTTTTCTGTAACTTCGAAATCAGTGTTCAAGCCTTTTTTTAATCCAATTTTTCCATCAATTCACCTTCCTTGATCCTCCCTGAAGCTAACCATACAATTACCTTCAAGAATCGTGACCTATATTGATCCAAAGAAGTCCAGTTTCAGAGCTCTGCAACTCAACTTCAATAGGTAGATTTCTCCATCAATTCTTCAAAACTTTGATATCATTGTGAAGCTCTTATTGCCCTGGTTCTAGTTGCAATAATTGCTTTTATCTGTAAACACGTTTTGACCATGAAATTTCAAATCCCTTTTCAAAACTTTCTTTCCAAATTGCTTGAGCTATAGTTTATATAAATTTGTCGCGAGTGTGTGGTTGTCTTCGTCTTGAAGAGACGAAATGAATGACATAGGTCTGAGCTTCTGATTTTACAGTTTGAGAGACATGTAATTCACATTGACTGGAGGTTGAAGATGACCAACGTGTCATCTTTCAACCAATGATAGCTTGCCACCTGTTTTTTGTAATCTGATTTTACATTTGATTCAGTGCATTATTCACTAATGACCATGATATGCACAACGCGCCAGATCCCTTGGATTTGATTACTAACGCATTTTGACTCTCATCCAATGGTCCACATATTTTTTACTTTATTTTTTATTTCTGATATTTATATTTAATTGTTTTAAATTTCAAAAAATCATAGAAAATTCATTTTTAGTACAAAAAACCTGAAAAATTATGAAAAATATTTTTTGATTTTTCTCTTTTTGATTTTCATTTTTTCATAATTTTATTTTATGTTTTGATGTTTTTTTATAAATTTTTGATTTATTTGAATTGTTTTAAATGTTTAAAAATATTTTTATGCATTTTTAAATTCTGAAAAAAAATATGGAATGATCCAATGATATTGTGACAAATATTGGTGACCTCACTTATTTTTTATTTATGACTATGCTATTTTTTTATTATTTTTTGTTTATTTTACTCATTTCTTTTAATTTTAAAAAATAGTTTCTGAATTTAAAAAATTTACCAAAATTTTGTAAAAATATTTTAATTCATTTCTGATTTTTCTATGATCTTAGTTTTTATTTCTTTATTAATTTGAATATAGTTGATATTTTTCTCTTTCATTTCTATTTTAAAACATTTTAAAAACCTTCTTTTAATGTATATATTAAATGAAATATTATTTTGTGATTATTTTCTGGTTGATCTTGGATTGAATTTTTTATTATGAACTTTATTAACATCATTGGATTCATGGTGCTGAATCCAACTCCACAACAATGGATGAATGATTTTAATAATAGTTTGATTAAAATTTAATTCAAAGGTGAATTATATATTTTTCCCCACCCCTCTTCATCTCATCCCTTTCTTATTGCACTAAGTGTTATTGGAGCATGATATCTATATCATGTCTCAAAATAAATTATGCATAGATTGCTATTGACCGACCTCAAAATAGGTGTGACTTCTACATAAGTCCACTTATGATTGCTTAACATAGCGCTAAATTTTGTCCCGATTCGAGTAAATGATCATTCGTGGCCCAAACCTATGTTTGCATGCCCAAGTATGTTGATTTGATCTCTTTGATCTAATAACCTTGAGATTCATTGTGTGGAGGCTTTGGTTCTACCAATCCTCTAATAAGTCTACAACACTTTTGGTCAACGCGGATCACTTAAACATTGTTGATCATTAAATGGTACTGTTGAGAATTCCAAATGGATGATATACTTGACAAAAAAGAAATACAACTTGTTGTGTGGAGGCTTTGGTTCTATCAATCATCTAATGAGTTCCAAATGCAAGTTTCAAAATGGTCACTCAACTAACCACTAATTATTAAATTGTTTTTATTTTATGCTTTTTATTTTTATGCTTTATGTATCATTTACTTTAAGCATTACATTTCATGCCATTTTTATTTTGCTCACTTGAGCGTTTATATTCTTGTTATTTTTCTTTTGCTCATTTGAGATTTTATTTTCTTTTTTAAGACACCTAATAATCAACATGAACCCATAAAAAGCTTTAATGATACTTGGACTATTTGGTTACTATCCTTGGCATTATGGAGTATTGGACTTCTTAGACTTAGGATTAGAGACCTTGGCCTATGTTGGAGACCTTGTGACCTTAGTTGATATTTTGTCTGGAGTTCTCGAGGTTTACCTCAAGACATTGAGTTATTTTTTTGTGTGCATGTTATTGTGATTATATTCTTTGTCCGTAATATGGAATTCACCCGTATACAACTGTTACTCTGCCCGATTTTCGTGAAGACTTAATACACTTGAAGTTTGGTTCTCTCAAGATATATAGTATCTTTGCTTGTTTGGTTTCAATACAAAGAATGAAATTCTATCTTGACTCATAACGTCAAGTATTGGCTTCTTGTTGGTTAGATGGTTCTTATCCCTAGCTTTTACCTTATGCTATAGGATAGTCTCTTCTTCTCCTCCCATCTTCTTTAATTTGAAAAATCTTCTTCCTCCTTTTGAAAACCCTTCTTGTTTCTAAATTTGAACCACTTTCATAATAAACTTGGGCTTAGGTCCATGCATATTCAAAAAATCATTTTTATAAATAAACCTCTATCAATTTAATAATACCTTGACATTTTTTTTGTGAGAAGACTAAAAGTCAACCAATCTCATTTCAAACCATTTTGCCATTTTGACTTAAAACCTTTCTCAAAATATAAGACTCTTGCCAATCCTTGTAGTGATGCAAACAACTATACTTCTATAATATGTAGTGAAGAGAGATATTTTCCACTTGGGTGTTGTGTGAGGCATTGTTGATTTTAAGAATCCAAGCCATATCCTCCACTTTGAGATGATGTAAGTTCTCCTTTCTCATGATTGTGGGTAGTAAGTAAGTTTTCCACACGCACAATGACGATGATGTCTTATCTCATAAATTTAACCAACACACTTGTGTTTTAAATTTTTTAAAGGTGAACTATGTGTACCCTGATCCCCTATTGCACAAAAGGTGGTACGTAGGCACTAAAGGTTCGCAACCGCGGCGGGTGCAAAAATCATAAAAAAAATATTTCTTTTCTCACCTCCACTATCTATTTTACATACAACATTTTATAGCCAAAATATATAGATTTTTTCAAAGAGGTTCCTGCGGAGCACCATAGATGTTTAGGGTGCTAATACCTCCCCTTTGCATAACCAACCCCCTTACCTTGAATCTTTCCCCCTCTTTTTGGGTTATTCGCTCTTTTCTCATTCCTTTGGAAACAATAAAGCGCGGTGGTGATTTTTATTTTGATCTGTATAAGTCTAGTCAATCCAATGGCTTAGTCTTAAACATTTCTATCGCTACACTATCAATCTATGAATTTTGAGTTCCTAGATGAGAACATCATGCTAGTTACTGATTGTGAAGAACTTGGACCATATGAAGGACCTGAACCGGGATCTCAATGGACTATGGTTTTTGATGGAGCTTCCAATGCATTTGGTAATGGAATTGGTGTTGTGATTGTCTCTCCCAAGGGTTTCAATACGCCCTTCACCGCCAGATTATGTTTTGACTGTACCAACAATATGGCCGAGTACGAATCATTGGGTATCAAAGCTGCCATCGATATGAGAATTAAATTCTTAAATGTATATGGGGACTCAGCCCTAGTAATCAGTAAGATTAAGGGAGAGTGGGATACGAAGCATCCAAATCTCATTCCTTATCAAGAGCATGTGTTAACATTAATTTTGTACTTCGAAGAAATCACTTTTGAACATATTCCACGAGAAGAGAATTAATTGGCAGCCGCACTAGCTACCATGTCATCTATGTTCGAAGTTAGACGGGATAATGAAGCTCCTCGAATTACTATTGAGAGACTAGACGAACTGGCGCATTGCTACGAAGGTGATAATAATGGAATAGAGGAAAAGTCTTGGTACCACGAAGTAAAAAGATAATTCGAAACTCAAGAGTATCCTGAAGGAGAATCTATCAATGATAAGAAATTTCTATGGAGGTTCTCTTCCAAGTTCTTTCTGAGTAGTGGAATCCTGTACAAGCGCAACCACAATTTGACTTTGCTTCATAGTGTAGTCAAGAAGGAAGCTGAGAAAGTTATGGAAGATATGCACGAAGGCGTCTTTGGTACTCACTCCAGTGGACATACAATGGCTTATAAGATTCTGAGGGAGGGTTATTATTGGTCTACCATTGAAATCGATTGCCATCATCATTCTATAACTTGCCACAAATTCCATATTTATGTTGACAAAGTACATGTGCCTCCGGTTCCTTTGAATGTTTTGACTGCTCTTTGGCCGTTTGCAATGTGGGGCATTAATATGATTGGAGAGATTAAGCCTACTGCTTCCAATGGGTATCATTTCATCTCGATCGCTATTGATTACTTCACGAAGTGGGTAGAAGCAGCCTCGTTTTCCTCCGTTACCAAGAATGTTGTGGCTCGACTCATTAGTATAACCTCATCTGTTGGTATGACATCCCTGAAAGGATCGTCACAGACAACAATACCAATCTTAAAAATATTATGATCATAGAACTTTGCATGCAGTTCAAGATTAAGCATCACAATTCCTCTCCATAGTGACCAAAGATGAATGGTGCAGTGGAAGCCTCCAACAAGAATATCAAGAAGATCTTGCAGAAGATGATAGTGACATATAAAGTTTAGCGTGTGTGTGTCTGTGTGTCCTGATGGTATATCACATGTCTTGACATGTTGATTAAACATTGTGTTGTCTAGTGTTGTTTCTTTATGGATGCAACTATTTATGGGGAGCATAATTGTTTGTCATGCTAGTGTGAAGTTTCTTATGTTGATGCTACTACTGTTGGTGCTGCTGGTTGTCTGTGATCAGGATGTCTTACCATATGTTCTAACATCTTGTCTGTTGTGTCTTGTGGAGAACCTTGGTTATCTTATGATAGTCCAAGAATATAGTGTTCTGAGTTATGTGTGATGCTTCTGATGCATGTTCTTCTAATGCGTTGAACTCCGATAGTTCAAGGTTGAGTCCAGGTTGGTGTTCTTATGCTTCGAGAAAAGTTTCTTCTTCCTATGGTGAGTTGGATTTTTCCTATTGAGGAGGAGAATTGTTTTTCTATGACAATAATTGGTTCTGTATGACAGGGGGAGTTTTCTTGTTTAGATATGAAACAACATATTATCTCTAATATATGTCTATGTTTTTGTTTGTACAAAGTTTACATGTTTAACATGTAACTTGCGTAATGTGGTGTTATTCCTCTTTCCAATTTAATTGTGCTAATGTTGTTTTAGCCAAAATTTGTCAAAGAGGGAGATTGTTAGATTCATGGTTTTGTGATTGGCTAAGTTCTGCTAAAATATGGTTCATGACATACGCTGAGCAAGATATCATAATATCTTGGTCAAACTGATACAGCAGAATGTGAAGGTTGCGTTGATGACAGGTGTTTCAACAGATGTCGTGACATGCTGAACCAGAACATCAGTACAAGATGTTTTGAAATCTTCACAAATTTGATTTGATTTTGTGATATTTCTTTTGGATATATTATAGATATTTATGCAGGTCAAGAAGATTTAATCTGGAACAAGTGATCTAATATCCAGTTGTACATAAGTTTCTAAAATTAGATATTGAGACAATGTAGGAAACTTGATGTTTTATTCGATGATTTAAGGAGATTTTTCTGCATAATTGATGCAATCCTCTGTTTAAGGATCAATAAATACCTGAGTGAAGATTTCGTATCTGTGATACGGTGGGAGAACTGACTTGAGGTTTTGTGTTTGTGTTTGCAAATGTTTCGGTTTAGCAAGTGTCGCCACCGACTTTTTATTTTATCCAAAGGAAAGGTCAAAAAAGCACAGGAAAGACCTTTGAGATGTTTTCTTGGGTTCGGGGGGTAGATTATGAAAAGGGAAGGTGCAAGCACCCTTTTCATCCATGGTTATCCATGGGGTCTTAGTTACTTGTTTAGATCACTTGCTTTTGCTTTTCAATTGTTTGAAATGGTGCTTTTGTGTGTGGTTTTGAAAGTATTTTGAAAAGAGGCCATCGTTGTGGAAACCTTTGTAATGATTATTGTTTGAATGTATACAAAGGTGTATTATCTTTTGAAAAGATGTTTCAATGTTTGAAAGTTAGAAAGTTTGTTTTGGGAAATGTTTTGAAATTGTGTTGTGAGGTGTGTTTGAAAATAGCAAGGATGTTTTTGCAAGTTTTGATCAAGTAACTAAGAGTTGTCTACCCTATCTAATCAAGAGTCTTTCCTACATATTTTTAACCCTTTTACATTGTTATTTTACCATTGCATTTGGTAAACAACCTTGTATTTGGATGTTAAACGGGACAGGCGCGGGTCATCGTATTGACCATGATAGCAATAGTGCTAAGTATCTTTAGCAAATTTTTGAGGGACTAGATCACTTTGTATAGGCAACCAAGATAACGTCATCGAGGGACTATGATATTTTTGTTTTGATTTTTGTTTTGCCAAGATACTCAACATGCATAACATGGCCATTTTAAAGGCAACAAGTGGATGAAACCCTAGGGGTGCATGTGTGCATTGTGTTGTCATTTTCATGCATTTTTGTCTTGCATTAGGTCTAACTATTTGTTTTGATTTTGGATATTGCATACAAACCCTAATCTCTATCATGGCATATTTGAAAGCATAAATGTGTAAAAGTAATCTAGGTTATTAAAACATTGATATGGGGAAGGGGGTACAATTTTGAATGGGGAGTATTTGCAAGAAAATAAAACCCTAAGATTTACTATTACATCCAAATTGAATTCTTTGCATCAAATAATAAATAAACAATATTTAAATAAGCAAGTTAAATATAAATATGCAAAATATGCAAAAAAAATGTTTTTGTTTATTTTTATGTATGTAAAAAAAAATGATATTAAAGAAAATAAAAAGTTATTTTTGTTAAGGGTAAAAACCCTAATTTTTGGTTTAAGAATATGTATGAAAATTATAATATTTATTTATTTAAGTACAATAAAATAAGTAGAAAAAGTATATTCAAGTGTCAAAAAATAAAATATATTAGAAAAAATATTATTTTTAATAAGGGTGGAAACCCTAGTTTTTTTTGTTTATTTAAGATAATATATATTATATTATTTATTTTATGTATAAGAAAATAAATATAAACATATATACAAAGATATTAAGAAATAAAACATGTGAAAAAAATCTTATTTTATATGTATAAATAATAAAAATAAAAATATATAATATTTCTATAATATTTATAAGTTTTTATTAAAGAAAATAAAGGTATATACTATTTAATAATTATTTTTATGTCTAAAAAATAATAAAAAATAATAAAATAAAATGTGAAAATTTATGAAAATGTTTTTGATATTTTTTATGTTTAGAAAATATAAAATAAAATCAGAAATGATAAATAAATAGAAAAAAATAAAAATATGAAACAATGAGCCAAGGGGTGCAATCAGTAAAGAGGGGGGGTGCCAAAAACAGAAACAAGCCAGCCCAACCCATTTCCACTTCATCTTCAACCTTTGAACCAGAAAAACGTGCGCTGATGTACAACTCGTATCTCCTGCATTTGTGCTTAAAAATGAAAACTTGCAACATGAAAGTTATAAAGCATGATCATATGATTCTAACCATATAAAAAACTTAATCTAACTCTCAAAGACCAGAGAGAATTTCTCTGGCCCTAATTTCTAACCTAACTTTTTCAGGATGTTCATCAATCAAATTCTCTTAGCACACTTAACTTAAATGAAATCTATGCATATGTACAACTTCAGGGCTATGAGTACTACATTTTTTATTCACAAACCTAAGCCTAATGATTCCTAAATAGAGAGATAGAAAGTTGACAAATACCTGTTTCAGTTGAACTCGTGTATGGCAATGTGGAGCTTTTCAGTGAGGCCTGCGATGCTTGGGAGCTTGCTTGAACTTCCTCTGACCTTCCCCAATGCTTAGTTTGCTTTGGATGTTCTTGAACAAGCTTGTAGAAGTCAACCTGCACAAGCTGAAAACAAAAATGGTGAAGCTTGTAAATGGAGTTACAGTCAATGGCCAATGGTTGGGATAACTCAGGTGGGTTATATGGAATGTGTTTGAACAGGTTTGGGGAAAAACGCACGAGTAGTTTTGGTTATGGAACTCAAAGTGTAGAAACTGCCCGTTTTGCAAGAGGAAGGTGATTTTGTGTTTTGGGAGGCTTGAGGGTTCAATAAATCGTGTTTCTGGCTCAAGGCAATGTGCAAAACTTGTTTCAAATGCTTGCAAGAGTTGGTTATAACAAATACTCAAGTTGTCTAGACTTTTGCACATTTCTTGGTTATGAAGCAAAAGGTGGGAAGTGACCAAGAGCAGGCATGTACAGGCTAGCTCTAACCCTGCATACATTTGGTGAGCTTGGCCCCAAGTTTGTGGATTTGGTTTGCTGTCTAAGATTTGGTTCAAGGCTCAAGAGATGAAATTTGACATAAAACAAGTTTTGACAAAAATGGCAATGTTGCCTTTTTGCTATTTTTGGATTAATCTCTTGTGTAATCCTCTAATGATCAGAACAAAGATTCAAACCATTGGATTTGCATTTAATTATTGAGTATGGAATGGTTTAGAGACCTGTGAGCAAGTACAAGTGAGGCTGAATAGAGTTTGCAAATTGTGTCAATATGAAACATGCCATGGATCAAAGTGAGTTTTTGCTAAATTCAAACCTTTGATTCTCCCTAACCATAAATTATTTTGGAGAGTTCTTGGACATTTTGGAAAGCTTGTAACATGCTCTATAATCCATATTTGAAATGCATTTTGATATTCCAAGTGGAACTATGTGAAAAATGGTCATGAAGATAGGTCAAAATGTTTTTGGACCCTTGTTCACAAAATCATAACATGAGATCCAAGCATATTTTGGGAAAACTTTGTGAATCAAGGTTGTAGATTTTGTGTAGGACTACAACTTTAATGTTGGAAGTTTTGTTTGAATCCAATTGCATCATGGTGAAAATGTTGGGTAAAGTTGGGAAAAAATAAGAAAATTTCATAACTTAGAAAAATTCTAAGTTATGAAAATTTTCAATCTTAAACCCTAATTTGCAAAATTAGGTTTCTTGATGAACAAGTTTCATGTTTTGATTCATTTTGATGAAAAATGAGCCTTGGCACTTGATTTTGACCAAAAAGTCAAAGTTTGACTTTTCAGTGTACAGTCAAATTTTGATCAGTTGACTAAAAAATTCATCTGTCAATCCAATGCATTTGAGATCTTTTGAACCTTGTGAATAGGTCAAGATGATGCCATTGAGTCCTTGAATACATGCTTGAACCCAATTTTCCATTGGCCAGGTTAAAAATCAGAAATTGCCCTTATACAATCAAAACCCTAAAAATGACCATTTTGCCCTTTTGATGATCTGATCAAATTTCTTGAGGAGTTGTGGTCCAAACTTGGTCAAATGTTCATATGAGTCTATAATGTTAATGTGGATCAAAAATTATGAGGTTTGACTGTAAATTGGCCACAGTTGACTTTTTCCCCAATACAATTGATTTCTAAGTCAACTGTCCAATTGACTGGGAAAAAATTTGATTCAAGGCTTGAAACTTGGTAGAGGAAATCTTATAAGTCCAACATGAAGTATGAAAGTCACTTTGAGCATTGAAAGTCCAAAAATCCCTGTGCAAACTCAAACCCTAATTTAGGTCATCAGTGCAAGGAGATGTCTTGAGCAGAGCAAACCCTAATCCTGTCTGGAGTTCAAAGAGTCTTGTGAGGGGAAATATTGATAAAATGAGAGGGAAAATTTTGGGGTACAACAGTATCCCATAAACTACTAAGGAGTATTTAAAGAAAATAACAAACAAATGCAGGGAAGATAAACATAACATATGTTTTAACTTAATCAAGACTATTAATACAATGTAAAAAAAACAAAAAACAAATATAGTCTTATTCTATGAGATCTACTTTTAATTATATAAAATTATGGTAAACATTCTAATACTTTAAATTTAGTTGGATATAAATATTTTATTAAATCAAGTTGAATATTTTAAATTTAGTTGGGTATTGATATCTTTATTTAATCAAATAGTATTATTCAATGGTATGTCACTCTTTAAAATTATTTTAATTTAAGTTAAATAAAAAATTCAAATTAATTTCTTCTAAGGTTCTATTTGACTTGATATGTTTTTGAGCTTATAATTTATAATTTATAAACTCATATGACAATTAATACATGTTTCATAACAATTTTTTCATCATCAATTTATAATTTATTTTTTATACACTATTTTAAATAACGTTTTAAGTTATGACTTATAGTTTATCAGTTTTGCTTTCACTTTTATCTTTATCATTTTAATTAAAATTCATTTTTACTTTTATAATTTCTTTTAATTTAAAATAAAATAATTATATATTAAATGCAAAAAATATCAAATAATTATGTCATTTATACTTATCAGTTAATTGAACTACTAATTTACCAAACATTTAAACCGTCAATTTTTTTAAAATTGATTGTTCTTCAATTTTAATCAATTTTGGTCCATTGATTCAATAGCTTATATAATTCAACAATTAAATCGGACTGATGATATTTCTGATTCTTTGTTCAACCGATTCGATCGATCGGTTCGATTATCTTTTAAAAGTGTTTTTTAGAAAGTTTCAAAATTATTTTATTGTGATTCTACATTTATTGTGATTCAATATAAATTAATTTAGAGAACCGTAGATGAAAAAATGTTGAATTTTTAGAAAGAAAAAAATCAAAATAAATAAATACATATCACTTAGAAATGAAGAATTCATGAATGAATGATTATGCATTACTCTATATAATCAGGTAATTACGAGTTAAAAGGTATCCCAAAACAACCTTACACAAGTGACTAGCTATAGCTATCACAATTGTCTCAATGACTTTGTTGAAATCTATTCTTGTAGCCATGCTCATTGCTATTTTGGTTCTTGGTATTTTGTACTCACAAATTAATAATCAAAATATTATTTAATTTAATTAAAGTTTTTCATCATATTATGTTGATTAATGCAAGTGTGAACAGCAAACAACACTGTCTAGGACCTTGCAAAAACATTTCTCACTGTGATTGGATGTGAAAGCATTTGGGTTATAATATTGGGCAATGTGTTCCACCTGATAACTACTTTTGTTGTTGTGAGAAGATTGATTGAAGCTATTATTAATCTTAAATAAATGCTTTCAAGATTCAAATAAATGGTTTTATGAGTTTGGTTATGATGTCGACTCATGTTTTTTCTTTTATTTTCTTGATGGTAGTATTTGAATTTACGGTTGTGATGCCACACTTGTATTTCTTGGTTCAATTTCAATGAAGTACATGAGATTGGTTAGGGGTGGATGAGATTTTTCGAACCGGTCCAAAGTGTCTGATCCAAAAAACTCGTAGGCAAGTTGGTTTATCCGTGCGACTTATTCCAGTTATTCGGATTGACAAAAGTGGATATTGATAAATAACTTTGGTTGGTTTCGAATTAGTGAAAATCTATTATAATTCAAATCTAACATAAAAAATGAATTGAAATTTGAATCTTATAATATCACATAATTCTTGAGATCGATATTTTGGAATTTCTTAATGTTATTATATTAGTAGATTAGTACAGTTGACAATTATCAATCAAAACTCTATAAAAAATGAACAAAATGGTTTGAGATGAAGTGGAAACATATATTTTATTGAAGTTTGCTTATTTATTGTGTACGATATTTTCAACTGGATTGTCATATAGTGTAAGTTAACATTTTTTATCAAAATTTAATTAAAAAAATTAAATTGATTAATAAAATCGATTGAGTAACTAAAAAATATTATATTTATTACTTTACAGATTAAAGTGAAATTTTAAATTAAATTAAAATCCATAAAATTAATTATATAAATGCAAAAAAGAAACATTGAAACTATGACGTATTGTTTTTGAATTCATTTTTTAATAAATTAAAAATTAATTTTTTAATCAATTGTAAATTATTTATTTATTTTTGGATTACCATATGCTTTTAGGCGTTTATTGTCGTTGTTCTAAACTTATTTTGGAAATGATTTTTGTTATTACAAGTTCCAAAATTGGGAGATGAGTTAAGTTGCTTGAAAGTATATGACTAAATGCTTGTAAGAAACTCAGCGACGAACTTCGTTGTGGAACGAAAACATCTTCACTTGAGGAGAGGAGAACTTCTCGAGCAAGAACTCCTTTAAGTTGAATTTCTGTTGGGGATTATAAAACACCTTCTATCACTGGGGAATAATAGAATTCTTAAGAGAACTCTCACAAGTGCGGGTGTTGTACCCCAAAATTTTCCCTCTCACTTATAAATATTTTTCTCACATGATCTCTTTGGCTTAAGACTGAATTAAGGTTTGACCAGCTCAAGGCATCTCATCATGCACTGATAATCCAAAATTAGGGTTTGGGATTGCACAAAGATTTTTGGACTATCAATGCTTCATATGAATTTCAAGTATCATCATGGACCCCTAAGATTACTCATGTCAAGTTTCAAGCCTTGGATCACATTTTTGATCAGTCAATTGAGCAGTTGACCTAAAAATCAGTTGTATTGGGAAAAAAGTCAACCATGGCCAATTTACAGTCAAACTTCATATTTTTTTATCCACATCAACATTTTAGACTCACATGTATCATTTGATCAAGTTTGGACCATAATTCCTCAAGAAATTTGATCAAATCATCAAAAGGGTCAAAATTAGGGTTTTGACTGAGAAAGGGCAATTTCTGATTTTTGACCTAGCAAATGATCAATTGGTTTGAAGCATGATTTCAAGAATTCAATTGCATCATCTTGACTTGATCACATGGTTCAAAACATTGCAAGTCCATTAGATTGACAGATAAATTTTGCAGTCAACTGATCAAAAGTCAACTGTATACTGAAAAGTCAAACTTTGACTTTTTGGTCAAATTCAAATGCAAAGGATCACAATTCATAAAAACATGTCAAAATGTGAAACTTGTTCATCAATAAATCAAAGATTGAAGATTTTGTTTTGAAATTTGAAATTTTCTTAACTTTGAAATTTTTCTTATAGAAAATTTCTTATTTTTTCTCAACTATAAGCCAAATTCTCACCATGATACAAGATGATTCAAAGAAAGTTCCCAACATGAAAGTTGTAGATATCCATGAAATATACAAATTTTCTTCACACAATTTCTCCTAAAGATTCTTGGATCTCAAGATATAATTTTGTGAATACATGCTCATGAACTAAAATGATTTAGTGAAATTTTGCCCTAATTTAGGCAGGTTTTTGACCTAACTTCATGGTAACTTTTCACCTAGTTCCAAGAGGAATATTGGAAAGCAATTCAAAGATTAATTATAGAGCACATTGCAATCTTTCCAAAATGTCCGAGAACTCCTTGAGATCATTCTTGAGTAGGGAGAATCGAAGAGAAGAAGTTGGCAATTTCTCACTTTGATTTCAAGCCATTTCATGAAGAACAAAATTCAAATCCAAACCTAGCCTGCATAATCCTTTCTTTACAGGTCTCAAACTTGTTTCTCACTCCATAATTTAATGCTTACACAGTTGATAAATCTTTAATCCAAGCATGAGAGTCTTTGTCCAAGCTTTAATTCCATAAATGGCACAAAGTTGCCATTTCCATTTTAAAAAACACAACTTTTGCATTTGTCAACTCCTTGAGCTTTGCACATGTTCCTTCTGCACACACAAGTCCTATAAACCAAAATCAAAGTTCCTAAGACTTGTACCAACTCAGATCAAGCTTGTACAAGCATGTATAAAGTTGTCTCCTCACTTTTCTTAAAAGGCAAGCAATAGAGCAAAAAGTCTAGAACTGAGAAGCCAGGTGTGGAATTGATTTGAAACCTTTTCTATACTTATACACAAATATATTACAACCTAACACACGATTGCAAAAGCTGAGAAACTCTCCCAAACTCTCTATCACCAAAAACTTGCCATAACTTGCAGTTTTGCATCAAGCATAGCAATCCAAAAATCTACTCGTGCGTTTCAAGTTCTAATCACCTAAACACTTAACCTACATCATATCTAAGTGTTCCAGACCATCATCCCTTCACTGTAACTCCTCCTTCTCCATCTGCCATTTTTGTATTTCAAGCTTACAGGTTGACTTGAATAGGGAGATTCAGGCACTTTCAAGGCAAGGTAAGGATTGGAACACACTCAGGGAGGTCCATGAAAGCTAAAGGGATCCTCAGGCCTTCTCAAAACTCACTCAAACTCAATTCACGATCTCAGCTAAAAGAGGTAAGAACTCTAACTTCTATCTCTTCATACAGGCATCCTTTGGTCTCGATTTGTGAAAATAAAATGTAGATATCCTTGTGCTAAAACCAACCATGTTCATAGATTTCATTTATATTCATTATGTATAGAGAATTCTAGATTTCAAATTTCTGTAAAAATTAGGTTTGAAATTAGGGCCATTGAAATTAGCTTTGATCTTTGACTGTTAGTTTACATGAGTTACATGGTTGAAATCGTGGGGAAGAGTACTACCATTTTCAAGTTTGAAGTTTCCATTTTCATGGAGAAATGAGAGAGATATAGGGGGTCCGGCTAGCTGAGGAAGAAGATGAAGTACAGGGCAAGGAAGCACTTTATGTTATGTATTTTTAGTTTCATTTGAACTAACGGATGTACAGTCACCCCAGTGGCAAGGCAGCACGCAGAAATTGCTAAGGTCATGGGTTCGAACCTTGGCGCTGCCTTTTGCATTTTCCATATTTTTTCCAGCTTTGTTTTTGATTGTTTAGCAGCGTGGGCTCAACACATATGGGCCTCCTTTTTTTTCAAATACTAACCTCCTGATTACTTAGGACACTCCGGGCCCAACCATTTTATTATTTATTTTTATTTTCATTTTCATTTTATTAAATATATTTTCCTTAACATAAAAAATCATAAAAAATATAAAACATGATAAATATTGCATTTTGTTCATTTTATTTTATTTTCTCATAAAAATATATTTATTAAATTATAAATTAACTATTTTTCTTAAATAAACTTGTAAAATAAAATAAGAATTAGGTTAATATTTATCTCTTTTCTCTCACACTTGTAAATATTTATTCTAATGTATAAGAGGACTAAGATATTTTATAAAACATTATTTATTATTTTTTAAGACAAAAATATACAAAAATAATACTTAAAGAACTTTATTTTCTTTTAACAAATTAGAATTAGGGTTAACCAATTTCTAAAAATAATTTCCTTTTTTTCTTAAATTATTAGGCTTAGTTCAAAACTCTTTTTCATAAAAAAAACAAAACAAAAATCTTTTCTTGCATATACATACCTTTGCATATTTAATTTATATTGTACATTATTTATTCAAATACTTATACAAATTCGATTTGATTGTAATAGATTAATTAGGTTCATATTATTGCAAATCTCCATTCATAATTTGTATACCCCCTGCCATAAAATGTTGTAATAGCGTAGTGATCTTTAAATTTCGCAATTTATCTCTTTTATATAACATGCTAGTAATTAGGGTTTGTATGGCAAGATAAAACCAATCAAATAGAAAATCCTAATCCAATACAAAAATCAAGCATGAAAATGACACACTTGCACACAAACACCCCTAGGGTTACTCCACTTGGTTGCCTAATACAAAAATGGCCATATTATGCATGCAAAGTATCTTAGCAAAACCAACAAAAACAAGATCATAGTCTCTCGATGACGCTATTCAAAGTTGCCTTACAAAAATGGTCTTAGTCCCTCAAAAATGCTAAGATACTTTGCAACATTTCTAAATCATGGTTATACGATGACCCACGCCCGTCCCGTTTACGTCCAAAGATAAGGTTGCTTACCAAATCAATGGTAAGACAACAATATCAAAGGAAAATGAACAAGAAAGACATTTGAGTAGGTAGTTTATTTTAGTTACTTGCTCCATTTCAAATAAATATCATTGCTATTTTCAAAACAAACACACACATTTCCAAACATCTTTCAAACTTGAAAACATTTTCAAAATATTAACACTTTGTATACATTCTTACGAACGAGAATCATTACAAAGTTTGCCTAAACGATGGCGCCTTTTCAAAATACTTTCAAAAACCACACAAAGCACAATTTCAAACAAAAAAGCAAGTGATCTAGCAAGTAACTAAGATCCCATGGAAAACCGTGGATGAAAAGGGTGATAATACCTTCCCTTTTCATAATCTACCCCCCGAACTCAAGAAACAATCTCAAAGGTCTTTCCTGTGCTTTTTCACCTTTCCTTTTGGATAAAAGAAAAGTCGGTGGCGACTCTTGCTAACTGCAACATTTGCGATCAAACGCAAAACCCTCAAGTCAGTTCTCCCATCGTATCACAGAACTGGTGACTCTGCTGGGGAATATTCTAAAAGTGGGGTTACCTTAGGGCTAGATCACATTTATTTGCTTACATTGTTTGACTTGTATGCTTTACATTATGGTTTTTTATTTGGGTTTGAAATCCTCTACCCGGATTTGGGATACATTATAGGTAAATAGCAATACGTTGTGGAAACTGTGCGGGGTATACTGACATGGTCTAAGCAATAGTTATGTTAGTGCGACATATTTGTGGGTACCGGTAGCCTTTGATTCAATCAAAGAGAATACGGGGCTGCTGAGTGATGTCATGAAGCACTAATGAACTTCTAGAACCCTTTATTTGACCAACTTGGCCTTTAGGATGTAGTGAGATGACCGGCTTTGGTGTAGTCCGAATTTGGTAGATACTCGATACTACACTCATTGAGGTTTGTTTTCTTGAGATATTTCGATCGCCATTAAAGAGGCTTGAGCTGAGACAATGACAAATAAAACAATTCGGTGATATTGAGCTCCTTAGAACCCGGTTACTATTACTAGGACAGGTTTAAGCCAACTAAACTTCAAGAGGGTACTTACCTATAAAACCCCATGCAAGCCTAAACTAAGAATTTGTTTGCTTTGCTTGTATATGCATACTTGTACATTACATCATGGACATCATGAACATCATATGCATCCACTAACCATTTCAAGGATTTTTTTAGATTCATCTTTGTTCTTGTTTTGTAGGATATGGATTCACTTCGCAGGAAAACTATCAAAGTCAACCTTGTAAGAATTCCTCCACAACTTAAGGATCTATCTTCAAGGATCCCTGAGAAATCTCCATTTACCGAGAGATATGGTCGTCTACTCAACTTGGTCACCTCCAACACAGATGAGGATATGATGAAGGTGCTCGTTCAGTTCTTTGATCCTTTGCAGCATTGCTTCACCTTTCCCGACTATCAACTTGTGCCTACTTTGGAAGAATTCTCCCAACTCTTGAGGATTCCCATTCTCAATAACTACCTTTCAATGGTACGGAAAGAGACCCAAAGCCAGAAGAGATTTATCAAGCTCTGCACTTGCACTCATCTGATGTCACAACTCATTGGGAAACTAGAAGTGGTGTCAAAGGCTTCTTAGCAAAGTTCCTGTTTGAGAAAGCCCAAAGTTGTTGGAATTCCTTAGACTTGCAAGCCTTTGAGGAAATTGTGGCTCTTCTTATCTATGGGATGGTCTTGTTTCCCAATCTTAACCAACTCATAGATGTGAGCGCCGTCAAAATCTTCATGTCATGCAACCCGGTGCCTACATTGCTTGGAGATATCCTACACTCTTTTCACACTCGCACAATGAGAAAAAGGGGGTGTCCTTATGTGTTGCACTCCTCTCCTGGAAAGATGGTTTATTTCTCATCTTCCCCAATCAGTCTTAAAGAATGAACAAGGTTCAAGGTGGTCACAAAGGTTAATGACGCTCAAACATTTAGACATTCATTGGTGCTCCCGATCCAAAGAGAATGTTATCATTGTTGACCGTTGTGGAGAATTCCCTAATGTCCATCTACTTGGCATTAGGGGAGGCATCACATACAACCCATGCTTATCTTTAAGACAGTTTGGTTATGCCCGAAGGGATGGACCGCACGAGATGCTGATTCAAGTTTGGTATTCGACTACGACAACGATGATCAAGGTCTTCGCCAGAGATTCATCCGAGCTTAGAGGATGCTAAACAAGGTGGATAGCAACACTTTGGGGAACAAGAATTCCATCCCTCTTGAGCCTTACCTCAAATGGGTATGAACCCGTGCTCAAAGTCTTATGATGCCTTATCCTTCCATCCTTCCAGTGACCATTGAGCCTATTAAGGAGGGAGGTGTTCCATACACTATCCTACATCCTGACATTACCACATCTCTTAAAGACCTACAAAGGGATTGGATACAAATCAAATGAGAGCGAGATACTTTCGAAGCCTAATTCTACGCAAGCGAGAAGAAGGTTTTGGAACTCACTAGGCTACTTCATGAGGAGCGGACTCTAAATGCCTACATTGCACCAAAGAGGATGAGCACTAATTTTTCATCTTAGAGTTTTGTATTATTTTTCCCAAGGGGCATTGATGTACTCAAACTTTATCTTATTAATATAACGTGTGTTTCTTTTTGTCTAAAACGAACTTGAATCTTTGAAATCCTTGAAAACGTTGCATATGCACATATCATTCATCATAACATAAACAGGTCTTTTGCAACAAGTTTCCTCATCACTCTGCTGTTTATTTCAGTAAGATGGATCTCGAACAAACATTAAAAGATCTCTAAGCTCAGAACACGCAGTTTCAACAGTTGCTCATGACCCTGGCCAAGGGGCAAGAAGAATTGAAGACTCTGCTAGCTGAAGAGAAGAAAAAGAAAACAAAGAAGGTAAATGGAGTCTTAAACATGGGGAGAAGATTTCATGAGCAGACGAGAAGGACTCTGAATTTTGTAACAACATCTGGTGAAGGAAGAATACTCTAAGGAACAGGATCCTCTGAAAGAACAAGATTAGTTCTGACCTATCTCAAGAGTTTTGATGATAACTAAATTATATTTAAGATAATTTATGCTCTGATGAATGTGTTTTGAATGTCTTAGTTAATGTTCTGACAGAAAAGATTCTAAAGTACTAAGCAAAGATTATGAAGAAGTTTTTTTATAAAAGAACCTTTTATTCAAACGCATCTGCTGACTCTGGTAAGAACCTTTACTTGTTAAATGTATCTTCTAACTTCTAGCAGGATCCTTGATTCTGAAGATAACTTGAAAGAAAGCGTTGTTCAAAGTTCTTAGCAAACAACGCTCTGATCAGAAGATTGAATGAAGCATGTTCTGACTTCTTAAAGACATTGGAAGCAAACTGTGAAACAACGTCTAAATCAACTTGTCTTGTCAAAGCAAAGGAAACACATTCTTGCATTCTGACGTTTTCTCATTGTGATACGGTGGGAGAACTGACTTGAGGTTTTGCGTTCGTTTTCGCAAATGTTTCGGTTTAGCAAGAGTCGCCATCGACTTTTTATTTTATCCTAAGGAAAGGTTAAAAAGCACAGCAAAAACCTTTGAGATGTTTTCTTGGGTTCGGGGAGTAGATTATAGAAAGGGAAGGTATTAGCACCCTTTCTATCCATGGTTATCCATGGCCTCTTAGTTACTTTCTTAGATCACTTGCATTGTATTTTCAATTGTTTGAAATGGTGCTTTCAATTGTTTGAAATGGTGCTTTGTGTGTGAGTTTGAAAATGTTTTGAAAAGAGGCCATTGTTGTGGCAACCTTTGTAATGATCCATGTTTGAATGTATACAAAGGTGTATTTGTCTTTTAAAAAGTTTTCAATGTTTTTGAAAGTTGTTTTGAAAGTGTGTTGTGATGTGTGTTTTGAAAAAATGGCAAGGATTGTTTTGCAAGTTGGTCAAGTAACCAAGAGCTATCTACCCTAAATTTCTCAAAGATCTTTCCTATGTTTTAACCCTTTTAACAGTATTGTTCCACCATTGTATTTGGTGGACAATCTTGTGTTAGGATGTTAACGGGACGGGCGCGGGTCATCGTTTAGACCAAGATTGCAATAGTGCCAAGTGTCTTTGGCAATTTTCCTTCAAGGGACTTGATCATTTTTAGGCAACTTTCGAAAGCGTCATCGAGGGACTATGATCATTTGATTTGTTTTGTTTTTTGCCAAAGAAACTCAACATGCAACATGGCCCATTATTGAAGGCAACAAGTGGAGTAACCCTAGGGGTGCAAGTGTGATTGGTGTTGTCCATTTTCATGCTTTTTGTCTTTTGTTTAGTCAAGCTATTTGTTGTTTGATTTTTGCATACAAAACCCTAAGTCTATCATGGTATAATTAGAAAGCTTTTAAAATGCGGAAAATAAAATCCTAAATTATTACAACATAATTATGGGATGGGGGGTACAAATGTTCAAATGGGGATATTTAGCAAGAAATTTAAATCTAAACTATTACATCCAAATTGAATATACAAGTTATTTTAATTATACAATAATTGAATAAATACAATAAATATGCAAAATGCACAAAAAATGGTTTTATATGTATGTAAAAAGTATTTTTCATGTGACAAATAAACAAAAATAAAAAGGTTACTTTTTGGGTATTTTCATGGTTTAGGGCAAAACCCTAATTTTGTAAAGAAATAGTATTTATTATTTATATCATATACAATATTTATTAATTATATACAAAAATAAATAAAAGAGAAGTATATTATGAAAAAGTAATTTTTGAGGTCAAATATTAATAAAAATAAAAATGTATTATTTTTGTATTTTTATCCTAAATATTCTAATAAATATATAAGTATTTATATTATGTATTAAATATATTAAATATATACAAAAATAAAATATTTATTATTTATATAAAAAAGGTATATTTTAAGGAAATGTTTTCAAAAAGGTAAATAAAAAAATAAGGACTAAAAAAAAAGATAAATATTTTGTATTATTTTCTAGGGTTTTAAATAAAAGGAAACATATTATTTACATATATATGCCTAACAAAACAAATAAATGCCAAATAAATATAAAAAAATGTGAAAAAAATATTTTTAGTGTTTTTTCATGTTTGAGCAAAAATATAAAATCAGAATCAAAAAGAAAAAAATCAAAAATGACAAATATATCACATAATGGGCCAGGGGGGTGTATGTGGAAAAATGTGGTGCAAACAGAAAAAACAAGTCAGGCCCAGCCCAAGGGGCTTGTCTTCAACCTCCAGCCATGTTTGAATGACAAAATGCGCGCGCCTCTTGCACCAAAGCTAACTCTTGATTCTTTGACTTTTAACAAAAACTCATAACATCAATAATGTAGAGCAAGCTGTCACGATTCTAAACATATAAAAAAGTTGTTCTAACTCTCAGAAATGAGAGAGAAATTCTCCTCCCCCAATTCCTGACCTAACTTTTTTCCAATGTTCAGGTTCAAAATTCTCTCAGTACACACAACATAAATGAAAAGTAATGATATGGGTAGCTTCAAGGCCATGAGTAGAGCATGTTTCATTCATAAACCTAAGCCTAACTCTTCCTAGATTGAGAGATAGAAGTCCATGTTTTTACCTGTTCAGCTTGAATCGTGTACAGCAATGTGGGTACTTTCAATGGAATTTGAGGACTTGTACATCTTGCTTGAAGTTCAGGGATGCTTCTCCAACCTCTAGCTTGCTTTGAAACTAACTGAATCGAGCTATGGAAGTTCACCTGCAAAACTGAAAAATGAAAATGGCAGATGGGGTTAGGAGTGTTACAGTTGGTGTTTAGGGCTTGGAACAGTTTCAATGGATGGTATGGAATGTGTTTGCAAGGTTATTATCCAAAGTGCACGAGTGGATTGAGTTGTGGACCTCAATCTGCAGCAGGTGCCCTGTTTTTGCAAGAGGATGGTGTTTTTATGTTTGAGGAGGTATGATGGAGGGTTTAATCGTGCCTTAGGTCAGTTATGATGTATGGAAAGTGTTTACAAACTTTGCTTTGGCTAGTTGTTACAGGAATGAGAGATGGGATCTGTTATGCAAGTTTTCTTCTACTTGAAGCAAGAAAATGCAAGTTTCAAAACAGGCCTGTCCAATGCCCTAAACTATGCTGCACCTCTTATTCTTGATCAGAGTGATTTGTGTACAAAATGCTAGCTTCAAAGATCTGGCCCATGCCTCTTGGATTTGTATTTGACATAAAGCATTACTTTTCAAAAATGGCAAAGTTACTTTTTCTAATTATGGATTAATTTTGTGTGTAATGACCAAATGAACAAAATAACATCTTGGCAC
Organism: Vicia faba; assembly: GCA_948472305.1. Lineage (NCBI taxonomy): Eukaryota > Viridiplantae > Streptophyta > Magnoliopsida > Fabales > Fabaceae > Vicia > Vicia faba. The sequence goes on along the minus strand of OX451738.1, from coordinate 67,112,234 downwards.
ATTAGTTTGGCATTTAATTATTGAGTGTAAGAATGGTTAGAGGCCTGTAATCTAGCTTGTACAAGATGATTTCAAAAATGCCCATGTTATGAACATGCATTTGGTCATGAACAAAAGTGACTTTTGCCCAACTTTGCCAATTCGATTCTCCCTAACCACAAGGGTGTTTGAGAAGTTCTTGGATAATTTGGAAAGCTTGGAATGTGTACTACAATCCATCTTTGTAATGCAAGTTGAGATTCCAAGTGGAAGCATGTGAAAAGTGGCCATGAAGTTGGGCAAAAATCCTGCCTAAAATAGGTCAAAAAATTTCGAAGTTAAGAATGTTTTGCACCCTTATTCCAAACATTATAACTTGAGCTACAAGATTCTTTTGAGAAAACTTTGTGAATCAAAGTTGTAGATTTTGCAATGGACTACAACTTTCATGTTTTTAGTTTTGTTTGAATCCAAATGTATCTTGATGAAAAAATGGGACAAAGTTAGGAAAAAATTAGGAAATTCCATAACTTAGAAAATTTCTAAGTTATGAAATTTCTTCATTTCAAACCCTAATTTGTAATTTTTGGTTTCTTGATGAACAAGTTTCATAGTTTGACATGTTTTGATGAAAAATGAATCTTGACACTTGATTTTGACCAAAAAGTCAAAGTTTGACTTTTCAGTATACAGTCAAATTTTGATCAGTTGACTGGAAAATTCATCTGTCAATCTTGTGCTTTTGGGATCTTTTGAACTTGTTGAATGGATCAAGACAATGCCATTAAGTCCTTGAGTCCTTATGTGAGCTTGGTTTGCCATTGGCTAGATCAAACAGTCAAAAATTGCCTTTGTGTAGTCAAAACCCTAAAAATGACCATTTTGCCCTTTTGGTGATCTGATCAAATTTCTTGTGGAATTGTGATCCAAGCTTGATCAAATGGTCCATATGAGTTCATAATGTTGATGTGGGTCAAAAATCATGAGGTTTGACTGTTAATTGACCACAGTTGTCTTTTTCCCAATACAATTGATTTCTAGGTCAACTGTCCAATTGACTGGGCAAAGATTGGAATCAAGGCTTGAAATTTGGTATGGATAAACTTGTGAGTCCAATATGAAGCATGAAAGTAATTTTGGGCATTTTAGGTCAAAGCATCTTTGTGCAAACTCAAACCCTAATTTGGGTCAACAGTGCAAGGAGGAGTCTTGAGCAGAGCAAACACTGGCTTGATCTTGAGCTTCAAAGGTCTTGTGGTGAGAAAAAGTTGATGAAATGAGAGGGAAAATTTTGAGGTACAACAGTTTCCCCTGTTCAATCTTCTTAGACCTGAGGATGTAGATTGGCTTGCGTGCCTTTCATGATCCGAAGGTGGAAGATGATTGAACACTAGAGTGCCCAGAAATTTGCACTCGCATACTGGAGTATCAGCAATGTGATGTCGGGAATGGGCTTATAGATGCCATTTGGGGATAGGATGGATAGGAGGATGAGCTTATAGATGCCATCTGGAGGTGTGACAGGACCTTGTTGGGAATGGGCTTATAGATGCCATTTGGAGGTGTCGATCGCGTAATAGATTCCTTAGCGAGAACTTGCGTACCTGAGAAAGAAAGATGGTTTCCTGGCTTGCTACAGGTGTTGATCTTTAGTCTCTTCATGCGGATATGCCCTGGCTAGATACAGGTATCGAATCTACAATCAAACGCTCACAGATATGCCCTGGCTATATACAGGAATCGAATCTGGAACTTCAAAAGGTTGCTTACAGATGTGCCCTGGCTGGATACAGGTATCGAATCTCTAAACTATTCATGCAGATATGCCCTGGCTAGATACAGGTGTCGAATCTGGAATTTGTCATCTACAGATATGCCCTGGCTAGATACAGGTATCGAATCTGGAATTTGTCGTCTACAGATATGCCCTGGCTAGATACAGGTATCGAATCTGGAATTTGTCATCTACAGATATGCCCTGGCTGGATACAGGTATCGAATCTCTAAACTCTTCATGCAGATATGCCCTGGATGGATACAGGTATCGAATCTACAATCAATCACTCACAGATATGTCCTGGCTAGATACAGGAATCGAATCTGGAATTGTGACAGTTGATAGTAATCATCTTTGGATTGACCTTTTCCTGAAAAGGCAAGACATCAGTTGTATGCAATGTCATGATGTATGAAATGCATGATGTCATGATGCTTAAAATGAGATAGTGTTGTATGCACTTTATCATGTATGTAAACAGGATGTATGAAATGTGAAATGTCTATGAATGTATTTTCGTCTAGGAAAATAAATCCTTGACGAGTGTCGGGAACTTGTTAAATCCTGGGCTGGTGTTTTGAAGAGTAGAGTTCTTCGTTTTCGCTGGGGATGATGTTTGCAAGAATAAACCAGTAGGAGAAGACGACTCCGTTGGGGAATAAATTTGGTGAAGAGATTACTCTGCGGGGAATTACTCTGTGGGAAGAGATACTTCGCTGAGGTTTTGATGAGAGCTCCGCTGGGGATTCCACTGATAAGTTATGTTGGGGAACTTGATGAACTCCGCTGGGGATAGGAAGAACTTCGCCGAGGACAATCTTTCTGTGGTAATTAACTGAGGATAACCCAGTTATAAGCTCTGGTGGGAAATAATCTTTGAATGAAGCCGGGGAGATGCGTTCGTACTCTGCAGGGGATAAGCTTCCAGAATCTACTAGGGATAAGCTTCAGAATCTACTGGGGAGGATGATTCAACTTTCCTGGGGAAACTTTTCAGACTGTACTGGGGAATGGTTCCACTAGGGTGTCTGTATTTCGTCGGGGAACAATCTTATATTAAGACTGTCGGGGATGCTTGCTGAGGAATGTCTATACTCCGCTGGGGAATGTTGAGATCTTCTGGGGATACCCAACTTCCTTAAGGCTGACAGCAGTCTAACTCTGCTTGGGGAGAGTATCGCTGACTTGCTGGAGATACTGTGCCTTTTTAGGGCTGATGGGAGACCAACTCTGTCTGGGAAGAGTATTGTTGAATCTCGTCTTACTCAACGGGGAGTGAAGGTATCTTGCTTACGTTCTTCAGCCGAACCTACCTTGGGACCTTGGTGGACAAAGCAACTAGATCACTTAGACGATTCTTTATTGCCCCTGTTTCTGATGCCATTTGTAATTAGTCCTTTGTTTCGCATGCAAATATTCATGATTAGCAATTAATGTCAAATGCATATATCAAAAATGAACATTGGACATTCTTTGCAAAACAAAAACAGAAAAAGGAAAAATGATGGGTAATTTGTCTGAAAAATTGAACTTGTATTGATTTTGAAATTTGCCTGTAAATAGGCGTTTTATGTACAGGAGGCTGACGTCCTAGTAAGAGAACGCCTCAGAGCAAAATAGAGTTTATACAATTTTGTGAAAAGGAAACAAAACAGCTATGTGAGAAAAAAAATCCCACTGGGTTCCAACTCTGATATCGCCTTTATGTCTTCAAACGTCTCATCACTTTGCTGCTTAGTTGAAGATGAAACTGATTGATTGGCGCCGTCTGAGCCCGATAGTTGATGCCGAATTCTGGATGCAAGGTGATCCAATGAGACATAGTATTATGCTTTATCCCTAACTTTTGCCTGGACCGCCCTTTCGGGTTTTCAGTACACCGGGATACCCATTTTTGCCCAAGCCGCCTTTTCAGGTTTTCGACTTGCCGGGTGTACAGATTTTTTTTCATTTCATCCCTTGTTTTTGCCCGAACCCTTTTGGTTCGCCGGGAAGCCCTTATTTTTGCCTAGGTGTGTCAACCTAGCGGGTCTTTAGTTCATGCGTAGTATCTTTTTACTATGTCTGCATTGGCGGGGTGAGGAAGGTCGTCACCATCCATGGTGGTTAGAATCATAGCTCCTCCTGAGAAGATATGTTTAACCACAAATGGCCCTTCGTACGTGGGGGTCCATTTGCCCCTGGGATCACTTTGAGGAAGAATGATGCGCTTGATTACCAGGTCTCCGACTTGATACTCTTGTCGTCTGACCTTCTTGTTAAATGCCCTGATCATCCGTTTTTTGTACGTCTGACCATGACAAATAGCAGTGAGTCTCTTTTCGTCAATTAGGTTTAATTGATCAAGCCGAGTTTGGATCCAGTCATCTTCGCTCAAACCTGCATCCTTCATTATCCGGAGAGAGGGTATCTGAACTTCAATAGGCAAGACTGCCTCCATGCCATAGACCAAGGAAAAAGGAGTTTCCCCTGTTGACGTTCGTGCTGAGGTACGGTACCCATGAAGAGAAAACGGTATAATTTCGTGCCAATCTTTGTAGGTCACTGTCATCTTCTGCACAATCTTCTTGATGTTCTTATTCGCTATTTCTACAGCCCCATTCATTTTCGGTCGATAGGGAGAAGAGTTGTGGTGCTGTATCTTGAATTGCTCGCAGAGCTCAGTGATCATCTTGTTGTTAAGATTGGTACCATTATCCGTAATGATCCTCTCAGGCACACCGTATTGACAGATCAGGTTGTGCCAAATGAACCGTGCCACGACGTTCTTGGTTACGGTAGCGAAAGAAGTTGCTTCGACCCACTTTGTGAAATGATCAATCGCTACCAAGATGAATCGATGTCCATTGGATGCCGTAGGTCTGATTTCGCCGATCATATCAATGCCCCACATTGCAAAAGGCCAAGGTGCTGTCAAGACGTTCAGAGGAACCAGAGGAATGTGCACCTTATCAGCATAGATCTGGCATTTATGACAAGTTCATGAATGCTGATAACAGTCGGCTTCCATTGTGGACCAGAAATATCATGCCCGAAGGATTTTCTTTGCCATGGTATGTCCACTGGAATGTGTTCCGAAGGTACCTTCATGTAGCTCTGCCATGACCCTCTCTGCTTCAGTCTTATCCACACAACGCAGTAAGGTCGAATCATGGTTTCGCTTGTAGAGAATGCCATTGCTGAGGAAGAACTTTTCCGTGAACCTTCTCAGGAACTTCTTGTCATTAACAGATGCGCCCTCGGGGTATTCTTGAGTTTCAAGGTACCTCTTCACTTCATGATACCAGGGTTTTCTATTACCTCTTCGGTCTCGAGATCGCAGCAATGTACAGGTTCATCCAACTTCCAGATAATGATCTGGGGCGCCTCGTTGTCTCATTTGACTTTGAACATAGAAGACATCGTAGCCAACGCGTCCGCTAACTGATTCTCCTCTCTTGGGAAGTGTTCAAAAGTTATCTCCTCGAAGTGGGGAATCAACGTCAACACATACTCTTTGTAAGGAATAAGATTTGGGTGTTTCGTATCCCACTCGCCTTTGATCTGATTGATCACGAGAGCGGAATCTCCGAAGACACTCAGAAACTTGATCCTCAGGTCTATTGCAGCTTGAAAACCCATGATACATGCCTCATACTCTGCCATGTTGTTGGTGCAGTTGAAACATAGCCGGGCGGTGAGTGGAGTATGAGTGCCTTTAGGGGATATGATCACGGCGCCGATACCATTACCCAAAGCGTTCGAGGCTCCGTCAAAGTGCATAGACCATCGGGATCCTTCCTCAGGTCCTTCATCCGGTCTAGGTACTTCACAATCAGTCACTACCATGATATCCTCGTCTGGAAATTCAAAGTTCATCGACTGGTAATCGTCCACTGCCTGGTGCGCCAAATGGTCTGCCAATACACTTCCCTTGATTGCTTTTTGAGTCGTGTACTGGATGTCATATTCCGTCAAGATCATCTGCCATCTTGCTATTCTTCCGGACAAGGCAGGCTTTTCAAATATGTACTTGATTGGATCCATTTTTGAAATCAACAGAGTAGTGTGAGTCAACATATACTGTCTCAGCCGACGAGCAGCCCATACCAAAGCGCAGCAAGTTTTCTCGAGCAGTGAGTATCGGGTCTCACAGTCGGTAAACTTTTTGCTAAGGTAATAAATGGCGTGTTCTTTTCGGCCAGACTCGTCATGCTGCCCCAGCACACACCCCATTGAGTTGTCCAATACAGTCAAGTATAAGATTAGAGGTCTCCCTTCAACCGGCGGCATAAGAATGGGTGGTTCTTGCAGATACTCTTTGATTCTTTCGAAAGCGGCCTGACATTCATCGTTCCAACGTACTACTTGATCTTTCTTCAGTAGCTTGAAGATTGGTTCACAGGTAGCAGTTAGATGCGAGATGAATCAGACAATGTAGTTCAACCGTCCTAGAAATCCTCTAACTTCTTTCTCTGTCTTGGGAGTTGGCATATCTTGTATGGCTTTCACTTTATTAGGGTCCACTTGAATGCCTTTGTCGCTTACGACGAAGCCTAGCAATTTTCCAGATCTCACGCCAAAGGTGCACTTGTTTGGGTTCAACCTCAGCTTGTACAACTTCAGATGGTCAAACAGCTTCTGTAGATGGTCAAGGTGTTCCTACTCAGTTTGGGACCTTGCAATCATATCGTCGACGTATACTTTGATTTCATGATGGATCATGTCATGAAACAAGGCAACCATGGCACGTTGGTAGGTTGCCCCAACATTTTTCAACCCAAATGGCATGACCTTGTAGCAAAAGGTGCCCCACTGAGTAACAAAAGTGGTCTTCTCCATGTCTTCAGGAGCCATCTTGATTTGATTATAACCGGAGAAACCGTCCATGAAGGAGAATACTTTATGCTGAGCAGTGTTGTCAACTAGAACGTCGATATGAGGCAGAGGGAAATCACCCTTAGGGTTGGCCCTGTTCAAATCCCTATAATCAACACACATTCGGACCTTACCATCCTTCTTCGACACTGGAACCACGTTGGCAACCCACTAAGGGTAAGTAGTCACTGCTAGAAACCCAGCATCAAATTGTTTCATAACCTCGGCTTTGATTTTCTCGGACATTTATGGACGCATACGGCGGACCTTCTGTTTTACCGGAGGGAAATCTTCCTTGGTAGGCAGGTGATGAACCACAATGTCGGTATCCAACCCAGGCATGTCTTCGTAAGACCAGGCAAAGATTTCCACATAGTCATGCAGCATCTGAATCAACCGTTGTTTCACACTGAGCTCTAGATTGGCACCAATCTCGACTTCCTTTCTGTCTGTCTCAGTACCCAGATTTACCGTTTCCACTGGCTCTTCATGTGGCTGAATGGCCCTCTCTTCCTGGAGTAGTAGTCTTGCGAGTTCACCAGGAACTTCGCAATCATCTTCACCTTCGTCTTCGGCTAAGTTGATCGGATTTTCGAAGTCACAACTGGCAGTAGCAGAGTCATTACCAGTGAGATCCAGAGTGGATTGGAACCTGTATAGGTGAGTGTGTGTAAATATAGCTGTTTTGCAATATATATAATAAAGAAAGAAAAGGAGCGCAAGATTTTGAAATGCAACAAATGTCCAATGTTTTTATTAATGATATATGAAAATGACACACAAAAGCCCTCACAAATGAAGCCACGGTGCCCCGGGTAAGACACCGAGCCATAAAAGTTTTAAAATATTGTCTGTTACAAATTCAAAACAAAAGAGTTCATTACTGAGTGACAAAAGTAATAGGTGTGAAGTCTTTGGCAGTCCAGTTGCTTGGTCCACTGTCGGTTGTTGGGTAGATCCAGCTGTCGAATTCAGATTCCTCCACGTCGTCTTCAATAGCATTCACTCCCGGGTTGGTGATGAACACAGGAGGTCTTCCAATCCTTGCCTTACGAACAGCCCTCTGAGCCTCTGCAGTGAAACCCAAACCAAACTTGTCGGTCTTTGGAGTGAAATCAGGAAGTCGGCCCCAGTTTGCACACTCACCCTTCTCAATAACAGCCCGAGCATCCTTTAGGGAGGCCATCTTCAACGGAGAATCTTCTACAGTCACAGTCTCTGCTGACGCCAGTGTCTGAGGCACCTCTTCAAAGTGCTGGAATGGAGTCTCAATGAATTCCCCATCCATCTCTATATACCGGAACGAGTTGAGGTGGCTGACCATATACTCTTCCTCCCCCTGAACTGTAACAATCTTTCCTCTGACCGGGTACTTAAGCTTCTGATGTAGTGTGAAGGTCACCGCTCCAGCCTTATGGATCCATGGACGACCCAGCAAACAAGAATAGGATGGTCGGATGTCCATCACATAGAAAGTAGAATAAAAAACTTGAGAACCAACCCTGATTGGAATGTCAACTTCCCCATGTACCATCCTTCTCGAACCGTCAAAGGCCCGGACAACAATGTTACTAGGCTTGAGCTCTAAACCCTCACAATCCAACCTGTCTAGGGCCTTCTTGGGTAATACGTTCAATGAAGAACCAATGTCTACCAACACATGGGCAAGAGTAGTGCCCCTGCATTCAATAGAGACATGTAGGGCGTCATTATGGTTCTTTCCTTTGGCAGTCAGATCGGCGTTATAGAAGCCCAACCCATTATCGGCAGTCAAGTTGGCCACACAATCGGTAAATTGATCAGCAGACATTTCTTGTGGCACATGGGCCGTCTTCAGGAAGGAAATCAGAGCCTTGGCGTGGGCCTTTGAACACAACAATAGTGATAACATAGAAATCTTTGATGGGGTGTGCCCCAGCTGCTCAACTACGTTGAAATCACTCTTCTTAATGATCTTGAGAATCTCTTCCATCTCTTGCTGGGAAGCTTCAACATTGGTTTCTTTGGTGCCTCCGTCAGGGCAGGAAAATCAGTAGCAATCCCTTTGCCCCGAGCGTCAGATGACTCGGCAGCAGGGGTAGAAACAGGAACTTGATCAGGAAGGGGAGCAGGCACACTTGCAGGTATGATGATAAGAGGTCTCTGAATAGCTGGTGGCGCAATATCAGGCGAGAAGAGCCTACCACTACGAGTGACTTTAGTAGGCCCGGTAATATTGCTGACGCCGGTACTTGTATCAAACTCTTGTTTAACTCCAAGCACATAAACATCTTCCCCATAGTGCCACGGGACAACTTTGTCAGATGTATAAGGGAGAGGCCCCGGAACAGTGATGATGATAGGAGCAATCTTCTGAGTGGACATGATTTTGACAGGCTTCTTTGAAGGAGCCTTATGAGGGTTGTTGAAAATAGTAACAATGGACACTTATTCAGTAGGGATAGCAGGAACAGCAATCTTCTCGAACAAGATCTCTTTATTATCCATCAGGCTTTGGATACCTGACTTCAGCAAAGGACAACCAGCAGGTGAAACAGCACATAGATGACAACCTTTACTACATCCCGGAAATAAACCGGCTAGCAACAGGTTCCTTTTGACAGTCGACAGCGGAGTAACAATATCATCCACAGAGGCCAAATACGGGTCTTCTTCCACAGCATTCACTCCATGCTGGGGCATGTGAGCAGTCACAACATTGGGCCTTTCGGGCGCCTCGAACTGTATTTCTTTAGCATCAATAAGGTCCTGAACCTTATTCCTCAGAACCCAACAATTGTCCGTAGTATGCCCCGGGCTATCAGAGTGATAAGCGTAATGGGCGTTGGGGTTATACTTTGGAGAAGCTGTGTTCACTACCTTCGGAGCTTCTTTGACAGTTACCAGATTGGTTGACAGTAGTTGCGGAAAAATCTGAGACAGGGTCATGCTGAGTCGAGTGTACTACCTTTTGGGTCTCTCACCCCTTGGTTGGTTATACTGCTGAGGAGCAGCAGTAGGTTTTGAAATTACCAACGCGTTGACAGTTTGGCGGCGTTCCGGTTTAATTTGTCTTCTGGGACCATAAACAACATTGGCTTCCTTCTTGAAGGGCTTCTTTTCAGTACTCGAGGAGGCACCTTTCTGTATCTTCCCCGACTTGATACCAGCTTCTATCCTCTCAACGGTTAAGATCAGGTCTGTGAACCCAGCAGAAGAATTACCAATCAGGTGGTTGAAGAATGGACCAGACAAGGTCCCTAAGAACATGTCCACAAGCTCACGGTCAGTCAGCGGTGGCTGCACCCTGCCAGCCAGGTCTCTCCACTTTTACGCATACTCCTTGAATCCTTCGCCCGTCCCCAGTGACATACCCTGGAGTTGGGTACGCGTGGGAGCGAGGTTGGAATTGTACTGATATTGCTTATAAAATGCAGTAGCCAAGTCCTCCCAGTTTCGAATACTGGCTCCATCCAGCTTATAGAACCATTCGAGTTGAGCCCCTGAAAGGCTATCCTGGAAGAAATGGATCCATAGGTTCTTGTCTGCGGTGTAAGGTTGGATCTTTCTTACATATGATCTGAGATGTAGCTTAGGGCAGGAAGCCCCGTCGTACTTCGCAAAGGCAGGTGCCTTGAACTTGTGTGGGATCACCACCCCAGAAGATAAACCTAGATCTCCAAAATCCAGCCCCGGCACATGTTGAACCTCCATGGCACTTAAATGGTCCTCTAGTTGCTTATACATGTCTTCAGCAGGAGGGTACTGTTCATCATTGTAATCTGTCTCGTTGTCGGAGACCGCAGGACTAGGAACCCTTCCCCCTTGGGGACTATCCTTCCCTACAGAGGAAGTAGCCTGATCAGCCTCATTCTGCAGTGTATTCCCAAACCTCCGTCCAGTGTTAAACAACGCAGTCCTCTTCTTCTTCTTCTTCTTCTTCTTCAAGAGCAGAGTCTTCAACTCCTGTTGACCCTGGGCTAAGCTCATGACCAGCTCTTGAAACTGGGCGTTCTGGGCCTGGAGGTCCTTGATAGCTTGTTCGGTAGTAGGCTCGGAAGACATGATGATTGAGTGCTGAAATAAACAGCGAAGAAGATTAAGCAACCTGTAGAAGAAGGGTACATGTTATGCATATGATGCAATGAGATGCGTATGATTTATGTTTTCAAAGACAAACGGGATTCAACTTTGTAGACAAAAGGGAAACACACTTCATTAGATTCAAACTTTAAATTGTTCAACAATTTGCCCTTAGGCATTACAAGAATGAAAATACTGAAAAGGAAATAAAAGCTGTAAAAGAAACATTCAAAGGCCCATCAATGCTCCCATGGCCTCCTCTTCTCAGTACGGATGTAGTCATTCAGGATCCGCTCATCCTCCAATTGCTTAATCAGCTTCTGGATCTTTTGTTCCTGTTCGTTGAACTTTTCCCGATAATAATCCTGTTCTTTCTGTAGCTGCTCCCAAGACCTCTTTAGTGTATCAACATCAGTGGGTATCTGAGGGGGGAGGACAGTTGGAAGAACCCCGTCTTCATCAGGAAATTCAAGAATGATAGGCCTGACAGCTTCGTATGGCATACCTAACTTCTGAGCACGGATGCGGACCCATCTGCAGTAGGGTTCCATTGGTAGAGAAGTCTTCGATCCCAACTCATGTGGGTCAGCTTTGTGAATTCTGTCCCAAGCCTTGATGAATCTACGGCGCAGCTCGTCACTGTCTACCTGAAACTCAAAACTGATGTGAGGTACCAACATATCATGAGGCCCTGCTCTTCTGGCTCTTCCAAACTGATGGAGAGCTAAACATGGATTATAAGAGATTCCTCCCTGGGTACCGATCAACGGAACATTAGGATATTCTCCGCAACGATCAATAATGGCTACCTCATCCAAACCTCTGAGAGTCCAAATGATGTCATTGTCAGTGAGAGACATTAAACTATGAGCCCAGCCCTTTCCTTCTTTGTTCTTTAGCACAAACTTAGGGAGGTGCGAAATAAACCACCTCACTAATAAAGGAGCACAACACCATAGAGTTCCCCGTCTTCGGGCAGTACGAGCATAGAGTTGTTGCAGGATATCACCCAAGAGAGTGGGTACAGGCTTCCGAGACATGAAGATCCTTATGGCATTGATATTGACAAAGTTATCAGGATTTGGAAACAATACTAGACCATAGATTAAGAGAGCCAGGATGTCTTCGTACGCCTTGAAGTCTAAGTCATTCCAGAAACTATTAGCTTTGCCAACCAGAAATTTAGCCAAAAAGCCCTTAACTCCACTTCTAGTCTCCCAGTTAGCCATTACCTCTTCTTTGGTCAAGGGAAGGGCTGCAACAATCTCTTCAGGCCTAAGAGTCTTCTCCCAACCAGTGAATGGAGTCTGCTCCAAAACAGGGATACCAAGTAACTCAGAGAATTCTTCCAGGGTAGGGACCAGCTGGAAGTCTTGAAAAGTAAAGCAATGGTATAGGGGATCATAAATCTAGACCAGGACACTCATCAGTTGTTGGTCCCACTTTGAAGTGACTAAACCGAGGAGAGAACCATGCCTCCTGATGAAGGAAGTAGTGTTTGGAATCCTATCAACCAATTCCTTGAGCAAAGTAGGTGGTTGAACAAAGTTGAGCCGGATAGTATTCCTACGCATGGGCATCATGATGTCCTACAAAACAGAGCAAAGATGAAACCCTCTTGTCTTTGAAATGGGTCAGTCCTTATGCAGGATGCATGCAATGGTATGATGGTATGATGTTATGATAAAGCACACCACAAGTATTCACAAAGGCAAGCATGATAAGGCACACAAGTCACACAAGACAGCCCTTAGAGTTTAGGCCAGCATGAAGTTTAGGTATTACCCTCTTTCAGTTTCGTTGGTTAAGACATGTCCTATCAAAGGTAACCGGGTTCTAGAGGATCTAAATATCACTGACTACCCTCAATCGGTCATAACTCCAGCATCGCAATCTTTTCTTGTGGCCAGAACCATCGCGAGAGTTTAGCCTCAATGAGTGTAGCATACTGCTACCGTTCTATGGCCAAGTTGGGTCAATTTAAGGGTTCTAAGGTCGGTTGGTGCTTAATGACTCCTTAGAAGACCCATATTCTCCTCGTTGCAACACAAGGGATATCGGTACAGGCCAAGGTGTCACACCAACGTAGCCACTGCTTCACCCATGTCGGTCTACGCCGGACAGGTCCCTCACAGCTTATGCTACCTAAAGGGTATTCCCCAGATCCGGGTTAGGATCTATGAAACTCCGATGCAAAGCCCACAAATATAAAAGCAAACAAAGCAAGCAATTGAAAACAAGAGTGGTCTAATCCTAAGGTAACCCCACTTTTAGGTAATTCCCCAGCAGAGTCGCCAGTTCTGTGATACGGTGGGAGAACTGACTTGAGGTTTTGCGTTCGTTTTCGCAAATGTTTCAGTTTAGCAAGAGTCGCCATCGACTTTTTATTTTATCCTAAGGAAAGGTTAAAAAGCACAGCAAAAACCTTTGAGATGTTTTCTTGGGTTCGGGGAGTAGATTATAGAAAGGGAAGGTATTAGCACCCTTTCTATCCATGGTTATCCATGGGCTCTTAGTTACTTGCTTAGATCACTTGTCTTGTATTTTTAATTGTTTGAAATGGTGCTTTCAATTGTTTGAAATGGTGCTTTGTGTGTGGGTTTGAAAATGTTTTGGAAAGAGGCCATTGTTGTGGCAACCTTTGTAATGATCCATGTTTGAATGTATACAAAGGTGTATTTGTCTTTTAAAAAGTTTTCAATGTTTTTGAAAGTTGTTTTGAAAGTGTGTTGTGATGTGTGTTTTGAAAAAATGGCAAGGATTGTTTTGCAAGTTGGTCAAGTAACCAAGAGCTATCTACCCTAAATTTCTCAAAGATCTTTCCTATGTTTTAACCCTTTTAACAGTATTGTTCCACCATTGTATTTGGTGGACAATCTTGTGTTAGGATGTTAACGGGACGGGCGCGGGTCATCGTTTAGACCAAGATTGCAATAGTGCCAAGTGTCTTTGGCAATTTTCCTTCAAGGGACTTGATCATTTTTAGGCAACTTTCGAAAGCGTCATCGAGGGACTATGATCATTTGATTTGTTTTGTTTTTTGCCAAAGAAACTCAACATGCAACATGGCCCATTATTGAAGGCAACAAGTGGAGTAACCCTAGGGGTGCAAGTGTGATTGGTGTTGTCCATTTTCATGCTTTTTGTCTTTTGTTTAGTCAAGCTATTTGTTGTTTGATTTTTGCATACAAAACCCTAAGTCTATCATGGTATAATTAGAAAGCTTTTAAAATACGGAAAATAAAATCCTAAATTATTACAACATAATTATGGGATGGGGGGTACAAATGTTCAAATGGGGATATTTAGCAAGAAATTTAAATCTAAACTATTACATCCAAATTGAATATACAAGTTATTTTAATTATACAATAATTGAATAAATACAATAAATATGCAAAATGCACAAAAAATGGTTTTATATGTATGTAAAAAGTATTTTTCATGTGACAAATAAACAAAAATAAAAAGGTTACTTTTTGGGCATTTTCATGGTTTAGGGAAAAACCCTAATTTTGTAAAGAAATAGTATTTATTATTTATATCATATACAATATTTATTAATTATATACAAAAATAAATAAAAGAGAAGTATATTATGAAAAAGTAATTTTTGAGGTCAAATATTAATAAAAATAAAAATGTATTATTTTTGTATTTTTATCCTAAATATTCTAATAAATATATAAGTATTTATATTATGTATTAAATATATTAAATATATACGAAAATAAAATATTTATTATTTATATAAAAAAGGTATATTTTAAGGAAATGTTTTCAAAAAGGTAAATAAAAAAAATAAGGACTAAAAAAAAGATAAATATTTTGTATTATTTTCTAGGGTTTTAAATAAAAGGAAACATATTATTTACATATATATGCCTAACAAAACAAATAAATGCCAAATAAATATAAAAAAATGTGAAAAAAATATTTTTAGTGTTTTTTCATGTTTGAGCAAAAATATAAAATCAGAATCAAAAAGAAAAAATCAAAAATGACAAATATATCACACAATGGGCCAGGGGGTGTATGTGGAAAAATGTGGTGCAAACAGAAAAAACAAGTCAGGCCCAGCCCAAGGGGCTTGTCTTCAACCTCCAGCCATGTTTGAATGACAAAACGTGTGCGCCTCTTGCACCAAAGTTAACTCCTGATTCTTTGACTTTTAACAAAAACTCACAACATCAATAATGTAGAGCAAGCTGTCACGATTCTAAACATATAAAAAAGTTCTTCTAACTCTCAGAAATGAGAGAGAAATTCTCCTCCCCCAATTCCTGACCTAACTTTTTTCCAATGTTCAGGTTCAAAATTCTCTCAGTACACACAACATAAATGAAAAGTAATGATATGGGTAGCTTCAGAGCCATGAGTAGAGCATGTTTCATTCATAAACCTAAGCCTAACTCTTCCTAGATTGAGAGATAGAAGTCCATGTTTTTACCTGTTCAGCTTGAATCGTGTACAGCAATGTGGGTACTTTCAATGGAATTTAAGGACTTGTACAGCTTGCTTGAAGTTCAGGGATGCTTCTCCAACCTCTAGCTTGCTTTGAAACTAACTGAATCGAACTATGGAAGTTCACCTGCAAAACTGAAAAATGAAAATGGCAGATGGGGTTAGGAGTGTTACAGCTGGTGTTTAGGGCTTGGAACAGTTTCAATGGATGGTATGGAATGTGTTTGCAAGGTTATTAGCCAAAGTGCACGAGTGGATTGAGTTGTGGACCTCAATCTGCAGCAGGTGCCCTGTTTTTGCAAGAGGATGGTGTTTTTGTTTTTGAGGAGGTATGAGGGAGGGTTTAATCGTGCCTTAGGTCAGTTATGATGTATGGAAAGTGTTTACAAACTTTGCTTTGGCTAGTTGTTACAGGAATGAGAGATGGGATCTGTTATGCAAGTTTTCTTCTACTTGAAGCAAGAAAATGCAAGTTTCAAAACAGGCATGTCCAATGCCCTAAACTATGCTGCACCTCTTGTTCTTGATCAGAGTGATTTGTGTACAAAATGCTAGCTTCAAAGATCTGGCCCATGCCTCTTGGATTTGTATTTGACATAAAGCATTACTTTTCAAAAATGGCAAAGTTACTTTTTCTAATTATGGATTAATTTTGTGTGTAATGACCAAATGAAAAAAATAACATCTTGGCACATTGGTTTGGAATTTAATTATTGAGTGTGAGAAGGGTTAGAGTCCTGTAGTCTAGCTTGTACAATCTGATTTCAAAAATGCCCATGTTATGAACATGCATTTGGTCATGAACAAAAGTGACTTTTGCCCAACTTTGCCAATTCGATTCTCCCTAACCACAAGGGTGTTTGAGAAGTTCTTGGACAATTTAGAAAGCTTGGAATGTGTAATACAATCCATCTTTGTAATGCAAGTTGAGATTCCAAGTGGAAGCATGTGAAAAGTGGCCATGAACTTGGGCAAAAATCCTGCCTAAAATAGGTCAAAAAGTTTCTAAGTTAAGAATGTCTTGCACCCCTATTCCAAAAATTATAACTTGAGCTACAAGCTTCTTTTGAGAAAACTTTGTGAATCAAAGTTGTAGATTTTGCAATGGACTACAACTTTTATGTTTTGAGTTTGGTTTGAATCCAAATGTATCTTGATTAAAAAATGGGACAAAGTTAGGAAAAAATTAGGAAATTCCATAACTTAGAAAATTTCTAAGTTATGAAATTTCTTCATTTCAAACCCTAATTTGTAATTTTTGGTTTCTTGATGAACAAGTTTCATAGTTTGACATGTTTTGATGAAAAATGAATCTTGACACTTGATTTTGACCAAAAAGTCAAAGTTTAACTTTTCAGTATACAGTCAAATTTTGATCAGTTGACTGGAAAATTCATTTGTCAATCTTGTGCTTTTGGGATATTTTGAACTTGTTGAATGGATCAAGACAATGCCATTGAGTCTTTGAGTCCATATGTGAGCTTGGTTTGCCATTGGCTAGGTCAAACAGTCAAAAATTGCCTTTGTGCAGTCAAAACCCTAAAAATGACCATTTTGCCCTTTTGGTGATCTGATCAAATTTCTTGTGGAATTGTGATCCAAGCTTGATCAAATGGTCCATATGAGTTCATAATGTTGATGTGGGTAAAAAATCATGAGGTTTGACTGTTAATTGACCACAGTTGACTTTTTCCCAATACAGTTGATTTCTAGGTCAACTGTCCAATTGACTGGGCAAAGATTGGAATCAAGGCTTGAAACTTGGTATGGATAAACTTGTGAGTCCAACATGAAGCATGAAAGTCATTTTGGGCATTTTAGGTCAAAGCATCTTTGTGCAAACTCAAACCCTAATTTGGGTCAACAGTGCAAGGAGGAGTCTTGAGCAGAGCAAACACTGACTTGATCTTGAGCTTCAAAGGTCTTGTGGTGAGAAAAAGTTGATGAAATGAGAGGGCAAATTTTGGGGTACAACACTGATTAATGCAAAGACGGCTGAAAGCACTCAAGTGCCTACAACTAGTTTCTTGGAAAATGGAATATTGCAAGGATACACGTAAAGCATTTAATGCTCTCCATTTCCTCTGAAGGCAACAACGGTCTTATTGTTCCTACTATAAGTAGAAGGACATTTATTGCAAGCTAACAACAACGTTCAAACAAGAAACTACGTGAAAGATCCAAAAGCTCACAAACTCATTGTTCATACAATTTGTGTATTAGATTCCAAGTGAAAAATCACAGTTGTGATATAGCTTGATTAGAAGCAAACTCTATTTCAATATCTGTAAATATTAAACTTCTGTATTTGTTCCTTGAGAGACCAAGTGTGGTCAGATTTCTCAAGCAGACTAGGACTAGATTTAAGTCTTAGTGGTGTTAGTCACTTGTAAGTTTACTTGTGCATTGTTAGTCACAATAATTGTTGTGTGATTGTAATCAGTTGATTATAGTGGACTGGAGTAGTTTGAGTTCAAACGAACCAGGATAAAAATAACTTTGTTATTCCATTATTGTTTGAGCTTTGTATTGAAACTAAAAAAGAGTCACTTATTCAACCCCCCCTTCTAAGTGTTTTCTAACCCCTTCAATTGGTATCAGAGCTTGACTCTGAGCACAACACTTAACCGTGTCAGGAAAAGATCCAGAAGAAAACACAATGGCCGTTGAACAAAACAATAATAGTTACAACAATCCTACAGTGTTTGATGGAGAAGATTTTGAGTACTGGAAAGATAGACTAGAAAGTTTCTTTCTAGGTCATGATAGTGATCTTTGGGATATAGTCTTGGATGGTTACAAACATCCTACAGATTCAGAAGGAAACAAGGTGGATAGAAAAAATATGGATAGACAACAAAAAGTTGATTTTAAAAATCATCACAGAGCTAGAAATATTTTTTTAAATGTTATATCTAAAGTAGAATATGAAAAAATCACTAATAGAGATACAACGCATGATATGTTTGAGTCTCTCAAAATGACTCATGAAGGAAACGCTCAAGTTAAGAAGTCTAAAGCTTTGGCTTTAGTTCAGAAGTATGAAGCCTTCAAAGTTGAAGAGAGTGAGTCTATAGAAGAAATGTTCTCTAGGTTTCAAACTCTGATCGCTGGTCTGAGAGTTTTTAACAAAGGATATACCAAAGTAGATCATGTGAAAAAGATCATCAGAAGCTTACCCAGAAGATGGGCACCTATGGTCACTGCCTTCAAGGTGTCAAAAGATCTGAACAATGTGTCTCTGGAGGAACTCATCAGCGCTCTCAGAAGTCATGAGGTTGTACTGGATGAGCATGAGTCTCAAAAGAAAGGTAAGTCTTTAGCCCTTAAATCAATTAAGAAATTTGATACTAACGTTTTTCAGGCTGAAGAAGAAAACTCTGAAGAATCAGCTTCAGAAGAAGACAAACTATCTTTGCTCTCCAAAAGGATCAATCATCTATGGAAGCACAGACAAAAGAAGTTCAGGAACTTCAAGAAGTCAGAAGATAAACCATAATCTTCTGGACACAAAAAGTCAAAAAGAAGAGAGATCATCTGTTATGAATGCAAAGAACCTGGTCACTTCAAAAGTGATTGTCCAAAGCTTCAAAAAGAAAGACCAAAGAAGAGATTTGGAAAGAAGAAAGGAATGATGGCAACTTGGGATGACTCAGATTCTTCTGAAGATGAATCTGGTTCTGAAGATGAAAATGCCAACCTAGCTCTAATTGCTATCACAGAAGATGACTCAGATTGTGAGTCAGAACAAAGAGAGGTATTTTCTGAATTTTCTAGAGAAGAACTTGCTGATAGTTTATCAGAACTTCTGGAAAACTATAGTAAGCTCAAAATCAAATACAAGAAACTCAAGAAGAGTCTTGCATCTGATTTTGAGAAACTTGAAACAGAAAAATCTGAACTTTTATAAAACAATCTTAAACTTAAAAAGGAAATTCAAATTGTTCAAAAGAATTTTAGTTCAGAGTCTGTGTCTGGTTCAAAAGATATTCTGAAAGAATATGACTATAGCTTTCAATATTTTCTTGCTAAAGGCATAGACAGAAGCAAAATGGCTTCAATGATCTATGGAGTTAGTGGGAAAAACAGAAGAGGAATTGGATATGAACCTCCCAAAGGGAAGGATACATACATTCCAAAACCTGTTGCTAAAATGACCTTCACTTACAAACCTCTGAATAAGCAATTCAAGTTTGGACACTCACATGATATAAAATATACATCACATTCTAGAAACTCTTATGCTAACCCAAAAGGACCCAAAAAGATATGGGCACCTAAGGATAAAATAATATTTGTTGCAGATGTCCTTAACAACTCAATTGAAACACCAATCATGGTACCTGGACTCTGGGTGCTCACGACACATGACGGGAAAAAGGTCTATGTTCCAAAGCCTGGAACTTAAATCTGGAGGAGATGTGAAGTTTGGAGGTAATCAGAAAGGGAAGATTATTGGTTCTGGAACCATAGGAAACGGTAACCTTCCTTCTATCTCAAATGTTTTATTAGTAGAAGGATTAGCTCATAATCTATTGTCCATAAGTCAATTAAGTGACAATGGTTATGACATTATCTTCAATAAAAACTCCTGTAAAGTTGTAAGTCAAAAGGATGGATCAATCCTCTTTTCTGGCAAGAGAAAGAACAACATTTACAAAATTGATTTATCAGATCTTAAATCTCAAAACGCCAAATGTCTTTTGTCTGTTAGCAATGAGCAATGGGTATGGCATAGAAGATTGGGACATGTCAGTCTTAGAAAAATCTCTCAACTAAATAAATTAAATTTAGTAAGAGGACTTCCCAATCTGAAGTACAACTCAGAAGCTCTGTGCGAAGCATGTCAAAAAGGAAAATTTTCAAAACCTTCCTTTAAATCTAAGAATGTTGTCTCTTCCTCTAAGCCATTAGAGTTACTTCATATTGATCTGTTTGGGCCAGTTAAAACTGCATCCATCAGAGGCAAGAAGTATGGATTGGTCATCATTGATGACTTCAGCAGATGGACATGGGTAAAGTTTTTAAAACACAAGCATGAGTCACATTCTGTATTCATTGACTTCTGTACTCAAGTGCAAAATGAAAAATATTTTAAAATCACAAAATTTAGAAGTGATCATGGTGGTGAATTTAAAAATCATTATTTTGAAAAATACTTTAAAGAAAATGGTATTGTTCATAATTTTTCTTGTCCTAGAACTCCCCAGCAAAATGGAGTTGTAGAAAGAAAGAATAGAACATTACAAGAGATGGCCAGAACCATGATCAATGAAACAAATATGGCTAACACTTTTGGGCAGAAGCTGTGAATACAACGTGTTACAATCAAAATAGAATCTCTATAAGACCTATTCTCGAAAATACTCCCTATGAATTATGGAAAAATAGAAAGCCCAACATTTCTTATTTCCATCCTTTTGGATGTACTTGTTTTATTCTAAACACCAAAGAAACTCTGAATAAGTTTGATTCCAAAGCACAAAAGTGTTTCCTGCTTGGATACTCTGAACGCTCAAAAGGCTATAGAGTATACAACACAGAAACTCTGATTATTGAAGAATCAATCAAAGTCAGGTTTAATGATAAGCTTGGCCAACAACAGCCAAAGCAAATTGATTTTTCTGTAGGTACAAAAGATCATCACTCAAACTATGAAAGTTCAGAAGCAAAAGAAGACGTAGCAGATCATCCTCTTGACAATGCTCTGAACAATCTCAGAATCTCTGACCAACCCACACAGAAAAGGTTTCCTAGAATATCTTCAACTCACAAAGAAGATGTAATCATTGGAAGAAAAGAAGATCCCATCAGAACAAGATCCTCTCTCAGAATCCATGAAGAATCTTTGTTTAGTTTAGTCTCTCTGATTGAGCCAACTACCATTGATGAAGCCCTGGAAGATAATGATTGGATTAGCAATGCAAGATGAACTAAATCAATTCTCCAAGAATGGTGTATGGAATCTAGTTCCAAGACCCAAAGGATTCAATGTTATAGGAACCAAATGGGTTTTCAAAAACAAATTGAACGAACAAGGAGAAGTAATCAGAAACAAAGCATGACTGGTTGCACAGGGTTATAGTCAACAAGAAGGAATTGATTATAATGAAACCTTTGCCCCAGTCGCCAGGTTAGAATCTATAAGATTATTAATTTCTTTTGCTGTACAAAATAACATTTCATTATATCAAATGGATGTTAAAAGTGCATTTCTAAATGGTTATATTGAAGAAGAAGTATATGTCCAACAACCTCCTGGATTTAATGATTCAAAACATCCAGAACATGTTTTTAAATTGAAAAAGTCTTTGTACGGTTTAAAATAAGCTCCCAGAGCTTGGTATGATCGTCTGAGTAATTTTCTATTAGAAAAAGATTTTACCAGAGGAAAAGTGGACACAACTCTTTTCAGAAAAACATTTAAAAATAATATTTTAATCTGTCAAATTTACATGATGATATAATTTTTGGAACCTCTAATATCTCCCTTGGAAAAGAATTTGCTAAGACCATGCAAGCAGAATTTGAAATGAGCATGATGGGTGAATTGAAATTCTTTATGGGAATTCAAATCAACCAGACTCCAGAAGGAACTTTCATACATCAGACGAAGTATGTTAAAGAACTTCTGAAGAAATTTCAAATGTCAGAAAGCAAAGATGCCAAGACACCTATGCATCTAACCTGCATTCTAGGTAAAGATGAGGTAAGTATGAAAGTAGATCAGAAGCTCTATAGAGGTATGATTGGATCCCTTCTCTATCTGACTACATCTAGACCTGATATATTATTTAGCATGTGCTTGTGTGCTAGATTCCAATCAAATCCTAGAGAATCTCATTTAACAGTTGTTAAGAGAATTCTTAGGTATCTGAAAGGTACTGCTAATCTTGGTCTGTGTTACAGAAGATCACAAGATTACAAACTTGCAGGTTATTGTGATGCTGACTTTGCTGGAGATAGAATTGAAAGAAAAAGCACCTCTGGAAGATGCCAGATTTTGGGTGACAATCTTATCTCATGGTACAGCAAGAAGCAAGCAATAATTGCTCTATCAACTACAGAAGCTGAATATATATTTTCTGCTGGATGTAGCTCTCAGATGATTTGGATGAAAAGTCAACTAGAAGATTTCAACCTTTATGAAAGTAAGATTCATATCTTCTGTGACAATACTTCTGCTATTTGTCTTTCTAAAAATCCAATCTTACATTCTAAAGCCAGACGTATAGAAATTAAATATCATTTCATAAGGGACTATATTCAGAAGGGAATATTAAACTTAATTTTTGTAAAAACAGACCATCAATGGGCTGACATTTTTACCAAACCCCTTTCAGAAGATAGATTTAATTTCATTCTTAAAAATATTTGTATGGAATTATGTCCTGAATAAAATATTTTCTGTGACTGACTTCAGAACTTTCTAAAATGAATGCTATGATCAACAACTCTTCAGAAGTTAGAAGAGAAGTTGTAACAGAAGCTATATGAAAATTTATGAAACTTTGTAACGCTTCATGTCCAAGTGTAGTTCAGAAATTCATTAGAACAAAAAGTTGTTACATGCATCCTTCAGGAGATGAACATGTGGTGTGTTTCTGAAAGGTCAAGCATGCAAAAGCTAGTGATGACGTTCTAGGTAACTGTTGATGATTAGCCATAATCTCACGTTTTCCCTCATTTTTAGCAAATCATTAAATGCAAGTAATGATGAGATTCGTTTTTAAATCCGTTTTAATCTTTATTTTAATTATGTCTTAAATACTTTTAATTTTAATTCTTAACCTATTTTCTGAAATTAATGCCTATAAATACTTTTTGAAAAACCCTTTTCATTCTTTACTGTCTCTTTCAACTCAAGTTTTTTTTTACTGTACTTTTCTCTTAAAACCCTTTTTCTTCTATTTCTCATTTCTAAAGACCTTCAATGGATTCTTCTTCTTCTACCCACTCTGAGCAATACTCCCTCCGGTCTCATTTATAAGAAAAAATTAACTTTTTTATATACATTGAATAAGTAATGTATTTGGACAATATATTGTCCAAATACATTACTTATTTAATGTATCTAAAAAGTTAATTTTTTCTTATAAATGAGACCGGAGGGAGTACATTATACCTGAAAGGACAACTCTCATTCCGGTAGAAAGTTTGGAAGTTTTGAGTGAGCTAATGGTAGACTTTGAGAATCTCAGAGAGAATGGATTTGACTTGTTCCCTGCTATGAAGTTTCAAGGTTGGGAAAGCTACTTTGATCGTCTTATTGGTCCTGTCTTTCCTCTTTTGGTAAAAGAATTCTGGATTCACGCTATTGCAACTCCCAAGGTTATTCTCTCCTTTGTAATGGGCAAGGAAACATCCATTACAGAAAATCAAATCAGAAGGTTGTTGGGATTTAAAGGACTTGGAGTTACAGGAATGCCCAGTGGAAGAATGGAGATGTCTAGGGTATATTCAGAGATTTTTACCAACGGTCAAGGTTCCTCCAAAGTCAGGGACTTGAAAGACAAATATAAGATTTGGGCAAGGATTATTCATGGATGTATTCACCACAGGAAAGACACCAGTTCTCCTGATTACATCAACGTTGATCAATAATATTTGCTATTTTTCCTTGGAACCAATGTCAAAATTGATTTGTCCTACTTGCTTTTTGAACATCTCTGGAACCATGTCAAAGAAACCAGAGAAGCTGAAAGGATGAAGAATCCCAAATCAAAGAGGAATTTGATTCCTATGGGGAGGTTATTATCAGACATTCTGACTGAGAATGGTCTGATTTCTCACCTAAAAGAAGCAAATCTTCTGGGGGAGCTTGAACTTATCTGTGGTAAGACTATGACTGGAAATAAATTTCTGAAGAGGAAAATTATTGACAAACTGCTGGTGGAACCCACTCCATGTCTGTCAACTATTGTGAAGAGGAGAAGAATTCTTATTGCTGACTTTCCTATGTTCAACTCAGGGGAGCATCCTCGTATGGTTTTGCACTATCTTGAGACCTGCAAAGAAACAGGATCACCCATTGATCCAGCTTGGCTTCAATGAAGAAATCAAGCTGCTCCTGATGTTGTTCTCCAAGAATCTGTGAAGAGAAAAGCTGTAGAAGGACCTTCTGACACTCCTCAGAAGAAGAAAAAGAAGACAGGTAATCATGCTGAAACTATACTTGTTTATAATTCTGAAAATGTATCTGCATCTGCTGAACCCTCTCAAACCTTAGGAGACTTAGATGTAGACATTGATCCGACCTTACCATCTGAACCCCTTGCTGACAACCCTTGTAAAAATCAGTTTTCAACAGATTTAAGTGATTCTGACTCTAATGAACATTCTGACAGCCAATCAGAACCCTCTCAATCAGAACCTCCTGAACCATCTATTTTTCAACCTATTCCTGCTGAACGTTTTTCAAGACCCCCTCCCAGACTTCTATCACCCAGACCCACTGGATGGTATGATGCTGGCTCTTGGAGAATTCCAGGGATAAATGAACCTCTAGAAACCATAGAACCTCCTTTCAACCTACCATATGAGAATATTTTTTCTATGAATCAACCACAGCCTCAAAATCCCATTCCCACTCCTGCTTATACAATAATAATTTCGCCTGATGTCACTCCACCCACTTCACTGCAACATACAACACCACTCTCAACTCCTCAAATTCCAGAACAACAACCTTTTGAACAAACTGAAACTGCTGAACCATCCGTACCTCATGAAATATCAGAACCTCCTATTTGTGTTAACCAACCTGAACCTGAACCTACAAATAAACTTGAACCCAATAGCTTTTTAAGAACTGTAGTGGACTTTCAATCTCTACAATTCTTGAAAAACAAAACTTATAGAACGGCTGTTCCTAAACCCATTCAGCCAGATGTAAATACTTTGTTTCAGAATTTTATAACAAATGTTCAAGCATGGTTACAACCGTTGAAAGAAGATTGCTCCAGAAGTGTGAACACAGCAGCAACAGATCTTCTATGGGAAACCTTCAGAAGAACTTTGGTTGTTGAATCACGGAAGTTACAGGATCTGTGCCATTCTCAGGTGTTGGACAACTTTTCCAAACTTCTGCATGCTTTCAAGACAGAAGCTTCTGATACTTGGAATAAGAAGTCTTCGCTATTGATTGATGATACACCAGCTGATAAGATGGACATATCAGAAGATGAATCTGAAGAATCCTCTGAAGATTCAAATCCTCTGGCTATTGTTCTATTGAATCAACCTTCAGTTAAGGATGGACCTGAACCTGTGCCAACTCTTGCAATGGATCTAGGCACTCTGCTCTCCACCTTTATGAAGTCTGACTCATCAGTTGCTGCTTATGAGCCTGTTTCTACTGAAGCTTCATCATCTACTGCTCCTACCTCACTCATTATGGACACTCTGAAAGAGCTAAAGAAGTAGAATGAAGTCTTTAATAAACGCATGGATAAGCAAGATCAAACAAATCTAGAGTTCAAGAACTGGATGGCAATGCAAAACGAATCTGCCTCTGAAATCAAGAATCTTCTGATGGCACTTGTCTCTAAGAAATCCTAGTTCTTTTTGTCTCTTATTTGGATGTTTTGTTTGTACTTCTGGATATCTATTTTTAACTTTTTTATGAAATATTTCAAAATTTCTCATTTATTACACTTATTGATTATGCCAAAAAGGGGGAGAAAATGTGCATTTTTGAACTAATCATTGTTTAACAGTTATGGGACTAGGTCTCAGATATTCTAACAAATTTGCAAGAATTCCTTCTGTGCAAAAGAATTTTTTTTGCAGGTATCACTTTAACTCTGAAAGAATATTCCAGCTAATATTTATCTTCTTGAAGAAGTTCTGAAGAAATTCAAGAAGGCTGTGTATTACTCTGACTAAATAGTCTCAGGATGTCTTATGCATAGAAATATTCATTTCAGGGGGAGATTCTTATCTCTTAATCTGTTTCCTTTTTTATCTAAAATAATTTTTTGTCATTATCAAAAAGTGGGAGATTGAAAGAACAAGATTAGTTCTGACCTATCTCAAGAGTTTTGATGATAATTTATGCTCTGATGAATGTGTTTTGAATGTCTTAGTTAATGTTCTGACCGAAAAGATTCTAAAGTACTAAGCAAAGATTATGAAGAAGTTTTCTGATAAAAGAACCTTTTATTCAAACGCATCTGCTGACTCTGGTAAGAACCTTTACTTGTTAAATGTATCTTCTAACTTTTAGCAGGCTCCTTGATTCTGAAGATAACTTGAAAGCAAGCGTTGTTCAAAGTTCTTAGCAAACAACGCTCTGATCAGAAGATTGAATGAAGCATGTTCTGACTTCTTAAAGACATTGGAAGCAAACTGTGAAACAACGTCTAAATCAACTTGTCTTGTCAAAGCAAAGGAAACACGTTCTTACATTCTGACGTTTGCTCATTAATGCAAAGACGACTGAAAGCACTCAAGTGCCTACAACTAGTTTCTTGGAAAATGGAATATTGCAAGGATACACACAAAGCATTTAATTCTCTCCATTTCCTCTGAAGGCAGCAACGGTCTTATTGTTCCTACTATAAGTAGAAGGACATTTATTGCAAGGTAACAACAACATTCAAACAAGAAACTACGTGAAAGATCCAAAAGCTCACAAACTCATTGTTCATACAATTTGTGTATTAAATTCTAAGTGAAAAATCACAGTTGTGATATAGCTTGATTAGAAGAAAACTCTATTTCAATATCTGTAAAGATTAAACTCCTGTATTTGTTCCTTGAGAGACCAAGTTTGGTCAGATTTCTCAAGCAGAATAGGGCTAGATTTAAGTCTTAGTGGTGTTAGTCACTTGTAAGTTTACTTGTGCATTGTTAGTCACAACAGTTGTTGTGTGATTGTAATCAGTTGATTATAGTGGATTAAGTCCTTGTTGAGAAAGGCGAAATCACCTTGGCGGGTGGACTGGAGTAGTTTGAGTTCAAACGAACCAGGATAAAAATAACTGTGTTATTCTATTATTGTTTGAGCTTTGTATTTAAACTCAAAAAGAGTCACTTATTCAACCCCCCCCCCTTCTAAGTGTTTTCTTACCCCTTCATCCTCTAGCTGATGACAAGTACAGACATCTCGAAGAGAGTTTGAGCGTAATGGAAATATAAAAGGTGCCAGGCTTGGATTTTGAGGATTTGGGACTAGTGTCAGGGATTGTGATTCCTCCGAAATTCAAAGTGCCCTTTTTTGCAAAATACGATGGAGTGTCATGCCCTAAGATGCATCTCCGATCATATGTGAGAAAAATCCAACCACACTCTGCTGATAAAGACTTGTAGGTGCATTTTTTCCAGGATAGTCTATCTGGAACATAACTCGACTGGTTTTACCAACTACAAAGAGCCAACGTCCACAATTAGGAAGATCTTTTCGCATATTTCTACAAGAAATGTCAATATAATGCTGATTTGGCGCCTACCCGTACTCAACTTCAGAGTATGGTTATGGCTTCCAACGAGGGTTTCAAGGATTACACACAAAAGTGGAGAGATCTGGCTGGGAGAGTTCAACCCCCTATGTCTGAAAGGGAATTGGTGGACATGTTCTTAGGCACTTTATCTGGCCCTTTCTTCAACCATTTGATTGGAAGCTCATCTGCAGGATTTACTGAACTAATACTAACCGGAGAGAGGGTGGAAGTTGGCATAAAAAGTGGATAGATTCAGAAGGATTCATATTCTTCTACAGCTGTGAGGAAGCCTTTTATTGGGAAGAAAGAGGTAGTTGTTGTTTATCCACAAAGAAACCAAGAGAGATCTGAACACCGACCAATGGTGGGGTCTGTTATGATTCCAAAGCCTACGCCTGATCAACAAAGAAGTAATCAACCAAGGGCGGAAATGCCAGTCTGGTAATTCACCAGAATCAACATGACTCTGTCTCAAGTATTACCGCATCTTCTGAGATCCAATTTGGCAACCTTGAAGGAAGCTACGAAAAACCCCAACACAACATCCCCTCATTATCACCCCAATGCCCGTTGCGCATATCACTCAGAAAGTCCTGGTCACGATACTAATAACTGTTGGTCCTTGAAGAACAAAATCCAAGACCTCATTGAAGCAAAAGAAATTGAGTTTGATGCGCCCGAGAAGCCAAATGTCATTTCTGCTCCCATGCCCAGACATGGTCACAACACCAATGCTATTGAAGAAGATTTGTTTGTTACCACAATTGATGAACTCGTGACTCCACTTCCAACCATTAAGATAAACTTGTTGAAAGCTGGTGTGTTCCCGGGTTGTAATGAAGACTGCCACCTCTGCTTATCCTCACCAACTGATTTCCTTTTGTTGAAAATAGGCATTCAACGCTTGATAGACAACAAAGAGATTTTGTTTGAAAGTACTCCTGTTTCACCTGTTCCTGTTGAAAATGTTTCAATCATTACCATCTCCGCCAATTCTTCCAGGGTCTCCAAAAGACCCGTTAGAATTACATCAGTTCTGAAAGCAACTCCTCTAATAATCACAATGTCTGGGCCAGTCCCATATGAATCAGACAAAACCGTGCTGTGGAATTACGGTGGGGAAATTTAATACCATGGCATCAAACAAGATGGGTCGGACGCCGAAGAGATAAACTCCGAAGAAGAAGATTATGAAATTAGCAATATTGTCGGAACTAGTAAAATTACCCGAAGCGGTAGGATCTTTTCTCCAGAAATCCCCCCCCCCCCCAAAGGCAGTTTTTAGACCTGTGGCTACTCCAAAGGTTACTTCTGTACCCATAATCATCTCTACAAGTGCTCCTATTGACGAAACCGTTACAACCCTTGTTGTCATTCCTACCAACACTCCTACTACTGAAACTCGAGGAAAAAGTATTCAAGTGGAGCCTGTCCGGACGAGGGCTCAATCACTGACTATCCCCGAGACCTCCAAGAAATAAATGTAGGAGATCCTAAAAATTATAAAGAGGAACGACTACGACGTAGTTGAACAGTTGGGGGAAACTCCCTCCAAAATCTCCATGCTGGCATTACTACTGTGTTCCGAGGCACATGCAAAAACCTTGGTGAAGTTCCTAAAAATAGCCCATGTGCCTCAAGAGACGTATGCTGATCAATTTCCAGACTTCGTGGCTAGCTTGACAGCGGATAACGACCTAGGCTTCTCGGATGCTGATCTGACACCAAGGGGAAGAAAACACAACGAGGCATTACATGTCTCTCTTGAATGTAGAGGCACAACTCTGGCCCATGTCTTGGTGGACACTGGCTCATCTTTGAATGTTTTACCGAAAAAAGCTCTTGACAGACTTGACTGCGAAGGACTGACGTTAAAGCCAAGTAACATAGTAGTAATGGCATTTGATGGCTCGAAGAGGATGGTACATGGGGAGGTGGATATCCCTATAAAGGTTGGGACTCAAACTTTCAATTCAACCTTTTATGTAATGGACATCCTCTCTTCTTACTCCTGTCTACTAGGACGACCATGGATCCATAGTGCTGCCGTTGTTACCTCTACATTGCACCAGGTGTTGAAATATTTGGTTCAAGGAAAGATTATAATTGTCCATGGAGAGGAAGAATACATGATTAGTCATCTCAATTCCTTCAGGTATGTGGAATTGGACGGTGAGTTCATTGAAACTCCTTTTCAAAACTTTGAAGAGGTCCCCCAAGAGGGTTGCAGTGACCAAGACTGTGTCCCAGATTCCCAAGATTACAAGACCTCCACTCTGGATTTCATCTCTGAAGGACGCCAAAGCAGTAGTAGAGGAAGGTGGCTGCACCATATGAGGGCAACTTCCAGATATCCCGTATAAGTCTGACAAGTTTGGCTTAGGTTTCACTTCAAGTGCTCAAAAGGCTGTACGATGTGCCCGTGCTGGAGGGCCACCCTTGAAGATTAGCAACCGAGAGGTCAACACGGTAGAAGATGGTGAAGAGGATTGCAACTTGGAGGATTGGATCTTTCCGACTGTCAATGAAGGACTCCACAATTGGGAGACTAAAGACTTCGTCCCAATAACTTCCATCCCTCAGTAATTTATCTTTACATTTCTATTGGATCTGTAATATTCAAAAACAAATCGCACTTTTAAAACCTTGTGTCTTTCCCGAGGCACAATGGTCCATTTGTAAGGGTTATTATTTCATCTTCATATAACATTCAATGAATCATGGACGTTTTTCGCATACAAACTTTTGTGCTCATTGTTTTTCTTTTACAGTTTATTTTCTTTTAAAGATAGATATACCCTTACACACACCCACACTCACAAAAGCAGGTACCCATCCATTCTGGATCCCATGGATAACGATACTTCTATGGCCTTTTGTGACTCTGAGAATCTAATCTACCAAGTCAAAGACGAAGGTGAGGAAGATTGTGAAGTACCAGGGGAACTTGCCAGACTGCTACAACAAGAGGAACGAACCATTCAGCCTCATGAAGAACATGTGGATACAATCAACCTGGGTACCGAGGAAGATAAAAAAGAGGTCAAGGTTGGTGCCAATCTGGAACCCAGTGTTAAGGAACGTCTGGTTCAGTTGCTACATAACTATGTTGAGATCTTTGCCTGGTCATATGAATACATGTCAGGACTTGATACAGACATCGTGGTACATTGTCTTCCTACAAGAGAAGATTGTCCGCCAATAAAGAAAAAGGTTTGCCGCATGAGACCTGATATGTCAGAAAAGATTAAAGCGGAGGTCATGAAGCAATTCAATGCTGGATTCTTTGCTGTCACTTCCTACCCTCAATGGGTTGCCAACATTGTTCCCGTACCTAAAAAGATGGCAAAGTACGAATGTGTGTGGATTACAGAGATTTGAATAGGGCAAGCCCTAAAGATGATTTTCCACTCCCCCACATTGATATCCTGGTTGACAATACGGTACAACACGAAGTGTTTTCCTTTATGGATGGATTCTCAGGTTATAACCAAATCAAAATGGCACCTGAGGAAATGGAGAAGACAACATTTGTCACACAATGGGGCACATTCTTCTACAAGGTGATGCCATCCGGACTGAAGAATGTTGGGGCAACCTATCAGCGCGCCATGTTAGCTTTATTTCACGACATGATACATCATGAAATAAAGGTCTATGTAGACGATATGATAGCCAGATCGCAAACAGAAGAAGAGTACCTTGATCATTTATAAACGTTGTTTGAGAGACTGAAGAAGTACAAGCTGAGGTTGAATCCAAACAAATGTACATTTGGAGTACGGTCCGGTAAACTCCTAGGATTTGTCGTCGGTAACAAAGGTATTGAGGTCGATCCTGCAAAAGTTAAAGCAATACAAGAGATGCCTGCTCCTTGTACTGAGAAGGAAGTCAGAGGATTCTTGGGACGCTTGAACTATATTGCCAGATTCATTTCTCACCTAACAACTACTTGTGAGCCAATCTTAAAACTATTGAAGAAAGATCAAGTAGTCAGATGGAATGATGAGTGCCAAGTTGCTTTTGACAAAATCAAAGAATAATTACAAGAACCTCCGGTATTGATGCCACCAGTCAAGGGAAGACCATTGATCATGTATCTGACCGTTTTAGAAAATTCAATGGGGTGTGTATTGGGGCAGCATGATGAGTTTGGCCGAAAAGAGCATGCTATTTATTACCTGAGCAAAAAGTTTACCGACTGTGAAACCAGATATTCACTGCTTAAGAAAACTTGTTGTGCTCTGGCATGGGCTGCTCGCCGGCTAAGACAGTATATGCTAACTCATACTACCTTACTGATATCTAAGATGGATCTGATAAAATACATCTTCGAGAAGCCTGCTCTTTATGGGAGAATAGCTAGATGGTAGATGATCCTGACAGAATACGACATACAGTATACTACCCAGAAAGCTATAAAGGGCAGTGTACTAGCTAATCACCTTGCTCACCAAGCTGTAGAAGACTATTAGTCCATGAAGTTTGAATTCCCGGATGAAGACATCATGGCATTAGACAACTGCAAAGAAATCAGGCCATATGACGAACCTGAACAAGGATCTCGATGGAACTTGTTCTTTGATGGAGCCTCCAATGCACTCGACAATGGTATCGGTGATGTTCTCATATCTCCAGAAGGGTGTCATACTCCTTTTACTGCCAGACTTTGCTTCAACTGTACAAATAACATGGCGAAATACGAAGCATGCATCTTCGATCTCAGAGCGGCCATAGACTTGGGGATCAAATCTTTAGATGTATTCGGAGACTCAACTTTGGTCATCAGTCAGATCAAAGGGGAGTGGGACACCAAACACTCAAACCTTATCCCTTACAAAGAACATGTTTTGACATTGCTACCACATTTTGAGAAGATTACCTTCGAGCATTTCCCGCGAGAAGAAAATCAACTAGCAGACGCTCTAGCCACAATGTCATCTATGTTTAAACTTAATTGGGATAACGAGGCTCCCCAGATCACCATTGAACGAATGGATGAACCAGCTCACTGTCACGAGATTAATATTGAAGAGGTAGTGGACCAGCCTTGGTTTCATGAACTCAAGAGGTATCTCGAGGCTCAAGAATATCCAGAAGGAGATTCAGTCAATGATAAGAAGTTCTTAAGGAGATTCTATGCTAAATTCTTCCTTAGTAATGGCATCCTGTACAAACGCAATCATGACTCCATTTTGCTTCGGTGTGTGGATAAGGTTGAAGCTGAAAAGATCATGGCTGAATTACATGAAGGTACTTTTGGCACCCACTCCAGTGGGCGTACTATGGCGAAGAAAATCCTATGGGCAGGCTATTATTGGTCTACCATGGAAGCATATTGCTATCAACACTCTCGAACCTGTCATAAGTGTCAAATTTATGCTGACAAGGTGCACGTACCTCCTGTTCCTCTAAATGTCTTGACGGCTCCTTGGCCCTTTGCTATGTGGGGAATTGATATGATTGGGGAAATCAATCCTACAGCCTCCAATGGACATCGCTTCATCCTAGTGGCCATTGACTATTTTACAAAATGGGTCAAAGCAGCTTCCTTCGCCTCCGTTACCAAGAATGTCGTGGCCCGCTTCATCAAGCAAAACCTTATTTGCCGGTACGGTATCCCGGAAAGGATCATCACTGAAAATGGTACAAACCTCAACAACACTATGATCACTGCATTATGCGAGCAATTCAAGATCCAGCATCACAATTCTTCTCCCTATCGGCCAAAGATGAATGGTGTTGTCGAGGCTGCAAATAAAAACATTAAGAAAATCATACAAAAAATGACAGTCACATACAAAGACTGGCATGAGATGTTACCATTCGCTCTCCACGGTTATCGTACCATGGCTCACACATCAACCGGGGCAACACCCTATTATTTGGATTACGACATGGAATCCATCTTGCCTATTGAGGTTCATATCCCCTCCCTGAGGATTATGAAGGATGCAAGGTTGAACGAAGACGATTGGATCCAGACTCGACTGGATCAACTGAACTTAATTGATGAAAAGAGACTTATTGCTGCCTTCCATGGTCAAATGTATCAAAAGTGGATGATCAAGGCTTTTAACAAGAAAGTCAGACGCCAAGTATATCAAGTTGGAGATTTAGTGATCAAACGTATCATCTTGCCACAAAGTGATCCCAGGGGAAAATGGACTTCTACCTATGAAGGACCATTTGTAATCAAAAACATATTCTCTGGTGGGGCAATGATCTTGACCACCATGGATGGCGATGAACTGCCACACCCTACAAACGTGGACATAGTCAAAAGATACTATGCATAAGAGACCCGCTAGGTTGAGACACCTATGAAAAACAAGGGCATCCCGGCGAACCAAAAGGTTCGGGAAAAAATTAAGGATAAAATGAAAAAAAAATTAAACACCCGGCGAGTTGAAAACCCGAAAGGGCGACTTGGGAAAAAAAGGGTTTCCCGATGGACTGAAAACCCGAAAGGTCGGTCCAGGCAAAAGTTAGGGAATTAAAGCGTATGACTATGTCCCATCGGATCACTTTATGGACAACGTTTGACTTCGGCTGACAAACTCAGTTTCTGATCAATTCGATCATCTTCGGACGAAGCAACAAATAGACAAGATACTCGGAGATACGAAGGATATAGCAGAATGGGAACCCATGGGATTATTACACATAACTATCTTTCTTTGTATAAATTTTTCTTGTTTTACGGCAACATTCTCTTACTAGAATATTTGTCCCCTTTGTACAAAATATTTATTCAAAATCAATACAAAGATACCCCTTTGACAGTGCAAAAACTATTCGCCTTTTTCTTTACGCTTGTGTTTTGTTTACAAAAACGTCCAATGATTCATTGTTGAACATATGCATTTGAACATAATTACTGTTTACAAATAAACAAAATGAGAAAGACAATTAATGATGCGTTGAAAGAATAGGAAAATGTCTCTAGGCTATTCCATAAGAAATCCCCTACAGTACGTCATTTAAATCCCCAGCAGAACAAAGCTCCCAGTTGTTGTACCCCAAAATTTTCCCTCTCATTTATCAAGATTTTCCCCACAAGACTTCTTGGACTCAAGACAAGATTAGGGTTTGGTCAGCTAAAGACACTGCATCTTGCACTGATAACCCAAAATTAGGGTTTGAGTTTGCACAAGAACTTTTGGACCATCAATGCTTCATGTGACTTTCATACACCATCTTGGACCCCTAAGATTGCTCATGTTAAGTTTCAAGCTTTGAATCACATTTTTGATCAGTTAATTGGATAATTGACCTAAAAATCAACTGTATTGGGGGAAAAGTCAACCATGGCCAATGTACAGTCAAACTTCATAATTTTTTATCCACAACAACATTTTAGACTCATATGTACCATTTGATCAAGTTTGGATCACAACTCCTCAAGAAATTTGATCAAATCATCAAAAGGGCAAAATGGTCAAAATTAGGGTTTTGACTAAGAAAGGGCAATTTCTGATTTTTAACCTAGCCAATGACCAATTGGGTTCAAACATGATTTCAAGGGTTCAATGGAATCATCTTGACCTAATTACATGGTTCAAAAGATCTCAAGTTCATAGGATTGACAGATGAATTTTGCAGTCAACTGATCAAAAGTCAACTGTCCACTGAAAAGTCAAACTTTGACTTTTTGGTCAAAATCAAGTTCCAAGGTTCATAATTCATCAAGATATGTCAAAATATGAAACTTGTACACCAAGAAAACCAATTTTGAAAATTAGGGTTTTGAATTTGAAAATTTTCATAACTTAGAATTTTTCTAAGTATGGAAATTTTCTTATTTTTTCCCAACTTTCCACCACTTTTTCATCATGATAAAATTTGATTCAAAGAAAACTTCCAACATGAAAGTTGTAGTCTCCATTAAATCTACAACTTTGTTTCACAAACTTTTCCCCAAAGATGCTTGGATCTCAAGTTAGGAATTTGTGAACATAGGTCCATGAACTAAATAACTTAGTGAAAATTTGCCCTAATTTAGGCAGGTTTTTGACCCAACTTCATGAACATTTTTCACCTAGTTCCAAGAGGTATCTCAAAATTAATTTCAAATATGGATTATATATCACATTGCAAGCTTTCTAAAATGTCCAAGAACTCTCCAAGATCATTTATGGTTAGGGAGAATCGAAGAAGAGAAATTGGCATTTTATCAGTTTTGTTCATGCCATTTTCACAAAGTATCAAGTTGCAAATCAGACCCATGATGCTTGTACCTTGCATTACAGGTCTTAAACTAATTCTACACTCCATAATTAAATTCAAACTCAAAGGTTAAAGGCTTTATTTTCACTTATGAAGCATTGTACAAGTTGTAATTCCATTTTAGGCATAAAGTTCACATTGCCATTTTCATAAAGGTGAGCTTTTGCAATTTTGTCCATCTTGAGCCTTGGACCTGTCTCTTTGGTGCAAAAAATTTCTATAGGTCACAAGCAATGTATACCAACTTTATGCAGCTCACAAGCCAGCCAGTACAAGCATGTTTGCATTGGTCACTTCACTTTTCTTCAAATGCAAGAAAAGTTGCAAAAGAGGTCAGAACTTGTACAACTGATAAGGAGTGGACTTTGTATCATTCTATACAAATATAAAAACTCATTACAAGGATAAACATGAAAGGCTTGACATCTGAAACACTCCAAAACTCCAAAACTTCATTTTTCTGCCCAAACATCCAGTTTCTGCAAAACCATAGCAAACTCATTTTTTGCTCGTGCGTTTTGTGGCTTGGCACTTGAAACATCTTATCCACATCATATCAAAGCTATCCAAGCCCTTACCCTGCATCTGTAAGCCCTGTTTCAGCCATTTCCATTTTCAAATTTGGAGCTTGCAGTTTGACTTCTACAAAGAGTTCTAGCCATCCACAAAGCAAACTAGGCATTGGAATAGTTTGAAGGAAGTTCAAGGAAGCTCACATGATCCTCAGGCCTCCCTCAAAGTCCCCACATTGTCATATCCAAATCCAGCTGAAGGAGGTATTTTTCTCAAACTCTATCTCTCTGAATAGGCATCCTCAAGCCACGATTTGTGAAGGAAAGATGTAGTTTATAACATGGTGAAGTTGTACATATGCATACTTTCCATTTATATTAATTATGCTGTGAGAATTTAAAGCTTAAAGTTCATAAAATTTCTAGGTCACGAATTAGGGCTGACAAAATTCTCTCTGATCATTGAGAGTTAGGTTACAAATTTTACATGGTTGGAATCGTGAGATTAAATGCTACATTTTTTATGTTATGGGTTTTTGTTTTTGTGCAAGCATGAGCAAGTTGCAGTTTGAACCAAAACGCGCACGCAGGAGAAGAGGCTGGAGGATAGGGATGACTGTCTTGGGCCTTTGGCGCCTTGGGCCTTCTGTTTTTGATTTTCACACCCCCCCTGACCACTATTTGCACCCCCTGACTTTATTTGTTATATTTTTCATATTCTCTCATATTTTTTATATTTATTATTTTTATTTTATTTTTCTGAATCATAAAAAATCATGAAAAATAATTTCCTTATTTTTTGCATTTTATTTTATTTTTTGCATAAAAAATAGTTTATTAGGATAATATACTTTATTTTCTTAAATAAATTGTAAATATATTTAAAAATACTATACATTTTTATTATGTTATTTATATACATAAAATATTTATTTTCATACATATTTTAATTTTTAATATTTGTACATAATATTATTTATTATTTTCTTGTACAAAAATGGACAAAATAATAATATAGAACATATATTTTATTTTAATTGAAAATTAGGGTTTCACCCTTTCAAAAATAATAATATTTTTCTCTTGTTTTTAGGGTTTAAATAAATCATTTTTTTTCATACATTAAACAAATACAAAACATTTTAGCATAAATACATTTGCATTGCATTTTTAATATTTGTACATTTATTTAATGCGCACAATATTCAATTGGGTTTTAATAGTATTTTTAGAGTTTTTATTTTGTGCAATATCCCCATTCAAAAACTTGTATCCCCCCTCCCATAATAATTGTTGTAATAGCTTAGTTTACATTTACGCAATTTATCGCATTTATACCATGTTTAGTAAACTAGGGTTTGCATGACAAGACCGTTGTACCCCAAAATTTTCCCTCCCATATTTCTCAAAACATTGCAAGAAAAATCTCCAAGTGGCTCAAGGTTGCTCAAGAGTTGGCCAGACAAGCTCTCTCCTAAGGCAGTCTACCCCAAATTAGGGTTTTATGTTGCATCAAGATCATTGAGTCCAAATGACCCCAAGTTCTCCCCAATGTCCTAATATGTTCTCAAGATCATCCATGTCAAAATTCAAGCCTTTCAGAGGAAGTTTGCTCAGTCAATTGTTCAAAGGTCAAAAAATCGACTATGCTAGGGCAAAAGTCAACTGTGACCCAAATACAGTCAAACTTCAAGTTTTTTTGTCAACATTCTCATTTTGAAGGATATTTCATCATTTGATCAAGGTTTGATCATGATTCATCAAGGATTGCTCAAAATTCATCAAGATTCAAAAGTCGCTAAATTAGGGTTTTGTAGGAAAAGTCAACCCAAATTTGACCAAGCATAACTTTCTCATACTTTATGATAAATGACCCATCCAAATCTCATTTTGAATAGGATGCAATAGCCTACAATCCATCTTCATACCCCAAGTTCAAAATATGCACTCACAAAAAGTTATGAATTTGGACATTATAGGTCATTTTGAAAAGTCAACAAAAACACCTTTTTTGCCAAAGCTTCTAACTTGAGCATGGAATATCAAAATGAGATGAGACCAAAAGGGTTGGTTAGAGGACATCTAAATATTTCTAAAAAGTTAAAGAATACATCCAAAAGTTCAAAATTGAAGAAGTTATACATTGTTGAAATTGGACTTTTTTGCAAAATTGCCAAAAGTCAACTATCCCCAAAACTTCAAATTTTACCAAATGGGCCCATTATTTTTCACTTGATTTGAGTTTGCATCATTGCCAACATGCCCTAGCTCCACCAAGTGTCCATATTACATTTTTATTATTTAATTTGATTTTTATTTGAATTAATTCATTTTAAATCAAATAAAATCATATAAAATCTAAAGTATTGATAACACATGATTTTTTGGCTATTTCAGGCTCCAAATACAGCTATCCTTGCAATCAAATTCGTATCAAGTGAATCATGTGCAAAAAGATATGATTTAGGCCAAGTTTGGAAAGCTTTTATGGAGGAATCAAATCAAATTCATGAGCATTGATAAGGTAAGATTTGGACCAAGTTCTTTACCCTAATCCAATGCACAATACATAAGCAAGGCAAGGACACGAAAATCAGGTTTAGAGAACACTTGTGGAGGCAAAATAACTTTGCAAAAAATCACAAAAAAGCTTGCGATCAAAATCAAGGTTGGAGGCATTTTCAAGAGCTGAGACGTATCTCAATCGATTCCTGGCAACGCACACAAGCTATCCCGATCCAGACAACGCGTTTCCAGACCCCTTAGTGCATTGTAAGTTCTTCATAATACAACTATGTTCTTGATTTTGATTCGTGTTATTCTGGCATCTATTGAACAAACTAATAGCATATTTGTGATCACAAGAACATTTGCAAGATTTTGGTATTTATGAATTGCATTTATATGATCTGTAACAAGAATCACCATAGTTAGGGTTCTTGGAGTTTTTTTGGGGTTTTCTGTTTCAGGTACAATTGGCCCCTAAGAAGAACATGGTTTTCATCAAGAGGTCATGACGAGTTCAACCATGTTCTTGGAATGTATTTATATGGCCTGAGGGAGATTTTTCAAGGAACCTGCGTTTTTAGATGCGGATAGAAATCCAAAGGTAATTTTTACAGGTTTTGGAGGACAGGGATGAACTCATGTCATCCGTCCATTGGTTGATTCAAACGAAGCGCGCCTTTTTTTGTTTTTCTGGCATTTGAGTTATTTTCATATATTATTATTTCTTTGTATTATTATTACAAATGAAGCAACACAGCCCAGCGGACACCACGTTGGCATTAAGGCATCCAAAGGCTGGAGGTCAGGGGTTCGATCCCTGCCTCCAGCAATTTGTGTTTTCTTCATATTTTTTAGGTAATTGCATGCATACGCTCATCTGCAATCCACCATATGCCCTCACCCATCCAAGCGCCAGATGGCCAATGGCCAGATCTGGTGGTCAATGATTGGAGGTCCACCAAGAACTAGGTCAATGCGCGCCTACTGGATCAGGAAAAGTCAAACGGATCACTAAATGGGCCAAATATAAATTGCTACCAACACCCTCCAAACAGGCCCAATTCTTCTCCCTTTTTATTTCTTTTGTTTATTTAATTTAATTGCTTCATTTTATTTAACTAATTTTCTAACCAATAACAAAATTCTTTTTTTGTCAAATAAAATCACAAAAATACTTTTTTTATCCAATCAAATTTTAAAACTTTTATTTTTATTAATAAAATCATTAATTAATTAGGATATTAATTAGGAAATCTTAACTTATTCTTGCAAATAAATAAAATTAATTAGACTTAATTAGGTTTTAACTACTAATTTAATTATTTTATTTTCTTTCTTAAAATAACAAAAACCCAAAAATATGTCACAAATTATTTTTCATTAATTAATTTATTAATTTGATTTAGTTATTTAACTTAGGATTAATTTCTCTTCTTAAATAAAAACAACAAAAAGATGGCAATTTTCTTTCAAAAGGGTCAAAACTCTAATTCGCACTCGATTCAATTTCCCGCGTGCTTTATTTATTTTTATCCAATTATGTATCTGCTTACGGATTGTAATAGTTAAATAGGACATTTAATTTTTTACCGCTTTATTTTATTTTATTTTCGAAGGGTTGCTTTTGGCGATGTAAATACCCGACGCCTTGTAATTTAATTTCCGCATTTAAATTCCGCAAATTATATAACTGCTAGATGTTTGATAATAGGGTTTGCATGCCAAGACTGAATGTTTAATCTCAAAATCAAATTAGATCACCCTTAACATGTGCAAAGATAAAAATAACTGAAAACGATACAATCGCACATGCACACTCCTAGGGTACACCCCACTTGGTTGCCTTTGTACACGGTCATTGAGTATAGGTCACTTTAGAGGTCACCCTCTTGTCTAAAAGATCATAGTCGCCTCGAAACGGTTGCCTCGAATAGTGTTGCCTCAAACAAATGATCTAAGACTTTAGGGTTACCGCTAAGGCGTCCTAACATTGCTTTAGTGACCGTATGTCCCTCATTCAAATTGACCCTCAAACTCCAACGACGGTGTTACCTACTCATTAATAGTGGGATAGCATTGTCTAAAGGAAATTAGCATAGAATGATTCCTTTTTTGAGTAGGTAGATGGTTCTTAGATACTTGCTCAATCAAAACAAAACAAAACTTTCACACTTACACTCCTTTTCAAACAAAGTTTTCAAAAACACTTCATTACACTCTTGAGGACAGAAGCAAGAGTTAAATCGAAGTTAAAACAAAAAACTTTTCAAAACCCACAAGCACAAAGAAAACAATTTTGAAAACAATTTAGAAAGTACCTAAGAGCCCGTGGATAACCACGGATGGAAAGGGTGCTAATACCTTCCCTTTATATAATCTACCCCCCAAACCCGAGAAAAAATATCGAAAAAGGAATTTTTTTGTGATTTTTTCCTTTCCTTGTTGGATAAAATAAAAGTCGGTAGAGACTCTTGCTTACCGCGACATTTTGCGAAAACAAACGCAAAACGCAAACCAGCATTCCAAAAAACAGTTAGTTCTTCCCACCGTATCACAGAACTGGCGACTCTACTGGGGACTTTTATAAGTGGGGTGTACCTTAGGAATAGTTCATAATGTTTTCAATTTCTTGACTTGTATGCTTTATCTTTGTGGGTTTGAATCGGATTTACTATAGATCCTAACCCGGATCTGGGGGATACCCTTTAGGTAAGTAGCAATAAACAGTGAGGGGACTGTACAGCGTAGACCGATACGGTTGAAGCAGTAACTATGTTGGTCTGGCACTTTAGTTTGTACCGATATCCCTTACGGCGCAACAAGGAGAATATGGGTCTTCTAAGGGGTCATTAAGCACCAACTGACCTTAACACCTATAATTGACCAACTTGGCCATAGAACAGTAGTAGTATGCTACACTCTTTGAGACTAAACTCTCACGATGATTCCGGCCGCAAGAAAAGGTTGTCAAACTGGAATTATGACCGATCGAGGGTAGTCAGTGATATTGAGATCCTCTAGAACCCAATTACTATTTCTAGGACAGGTTTGAACCAACTAAACTGAAAGAGGGTAATACCTAAACTCCTTGCTAGCCTGAAATCTAAGGGCTATCTGTGTGACTTGTTTGCCCTTACCATGTTCGCTATTTGTGAATACTTGTGGTGTGTTTCTATCATGACATCATGCATCATAACATTGCATGCATCTTGCATTGGACTAACCTATTTCAAAGACTAAGGGGATTCATCTTTGTTTTGTTTTGTAGGTCATGGCACCTATGCATAGAAACACTATTTGGATCAACTTTGTCCAGATTCCCACTCAGCTTAAGGAATTGGTTGCAAAGATTCCAGATACTTCCTCCTTTATCAGAAGACATGGGAACCTCCTTGGTTTGGTCACCTCTAAGATGGATGAACAGATGATGAGTGTCTTAGTCCAGTTCTTTGATCCACTGTACCATTTCTTTACTTTTCCGGACTACCAGTTGGTCCCTACCTTGGAAGAGTTCTCTGATCTACTTGGTATCTCCATTCTAGAGCAGACCCCATTTACAGGTTGGGAGAAAGTCCTTAGGCCAGAAGAGATTGCTTCAGCCCTCCATCTGACAAAGGCTGAGGTAATGTCAAACTGGGAGACTAGAAGTGGGACAAAAGGCTTCTTGGCTAAATTCTTGGTTGATCGAGCTAATCAGTTTTGGGACAGTCTAGACTTTTAGGCATTTGAAGACATTCTGGCTCTTCTCATATATGGTTTGGTGTTGTTTCCCAACTCAGATTCCTTTGTGGTCGTGAATGTGGTAAAGATCTTCATTTCCTGTAATCATGTGCCCACTCTCTTGGATGATATTTTGCACTCTCTCTATGCCCGTACTGCTCAGAAACGGGGAACCCTTATGTGTTGTGCACCATTGCTGGCGAGGTGGTTTATTTCTCACCTCCCCAAATCAGTTTTGAAGAACAATGAAGGCATGGGTTGGGCCCATAGGATTATGTCTCTTTCTCACATGGATATCATTTGGACTAATAAGGACATGGAAGACGTAGCTATTATTGATCGCTGTGGGGAATACCCCAATGTTCCACTGATAGGAATCAATGGAAGCATCACTGTTGTACCCCAAAATTTGCCCTTGCATTTTGCTACGAACAATCTCGGCTTCAGACATTTCCTGACTTTTCAAACTGGCGCAAGAATCGGACAAACGGACTTTTCTTGACAGTCAAGCAAAATTAGGGTTTTTACTGATTTTCAGAGCTCTGATTTGTCTCATACAGTTGGCTTAGGGTTGGGATGATTTTTGGTTCAATTTTGATCAGGCGAGCGTTAGCGAGCATTCAATCAGGAATTAAGGTTTTATGGGCATATTCTCAGAAGGATTTAAATTCTACCGCACTTTGCAGTTTATTCCGAGATTCGGGTTAAAATGTGCATTATCATGATTTAATCAGTAAATAAGGCAGTTGGTTTGAATTCACCAGTCAAAAGGGATGTGTGCAATGTGGAATTACAGTGCTTGGCAAAAGAATCAGTGAAAGAAAAGGGATTGCATCTGATTAAGTTTTTGTGTTCGACTGTGCGTTGCTTTGAATAATGGATACGTCAAATTCATTTATTTTGATCATTGAAGGTTTAGTTGATTATTTATGATTCTAAGAATTAAAATATTTGAAGTTTAAACCTTCATTTTATTTTATTTTAAGGAACTATAAATAACAAATAAACAATTAAATAAAAAGAAT
The DNA here is from genome assembly GCA_948472305.1 of Vicia faba. NCBI lineage: Eukaryota > Viridiplantae > Streptophyta > Magnoliopsida > Fabales > Fabaceae > Vicia > Vicia faba. Next base: position 67,068,658 of record OX451738.1, on the reverse strand, counting down.
CGAAAGAAAATTAAATATCAATGGAATTTTTATTTCACATTTAATAATTGTTACAATTGTTATTATTTGGATACTAATATTTATTACAAAGTATTTAAATAATAATAATGTACAAGAATTAAACTGAAAATAAAAATTCTATCCTATTTCTAAATTCTTCATTCTCCACTTCATGTCGGTGCTCCATTTTTTTTATTATCTGCAAAAAGAAAGAGGAAGTCAGAAAGCAATTGAAATTGGAAAAGACTGTTAAAAATTCGCTCATCATTAGGGGCCACTGACTGGGATCAGTTGACCCTCTCTGCAAATCACGGGATTTCTCCCGGTTCACAGAGAGGGAAGATTTTTTGTTCATGAAATGCAAATGTCAAATGCATAATTTTTAAAAATTCAAGCTGCATAGAATCTCAATTTCCAATTCAAACTAAACTGAAAAAATCCAATTTCAACTTTCTATCCAAAGCAAAAAGGGAAGTTACTGTCAAAATGCCTAAGGATTACCCAAAAGTATACTTGCTGCCAAAGTCAAATCCCAAGATATCAAAGAAATGCAAAAAGTGTAGCAAAGCTGTCGAAAGCAAAATGGTATGCAAGCTTAAGTCATCACTTCCCATAGGCCCCTTCAGAAAAGTACAGGGAAAGCATAGTTTAATATTAAAAACTGTACTGCAAAATGAGAAGAAGAGAGATAAAGGCAGCAGTAGGCAGAGTTCAGGTCTTAGGCATAGGCTGTATAACAAGACAGAAAAGATATACAAAGAGGAGGATACAATTCAGCATTGTTCAAAACTACACAGCGTAGACAGTTACTAAAAATGGAAAAGGTGCCAAGAAATTTTGTCAAACTACCCAGCAAGCGTGGATCAAAGGGAAGACCAAAGTTTGAAATAAGGTTGGGCGCCAAAGGCCAATAGGAAGAGGACAAAAGAACACAAGAAAACATACTGATTGAGCCAAGCACCAATATCACCCATATAACTCAGAACTAAACGAATATAGGCCATAAGCTCATACCTGCCTAAAAAAATACACAAGTTATCAAAACACATCTCAAACCTCACACCAGATAGAAGGAAAACACCTCACATAGCCTGCTAATGCTCCAATAACCTGCCTACTGTCCGGATCAAACACAAGCCCATTAGCAAAAGTCTCACAAAAACCATAACCTGAAGCCTTGTTAAACCAGTTCAAATGCAAAAAACACAAAAAACAAAAACTGAAACATAACCCCTCAACCATACTGTAAAACAAAACCAGCATAGGCCATAACCTCATACCTGTCCAGGATCTCCCCAGTTATCAAATACATCATCCAAACCAAAAATGCAAGAGCATACTGTCAACACATAACCTTAAACAGAATTACCAAACTGATAAACCAGAACCCCTGTCTCAAAACACCATTCAAGGCCTTATCCTGCCAAAAGCCTATCAAACTCAAAAGCATAACTTGTCAAAACTTACTGTCAAGCACGAAACCAATCCCTAAAGCCCTCAGCATGAACATCATTGGGCGATAAATCTCAGAAAAGCATCCAGTTCAAGATAACACAGAACAACGATTCAAGGCATCAGAGGTTCATAAGAAAACAAAAATATCAAAGGCAACCAAGGCCCTCAAACCTCTGAGATCATCACTGGGCATCTCAAAGCATTATATCCAACCCACCAAGGCAACAACTGTTCCAAAATATTCAAGACAAACAGAAGCAAAGGCAACACGAAAGGAGAAGCATACAAATTCCCAAAGGCATCACAGTAGGAAAGAAGAAGATAAAGAGGTGAATTAAAGAGGGCTTCTCAGTATACATCATCATCAAAACCCTAAAATATCAAAAGATAAAAGATACCAGGGTCCCCAAGAAGCGAAGAATCGCGCAAAACCCTCCTCCGTTCGCTCCGGCCTCCTCAGCGCCTCCACTCTTCTCTCCTCCATCTCCAAAGAACGAAGGTAGCCAATCTTCTCCCTCTTCTCTTCTCCTTTATCTCATAATGAAAAATAAGAATTAAGACTCAAATCAAAACAAAACACGCAAGTTCGTAAGAAAGATAAGAGTATAATACTGAAAACGAACCTTGTATCGAGGACGCGAAGTTAACACCATGGAGGGAAGAGAGATTCGAGAGTGACACCGGTGGCCAGAGGAAAGGCTTTTGCTCAGGAAGCTTTCAAGGACGAAGAAGAACGATGGAACTCAGTGAACGCCGCCGCTGCTTCGCCTAAACCCATTTCTTTCCTCAACTGAACAAACAAATGTGAAACCCTAATTTCGTTCAATGTCCAAATCTGGGCCTGACCCGTTTCTGCCTTCCACAAAGCCCATTAATCACTAACCCTTTTCATTTTATAAACAATGTTTATTTCTTTTTTTTTCTTTTGTAAAATACTAACTTTTTATTTTATTCTATGTTATAAACAAATGTTTACTTTTTTTATTATTTCTTGTAAAATACTAACTTAAATGAAATACATTTTTATCATATGGTTAAAACATCTTTTTTTAAATATATTTGTATATAAAATAATAAGATACTTTTTATACATAATTAACTTGAAAATATTTCTTAATACACATTAAAATATATTTGTATATAAAATAATACATATCATTTTTTATCATATAATTGAAAATACTTTTTTAACATACATATTCGTACATAACAATTTAAATGCATTTTTCTCTCTCTAATATTAAACTCACAAATATTTGATTAAAATACTTTCTTTTTTATACATAATACAATTTAATTAAATCAAAACACTTTCTTTTTCTTTTGTACATAATCAAACATACAAAATCAAAGATTCGTTAAAATACATTTCTCTAGGTCAAACCCTAATACGATTCAACTTCACATATCGCACTTGTACATAATTACCCAATTCATATACATATACACTTGTGCACTTACACAAATACATTCACATTGCCCTATACACATTTTTTTATCTTATATTTGTATATTCGATATTTACATTTGGTTGCGACTTCGATTTGGTTGTAATTTATTTGGATACTATAAGTCTCATCCCCTCTTGTACATTTATACCCCCACTCCCGGATGTTATTTTGTAATAGCGTAGATTTACATTCCGCAATTTACAGTTTTCCAATTATACCATGGTTAGACCTAGGGTTTGTATGTACATAAAATCAAACGCTAGATAACCTAATACAAGACAAATGCATGTAATCAATACACAGTCACACTTGCACCCCCTAGGGTAATCCCACATGTTGCCTTCCAAAATGGGCCATGCTTGCACGTCGAGTATCTTTGGCAAAACAAAATCAAATGATCATAAGTCCCTCGATGACGCTTTCGAAAGTTGCCTAAACGGAATGATCATAGTCCCTTCAAAACAAATTGCCAAAGACACTTGGCACCATTGCATTCATGGTCCATACGATGACCCGCGCCCGTCCCGAATAAACTTCCTAAACGCAAGATTGTCCACCAATTTCAATGGTGGAACAAAATTGTTAAAAGGGGTTAAAACATAACAAAAACCTTTGAGTACAATAGGGTAGACAAAACTCTTAGTTACTTGAGATCAAACTTGCAAAAACACTTGCCTTCTTTTCAAAAAACCACAATCCACAACACTTTCAAACAAACTCTCAAAAACATTTTGAAACATCTTTTCGAAAAGACACACGCCTTTGTAAAACATTCGAGTAAAGAATTATTACAAGGTTAGCCTAAGACAAGGCATCTTTTTCCAAAACATTTTCAAAAAAGCATCCACACACACATCATTTCAAACAATTGAAAACCAAGGCAAGATTGATCTAAGCAAGTACCTAAGAGCCCATGGATAACCATGGATGGAAGGGGTGCTAATACCTTCCCCTTCTATAATCTACCCCCCGAACCCACGAAATATCTCAAAAGGTTTTTGCTGTGCTTTTTTAACCTTTCCTTTAGGATAAAATAAAAAGTCGGTGGCGACTCTTGCTCAACCGCACAAGTGCGAATACGAACGCGAAACACTAGTCAGTTCTCCCACCGTATCACAGAACTGGCGACTCTGCTGGGGATAGATTTTTTAAGTGGGGTTACCTTAGGGTTTAGATCACCTTTACTTTCAATTGATTGCTTTGTTTGCTTTACATTTGTGGGCTTTGTATTAGAGCTTTATAGATCCTAACCCGGATCTGGGGAAACCCTTTTAGGTAGCAACAAGGCTGTGAGGGAACTGTGCGGGGTATACCGACATGGTTGAAGCAGTCTGCTACGTTGATGTGGCACTTTGGTGTGTACCGGTAACCCTTGAGTTCAGTCAAGGAGAGTACGGGGCCGCCGCGTGGTGTCGTGAAGCATCAGCTGACCTTAGGAACCTTAATTGACCATCTTGGCCTTTTTAGGGTAGTGAGATAACTGACTTTGTTGCAGTCCGAGGTTGGTTGATACTCGATACTACACTCAATGGAGGGTTGCTTTCTTGGAATATTTCGGTCGCCAGTTCAGTGGCTAAATCGAAACGATGAACAATGAAAGCAATCCAGTGATATTGGGACCTCTAGAACCCGGTTACTTTTGATAGGACAGGTTTTAACCAACAAACTGAAAGAGGGTAGTACCTGAACCTCATGCAAGCCTAAACCTAAGGCCTTGTGTGCTTTGTGTGAATATGTTTGCCCGTATATACACTCACTTGCTTGTGCATACATGTACATAACATCATGACATCATGCCATAGCATTTTAGCATTTTCAATGACCATTTCAAGGATCTCGAGGGTTCTGTTGATGCAGGATTACGTTGAACCAGACGTCTATCAACGGGCAAGAGGTTTCTCCTCTAACCAATCCAGTCAAACTTCAAGTGCAACAACTTGAATCAGTGGCTATGACCCACTCGACATGGTGAGCTGGATTCTCGTGGAAGGACGTCCACCAGTGCAGAGATCCCCAATCCAAGAGCAGAGTTCAACCTCTAACATTTTCTTGTGTTTACCCCAAGAGATCCTTGAAAGCATGCATCCACATATCATGCATCGCATTTTGACAGTCTTTCCTTTTTCAGGTTTCCTTACTCTCCTGCTGTTTATTTCAGCAAGAGATGGCTCTAGAAAGGTCTGTTAAAGACATCCAAGACCAGACTGCTCAGCTGCAGGAAATGTTCTTGAACTTGCCTCTGGGGCAAGAAGAGATGAAAGCTCTCCTCACCAAAGGCTTGGGGAGTTCCAACAATGCCAGGAGTGATCAGATTGCGGAGCTGCAGTTTGATCTGACAACACTGAGGACTCAAATGATGGGACAGTTGGTGGGCCAGATGGCTCTCATCCAAGACCTATCTCAAAGACAAGAGGAACTCAGAGTTCTTGTCCGCCAACTGCTTCCAAACAACCAACTGGGGCGAACATCTGAGGTCGAAGAGCAAGTCACCGCTCAGCCTCCATCCACTCAAGAAGACAAGGGGAAAGCTCCTTTGCTAGCTTCAGGGTCACAAACCCATCAACAACCTCGCCAGCGTCAACGGGGCAATCGGCGTAAGCAAGAAACATCGGGAAGGCAGTTCACTGAGACTGACATACCGTCATCTCTAATTCTGGAGCGCTTGTTGGAGGTCAATCTGACTGCTTTAAGGGATCCTATCCGGAACCCAAATACCTCTGCTCCTAGCTATCATCCTGACGCATTTTGTGTTTACCACTCCTATAGCCCAAGACATGACACCGATAGCTGTTGGGCCTTGAAGAACAAGATTCAAGATCTGATTGACATTGGAGTGCTGAGGTTCATGCCAGACGGCGAGATGAAAATCTTCCGTTAAAGGGTTCTCCACTTGAAGTGACGAAGCTCGAGCTGAAAGACTTTTATTTCTTTTTGAATTTTCAAAGTTGTAATTTGCTTTTGCTGTCAAACAATTATCTGTTGATATTAAACTCTGTTTTCATTAATGCATTGCGTATGTTTGTCTTGAATTCATCCATTCGTTTCACTACTCTTATGCTTTTCTTTATGATATCTGACTCTTGATAAAAAGCTGCTAGCCTTTAGAGGGAGGATGACGAAATAATACCGTGATCTTATACAGTATGCTTTTGAACAGACCTTGCTGATGATGTACAGGCATTTCTTTCAATTCCCAAACACTGGAGTTATAAGGAAGTTAATCCCTAGTCTACCCCTTCGAGCCAAAGAAGTAGGAGTTTTCTGTTCTAATACAATCAAAACCTTTGATATAAACCCGGGGCAGGGTAGTATCTCAGTTAATTCAAAAGAAAATGCGCATTGAAGTCGCAAACTCTCAGTTCGTAACACAGCGAACGACGTCAAAAAGAAAGCATTCCTTTGGAATCAAAAGACAAGGGTGGTTCCCTATCACATAGACAGTCAATCTCTCAAAAGAGAAGAGCCCACCAAGCCAAAACCTATAAAGGAGGCTTAGGAAAGCTGGGGCATCCCGCTGACGGTAATCCCGAAAACGGTAACAGTCAGGCAAAAGTTAGGGATAACGAATCAAAATCAAAATAGTGAGGTCATTACAAAATCCTCAACAACATGAAAAATGTTGGAAAAGAAAAAGGAGATGATGACCGTCTCCCAAATTCAAACTGGTGAGCCATCGCCCAAAAGTCGTTCCAAACTCAAAACAGAGTGCGACGCACAATTAACTGAGCTTAGGTTGAAGAACATCACGAAGAGCGGGTGGGTACAAATATACTTTGAGCCTTTACCCTTTGTTTCTTAAACCGTGAACCAGACCACGTTACAACCCTTCAAAAGTCCTAATTGAAGCATGGGTTAGCTCGGAAGCATACTGTTACAAAAGGTATCCTGACTCCTGTAGGGCTTTGCTCTGAATCTTGCGTTAACTTGTCTTATGAAAAGTTTTCTGCTAAAAAACGCATTTTCCAAAAAAAAACTTCGAGACAAACATAAACTTTGCATTATTCGAATGTCACTGTCTGCATTTAACCCTTTTGTTTGACAGCGAAGAAATTCATGCAGCGATTGTTCGGAGGAACGAAAACTCTCTCAGTAAGTCAAAATCACTTCAAGAGGATAACACTTCCATTACAAATCTCTTATCAACAAGGGGCATGATATGTCACAATCCAATTAACCTGGGGCAGTCCAGTCAAGGTCCAACAGATCTTTCAAAGTACAGTTAACCTGGGGCAGTCCAGTCAAGATTTCAAGAAATCTCTCAATGCGCAGAGTAATCCGATTCAAGACTCCTTCTTCACCACTTGGGGTATTCGAATGTCAAAAGTGTTCAACAAATCAACTATCACCTTTCCAGACTCGCCTCCTGTATCTAGCCAGGGCACGTCTGAAGAGTTCGAAGATTCGATTCCTGAATCCAGCCAGGGCATATCTACCAACTATTACATTTCCAGATTCGATTCCTGTGTCCAGCCAGGGCATGTCTGAAGAATTCCAGATCAACACCTGCAATAACCCAGGAAACATCTGTGAACGACCGATTGTAGACCAATACCTGTAATCAGCCAGGAATTTATCTACATCACCACTTGGGGCATTCGAATGTCAAAAGTGTTCAAAACCCGTTGCAGTTTTACACAAGCCCATCGTCAGGAAACCCTACACCGGTTCCCCTTCAGGATTTCTGAAAACAGTTCATGGATTCTTCCCAAGTAACGGATGTTAATCTATCAGCTTGTTCAGATGCACCTTTGAATTCAGTTTACGGAAGCTTCCCAACAACGGATGCTGCTCTATTGCTGGTTCAACCTCAAGATTTCTGAAAATAGTTCACGGGTTCTCCAAGTAAACGGATGTTAACCTATCACTTGTTCAGATTCTTCTCAAGACTTCTGAAAACAGTTCATGGATTCTTCCCAAGTAACGGATGTTAATCTATCAGCTTGTTCAGATGCACCTTTGAATTTAGTTTACGGACGCTTCCCAACAACGGATGCGGCTCTATTGCTGATTCAACTTCAAGATTTCTGAAAATAGTTCACGGGTTCTCCAAGTAACGGACGTTAACCTATCGCTTGTTCAGATTCTTCTCAAGCTAACCACCACGGAAGATCACGCTCGCCAAAATTCTTCCTGTCCCCAGCGGAGTTCAGCAAAATTCCCCAACAGTAACTTATCTTTGCAAATCCCCAGCGGAGCCAGACTTTTCGAACCTTCTCCCCACAGAGTTCTGGAAGGGCAAATCTTGGGTTCCCCAGTGAAGTCTCCAGAGTTACTTCCCATCAAGCCGAAGATTCTCAATCTGGCCTCCCCAGCATGAGTCTACTAGTTTGGAGCTCCCCAGTAGAGGTCATCAGGAATCCTCTTCCCCAGCGACAGCCAAGGATTTATTTTCCCCGGCAGCAGTCAAAACGCTTTTATCTTCAGCCATCTCGGATTCATGTATCCTCGGCAAGATTGGCTCATCAGCTTACATGCGCATCCATCACACTCATAAACATTGATGTCACGTACATTGCATCATGCATCATAACATTGCATACAACTAACCCTTCACCTTTTTTCAGGAAAGATCAATCGACAGACACAGATCAACTCCCGAGATTCCTCCAGAAATAGTTCAGATGTGACCCAGACACGGCAACATTCTGATACTTATTCCAAATTCATCCAGACGCATCAGCAAAAACCTTACACCGGTTCCTCTTCAACTTCTCAACTTCTGAAACAAGTTTACGGATTCTTCCCTACAACGGATGTCAATCTACCGATTTGTTCAGACTCTTCTCAATTTTTTGAAGACAGTTTACGGATTCTTCCCTACAACGGATGTCAATCTACCAACTGATTCAGACTCTTCTCAATTTTTTGAAAATAGTTTACGGACATGTCCCAACGACGGATGCTGCTCTATTACTTATTCAATCTCGGAGAGTTCACATATTCTCCCGACATGGACGTCAATCTGCTGCTTGTTCAGATCCCTAATTCAGAGATGTCCCAAAACATGGAGGCCCTTCTGATACTTGTCCACTCACCATTGACATACAGTTCGACATCACCATATGGCATCTATAAGCCCATCCTCCTACCAGCAGTCGCCGAATGGCATCTTTAAGCCCATCACCAAATGGCATCTTTAAGCCCATTCACATCTACCATCATATCACCGAGCGCAAATTTTCTGGGCACATTAGTGTCCAATCTCCTTTTACCTTCAAGTCGCGAAAGGCAAACTTGCCAATCTAACTCTTCAGGTCAAAGAAGATTGAACAGGGGCAACTGTTGTACCCCAAAATTTGCCCTCGCATTTTGCTACGAACAATCTCGGCTTCAGACATTTCCTGACTTTTCAAACTGGCGCAAGAATCGGACAAACGGACTTTTCTTGACAGTCAAGCAAAATTAGGGTTTTTACTGATTTTCAGAGCTCTGATTTGTCTCATACAGTTGGCTTAGGGTTGGGATGATTTTTGGTTCAATTTTGATCAGGCGAGCGTTAGCTAGCATTCAATCAGGAATTAAGGTTTTATGGGCATATTCTCAGAAGGATTTAAATTCTACCGCACTTTGCAGTTTATTCCGAGATTCGGGTTAAAATGTGCATTATCATGATTTAATCAGTAAATAAGGCAGTTGGTTTGAATTCACCAGTCAAAAGGGATGTGTGCAATGTGGAATTACAGTGCTTGGCAAAAGAATCAGTGAAAGAAAAGGGATTAAATCTGATTAAGTTTTTGTGTTCGACTGTGCGTTGCTTTGAATAATGGATACGTCAAATTCATTTATTTTGATCATTGAAGGTTTAGTTGATTATTTATGATTCTAAGAATTAAAATATTTGAAGTTTAAACCTTCATTTTATTTTATTTTAAGGAACTATAAATAACAAATAAACAATTAAAGAAAAAGAATCGAAAGAAAATTAAATATCAATGGAATTTTTATTTCACATTTAATAATTGTTACAATTGTTATTATTTGGATACTAATATTTATTACAAAGTATTTAAATAATAATAATGTACAAGAATTAAACTGAAAATAAAAATTCTATCCTATTTCTAAATTCTTCATTCTCCACTTCATGCCGGTGCTCCATTTTTTTTATTATCTGCAAAAAGAAAGAGGAAGTCAGAAAGCAATTGAAATTGGAAAAGACTGTTAAAAATTCGCTCATCATTAGGGGCCACTGACTGGGATCAGTTGACCCTCTCTGCAAATCACGGGATTTCTCCCGGTTCACAGAGAGGGAAGATTTTTTGTTCATGAAATGCAAATGTCAAATGCATAATTTTTAAAAATTCAAGCTGCATAGAATCTCAATTTCCAATTCAAACTAAACTGAAAAAATCCAATTTCAACTTTCTATCCAAAGCAAAAAGGGAAGTTACTGTCAAAATGCCTAAGGATTACCCAAAAGTATACTTGCTGCCAAAGTCAAATCCCAAGATATCAAAGAAATGCAAAAAGTGTAGCAAAGCTGTCGAAAGCAAAATGGTATGCAAGCTTAAGTCATCACTTCCCATAGGCCCCTTCAGAAAAGTACAGGGAAAGCATAGTTTAATATTAAAAACTGTACTGCAAAATGAGAAGAAGAGAGATAAAGGCAGCAGTAGGCAGAGTTCAGGTCTTAGGCATAGGCTGTATAACAAGACAAAAAAGATATACAAAGAGGAGGATACAATTCAGCATTGTTCAAAACTACACAGCGTAGACAGTTACTAAAAATGGAAAAGGTGCCAAGAAATTTTGTCAAACTACCCAGCAAGCGTGGATCAAAGGGAAGACCAAAGTTTGAAATAAGGTTGGGCGCCAAAGGCCAATAGGAAGAGGACAAAAGAACACAAGAAAACATACTGATTGAGCCAAGCACCAATATCACCCATATAACTCAGAACTAAACGAATATAGGCCATAAGCTCATACCTGCCTAAAAAAATACACAAGTTATCAAAACACATCTCAAACCTCACACCAGATAGAAGGAAAACACCTCACATAGCCTGCTAATGCTCCAATAACCTGCCTACTGTCCGGATCAAACACAAGCCCATTAGCAAAAGTCTCACAAAAACCATAACCTGAAGCCTTGTTAAACCAGTTCAAATGCAAAAAACACAAAAAACAAAAACTGAAACATAACCCCTCAACCATACTGTAAAACAAAACCAGCATAGGCCATAACCTCATACCTGTCCAGGATCTCCCCAGTTATCAAATACATCATCCAAACCAAAAATGCAAGAGCATACTGTCAACACATAACCTTAAACAGAATTACCAAACTGATAAACCAGAACCCCTGTCTCAAAACACCATTCAAGGCCTTATCCTGCCAAAAGCCTATCAAACTCAAAAGCATAACTTGTCAAAACTTACTGTCAAGCACGAAACCAATCCCTAAAGCCCTCAGCATGAACATCATTGGGCGATAAATCTCAGAAAAGCATCCAGTTCAAGATAACACAGAACAACGATTCAAGGCATCAGAGGTTCATAAGAAAACAAAAATATCAAAGGCAACCAAGGCTTTCAGACCTCTGAGATCATCACTGGGCATCTCAAAGCATTATATCCAACCCACCAAGGCAACAACTGTTCCAAAATATTCAAGACAAACAGAAGCAAAGGCAACACGAAAGGAGAAGCATACAAATTCCCAAAGGCATCACAGTAGGAAAGAAGAAGATAAAGAGGTGAATTAAAGAGGGCTTCTCAGTATACATCATCATCAAAACCCTAAAATATCAAAAGATAAAAGATACCAGGGTCCCCAAGAAGCGAAGAATCGCGCAAAACCCTCCTCCGTTCGCTCCGGCCTCCTCAGCGCCTCCACTCTTCTCTCCTCCATCTCCAAAGAACGAAGGTAGCCAATATTCTCCCTCTTCTCTTCTCCTTTATCTCATAATGAAAAATAAGAATTAAGACTCAAATCAAAACAAAACACGCAAGTTCGTAAGAAAGATAAGAGTATAATACTGAAAACGAACCTTGTATCGAGGACGCAAAGTTAACACCATGGAGGGAAGAGAGATTCGAGAGTGACACCGGTGGCCGGAGGAAAGGCTTTTGCTCAGGAAGCTTGCAAGGACGAAGAAGAACGATGGAACTCAGTGAACGCCGCCGCTGCTTCGCCTAAACCCATTTCTTTCCTCAACTGAACAAAATGTGAAACCCTAATTTCGTTCAATGTCCAAATCTGGGCCTGACCCGTTTCTGCCTTCCCCAAAGCCCATTAATCACTAACCCTTTTCATTTTATAAACAATGTTTATTTCTTTTTTTTTCTTTTGTAAAATACTAACTTTTTATTTTATTCTATGTTATAAACAAATGTTTACTTTTTTTTTTATTTCTTGTAAAATACTAACTTAAATGAAATACATTTTTATCATATGGTTAAAACATCTTTTTTTAAATATATTTGTATATAAAATAATAAGATACTTTTTATACATAATTAACTTGAAAATATTTCTTAATACACATTAAAATATATTTGTATATAAAATAATACATATCATTTTTTATCATATAATTGAAAATACTTTTTTAACATACATATTCGTACATAACAATTTAAATGCATTTTTCTCTCTCTAATATTAAACTCACAAATATTTGATTAAAATACTTTCTTTTTTATACATAATACAATTTAATTAAATCAAAACACTTTCTTTTTCTTTTGTACATAATCAAACATACAAAATCAAAGATTCGTTAAAATACATTTCTCTAGGTCAAACCCTAATACGATTCAACTTCACATATCGCACTTGTACATAATTACCCAATTCATATACATATACACTTGTGCACTTACACAAATACATTCACATTGCCCTATACACATTTTTTTATCTTATATTTGTATATTCGATATTTACATTTGGTTGCGACTTTGATTTGGTTGTAATTTATTTGGATACTATAAGTCTCATCCCCTCTTGTACATTTATACCCCCACTCCCGGATGTTATTTTGTAATAGCGTAGATTTACATTCCGCAATTTACAGTTTTCCAATTATACCATGGTTAGACCTAGGGTTTGTATGTACATAAAATCAAACGCTAGATAACCTAATACAAGACAAATGCATGTAATCAATACACAGTCACACTTGCACCCCCTAGGGTAATCCCACATGTTGCCTTCCAAAATGGGCCATGCTTGCACGTCGAGTATCTTTGGCAAAACAAAATCAAATGATCATAAGTCCCTCGATGACGCTTTCGAAAGTTGCCTAAACGGAATGATCATAGTCCCTTCAAAACAAATTGCCAAAGACACTTGGCACCATTGCATTCATGGTCCATACGATGACCCGCGCCCGTCCCGAATAAACTTCCTAAACGCAAGATTGTCCACCAATTTCAATGGTGGAACAAAATTGTTAAAAGGGGTTAAAACATAACAAAAACCTTTGAGTACAATAGGGTAGACAAAACTCTTAGTTACTTGAGATCAAACTTGCAAAAACACTTGCCTTCTTTTCAAAAAACCACAATCCACAACACTTTCAAACAAACTCTCAAAAACATTTTGAAACATCTTTTCGAAAAGATACACGCCTTTGTAAAACATTCGAGTAAAGAATTATTACAAGGTTAGCCTAAGACAAGGCATCTTTTTCCAAAACATTTTCAAAAAAGCATCCACACACACATCATTTCAAACAATTGAAAACCAAGGCAAGATTGATCTAAGCAAGTACCTAAGAGCCCATGGATAACCATGGATGGAAGGGGTGCTAATACCTTCCCCTTCTATAATCTACCCCCCGAACCCACGAAATATCTCAAAAGGTTTTTGCTGTGCTTTTTTAACCTTTCCTTTAGGATAAAATAAAAAGTCGGTGGCGACTCTTGCTCAACCGCACAAGTGCGAATACGAACGCGAAACACTAGTCAGTTCTCCCACCGTATCACAATCACCTATAATCCGTGTTTGGCCTTACGTCAGTTTGGGCGAGCTAGGAGGGAAGGACCTCATGAGTTGCTGATGCCAAGTATTGTCTTTTACTTCCAAGGGGATAGTGACGAGCATCGCCGCAGGTTCATACGAGCTTGGGATAGGGTACACAGATCTGATCCACATGAGTTAGGGATGAAGACCTCCCTTCCGATGGAACCGTATCTCCGATGGGTTTGTATATGTGCCCAAAAGCTGGGAATGTCGTACGAAGCTGTCTTGACCTGTGATTGTTGAGGTTGCTGATGAAGAAGGGGTTCCTCCTACCATCCTCCATCCATACATGCCTACTGACATTGGGGAATTAAAGAGGTCTTGGATGCAGCTAAGAGAGGAACGGGATACTTATAAAGAAAAGTATCACGAACAAGAGCGGAAGATCCTGAAGTTGACAAGGCAATTAGAGAATGAGCAGATCCTCAATGACTATGTCAGCACCAAAGGCAAACGACCATGGGAGCGCTGATGTCTTTTGATTATTTCTAGCTTCGATTTATTTTTCAGTATTTCTTTGTTGTAACGCCTTAAAGGCACTTATCAGACATTGTTTCAAGTTTATCTAATAAAAGTGTGTTTCATTTTGGTTTACGAATTTGAATCTCCAAAGTCTTTGAAATCATATCACACGCATTTCATTCCAAGCACCTCATAACAGGTACCCTTATAGGTCTCTCATCTTCTTCACTGTTTATTTCAGCACATCATGTCTGCTGAAACATCAACTGAACAAGCTATCAAGGCTCTGCATGCTCAAAACGCTCAATTTCAGGAAATGTTCATGAATTTAGCTAAGGGTCAGCAAGATATGAAGACTCTTATCTTGAAGGATAAGAAGAAGAAGAAGAAGAAGACAGTCCTCCTGAACATGGGTCACAGGTTTGGGAACAGGCTGCGAGACAAAGTTGATTTATCCCACTCATCTGGAGGGGGGGAAACCAAGAAGAAAGGAGGGTTCCTAGCCCTGTGGTATCTGACCACGAGACTGACTTTGACGAAAACCAGTATCCTCCTACTGAGGATAAATATAAACAGCTTGAAGACCGGTTAAGTGCGATGGAGATTCAGAAGGTCCCTGGGTTGAACTTTGGTGATCTAGGTTTTTCATCTGGGGTGGTGATTCCCCACAAATTTAAAGCACTAACCTTTGCTAAATACGACGGGGTTTCTTGTCCAAAGCTGCACCTCTGTTTGTATGTTAGAAAAATTCAGCCGTACACCGTTGACAAGAACCTCTGGATCCATTTCTTTCAAGACAGTCTTTCAGGGACTCAACTTGAATGGTTTTACCAGCTGGAAGGAGCTAGTGTCCGTAATTGGGAGGACTTGGATGCTGCTTTCTACAAGCAGTACCAATATAATGCCGACCTCGCCCCCACGCGTACCCAACTTCAGGGTATGTCTATGGGTGCGAGCGAAGGTTTCAAAGACTACGCTCAGAAATGGTTGGACCTTGCTGGAAGAGTACAACCCCCGCTGGCTGACAGGGAGTTAGTAGATATGTTTCTGGGGACTTTGTCTGGTCCGTATTTCAACCATCTTATTGGAAGTTCATCGTCCGGGTTTACTGAGCTGATTATGACCGGGGAAAGAATTGAGGCTGGTATCAAGAGCGGTACGATACAGAAGGGTGCTTCATCAAGTACCGAAAAGAAGCCTTTTAAGAAGGAGTCTAGTGCTGTTTATAGTTTGAAAAGCCATGATAGACCTGAATGCTGCCAAGCTGTTAATGAGGTTGTGATATCAATACCAATTGTTGCCACACAACGCGACAATCAGCCAAGGGCCGAGAGGCTGTGAAGACAATTCACTCGGCTCAGCATGACTTTGTCTCAGATTCTGGCACAGTTATTGAAGACCAACTTGGTGATTCCGAAGGAGGCCCCGAAGAATCCCAATACAACATCACCCATGTACAATCCAAATGCCCGTTGTGCTTTTCATTCTGATAGTCCGGGCATGATACGAATGATTGCTGGGTCTTGAAGAACAAAGTACAGGATTTAATTGATGCAAAAGAGATTGAGTTCGGAGCACCAGAAAAGCCTAAACATGACGCGGGAGTGAATGTGATTGAAGACAATGATTAAGAGTTTGATATTGACAGCTGGATATACCCGACTGCCGACGGTGGATTAAGCAATTGGACAGTGAAGGATTCTATGCCCGTTTCTGTTATCACCCAGTAATGAGACTTTTGTTTTAAGTTTGTAACAGACAATTTTTAAACTTTATGGCCCGGTGTATTACCCGAGGCACCGTGGCTTTTTTTGTGAGGGCTTGATATTTGTCATTTTCATATGTCATTAATAAAAGCATTGGATGTTTCTTGCATTTCAAATTTTGCGCTCCCTGTTTTTCTTTTATTATATATTGCAAAACAACTATTTTACACACACTCACATATACAGGTCTACATCCACTCTGGATCCCATTGATAACGACTCTGCTACTGTCGGTTATGACTTCGAAAGTCCGATCAACTTAGCCGAAGACGAAGGTGAAGATGATTGCGAAGTGTCTGGTGAACTTGCTAGACTGTTACTTCAGGAAGAGAGGGTTATTCAGCTGCATGAAGAGCCAGTGGAAACAGTAAATCTGGGTACAGAGGTAGACAAGAAAGAAGTCAAGATCGGTGCAAATCTGGAGCCTAGTGTTAAACAACGGTTGATTCAGATGCTTCATGACTATGTTGAGATCTTTTCCTGGTCTTATGAAGATATGCCTGGGTTGGATACCGATATTGTGGTCCACTGCCTGCCTACCAAGGAATACTGTCCTCCAGTGAAACAGAAGATCCGCCGAATGCGCCCAGAGATGTCTGAGAAAATCAAGGCTGAAGTTATGAAACAGTTTGACGCCGGATTTCTAGCAGTTACTTCTTACCCGCAGTGGGTGGCCAACGTGGTTCCAATGCCGAAGAAGGATGGTAAGGTTCGAATGTGTGTTGACTATAGGGATCTGAACAGGGCAATCCCTAAGGATGATTTCCTTCTACCTCATACCGATGTTCTGGTTGACAACACCGCACAGCGTAAGGTCTTCTCCTTTATGGATGGTTTCTCCGGTTACAATCAGATTAAAATGGCTCCCGAAGACATGGAGAAGACAACCTTTGTTACTCTATGGGGTACCTTTTTCTACAAAGTCATGCCTTTTGGATTGAAGAATGCTGGGGCAACGTATCGGCGCGCCATGGTCGCTTTGTTCCATGACATGATCCATCATGAGATTGAGGTATACGTCGACGACATGATTGTAAGATCCATGACTGAGGAAGAACATCTTGACCATCTTCAGAAGTTATTTGACAGATTGAAGTTGTACAAGCTGAGGTTAAACCCGAACAAGTGCACCTTCGGGGTGAGATCTAGTAAGCTGCTGGGATTCGTCGTAAGCGATAAAGGTATTCAAGTGGATCCTACCAAGGTGAAGGCTATACAGGAAATGCCAGCTCCCCGAACAGAAAAAGAAGTCATAGGATTTCTGGGACGTCTGAACTACATTGCCCGATTCATCTCACACCTGACTGCTACTTGTGATCCAATCTTCAAGCTACTGAAGAAAGATCAAGTGGCAAGATGGAACGAGGAATGTCAGGCCGCTTTCGAAAGGATCAAAGAGTATCTCCAAGAGCCACTTATTCTGATGCCTCCAGTTGAAGGGAGACCGTTGATCTTATACTTGACAGTACTCGACAATTCAATGGGGTGTGTGATGGGTCAGCATGACGAGTCTGGCCGAAAAGAGCATGCTATTTACTTCCTTAGCAAAAAGTTTACCGACTGCGAGACCTGATACTCGTTGCTCGAGAAAACATGATGCGCTTTGGCATGGGCTGCTCACCGGCTGAGATAATATGCTGACTCACACTACTCTATTGATATCAAATATGGATCCAATCAAGTATATCTTCGAGAAGCCTGCCTTGTCCGGAAGAATAGCAAGATGGCAGATGATCTTGACTGAGTATGACATCCAATATACGACCCAAAAGGCAATCAAGGGAAGTATGTTGGTGGATCATTTGGCACATCAGGCAGTGGACGATTACCAATCTATGAACTTTGAATTTCCGGATGAAAATATCATGTTGGTGACTGACTGTGAGACACTTGGACCGGATGAAGGACCTGAGGAAGGATCCCGATGGTCCATATATTTTGATGGAGCTTCAAACGCTTTGAGCAATGGAATTGGCGCCGTGATCATATCTCCTAAAGGCTCTCATACTCCGTTCACCGGCCGACTATGCTTTAACTGCACCAACAACATGGCGGAGTATGAAGCGTGCATCATGGGTCTTCGAGCAGCAATCAACCTAAGGATTAAGTTCTTGAGTGTTTTCGTAGATTTCGCTCTTGTGATCAGTCAGATCAAAGGCGAGTGGGATACGAAACACCCAAATCTTATTCCTTACAAGGAGTATGTATTGACGTTGCTTCCCCATTTCGAGGAGATAACCTTTGAACATTTCCCTAGAGAGGAGAATCAGTTGGCGGACGCGCTGGCTACGATGTCTTCTATGTTCAAAGTCAATTGGGACAACAACGTTCCCCGGATTACCATTGAAAGATTAGACGAACCTGCACATTGTTGTGATATTGAGACTAAAGAGGTAACGGATAAACCCTAGTTTCATGAGGTGAAGAGGTATCTTAAGGCTCAGGAATACCCCGAGGGTGCATCTGTTAATGACAAGAAGTTTCTAAGGAGGTTCGCGGCGAAGTTCTTCATCAGCAATGGCATTCTCTACAAGCGTAACCATGATTCAGCCTTACTGTGATGTGTGGATAAGAACGAAGCAGAAAGGATCATGGCAGAGTTACATGAAGGTACTTTCGGAACTCATTCCAGTGGACACACCATGGCAAAGAAAATCCTACAGGAAGGATATTTCTGGTCCACCATGGAAGCCGATTGTTATCAGCATTCTCGGACCTGTCACAAGTGCCAAGTCTATGCTGATAAGGTGCACATACCTCCAGTACCTCTGAACGTCTTGACAACTCCGTGACCTTTTGCAATGTGGGGCATCGACATGATCGGCGAGATCAGACCTACGGCATCCAACGGGCATCGTTTCATCCTGGTAGCAATTGATTACTTTACAAAGTGGGTTGAAGCAGCTTCCTTTGCTACTGTAACCAAGAACTTCGTAGCACGGTTTATTCGGCATAATCTGATATGTCGATATGGTGTACCAAAGAGGATCATTACAGACAATGGTACAAATCTCAATAATAAGATGATCACTGAGCTCTGCAAGCAGTTCAAGATACAGCATCACAACTCTTCTCCCTACCGGCCGAAGATGAATGGGGTTGTTGAAGCGGCTAATAAGAATATTAAGAAGATTGTGCAGAAGATGACGGTGACATATAAAGACTGGCACGAGATGTTACCATTTGCTCTTCATGGGTACCGTACCTCAGCGCGGACGTCAACAGATACTCTCTCTTCGGATTATGAAGGATGCAGGTTTGAGTGAAGATGACTGGATTCAGACCCGGCTTGATCAGCTAAACTTAATAGACGAAAATAGACTTACTACTATTTGTCATGGTCAGACGTATCAAAAGCGGATGATCAAGGAATTTAACAAGAAAGTCAGACGACAAGAGTATCAAGTTGGGGACCTGGTAATCAAGCGCATTATCTTACCACCAGGTGATCCCAGGGGCAAATGGACCCTCACTTACGAAGGGCCATTTGTGGTTAAGAACATTTTCTCAGGAGGAGCTATGATTCTAACCACCATGGATGGTGATGACCTTCCTCACCCCGTAAATGCAGACATAGTGAAAAAATACTATACATAATCAAAGACCCACTAGGTTGACTGGCCTAGGCAAAAATAAGGGCTTCCCGGTGAACCAAAAGGGTTCGGGCAAAAATAAGGGATGAAAATGAAAAAAACTGTACACCCGGCAAGTCGAAAACCTGAAAAGGCGGCTTGGGCAAAAAAGGGTATCCCGGTGGACTGAAAACTCGAAATGGAGGTCCAGGAAAAAATTAGGGATCAAAGCGTAACACTATGTCTCATTGGATCACCTTGCAAACAGACTTCGGTATCAACTATCAAGCTCAGACGACACTAATCAATCTGATCTACCTTCAACCAAGTAGCAAAGTGATGAGATACTCGAGGACATAAAGGCAATAGCAGAGTTGGAACCCAGTGGGATCATTCACATAGCTTCTTTGTTTAGTTTTTCACAAATTGTGTAAATTCTATTATTCGGCGGCTGTGATACGGTGGGAGAACTGACTTGAGATTTTGCGTTTGTTTTCGCAAATGTTTCGGTTGAGCAAGAGTCGCCACCGACTTTTTATTTTATCCTAAGGAAAGGTTAAAAAGCACAGCAAAAACCTTTTGAGATGTTTTCTTGGGTTCGGGGAGTAGATTATAGAAAGGGAAGGTATTAGCACCCTTTCTATCCATGGCTATCCATGGGCTCTTAGTTACTTGCTTAGATCACTTGCCTTTTGTTTTCAATTGTTTTAAATGGTGCTTGAGTGTGTTGGTTTGAAAATGTTTTGAAAAGAGGCCAATGTGGTGGCAACCTTTGTAATGATCCATGTGGGGATGTATACAAAGATGTATGTCTTTTGAAAAGGTTTTCATTTGTTTTTGAAAGTTGTTTTTGAAAGTGTAGTGATGTGTGGTTTTTGAAATAGGCAAGTGTTTTGTTTGCAAGATTGATTCAAGTAACTAAGAGGTTATCTACTTCTAAATTTCTCAAAAGATTATTGCTACGTTTTAACCCTTTTAACAAGTTTGTTCCACCATTGAATTCAGTGGACAACCTTATGTTTAGGATGTGAAAGGGACAGGCGCGGGTCATCGTTTAGACCATAATTGCAACGGCGTTAAATGTCTTTGGGCAATTTTCTTTAAGGGACTTGATCATTTATTTTTGTTTGTTTTGAAAAATTTTATCGAGGGACTATGATCATTCAAATTGTTTGCTTTGCCCAAAGAAGTTCAACATACAATATGGCCCATTTATTTGAAGGCAACAAAGGGGAGTATCCTAGGGGTGCAAGTGTGAGATGTGTTGTTTATTTTCATGCTCATTCATCTTGTATTAGGTCCAACTATTTTTTATCGTTTTTCGCATGCAAACCCTAATTCTAACATGTTATTATTAGAAAGCAATAAAGCGCGAAATTTAAATTTACTAAGCTATTACAAAACCAAATATGGGAAGGGGGGTACAAATGTTCAAATAGGGATATTGACAAGTAATGTAAATCTAAATTATTACATCATTTTTTGAATATTTGCAAAGTAAATAAATTGCATAATTAAATGGAAATTAAATAAATATGCAAAATGCAAAGAGAAAGTTTTTATATGTATGAGAGAAGTATGGTTTATGTAAAATAAAATAAGAAGATAAAAAGGTATTATTTTGAGTATTTTCAACTTTTAGGGCAAAAACCCTAATTTTAAAGAAAATGTATTATTATACAAGTATTTATTTATTATGTACAAAAAATAAAAATAAAATGAAGTATATTATGAAAAAAAATATTTTTGTATCAAATATTAATAAAAATGAAAAATTCAAGTATTTTTTATATTTTAACTTAAATATATTAATATATATATATATATATATATATATATATATATATATATATATATATATATATATATATATATATATATATATATATATATATATATATATATATATATATATATATATATATATATATATATATATATATATATATATATATATATATATATATATATATATATATATATATATATATATATATATATATATATATATATATATATATATATATATATATATATATATATATATATATATATATTAAGTTCTTAAATATGCATTATATACCAAATAATATATATTTTATATTTTAATAAAATAAATAAAAAAAAGTATTTTTATGTGAAATATTTTCAGAAGGTAAATAAAAATGAAAAATGTATTTACACTATTTTTCAAATATTCTAAATAATAATATGTATATGTATTTATGTATAAACTAAAGGAAAATCAAATAAAATCAAATAAAAATAAAAAAAATGGTGAGAAAAATATTTTCAAAATTTTATTATGCTGAGAAAAAATAAACAAGTCAAACAAAAAAAGAAAAAGTCAAAAAGAATTAAAAATGAGGCAAATGGGCTTGGGGGGTGAGAAAATGGAAATAGGGTGCAAAAAGAAGAAACCACACAGGCCCAGCCCATGTGGCTTCATCTTCAACCTTCGTTCAATAACATTCAAAAACGCGCGCCCTGTACTTCTGATGCTAGCTCCTGATTCCTGGCTTTTTAACAAAAACTCATAACATGAAAAATACTCAGCATGAAGAGACGATTCCAACCATGTATAGAACTTGACCTAACTCTCTAAGATGAGGGAGAATTTCTCCTCCCCCAAATCCTAACCTAGTTTTTCTGCCATTTTCAAACTCCAAATTCTCTCTACTCAGGCAAAAGAAATGAAATGTAAAGCTATGTACATGTTCAGGGCTATGAGTAGAACCTTGTTTCTTCACAAACTTAAGACTAAAGATACATGATAAGAGAGATACGAGTTCAAAGATTTACCTGTGCAGTTGAACTTCTATCTGGAGAATGAGGAACTCCTAGTGCAAGGTGATGATTGGAAAAGCTTCCTTGAGGTCCAAGGATGCTGTTTCAATGCTTACTTTGTCTTGAAACTTCTTGTATCGAGCTGTGGAACTTCAACTGCAAAAGGAAAAAATGAAAATGGTGGAAACTGTTAGAGGGATTACAGGTCAGGTTTTAGGTCATGGTTAGCTTGCATACATGCTAGGGAATGTGTATGAATTGGTTTTGGTGAGAATGCTCGAGGGAAATGGGAATTGGCACTCAAACTGCAGGCCTTGCCCTGTTTGAGCAGTTTGATGGTGTTTCTGTGATGGAGATTGTTTTAGAGGTCAAGGATTCGTGCAAAAGCTTGGTTGGGATGTTTGGAATGTGTTTGATCAGTTTTCTCTTGTGTGCCTATGCTAAAATGATAGTTGTTACAAGTTATGGAACTTTTCTTCTCTCTTAAGCAATAAAAGCAAGTTGATGGTTTAGGTCAGTAGGGGGCCTCCTAATGTGCTGCATAATCTTCTCTTGATCAGAGCAACTTGTCCATAATCTTGTGCCAAAAGGATTTAGCTTGTACTTGTTGGATTTCTAAATTGACATAAAGCTAATCTTTTCAAAAATGGAAAGTTCACTTTATCTAGTTTAGGATTAATCTTGCATACAATGCTTGCACTCAAAGAACAACACTTTAACACATTGAATATGCATTAAATTATTGAGTATGGAATGGTTCAAGGACCTGTAATCAAGGGCATGCTGATTTAGAGAAGTTTACACAAACTATGAACATGGAAAATGGCCAATTCAAAGGTGAGTTTTTGCTATATTGTGAAATTCGAATCTCTCAAGTTATGAGGTTGTTTGAGAAGTTTTTGGACATTTTGGAAAGCTTGGAATATGTACTACAATCCATCTTTGAAATGCAAGTTGAAATTCCAAGTGGAAGGGTATGAAAAATGGCCTTGAAGTGGGGTAGAAAACCTTGTCAAAATAGGTTAAAATTTCACTAAGTTAAAAATGGTTTAGTGCCCTTATTCAAAAAATTGTAACTTGAGATACAAGCTTCAAATGAGAAAACTTTGTGAATCAAAGTTGTAGATTATGCAACAAGCTACAACTTTCATGTTTTGACTTTTGTTTGAATCCAAATGGATCTTGGTGAAAAGATGGGGCAAAGTTGGGAAAAAATTAGGGTTTTTCATAACTTAGAAAAATTCTAAGTTATGAAAAATTCCATTTTCAAACCCTAATTTGCATTTTGTGATTTCTTGGTGAACAAGTTTCATGATTTGGCATGTTTTGATGAAAAATGAATCTTGACTCTTGATTTTGACCAAAAAGTCAAAGTTTGACTTTTCAGTGTACAGTCAAAATTGATCAATTGACTGGGAAATTCAACTGTCAATCTTGTGTACTTGGGATCTTTTGAGCTTGATGAATGTGTCAAGACCATTTCATGGAGTCCTTGAGTCCATATGTGAGCTTGATTTGCCATTGGCTAGGTCAAACAGTCAAAAATTGCCTTTGTGCAGTCAAAACCCTAAAAATGACCATTTTGCCCTTTTGGTGATCTGATCAAATTTCTTGTGGAATTGTGATCCAAACTTGATCAAATGGTCCATATGAGTTCATAATGTTGATGTGGGTCAAGAATCATGAGTTTTGACTGTCAATTGACCACTGTTGACTTTTTCCCCAATACAGCTGATTTCTAGGTCAACTGTCCAATTGACTGGGCAAAACTTGGGATCAAGACTTGAAACTTGGCATGGGTAAACTTGGGAGTCCAATATGATGCATGAAGGTCATCTTGGGCATTTTAGGTCAAAACATCCTTGGGCAAACACAAACCCTAATTTGAGTCCACAGTGCAAGGAGAAGTCTTGAGCAGAGGAAACCCTAACTGGATCTTGATCTTCAAAGGTCTTGTGATGAGAAAATGTTGAGGAAATGGGAGGGCAAATTTTGGGGTACAACAGTTGCCCCTGTTCAATCTTCTTGAACCTGAAGAGTTAGATTGACAAGTTTGCCTTTCGTGACTCGAGGGTAAAAGGAGATTGGACACTAGAGTGCCCGGAAATTTGCACTCGCATGTTGAAGTATCAGCAATGTGA
Organism: Vicia faba; assembly: GCA_948472305.1. Taxonomy (NCBI): domain Eukaryota; kingdom Viridiplantae; phylum Streptophyta; class Magnoliopsida; order Fabales; family Fabaceae; genus Vicia; species Vicia faba. The sequence continues at coordinate 67,044,055 of OX451738.1, read as the reverse complement.
TGTCAGGAATGGGCTTACAGATGCCATTTGGAGAGGTGGTAGATAGGGAGATGGGCTTATAGATGCCATCTGGAGACGTGACAGAACCTTGTCGGGAATGGGCTTATAGATGCCATTTGGAAGTGTCGATCGCATAAGAGATTCCTTAGCGAGAACTTGTGTATTTGAGAAAGACGGATGTTTTCCTGGCTTGTTACAGGTGTTTGATCTTCAGTCTCCTTATGCAGATATGCCCTGGCTGGATACAGGTATCGAATCTACAATTGGTTGCTCACAAATGTGCCCTGGCTGGATACAGGAGTCGAATCTGGAAATAGTCGTTAATAGATGTGCCCTGGCTGGATACAGGAATCGAATCTTCGAACTCTTCAGACGTGCCCCGGCTAGATACAGGAATCGAGTCTAGAAACGTGGTCAACAGATATGCCCTGGCTGGATACAGGAATCGAATCTGGAGATGTTGTAGTTGATAGATGTGCCCTGGCTGGATACAGGAATCGAATCTTCGAACTCTTCAGACGTGCCCTGGCTAGATACAGGAATCGAGTCTGGAAACTGATCACTCTCAGATGTGCCCTGGCTAGATACAGGTATCGAATCTGGAATTGTGACAGTTGAAGGTAGTTGTTTTTGGGATTGTCTTTTTCCTGAAAAGGCAAAAACGTATGTTGTATGCAATGTCATGATGTATGATATGCATGATGTTATGATGTTCAACATGAGATAGTGTTGTATGCACTTTTATCATGTAGGTAAGCAAGATGTATTGGAAACGTGAAATGTTTATGAATGTAATTTCGTCTTAGGAAAATAAATCCTTGACAAACGGCCGGGGAGTTGCTCTGTGGAAGAGATACGTGGCCGAAGCTTGATGAGAGGCCTGTTGAGGACTTTAAAGATGGATTCCGCTGGGGATAATGATGATAAACTCCGCTGGGGATTGAAGGAACTTGCCGGGGGCGATCTTCCGTGGTTTTTAGCGGAGGATAACCCAGTTATAAGTCCTTGTGAGGAAATAACTCTAAATAAAACTCGGGAGAGACGTCCGTGTACTATAGGGAACAAGCTTCCGGAATCTACTGGGGATGAGCTTTAAGACCTGCCGGGGAATATTGTGACTTTAGGATCGACGGGGGACCAACTCTGCTTGGGGAAAGTTCTACTGAACCTTGTTTTACTCTGCGGGGAGTTGAGATGATTCGGCCACATTCTTCAGTTGAACCTACCTTGGTACCTTGGCGGACAAAACAACTAGACTACATTAGACAACTTCACATTGCCCCTGTCTCTGATGTCACCTGTAATCAATCTCTTGTTTCATATGCAAATATTTATGAATCAGCAATTTAATGTCAAATGCATATATCAAAAATGAACATTGGACGTTCTTCGCAAGACAAAACAGAAAAAGGAAAACAATGGTAATTTGTATGGACAAGTGAATTTGTATTGATTTAAACTTTGCCTGTGAATAGGCGTTTTTGTACAAGAGGCTGACATCCTAGTAAGAGGACGCCGCCAAATAACATAGAGTTTACAATTTGAAAAAGGAAACAAAACAGCTATGTGAACAATCCCACTGGGTTCCAACTCTGCTATCGCCTTTATGTCTTCGAACGTCTCATCGCTTTGTTGCCTAATTTGAAGATGAAGCTGATTGGTCAATGCCGAAATCTGGAGCCAGATAGTTGATGTCGAATTCCGGATGCGAAGTGATCCAATGAGACATAGTGTTACGCTTTTATCCCTAACTTTTGCCTGGACCGCCCTTTCGGGTTTTCAGTCCACCGGGATACCCATTTTTGCCCAAGCCGCCCTTTCAGGTTTTCGACTTGCCGGGTGTACAGATTTTTATTCATTTCATCCCTTATTTTTGCCCGAACCCTTTTGGTTCGCCGGGAAGCCCTTATTTTTGCCTAGGTATGTCAACCTAGCGGGTCTTTTATTTATGCGTAGTATTTTTTCACTATGTCTGCATTGGCGGGGTGAGGAAGGTCGTCACCATCCATGGTGGTTAGGATCATGGCTCCTCCTGAGAACACACGTTTAACCACAAATGGCCCTTCGTAAGTAGGGGTCCATTTGCCCCGGGGATCACTTTGAGGAAGGATGATGCGTTTGATTACCAGGTCCCCAACTTGATACTCATGCGGTCTGACTTTCTTGTTAAATGCCCTGATCATCCGTTTCTGATACGTTTGACCATGACAGATAGCAGTGAGCCTCTTTTCGTCAATCAGATTTAATTGATCAAGTCGAGTCTGGATCCAATCATCTTCATTCAAGTCTGCATCCTTCATTATCCGGAGAGAGGGTATCTGGACTTCAATTGGCAAGACTGCCTCCATGCCATAGACCAAGGAGAGGGGAGTTGCCCCGGTTGACGTTCTGGCTGAGGTACGGTACCCATGCAGAGCGAACGGTAACATCTCGTGCCAATCTTTATAGGTCACTGTCATCTTCTGCACAATTTTCTTGATATTTTTATTGGCTGCCTCTACAGCCTCATTCATCTTCGGCCGGTAGGGAGAAGAATTGTGGTGCTGTATCTTGAATTGTTCACAGAGTTCAGTGATCATTTTGTTATTGAGATTGGTACCATTGTCCGTAATGATTCTTTCCGGGACACCGTACCGACAGATCAGATTATGCCGGATGAAACGTGCCACGACGCTTTTGGTTACCGTGGCATAGGAAGCTGCCTCAACCCACTTTGTGAAGTAGTCGATCGCCACCAAGATGAAGCGATGCCCATTGGATGCCGTCGGTCGGATCTCACCGATCATATCGATGCCTCACATTGCAAAAGGCCAAGGTGCCGTCAGGACATTCAAAGGAACCGGAGGGATATGCATCTTGTCAGCATAGATCTGGCATTTATGACAAGTTCGGGAGTGCTGGTAACAATCGGCTTCTATTGTGGACCAGAAATATCCTGCCCGAAGGATTTTCTTAGCCATGGTGTGTCCACTGGAATGTGTTCCAAACGTGCCTTCATGTAATTCCATCATAATTTTCTCTGCTTCAGCCTTATCCACACAACGTAGCAGAGTTGAATCATGATTCCGTTTGTAGAGAATGCCGTTGCTGAGGAAGAATTTTGCGGCAAACCTCCTCATGAACTTCTTATCATTGATAGATGCACCTTCAGGGTATTCCTGAGCTTCCAAGTACCTTTTCACCTCATGATACCAGGGTTTTTCGGTCACCTTCTCAGCCTTGAGCTCGCAGCAGTATGCCGGTTCATCCAACTTCCAGATAATGATTCGGGGAGCCTCATTGTCCCATTTAACTTTGAACATTGAAGACATCGTAGCTAGGGCGTCCGCTAGCTGATTCTCCTCTCTAGGGAAGTGTTCGAAAGTTATCTCTTCAAAGTGGGGAAGCAAGGTCAACACATACTCCTTGTAAGGAATAAGATTCGGGTGTTTCGTATCCCACTCGCCTTTGATCTGATTGATCACGAGAGCGAAATCTCCGAAAACATTTAGAAATTTGATCCTTAAGTCGATTGCAGCTTGTAAACCCATGATACATGCCTCATATTCTGCCATATTGTTGGTGCAGCTGAAACATAATCGGGCGGTGAGGGGAGTATGAGTTCCTTTGGGAGATATGATTACAGCGCCGACGCCGTTACCCAAAGCATTGGAGGCTCCATCAAAATGCATAGACCATCGGGATCCTTCCTCAGGTCCTTCATCCGGTCCAAGTACTTCACAGTCTATTACCACCATGATGTCTTCGTCCGGAAAATCAAAGTTCAATGATTGGTAATCGTCCACAGGTTGGTGTGCCAAATGATCCGCCAGTACACTTCCCTTAATTGCTTTCTGAGTTGTATACTGGATGTCATATTCTGTCAAGATCATTTGCCATCTCTCTATTCTTCCAGACAGAGCGGGCTTTTCAAATATGTACTTGATGGGATCCATCTTTGAAATCAATAAAGTAGTGTGAGTCAGCATATACTGTCTCAGCCGGCGAGCAGCCCATACAAGAGCGCAGCAAGTTTTCTTAAGCAGTGAGTAACGAGACTCACAGTCGGTAAACTTTTTGCTCAAGTAATAAATAGCGTGCTCTTTTCGGCCAGACTCGTCATGCTGCCCCAGCACACACCCCATTGAATTGTCAAGTACTGTCAAGTATAGTATTAGAGGTCTTCCTTCCACCGGTGGCATAAGAATGGGTGGCTCTTGGAGATATTCCTTTATCTTTTCAAAGGCGGCCTGACATTCATCATTCCAGCGTACTACTTGATCTTTCTTCAGCAATTTGAAGATTGGCTCACAAGTAGCAGTCAGATATGAGATGAATCGGGCAATGTAATTCAGTCGTCCCAGGAAGCCTCTGACTTCTTTCTCTGTTTTTGGAGTCGGCATCTCTTGTATGGCTTTTACCTTGGCAGGGTCCACCTGAATACCTTTATCACTTACAATGAAACCTAGCAAATTTCCGGATCTTACCCCAAAGGTGCATTTGTTGGGATTCAACCTCAGCTTGTATAACTTGAGTCGGTCAAACAACTTCCTCAGATGGTCAAGGTGCTCTTTCTCAGTTTGAGACCTTGCAATCATGTCATCAACGTATACCTCAATCTCATGATGGATCATATCATGAAATAAAGCAACCATGGCACGTTGATAGGTTACCCCAGCATTTTTCAATCCGAACGGCATGACCTTATAACAGAAGGTGCCCCACTGAGTCACAAAGGTAGTCTTCTCCATATCTTCTGGAGCCATCTTGATCTGATTATACCCTGAAAAACCATCTATGAAGGAGAACACCTTGTGTTGAGCTGTATTGTCAACAAGGACATCAATGTGAGGTAGGGGGAAGTCATCCTTGGGGCTGGCCCTGTTCAGATCCCTGTAGTCAACACATATTCCGACCTTACCGTCCTTCTTTGGTACCGGCACCACGTTGGCAACCCACTGAGGGTAAGAAGTCACTGCAAGGAACCCGGCATCAAACTGTTTCATAACCTCGGCCTTGATCTTTTCAGACATCTCTGGACGCATCCGTCGGACTTTTTGCTTTACCGGAGGGCAATCTTCCTTGGTTGGCAGGTGGTGAACTACAATGTCGGCATCCAACCCAGGCATATCTTCATAGGACCAAGCAAAAATTTCCATGTAATCTTGTAGCATCTGGATCAATCGTTGCTTCACGCCGAGCTCTAGATTGGCACCAATCTTGACCTCTTTCCTATCTGTCTCGGTACCCAGGTTAATTGTCTCCACCGGCTCTTCATGTGGCTGAATAGCTCTTTCTTCCTGGAGTAGCAGTCTCGCAAGTTCACCAGGAACTTCACAATCATCTTCACCTTCGTCTTCGGCCAAGTTGATCGGATTTTCGAAGTCATAACTGGCGGTAGCAGAGCTGTTACCAGTGAGATCCAGAGTGGATTGAAACCTGTATAAGTGAGTGTGTGTAAATATAGCTGTTTTGCAATATATATAACACAGAAAGGAAAAGAGCACAAGATTTGAAATGCAACAAACGTCCAATGTTTTGATTGATGATATATGAAAATGTCATACAAAAAGCCCTCACAAATGGAGCTACGATGCCCCGGGTAGGACACCGAGCTAACAAAGTTTTAACATATTGTTTGTTACAAATTGGAAATCAAAAGAAATTAATTACTGCGTGACAAAGGTGATAGGTGTAAAATCCTTTGCCGTCCAGTTGCTTGGTTCGTCGCTGGTAGTCGGGTAGATCCAACTGTCAAATTCTGCTTCCTCTACATCCTCCTCGATAGCGTTCACCCCTGAGCTGGAGATAAACACCGGAGCCTTTCTGACCTTCTCCTTGCGCACAGCCCTCTGAGCCTCTGCAGTAAAGCCCAGCCCAAACTTGTCGTTCTTCTGAGTGAAGTCAGGAAGCTGACCCCAGTTTGCACAATTGCCTTTCTGAACCACAGCCCGGGCATCCCTTAGGGAAGCCATCTTCAAGGAAACATTCTCTTCGACTGTTGTTTCTGCTGCTGCTGAAATTGGATGCACCTCCTCGAAATGCTGAAAGGGGGTTTCAATAAACTCCCCATCCATCTCAATGTATCTGAAGGAATTCAAATGGCTCACCATATACTCCTCTTCTCCTTGCACAGTGACGATCTTCCCTCTGACAGGGTACTTCAGCTTCTGGTGCAAGGTAGAGGTCACTGCCCCAGCTTTATGGATCCAAGGTCGACCCAGTAGACAAGAGTACGATGGACGTATATCGATCACATAAAAGGTAGAGTCAAACACTTGAGAGCCCACACGAATAGGGATGTTAACCTCTCCATGAACCATCCTTTTTGAACCGTCAAAGGCCCTGACGATGATATTGCTGGGCTTCAATTCTAGGCCTTCATAATCCAAACGGTCTAAAGCCTTTTTCGGTAGAACATTCAAAGAAGAACCAGTATCCACCAATACATGCGCCATAGTAGTGCCCCTGCATTCGATGGAGACATGCAGGGCATCATTGTGGTCTCTTCCCTTCGCAGTCAGGTCAGCATCTGAAAAACCCAGGCCATTGTCTGCTGTCAGATTTGCTACGCAATCAGTGAACTGGACTGCAGACGTCTCCTGCGGCACATGGGCCGTCTTGAGAAATGAGATCAAGGCCTTAGCATGGGCCTCGGAGCATAGCAATAAGGAGAGCATGGAGATCTTGGAGGGCGTATGCCCCAGCTGCTCGACAACATTGAAATCACTTTTCTTTATTATTTTCAGGATCTCCTCCATTTCTTGTTGGGAGGCCTCAGCATTTATAGGTATTGGTGCCTCCATCCGGGCAGGCTCTTCTTCAATCCCTTTGCCCCGAGCATTAGATGACTCGGCGGCAGGGGAAACAACTTGATCAGCAACAGTAACATGTACACTTGTAGGTGTTATAAGGAGGGGTCTTCGAATAGCGGGCGGTGCAATGTCAGGCGAGAAGAGCCTGCCACTGCGGGTGACCTTGGTTGGACCAGTGATATCGCAGATACTGGCGCCAGTGTCGAATCCTTGTTTGATTCCATTTACATATACGTCTGCCCCATAATGCCAGGGGACAGCTTTATCAGATACGTAGGGGAGAGGCCCCGGAACAGTAATAACCACAGGTGCAACAGTCATGATTTGAACAGGCTTCTTCGGGGAAGCCTTGATTGGATTGTTGAAGATGGTAACCACAGAAACTTCTTTTATCGGAACCAACTGAACAGCAGTCTTCTTAAACAGAATCTCCTTGCTATCCATTAGGCTTTGGACGCCTAACCTCAGCAAGGGGCAACCAGACAGGGAAACAGCACAGAACAGGCAACCTTCACTGCAACCCGGAAATAAACCGGCCCGCAGTAGGTTCTTCTTAACGGTCTTCAGAGGGGTAACAACTTCATTTACCGAAACAGCATACAATTCTTCCTCAATGGCATTTACTCTATGCTGGGGCATAGGAGCAGTTACAACATTTGGTCTCTCCGGCGCCTCGAACTGAATTTCCTTTGCGTCGATCAGATCTTGCACTTTGTTTCTCAAGGCCCAGCAATCATCAGTAGTGTGCCCGGGACTATCAGAATGATAAGCACACAGGGCATTTGGGTTATACTTAGGAGACGCAGTGTTGACGACCTTAGGAGCTTCTTTGAGGGTCACCAGGTTGGTGGATAACAGTTGGGGTAAAATTTGAGATAAGGTCATACTCAGTCGGGTATACTGCCTCTTGGGCCTTTCGCTTCTTTGTTGATTGTACTGCTGAGGAGCAGCAACAGGTTTCGAGATGACCAAAGCATTGACGGCTTGGCGACTTTCGGGCTTGACTTGTCTTCTAGGACCAAAGACGGCACTTGCTTCTTTCTTAAACGGCCTCTTCTCAGCACTTGTGGAGGCAGCCTTTTGTATCTTGCCTGACCTGATGCCAGCTTCAATTCTTTCTCCCGTCAATATCAAATCTGTAAACCCAGCGGAGGAGTTACCAACCAAATGATTGAAAAACGGACCAGACAATGTCCCTAGGAACATATCAACCAGCTCTCGATCAGTTAATGGAGGCTGCACCCTGCCAGCCAAATCTCTCCATTTTTGAGCGTACTCTTTGAACCCTTCACCCGTTCCTAGAGACATACCCTGAAGTTGGGTACGCGTAGGGGCGAGATCAAAATTGTATTGGTATTGTCCGTAGAATGTGATTGCCAAATCTTCCCAGTGTCGGATGCTAGTTCCATCTAATTGGTAGAACCATTCAAGCTGTGACCCCGAGAGGCTATCTTGGAAGAAGTGAATCCAAAGGTTCTTGTCTGCCGTATAAGGTTGGATCTTCCTCACGTACGACCTTAGATGCAGCTTTGGGCAGGAGACCCCATCATACTTGGCGAAGGCAGGCGCCTTAAACTTGTGTGGAATTACCACCCCAGAAGATAACCCCAAATCTCTGAAATCCAGTCCCGGCACATTCTGAATTTCCATGGCGCTCAAGCGGTCCTCCAATTGTTTGTACCTGTCAGCAGCAGGTGGGTATTGCTCGTCGTTATAGTCCGTCTCGTTGTCGGAGACTGCGGGACTAGGAGCTCCTCCCCCTTGGGGACTGTTCTTCTCAGCAGAAGAAGTAGTTGGATCAGCTTCATTATGGAGCGTGTTCCCAAATCTGCGTCCGGTGTTGAACAACGCAGTCCTCTTTTTCTTCTTCTTCTTCAGGAGTAGAGTCTTCAACTCTTGCTGACCTTGGGCTAGGCTTAGGACCATCTCTTGAAACTGTGCATTTTGGGCCTGAAGGGCCTTGATTGCTTGCTCACTGGAGGAGTCCGGATTCATGATGACTGTGCAAACAAACAGCGAAGAAGATTAAGCAACCTGTGAAATAGGGTACCTGCTATGCATATGGTGCAATGGAATGCGTATGTATGCAATGCATTCAAGGATTTAGAACATTCAAAATTTGTTGTAGACAAAAAAGGAACGCACATCATATTAATAAGGAGAAATTCGTTAGTACATAAATGCCCCATGGGCCAAATATTACAAAATGACTCCTCAAGGCAAAAAAACATTGCGCATCCTCTTTGGTGCGATGTAGGTGTTGAGATTCCTCTCCTTGTGCAGCAGGCGGGTGAGTTCCAGGACCTTCTTTTCACTAGCACGTAGACTGGTCTCAAGAGAATTCCGTTCTTCCTTAAGCTGGACCCAACTCTTCTGCATTTCTTCCCAGGAGGTGGGCATGTCGGGATGTTGAATGGTGTAGGACACCTTTCCTTCCAAGACTGGTTCTTTGATCACAGGGAGCATATGGGGGTAAGGCATCACTAACTTCTGGGAGCGGGCTCGTACCCACTTGAGATAAGGTTCCAACGGGATGGAGTTCATGTGCCCCAGTGTCTTGCTGTCCATCCTACTTGGCATCCTCCAAGCTCTAATAAATCTCTGGCGAAGTCCTTGAGTATCGTTGTCGAAGTCAAAAACTATTTTAGGAATTAACATGTCATGAGGGCCATCCCTCCGAGCATAACCAAAATGTCTCCAAGCCAGGCATGGGTTGTAAGTAATACCTCCTCTGATTCCAAATAAAGGAACATTAGGGTACTCCCCGCAACGATCAATGATAGTGACGTCTTCTCTGGACCTAGGGCACCAATGTATATCTGCATGCGTGAGAGTCATTAACCGTTGTGACCATCTCAAACCCCGCTCGTTCTTCAAAATTGATTGTGGAAGGTGCGAAATAAACCACCTTCCCAGGAGAGGAGTGCAACACATAAGGACACCCCTTCTTCTCATGGTTCGAGTGTAACATGAGTGAAGGATGTCCCCCAGCAACGTAGGTATAGGATTCCTGGTCATGAAGATCTGGACAGCACTGATATCAATAAGCTGATCTGGGTTAGGGAATAACACCAAACCATAGACAAGGAGGGCCACAACTTCTTCAAAAGCTTGTAGGTCAAGGGAGTTCCAACATTCTTGGGCCTTCTCGAACAGAAAACTGGCTAAGAAACCCTTGATACCACTTCTAACTTCCCAATGTCCCTTGAGGTCATACGGTTGTAGGTGCAAGGCTTTAGCAATCTCTTCAAGCTTGGGTTCCTCTTCCGTACCGTTGTAGGGTAGTTGATCAAGGATAGGGACCTTCAGGAGTCGGGAGAACTCTTCCAATGTAGGCACCAATTGATAATCCGGAAAAGTGAAACAGTGATGCAGAGGGTCAAAGAACTGGAACATGACCTTTATCAAATCCTCCTCAATGTTGGTGTTAACCAAGCTGATGAGTCTTCCATGTCTCTCACTGAATGAAGAACCCTCGGGAATCCTGGACATAAGTTCCTTAAGCTGAGGAGGGATCTTCACAAGGCTAATCTGAATTGTCTTTCTGCGAGCAGTTTCCATGTCCTATAAAACAAGAACAAAGATGAAGATTCGAAACCCTTGAAATGGTTAGTCAATGCTCATGATGTTGTATGATGTCATGATGTTATGATTAAGTACACCACAAACATTCACAAAGGCAAACATGGTAAGGCACACAAGTCACACAAGACAAACCCTTAGAGTTTAGGCCTGCATGGGGTCTGGGTATTACCCTCTTGAAGTTTGGTGGGCTCAACCTGTCCTATTAGAAGTAACCGGGTTCTAAGGGTCCCAATATCACTGGATTACTTTCATTGTTCATCGTTTCGATTTAGCCACTGAATTGGCGACCGAAATATCCCAGGAAAGCAACCCTCAATTGAGTGTAGTATCGAGTATCAACCAACCTCGGACTGCACCAAAGTCAGTTATCTCACTACCCTAAAAAGGCCAAGATGGTTCAATTAAGGTTCCTAAGGTCAGTTGATGCTTCACGACACCACGCGGCGGCCCCGTACTCTCCTTGACTGAACTCAAGGGTTACCGGTACACACCAAAGTGCCACATCAACGTAGCAGACTGCTTCAACCATGTCGGTATACCCCGCACAGTTCCCTCACAGCCTTGTTGCTACTTTCTAAGAAGGTATCCCCAGATCCGGGTTAGGATCTATAAAACTCCGATACAAGGCCCACAAATGTAAAAGCAAACAAGACAATCAATTGAAAACAAAGGTGATCTAAGCCCTAAGGTTACTCCACTTTTAAAATCTCCCCAGCAGAGTCGCCAGTTCTGTGATACGGTGGGAGAACTGACTTGAGATTTTGCGTTTGTTTTCGCAAATGTTTCGGTTGAGCAAGAGTCGCCACCGACTTTTTATTTTATCCTAAGGAAAGGTTAAAAAGCACAGCAAAAACCTTTTGAGATGTTTTCTTGGGTTCGGGGAGTAGATTATAGAAAGGGAAGGTATTAGCACCCTTTCTATCCATGGTTATCCATGGGCTCTTAGTTACTTGCTTAGATCACTTGCCTTTTGTTTTCAATTGTTTTAAATGGTGCTTGAGTGTGTTGGTTTGAAAATGTTTTGAAAAGAGGCCAATGTGGTGGCAACCTTTGTAATGATCCATGTGGGGATGTATACAAAGATGTATGTCTTTTGAAAAGGTTTTCATTTGTTTTTAAAAGTTGTTTTTGAAAGTGTAGTGATGTGTGGTTTTTGAAATAGGCAAGTGTTTTGTTTGCAAGATTGATTCAAGTAACTAAGAGGTTATCTACTTCTAAATTTCTCAAAAGATTATTGCTACGTTTTAACCCTTTTAACAAGTTTGTTCCACCATTGAATTTGGTGGACAATCTTATGTTTAGGATGTGAAAGGGACAGGCGCGGGTCATCGTTTAGACCATAATTGCAACGGCGTTAAATGTCTTTGGGCAATTTTCTTTAAGGGACTTGATAATTTGTTTTTGTTTGTTTTGAAAAATTTTATCGAGGGACTATGATCATTCAAATTGTTTGCTTTGCCCAAAGAAGTTCAACATACAATATGGCCCATTTATTTGAAGGCAACAAAGGGGAGTATCCTAGGGATGCAAGTGTGAGATGTGTTGTTTATTTTCATGCTCATTCATCTTGTATTAGGTCCAACTATTTTTTATCGTTTTTCGCATGCAAACCCTAATTGTAACATGTTATTATTAGAAAGCAATAAAGCGCGAAATTTAAATTTACTAAGCTATTACAAAACCAAATATGGTAAGGGGGGTACAAATGTTCAAATGGGGATATTGACAAGTAATGTAAATCTAAATTATTACATCATTTTTTGAATATTTGCAAAGTAAATAAATTGCATAATTAAATGGAAATTAAATAAATATGCAAAATGCAAAGAGAAAGTTTTTATATGTATGAGAGAAGTATGGTTTATGTAAAATAAAATAAGAAGATAAAAAGGTATTATTTTGAGTATTTTCAACTTTTAGGGCAAAAACCCTAATTTTAAAGAAAATGTATTATTATACAAGTATTTATTTATTATGTACAAAAAATAAAAATAAAATGAAGTATATTATGAAAAAAAATATTTTTGTATCAAATATTAATAAAAATGAAAAATTCAAGTATTTTTTATATTTTAACTTAAATATATTAATAAACATATATATATATATATATATATATATATATATATATATATATATATATATATATATATATATATATATATATATATATATATATATATATATATATATATATATATATATATATATATATATATATATATATATATATATATATATATATATATATATATATATATATATATATATATATTAAGTTCTTAAATATGCATTATATACCAAATAATATATATTTTATATTTTAATAAAATAAATAAAAAAAAGTATTTTTATGTGAAATATTTTCAGAAGGTAAATAAAAATGAAAAATGTATTTACACTATTTTTCAAATATTCTAAATAATAATATGTATATGTATTTATGTATAAACTAAAGGAAAATCAAATAAAATCAAATAAAAATAAAAATAAATGGTGAGAAAAATATTTTCAAAATTTTATTATGCTGAGAAAAAATAAACAAGTCAAACAAATAAAGAAAAAGTCAAAAAGAATTAAAAATGAGGCAAATGGGCTTGGGGGGTGAGAAAATGGAAATAGGGTGCAAAAAGAAGAAACCACACAGGCCCAGCCCATGTGGCTTCATCTTCAACCTTCGTTCAATAACATTCAAAAACACGCGCCCTGTACTTCTGATGCTAGCTCCTGATTCCTGGCTTTTTAACAAAAACTCATAACATGAAAAATACTCAGCATGAAGAGACGATTCCAACCATGTATAGAACTTGACCTAACTCTCTAAGATGAGGGAGAATTTCTCCTCCCCCAAATCCTAACCTAGTTTTTCTGCCATTTTCAAACTCCAAATTCTCTCTACTCAGGCAAAAGAAATGAAATGTAAAGCTATGTACATGTTCAGGGCTATGAGTAGAACCTTGTTTCTTCACAAACTTAAGACTAAAGATACATGATAAGAGAGATACGAGTTCAAAGATTTACCTGTGCAGTTGAACTTCTATCTGGAGAATGAGGAACTCCTAGTGCAAGGTGATGATTGGAAAAGCTTCCTTGAGGTCCAAGGATGCTGTTTCAATGCTTACTTTGTCTTGAAACTTCTTGTATCGAGCTGTGGAACTTCAACTGCAAAAGGAAAAAATGAAAATGGTGGAAACTGTTAGAGGGATTACAGGTCAGGTTTTAGGTCATGGTTAGCTTGCATACATGCTAGGGAATGTGTATGAATTGGTTTTGGTGAGAATGCTCGAGGGAAATGGGAATTGGCACTCAAACTGCAGGCCTTGCCCTGTTTGAGCAGTTTGATGGTGTTTCTGTGATGGAGATTGTTTTAGAGGTCAAGGATTCGTGCAAAAGCTTGGTTGGGATGTTTGGAATGTGTTTGATCAGTTTTCTCTTGTGTGCCTATGCTAAAATGATAGTTGTTACAAGTTATGGAACTTTTCTTCTCTCTTAAGCAATAAAAGCAAGTTGATGGTTTAGGTCAGTAGGGGGCCTCCTAATGTGCTGCATAATCTTCTCTTGATCAGAGCAACTTGTCCATAATCTTGTGCCAAAAGGATTTAGCTTGTACTTGTTGGATTTCTAAATTGACATAAAGCTAATCTTTTCAAAAATGGAAAGTTCACTTTATCTAGTTTAGGATTAATCTTGCATACAATGCTTGCACTCAAAGAACAACACTTTAACACATTGAATATGCATTAAATTATTGAGTATGGAATGGTTCAAGGACCTGTAATCAAGGGCATGCTGATTTAGAGAAGTTTACACAAACTATGAACATGGAAAATGGCCAATTCAAAGGTGAGTTTTTGCTATATTGTGAAATTCGAATCTCTCAAGTTATGAGGTTGTTTGAGAAGTTTTCGGACATTTTGGAAATCTTGGAATGTGTACTACAATCCATATTTGAAATGCAAGTTGAAATTCCAAGTGGAAGGGTATGAAAAATGGCCTTGAAGTGGGGTAGAAAACCTTGTCAAAATAGGTTAAAATTTCACTAAGTTAAAAATGGTTTAGTGCCCTTATTCAAAAAATTGTAACTTGAGATACAAGCTTCAAATGAGAAAACTTTGTGAATCAAAGTTGTAGATTATGCAACAAGCTACAACTTTCATGTTTTGACTTTTGTTTGAATCTAAATGGATCTTGGTGAAAAGATGGGGCAAAGTTGGGAAAAAATTAGGGTTTTTCATAACTTAGAAAAATTCTAAGTTATGAAAAATTCCATTTTCAAACCCTAATTTGCATTTTGTGATTTCTTGGTGAACAAGTTTCATGATTTGGCATGTTTTGATGAAAAATGAATCTTGACTCTTGATTTTGACCAAAAAGTCAAAGTTTGACTTTTCAATGTACAGTCAAAATTGATCAATTGACTGGGAAATTCAACTGTCAATCTTGTGTACTTGGGATCTTTTGAGCTTGATGAATGTGTCAAGACCATTTCATGGAGTCCTTGAGTCCATATGTGAGCTTGATTTGCCATTGGCTAGGTCAAACAGTCAAAAATTGCCTTTGTGCAGTCAAAACCCTAAAAATGACCATTTTGCCCTTTTGGTGATCTGATCAAATTTCTTGTGGAATTGTGATCCAAACTTGATCAAATGGTCCATATGAGTTCATAATGTTGATGTGGGTCAAGAATCATGAGTTTTGACTGTCAATTGACCACTGTTGACTTTTTCCCCAATACAGCTGATTTCTAGGTCAACTGTCCAATTGACTGGGCAAAACTTGGGATCAAGACTTGAAACTTGGCATGGGTAAACTTGGGAGTCCAATATGATGCATGAAGGTCATCTTGGGCATTTTAGGTCAAAACATCCTTGGGCAAACACAAACCCTAATTTGAGTCCACAGTGCAAGGAGAAGTCTTGAGCAGAGGAAACCCTAACTGGATCTTGATCTTCAAAGGTCTTGTGATGAGAAAATGTTGAGGAAATGGGAGGGCAAATTTTGGGGTACAACAGCGGCGTTCTCTTACTAGGACGTCAGCCTCTTGTACAAAAAACGCCTATTTACAGGCCAAACTTCAAAAATCAATACAATTCATTTTCAGAGAAATTTCAAACTGTTTTTCCTTTTTCTGTTTTGTTTTGCAAAGAACGTCCAATGTTCATTTTTGATATATGCATTTGACATTAACTGATGCTCATAAAAATTTACATGCAAAACAAAAGGCGGTTACTTGTAATATTAGAAACAGGGGCAAATAAGATTTGTCCAAGCTTTACAGTTGCTCTGTCCACCAGGTACAAAGGTAGATTTAGCTGAAGAATATGGCTAAGGTACTTTCACTCTCCGCAGAGTAAGAAAAGACAGTAATGATAGCTCTCCCCAGCTGAGACTTGCAACTGTAAATGAATCGGTAATATTCTCCCCAAGCAGAGTTTATTTACCATCAGCACTGAAAGGTCTTAATATTCCCCAGCGGAGTATAAGAATATTCCCCGATAGAGTACAAGATATCTCTAGTGGAGTCTGAAATTTTTCCCAGCGCATTCTGAAAAAGCTTCCCCAGTGGAGTTCGGAGAATCATCCCCAGTAGACTTTGGAAGATTATCCCCATTAGAGTCTAAAAGGTTATCCCCAGTGAAGTCGCAACTGAAAGATCATCCCCAACAGGATTCAGTATCACCAGCAACGGTGATTCATCCCCAGTGGAATTTATCAGTGGAATCCTCAGCAGAACATCTCTTCCCCACAGAGTAATCTCCTCATTAGTTTATTCTCCAACAGAGTTATTCTCTCCTGCAGGTTTATTCTCACAATCATCTTCATATGATATCCCTAGCGGAAACGAAGAATTCAACTCTTTTCTCCAGCAGCTATCCGGGATTTATTTTCCCCAGCTAAAAACATTACATTTTCATACATCATAACACATGCATATACGCATCATACAGCACAAACTCATTTATTTTGAGAACATCATTACCTGATACATATCATGCATTACATACAACTAACATTTACCTTTCAGGACGGATGCGGTTAAATTCTCACAAAATTCAAAGCTATGAAGCTTTTGACTTCAGTTGAATTACTGACCAGTTCTTAAATTTCAACAGAATTATCCTCAGATGAATTACAGACAAGGTCCTAAATCTCGATAATTTTCCTCCGTTGAATTATAGACGAGTTCCTAAATCTCAGCAGAGAGTTTTCTCAGTTGAATTACGGGCAAGTTCTTAAATCTCGATGAAGATGTTTCCCTAAAGTCGAATTACTGACCAGTTCTTAAATCTCAATAGAATTATCCTCAGTTGAATTACAGACAAGGTCCTAAATCTCGACAATTTTCCTTCGTTGAATTACAAATGAGTTCCTAAATCTCAGCAGAGAGTTTTCTCAGTTGAATTAAGGGCAAGTTACGCATGCGAAGTATCTTGGCAAAACAAAACAAAAATAAGATCATAGTCCCTCGATGACGCTATACAAAGGTTGCCTAAAACAAAATGATCTTGGTCCCTCAAAAATGCTAAGATACTTGGCAACATTGCTACCATGGTCATACGATGACCCACGCATGTCCCGTTTACATCCAAAGATAGGGTTGTTTACCAAATCAATGGTAAATCAACAATGTCAAAGGAATAAAAATGCATAGGAAAGACATTTGAGTAGGTAGATAACTTCTAAGTTACTTGCTCCATTTCAAAACAATCCTTGCTATTTTCAAAAACAAACACACACACATTTCAAAACATTTTCCAAACACCTTTCAAAACATTGAAACATTTTTCAAAAGACAAACATCTTTGTATACATTCTTACGAACGAGAATCATTACAAAGATTGCCTAAACGAATGGCCTCTTTTCAAAAATACTTTCAAAACCACAACAAACACAAAGCACCATTTAAAACAATTTCAAAGCAAAGCAAGTGATCTAAACAAGTAACTAAGAGCCCATGGAAAACCATGGATGAAAAGGGTGCTAGCACCTTCCCTTTTCATAATCTACCCCCCGAACTCAAGAAAACATCTCAAAGGTCTTTCCTGTGCTTTTTTACCTTTCCTTTTGGATAAAATAAAAGTTGATGGTGACTCTTGCTAACCGCGACATTTGCGACGAAACGCAAAACCTCAAGTCAGTTCTCCCACCGTATCACAGATCTGGCGACTCTGCTGGGGAAAATTCTAATAGTGGGGTTACCTTAGGGTTTAGATCACCTTTATTTGCTTACAATTGTTTGACTTGTTTGCTTTACATTTTGGTTCTATTGTTTGGGTTTGAATCCTCTACCCAGATTTTGGAAACATTATAGGTAAATAGCAATACGTTGTGGAAACTGTGTGGGGTATACCGACACGGTCTAAGCAATAGCTATGTTAGTGTGACATATTTGTGGGTACCGGTAGCCTTTGAGTCAATCAAAGAGAATACGGGGCTGCTGAGTGATGTCATGAAGAACTAACGAACTTCTAGAACCTTTACTTGACCAACTTGGCCTTTTAGGATGTAGTGAGATGACCGGCTTTGGTGAAGTCCGAAGTTGGTAGATACTCGATACTACACTCATTAAGGGTTGGTTCCTTGGAATATTTTGGTCGCCAGTAAAGAGGCTTGAATTGAAACAATGAACAAGGAAACAATCCAGTGATATTGAGCTCCTTAGAACCCGGTTACTATTTCTAGGACAGGTTGAGCCAACTAAACTTTAAGAGGGTACTTACCTATGAAACCCCATGCAAGCATAAACTAGGAACTTATGTGACTTGTTTGTACATATATACTTGTGCATAACATCATGGACATCATGAACATCATATGCGTTCACTAACAATTTCAAGGATTTTGAGATTCATCTTTGTTCTTGTTTTGTAGGTTATGGATTCACTTCGCAGTAAAACTATCCAAGTCAACCTTGTAGGAATTCCTCCATAACTAAAGGAGCTAGCTTCAAGGATTCCTGAGAATTCTCCATTCACCGAGAGACTTGGTCGTCTACTCAACCTAGTCACTTCCAAAACAGAGGAAGACATGATGAAGGTTCTCTTCCAGTTCTTTGACCCTTTGCATCACTGCTTCACATTTCCTGACTACCAACTTGTGCCTACTTTGGAGGAATTTTCTCAACTCTTGAGGGTTCCTATTCTCAATCAACTACCTTTCAACGGTACGGAAAGATATCCAAAGCCAGAAGAGATTGCTCAAGCCCTGCACTTGCACTCATCTGATGTTACGACACATTGGAAAATTAGAAGTGGTGTCAAAGGCTTCTTGGCAAAGTTCCTGTTTGAGAAGGCCCAAAGCTGTTGGAATTCCCTAGACTTGCAAGATTTTGAGGAGATTGTAGCTCTTCTCATCTATGGGATGGTCTTGTTCCCTAATCCTGACCAACTCATAGATGTGAGCGCTGTCAAAATCTTCATGTCTCGCAACCCGGTGCCTACATTGCTTGGGGATATCCTTCACTCTTTTCACACTCGTACAATGAGGAAAAAAGGTGTTCTCATGTGTTTCACTCCTCTCCTGGCAAGATGATTTATTTGTCATCTTCCCCAATCAGTCTTGAAGAATGAGCAAGGTTTGAGATGGTCACAAAGGTTGATGACTCTTACACATTCAGATATTCATTGGTGTTCTCGATCTAAAGAGAATGTTATCATCGTCCACCATTGTGGGGAATTTCCTAATGTGTCTCTACTTGGCATTAGGGGAGGTATCACCTATAACCCTTTCTTGGCTCTGAGACAGTTTGGTTATGCCCGAAGGGATGGCCCACATGACATGCTGATTCAAGGCTTGGTTTTCGACTTCGACAACGACAATCAAGGACTTCGTCAAAGGTTCCGAGCTTGGAGAATGCCCAACAAGATGGACAGCAAGACTTTGGGACACAATAATTCCATCCCTCTTGAGCCTTACCTCAAGTGGGTACGAACCCGCGCCCAAATTCTTATGATGCCTTACCCCTCCATTCTCCCAGTGATTATACAGCCTGTTAAGGAAGGAGAGGTTCCATACACCATCCTACATCCTGACATGCCGACATCACTCGAAGATCTACAAAGGAGTTGGATACAGCTCAAAGAAGAATGCGATACTTTCGAAGCCCAATTCTACCCAAGCGAGAAGAAGATTTTAGAACTCACTCGGTTACTTCATGAAGAGCAGACTCTCAACACCTACATTGCACCAAAAAGGATGCGCAACGTCTTTTTACCTTAGAGTTTTGTATTATTTTGCCCAATGGGCATTGATGTATTCAAATTATATTTTATTAATATGACGTGTGCTTCTTTTTTGGTTTAAAAAAAATTTGAATTTTCAAATCCTTGAAAGCATTGCATGAATACATATCATTCATCATAAGCATAAACAGGTCTTTGCAACAAGTTTCCTCATTCTTCTACTGTTTATTTCATCAAGATGGATCTTGAACAAATGGTCAAAGATTTACAAGCTCAGAATTCACAATTTCAACAGTTACTCTTGACCTTAGCCAAGGGGCAGGAGGAGCTAAAGACTCTACTAGAGAAAGAGAAAGAGAAAAACAAGAAGAAGCCAACTGGTGTGGTTATCATGGGCAAAAGGTTTCAGGGACAAACCAGAAGGACCTTAGAATTCCCGACAACATCTGAAGAGGGGGAAAGAAAAGGAAAAGAAACATCAGTACCATCAGATTCTGAAGCAGAAGAAGAGGAAGAAAAGGACTACTCTGAACAACAATACCCTCCGGCCGATGACAAATACAAACACTTGGAAGAGCGTCTAACTGCTATGGAGATACAGAGAGTATCGGGGCTAGATTTTGAGGAGTTAAGGCTGGTGTCAGGAATAGTAATCCCTCCAAAGTTTAAGGTGCCATTGTTCGCCAAGTATGATGGGGTGTCTTGTCCCAAAATGCACCTTCGATCTTATGTCATGAAGATTCAGCCACATTCTGCTGACAAAGACTTGTGGGTCCACTTTTTCCAGGATAGTTTATCAGGAACGCAGCTTGATTGGTTCTACCAGTTGGAGAGGGCAGATGTCCATAATTGGGAAGACTTGGCAGCAGCCTTCTATAAATAGTATCAATACAACACCGATTTGGCACCAACCCGTACTCAACTCCAGAGTATGGCTATGGTATCAAATGAGGGCTTCAAAGACTACGCCCAAAAGTGGAGGGATCTAGCCGGAAGGGTGCAACCAACTTTATCTGAAAGGGAGCTAATGGACATGTTCCTGGGAACTATATCAGGTCCTTTCTTTAATCATCTGATTTGGAGTTCCTCTGCAAGTTTCAGTGAATTGATTTTAACTGGCGAGAGGGTGGAAGCCGGTATAAGAAGTGGGAAAATTCAGAAAGATGCGTCTGCTTCCACGGTTGTAAAAAATCCCTTCACCAGAAAGAAGGAAGTGTCTGTTGTCTATGCACAGAGGAATCAGGGAAGAACTGAGCGTCGACCAACAGTGGGGGCCGTTATGATTCAAAAGCCTGCATCAGACCAGCCAAGAAATAACCAGCCGAGAAATAATCAGCAAAGGATGGAAAGGCCAGTACGGTAATTCACCAAGATTAACATGACTCCAGCCCAAGTTCTACCACATCTTCTGAAGTTGAATCTGGCCATGCTAAAAGAGGCCCCAAGGAATCCTAATACTGCTTCTCCATATTACCATCCCAACGCCAGATGCGCGTACCATTCTGAAAGTCTAGGGCACGACACCGATAACTGTTGGGCTCTGAAGAATAAGATTCAAGACCTGATAGACGCGAAGGAAGTTGAGTTTGAAGCGCCTGAGAAACCGAATGTTATCTCCACTCTGAAGCCTAGGTATAGTCACAATGCCAATGTTGTTAAGGAAGATCTGTTTATTTCTACCGTGGATGAATTGTTAACTCCGCTCTCGATCATCAAGTTGAATCTGTTGAAGGCTGGTATATTCCTAGGATGTGACAAAGATTTCCATGTTTGCTTGTCCTCATCATTTGATTGCCCTCTGTTGAAAAAAGGTATCCAACAACTGATTGATAATCAAGAAATTTTGTTTGAGAAAGCTCATGTTTCACCCATTCCAGTGAAAGAAGTTTCAATAATAACCATCTACGCCAATCCTTCCAGGGTCCCTAAAAGACCCGTTAGGATTACATCTGCTTCAGTGACTACTCCATTGAAGATAACAATGTCTGGGCCGACCCCATACAAATAAGATAAAACGGTACCATGGAATTATGATGGAGAAATCTACTACCATAGTGTCAAACAGATTGAACAGACTTCCGAAGAAGAGAGCTCTGAAGAGGACAATTCCTACATCAGTAACATTTCCAGAATAAGCAAGGTTACCCGTAGTGGGAGAATTTTCTCTCCAGAGGTTGCTCCTCCAACAGCAGTCTTTGGACCCGTGGTAGTTCCGAAGATTACCTCCGCACCAGTGATTGTACCTCCAAGCTTACCTACCAACAAAGAAAATACAATTCATATCCCTACTTCCACTACTGAGAATAAAGGAAAGAATTTTCAAGAGGAGCCTGTCCTGATGAAGGCTCAATCACTAGCTATTCCTGAAACATCCAAGAAGGAGATGGAAGAAATCCTGAGGATCATAAAGAAGAGTGATTATGATGTAGTCGAACAATTGGGGAAGAACCCCTACAAAATCTCTATGTTAGCATTGCTGCTGTGCTCTGAGGCACATGCTAAAGCTCTAGTAAAATTTCTGAAGACAGCTCATGTGCCGTAAGAGACGTCAGCTGACCAATTCCAGGAGTGTGTGGCCAGTCTGACAGCTGATAATGGCCTGGGTTTCTCTGATGCTGACTTGACCCCCAAAGGGAGAAAACACAATGAGGCGCTACATGTCTCAGTGGAGTGTAGAGGAACAACCCTAGCTCAGGTCTTGGTTGATACGGGTTCATCTCTGAACATCTTACCAAAGAAATCCCTTGATAGGTTGGATTGCAAGGGGCTGACTTTAAAACCCAGTAACATAATTGTGAGAGCATTTGACGGCTCTAAGAGGATGGTCCATGGGGAGGTGGACATCCCGATCAAGGTGGGAACCCAGACGTTCAATTCAACCTTCTATGTGATGGACATCCGTCCTTCTTATTCCTGTCTGTTGGGACGCCCCTGGATCCATAATGCCGGTGCCGTCACCTCCACTTTGCATCAGATTCTCAAGTACCCCGTCCAAGGGAAGATCATAATTGTCCATGGGGAAGAGGAGTATATGATTAGTCATCTGAATTCCTTCTGTTATGTGGAGTTAGATGGCGAGTTCATAGAGACCCCTTTCCAACATTTTGAAGAAGTCTCTCAGGAAGTAGCGGCCACCAAGGTTGTATCCTCAACTCCTATGATCATAAGACCTCCACCTCGGATGTCCTCTCTAAAGGATGCAAAGGCAGTAGTGGAAGAAGGCGGATGCACCATCTGGGGGCATCTTCTAGACATTCCTTACAAATCAGACAAGTTTGGCTTGGGGTTTACTTCAACTGGTCAGAAGGCCGTGCGTCGTGCCCGTGCTGGAGGGCCACCTGCAAAGATCAGCAATCAAGGGGTCAACGCACTAGAAGACAATGAAGAAGATGGAAGCTTGGAAGATTGGATATTTCCTACTGTCAGCAGAGGACTTTGCAACTGGGAAGCCAAAGACTTCATCCCGATAACTTTCATATCGCAGTAATTTATCTTTTACATTTTTGTTGGATTGTAATAATTCACAAACAATTCGTACATTTTCAACCTTGTGTCTTACCCGAGGCACAACGGTCCATTTGTAAGGGTTTTTATTTCATTTTCATATGTCATTTAATGAATCATGGACGCTTTTTTATATATAAACCTTTTGTGCTCATTGTCTTTCTTTTACATTTTATTGTTTAAAGATGGCTATACCCTTACACACACTCACACTCACAAATGCAGGTACCCTGCCATTCCGGATCCCATGGGTAACGATACTGCTATAGCCTTCAGTGACTCTGAAGATCTGATCTACCAAGCTGAATACGAAGGTGAGGAAGATTGTGAGGTGCCAGGGGAATTGGCCAGACTACTACAGCAAGAGGAAAGAGCAATTCAGCCTCATGAGGAGTTATTGGACACAATCAACTTGGGTACTGAGGAAGATAGAAAGGAAATCAGAGTGGGTGCCAATCTAGAGCCGAGTGTCAAGGAGCGCCTAATTCAGCTTTTGCATGATTATGTTGAGATCTTTGCCTGGTCATACGAAGACATGCCAGGACTTGATACAGACATTGTGGTACATCGTCTACCCATAAGAGAAGACTGTCCACCAGTGAAACAAAAAGTCTGCCGAATGAGACCTGACATGTCAGAGAAGATCAAATCAGAAGTTATGAAGCAGTTCAATGTTAGATTTCTGGATGTTACTTCCTATCCACAATGGGTTGCTAACATTGTTCTCGTACCTAAAAAGGACGGCAAAGTGAGAATGTGCGTGGATTATAGATATTTGAACAGGGCCAGCCCTAAAGATGATTTTCCACTTCCGCACATCGAGATCCTGGTTGACAACACAGCCCAGCACAAAGTATTTTCTTTCATGGACGGATTCTCAGGCTATAACCAGATCAAAATAGCACCTGAGGACATGGAGAAAACTACTTTTGTCACACAGTGGGGTACGTTATGCTACAAAGTGATGCCATTCAGACTGAAGAATGTCGGGGCAACCTATCAACGCGCCATGGTAGCTTTGTTTCATGATATGATACATCATGAGATAGAGGTCTATGTAGATGACATGATATCCCGATCACAAACTGAAGAAGAACACCTTGATCACTTGCAAAAGTTGTTTGTCAGGTTGAAGGAGTACAAGCTAAGATTGAACCCAAACAAGTGCACATTCGGAGTCCGGTCCGGTAAACTTTTAGGTTTCATTGTCAGCAATAAGGGCATCGAGGTTGATCCTACCAAAGTCAAAGAGATACAAGAAATGCCTGCTCCTCGCACTGAGAAGGAAGTCAGAGGTTTTTTGGGACGCCTAAACTACATTGCTAGGTTCATTTCTCACCTAACATCTACTTATGAACCAATCTTCAAACTGTTGAAGAAAGATTAGGTAGTTAGATGGAATGATGATTGTCAAGTTGCTTTTGATAAAATCAAGGAGTATTTACTAGAGCCTCCTATCTTGATGCCACCAGTCGAGGGAAGACCGCTAATCATGTATCTGACCGTCTTAGAGAACTCAATGGGGTGTGTACTGGGGCAACATGATGAGTCTGGCCGAAAAGAGCATGCCATTTATTACCTGAGCAAAAAGTTTACCGACTTTGAAACCAGATATTCATTGCTCGAGAAAACTTGTTGCGCTCTGGTATGGGCTGCTCACCGGCTGAGACAGTATATGTTGACTCATACCACTTTGCTGATATCTAAGATGGATCCGATAAAGTACATCTTCGAGAAGCCTGCTTTATCCGAAAGAATAGCTAGATGGCAGATGATCTTAACAGAATATGACATCCAGTACACGACCCAAAAAGCTATAAAGGGCAGTGTGCTAGCTGATCATCTGGCCCATCTAGCTGTAGAAGATTATCAATCCATAAAGTTTGACTTCCCTGACGAAGACATCATGACATTGGACAACATTGAAGAAATCAGGCCATATGACGGACCTGAACAAGGATCCCGATGGACCCTGTACTTTGATGGGGCCTCCAATGCACTTGGTAACGGTATCGACGTTGTGCTTATATCTCCAGAAGGATGCCATACTCCTTTCACCGCCAGACTTTGCTTCAATTGTACGAACAACATGACAGAGTACGAAGATGCATCTTCGAACTCAAGGCTGACATAGACTTGGGAATCAAATCTTTGATTGTGTTTGGGGATTCAGCTTTGGTCATCAGTCAGATCAAAGGAGAATGGGACACTAAGCATCCAAACCTCATCCCTTACAAAGAACATGTCTTGACATTGTTACCACATTTCGAGCAGATTACCTTCGAGCACTTCCCGCGAGAAGAAAATCAGCTAGCAGATGCTCTAGCTACAATTCCATCCATGTTTAAACTTAACTGGGATAATGAGGCTCCCCAAATCACCATTGAACATATGGACGAACCAGCACACTGTCACGAGATTAATACCGAAGAAGTAGTGGGCCAGCCTTGGTTTCATGAAGTCAAAAGGTATCTTGAGGCTCAAGAATATCCATAAGGAGCTTCAGTCAATGACAAAAAGTTCTTAAGGAGATTCTCAGCTAAGTTCTTCCTAAGTAATGGTATTCTGTACAAACGCAATCATGATTCTATTCTGCTCCGTTGTGTGGACAAGATTGAAGCTGAAAAGATCATGGCTGAATTGCATGAGGGCACCTTTGGAACTCACTCTAGCGGGCATATGATGGCAAAGAAGATTCTACGGGCAGGCTATTACTGGTCTACCATGGAAGCATACTGCTATCAACAATCCCAGACTTGTCATAAATGTCAAATCTATGCAGACAAGGTGTACGTGCCTCCGGTTCCTCTAAATGTCTTACCAGCTCCTTGGCCCTTCGCTATGTGGGGAATCGACATGATTGGGGAGATCAAGCCTACAGCATCCGATGGACACCGCTTCATTCTGATGGCCATTGATTATTTCACCAAGTGGGTCGAAGCAGCTTCCTTCGCATCTGTTACTAAGAATGTTGTTGCCCGCTTCATCAAGCAGAATCTTATTTGCCGGTACGGTATCCCCGAAAGGATCATCACTGATAACGGTACAAACCTTAACAATACTATGATCACCGCCTTATGCGATCAGTTCAAGATTTAACATCACAGTTCATCCCCCTATCGGCCAAAGATGAATGGTGATGTCGAAGCTGCGAACAAAAACATCAAAAAGAGCATACAAAAGATGACAGTCACCTACAAAGACTGGCATAAGATGCTACCGTTTGCTCTCCATGGGTACCGTACCACAGCTCGCACATCAACTGGGGCAACACCCTATTCTTTGGCATATGGCATGGAGGATGTCCGGCCTATCGAAGTTCAGATCCCCTCTTTGAGAATCATGAAGGATGCAGGTTTGAGTGAAGACGATTGGATTCAAACCCGGCTTGATCAACTGAACCTAATTGACAAAAAGAGGCTTACTGTTGTATGCCACGGTCATACGTATCAAAAACGGATGATCAAAGCTTTCAATAAGAAAGTAAGACGACAGGTATATCAAGTTGGAGATCTAGTGATCAAGCGCATCATTTTGCCACAAAGTGATCCCAGGGGCAAATGGACTCCTACCTATGAAGGACCATTTGTAATCAAGAACATCTTTTCTGGTGGGGCAATGATCTTAACCACCATGGACGGTGATGACCTGCCGCACCCTGTGAACGCAGACATAGTCAAAAGATACTACGTATAAAAGACCCGCTAGGTTGACACACCTAGGCAAAACCAGGGCATCCCGGCGAACCAAAAGGTTCGGGTAAAAATTAGGGATAAAATGAAAAAAATTATGTACACCCGGCAAGTTGAAAACCCGAAAGGGCGACTTGGGCAAAAAAGGGTTTCCCAGTGGATCGAAAACCCGAAAGGGCGGTCCAGGCAAAAGTTAGGGAATTAAAGCGTATGACTATGTCTCGTCGGATCACTTTAAGGATAATCTCTTCACTGACAAACCTGGAGCTTTTGATCAATCCAATCATCTTCAGACGAAGCAACGAAGGGACAAGATATTCAGAGATACGAAGGCTATAGCAGAATGGGAACCCCATGGGATTTTTTACACATAGCTATCTTTGTATAAATTTTTCTTACTTTTATGACACCATCCTCTTACTAGGATGTCTGTCTCCTTCGTACAAAACACTTATTTAAAGTAAATACAAAGATATCTCTTTCAAAGTATAGAAAACTATTTTAATTTTTCTTTACACTTGTGTTTTTATTTGCAATAACATCCAATGATTCATTGATGAACATATGCATTTGAACATAATTACTGTTTATAAATAAACATAAATGAAGAAGAACTAATATTGACAGGTTGAAAGGATAGGAAAACGTCTTTAGGCTATTCCAGGAGCAATCCCTACAATACATCATTAAGGTCCCTAGCAGAGCTAAAATTTCAAACTATCAATCCCTAGCGGAGCCAAAACTTGAAACTATCAATCCCCAGCAGAAACCATTCAGTTGCTCCAAATTCCCCAACAAGTTATTTTGAAGCCTGAAAACCAACCAGACAACAACTTCTGATAACTCCCCAGTAGAATGGTAGACAACCCAAACTCCTGAACCTACTCCCAAGTAGTATAGCTTTCTTCCCCATAGAGTTTTCATTGCTCCCCAACAGAATGAAGATTCTCTTTATTAGCTCCCCGCAGAAGTCATCAGAGTTTTCTTTATTCTCCAGTAGAATAAGGATTCCCATTGTGTAATCCCCAGTAGAAGCCATCAAAATTCTCTGGATTCCCCAAGCAGATTACTCAACCAGTATATGGCATTGCTCGCATCAGAATTTTTGTCAATACTCCAATTTCAACAACATGAAGAACCCTTATTTCCTCAGTGAAGTCACCAAGGATTTCTTATCCTCAGCAATCAAGGATTTTTAATCCCCAATAGTAGTCAAGGATTTATTTTCCTCAGCAATACAGCACATCAGCTTACATGCGCATACATTACATCCATATATCATAAACATTGATAAAGCACATTTATTGCATCATACATTTCATGCAACATAACTTTGTGTTTCAGCTAACATTTTACCCTTTTCAGGATAAGATTAATAGCTACCTTTAACAATGTTCAAATATTTCAGATACAGTTCAGATACGCTCCAGACACGGATGCCATTCTGATACTCATTCAGATTTCAACTTTAGATACAGTACAGATACGCTCTAGACACGGATGCCATTCTAACACTCATTCATATTTCAACATCAAGATACACTCCAAATACACTCCAGACACGGAAGTCATTTTGTCGCTCATTCAGATCTCAACCTCAGATACAATACGGATACGCTCCAGACACGGATGCCATTCTGTTACTCATTCAGATTCATCTTTGAGGTTCAAGTCCAGATACATTCTAGACACGGAAGTCATTCTGTCACTTATTCAGAGTCCAGTCTAGATACGCTCTAGACACGGAAGTCATTCTGTCACTTGTTCAGATTACGGTGCAGATACACTCCAGACATGGAAGTCATTCTGTTACTTATTCAGATTCAAGCTCGAATATGCTCCATACACGATTGCTTTTCCTTTGCTCATACAAGATTCAGTCTCCAGATACAGTTCAGATACGTTCCAGACGCGGACACCATTCTGAATACTCATTCTTTTGACTTACAACTTACAACTCAGAAAACATTCTTGGATGGCATCTACAAGCCCATCTCCAACAAGATTCTATCACCTCTCCAAATGGCATCTTTAAGCCCATTTCCTCAACTACACTTTGACGAGTGCAAATTTACGGGCACTCTAGTGTCCAATCATCTTTTACCTTCGAGTCACGAACGGAAAAGCTCACCAATCTAAATCTTCAAGTTCAAGAAGATTGAACAGGGGAAGCTGTTGTACCCCAAAATTTTCCCTCTCATTTATCAAGATTTTCCTCACAAGACTTCTTGGACTCAAGACAAGATTAGGATTTGGTCAGCTCAAGACACTGCATCTTGCACTGATAACCCAAAATTAGGGTTTGAGTTTGCACAAGAATTTTTAGACCATCAATGCTTCATGTGACTTTCATACACCATCTTGGACCCCTAAGATTGCTCATGTTAAGTTTCAAGCTTTGAATCACATTTTTGATCAGTCAATTGGACAGTTGACCTAAAATCAGCTGTATTGGGGAAAAAGTCAACCATGGCCAATTTACAGTCAAACTTCATAATTTTTTATCCACAACAACATTTTAGACTCATATGTACCATTTGATCAAGTTTGGATCACAACTCCTCAAGAAATTTGATCAAATCATCAAAAGGGCAAAATGGTCAAAATTAGAGTTTTGATTGAGAAAGGGCAATTTCTGATTTTTAACCTAGCCAATGACCAATTGGGTTCAAACATGATTTCAAGGGTTCAATGGCATCATCTTTACCTAATTATATGGTTCAAAAGATCTCAAGTTCATAGGATTGACAGATGAATTTTGCAATCAACTAATCAAAAGTCAACTGTGCACTGAAAAGTCAAACTTTGACTTTTTGGTCAAAATCAAGTGTCAAGGGTCATAATTCATCAAGATATGTCAAAATATGAAACTTGTTCACCAAGAAAACCAATTTTGAAAATTGGGGTTTTGAATTTGAAAAATTTCATAACTTAGAATTTTTGAGTATGGAAATTTTCTTATTTTTTCCCAACTTTCCACCACTTTTTCATCATGATGCAATTTGATTCAAAGAAAACTTCCAACATGAAAGTTGTAGTCCTCCATGAAATCTACAACTTTTCTTCACAAACTTTTCCAAAAGATGCTTGGATCTCAAATTAGGAATTTGTGAACATAGGTCCATGAACTAAATAACTTAGTGAAAATTTGCCCTAATTTAGGCAGGTTTTTGACCCAACTTCATGAACATTTTTCACCTAGTTCAAAGAGGTATCTCAAAATGCATTTCAAATATGGATTATAGATCATATTTCAAGCTTTCTAAAATGTCCAAGAACTCTCCAAGATCATATTTTCACAAAGTATCAAGTTGCAAATCAGACCCATGATGCTTGTACCTTGAATTACAGGTCTTAAACTCATTCTACACTCCATAATTAAATGCAAACTCAGAGGTTAAAGGCTTTATTTTCACTTTTGAAGCATTGTATAAGTTGTAATTCCATTTTAGGCATAAAGTTCACATTGCCATTTTCATAAAGGTGAGCTTTTGCAATTTTGTCCATCTTGAGCCTTGGACCTGTCCCTTTGGTGCAAACAATTTCTACAGGTCACAAGCAATGTATACCAACTCTCTGCAGCTCACAAGCCAGCCAGTACAAGCATGTTTGCATTAGTCACTTCACTTTTCTTCAAATGCAAGAAAAGTTGCAAAAGAGGTCAGAACTTGTATAGCTGATAAGGAGTGGACTTTGTATCATTCTATACAAATATAAAAACTCATTGCAAGGCTAAACACGAAAGGCTTGACATCTGAAACACTCTAAAACTCCAAAAATTCATTTTTCTGCCCAAACATCCAGTTTCTGCAAAACCATAGCAAACTCATTTTTTGCTCGTGCGTTTTGTGGCTTGGCACTTGAAACATCTTATCCACATCATATCAAAGTTATCCAAGCCCTTACCCTGCATCTGTAAGCCCTGTTTCAGCCATTGCCATTTTCAAATTTGGAGCTTGCAGTTTGACTTCTACAAAGAGTTCTAGCCATCCACAAAGCAAACTAGGCATTGGAATAGTTTGAAGGAAGTTCAAGGAAGCTCACATGATCCTCAGGCCTCCCTCAAAGTCCCCACTTTGTCATATCCAAATCCAGCTGAAGGAGGTATTTTTCTCAAACTCTATCTCTCTGAATAGGCATCCTCAAGCCATGATTTGTGAAGAAAAGATATAGTCTATAACACGGTGAAGTTGTACATATGCATACTTTCCATTTATATTAACTGTGTTGTGAGAATTTAAAGCTTGAAGTTCATAAAATTTCTAGGTCACAAATTAGGGCTGACAAAATTCTCTCTGATCTTTGAGAGTTAGGTTACAAATTTTACATGGTTGGAATCGTGATATTAAATGCTACATTTTTATGTTATGGGTTTTTATTTTTGTGCAAGCATGAGCAAGTTGCAGTTGAACCAAAATGCGTGCGCATGAGAAGAGGTTGGAGGACAGGGATGACTGTCTTGGGCCTTTGGCACCTTGGGCCTTCTGTTTTTGATTTTAACACCCCCCCTGACCACTATTTGCACCCACTGACTTTATTTGTTATATTTTTCATATTTTCTCATATTATTTATATTTATTGCTTTTATTTATTTTTCTGAATCATAAAAAATCATGAAAAATAATTTCTTTATTTTTTGCATTTTTTTTTATTTTTTTTATTTTTTTTGCATAAAAAATAGTTTATTAGGATAATATACTTTATTTTCTTAAATAAATTGTAAATATATTTAAAAATACTATACATTTTTATTATGTTATTTATATACAAAATATTTATTTTCATACATATTTTAATTTTTAATATTTGTACATAATATTATTTATTATTTTCTTGTACAAAAATGGACAAAATAATAATATAGAACATATATTTTATTTTAATTAAAAATTAGGGTTTCACCCTTTCAAAAAATAATAATATTTTTTCTCTTGTTTTTAGGGTTTAAATAAATCTTTTTTTTCATACATTAAACAAATACTAAACATTTTAGCATTAATACATTTGCATTGCATTTTTAATATTTGTACATTTATTTAATGCGCACAATATTCAATTTGGTTATAATAGTATTTTTAGGGTTTTTTATTTTGTGCAACATCCCCACTCAAAAACTTGTATCCCCCCTCCCATAATAATTGTTGTAATAGCTTAGTTTACACTTACACAATTTATCGCATTTATACCATATTTAGTAAACTAGGGTTTGCATGACAAGACCAAAAACAAAACAAATAGAAAAAACCTAATGCAAGACAAAAGCATGAAAAAATG
Organism: Vicia faba; assembly: GCA_948472305.1. Lineage (NCBI taxonomy): Eukaryota > Viridiplantae > Streptophyta > Magnoliopsida > Fabales > Fabaceae > Vicia > Vicia faba. The sequence continues at coordinate 67,012,023 of OX451738.1, read as the reverse complement.
ACACACATTTCACACAAGCACCCTTAGGGTTTCACCCACTTGGTTGCCTAAATTTAAATGGCCATGTTACGCATGCGAAGTATCTTGGCAAAACAAAACAAAAATAAGATCATAGTCCCTCGATGATGCTATACAAAGGTTGCCTAAAACAAAATGATCTTGGTCCCTCAAAAATGCTAAGATACTTGGCAACATTGCTACCATGGTCATACGATGACCCACGCCCATCCCGTTTACATCCAAAGATAGGGTTGTTTACCAAATCAATGGTAAATCAACAATGTCAAAGGAATAAAAATGCATAGGAAAGACATTTGAGTAGGTAGATAGCTTCTAAGTTACTTGCTCCATTTCAAAACAATCCTTGCTATTTTCAAAAACAAACACACACACATTTTAAAACATTTTCCAAACACCTTTCAAAACATTGAAACATTTTTCAAAAGACAAACATCTTTGTATACATTCTTACGAACGGGAATCATTACAAAGATTGCCTAAACGAATGGCCTCTTTTCAAAAATACTTTCAAAACTACAACAAACACAAAGCACCATTTCAAACAATTTCAAAGCAAAGCAAGTGATCTAAACAAGTAACTAAGAGCTCATGGAAAACCATGGATGAAAAGGGTGCTAGCACCTACCCTTTTCATAATCTACCCCCCGAACTCAAGAAAACATCTCAAAGTTCTTTCCTGTTCTTTTTTACCTTTCCTTTTGGATAAAATAAAAGTCGGTGGCGACTCTTGCTAACCACGACATTTGCGATGAAACGCAAAACCTCAAGTCAATTCTCCCACCGTATCACACCAGTTTACCAATCCCGGGTAGAAACCATCCAATTTCTCCAGATTACCCAAGCAGATCTTACAAGCAGTACATGGCATTGCCCTCGCAACAGAGCTTATTTCTCTCAACAAAAGTTCATCAGTACTTCAACTTCAAGACATGAAAATCCACATATCCTCAGCAGCAATCAGGGATTTATTTTCGTCAATCAAATAACAATACGGCAATTTAGTTCACATACACATACATTGCATCCATGTATCATAAATATTGATAAAGCTAATACATTACATCATACATTTCATGCAACATAACTTTGTATTTTAGCTAACATTTACCCTTTTTCAGGATAAGATTAACAGTTACCATTGACAAATATGCAATCATGTTAGAGTGCAGATACGCTCCAGACACAGATGTCATTCTGATACTCATTCAGATACAACTTTCAGGTACAGTTCAGATACGCTCCAGACACGGATGCCATTCTGATACTCATTCAGTTGAAACTTACAGATATAGTACATATACGCTCCAGACACGGATGCCATTCTGATACTCATTCAGATGCAACTTACAGATACAGTATAAATACGCTCCAGACACGGATGCCATTCTGATACTCATTCAGATACAACTTACAGATACAGTAGAGATACGCTCCAGACACGAATGCCATTCTGATACTCATTCAGATGAAACTTTTAGATACAGTTCAGATACGCTCCAGACACGGATGCCTTTCTGATACTCATTCAGATACAACCTACAGATACAGTGCAGATACGCTCCAAACATGCCATTTTGATACTCATTCAGATCCAACCTTCAGATACAGTTCAGATACGCTCCAGACACGGACGCCATTCTGATACTCATTCTTTCAGCTTACAAATTACAGTGCAACAAGAATTCTTGGATGACATCTACAAGCCCATCTCCAACAAAGTTCTATCACCTCTCCAAATGGCATCTTTAAGCCCATTCCCTCAACCACACATCGTCGAGTGCAAATTTCTGGGTACTCTAGTGTCAAATCATCTTTCACCTTCGAGTCATGAAAGGAAAAACTCGCCAATCTAACTCTTCAAGTATAAGAAGATTGAACAGGGGCAGCTGTTGTACCCCAAAATTTTCCCTCTCACTTATCAAGATTTTTCTCACATGATCTCTTTGTCTCAAGACTGAATTAAGGTTTGACCAGCTCAAGGTATCTCATCATGCACTGATAATCCAAAATTAGGGTTTGGGATTGCACAAGGATTTTTGGACTATCAATGCTTCATATGACTTTCAAGTATCATCATGGACCCCTAAGATTACTCATGTCAAGTTTCTAGCCTTGGATGACATTTTTGATCAGTCAATTGAGCAGTTGACCTAAAAATCAGTTATATTGGGAAAAAAGTCAACCATGGCCAATTTACAGTCAAACATCATAATTTTTTATCCACATCAACATTTTAGACTCACATGTATCATTTGATCAAGTTTGGACCACAACTCCTCAGGAAATTTGATCAAATCATCAAAAGGGCAAAAGGGTCAAAATTAGGGTTTTGACTAAGAAAGGGCAATTTCTGATTTTTGACCTAGCAAATGATCAATTGGTTTGAAGCATGATTTAAAGAATTCAATTGAATCATCTTGACTTGATCACATGGTTCAAAACATTGCAAGTCCATTGGATTGACAGATAAATTTTGTAGTCAACTGATCAAAAGTCAATTGTATACTCAAAAGTCAAACTTTGACTTTTTGGTCAAATTCAAATGCCAAGGATCACAATTCATAAAAACATGTCAAAATGTGAAACTTGTTCATCAAGAAATCAAAGATTTAAGATTTTGTTTTGAAATTTGAAATTTTCTTAACTTAGAAATTTTTCTAAGTATAGAAAATTTCTTATTTTTTCTCAACTTAAAGCCAAATTCTCACCATGATACAAGATGATTCAAAGAAAGTTCCCAAAATAAAAGTTGTAGATCTACATGAAATATACAACTTTTCTTCATATAATTTCTCCTAAATATGCTTTGATCTCAAGATATAATTTTGTGAATACATGCTCATGAACTAAAATGATTTAGGGAAATTTTGCCCTAATTTAGGCAGGTTTTTGACCTAACTTCATGGAAACTTTTCACCTAGTTCCAAGAGGAATCTTGGAAAGCAATTAAAAGATGAATTATAGAGAACATTGCAAGCTTTCCAAAATGTCAAAGAACTCCTTGAGATCATTCTTGAGTATGGAGAATCAAAGAGAAGAAGTTGGAAATTTCTCACTTTGATTTCAAGCCATTTCATGAAGAACAAAATTCAAATCCAAACCTAGGCTGCATAATCCTTGCTTTACAGGTCTCAAACTTGTTTCTCACTCCATAGTTTAATTCTTACACAGTTAATAAAGCTTTAATCCAAGCATGAGAGCCTTTGTCCAAGCTTTAATTCCATAAATGGCACAAAGTTGCCATTTCCATTTTAGAAAAGCACAACTTTTGCATTTGTCAACTCATTGAGCTTTGCACCTGTTCCTTCTGCACACACAAGTCCTATAAACCAAAAGCAAAGTGTCTAAAACTTGTACCAACTCAGATCAAGCTTGTACAAGCATGTAGAGAGTTGTCTCCTCACTTTTATTAAAAGGCAAGCAATAAAGCAAATAGTCTAGAACTGATAAGCCTGGTATGGAATTGATTTTAAACCTTTTCTATACTTATACACAAACATATTACAACCTAACACACGATTGAAAAAGCTAAGAAACTCTCTCAAACTCTCTATCACCAAAAACCTGCCATAACTTGCAGTTTTGCATCAAGCATAGCAATCCAAAAATCTACTCGTGCGTTTCAAGTTCTAATCACCTAAACACTTAACCTACATCATATCTAAGTGTTCCAGACCATCATCCCTTCACTGTAACTCCTCCTTATCCATCTGCCATTTTTGTATTTCAAGCTTGCAGGTTGACTTGGATAGGGAGATTCAGGCACTTTCAAGGCAAGGTAAGGATTGGAAAACACTTAGGGAGGTCCAGGCAAGCTAAAGGGATCCTCAGGTCTTCTCAAAACTCACTCAAACTCCATTCAAGATCTCAGCTGAAAGAGGTAAGAACTCTAACTTCTATCTCTTCATACAGGCATCCTTTGGTCTCGATTTGTGAAAATAAAATGTAGATATCCTTGTGCTAAAACCAACCATGTTCATAGATTTCATTTATATTCATTATGTATAGAGAATTTTAGATTTCAAATTTCTGTAATAATTAGGTTTGAAATTAGGGCCATTGAAATTAGCTTTGATCTTTTACTGTTAGTTTACATGAGTTACATGGTTGAAATCGTGGGGAAGAGTACTGCTATTTTCTTGTTTGAAGTTTCCATTTTCATGGAGAAATGAGAGAGATGCAGGGGTCCGGCTAGCTGAGGAAGAAGACGAAGTACAGGGCAAGGAAGCACTTTATGTTATGTATTTTTAGTTTCATTTGAACTAACGGATGTACAGCCACCCAAGTGGCAAGGCAGCGCGCAGAAATTGCTAAGGTCATGGGTTCGAACCTTGGCGCTGCCTTTTGCATTTTCCATATTTTTTCCAGCTTTGTTTTTTATTGTTTGGCAGCGTGGGCTCAGCACATATGGGCCTCATTTTTTTTCTAATACTAACCTCCTGATTACTCAGGACACCCCGGGCCCAACCATTTTATTATTTATTTTTATTTTCATTTTCATTTTATTAAATATATTTTCCTTAACATAAAAAATCATAAAAAATATAAAACATGATAAATATTGCATTTTGTTCGTTTTATTTTATTTTCTCATAAAAAATATTTTTATTAAATTACATATTAACTATTTTTCTTAAATAAACTTGTAAAATAAAATAAGAATTAGGTTAATATTTATCTCTTTTCTCTCACACTTGTAAATATTTATTCTAATGTATAAGAGGACTAAGATATTTCATAAAATATTATTTATTATTTTTAAGACAAAAATATACAAAAATAATACTTAAAGAACTTTATTTTCTTTTAACAAATTAGAATTAGGGTTAACCAATTTCTAAAAATAATTCCCTTTTTTTCTTAAATTATTAGGATTAGTTCAAAACTCTTTTTCATAAAAAAAAAACAAAACAAAAATCTTTTCTTGCATATACATACCTTTGCATAATTAATTTATATTGTACATTATTTATTCAAATACTTGTACAAATTCGATTTGGTTGTAATAGATTAATTAGGTTCATATTATTGCAAATCCTCATTCATAATTTGTATACCCTCCTCCCATAAAATGTTGTAATAGCATAATGATCTTTAAATTTCGCAATTTATCGCTTTTATATAACATGATAGTAATTAGGGTTTGTATGGTAAGATAAAACCAATCAAATAGAAAACCCTAATCCAAGACAAAAATCAAGCATGAAAATGACACACTTGCACACAAACACCCCTAGGGTTACTCCACTTGGTTGCCTTACACAAAAATGGCCATATTATGCATGCAAAGTATCTTAGCAAAACCAACAAAAACAAGATCATAGTCCCTCGATGACGTTATTCAAAGTTGTCTTACAAAAATGATCTTAGTCCCTCAAAAATGCTAAGATACTTTGCAACATTGCTAAATCATGCTTATACGATGACCCACGCCCGTCCCGTTTACGTCCAAAGATAAGGTTGCTTACCAAATCAATAGTAAGACAACAATATCAAAGGAAAATGAACAAGAAAGACATTTGAGTAGGTAGATTACTTTTAGTTACTTGCTCCATTTCAAATAAATATCCTTGCTATTTTAAAAACAAACACACACATTTCCGAACATCTTTCAAACTTGAAAACATTTTCAAAAGATTAACACTTTTTATACATTCTTACGAGCAAGAATCATTACAAAGTTTTCCTAAACGATGGCGCCTTTTCAAAATACTTTCAAAAACCACACAAAGCACAATTTCAAACAAAAAAGCAAGTGATCTAGCAAGTAACTAAGAGCCCATGGAAAACCATGGATGAAAAGGGTGCTAATACCTTCCCTTTTCATAATCTACCCCCCGAACTCAAGAAACAATCTCAAAGGTCTTTCCTGTGCTTTTTCACCTTTCCTTTTGGATAAAAGAAAAGTCAGTGGCGACTCTTGCTAACCGCAACATTTGCGATCAAACGCAAAACCCTCAAGTCAGTTCTCTCATTGTATCACAGCGGTCTATACTGGGGGAGCAAACCTTAGAAGGCCTTCAACCAATCACAACTTTACTGAGGAGAAGAAGATGACTTCTAAAACAACACCATTGGGAAGAAAGCATTAAATTCAGACTCCACTGGAGAAAAGTAGACCCATACATACCTCGACGGGGTATAAATTCTTCCTCCGGAAGAAAAGGAATCTCAAACCAGAAACTCTCGAAGCTTAAACTCCATCGGAGAGGATATAACCTTTTAAGACACTAGGGACGCCAAACTTGTAAGCTATTCATTGTTTCATAATCTTACTGGGGAGAAAACTCGCTCCATCGGGGAAAGAAAGCAGCTTTAGGGGGATAAGATAAACTATCTCTTACTGGCAAAGAATTCTGATAAGAATCTTTAAAAGATGCAGACCAGACTGAGAATATTGGTGCAAACCACATTGGGGAGATGGCAAACCACGCTTGGGGATAATCAGCTATACCAAACCCAATAAAATATACTCCTCTGAGTAAGAGATCTCTGAAGAGAAACCTCTTAGCAAACAAACTTCTGTTAAGCAGCATGTAGCCTTAACTTGGGAAAGGAATCCCTTCTTTAGGAAACATCATTTCCATTAAGAACCTTGTATGTGTAACAACTTTAAAAAATCTATGCTTTCTTTCTCTGGCATGTTACTTGTCACAAGTGAACTATAGTTCCTTCAACTCATAACTAGTGCCCCGTGGATGGTCTATGAAGGAATCTACATTGGGAGGATCTTTCTATCATAATGGCTTGATACGAGTTTCCCTAATATCTTTAAATTTTGAAATGATTCTCTTCTGATCAACAGATTCTTGGAGAGATTAGTCGAACTCTTGGCGCAACTTCCTCAGATTAACTAAACTTTGAGGGGTCGAATCCGACTTGAATTCCCCAGATCGGTTGAATCTTCAAACTCTACTCTTCTTAAGGGTGAAAAAATCTATGGTAACAACCTTTATGATTATTTGAAAGTGGCATGCCCCTACTCCACGGAGTCTTTGGGATAATCTTTCTCAGCTTCTTTGGATCTTTTGGAAAAGTTGGTTGAATCTTAGTGTAACTGCCCCAGATTGGATGCACTCAGCACATCTTTTTCTTAAAAGAGCCTTCAAACTGTACCACTTCTTGGGTGATCAAACTGTGAAAGCAACTTCCTTAGGCTCAAAAGAGTTTCTAGGAAACATGTTTCTCGATATGACCATTCTCTTAACGATCAGCTTTAAACTCTACGGAGTCTTCAAGTCTTTATACTTTGACATGATCATGTCTTTCATTGATTCCGGACATGGAAATTTACTTAATGTTAAGTAATTATTTTCAAGTAGAGAAATGTTTATTCTGAGAATGACAATTCTAATGCAAAGCCTATGTTAGTCTTGAAGTTTGAAAAACTTTGAATGAAATGATGCTATAACTATGTTGTGAACGAATCACTAGCTAGAGAGCAACATTTGAAAATCTTTTTTTCATGAAAGATAATGAAAGCATGTGATACCAATAGAGATATTTAAGCATATTGCTTAGGAGTTAGTTAAACTTTATCTCATTGTAGTATGCTTTCGAAAAAAAACATGCTTCAATTAGGACTTTTGAGGGTTGTAACGTGGCTTGGTTTACAGTTTGAGAAATATGTATTTAAGGCTCAAATTTTATTTGTACCCACCCATTCTCCGTGATGTTTTCATATCCTACACTCAGTTAACTCGATACGGTCACTCATCTCTCAAGAGGAGTTCGAGAAGGTTGAGGAACCATTGAGATTTTTTGGACACGGTAGTTACTCACCCCTTTTTTTGGTGTCTAATCGCTCGACTTTATTCTACATTGAGGATTTTATTTGGAAATCATTTTCTCTTGTTACATTTTTTCATTCTTTTCCACTTCCCTAACTTTTTTCTGGACTAATTCTTTTGAATTTTGATTTTAAAGTCCAGCGGAATGCCCTAACTTTTGCCTAAGCCACTTGTTTTCAAGATTTTTTATTTTTTTGACTTAGAGGGATTTCTTTCATTTTATTCTTATTAATTTTTATTTTGGAACAAGTCAACCCTTTTTTTTTCAAACTTTGACTCATTGCAACTTTCAGCTCAAGCATCTATTTGATTCCATTCTTTTCCCATTTCAAATTTTGTAATTTCATCTTTCTAAGGCATCAAGAATCGTGCCCTAAGACCCCCTGAGCTGGGAATGCCATTGAGTTGAACTTGGTAACTTGAAATTGAAGTTTCTTTATAAGTCAGAATTTGAAATTCATGTTTTGGTTTCTAAATATCAAATTAGAACGCGTTTGTGATCTAAACATGTTTAACCAAGTTTCCAAAGTGGATTAGAGCCTTAAAACGCAAGGGTTGGATGAGTTTTGATGCAAAACAGATCACACCTTACTCGTGTATCAGGTTCACACAATTTCCCTCCAAACTTCATCATTTCACACGCTTGAACATTCCATTTGATTCCCTATAAATAGAGGGTCATCCCTCATTCATTTCCTCAAGCTTGAATAGCCAGAATCACCCTGCCAAACTTGCTCCATAACTTAATTTTTTGTAACTTCGAAATCAGTGTTCAAGCCTTTTTCAATCCAATTTTTCCATCAATTTACCTTCCTTGATCCTCCCTGAAGCTAACCATACAATTACCTTCAAGAATCGTGACCTATATTGATCCATAGAAGTCCAGTTTCAGAGCTCTGCAACTCAACTTCAATAGGTAGATTTCTCCATCAATTCTTCAAAACATTGATATCATTGTGAATCTCTTATTGCCCTGGTTCTATTTGCAATACTTGCTTTCATCTATAAACACGTTTTGACCATGAAATTTCAAATCCCTTTTTCAAAACTTTCCTTCCAAATTGCTTGAGCTATAGTTTATATAAATTTGTCGCGAAGGTGTGGTTGTCTTCGTCTTGAAGAGACGAAGCGAATGACATAAGTTTGAGCTTCTGAATTTACAGTTTGAGAAACCTGTAATTCACGTTGGCTGGAGGTTGAAGATGACCAACGTGTCATCTTCCAACCAATGATAACTTGGCACTTTTTTTTTTGAAATCTGATTTTACATTTGATTCAGTGCATTATTCACTAATGACCATGATATGCACAGTGCGTCAGATCCCTTAGATTTGATTACTAATGCATTTTAACTCTCATCCAATGGTCCACATATTTTTTACTTTATTTTTTATTTCTGATTTTTATATTTAATTGTTTTAAATTTCAAAAAATCATAGAAAATTCATTTTTAGTCCAAAAAACCTGAAAAATTATGAAAAATATTTTTTGATTTTTCTCATTCTGATTTTTATTTTTTCATAATTTTATTTTATGTTTTGATATTTCTTTATAAATTTTTTATTTATTTGAATTATTTTAAATGTTTAAAAATACTTTTATGCATTTTTAAATTCTGGAAAAAAATATGAAATGATCCAATGATATTGTGACAAATATTGGTGACCTCACTTATTTTTTATTTCTTACTTTGCTATTTTTTTATCATTTTTGGTTTATTTTACTCATTTCTTTTAATTTTAAAAAATAGTTTCTGACTTTAAAAAATTTACCAAAATTTTATAAAAATATTTTAATTCATTTTTTATTTTTCTATATCTTAGTTTTTATTTCTTGATTAATTTGAATATAGTTGATATTTTTCTCTTTCATTTCTATTTTAAAACATTTTAAAAACCTTTTTTTAATGTATATATTAAATGAAATATTATTTTGTAATTATTTTCTGGTTGATCTTGGGTTGAATTTTTTATTATGAACTTAATTAACATCATTAGATTCATGGTGTTGAGTCCAACTCCACAACAATGGATGAATGATTTTAATAATAGTTTGATTAAAATTTAATTCAAAGGTGGTTTATATATTTTTTTCCCATCCCTCTTCATCTCATCCCTTTCTTATTGCACTAAGTGTTATTGGAGCATGATATCTATATCATGTCTCAAAACAAATGATGCATAGATTTCTATTGACCGGTTTCAAAATAGGTGCAACTTCTACATAAGTCCACTTACGATTGCTTAACATAGCGCTAAATTTTGTCTCGATTCGAATAAATGATCATCCGTGGCCCAAACCTATGTTTGCAAGCCCAAGTATGTTGATTTGATCTCTTTGATCCAATAACCTTGAGATTCATTATGTGGAGGCTTTGGTTCTACCAATCCTCTAATAAGTCTACAACACTTTTGGTCAACGCGGATCACTTAAATATTGTTGATCATTAAATGGTACTGTTGAGAATTCCAAATGGATGATATACTTGACAAAAAAGTAAATACAACTTGTTGTGTGGAGGCTTTGGTTCTACCAATCATCTAATGAGTTCCAAATGCAATTTTCAAGATGGTCACTCAACTAACCACTAATTATTAAATTGTTTTTATTTTATGCTTTTTTATTTTTATGCTTTATGTATCATTTACTTTAAGCATTATATTTCATGCCATTTTTATTTTGCTCACTTGAGCATTTATATTCTTGTTATTTTTATTTTGCTCATTTGAGCTTTTCTTTTCTTTTTTAAGACACCTAATAATCAACATGAACCCATAAAAAGCTTTAATGATACTTGGACTATTTGGTTACTATCCTTGGCATTATGGAGTATTGGACTTCTTGGACTTAAGATTAGAGATCTTGGCCTATGTTGGAGACCTTGTGACCTTAGTTGATATTTTGTCTGGAGTTATTGAGGTTTACCTCAAGACATTGGGTTAGTTGTTTGTTTTGTGTGTATGTTATTGTGATTACATTCTCTGTCTGTAATATAGAATTCACCCGTATACAGCCGTTACTCTGCCCAATTTTTTAGAAGACTTAATACACTTGAAGTTTGGTTCTCTCAAGAGATATAGTATCTTTGCTTGTTTGGTTTCAATCTAAAGAATGAAATTCTATCTTGACTCATAATGTCAAGTATTGGCTTCTTGTTGGTTAGATGGTTTTTATCCCTATCTTTTACCTTATGCTTTAGGATAGTCTCTTCTTCTCCTCACATCTTCTTTAATTTCAAAAATCTTCTTCCTCCTTTTGAAAACCCTTCTTGTTTCTAAATTTGAACCACTTTCATAATAAACTTGGGCTTAGGTCCATGCATATTTAAAAAATCATTTTCATAAATAAACCTCAATCAATTTAATAATACCTTGACATTTTTTTGTGAGAAGACTAAAAGTCAACCAATCTCATTTCAAACCATTTTTCCATTTTGGCTTAAAACCTTTCTCAAAATATTAGACTTTTGCCAATCCTTGTAGTGATGCAAACAACTATAATTCTAAAATATGTAGTGAAGAGAGATATTTTCCACTTGGGTGTTGAGTGAGGCATTGTTGATTTTAAGAATACAAGCCATATCCTCCACTTTGAGATGATGTAAGTTCTCCTTTCTCATGATTGTGGGTAGTAAGTAAGTTTTCCACACGGACAATGACGATGATGTCTTATCTCATAAAATTAACCAACACACTTGTGTTTTAAATTTTTAAAGGTGAACTACGTGTACCATGATCCCTTATTGCACAAAAGGTGGTACGTAGGCACTAAAGGTTCACAACCGCGGCGGGTGCAAAAATCATAAAAAATATATTTCTTTTCTCACCTCCACTATCTATTTTACATACAACATTTTATAGCCAAAATATACAGATTTTTCAAAGAGGTTCCTGCGGAGTACCATAGATGTTTAGGGTGCTAATACCTCCCCTTTGCATAACCAACCCCCTTACCTTGAATCTTTCCCCCTCTTTTTGGGTTATTCGCTCTTTTCTCATTCCTTTGGAAACAATAAAGCGCGGTGGTGATTTTTATTTTGATCTGTATAAGTCTAGTCAATCCAATGGCTTAGTCTTAAACATTTCTATCGCTACACTATCAATCTATGAATTTTGAGTTCCTTGATGAGAACATAATGCTAGTTACTGATTGTGAAGAACCTGGACCATATGAAGGACCTGAACCGGGATCTCGATGGACTATAGTTTTTTATGGAGCTTCCAACGCATTTGGTAATGGAATTGGTGTTGTGATTGTCTCTCCCAAGGGTTTCAATACGCCATTTACCACCAGATTATGTTTTGATTGTACCAACAATATGGTCGAGTACGAAGCATTGGGTATCAAAGCTTCCATCGATATGAGAATTAAATTCTTAAATGTATATGGGGACTCGGCCCTAGTAATCAGTAAGATTAAGGGAGAGTGGGATACGAAGCATTCAAATCTCATTCCTTATCGAGAGCATGTGTTAACATTAATTTTGTACTTCGAAGAAATCACTTTTGAACATATTCCACGAGAAGAGAATTAATTGGCAGTCGCACTAGCTACCATGTCATCTATGTTCGAAGTCAGACGGGATAATGAAGCTCCTCGAATTACTATTGAGAGACTAGACGAATTGGCGCATTGCTATGAAGGTGATACTGATGGAGTAGAGGAAAAGTCTTAGTACCACGAAGTAAAAAGATACCTCGAAACTCAAGAGTATCCTGAAGGAGAATCTATCAATGATAAGAAATTTCTATGGAGGTTCTCTGCCAAGATCTTTCTGAGTAGTGGAATCCTGTACAAGCGCAGCCACAATTCGACTTTGCTTCGTAGTGTAGTCAAGAAGGAAGCTGCGAAAATTATGGAAGATATGCATGAAGGCGTCTTTGGTACTCACTCCAGTGGACATACAATGGCTTAGAAGATTCTGAGGGCGGGTTATTGTTGGTCTACCATTGAAACCGATTTCCATCATCATTCCATAACTTGCCACAAATTCCATATTTATAATGACAAAGTACATGTGCCTCTGGTTCCTTTGAATGTCTTGACTGCTCTTTGGCCGTTTGCAATGTGGGGCATTAATATGATTGGAGAGATTAAGCCTACTGCTTCCAATGGGTATCATTTCATCTCGGTCGCTATTAATTACTTCACGAAGTGGGTAGAAGCAGCCTCGTTTTCCTCTGTTACCAAGAATGTTGTGGCTCGATTCATTAAGTATAACCTTATATGTTGGTATGACATCCCTTAAAGGATCATCACAGACAACAATACAAATCTTAACAATATTATGATCATAGAACTTTGCATGCAGTTCAAGATTAAGCATCACAATTCCTCTCCATACTGACCAAAGATGAATGGTGCAGTGGAAGTCGCTAACAAGAATATAAAGAAGATCTTACAGAAGATGATAGTGACATATAAAGTTTAGTGTGTGTGTGTGTCTGTGTGTCCTGATGGTATATCACATGTCTTGACATGTTGATTAAACATTGTTTTATCTAGTGTTGTTTCTTTATGGATGCAACTATTTATGGGGAGCATAATTGTTTGTCATGCTAGTGTGAAGTTTCTTCTGTGGATGCTACTACTGTTGGTGCTACTGGTTGTCTGTGATCAGGATGTCTTACCAGATATTCTAACATCTTGTCTATTGTGTCTTGTGGAGAACCTTGGTTGTCTTATGATAGTCCAATAATATAGTGTTCTGAGTTATGTGTGTTGCTTCTGCTGCATGTTCTTCTAATACGTTGAACTCTGATAGTTCAAGGTTGAGTTCAGGTTGGTGTTCTTATGCTTCGGGAAAAGTTTCTTCTTCCTATAGAGAGTTGGATTTTTCCTATTGAGGAGGAGAATTGTTTTTCTATGATAATAATTGGTTCTTTGTGACAGGGGGGTTTTCCTGGTTAGATCTGAAACAGCATATTATCTCTGATATATGTCTATGTTTTTGTTTGTACAAAGTTTACATGTTTTAACATGTAACTTGCGTAATATGGTGTTATTCCTCTCTCCAATTTAATTGTGCTAATGTTGTTTTAGCCAAAAAAAATTCAAAGAGGGAGATTGTTAGATCCATGGTTTTGTGATTGGCTAAGTTCTGCTAAAATATGGTTCATGACATACGCTGAGCAAGATATCATAATATCTTGGTCAAACTGATACAGCAGAATGTGAAGGTTGCGTTGATGACAGGTGTTTCAACAGATGTCGTGACATGCTGAACCATAACATTAGTACAAGATGTTTTAAAATTTTGACGGATTTGATTTGATTTTGTGATATTTCTTTTGGATATATTATAGATATTTACGCAGGTCAAGAAGATTTAATCTGGAACAAGTGATCCAATATCCAGTTGTACATAAGTTTCTAAAATTAGATATTGAGACAATGTAGAAAACTTGATGTTTTATTCGAAGATTTAAGGAGATTTTTCCTGCATAATTGATGCAATCCTCTGTTTAAGGATCAATAAATACCTGAGTGAAGATTTCGTATCCCATAAGCTACTAAGGAGTATTTAAAGAAAATAACAAACAAATGCAGGAAAGATAAACATAACATATGTTTTAACTTAATCAAGACTATTAATACATATGTTTTAACTTAATCAAGACTATTAGTACAATGTAAAATATATATATATATATATATATATATATATATATATATATATATATATATATATATATATATATATATATATATATATATATATATATATATATATATATATATATATATATATATATATATATAGTCTGATTCTACGAGATCTACTTTTAATTATATAAAATTACGGTAAACATTCTAATACTTTAAACTTAGTTGGATATAAATATTTTATTAAATCAAGTTGAATATTTTAAATTTAGTTGGGTATTGATATCTTTATTTAATAAAATAGTATTATTCAATGGTATGTCACTCTTTAAAATCATTTTAATTTAAGTTAAATAAAAAATTCAAATTAATTTCTTCTAAGGTTCTATTTGACTTGATATGTTTTTGAGTTTATAATTTATAATTTATAAACTCATATGACAATTAATACATGTTTTATAATAATTTTTTCATCATCAATTTATAATTTATTTTTTATACACTATTTTAAATAACGTTTTAAGTTATTACTTATAGTTTATCCGTTTTGCTTTCACTTTTATCTTTATCATTTTAATTAAAATTCATTTTTACTTTTATAATTTCTTTTAATTTAAAATAAAATAATTATATATTAAATGCAAAAAATATTAAATAATTATGTCATTTATATTTATCAGTTAATTGAACTACTAATTTACCAAACATTTAAACCGTCAATTTTTTTAAAATTGATTATTCTTCAATTTTAATCAATTTATGTCCATTGATTCAATAGCTTATATAATTCAACAATTAAATCGGACTGATGATATTTCCGATTCTTTGTTCAACCAATTCGATCGATCGGTCCGATTATCTTTTAAAAGTGTTTTTTAGAAAGTTTCAAAATTATTTTATTGTGATTCTACATTTATTGTGATTCAATATAAATTAATTTAGAGAATCGTAGTTGAAAAAATGTTGAATTTTTAGAAAGAAAAAAAATCAAAATAAATAAATACATATCACTTAGAAATGAAGAATTCATGAATGAATGATTATGCATTACTCTATATAATCAGGTAATTACGAGTTAAAAAGTATCCAAAAAAAACCTTACACAAGTGACTAGCTATAGCTATCACAATTGTCTCAATGACTTTGTTGAAATCTATTCTTGTAGCCATGCTCATTGCTATTTTGGTTCTTGGTATTTAGTACTCACAAATTAATAATCAAAATATTATTTAATTTAATTAAAGTTTTTCATCATATTATGTTGATTAATGCAGGTGTGAACAGCAAACAACACTGTCTAGGACCTTGCGAAAACATTCCTCACTGTGATTGGATGTGCAAGCATTTGGGTTATAATATTGGGCAATGCGTTCCACCTGATAACTACTTTTGTTGTTGTGCCAAGATTGATTGAAGCTATTATTAATCTTAAATAAATGCTTTCAAGATTCAACTAAATGGTTTTATGAGTTTGGTTATGATGTCGACTCATGTTTTTTCTTTTATTTTCTTGATGGTAGTTTTGTTAATCTTTTTGAAAAGCTTCCACTCTACCCAAGGTGAAAGTATTAATATTGTATGGGCTTATCTGTTTGTTGTGACTTTTAAAATCAATAATAAAATTTGTCTTTGTTTCCCAATTTGTCTTTATTTTTTGCTTTTTCTTGGAAAATGGTAATCAGAAAAAAGCTTTCAAAATAAATAATAACTGAAATTCAATATTCATGATCACTTGTTATATGTGTCAGTTTCTAAAAGAAATCATAAATCATATGCGCAGATTTATTAAAAAACCCGTTGAATACAATGACCCTGCACCCTCTCCCAACTTTGAATGTCCTGTGTATGGGGATGAAGAAGAAGACTATGATGAGATTCTAGAAGAGGTCTCATGGTTGCTTGAGCGCGAGGAGAATGCCATTCAGGCATATAAAGAGCCATTGGAAGTAATCAATTTGGGTTCAGAAGAAGATCCAAAGGAAGTCAAGATTGGAGCATTGCTGCATCCTGATGTGAAGAGCAGGTTGATTGAGATGTTGAAAGAGTATGTGGATATTTTTGCTTGGTCTTACCAAGATATACCTGGTCTAGATACAAATATTGTAGAGTACCGTTTACCGCTGAAGCCAGAGTGTCCACCAATCAAACAGAAGCTGCGAAGAACTCACCCAGATAAGGCAGTGAAAATCAAAGAAGAAGTTCTAAAGCAGATTAATGCCGGTTTTCTTGTGACATCAGTGTACCCTCAGTGGATTGACAATATTGTCCCAGTATCGAAGAAAGACGGAAAAGTTCGCATGTGCATAGATTACAGAGATCTAAATAAAGCTAGTCCAAAAGATGATTTTCCATTGCCACACATTGATATGTTAGTGGATAGCACAGCAAAATTCAAAATTTTCTCGTTCATGGATGGATTTTCCGGGTATAATCAAATAAGGATGGCTCCTGAGGACATGGAAAAAACAACGTTTATCACACCCTAGGGAACATTCTGTTATAGAGTGATGCCCTTTAGGATGAAGAACGCTGGTGCAATGTACCAGAGGGCTATGACAACCCTATTCCATGATCTGATGCACAAGGAAATTAAGGTATATGTTGATGATATGATTGCTAAATCCCAGACTGAAGAAGGGAATGTAAAAGATTTGTTGAAGTTGTTTCAGCATTTGAGGAAGTATCGTCTCTGCTTGAATCCAAATGAATGTACCTTCGAGGTTCGATCAGGGAAATTGTTGGGTTTCATTGTCATCCAGAAAGTTATTAAAGTTGACCCTGATAAAGTCAAAGCAATTCAAGAAATTCCAGCACCAAGAACTGAAAAGCAAGTCAAAGGGTTCCTCAGGCGTTTGAATTATATTTCCATATTCATTTCTCGCATAACTGCAACGTGTGAACCGATCTTTAAGTTGTTAAAGAAAGATCAAGGTTGTGTGTGGACAGATGACTGCCAAAGGGCATTTGAAAGTATTAAAGAATATCTGCTTGAACCTCCTATTTTGCTCCCTCCTGTTTAAGGAAGACCATTGATTATGTATCTGACAGTGTTAGATAATTCCATGGGTTGTATTCTAGGACAACAAGATGAAACGGGGAAGAAAAAGTATGCCATTTATTATCTCAGTAAAAAGTTTACTGATTGTGAATCACGGTATTCCATGCTGGAAAAGACATGTTGTGCTCTGGCCTGGGCGGCAAAATGTTTGCGGCAGTATATGTTGAATCACACTACTTGATTGATCTCCAAAATGGATCCAATCAAGTACATTTTTGAAAATCCTGCTCTTACTGGGAGAATTGCCCGCTGGCAGATGTTGTTATCTGAATATGACATTGAATACCACACTCAAAAAACTATTAAAAGCAGCATGTTAGCAGATTATCTTGCTCACCAACCAGTTGATGATTATCAGTCTGTGAAGTATGATTTCCCTGATGAGGATGTGATGTTTTTGAAAGTGAAATACTGCGATGAACCATTGCCTGGGGAAGGTCCTGATCCTGAATCTCACTGGAGTATGATATTTGATGGAGCTATGAATGCTTATGATAAAGGAATTGGTGTTGTGATTGTCACTCCACATGGATCACACATTCCTTTTACCGTAAGGTTCACATTTGATTATACTATTAATATGGCAGAATATGAGGCTTGCATCATGGGTCTCGAGGAAGCTATTGATCTCATAATTAAAATTCTAGACGTGTATGGCGATTTAGCTTTGGTAATAAATTAGATTAAAGGAGAGTGGGATAACTCTGGATTTTATGTATCAAGTGAATAATTGGAATGATATACCTCGAATTATAGTTCGGCGAATGGATAGGCCCGCTCATTTGTTTACAACAGAAGAGGTGGCAGATGAGAAACCTTGGTATTATGATATCAATCATTTTCTTCAGACTCAAGAATACCCGATTGGTGCTTCGAATAAAGATAGAAAGACATTGAGAAGATTGGCTGGAAGCTTCTTCCTCAGGGAAAATGTGTTGTACAAGAGAAATTATGACATGGTCTTGCTCAGATGCATGGATAGACACGAAGCAGACACGTTGATGCATAAGATTCATGAAGGATCATTTAGCACTCATGCCAAAGGACATTCGATGGCTAAAAAGATGCTAAGGGCGGTTTACTATTGGCTGACAATGGAATCTGACTGTTACAAATTTGCAAAGAAGTGCCATAAATTCCAGATTTATGCCGACAAGATTCATGTGCCTCCAACACTTCTCAATATTATTTCTTCCCCGTGGCCTTTCTCTATGTGGGGTATTGACATGATTGGGATGATAGAACCCAAAGCTTAGAATGGACACCATTTTATCTTGGTAGCAATTGATTACTTCACCAAATGGGTGGAAGCTGCTTCATATGCTAATGTTACTAAGAAGATGGTTGTGCGCTTCATTAAGAATAATCTTATATGTCGGTATGGTGTGCCGAGCAGAATCTTCACCGACAATGGCTTGAATCTGAACAACAAGATGATGTCGGAACTTTGTGAAGAATTCAAGATTATCCATCACAATTCATCTCCGTACAGGCCGAAGATGAATGGGGTTGTTGAAGCTGCTAATCAGAATATCAAGAAGATCATCTAGAAGATGGTTGTTACTTATAAAGATTGGCATTAAATTCTCCCTTTTGCTTTACATGGATATCGGACATCTGTCTGCACTTCAGCGGGAGCAACCATGTTCTCCCTTATGTATGGAATGGAAGCAGTGCTCCCAATCGAGGTTGAGATTCCCTCTTTGCGTGTGATAATGGAAACCAAGTTGTCAGAGGCTGAATAGGTACAGAAAAGGTTTGACCAGTTGAATTTGATCGAAGAGAAGAGAATGTCAGCTTTGTGTCATGGGCAGTTATATCAGAAGAGAATGAAGAAAGATTTTGATAAGAAAGTCAAACCTCGTGAATCCAGAGAAGGCGACATCGTGCTCAGGAAGATCATGTCTTTTAACGCTGATTCTAGGGGCAAGTGGACTCCCAATTTTGAAGGCCCATATGTTGTCAAGAAAGCCTTCTCTAGCAGTGTATTAATTCTTGAAACTATGGAAGGCGAGTGTGATCGGTGGATCTGGAACTGACTGTTTAACGCTGGTTCGCGAAATGTCGCGGAAGCAAGAGTCGCCACCGTCTTTTATTTTCTCCAAATGGAAAGGACAAAAGCACAGAAAAATTTCTTATTGAGATCGGTTCTCGGTTCGAGAGGTAGATTTATAGAAAGGGAAGGTGTTAGCACCCTTTCTATCCATGGTTATCCATGGGCTCTTAGAAACTTGCTCACTTGTGTTTTCAAAATGTTTGTTTGCTTTTCAAGGTGAGTGGGTTTGAAAAAGTTTCTTTGAAAGTTTCAGATCGACTCTTGTATCAGTCCTCAAGAGTGTTTGAAAAGTTGTTTTGAAAGCTTTTTGAAAAGTGTCGGTGTGAAAAGAGTTTTTTATTTGTTTTGAATTAGAGCAAGTATCTACGAGTTATCTACCCACCCTAAGGAATTAGGCTGTGTAAATTTCCTTAAGGTAGTGCCATCCCACCATTGAGAGGTAGGTAGCACCACCGTTGGAGGTGTTCGGGTCAATTCGAGGGTTAGGGACAGTGTGGTCACCGAGCAATAGTAAGATACCTTAGAAGCTACCCTTATGCCATTGATCTTTTATATTCCGAGGCAACTGTTTCGAGGCAACTTGTTTCGAGGCAACCAGATCAATGGAACATAAGGATTCACTAAGACATCTTGTACTCGACGACCACGTTTCGAGGGGCAAGGCAACAGTGTGATCACCAGAGCAACAGTAGGATACCTTAAAAGCTACCCTTATGCCATTGATCTTTTATTCCGAGGCGACCGTTCCGAGGCAACTTATTCGAGGCAACTAGATCAATGGAACATAAGGACTCACTAAGACGTCCTATACTTGATGACCACCTTTCGAGGGGCAAGGCAACAGTGAGGCGTACCCTAGGGGTGGTGTGTGAATTGTGTGTCATTTTCAGTTTATTATTTGTCTTGTCATGCATTGGTGATCTACGCTTTGATTTTATTTTTGGGCATTCATTCTTTCATGTGATTGTTAACAGTTAAAGGTGCGGGAATTTAAAGTGCGGAAAAGATAAAGGTCCTACGCTATTACAAAGGCGCGGGTCCACATCGCCAAATAAATCCAAGACCCGATTTAAAATAAAGTGCAAAAAGTAAATGCCTAATTAACTATTACAGGGCTTTGGGGCAAATACATTACATTCATAAAAAAGAAATAAAATGAAATGCGCGAAAAGAAAATATAATCGAATGTGAGGGTATTGGACCCTTTAAAGGAATTAAAATGAAATTATTAAATTGATTAAATTAAATAAAAAGAAAGAACTTGTTTTTTCATGTTTTTGGGATTTATGGATTTAAAGAAAATTAAATTAATTAAAAGTCAAATAATTCTAGTTCTAATTGTTTTTTAATTTATTAAAGAAAAATTATTTAAGTTAAATCTAATTTAAAATTGATTAATTACAAGTATTTACGAAATTAATTAATGGTTAATAATTATTATAATAAGAAAATAAAAATATTTATTTAAAAAGATGAAAATGTGCTAAAGACCCATTTTTTTTATATTTTAGTTATTAAAAAGAAACATTAAAGTTAATAATCTAAAATCAAAACTAAATTAATTATTGAATTTTATTTACAAAAATGGAACTATTAATTGATTAAATAAAATATTTTTATACCTCTTTTATGATTTCCTGATTTTTATTATTTTAAGAAATAAAACTAATTAAATTAACAATTAGGACCTAATTAAATCTCATCAATTTTAATATTTCAAAATAATTTAGAGTTTCCTAGAATAAAAAAAAGTCCTAATTAATTAATTGAATTTAGAGAAAAAGAAAAATCTAATATTTATTTGGGTAAGAATATTTTGTGATTTTTTTGAAATAAAATGAAAATTAATTTTTGTTAATAAAAAGAAAATTAAAATAAAATAGAAAAGAAAATAAATTCAAAGGGAAAAAGAAATGGGCCTGTCTTTTGTAGCAAAAGGGGGGTGATTCTCAAACCTGCGAAAACAGAAAAAATGAAGCAAACAAAATAGCCAGACCGAGTAATTAGGGCATGGCGATTATCATGGTGAGGTTTTCATAGTTTAATATTGCTTGTCCCCATCAAAACGAAGCTTTACATAAACTGAACCCTAGCCATGGAGGTTCACGTTTTGGCCATGAAAAATCCCCAGCGATAGCCCAGACCTGCTCTAAACATCCACTGGAACTCAAAGGTATGGTTAGTAGGGATTAAATCAAGCCATAATCAGAAATACGATCCACGGAAATTCTGCAAAATGGATGTTCATATAGCTACAGTTTCAGTATGCATGGTTACATGAAAAGAGTGTGTTTATACCTTATCTTGCCTGTAGATCACGATAGGATGGGTGAGAAGCCTTGTGGATGGTTGAGTTCTTGAATTCGATCTTGGTGCAATTCTTTGGAATTTTTGAAAAGAAGTTTCTCTTGGCTGCCTCTCTCTCTCTCTCGTTTTTTCTTATGCCTTGTGATAGTTTTCTCTAGGTTATGTAGGTGATTCTGATCAACATTAAGGCTCATCATACCATGCATTCAAGCTTGAGATTTTAACATAAACTCCCTTAACAAACTTTCCTTTTTGAACCAATTTTTGAAATATTGCTCCATTTGGCCTTGAAACGAAATTGGGAAGTTGCATAATGATGAGTCAAAGTTAGTTAAGACCAAATATCCCTTTGAATTAAACTTTTTTATTTTTATTTGATTTTAAAGGATTTAAAATGAATTAAATCCAATAAAATCTAATAAAAATGAAAAAAATGATTTTAAATATTGAAATAAAAGGTGGGACACGTGGGAAGCATGGCCAAGTTAATTCAAGTGGAAAAAGTGGGCCCCTTTTGTAAAAAATGAAGTTTCAAGGATAAATGATTTTGGCCATTTCACAAAAATTTCCCAACTTCTCCAATGCATATCTTGCTCAATGTTTAAGATTTGATCATGTTCTTGGACATTTTAGAAAGGTCTTGAAGTTCTCTAACCAATGTCTTTGGTCCCATGTCATTTTGATTTATCAATCTCAAGTTATGGCCTTTAACTTAAAGTCCCTTTTTGTTGACTTTTGAAAATGACCTATAATGTTGAAATTAATAACTTTTTGTGAGAGCATTTCTTGGACTTGGAGTGTGAAGATGAATTGTAGGAAATGTATTCCCCTTAAGGATGAGCATTGGATGGAATTTTTCTGATGAACCATGAAAAAGTTATGCCTTGGTCAAGTTACAGTTGACTTTTCAACTGTCCAAAAGTAGAAACTTTTGCATCTTGAGACTTTTTGAGCCATACTTTTGATAATCATGATCAAGCATTGATCAAATGATGTTTGTGGCCTCAAAATAAGATGTTGACCAAAAATTTTGACTTTTGACTGCCAAATGACCATTTTGCCCCTACAGTTGACTGTTGAGCAATTAGGGTTTTTGACTGTGCAACTTGACCTTGTGAGCCTTGAAACTTGACATGTAGGTGCTTGACAATGTGTATGAGCATGGGAGACTTGATTGAGCCCTTGAAAACTTCAACTTCCTTGCAAGAACCAAAACCCTAGTTTGACTGGCTTAGGAGGATAGTTGACTGTGTAGCCCTTGAGTAGACTTTGAACCATTTGCTTGTCATAACTTTGAAGATTATGGGAGGGAAAATTTTGGGAAACAAAAGTTGCCCCTGTTCAATCTTCTTAGACCTGAGGATGTAGATTGGCGTGACGTGCCTTTCGTAATCCGAAGGTGGAAGATGATTGAACACTAGAGTGCCCAGAAATTTGCACTCACATAGCAGAGTATCAGCAATGTGATAGCGGGAATGGGCTTACAGATGCCATTTGGAGAGGTAGTGGATAGGAGGATGGGCTTATAGATGCCATCTGGAGGTGTCGATCGCGTAAGAGATTCCTTGGCGAGAACTTGCGTACCTGAGAAAGAAAGAAAATTACCTGGTCTGTTACAGGAGTTGACTTTCAAACTCTTTATGTAGACGTGCCCTGGCTGGATACAGGAATCGAATCTTTAAACTCTTCAGACGTGCCCTGTCAAGATACAGGAATCGAGTCTGGTACTGTAGTCGTCAACAGATACTCCCTGGCAAGATACAGGAATCAGATCTTCGAACTCTTCAGACGTGCCCTGTCAAGATACAGGAATCGAGTCTGGTACTGTAGTCGTAAGCAGATACACCCTGGGAAGATACAGGAATCGGATCTTCGAACTCTTCAGACGTGCCCTGTCAAGATACAGGAATCGAGTCTGGTACTGTAGTCGTCAACAGATACACCCTGGCAAGATACAGGAATCGGATCTTCGAACTCTTCAGACGTGCCCTGTCAAGATACAGGAATCGAGTCTGGTACTGTAGTCGTCAACAGATACTCCCTGGCAAGATACAGGAATCGGATCTTCGAACTCTTCAGACGTGCCCTGTCAAGATACAGGAATCGAGTCCGGTACTATAGTCGTCAACAGATACTCCCTGGCAAGATACAGGAATCGGATCTTCGAACTCTTCAGACGTGCCCTATCAAGATACAGGAATCGAGTCTAGTACTGTAGTCGTCAACAGATACTCCCTGGCAAGATACAGGAATCGGATCTTCGAACTCTTCAGACGTGCCCTGTCAAGATACAGGAATTGAGTCTGGTACTGTAGTCGTCAACAGATACTCCCTGGCAAGATACAGGAATCAGATCTTCGAACTCTTCAGACGTGCCCTGTCAAGATACAGGAATCGAGTCTGGTACTGTAGTCGTCAACAGATACTCCCTGGCAAGATACAGGAATCGGATCTTCGAACTCTTCAGACGTGCCCTGTCAAGATACAGAAATCGAGTCTGGTACTGTAGTCGTCAACAGATACTCCCTGGCAAGATACAGGAATCGGATCTTCGAACTCTTCAGACGTGCCCTGTCAAGATACAGGAATCGAGTCTGGTACTGTAGTCATCAACAGATACTCCCTGGCAAGATACAGGAATCGTATCTTCGAACTCTTCAGGCGTGCCCTGTCAAGATACAGGAATCGAGTCTGGTACTGTAGTCGTCAACAGATACACCCTGGCAAGATACATGAATCGGATCTTCGAACTCTTCAGACGTGCCCTGTCAAGATACAGGAATTGAGTCTGGTAATGTAGTCGTCAACAAATACTCCCTGGCAAGATACAGGAATCGGATCTTCGAACTCTTCAGACGTGCCCTATCAAGATACAGGAATCGAGTCTGGTACTGTAGTCGTCAACAGATACTCCCTGGCAAGATACAGGAATCGGATCTTCGAACTCTTCAGACGTGCCCTATCAAGATACAGGAATCGAGTCTGGTACTGTAGTCGTCAAAAGGTACACCCTGGCAAGATACAGGAATCGGATCTTCAAACTCTTCAGACGTGCCCTGTCAAGATACAGGAATCGAGTCTGGTACTGTAGTCGTCAACAGATACGCCCTGGAAAGATACATGAATCAGATCTTCGAACTCTTCAGATGTGCCCTGTCAAGATACAGGAATCGAGTCTGGTACTGTAGTCGTCAACAGATACTCCCTGGCAAGATACAGGAATCGGATCTTCGAACTCTTCAGACGTGCCCTGTCAAGATACAGGAAACGAGTCTGGTACTGTAGTCGTCAACAGATACTCCCTGGAAAGATACAGGAATCGGATCTGGAATCACGACAGTTGATAGCAATTATCTTTGTATTAACTTTTGTCCTGAAAAGACAAAACGTTAGTTGTATGCGATGCCATGATGTATGACATGCGAGATATTCTCAGAATGAATGAGATTGTATGTTCATGATGCGTATATGCATGCTATAATGTACGAAGGTGTGTTGTTTATGAATGTATGTTTTCGTCTTAGGAAAATAAATCCTAGACGGATGCCGGGAAGTCAAATCCTGGGCTGATGTGAATAGCATTCTTTGTTTCCACTGGGGAGTGATGGTTGCAAGAATAAACCGGTAGGAGAAGATGACTCCGTTAGGGGAATAAACTTGGCGAATGGATTACTTTGCGGGGAGAAGATTATTCTAGCGATCTTGCTGGGGAACAATACTCTGTGGGGAGAGAGGTACTCTTGTTGAGATGTTGGTAGTAACTTCGTTGGGGATACCGTCGTTATAGACTCCGCTGGGGATAAGAAGACTTCGCCGAGGACGATCTTTCCGTGGCTTTTGGCTGAGGATAACCCAGTTATAAACTCTGGTGGAGCATAACCTTTGAATAAAGCTGGGAGATGCGTTCGTGCTTTGTAGGGGATAAGCTTCCAGAATCTACTGGGGATAAGCTTACTGCTTGGGGAGATGGATTCCAACTTCCCTGAGGAAACTTGATTGGATTCTCCTGGGGAAATTTTGAACTAAATTGGGGAAGTGACTCCGTTGAATGTTTGATATACCTCCGGGGAACAATCTTTAGGTCAAGACCGCCGGGGATGCTTGCTAAGAATGCCTGTGTATTATGCTGAGGAATGTTGAGAACTGCTGGAGGATACCCAACTTCCTTAAGACTGATTGTATAGTTTTGCTTGGGGAGAGTGCGCTGACTTGCTGGCTCACTCTCTGGGGAATTAAGATACGCTGGTTTATGTTCTTCAGCTGAACTTACCTTGGTACCTTGATGGACTGAGCAACCAGATCTCTTAGACAACTCTTTATTGCCCCTGTTTCTAATGTTACCTGTAATTAATCCTTTGTTTCGTATGCAAATATTCATGAGTTAGCAAATTATTGTCAATGCATATATCACAAATTGAACCTTGGACGTTCTTCGCAAAACAAAACAGAAAAGGAAAACAATTGGCAATTTTAACTGAAGAGTGTATTTGTATTGATTTTTTGAATTGCCTGTAAATAGGCGTTTATGTACAAGAGGCTGACGTCCTAGTAAGAGAATGCTGCCGAACAAAAGAGTTTACAATTTGTACAAAAGGAAATAAAACAGCTATGTGCAATGAATGATCCCACTGGGTTCCAACTCTGCTATCGCCTTTATATCTTCGAGCGTCTCATCACTTGATGACCTAGCTGAAGATGAAGCTGATTGATCGATGTCGTCTGCACTTGGTGTTGATACCGGATTCTGGATGCAAGGTGATCCAATGAGACATAGTATTACGCTTTATCCCTAACTTTTGCCTGGACCGCCCTTTCGGGTTTTCAGTCCACCGGGATACCCATTTTTGCCCAAGCCGCCTTTTCAGGTTTTCGACTTGCCGGGTGTGCAGATTTTTTTTCATTTTCATCCCTTATTTTTGCCCGAACCCTTTTGGTTCGTCGGGAGGCCCTTATTTTTGCCTAGGTGTGTCAACCTAGCGGGTCTTTGATTAGGCGTAATATTTTTCGACTATGTCCGCGCTCTCAAGATGTAGGGAGGTGCCCCTGTCAGTAGTATTCCGTTGCCGTACCACTAGAAGATGTCTGATCAGGCAAGATTCGTTGTCGGAGTGCCCCAGGTGATGGAGATTTTCCCCAAGCTTATTTGGCCTTTGAGAGATTCTCCGAATCTTGGTTGGACTGCCCCCAGGTAATAGACCATGATCATGTCTGCCCCTTGATTGGAAGTGCTTTTGTTCATTAGACATTCGTCGTGCGAACTTCTATGTTGTTCAAACAAATAGTCATATGCAAACAATGTTATATCAAAAATGCAAAGCTTATGCCTGTCTTGAAGATTTTGAAAATGCATTCTTTTTCATAAAACAAGTGAATGTTTGTAAAACGTGATGTCAACTCCGTATTTACCGTAGGCCTTAAGGAGTCAGGATACCTTTCGTAACAGTATGCTTTCGAACTAACCCATGCTTCAGCTAGGACTTTTGAGGGTTATAACGTGGCCTGGTTCATGGTTTTAAGAAACAAAGGATAAAGGCTCAAATTATTTGTACCCACCCATTCTTCGTGATGTTCTTCAAACCTAAACTCAGATGATCATGCGTTAGACTTTGTTTAAGTCTTTGTCCTGACGTTCCAATGATGGTTCAGATATTGATAGTTTATTTTGAATAGGCAGTCATTTTTTTTTTGTTAAGGGTTTGTATGACCTCTTTCTTTTTGATTTTGTTGTCCCTAAATTTTGCCTGAACTGTTTCTTTTGTGATTACAGTCAGCGGGATGCCCCAGTTTTGTAAGTCTCCTTCATAGGTTTTGACTTATTGGGTTTTTATTTTTGAGATATAATGACTGCCTATCCTTATGATTATTCGGAATCATCACTGTCTTCTTTTTTTTGTAAGGACCTCTTTGGTGCCATTTGTTGTGCACTTGGATCGACTGAGGGAACTACCCTGCCCCAGGTTATGATTAAGGGTTTTAAATTTCGAAAAGAAAAACTCCTACTTCTTTGGCTCAGAGGGGTTGACGAGGGATTATCTTCCTTATAACTCCAGTGTTTAGGGATTGAAACAATGCCTGTACCTCATCAGCGGGGTCTGTTCAAAAGCATATTGTAAGGATTGTGGTATCGTTTTCGTCATCCTTCCTCAAGAGGCTTAGAATTATTAATCGAGCGTTGATCATCAGAAAAAAAATGAAAATAATTTGCATATAGTGAATACGAATATATTGCTTCAAAACAGACATATGCGATGCATTAATGAAATAACAACGTTTAACATGAATAAATGTTTGAACAATCAAAAGAAAATTACAACTTGAAAAATTCTAATGAACAAAAGTCTTCTAGTCTCAGGACCTGTTACTTCAACTGATGCATCTTGTAGGGATAGCAGAAGACCTCAGCTTGACCCACTTGGGTGAAATCCACTACTCCTTCATTAATCAGATCCTGGACCTTGTTCTTCAGAGCCCAGCAGTCGGCAGTGTCGTGCCCAGGACTATCAGAGTGATATGCACATCTTTTGTTGGGATGATAGTTAGGAGCAGAGATGTTGGGGTTCCGGGGAGGAGCCCTTAATGTAATCAGATTCAACCTCAGCAGGTGTTGCAGAGCTTGAAACAAAGACATGTTGATCTGGGTGAACTGCCTCTTGGACCTGCTTGGCCTACTCAGATCAACCTGTTGCTCTGGGCGAGGTTGTAGTTGGACCTGTGAGGTAGTAGCAATTTGGAGAGTTCTATTCTTGACCATGTCAGGTTCTTGTCCTCTTGGAAACTGATCAAAGACCTGGTCTCTGACTTGGGCAGGTTGCTTCATATGGTGTCTCTCTTGGTGGAGCTGACTGATTGTGGTCCTCAACTCTTCTTGCTCCTGGGCTAGACCTTGGATGAGAGCCCTTTGCCCCAGCATCTGGGTTTTCAATGTATCTACTTCAGCTTGTAGATGTTTCAGCTGTCCCTCCTTGTCATCTTTAGCACTGTTCCTGGCTAAAGTCCCCATGAGGAGTGTCCTTAACTCTTCCTGCCCCTTGGATAGGCTTAGGAAGATCTCCTTGAACTGAGTCTCTTGAGCATGAAGACCCTGGTTATCTTGTTGGGAAGCCATTGCTGAAATAAACAGCGACGAAGGTAAGTGACCTGTCAAAGGAGTACCTGTAATACAATGACACGTTTGATATGCATGTAATGTTTTCAAGGATCTCGCAGGGTAAACAAGAAAATTGTTAGAGTTGGAAACTGGTAACTTGATTGAAGGAACTTCATGTTGTCGAGAGTCCTTCTTCAAGGGTCAAGGCTCACCATATCCAGTGGGTCATAGCCCCTGACAACCTTGTCTAGAGGAAAATAAATCCCCTTTGCCCCTTGCTGGACAGTTGGTTCATCATGCCCTGCATCACAAGCCCTTGGGATCCTTGAAATGGGTTAGTCTTTATGTAGGATGCATGCAATGGTATGATGTCATGACACATGGGGTAATGTAGGTAAACCCTGTTACGAGTCCCTAATTAAGGACTCTAAACAAAACCTGCAAGAAACTCAGTAACCCTAATTAAGGACTATAAACAAAACCTGTAAGAAACTCAGTAACCCTGTTATGAGTCCCAATTAAGGACTATAAACAAAACCTGCAAGAAAACTCAGTAACCCTGTTATGAGTCCCAATTAAGGACTATAAACAAGACCTGCAAGAAAACTCAAGTGTCAGATAACAAGTAGTCAAGTTGGAAGGCACACAAGTCACACAAGAGAAGCCCTTAAAGTTTAGGCCAGCATGGGGTCTGGGTATTACCCTCTTGAAGTTGGTGGGTTCAACCTGTCCTATTAGAAGTAACCGGGTTCTAAGGGTCTCAATATCATTGGATTGCTTTCATTGTTCATCGTTTTGATTTAGCCACTGACTGGCGATCAAAATATCCCAAGAAAACAACCCTCAATTGAGTGTAGTATCGAGTATCAACCGACTTCGGAGTACACCAAAGTAGTTATCTCACTACCCTAAAGAGGCCAAGATAGTTCAATTAAGGTTCCTAAGGTATGTTGATGCTTCACGACACCACGCGGAGGCCCCGTACTCTCCTTGATTGAACTCAAGGGTTACCGGTACACACCAAAGTGCCACATCAATGTAGCAGACTGCTTCAACCATGTCGGTATACCCCGCACAGTTGCCTCACAGCCTTGTTGCTACTTTCTAAGAAGGTATCCCCAGATCCGGGTTAGGATCTATAGAACTCCCAAGACAGTCCCACAATTTAAAGCAAACAAGTCAAAGCAATTGAAAACACAGTGATCTTAGTCCTAAGGTACACCTCACTTTAAAGCATCCCCAGCAGAGTCGCCAGTTCTGTGATCGGTGGATCTGGAACTGACTGTTTAACGCTGGTTCGCGAAATGTCGCGGAAGCAAGAGTCGCCACCGTCTTTTATTTTCTCCAAATGGAAAGGACAAAAGCACAGAAAAATTCCTTATTGAGATCGGTTCTCAGTTCGGGAGGTAGATTTATAGAAAGGGAAGGTGTTAGCACCCTTTCTATCCATGGTTATCCATGGGCTCTTAGATACTTGCTCACTTGTGTTTTCAAAATGTTTGTTTGCTTTTCAAGGTGAGTGGGTTTGAAAAAGTTTCTTTGAAAGTTTCAGATCGACTCTTGTATCAGTCCTCAAGAGTGTTTGAAAAGTTGTTTTGAAAGCTTTTTGAAAAGTGTCGGTGTGAAAAGAGTTTTTGATTTGTTTTGAATTAGAGCAAGTATCTACGAGTTATCTACCCACCCTAAGGAATTAGGCTGTGTAAATGTCCTTAAGGTAGTGCCATCCCACCATTGAGAGGTAGGTAGCACCACCGTTGGAGGTGTTCGGGTCAATTCGAGGGTTAGGGACAGTGTGGTCACCGAGCAATAGTAAGATACCTTAAAAGCTACCCTTATGCCATTGATCTTTTATATTCCGAGGCAACTGTTTCGAGGCAACTTGTTTCGAGGCAACCAGATCAATGGAACATAAGGATTCACTAAGACATCCTGTACTCGACGACCACGTTTCGAGGGGCAAGGCAACAGTGTGATCACCAGAGCAACAGTAGGATACCTTAGAAGCTACCCTTATGCCATTGATCTTTTATTCTGAGGCGACCGTTCCGAGGCAACTTATTCGAGGCAACTAGATCAATGGAACATAAGGACTCACTAAGACGTCCTATACTTGATGACCACCTTTCGAGGGGCAAGGCAACAGTGAGGCGTACCCTAGGGGTGGTGTGTGAATTGTGTGTCATTTTCAGTTTATTATTTGTCTTGTCATGCATTGGTGATCTACGCTTTGATTTTATTTTTGGGCATTCATTCTTTCATGTGATTGTTAACAGTTAAAGGTGCGGGAATTTAAAGTGCGGAAAAGATAAAGGTCCTACGCTATTACAAAGGCGCGGGTCCACATCGCCAAATAAATCCAAGACCCGATTTAAAATAAAGTGCAAAAAGTAAATGCCTAATTAACTATTACAGGGCTTTGGGGCAAATACATTACATTCATAAAAAAGAAATAAAATGAAATGCGCGAAAAGAAAATATAATCGAATGCGAGGGTATTGGACCCTTTAAAGGAATTAAAATGAAATTATTAAATTGATTAAATTAAATAAAAAGAAAGAACTTGTTTTTTCATGTTTTTGGGATTTATGGATTTAAAGAAAATTAAATTAATTAAAAGTCAAATAATTCTAGTTCTAATTGTTTTTTAATGTATTAAAGAAAAATTATTTAAGTTAAATCTAATTTAAACCTAATTGACTAATTACAAGTATTTACGAAATTAATTAATGGTTAATAATAATTATAATAAGAAAATAAAAATATTTATTTAAAAAGATGAAAATGTGCTAAAGACCCATTTTTTTTATATTTTAGTTATTAAAAAGAAACATTAAAGTTAATAATCTAAAATCAAAACTAAATTAATTATTGAATTTTATTTACAAAAATGGAACTATTAATTGATTAAATAAAATATTTTTATACCTCTTTTATGATTTCCTGATTTTTATTATTTTAAGAAATAAAACTAATTAAATTAACAATTAGGACCTAATTAAATCTAATCAATTTTAATATTGCAAAATAATTTAGAGTTTCCTAGAATAAAAAAAAGTCCTAATTAATTAATTGAATTTAGAGAAAAAGAAAAATCTAAAATTTATTTGGGTAAGAATATTTTGTGATTTTTTTGAAATAAAATGAAAATTAATTTTTGTTAATAAAAAGCAAATTAAAATAAAATAGAAAAGAAAATAAATTCAAAGGGAAAAAGAAATGGGCCTGTCTTTTGTAGCAAAAGGGGGGTGATTCTCAAACCTGCGAAAACAGAAAAAATGAAGCAAACAAAATAGCCAGACCGAGTAATTAGGGCATGGCGATTCTCATGGTGAGGTTTTCATAGTTTAATATTGCATGTCCCCATCAAAACGAAGCTTTACATAAACTGAACCCTAGCCATGGAGGTTCACGTTTTGGCCATGAAAAATCCCCAGCGATAGCCCAGACCTGCTCTAAACATCTACTGGAACTCAAAGGTATGGTTAGTAGGGATTAAATCAAGCCATAATCAGAAATACGATCCACGGAAATTCTGCAAAATGGATGTTCATATAGCTACAGTTTCAGTATGCATGGTTACATGAAAAGAGTGTGTTTATACCTTATCTTGCCTGTAGATCACGATAGGATGGGTGAGAAGCCTTGTGGATGGTTGAGTTCTTGAATTCGATCTTGGTGCAATTCTTTGGAATTTTTGAAAAGAAGTTTCTCTTGGCTGCCTCTCTCTCTCTCGTTTTTTCTTATGCCTTGTGATAGTTTTCTCTAGGTTATGTAGGTGATTCTGATCAACATTAAGGCTCATCATACCATGCATTCAAGCTTGAGATTTTAACATAAACTCCCTTAACAAACTTTCCTTTTTGAACCAATTTTTGAAATATTGCTCCATTTGGTCTTGAAACGAAATTGGGAAGTTGCATAATGATGAGTCAAAGCTAGTTAAGACCAAATATCCCTTTTAATTAAACTTTTTGATTTTTATTTGATTTTAAAGGATTTAAAATGAATTAAATCCAATAAAATCTAATAAAAATGAAAAAAATGATTTTAAATATTGAAATAAAAGGTGGGACACGTGGGAAGCATGGCCAAGTTAATTCAAGTGGAAAAAGTGGGCCCCTTTTGTCAAAAATGAAGTTTCAAGGATAAATGATTTTGGCCATTTCACAAAAATTTCCCAACTTCTCCAATGCATATCTTGCTCAATTTTTAAGCTTTGATCATGTTCTTGGACATTTTAGAAAGGTCTTGAAGTCCTCTAACCAATGTCTTTGGTCCCATGTCATTTTGATTTATCAATCTCAAGTTATGGCCTTTGACTTAAAGTCCCTTTTTGTTGACTTTTGAAAATGACCTATAATGTTGAAATTAATAACTTTTTGTGAGAGCATTTCTTGGACTTGGAGTGTGAAGATGAATTGTAGGAAATGTCTTCCCCTTCAAGATGAGCATTGGATGGAATTTTTCTGATGAACCATGAAAAAGTTATGCCTTGGTCAAGTTACAGTTGACTTTTCAGCTGTCCAAAAGTAGAAACTTTTGCATCTTGAGACTTTTTGAGCCATACTTTTGAGAATCATGATCAAGCATTGATCAAATGATGTTTGTGGCCTCAAAAAAAGATGTTGACCAAAAATTTTGACTTTTGACTGCCAAATGACCATTTTGCCCCTACAGTTGACTATTGAGCAATTAGGGTTTTTGACTGTGCAACTTGACCTTGTGAGCCTTGAAACTTGACATGTAGGTGCTTGACAATGTGTATGAGCATGGGAGACTTGATTGAGCCCTTGAAAACTTCAACTTCCTTGCAAGAACCAAAACCCTAGTTTGACTGGCTTAGGAGGATAGTTGACTGTGTAGCCCTTGAGTAGACTTTGAACCATTTGCTTGTCATAACTTTGAAGATTATGGGAGGGCAAATTTTGGGGTACAACAGCGAGGATTTCCCACGTCCCATGAATGCTGATGCAATCAAGAAATACTTCGCCTAAAGAAATAAAAGAACAGCTTGCTAAGTTGAAAACCTGCAAGGGCGGCTTAGGCAAAAAGGAGCGTCTCGGTAGGCCGAAAACCCGAAAGGGAGGTCTAGGCAAAAATTAGAGACATAAACAGAATAAAATTTCCCACTAAGTTGAAAACCCGCAAGGGCGGTGTTGTACCCCAAAATTTTCCCTCCCTTTTCACAAGAAATCACAACTTCGGGGTTTTCCCTGATTTTTCAAATTGGCTCAAGAATCGGTCGAACAGACTTTTCTTTATCAAGTAAATCCAGAATTAGGGTTTCCACTGATCTTGTTGAGATTGGCTCAGGAATTGATCAAACAGACTTTTCTTTGACAACAAGTCCAGAATTAGGGTTTCCACTGATTTTGTTAAGATTGGCTCAGGAATTGATCAAACAGACTTTTCTTTGACAACAAGTCCAGAATTAGGGTTTCCATTGATTGGGTTGAGATTGGCTCAGGAATTGATTAAGCAGACTTTTCTTTGACGACAAACCTGGAATTAGGGTTTTCGCTCGTATTTCTCAGAAGAAATTGAATCTGCAATAATTCAATTGACGGTTACATTATTTTTACGCTTGTTCCAGATTACCGGTTGTTTCTCAAAACCTAAATATCTGAGATAGGACCTAAGGCTTTGTTTGAAACTTTGAGGCATTAGTGGAGTAAAAAGTGTATGGAATGCTTGTTTGTTTAACTGTACAAAGCATGGTTAATTGGAATGCCACGCGTATTGTGATTGATGCGAGATTGCGAGACAACAAAGTTTGTTGATTATTTATTTCATCTGGATTAAAGTTATTGGGATGCATTTCCAGTTATTTTAATTTAAGAGACTTAAATAATTAAATAGACAGTACAAGGGAAAGAATGAAATATTTGACAGTAAAGAATTCTTATTTGACAAAGACTTTTTATTTATTTATTTCAAATATTGTTACAAATGTTATTCGAATATTGTAAATTTATAATTTACAGTGTTTACAATAATATTTATTACAATAAATGAAAAGAAAATAAATCTAAAGCCTAAATCTCTTGAAATCTTTGATCTTTACTACGTCCTCCACTATTCAACTGGTACTTACCTGCAAAGGACAGAAGAAAAAGGAAATCGGTATAGTTAACTGAAAAAGCATTTTCAAGCAGATAAATAAAAAGTCATCATTAAAGCTTGTTGGCCGGAATCAGATTGTTATTGGGTTCATCATGTTTTACTTGTTCTCTTTGCAAATCACAAGAATATTTCTCTTCTTGGTTCACAAAGAGGAAAGTAAAAATAATTTGCAAGCATACAATTAATTCAAAATGCAAAGATA
The DNA here is from genome assembly GCA_948472305.1 of Vicia faba. Taxonomy (NCBI): domain Eukaryota; kingdom Viridiplantae; phylum Streptophyta; class Magnoliopsida; order Fabales; family Fabaceae; genus Vicia; species Vicia faba. The sequence goes on along the minus strand of OX451738.1, from coordinate 66,976,773 downwards.
CAAGACAGCAAGGCAAAGCAAACTGAACAACAAACTGCATTAGTCAACCAAAAGCAAACTAAGTTGCAAAAATGTCAAACCAAGTTGCAAAGTTGTCAAAGTACACAAAGCTGTCAAAGTACACAAAGCTGTCCAAGAAAGTACAATGCAGGAAATATGGAAACAATTACAACAATGCAGGAGAAGAACCAAGTTACAAGCAAGCAGGCTTGTCAAACTTATCATCATATTCTCGCCAACAAAGCTTTTCAGAAAATCTAGAATAAGCAATTTAAAATGCTTTTACAGAGAGAGAAAGAGAGAATCAGAAAAAAGGTTTTGCAGTTTTGGAAGGCTTAAAAGATATAAGAGAACAAGACTATAAACAGTCAAAAGAGGAGATAGAGCAAAAACTGCAAGAGAAAAAAAGCATACAACCTGCTTCCAACAAAAACCTGCATTACAGGTTTACAAAAGGGCAAGCTTAACAAATCACACAAGCCTGCATAAAAACCCTCCAACTAAACCTGCATACAAGAAGCAAACATACAGCCAGCTTCCAACTAAACCTGCATGACAGGTTTACAAAACTGCAAGCTTAAGAAACCCTAGAAGCAAAAAACTGCCTCCAAACACAACCTGCCTGCATAACCTGCAAAACTGCTTGTAAACACAAGCACAACAAATCACACAAGCCTGCATAACCTGCATAACCCACAAACCTGCTTCCAAATCAGAAAAACACAAACATATTGCATGACCTGCCAAAACTCACAAGCAAAACCTGGAGCCTGCATAACAAGCAAATCTCCAACCTAAAAAACCAAAAACACTGCAAGTTACCAAGCCTGCCTTCAACAAGCAAAACCTGAAGCCTGCATAACAAGCAAATCTCCAACCTATTCAAACCTGCAAGGCTGCAAGTTACCAAGCCTGCCTTCAACAAGCAAAACCTGGAGCCTGCATAACAAGCAAATCTCCAACCTATTCAAACCTGCTCAAACTGCACAAAACTGCAAAAACCAGTTTAAACAACAAACAACAAATCACTCAAGCATGCCTTCCCAAAACACTCAGGCCAACAAACCTGTGAGCAAAACTGCTAAACCTTCACCAAAATCCAAACAAGCCAACTAATAATCTCATCTTCAACAAGAGAAAGGAAGAGCTTGCAGAACAAGCAAAACAACAAATAGCTTTTTCAGAACACATATACTCATCATCAAAAGTCAATATCCTAAGAAGAGGAAGAGGTCCAGAAGTGAAAGTTCAAACAAAAAGTCTCAGAACATACGTTCATCATCGACGGAAATCAAGTTTAGTTCAAAACAAGAAGTTTCAGAATATAAGCTTCATCATCCAACAATCAGTAATCAACATCAACTCAAATTAAAACAACTAAACCAACAAAGACAAGCAAATCTCAGAATATCCTCATCATTGAACCCAAAAGAAAGAGGAAAAATCTAGAAGCAAAATGATATAGGGTTTTCAGAAACGAAGTCATCATCAAACAACATAAAGATACAGAAATACCAGAGGTGAGCTAGCAACACTGTCATCCTCGTCCTCCTCCTCCGGCCACCTAGAGCGCCGCCGTTCCAATCCACCACCCCCTTTTCATAGAACGAAACGCCAAGGTAATAGTTTCCTTTCCCTCTTTCCTTTTCTGTATCTCACAACGAAACACCAAAAATTAAACTTTGCAAACAATAAAACATAACAGAATTAAGCATGCAAACTGTAAAAGAAAACGCGTTTAGAACAAGAAGAAACAGCACCATTTCGAACCATCGCTTTGCACCGTCGTGGAGAGAAATGGACGAAAGCAGCGCTCTGGAAACTTGGAGCTTGGAGGAAGGATCAGAAGCCCCATGGATTAGAGAGAAGATGAGAGACGAAGAAGAAAGGAGCGGCGCTGTTAAACTGTAAACCCTAGGTTCTGAATGTACAAAACTCCAACCCTAACAAAACTCGTTCCAGCATCACATGGGCCTTCGCCCAAACTAAACTGAAGCCCAAACGCTTCTGAGTCACCACACCTCCCTTCCCTCTTCATAACTTTTTTTTTGTTGTTTTTTATCCTTTTTTATTTGGGCCATCCAAAAAGATATTCCTTAAAGCCCATTTGTCTTTTTTGTTTTAAAACCAATACTTTTTTATCACTTTATTTTCATTTTCTATAATCTAATTCTTTTTTTTCTTTTGTTAAATAAAAAGAACATATTATATTTTGTATAAAATTTTCTTAATAATTTTTCTTAATAATTATTACATTTAATAAACATACATAAATAATGGAACTTCAACTTAAAATGATTTTTATTTTCTTTAAAACTCTTTGTCTATATAATCCACAAAAATACAAAAAATAGTAATAAATACTTAATCTTTTTAGGTTAAAATTTTTATTCGATCATTTTTAAATAAATACATACATCTCACAATACTTTTGATTCTATTTATTTTTACGTTTTGTTACAATTTGTTAATATTTGAATTGCAACAATTCAATTTGGTTGTAATATATACTTGGACATTACTACTCTGATAAGACTCATCCCCATTTGTAAACATTTGTACCCCCATCCCCGGATACTTATTTGTAATAACTTAGACTTTAAATTCCCGTATTTTATCGCTTTCAATATACTGTATAGTAATTAGGGTTTGTATGCGAAGATTCAAAATCAATCGCTAGATGACCTAATACAAGATAAATGCATGAAAATCAGTACACAATTCACACTTGCATCTCTAGGGTAACCTCGCTTGTTGCCTCGGAAAATACAATCGTGTCCCTCGAGTATGAGACACTCTAGCAAATGCCCCTTCAATAAACAAAGATCGTAGTCCCTCGATGACCCTCGATGTTGCCTTCGATAAAACGATCTCGTCCCTTCACATCCAACGATGGGGCTTCTTACCAAATCAATGGTAAGATAGCCACATCTAAAGGAGGAGGAAAAGCACATTTAAGACCTTTCGAGTAGGTAGATTCGCTCTTAGTTACTCGCTTGCTCACAACAAAAAAACATTTTTATCCACACTCTCATCTTTGAACTATTTTCGAAACAAACACTTTGTAGGCGTTCTTATAGAAACGAGAACCATTACGAAGTTCCATTTTCAAAATACTTTCAAAAACACATCTCACAAACACATCTTTGAACTATTTTCGAAACAAACACTTTGTAGGCATTCTTATAGAAACGAGAACCATTACGAAGTTCCATTTTCAAAATACTTTCAAAAATCACCACCACAAGCACACATTCAAACACAAGCAAGTGATTTAGCAAGTAACTAAGAGCCCATGGATAACCATGGATGAAAAGGGTGCTAGCACCTTCCCTTTTCATAATCTACCCCCCGAACCCAAGAAAACATCTCAAAGGTGTTTCTTGTGCTTTTTGACCTTTCCTTAGGATAAAATAAAAAGTCGGTGGCGACTCTTGCTAAACTGAAACATTTGCGAAAACAAACGCAAAATCCCAAGTCAGTTCTCCCACTGTATCACAGAACTGGCGACTCTGCTGGGGAATATTTCTAAAAGTGGGGTTACCTTAGGGTTTTAGATCACCTTTACATGCTTACCTTGATTGCTTTGATTGCTTTACTTTTTGGGTTCCTTGTTTGGGTTTGTTTTAAATCCTACACCCGGATTTGGGGACACCTTTTAGGTAAGTAGCAATAAACTGTGAGGGAACTGTGAGGGGTATACCGACATGGTTGAAGCAGTAGCTACGTTAGTGTGACATATTTTTGGGTACCGGTAGCCTTTGAGTCAATCAAAGAGAATACGGGGCCGCTGAGTGATGTCATGAAGCACTAACGAACTCTTAGAACCTTACTTGACCATATTGGCCTTTTTAGGGGTAGTGAGATGACCGACTTTGGTGCAGTCCGAAGTTGGTAGATACTCGATACTACACTCATTGAGGATTGTTTTCTTGGAATATTTAGGTCGCCAGTAAAGTGGCTAAACTGAAACCATGAATACAGAAAATAATCCAGTGATATTGAGCTCCTTAGAACCCGGTTTCTATTTTAGGACAGGTTTGAGCCAACTAACTTCAAGAGGGTACTTACCTACGAACTCCATGCAAGCCTAAACCTAAGGACTTGTTTGCTCTGTGTGAATATGATTACCTGTATATACACTTGCTTACTTTTGCATACATATACATAACATCATAACATCATACCATATCATTTTCAATAACCATTTCAAGGATCTCGAGGGTTTTGTGATGCAGGGTCACGTTGAACCAGACGTCTACCAAAGGGCAAGAGGATTCATCTGCCTCTAAACAAACGCCATCAAAGATCAAGTGCAACAACTTTAATCGGGGGCTATGACCCACTTGACATGGTGAGCTTGATTCTCGTGGAAAGACATCCATCGATACAAAGTTCTCCAGTCAAAGATGCTGATCAAAGTTTAACCTCTAACATTTTCTTGTGTTTACCCCGAGAGATTTTTGAAAACATGCATCCACATATCATGCATTATATCATGACAGGTTTTCCTTTTCAGGTTTCCTTATTCTCCTACTGTTTATTTCAGTAGAGATGGCTCTAGAGAGGACTATCAAAGATATCCAGGATCAAAACGCTCAGCTTCAGGAAATGTTCTTGAACCTTTCCCAGGGGCAAGAAGAAGTGAAAGCTCTCTGTGATCGGTGGATCTGGAACTGACTGTTTAAAGCTGGTTCGCGAAATGTCGCAGAAGCAAGAGTCGCCACCGTCTTTTATTTTCTCCAAATGGAAAGGACAAAAGCACAGAAAAATTCCTTATAGAGATTGCTCTCGGTTCAGGAGGTAGATTATAGAAAGGGAAGGTGTTAGCACCCTTTCTATCCATGGTTATCCATGGGCTCTTAGATACTTGCTCATTGTGTTTTCAAAAATGGTTTGTTTGCTTTTCAATGTGGGTTTTAAAAAGTTTCTTTGAAAATTCCAGTTCGACTCTTGTATCAGTCCTCAAGAGTGTTTGAAAAATTGCTTTCGAAAGCTTTTTGAAAATGTGTTGGTGTGAAAAGTATTTTGTTTTGTTTTGAAATTTAGAGCAAGTACCTAGAGTCGTCTACCTACCCTAAGGAATTTGTCTGTGTAAATGTCCTTTAAAGTAGTGCCATCCCACCATTGAGATGTAGGTAGCACCACCGTTGGAGGTGTTCGGGTCAATTCGAGGTTCGGGACATGGTGATCACCAGAGCAATGGGAAGACACCTTAGAAGCTACCCTCATGCCAGGTTCCCGGACCATGAGGACTTACTAAGACATCCTCTACTCGACGATCACCTTTCGAGGCAAGGCAACAGTGAGGCGTACCCTAGGGGTGGTGTGTGCGATTTGTGTGTCGTTTTCAAGTATTTTTGTCTTTTGTCATATTATTGGTGATCTATCGTTTGTTTTTATTTTTGTCCATACATTCTTTCATGCATCAATTAACAGTTAAAATATTTGCGAGAAGTAAACATTCTAAGCTATTACAAAAGGCGCGGGTCCACATCGCCAAAATTAACCAGGACCCGATTTGACAGAAAAATAAAGAAATTAAAAGAATTAGAAGTGCGAGAGGTAATTTACATGGCTTCGGGAGAGATACATGAATATTTAAACGGAATAAAATAATATGCGAATTAATAATTAAATCGAAACGAGGGCGTTGTACCCTTTTTGCAAAATATTAAAATTACATGCATTAATTAATTAAAAAAAGAAAAGAAATTGTTTTTGGTTTTTGGTATTTTATGATTTTTAAGACTTAATATAAAAAAGAGAATTAATTAAAATTAAAATAAGATGCAAACCCTAATCCTAATTATTTTTAATTTATTAAGAAAATATTGAAGTTTTTAACCTAAAATTAATCCTAATTTTTATATGCAATTTAATTATAAAAATAAATATTTAATTATTTAATTATTTATCAAAGAAAAAATAAAAAGGATGAAAAATTGTTAATTAAACCTAATTCTATATTTTTTATGTTTTTATCAAAAGAATTAAACTTGAAACCTAATTTAACTAAGTAATTATATATAATTTATTTATGGAAAATATTAAAACAAAAATATTTATTGTATTTTTCCTTTTTTTCTGATTTTTATTGTATTTTATATTTTATGAAAATAATTAATTAAATTAATTAAACAAGCAAAAAATAAAAAAAATAAAGAAAGTTAAGAATTTTCAAACCAAGGGGGGTGGTAGTCCCCAACATGGAGGTACAGCCCAAGCACTTGAGCCCATTAAGGATTTGGCCTTATTGACTTTCCAGGTAGTATGCTGGCGCGTTGAGTCATGTGCATGGTGTTCTCCAATCCATGGCCTTCTGATTGACCTTGAGATGGACGTGGCATGTTTGATTTGGCTGTGTATGGTAGTCCTTAATATTATGCCTGCACACGAATGTTATTTGAAAAAAATTATATGGAAAGGGTGGGGACCTGGGATCGAACCCAGGTCTTGAATGTCACCAGCTTTGTGCCTTGCCAACCGTGCTGAATGCGCGTGTTATATATATAATAATGAATAAATATTATAAGAGAAAAAATGTCAATGGCTTGGAAACGCGCGCAAAATTTGAAAGAGCCAACCAATACACGCCACGAGGTCATCTTCTTCATGGTGTTTTATTTTCCTGAAACATAATAAAACATGGCAACGGTTTTTCATGCGTGCTCTTAGGCATCTTTAGGGAAAATAGCGATTAGCCCTCAGACACTCATAAATTGAGCGCGAGGGTGGGCTTGTAATCGTCTGAACACGCTGGTTTGAATGGTGGTGGCCAGGGGTTCCAATTTTTCCTTGTTTTAAAATCCCCAATTTAAGGTCCTGTAAACCCTAAAATTCAATAATGGTGAAATCGTCTATAGCTTGCAAAAATTCAATTAAACGCATGGGTTAGCTTTAGAATCATACCAGGAACATGAATCAATAATTAAAATGCCATGAAAATGCATAGATTTGAAAACACGATTATGAATTTTTCATGAGATATTTCAAGTTCTGTATACCAATTCCTTAAGCTTTGAAGAATGTTCTTGATTGGGAAACGTTCAGTGATGCTTGAGGAAGCTAATGAGATAAAAATCGTGTCTTGAATCAACCTGCAAAGATGTTTTCAGTTATGAGTTTTTTGCAAAAAATTCCAATTTGTGAATGGAGTTTTCTGAGCAGCTGCGTGTGTTGGATGATTAGGTTTGTGTTTTGGCTTTTGTATTGAGTCAATTAGGTCAACAAAAATAGAACAAATCCATTGCATTCATGGTTTTTGGAAATTTGATTTTCTAGAATCTTTTTCAAATATTTTCCATGTGCTTTTTGTACAAATCATGATCAATCAATCCAAATCTTTCCATATTTAGCTAGGCACGAAATATTGAGAATAAAACATGTACAAAAAGATTGGAAAACTTAGGTTAGCATTTTTCATGTATTTAATTTGATTTAAATGAATTAATATAAATAAAAACTCAAATAAATAAATAAAAAATGAAGAAATACTTCCCTTTGGGCCAAGTGGTCGTGCACATGTCATGGATGATGAATTATGGAAGAAAAATGGGCCCATTAGCAATTTTAGGTCATTTGAATCAATGTTGACTTTTCAAAATATCCAAATATTTCCCAACTTCTACAAGGCATAACTTGCTCAATTTTTAAGCTTTTCTCATGTTCTTGGACATTTTGGAAAGGTCTTTGAGTCCTCTAACCAATGCCTTTGGTTCCATGTCATTTTGATTTATCAATCTCAAGTTATGGCCTTTGACTTAAAGTCCCTTTTTGTTGACTTTTGAAAATGACCTATAATGTTGAAATTGATAACTTTTTGTGAGAGCATTTCAAGGACTTGAAGTATGAATATGAGTTGTAGGAAATGTCTTTCTCTTCAAAATGAGCTTTGGATGGAGTTTTTCTGATAATCCATGTGAAAGTTATACCCTGGTCAATTTGCAGTTGACTTTTTCAGCTGTCCAAATAAGGAAACTTTTGCATTTTGATGATTTTTGAGCCAAGCTTTGAGAATCATGATCAAGCATTGATCAAATGATGTTTGTGGCTTCAAAATGATATGTTGACCAAAAATTTGAACTTTTGACTGTCAAATGACCATTTTGCCCCTACAGTTGACTGTAGTGCAAATTAGGGTTTTGACTGTGCAATTTTGTGCTGAAAGCCTTGAAACTTGATATGAGGATGCTTGAACATATTTATAGGCATGTGAGACTTGATTGGACCTTTGGAAACTTCATTTTCTTGATCAAAACAAAAACCCTAATCTTGACTGTATAGGAGGCTCTTGCACTGTGCAACCCTTGGGGAATTTTGCAGCTTGACTTGGCAATTTCTTGAAGAATATAGGAGGGCAAATTTTGGGGTACAACAGTTGCCCCTGTTCAATCTTCTTAGACCTGAGGATGCAGATTGGCTGACGTGCCTTTCGTAATCCGAGGGTAGAAGATGATTGAACACTAGAGTGCCCAGAAATTTGCGCTCACCTAGTAGCAGTGTGATGATGGAAATGGGCTTATAGATGCCATTTGGAGATTGATGAATAGGATGATGGGCTTATAGATTCCATCTGGATGTTGATCGCCTAAGAGATTCCTTAGCGAGAACCTGCATACCTGCAAAAGAAAAATGAGTACCTGACACGTTGCAGGAGCTGGTTTTCAGATGCTTGGTATGGATGTGTCCTGACTGGTTACAGGAGCTGAGTCTGGAGCTTCACAAGATGATGAATGAACCAGGGGTGGTTACTACCTTATCATGAACGGTAAGAGAACCTTAGGCAATTATAATCTCGAACGTCTGAGAAAAACCTAAAATGGAATTATCATCTCACGCACCGTCGGGGAGAGAACCAATAGGAAATTATAATCTCAAAGACAAACCTAAAATGGAATTATCATCTCATGCACCGTCGGAGAGAGAACCAATAGGAAAATATAATCTCAAAGAAAAACCTAAAAATGGAAATCTCATGCACCGTCGGAGAGAAAACCAATAGGACATTATAATCTCAAAGAAAAACCTAAAATGGAAATCTCATGCACCGTCAGAGAGAGAACCAATAGGACATTATAATCTGAAAGAAAAACCTAAAATGGAATTATTATCTCATGCACCGTCGGAGAGATAACCAATATAATCTGATAACTTCTACTGAGTCTTCATCAGAAAAATCTGTTGGGGGTCGATTTAGCTGGACTAGAGAAGGCCTTGGACTGGATAAGAAATCTTTGGAGTCGATTAACTGAACCGGTCTAGGTCTTGAAACATGATTGAGAATTTAACTGAATCTTTCCTGAAAGGTAAAGGTCAGTCATATGCAATGCATGATATGGATCAAGCAATGATGTTCTCAACATAAATGAGATTTGTATGATATGATGCGTCTATGCATGCTATAATGATGTATGTGATGTTTATATATGCTTTCGTCTAGGAATGTAAATCCTTGACGGGTGCCAGGAAGTCACTCCTGGGCTGATGTTGAAGAATAAGTTTTTACTTTTGTTGGGGATGATTGTGATACGGTGGGAGAACTGACTTGAGATTTTGCGTTTGTTTTCGCAAATGTTTCGGTTGAGCAAGAGTCGCCACCGACTTTTTATTTTATCCTAAGGAAAGGTTAAAAAGCACAGCAAAAACCTTTTGAGATGTTTTCTTGGGTTCGGGGAGTAGATTATAGAAAGGGAAGGTATTAGCACCCTTTCTATCCATGGTTATCCATGGGCTCTTAGTTACTTGCTTAGATCACTTGCCTTTTGTTTTCAATTGTTTTAAATGGTGCTTGAGTGTGTTGGTTTGAAAATGTTTTGAAAAGAGGCCAATGTGGTGGCAACCTTTGTAATGATCCATGTGGGGATGTATACAAAGATGTATGTCTTTTGAAAAGGTTTTCATTTGTTTTTGAAAGTTGTTTTTGAAAGTGTAGTGATGTGTGGTTTTTGAAATAGGCAAGTGTTTTGTTTGCAAGATTGATTCAAGTAACTAAGAGGTTATCTACTTCTAAATTTCTCAAAAGATTATTGCTACGTTTTAACCCTTTTAACAAGTTTGTTCCACCATTGAATTTGGTGGACAATCTTATGTTTAGGATGTGAAAGGGACAGGCGCGGGTCATCGTTTAGACCATAATTGCAACGGCGTTAAATGTCTTTGGGCAATTTTCTTTAAGGGACTTGATCATTTGTTTTTGTTTGTTTTGAAAAATTTTATCGAGGGACTATGATCATTCAAATTGTTTGCTTTGCCCAAAGAAGTTCAACATACAATATGGCCCATTTATTTGAAGGCAACAAAGGGGAGTATCCTAGGGGTGCAAGTGTGAGATGTGTTGTTTATTTTCATGCTCATTCATCTTGTATTAGGTCCAACTATTTTTTATCGTTTTTCGCATGCAAATCCTAATTCTAACATGTTATTATTAGAAAGCAATAAAGCGCGAAATTTAAATTTACTAAGCTATTACAAAACCAAATATGGGAAGGGGGGTACAAATGTTCAAATGGGGATATTGACAAGTAATGTAAATCTAAATTATTACATCATTTTTTGAATATTTGCAAAGTAAATAAATTGCATAATTAAATGGAAATTAAATAAATATGCAAAATGCAAAGAGAAAGTTTTTATATGTATGAGAGAAGTATGGTTTATGTAAAATAAAATAAGAAGATAAAAAGGTATTATTTTGAGTATTTTCAACTTTTAGGGCAAAAACCCTAATTTTAAAGAAAATGTATTATTATACAAGTATTTATTTATTATGTACAAAAAATAAAAATAAAATGAAGTATATTATGAAAAAAAATATTTTTGTATCAAATATTAATAAAAATGAAAAATTCAAGTATTTTTTATATTTTAACTTAAATATATTAATAAACATATATATATATATATATATATATATATATATATATATATATATATATATATATATATATATATATATATATATATATATATATATATATATATATATATATATATATATATATATATATATATATATATTAAGTTCTTAAATATGCATTATATACCAAATAATATATATTTTATATTTTAATAAAATAAATTAAAAAAAGTATTTTTATGTGAAATATTTTCAGAAGGTAAATAAAAATGAAAAATGTATTTACACTATTTTCCAAATATTCTAAATAATAATATGTATATGTATTTATGTATAAACTAAAGGAAAATCAAATAAAATCAAATAAAAATCAAAAAATGGTGAGAAAAATATTTTCAAAATTTTATTATGCTGAGAAAAAATAAACAAGTCAAACAAAAAAAGAAAAAGTCAAAAAGAATTAAAAATGAGGCAAATGGGCTTGGGGGGTGAGAAAATGGAAATAGGGTGCAAAAAGAAGAAACCACACAGGCCCAGCCCATGTGGCTTCATCTTCAACCTTCGTTCAATAACATTCAAAAACGCGCGCCCTGTACTTCTGATGCTAGCTCCTGATTCCTGGCTTTTTAACAAAAACTCATAACATGAAAAATACTCAGCATGAAGAGACGATTCCAACCATGTATAGAACTTTACCTAACTCTCTAAGATGAGGGAGAATTTCTCCTCCCCCAAATCCTAACCTAGTTTTTCTGCCATTTTCAAACTCCAAATTCTCTCTACTCAGGCAAAAGAAATGAAATGTAAAGCTATGTACATGTTCAGGGCTATGAGTAGAACCTTGTTTCTTCACAAACTTAAGACTAAAGATACATGATAAGAGAGATACGAGTTCAAAGATTTACCTGTGCAGTTGAACTTCTATCTGGAGAATGAGGAACTCCTAGTGCAAGGTGATGATTGGAAAAGCTTCCTTGAGGTCCAAGGATGCTGTTTCAATGCTTACTTTGTCTTGAAACTTCTTGTATCGAGCTGTGGAACTTCAACTGCAAAAGGAAAAAATGAAAATGGTGGAAACTGTTAGAGGGATTACAGGTCAGGTTTTAGGTCATGGTTAGCTTGCATACATGCTAGGGAATGTGTATGAATTGGTTTTGGTGAGAATGCTCGAGGGAAATGGGAATTGGCACTCAAACTGTTTCATAACCTCGGCCTTGATCTTTTCAGACATCTCTGGACGCATCCGTCGGACTTTTTGCTTTACCGGAGGGCAATCTTCCTTGGTTGGCAGGTGGTGAACTACAATGTCGGCATCCAACCCAGGCATATCTTCATAGGACCAAGCAAAAATTTCCATGTAATCTTGTAGCATCTGGATCAATCGTTGCTTCACGCCGAGCTCTAGATTGGCACCAATCTTGACCTCTTTCCTATCTGTCTCGGTACCCAGGTTAATTGTCTCCACCGGCTCTTCATGTGGCTGAATAGCTCTTTCTTCCTGGAGTAGCAGTCTCGCAAGTTCACCAGGCACTTCGCAATCATCTTCACCTTCGTCTTCGGCCAAGTTGATCGGATTTTCGAAGTCATAACTGGCGGTAGCAGAGCTGTTACCAGTGAGATCCAGAGTGGATTGAAACCTGTATAAGTGAGTGTGTGTAAATATAGCTGTTTTGCAATATATATAACACAGAAAGGAAAAGAGCACAAGATTTGAAATGCAACAAACGTCCAATGTTTTGATTGATGATATATGAAAATGTCATACAAAAAGCCCTCACAAATGGAGCTACGATGCCCCGGGTAGGACACCGAGCTAACAAAGTTTTAACATATTGTTTGTTACAAATTGGAAATCAAAAGAAATTAATTACTGCGTGACAAAGGTGATAGGTGTAAAATCCTTTGCCGTCCAGTTGCTTGGTTCGTCGCTGGTAGTCGGGTAGATCCAACTGTCAAATTCTGCTTCCTCTACATCCTCCTCGATAGCGTTCACCCCTGAGCTGGAGATAAACACCGGAGCCTTTCTGACCTTCTCCTTGCGCACAGCCCTCTGAGCCTCTGCAGTAAAGCCCAACCCAAACTTGTCGTTCTTCTGAGTGAAGTCAGGAAGCTGACCCCAGTTTGCACAATTGCCTTTCTGAACCATAGCCCGGGCATCCCTTAGGGAAGCCATCTTCAAGGAAACATTCTCTTTGACTGTTGTTTCTGCTGCTGCTGAAATTGGATGCACCTCCTCGAAATTCTGAAAGGGGGTTTCAATAAACTCCCCATCCATCTCAATGTATCTGAAGGAATTCAAATGGCTCACCATATACTCCTCTTCTCCTTGCACAGTGACGATCTTCCCTCTGACAGGGTACTTCAGCTTCTGGTGCAAGGTAGAGGTCACTGCCCCAGCTTTATGGATCCAAGGTCGACCCAGTAGACAAGAGTACGATGGACGTATATCCATCACATAAAAGGTAGAGTCAAACACTTGAGAGCCCACACGAATAGGGATGTTAACCTCTCCATGAACCATCCTTTTTGAACCGTCAAAGGCCCTGACGATGATATTGCTGGGCTTCAATTCTAGGCCTTCATAATCCAAACGGTCTAAAGCCTTTTTCGGTAGAACATTCAAAGAAGAACCAGTGTCCACCAATACATGCGCCATAGTAGTGCCCCTGCATTCGATGGAGACATGCAGGGCATCATTGTGGTCTCTTCCCTTCGCAGTCAGGTCAGCATCTGAAAAACCCAGGCCATTGTCTGCTGTCAGATTTGCTACGCAATCAGTGAACTGGATTGCAGACGTCTCCTGCGGCACATGGGCCGTCTTGAGAAATGAGATCAAGGCCTTAGCATGGGCCTCGGAGCATAGCAATAAGGAGAGCATGGAGATCTTGGAGGGCGTATGCCCCAGCTGCTCGACAACATTGAAATCACTTTTCTTTATTATTTTCAGGATCTCCTCCATTTCTTGTTGGGAGGCCTCAGCATTTATAGGTATTGGTGCCTCCATCCGGGCAGGCTCTTCTTCAATCCCTTCGCCCCGAGCATTAGATGACTCGGCGGCAGGGGAAACAACTTGATCAGCAACAGTAACAGGTACACTTGTAGGTGTTATAAGGAGGGGTCTTCGAATAGCGGGCGGTGCAATGTCAGGTGAGAAGAGCCTGCCACTGCGGGTGACCTTGGCTGGACCAGTGATATCGCAGATACTGGCGCTAGTGTCGAATCCTTGTTTGATTCCATTTACATATACGTCTGCCCCATAATGCCAGGGGACAGCTTTATCAGATACGTAGGGGAGAGGCCCCGGAACAGTAATAACCACAGGTGCAACAATCATGATTTGAACAGGCTTCTTCGGGGAAGCCTTGATTGGATTGTTGAAGATGGTAACCACAGAAACTTCTTTTATCGGAACCAACTGAACAGCAGTCTTCTTAAACAGAATCTCCTTGCTATCCATTAGGCTTTGGACGCCTAACCTCAGCAAGGGGCAACCAGACAGGGAAACAGCACAGAACAGGCAACCTTCACTGCAACCCGGAAATAAACCGGCCCGCAGTAGGTTCTTCTTAACGGTCTTCAGAGGGGTAACAACTTCATTTACCGAAACAGCATACAATTCTTCCTCAATGGCATTTACTCTATGCTGGGGCATAGGAGCAGTTACAACATTTGGTCTCTCCGGCGCCTCGAACTGAATTTCCTTTGCGTCGATCAGATCTTGCACTTTGTTTCTCAAGGCCCAGCAATCATCAGTAGTGTGCCCGGGACTATCAGAATGATATGCACACCGGGCATTTGGGTTATACTTAGGAGACGCAGTGTTGACGACCTTAGGAGCTTCTTTGAGGGTCACCAGGTTGGTGGATAACAGTTGGGGTAAAATTTGAGATAAGGTCATACTCAGTCGGGTATACTGCCTCTTGGGCCTTTCGCTTCTTTGTTGATTGTACTGCTGAGGAGCAGCAACAGGTTTCGAGATGACCAAAGCATTGACGGCTTGGCGACTTTCGGGCTTGACTTGTCTTCTAGGACCAAAGACGACACTTGCTTCTTTCTTAAACGGCCTCTTCTCAGCACTTGTGGAGGCAACCTTTTGTATCTTGCCTGACCTGATGCCAGCTTCAATTCTTTCTCTCGTCAATATCAAATCTGTAAACCCAGCGGAGGAGTTACCAACCAAATGATTGAAAAACGGACCAGACAATGTCCCTAGGAACATATCAACCAGCTCTCGATCAGTTAATGGAGGCTGCACTCTGCCAGCCAAATCTCTCCATTTTTGAGCATACTCTTTGAACCCTTCACCCGTTCCTAGAGACATACCCTGAAGTTGGGTACGCGTAGGGGCGAGATCAGAATTGTATTGGTATTGTCTGTAGAATGCGGTTGCCAAATCTTCCCAGTGTCGGATGCTAGTTCCATCTAATTGGTAGAACCATTCAAGCTGTGACCCCGAGAGGCTATCTTGGAAGAAGTGAATCCAAAGGTTCTTGTCCGCCGTATAAGGTTAGATCTTCCTCACGTACGACCTTAGATGCAGCTTTGGGCAGGAGACCCCATCATACTTGGCGAAGGCAGGCGCCTTAAACTTGTGTGGAATTACCACCCCAGAAGATAACCCCAAATCTCCGAAATCCAGTCCCGGCACATTCTGAATTTCCATGGCGCTCAAGCGGTCCTCCAATTGTTTGTACCTGTCAGCAGCAGGTGGGTATTGCTCGTCGTTATAGTCCGTCTCGTTGTCGGAGACTGCGGGACTAGGAGCTCCTCCCCCTTGGGGACTGTTCTTCTCAGCAGAAGAAGTAGTTGGATCAGCTTCATTATGGAGCGTGTTCCCAAATCTGCGTCCGGTGTTGAACAACGCAGTCCTCTTTTTCTTCTTCTTCTTCAGGAGTAGAGTCTTCAACTCTTGCTGACCTTGGGCTAGGCTTAGGACCATCTCTTGAAACTGTGCATTTTGGGCCTGAAGGGCCTTGATTGCTTGCTCACTGGAGGATTCCGGATTCATGATGACTGTGCAAACAAACAGCGAAGAAGATTAAGCAACCTGTGAAATAGGGTACCTGCTATGCATATGGTGCAATGGAATGCGTATGTATGCAATGCATTCAAGGATTTAGAACATTCAAAATTTGTTGTAGACAAAAAAGGAACGCACATCATATTAATAAGGAGAAATTCGTTAGTACATAAATGCCCCATGGGCCAAATATTACAAAATGACTCCTCAAGGCAAAAAAACATTGCGCATCCTCTTTGGTGCGATGTAGGTGTTGAGATTCCTCTCCTCGTGCAGAAGGCGGGTGAGTTCCAGGACCTTCTTTTCACTAGCACGTAGACTGGTCTCAAGAGAATTCCGTTCTTCCTTAAGCTGGACCCAGCTCTTCTGCATTTCTTCCCAGGAGGTGGGCATGTCGGGATGTTGAATGGTGTAGGACACCTTTCCTTCCAAGACTGGTTCTTTGATCACAGGGAGCATATGGGGGTAAGGCATCACTAACTTCTGGGAGCGGGCTCGTACCCACTTGAGATAAGGTTCCAACGGGATGGAGTTCTTGTGCCCCAGTGTCTTGCTGTCCATACTACTTGGCATCCTCCAAGCTCTAATAAATCTCTGGCGAAGTCCTTGAGTATCATTGTCGAAGTCAAAAACTATGTTAGGAATTAACATGTCATGAGGGCCATCCCTCCGAGCATAACCAAACTGTCTCCAAGTCAGGCATGGGTTGTAAGTAATACCTCCTCTGATTCCAAATAAAGGAACATTAGGGTACTCCCCGCAACGATCAATGATAGTGACGTCTTCTCTGGACCTAGGGCACCAATGTATATCTGCATGCGTGAGAGTCATTAACCGTTGTGACCATCTCAAACCCCGCTCGTTCTTCAAAACTGATTGTGGAAGGTGCGAAATAAACCACCTTCCCAGGAGAGGAGTGCAACACATAAGGACACCCCTTCTTCTCATGGTTCGAGTGTAACATTAGTGAAGGATATCCCCCAGCAACGTAGGTATAGGATTCCTGGTCATGAAGATCTGGACAGCACTGATATCAATAAGCTGATCTGGGTTAGGGAATAACACCAAACCATAGACAAGGAGGGCCACAACTTCTTCAAAAGCTTGTAGGTCAAGGGAGTTCCAACATTCTTGGGCCTTCTCGAACAGAAACCTGGCTAAGAAACCCTTGATACCACTTCTAACTTCCCAATGTCCCTTGAGGTCAGACGGTTGTAGGTGCAAGGCTTTAGCAATCTCTTCAAGCTTGGGTTCCTCTTCCGTACCGTTGTAGGGTAGTTGATCAAGGATAGGGACCTTCAGGAGTCGGGAGAACTCTTCCAATGTAGGCACCAATTGATAATCCGGAAAAGTGAAACAGTGATGCAGAGGGTCAAAGAACTGGAACAGGACCTTTATCAAATCCTCCTCAATGTTGGTGTTAACCAAGCTGATGAGTCTTCCATGTCTCTCACTGAATGAAGAACCCTCGGGAATCCTGGACATAAGTTCCTTAAGCTGAGGAGGGATCTTCACAAGGCTAATCTGAATTGTCTTTCTGCGAGCAGTTTCCATGTCCTATAAAACAAGAACAAAGATGAAGATTCGAAACCCTTGAAATGGTTAGTCAATGCTCATGATGTTGTATGATGTCATGATGTTATGATTAAGTACACCACAAACATTCACAAAGGCAAACATGGTAAGGCACACAAGTCACACAAGACAAACCCTTAGAGTTTAGGCCTGCATGGGGTCTGGGTATTACCCTCTTGAAGTTTGGTGGGCTCAACCTGTCCTATTAGAAGTAACCGGGTTCTAAGGGTCCCAATATCACTGGATTACTTTCATTGTTCATCGTTTCGATTTAGCCACTGAACTGGAGACCGAAATATCCCAGGAAAGCAACCCTCAATTGAGTGTAGTATCGAGTATCAACCAACCTCAGACTGCACCAAAGTCAGTTATCTCACTACCCTAAAAAGGCCAAGATGGTTCAATTAAGGTTCCTAAGGTCAGTTGATGCTTCACGACACCACGCGGCGGCCCCGTACTCTCCTTGACTGAACTCAAGGGTTACCGGTACACACCAAAGTGCCACATCAACGTAGCAGACTGCTTCAACCATGTCGGTATACCCCGCACAGTTCCCTCACAGCCTTGTTGCTACTTTCTAAGAAGGTATCCCCAGATCCGGGTTAGGATCTATAAAACTCCGATACAAGGCCCACAAATGTAAAAGCAAACAAGACAATCAATTGAAAACAAAGGTGATCTAAGCCCTAAGGTTACTCCACTTTTAAAATCTCCCCAGCAGAGTCGCCAGTTCTGTGATACGGTGGGAGAACTGACTTGAGATTTTGCGTTTGTTTTCGCAAATGTTTCGGTTGAGCAAGAGTCGCCACCGACTTTTTATTTTATCCTAAGGAAAGGTTAAAAAGCACAGCAAAAACCTTTTGAGATGTTTTCTTGGGTTCGGGGAGTAGATTATAGAAAGGGAAGGTATTAGCACCCTTTCTATCCATGGTTATCCATGGGCTCTTAGTTACTTGCTTAGATCACTTGCCTTTTGTTTTCAATTGTTTTAAATGGTGCTTGAGTGTGTTGGTTTGAAAATGTTTTGAAAAGAGGCCAATGTGGTGGCAACCTTTGTAATGATCCATGTGGGGATGTATACAAAGATGTATGTCTTTTGAAAAGGTTTTCATTTGTTTTTAAAAGTTGTTTTTGAAAGTGTAGTGATGTGTGGTTTTTGAAATAGGCAAGTGTTTTGTTTGCAAGATTGATTCAAGTAACTAAGAGGTTATCTACTTCTAAATTTCTCAAAAGATTATTGCTACGTTTTAACCCTTTTAACAAGTTTGTTCCACCATTGAATTTGGTGGACAATCTTATGTTTAGGATGTGAAAGGGACAGACGCGGGTCATCGTTTAGACCATAATTGCAACGGCGTTAAATGTCTTTGGGCAATTTTCTTTAAGGGACTTGATCATTTGTTTTTGTTTGTTTTGAAAAATTTTATCGAGGGACTATGATCATTCAAATTGTTTGCTTTGCCCAAAGAAGTTCAACATACAATATGGCCCATTTATTTGAAGGCAACAAAGGGGAGTATCCTAGGGGTGCAACTGTGAGATGTGTTGTTTATTTTCATGCTCATTCATCTTGTATTAGGTCCAACTATTTTTTATCGTTTTTCGCATGCAAACCCTAATTCTAACATGTTATTATTAGAAAGCAATAAAGCGCGAAATTTAAATTTACTAAGCTATTACAAAACCAAATATGGGAAGGGGGGTACAAATGTTCAAATGGGGATATTAACAAGTAATGTAAATCTAAATTATTACATCATTTTTTGAATATTTGCAAAGTAAATAAATTGCATAATTAAATGGAAATTAAATAAATATGCAAAATGCAAAGAGAAAGTTTTTATATGTATGAGAGAAGTATGGTTTATGTAAAATAAAATAAGAAGATAAAAAGGTATTATTTTGAGTATTTTCAACTTTTAGGGCAAAAACCCTAATTTTAAAGAAAATGTATTATTATACAAGTATTTATTTATTATGTACAAAAAATAAAAATAAAATGAAGTATATTATGAAAAAAAATATTTTTGTATCAAATATTAATAAAAATGAAAAATTCAAGTATTTTTTATATTTTAACTTAAATATATTAATAAACATATATATATATATATATATATATATATATATATATATATATATATATATATATATATATATATATTAAGTTCTTAAATATGCATTATATACCAAATAATATATATTTTATATTTTAATAAAATAAATAAAAAAAAGTATTTTTATGTGAAATATTTTCAGAAGGTAAATAAAAATGAAAAATGTATTTACACTATTTTTCAAATATTCTAAATAATAATATGTATATGTATTTATGTATAAACTAAAGGAAAATCAAATAAAATCAAATAAAAATCAAAAAATGGTGAGAAAAATATTTTCAAAATTTTATTATGCTGAGAAAAAATAAACAAGTCAAACAAAAAAAGAAAAAGTCAAAAAGAATTAAAAATGAGGCAAATGGGCTTGGGGGGTGAGAAAATGGAAATAGGGTGCAAAAAGAAGAAACCACACAGGCCCAGCCCATGTGGCTTCATCTTCAACCTTCGTTCAATAACATTCAAAAACGCGCGCCCTGTACTTCTGATGCTAGCTCCTGATTCCTGACTTTTTAACAAAAACTCATAACATGAAAAATACTCAGCATGAAGAGACGATTCCAACCATGTATAGAACTTGACCTAACTCTCTAAGATGAGGGAGAATTTCTCCTCCCCCAAATCCTAACCTAGTTTTTCTGCCCTTTTCAAACTCCAAATTCTCTCTACTCAGGCAAAAGAAATGAAATGTAAAGCTATATACATGTTCAGGGCTATGAGTAGAACCTTTTTTATTCACAAACTTAAGACTAAAGATACATGATAAGAGAGATACGAGTTCAAAGATTTACCTGTGCAGTTGAACTTCTATCTGGAGAATGAGGAACTCCTAGTGCATGGTGATGATTGGAAAAGCTTCCTTGAGGTCCAAGGATGCTGTTTCAATGCTTACTTTGTCTTGAAACTTCTTGTATCGAGCTGTGGAACTTCAACTGCAAAAGGAAAAAATGAAAATGGTGGAAACTGTTAGAGGGATTACAGGTCAGGTTTTAGGTCATGGTTAGCTTGCATACATGATAGGGAATGTGTATGAATTGGTTTTGGTGAGAATGCTCGAGGGAAATGGGAATTGGCACTCAAACTGCAGGCCTTGCCCTATTTGAGCAGTTTGATGGTGTTTCTGTGATGGAGAGTGTTTTAGAGGTCAAGGATTCGTGCAAAAGCTTGGTTGGGATGTTTGGAATGTGTTTGATCAGTTTTCTCTTGTGTGCCTATGCTGAAATGATAGTTGTTACAAGTTATGGAACTTTTCTTCTCTCTTAAGCAATAAAAGCAAGTTGGTGGTTTAGGTCAGTAGGGGGCCTCCTAATGTGCTGCATAATCTTCTCTTGATCAGAGCAACTTGTCCATAATCTTGTGCCAAAAGGATTTAGCTTGTACTTGTTGGATTTCTAAATTGACATAAAGCTAATCTTTTCAAAAATGGAAAGTTCACTTTATCTAGTTTAGGATTAATCTTGCATACAATGCTTGCACTAAAAGAACAACACTTTAACACATTGAATATGCATTAAATTATTGAGTATGGAATGGTTCAAGGACCTGTAATCAAGGGCATGCTGATTTAGAGAAGTTTACACAAACTATGAACATGGAAAATGGCCAATTCAAAGGTGAGTTTTTGCTATATTGTGAAATTCGAATCTCTCAAGTTATGAGGTTGTTTGAGAAGTTTTTGGACATTTTGTAAAGCTTGGAATGTGTACTACAATCCATCTTTGAAATGCAAGTTGAAATTCCAAGTGGAAGGGTATGAAAAATGGCCTTGAAGTGGGGTAGAAAACCTTGTCAAAATAGGTTAAAATTTCACTAAGTTAAAAATGGTTTAGTGCCCTTATTCAAAAAATTGTAACTTGAGATACAAGCTTCAAATGAGAAAACTTTGTGATCAAAGTTGTAGATTATGCAACAAGCTACAACTTTCATGTTTTGACTTTTGTTTGAATCCAAATGGATCTTGGTGAAAAGATGGGGCAAAGTTGGGAAAAAATTAGGGTTTTTCATAACTTAGAAAAATTCTAAGTTATGAAAAATTCCATTTTCAAACCCTAATTTGCATTTTGTGATTTCTTGGTGAACAAGTTTCATGATTTGGCATGTTTTGATGAAAAATGAATCTTGACTTTTGATTTTGACCAAAAAGTCAAAGTTTGACTTTTCAGTGTACAGTCAAAATTGATCAATTGACTGGGAAATTCAACTGTCAATCTTGTGTACTTGGGATCTTTTGAGCTTGATGAATGTGTCAAGACCATTTCATGGAGTCCTTGAGTCCATATGTGAGCTTGATTTGCCATTGGCTAGGTCAAACAGTCAAAAATTGCCTTTGTGCAGTCAAAACCCTAAAAATGACCATTTTGCCCTTTTGGTGATCTGATCAAATTTCTTGTGGAATTGTGATCCAAACTTGATCAAATGGTCCATATGAGTTCATAATGTTGATGTGGGTCAAGAATCATGAGTTTTGACTGTCAATTGACCACTGTTGACTTTTTCCCCAATACAGCTGATTTCTAGGTCAACTGTCCAATTGACTGGGCAAAACTTGGGATCAAGACTTGAAACTTGGCATGGGTAAACTTGGGAGTCCAATATGAAGCATGAAGGTCATCTTGGGCATTTTAGGTCAAAACATCCTTGGGCAAACACAAACCCTAATTTGAGTCCACAGTGCAAGGAGAAGTCTTGAGCAGAGGAAACCCTAACTGGATCTTGATCTTCAAAGGTCTTGTGATGAGAAAATGTTGAGGAAATGGGAGGGCAAATTTTGGGGTACAACAGTTGCCCCTGTTCAATCTTCTTGAACCTGAAGAGTTAGATTGGCAAGTTTGCCTTTCGCGACTCGAGGGTAAAAGGAGATTGGACACTAGAGTGCCCGGAAATTTGCACTCGCATGTTGAAGTAT
Organism: Vicia faba; assembly: GCA_948472305.1. NCBI lineage: Eukaryota > Viridiplantae > Streptophyta > Magnoliopsida > Fabales > Fabaceae > Vicia > Vicia faba. The sequence goes on along the minus strand of OX451738.1, from coordinate 66,954,298 downwards.
CAGCAATGTGATGTCAGGAATGGGCTTACAGATGCCATTTGGAGAGGTGGTAGATAGGGAGATGGGCTTATAGATGCCATCTGGAGACGTGACAGAACCTTGTCGGGAATGGGCTTATAGATGCCATTTGGAAGTGTCGATCGCATAAGAGATTCCTTAGCGAGAACTTGTGTATTTGAGAAAGACGGATGTTTTCCTGGCTTGTTACAGGTGTTTGATCTTCAGTCTCCTTATGCAGATATGCCCTGGCTGGATACAGGTATCGAATCTACAATTGGTTGCTCACAAATGTGCCCTGGCTGGATACAGGAGTCGAATCTGGAAATAGTCGTTAATAGATGTGCCATGGCTGGATACAGGAATCGAATCTTCGAACTCTTCAGACGTGCCCCGGCTAGATACAGGAATCGAGTCTGGAAACGTGGTCAACAGATATGCCCTGGCTGGATACAGGAATCGAATCTGGAGATGTTGTAGTTGATAGATGTGCCCTGGCTGGATACAGGAATCGAATCTTCGAACTCTTCAGACGTGCCCTGGCTAGATACAGGAATCGAGTCTGGAAACTGATCACTCTCAGATGTGCCCTGGCTAGATACAGGTATCGAATCTGGAATTGTGACAGTTGAAGGTAGTTGTTTTTGGGATTGTCTTTTTCCTGAAAAGGCAAAAACGTAAGTTGTATGCAATGTCATGATGTATGATATGCATAATGTTATGATGTTCAACATGAGATAGTGTTGTATGCACTTTTATCATGTAGGTAAGCAAGATGTATTGGAAACGTGAAATGTTTATGAATGTAATTTCGTCTTAGGAAAATAAATCCTTGACAAACGGCCGGGGAGTTGCTCTGTGGAAGAGATACGTGGCCGAAGCTTGATGAGAGGCCTGTTGAGGACTTTAAAGATGGATTCCGCTGGGGATAATGATGATAAACTCCGCTGGGGATTGAAGGAACTTGCCGGGGGCGATCTTCCGTGGTTTTTAGCGGAGGATAACCCAGTTATAAGTCCTTGTGAGGAAATAACTCTAAATAAAACTCGGGAGAGACGTCCGTGTACTATAGGGAACAAGCTTCCGGAATCTACTGGGGATGAGCTTTAAGACCTGCCGGGGAATGTTGTGACATTAGGATCGACGGGGGACCAACTCTGCTTGGGGAAAGTTCTACTGAACCTTGTTTTACTCTGCGGGGAGTTGAGATGATTCGGCCACATTCTTCAGTTGAACCTACCTTGGTACCTTGGCGGACAAAACAACCAGACTGCATTAGACAACTTCACATTGCCCCTGTCTCTGATGTCACCTGTAATCAATCTCTTGTTTCATATGCAAATATTTATGAATCAGCAATTTAATGTCAAATGCATATATCAAAAATGAACATTGGACATTCTTCGCAAGACAAAACAGAAAAAGGAAAACAATGGTAATTTGTATGGACAAGTGAATTTGTATTGATTTAAACTTTGCCTGTGAATAGGCATTTTTGTACAAGAGGCTGACATCCTAGTAAGAGGACGCCGCCAAATAACATAGAGTTTACAATTTGAAAAAGGAAACAAAACAGCTATGTGAACAATCCCACTGGGTTCCAACTCTGCTATCGCCTTTATGTCTTCGAACGTCTCATCGCTTTGTTGCCTAATTTGAAGATGAAGCTGATTGGTCAATGCCGAAATCTGGAGCCAGATAGTTGATGTCGAATTCCGGATGCGAAGTGATCCAATGAGACATAGTGTTACGCTTTTATCCCTAACTTTTGCCTGGACCGCCCTTTCGGGTTTTCAGTCCACCGGGATACCCATTTTTGCCCAAGCCGCCCTTTCAGGTTTTCGACTTGCCGGGTGTACAGATTTTTATTCATTTCATCCCTTATTTTTGCCCGAACCCTTTTGGTTCGCCGGGAAGCCCTTATTTTTGCCTAGGTATGTCAACCTAGCGGGTCTTTTATTTATGCGTAGTATTTTTTCACTATGTCTGCATTGGCGGGGTGAGGAAGGTCGTCACCATCCATGGTGGTTAGGATCATGGCTCCTCCTGAGAACACACGTTTAACCACAAATGGCCCTTCGTAAGTAGGGGTCCATTTGCCCCGGGGATCACTTTGAGGAAGGATGATGCGTTTGATTACCAGGTCCCCAACTTGATACTCTTGCGGTCTGACTTTCTTGTTAAATGCCCTGATCATCCGTTTCTGATACGTTTGACCATGATAGATAGCAGTAAGCCTCTTTTCGTCAATCAGATTTAATTGATCAAGTCGAGTCTGGATCCAATCATCTTCATTCAAGTCTGCATCCTTCATTATCCGGAGAGAGGGTATCTGGACTTCAATTGGCAAGACTGCCTCCATGCCATAAACCAAGGAGAAGGGAGTTGCCCCGGTTGACGTTCTGGCTGAGGTACGGTACCCATGCAGAGCGAACGGTAACATCTCGTGCCAATCTTTATAGGTCACTGTCATCTTCTGCACAATTTTCTTGATATTTTTATTGGCTGCCTCTACAGCCCCATTCATCTTCGGCCGGTAGGGAGAAGAATTGTGGTGCTGTATCTTGAATTGTTCACAGAGTTCAGTGATCATTTTGTTATTGAGATTGGCACCATTGTCCGTAATGATTCTTTCCGGGACGCCGTACCGACATATCAGATTATGCCGGATGAAACGTGCCACGACGCTTTTGGTTACCGTGGCATAGGAAGCTGCCTCAACCCACTTTGTGAAGTAGTCGATCGCCACCAAGATGAAGCGATGCCCATTGGATGCCGTCGGTCGGATCTCACCGATCATATCGATGCCCCACATTGCAAAAGGCCAAGGTGCCGTCAGGACATTCAAAGGAACCGGAGGGATATGCACCTTGTCAGCATAGATCTGGCATTTATGACAAGTTCGGGAGTGCTGGTAACAATCGGCTTCCATTGTGGACCAGAATATCCTGCCCGAAGGATTTTCTTAGCCATGGTGTGTCCACTGGAATGTGTTCCAAACGTGCCTTCATGTAATTCCATCATAATTTTCTCTGCTTCAGCCTTATCCACACAACGTAGCAGAGTTGAATCATGATTCCGTTTGTAGAGAATGCCGTTGCTGAGGAAGAATTTTGTGGCAAACCTCCTCATGAACTTCTTATCATTGATAGATGCACCTTCAGGGTATTCCTGAGCTTCCAAGTACCTTTTCACCTCATGATACCAGGGTTTTTCGGTCACCTTCTCAGCCTTGAGCTCGCAGCAGTATGCCGGTTCATCCAACTTCCAGATAATGATTCGGGGAGCCTCATTGTCCCATTTAACTTTGAACATTGAAGACATCGTAGCTAGGGCGTCCGCTAGCTGATTCTCCTCTCTAGGGAAGTGTTCGAAAGTTATCTCTTCAAAGTGGGGAAGCAAGGTCAACACATACTCCTTGTAAGGAATAAGATTCGGGTGTTTCGTATCCCACTCGCCTTTGATCTGATTGATCACGAGAGCGGAATCTCCGAAAACATTTAGAAATTTGATCCTTAAGTCGATTGCAGCTTGTAAACCCATGATACATGCCTCATATTCTGCCATATTATTGGTGCAGCTGAAACATAATCGGGCGGTGAGGGGAGTATGAGTTCCTTTGGGAGATATGATTACAGCGCCGACGCCGTTACCCAAAGCATTGGAGGCTCCATCAAAATGCATAGACCATCGGGATCCTTCCTCAGGTCCTTCATCCGGTCCAGGTACTTCACAGTCTATTACCACCATGATGTCTTCGTCCGGAAAATCAAAGTTCAATGATTGGTAATCGTCCACAGGTTGGTGTGCCAAATGATCCGCCAGTACACTTCCCTTAATTGCTTTCTGAGTTGTATACTGGATGTCATATTCTGTCAAGATCATTTGCCATCTCTCTATTCTTCCAGACAGAGCGGGCTTTTCAAATATGTACTTGATGGGATCCATCTTTGAAATCAATAAAGTAGTGTGAGTCAGCATATACTGTCTCAGCCGGCGAGCAGCCCATACAAGAGCGCAGCAAGTTTTCTCAAGCAGTGAGTAACGAGACTCACAGTCGGTAAACTTTTTGCTCAAGTAATAAATAGCGTGCTCTTTTCGGCCAGACTCGTCATGCTGCCCCAGCACACACCCCATTGAATTGTCAAGTACTGTCAAGTATAGTATTAGAGGTCTTCCTTCCACCGGTGGCATAAGAATTGGTGGCTCTTGGAGATATTCCTTTATCTTTTCAAAGGCGGCCTGACATTCATCATTCCAGCGTACTACTTGATCTTTCTTCAGCAATTTGAAGATTGGCTCACAAGTAGCAGTCAGATGTGAGATGAATCGGGCAATGTAATTCAGTCGTCCCAGGAAGCCTCTGACTTCTTTCTCTGTTTTTGGAGTCGGCATCTCTTGTATGGCTTTTACCTTGGCAGGGTCCACCTGAATACATTTATCACTTACAATGAAACCTAGCAATTTTCCGGATCTTACCCCAAAGGTGCATTTGTTGGGATTCAACCTCAGCTTGTATAACTTGAGTCGGTCAAACAACTTCCTCAGATGGTCAAGGTGCTCTTTCTCAGTTTGAGACCTTGCAATCATGTCATCAACGTATACCTCAATCTCATGATGGATCATATCATGAAATAAAGCAACCATGGCACGTTGATAGGTTGCCCCAGCATTTTTCAATCCGAACGGCATGACCTTATAACAGAAGGTGCCCCACTGAGTCACAAAGGTAGTCTTCTCCATATCTTCTGGAGCCATCTTGATCTGATTATACCCTGAAAAACCATCCATGAAGGAGAACACCTTGTGTTGAGCTGTATTGTCAACAAGGACATCAATGTGAGGTAGGGGGAAGTCATCCTTTGGGCTGGCCCTGTTCAGATCCCTGTAGTCAACACACATTCTGACCTTACCGTCCTTCTTTGGTACCGACACCACGTTGGCAACCCACTGAGGGTAAGAAGTCACTACAAGGAACCCGGCATCAAACTGTTTCATAACCTCGGCCTTGATCTTTTCAGACATCTCTGGACGCATCCGTCAGACTTTTTGCTTTACCGGAGGGCAATCTTCCTTGGTTGGCAGGTGGTGAACTACAATGTCGGCATCCAACCCAGGCATATCTTCATAGGACCAAGCAAAAATTTCCATGTAATCTTGTAGCATCTGGATCAATCGTTGCTTCACGCCGAGCTCTAGATTGGCACCAATCTTGACCTCTTTCCTATCTGTCTCGGTACCCAGGTTAATTGTCTCCACCGGCTCTTCATGTGGCTGAATAGCTCTTTCTTCCTGGAGTAGCAGTCTCGCAAGTTCACCAGGCACTTCGCAATCATCTTCACCTTCGTCTTCGGCCAAGTTGATCGGATTTTCGAAGTCATAACTGGCGGTAGCAGAGCTGTTACCAGTGAGATCCAGAGTGGATTGAAACCTGTATAAGTGAGTGTGTGTAAATATAGCTGTTTTGCAATATATATAACACAGAAAGGAAAAGAGCACAAGATTTGAAATGCAACAAACGTCCAATGTTTTGATTGATGATATATGAAAATGTCATACAAAAAGCCCTCACAAATGGAGCTACGATGCCCCGGGTAGGACACCGAGCTAACAAAGTTTTAACATATTGTTTGTTACAAATTGGAAATCAAAAGAAATTAATTACTGCGTGACAAAGGTGATAGGTGTAAAATCCTTTGCCGTCCAGTTGCTTGGTTCGTCGCTGGTAGTCGGGTAGATCCAACTGTCAAATTCTGCTTCCTCTACATCCTCCTCGATAGCGTTCACCCCTGAGCTGGAGATAAACACCGGAGCCTTTCTGACCTTCTCCTTGCGCACAACCCTCTGAGCCTCTGCAGTAAAGCCCAGCCCAAACTTGTCGTTCTTCTGAGTGAAGTCAGGAAGCTGACCCCAGTTTGCACAATTGCCTTTCTGAACCACAGCCCGGGCATCCCTTAGGGAAGCCATCTTCAAGGAAACATTCTCTTCGACTGTTGTTTCTGCTGCTGCTGAAATTGGATGCACCTCCTCGAAATGCTGAAAGGGGGTTTCAATAAACTCCCCATCCATCTCAATGTATCTGAAGGAATTCAAATGGCTCACCATATACTCCTCTTCTCCTTGCACAGTGACGATCTTCCCTCTGACAGGGTACTTCAGCTTCTGGTGCAAGGTAGAGGTCACTGCCCCAGCTTTATGGATCCAAGGTCGACCCAGTAGACAAGAGTACGATGGACGTATATCCATCACATAAAAGGTAGAGTCAAACACTTGAGAGCCCACACGAATAGGGATGTTAACCTCTCCATGAACCATCCTTTTTGAACCGTCAAAGGCCCTGACGATGATATTGCTGGGCTTCAATTCTAGGCCTTCATAATCCAAACGGTCTAAAGCCTTTTTCGGTAGAACATTCAAAGAAGAACCAGTATCCACCAATACATGCGCCATAGTAGTGCCCCTGCATTCGATGGAGACATGCAGGGCATCATTGTGGTCTCTTCCATTCGCAGTCAGGTCAGCATCTGAAAAACCCAGGCCATTGTCTGCTGTCAGATTTGCTACGCAATCAGTGAACTGGACTGCAGACGTCTCCTGCGACACATGGGCCGTCTTGAGAAATGAGATCAAGGCCTTAGCATGGGCCTCGGAGCATAGCAATAAGGAGAGCATGGAGATCTTGGAGGGCGTATGCCCCAGCTGCTCGACAACATTGAAATCACTTTTCTTTATTATTTTCAGGATCTCCTCCATTTCTTGTTGGGAGGCCTCAGCATTTATAGGTATTGGTGCCTCCATCCGGGAAGGCTCTTCTTCAATCCCTTTGCCCCGAGCATTAGATGACTCGGCGGAAGGGGAAACAACTTGATCAGCAACAGTAACAGGTACACTTGTAGGTGTTATAAGGAGGAGTCTTCGAATAGCGGGCGGTGCAATGTCAGGCGAGAAGAGCCTGCCACTGCGGGTGACCTTGGCTGGACCAGTGATATCGCAGATACTGGCGCCAGTGTCGAATCCTTGTTTGATTCCATTTACATATACGTCTGCCCCATAATGCCAGGGGACAGCTTTATCAGATACGTAGGGGAGAGGCCCCGGAACAGTAATAACCACAGGTGCAACAGTCATGATTTGAACAGGCTTCTTCGGGGAAGCCTTGATTGGATTGTTGAAGATGGTAACCACAGAAACTTCTTTTATCGGAACCAACTGAACAGCAGTCTTCTTAAACAGAATCTCCTTGCTATCCATTAGGCTTTGGACGCCTAACCTCAGCAAGGGGCAACCAGACAGGGAAACAGCACAGAACAGGCAACCTTCACTGCAACCCGGAAATAAACCGGCCCGCAGTAGGTTCTTCTTAACGGTCTTCAGAGGGGTAACAACTTCATTTACCGAAACAGCATACAATTATTTCTCAATGGCATTTACTCTATGCTGGGGCATAGGAGCAGTTACAACATTTGGTCTCTCCGGCGCCTCGAACTGAATTTCCTTTGCGTCGATCAGATCTTGCACTTTGTTTCTCAAGGCCCAGCAATCATCAGTAGTGTGCCCGGGACTATCAGAATGATAAGCACACCGGGCATTTGGGTTATACTTAGGAGACGCAGTGTTGACGACCTTAGGAGCTTCTTTGAGGGTCACCAGGTTGGTGGATAACAGTTGGGGTAAAATTTGAGATAAGGTCATACTCAGTCGGGTATACTGCCTCTTGGGCCTTTCGCTTCTTTGTTGATTGTACTGCTGAGGAGCAGCAACAGGTTTCGAGATGACCAAAGCATTGACGGCTTGGCGACTTTCGGGCTTGACTTGTCTTCTAGGACCAAAGACGGCACTTGCTTCTTTCTTAAACGGCCTCTTCTCAGCACTTGTGGAGGCAGCCTTTTGTATCTTGCCTGACCTGATGCCAGCTTCAATTTTTTCTCCCGTCAATATCAAATCTGTAAACCCAGCGGAGGAGTTACCAACCAAATGATTGAAAAACGGACCAGACAATGTCCCTAGGAACATATCAACCAGCTCTCGATCAGTTAATGGAGGCTGCACCCTGCCAGCCAAATCTCTCCATTTTTGAGCGTACTCTTTGAACCCTTCACCCGTTCCTAGAGACATACCCTGAAGTTGGGTACGCGTAGGGGCGAGATCAGAATTGTATTGGTATTGTCTGTAGAATGCGATTGCCAAATCTTCCCAGTGTCGGATGCTAGTTCCATCTAATTGGTAGAACCATTCAAGCTGTGACCCCGAGAGGCTATCTTGGAAGAAGTGAATCCAAAGGTTCTTGTCCGCCGTATAAGGTTGGATCTTCCTCATGTACGACCTTAGATGCAGCTTTGGGCAGGAGACCCCATCATACTTGGCGAAGGCAGGCGCCTTAAACTTGTGTGGAATTACCACCCCAGAAGATAACCCCAAATCTCCGAAATCCAGTCCCGGCACATTCTGAATTTCCATGGCGCTCAAGCGGTCCTCCAATTGTTTGTACCTGTCAGCAGCAGGTGGGTATTGCTCGTCGTTATAGTCCGTCTCGTTGTCGGAGACTGCGGGACTAGGAGCTCCTCCCCCTTGGGGACTGTTCTTCTCAGCAGAAGAAGTAGTTGGATCAGCTTCATTATGGAGCGTGTTCCCAAATCTGCGTCCGGTGTTGAACAACGCAGTCCTCTTTTTCTTCTTCTTCTTCAGGAGTAGAGTCTTCAACTCTTGCTGACCTTGGGCTAGGCTTAGGACCATCTCTTGAAACTGTGCATTTTGGGCCTGAAGGGCTTTGATTGCTTGCTCACTGGAGGAGTCCGGATTCATGATGACTGTGCAAACAAACAGCGAAGAAGATTAAGCAACCTGTGAAATAGGGTACCTGCTATGCATATGGTGCAATGGAATGCGTATGTATGCAATGCATTCAAGGATTTAGAACATTCAAAATTTGTTGTAGACAAAAAAGGAACGCACATCATATTAATAAGGAGAAATTCGTTAGTACATAAATGCCCCATGGGCCAAATATTACAAAATGACTCCTCAAGGCAAAAAAACATTGCGCATCCTCTTTGGTGCGATGTAGGTGTTGAGATTCCTCTCCTCGTGCAGCAGGCGGGTGAGTTCCAGGACCTTCTTTTCACTAGCACGTAGACTGGTCTCAAGAGAATTCCGTTCTTCCTTAAGCTGGACCCAGCTCTTCTGCATTTCTTCCCAGGAGGTGGGCATGTCGGGATGTTGAATGGTGTAGGACACCTTTCCTTCCAAGACTGGTTCTTTGATCACAGGGAGCATATGGGGGTAAGGCATCACTAACTTCTGGGAGCGGGCTCGTACCCACTTGAGATAAGGTTCCAACGGGATGGAGTTCCTGTGCCCCAGTGTCTTGCTGTCCATCCTACTTGGCATCCTCCAAGCTCTAATAAATCTCTGGCGAAGTCCTTGAGTATCGTTGTCGAAGTCAAAAACTATGTTAGGAATTAACATGTCATGAGGGCCATCCCTCCGAGCATAACCAAACTGTCTCCAAGCCAGGCATGGGTTGTAAGTAATACCTCCTCTGATTCCAAATAAAGGAACATTAGGGTACTCCCCGTAACGATCAATTATAGTGACGTCTTCTCTGGACCTAGGGCACCAATGTATATCTGCATGCGTGAGAGTCATTAACCGTTGTGACCATCTCAAACCCCGCTCGTTCTTCAAAACTTATTGTGGAAGGTGCGAAATAAACCACCTTCCCAGGAGAGGAGTGCAACACATAAGGACACCCCTTCTTCTCATGGTTCGAGTGTAACATGAGTGAAGGATGTCCCCCAGCAACGTAGGTATAGGATTCCTGGTCATGAAGATCTGGACAGCACTGATATCAATAAGCTGATCTGGGTTAGGGAATAACACCAAACCATAGACAAGGAGGGCCACAACTTCTTCAAAAGCTTGTAGGTCAAGGGAGTTCCAACATTCTTGGGCCTTCTCGAACAGAAACCTGGCTAAGAAACCCTTGATACCACTTCTAACTTCCCAATGTCCCTTGAGGTCAGACGGTTGTAGGTGCAAGGCTTTAGCAATCTCTTCAAGCTTGGGTTCCTCTTCCGTACCGTTGTAGGGTAGTTGATCAAGGATAGGGACCTTCAGGAGTCGGGAGAACTCTTCCAATGTAGGCACCAATTGATAATCCGGAAAAGTGAAACAGTGATGCAGAGGGTCAAAGAACTGGAACAGGACCTTTATCAAATCCTCCTCAATGTTGGTGTTAACCAAGCTGATGAGTCTTCCATGTCTCTCACTGAATGAAGAACCCTCGGGAATCCTGGACATAAGTTCCTTAAGCTGAGGAGGGATCTTCACAAGGCTAATCTGAATTGTCTTTCTGCGAGCAGTTTCCATGTCCTATAAAACAAGAACAAAGATGAAGATTCGAAACCCTTGAAATGGTTAGTCAATGCTCATGATGTTGTATGATGTCATGATGTTATGATTAAGTACACCACAAACATTCACAAAGGCAAACATGGTAAGGCACACAAGTCACACAAGACAAACCCTTAGAGTTTAGGCCTGCATGGGGTCTGGGTATTACCCTCTTGAAGTTTGGTGGGCTCAACCTGTCCTATTAGAAGTAACCGGGTTCTAAGGGTCCCAATATCACTGGATTACTTTCATTGTTCATCGTTTCGATTTAGCCACTGAACTGGAGACCGAAATATCCCAGGAAAGCAACCCTTAATTGAGTGTAGTATCGAGTATCAACCAACCTCAGACTGCACCAAAGTCAGTTATCTCACTACCCTAAAAAGGCCAAGATGGTTCAATTAAGGTTCCTAAGGTCAGTTGATGCTTCACGACACCACGCGGCGGCCCCGTACTCTCCTTGACTGAACTCAAGGGTTACCGGTACACACCAAAGTGCCACATCAACGTAGCAGACTGCTTCAACCATGTCGGTATACCCCGCACAGTTCCCTCACAACCTTGTTGCTACTTTCTAAGAAGGTATCCCCAGATCCGGGTTAGGATCTATAAAACTCCGATAGAAGGCCCACAAATGTAAAAGCAAACAAGACAATCAATTGAAAACAAAGGTGATCTAAGACCTAAGGTTACTCCACTTTTAAAATCTCCCCAGCAGAGTCGCCAGTTCTGTGATACGGTGGGAGAACTGACTTGAGATTTTGCGTTTGTTTTCGCAAATGTTTAGGTTGAGCAAGAGTCGCCACCGACTTTTTATTTTATCCTAAGGAAAGGTTAAAAAGCACAGCAAAAACCTTTTGAGATGTTTTCTTTGGTTCGGGGAGTAGATTATAGAAAGGGAAGGTATTAGCACCCTTTCTATCCATGGTTATCCATGGGCTCTTAGTTACTTGCTTAGATCACTTGCCTTTTGTTTTCAATTGTTTTAAATGGTGCTTGAGTGTGTTGGTTTGAAAATGTTTTGAAAAGAGGCCAATGTGGTGGCAACCTTTGTAATGATCCATGTGGGGATGTATACAAAGATGTATGTCTTTTGAAAAGGTTTTCATTTGTTTTTGAAAGTTGTTTTTGAAAGTGTAGTGATGTGTGGTTTTTGAAATAGGCAAGTGTTTTGTTTGCAAGATTGATTCAAGTAACTAAGAGGTTATCTACTTCTAAATTTCTCAAAAGATTATTGCTACGTTTTAACCCTTTTAACAAGTTTGTTCCACCATTGAATTTGGTGGACAATCTTATGTTTAGGATGTGAAAGGGACAGGCGCGGGTCATCGTTTAGACCATAATTGCAACGGCGTTAAATGTCTTTGGACAATTTTCTTTAAGGGACTTGATCATTTGTTTTTGTTTGTTTTGAAAAATTTTATCGAGGGACTATGATCATTCAAATTGTTTGCTTTGCCCAAAGAAGTTCAACATACAATATGGCCCATTTATTTGAAGGCAACAAAGGGGAGTATCCTAGGGGTGCAAGTGTGAGATGTGTTGTTTATTTTCATGCTCATTCATCTTGTATTAGGTCCAACTATTTTTTATCGTTTTTCGCATGCAAACCCTAATTCTAACATGTTATTATTAGAAACAATAAAGCGCGAAATTTAAATTTACTAAGCCATTACAAAACCAAATATGGGAAGGGGGGTACAAATGTTCAAATGGGGATATTGACAAGTAATGTAAATCTAAATTATTACATCATTTTTTGAATATTTGCAAAGTAAATAAATTGCATAATTAAATGGAAATTAAATAAATATGCAAAATGCAAAGAGAAAGTTTTTATATGTATGAGAGAAGTATGGTTTATGTAAAATAAAATAAGAAGATAAAAAGGTATTATTTTGAGTATTTTCAACTTTTAGGGCAAAAACCCTAATTTTAAAGAAAATGTATTATTATACAAGTATTTATTTATTATGTACAAAAAATAAAAATAAAATGATGTATATTATGAAAAAAAATATTTTTGTATCAAATATTAATAAAAATGAAAAATTCAAGTATTTTTTATATTTTAACTTAAATATTTCTTATATATATATATATATATATATATATATATATATATATATATATATATATATATATATATATATATATATATATATATATATATATATATATATATATATATATATATATATATATATATATATATATATATATATATATATATATATATATATATATATATATATATATATATTAAGTTCTTAAATATGCATTATATATCAAATAATATATATTTTATATTTTAATAAAATAAATAAAAAAAAAAGTATTTTTATGTGAAATATTTTCAGAAGGTAAATAAAAATGAAAAATGTATTTACACTATTTTTCAAATATTCTAAATAATAATATGTATATGTATTTATGTATAAACTAAAGGAAAATCAAATAAAATCAAATAAAAATCAAAAATGGTGAGAAAAATATTTTCAAAATTTTATTATGCTGAGAAAAAATAAACAAGTCAAACAAAAAAAGAAAAAGTCAAAAAGAATTAAAAATGAGGCAAATGGGCTTGGGGGGTGAGAAAATGGAAATAGGGTGCAAAAAGAAGAAACCACACAGGCCCAGCCCATGTGGCTTCATCTTCAACCTTCGTTCAATAACATTCAAAAACGCGCGCCCTGTACTTCTGATGCTAGCTCCTGATTCCTGGCTTTTTAACAAAAACTCATAACATGAAAAATACTCAGCATGAAGAGACGATTCCAACCATGTATAGAACTTGACCTAACTCTCTAAGATGAGGGAGAATTTCTCCTCCCCCAAATCCTAACCTAGTTTTTCTGCCATTTTCAAACTCCAAATTCTCTCTACTCAGGCAAAAGAAATGAAATGTAAAGCTATGTACATGTTCAGGGCTATGAGTAGAACCTTGTTTCTTCACAAACTTAAGACTAAAGATACATGATAAGAGAGATACGAGTTCAAAGATTTACCTGTGCAGTTGAACTTCTATCTGGAGAATGAGGAACTCCTAGTGCAAGGTGATGATTGGAAAAGCTTCCTTGAGGTCCAAGGATGCTGTTTCAATGCTTACTTTGTCTTGAAACTTCTTGTATCGAGCTGTGGAACTTCAACTGCAAAAGGAAAAAATGAAAATGGTGGAAACTGTTAGAGGGATTACAGGTCAGGTTTTAGGTCATGGTTAGCTTGCATACATGCTAGGGAATGTGTATGAATTGGTTTTGGTGAGAATGCTCGAGGGAAATGGGAATTGGCACTCAAACTGCAGGTCTTGCCCTGTTTGAGCAGTTTGATGGTGTTTCTGTGATGGAGAGTGTTTTAGAGGTCAAGGATTCGTGCAAAAGCTTGGTTGGGATGTTTGGAATGTGTTTGATCAGTTTTCTCTTGTGTGCCTATGCTGAAATGATAGTTGTTACAAGTTATGGAACTTTTCTTCTCTCTTAAGCAATAAAAGCAAGTTGATGGTTTAGGTCAGTAGGGGGCCTCCTAATGTGCTACATAATCTTCTCTTGATCATAGCAACTTGTCCATAATCTTGTGCCAAAAGGATTTAGCTTGTACTTGTTGGATTTCTAAATTGACATAAAGCTAATCTTTTCAAAAATGGAAAGTTCACTTTATCTAGTTTAGGATTAATCTTGCATACAATGCTTGCACTCAAAGAACAACACTTTAACACATTGAATATGCATTAAATTATTGAGTATGGAATGGTTCAAGGACCTGTAATCAAGGGCATGCTGATTTAGAGAAGTTTACACAAACTATGAACATGGAAAATGGCCAATTCAAAGGTGAGTTTTTGCTATATTGTGAAATTCGAATCTCTCAAGTTATGAGGTTGTTTGAGAAGTTTTTGGACATTTTGGAAAGCTTGGAATGTGTACTACAATCCATATTTGAAATGCAAGTTGAAATTCCAAGTGGAAGGGTATGAAAAATGGCCTTGAAGTGGGGTAGAAAACCTTGTCAAAATAGGTTAAAATTTCACTAAGTTAAAAATGGTTTAGTGCCCTTATTCAAAAAATTATAACTTGAGATACAAGCTTCAAATGAGAAAACTTTGTGAATAAAAGTTGTAGATTATGCAACAAGCTACAACTTTCATGTTTTGACTTTTGTTTGAATCCAAATGGATCTTGGTGAAAAGATGGGGCAAAGTTGGGAAAAAATTAGGGTTTTTCATAACTTAGAAAAATTCTAAGTTATGAAAAATTCCATTTTCAAACCCTAATTTGCATTTTGTGATTTCTTGGTGAACAAGTTTCATGATTTGGCATGTTTTGATGAAAAATGAATCTTGACTCTTGATTTTGACCAAAAAGTCAAAGTTTGACTTTTCAGTGTACAGTCAAAATTGATCAATTGACTGGGAAATTCAACTGTCAATCTTGTGTACTTGGGATCTTTTGAGCTTGATGAATGTGTCAAGACCATTTCATGGAGTCCTTGAGTCCATATGTGAGCTTGATTTGCCATTGGCTAGGTCAAACAGTCAAAAATTGCCTTTGTGCAGTCAAAACCCTAAAAATGACCATTTTGCCCTTTTGGTGATCTGATCAAATTTCTTGTGGAATTGTGATCCAAACTTGATCAAATGGTCCATATGAGTTCATAATGTTGATGTGGGTCAAGAATCATGAGTTTTGACTGTCAATTGACCACTGTTGACTTTTTCCCCAATACAGCTGATTTCTAGGTCAACTGTCCAATTGACTGGGCAAAACTTGGGATCAAGACTTGAAACTTGGCATGGGTAAACTTGGGAGTCCAATATGAAGCATGAAGGTCATCTTAGGCATTTTAGGTCAAAACATCCTTGGGCAAACACAAACCCTAATTTGAGTCCACAGTGCAAGGAGAAGTCTTGAGCAGAGGAAACCCTAACTGGATCTTGATCTTCAAAGGTCTTGTGATGAGAAAATGTTGAGGAAATGGGAGGGAAAATTTTGGGGTACAACAATGATAATTTGCAAGAATACCGGTAGGAGAAGATGACTCCGTTGAGGAATAAACTTGGCAAATGGAAGATTCTGCGGGGAGCAAAATACTCTAGCGACCATGCTGGGGAGTGATACTCTGTGGGGAAGAGAGATGCTTTGCTGAGTGTTGATAATAACTTGCTGAGGATATCTTTGATGTATTGGAAGTGCTGATAGACTTCGCTGGGGGTAAGAGAACGTTGTCGAGGACGCTCTTTCCATGGCTTTTGGCTGAGGATAACCCAGTTATATCCTGTTAAGGAAATAACTCTTTGAATAAAGCCGGGCGACGCGTTCGGGTTTTGCGAGGATTAGCTTCCAGAATCTACTGGGGATAAGCTCACTGCTCGGAAGATAAATTCCAACTTTTACTGGGGAAACTGGATTGGACTCTCCTGGGGAGATTTTGAACTGTAATTTTGTAAGTTGAAAGAGGGAACCTACGTAGGGTTGCCTGCTGATGAGCTCATGTAAAACTACATCTGAAATGGAGAAGGAACCTGTGTAGGGTTACTTTGATGATGAGTTCGTGTAAAACTTCATTTTTGGAAAGGGAGAACCTGTGTAGGGTTTCTGGGTGACGAGTCCATGTAAAACTGCATCTTGAAGAGAGGGAACCGGTGTAGGGTTGCTTGATGTCGAGTTCGTGTAAAACTACGTCCGGAGAAGGAGAACCTGTGTAGGGTCGCCTGGTGAGGTAAGTTCATGTAAAACTTCTTGATGAACCGGGGTGAGGTTATCTTGAGCTAAATCCATGTAAGACTTCTGGAGGAACCGGGGTTAGGTTGCCGCAGGATAAGTTCGTGTAAAACTTCTGGATGAACCGGGGTAAGGTTATCTTGAGATAAGTCCATGTAAGACTTCTGGAGGAACCGGGGTTAGGTTACTTGGATAAGTTCGTGTAAAAACTTCTTGACGAACCGGGGTAAGGTTACTGGTGATAAATCCATGTAAGATTTCTAGAGGAACCGGGGTTAGGTTACCTTGGGATAAATCCATGTAAGATTTCTAGGAGGAACCGGGGTTAGGTTATTGCAGGATAAGTTTGTGTAAAACTTCTTGATGAACCGGGGTTAGGTCATCTTGAGATAGGTCCATGTAAGACTTCGTCTGAAAATTGAGAAGGAACCGGTGTAGGGTTGCTTGATTTTGATTAAGTGGATGATTGTCCTGTTTGGTTTCGGATGTTAACCCACAATCTGGAATTTATAAAGGTAGATGGTAATCATCCTTATGTTGATTTTTCCTTTGTACTTTGGTTGACAGAGCAATTAGATCGCCTGGATAACTCATTATTGCCCCTGTTTCTGAGGTGAAGGGAGAAGATGCCTTGGAGGTCATTTGACAAATCTTCTGGCAGACAAGTGACGAGATGCCGGGACATAGTTGTACGCTTAAATCCCTAATTTTTGCCTGGACCGCCCTTTCGGGTTTTCAGTCCACCGGGATACCCATTTTTGCCCAAGCCGCCTTTTCAGGTTTTCGACTTGCCGGGTGTACAGATTTTTTCGTTTCATCCCTTATTTTTGCCCGAACCCTTTTGGTTCGCCGGGAAGCCCTTATTTTTGCCTAGGTGTGTCAACCTAGCGGGTCTTTTGTTCATGCGTAGTATCTTTTCGACTATGTCCATGCTTTCGTAATGTAGGGAGTTGCCCCTGTTTGTTGGACATCTTGAGTGATTCTCCAGGTTGTGACTGGACTGCCCCAGATGATAGTCTTTGATCATGCCATGCCCCTTGATTGAAAGTGCTCCTTCCACTAGAGGGACTCTTTTGTTGAGAAGATCTTCGTTCATCGGATATTCGTTGCGCAAAGTTCTTTGCTGTTCAGACAAATAATCATATGCAAGCAATGTTATCTTAAGAATGCAAAGTTTATGTCTGTCTTGAAATTTTTGAAAATGCATTTTTCAAAAAAGGCAAGCGGATTTTGTAAAACGTGATGTCAATTCAAAATTTTTACAGTGAGCCTTAAGGAGTCAGGATACCTTTTGTAACAGTATGCTTTCGAACTAACCCATGCTTCAGCTAGGACTTTTAAGGGTTATAACGTGGCCTGGTTCATGGTTTAAGAAACAAAGGATAAAGGCTCAAATTATTTGTACCCACCCGCTCTTCATGATGTTCTTCAAACCTAAACTCAGATGATCATGCGTTAGACCTTGTTTGAGTCTTTGCTTTGATTTTCCGGTGATGGTTCGGATGTTGACAATTTATTTGGAATAGGCAGACATTTTTTTTTGTTGAGGGTTTGTAAGACCTCTTTCTTGTCTGATTTTTGTTATCCCTTTCTTTTTTGCCTGAACTGTTTCCTTTTTTGGAATTACAGTCAGCGGGATGCCCCAGTTTTGTAAGTCTCCTTCATGGGTTTTGACTTCTTGGGCTTTTCATTTATGATTTTTTTTTTATCACGACTGCCTGTCTTTATGATTGTTCTGAACCATCACTGTCTTTTTTATTAAGGATCTCTTTGGTGCCATATGTTGCGCACTTGGATCAACCGAGAGAACTACCCTACCCCGGGTTATGATTAAGGGTTTAAATTTTCGAAAAGAAAAACTCCTACTTCTTTGGCTCAGATGGGGTTGACGAGGGATTATCTTCCTTATAACTCCAGTGTTTAGGGATTGAAACAATGCTTGTACCTCATCAGCGGGGTCTGTTCAAAAGCATACTGTAAAGATCATGGTATCGTTTTCGTCATCCTCCCTCAAGAGGCTTAGAATTTTCAATTAAGAGTTGACCATCACAAAAATATGAAAGCAGTTTTAAGCATAGTAAACATAATTAAATCAAGACAGACATGTGTAATGCATTCATGAAATAAAAGAGTTTAACATGATAATTGTTTATCTGAACAAGAAAAGAAAAAAAATACAACTTGAATTCAAATGAACAAAAATCTCTCGACCCTAGCCATGTTTTGGCAATGGAGAAGTGATCACGTTGGGAGTCTCGGCAGGCTCGAACTCGATCTCTTTGGCGTCGATCATGTTCTGAATCTTATACTTCAGTGCCCAACAGTCCTCAGTATCGTGCCCCGGGCTATCAGAATGATAAGCACACCTCGCTTCTGGGTTGTAGCTTGGAGAGGATGTCTTGGGATTTGCAGGAGGGTTGATCACCGCAATCAGGTTCATTTTCAACATGTGCTGCAATGCTTGTGACCATGGCATGTTAATGTTGGTGAATTGTCTTTTAGGCTCGTCCGGCCTTCGCTGGTTTCCCTTTTGTGGTTGGCGGCGTGGTGCAGAACCAGAGATCATGACTGCCCCTGCATGTTGGTCACGACGACTCTTTTGGCTGTATGCAGCATTAGATTCTTTCTTTCCCGTGTAAGGCTTTTTGTGAGTGTCAGAAGGTGTGGCCTCTTGGATTTTCCCACTCTTGATACCAGCTTCAATTCTTTCGCCAGTCAGGATGAGGTCGGTAAATCCTGCAGATGAATTACCAATGAGATGATTGAAGAATGGCCCGGATAGGGTCCCCAAGAACATATCAACGAGTTCCCGGTCAGTTAATGGAGGCTGCACCCTTCCAGCAAGGTCTCTCCATCTCTGCGCGTATTCCTTGAAACCTTCACTTGACCCCAGCGACATACCCTGGAGTTGGGTACGTGTAGGAGCAAGGTCGGCATTGTACTGGTAATGCTTGTAGAAAGCAGTGGCTAGGTCTTCCCAGGTATGGATGTTGGCTCCATTCAATTGGTAGAACCACTCGAGCTGAGTCCCTGAAAGACTCTCTTGGAAGAAATGGATCCATAAGTTTTTGTCAGCTGTATAGGGCTGGATCCTCCTTGTGTAAGCCCTGAGATGCAATTTAGGACAGGATGCCCCGTCGTACTTTGCAAAGGCAGGTGCCTTAAACTTGTGCGGGATCACTACCCCAGAAGACAGACCTAGATCCTCGAAGTCCAGGCCAGGCACTTTTTGTATCTCCATAGCACTTAGCCGGTCTTCCAACTGTTTGTACCTATCCTCAGCCGGAGGGTACTGTTCGTCGTTGAAATCTGTCTCATTGTCGGAGACCACTGGACTGGGAACCCTTTCCTCTTGATGACTGCCTTTCCCCACAGATGGAGTTGTCCTCTCAGCTTCATCCTGCAGGGTGTTCCCAGATCTGCGTCTAGGGCTGAACAAAACAGTCCTCCTCTTCTTCTTTTCCTTCTTCAAGAGCAGAGCTTTCAGATCTTGTTGCCCCTGGGTCAAATTCATGATCAGCCCTTGGAACTGGGCGTTCTGAGCCTAGAGGGCCTTGATAGTGTGCTCGGTTGAGGATTCAGGATTCATGACGAGACTGCTGAAATAAACAGCGAAGAAGGTAAGTAGCCTGCAGAGAAAGGGTACCTGTTATGCAATGATATGTATGATATGCATGCAATGATTTCAAGGACCTCGAGGGGTAAACAAAGAAACTTGTTAGAGTTGGAAACTGGCAACTTGATTGAAGGTACTTCATGTTGTTGAGAGTCCTTCGTCAAGGGTCAAAGGCTCACCATATCTAGTGGGTCATAGCCCCTGACAACCTTGTTTAGAGGAAAATAAATCCCCTTTGCCCCTTGCTGGACAGTTGGTTCATCATGACCTGCATCACAAGCCCTTGAGATCCTTGAAATGAGTTAGGATGTATGCAATGGTATGATGTTATGGTATGCATGGGGTAATGTGAGTAAACCCTGTTATGAGTCCCAATTAAGGACATAAACAAAACCTGCAAAAAACTAGTCTGCAAGAAACTCAGTACATTCTGTTATAAGCCCTAATTAAGGACTATAAACAAAACCTGCAAGAAACTCAATACACTCCGTTATGAGTCCTAATTAAGGACTATAAACAAAACCTGCAAGAAACTTAGTAAGCCCTGTCATGTGTCCCAATTAAGGACTAAAACAAAACCTGCAAGCAGTTCATGTGTCAGATAAAGCATGCAAGTAGTCAAGTACGAAGGCACACAAGTCACACATGACAAGCCCTTAGTGTTTAGGCCAGCATGAGGTCTAGGTATTACCCTCTTGAAGTTGGTGGGCTCAACCTGTCCTATTAGAAGTAACCGGGTTCTAAGGGTCCCAATATCACGGGATTGCTTTCATTGTTCATCGTTTCGATTTAGCCACTGAACTGGCGACCGAAATATTCCAGGAAAGCAACCCTCAATTGAGTGTAGTATCGAGTATCAACCAACCTCGGACTGCACCAAAGTCAGTTATCTCACTACCCTAAAGAGGCCAAGATAGTTCAATTAAGGTTCCTAAGGTCTGTTGATGCTTCACGACACCACGCGGAGGCCCCGTACTCTCCTTGACTGAACTCAAGGGTTACCGGTACACACCAAAGTGCCACATCAACGTAGCAGATTGTTTCAACCATGTCGGTATACCCCACACAGTTCCCTCACAGCCTTGTTGCTACTTTCTAAGAAGGTATCCCCAGATCCGGGTTAGGATCTATAGAACTCCCAAGCAACCCACAATTTAAAGCACACAAGGAAAACAATTGAAAACATAATTATGAACTAGCCCTAAGGTACAACTCACTTTAAGTTTATCCCCAGCAGAGTCGCCAGTTCTGTGATCGGTGGATCTGGAACTGACTGTTTAAAGCTGGTTCACAAAATGTCGCGGAAGCAAGAGTCGCCACCGTCTTTTATTTTCTCCAAATGGAAAGGACAAAAGCACAGAAAAATTCCTTATAGAGATTGCTCTCGGTTCGGGAGGTAGATTATAGAAAGGGAAGGTGTTAGCACCCTTTCTATCCATGGTTATCCATGGGCTCTTAGATACTTGCTCATTGTGTTTTCAAAAATGGTTTGTTTGCTTTTCAATGTGGGTTTTAAAAAGTTTCTTTGAAAATTCCAGTTCGACTCTTGTATCAGTCCTCAAGAGTGTTTGAAAAATTGCTTTCGAAAGCTTTTTGAAAATGTGTTGGTGTGAAAAGTATTTTGTTTTGTTTTGAAATTTAGAGCAAGTACCTAGAGTCGTCTACCTACCCTAAGGAATTCGTCTGTGTAAATGTCCTTTAAAGTAGTGCCATCCCACCATTGAGAGGTAGGTAGCACCACCGTTGGAGGTGTTCGGGTCAATTCGAGGTTCGGGACATGGTGATCACCAGAGCAATGGGAAGACACCTTAGAAGCTACCCTCATGCCAGGTTCCCGGACCATGAGGACTTACTAAGACATCCTCTACTCGACGATCACCTTTCGAGGCAAGGCAACAGTGAGGCATACCCTAGGGGTGGTGTGTGCGATTTGTGTGTCGTTTTCAAGTATTTTTGTCTTTTGTCATATTATTGGTGATCTATCGTTTGTTTTTATTTTTGTCCATACATTCTTTCATGCATCAATTAACAGTTAAAATATTTGCGAGAAGTAAAAATTCTAAGCTATTACAAAAGGCGCGGGTCCACATCGCCAAAATTAACCAGGACCCGATTTGACAGAAAAATAAAGAAATTAAAAGAATTAGAAGTGCGAGAGGTAATTTACATGGCTTCGGGAGAGATACATGAATATTTAAATGGAATAAAATAATATGCGAATTAATAATTAAATCGAAACGAGGGCGTTGGACCCTTTTTGCAAAATATTAAAATTACATGCATTAATTAATTAAAAAAAGAAAAGAAATTGTTTTTGGTTTTTGGTATTTTATGATTTTTAAGACTTAATATAAAAAAGAGAATTAATTAAAATTAAAATAAGATGCAAACCCTAATCCTAATTATTTTTAATTTATTAAGAAAATATTGAAGTTTTTAACCTAAAATTAATCCTAATTTTTATATGCAATTTAATTATAAAAATAAATATTTAATTATTTAATTATTTATGAAAGAAAAAATAAAAAGGATGAAAAATTGTTAATTAAACCTAATTCTATATTTTTTATGTTTTTATCAAAAGAATTAAACTTGAAACCTAATTTAACTAAGTAATTATATATAATTTATTTATGGAAAATATTAAAACAAAAATATTTATTGTATTTTTCCTTTTTTTCTGATTTTTATTGTATTTTATATTTTATGAAAATAATTAATTAAATTAATTAAACAAGCAAAAAATAAAAAAATAAAGAAAGTTAAGAATTTTCAAACCAAGGGGGGTGGTAGTCCCCAACATGGAGGTACAGCCCAAGCACTTGAGCCCATTAAGGATTTGGCCTTATTGACTTTCCAGGTAGTATGCTGGCGCGTTGACTCATGTGCATGGTGTTCTCCAATCCATGGCCTTCTGATTGACCTTGAGATGGACGTGGCATGTTTGATTTGGCTGTGTATGGTAGTCCTTAATATTATGCCTGCACACGAATATTATTTGAAAAAAATTATATGGAAAGGGTGGGGACCTGGGATCGAACCCAGGTCCTGAATGTCACCAGCTTTGTGCCTTGCCAACCGTGCTGAATGCGCGTGTTATATATATAATAATGAATAAATATTATAAGAGAAAAAATGTCAATGGCTTGGAAACGCGCGCAAAATTTGAAAGAGCCAACCAATACACGCCACGAGGTCATCTTCTTCATGGTGTTTTATTTTCCTGAAACATAATAAAACATGGCAACGGTTTTTCATGCGTGCTCTTAGGCATCTTTAGGGAAAATAGCGATTAGCCCCCAGACACTCATAAATTGAGCGCGAGGGTGGGCTTGTAATCGTCTGAACACGCTGGTTTGAATGGTGGTGGTCAAGGGTTCCAATTTTTCCTTGTTTTAAAATCCCCAATTTAAGGTCCTGTAAACCCTAAAATTCAATAATGGTGAAATCGTCTATAGCTTGCAAAAATTCAATTAAACGCATGGGTTAGCTTTAGAATCATACCAAGAACATGAATCAATAATTAAAATGCCATGAAAATGCATAGATTTGAAAACACGATTATGAATTTTTCATGAGATATTTCAAGTTCTGTATACCAATTCCTTAAGCTTTGAAGAATGTTCTTGATTGGGAAACGTTCAGTGATGCTTGAGGAAGCTAATGAGATAAAAATCGTGTCTTGAATCAACCTGCAAAGATGTTTTCAGTTATGAGTTTTTTGCAAAAAATTCCAAATTGTGAATGGAGTTTTCTGAGCAGCTGCGTGTGTTGGATGATTAGGTTTGTGTTTTTGCTTTTGTATTGAGTCAATTAGGTCAACAAAAATAGAACAAATCCATTGCATTCATGGTTTTTGGAAATTTGATTTTCTAGAATCTTTTTCAAATATTTTCCATGTGCTTTTTGTACAAATCATGATCAATCAATCCAAATCTTTCCATATTTAGCTAGGCACGAAATATTGAGAATAAAACATGTACAAAAAGATTGGAAATTAGGGTTTTGACTGTGCAATTTTGTGCTGAAAGCCTTGAAACTTGATATGAGGATGCTTGAACATATTTATAGGCATGTGAGACTTGATTGGACCTTTGGAAACTTCATTTTCTTGATCAAAACAAAAACCCTAATCTTGACTGTATAGGAGGCTCTTGCACTGTGCAACCCTTGGGGAATTTTGCAGCTTGACTTGGCAATTTCTTGAAGAATATGGGAGGGAAAATTTTGGGGTACAACACTCTCCTCACAAGGGGAATGGTCCTAGCGAATTCAGGCAGTGTCAAGAATGATCAGTTGGAAGAACTACAGATTGAGCTGGCAATAATGAAGATCCAGATGATGGGACAGCCGGTGGGCCAGATGGCTCTCATTCAAGACTTAGCTCAAAGACAAGAGGAGCTCAGGGTTCTCGTCAACAAACTGCTTCGAGATAACAAGTGGGGCAAACAACTAGGGTTAAAGATCAAGTCATCATTCAACCTCCTTTGAGACAAGAAGACAAGGGAAAAGCTCCCCAACTTGCTTCAGGGTCACAAGCCCAGCAACAACCTCGTCAGCGTCAACAGGGTAATCGGCGTAAGCAAAATACGTCTGGAAGACATTTCTCTGAGACTAACATACCATCATCTCTAATACTGAAACGCCTGTTAGAGGTCAATCTGATTGCTTTAAAGGATCCTATTTGGAAGCCTAATACCTCTACTCATCTCTATCACCCTGACGTATTCTGTGTATACCACTCCCATAGTCCTGGACATGACACCGATGACTGTTGGGCTTTGAAAAACAAGATGCAAGACTTGATTGACGAAGGAGTGTTGGAATTCATGCCGGATGGCGAGATGAAAATCTTCCGCTAAGGGTTCTCCACCTGAATTGACAAAGTTCGAACTAAGAGACTTTTGTTTCATTTGAATGTTCAAGTTGTAATTTCTTTTGTTATTCAAACAATTATCTGTTGATGTCAAACTTTGTTTCATTAATGCATTGCATATGTTTGTCTTGAATTCATCCATTCGTTTTCACTATTCTTGAATTATTCTCCCTACTTTATTTATGATATTTAACTCTTGCAAAAAAGCTACAAGCCTTTAGAGGGAGGATGACGAAAACAATGCCATAATCTCATACAGTATGCTTTTGGATAGACCTTGTTGACGATGTACAGGCGTTTCTTTCAAATCCTAAACACTGGAGTTATAAGGAAGATAATCCCTAGTCAACCCCTTCGAGCCAAAGAAGTAGGAGTTTTCTGTTTTAAACACAAATTGAAACCTTTGATTAAACCTGGGGCAGGGTAGTCTCTCAGTTAATTCAAAAGATGCGCATTGAAGTCGCAAACTTTCAGTACGTAATACAACGAATGACATCAAAAACATTCCTTTGGAACCAAAAGACAGTGACGGTTCCTTATCTCATAGGCAGTTATTACCTCTCAAAAGAGAAAAGCCCACTAAGCCAAAACCTATAAAGGAGGCTTAAGAAAGCTGGGGCATCCCGCTGACTGTAATCTCGAAAACAGGAACAGTCAGGCAAAATTAGGGATAACAAATCAAAGGAAAGAGGTCATTATAAATTCTCAACAAAATGAAAAATGTTGCAAATGATGACTGCCTTCCAATAAATTCAACAAGTGTGAACCATCACCCAAAACGTTGTTCCAAACTCAAATAGAGTTCGACGCACAATTAACTGAGTTTAGGATTGAAGAACATCATGAAGAGTGGGTGGGTACAAATATACTTTGAGCCTTTATCCTTTGTTTCTTAAACCGTGAACCAAGCCATGTTACAACCCTTTACAAGTCCTAATTGAAGCATGGGTTAGTTCGAAAGCATACTGTTACAAAAGGTATACTGACTCCTGTAAGGCTTTGCTCTAAATCTTGTGTCGAATTTGTCTTATAAAAAGTTTTCTGCTGAAAAACGCATTTTTCAAAATTTTGAGACAAGCATAAACTTTGCATTATTTTAATATCGTTGTTTGCACATGTTTATTTGTTTGGCAGCAAAGAAATTCACAACAGTGGATGTTCGGAGAAACGAAAGCTCTCTCAAGTGAATGAAATCACTTCAAGTGGGATGACACTCCCATGGAAAAAATATCCCATCAACAAGAAGGGGACTTGGCTTGGTATGGTCCAGCAAATCTGGGGCAGTCCAGTCAAGATTTCAACAAATCTTTCAAAGTCCACTAAACCTGGGGCAGTCTAGTCAAGATTTCAAGAAATCTCTCAATTGTAGGATAACCTGGGGCAAGTCTCCCTCACCATCACTTGGGGTATTTAAACGTCAAATCTCAACAAGGGGTTACGTACAGTCCAAGTTTCCTGGCGATACCACAAACATCTGATACTAGGGGCAGTGATGAACCTCTCCGAAATCTTTCTGAAAAGAAATTCAAGCGTCCTTGAGAAGGTTATCACCTCTCTAAGCAGACCAGCAGTCATGGGTTTATTTCCCTGACATTTCTCAAGGATTTATTCTCCACGACAAATTACATTTCAAATTCACGGTCGTCAAAAAAATTCCTTCATCACCTGTTGGAAGCCACGGTCATTAAAAATTTCCTTCATCACCTGTTGGAAGTTACAATCATCGAAGATCCTTCATCGCCTGTTGGAAGTTATAGCCACCAACAGAATAACGTACAACTGAAGCTCCTAAAAATCTATTTCTCTCAAGAATGAAGATTCTCATCCTTGAAACCCCAGAAGATTGGTATACTTCCAACCTCCTGACCCTTAACAGAATGAAGATTCTCATCCTTGAAACCTCAAGAGATTGGTATACTCCTGTGATCGGTGGAAATAGAACTGACTGTTTTGAAATGCTGGCTCGCGTAATGTCGCGGTAAGCAAGAGTCGCCACCATCTTTTATGTTCTCCAACATGGAAAGGACAAAAGCACAACAAAATTCCTTTTTCGAGATGTCTCTCGGTTCGGGAGGTAGATTTATAGAAAGGGAAGGTGTTAGCACCCTTTCTATCCGTGGTTATCCACGGGCTCTTAGGTACTTGCTCACTATGTTTTCAAAAATTGTTTGCTTTTCAAGTGTTTGTGGGTTTTGAAAAAGTTTAGTTTGAAAACTTCTAGGTAACTCTTGTATCAGTCCTCAAGAGTGTATGAAGTGTTTGTTTGAAAACTTTTTGTAAGTGTGAGTGCGAAAAGTTGTTTTTGTTTTTTGAAAGAGCCAGTACCCAGGAGAAATCTACCTACTCTAAGGAATTAGGCTGTGTAAGAGTCCTTTAGACAGTACTATCCCACTATTGAGAAGTAGGTAGCACCATCGTTGGAGTTATTTGGGTCAATTCGATTATAGGGACTTGTGGTCACCAAAGCAATAGTAGGACGCCTTAGCGGTAACCCTAATGTCCTAGATCCTTTTTATCCGAGGCAACCGTTTCGAGGCAACTGGATCTTTAGACAGGAGGGCGACCTCTAAAACACCCTGTACTTGATGACCACCTCGAGGTAACCAAGTGAGGTGTACCCTAGGAGTGGCATGTGCATGTGTGTTAAATTCAGTTAAGATTATCTTGTACATGTTATTTGTGAGCTACGGATTGATTTTATTTTTCAGTCAAGTCTTGCATGCATAATTAACAGTTAATGTTTGTGCGGGAAATAAAGTGTGGAAAGGTAAATCTACGCTATTACAAGGTGCGGGTCTATACATCGCCAAAAACAAAACCCATTTGGAAAATAAATGCGAGAAAAGTAAAGAAAGCGGTAAAAGACCTAATTAACTATTACATCCTCGGAAACAGTTACATCAATATAATCAAAAGAAATTAAAGCGCGAAAGAAATTAAATCGGGAACGTCTTAGGGTTTTGACCCTTTTTGAGAAAAGAAAGTAATTTTTCCTTTTTTTGCAATTAATTAAATATTAAACCTAAACCTAATTAATTAAATAATTAAAAGAAAAAGTATTTTTTGTGTTTTTATATTTTAATGAAAATAAAATAAAAGGAATTAAAATTGTCAAAAAAGAAAAACCCTAATTCTAACTTATTTTATTTATTATGAAAAAGATTAAAATTAAACCTAATTTAAACTAAATTGGTTTGTTAGCATTTTACTTACAAAATAATTAAAATTAATAAATAAGAATAATAATAATAATAATTAATAAAAATATTTACTGAATTTATTAGGAAAATAATATTAATTATGTTAGTTAAATAAATAATAATAATATTAATAATAGAAATAATTAGTAAAAGAAAATAAAAACAAAAACAAATAACCAGGGGGGTGTTGGCCCAAAGAGGAGGTGAAGCCTGGAATTTCTGGCCCATTAAGCCAAGCCTGCGTTGACTTCTAGAATTGTCCAGAGCGTGCCTTGACTGGGAGCATGGTGAGGCTCATCTTTTGACCATCAGATTGGTATTAGTGGCCACTTGGCATGCTGAGCGCTGGAGTCCATGGTGGGACGCTTTGGATAGCCTGCATAGGAACATGTTATGAAAAATAATACAAGGAATTTGGGGTGGACCTGGGAATCGAACCCAGGTCCCAATGATTGCCAGCCACATCATCTTCCATTGAGCCATGCGCCTGTATTTGATATTATATTAACAATTGAAAATAATATATAAAAACAATCATATGCTGGAAAGAGAAAATAAAATAGCGTGCGCGTTTGAATGAACCAATGGCATGGCACCACGTCTTGTCTTCTTCGCTGAAACCTGCAAAATACAAATCAAATAGCGGGGGTTTTTAACCCCCACAAAGAAGCTTGAGGAATAATAGCGATTAGAATTCTATGCTATATAAATATGGCGCGATATGTGATTTGGATTGGTCTGATTCTCACGAATTTAACCATAGTCATGAGAGGTTCTGATTTTACTGGATGGGGAAAGCCCTAATTTTGAAGCTTGAAAAACCTAAAATTCGTCAATGGTGATTTGTGATTTTGGACACCATAATGCAATTCACCTATACCATTAACTTCAGAGAGGTTCTAGCAATGCAAAGCACACAAAAAATCTTGTTAATGATGCATGAATAATAAATTACGATTATGAAAAAGATTGACAAACCGTGGGACTGTTTCTTAGGATTCCTTGAGTGTTAGCGTGTGGTTTTGATCCCTACACGTTCCTGGGAGTGCTAGCAATGTATTAGAAACAAGAACAAGCTTTGAATCACGTTAAATTATGGAATTCAGTTTTGAGTTTTCTTTGATTTTTTCCAATATTGCATATGGCTTTCTTGCAGAGTTTTCACGTCCAAGGCTTTAGGTTTAGCTTATGCACTTATAATAGAATGGAATTAGGTTAACTTCTGGTCAAGAAATCCATTGCATTATGGTTTCAATATTTGACTGGAAATCAAATATTTTCCAATCTTTTTGATTGAGAAAACTTGCCAAACATGGAGATTTTTGTCTCTTTGATTGATACACGAATTTTCCATCTTGCCCTGAGCTTATTTGCTTCACAAAAGATTGAGAAAAACATATCTTGATATTTTCCTACATTTTAAATCAATTAAATGAATTAATATTAATAAAAAATCCAATTAATTAATAAAAAATGAGAAAATAAATTCAAATAATCCCAATGGGTCGTGCATAGGCCTTGGACAATGTTTCAAGAAGAAATTTGAGGCCCATTAGCAAAAATGATGTGTTTTGAGCAAAGTTGACTTTTGCAAATTCACAAAAATTTCCCAACTTCTCCAATGCATATCTTGCTCAATTTTGATCATATGAACATGTTCTTGGACATTTTGGAAAGGTCTTAAAGTCCTCTAACCAATTCCTTTGGTCCCATGTCATTTGGATTTATCAATCTCAAGTTATGGTCTTTGACTTAAAGTGCATTTTTGTTGACTTTTGAAATTGACCTATAATGTAGAAATTGATAACTTTTTGTGAGAGCATTTCTTGGACTTGGAATGTGAAGATGAGTTGTAGGAAATGTCATCCCCTTCAAAATGAGAATTGGATGGGATTTTTCTGATGAACCATGCAAAAGTTATGCCTTGGTCAAGACACAGTTGACTTTTCTGCTGTCCAAAAATAGTAAGTTTTGCATCTTTGATGATTTTTGAGCCATGCTTGAGGAATCATGATCAAGACTTGATCAAATGATTATTGTGTGATCAAAATAAGATGTTGACCAAATTTTTTGACTTTTGACTGTAAAATGACCATTTTACCCCTGCAGTTGACTGTGAAGCAAATAGGGCTTTTGACTGTGCAATTTGATGCTGTTAGCTATGACACTTGGCATGTAGATGCTTGGCAATGTATATAGGCCTATGGGACTTGATTGAACCATTGAAAACCTCAAATTCCTTGGGAGAACCAAAACCCTAATTTTGACTGGCTTAGGAGGCATTTGGACTGTGCAACCCTTGAGTAATCTTGAACCATTTGAAGATGATTCTTGATAAATCTTGAACAATATGGGAGGGAAAATTTTAGGGTACAACAGTTGCCCCTGTTCAATCTTCTTAGACCTGAGGATATAGATTGGCTTGCGTGCCTTTCGTGATCCGAAGGTGGAAGATGATTGAACACTAGAGTGCCCAGAAATTTGTACTCGCATAGTGGAGTATCAGCAGTGTGATGGCGGGAATGGGCTTACAGATGCCATTTGGAGATATGATGGATAAGAGGATGGGCTTATAGATGCCATCTGGAGATGTAATGAATAGTTGTAGAGATGGGCTTAAATATGCCATCTGAAGGTGTAGATCGCGTAAGAGATTCCTTAGCGAGAACTTGCGTACTTGAGAAAGAAAGATAATTTCCTGGCCTGTTACAGGTGTTGATCTTCAAACTCTTCGTGTAGATAACTTTCTGGCTAGATACAGGTATAGATCTACAATCAATCGTCCACAGATATGCCCTGGCTAGATACAGGTGTCGAATCTGGAATTAGTCGTCTACAGATATGCCCTGGCTGGGTACAGGTATCGAATCTCTAAACTCTCCATGCAGATATGCCCTGGCTAGATACAGGTATCGAATCCATAATCAATTGCTCACATATATGCCCTGGCTAGATACAGGTATCAAATCCGGAATTAGTCGTCTACAGATATGCCCTGGCTGGGTACAGGTATCGAATCTCTAAACTCTCCATGCAGATATGCCCTGGCTGGATACAGGTATCGAATCCATAATCAATTGCTCACAGATATGCCCTGGCTAGATACAGGTATCGAATCTGGAATTAGTCGTCTACAGATACGCCCTGGCTGGATACAGGTATCGAATCTCTAAACTCTTCATGCAGATATGCCCTGGCTAGATACAAGTATCGAATATACAATCAATCACTCACAGATATGCCCTGGCTAGATACATGTATCGAATCTGGAATTAGTCGTCTACAGATATGCCCTGGCTGGATACAGGTATCGAATCTCTAAACTCTTCATGTAGATATGCCCTGGCTAGATACAGGTATCGAATCTACAATCAATCACTCACAGATATGCCCTGGCTAGATACAGGTATCGAATCTGGAATTAGTCGTCTACAGATATGCCCTGGATGGATACATGTATCGAATCTCTAAACTCTTCATGTAGATATGCCCTGGCTAGATACAGGTATCGAATCCATAATCAATCACTCACAGATATGCCCTGGCTAGATACAGGTATCTAATCTGGAATTAGTCGTCTACAGATATGCCCTGGTTGGATACATGTATCGAATCTCTAAACTCTTCATGCAGATATGCCCTGGCTAGATATAGGTATCGAATCTATAATCAATCACTCACAAATATGCCCTGGCTAGATACATGTATCGAATCTGGAATTAGTCGTCTACAGATATGCCCTGGCTGGATACAGGTATCGAATCTCTAAACTCTTCATACAGATATGCCCTGGCTAGATACAGTTATCGAATCTACAATCAATCACTCACAGATATGCCCTGGTTAGATACAGGTATCGAATCTGGAATTAGTCGTCTACAAATATGCCCTGGCTGGATACAGGTATCGAATCTCTAAACTCTTCATGTAGATATGCCCTGGCTATATACAGGTATCGAATCCATAATCAATCACTCACAGATATGCCCTGGCTAGATACAGGTATCGAATCTGGAATTAGTCGTCTACAGATATGCCCTGGCTGGATACAGGTATCGAATCTCTAAACTCTTCATGTAGATATGCCCTGGCTAGATACAGGTATCGAATCTACAATAAATCACTCACAGATATGCCCTGGCTAGATACAGGTATCGAAACTGGAATTAGTCGCCCACAGATATGCCCTGGCTGGATACAGGTATCGAATCTCTACACTCTTCATGCAGATATGCCGTGGCTAGATACAGGTGTCGAATCCACAATCAATCGCTCACAGATATGCCCTGGCTAGATACATGTATCGAATATGGAACTGGTCGTCTACAGATATGCCCTGGCTGGATACAGGTATCAAATCTCTAAACTCTTCATGCAGATATGCCCTGGCTAGATACATGTATCGAATCCACAATCAATCGCTCACAGATATGCCCTGGCTAGATACAGGTATCGAATCTGGAATTAGTCGCCCACATATATGCCCTGGCTAGATACAAGTATCGAATCTGGAACAAGTTGTCTACAGATATGCCCTGGCTGGATACAGGTATCGAATCTCTAAACTCTTCATGCAGATATGCCCTGGCTAGATACAGGTATCAAATCTACAATCAATCGTCCACAGATATTCCCTGGCTAGATACAGGTATCAAATCTGGAACTTCAAATTCTTCATGCAGATATGCCCTGGCTAGATACAGGTATCGAATCCACAATCAATTGCTCACAGATATGCCCTGGCTAGATACAGGTATCGAATCTGGAATTAGTCGTCTATAGATATGCCCTGGCTGGATACAGGTATCGAATCTCTAAACTCTTCATGCAGATATGCCCTGGATAGATTTAGGTGTCGAATCCACAATCAATCGCTCACAGATATGCCCTGGCTAGATACAGGTATCGAATCTGGAATTGCGAAAGTTGATGGTAATCGTCTTTTGATTGACCTTTTCCTGAAAAGGCAAAATATCAGTTATATGCAATGTCATGATGTATGAAATGCATGATGTCATGATGTTCTCAAAACGAGATCGTGTCGTATGCACTTTATCATGTACGTAAGCAGGATGTATGAAATGTGATATGTTTATGAATATGTTTTCATCTAGGAAAATAAATCCTTGACGAATGCCGGGAGTTTGTTTAATCCTGGGCTGATGTTTGAAGAGTAGAGTTCTTCGTTTCCGCTGGGGATGATGATTGTAAGAATAAACCTGTAGGAGAAGATGACTCCGTTGGGGAATAAACTTGATGAAGAGATTACTCTACGGGGGAATTACTCTGTGGGAAGAGATACTTCGCTGAGATTTTGATGATAACTCCGCTGGGGATACCGTTGATAAGCTTTGTTGAGGATTTTGATGAACTCCGCTGGGGGATAGGAAGAACTTCGCCGAGGACGATCTTTCCGTGGTAATTAGCTGAGGATAATCCAGTTATAGGCTCTGGTGGGGAATAACCTTTGAACATGGTCGGGGAGAGATGCATGTACTCTGCAGGTGATAAGCTTCCAGAATCTACTGGGATAAGCTTCCAGAATCTACTGGGGAGGATGATTCAACTCTCCTGGGGAAACTTTCGGACTGTACTGGGGAAGTGGCTCCACTGGGGTGTCTGTATTCTGCCGGGGAACAATCTTATATTAAGAATGTCGGGGATGCTTGCTTAGGAACGTCTGTATACTCCGCTGGGGAATATTGAGATCTTCCGGGGGTATCCAACTTCCTTAAGGCTGACAGTAGACTAACTCTGCTTGGGGAGAGTGTTGCTGACTTGCTAGGGATATTGTGCCTTTTCAGGGCTGATGGGAGACCAACTCTGCTTGGGGGAGAGTATTATTGAATCTTGTCTTACTCGTGGGGAGTGAAGGTATCTTGGTTACGTTCTTCATCCGAACCTACCTTGGTACCTTGGTAGACAGAGCAACTAGATGGCTTGGACACCTCATTATTGCCCTTGTTTCTGCGGGGGAAGAAGGCCTATGGAGGTGCTTGATAACTGCCGATTTACGAATCTTCTTCTGGTAGGCAAGTGACGAGATGACGGAACATAGTCGTACGCTTTGATCCCTAACTTTTGCCTGGACTGCCCTTTCGGGTTTTCAGTCCACCGGGATACCCATTTTTACCCAAGCCGCCTTTTCAGGTTTTCGACTTGCCGGGTGTACAGATTTTTCATTTTCATCCCTTATTTTTGCCCGAACCCTTTTGGTTCGCCGGGAAGCCCTTATTTTTGCCTAGGCCAGTCGACCTAGCGTGTCTTTGATTATGCGCAGTATTTTTTCGACTATGTCCACGCTCTCAGAGTACATGGAGTTGTCACTGTTGGTAGCATTGTGTTGCTATACCACTAGAAGATGTCTGATCATGCAAGATTCGTTGTTGGAATTCATGCCCAATGCCCCAAGTGACTCAGGCGGAGATTTGCCCCTGGCTATTTGGCATTTGAAAGATTCTCTGAATCTTGACTGGACTGCCCCAGATGACAGACCATGATCATGTCTGCCCCTTGATTGGAAGTGTTTTTCCACTTGAGGTGACTCTTTTGTTGAGAAGACTTTTGTTCACTGGATATTCTTCGTGCGAATTTCTCTGCTGTTTAAACAAATAATCATATGCAAACAATATTATTTTAAGAATGCAAAGCTTATGTCTGTCTTGAAGTTTTTGAAAATGCATTTTTTGTAAAACAAGCAAATTTTGTAAAATGTGATGTCAACTCAAGATTTTACAGCGAGCCTTAAGGAGTCAGGATACCTTTGGTAACAGTATGCTTTCGAACCAACCCATGCTTCAGCTAGGACTTTTTAAGGGTTATGACTTGGCCTGGTTCACGGTTTAAGAAACAAAGAATAAAGGCTCAAATTTTATTTGTACCCACCCGCTCTTCGTGATGTTCTTCAAACCTAAACTCAGTTAATTGTGCGTTAGACCTTGTTTGAGTCTTTGCTCTGATATTCCGGTGATGGTTCGGATACTGACAATTTATTTTGAATAGGCAGTCATTTCCCCTTTTTTTTTGAGGGTTTGTAGGACCTCTTTCTTTTTTTGATTTTTATTATCCCTATTTTTTTTACCTGTACTGTTTCTTTTGTGATTACAGTCAGCGGGATGCCCCAGTTTTTTGTAAGTCTCATTCATAGGTTTTGACTTATTGGTATTTTATTTCTGAGAAATAATGACTGCCTGTCCTTATGATTATTCGGAACCATCACTGTCTTTTGTCTCGGAAATACTTCTTTGATGCCGTTCATTGTGCATCGGGATCAACTGAGAGAACTACCATGCCCCAGGTTATGATTAAGGGTTTTAATTTTCGAAAAGAAAAACTCCAACTTCTTTGGCTCAGAGGGGTTGACGAGGGATTATCTTCCTTATAACTCCAGTGTTTAGGATTTGAAACAATGCTTGTACCTCATCAGCGGGGTCTTGTTCAAGAGCATACTGTAAAGATCGTGGTATCGTTTTCGTCATCCTCCCTCAAAAGGCTTAGAATTGTTTTATCGAGAGTTGATCATCACAAAAATGAAAGTAGTTTTAAGCATAGTGAACACGAATGGATTGATTCAAAACAGACATATGCGAGCATTGATAAAGTAATAACGTTTGCCATGACAATAATTGTTTGAACAATCAAAAGAAAATTACAACTTGAAAATTCTAATGGACAAAAAGTCTTCTCGTCTCAGGACTTGTCACTTCAAATGGTGAATCTTGTAGGGATAGTAGAAGAACTCAGCCTGGCCATCTTGGGTGAATTCCACTGCTCCTTCATCAATCAGGTCCTGGATCTTGTTCTTCAGAGACCAGCAGTCGTTTGTGTCATGTCCCGGACCATCAGAGTGGTATGCACATCTCCTATTGGGATGATAAGTAGGAGAGGAGATGTTGGGATTCCGGGGAGGAGCCCTTAGAGTTACCAAATTCAACCTCAATAGGTGTTGTAAAGCTTGAGACAGCGACACGTTGAGCTTGGTAAATTTCCTTCAGGGCTTACTCTGATCAACCCGTTGCTCTGGGCGAGGTTGTGGTTGGACCTGTGAAGTGGTAGCAATTTGGAGAGGTCTATTCTTCACCATACCAGACTCTTGTCCTCTTGGAAGCTGATCAATGACCTGGTCCCTGACTTGGACTGTTTGCTTCATGTTGTATCTCTTTTGGTGAAGCTGGTTGACCATGGTTCTCAACTCTTCTTGCTCCCGAGCCAAGCCTTGGATAAGAGCCATTTTCCCCAGCATCTGGGTTCTCATTGCATCCACCTCAGCTTGCAGATGTTTCAGCCGTTCGTCCTTGTCTTCTTCAGGACTCTTCCTGACCAAATTCCCCATGAGGAGTGTCCTCAACTCTTCCTGCCCCTTGGATAGGTTTAGGAAGATTTCCCTGAACTGAGTCTCTTGAGCATGAAGATCCTGGTTGTTTTGTTGGGAAGCCATTGCTGAAATAAACAGCGAAGAAGGTAAGTGACCTGTACCAAGGGTACCTGTAATGCGATGATATGTATGTATGCATGCAATGTTTTCAAGGATCTCGCGGGGTAAACGGAGAAACTTGTTAGAATTTGAATATGGTAGCTTGATTGAAGGAACTTCATGTTGTTGAGAGTCCTTCTTCAAGAGTCCAGGCTCACCATATCGAGTGGGTCATAGCCCCTGACTCAAGTTATCAACCTTGGCTAGAGGAAAATAAATCCCCTTTGCCCCTTGCTAGACGGTTGGTTCATCATGACCTGCATCACAGACCCTTGAAATCCTTGAAATGGGTTAGTCTTTATGCAGGATGTATGCAATGGTATGATGGTATGATATTATGCTATGCGTGGAGTGATGTAAGTAACCCTGTTATAAGTCCCGATCAAGGACTGTAAACAAAACCTGCAAGAAACTCGTGTGTCAGATAACAAGAATGCACAAGTAGTTCAAGTTTGAAGGCACACAAGTCACACATATAGCCTTAAGTTTAGGCCAGCATGAGGTTTAGGTACTACCCTCTTGAAGTTGGTTGGCTCAAAACCTGTCCTATCAAAAGTAACTGGGTTCTAAGGAGCTCAATATCATTGGGTTGTTTTCTATGTTCATTGTTTTGATTTAGCCACTGAACTGGCGATCAAAATATTCCAAGAAAACAACCCTCAATGAGTGTAGTATCGAGTATCTACCAACTTCGAACTGCACCAAAGTCAGTCATCTCACTACCCCTAAAGAGGCCAGGATGGTCAAGTAAGGTTCCTAAGGTCAGTTGATGCTTTACGA
This sequence comes from Vicia faba, assembly GCA_948472305.1. Lineage (NCBI taxonomy): Eukaryota > Viridiplantae > Streptophyta > Magnoliopsida > Fabales > Fabaceae > Vicia > Vicia faba. Next base: position 66,917,247 of record OX451738.1, on the reverse strand, counting down.
CACCACGCGGCGGCCCCGTACTCTCCTTGACTTGACTCAAGGGTTACCGGTACTCACCAAAGTGCCACATCAACGTAGCAACTGCTTCAACCGTGTCGGTATACCCCGCACAGTTCCCTCATAGTTTGTTGCTACTTCTAAAAGGTATTCCCCAGATCCGGGTTAGGATCTATGAAACTCCAAGACAGGCCCACAATATTAAAGCAAAAAAATCAAGCAATTGAAAACAAGAGTGGTCTAATCCTAAGGTACACCTCACTTTTATATAGTCCCCAACAGAGTCGCCAGTTCTGTGATCGGTGGAAATAGAAATGACTGTTTTGAAATGTTGGTTCGCGTAATGTCGCGGTAAGCAAGAGTCGCCACCGTCTTTTATGTTCTCCAACATGGAAAGGACAAAAGCACAGCAAAATTCCTTTTTCGAGATGTCTCTCGGTTCGGGAGTTAGATTTATAGAAAGGGAAGGTGTTAGCACCCTTTCTATCCGTGGTTATCCACGGGCTCTTAGGTACTAGCTCACTATGTTTTCAAAAATTGCTTTTCAAGTGTTTGTGGGTTTTGAAAAAGTTTAGTTTGAAAACTTATAGGTAACTCTTGTATCAGTCCTCAAGAGTGTAGGAAGTGTTTGTTTGAAAACTTTTTGAAAGTCTGAGTGCGAAAAGTTGTTTTTGTTTTTTGAAAGATCCAGTACCCAGGAGAAATCTACCTACTCTAAGGAATTAGGCTGTGTAAGAGTCCTTTAGACAGTACTATCCCACTATTGAGAAGTAGGTAGCACCGTCGTTGGAGTTATTCGGGTCAATTCGATTATAGGGACTTGTAGTCACCAAAGCAATAGTAGGACGCCTTAGCGGTAACCCTAATGTCCTAGATCCTTTTTATCCGAGGCAACCGTTTCGAGGCAACTGGATCTTTAGACAGGAGGGCGACCTCTAAAACACCCTGTACTTGATGACCACCTCGAGGTAACCAAGTGAGGCGTACCCTAGGAGTGGCATATGCATGTGTGTTAAATTCAGTTAAGATTATCTTGTACATGTTATTTGTGAGCTACAGATTGATTTTATTTTTCAGTCAAGTCTTGCATGCATAATTAACAGTTAATGTTTGTGCGGGAAATAACGTGCGGAAAGGTAAATCTACGCTATTACAAGGCGCGGGTCTATACATCGCCAAAAACAAAACCCGTTTGGAAAATAAATGCGAGAAAAGTAAAGAAAGCGGTAAAAGACCTAATTAACTATTACATCCTCGGAAACACTTACATCAATATAATCAAAAGAAATTAAAGCGCGAAAGAAATTAAATCGGGAACGTCTTAGGGTTTTGACCCTTTTTGAGAAAAGAAAGTAATTTGTCCTTTTTTTGCAATTAATTAAATATTAAACCTAAACCTAATTAATTAAATAATTAAAAGAAAAAGTATTTTTTGTGTTTTTATATTTTAATGAAAATAAAATAAAAGGAATTAAAATTGTCAAAAAAGAAAAACCCTAATTCTAACCTATTTTATTTATTATGAAAAAGATTAAAATTAAACCTAATTTAAACTAAATTGGTTTGTTAGCATTTTATTTACAAAATAATTAAAATTAATAAATAAGAATAATAATAATAATTAATAAAAATATTTACTGAATTTATTAGGAAAATAATATTAATTATGTTAGTTAAATAAATAATAATAATATTAATAATAGAAATAATTAGTAAAAGAAAATAAAAACAAAAACAAATAACCAGGGGGTGTTGGCCCAAAGAGGAGGTGAAGCCTGGAATTTCTGGCCCATTAAGCCAAGCTTGCGTTGACTTCTGGAATTGTCCAGAGCGTGCCTTGACTGGGAGCATGGTGAGGCTCATCTTTTGACCATCAGATTGGTATTAGTGGCCACTTGGCATGCTGAGCGCTGGAGTCCATGGTGGGACGCTTTGGATAGCCTGCATAGGAACATGTTATGAAAAATAATACAAGGAATTTGGGGTGGACCTGGGAATCGAACCCAGGTCCCAATGATTGCCAGCCACATCATCTTCCACTGAGCCATGCGCCTGTATTTGATATTATATTAACAATTGAAAATAATATATAAAAACAATCATATGCTGGAAAGAGAAAATAAAATAGCGCGCGCGTTTGAATGAACCAATGGCATGGCACCACGTCTTGTCTTCTTCGCTGAAACCTGCAAAATACAAATCAAATAGCGGGGGTTTTTAACCCCCACAAAGTAGCTTGAGGAATAATAGCGATTAGAATTCTATGCTATATAAATATGGCGCGATATGTGATTTGGATTCGTCTGATTCTCACGAATTTAACCATAGTCATGAGAGGTTCTGATTTTACTGGATGGGGAAAGCCCTAATTTTGAAGCTTGAAAAACCTAAAATTCGTCAATGGTGATTTGTGATTCTGGACACCATAATGCAATTCACCTATACCATTAGCTTTAGAGAGGTTCTAGCAATGCAAAGCACATAAAAAATCTTGTTAATGATGCATGAATAATGAATTACGATTATGAAAAAGATTGACAAACCGTGGGACTATTTCTTAGGATTCCTTGAGTGTTAGCGTGTGGTTTTGATCCCTACACGTTCCTGGGAGTGCTAGCAATGTATTAGAAACAAGAACAAGCTTTGAATCACGTTAAATTATGGAATTCAGTTTTGAGTTTTCTTTGATTTTTTCCAATATTGCATATGGCTTTCTTGCAGAGTTTTCACGTCCAAGGCTTTAGGTTTAGCTTATGCACTTATAATATAATGGAATTAGGTTAACTTCTGGTCAAGAAATCCATTTCATTATGGTTTCAATATTTGATTGGAAATCAAATATTTTCCAGTCTTTTTGATTGAGAAAACTTTCCAAACATGGAGATTTTTGTCTCTTTGATTGATACACGAATTTTCCAGCTTGCCCTGAGCTTATTTGCTTCACAAAAGATTGAGAAAAACATATCTTGATATTTTCCTACATTTTAAATCAATTAAATGAATTAATATTAATAAAAAATCCAATTAATTAATAAAAAATGAGAAAATAAATTCAAATAATCCCAATGGGTCGTGCATAGGCCTTGGACAATGTTTCAAGAAGAAATTTGAGGCCCATTAGCAAAAATGATGTGTTTTGAGCAAAGTTGACTTTTGCAAATTCACAAAAATTTCCCAACTTCTCCAATGCATATCTTGCTCAATTTTGATCATATGAACATGTTCTTGGACATTTTGGAAAGGTCTTGAAGTCCTCTAAACAATGCCTTTGTTCCCATGTCATTTGGATTTATCAATCTCAAGTTATGGTCTTTGACTTAAAGTGCATTTTTGTTGACTTTTGAAATTGACCTATAATGTAGAAATTGATAACTTTTTGTGAGAGCATTTCTTGAACTTGGAATGTGAAGATGAGTTGTAGGAAATTTCATCCCCTTCAAAATTAGCATTGGATGGGATTTTTCTGATGAACCATGCAAAAGTTATGCCTTGGTCAAGATACAATTGACTTTTCTGCTGTCCAAAAATAGTAAGTTTTGCATCTTTGATGATTTTTGAGCCATGCTTGAGGAATCATGATCAAGACTTGATAAAATGATGATTGTGTGCTCAAAATAAGATGTTGACCAAAATTTTTGACTTTTGACTGTAAAATGACCATTTTACCCCTGCAGTTGACTGTGAAGCAAATAGGGCTTTTGACTGTGCAATTTGATGTTGTGAGCTATGACACTTGGCATGTAGATGCTTGGCAATGTATATAGGCCTATGGGACTTGATTGAACCATTGAAAACCTAAAATTCCTTGGGAGAACCAAAACCCTAATTTTGACTGGCTTAGGAGGCATTTGGACTGTGCAACCCTTGAGTAATCTTGAACCATTTGAAGATGATTCTTGATAAATCTTGAACAATATGGGAGGGAAAATTTTGGGGTACAACAACTCCCAACCTCCGGACCCTTAACAGAATGAAGATTCTCATCCTTGAAACCTCATAAGATTGATATACTCCCAACCTCCTGACCCTTAACAGAATGAAGATTCTCATCCTTGAAACCTCAGAAGATTGGTATACTCCCAACTTCCTGACCCTTAACAGAATGAAGATTCTCATCCTTGAAACCTCAGAAGATTGGTATACTCCCAACCTCCTGACCCTTAACAGAATGAAGATTCTCATCCTTGAAACCTCAGAAGATTGGTATACTCCCAACCTCCCGACCCTTAACAGAATGAAGATTCTCATCCTTGAAACCTCAGAAGATTGGTATACTCTCAACCTCCTGACCCTTAACAGAATGAAGATTCTCATCCTTGAAACCTCAGAAGATTGGTATACTCCCAACCTCTTGACCCTTAACAGAATGAAGATTCTCATCCTTGAAACCTCAGAAGATTGGTATACTCCCAACTTCCTGATCCTTAACAGAATGAAGATTCTCATCCTTAAAACCCTAGTAGATTGGCATACACCCAACCTTCTGACCCGAGACCTGAATGAAGATTCTCATTTTGGCTTCCCCAGTAGATTGGCATACACCCAACCTCCTGATATTCCCGACAAAGTGAAGATTCTCATTCTTAAAGTGGCATACAACCTAAACCTGAACTTCTTCCAGGCAGGAGTAAGCTTTTTCCAGAATCCTGAGTTTTACTCTCCAACAGGATAACTACTTTTCAACAGTATGGTTATTCCCCACAAAATTCTTATTCCCCAAGCAGAATGAAGACTCTCATTCTCAATTCCTCACAGAGTATTCAGATATTCCCCAGTGAAGATCTCCTCAAAACAGGAATCCCCAGTAGATTGGCATATAACCCAAACTCCTGATTCCCCAACAGTGGTCCCAGGACTTCTCATTTTCAACGATCAAAGGATTTTCAATCCCCAGCAGCAGTCAAGGATTTACTTTCCCCGGAAGCAGTCAAATATTTCATTATCCAGGATTTATCTTCCTTAGCAAGACAGCTACTCAGCTTACATACACATCCATTACATTCATATATCATAAACATTGATGAAATACAATTCATTACATCATACATATCATGCAACATGACTTTATGTTTCAGCTAACATTTTACCCTTTTCAGGATAAGATTAAAAGGCTATCATTAACAATTAGTCAAATACAGTACAGATATACCCCAGACACGGCGGTCATTCTACTACTCATTCAGACTTCAGCAATCCGATACGGACTAGATATGCTCCAGACACGGTGGCCATTATATCTCTCATTTAGATTCAACTATCAACTTCAAGTTCAGATATGCTCCAAACACGGATGCCATTCTGGCCTTTACACCAGCAGTTTGACTTTCCCCAGTGCGTTCGCCACAAAAGTCATCCTGTCAGATCCTAGTTACAGTCTCAGATATACTCCAAACACGGAAGACATTCTGCTACTCATACAGATCTCAATCCCAGTTACAATCTCAGATATACTCCAGACACGGAAGTCATTCTGCTACTCACACAAACTTCAAGACTTCTGAAAACAGTTTACAGATACTTCCAAACACGGATGTTAATCCATCGCTTGTTCAGATTGAACTTTTGAAAACAGTTTACGGATGCTTCCGAACATGGATGTCAATCTATTGCTTATTCAGACCCCCAACTCAGAGATGTTCCAAACACGGATACTTTTCTGATACTCATTCTTTCACCTATAACATACAGTTCAACAAATATTCTTGGATGGCATCTTTAAGCCCATCTCCGACAAGATTCCGTCACATCTCCAAATGGCATATTTAAGCCCATTCCCTCAACTATGCTTTGACGATTGAAAATTTTTGGGCACTCTAGTGTCCAATCATCTTTTACCTTCGAGTCGCGAACGGCAAAATTGCCAATCTAACTCTTCAGGTTCAAGAAGATTGAACAGGGGCAACTGTTGTACCCCAAAATTTGCCCTCCCCTTTTCACAAGAAATCACAACTTCGGAGTTTTCCCTGATTTTTCAAATTGGATCAAGAATCGGTCGAACAGACTTTTCTTTATCAAGTAAATCCAGAATTAGGGTTTCCACTGATCTTGTTGAGATTGGCTCAGGAATTGATCAAACAAACTTTTCTTTGACAACAAGTCCAGAATTAGGGTTTCCACTGATTTTGTTAAGATTGGCTCAGGAATTGATCAAACAGACTTTTCTTTGACAACAAGTCCAGAATTAGGGTTTCCATTGATTGGGTTGAGATTGGCTCAGGAATTGATGAAGCAGACTTTTCTTTGATGACAAACCTGGAATTAGGGTTTTCGCTCGTATTTCTCAAAAGAAATTGAATCCACAATAATTCAATTGACTGTTACATTATTTTTACGCTTGTTCCAGATTACCGGTTGTTTCTCAAAACCTAAATATCTGAGATAGGAGATGAGGCTTTGTTTGAAACTTTGAGGCATTAGTGGAGTAAAAAGTGTATGGAATACTTGTTTGTTTAACTGTACAAAGCATGGTTAATTGGAATTCCAGGTGTATTGTGATTGATGCGAGATTGCGAGACGACAAAGTTTGTTGATTATTTATTTCATCTGAATTAAAGTTATTGGGATGCATTTCCAGTTATTTTAATTTAAGAGACTTAAATAATTAAATAGACAATACAAGGGAAAGAATGAAATATTTGACAGTAAATAATTCTTATTTAACAAAGACTTTTTATTTATTTATTTCAAATATTGTTACAAATGTTATTCGAATATTGTAAATTTATAATTTACAGTGTTTACAATAATATTTATTATAATAAATGAAAAGAAAATAAATCTAAAGCCTAAATCTCTTGAAATCTTTGATCTTTACTGCGTCCTCCACTATTCAACTGGTACTTACCTGCAAAGGACAGAAGAAAAAGGAAATCAGTACAGTTAACTGAAAAAGCATTTTCAAGCAAATAAATAAAAAGTCATCATTAAAGCTTGTTGGTCGGAATCAGATTGTTATTGGGTTCATCATGTTTTACTTGTTCTCTTTGCAAACCACAAGAAGATTTCTCTTCTTGGTTCATAAAGAGGAAAGTAAAAATAATTTGCAAGCATACAATTAATTCAAAATGCAAAGATACAAGGCAGCAAGGCAAAGCAAACTGAATAACAAACTGCATTAGTCAACCAAAAGCAAACTAAGTTGCAAAAATGTAAAACCAAGTTGCAAAGCTGTCAAAGTACACAAAGCTGTCCAAGAAAGTACAATGCAGGAAATATGGAAACAAGTACAACAATGCAGGAAAAGAACCAAGTTACAATCAAGCAGGCTTGTCAAACTTATCATCATATTCTGGCCAACAAAGCTTTTCAGAAAATATATAATAAGCAATTTAAAATTCTTTTATGGAGAGAGAAATAGAGAATTAGAAAAAAGGTTTTGCAGTTTTGGCAGGCTTAAAAGATATAAGAGAACAAGACTATAAACAGTCAAAAGAGGAGATAGAGCAAAAACTGCAAGAAAAAAAGCATACAACCTGCTTCCAACCAAAACCTGCATTACAGGTTTACAAAAGGGCAAGCTTAACAAATCACACAAGCCTGCATAAAAGGCCTCCAACTGAACCTGCATACAAGAAGCAAACATACAGCCAGCTTCCAACTAAACCTGCATGACAGATTTACAAAACTGCAAGCTTAAGAAACCCCAGAAGCAAAAAACTGCCTCCAAACACAACCTACCTACATAACCTGCAAAACTGCTTGTAAACACAAGCACAACAAATCACACAAGCCTGCATAACCTGCATAACCCACAAACCTGCTTCCAAATCAGAAAAACACAAACAAATTGCATGACCTGCAAAAACTCACAAGCAAAACCTGGAGCCTGCATAACAAGCAAATCTCCAACCTAAAAAACCAAAAACACTGCAAGTTACCAAGCCTGCCTTCAACAAGCAAAACCTGGAGCCTGCATAACAAGCAAATCTCCAACCTATTCAAACCTGCAAGACTGCAAGTTACCAAGCCTGCCTTCAACAAGAAAAACCTGGAGCCTGCATAACAAGCAAATCTCCAACCTATTCAAACCTGCTCAAACTGCACAAAACTGCAAAAACCAGTTTAAACAACAAACAACAAATCACTGAAGCCTGCCTTCCCAAAACACTCAGGCCAACAAACCTGTGAGCAAAACTGCTAAACCTTCACCAAAATCCAAACAAGCCAACTAATAATCTCATCTTCAACAAGAGAAAGGAAGAGCTTGCAGAACAAGCAAAACAACAAATAGATTTTTCAGAACACATATACTCATTATCAAAAGTCAACATCCTAAGAAGAGGAAGAGGTCTAGAAGTGAAAGTTCAAACAAAAAGTCTCAGAACATACGTTCATCATCGACGGAAATCAAGTTCAATTTAAAACAAGAAGTTTCAGAATATAAGCTTCATCATCCAACAATCAGTAATCAAAATCAACTCAAATTAAAACAACCAAACCAACAAAGACAAGCAAATCTCAGAATATCCTCATCATTGAACCCAGAAGAAAGAGGAAAAATCTAGAAGCAAAACGATATAGGGTTTTCAGAAACGAAGTCATCATCAAACAACGTAAAGATACAGAAATACCAGAGGTGAGCTAGCAACGCTGTCATCCTTGTCCTCCTCCTCCGGCCACCTAGAGCGCCGCTGTTCCAATCCACCACCCCCTTTCCAGAGAACGAAACGCCAAGGTAATAGTTTCCTTTCCCTCTTTCCTTTTCTGTATCTCACAATGAAACACCAAAAATTAAACTTTGCAAACAATAAAACATACCAGAATTAAGCATGCAAACTGTAAAAGAAAACGCGTTTAGAACAAGAAGAAACAGTACCCTTTCGAACCATCGCTTTGCACCGTCGTGGAGAGAAATGGACGAAAGTAGTGCTCTGGAAACTTGGAGCTTGGAGGAAGGATCAGAAGCCCCGTGGATTAGAGAGGAGATGAGAGACGAAGAAGAAAGGAGCGGCGCCGTTAAACTATAAACCCTAGGTTCTGAATGTACAAAACTCCAACCCTAACAAAACTCGTTCCAGCATCACACGGCCTTCGCCCAAACTAAACTGAAGCCCAAACGCTTCTGAGTCACCGCACCTCCCTTCCCTCTTCATAACTTTTTTTTGTTGTTTTTTATCCTTTTTTATTTGGGCCATCCAAAAAGATATTCCTTAAAGCCCATTTGTCTTTTTTGTTTTAAAACCAATACTTTTTTATCACTTTATTTTCATTTTCTATAATCTAATTCTTTTTTTATTTTGTTAAATAAAAAGAACATATTAAATTTTTTATAAAATTTTCTTAATAATTTTTCTTAATAATTATTACATTTAATAAACATACATAAATAATGGAACTTCAACTTAAAATGATTTTTCTTTTCTTTAAAACTCTTCGTCTATATAATCCAAAAAAATACAAAAAATAGTAATAAATACTTAATCTTTTTAGGTTAAAATTTTTATTCGATCATTTGTAAATAAATACATACATCTCACAATACTTTTGATTCTCTTTATTTTTACGTTTTGTTACAATTTGTTAATATTTGAATTGCGACAGTTCAATTTGGTTGTAATATATACTTGGACATTACTACTCTGATAAGACTCATCCCCATTTGTAAACATTTGTACGCCCATCCCGGATACTTATTTGTAATAACTTAGACTTTAAATTCCCGCAATTTATCGCTTTCAATATACTGTATAGTAATTAGGGTTTGTATGCGAAGATTCAAAATCAATCGCTAGATGACCTAATACAAGATAAATGCATGAAAATCAGTACACAATTCACACTTGCATATCTAGGGTAACCTCGCTTGTTGCCTCGGAAAATACAATCATGTCCCTCGAGTATGAGACACTCTAGCAAATGCCCCTTCAATAAACAAAGATTGTAGTCCCTCGATGACCCTAAATGTTTCCTTCGATAAAATGATCTCGTCCCTTCACATCCAACGATGGGGCTTCTTACAAAATCAATGGTAAGATAGCCACATCTAAAGGAGGAGGAAAAGCACATTTAAGACCTTTCGAGTAGGTAGATTCACTCTTAGTTACTCGCTTGCTCACAACAAAAAAACATTTTTATCCACACTCTCATCTTTGAACTATTTTCGAAACAAACACTTTGTAGGCGTTCTTATAGAAACGAGAACCATTACGAAGTTCCATTTTCAAAATACTTTCAAAAACACATCTCACAAACACATCTTTGAACTATTTTCGAAACAAACACTTTGTAGGCGTTCTTATAGAAACGAGAACCATTACGAAGTTCCATTTTCAAAATACTTTCAAAAATCACCACCACAACCACACATTCAAACAAAAGCAAGTGATTTAGCAAGTAACTAAGAGCCCATGGATAACCATGGATGAAAAGGGTGCTAGCACCTTCCCTTTTCATAATCTACCCCCCGAACCCAAGAAAACATCTAAAAGGTCTTTCCTGTGCTTTTTGACCTTTCCTTAGGATAAAATAAAAAGTCGGTGGCGACTCTTGCTAAACCGAAACATTTGTGAAAACAAACGCAAAATCCCAAGTCAGTTCTCCCACTGTATCACAGGCGGCTTAGGCAAAAGTTAGGGACTTTCTTGGCAAGTAACTGAATCAGACGAGACTTGATCATTGAAGCAACAATCTTCTTGGATCCCCACCATACTTCCACAGAAGCTGCTGCTCAGGATTTCAAAGTTGTTAGAGGAAATAGATGTCATTGTATCTCAATGTATCTTTTCCTTTATATGTTACCATTTTCCAAACTTTGTAATTATCCATGGAGTCTCGCCATTCGCAGACTACCATTCTATCAATAAAATTTGAGATTTTACCCAATTCTTTGAAGTTCTTATTTTTATTCAGCTTACAAAGACTCCATTTATTATTGATAATAATTTTCAAAGCAAAGGGATTAAATAACAAAAAAAAATTTCAAAAAGAATTTACAACTTACTCTTGCTTTAGATTTTGTGATTCAAGAGGAAAACAAAAGTGGTGATCCCAGGAATGGACAAACTCCAGTAAGTTTGAGAAGTTTTGTTAACTCCATGAAGGTTTTATCAGGTCATTTTCACTAGTATGCGTGTGGTTTTTGTATATTGAAGATGATACCATATGATGTAAGGTGCGGTATCAGGTTTGTGATTCCAGTGTCCCCAGTCAAGTCTTATTTCATTTTTATGATTTTGAGTTTGCATGATATGAAGACTCAATCCAAGATTCCCCAGTGAAGGCTTCGTTGTTTGATATAAATCTTTCCTCCCCGTGCATGCTAAGATTTGACTCATTTATGAAGCATCTCCCTTTCAGCAGTACTTGCACTTTATTTGTTTGCCCGATGATCAGGCAAGGGCAATGTTTTATTTAAGAAGTGTTAAAATGGTTATCAACTTTTTGGGTTTTCTCCCGCCAGGTGCTGAGTTTGATTTAAAATCCCCATAATTTTTATTTCTTGCTATTATGTTTGACTTCTTAATTCCCCAAGTTGTAATCCCCATGAGGTTTCATGCTTTTTCCACCAGAGAAGTTGTTGCAATGCTTACTCTCAACTTTGAAGAACGTATCTCTGTTTTCCTCAATGGAGAACATATTTGGGTTTTCTCCCTTCAATGGGGTGTTGGCCTCCCCAATGAAGTCAGCACGAGGTCCCCAGTTATGTCTCGATGATGAGGCGATATCTCCCTTAGTGAAGTCTGTATGATATTTCTCCATTAAAGTTAGTTCGAAATCCTCATTTGATGTTTTGCCGATATGGTTTCCATCTGCCTTGTTTGAAATCAGTATTGCAATCCTCCGTAGAAGTGCAGACTATGAAAGAATTTGTTTTCTCCATTGAAGTATGAGTTTTATTCTCTGGTGAAACCTAAAGAAGGATGTTATATCCTTGTATCTGTACTGTTTTGTCGTTATGATTTGATTATTTCCAGATTATGTTCATTCCCAGTGAAGTTAAGCCGCGAAATAGGATGTTGTTTCCTCAGTTGGTGATTATTTTTTTCTTATGGAATGTTCATCTTGGATGTGACTTAGCCGAGTATTGATTGTGCCCGAGTTGGTTTTGCCTGGTTATTCCCAAGTGTTATATGTCTGTTTCGTCAGCATATACACGATAACCTTCATGCATTCATACATACATCATGTATAGTTAAATTTAACAAATCTTTGCTCATTCACATTCGTTAATATGTTGTTGACATATTACCCTGTTTTACAGATTTTTGTTGTCCTCTCTCCAATAGAGCGTTGGCCTTAAAGCAGAAAGTGTATATTCTTTCCATTTCCCCACTGAATTATCCCTCGTGGAAGATTTTGTTTTAGCCTTCCTGTGTAGCTCTTTGTTTGGACGATTTGGGTTTCCCTCTTGAGTTTATTTCTCAAAGGATGTATTTTGGTTTACTATTTCACTCCAGTTTATTTCTGGTTTGAATCTTTGGATCCCAACAATATTATTACTTTGGATTTCTATAAGCTTCAAGCCTTAGTTTGAGAATGTGCATTTATTTTGGCACGAGAATACTTTTATCTCCTCAACAGGAATATGTTGGCATTTCCCCAAGAAGCCATATTGCTTTCCCCAGGAAGTCATATCTCCTTCCCCGGGAAGCCATATCGCTTTCCCCAGGAAGTCTTTTTTACAGTCCTTCCTATAACATCAAGTAACATGTCTCTTTATTTGAGCAACTTGTACTTCTCCATTAAAGTCGACGTTACTTTTTTGCTATCTTCTCTATGAGTGGATAGTTTGCAGTTTGTTGTCAAATTACTCCAGTGGATGGAAAGCCTTTGAATATCACAGAGACAGTTCATCATGAAATATTCGCAAATGGCAGTCTCTTTATTTGAGACAACTTATATATTACCCTTTCCAGGCATAATACCTTGGTTAACGAAGAAGTTGAGACCCGTTCTAGGTGAAACGCCGAAATTTTGGGAAAAACTTGTTATCTTTTTGCTACCCTCAGTGAACGACCATGCTATGATATATTTTCTCCTACTACCTTCAGTGAAAGTTGGTAGGTCACCATCAGTGAAAGTTGGTGATTGTCATCTTTTTTCTACCCTCAGTGAATGTTGGTAGTTCATCGTCAGTGAACGGCGATGCTATGATATATTTTCTCTTACTACCTTCAGTGAAAGTTGGTAGGTCACCATCAGTGAAAGTTGGTGATTGTTATCTTTTTTCTACCCTCGGTGAGCGTTGGTAGTTCATCGTTAGTGAATGGCAATGCTATGATATATTTTCTCTTACTACCTTCAATGAAAGTTTGTAGGTCACCATCAGTGAAAGTTGGTGATTGTTATCTTTTTGCTACCCTCAGTGAACGTTGGTAGTTCATCGTCTGTGAACGGAGATGCTATGATATATTTTCTCTTACTACCTTCAGTGAAATTTGGTAGGTCACCATCAGTGAAAGTTGGTGATTGTCATCTTTTTCCTACCCTCAGTGAACGTTGGTATTTCATCGTCAGTGAACGACGATGTTATGATATATTTTCTCTTACTACCTTCAGTGAAAGTTGGTAGGTCACCATTAGTGAAAGTTGGCGATTATTATCTTTTTTCTACCCTTAGTGAATGTTGGTAGTTCATCATCAGTGAACCGTGATGCTATGATATATTTTCTCTTACTACCTTCAGTGAAAGTTGGTAGGTCACCATCAGTGAAAGTTGGTGATTGTTATCTTTTTGCTATCCTTAGTGAATGTTGGTAGTTCATCTTCAGTGAACGGCGATGCTATGATATATCTTTTTCCTCTACCTTCAGTGAATGTTGGTAGTTCACCGTCAGTAAACGTCGGTGTTGTTATTCTTTTCTCTTCCTGCCTTCAGTGAACGTTGGTAGTCTCGCCTTCAGTAAAAGTTGGTGTGTCTTTTGGCCTTTTATCATCCTCTATGAGTCGAGTCTTTTATTCACCAATGATTTATTTTCCTGGTCGAGCTTCTCTTTTGATTCTTATTTCCTTTGCTACATCCCCATTGGTGTTTTACGTCCTTTTGAAATTGTTCATATGCATTCATAAGCATTGCATGGCATCTTAGGGTCAAAAATATGGTTTGTTTTATATTTAAGTATCTTCGATCACGTCGACATGAAGATTTTTAACCTTCGTATCTCTGGATAGAAGAAACTTAAATAAGGGCAACTGTTGTACCCCAATTTTTGCCCCTAAGATCCCTTCATCATACCATATTGATTCAATCACAACAAGATCACATTAGGGTTTTTGGTTCTCCTCCCTATATCTAGCTTTGCTCTTTGAGGAATCACCAAGCACCTTGACTTGTTTTTATTTTGTGATCATGCATGTTTTTATTTTCCTTTTAATTAATAAAATGCAATGTTGGTTTGTCTTACTTGATAATAATGTAGGTAAAGGCAATGTGGCTTAGCAAGTTGATCCATGGGTTCATGAGTTTATTTCCATGCCCTAGTCAATAAGGCTTGAGAAGTTCAAACCTCATCATTGAAGTTATGTTTGAAGAAATGGAAAGGTTTATCTTGGTTCACCACCTTTAAAAGTTATCAAGATTGATTCAAAAGTACAAGGAGGTTGATTGAAGAAGTTGTCATGTTTGGACAAGGCTTTGTTCCCATTGGTCACAAGTGCATATTTCTCTCAATTCTCAAGATATGGAAGTAATTTTGGTTGCTATGAGTTCTCATTATCATCCTCAATAACTTCTATTTACAAAACAAGAGTGTTGGTACAAGAAGTTTGTTCAAAATTGTCAAAGTTCCTCAGAGCATTTTCTTGATCTAGGAGCTAGGGTTTTGAACTTCAAGGAAGTATATCTTGCTCATCTTTTTGTATTTTTGAGTGATTCCAAATACATCCTTATCTTCAAAGGGTTATTACCAAATCACTTCAAAAGTTTCAAGGATTTTTCATGTGGAAGAAGCTTGATGATGAAGAAAGATTACAAGTCCTTCAGATGAACCCCAAATTTTCCATGTGTGACTTCAAATGATCATAACTTGGTCAATTTTTATCACCTTGAACCCACTCTTTTTCCACAATGATATTGAGGATGTGAACTTTATCCCATCTTTTATATTCAAAGTGATAAAATGGATGGAAGATGCCCTAAGGTTAAAAAAGATTATAGGTCATTTCATGATTATTTGCCAACATCAACAATTCATAACTCTCTCAATTTTTGGATATTTTGAATGGTTCAAGTTTAAAAATGTAATTCAAGAGGTCTATTTCATGCCATATTTTTTGGTCAAGAGTAAATTCTAAGTGGAGTGCCATGTTTGGATGCAAAACATTATAGGTCACTTTGAAAGAAAAATTTGAAATATTTCCAAGTATGGAAAGTCAACCTTTTTGTTTCAAACTTTGACTCATTGCAACTTTCAGCTCAAGCATCTATTTGATTTCATTCTTTTCCCATTGCAAAACTTATAATCTCATCTTTCTAAAGCATCAAGAATCGTGTCCTAAGACCCCCTGAGCTGGGAATGCCATTGAGTTGTACTTGGTAGCTTGAAATTGAAGTTTCTTCATAAGTCAGAATTTGAAATTCATGTTTTGGTTTCTAAACATTAAATTAGCACACTTTTGTGATCTAAACATGTTTAACAAAGTTTCCAAAGTGGATTAGAGACTTAAAACGCAAGGATTGGATGAGTTTTGATGCAAAATAGATCACACCTTACTCGTGTATCAGGTTTACATGATTTCCCTCCAAACTTCATCATTTCACACGCTTGAACATTCCATTTGATTCCCTATAAATATAGGGTCATCCCTCATTCATTTCCTAAAGCTTGAATAGCCAGAATCACACTGCCAAACTTACTCCATAACTCAATTTTCTGTAACTTCGAATTCAGTGTTCAAGCCTTTTTCAATCCAATTTTTCCATCAATTCACCTTCCTTGATCCTCCCTGAAGCTAACCATACAATTACCTTCAAGAATCGTGACCTATATTGATCCATAGAAGTCCAGTTTCAGAGCTCTGCAACTCAACTTCAATAGGTAGATTTGTCCATCATTTTTTCAAAACTTTGATATCGTTGTGAAGCTCTTATTGCCCTGGTTCTAGTCGCAATACTTGCTTTTATCTGTAAACACGTTTTGACCATGAAATTTCAAATCCCTTTTCAAAACTTTCCTTCCAAATTGCTTGAGCTATAGTTTATATAAATTTTTCGCAAATGTGTGGTTGTCTTCGTCTTGAAGAGACGAAGCGAATAACATATGTCTGAGCTTCTGATTTTACAAATTGAGAGACCTGCAATTCACGTTGGTTGGAGGTTGAAGATGACCAACGTGTCATCTTCCAACCAATGATACCTTGCCACTTGTTTTTTTTTAAATCTGATTTTATCCCTTCTTTTATGTGCAATGTGAGAAAATGGATGGAAGATGCCCTAAGGATACAAAAGATTATAGGTCATTTCATGATTTTCTGCCAACTTCAACAATTCATAACCCTCTCAATTTTTGTAGATTTTGAAAGGTTCAAGTTTAAAAATGTTATTCAAGAGGTCTATTTCATGCCATCTTTTTTGGTCAAGAGTAAATTCCAAGTGGAGGGCCATGTTTGGATGCAAAACATTATAGGTCACTTTGAAAGAAAAATTTGAAATATTTCTAAGTATGGAAAGTCAAATTTGTTTTCCAAACTTTGACTCATTGCAACTTTCAGCTCAAGCATCTATTTGATTCCATTCTTTTCCCATTTCAAAGCTTGTAATCTCATCTTTCTAAGGCATCAAGAATTGTGCCCTAAGACCCCATGAGCTGGGAATGCCATTGAGTTGAACTTAGTAACTTGAAATTGAAGTTTCTTCATAAGTCAGAATTTGAAATTCATGTTTTGGTTTCTAAACATCAAATTAGCACGCGTTTGTGATCTAAACATGTTTAACCAAGTTTCCAAAGTGGATTAGAGCCTTAAAATGCAAGGATTGGATGAGTTTTGATGCAAAACAGATCACACCTTACTTGTGTATCAGGTTCACATGATTTCCCTCAAAACTTCATCATTTCACACGGTTGAACATTCCATTTGATTCCCTATAATTAGAGGGTCATCCCTCATTCATTTTCTCAAGCTTGAATAGCCAGAATCACCTTGCCAAACTTGCTCCATAACTCAGTTTTCTGTAACTTCGAAATCAGTGTTCAAGCCTTTTTTAATCCAATTTTTCCATAAAATCACCTTCCTTGATCCTCCCTGAAGCTAACCATACAATTACCTTCAAGAATCGTGACCTATATTGATCCAAAGAAGTCCAGTTTCAGAGCTCTGCAACTCAACTTCAATAGGTAGATTTCTCCATCAATTCTTCAAAACTTTGATATCATTGTGAAGCTCTTATTGCCCTGGTTCTAGTTGCAATACTTGCTTTTATCTATAAACACGTTTTGACCATGAGATTTCAAATCCCTTTTCAAAACTTTCCTTCCAAATTGCTTGAGCTATAGTTTGTATAAATTTGTCGCGAGTGTGTGGTTGTCTTCGTCTTGAAGAGACGAAGCGAAATACATAGGCCTGAGCTTCTGATTTTACAGTTTGAGAGACATGTAATTCACGTTGACTGGAGGTTGAAGATGACCAACGTGTCATCTTCCAACCAATGATAGCTTGCCATTTTTTTTTTAAATCTGATTTTACATTTGATTCAGTGCATTATTCACTAATGACCATGATATGCACAGTGCGCCAGATCCCGTGGATTTGATTACTAACGCATTTTGACTCTCATCCAATGGTCCACATATTTTTTACTTTATTTTTTATTTCGGATTTTTATATTTAATTGTTTTAAATTTCAAAAAATCAATGAAAATTCATTTTTAGTCCAAGAAACCTGAAAAATTATGAAAAATATTTTTTAATTTTTCTCTTTCTGATTTTTATTTTTTCAATATTTTATTTTATGTTTTGATGTTTTTTCATAAAATTTCACTTTATTTGAATTGTTTTAAATGTTTAAAAATACTTTTATGCATTTTTTTATTCTGAAAAAAAAATATGGAATGTTCCAATGATATTGTGACAAATATTGGTGACTTCAGTTATTTTTTATTTCTGACTTTGCTATCTTTTTATCATTTTTGGTTTATTTTACTCATTTCCTTTAATTTTAAAAAATAGTTTCTGACTTTAAAAAATTTGCCGAAATTTTATAAAAATGTTTTAATTCATTTATGATTTTTCTATGATCTTACTTTTTATTTTTTGATTTATTTGAATATAGTTGATATTTTCATCTTTCATTTGTATTTTAAATACAATATTATTTTGTGATTATTTTCTGGTTGATCTTGGGTTGAATTTTTTATCATGAACTTTATTAACATCATTGGATTCATGGTGTTGAGTCCAACTCCACAAAAATGGATGAATGCTTTTAATAATAGTTTGATTAAAATTTAATTCAAAGGTGGTTTATATATTCTTCCCCATCCCTCTTCATCTCATCCCTTTCTTATTGCACTAAGTGTTATTGGAGCATGATCTATATATCATGTCTCAAAACAAATGATGCATAGATTGCTATTGACCGGCCTCAAAATAGGTGCGACTTCTACATGAGTCCACTTATGATTGCTTAACATAGCACTAAATTTTGTTCCGATTCGAATAAATGATCATTCGTGGCCCAAACCTATGTTTGTAAGCCCAAGTATGTTGATTTGATCTATTTGATCCAATAACCTTGAGATTCATTGTGTGGAGGCTTTGGTTCTACCAATCCTCTAATGAGTCTACAACACTTTTGGTTAATGCGGATCACTTAAACATTGTTGATCATTAAATGGTACTGTTGAGAATTCCAAATGGATGATATACTTGACAAAAAAGAAAATGCAACTTGTTGTGTGGAGGCTTTGGTTCTACCAATCCTCTAATGAGTTCCAAATGCAAGTATCAAGATGGTCACCCAACTAACCACTAATTATTAAATTGTTTTTATTTTATGCTTTTTATTTTTATGCTTTATGTATCATTTACTTTAAGCATTACATTTCATGCCATTTTTATTTTACTCACTTGAGCATTTATATTCTTGTTATTTTTATTTTGCTCACTTGAGCTTTTCTTTTCTTTTTTAAGACACCTAATAATCAACATGAACCCATAAAAAGCTTTAATGATACTTGAACTATTTGGTTACTATCCTTGGCATTATGGAGTATTTGACTTCTCTGACTTAGGATTAGAGACCTTGGCCTATGTTGGAGACCTTGTGACCTTAGTTGATATTTTGTCTGGAGTTCTCGAGGTTTACCTCAAGACATTGGGTTATTTGTTTATTTCGTGTGCAGGTTATTGTGATTACATTCTTTATCTGTAATCTGGAATTCATCCGTATACAGCCGTTACTCTGCCCAATTTTTATGAAGACTTAATACACTTGAAGTTTGGTTCTCTCAAGAGATCTAGTATCTTTGCTTGTTTGGTTTCAATCCAAAGAATGAAATTCTATCTTGACTCATAATGTCAAGTATTGGTTTTTTGTTGGTTAGATGGTTCTTATCCCTAGCTTTTACCTTATGCTTTAGAATAGTCTCTTCTTCTCCTCCCATCTTCTTTAATTTCTAAAATATTCTTCCTCCTTTTGAAAACCATTCTTGTTTATAAATTTGAACCACTTTCATAATAAACTTGGGCTTAGGTCCATGCATATTCAAAAAATTATTTTCATAAATAAACCTCAATCAATTTAATAATACCTTGATATTTTTTTTGTGAGAAGACTAAAAGTCAACCAATCTCATTTCAAACCATTTTGCCATTTTGACTTAAAACCTTTCTCAAAAGATTAGACTCTTGTGAATCTTTGTAGTGATGCAAACAACTATACTTCTACAATATGTAGTGAAAAGAGATATTTTTCACTTGGGTGTTGAGTGAGGCATTGTTGATTTTAAGAATCCAAGACATATCCTCCACTTTGAGATGATGCAAGTTCTCCTTTCTCATGATTGTGGATAGTAAGTATGTTTTCCACACGGACAATGACAGTGATGTCTTATCTCATAAAATTAACCAACACACTTGTGTTTTAAATTTTTTTAAAGGTGAACTACGTGTACCCTGATCCCCTATTGCACGAAAGGTGGTACGTAGGCACTAAAGATTCGCAACCGTGGAGGGTGTAAAAATCATAAAAAATATATTTCTTTTCTCACCTTCACCATCTAATTTACATACAACATTTCATAGCAAAAATATACAGATTTTTTCAAAGAGTTTCCTGCGGAGTACCGTAGATGTTTAGGGTGCTAATACCTCCCCTTTTCATAACCAACCCCCTTACCTTGATTCTTCCCCCCTCTTTTTGGGTTATTCGCTCTTTTCCCATTCCTTTGGAAACAATAAAGCGCGGTGGCGATTTTTATTTTGATCTGTATAAGTCTAGTCAATCCAATGGCTTAGTCTTAAACATTTCTACTGCTATACTATCAATGTATGAATTTTGAGTTCCTAGATGAGAACATCATGCTAGTTACTGATTGTGAAGAACTTGGACCATATGAAGGACCTGAACTGGGATCCCGATGGACTATGGTTTTTGATGGAGCTTCTAACGCATTTGGTAATGGAATTGGTGTTGTGATTGTCTCTCCAAATGGTTTCCATACACCCTTCACTGCCAGATTATGTTTTTTCTGTACCAACAATATGGCAGAGTACGAAGCATTGGGTATCAAAGCTGCCATCGATATGAGAATTAAATTCTTAAATGTATATGGGGACTCAGCCCTAGTAATCAGTCAGATTGAGGGAGAATGGGATACGAAGCATCCAAATCTCATTCCTTATTGAGAGCATGTGTTAACATTAATTTTGTACTTCGAAGAAATCACTTTTGAACATATTTCACGAGAAGAGAATTAATTGGCAGCCGCACTAGCTACCATGCCATCTATGTGGGGCATTAATATGATTGGAGAGATTAATCCTACTGCTTCCAATGGGTATCATTTCATCCCGGTCGCTATTGATTACTTCACGAAGTGGGTAGAAGCAGCCTCGTTTGCCTCTGTTACCAAGAATGTTGTGGCTCGATTCATTAAGTATAACCTTATCTGTTGGTATGTCATCCATGAAAGGATCATCTCGGACAATAATACCAATCTTAAAAATATTATGATCATAGAACTTTGCATGCAGTTCAAGATTAAGCATCACAATTTCTCTCCATACTGACAAAAGATGAATGGTGCAGTGGAAGCCGCCAACAACAATATCAAGAAGATCTTGTAGAAGATGATAGGGACATATAAAGTTTAGTGTGTGGGTGTCTGTGTGTCTTGATGGTATATCACATGTCTTGACATGTTGATTAAACATTGTGTTGTCTAGTGTTGTTTCTTTATGGATGCAACTATTTATGGGGAGCATAATTGTTTGTCATGCTAGTGTGAAGTTTCTTCTGTTGATGCTACTACTGCTGGTGCTGCTGGTTGTCTGTGATCAGGATCTCTTACCAGATGTTCTAACATCCTTCTGTTGTGTCTTGTGGAGAACCTTGGTTATCTTATGATAGTCCAAGAATATAATGTTCTGAGTTATGTGTGCTGCTTCTGCTGCATGTTCTTCTAATATTTTGAACTCCGATAGTTCAAGGTTGAGTTTAGGTTGGTGTTCTTATGCTTCGGGAAAAGTTTCTTCTTCCTCCGGTGATTTAGATTTTTCCTATTGAAGAGGAGAATTGTTTTTCTATGACAATAATTGGTTCTTTGTGACAGGGGGAGTTATCTTGGTTAGATCTGAAACAACATATTATCTCTGATATATGTCTATGTTTTTGTTTGTACAAAGTTTACATGTTTTAACATGTAACTTGCATAATGTGGTGTTATTCCTCTCTCCAGTTTAATTGTGCTAATGTTGTTTCAGCCAAAATTTGTCAAAGAGGGAGATTGTTAGATCCATGGTTTTGTGATTGGCTAAGTTATGCTATAATATGGTTCATGACATATGCTGAGCAAGATCTCATAATATCTTTGTCAAACTGATACAGCAGAATGTGAAGGTTGCATTGACGACGAGTGTTTCAACAGATGTCGTGACATGCCGAACCAAAACACCAGTACAAGATGTTTTAAAATCTTGATAGATTTTATTTGATTTTGTGATATTTCTTTTGGATATATTATAGATATTTACGCAGGTCAAGAAGATTTAATCTGGAACAAGTGATCTAATCTCCAGTTGTATATAAGTTTCTAAAATTAGATATTGAGACAATGTAGGAAACTTGATGTTTTATTCGAAGATTTAAGGAGATTTTTCTGCATAATTGGTGCAATCCTCTTCTTAAGGATCAATAAATATCTGGGTGAAGATTTCATATCCCATAAACTACTAAGGAATATTTAAAGAAAATAACAAACAAATACAGGGAAGATAAACACAACATATGTTTTAACTTAATCAAGACTATTAATACAATGTAAAAAAACAAAAATAAAAACAAATATAGTCTGATTCTATGAGATCTACTTTTAATTATATAAAATTACGGTAAACATTCTAATACTTTAAATTTAGTTGGATGTAAATATTTCATTAATTCTAAGTTGAATATTTAAATTTAGTTGGGTATTGATATCTTTATTTAATCAAATAGTATTATTCAATAGTATGTCACTCTTTAAAATTATTTTAATTTAAGTTAAATAAAAAATTCAAATTAATTTCTACTAAGGTTCAATTTGACTTGATATGTTTTTGAGTTTATAATTTATAATTTATAAACTCATATAATAATTAATACATGTTCCATAACAATTTTTTCATCATCAATTTATAATTTATTTTTTATATACTATTTTAAATAACGTTTTAGTTTATGACTTATAGTTTATCAGTTTTGCTTTCACTTTTATCTTTATCATTTTAATTAAAACTTATTTTTACTTTTATAATTTATTTTAATTTAAAATAAAATAATTATATATTAAATGCAAAAATATCAAATAATTATGTCATTTATATTTATCAGTTAACTGAATTATTAATTTACCAAACATTTAAACCGTCAATTTTTCTAAAACTTGTTACTCTATAATTTTATTCAATTTTAGTCCATTGATTCAATAGCTTATATAATTCAACAATTAAATTAGACTGATGATATTTCCGATTCTTTATTCAAACGATTCAATCGATCGGTTCAATTATTTTTTTAAATTTTTTTTAGAAAGTTTCAAAATTATTTTATTGTGATTCTACATTTATTGTGATTCAATATAAATTAATTTTGAGAATCCTAGATGAAAAAGTGTTGAACTTTTAAAAAGAAAAAAAATCAAAATAAATAAATACATATCACTTAGAAATGAAGAATTCATGAATGAATGATTATACATTACTCTATAAAATCAGGTAACTACGAGTTAAAAAGTATCAAAAAAAAAAAACCTTACACAATTGTCTCAATGGCTTTGTTGAAATCTATTCTTGTAGCCATGCTCATTGTTATTTTGATTCTTGGTATTTAGTACTCACAAATTAATAATCAAAATATTATTTAATTTAATTAAAGTTTTTCATCATATTATGTTGATTAATGCAGGTGTGAACACAAAACAACACTGTCTAGGGCCTTGCGAAAACATTCCTCACTGTGATTGGATATGCAAGCATTTGGGTTATAATATTGGGCAATGCGTTCCACCTGATAACTACTTTTGTTGTTGTGCCAAGATTGATTGAAGCTATTATTAATCTTAAATAAATGCTTTCAAGATTCAAATAAATGGTTTTATGAGTTTGGTTATGATGTCGACTCATGTTTTTTCTTTTATTTTCTTGATGGTAGTATTTGAATTTGCGATTGTGATGCCACACTTGTATTTCTTGGTTCAATTTCAATGAAGTACATGAGATTGGTTAGGGGTGGACGAGATTTTTCGAACTGGTCCAAACTGTCCGATCCAAAAAACTCGTAGGCAAGTTGGTTTATCCGTGCGACTTATTCCAGTTATTCGGATTGACAAAAGTGGATATTGATAAATAACTTTGGTTGGTTTAGAATTAGTGAAATTTATCTATTATAATTCAAATCTAACATAAAAAATAATATGTGATCGTATTACTACTACATTAGCAATCACTTTTGTTTGACTGAATTGAAATTTGAATCTTATAATATCACATAATTCTTGAGATCGATATTTTGGAATTTCTTAATGTTATTATATTAGTAGATTAGTACAGTTGATAATTTATCAATCAAAACTCTATAAAAAATGAACAAAATGGTTTGAGATGAAGTGGAAAAATATATTTTATTGAAGTTTGCTTATTCATTGTGTATGATATTTTCAACTGGATTGTCATATAGTGTAAGTTAACATTTTTTATCAAAATTTAATTAAAAAAATTAAATTGATTAATAAAGTCGATTGAGTAACTAAAAAATATTATATTTATTACTTTACAGATTAAAGTGAAATTTTAAATTAAATTAAAATCCATAAAATTAATTATATAAATGCAAAAAAGAAACATTGAAACTATGACGTATTGTTTTTTAATTCATTTTTTAATAAATTAAAAGTTAATTTTTTAATCAATTAAAAATTATTTATTTATTTTTGGATTGCCATATGCTTTTAGGCGTTTGTTGCCGTTGTTCTAAACTTAGTTTGGAAATGCTTTTTGTTATTACAAGTTCCAAAATTGGGAAATGAGTTAAGTTGCTTGAAAGTATATGACTACATGCTTGTAAGAAACTCAGCGATGAACTTCATTGTGGAACGAAAACATCTTCACTTGAGGAAAGGAGAACTTCTCGAGCAAGAACTCCTTTAAGTTGAATTTCTGTTGGGGATTATGAAACACCTTCCATCACTGGGGAGTGAGAGAATTCTTAAGATAACTCTCACAAGTGCGGGCTATACTGGGGGAGCAAACCTTAGAAGGCCTTCAACCAATCACAACTTTACTGAGGAGAAGAAGATGACTTCTAGAACAACACCATTGGGAAGAAATCATCAAATTCAGACTCCACTGGAGAAAATTAGACCCATACATACCTCGATGGGGTAAATATTCTTACTTGGGAAGAAAAGGAATCTCAAACCAGAAACTCTCGAAGCTTAAACTCCATCGGAGATGATATAACCTTTTAAGACACTAGGGACGCCAAAATTGTAAGCTATTCATCGTTGCATAATCTTACTGGGGAGAAAACTCGCTCCATCGGGGAAAGAAAGCAGCTTTAGGGGGATAAGATAAAATATCTCTTACTAGCAAAGAATTCTGATAAGAATCTTTAAAAGATGCAGACCAGACTGAGGAGATTGGTGTGAATCACATTGGAGAGATGGCGAACCAAGTATGGGGATAATCAGCTATACCAAACCCAATAAAATATACTCCTCTGAGTAAGAGATCTCTGAAGAGAAACCTCTTAGAAAACAAACTTCCGTTAAGCAGCATGTAGCCTTAACTAGGGAAAGGAATCCCTTCTTTAGGAAACATCATTTCCATTAAGAACCTTGTATGTGTAACAACTTTAAACAATCTATGCTTTCTTTCTCTCGCATGTTGCTTGTCACAAGTGAACTATAGTTCCTTCAACTCATAACTAGTACCCCGCGTATGGTCTATGAAGGAATCTACCTTGGGAGGATCTTTCTATCATAATGGCTTGATACGACTTTCCCTAATATCTTCAAATTTTGAAATGATTCTCTTCTGATCAACAGATTCTTGGAGAGATTAGTCGAAATCTTGGCGCAACTTCCCCAGATTAACTAAACTTTGAGGGATCGAATTCGACTTGAATTCCCCAGATCAGTTGAATCTTCAAAATCTACTCTTCTTAAGGGTGAACAAATCTATGGTAACAACCTTTATGATTATTTGAAATTGGCATGCCCCTACTCCACAGAGTCTTTGGGATAATCTGTCTCAACTTCTTTGGATCTTTTGGAAAATTTGGTTGAATCTTAATGTAACTGCCCAAGATTGGATGCACTCAGCACATATTTTACTTAAAAGAGCCTTCAAACTCTACCACTTCTTGGGTGATCAAACTGTGAAAGCAACTTCCTTAGGCTCAAAAGAGTTTTTAGGAAACATGTTTCTCGATATGACCATTCTCTTAACGATCAGCTTTAAACTCTACGGAGTCTTCAAGTCTTTATACTTTGACATGATCATGTCTTTCACTGATTCCGGTCATGAAAATTTACTTAATGTTAAGTAATTTTTTCAAGTAGAGAAATGTTTATTCTGTGAATGACAATTCTAATGCAAAGCCTATGTTAGTCTTGAAGTTTGAAAAACTTTGAATGAAATGATGATATAACTCTGTTGTGAATGAATCACTAGCTAGAGAGCAACATTTGGAAATCTTTTTTTCATGAAAGATAATGAAAGCATGTGATACCAATAGAGATATTTAAGCATATTGCTTAGGAGTTAGTTAAACTTTATCTCATTGTAGTATGCTTTCGGAAAAAAACCCTGCTTCAATTAGGACTTTTGAGGGTTGTAATGTGACCTGGTTTACAGTTTGAGAAATATGTATTTAAGGCTCAAAATTTATTTGTACCCACCCATTCTCTGTGATGTTGTCATGTCCTATGCTCAGTTAACTCGATACGGCCACTCATCTCTCAAGAGGAGTTCGAGAAGGTTGAGGAACCATTGAGATTTTTTGGACACGACAGTTACTCACCCCTTTTTTTGTTGTCTAATCGCACAAATTTATTCTTCATTGAGAATTTTATTTGGAAATCATTTTCTCTTGTTGTATTTTTTCATTCTATTCCACTTCCCTAACTTTTTCCTGGACAAATTCTTTTGAATTTTGATTTTAAAGTCCAGCGGAATGCCCTAACTTTTGCCTAAGCCACTTGTTTTCAAGATTTTTATTTTTTGACTTAGAGGGATTTATTTGATTTTATTCTTATTCATTTTTCTTTTTGAACAAGTCGTGTGATCCTGAGTCTTTTGACTCACTAGGAAAGGTTTATCTTGGTTCACCACCTTTCAAAGTTATCAAGATTGATTCAAAAGTACAAGGGGGTTGATTGAAGAAGTTGTCATGTTTGGACAAGGCTTTGTTCCCATTGGTCACAAGTGCATATTTCTCTCAATTCTCAAGATATGGAATTAATTTTGGTTGCTATTAGTTCTCATTATCATCCTCAACAACTTCTATTTACAAAGCAAGAGTGTTGGTACAAGAAGTTTGTTCAAAATTGTCAAAGTTCCTCAGAGCATTTTCTTGATCTAGGAGCTAAGGTTTTGAACTTCAAGGAAGTATATCTTGATCATCTTTTTGTATTTTTGATTTATTCCAAATACATCCTTATCTTCAAAGGGTTATTAATAAATAACTTCAAAAGTCTCAAGGAGTTTTCATGTGGAAGAAGCTTGATGATGAAGAAAGATTACAAGTCCTCCAGATGAACCCCCAATTTTCAATGTGTGACTTCAAATGATCATAACTTGGTCAATTTTTATCATCTTGAGCCCACTAATTTTCAACAATGATCTTGAGGATGTGGACTTTATCCCTTCTTTTATGTGCAATGTGATAAAATGGATGGAAGATGCCCTAAGAATACAAAAGATTATAGGTCATTTCATGATTTTATGCCAACTTCAACAATTCATAACTCTCTCAATTTTTTGAGTTTTTGAATGGTTCAAGTTTAAAAATGTTATTCAAGAGGTCTATTTCATGCCATCTTTTTTGGTCAAGAGTAAATTCCAAGTGGATGGCCATGTTTGGATGCAAAACATTATAGGTCACTTTGAAAGAAAATTTTGAAATATTTCTAAGTATGGAAAGTCAAATTTTTTTTTCCAAACTTTGACTCATTGTAACTTTCAGCTCAAGAATCTATTTGATTTCATTCTTTTCCCATTTCAAAGCTTGTAATCTCATCTTTCTAAGGCATCAAGAATCGTGCCCTAAGACCCCCTGAGCTGGGAATGCCATTGAGTTGAACTTAGTAACTTGAAATTGAAGTTTCTTCATAAGTCAGAATTTGAAATTCATGTTTTGGTTTCTAAACATCAAGTTAGCACAGGTTTGTGATCTAAGCATTTTTAACCAAGTTTCCAAAGTGGATTAGAGCCTTAAAATGCAAGGATTGGATGAGTTTTGAGGCAAAACAGATCACACCTTACTTGTGTATCAGGTTCACACGATTTCCCTCCAAACTTCATCATTTCACACGCTTGAACATTCCATTTTATTCCCTATAAATAGAGGGTCATCCCTCATTCATTTCCTTAAGCTTGAATAGCCAGAATCACCTTGCCAAACTTGCTCCATAACTCAGTTTTCTGTAACTTTGAAATCAGTGTTCAAGCCTTTTTTTAATCCAATTTTTCCATCAATTCACCTTCCTTGATCCTCCCTGAAGCTAACCATACAATTACCTTCAAGAATCGTGACCTATATTGATCCAAAGAAGTCCAGTTTCAGAGCTCTGCAACTCAACTTCAATAGGTAGATTTCTCCATCAATTCTTTAAAACTTTGATATCATTGTGAAGCTCTTATTGCCCTGGTTCTAGTCGCAATAATTGCTTTTATCTGTAAACACGTTTTGACCATGAAATTTCAAATCCCTTTTCAAAACTTTCCTTCCAAATTGCTTGAGCTATAGTTTATATAAATTTGTCGCGAGTGTGTGGTTGTCTTTGTCTTGAAGAGACGAAATGAATGACATAGGTCTGAGCTTCTGATTTTACAGTTTGAGAGACATGTAATTCACATTGACTAGAGGTTGAAGATGACCAACGTGTCATCTTTCAACCAATGATAGCTTGCCACCTGTTTTTTGAAATCTGATTTTACATTTGATTCAGTGCATTATTCACTAATGACCATGATATGCACAGCGCGCCAGATCCCTTGGATTTGATTACTAACGCATTTTGACTCTCATCCAATGGTCCACATATTTTTTACTTTATTTTTTATTTCTGATATTTATATTTAATTGTTTTAAATTTCAAAAAATCATAGAAAATTCATTTTTAGTACAAAAACCCTGAAAAATTATGAAAAATATTTTTTGATTTTTCTCTTTTTGATTTTCATTTTTTCATAATTTTATTTTATGTTTTGATATTTTTTTATAAATTTTTGATTTAATTGAATTGTTTTAAATGTTTAAAAATATTTTTATGCATTTTTAAATTCTGAAAAAACATATGGAATGATTCAATGATATTGTGACAAATATTGGTGACCTCACTTATTTTTTATTTCTGACTTTGCTATTTTTTTATTATTTTTTGTTTATTTTACTCATTTCTTTTAATTTTAAAAAATAGTTTCTGAATTTAAAAAATTTACCAAAATTTTGTAAAAATATTTTAATTCATTTCTGATTTTTCTATGATCTTAGTTTTTATTTCTTTATTAATTTGAATATAGTTGATATTTTTCTCTTTCATTTCTATTTTAAAACATTTTAAAAACCTTTTTTTAATGTATATATTAAATGAAATATTATTTTGTGATTATTTTCTGGTTGATCTTGGATTGAATTTTTTATTATGAACTTTATTAACATCATTGGATTCATGGTGCTGAATCCAACTCCACAACAATGGATGAATGATTTTAATAATAGTTTGATTAAAATTTAATTCAAAGGTGAATTATATATTTTCCCCACCCCTCTTCATCTCATCCCTTTCTTATTGCACTAAGTGTTATTGGAGCATGATATCTATATCATGTCTCAAAATAAATGATGCATAGATTGCTATTGACCGACCTCAAAATAGGTGTGACTTCTACATAAGTCCACTTATGATTTCTTAACATAGCGCTAAATTTTGTCCCGATTCGAGTAAATGATCATTCGTGGCCCAAACATATGTTTGCATGCCCAAGTATGTTGATTTGATCTCTTTGATCTAATAACCTTGAGATTCATTGTGTGGAGGCTTTGGTTCTACCAATCCTCTAATAAGTCTACAACACTTTTGGTCAACGCGGATCACTTAAACATTGTTGATCATTAAATGGTACTGTTGAGAATTCCAAATGGATGATATACTTGACAAAAAAGAAATACAACTTGTTGTGTGGAGGCTTTGGTTCTATCAATCATCTAATGAGTTCCAAATGCAAGTTTCAAGATGGTCACTCAACTAACCACTAATTATTAAATTGTTTTTATTTTATGCTTTTTATTTTTATGCTTTATGTATCATTTACTTTAAGCATTACATTTCATGCCATTTTTATTTTGCTCACTTGAGCGTTTATATTCTTGTTATTTTTCTTTTGCTCATTTGAGATTTTATTTTCTTTTTTAAGACACCTAATAATCAACATGAACCCATAAAAAGCTTTAATGATACTTGGACTATTTGGTTACTATCCTTGGCATTATGGAGTATTGGACTTCTTAGACTTAGGATTAGAGACCTTGGCCTATGTTGGAGACCTTGTGACCTTAGTTGATATTTTGTCTGGAGTTCTCGAGGTTTACCTCAAGACATTGAGTTATTTTTTTTTTGTGCATGTTATTGTGATTATATTCTTTGTCCGTAATATGGAATTCACCCGTATACAACTGTTACTCTGCCCAATTTTCGTGAAGACTTAATACACTTGAAGTTTGGTTCTCTCAAGATATATAGTATCTTTGCTTGTTTGGTTTCAATACAAAGAATGAAATTCTATCTTGACTCATAACGTCAAGTATTGGCTTCTTGTTGGTTAGATGGTTCTTATCCCTAACTTTTACCTTATGCTATAGGATAGTCTCTTCTTCTCCTCCCATCTTCTTTAATTTGAAAAATCTTCTTCCTCCTTTTGAAAACCCTTCTTGTTTCTAAATTTGAACCACTTTCATAATAAACTTGGGCTTAGGTCCATGCATATTCAAAAAATCATTTTTATAAATAAACCTCTATCAATTTAATAATACCTTGACATTTTTTTTGTGAGAAGACTAAAAGTCAACCAATCTCATTTCAAACCATTTTGCCATTTTGGCTTAAAACCTTTCTCAAAATATAAGACTCTTGCCAATCCTTGTAGTGATGCAAACAACTATACTTCTACAATATGTAGTGAAGAGAGATATTTTCCACTTGGGTGTTGTGTGAGGCATTATTGATTTTAAGAATCCAAGCCATATCCTCCACTTTGAGATGATGTAAGTTCTCCTTTCTCATGATTGTGGGTAGTAAGTAAGTTTTCCACACGCACAATGACGATGATGTCTTATCTCATAAATTTAACCAACACACTTTTGTTTTAAATTTTTTAAAGGTGAACTATGTGTACCCTGATCCCCTATTGCACAAAAGTTGGTACGTAGGCCCTAAAGGTTCGCAACCGCGGCGGGTGCAAAAATCATAAAAAATATATTTCTTTTCTCACCTCCACTATCTATTTTACATACAACATTTTATAGCCAAAATATATAGATTTTTTCAAAGAGGTTCCTGCGGAGTACCATAGATGTTTAGGGTGCTAATACCTCCCCTTTGCATAACCAACCCCCCTTACCTTGAATCTTTCCCCCTCTTTTTGGGTTATTCGCTCTTTTCTCATTCCTTTGGAAACAATAAAGCGCGATGGTGATTTTTATTTTGATTTGTATAAGTCTAGTCAATCCAATGGCTTAGTCTTAAACATTTCTATCGCTACACTATCAATCTATGAATTTTGAGTTCCTAGATGAGAACATCATGCTAGTTACTGATTGTGAAGAACTTGGACCATATGAAGGACCTGAATCGGGATCTCAATGGACTATGGTTTTTGATGGAGCTTCCAATGCATTTGGTAATGGAATTGGTGTTGTGATTGTCTCTCCCAAGGGTTTCAATACGCCCTTCACCGCCAGATTATGTTTTGACTGTACCAACAATATGGCCGAGTACGAAGCATTGGGTATCAAAGCTGCCATCGATATGAGAATTAAATTCTTAAATGTATATGGGGACTCAGCCCTAGTAATCAGTAAGATTAAGGGAGAGTGGGATACGAAGCATCCAAATCTCATTCCTTATCGAGAGCATGTGTTAACATTAATTTTGTACTTCGAAGAAATCACTTTTGAACATATTCCACGAGAAGAGAATTAATTGGCAGCCGCACTAGCTACCATGTCATCTATGTTCGAAGTTAGATGGGATAATGAAGCTCCTCGAATTACTATTGAGAGACTAGACGAACTGGCGCATTGCTACGAAGGTGATAATAATGGAGTAGAGGAAAAGTCTTGGTACCACGAAGTAAAAAGATAACTCGAAACTCAAGAGTATCCTGAAGGAGAATCTATCAATGATAAGAAATTTCTATGGAGGTTCTCTTCCAAGTTCTTTCTGAGTAGTGGAATCCTGTACAAGCGCAACCACAATTTGACTTTGCTTCATAGTGTAGTTAAGAAGGAAGCTGAGAAAGTTATGGAAGATATGCACGAAGGCGTCTTTGGTACTCACTCCAGTGGACATACAATGGCTTATAAGATTCTGAGGGAGGGTTATTATTGGTCTACCATTGAAATCGATTGCCATCATCATTCTATAACTTGCCACAAATTCCATATTTATGTTGACAAAGTACATGTGCCTCCGGTTCCTTTGAATGTTTTGACTGCTCTTTGGCCGTTTGCAATGTGGGGCATTAATATGATTGGAGAGATTAAGCCTACTGCTTCCAATGAGTATCATTTCATCTCGATCGCTATTGATTACTTCACGAAGTGGGTAGAAGCAGCCTCGTTTTCCTCCGTTACCAAGAATGTTGTGGCTCGACTCATTAGTATAACCTCATCTGTTGGTATGACATCCCTGAAAGGATCGTCACAGACAATAATACCAATCTTAAAAATATTATGATCATAGAACTTTGCATGCAGTTCAAGATTAAGCATCACAATTCCTCTCCATACTGACCAAAGATGAATGGTGCAGTGGAAGCCTCCAACAAGAATATCAAGAAGATCTTGCAGAAGATGATAATGACATATAAAGTTTAGTGTGTGTGTCCTGATGGTATATCACATGTCTTGACATGTTGATTAAACATTGTGTTGTCTAGTGTTGTTTCTTTATGGATGCAACTATTTATGGGGAGCATAATTGTTTGTCATGCTAGTGTGAAGTTTCTTATGTTGATGCTACTACTGTTGGTGCTGCTGGTTGTCTGTGATCAGGATGTCTTACCATATGTTCTAACATCTTGTCTGTTGTGTCTTGTGGAGAACCTTGGTTATCTTATGATAGTCCAAGAATATAGTGTTCTGAGTTATGTGTGATGCTTCTGATGCATGTTCTTCTAATGCGTTGAACTCTGATAGTTCAAGGTTGAGTCCAGGTTGGTGTTCTTATGCTTCGGGAAAAGTTTCTTCTTCCTATGGTGAGTTGGATTTTTCCTATTGAGGAGGAGAATTGTTTTTCTATGACAATAATTGGTTCTTTGTGACAGGGGGAGTTTTCTTGTTTATATATGAAACAACATATTATCTCTAATATATGTCTATGTTTTTGTTTGTACAAAGTTTACATGTTTAACATGTAACTTGCGTAATGTGGTGTTATTCCTCTCTCCAATTTAATTGTGCTAATGTTGTTTTAGCCAAAATTTGTCAAAGAGGGAGATTGTTAGATTCATGGTTTTGTGATTGGCTAAGTTCTGCTAAAATATGGTTCATGACATACGCTGAGCAAGATATCATAATATCTTGGTCAAACTGATACAACAGAATGTGAAGGTTACGTTGATGACAGGTGTTTCAACAGATGTCGTGACATGCTGAACCAGAACATCAGTACAAGATGTTTTGAAATCTTCACAAATTTGATTTGATTTTGTGATATTTCTTTTAGATATATTATAGATATTTACGCAGGTCAAGAAGATTTAATCTGGAACAAGTGATCTAATATCCAGTTGTACATAAGTTTCTAAAATTAGATATTGAGACAATGTAGGAAACTTGATGTTTTATTCGACGATTTAAGGAGATTTTTCTGCATAATTGATGCAATCCTCTGTTTAAGGATCAATAAATACTTGAGTGAAGATTTCGTATCTGTGATACGGTGGGAGAACTGACTTGAGGTTTTGCGTTTGTGTTTGCAAATGTTTCGGTTTAGCAAGTGTCGCCACCGACTTTTTATTTTATCCAAAGGAAAGGTCAAAAAAGCACAGGAAAGACCTTTGAGATGTTTTCTTGGGTTCGGGGGGTAGATTATGAAAAGGGAAGGTGCAAGAACCCTTTTCATCCATGGTTATCCATGGGGTCTTAGTTACTTGTTTAGATCACTTGCTTTTGCTTTTCAATTGTTTGAAATGGTGCTTTTGTGTGTGGTTTTGAAAGTATTTTGAAAAGAGGCCATCGTTGTGGAAACCTTTGTAATGATTATTGTTTGAATGTATACAAAGGTGTATTGTCTTTTGAAAAGATGTTTCAATGTTTGAAAGTTAGAAAGTTTGTTTTGGGAAATGTTTTGAAATTGTGTTGTGAGGTGTGTTTGAAAATAGCAAGGATGTTTTTGCAAGTTTTGATCAAGTAACTAAGAGTTGTCTACCCTATCTAATCAAGAGTCTTTCCTACATATTTTTAACCCTTTTACATTGTTATTTTACCATTGCATTTGGTAAACAACCTTGTATTTGGATGTTAAACGGGACAGGCGCGGGTCATCGTATTGACCATGATAGCAATATTGCTAAGTATCTTTAGCAAATTTTTGAGGGACTAGATCACTTTGTATAGGCAACCAAGATAACGTCATCGAGGGACTATGATATTTTTGTTTTGATTTTTGTTTTGCCAAGATACTCAACATGCATAACATGGCCATTTTAAAGGCAACAAGTGGATGAAACCCTAGGGGTGCATGTGTGCATTGTGTTGTCATTTTCATGCATTTTTGTCTTGCATTAGGTCTAACTATTTGTTTTGATTTTGGATATTGCATACAAACCCTAATCTCTATCATGGCATATTTGAAAGCATAAATGCGTAAAAGTAATCTAGGTTATTACAACATTGATATGGGGAAGGGGGTACAATTTTGAATGGGGAGTATTTGCAAGAAAATAAAACCCTATGATTTACTATTACATCCAAATTGAATTATTTGCATCAAATAATAAATAAGCAATATTTAAATAAGCAAGTTAAATATAAATATGCAAAATATGCAAAAAAAATGTTTTTGTTTATTTTTATGTATGTAAAAAAAAATGATATTAAAGAAAATAAAAAATTATTTTGGTTAAGGGTAAAAACCCTAATTTTTGGTTTAAGAATATGTATGAAAATTATAATATTTATTTATTTAAGTACAATAAAATAAATAGAAAAAGTATATTCAAGTGTCAAAAAATAAAATATATTAGAAAAAATATTATTTTTAATAAGGGTGGAAACCCTAGTTTTTTTGTTTATTTAAGATATTATATATTATATTATTTATTTTATGTATAAGAAAATAAATATAAACATATATACAAAGATATTAAGAAATAAAACATGTGAAAAAAATCTTATTTTATATGTATAAATAATAAAAATAAAAATATATAATATTTCTATAATATTTATAAGTTTTTATTAAAGAAAATAAAGGTATATACTATTTAATAATTATTTTTATGCCTAAAAAATAATAAAAAATAATAAAAAATAATAAAATAAAATGTGAAAATTTATGAAAATGTTTTTGATATTTTTTATGTTTAGAAAATATAAAATAAAATCAGAAATGATAAATAAATAGAAAAAAATAAAAATATGAAACAATGGACCAAGGGGTGCAATCAGTAAAGAGGGAGGGTGCCAAAAACAGAAACAAGTCAGCCCAACCCATTTCCACTTCATCTTCAACCTTTGAACCAGAAAAACGTGCGCTGATGTACAACTCGTATCTCCTGCATTTGTGCTTAAAAATGAAAACTTGCAACATGAAAGTTATAAATCATGATCATATGATTCTAACCATATAAAAAACTTAATCTAACTCTCAAAGACCAGAGAGAATTTCTCTGGCCCTAATTTCTAACCTAACTTTTTCAGGATGTTCATCAATCAAATTCTCTTAGCACACTTAACTTAAATGAAATCTATGCATATGTACAACTTCAGGGCTATGAGTACTACATTTTTTATTCACAAACCTAAGCCTAATGATTCCTAAATAGAGAGATAGAAAGTTGACAAATACATGTTTCAGTTGAACTCGTGTATGGCAATGTAGAGCTTTTCAGTGAGGCCTGCGATGCTTGGGAGCTTGCTTGAACTTCCTCTGACCTTCCCCAATGCTTAGTTTGCTTTGGATGTTCTTGAACAAGCTTGTAGAAGTCAACCTGCACAAGCTGAAAACAAAAATGGTGAAGCTTGTAAATGGAGTTACAGTTAATGGCCAATGGTTGGGATAGCTCAGGTGGGTTATATGGAATGTGTTTGAACAGGTTTGGGGCAAAACGCACGAGTAGTTTTGGTTATGGAACTCAAAGTGTAGAAACTTCCCGTTTTGCAAGAGGAAGGTGATTTTGTGTTTTGGGAGGCTTGAGGGTTCAATAACTCGTGTTTCTGGCTCAAGGCAATGTGCAAAACTTGTTTCAAATGCTTGCAAGAGTTGGTTATAACAAATACTCAAGTTGTCTAGACTTTTGCACATTTATTGGTTATGAAGCAAAAGGTGGGAAGTGACCAAGAGAAGGCATGTACAGGCTAGCTCTAACCCTGCATACATTTGGTGAGCTTGGCCCCAAGTTTGTGGATTTGGTTTGCTGTCTAAGATTTGGTTCAAGGCTCAAGAGATGAAATTTGACATAAAACAAGTTTTGACAAAAATGGCAATGTTGCCTTTTTGCTATTTTTGGATTAATCTCTTGTGTAGTCCTCTAATGATCAGAACAAAGCTTCAAACCATTGGATTTGCATTTAATTATTGAGTATGGAAGGGTTTAGAGACCTATGAGCAACTACAAGTGAGGCTGAATAGAGTTTGCAAATTGTGTCAATATGAAACATGCCATGGATCAAAGTGAGTTTTTGCTAAATTCAAACCTTTGATTCTCCCTAACCATAAATTATTTTGGAGAGTTCTTGGACATTTTGGAAAGCTTGTAACATGCTCTATAATCCATATTTGAAATGCATTTTGATATTCCAAGTGGAACTATGTGAAAAATGGTCATGAAGATAGGTCAAAATGTTTTTGGACCCTTGTTCACAAAATCATAACTTGAGATCCAAGCATATTTTGGGAAAACTTTGTGAATCAAGGTTGTAGATTTTGTGGAGGACTACAACTTTAATGTTGGAATTTTTGTTTGAATCCAATTGCATCATGGTGAAAATGTTGGGTAAAGTTGGGAAAAAATAAGAAAATTTCATAACTTAGAAAAATTCTAAGTTATGAAAATTTTCAATCTTAAACCCTAATTTGCAAAATTAGGTTTCTTGATGAACAAGTTTCATGTTTTGATTCATTTTGATGAAAAATGACCCTTGGCACTTGATTTTGACCAAAAAGTCAAAGTTTGACTTTTCAGTGTACAGTCAAGTTTTGATCAGTTGACTAAAAAATTCATCTGTCAATCCAATGCATTTGAGATCTTTTGAACCTTGTGAATAGGTCAAGATGATGCCATTGAGTCCTTGAATACATGCTTGAACCCAATTTTCCATTGGCCGGGTTAAAAATCAGAAATTGCCCTTATACAGTCAAAACCCTAAAAATGACCATTTTGCCCTTTTGATGATCTGATCAAATTTCTTGAGGAGTTGTGGTCCAAACTTGGTCAAATGTTCATATGAGTCTATAATGTTAATGTGGATCAAAAATTATGAGGTTTGACTGTAAATTGGCCACAGTTGACTTTTTCCCCAATACAATTGATTTCTAAGTCAACTGTCCAATTGACTGGGAAAAAATTTGATTCAAGGCTTGAAACTTGGTAGAGGAAATCTTATAAGTCCAACATGAAGTATGGAAGTCACTTTGAGCATTGAAAGTCCAAAAATCCCTGTGCAAACTCAAACCCTAATTTAGGTCATCAGTGCAAGGAGATGTCTTGAGCAGAGCAAACCCTAATCCTGTCTGGAGTTCAAAGAGTCTTGTGAGGGGAAATATTGATAAAATGAGAGGGAAAATTTTGGGGTACAACAGTATCCCATAAACTACTAAGGAGTATTTAAAGAAAATAACAAACAAATGCAGGGAAGATAAACATAACATTTGTTTTAACTTAATCAAGACTATTAATACAATGTAAAAAAACAAAAAACAAATATAGTCTTATTCTATGAGATCTACTTTTAATTATATAAAATTATGGTAAACATTCTAATACTTTAAATTTAGTTGGATATAAATATTTTATTAAATCAAGTTGAATATTTTAAATTTAGTTGGGTATTGATATCTTTATTTAATCAAATAGTATTATTCAATGGTATGTCACTCTTTAAAATTATTTTAATTTAAGTTAAATAAAAAATTCAAATTAATTTCTTCTAAGGTTCTATTTGACTTGATATGTTTTTGAGCTTATAATTTATAATTTATAAACTCATATGACAATTAATACATGTTTCATAACAATTTTTTCATCATCAATTTATAATTTATTTTTTATACACTATTTTAAATAACGTTTTAAGTTATGACTTATAGTTTATCAGTTTTGCTTTCACTTTTATCTTTATCATTTTAATTAAAATTCATTTATAATTTTATAATTTCTTTTAATTTAAAATAAAATAATTATATATTAAATGCAAAAAATATCAAATAATTATGTCATTTATACTTATCAGTTAATTGAACTACTAATCAAACATTTAAACCGTCAATTTTTTTAAAATTGATTATTCTTCAATTTTAATCAATTTTGGTCCATTGATTCAATAGCTTATATAATTCAACAATTAAATCGGACTGATGATATTTCTGATTCTTTGTTCAACCGATTTGATCGATCGGTTCGATTATCTTTTAAAAGTGTTTTTTAGAAAGTTTCAAAATTATTTTATTGTGATTCTACATTTATTGTGATTCAATATAAATTAATTTAGAGAACCGTAGATGAAAAAATGTTGAATTTTTAGAAAGAAAAAAATCAAAATAAATAAATACATATCACTTAGAAATGAAGAATTCATGAATGAATGATTATGCATTACTCTATATAATCAGGTAATTACGAGTTAAAAAGTATCCCAAAAAAACCTTACACAAGTGACTAGCTATAGCTATCACAATTGTCTCAATGACTTTGTTGAAATCTATTCTTGTAGCCATGCTCATTGCTATTTTGGTTCTTGGTATTTTGTACTCACAAATTAATAATCAAAATATTATTTAATTTAATTAAAGTTTTTCATCATATTATGTTGATTAATGCAAGTGTGAACAGCAAACAACACTGTCTAGGACCTTGCGAAAACATTCCTCACTGTGATTGGATGTGAAAGCATTTGGGTTATAATATTGGGCAATGTGTTCCACCTGATAACTACTTTTGTTGTTGTGAGAAGATTGATTGAAGCTATTATTAATCTTAAATAAATGCTTTCAAGATTCAAATAAATGGTTTTATGAGTTTGGTTATGATGTCGACTCATGTTTTTTCTTTTATTTTCTTGATGGTAGTATTTGAATTTGCGGTTGTGATGCCACACTTGTATTTCTTGGTTCAATTTCAATGAAGTACATGAGATTTGTTAGGGGTGGACGAGATTTTTCGAACCGGTCCAAACTGTCCGATCCAAAAAACTCGTAGGCAAGTTGGTTTATCCGTGCGACTTATTCCAGTTATTCGGATTGACAAAAGTGGATATTGATAAATAACTTTGGTTGGTTTCGAATTAGCGAAAATCTATTATAATTCAAATCTAACATAAAAAATAATATGTAATCGTATTACTACTACATTAGCAATCACTTTTGTTTGACTGAATTGAAATTTGAATCTTATAATATCACATAATTCTTGAGATCGATATTTTGGAATTTCATAATGTTATTATATTAGTAGATTAGTACAGTTGACAATTTATCAATCAAAACTCTATAAAAAATGAACAAAATGGTTTGAGATGAAGTGGAAAAATATATTTTATTGAAGTTTGCTTATTTATT
This sequence comes from Vicia faba, assembly GCA_948472305.1. Classification (NCBI taxonomy): domain Eukaryota; kingdom Viridiplantae; phylum Streptophyta; class Magnoliopsida; order Fabales; family Fabaceae; genus Vicia; species Vicia faba. Next base: position 66,877,174 of record OX451738.1, on the reverse strand, counting down.
GTGTACGATATTTTCAACTGGATTGTCATATAGTGTAAGTTAACATTTTTTATCAAAATTTAATTAAAAAAATTAAATTGATTAATAAAATCGATTGAGTAACTAAAAAATATTATATTTATTACTTTACAGATTAAAGTGAAATTTTAAATTAAATTAAAATCCATAAAATTAATTATATAAATGCAAAAAAGAAACATTGAAACTATGACGTATTATTTTTGAATTCATTTTTTAATAAATTAAAAATTAATTTTTTAATCAATTATAAATTATTTATTTATTTTTGGATTGCCATATGCTTTTAGGCGTTTGTTGTCGTTGTTCTAAACTTATTTTGGAAATGATTTTTGTTATTACAAGTTCCAAAATTGGGAGATGAGTTAAGTTGCTTGAAAGTATATGACTAAATGCTTGTAAGAAACTCAGCGACGAACTTCGTTGTGGAACGAAAACATCTTCACTTGAGGAGAGGAGAACTTCTCGAGCAAGAACTCCTTTAAGTTGAATTTCTGTTGGGGATTATAAAACACCTTCCATCACTGGGGAATAATAGAATTCTTAAGAGAACTCTCACAAGTGCGGGTGTTGTACCCCAAAATGTTCCCTCTCACTTATAAAGATTTTTCTCACATGATCTCTTTGGCTTAAGACTGAATTAAGGTTTGACCAGCTCAAGGCATCTCATCATGCACTGATAATCCAAAATTAGGGTTTGGGATTGCAAAAAGATTTTTGGAATATCAATGCTTCATATGAATTTCAAGTATCATCATGGACCCCTAAGATTACTCATGTCAAGTTTCAAGCCTTGGATCACATTTTTGATCAGTCAATTGAGCAGTTGACCTAAAAATCAGTTGTATTGGGAAAAAAGTCAACCATGGCCAATTTACAGTCAAACTTCATAATTTTTTATCCACATCAACATTTTAGACTCACATGTATCATTTGATCAAGTTTGGACCATAATTCCTCAAGAAATTTGATCAAATCATCAAAAGGGTCAAAATTAGGGTTTTGACTGAGAAAGGGCAATTTCTGATTTTTGACCTAGCAAATGATCAATTGGTTTGAAGCATGATTTCAAGAATTCAATTGCATCATCTTGACTTGATCACATGGTTCAAAACATTGCAAGTCCATTAGATTGACAGATAAATTTTGCAGTCAACTGATCAAAAGTCAACTGTATACTGAAAAGTCAAACTTTGACTTTTTGGTCAAATTCAAATGCCAAGGATCACAATTCATAAAAACATGTCAAAATCTGAAACTTGTTCATCAATAAATCAAAGATTGAAGATTTTGTTTTGAAATTTGAAATTTTCTTAACTTTGAAATTTTTCTTATAGAAAATTTCTTATTTTTTCTCAACTATAAGCCAAATTCTCACCATGATACAAGATGATTCAAAGAAAGTTCCCAACATGAAAGTTGTAGATATCCATGAAATATACAAATTTTCTTCACACAATTTCTCCTAAAGATTCTTGGATCTCAAGATATAATTTTGTGAATACATGCTCATGAACTAAAATGATTTAGTGAAATTTTGCCCTAATTTAGGCAGGTTTTTGACCTAACTTCATGGTAACTTTTCACCTAGTTCCAAGAGGAATATTGGAAAGAAATTCAAAGATTAATTATAGAGCACATTGCAATCTTTCCAAAATGTCCGAGAACTCCTTGAGATCATTCTTGAGTAGGGAGAATCGAAGAGAAGAAGTTGGCAATTTCTCACTTTGATTTCAAGCCATTTCATGAAGAACAAAATTCAAATCCAAACCTAGGCTGCATAATCCTTTCTTTACAGGTCTCAAACTTGTTTCTCACTCCATAATTTAATGCTTACACAGTTGATAAATCTTTAATCCAAGCATGAGAGTCTTTTTCCAAGCTTTAATTCCATAAATGGCACAAAGTTGCCATTTCCATTTTAGAAAACACAACTTTTGCATTTGTCAACTCCTTGAGCTTTGCACATGTTCCTTCTGCACACACAAGTCCTATAAACCAAAATCAAAGTTCCTAAGACTTGTACCAACTCAGATCAAGCTTGTACAAGCATGTATAAAGTTGTCTCCTCACTTTTCTTAAAAGGCAAGCAATAGAGCAAAAAGTCTAGAACTGAGAAGCCAGGTGTGGAATTGATTTGAAACCTTTTCTATACTTATACACAAATATATTACAACCTAACACACGATTGCAAAAGCTGAGAAACTCTCTCAAACTCTCTATCACCAAAAACTTGCCATAACTTGCAGTTTTGCATCAAGCATAGCAATCCAAAAATCTACTCGTGTGTTTCAAGTTCTAATCACCTAAACACTTAACCTACATCATATCTAAGTGTTCCAGACCATCATCCCTTCACTGTAACTCCTCCTTCTCATCTGCCATTTTTGTATTTCAAGCTCACAGGTTGACTTGAATAGGGAGATTCAGGCACTTTCAAGGCAAGGTAAGGATTGGAACACACTCAGGGAGGTCCATGAAAGCTAAAGGGATCCCCAGGCCTTCTCAAAACTCACTCAAACTCAATTCACGATCTCAGCTAAAAGAGGTAAGAACTCTAACTTCTATCTCTTCATACAGGCATCCTTTGGTCTCGATTTGTGAAAATAAAATGTAGATATCCTTATGCTAAAACCAACCATGTTCATAGATTTCATTTATATTCATTATGTATAGAGAATTCTAGATTTCAAATTTCTGTAAAAATTAGGTTTGAAATTAGGGCCATTGAAATTAGCTTTGATCTTTGACTGTTAGTTTACATGAGTTACATGGTTGAAATCGTGGGGAAGAGTACTACCATTTTCAAGTTTGAAGTTTCCATTTTCATGGAGAAATGAGAGAGATATAGGGGGTCCGGCTAGCTGAGGAAGAAGACGAAGTACAGGGCAAGGAAGCACTTTGTGTTATGTATTTTTAGTTTTATTTGAACTAACAGATGTACAGCCACCCCAGTGGCAAGGCAGCACGCAGAAATTGCTAAGGTCATGGGTTCGAACCTTGGCGCTGCCTTTTGCATTTTCCATATTTTTTCCAGCTTTGTTTTTGATTGTTTAGCAGCGTGGGCTCAGCACATATGGGCCTCCTTTTTTTTCTAATACTAACCTCCTGATTACTTAGGACACTCCGGGCCCAACCATTTTATTATTTATTTTTATTTTCATTTTCATTTTATTAAATATATTTTCCTTAACATAAAAAATCATAAAAAATATAAAACATGATAAATATTGCATTTTGTTCATTTTATTTTATTTTCTCATAAAAATATATTTATTAAATTATAAATTAACTATTTTTCTTAAATAAACTTGTAAAATAAAATAAGAATTAGGTTAATATTTATCTCTTTTCTCTCACACTTGTAAATATTTATTCTAATGTATAAGAGGACTAAGATATTTTATAAAATATTATTTATTATTTTTTAAGACAAAAATATACAAAAATAATACTTAAAGAACTTTATTTTCTTTTAACAAATTAGAATTAGGGTTAACCAATTTCTAAAAATAATTTCCTTTTTTTCTTAAATTATTAGGCTTAGTTCAAAACTCTTTTTCATAAAAAAAACAAAACAAAAATCTTTTCTTGCATATACATACCTTTGCATATTTAATTTATATTGTACATTATTTATTCAAATACTTATACAAATTCGATTTGGTTGTAATAGATTAATTAGGTTCATATTATTGCAAATCTCCATTCATAATTTGTATACCCCCTCCCATAAAATGTTGTAATAGCGTAGTGATCTTTAAATTTCGCAATTTATCTCTTTTATATAACATGCTAGTAATTAGGGTTTGTATGGCAAGATAAAACCAATCAAATAGAAAATCCTAATCCAATACAAAAATCAAGCATGAAAATGACACACTTGCACACAAACACCCCTAGGGTTACTCCACTTGGTTGCCTAACACAAAAATGGCCATATTATGCATGCAAAGTATCTTAGCAAAACCAACAAAAACAAGATCATAGTCTCTCGATGACGCTATTCAAAGTTTCCTTACAAAAATGATCTTAGTCCCTCAAAAATGCTAAGATACTTTGCAACATTGCTAAATCATGGTTATACGATGACCCACGCCCGTCCCGTTTACGTCCAAAGATAAGGTTGCTTACCAAATCAATGGTAAGACAACAATATCAAAGGAAAATGAACAAGAAAGACATTTGAGTAGGTAGATTACTTTTAGTTACTTGCTCCATTTCAAATAAATATCATTGCTATTTTCAAAACAAACACACACATTTCCAAACATCTTTCAAACTTGAAAACATTTTCAAAATATTAACACTTTGTATACATTCTTACGAACGAGAATCTTTACAAAGTTTGTCTAAACGATGGCGCCTTTTCAAAATACTTTCAAAAACCACACAAAGCACAATTTCAAACAAAAAAGCAAGTGATCTAGCAAGTAACTAAGATCCCATGGAAAACCGTGGATGAAAAGGGTGATAATACCTTCCCTTTTCATAATCTACCCCCCGAACTCAAGAAACAATCTCAAAGGTCTTTCCTGTGCTTTTTCACCTTTCCTTTTGGATAAAAGAAAAGTCGGTGGCGACTCTTGCTAACGGCAACATTTGCGATCAAACGCAAAACCCTCAAGTCAGTTCTCCCATCGTATCACAGAACTGGTGACTCTGCTGGGGAATATTCTAAAAGTGGGGTTACCTTAGGGCTAGATCACATTTATTTGCTTACATTGTTTGACTTGTATGCTTTACATTATGGTTTTTTATTTGGGTTTGAAATCCTCTACCCGGATTTGGGATACATTATAGGTAAATAGCAATACGTTGTGGAAACTGTGCGGGGTATACTGACATGGTCTAAGCAATAGTTATGTTAGTGCGACATATTTGTGGGTACCGGTAGCCTTTGATTCAATCAAAGAGAATACGGGGCTGCTGAGTGATGTCATGAAGCACTAATGAACTTCTAGAACCCTTTATTTGACCAACTTGGCCTTTAGGATGTAGTGAGATGACCGGCTTTGGTGTAGTCCGAATTTGGTAGATACTCGATACTACACTCACTGAGGTTTGTTTTCTTGAGATATTTTGATCGCCATTAAAGAGGCTTGAGCTGAGACAATGACAAAGAAAACAATTCGGTGATATTGAGCTCCTTAGAACCCGGTTACTATTACTAGGACAGGTTTAAGCCAACTAAACTTCAAGAGGATACTTACCTATAAAACCCCATGCAAGCCTAAACTAAGAATTTGTTTGTTTTGCTTGTATATGCATACTTGTACATTACATCATGGACATCATGAACATCATATGCATCCACTAACCATTTCAAGGATTTTTTGAGATTCATCTTTGTTCTTGTTTTGTAGGATATGGATTCACTTCGCAGGAAAACTATCAAAGTTAACCTCGTAAGAATTCCTCCACAACTTAAGGATCTATCTTCAAGGATCCCTGAGAAATCTCCATTTACCGAGAGATACGGTCGTCTACTCAACTTGGTCACCTCCAACACAGATGAGGATATGATGAAGGTGCTCTTTCAGTTCTTTGATCCTTTGCAGCATTGCTTCACCTTTCCCGACTATCAACTTGTGCCTACTTTGGAAGAATTCTCCCAACTCTTGAGGATTCCCATTCTCAATAACTACCTTTCAATGGTACGGAAAGAGACCCAAAGCCAGAAGAGATTTATCAAGCTCTGCACTTGCACTCATCTGATGTCACAACTCATTGGGAAACTAGAAGTGGTGTCAAAGGCTTCTTAGCAAAGTTCCTGTTTGAGAAAGCCCAAAGTTGTTGGAATTCCTTAGACTTGCAAGCCTTTGAGGAAATTGTGGCTCTTCTTATCTATGGGATGGTCTTGTTTCCCAATCTTGACCAATTCATAGATGTGAGCGCCGTCAAAATCTTCATGTCACGCAACCCGGTGCCTACATTGCTTGGAGATATCCTACACTCTTTTCACACTCGCACAATGAGGAAAAGGGGGTGTCCTTATGTGTTGCACTCCTCTCCTGGAAAGATGGTTTATTTCTCATCTTCCCCAATCAGTCTTAAAGAATGAACAAGGTTCAAGGTGGTCACAAAGGTTAATGACGCTCAAACATTTAGACATTCATTGGTGCTCCCGATCCAAAGAGAATGTTATCATTGTTGACCGTTGTGGAGAATTCCCTAATGTCCCTCTACTTGGCATTAGGGGAGGCATCACATACAACCCATGCTTAGCTTTAAGACAGTTTGGTTATGCCCAAAGGGATGGACCGCACGAGATGCTGATTCAAGTTTGGTATTCGACTACGACAACGATGATCAAGGTCTTCGCCAGAGATTCATCCGAGCTTGGAGGATGCTAAACAAGGTGGATAGCAACACTTTGGGGCACAAGAATTCCATCCCTCTTGAGCCTTACCTCAAATGGGTATGAACCCGTGCTCAAAGTCTTATGATGCCTTATCCTTCCATCCTTCCAGTGATCATTGAGCCTATTAAGGAGGGAGGTGTTCCATACACTATCCTACATCCTGACATTACCACATCTCTTAAAGACCTACAAAGGGATTGTATACAAATCAAATGAGAGCGAGATACTTTCGAAGCCTAATTCTACGCAAGCGAGAAGAAGGTTTTGGAACTCACTAGGCTACTTCATGAGGAGCGGACTCTAAATGCCTACATTGCACCAAAGAGGATGAGCACTAATTTTTTATCTTAGAGTTTTGTATTATTTTTCCCAAGGGGCATTGATGTACTCAAACTTTATCTTATTAATATAACGTGTGTTTCTTTATCTGATGTTTATTTCAGTAAGATGGATCTCGAACAAACATTAAAAGATCTCTAAGCTCAGAACACGCAGTTTCAACAGTTGCTCATGACCCTGGCCAAGGGGCAAGAAAAATTGAAGACTCTGCTAGCTGAAGAGAAGAAAAAGAAAACAAAGAAGGTAAATGGAGTCTTAAACATGGGGAGAAGATTTCATGAGCAGACGAGAAGGACTCTGAATTTTGTAACAACATCTGGTGAAGGAGAAGGGAAAGGCAAGGAAACAGCAGTCCCGTCAGAATCTGAAGAGGAGGAAGAATACTCTAAGGAACAGGATCCTCTGAAAGAACAAGATTAGTTCTGACCTATCTCAAGAGTTTTGATGATAACTAAATTATATTTAAGATAATTTATGCTCTGATGAATGTGTTTTGAATGTCTTAGTTAATGTTCTGACAGAAAAGATTCTAAAGTACTAAGCAAAGATTACGAAGAAGTTTTTTGATAAAAGAACCTTTTATTCAAACGCATCTGCTGACTCTGGTAAGAACCTTTACTTGTTAAATGTATCTTCTAACTTCTAGCAGGCTCCTTGATTCTGAAGATAACTTGAAAGAAAGCGTTGTTCAAAGTTCTTAGCAAACAACGCTCTGATCAGAAGATTGAATGAAGCATGTTCTGACTTCTTAAAGACATTGGAAGCAAACTGTGAAACAACGTCTAAATCAACTTGTCTTGTCAAAGCAAAGGAAACACATTCTTGCATTCTGACGTTTGCTCATTGTGATACGGTGGGAGAACTGACTTGAGGTTTTGCGTTCGTTTTCGCAAATGTTTCGGTTTAGCAAGAGTCGCCACCGACTTTTATTTTATCCTAAGGAAAGGTTAAAAAGCACAGCAAAAACCTTTGAGATGTTTTCTTGGGTTCGGGGAGTAGATTATAGAAAGGGAAGGTATTAGAACCCTTTCTATCCATGGTTATCCATGGGCTCTTAGTTACTTGCTTAGATCACTTGCCTTGTATTTTCATTAGTTTGAAATGGTGCTTTCAATTGTTTGAAATGGTGCTTTGTGTGTGGGTTTGAAAATGTTTTGAAAAGAGGCCATTGTTGTGGCAACCTTTGTAATGATCCATGTTTGAATGTATACAAAGGTGTATTTGTATTTTAAAAAGTTTTCAATGTTTTTGAAAGTTGTTTTGAAAGTGTGTTGTGATGTGTGTTTTGAAAAAATGGCAAGGATTGTTTTGCAAGTTGGTCAAGTAACCAAGAGCTATCTACCCTAAATTTCTCAAAGATCTTTCCTATGTTTTAACCCTTTTAACAGTATTGTTCCACCATTGTATTTGGTGGACAATCTTGTGTTAGGATGTTAACGGGATGGGCGCGGGTCATCGTTTAGACCAAGATTGCAATAGTGCCAAGTGTCTTTGGCAATTTTCCTTCAAGGGACTTGATCATTTTTAGGCAACTTTCGAAAGCGTCATCGAGGGACTATGATCATTTGATTTGTTTTGTTTTTTGCCAAAGAAACTCAACATGCAACATGGCCCATTATTGAAGGCAACAAGTGGAGTAACCATAGGGGTGCAAGTGTGATTGGTGTTGTCTATTTTCATGCTTTTTGTCTTTTGTTTAGTCAAGCTATTTGTTGTTTGATTTTTGCATACAAAACCCTAAGTCTATCATGGTATAATTAGAAAGCTTTTAAAATGCGGAAAATAAAATCCTAAATTATTACAACATAATTATAGGATGGGGGGTACAAATGTTAAAATGGGGATATTTAGCAAGAAATTTAAATCTAAACTATTACATCCAAATTGAATATACAAGTTATTTTAATTATACAATAATTGAATAAATACAATAAATATGCAAAATGCACAAAAAATGGTTTTATATGTATGTAAAAAGTATTTTTCATGTGACAAATAAACAAAAATAAAAAGGTTACTTTTTGGGTATTTTCATGGTTTAGGGCAAAACCCTAATTTTGTAAAGAAATAGTATTTATTATTTATATCATATACAATATTTATTAATTATATACAAAAATAAATAAAAGAGAAGTATATTATGAAAAAGTAATTTTTGAGGTCAAATATTAATAAAAATAAAAATGTATTATTTTTGTATTTTTATCCTAAATATTCTAATAAATATATAAGTATTTATATTATGTATTAAATATATTAAATATATACAAAAATAAAATATTTATTATTTATATAAAAAAGGTATATTTTAAGGAAATGTTTTCAAAAAGGTAAATAAAAAAATAAGGACTAAAAAAAAGATAAATATTTTGTATTATTTTCTAGGGTTTAAAATAAAAGGAAACATATTATTTACATATATATGCCTAACAAAACAAATAAATGCCAAATAAATATAAAAAAATGTGAAAAAAAATATTTTTAGTGTTTTTTCATGTTTGAGCAAAAATATAAAATCAGAATCAAAAAGAAAAAATCAAAAATGACAAATATATCACATAATGGGCCAGGGGGGTGTATGTGGAAAAATGTGGTGAAAACAGAAAAAACAAGTCAGGCCCAGCCCAAGGGGCTTGTCTTCAACCTCCAGCCATGTTTGAATGACAAAACGCGCGCGCCTCTTGCACCAAAGCTAACTCTTGATTCTTTGACTTTTAACAAAAACTCACAACATCAATAATGTAGAGCAAGCTGTCACGATTCTAAACATATAAAAAAGTTGTTCTAACTCTCAGAAATGAGAGAGAAATTCTCCTCCCCCAATACCTGACCTAACTTTTTCCAATGTTCAGGTTCAAAATTCTCTCAGTACACACAACATAAATGAAAAGTAATGATATGGGTAGCTTCCGGGCCATGAGTAGAGCATGTTTCATTCATAAACCTAAGCCTAACTCTTCATAGATTGAGAGATAGAAGTCCATGTTTTTACCTGTTCAGCTTGAATCGTGTACAGCAATGTGGGTACTTTCAATGGAATTTGAGGACTTGTACATCTTGCTTGAAGTTCAGGGATGCTTCTCCAACCTCTAGCTTGCTTTGAAACTAACTGAATCGAGCTATGGAAGTTCACTTGCAAAACTGAAAAATGAAAATGGCAGATGGGGTTAGGAGTGTTACATTTGGTGTTTAGGGCTTGGAACAGTTTCAATGGATGGTATGGAATGTGTTTGCAAGGTTATTAGCCAAAGTGCACGAGTGGATTGAGTTGTGGACCTCAATCTGCAGCAGGTGCCCTGTTTTTGCAAGAGGATGGTGTTTTTGTGTTTGAGGAGGTATGATGGAGGGTTTAATCGTGCCTTAGGTCAGTTATGATGTATGGAAAGTGTTTACAAACTTTGCTTTGGCTAGTTGTTACAGGAATGAGAGATGGGATCTATTATGCAAGTTTTCTTCTACTTGAAGCAAGAAAATGCAAGTTTCAAAACAGGCCTGTCCAATGCCCTAAACTATGCTGCACCTCTTGTTCTTGATCAGAGTGATTTGTGTACAAAATGCTAGCTTCAAAGATCTGGCCCATGCCTCTTGGATTTGTATTTGACATAAAGCATTACTTTTCAAAAATGGCAAAGTTACTTTTTCTAATTATGGATTAATTTTGTGTGTAATGACCAAATGAACAAAATAACATCTTGGCACATTGGTTTGGCATTTAATTATTGAGTGTGAGAAGGGTTAGAGGCCTGTAATCTAGCTTGTACAAGATGATTTCAAAAATGCCCATGTTATGAACATGCATTTGGTCATGAACAAAAGTGACTTTTGACCAACTTTGCCAATTCGATTCTCCCTAACCACAAGGGTGTTTGAGAAGTTCTTGGACAATTTGGAAAGCTTGGAATGTGTACTACAATCCATCTTTGTAATGCAAGTTGAGATTCCAAGTGGAAGCATGTGAAAAGTGGCCATGAAGTTGGGCAAAAATCCTGCCTAAAATAGGTCAAAAAATTTCTAAGTTAAGAATGTTTTGCACCCTTATTCCAAACATTATAACTTGAGCTACAAGATTCTTTTGAGAAAACTTTGTGAATCAAAGTTGTAGATTTTGCAATGGACTACAACTTTCATGTTTTGAGTTTTTTTTGAATCCAAATTTATCTTGATGAAAAAATTGGACAAAGTTAGGAAAAAATTAGGAAATTCCATAACTTAGAAAATTTCTAAGTTATGAAATTTCTTCATTTCAAACCCTAATTTATAATTTTTGGTTTCTTGATGAACAAGTTTCATAGTTTGACATGTTTTGATGAAAAATGAATCTTGACACTTGATTTTGACCAAAAAGTCAAAGTTTGACTTTTCAGTATACAGTCAAATTTTGATCAGTTGACTGGAAAATTCATCTGTCAATCTTGTGCTTTTGGGATCTTTTGAACTTGTTGAATGGATCAAGACAATGCCATTAAGTCCTTGAGTCCTTATGTGATCTTGGTTTGCCATTGGCTAGGTCAAACAGTCAAAAATTGCCTTTGTGCAGTCAAAACCCTAAAAATGACCATTTTGCCCTTTTGGTGATCTGATCAAATTTCTTGTGGAATTGTGATCCAAGCTTGATCAAATGGTCCATATGAGTTCATAATGTTGATGTGGGTCAAAAATCATGAGGTTTGACTGTTAATTGACCACATTTGTCTTTTTCCCAATACAGTTGATTTCTAGGTCAACTGTCCAATTGACTGGGCAAAGATTGGAATCAAGGCTTGAAATTTGGTATGGATAAACTTGTGAGTCCAACATGAAGCATGAAAGTCATTTTGGGCATTTTAGGTCAAAGCATCTTTGTGCAAACTCAAACCCTAATTTGGGTCAACAGTGCAAGGAGGAGTCTTGAGCAGAGCAAACACTGGCTTGATCTTGAGCTTCAAAGGTCTTGTGGTGAGAAAAAGTTGATGAAATGAGAGGGAAAATTTTGGGGTACAACAGTTTCCCCTGTTCAATCTTCTTAGACCTGAGGATGTAGATTGGCTTGCGTGCCTTTCGTGATCCGAAGGTGGAAGATGATTGAACACTAGAGTGCCCAGAAATTTGCACTCGCATACTGGAGTATCAGCAATGTGATGTCGGGAATGGGCTTATAGATGCCATTTGGGGATAGGATGGATAGGAGGATGAGCTTATAGAGGCCATCTGGAGGTGTGACAGGACCTTGTCGGGAATGGGCTTATAGATGCCATTTGGAGGTGTCGATCGCGTAATAGATTCCTTAGCGAGAACTTGCGTACCTGAGAAAGAAAGATGGTTTCCTGGCTTGCTACAGGTGTTGATCTTTAGTCTCTTCATGCGGATATGCCCTGGCTAGATACAGGTATCGAATCTACAATCAAACGCTCACAGATATGCCCTGGCTATATACAGGAATCGAATCTGGAACTTCAAAAGGTTGCTTACAGATGTGCCCTGGATGGATACAGGTATCGAATCTCTAAACTCTTCATGCAGATATGCCCTGGCTAGATACAGGTGTCGAATATGGAATTTGTCATCTACAGATATGCCCTGGCTAGATACAGGTATCGAATCTGGAATTTGTCGTCTACAGATATGCCCTGGCTAGATACAGGTATCGAATCTGGAATTTGTCATCTACAGATATGCCCTGGCTGGATACAGGTATCGAATCTCTAAACTCTTCATGCAGATATGCCCTGGATGGATACAGGTATCGAATCTACAATCAATCACTCACAGATATGCCCTGGCTAGATACAGGAATCGAATCTGGAATTGTGACAGTTGATAGTAATCATCTTTGGATTGACCTTTTCCTGAAAAGGCAAGACATCAGTTGTATGCAATGTCATGATGTATGAAATGCATGATGTCATGATGCTTAAAATGAGATAGTGTTGTATGCACTTTATCATGTATGTAAACAGGATGTATGAAATGTGAAATGTCTATGAATGTATTTTCGTCTAGGAAAATAAATCCTTGACGAGTGTCGGGAACTTGTTGAATCCTGGGCTAGTGTTTTGAAGAGTAGAGTTCTTCGTTTTTGCTGGGGATGATGTTTGCAAGAATAAACCAGTAGGAGAAGACGACTCCGTTGGGGAATAAATTTGGTGAAGAGATTACTCAGCGGGGAATTACTCTGTGGGAAGAGATACTTCGCTGAGGTTTTGATGAGAGCTCCGCTGGGGATTCCACTGATAAGTTATGTTGGGGAACTTGATGAACTCCGCTGGGGATAGGAAGAACTTCGCCGAGGACGATCTTTCCGTGGTAATTAACTGAGGATAACCCAGTTATAAGCTCTGGTGGGAAATAATCTTTGAATGAAGCCGGGGAGATGCGTTCGTACTCTGCAGGGGATAAGCTTCCAGAATCTACTAGGGATAAGCTTCAGAATCTACTGGGGAAGATGATTCAACTTTCCTGGGGAAACTTTTCAGACTGTACTGGGGAATGGTTCCACTAGGGTGTCTGTATTTCGCCGGGGAATAATCTTATATTAAGACTGTCGGGGATGCTTGCTGAGGAATGTCTATACTCCGCTGGGGAATGTTGAGATCTTTTGGGGATACCCAACTTCCTTAAGGCTGACAGCAGACTAACTCTGCTTGGGGAGAGTATCGCTGACTTGCTGGAGATACTGTGCCTTTTTAGGGCTGATGGGAGACCAACTCTGCCTGGGGAGAGTATTGCTGAATCTCGTCTTACTCAACGGGGAGTGAAGGTATCTTGTTTACGTTCTTCAACCGAACCTACCTTGGGACTTTGGTGGACAAAGCAACTAGATCGCTTAGACGATTCTTTATTGCCCCTGTTTCTGATGTCATTTGTAATTAGTCCTTTGTTTCGCATGCAAATATTCATGATTAGCAATTAATGTCAAATGCATATATCAAAAATGAACATTGGACATTCTTTGCAAAACAAAAACAGAAAAAGGAAAAACGATGGGTAATTTGTCTGAAAAATTGAACTTGTATTGATTTTGAAATTTGCCTGTAAATAGGCGTTTTATGTACAGGAGGCTGACGTCCTAGTAAGAGAACGCCTCCGAGCAAAATAGAGTTTATACAATTTTGTGAAAAGGAAACAAAACAACTATGTGAGAAAAAAAATCCCACTGGGTTCCAACTCTGCTATCGCCTTTATGTCTTCAAACGTCTCATCACTTTGCTGCTTAGTTGAAGATGAAACTGATTTATTGGCGCCGTCTGAGCCCGATAGTTGATGCCGAATTCTGGATGCAAGGTGATCCAATGAGACATAGTATTACGCTTTATCCCTAACTTTTGCTTGGACCTCCCTTTCGGGTTTTCAGTCCACCGGGATACCCATTTTTGCCCAAGCCGCCTTTTCAGGTTTTCGACTTGCCGGGTGTACAGATTTTTTTTCATTTCATCCCTTGTTTTTGCCCGAACCCTTTTGGTTCACCGGGAAGCCCTTATTTTTGCCTAGGTGTGTCAACCTAGCGGGTCTTTAGTTCATGCGTAGTATCTTTTTACTATGTCTGCATTGGCGGGGTGAGGAAGGTCGTCACCATCCATTGTGGTTAGAATCATAGCTCCTCCTGAGAAGATATGTTTAACCACAAATGGCCCTTCGTACGTGGGGGTCCATTTGCCCCTGGGATCACTTTGAGGAAGAATGATGCGCTTGATTACCAGGTCTCCGACTTGATACTCTTGTCGTCTGACCTTCTTGTTAAATGCCCCGATCATCCGTTTTTTGTACGTCTGACCATGACAAATAGCAGTGAGTCTCTTTTCGTCAATTAGGTTTAATTGATCAAGCCGAGTCTGGATCCATTCATCTTCGCTCAAACCTGCATCCTTCATTATCCGGAGAGAGGGTATCTGAACTTCAATAGGCAAGACTGCCTCCATGCCATAGACCAAGGAAAAAGGAGTTTCCCCTGTTGACGTTCGTGCTGAGGTACGGTACCCATGAAGAGCAAACCGTATAATTTCGTGCCAATCTTTGTAGGTCACTGTCATCTTCTGCACAATCTTCTTGATGTTCTTATTCGCTATTTCTACAACCCCATTCATTTTCGGTTGATAGGGAGAAGAGTTGTGGTGCTGTATCTTGAATTGCTCGCAGAGCTCAGTGATCATCTTGTTGTTAAGATTGGTACCATTATCCGTAATGATCCTCTCAGGCACACCGTATTGACATATCAGGTTGGGCCGAATGAACCGTGCCACGACGTTCTTGGTTACGGTAGCGAAAGAAGTTGCTTCGACCCACTTTGTGAAATAATCAATCGCTACCAAGATGAATCGATGCCCGTTGGATGCCGTAGGTCTGATTTCGCCGATCATATCAATGCCCCACATTGCAAAAGGCCAAGGTGCTGTCAAGACGTTCAGAGGAACCGGAGGAATGTGCACCTTATCAGCATAGATCTGGCATTTATGACAAGTTCGTGAATGCTGATAACAGTCGGCTTCCATTGTGGACCAGAAATATCATGCCCGAAGGATTTTCTTTGCCATGGTATGTCCACTAGAATGTGTTCCGAAGGTACCTTCATGTAGCTCTGCCATGACCCTCTCTGCTTCAGTCTTATCCACACAACACAGTAAGGTCGAATCATGGTTTCGCTTGTAGAGAATGCCATTGCTGAGGAAGAACTTTGCCGCAAACCTTCTCAGGAACTTCTTGTCATTAACAGATGCGCCCTCGGGGTATTCTTGAGTTTCAAGGTACCTCTTCACTTCATGATACCAGGGTTTTCTGTTACCTCTTCGGTCTCGAGATCGCAGCAATGTGCAGGTTCATCCAACTTCCAGATAATGATCTGGGGTGCCTCGTTGTCCCATTTGACTTTGAACATAGAAGACATCGTAGCCAACGCGTCCGCTAACTGATTCTCCTCTCTTGGGAAGTGTTCAAAAGTTATCTCCTCGAAGTGGGGAATCAACGTCAACACATACTCTTTGTAAGGAATAAGATTTGGGTGTTTCGTATCCCACTCGCCTTTGATCTGATTGATCACGAGAGCGGAATCTCCGAAGACACTCAGAAACTTGATCCTCAGGTCTATTGCAGCTTGAAAACCCATGATACATGCCTCATACTCTGCCATGTTGTTGGTGCAGTTGAAACATAGTCGGGCGGTGAGTGGAGTATGAGTGCCTTTAGGGGATATGATCACGGCGCCGATACCATTACCCAAAGCGTTCGAGGCTCCGTCAAAGTGCATAGACCATCGGGATCCTTCCTCAGGTCCTTCATCCGGTCTAGGTACTTCACAATCAGTCACTACCATGATATCCTCGTCTGGAAATTCAAAGTTCATCGACTGGTAATCGTCCACTGCCTGGTGCACCAAATGGTCTGCCAATACACTTCCCTTGATTGCTTTTTGAGTCGTGTACTGGATGTCATATTCCGTCAAGATCATCTGCCATCTTGCTATTCTTCTGGACAAGGCAGGCTTTTCGAATATGTACTTGATTGGATCCATTTTTGAAATCAACAGAGTAGTGTGAGTCAACATATACTGTCTCAGCCGGCGAGCAACCCATACCAAAGCGCAGCAATTTTTCTCGAGCAGTGAGTATCGGGTCTCACAGTCGGTAAACTTTTTGCTAAGGTAATAAATGGCATGTTCTTTTCGGCCAGACTCGTCATGCTGCCCCAGCACACACCCCATTGAGTTGTCCAGTACAGTCAAGTATAAGATTAGAGGTCTCCCTTCAACCGGCGGCATAAGAATGGGTGGTTCTTGCAGATACTCTTTGATTCTTTCGAAAGCGGCCTGACATTCATCGTTCCAACGTACTACTTGATCTTTCTTCAGCAGCTTGAAGATTGGTTCACAGGTAGCAGTTAGATGTGAGATGAATCAGGCAATGTAGTTCAACCGTCCTAGAAAGCCTCTAACTTCTTTCTCTGTCTTGGGAGTTGGCATCTCTTGTATGGCTTTCACTTTAGTAGGGTCCACTTGAATGCCTTTGTCGCTTACGACGAAGCCTAGCAATTTTCCAGATCTCACGCCAAAGGTGCACTTGTTTGGGTTCAACCTCAGCTTGTACAACTTCAGACGGTCAAACAGCTTCTGTAGATGGTCAAGGTGTTCCTCCTCAGTTTGGGATCTTGCAATCATATCGTCGACGTATACTTTGATTTCATGATGGATCATGTCATGAAACAAGGCAACCATGGCACGTTGGTAGGTTGCCCCAGCATTTTTCAACCCAAATGGCATGACCTTGTAGCAAAAGGTACCCCACTGAGTAACAAAAGTGGTCTTCTCCATGTCTTCAGGAGCCATCTTGATTTGATTATAACGGGAGAAACCGTCCATGAAGGAGAATACTTTATGCTGAGCAGTGTTGTCAACCAGAACGTCGATATGAGGCAAAGGGAAATCACCCTTAGGGTTGGCCCTGTTCAAATCCCTTTAATCAACACACATTCGGACCTTACCATCCTTCTTCGACACTGGAACCACGTTGGCAACCCACTTAGGGTAAGTAGTCACTGCTAGAAACCCGGCATCAAATTGTTTCATAACCTCGGCTTTGATTTTCTCGGACATTTCTGGACGCATACGGCGGACCTTCTGTTTTACCGGAGGGAAATCTTCCTTGGTAGGCAGGTGATGAACCACAATGTCGGTATCCAACCCAGGCATGTCTTCGTAAGACCAGGCAAAGATTTCCACATAGTCATGCAGCATCTGAATCAACCGTTGTTTCACACTGAGCTCTAGATTGGCACCAATCTCGACTTCCTTTCTGTCTGTCTCAGTACCCAGATTTACCGTTTCCACTGGCTCTTCATGTGGCTGAATGGCCCTCTCTTCCTGGAGTAGTAGTCTTGCGAGTTCACCAGGAACTTCGCAATCATCTTCACCTTCGTCTTTGGCTAAGTTGATCGGATTTTCGAAGTCACAACTGGCAGTAGCAGAGTCATTACCAGTGAGATCCATAGTGGATTGGAACCTGTATAGGTGAGTGTGTGTAAATATAGTTGTTTTGCAATATATATAATAAAGAAAGAAAAGGAGCGCAAGATTTTGAAATGCAACAAATGTCCAATGTTTTTATTAATGATATATGAAAATGACACACAAAAGCCCTCACAAATGAAGCCACGGTGCCCCGGGTAAGACACCGAGCCATAAAAGTTTCAAAATATTGTCTGTTACAAATTCAAAACAAAAGAGTTCATTACTGAGTGACAAAAGTAATAGGTGTGAAGTCTTTGGCAGTCCAGTTGCTTGGTCCACTGTTGGTTGTTGGGTAGATCCAGCTGTCGAATTCAGATTCCTCCACGTCGTCTTCAATAGCATTCACTCCCGGGTTGGTGATGAACACATGAGGTCTTCCAATCCTTGCCTTACGAACAGCCCTCTGAGCCTCTGCAGTGAAACCCAAACCAAACTTGTCGGTCTTTGGAGTGAAATCAGGAAGTCGGCCCCAGTTTGCACACTCACCCTTCTCAATAACAGCCCGAGCATCCTTTAGGGAGGCCATCTTCAACGGAGAATCTTCTACAGTCACAGTCTCTGCTGACGCCAGTGTCTGAGGCACCTCTTCAAAGTGCTGGAATGGAGTCTCAATGAATTCCCCATCCATCTCTATGTACCGGAACGAGTTGAGGTGGCTGACCATATACTCTTCCTCCCCCTGAACTGTAACAATCTTTCCTCTGACTGGGTACTTAAGCTTCTGATGTAGTGTGAAGGTCACCGCTCCAGCCTTATGGATCCATGGACGACCCAGCAAACAAGAATAGGATAGTCGGATGTCCATCACATAAAAAGTAGAATCAAAAACTTGAGAACCAACCCTGATTGGAATGTCAACTTCCCCATGTACCATCCTTCTCGAACCGTCAAAGGCCCGGACAACAATATTACTAGGCTTGAGCTCTAAACCCTCACAATCCAACCTGTCTAGGGCCTTCTTGGGTAATACGTTCAATGAAGAACCGGTGTCTACCAACACATGGGCAAGAGTAGTGCTCCTGCATTCAATAGAGACATGCAGGGCGTCATTATGGTTCTTTCCTTTGGCAGTCAGATCGGCGTCAGAGAAGCCCAACCCATTATCGGCAGTCAAGTTGGCCATACAATCGGTAAATTGATCAGTAGACGTTTCTTGTGGCACATGGGCCGTCTTCAGGAAGGAAATCAGAGCCTTGGCGTGGGCCTTTGAACACAACAATAGTGATAACATAGAAATCTTTGATGGGGTGTGCCCCAGCTGCTCAACTACGTTGAAATCACTCTTCTTAATGATCTTGAGAATCTCTTCCATCTCTTGCTGGGAAGCTTCAACATTGGTTTCTTTAGTGCCTCCGTCAGGGCAGGCAAACCAGTAGCAATCCCTTTGCCCCGAGCGTCAGATGACTCGGCAGCAGGGGTAGAAACAGGAACTTGATCAGGAAAGGGAGCAGGCATACTTGCAGGTATGATGATAAGAGGTCTCTGAATAGCTGGTGGCGCAATATCAGGCGAGAAGAGCCTACCACTACGAGTGACTTTAGTAGGCCCGGTAATATTGCTGACGCCGGTACTTGTATCAAACTCTTGTTTAACTCCAAGCACATAAACATCTTCCCCATAGTGCCACGGGACAGCTTTGTCAGATGTATAAGGGAGAGGCCCCGGAACAGTGATGATGATAGGAGCAATCTTCTGAGTGGACATGATTTTGACAGGCTTCTTTGAAGGAGCCTTAGGAGGGTTGTTGAAAATAGTAACAATGGACACTTCTTCAGTAGGGATAGCAGGAACAGCAATCTTCTCGAACAAGATCTCTTTATTATCCATCAGGCTTTGGATACCTGACTTCAGCAAAGGACAACTAGCAGGTGAAACAGCACATAGATGACAACCTTTACTACATCCCGGAAATAAACCGGCTAGCAACAGGTTCCTTTTGACAGTCGACAGTGGAGTAACAATATCATCCACAGAGGCCAAATACGGGTCTTCTTCCACAGCATTCACTCCATGCTGGGGCATATGAGCAGTCACAACATTGGGCCTTTCGGGCGCCTCGAACTGTATTTCTTTAGCATCAATAAGGTCCTGAACCTTATTCCTCAGAGCCTAACAATTGTCCGTAGTATGCCCCGGGCTATCAGAGTGATAAGCGCAACGGGCGTTGGGGTTGTACTTTGGAGAAGCTGTGTTCACTACCTTCGGAGCTTCTTTGACAGTTACCAGATTGGTTGACAGTAGTTGCGGCAAAATCTGAGACAGGGTCATGCTGAGTCGAGTGTACTGCCTTTTGGGTCTCTCACCCCTTGGTTGTTTATACTGCTGAGGAGCAGCAGTAGGTTTTGAAATTACCAACGCGTTGACAGTTTGGCGGCGTTCTGATTTAATTTGTCTTCTGGGACCATAAACAACATTGGCTTCCTTCTTGAAGGGCTTCTTTTCAGTACTCGAGGAGGCACCTTTCTGTATCTTCCCCGACTTGATACCAGCTTCTATCCTCTCAACGGTTAAGATCAGGTCTGTGAACCCAGCAGAAGAATTACCAATCAGGTGGTTGAAGAACGGACCAGACAGGGTCCCTAAGAACATGTCCACAAGCTCACGGTCAGTCAGCGGTGGCTGCACCCTGCCAGCCAGGTCTCTCCACTTTTACGCATACTCCTTGAATCCTTCGCCCGTCCCCAGTGACATACCCTGGAGTTGGGTACGCGTGGGAGCGAGGTCGGAATTGTACTGATATTGCTTCTAAAATGCAGTAGCCAAGTCCTCCCAGTTTCGAATACTGGCTCCATCCAGCTGATAGAACCATTCGAGTTGAGCCCCTGAAAGGCTATCCTGGAAGAAATGGATCCATAGGTTCTTGTCTGCGGTGTAAGGTTGGATCTTTCTTACATATGATCTGAGATGTAGCTTAGGGCAGGAAGCCCCGTCGTACTTCGCAAAGGCAGGTGCCTTGAACTTGTGTGGGATCACCACCCTAAAAGATAAACCTAGATCTCCAAAATCCAGCCCCGGCACATGTTGAACCTCCATGGCACTTAAACGGTCCTCTAGTTGCTTATACATGTCTTCAGCAGGAGGGTATTGTTCATCATTGTAATCTGTCTCGTTGTCGGAGACCGCAGGACTAGGAACCCTTCCCCCTTGGGGACTATCCTTCCCTACAGAGGAAGTAGCCTGATCAGCCTCATTCTGCAGTGTATTCCCAAACCTCCGTCCAGTGTTAAACAGCGCAGTCCTCTTCTTCTCCTTCTTCTTCTTCAAGAGCAGAGTCTTCAACTCCTGTTGACCCTGGGCTAAGCTCATGACCAGCTCTTGAAACTGGGCGTTCTGGGCCTGGAGGTCCTTGATAGCTTGTTCGGTAGTAGGCTCGGAAGACATGATGATTGAGTGCTGAAATAAACAGTGAAGAAGATTAAGCAACCTGTAGAAGAAGGGTACCTGTTATGCATATGATGCAATGAGATGCGTATGATTTATGTTTTCAAAGACAAACGAGATTCAACTTTGTAGACAAAAGGGAAACACACTTCATTAGATTCAAACTTTAAATTGTTCAACAATTTGCCCTTAGGCATTACAAGAATGAAAATACTGAAAAGGAAATAAAAGCTATAAAAGAAACATTCAAAGGCCCATCAATGCTCCCATGGCCTCCTCTTCTCAGTACGGATGTAGTCATTCAGGATCCGCTCATTCTCTAATTGCTTAGTCAGCTTCTGGATCTTTTGTTCCTGTTCATTGAACTTTTCCCGATAATAATCCCGTTCTTTCTGTAGCTGCGCCCAAGACCTCTTTAGTGTATCAACATCAGTGGGTATCTGAGGGGGGAGGACAGTTGGAAGAACCCCGTCTTCATCAGGAAATTCAAGAATTATAGGCCTGACAGCTTCGTATGGCATACCTAACTTCTGATCACGGATGCGGACCCATCTGCAGTAGGGTTCCATTGGTAGAGAAGTCTTCGATCCCAACTCATGTGGGTCAGCTTTGTGAATTCTGTCCCAATCCTTGATGAATCTACGGCGCAGCTCGTCACTGTCTACCTGAAACTCAAAACTGATGTGAGGTACCAACATATCATGAGGCCCTGCTCTTCTGGCTCTTCCAAACTGACGGAGAGCTAAACATGGATTATAAGAGATTCCTCCCTGGGTGCCGATCAACGGAACATTAGGATATTCTCCGCAACGATCAATAATGGCTACCTCATCCAAACCTCTGAGAGTCCAAATGATGTCATTGTCAGTGAGAGACATTAACCTATGAGCCCAGCCCTTTCCTTCTTTGTTCTTCAGCACGAACTTAGGGAGGTGCGAAATAAACCACCTCACTAACAAAGGAGCACAACACCACAGAGTTCCCCGTCTTCGGGCAGTACGAGCATAGAGTTGTTGCAGGATATCACCCAAGAGAGTGGGTACAGGGTTCCGAGACATGAAGATCCTTATGGCATTGATATTGACAAAGTTATCAGGATTTGGAAACAATACTAGACCATAGATTAAGAGAGCCAGAATGTATTCATACGCCTTGAAGTCTAAGTCATTCTAGAAACTATTAGCTTTGCCAACCAGAAATTTAGCCAAAAAGCCCTTAACTCTACTTCTAGTCTCCCAGTTAGCCATTACCTCTTCTTTGGTCAAGGGAAGGGCTGTAATAATCTCTTCAGGCCTAAGAGTCTTCTCCCAACCAGTGAATGGAGTCTGCTCCAAAACAGGGATACCAAGTAACTCAGAGAATTCTTCCAGGGTAGGGACCAGCTGGAAGTCTTGAAAAGTAAAGCAATGGTATAGGGGATCATAAATCTAGACCAGGACACTCATCAGTTGTTGGTCCCACTTTGAAGTGACTAAACCGAGGAGAGAACCATGCCTCCTGATGAAGGAAGTAGTGTTTGGAATCCTATCAACCAATTCCTTGAGCAAAGTAGGTGGTTGAACAAAGTTGAGCCGGATAGTATTCCTACGCATGGGCATCATGATGTCCTACAAAACAGAGCAAAGATGAAACCCTCTTGTCTTTGAAATGGGTCAGTCCTTATGCAGGATGCATGCAATGGTATGATGGTATGATGTTATGATAAAGCACACCACAAGTATTCACAAAGGCAAGCATGATAAGGCACACAAGTCACACAAGACAGCCCTTAGAGTTTAGGCCAGCATGAAGTTTAGGTATTACCCTCTTTCAGTTTCGTTGGTTAAGACATGTCCTATCAAAGGTAACCGGGTTCTAGAGGATCTCAATATCACTGACTACCCTCAATCGGTCATAACTCCAGCATCGCAATCTTTTCTTGTGGCCAGAACCATCGCGAGAGTTTAGCCTCAATGAGTGTAGCATACTGCTACCGTTCTATGGCCAAGTTGGGTCAATTTAAGGGTTCTAAGGTCGGTTGGTGCTTAATGACTCCTTAGAAGACCCATATTCTCCTCGTTGCAACACAAGGGATATCGGTACAGGCCAAGGTGTCACACCAACGTAGCCACTGCTTCACCCATGTCGGTCTACGCCGGACAGGTCCCTCATAGCTTATGCTACCTAAAGGGTATTCCCCAGATCCGGGTTAGGATCTATGAAACTCCGATGCAAAGCCCATAAATATAAAAGCAAACAAAGCAAGCAATTGAAAACAAGAGTGGTCTAATCCTAAGGTAACCCCACTTTTAGGTAATTCCCCAGCAGAGTCGCCAGTTCTGTGATACGGTGGGAGAACTGACTTGAGGTTTTGCGTTCGTTTTCGCAAATGTTTCAGTTTAGCAAGAGTCGCCACCGACTTTTTATTTTATCCTAAGGAAAGGTTAAAAAGCAAAGCAAAAACCTTTGAGATGTTTTCTTGGGTTCGGGGAGTAGATTATAGAAAGGGAATGTATTAGCACCCTTTCTATCCATGGTTATCCATGGGCTCTTAGTTACTTGCTTAGATCACTTGTCTTGTATTTTCAATTGTTTGAAATGGTGCTTTCAATTGTTTGAAATGGTGCTTTGTGTGTGGATTTGAAAATGTTTTGAAAAGAGGCCATTGTTGTGGCAACCTTTGTAATGATCCATGTTTGAATGTATACAAAGGTGTATTTGTCTTTTAAAAAGTTTTCAATGTTTTTGAAAGTTGTTTTGAAAGTGTGTTGTGATGTGTGTTTTGAAAAAATGGCAAGGATTGTTTTGCAAGTTGGTCAAGTAACCAAGAGCTATCTACCCTAAATTTCTCAAAGATCTTTCCTATGTTTTAACCCTTTTAACAGTATTGTTCCACCATTGTATTTGGTGGACAATCTTGTGTTAGGATGTTAACGGGACGGGCGCGGGTCATCGTTTAGACCAAGATTGCAATAGTGCCAAGTGTCTTTGGCAATTTTCCTTCAAGGGACTTGATCATTTTTAGGCAACTTTCGAAAGCGTCATCGAGGGACTATGATCATTTGATTTGTTTTGTTTTTTGCCAAAGAAACTCAACATGCAACATGGCCCATTATTGAAGGCAACAAGTGGAGTAACCCTAGGGGTGCAAGTGTGATTGGTATTGTCCATTTTCATGCTTTTTGTCTTTTGTTTAGTCAAGCTATTTGTTGTTTGATTTTTGCATACAAAACCCTAAGTCTATCATGGTATAATTAGAAAGCTTTTAAAATGCGGAAAATAAAATCCTAAATTATTACAACATAATTATGAGATGGGGGGTACAAATGTTCAAATGGGGATATTTAGCAAGAAAATTAAATCTAAACTATTACATCCAAATTGAATATACAAGTTATTTTAATTATACAATAATTGAATAAATACAATAAATATGCAAAATGCACAAAAAATGGTTTTATATGTATGTAAAAAGTATTTTTCATGTGACAAATAAACAAAAATAAAAAGGTTAATTTTTGGGTATTTTCATGGTTTAGGGCAAAACTCTAATTTTGTAAAGAAATAGTATTTATTATTTATATCATATACAATATTTATTAATTATATACAAAAATAAATAAAAGAGAAGTATATTATGAAAAAGTAATTTTTGAGTTCAAATATTAATAAAAATAAAAATGTATTATTTTTGTATTTTTATCCTAAATATTCTAATAAATATATAAGTATTTATATTATGTATTAAATATATTAAATATATACAAAAATAAAATATTTATTATTTATATAAAAAGGTATATTTTAAGGAAATGTTTTCAAAAAGGTAAATAAAAAAAATAAGGACTAAAAAAAAAGATAAATATTTTGTATTATTTTCTAGGGTTTTAAATAAAAGGAAACATATTATTTACATATATATATGCCTAACAAAACAAATAAATGCCAAATAAATATAAAAAAATATGAAAAAAATACTTTTAGTGTTTTTTCATGTTTGAGCAAAAATATAAAATCAGAATCAAAAAGAAAAAATCAAAAATGACAAATATATCACATAATGGGCCAGGGGGTGTATGTGGAAAAATGTGGTGCAAACAGAAAAAACAAGTCAGGCCCAGCCCAAGGGGCTTGTCTTCAACCTCCAGCCATGTTTGAATGACAAAACGCGCGCGCCTCTTGCACCAAAGCTAACTCTTGATTCTTTGACTTTTAACAAAAACTCACAACATCAATAATGTAGAGCAAGCTGTCACGATTCTAAACATATAAAAAAGTTGTTCTAACTCTCATAAATGAGAGAGAAATTCTCCTCCCCCAATTCCTGACCTAACTTTTTTCCAATGTTCAGGTTCAAAATTCTCTCAGTACACACAACATAAATGAAAAGTAATGATATGGGTAGCTTCAGGGCCATGAGTAGAGCATGTTTCATTCATAAACCTAAGCCTAACTCTTCCTAGATTTAGAGATAGAAGTCCATCTTTTTACCTGTTCAGCTTGAATCGTGTACAGCAATGTGGGTACTTTCAATGGAATTTGAGGACTTGTACAGCTTGCTTGAAGTTCAGGGATGCTTCTCCAACCTCTAGCTTGCTTTGAAACTAACGGAATCGAGCTATGGAAGTTCACCTGCAAAACTGAAAAATGAAAATGGCAGATGGGGTTAGGAGTGTTACAGCTGGTGTTTAGGGCTTGGAACAGTTTCAATGGATGGTATGGAATGTGTTTGCAAGGTTATTAGCCAAAGTGCACGAGTGGATTGAGTTGTGGATCTCAATCTGCAGCAGGTGCCCTGTTTTTGCAAGAGGATGGTGTTTTTGTGTTTGAGGAGGTATGAGGGAGGGTTTAATCGTGCCTTAGGTCAGTTATGATGTATGGAAAGTGTTTACAAACTTTGCTTTGGCTAGTTGTTACAGGAATGAGAGATGGGATCTGTTATGCAAGTTTTCTTCTACTTGAAGCAAGAAAATGCAAGTTTCAAAACAGGCATGTCCAATGCCCTAAACTATGCTGCACCTCTTGTTCTTGATCAGAGTGATTTATGTACAAAATGCTAGCTTCAAAGATTTGGCCCATGCCTCTTGGATTTGTATTTGACATAAAGCATTACTTTTCAAAAATGGCAAAGTTACTTTTTCTAATTATGGATTAATTTTGTGTGTAATGACCAAATGAACAAAATAACATCTTGGCACATTGGTTTGGCATTTAATTATTGAGTGTGAGAAGGGTTAGAGGCCTGTAATCTAGCTTGTACAATCTGATTTCAAAAATGCCCATGTTATGAACATGCATTTGGTCATGAACAAAAGTGACTTTTGCCCAACTTTGCCAATTCGATTCTCCCTAACCACAAGGGTGTTTGAGAAGTTCTTGGACAATTTGGAAAGCTTGGAATGTTTAATACAATCCATCTTTGTAATGCAAGTTGAGATTCCAAGTGGAAGCATGTGAAAAGTGGCCATGAAGTTGGGCAAAAATCCTGCCTAAAATAGGTCAAAAAATTTCTAAGTTAAGAATGTTTTGCACCCCTATTCCAAAAATTATAACTTGAGCTACAAGCTTCTTTTGAGAAAACTTTGTGAATCAAAGTTGTAGATTTTGCAATGGAATACAACTTTTATGTTTTGAGTTTGGTTTGAATCCAAATGTATCTTGATGAAAAAATGGGACAAAGTTAGGAAAAAATTAGGAAATTCCATAACTTAGAAAATTTCTAAGTTATGAAATTTCTTCATTTCAAACCCTAATTTGTAATTTTTGGTTTCTTGATGAACAAGTTTCATAGTTTGACATGTTTTGATGAAAAATGAATCTTGACACTTGATTTTGACCAAAAAGTCAAAGTTTGACTTTTCAGTATACAGTCAAATTTTGATCAGTTGACTGGAAAATTCATCTGTCAATCTTGTGCTTTTGGGATCTTTTAAACTTGTTGAATGGATCAAGACAATGCCATTGAGTCCTTGAGTCCATATGTGAGCTTGGTTTGCCATTGGCTAGGTCAAACAGTCAAAAATTGCCTTTGTGCAGTCAAAACCCTAAAAATGACCATTTTGCCCTTTTGGTGATCTGATCAAATTTCTTGTGGAATTGTGATCCAAGCTTGATCAAATGGTCCATATGAGTTCATAATGTTGATGTGGGTAAAAAATCATGAGGTTTGACTGTTAATTGACCACAGTTGACTTTTTCCCAATACAGCTGATTTCTAGGTCAACTGTCCAATTGACTAGGCAAAGATTGGAATCAAGGCTTGAAACTTGGTATGGATAAACTTGTGAGTACAACATGAAGCATGAAAGTCATTTTGGTCATTTTAGGTCAAAGCATCTTTGTGCAAACTCAAACCCTAATTTGGGTCAACAGTGCAAGGAGGAGTCTTGAGCAGAGCAAACACTGACTTGATCTTGAGCTTCAAAGGTCTTGTGGTGAGAAAAAGTTGATGAAATGAGAGGGAAAATTTTGGGGTACAACACTGATTAATGCAAAGACGGCTGAAAGCACTCAAGTGCCTACAACTAGTTTCTTGGAAAATGGAATATTGCAAGGATACACGTAAAGCATTTAATGCTCTCCATTTCCTCTGAAGGCAACAACAGTCTTATTGTTCCTACTATAAGTAGAAGGACATTTATTGCAAGCTAACAACAACGTTCAAACAAGAAACTACGTGAAAGATCCAAAAGCTCACAAACTCATTGTTCATACAATTTGTGTATTAGATTCCAAGTGAAAAATCACAGTTGTGATATAGCTTGATTAGAAGCAAACTCTATTTCAATATCTGTAAATATTAATTCTGTATTTGTTCCTTGAGAGACCAAGTGTGGTCAGATTTCTCAAGCAGACTAGGACTAGATTTAAGTCTTAGTGGTGTTAGTCACTTGTAAGTTTACTTGTGCATTGTTAGTCACAATAATTGTTGTGTGATTGTAATCAGTTGATTATAGTGGATTAAGTCCTTGTTGAGAAAGGAGAAATCACCTTGGCGGGTGGACTGGAGTAGTTTGAGTTCAAACGAACCAGGATAAAAATAACTTTGTTATTCCATTATTGTTTGAGCTTTGTATTGAAACTCAAAAAGAGTCACTTATTCAACCCCCCTTCTAAGTGTTTTCTAACCCCTTCAATTGGTATCAGAGCTTGACTCTGAGCACAACACTTAACCGTGTCAGGAAAAGATCCAGAAGAAAACACAATGGCCGTTGAACAAAACAATAATAGTTACAACAATCCTCCAGTGTTTGATGGAGAAAATTTTGAGTACTGGAAAGATAGACTAGAAAGTTTCTTTCTAGGTCATGATAGTGATCTTTGGGATATAGTCTTGGATGGTTACAAACATCCTACAGATTCAGAAGGAAACAAGGTGGATAGAAAAAATATGGATAGACAACAAAAAGTTGATTTTAAAAATCATCACAGAGCTAGAAATATTTTTTTAAATGCTATATCTAAAGTAGAATATGAAAAAATCACTAATAGAGATACAACGCATGATATGTTTGAGTCTCTCAAAATGACTCATGAAGGAAACGCTCAAGTTAAGAAGTCTAAAGCTTTGGCTTTAGTTCAGAAGTATGAAGCCTTCAAAGTTGAAGAGAGTGAGTCTATAGAAGAAATGTTCTCTAGGTTTCAAACTCTGATGGCTGGACTGAGAGTTTTGAACAAAGGATATACCAAAGTAGATCATGTGAAAAAGATCATCAGAAGCTTACCCAGAAGATGGGAACCTATGGTCACTGCCTTCAAGGTGTCAAAAGATCTGAACAATGTGTCTCTGGAGGAACTCATCAGCGCTCTCAGAAGTCATGAGGTTGTACTGGATGAGCATGAGCCTCAAAAGAAAGGTAAGTCTTTAGCCCTTAAATCAATTAAGAAATTTGATACTAACGTTTTTCAGGATGAAGAAGAAAACTCTGAAGAATCAGCTTCAGAAGAAGACGAACTATCTTTGCTCTCCAAAAGGATCAATCATCTATGGAAGCACAGACAAAAGAAGTTCAGGAACTTCAAGAAGTCAGAAGATAAACCATAATCTTCTGGACACAAAAAGTCAAAAAGAAGAGAGATCATCTGTTATGAATGCAAAGAACCTGGTCACTTCAAAAGTGATTGTCCAAAGCTTCAAAAAGAAAGACCAAAGAAGAGATTTGGAAAGAAGAAAGGAATGATGGCAACTTGGGATTACTCAGATTCTTCTGAAGATGAATCTGGTTCTGAAGATGAAAATGCCAACCTAGCTCTAATGGCTATCACAGAAGATGACTCAGACTGTGAGTCAGAACAAAGAGAGGTATTTTCTGAATTTTCTAGAGAAGAACTTGCTGATAGTTTATCAGAACTTCTGGAAAACTATAGTAAGCTCAAAATCAAATACAAGAAACTCAAGAAGAGTCTTGCATCTGATTTTGAGAAACTTGAAACAGAAAAATCTGAACTTTTATAAAACAATCTTAAACTTAAAAAGGAAATTCAAATTGTTCAAAAGAATTTTAGTTCAGAGTCTGTGTCTGGTTCAAAAGATATTCTGAAAGAATATGACTATAGCTTTCAATATTTTCTTGCTAAAGGCATAGACAGAAGCAAAATGGCTTCAATGATCTATGGAGTTAGTGGGAAAAATAGAAGAGGAATTGGATATGAACCTCCCAAAGGGAAGGATACATACATTCCAAAACCTGTTGCTAAAATGACCTTCACTTACAAACCTCTGAATAAGCAATTCAAGTTTGGACACTCACATGATATAAAATATACATCACATTCTAGAAACTCTTATGCTAACCCAAAAGGACCCAAAAAGATATGGGCACCTAAGGATAAAATAATATTTGTTGCAGATGTCCTTAACAACTCAATTGAAACACCAGTCATGGTACCTGGACTCTGGGTGCTCACGACACATGACGGGAAAAAGGTCTATGTTCCAAAGCCTGGAACTTAAATCTGGAGGAGATGTGAAGTTTGGAGGTAATCAGAAAGGGAAGATTATTGGTTCTGGAACCATAGGAAACGGTAACCTTCCTTCTATCTCAAATGTTTTATTAGTAGAAGGATTAGCTCATAATCTATTGTCCATAAGTCAATTAAGTGACAATGGTTATGACATTATCTTCAATCAAAACTCCTGTAAAGCTGTAAGTCAAAAGGATGGATCAATCCTCTTTTCTGGCAAGAGAAAGAATAACATTTACAAAATTGATTTATCAGATCTTAAATCTCAAAACGTCAAATGTCTTTTGTCTGTTAGCAATGAGCAATGGGTATGGCATAGAAGATTGGGACATGTCAGTCTTAGAAAAATCTCTCAACTAAATAAATTAAATTTAGTAAGAGGACTTCCCAATCTGAAGTACAACTCAGAAGCTCTGTGCGAAGCATGTCAAAAAGGAAAATTTTCAAAACCTTCATTTAAATCTAAGAATGTTGTCTCTTCCTCTAAGCCATTAGAGTTACTTCATATTGATCTGTTTGGGCCAGTTAAAACTGCATCCATCAGAGGCAAGAAGTATGGATTGGTCATCATTGATGACTTCAGCAGATGGACATGGGTAAAGTTTTTAAAACACAAGGATGAGTCACATTCTGTATTCATTGACTTCTGTACTCAAGTGCAAAATGAAAAAGATTTTAAAATCACAAAATTTAGAAGTGATCATGGTGGTGAATTCAAAAATCATTATTTTGAAAAATACTTTAAAGAAAATGGTATTGTTCATAATTTTTCTTGTCCTAGAACTCCCCAGCAAAATGGAGTTGTAGAAAGAAAGAATAGAACATTACAAGAGATGGCCAGAACCATGATCAATGAAACAAATATGGCTAACACTTTTGGGCAGAAGCTGTGAATACAGCGTGTTACAATCAGAATAGAATCTCTATAAGACCTATTCTCGAAAATAATCCCTATGAATTATGGAAAAATAGAAAGCCCAACATTTCTTATTTCCATCCTTTTGGATGTACTTGTTTTATTCTAAACACCAAAGAAACTCTGAATAAGTTTGATTCCAAAGCACAAAAGTGTTTCCTGCTTGGATACTCTGAACGCTCAAAAGGCTATAGAGTATACAACACAGAAACTCTGATTGTTGAAGAATCAATCAAAGTCAGGTTTAATGATAAGCTTGGCCAACAACAGCCAAAGCAAATTGATTTTTCTGTAGGTACAGAAGATCATCACTCAAACTATGAAAGTTCAGAAGCAAAAGAAGACGTAGCAGATCATCCTCTTGACAATGCTCTGAACAATCTCAGAATCTCTGACCAACCCACACAGAAAAGGTTTCCTAGAATATCTTCAACTCACAAAGAAGACGTAATCATTGGAAGAAAAGAAGATCCCATCAGAACAAGATCCTCTCTCAGAATCCATGAAGAATCTTTGTTTAGTTTAGTCTCTCTGATTGAGCCAACTACCATTGATGAAGCCCTGGAAGATAATGATTGGATTAGCAATGCAAGATGAACTAAATCAATTCTCCAAGAATGGTGTATGGAATCTAGTTCCAAGACCCAAAGGATTCAATGTTATAGGAACCAAATGGGTTTTCAGAAACAAATTGAACGAACAAGGAGAAGTAATCAGAAACAAAGCATGACTGGTTGCACAGGGTTATAGTCAACAAGAAGGAATTGATTATAATGAAACCTTTGCCCCAGTCGCCAGGTTAGAATCTATAAGATTATTAATTTCTTTTGCTGTACAAAATAACATTTCATTATATCAAATGGATGTTAAAAGTGCATTTCTAAATGGTTATATTGAAGAAGAAGTATATGTCCATCAACCTCCTGGATTTAATGATTTAAAACATCCAGAACATGTTTTTAAATTGAAAAAGTCTTTGTACGGTTTAAAATAAGCTCTCAGAGCTTGGTATGATCGTCTGAGTAATTTTCTATTAGAAAAAGATTTTACCAGAGAAAAAGTGGACACAACTCTTTTCAGAAAAACATTTAAAAATAATATTTTAATCTATCAAATTTACATGATGATATAATTTTTGGAACCTCTAATATCTCCCTTGGAAAAGAATTTGCTAAGACCATGCAGGCAGAATTTGAAATGAGCATGATGGGTGAATTGAAATTCTTTCTGGGAA
This sequence comes from Vicia faba, assembly GCA_948472305.1. NCBI lineage: Eukaryota > Viridiplantae > Streptophyta > Magnoliopsida > Fabales > Fabaceae > Vicia > Vicia faba. Next base: position 66,845,007 of record OX451738.1, on the reverse strand, counting down.
TTCAAATCAACCAGAATCCAGAAGGAACTTTCATACATCAGACGAAGTATGTTAAAGAACTTCTGAAGAAATTTCAAATGTCAGAAAGCAAAGATGCCAAGACACCTATGCATCTAACCTGCATTCTAGGTAAAGATGAGGTAAGTATGAAAGTAGATCATAAGCTCTATAGAGGTATGATTGGATCCCTTCTCTATCTGACTGCATCTAGACCTGATATATTATTTAGCGTGTGCTTGTGTGCTAGATTCCAATCAGATCCTAGAGAATCTCATTTAACAGTTGTTAAGAGAATTCTTAGGTATCTGAAAGGTACTGCTAATCTTGGTCTGTGTTACAGAAGATCACAAGATTACAAACTTGCAGGTTATTGTGATGCTGACTTTGCTGGAGATAGAATTGAAAGAAAAAGCACCTCTGGAAGATGCCAGATTTTGGGTGACAATCTTATCTCATGGTACAGCAAGAAGCAAGCAATAATTTCTCTATCAACTATAGAAGCTAAATATATATTTGCTGCTGGATGTAGCTCTCAGATGATTTGGATGAAAAGTCAACTAGAAGATTTCAACCTTTATGAAAGTAAGATTCCTATCTTCTGTGACAACACTTCTGCTATTTGTCTTTCTAAAAATCCAATCTTACATTCTAAAGCCAGACATATAGAAATTAAATATCATTTCATAAGGGACTATATTCAGAAGGGAATATTAAACTTAATTTTTGTAAAAACAGACCATCAATGGGCTGACATTTTTACCAAACCCCTTTCAGAAGATAAATTTAATTTCATTCTTAAAAATATTTGTATGGAATTATGTCCTGAATAAAATATTTTATGTGACTGACTTCAGAACTTTCTAAAATGAATGCTATGATCAACAACTCTTCAGAAGTTAGAAGAGAAGTTGTAACAGAAGCTATATGCAAATTTATGAAACTTTGTAACGCTTCATGTCCAAGTGTAGTTCAGAAATTCATTAGAACAAACAGTTGTTACATGCATCCTTCAGGAGATGAACATGTGGTGTGTTTCTGAAAGGTCAAGCGTGCAAAAGCTAGTGATGACGTTCTAGGTAACTGTTGATGATTAGCCATAATCTCACGTTTTCCCTCATTTTTAGCAAATCATTAAATGCAAGTAATGATGAGATTCGTTTTTAAATCCGTTTTAATCTTTATTTTAATTATGTCTTAAATACTTTTAATTTTAATTCTTAACCTATTTTCTGAAATTAATGCCTATAAATACTTTTTGAAAAACCCTTTTCATTCTTTACTGTCTCTTTCAACTCAAGTTTTTTTTACTGTACTTTTCTCTTAAAACCCTTTTTCTTCTATTTCTCATTTCTAAAGACCTTCAATGGATTCTTCTTCTTCTACCCACTCTGAGCAATACTCCCTCCGGTCTCATTTATGAGAAAAAATTAACTTTTTATATACATTGAATAATTAATGTATTTGGACAATATATTGTCCAAATACATTACTTATTTAATGTATCTAAAAAGTTAATTTTTTCTTATAAATGAGACCGGAGGGAGTACATTATACCTGAAAGGACAACTCTCATTCCGGTAGAAAGTTCGGAAGTTTTGAGTGAGCTAATGGTAGACTTTGAGAATCTCAGAGAGAATGGATTTGACTTGTTCCATGCTATGAAGTTTCAAGGTTGGGAAAGCTACTTTGATCGTCTTATTAGTCCTGTCTTTCCTCTTTTGGTAAAAGAATTCTGGATTCACGCTATTGCAACTCCCAAGGTTATTCTCTCCTTTGTAATGGGCAAGGAAACATCCATTACAGAAAATCAAATCAGAAGGTTGTTGGGATTTAAAGGACTTGGAGTTACAGGAATGCCCAGTGGAAGAATGGAGATGTCTAGGGTATATTCAGAGATTTTTACCAACGGTCAAGGTTCCTCCAAAGTCAGGGACTTGAAAGACAAATATAAGATTTGGGCAAGGATTATTCATGGATGTATTCACCACAGGAAAGACATCAGTTCTCCTGATTACATCAACGTTGATCAATAATATTTGCTATTTTTCCTTGGAACCATGTCAAAATTGATTTGTCCTACTTGCTTTTTGAACATCTCTGGAACCATGTCAAAGAAACCAGAGAAGCTGAAAGAATGAAGAATCCCAAATCAAAGAGGAATTGGATTCCTATGGGGAGGTTATTATCAGACATTCTGACTGAGAATGGTCTGATTTCTCACCTAAAAGAAGCAAATCTTCTGGGGGAGCTTGAACTTATCTGTGGTAAGACTATGACTGGAAAGAAATTGCTGAAGAGGAAAATTATTGACAAACTGCTGGTGGAACCCACTCCATGTCTGTCAACTATTGTGAAGAGGAGAAGAATTCTTATTGCTGACTTTCCTATGTTCAACTCAGGGGAGCATCCTCGTATGGTTTTGCACTATCTTGAGACCTGCAAAGAAACGGGATCACCCATTGATCCAGCTTGGCTTCAATGAAGAAATCAAGCTGCTCCTGATGTTGTTCTCCAAGAATCTGTGAAGAGAAAAGCTGTAGAAGGACCTTCTGACACTCCTCAGAAGAAGAAAAAGAAGACAGGTAATCATGCTGAAACTATACTTATTTATAATTCTGAAAATGTATCTGCATCTGCTGAACCCTCTCAAACCTTAGGAGACTTAGATGTAGACATTGATCCGACCTTACCATCTGAACCCCTTGCTGACAACCCTTGTAAAAATCAGTTTTCAACAGATTTAAGTGATTCTGACTCTAATGAACATTCTGACAGCCAATCAGAACCCTCTCAATCAGAACCTCCTGAACCATCTATTTTTCAACCTATTCCTGCTGAACGTTTTTTAAGACCCCCTCCCAGACTTCTATCACCCAGACCCACTGGATGGTATGATGCTGGCTCTTGGAGAATTCCAGGGATAATGAACCTCTAGAAACCATAGAACCTCCTTTCAACCTACCATATGAGAATATTTTTTCTATGAATCAACCACAGCCTCAAAATCCCATTCCCACTCCTGCTTATACAATAATAATTTCGCCTGATGTCACTCCACCCACTTCACTACAACATACAACACCACTCTCAACTCCTCAAATTCCAGAACAACAACCTTTTGAACAAACTGAAACTGCTGAACCATTCGTACCTCATGAAATATCAGAACCTCCTATTTGTGTTAACCAACCTGAACCTGAACCTACAAATAAACCTGAACCCAATAGCTTTTTAAGAACTGTAGTGGACTTTCAATCTCTACAATTCTTGAAAAACAAAACTTATAGAACGGCTGTTCCTAAACCCATTCAGCCAGATGTAAATACTTTGTTTCAGAATTTTATAACAAATGTTCAAGCATGGTTACAACCGTTGAAAGAAGATTGCTCCAAAAGTGTGAACACAGCAGCAACAGATCTTCTATGGGAAACCTTCAGAAGAACTTTGGTTGTTGAATCACGGAAGTTACAGGATCTGTGCCATTCTCAGGTGTTGGACAACTTTTCCAAACTTCTGCATGCTTTCAAGACAGAAGCTTCTGATACTTGGAATAAGAAGTCTTCGCTATTGATTGATGATACACCAGCTGATAAGATGGACATATCAGAAGATGAATCTGAAGAATCCTCTGAAGATTCAAATCCTCTGGCTATTGTTCTATTGAATCAAACTTCAGTTAAGGATGGACCTGAACCTGTGCCAACTCTTGCAATGGATCTAGGCACTCTTCTCTCCACCTTTATGAAGTCTGACTCATCAGTTGCTGCTTATGAGCCTGTTTCTACTGAAGCTTCATCATCTACTGCTCCTACCTCACTCATTATGGACACTCTGAAAGAGCTAAAGAAGTAGAATGAAGTCTTTAATAAACGCATGGATAAGCAAGATCAAACAAATCTAGAGTTCAAGAACTGGATGGCAATGCAAAACGAATCTGCCTCTGAAATCAAGAATCTTCTGATGGCACTTGTCTCTAAGAAATCCTAGTTCTTTTTGTCTCTTATTTGGATGTTTTGTTTGTACTTCTGGATATCTATTTTTAACTTTTTTATGAAATCTTTCAAAATTTCTCATTTATTACACTTATTGATTATGCCAAAAAGGGGGAGAAAATGTGCATTTTTGAACTAATCATTGTTTAACAGTTATGGGACTAGGTCTCAGATATTCTAACAAATTTGCAAGAGTTCCTTCTGTGCAAAAGAATTTTTTTTGCAGGTATCACTTTAACTCTGAAAGAATATTCCAGCTAATATTTATCTTCTTGAAGAAGTTCTGAAGAAATTCAAGAAGGATGTGTATTACTCTGACTAAATAGTCTCAGGATGTCTTATGCATAGAAATATTCATTTCAGGGGGAGATTCTTATCTCTTAATCTGTTTCCTTTTTTTATCTAAAATAATTTTTTGTCATTATCAAAAAGGGGGAGATTGAAAGAACAAGATTAGTTCTGACCTATCTCAAGAGTTTTGATGATAACTAAATTATATTTAAGATAATTTATGCTCTGATGAATGTGTTTTGAATGTCTTAGTTAATGTTCTGACCGAAAAGATTCTAAAGTACTAAGCAAAGATTATGAAGAAGTTTTCTGATAAAAGAACCTTTTATTCAAACGCATCTGCTGACTCTGGTAAGAACCTTTACTTGTTAAATGTATCTTCTAACTTTTAGCAGGCTCCTTGATTCTGAAGATAACTTGAAAGCAAGCGTTGTTCAAAGTTCTTAGCAAACAACGCTCTGATCAGAAGATTGAATGAAGCATGTTCTTACTTCTTAAAGACATTGGAAGCAAACTGTGAAACAACGTCTAAATCAACTTGTCTTGTCAAAGCAAAGGAAACACGTTCTTACATTCTGACGTTTGCTCATTAATGCAAAGACGGCTGAAAGCACTCAAGTGCCTACAACTAGTTTCTTGGAAAATGGAATATTGCAAGGATACACACAAAGCATTTAATTCTCTCCATTTCCTCTGAAGGCAGCAACGGTCTTATTGTTCCTACTATAAGTAGAAGGACATTTATTGCAAGCTAACAACAACATTCAAACAAGAAACTACGTGAAAGATCCAAAAGCTCACAAACTCATTGTTCATACAATTTGTGTATTAGATTCTAAGTGAAAAATCACAGTTGTGATATAGCTTGATTAGAAGAAAACTCTATTTCAATATCTGTAAAGATTAAACTCCTGTATTTGTTCCTTGAGAGACCAAGTTTGGTCAGATTTCTCAAGCAGAATAGGACTAGATTTAAGTCTTAGTGGTGTTAGTCACTTGTAAGTTTACTTGTGCATTGTTAGTCACAACAGTTGTTGTGTGATTGTAATCAGTTGATTATAGTGGATTAAGTCCTTGTTGAGAAAGGCGAAATCACCTTGGCGGGTGGACTGGAGTAGTTTGAGTTCAAACGAACCAGGATAAAAATAACTGTGTTATTCCATTATTGTTTGAGCTTTGTATTTAAACTCAAAAAGAGTCACTTATTCAACCCCCCCCCCCTTCTAAGTGTTTTCTTACCCCTTCATCCTCTAGCTGATGACAAGTACAGACATCTCGAAGAGAGTTTGAGCGCAATGGAAATACAAAAGGTGCCAGGCTTGGATTTTGAGGATTTGGGACTAGTGTCAGGGATTGTGATTCCTCCGAAATTCAAAGTGCCCTTTTTTGCAAAATACGATGGAGTGTCATGCCCTAAGATGCATCTCCGATCATATGTGAGAAAAATCCAACCACACTCCGCTGATAAAGACTTGTAGGTGCATTTTTTCCAGAATAGTCTATCTGGAACATAACTCGACTGGTTTTACCAACTACAAAGAGCCAACATCCACAATTAGGAAGATCTTTTCGCATCTTTCTACAAGAAATGTCAATATAATGCTGATTTGGCACCTACCCGTACTCAACTTCAGAGTATGGTTATGGCTTCCAACGAGGGTTTCAAGGATTACACACAAAAGTGGAGAGATCTGGCTGGGAGAGTTCAATCCCCTATGTCTGAAAGGGAATTGGTGGACATGTTCTTAGGCACTTTATCTGGCCCTTTCTTCAACCATTTGATTGGAAGCTCATCTGCAGGATTTACTGAACTAATACTAACCAGAGAGAGGGTGGAAGTTGGCATAAAAAGTGGAAAGATTAAGAAGGATTCATATTCTTCTACAGCTGTGAGGAAGCCTTTTATTGGGAAGAAAGAGGTAGTTGTTGTTTATCCACAAAGAAACCAAGAGAGATCTGAACGCCGACCAATGGTGGGGTCTGTTATGATTCCAAAGCCTACGCCTGATCAACAAAGAAGTAATCAACCAAGGGCGGAAATGCCAGTCCGGTAATTCACCAGAATCAACATGACTCTGTCTCAAGTATTACCGCATCTTCTGAGATCCAATTTGGCAACCTTGAAGGAAGCTACGAAAAACCCCAACACAACATCCCCTCATTATCACCCCAATGCCCGTTGCGCATATCACTCCGAAAGTCCTGGTCACGATACTAATAACTGTTGGTCCTTGAAGAACAAAATCCAAGACCTCATTGAAGCAAAATAAATTGAGTTTGATGCGCCCGAGAAGCCAAATGTCATTTCTGCTCCCATGCCCAGACATGGTCACAACACCAATGCTATTGAAGAAGATTTGTTTGTTACCACAATTGATGAACTCGTGACTCCACTTCCAACCATTAAGATAAACTTGTTGAAAGCTGGTGTGTTCCCGGGTTGTAATGAAGACTGCCACCTCTGCTTATCCTCACCAACTGATTTCCTTTTGTTGAAAATAGGCATTCAACGCTTGATAGACAACAAAGAGATTTTGTTTGAAAGTACTCCTGTTTCACCTGTTCCTGTTGAAAATGTTTCAATCATTACCATCTCCGCCAATTCTTCCAGGGTCTCCAAAAGACCCGTTAGAATTACATCAGTTCTGAAAGCAACTCCTCTAATAATCACAATGTCTGGGCCAGTCCCATATGAATCAGACAAAACCGTGCTGTGGAATTACGGTGGGGAAATTTAATACCATGGCATCAAACAAGATGGGTCGGACGCCGAAGAGATAAACTCCGAAGAAGAAGATTCTGAAATTAGCAATATTGTCGGAACTAGTAAAATTACCCGAAGCGGTAGGATCTTTTCTCCAGAAATCCCCCCCCCCCCCCCCAAAGGCAGTTTTTAGACCTGTGGCTGCTCCAAAGGTTACTTCTGTACCCATAATCATCTCTACAAGTGCTCCTATTGACGAAACCGTTACAACCCTTGTTGTCATTCCTACCAACACTCCTACTACTGAAACTCGAGGAAAAAGTATTCAAGTGGAGCCTGTCCGGACGAGGGCTCAATCACTGACTATCCCCGAGACCTCCAAGAAATAAATGTAGGAGATCCTAAAAATTATAAAGAGGAATGACTACGACGTAGTTGAACAGTTGGGGGAAACTCCCTCCAAAATCTCCATGCTGGCATTACTACTGTGTTCCGAGGCACATGCAAAAACCTTGGTGAAGTTCCTAAAAATAGCCCATGTGCCTCAAGAGACGTATGCTGATCAATTTCCAGACTTCGTGGCTAGCTTGACAGCGGATAACGGCCTAGGCTTCTCGGATGCTGATCTGACACCAAGGGGAAGAAAACACAACGAGGCATTACATGTCTCTCTTGAATGTAGAGGCACAACTCTGGCCCATGTCTTGGTGGACACTGGCTCATCTTTGAATGTTTTACCGAAAAAAGCTCTTGACAGACTTGACTGCGAAGGACTAACGTTAAAGCCAAGTAACATAGTAGTAATGGCATTTGATGGCTCGAAGAGGATGGTACATGGGGAGGTGGATATCCCCATAAAGGTTTGGACTCAAACTTTCAATTCAACCTTTTATGTAATGGACATCCTCCCTTCTTACTCCTGTCTACTAGGACGACCATGGATCCATAGTGCTGCCGTTGTTACCTCTACATTGCACCAGGTGTTGAAATATTTGGTTCAAGGAAAGATTATAATTGTCCATGGAGAGGAAGAATACATGATTAGCCATCTCAATTCCTTCAGGTATGTGGAATTGGATGGTGAGTTCATTGAAACTCCTTTTCAACACTTTGAAGAGGTCCCCCAAGAGGTTGCAGTGACCAAGACTGTGTCCCAGATTCCCAAGATTACAAGACCTCCACTCTGGATTTCATCTCTGAAGGACGCCAAAGAAGTAGTAGAGGAAGGTGGATGCACCATCTGAGGGCAACTTCCGGATATCCCGTATAAGTCTGACAAGTTTGGCTTAGGTTTCACTTCAAGTGCTCAAAAGGTTGTACGCTGTGCCCGTGCTGGAGGGCCACCCTTGAAGATTAGCAACCGAGAGGTCAACACGGTAGAAGATGGTGAAGAGGATTGCAACTTGGAGGATTGGATATTTCCGACTGTCAATGAAGGACTCCACAATTGGGAGACTAAAGACTTCGTCCTAATAACTTCCATCCCTCAGTAATTTATCTTTACATTTCTATTGGATCTGTAATATTCAAAAACAAATCGCACTTTTAAAACCTTGTGTCTTTCCCGAGGCACAATGGTCCATTTGTAAGGGTTATTATTTCATCTTCATATGACATTCAATGAATCATGGACGTTTTTCGCATACAAACTTTTGTGCTCATTGTTTTTCTTTTACATTTTATTTTCTTTTAAAGATAGATATACCCTTACACACACCCACACTCACAAAAGCAGGTACCCATCCATTCTGGATCCCATGGATAACGATACTTCTATGGCCTTTTGTGACTCTGAGAATCTAATCTACCAAGTCAAAGACGAAGGTGAGGAAGATTGTGAAGTACCAGGGGAACTTGCCAGACTGCTACAACAAGAGGAACGAACCATTCAGCCTCATGAAGAACATGTGGATACGATCAACCTGGGTACCGAGGAAAATAAAAAAGAGGTCAAGGTTGGTGCCAATCTGGAACCCAGTGTTAAGGAACGTCTGGTTCAGTTGCTACATAACTATGTTGAGATCTTTGCCTGGTCATATGAATACATGTCAGGACTTGATACAGACATCGTGGTACATCGTCTTCCTACAAGAGAAGATTGTCCGCCAATAAAGAAAAAGGTTCGCCGCATGAGACCTGATATGTCAGAAAAGATTAAAGCGGAGGTCATGAAGCAATTCAATGCTGGATTCTTTGCTGTCACTTCCTACCCTCAATGGGTTGCCAACATTGTTCCCGTACCTAAAAAGATGGCAAAGTACGAATGTGTGTGGATTACAGAGATTTGAATAGGGCAAGCCCTAAAGATGATTTTCCACTCCCCCATATTGATATCCTGGTTGACAATACGGCACAACACGAAGTGTTTTCCTTTATGGATGGATTCTCAGGTTATAACCAAATCAAAATGGCACCTGAGGACATGGAGAAGACAACATTTGTCACACAATGGGGCACATTCTTCTACAAGGTGATGCCATCCGGACTGAAGAATGTTGGGGCAACCTATCAGCGCGCCATGTTAGCTTTATTTCACGACATGATACATCATGAAATAAAGGTCTATGTAGACGATATGATAGCCAGATCGCAAACAGAAGAAGAGTACCTTGATCATTTATAAACGTTGTTTGAGAGACTGAAGAAGTACAAGCTGAGGTTGAATCCAAACAAATGTACATTTGGAGTACGGTCCGGTAAACTCCTAGGATTTGTCGTCGGTAACAAAGGTATTGAGGTCGATCCTGCAAAAGTTAAAGCAATACAAGAGATGCCTGCTCCTTGTACTGAGAAGGAAGTCAGAGGATTCTTGGGACGCTTGAACTATATTGCCAGATTCATTTCTCACCTAACAGCTACTTGTGAGCCAATCTTAAAACTATTGAAGAAAGATCAAGTAGTCAGATGGAATGATGAGTGCCAAGTTGCTTTTGACAAAATCAAAGAATAATTACAAGAACCTCCGGTATTGATGCCACCAGTCAAGGGAAGACCATTGATCATGTATCTGACCGTTTTAGAAAATTCAATGGGGTGTGTATTGGGGCAGCATGACGAGTTTGGCCGAAAAGAGCATGCTATTTATTACCTGAGCAAAAAGTTTACCGACTGTGAAACCAGATATTCACTGCTTAAGAAAACTTGTTGTGCTCTGGCATGGGCTGCTCGCCGGCTAAGACAATATATGCTAACTCATACTACCTTACTGATATCTAAGATGGATCTGATAAAATACATCTTCGAGAAGCCTGCTCTTTCTGGGAGAATAGCTAGATGGTAGATGATCCTGACAGAATACGACATACAGTATACTACCCAGAAAGCTATAAAGGGCAGTGTACTAGCTAATCACCTTGCTCACCAAGCTGTAGAAGACTATCAGTCCATGAAGTTTGAATTCCCGGATGAAGACATCATGACATTAGACAACTGCGAAGAAATCAGGCCATATGACGGACCTGAACAAGGATCTCGATGGAACTTGTTCTTTGATGGAGCCTCCAATGCACTCGACAATGGTATCAGTGCTGTTCACATATCTCCAGAAGGGTGTCATACTCCTTTTACTGCCAGACTTTGCTTCAACTGTACAAATAACATGGCGAAATACGAAGCATGCATCTTCGATCTCAGAGCTGCCATAGACTTGGGGATCAAATCTTTAGATGTATTCGGAGACTCAACTTTGGTCATCAGTCAGATCAAAGGGGAGTGGGACACCAAACACCCAAACCTTATCCCTTACAAAGAACATGTTTTGACATCGCTACCACATTTTGAGAAGATTACCTTCGAGCATTTCCCGCGAGAAGAAAACCAACTAGCAGACGCTCTAGCCACAATGTCATCTATGTTTAAACTTAATTGGGATAACGAGGCTCCCCAGATCACCATTGAACGAATGGATGAACCAGCGCACTGTCACGAGATTAATATTGAAGAGGTAGTGGACCAGCCTTGGTTTCATGAACTCAAGAGGTATCTCGAGGCTCAAGAATATCCAGAAGGAGATTCAGTCAATGATAAGAAGTTCTTAAGGAGATTCTATGCTAAATTCTTCCTTAGTAATGGCATCCTGTACAAACGCAATCATGACTCCATTTTGCTTCGGTGTGTGGATAAGGTTGAAGCTGAAAAGATCATGGCTGAATTACATGAAGGTACTTTTGGCACCCACTCCAGTGGGTGTACGATGGCGAAGAAAATCCTATGGGCAGGCTATTATTGGTCTACCATGGAAGCATATTGCTATCAACACTCCCGAACCTGTCATAAGTGTCAAATTTATGCTGATAAGGTGCACGTACCTCCGGTTCCTCTAAATGTCTTGACGGCTCCTTGGCCCTTTGCTATGTGGGGAATTGATATGATTGGGGAAATCAAGCCTACAGCCTCCAATGGACATCGCTTCATCCTAGTGGCCATTGACTATTTTACAAAATGGGTCGAAGCAGCTTCCTTCGTCTCCGTTACCAAGAATGCCGTGGCCCGCTTCATCAAGCAAAACCTTATTTGCCGGTACGGTATCCCGGAAAGGATCATCACTGAAAATGGTACAAACCTCAACAACACTATGATCACTGCATTATGCGAGCAATTCAAGATCCAGCATCACAATTCTTCTCCCTATCGGCCAAAGATGAATGGTGTTGTCGAGGCTGCAAATAAAAACATTAAGAAAATCATACAGAAAATGACAGTCACATACAAAGACTGGTATGAGATGTTACCATTCGCTCTCCACGGTTATCGTACCATGGCTCACACATCAACCGGGGCAACACCCTATTATTTGGATTACGACATGGAATCCATCTTGCCTATTGAGGTTCATATCCCCTCCCTGAGGATTATGAATGATGCAAGGTTGAACGAAGACGATTGGATCCAGACTCGACTGGATCAACTGAACTTAATTGATGAAAAGAGACTTACTGCTGCCTTCCATGGTCAAATGTATCAAAAGTGGATGATCAAGGCTTTTAACAAGAAAGTCAGACGCCAAGTATATCAAGTTGGAGATTTAGTGATCAAACGTATCATCTTGCCACAAAGTGATCCCAGGGGAAAATGGACTTCTACCTATGAAGGACCATTTGTAATCAAAAACATATTCTCTGGTGGGGCAATGATCTTGACCACCATGGATGGCGACGAACTGCCACACCCTACAAACGTGGACATAGTCAAAAGATACTATGCATAAGAGACCCGCTAGGTTGAGACACCTATGAAAAACAAGGGCATCCCGGCGAACCAAAAGGTTCGGGAAAAAATTAAGGATAAAATGAAAAAAAAATTAAACACCCGGCGAGTTGAAAACCCAAAAGGGCGACTTGGGAAAAAAAGGGTTTCCCGGTGGACTGAAAACCCGAAAGGTCGGTCCAGGCAAAAGTTAGGGAATTAAAGCGTATGACTATGTCCCATCGGATCACTTTATGGACAACGTTTGACTTCCGCTGACAAACTCAGAGTTTCTGATCAATTCGATCATCTTCGGACGAAGCAACAAATAGACAAGATACTCGGAGATACGAAGGATATAGCAGAATGGGAACCCATGGGATTATTACACATAACTATCTTTCTTTGTATAAATTTTTCTTGTTTTACGGCAACATTCTCTTACTAGAATATTTGTCCCCTTTGTACAAAATATTTATTCAAAATCAATACAAAGATACCCCTTTGACAATGCAAAAACTATTCGCCTTTTTCTTTATGCTTGTGTTTTGTTTACAAAAACGTCCAATGATTCATTGTTGAACATATGCATTTGAACATAATTACTGTTTACAAATAAACAAAATGAGAAAGACAATTAATGATGGGTTGAAAGAATAGGAAAATGTCTCTAGACTATTCCATAAGAAATCCCCTACAGTACGTCATTTAAATCCCCAGCGGAACAAAGCTCCCAGTTGTTGTACCCCAAAATTTTCCCTCTCATTTATCAAGATTTTCCCCACAAGACTTCTTGGACTCAAGACAAGATTAGGGTTTGGTCAGCTAAAGACACTGCATCTTGCACTGATAACCCAAAATTAGGGTTTGAGTTTGCACAAGAACTTTTGGACCATCAATGCTTCATGTGACTTTCATACACCATCTTGGACCCCTAAGATTGCTCATGTTAAGTTTCAAGCTTTGAATCACATTTTTGATCAGTCAATTGGATAGTTGACCTAAAAATCAACTATATTGGGGGAAAAGTCAACCATGGCCAATGTACAGTCAAACTTCATAATTTTTTATCCACAACAACATTTTAGACTCATATGTACCATTTGATCAAGTTTGGATCACAACTCCTCAAGAAATTTGATCAAATCATCAAAAGGGAAAAATGGTCAAAATTAGGGTTTTGACTAAGAAAGGGCAATTTCTGATTTTTAACCTAGCCAATGACCAATTGGGTTCAAACATGATTTCAAGGGTTCAATGGAATCATCTTGACCTAATTACATGGTTCAAAAGATCTCAAGTTCATAGGATTGACAGATGAATTTTGCAGTCAACTGATCAAAAGTCAACTGTCCACTGAAAAGTTAAACTTTGACTTTTTGGTCAAAATCAAGTTCCAAGGTTCATAATTCATCAAGATATGTCAAAATATGAAACTTGTACACCAAGAAAACCAATTTTGAAAATTAGGGTTTTGAATTTGAAAATTTTCATAACTTAGAATTTTTCTAAGTATGGAAATTTTCTTATTTTTTCCCAACTTTCCACCACTTTTTCATCATGATAAAATTTGATTCAAAGAAAACTTCCAACATGAAAGTTGTAGTCTCCATTAAATCTACAACTTTGTTTCACAAACTTTTCCCCAAAGATGCTTGGATCTCAAGTTAGGAATTTGTGAACATAGGTCCATGAACTAAATAACTTAGTGAAAATTTGCCCTAATTTAGGCAGGTTTTTGACCCAACTTCATGAACATTTTTCACCTAGTTCCAAGAGGTATCTCAAAATGAATTTCAATTATGGATTATAGATCACATTGCAAGCTTTCTAAAATGTCCAAGAACTCTCCAAGATCATTTATGGTTAGGGAGAATCGAAGAAGAGAAATTGGCATTTTATCAGTTTTGTTCATGCCATTTTCACAAAGTATCAAGTTGCAAATCAGACCCATGATGCTTGTACCTTGCATTACAGGTCTTAAACTAATTCTACACTCCATAATTAAATGCAAACTCAAAGGTTAAAGGCTTTATTTTCACTTATGAAGCATTGTACAAGTTGTAATTCCATTTTAGGCATAAAGTTCACATTGCCATTTTCATAAAGGTGAACTTTTGCAATTTTGTCCATCTTGAGCCTTGGACCTGTCTCTTTGGTGCAAAAAATTTCTATAGGTCACAAGCAATGTATACCAACTCTATGCAGCTCACAAGCCAGCCAGTACAAGCATGTTTGCATTGGTCACTTCACTTTTCTTCAAATGCAAGAAAAGTTGCAAAAGAGGTCAGAACTTGTACAACTGATAAGGAGTGGACTTTGTATCATTCTATACAAATATACAAACTCATTACAAGGATAAACATGAAAGGCTTGACATCTGAAACACTCCAAAACTCCAAAACTTCATTTTTCTGCCCAAACATCCAGTTTCTGCAAAACCATAGCAAACTCATTTTTTGCTCGTGCGTTTTGTGGCTTGGCACTTGAAACATCTTATCCACATCATATCAAAGCTATCCAAGCCCTTACCCTGCATCTGTAAGCCCTGTTTCAGCCATTTCCATTTTCAAATTTGGAGCTTGCAGTTTGACTTCTACAAAGAGTTCTAGCCATCCACAAAGCAAACTAGGCATTGGAATAGTTTGAAGGAAGTTCAAGGAAGCTCACATGATCCTCAGGCCTCCCTCAAAGTCCCCACATTGTCATATCCAAATCCAGCTGAAGGAGGTATTTTTCTCAAACTCTATCTCTCTGAATAGGCATCCTCAAGCCACGATTTGTGAAGGAAAGATGTAGTTTATAACATGGTGAAGTTGTACATATGCATACTTTCCATTTATATTAATTGTGCTGTGAGAATTTAAAGCTTAAAGTTCATAAAATTTCTAGGTCACGAATTAGGGCTGACAAAATTCTCTCTGATCATTGAGAGTTAGGTTACAAATTTTACATGGTTGGAATCGTGAGATTAAATGCTACATTTTTTATGTTATGGGTTTTTGTTTTTGTGCAAGCATGAGCAAGTTGCAGTTTGAACCAAAACGCGCACGCAGGAGAAGAGGCTGGAGGACAGGGATGACTGTCTTGGGCCTTTGGCGCCTTGGACCTTCTGTTTTTGATTTTCACACCCCCCTGACCACTATTTGCACCCCCTGACTTTATTTGTTATATTTTTCATATTCTCTCATATTTTTTATATTTATTATTTTTATTTTATTTTTCTGAATCATAAAAAATCATGAAAAATAATTTCCTTATTTTTTGCATAAAAATAGTTTATTAGGATAATATACTTTATTTTCTTAAATAAATTGTAAATATATTTAAAAATACTATACATTTTTATTATGTTATTTATATACATAAAATATTTATTTTCATACATATTTTAATTTTTAATATTTGTACATAATATTATTTATTATTTTCTTGTACAAAAATGGACAAAATAATAATATAGAACATATATTTTATTTTAATTGAAAATTAGGGTTTCACCCTTTCAAAAATAATAATATTTTTTCTCTTGTTTTTAGGGTTTAAATAAATCATTTTTTTTCATACATTAAACAAATACAAAACATTTTAGCATAAATACATTTGCATTGCATTTTTAATATTTGTACATTTATTTAATGCGCACAATATTCAATTGGGTTTTAATAGTATTTTTAGAGTTTTTATTTTGTGCAATATCCTCATTCAAAAACTTGTATCCCCCCTCCCATAATAATTGTTGTAATAGCTTAGTTTACATTTACGCAATTTATCGCATTTATACCATGTTTAGTAAACTAGGGTTTGCATGACAAGACCGTTGTACCCCAAAATTTTCCCTCCCATATTTCTCAAAACATTTCAAGAAAAATCTCCAAGTGGCTCAAGGTTGCTCAAGAGTTGGCCAGACAAGCTCTCTCCTAAGGCAGTCTACCCCAAATTAGGGTTTTATGTTGCATCAAGATCATTGAGTCCAAATGACCCCAAGTTCTCCCCAATGTCCTAATATGTTCTCAAGATCATCCATGTCAAAATTCAAGCCTTTCAGAGGAAGTTTGCTCAGTCAATTGTTCAAAGGTCAAAAAATCGACTATGCTAGGGCAAAAGTCAACTGTGACCCAAATACAGTCAAACTTCAAGTTTTTTTGTCAACATTCTCATTTTGAAGGATATTTCATCATTTGATCAAGGGTTGATCATGATTCATCAAGGATTGCTCAAAATTCATCAAGATTCAAAAGTCGCTAAATTAGGGTTTTGTAGGAAAAGTCAACCCAAATTTGACCAAGCATAACTTTCTCATACTTTATGATAAATGACCCATCCAAATCTCATTTTGAAGAGGATTCAATCGCCTACAATCCATCTTCATAACCCAAGTTCAAAATATGCACTCACAAAAAGTTATGAATTTGGACATTATAGGTCATTTTGAAAAGTCAACAAAAACACCTTTTTTGCCAAAGCTTCTAACTTGAGCATGGAATATCAAAATGAGATGAGACCAAAAGGGTTGGTTAGAGGACATCTAAATATTTCTAAAAAGTTAAAGAATACCTCCAAAAGTTCAAAATTGAAGAAGTTATACATTGTTGAAATTGGACTTTTTTGCAAAATTGCCAAAAGTCAACTATCCCCAAAACTTCAAATTTTGCCAAATGGGCCCATTATTTTCACTTGATTTGAGTTTGCATCATTGCCCACATGCCCTAGCTCCAGCCAAGTGTCCATATTACATTTTTATTATTTAATTTGATTTTTATTTGAATTAATTCATTTTAAATCAAATAAAATCATATAAAATCTAAAGTATTGATAACACATGATTTTTTTTGGCTATTTCAGGCTCCAAATACAGCTATCCTTGCAATCAAATTTGTATCAAGTGAATCATGTGCAAAAAGATATGATTTAGGCCAAGTTTGGAAAGCTTTTATGAAGGAATCAAATCAAATTCATGAGCATTGATAAGGTAAGATTTGGACCAAGTTCTTTACCCTAATCCAATGCACAATACATAAGCAAGGCAAGGACACGAAAATCAGGTTTAGAGAACACTTGTGGAGGCAAAATAACTTTGCAAAAAATCACAAAAAAGCTTGCGATCAAAATCAAGGTTGGAGGCATTTTCAAGAGCTGAGACGTATCTCAATCGATTCCTGGAAACACACACAAGCTATCCCGATCCAGACAACGCGTTTCCAGACCCCCTAGTGCATTGTAAGTTCTTCATAATACAACTATGTTCTTGATTTTGATTCGTGTTATTCTGGCATCTATTGAACAAACTAATAGCATATTTGTGATCACAAGAACATTTGCAAGCTTTTGGTATTTATGAATTGCATTTATATGATCTGTAACAAGAATCACCATAGTTAGGGTTCTTGGAGTTTTTTTGGGGTTTTCTGTTTCAGGTACAATTGGCCCCTAAGAAGAACATGGTTTTGATCAGGAGGTCATGACGAGTTCAACCATGTTCTTGGAATGTATTTATATGGCCTGAGGGAGATTTTTGAAGGAACCTGCGTTTTTAGATGCGGATAGAAATCCACAGGTAATTTTTACAGGTTTTGGAGGACAGGGATGAACTCATGTCATCCGTCCATTGGTTGATTCAAACGAAGCGCGCCTTTTTTTGTTTTTCTGGCATTTGAGTTATTTTCATATATTATTATTTCTTTGTATTATTATTACAAATGAAGCAACACAGCCCAGCGGACACCACGTTGGCATTAAGGCATCCAAAGGCTGGAGGTCAGGGGTTCGATCCCTGCCTCCAGCAATTTGTGTTTTCTTCATATTTTTCAGGTAATTGCATGCATACGCTCATCTGCAATCCACCATATGCCCTCACCCATCCAAGCGCCAGATGGCCAATGGCCAGATCTGGTGGTCAATGATTGGAGGTCCACCAAGAACCAGGTCAATGCGCGCCTACTGGATTAGGAAAAGTCAAACGGATCAGTAAATGGGCCAAATATAAATTGCTACCAACACCCTCCAAACAGGCCCAATTCTTCTCCCTTTTTATTTCTTTTGTTTATTTAATTTAATTGCTTCATTTTATTTAACTAATTTTCTAACCAATAATAAAATTCTTTTTTTGTCAAATAAAATCACAAAAATACTTTTTTTTATCCAATCAAATTTTAAAACTTTTATTTTTATTAATAAACTCATTAATTAATTAGGATATTAATTAGGAAATCTTAACTTATTCTTGCAAATAAATAAAATTAATTAGACTTAATTAGGTTTTAACTACTAATTTAATTATTTTATTTTCTTTCTTAAAATAACAAAAACAGAAAAATATGTCAGAAATTATTTTTCATTAATTAATTTATTAATTTGATTTAGTTATTTAACTTAGGATTAATTTCTTTTCTTAAATAAAAACAACAAAAAGATGGCAATTTTCTTTCAAAAGGGTCAAAACTCTAATTCGCACTCGATTCAATTTCCCGCGTGCTTTATTTATTTTTATCCAATTATGTATCTGCTTACGGATTGTAATAGTTAAATAGGACATTTAATTTTTTACCGCTTTATTTTATTTTATTTTCGAAGGGTTGCTTTTGGCGATGTAAATACCCGACGCCTTGTAATTTAATTTCCGCATTTAAATTCCGCAAATTATATAACTGCTAGATGTTTGATAATAGGGTTTGCATGCCAAGACTGAATGTTTAATCTTAAAATCAAATTAGATCACCCTTAACATGTGCAAAGATAAAAATAACTGAAAACGACACAATCGCACATGCGCACTCCTAGGGCACACCCCACTTGGTTGCCTTCGTACACGGTCATTGAGTATAGGTCGCTTTAGAGGTCTCCCTCTTGTCTAAAAGATCATAGTCGCCTCGAAACGGTTGCCTCGAATAGTGTTGCCTCAAACAAATGATCTAAGACTTTAGGGTTACCGCTAAGGCGTCCTAACATTGCTTTAGTGACCGTATGTCCCTCATTCAAATTGACCCTCAAACTCCAACGACGGTGTTACCTACTCATTAATAGTGGGATAGCATTGTCTAAAGGAAATTAGCATAGAACGATTCCTTTTTGGAGTAGGTAGATGGTTCTTAGATACTTGCTCAATCAAAACAAAACAAAACTTTCACACTTACACTCCTTTTCAAACAAAGTTTTCAAAAACACTTCATTACACTCTTGAGGACAGAAGCAAGAGTTAAATCGAAGTTAAAACAAAAAACTTTTCAAAACCCACAAGCACAAAGAAAACAATTTTGAAAACAATTGAGCAAGTACCTAAGAGCCCGTGGATAACCACGGATGGAAAGGGTGCTAATACCTTCCCTTTCTATAATCTACCCCCCGAACCCGAGAAAAAATCTCGAAAAAGGAATTTTTCTGTGCTTTTTTCCTTTCCTTGTTGGATAAAATATAAGTCGATGGCGACTCTTGCTTACCGCGACATTTTGCAAAAACAAACGCAAAACGCAAACCAGCATTCCAAAAAACAGTCAGTTCTTCCCACCGTATCACAAAGACCAAAAACAAAACAAATAGAAAAAACCTAATGCAAGACAAAAGCATGAAAAAATGACACACATTGCACACAATCACCCTTAGGGTTTCACCCACTTGGTTGCCTAAATTTAAATGGCCATGTTACGCATGCGAAGTATCTTGGCAAAACAAAACAAAAATAAGATCATAGTCCCTCGATGACGCTATACAAAGGTTGCCTAAAACAAAATGATCTTGGTCCCTCAAAAATGCTAAGATACTTGGCAACATTGCTACCATGGTCATACGATGACCCACGCCTGTCCCGTTTATATCCAAAGATAGGGTTGTTTACCAAATCAATGGTAAATCAACAATGTCAAAGGAATAAAAATGCATAGGAAAGACATTTGAGTAGGTAGATAACTTCTAA
Organism: Vicia faba; assembly: GCA_948472305.1. Classification (NCBI taxonomy): domain Eukaryota; kingdom Viridiplantae; phylum Streptophyta; class Magnoliopsida; order Fabales; family Fabaceae; genus Vicia; species Vicia faba. The sequence goes on along the minus strand of OX451738.1, from coordinate 66,824,927 downwards.
GTTACTTGCTCCATTTCAAAACAATCCTTGCTATTTTCAAAAACAAACACACACACATTTCAAAATATTTTCCAAACACCTTTCAAAACATTGAAACATTTTTCAAAAGACAAACATCTTTGTATACATTCTTACGAACGAGAATCATTACAAAGATTGCCTAAACGAATGGCCTCTTTTCAAAAATACTTTCAAAACCACAACAAACACAAAGCACCATTTCAAACAATTTCAAAGCAAAGCAAGTGATCTAAACAAGTAACTAAGAGCCCATGGAAAACCATGGATGAAAAGGGTGCTAGCACCTTCCCTTTTCATAATCTACCCCCCGAACTCAAGAAAACATCTCAAAGGTCTTTCCTGTGCTTTTTTACCTTTCCTTTTGGATAAAATAAAAGTTGATGGTGACTCTTGCTAACCGCGACATTTGCGACGAAACGCAAAACCTCAAGTCAGTTCTCCCACCGTATCACAGAACTGGCGACTCTGCTGGGGAAAATTCTAAAAGTGGGGTTACCTTAGGGTTTAGATCACCTTTATTTGCTTACAATTGTTTGACTTGTTTGCTTTACATTTTGGTTCTATTGTTTGGGTTTGAATCCTCTACCCAGATTTGGGAAACATTATAGGTAAATAGCAATACGTTGTGGAAACTGTGTGGGGTATACCGACACGGTCTAAGCAATAGCTATGTTAGTGTGACATATTTATGGGTACCGGTAGCCTTTGAGTCAATCAAAGAGAATACGGGGCTGCTGAGTGATGTCATGAAGAACTAACGAACTTCTAGAACCTTTACTTGACCAACTTGGCCTTTTAGGATGTAGTGAGATGACCGGCTTTGGTGAAGTCCGAAGTTGGTAGATACTCGATACTACACTCATTAAGGGTTGGTTCCTTGGAATATTTTGGTCGCCAGTAAAGAGGCTTGAATTGAAACAATGAACAAGGAAACAATCCAGTGATATTGAGCTCCTTAGAACCCGGTTACTATTTCTAGGACAGGTTGAGCCAACTAAACTTTAAGAGGGTACTTACCTATGAAACCCCATGCAAGCATAAACTAGGAACTTATGTGACTTGTTTGTACATATATACTTGTGCATAACATCATGGACATCATGAACATCATATGCGTTCACTAACAATTTCAAGGATTTTGAGATTCATCTTTGTTCTTGTTTTGTAGGTTATGGATTCACTTCGCAGTAAAACTATCCAAGTCAACCTTGTAGGAATTCCTCCACAACTAAAGGAGCTAGCTTCAAGGATTCCTGAGAATTCTCCATTCACCGAGAGACTTGGTCGTCTACTCAACCTAGTCACTTCCAAAACAGAGGAAGACATGATGAAGGTTCTCTTCCAGTTCTTTGACCCTTTGCATCACTGCTTCACATTTCCTGACTACCAACTTGTGCCTACTTTGGAGGAATTTTCTCAACTCTTGAGGGTTCCTATTCTCAATCAACTACCTTTCAACGGTACGGAAAGATATCCAAAGCCAGAAGAGATTGCTCAAGCCCTGCACTTGCACTCATCTGATGTTACGACACATTGGAAAACTAGAAGTGGTGTCAAAGGCTTCTTGGCAAAGTTCCTGTTTGAGAAGGCCCAAAGCTGTTGGAATTCCCTAGACTTGCAAGCTTTTGAGGAGATTGTAGCTCTTCTCATCTATGGGATGGTCTTGTTCCCTAATCCTGACCAACTCATAGATGTGAGCGCTGTCAAAATCTTCATGTCTCGCAACCCGGTGCCTACATTGCTTGGGGATATCCTTCACTCTTTTCACACTCGTACAATGAGGAAAAGAGGTGTTCTCATGTGTTTCACTCCTCTCCTGGCAAGATGATTTATTTGTCATCTTCCCCAATCAGTCTTGAAGAATGAGCAAGGTTTGAGATGGTCACAAAGGTTGATGACTCTTACACATTCAGATATTCATTGGTGTTCTCGATCCAAAGAGAATGTTATCATCGTCCACCATTGTGGGGAATTTCCTAATGTGTCTCTACTTGGCATTAGGGGAGGTATCACCTATAACCCTTGCTTGGCTCTGAGACAGTTTGGTTATGCCAGAAGGGATGGCCCACATGACATGCTGATTCAAGGCTTGGTTTTCGACTTCGACAACGACAATCAAGGACTTCGTCAAAGGTTCCGAGCTTGGAGAATGCCCAACAAGACGGACAGCAAGACTTTGGGACACAATAATTCCATCCCTCTTGAGCCTTACCTCAAGTGGGTACGAACCCGCGCCCAAATTCTTATGATGCCTTACCCCTCCATTCTCCCAGTGATTATACAGCCTGTTAAGGAAGGAGAGGTTCCATACACCATCCTACATCCTGACATGCCGACATCACTCGAAGATCTACAAAGGAGTTGGATACAACTCAAATAAGAATGTGATACTTTCGAAGCCCAATTCTACCCAAGCGAGAAGAAGATTTTAGAACTCACTCGGTTACTTCATGAAGAGCAGACTCTCAACACCTACATTGCACCAAAAAGGATGCGCAACGTCTTTTTACCTTAGAGTTTTGTATTATTTTGCCCAATGGGCATTGATGTATTCAAATTATATTTTATTAATATGACGTGTGCTTCTTTTTTGGTTTAAAACAAATTTGAATTTTCAAATCCTTGAAAGCATTGCATGAATACATATCATTCATCATAAGCATAAACAGGTCTTTGCAACAAGTTTCCTCATTCTTCTACTGTTTATTTCATCAAGATGGATCTTGAACAAACGGTCAAAGATTTACAAGCTCAGAATTCACAATTTCAACAGTTACTCTTGACCTTAGCCAAGGGGCAGGAGGAGCTAAAGACTCTACTAGAGAAAGAGAAAGAGAAAAACAAGAAGAAGCCAACTGGTGTGGTTATCATGGGCAGAAGGTTTCAGGGACAAACCAGAAGGACCTTAGAATTCCCGACAACATCTGAAGAGGGGGAAAGAAAAGGAAAAGAAACATCAGTACCATCAGATTCTGAAGCAGAAGAAGAGGAAGAAAAGGACTACTCTGAACAACAATACCCTCCGGCCGATGACAAATACAAACACTTGGAAGAGCGTCTAACTGCTATGGAGATACAGAGAGTATCGGGGCTAGATTTTGAGGAGTTAGGGCTGGTGTCAGGAATAGTAATCCCTCCAAAGTTTAAGGTGCCATTGTTCGCCAAGTATGATGGGGTGTCTTGTCCCAAAATGCACCTTCGATCTTATGTCATGAAGATTCAGCCACATTCTGCTGACAAAGACTTGTGGGTCCACTTTTTCCAGGATAGTTTATCAGGAACGCAGCTTGATTGGTTCTACCAGTTGGAGAGGGCAGATGTCCATAATTGGGAATACTTGGAAGAAGCCTTCTATAAATAGTATCAATACAACACCGATTTAGCACCAACCCGTACTCAACTCCAGAGTATGGCTATGGTATCAAATGAGGGCTTCAAAGACTACGCCCAAAAGTGGAGGGATCTAGCCGGAAGGGTGCAACCAACTTTATCTGAAAGGGAGCTAGTGGACATGTTCCTGGGAACTATATCAGGTCCTTTCTTTAATCATCTGATTGGGAGTTCCTCTGCAAGTTTCAGTGAATTGATTTTAACTGGCGAGAGGGTGGAAGCCGGTATAAGAAGTGGGAAAATTCAGAAAGATGCGTCTGCTTCCACAGCTGTAAAAAATCCCTTCACCAGAAAGAAGGAAGTGTTTGTTGTCTATGCACAGAGGAATCAGGGAAGAACTGAGCGTCGACCAACAGTGGGGGCCGTTATGATTCAAAAGCCTGCATTAGACCAGCCAAGAAATAACCAGCCGAGAAATAATCAGCAAAGGATGGAAAGGCCAGTACGGTAATTCACCAAGATTAACATGACTCCAGCCCAAGTTCTACCACATCTTCTGAAGTTGAATCTGGCCATGCTAAAAGAGGCCCCAAGGAATCCTAATACTGCTTCTCCATATTACCATCCCAACGCCAGATGCGCGTACCATTCTGAAAGTCTAGGGCACGACACCGACAACTGTTGGGCTCTGAAGAATAAGATTCAATACCTGATAGACGCGAAGGAAGTTGAGTTTGAAGCACCTGAGAAACCGAATGTTATCTCCACTCTGAAGCCTAGGCATGGTCACAATGCCAATGTTGTTGAGGAAGATCTGTTTATTTCTACCGTGGATGAATTGTTAACTCCTCTCTCGATCATCAAGTTGAATCTGTTGAAGGCTGGTATATTCCTAGGATGTGACAAAGATTTCCATGTTTGCTTGTCCTCATCATTTGACTTCCCTCTGTTGAAAAAAGGTATCCAACAACTGATTGATAATCAAGAAATTTTGTTTGAGAAAGCTCATGTTTCACCCATTCCAGTGAAAGAAGTTTCAATAATAACCATCTACGCCAATCCTTCCAGGGTCCCTAAAAGACCCGTTAGGATTACATCTGCTTCAGTGACTACTCCATTGAAGATAACAATGTCTGGGCCGACCCCATACAAATAAGATAAAACGGTACCATGGAATTATGGTGGAGAAATCTACTACCATAGTGTCAAACAGATTGAACAGACTTCCGAAGAAGAGAGCTCTGAAGAGGACAATTCCTACATCAGTAACATTTCCAGAATAAGCAAGGTTACCCGTAGTGGGAGAATTTTCTCTCCAGAGGTTGCTCCTCCAACAGCAGTCTTTGGACCCGTGGTCGTTCCGAAGATTACCTCCGCACCAGTGATTGTACCTCCAAGCTTACCTACCAACAAAGAAAATACAATTCATATCCCTACTTCCACTGCTGAGAATAAAGGAAAGAATGTTCAAGAGGAGCCTGTCCTGATGAAGGCTCAATCACTAGCTATTCCTGAAACATCCAAGAAGGAGATGGAAGAAATCCTGAGGATCATAAAGAAGAGTGATTATGATGTAGTCTAAAAATTGGGGAAGACCCCCTACAAAATCTCTATGTTAGCATTGCTTCTGTGCTCTGAGGCACATGCTAAAGCTCTAGTAAAATTTTTGAACACAGCTCATGTGCCGTAAGAGACGTCAGCTGACCAATTCCAGGAGTGTGTGGCCAGTCTGACAGCTGATAATGGCCTGGGTTTCTCTGATGCTGACTTGACCCCCAAAGGGAGAAAACACAATGAGGCGCTACATGTCTCAATGGAGTGTAGAGGAACAACCCTAGCTCATGTCTTGGTTGATACGGGTTCATCTCTGAACATCTTACCAAAGAAAGCCCTTGATAGGTTGGATTGCAAGGGGCTGACTTTAAAACCCAGTAACATAATTGTGAGAGCATTTGACGGCTCTAAGAGGATGGTCCATGGGGAGGTGGACATCCCGATCAAGGTGGGAACCCAGACGTTCAATTCAACCTTCTATGTGATGGACATCCTTCCTTCTTATTCCTGTCTGTTGGGACGCCCCTGGATCCATAATGCCGGTGCCGTCACCTCCACTTTGCATCAGATTCTCAAGTACCCCGTCCAAGGGAAGATCATAATTGTCCATGGGGAAGAGGAGTATATGATTAGTCATCTGAATTCCTTCTGTTATGTGGAGTTAGATGGCGAGTTCATAGAGACCCCTTTCCAACATTTTGAAGAAGTCTCTCAGGAAGTAGCGGCCACCAAGGTTGTATCCTCAACTCCTATGATCATAAGACCTCCACCTCGGATGTCCTCTCTAAAGGATGCAAAGGCAGTAGTGGAAGAAGGCGGATGCACCATCTGGGGGCATCTTCCAGACATTCCTTACAAATCAGACAAGTTTGGCTTGGGGTTTACTTCAACTGGTCAGAAGGCCGTGCGTCGTGCCCGTGCTGGAGGGCCACCTGCAAAGATCAGCAATCAAGGGGTCAACGCACTAGAAGACAATGAAGAAGATGGAAGCTTGGAAGATTGGATATTTCCTACTGTCAGCAGAGGACTTTGCAACTGGGAAGCCAAAGACTTCATCCCGATAACTTTCATATCGCAGTAATTTATCTTTTACATTTCTGTTGGACTTGTAATAATTCACAAACAATTCGTACATTTTCAACCTTGTGTCTTACCCGAGGCACAACGGTCCATTTGTAAGGGTTTTTATTTCATTTTCATATGTCATTTAATGAATCATGGACGCTTTTTTATATATAAACCTTTTGTGCTCATTGTCTTTCTTTTACATTTTATTGTTTAAAGATGGCTATACCCTTACACACACTCACACTCACAAATGCAGGTACCCTTCCATTCCGAATCCCATGGGTAACGATACTGCTATAGCCTTCAGTGACTCTGAAGATCTGATCTACCAAGCTGAATACGAAGGTGAGGAAGATTGTGAGGTGCCAGGGGAATTGGCCAGACTACTACAGCAAGAGGAAAGAGTAATTCAGCCTCATGAGGAGTTATTGGACACAATCAACTTGGGTACTGAGGAAGATAGAAAGGAAATCAGAGTGGGTGCCAATCTAGAGCCGAGTGTCAAGGAGCGCCTAATTCAGCTTTTGCATGATTATGTTGAGATCTTTGCCTGGTCATACGAAGACATGCCGGGACTTGATACAGACATTGTGGTACATCGTCTACCCATAAGAGAAGACTGTCCACCAGTGAAACAAAAAGTCTGCCGAATGAGACCTGACATGTCAGAGAAGATCAAAGCAGAAGTTATGAAGCAGTTCAATGTTAGATTTCTGGATGTTACTTCCTATCCACAATGGGTTGCTAACATTGTTCCCGTACCTAAAAAGGACGGCAAAGTGAGAATGTGCGTGGATTATAGATATTTGAACAGGGTCAGCCCTAAAGATGATTTTCCACTTCCGCACATCGAGATCCTGGTTGACAACACAGTCCAGCACAAAGTATTTTCTTTCATGGACAGATTCTCAGGCTATAACAAGATCAAAATAGCACCTGAGGACATGGAGAAAACTACTTTTGTCACACAGTGGGGTACGTTCTGCTACAAAGTGATGCCATTCAGACTGAAGAATGTCGGGGCAACCTATCAACGCGCCATGGTAGCTTTGTTTCATGATATGATACATCATGAGATAGAGGTCTACGTAGATGACATGATATCCCGATCACAAACTGAAGAAGAACACCTTGATCACTTGCAAAAGTTGTTTGTCAGGTTGAAGGAGTACAAGCTAAGATTGAACCCAAACAAGTGCACATTCGGAGTCCGGTCCGGTAAACTTTTAGGTTTCATTGTCAGCAATAAGGGCATCGAGGTTGATCCTACCAAAGTCAAAGCGATATAAGAAATGCCTGCTCCTCGCACTGAGAAGGAAGTCAAAGGTTTTTTGGGACGCCTAAACTACATTGCTAGGTTCATTTCTCACCTAACATCTACTTATGAACCAATCTTCAAACTGTTGAAGAAAGATTAGGTAGTTAGATGGAATGATGATTGTCAAGTTGCTTTCGATAAAATCAAGGAGTATTTACTAGAGCCTCCTATCTTGATGCCACCAGTCGAGGGAAGACCTCTAATCATGTATCTGACCGTCTTAGAGAACTCAATGGGGTGTGTACTGGGGCAACATGATGAGTCTGGCCGAAAAGAGCATGCCATTTATTACCTGAGCAAAAAGTTTACCGACTTTGAAACCAGATATTCACTGCTCGAGAAAACTTGTTGCACTCTGGTATGGGCTGCTCACCGGCTGAGACAGTATATGTTGACTCATACCACTTTGCTGATATCTAAGATGGATCCGATAAAGTACATCTTCAAGAAGCCTGCTTTATCCGAAAGAATAGCTAGATGGCAGATGATCTTAACAGAATATGACATCCAGTACACGACCCAAAAAGCTATAAAGGGCAGTGTGCTAGCTGATCATCTGGCCCATCAAGCTGTAGAAGATTATCAATCCATGAAGTTTGACTTCCCTGACGAAGACATCATGACATTGGACAACATTGAAGAAATCAGGCCATATGAAGGACCTGAACAAGGATCCCGATGGACCCTGTACTTTGATGGGGCCTCCAATGCACTTGGTAACGGTATCGACGTTGTGCTTATATCTCCGGAAGGATGCCATACTCCTTTCACCGCCAGAATTTGCTTCAATTGTACGAACAACATGACAGAGTACGAAGATGCATCTTCGGACTCAAGGCTGACATAGACTTGGGAATCAAATCTTTGATTGTGTTTGGGGATTCAGCTTTGGTCATCAGTCAGATCAAAGGAGAATGGGATACTAAGCATCCAAACCTCATCCCTTACAAAGAACATGTCTTGACATTGTTACCACATTTCGAGCAGATTACCTTCGAGCACTTCCCGCGAGAAGAAAATCAGCTAGCAGATGCTCTAGCTACAATTCCATCCATGTTTAAACTTAACTGGGATAATGAGGCTCCCCAAATCACCATTGAACATATGGACGAACCAGCACACTGTCACGAGATTAATATCGAAGAAGTAGTGGGCCAGCCTTGGTTTCATGAAGTCAAAAGGTATCTTGAGGCTCAAGAATATCCATAAGGAGCTTCAGTCAATGACAAAAAGTTCTTAAGGAGATTCTCAGCTAAGTTCTTCCTAAGTAATGGTATTCTGTACAAACGCAATCATGATTCTATTCTGCTCCGTTGTGTGGACAAGATTGAAGCTGAAAAGATCATGGCTGAATTGCATGAGGGCACCTTTGGAACTCACTCTAGCGGGAATATGATGGCAAAGAAGATTCTACGGACAGGCTATTACTGGTCTACCATGGAAGCATACTGCTATCAACAATCCCAGACTTGTCATAAATGTCAAATCTATGCAGACAAGGTGTACGTGCCTCCGGTTCCTCTAAATGTCTTAACAGCTCCTTGGCCCTTCGCTATGTGGGGAATCGACATGATTGGGGAGATCAAGCCTACAGCATCCAATGGACACCGCTTCATTCTGATGGCCATTGATTATTTCACCAAGTGGGTCGAAGCAGCTTCCTTCGCATCTGTTACTAAGAATGTTGTTGCCCGCTTCATCAAGCAGAATCTTATTTGCCGGTACGGTATCCCCGAAAGGATCATCACTGATAACGGTACAAACCTTAACAATACTATGATCACCGCCTTGTGCGATCAGTTCAAGATTTAACATCACAGTTCATCCCCCTATCGACCAAAGATGAATGGTGATGTCGAAGCTGCGAACAAAAACATCAAAAAGAGCATACAAAAGATGACAGTCACCTACAAAGACTGGCATAAGATGCTACTGTTTGCTCTCCATGGGTACCGTACCACAGCTCGCACATCAACTGGGGCAACACCCTATTCTTTGGCATATGGCATGGAGGATGTCCGGCCTATCGAAGTTCAGATCCCCTCTTTGAGAATCATGAAGGATGCAGGTTTGAGTGAAGACGATTGGATTCAAACCCGGCTTGATCAACTGAACCTAATTGACGAAAAGAGGCTTACTGTTGTTTGCCACGGTCATACGTATCAAAAACGGATGATCAAAGCTTTCAATAAGAAAGTAAGACGACAGGTATATCAAGTTGGAGATCTTGTGATCAAGCGCATCATTTTGCCACAAAGTGATCCCAGGGGCAAATGGACTCCTACCTATGAAGGACCATTTGTAATCAAGAACATCTTTTCTGGTGGGGCAATGATCTTAACCACCATGGACGGTGATGACCTGCCGCACCCTGTGAACACAGACATAGTCAAAAGATACTACGTATAAAAGACCCGCTAGGTTGACACACCTAGGCAAAACCAGGGCATCCCGGCGAACCAAAAGGTTCGGGCAAAAATTAAGGATAAAATGAAAAAAATTATGTACACCCGGCAAGTTGAAAACCCGAAAGGGCGACTTGGGCAAAAAAGGGTTTCCCAGTGGATCGAAAACCCGAAAGGGCGGTCCAGGCAAAAGTTAGGGAATTAAAGCGTATGACTATGTCTCGTCGGATCACTTTAAGGATAATCTCTTCACTGACAAACCTGGAGCTTTTGATCAATCCAATCATCTTCGGACGAAGCAACGAAGGGACAAGATATTCAGAGATACGAAGGCTATAGCAGAATGGGAACCCCATGGGATTTTTTTACACATAGCTATCTTTGTATAAATTTTTCTTACTTTTATGACACCATCCTCTTACTAGGATGTCTGTCTCCTTCGTACAAAACACTTATTCAAAGTAAATACAAAGATATCTCTTTCAAAGTATAGAAAACTATTTTCATTTTTCTTTACACTTGTGTTTTTATTTGCAATAACATCCAATGATTCATTGATGAACATATGCATTTGAACATAATTACTGTTTATAAATAAACAGAAATGAAGAAGAACTAATATTGACAGGTTGAAAGGATAGGAAAACGTCTTTAGGCTATTCCAGGAGCAATCCCTACAATACATCATTAAGGTCCCCGGCAGAGCTAAAATTTCAAACTATCAATCCCTAGCGGAGCCAAAACTTGAAACTATCAATCCCCAGCAGAAACCATTCAGTTGCTCCAAATTCCCCAACAAGTTATTTTGAAGCCTGAAAACCAACCAGACAACAACTTCTGATAACTCCCCAGTAGAATGGTAGACAACCCAAACTCCTGAACCTACTCCCCAGTAGTATAGCTTTCTTCCCCATAGAGTTTTCATTGCTCCCCAACAGAATGAAGATTCTCTTTATTAGCTCCCCGCAGAAGTCATCAGAGTTTTCTTTATTCTCCAGTAGAATAAGGATTCCCATTGTGTAATCCCCAGTAGAAGCCATCAAAATTCTCTGGATTCCCCAAGCAGATTACTCAACCAGTATATGGCATTGCTCGCATCAGAATTTTTGTCAATACTCCAATTTCAACAACATGAAGAACCCTTATTTCCTCAGTGAAGTCACCAAGGATTTCTTATCCTCAGCAATCAAGGATTTTTAATCCCCAATAGTAGTCAAGGATTTATTTTCCTCAGCAATACAACACATCAGCTTACATGCGCATACATTACATCCATATATCATAAACATTGATAAAGCACATTTATTGCATCATACATTTCATGCAACATAACTTTGTGTTTCAGCTAACATTTTACCCTTTTCAGGATAAGATTAATAGCTACCTTTAACAATGTTCAAAGATTTCAGATACAGTTCAGATACGCTCCAGACACGGATGCCATTCTGATACTCATTCAGATTTCAACTTCAGATACAGTACAGATACGCTCTAGACACGGATGCCATTCTAACACTCATTCATATTTCAACATCAAGATACACTTCAGATACACTCCAAACACGGAAGTCATTTTGTCGCTCATTCAAATCTCAACCTCAGATACAATACGGATACGCTCCAGACACGAATTCCATTCTGTTACTCATTCAGATTCATCTTTCAGGTTCAAGTCCAGATACATTCTAGACACGGAAGTCATTATGTCACTTATTCAGAGTCCAGTCTGGATACGCTCTAGACACGGAAGTCATTCTGTCACTTGTTCAGATTACGGTGCAGATACACTCCAGACATGGAAGTCATTCTGTTACTTATTCAGATTCAAGCTCGAATACGCTCCAGACACGACTGCTTTTCCTTTGCTCATACAAGATTCAGTCTCCAGATACAGTTCAGATACGTTCCAGACGCGGACACCATTCTGAATACTCATTCTTTTGACTTACAAATTACAACTTAGAAAACATTCTTGGATGGCATCTACAAGCCCATCTCCGACAAGATTCTATCACCTCTCCAAATGGCATCTTTAAGCCCATTTCCTCAACTACACTTTGACGAGTGCAAATTTACGGGCACTCTAGTGTCCAATCATCTTTTACCTTCGAGTCACGAACGGAAAAGCTCACCAATCTAACTCTTCAGGTTCAAGAAGATTGAACAGGGGAAGTTGTTGTACCCCAAAATTTTCCCTCTCATTTATCAAGATTTTCCTCACAAGACTTCTTGGACTCAAGACAAGATTAGGATTTGGTCAGCTCAAGACACTGCATCTTGCACTGATAACCCAAAATTAGGGTTTGAGTTTGCACATGAATTTTTAGACCATCAATGCTTCATGTGACTTTCATACACCATCTTGGACCCCTAAGATTGCTCATGTTAAGTTTCAAGCTTTGAATCACATTTTTGATCAGTCAATTGGACAGTTGACCTAAAAATCAGCTGTATTGGGGAAAAAGTCAACCATGGCCAATTTATAGTCAAACTTCATAATTTTTTATCCACAACAACATTTTAGACTCATATGTACCATTTGATCAAGTTTGGATCACAACTCCTCAAGAAATTTGATCAAATCATCAAAAGGGCAAAATGGTCAAAATTAGAGTTTTGATTGAGAAAGGGCAATTTCTGATTTTTAACCTAGCCAATGACCAATTGGGTTCAAACATGATTTCAAGGGTTCAATGGCATCATCTTTACCTAATTATATGGTTCAAAAGATCTCAAGTTCATAGGATTGACAGATGAATTTTGCAATCAACTAATCAAAAGTCAACTGTGCACTGAAAAGTCAAACTTTGACTTTTTGGTCAAAATCAAGTGTCAAGGGTCATAATTCATCAAGATATGTCAAAATATGAAACTTGTTCACCAAGAAAACCAATTTTGAAAATTAGGGTTTTGAATTTGAAAAATTTCATAACTTAGAATTTTTGAGTATGGAAATTTTCTTATTTTTTCCCAACTTTCCACCACTTTTTCATCATGATGCAATTTGATTCAAAGAAAACTTCCAACATGAAAGTTGTAGTCCTCCATGAAATCTACAACTTTTCTTCACAAACTTTTCCAAAAGATGCTTGGATCTCAAGTTAGGAATTTGTGAACATAGGTCCATGAACTAAATAACTTAGTGAAAATTTGCCCTAATTTAGGCAGGTTTTTGACCCAACTTCATGAACATTTTTCACCTAGTTCAAAGAGGTATCTCAAAATGCATTTCAAATATGGATTATAGATCATATTTCAAGCTTTCTAAAATGTCCAAGAACTCTCCAAGATCATTTATGGTTAGGGAGAATCGAAGAAGAGAAATTGGCATTTTATCACTTTTGTTCATGCCATTTTCACAAAGTATCAAGTTGCAAATCAGACCCATGATGCTTGTACCTTGAATTACAGGTCTTAAACTCATTCTACACTCCATAATTAAATGCAAACTCAGAGGTTAAAGGCTTTATTTTCACTTTTGAAGCATTGTATAAGTTGTAATTCCATTTTAGGCATAAAGTTCACATTGCCATTTTCATAAAGGTGAGCTTTTGCAATTTTGTCCATCTTGAGCCTTGGACTTGTCCCTTTGGTGCAAACAATTTCTACAGGTCACAAGCAATGTATACCAACTCTCTGCAACTCACAAGCCAGCCAGTACAAGCATGTTTGCATTAGTCACTTCACTTTTCTTCAAATGCAAGAAAAGTTGCAAAAGAGGTCAGAACTTGTACAGCTGATAAGGAGTGGACTTTGTATCATTCTATACAAATATACAAACTCATTGCAAGGCTAAACACGAAAGGCTTGACATCTGAAACACTCTAAAACTCCAAAAATTCATTTTTCTGCCCAAACATCCAGTTTCTGCAAAACCATATCAAACTCATTTTTTGCTCGTGCGTTTTGTGGCTTGGCACTTGAAACATCTTATCCACATCATATCAAAGCTATCCAAGCCCTTACCCTGCATCTGTAAGCCCTGTTTCAGCCATTGCCATTTTCAAATTTGGAGCTTGCAGTTTGACTTCTACAAAGAGTTCTAGCCATCCACAAAGCAAACTAGGCATTGGAATAGTTTGAAGGAAGTTCAAGGAAGCTCACATGATCCTCAGGCCTCCCTCAAAGTCCCCACTTTGTCATATCCAAATCCAGCTGAAGGAGGTATTTTTCTCAAACTCTATCTCTCTGAATAGGCATCCTCAAGCCACGATTTGTGAAGAAAAGATATAGTCTATAACACGGTGAAGTTGTACATATGCATACTTTCCATTTATATTAACTGTGTTGTGAGAATTTAAAGCTTGAAGTTCATAAAATTTCTAGGTCACAAATTAGGGCTGACAAAATTCTCTCTGATCTTTGAGAGTTAGGTTACAAATTTTACATGGTTGGAATCGTGATATTAAATGCTACATTTTTATGTTATGGGTTTTTATTTTTGTGCAAGCATGAGCAAGTTGCAGTTGAACCAAAACGCGTGCGCATGAGAAGAGGTTGGAGGACAGGGATGACTGTCTTGGGCCTTTGGCACCTTGGGCCTTCTGTTTTTGATTTTAACACCCCCCTGACCACTATTTGCACCCCCTGACTTTATTTCTTATATTTTTCATATTTTCTCATATTATTTATATTTATTGCTTTTATTTATTTTTCTGAATCATAAAAAATCATGAAAAATAATTTCTTTATTTTTTTATTTTTTTTTTATTTTTTTTTGCATAAAAAATAGTTTATTAGGATAATATACTTTATTTTCTTAAATAAATTGTAAATATATTTAAAAATACTATACATTTTTATTATGTTATTTATATACAAAATATTTATTTTCATACATATTTTAATTTTTAATATTTGTACATAATATTATTTATTATTTTCTTGTACAAAAATGGACAAAATAATAATATAGAACATATATTTTATTTTAATTAAAAATTAGGGTTTCACCCTTTCAAAAAATAATAATATTTTTTCTCTTGTTTTTAGGGTTTAAATAAATCTTTTTTTTTCATACATTAAACAAATACTAAACATTTTAGCATTAATACATTTGCATTGCATTTTTAATATTTGTACATTTATTTAATGCGCACAATATTCAATTGGGTTATAATAGTATTTTTAGGGTTTTTTATTTTGTGCAACATCCCCACTCAAAAACTTGTATCCCTCCTCCCATAATAATTGTTGTAATAGCTTAGTTTACACTTACACAATTTATCGCATTTATACCATATTTAGTAAACTAGGGTTTGCATGACAAGACCAAAAACAAAACAAATAGAAAAAACCTAATGCAAGACAAAAGCATGAAAAAATGACACACATTGCACACAAGCACCCTTAGGGTTTCACCCACTTGGTTGCCTAAATTTAAATGGCCATGTTACGCATGCGAAGTATCTTGGCAAAACAAAACAAAAATAAGATCATAGTCCCTCGATGACACTATACAAAGGTTGCCTAAAACAAAATGATCTTGGTCCCTCAAAAATGCTAAGATACTTGGCAACATTGCTACCATGGTCATACGATGACCCACGCCCGTCCCGTTTACATCCAAAGATAGGGTTGTTTACCAAATCAATGGTAAATCAACAATGTCAAAGGAATAAAAATGCATAGGAAAGACATTTGAGTAGGTAGATAGCTTCTAAGTTACTTGCTCCATTTCAAAACAATCCTTGCTATTTTCAAAAACAAACACACACACATTTCAAAACATTTTCCAAACACCTTTCAAAACATTGAAACATTTTTCAAAAGACAAACATCTTTGTATACATTCTTACGAACGGGAATCATTACAAAGATTGCCTAAACGAATGGCCTCTTTTCAAAAATACTTTCAAAACTACAACAAACACAAAGCACCATTTCAAACAATTTCAAAGCAAAGCAAGTGATCTAAACAAGTAACTAAGAGCCCATGGAAAACCATGGATGAAAAGGGTGCTAGCACCTACCCTTTTCATAATCTACCCCCCGAACTCAAGAAAACATCTCAAAGGTCTTTCCTGTGCTTTTTTACCTTTCCTTTTGGATAAAATAAAAGTCGGTGGCGACTCTTGCTAACCACGACATTTGCGATGAAATGTAAAACCTCAAGTTAATTCTCCCACCGTATCACACCAGTTTACCAATCCCGGGTAGAAACCATCCAATTTCTCCAGATTACCCAAGCAGATCTTACAAGCAGTACATGGCATTGCCCTCACAACAGAGCTTATTTCTCTCAACAAAAGTTCATCAGTACTTCAACTTCAAGACATGAAAATCCACATATCCTCAGCAGCAATCAGGGATTTATTTTCGTCAATCAAATAACAATACGGCAATTTAGTTCACATACACATACATTGCATCCATGTATCATAAAGATTGATAAAGCTAATACATTACATCATACATTTCATGCAACATAACTTTGTATTTTAGCTAACATTTACCCTTTTTCAGGATAAGATTAACAGTTACCATTGACAAATATGCAATCATGTTAGAGTGCAGATACGCTCCAGACACAGATGTCATTCTGATACTCATTCAGATACAACTTTCAGGTACAGTTCAGATACGCTCCAGACACGGATGCCATTCTGATACTCATTCAGTTGAAACTTACAGATATAGTACATATACGCTCCAGACACGGATGCCATTCTGATACTCATTCAGATGCAACTTACAGATACAGTATAAATACGCTCCAGACACGGATGCCATTCTGATACTCATTCAGATACAACTTACAGATACAGTAGAGATACGCTCCAGACACGAATGTCATTCTGATACTCATTCAGATGAAACTTTCAGATACAGTTCAGATACGCTCCAGACACGGATGCCTTTCTGATACTCATTCAGATACAACCTACAGATACAGTGCAGATACGCTCCAAACATGCCATTTTGATACTCATTCAGATCCAACCTTCAGATACAGTTCAGATACGCTCCAGACACGGACGCCATTCTGATACTCATTCTTTCAGCTTACAAATTACAGTGCAACAAGAATTCTTGGATGGCATATACAAGCCCATCTCCAACAAAGTTCTATCACCTCTCCAAATGGCATCTTTAAGCCCATTCCCTCAACCACACATCGTCGAGTGCAAATTTCTGGGTACTCTAGTGTCCAATCATCTTTCACCTTCGAGTCATGAATGGAAAAACTCGCCAATCTAACTCTTCAAGTATAAGAAGATTGAACAGGGGCAGCTGTTGTACCCCAAAATTTGCCCTCTCACTTATCAAGATTTTTCTCACATGATCTCTTTGTCTCAAGACTGAATTAAGGTTTGACCAGCTCAAGGTATCTCATCATGCACTGATAATCCAAAATTAGGGTTTGGGATTGCACAAGGATTTTTGGACTATCAATGCTTCATATGACTTTCAAGTATCATCATGGACCCCTAAGATTACTCATGTCAAGTTTCTAGCCTTGGATGACATTTTTGATCAGTCAATTGAGCAGTTGACCTAAAAATCAGTTATATTGGGAAAAAAGTCAACCATGGCCAATTTACAGTCAAACATCATAATTTTTTATCCACATCAACATTTTAGACTCACATGTATCATTTGATCAAGTTTGGACCACAACTCCTCAGGAAATTTGATCAAATCATCAAAAGGGCAAAAGGGTCAAAATTAGGGTTTTGACTAAGAAAGGGCAATTTCTAATTTTTGACCTAGCAAATGATCAATTGGTTTGAAGCATGATTTAAAGAATTCAATTGAATCATCTTGACTTGATCACATGGTTCAAAACATTGCAAGTCCAATGGATTGACAGATAAATTTTGTAGTCAACTGATCAAAAGTCAATTGTATACTCAAAAGTCAAACTTTGACTTTTTGGTCAAATTCAAATGCCAAGGATCACAATTCATAAAAACATGTCAAAATGTGAAACTTGTTCATCAAGAAATCAAAGATTGAAGATTTTGTTTTGAAATTTGAAATTTTCTTAACTTAGAAATTTTTCTAAGTATAGAAAATTTCTTATTTTTTCTCAACTTAAAGCCAAATTCACACCATGATACAAGATGATTCAAAGAAAGTTCCCAACATGAAAGTTATAGATCTCCATGAAATCTACAACTTTGCTTCACACAATTTCTCCTAAAGATGCTTGGATCTCAAGTTATAATTTTGTGAATACATGCTCATGAACTAAAATGATTTAGGGAAATTTTGCCCTAATTTAGGCAGGTTTTTGACCTAACTTCATGGAAACTTTTCACCTAGTTCCAAGAGGAATCTTGGAAAGCAATTCAAAGATGAATTATAGAGAACATTTCAAGCTTTCCAAAATGTCAAAGAACTCCTTGAGATCATTCTTGAGTATGGAGAATCGAAGAGAAGAAGTTGGAAATTTCTCACTTTGATTTCAAGCCATTTCATGAAGAACAAAATTCAAATCCAAACCTAGGCTGCATAATCCTTGCTTTACAGGTCTCAAACTTGTTTCTCACTCCATAGTTTAATTCTTACACAGTTAATAAAGCTTTAATCCAAGCATGAGAGCCTTTGTCCAAGCTTTAATTCCATAAATGGCACAAAGTTGCCATTTCCATTTTAGAAAAGCACAACTTTTGCATTTGTCAAGTCCTTGAGCTTTGCACCTGTTCCTTCTGCACACACAAGTCCTATAAACCAAAAGCAAAGTGTCTAAAACTTGTACCGACTCAGATCAAGCTTGTACAAGCATGTAGAGAGTTGTCTCCTCACTTTTATTAAAAGGCAAGCAATAAAGAAAATAGTCTAGAACTGATAAGCCTGGTATGGAATTGATTTTAAACCTTTTCTATACTTATACACAAACATATTACAACCTAACACACGATTGCAAAAGCTAAGAAACTCTCTCAAACTCTCTATCACCAAAAACCTACCATAACTTGCAGTTTTGCATCAAGCATAGCAATCCAAAAATCTACTCGTGTGTTTCAAGTTCTAATCACCTAAACACTTAACCTACATCATATCTAAGTGTTCCAGACCATCATCCCTTCATTGTAACTCCTCCTTATCCATCTGCCATTTTTGTATTTCAAGCTTGCAGGTTGACTTGGATAGGGAGATTCAGGCACTTTCAAGGCAATGTAAGGATTGGAACACACTTAGGGAGGTCCAGGCAAGCTAAAGGGATCCTCAGGTCTTCTCAAAACTCACTCAAACTCCATTCAAGATCTCAGCTGAAAGAGGTAAGAACTCTAACTTCTATCTCTTCATACAGGCATCCTTTGGTCTCGATTTGTGAAAATAAAATGTAGATATCCTTGTGCTAAAACCAACCATGTTCATAGATTTCATTTATATTCATTATGTATAGAGAATTTTAGATTTCAAATTTCTGTAATAATTAGGTTTGAAATTAGGGCCATTGAAATTAGCTTTGATCTTTTACTGTTAGTTTACATGAGTTACATGGTTGAAATCGTGGGGAAGAGTACTACCATTTTCTTGTTTGAAGTTTCCATTTTCATGGAGAAATGAGAGAGATGCAGGGGTCCGGCTAGCTGAGGAAGAAGACGAAGTACAGGGCAAGGAAGCACTTTATGTTATGTATTTTTAGTTTCATTTGAACTAACGGATGTACAGCCACCCAAGTGGCAAGGCAGCGCGCAGAAATTGCTAAGGTCATGGGTTCGAACCTTGGCGTTGTCTTTTGCATTTTCCATATTTTTTCCAGCTTTGTTTTTTATTGTTTGGCAGCGTGGGCTCAGCACACATGGGCCTCATTTTTTTTCTAATACTAACCTCCTGATTACTCAGGACACCCCGGGCCCAACCATTTTATTATTTATTTTTATTTTCATTTTCATTTTATTAAATATATTTTCCTTAACATAAAAAAATCATAAAAAATATAAAACATGATAAATATTGCATTTTGTTCGTTTTATTTTATTTTCTCATAAAAAATATTTTTATTAAATTACATATTAACTATTTTTCTTAAATAAACTTGTAAAATAAAATAAGAATTAGGTTAATATTTATCTCTTTTCTCTCACACTTGTAAATATTTATTCTAATGTATAAGAGGACTAAGATATTTCATAAAATATTATTTATTATTTTTAAGACAAAAATATACAAAAATAATACTTAAAGAACTTTATTTTCTTTTAACAAATTAGAATTAGGGTTAACCAATTTCTAAAAATAATTCCCTTTTTTTCTTAAATTATTAGGATTAGTTCAAAACTCTTTTTCATTAAAAAAAAAACAAAACAAAAATCTTTTCTTGCATATACATACCTTTGCATAATTAATTTATATTGTACATTATTTATTCAAATACTTGTACAAATTCGATTTGGTTGTAATAGATTAATTAGGTTCATATTATTGCAAATCCTCATTCATAATTTGTATACCCTCCTCCCATAAAATGTTGTAATAGCATAGTGATCTTTAAATTTTGCAATTTATCGCTTTTATATAACATGATAGTAATTAGGGTTTGTATGGTAAGATAAAACCAATCAAATAGAAAACCTTAATCCAAGACAAAAATCAAGCATGAAAATGACACACTTGCACACAAACACCCCTAGGGTTACTCCACTTGGTTGCCTTACACAAAAATGGCCATATTATGCATGCAAAGTATCTTAGGAAAACCAACAAAAACAAGATCATAGTCCCTCGATGACGTTATTCAAAGTTGTCTTACAAAAATGATCTTAGTCCCTCAAAAATGCTAAGATACTTTGCAACATTGCTAAATCATGGTTATACGATGACCCACGCCCGTCCCGTTTACGTCCAAAGATAAGGTTGCTTACCAAATCAATAGTAAGACAACAATATCAAAGGAACATGAACAAGAAAGACATTTAAGTAGGTAGATTACTTTTAGTTACTTGCTCCATTTCAAATAAATATCCTTGCTATTTTAAAAACAAACACACACATTTCCGAACATCTTTCAAACTTGAAAACATTTTCAAAAGATTAACCCTTTTTATACATTCTTACGAGCAAGAATCATTCAAAGTTTTCCTAAACGATGGCGCCTTTTCAAAATACTTTCAAAAACCACACAAAGCACAATTTCAAACAAAAAATCAAGTGATCTAGCAAGTAACTAAGAGCCCATGGAAAACCATGGATGAAAAGGGTGCTAATACCTTCCCTTTTCATAATCTACCCCCCGAACTCAAGAAACAATCTCAAAGGTCTTTCCTGTGCTTTTTCACCTTTCCTTTTGGATAAAAGAAAAGTCAGTGGCGACTCTTGCTAACCGCAACATTTGCGATCAAACGCAAAACCCTCAAGTCAGTTCTCCCACTGTATCACAGCGGTCTATACTGGGGGAGCAAACCTTAGAAGGCCTTCAACCAATCACAACTTTACTGAGGAGAAGAAGATGACTTCTAGAACAACACCATTGGGAAGAAAGCATTAAATTCATACTCCACTGGAGAAAAGTAGACCCATACATACCTCGACGGGGTACAAATTCTTCCTTGGGAAGAAAAGGAATCTCAAACCAGAAACTCTCGAAGCTTAAACTCCATCGGAGATGATATAACCTTTTAAGACACTAGGGACGCCAAACTTGTAAGCTATTCATTGTTTCATAATCTTACTGGGGAGAAAACTCGCTCCATCGGGGAAAGAAAGCAGCTTTAGGGGGATAAGATAAACTATCTCTTACTGGCAAAGAATTCTGATAAGAATCTTTAAAAGATGCAGACCAGACTGAGAATATTGGTGCAAACCACATTGGGGAGATGGCGAACCACGCTTGGGGATAATCAGCTATACCAAACTCAATAAAATATACTACTCTGAGTAAGAGATCTCTGAAGAGAAACCTCTTAGCAAACAAACTTCTGTTAAGCAACATGTAGCCTTAACTAGGGAAAGGAATCCCTTCTTTAGGAAACATCATTTCCATTAAGAACCTTGTATGTGTAACAACTTTAAAAAATCTATGCTTTCTTTCTCTGGCATGTTACTTGTCACAAGTGAACTATAGTTCCTTCAACTCATAACTAGTGCCCCGTGGATGGTCTATGAAGGAATCTACATTGGGAGGATCTTTCTATCATAATGGCTTGATACGAGTTTCCCTAATATCTTCAAATTTTGAAATGATTCTCTTCTGATTAACAGATTCTTGGAGAGATTAGTCGAACTCTTGGCGCAACTTCCTCAGATTAACTAAACTTTGAGGGGTCGAATCCGACTTGAATTCCCCAGATCGGTTGAATCTTCAAACTCTACTCTTCTTAAGGGTGAACAAATCTATGGTAACAACCTTTATGATTATTTGAAAGTGGCATGCCCCTACTCCACGGAGTCTTTGGGATAATCTTTCTCAGCTTCTTTGGATCTTTTGGAAAATTTGGTTGAATCTTAGTGTAACTGCCCCAGATTGGATGCACTCAGCACATCTTTTTCTTAAAAGAGCCTTCAAACTGTACCACTTCTTGGGTGATCAAACTGTGAAAGCAACTTCCTTAGGCTCAAAAGAGTTTCTAGGAAACATGTTTCTCGATATGACCATTCTCTTAACTATCAGCTTTAAACTCTACGGAGTCTTCAAGTCTTTATACTTTGACATGATCATGTCTTTCATTGATTCCGGACATGGAAATTTACTTAATGTTAAGTAATTATTTTCAAGTAGAGAAATGTTTATTCTGAGAATGACAATTCTAATGCAAAGCCTATGTTAGTCTTGAAGTTTGAAAAACTTTGAATGAAATGATGCTATAACTATGTTCTGAACGAATCACTAGCTAGAGAGCAACATTTGAAAATCTTTTTTTCATGAAAGATAATGAAAGCATGTGATACCAAAAGAGATATTTAAGCATATTGCTTAGGAGTTAGTTAAACTTTATCTCATTGTAGTATGCTTTCGAAAAAAAACATGCTTCAATTAGGACTTTTGAGGGTTGTAACGTGGCTTGGTTTACAGTTTGAGAAATATGTATTTAAGGCTCAAATTTTATTTGTACCCACCCATTCTCCGTGATGTTTTCATATCCTACACTCAGTTAACTCGATACGGTCACTCATCTCTCAAGAGGAGTTCGAGAAGGTTGAGGAACCATTGAGATTTTTTGGACACGGTAGTTACTCACCCCTTTTTTTGGTGTCTTATCGCTCGACTTTATTCTACATTGAGGATTTTATTTGGAAATCATTTTCTCTTGTTACATTTTTTCATTCTTTTCCACTTCCCTATCTTTTTCCTGGACTAATTCTTTTGAATTTTGATTTTAAAGTCCAGCGGAATGCCCTAACTTTTGCCTAAGCCACTTGTTTTCAAGATTTTTTATTTTTTTGACTTAGAGGGATTTCTTTCATTTTATTCTTATTAATTTTTATTTTGGAACAAGTCAACCCTTTTTTTTTCAAACTTTGACTCATTGCAACTTTCAGCTCAAGCATCTATTTGATTCCATTCTTTTCCCATTTCAAATTTTGTAATCTCATCTTTCTAAGGCATCAAGAATCGTGCCCTAAGACCCCCTGAGCTGGGAATGCCATTGAGTTGAACTTGGTAACTTGAAATTGAAGTTTCTTCATAAGTCAGAATTTGAAATTCATGTTTTGGTTTCTAAATATCAAATTAGAACGCGTTTGTGATCTAAACATGTTTAACCAAGTCTCCAAAGTGGATTAGAGCCTTAAAACGCAAGGGTTGGATGAGTTTTGATGCAAAACAGATCACACCTTACTCGTGTATCAGGTTCACACGATTTCCCTCCAAACTTCATCATTTCACACGCTTGAACATTCCATTTGATTCCCTATAAATAGAGGGTCATCCCTCATTCATTTCCTCAAGCTTGAATAGCCAGAATCACCCTGCCAAACTTGCTCCATAACTTAATTTTTTGTAACTTCGAAATCAGTGTTCAAGCCTTTTTCAATCCAATTTTTCCATCAATTTACCTTCCTTGATCCTCCCTGAAGCTAACCATACAATTACCTTCAAGAATCGTGACCTATATTGATCCATAGAAGTCCAGTTTCAGAGCTCTGCAACTCAACTTCAATAGGTAGATTTCTCCATTAATTCTTCAAAACATTGATATCATTGTGAATCTCTTATTGCCCTGGTTCTATTTGCAATACTTGCTTTCATCTATAAACACGTTTTGACCATGAAATTTCAAATCCCTTTTTCAAAACTTTCCTTCCAAATTGCTTGAGCTATAGTTTATATAAATTTGTCGCGAAGGTGTGGTTGTCTTCGTCTTGAAGAGACGAAGCGAATGACATAGGTCTGAGCTTCTGAATTTACAGTTTGAGAAACCTGTAATTCACGTTGGCTGGAGGTTGAAGATGACCAACGTGTCATCTTCCAACCAATGATAACTTGGCACTTTTTTTTTTGAAATCTGATTTTACATTTGATTCAGTGCATTATTCACTAATGACCATGATATGCACAGTGCGCCAGATCCCTTAGATTTGATTACTAACGCATTTTGACTCTCATCCAATGGTCCACCTATTTTTTACTTTATTTTTTATTTCTGATTTTTATATTTAATTGTTTTAAATTTCAAAAAATCATAGAAAATTCATTTTTAGTCCAAAAAACCTGAAAAATTATGAAAAATATTTTTTGATTTTTCTCATTCTGATTTTTATTTTTTCATAATTTTATTTTATGTATTGATATTTCTTTATAAATTTTTTATTTATTTGAATTATTTTAAATGTTTAAAAATACTTTTATGCATTTTTAAATTCTGGAAAAAAAATATGAAATGATCCAATGATATTGTGACAAATATTGGTGACCTCACTTATTTTTTATTTCTTACTTTGCTATTTTTTAATCATTTTTGGTTTATTTTACTCATTTCTTTTAATTTTAAAAAATAGTTTCTGACTTTAAAAAATTTACCAAAATTTTATAAAAATATTTTAGTTCATTTTTTATTTTTCTATATCTTAGTTTTTATTTCTTGATTAATTTGAATATAGTTGATATTTTTCTCTTTCATTTCTATTTTAAAACATTTTAAAAACCTTTTTTTAATGTATATATTAAATGAAATATTATTTTGTGATTATTTTCTGGTTGATCTTGGGTTGAATTTTTTATTATGAACTTAATTAACATCATTAGATTCATGGTGTTGAGTCCAACTCCACAACAATGGATGAATGATTTTAATAATAGTTTGATTAAAATTTAATTCAAAGGTGGTTTATATATATTTTTTCCCATCCCTCTTCATCTCATCCCTTTCTTATTGCACTAAGTGTTATTGGAGCATGATATCTATATCATGTCTCAAAACAAATGATGCATAGATTTCTATTGACCGATTTCAAAATAGGTGCAACTTCTACATAAGTCCACTTACGATTGCTTAACATAGAGCTAAATTTTGTCTCGATTCGAATAAATGATCATTCGTGGCCCAAACCTATGTTTGCAAGCCCAAGTATGTTGATTTGATCTCTTTGATCCAATAACCTTGAGATTCATTATGTGGAGGCTTTGGTTCTACCAATCCTCTAATAAGTCTACAACACTTTTGGTCAACGCGGATCACTTAAACATTGTTGATCATTAAATGGTACTGTTGAGAATTCCAAATGGATGATATACTTGACAAAAAAGCAAATACAACTTGTTGTGTGGAGGCTTTGGTTCTACCAATCATCTAATGAGTTCCAAATGCAAGTTTCGAGATGGTCACTCAACTAACCACTAATTATTAAATTGTTTTTATTTTATGCTTTTTATTTTTATGCTTTATGTATCATTTACTTTAAGCATTACATTTCATGCCATTTTTATTTTGCTCACTTGAGCATTTATATTCTTGTTATTATTATTTTGCTCATTTGAGCTTTTCTTTTCTTTTTTAAGACACCTAATAATCAACATGAACCCATAAAAAGCTTTAATGATACTTGAACTATTTGGTTACTATCCTTGGCATTATGGAGTATTGGACTTCTTGGACTTAGGATTAGAGACCTTGGCCTATGTTGGAGACCTTGTGATCTTAGTTGATATTTTGTCTGGAGTTCTCGAGGTTCACCTCAAGACATTGAGTTATTTGTTTGTTTTGTGTGCATGTTATTGTGATTACATTCTTTGTCTGTAATATGGAATTCACCCGTATACAGTCGTTACTCAGTCCAATTTTTATGAAGATTTAATACACTTGAAGTTTGGTTATCTCAAGAGATATAGTATCTTTGCTTGTTTGGTTTAAATCCAAAGAATGAAATTCTATCTTGACTTATAACGTCAAGTATTGGCTTCTTGTTGGTTAGATGGTTCTTATCCCTAGCTTTTACCTTATGCTTTATGATAGTCTCTTCTTCTCCTCTCATCTTCTTTAATTTGAAAAATCTTCTTCCTCCTTTTGAAAACCCTTCTTCTTTCTAAATTTGAACCACTTTCATAATAAACTTGGGCTTAGGTCCATGCATATTCAAAAAATAATTTTCATAAATAAACCTCAATTAATTTAATAATACCTTGACATTTTTTTGTGAGAAGACTAAAAGTCAACCAATCTCATTTCAAACCATTTTTCCATTTTGGCTTAAAACCTTTCTCAAAATATTAGACTCTTGCCAATCCTTGTAGTGATGCAAACAACTATACTTCTACGATATGTAGTGAAGAGAGATATTTTCCACTTGGGTGTTGTGTGAGGCATTGTTGATTTTAAGAATACAAGCCATATCCTCCACTTTGAGATGATGTAAGTTCTCCTTTCTCATGATTGTGGGTAGTAAGTAAGTTTTCCACATGGACAATGACGATGATGTCTTATCTCATAAATTTAACCAACACACTTGTGTTTTAAATTTTTTAAAGGTGAACTATGTGTACCCTGATCCCCTATTGCACAAAAGTTGGTACGTAGGCACTAAAGGTTCGCAACCGCGGCGGGTGCAAAAATCATAAAAAATATATTTCTTTTCTCACCTCCACTATCTATTTTACATACATTATTTTATAGCCAAAATATACAGATTTTTTTCAAAGAGGTTCCTGCGGAGTACCATAGATGTTTAGGGTGTTAATACCTCCCCTTTGCATAACCAACCCCCCTTACCTTGAATCTTTCCCCCACTTTTTGGATTATTCGCTCTTTTCTCATTCCTTTGGAAACAATAAAGCATGGTGGTGATTTTTATTTTGATCTGTATAAGTCTAGTCAATCCAATGGCTTAGTCTTAAACATTTCTATCGCTACACTATCAATCTATGAATTTTGAGTTCCTAGATGAGAACATTATGCTAGTTACTGATTGTGAAGAACCTGGACCATATGAAGGACCTGAACTGGGATCCCGATGGACTATGGTTTTTGATGGAGCTTCCAACGCATTTGGTAATGGAATTGGTGTTTTGATTGTCTCTCCCAAGGGTTTCAATACGTCCTTCACCGCCAGATCATGTTTTGACTGTACCAACAATATGGCCGAGTACGAAGCATTGGGTATCAAAGCTGCCATCAATATGAGAATTAAATTCTTAAATGTATATGGGGACTCAGCCCTAGTAATCAGTAAGATTAAGGCAAAGTGGGATACGGAGCATCCAAATCTCATTCCTTATCGAGAGCATGTGTTAACATTAATTTTGTACTTCGAAGAAATCACTTTTGAACATATTCCACGAGAAGAGAATTAATTGGCAGCCGCACTAGCTACCATTTCATCTATGTTCGAAGTCAGAAGGGATAATGAAGCTCCTCGAATTACTATTGAGAGACTAGATGAACTGGCGCATTGCTACGAAGGTGATACTGATGGAGTAGAGGAAAAGTCTTGGTACCACGAAGTAAAAATATACCTCGAAACTCAAGAGTATCCTGAAGGAGAATCTATCAATGATAAGAAATTTCTATGTAGGTTCTCTTCCAAGTTCTTTCTGAGTAGTGGAATCCTGTACAAGCGCAGCCACAATTTAACTTTGCTTCGTAGTGTAGTCAAGAAGGAAGCTGAGAAAATTATGGAAGATATGCACGAAGGCATCTTTGGTACTCACTTCAGTGGACATACAATGGCTTAGAAGATTCTGAGGGCGGGTTATTGTTGGTCTACCATTGAAACCTATTGCCATCATCATTCCATAACTTGCCACAAATTCCATATTTATGTTGACAAAGTACATGTGCCTCTGGTTCCTTTGAATGTCTTGACTGCTCTTTGGCCGTTTGCAATATGGGGCATTAATATGATTGGAGAAATTAAGCCTACTGCTTCCAATTGGTATCATTTCATCTCGGTCGCTATTGATTACTTCACGAAGTGGATAGAAGCAGCCTCGTTTTCCTCCGTTACCATGAATGTTGTGGTTCGACTCATTAAGTATAACCTCATATGTTGGTATGACATCCCTGAAAGGATCGTCATAGACAACAATACAAATCTTAACAATATTATGATCATAGAACTTTGCATGCAATTCAAGATTAAGCATCACAATTCCTCTCCATACTGACCAAAGATGAATAGTGCAGTGGAAGCCGCCAACAAGAATATCAAGAAGATCTTGTATAAGATGATAGTGACATATAAAGTTTAGTGTGTGTGTTTGTGTGTCCTGATGGTATATCACATGTCTTGACATGTTGATTAAACATTGTGTTGTCTAGTGTTGTTTCTTTATGGATGCAACTATTTATGGGGAGTATAATTGTTTGTCATGCTAGTGTGAAGTTTCTTCTGCGGATGCTACTACTGCTGGTGCTGCTGGTTGTCTATGACCAGGATGTCTTACCAGATGTTCTAACATCTTGTCTGTTGTGTCTTGTGGAGAACCTTGGTTATCTTATGATAGTCCAAGAATATAGTGTTCTGAGTTATGTGTGCTGCTTCTGCTGCATGTTCTTCTAATATGTTGAACTCCGATAGTTCAAGGTTGAGTTCAGGTTGGTGTTCTTATGCTTCGGGAAAAGTTTCTTCTTCCTATGGTGAGTTGGATTTTTCCTATTGAGGAGGAGAATTGTTTTTCTATGATAATAATTGGTTCTTTGTGACAGGGGGAGTTTTCTTGGTTAGATCTGAAACAGCATATTATCTGTAATATATGTCTATGTTTTTGTTTGTACAAAGTTTACATGTTTTAACATGTAACTTGCGTAATGTGGTGTTATTCCTCCCTCCAATTTAATTGTGCTAATGTTGTTTTAGCAAAAATTTGTCAAAGAGGGAGATTGTTAGATCCATGGTTTTGTGATTGGCTAAGTTCTGCTAAAATATGGTTCATGACATACGTTGAGCAAGATATCATAATATCTTGGTTAAACTGATACAGCAGAATATGAAGGTTGCGTTGATGGCAGGTGTTTCAACAGATGTCGTGACATGCTGAACCAGAACATCAGTACAAGATATTTTAAAATCTTCACAGATTTGATTTGATTTTGTGATATTTCTTTTGGATATATTATAGATATTTACGCAGGTCAAGAAGATTTAATCTGGAACAAGTGATCTAATATCCAGTTGTACATAAGTTTCTAAAATTAGATATTGAGACAATGTAGAAAACTTGATGTTTTATTCGAAGATTTAAGGAGATTTTTCTGCATAATTGATGCAATCCTCTGTTTAAGGATCAATAAATACCTGAGTGAATATTTCGTATCCCATAAACTACTAAGGAGTATTTAAAGAAAATAACAAACAAATGCAGGGAAGATAAACATAACATATGTTTTAACTTAATCAAGACTATTAATACAATGTAAAAAAAAACAAATATAGTCTGATTCTATGAGATCTACTTTTAATTATATAAAATTATGGTAAACATTCTAATACTTTAAATATAGTTGGATATAAATATTTTATTAAATCAAGTTGAATATTTTAAATTTAGTTGGGTATTGATATCTTTATTTAATCAAATAGTATTATTTAATGGTATGTCACTCTTTAAAATTATTTTAATTTAAGTTAAATAAAAAATTCAAATTAATTTCTTCTAAGGTTCTATTTGACTTGATATGTTTTTAAGTTTATAATTTATAATTTATAAACTCATATGACAATTAATACATGTTTCATAACAATTTTTTCATCATCAATTTATAATTTATTTTTTATACACGATTTTAAATAACGTTTTAAGTTATGACTTATACTTTATCAGTTTTGCTTTCACTTTTATCTTTATTATTTTAATTAAAATTCATTTTTACTTTTATAACTTCTTTTCATTTAAAATAAAATTATTATATATTAAATGCAAAAAAATCAAATAATTATGTCATTTATATTTATCAGTTAATTGAACTACTAATTTACCAAACATTTAAACCGTCAATTTTTTTAAAATTGATTATTCTTCAATTTTAATCAATTTTGGTCCATCGATTCAATAGCTTATATAATTCAACAATAAAACCAGACGGATGATATTTCCGATTCTTTGTTCAACCGATTCGATCGATCGGTTCGATTATCTTTTAAAAGTGTTTTTTAGAAAGTTTCAAATTTATTTTATTGTGATTCTACATTTATTGTGATTCAATATAAATTAATTTAGAGAACCGTAGATGAAAAAATGTTGAATTTTTAAAAAGAAAAAAATCAAAATAAATAAATACATATCACTTAGAAATGAAGAATTCATAAATGAATGATTATGCATTACTCTATATAATCAGGTAATTACGAGTTAAAGAGTATCCAAAAAAACCTTACACAAGTGACTAGCTATAGCTATCACAATTGTCTCAATGGCTTTGTTGAAATCTATTCTTGTAGCCATGCTCATTGCTATTTTGGTTCTTGGTATTTAGTACTCACAAATTAATAATCAAAATATTATTTAATTTAATTAAAGTTTTTCATCATATTATGTTGATTAATGCAGGTGTGAACAGCAAACAACACTGTCTAGGACCTTGCGAAAACATTCCTCACTGTGATTGGATGTGCAAGCATTTGGGTTATAATATTGGGCTATGCGTTCCACCTGATAACTACTTTTGTTGTTGTGCCAAGATTGATTGAAGCTATTATTAATCTTAAATAAATGCTTTCAAGATTCAAATAAACGGTTTTATGACTTTGGTTATGATGTCGACTCATGTTTTTTCTTTTATTTTCTTGATGGTAGTATTTGAATTTGCGATTGTGATGCCACACTTGTATTTCTTGGTTCAATTTCAATGAAGTACATGAGATTGGTTAGGGGTGGACGAGATTTTTCGAACCGGTCCAAACTGTCCGATCCAAAAAACTCGTAGGCAAGTTGGTTTATCCGTGCGACTTATTCCAGTTATTCGGATTGACAAAAGTGGATATTGATAAATAACTTTGGTTGGTTTCGAATGCGTGAAATTTATCTATTATAATTCAAATCTAACATAAAAAATAATATGTGATCGTATTACTACTACATTAGCAATCACTTTTGTTTGACTGAATTGAAATTTGAATCTTATAATATCACATAATTCTTGAGATCGATATTTTGGAATTTCTTAATGTTATTATATTAGTAGATTAGTACAGTTGATAATTTATCAATCAAAACTCTATAAAAAAAAGAACGAAATGGTTTGAGATGAAGTGGAAAAATATATTTTATTGAAGTTTGCTTATTTATTGTGTACGATATTTTCAACTGGATTGTCATATAGTGTAAGTTAACATTTTTTATCACAATTTAATTAAAAAAATTAAATTGATTAATAAAATCGATTGAGTAACTAAAAAATATTATATTTATTACTTTACAGATTAAAGTGAAATTTTAAATTAAATTAAAATCCATAAAATTAATTATATAAATGCAAAAAAGAAACATTGAAACTATGACGTACTCCCTCCGGTCTTATATGTAAGCAACAAAAAAAAATTTACTAGTCTCAATTATAAGCAAAAATTAATTACCATTGATATAATTAAATTCTTGATTCCAATTTTACCCTCATATTGTAGTTTTCCAAAAACAAAAATATTCCTCTAATAACTTCACTTTTTATAGTTTCCAAATGAGCATTTATTTTTACTTTTACGTATCATTTGTTACCATTGCCTTTTGAAATACCATATCCTATTATAAATGTTTCATATCCAGTATTTTGTCTACCATGAGTCTTGTTCTTCTATTTTTTTTATACTCTAAACATGGCAAACCCACATCAAATAGCTAATGAATTTCCATCTTTTGATTTAGGCATTGAAGACTCTGAGAATTTATCAAATCTCATTGTTGAAGACTCTCTGGATTTGAACAAAGTTCCTGAAGTAGTTCTAACTCCAACAAATGAAAGTGCAGAAAATCTCACTCCAAAGAATGAAAGTGAAGATGCTCTAACTCCAACAAATGAAAGTGCAGAAAATCTCACTCCAAAGAATGAAAGTGAAGATGCTCTAACTCCAACAAATGAAAGCACCATTGTTGAATTACTAGATATGAGTGATTTTGATCTGAACAAATTACCGGCATTGGACTTCGGTGTCAAGCAAGAAGAGGTTAAAGACATGATAAAAATTTATTTAGATTATTTGAACTAGGTGTTCTTATTTGGATTTTTGTGAGGTTTAATGTTTCTGATTTTTTTATCATTATGTTTCTTATTTGGTTTTATTTTTCTAATCATTTTCTACTATTATGCTTTCATTGTCCATTTTATTTTGTAACGTACAATACGAGTAATATGGAATAGTGTAAATAATATGCATAACTATAATAGTGGAATAAGCAATTTGCATAACTAAAATTGTAACGTACAATACTGGTAAGAAACTTTCATGCATAAGTTAATAAGCATCTTAAAAAGAAGAAAAAGTCTACTGCAATTTGCATTCTTGATATTTCCTTCTCCATGCAAATTCCATGATCTATTTGACCAACCTCCTGAAAAATGAATAAATTAAATTTGACAAAAATTAGCATACACTATTTTATTGAAAAATTTATAGAAAATATGATTATACAAACCAACAAGTTCATACCTTAATTATCATTGCTTAAATAGTTAAAAGTATTTTCAACTAACTCTCGGTCACATTTTAGTTGACTAGGTAGTATACCTCGAGTAAGCATCACATCTTTCTTCATATGGGGAATTCGGTAATTATTAGTTCCTTTAACTTTCATGATTTCAATCATACAAGATTGGAGTGTGAGAAAAATTTTGTCAGATTGTTTGCTAGAAAAATTATCATATGACTTTTGCACAACTTCAATGAGCTCATCAACCGATTTTGAAGCTTCCTTATGTTGTAATGACTGAATGGCATTAAAAAACCCCAGATCTAAGACATTTAAATCAGGAGAATTTGGTGGTTGACAAGATAAACGAATGTCAAATCCACCTTCAGAAGCTGCTTTACAAAATTCTTCGTCGTCAATAGAAACATGACATGGAGCATTATCTTGTTGTATATAAAGTGTTTACATTGCATGTTCTCTGGGCCATTTTTCTTTAATTGCAGGTAACACTTTATTGATTAGAAAATTTCGACTAACTTCTTTAGTGATAGAAGTAATTGGCTTAGTTTCAAGTGTACCTGAAGCTCTATTGACACTTGACCTTTTTGCTGCTACTTTCTGAACCAGAGGAAAGACGCCAATTTTTCCTGAAAATATCTCTTTATCATCGTCATCAAATCTAGGCCTAGCGACTG
Organism: Vicia faba; assembly: GCA_948472305.1. Taxonomy (NCBI): domain Eukaryota; kingdom Viridiplantae; phylum Streptophyta; class Magnoliopsida; order Fabales; family Fabaceae; genus Vicia; species Vicia faba. Next base: position 66,791,591 of record OX451738.1, on the reverse strand, counting down.
CTACTAAAAACATGACCTTGCCAATAAAAATTTTATTTTTGCATGTGCGATATGGCTCATCCTCATTTTCAAGAAGGTAGTAGTTTGCCGATTTTTTGGTCATGTAGAACCACTTTTCATCTATGTGGATGATATTATGCATAGACTTAAACTCTAGATCATGAGGAAGACTAGTTTCTTCAAGCATTGACAAGCAAAATCTAAGACGATCTTTCATATTACTATCTTTCATGTGTGGCTTTAGAGCATTTGAATGCCGATGCAAAGTCCCATCTTTTACAAACTTTAACAATGCTGTTTTGCTAATGCCCAAGACAAATGCGAGGCTCTGAAGAGTGCTACGTTTAGCTAACGGAATATCCCGCACTTTTTCAATATCTACCGTAACTCTTTTTCGACCACAATTTTTTGTTCTTTTATGAGACGCGTCACCTGTTTGACATACTTGCTTCCAAATGCGATAAATAACGTAGATGGATACCGAGTATTTGGATGCCAACCATATAACAATTCCGGATTCCAGTTTTCCACCATAACTATTCTTTATCAATAATTGGGAAATTATTTTCCGCTGGTCATTGTTCAAGAATGATCTTTTTTTCTTAACAGTTTGTGTCTCATGTTGAACCATGGTTGACACTGCATGTAAAAAAGTGAATATAATGAGAAAAAATGTTACTGCATGTTGTTACTAAGTGTTTATGCATGTCTTATGTTTATCATAAAAAAGTGAATAGAAAAAGTATGATGACACAGTAATAAATAAACCAAAAGTAATGATATAAACAAACCAAAATTAATGATATAAACAAAATGTTTAAAATAAATTGACTACAGTATTGCTTACTAAATCCATCTTCATATTGATTAAATTCAGTCTCCTCTCTATCATCTTCATTTGGATTAAATTCACTCTCTGCAACTTTATAAAACAAAATTGAAAGTAAAAATAATTAATTAAGTTGTTTAATGGTTATCCAACATGAAAGAGCATATTACCTTCTTCCATGACATAAACTTCATTTGAATAGAGAGCATCTACATCAATGTCTTCATCATGGTTAGGAAATCCATGTTCAACTTCATTATCATTACTTGAAGAAGAATCATTTAGATTAATGGAAGGTGCTATGTTGCATTCCATCATTTCATGATCAACATATGGAGAGTTTAGATCAATATTAAGAGGCATTTTTATTAAAACCAAATGACAATGATACAGGAAAAATAAGCTTTAGTATTTATAGAGCTCAACTTTGTAGTACAAGGCGGGAATGTATTTTGGAGTATGAAAATTTTGGCAAACTTTTCAGGCGGGATAGTTTTATATGAAAACTTAAAATTTTACTACATTTTTAAGGTGGGAGTTTATTGGTTGCAATGAGAGTATGTGGAGTGAGAAAGTTTAAGAGTTTAAAAGTGGACATTTATTAGTTGCATTATAGATGCACCGATAGAAACAAAAGGACCAATAATTAAATGGTTATAAAAAAATTATTAATTAAATTCTAAATTAATAAATAAGGGTAAATATGGAAAAAAATGCATATTTCTCACCATTTAAATGAATATATGACCACTTTCTTAAAGGGTGAGCTTTTTTTTTTTGCTTACATATAAGACCGGAGGGAGTATTGTTTTTGAATTAATTTTTTAATAAATTAAAAATTAATTTTTTAATCAATTATAAATTATTTATTTATTTTTGGATTGCCATATGCTTTTAGGCGTTTGTTGTCGTTGTTCTAAACTTATTTTGGAAATGCTTTTTGTTATTACAAGTTCCAAAATTGGGAGATGAGTTAAGTTGCTTGAAAGTATATGACTACATGCTTGTAAGAAACTCAGCGACGAACTTCGTTGTGGAACGAAAACATCTTCACTTGAGGAGAGGAGAACTTCTCGAGCAAGAACTCCTTTAAGTTGAATTTCTGTTGGGGATTATAAAACACCTTCCATCACTGGGGAATAATAGAATTCTTAAGAGAACTCTCACAAGTGAGGGTGTTTTACCCCAAAATTTTCTCTCTCACTTATCAATATTTTTCTCACATGATCTCTTTGGCTCAAGACTGAATTAAGGTTTGACCAGCTCAAGGCATCTCATCATGCACTGATAATTCAAAATTAGGGTTTGGGATTGCACAAGGATTTTTGGACTATCAATGCTTCATATGACTTTCAAGTATCATCATGTACCCCTAAGATTACTCATGTCAAGTTTTAAGCCTTGGATCACATTTTTGATCAGTCAATTGAGCAGTTGACCTAAAAATCAGTTGTATTGGGAAAAAAGTCAACCATGGCCAATTTACAGTCAAACTTCATAATTTTTTATCCACATCAACATTTTAGACTCACATGTATCATTTGATCAAGTTTGGACCACAATTCCTCAAGAAATTTGATTAAATCATCAAAAGGACAAAAGGGTCAAAATTAGGGTTTTGACTGAGAAAGGGCAATTTATGATTTTTGACCTAGAAAATGATCAATCGGTTTGAAGCATGATTTCAAGAATTCAATTGCATCATCTTGACTTGATCACATGGTTCAAAACATTGCAAGTCCATTGAATTGACAGATAAATTTTGCAGTCAACTAATCAAAAGTCAACTGTATACTGAAAAGTCAAACTTTGACTTTTTGGTCAAATTCAAATGCCAAGGATCACAATTCATAAAAACATGTCAAAATGTGAAAGTTGTTCAAAGAAATTTGAAATTTTTCTAAGTATAGAAAATTTCTTATTTTTTCTCAACTTTAAGCCAAATTCTCACCATGATACAAGATGATTCAAAGAAAGTTCCCAACATGAAAGTTGTAGATATCCATGAAATATACAACTTTGATTCACACAATTTCTCCTAAAGATTCTTGTATCTCAAGATATAATTTTTTGAATACATGCTCATGAACTAAAATAATTTGGTGAAATTTTGCCCTAATTTAGGCAGGTTTTTGACCTAACTTCATGGCAACTTTTCACCTAGTTCCAAGAGGAATCTTGGAAAGAAATTAAAAGACGAATTATAGAGCACATTGCAAGCTTTCCAAAATGTCAAGAACTCCTTTATATCATTCTTGAGTAGGGAGAATCGAAGAGAAGAAGTTGGCAATTTCTCACTTTGATTTCAAGCCATTTCATGAAGAACAAAATTCAAATCCAAACTTAGGCTGCAGAATCCTTGCTTTACAGGTTTCAAACTTGTTTCTCACTCCATAATTTAATGCTTACACAGTTGATAAAGCTTTAATCCAAGCATGAGAGTCTTTGTCCAAGCTTTAATTCCATAAATGGCACAAAGTTGTCATTTCCATTTTAGAAAACACAACTTTTGCATTTGTCAACTTCTTGAGCTTTGCACTTGTTCCTTCTGCACACACAAGTCCTATAAACCAAAAGTAAAGTGCCTAAGACTTGTACCAACTCAGATCAAACTTGTACAAGCATGTAGAGAGTTGTCTCCTCACTTTTCTTAAAAGGCAAGCAATAGAGCAAAAAGTCTAGAACTGAGAAGCCTGGTGTGGAATTGATTTGAAACCTTTTCTATACTTATACACAAATATATTACAACCTAACACACGATTGCAAAAGCTGAGAAACTCTCCCAAACTCTCTATCACCAAAAGCCTGCCATAACTTGCAATTTTGCATCAAGCATAGCAATCCAAAAATCTACTCGTGCGTTTCAAGTTCTAATCACCTAAACACTTAACCTACATCATATCTAAGTGTTCCATACCATCATCCCATCACTATAACTCCTCCTTCTTCATCTTCCATTTTTGTATTTCAAGCTTGTAGGTTGACTTGGATATGGAGATTCAGGCACTTTCAAGGCAAGATAAGGATTGGAACACACTCAGGGAGGTCCGAGAAAGCTAAAGGGATCCTCAGGCCTTCTCAAAACTCACTCAAACCCAATTCACAATCTCATCTGAAAGAGGTAAGAACTCTAACTTCTATCTCTTCATACAGGCATCCTTTGGTCTCGATTTGTGAAAATATAATGTAGATATCCTTGTGCTAAAACCAACCATGTTCATAGATTTCATTTATATTCATTATGTATAGAGAATTTTAGATTTCAAATTTCTGTAAAAATTAGGTTTGAAATTAGGGTCATTGAAATTAACTTTGATCTTTGACTGTTAGTTTACATTAGTTACATGGTTGAAATCATGGGGAAGTGTACTACCATTTTCAAGTTTGAAGTTTCCATTTTCATGGAGAAATGAGAGAGATACAGGGGGTCCGGCTAGCTGAGGAAGAAGACGAAGTACATGGCAAGGAAGCACTTTGTGTTATGTATTTTTAGTTTCATTTGAACTAACGGATGTACAGCTACCCCAGTGGCAAGGCAGCACGCAGAAATTGCTAAGGTCATGGGTTCGAACCTTGGCGCTGCCTTTTGCATTTTCCATATTTTTTCCAGCTTTGTTTTTTATTGTTTGGCAGCGTGGGCTCAACACATATGGGCCTCATTTTTTTTCTAATACTAACCTCCTGATTACTTAGGACACCCCGGGCCCAACCATTTTATTATTTATTTTTATTTTCATTTTCATTTTATTAAATATATTTTCCTTAACATAAAAAATCATAAAAAATATAAAACATGATAAATATTGCATTTTGTTCATTTTATTTTATTTTCTCATAAAAAATATTTTTATTAAATTATAAATTAACTACTTTTCTTAAATAAACTTGTAAAATAAAATAAGAATTAGGTTAATATTTATCTCTTTTCTCTCACACTTGTAAATATTTATTCTAATGTATAAGAGGACTAAGATATTTCATAAAATATTATTTATTATTTTTAAGACAAAAATATACAAAAATAATACTTAAAGAACTTTATTTTCTTTTAACAAATTAGAATTAGGGTTAACCAATTTCTAAAAATAATTTCCTTTTTTTCTTAAATTATTAGGCTTAGTACAAAACTCTTTTTCATAAATAAAAAAAAACTTTTATTGCATATACATACCTTTGCATATTTAATTTATATTGTACATTTATTCAAATACTTATACAAATTCGATTTGGTTGTATTAGATTAATTAGGTTCATATTATTGCAAATCCCCATTCATAATTTGTATACCCCCCCTCCCATAAAATGTTGTAATAGCATAGTGATCTTTAAATTTCACAATTTATCGCTTTTATATAACATGCTAGTAATTAGGGTTTGTATGGCAAGATAAAACCAATCAAATAGAAAATCCTAATCCAATACAAAAATCAAGCATGAAAATGATACACTTGCACACAAACACCCCTAGGGTTACTCCACTTGGTTGCCTTACACAAAAATGGCCATATTATGTATGCAAAGCATCTTAGCAAAACCAACAAAAACAAGATCATAGTCCCTCGATGACGCTATTCAATGTTGCCTTACAAAAATGATCTTAGTCCCTCAAAAATGCTAAGATACTTTGCAACATTGCTAAATCATGGTTATACGGTGACCCACGCCCGTCCCGTTTACGTCCAAAGATAAGGTTGCTTACCAAATCAATGGTAAGACAACAATATCAAAGGAAAATGAACAAGAAAGACATTTGAGTAGGTAGATTACTTTTAGTTACTTGCTCAATTTCAAATAAATATCATTGTTATTTTCAAAACAAACAAACATATTTCCAAACATCTTTCAAACTTGAAAACATTTTCAAAAGATTAACACTTTGTATACATTCTTACGAACAAGAATCATTACAAAGTTTGCCTAAACGATGGCGCCTTTTCAAAATACTTTCGAAAACCACAAAAGCACAATTTCAAACAAAAAAGCAAGTGATCTAGCAAGTAACTTAGATCCCATGGAAAACCATGGATGAAAAGGGTGCTAATACCTTCCCTTTTCATAATCTACCCCCCGAACTCAAGAAACAATCTCAAAGGTCTTTCATGTGCTTTTTCACCTTTCCTTTTGAATGAAAGAAAAGTCGGTGGCGACTCTTGCTAACTGCAACATTTGCGATCAAACGCAAAACCCTCAAGTCAGTTCTCCCACCATATCACAGAACTGGCGACTCTGCTGGGGAATATTCTAAAAGTGAGGTTACCTTAGGGCTAGATCACATTTATTTGCTTACATTGTTTGACTTGTATGCTTTACATTATGGTTTTTCGTTTGGGTTTGAAATCCTCTACCCAGATTTGGGATACATTATAGGTAAATAGCAATACGTTGTGGAAACTGTGTGGGGTATACTGACATGGTCTAATCAATAGTTATGTTAGTGCGACATATTTGTGGGTATCGGTAGCCTTTGATTCAATCAAAGAGAATACGGGGCCGCTGAGTGATGTCATGAAGCACTAATGAACTTCTAGAACCCTTTATTTGACCAACTTGGCCTTTAGGATGTAGTGAGATGACTGGCTTTGGCGCAGTCCGAAGTTGGTAGATACTCGATACTACACTCATTGAGGTTTGGTTTCTTGAGATATTTCGGTCGCCATTAAAGAGGCTTGAGCTGAAATAATGACCAAGAAAACAATTCAGTGATATTGAGCTCCTTAGAACTCAGTTACTATTACTAGGACAGGTTTAAGCTAACTAAACTTCAAGAGGGTACTTACCTATAAAACCCCATGCAAGCCTAAACTAAGAATTTGTTTGCTTTGCTTGTATATGCATACTTGTACATTACATCATGGACATCATGAACATCATATGCATCCACTAACCATTTCAAGGATTTTTTTGAGATTCATCTTTGTTCTTGTTTTCTAGGATATGGATTCACTTTGCAGGAAAACTATCCAAGTCAACCTTGTAAGAATTCCTCCATAACTTAAAGAGCTAGCTTCAAGGATCCCTGAGAACTCTCCATTTACCGAGAGATATGGTCTTCTACTCAACTTGGTCACCTCCAACACATATGAGGATATGATGAAGGTGCTCTTTCAGTTCTTTGATCCTTTGCACCATTGCTTCACCTTTCCCGACTATCAACTTATGCCTACTTTGGAAGAATTATCCCAACTCTTGAGGATTCCCATTCTCAATCAACTACCTTTCAATGGTACGAAAAGAGACCCAAAGCCAGAAGAGATTGCTCAAGCTCTGCACTTGCACTCATCTGATGTCACAACTCATTGGGAAACTAGAAGTGGTGTCAAAGGCTTCTTAGCAAAGTTCCTGTTTGAGAAAGCCCAAAGTTGTTGGAATTCCTTAGACGTTCAAGCCTTTGAGGAAATTGTGGCTCTTCTTATCTATGGGATGGTCTGGTTTCCCAATCCTGACTAACTCATAGATGTGAGCACCGTCAAAATCTTTATGTCACGCAACCTGGTGCCTACATTGCTTGGAGATATCCTACACTCTTTTCACACTCGCACAATGAGGAAAAGGGGTGTCCTTATGTGTTGCACTCCTCTCCTGGAAAGATGGTTTATTTCTCATCTTCCCCAATCAATCTTAAAGAATGAACAAGGTTCAAGGTGGTCACAAAGGTTAATAACGCTCAAACATTCAGACATTCATTGGTGCTCCCGGTCTAAAGAGAATGTTATCATTGTTGACCGTTGTGGAGAATTCCCTAATGGCCCTCTACTTGGCATTAGGGGAGGCATCACCTACAACCCATGCTTAGCTTTAAGACAGTTTGGTTATGCCCGAAGGGATGGACCGCACGAGATGTTGATTCAAGTTTGGTATTCAACTACGACAACGACGATCAAGGTCTTTGCCAGAGATTCATCCGAGCTTGGAGGATGCTAAACAAGGTGGATAGCAACACTTTGGGGCACAAGAATTCCATCCCTCTTGAGCCTTACCTCAAATGGGTACGAACCCTGCTCAAAGTCTTATGATGCCTTATCCTTCCATCCTTCCAGTGATCATTGAGCTTGTTAAGGAGGGAGATGTTCCATACACTATCCTACATCCTGACATTCCCACATCTCTTAAATACCTACAAAGGGATTGGATACAACTCAAAGGAGAGCGAGATAATTTCGAAGCCCAATTCTACGCAAGCGAGAAGAAGGTTTTGGAACTCACTAGGATACTTCATGAGGAGCGGACTCTAAATGCCTACATTGCACCAAAGAGGATGAGCACTAATTTTTTATCTTAGAGTTTTGTATTATTTTTCCCAAGGGGTATTGATGTACTCAAACTTTATCTTATTAATATAACGTGTGTTTCTTTTTTCTAAAACGAACTTGAATCTTTGAAATCCTTGAAAACATTTTATATGCACATATCATTCATCATAACATAAACAAGTCTTTTGCAACAAGTTTCCTCATCTCTCTGCTGTTTATTTCAGTAAGATGGATCTCGAACAAACATTAAAAGATCTCCAAGCTCAGAACACGCAGTTTCAACACTTGCTCGTGACCTTGGCCAAGGGGCAAGAAGAATTGAATACTCTGCTAGCTGAAGAGAAGAAAAAGAAAACAAAGAAGGTAAATGGAGTCTTAAACATGGGGAGAAGATTTCATGAGCAGACGAGAAGGACTCTGAATTTTGCAACAACATCTGGTGAAGGAGAAGGGAAAGGCAAGGAAATAGTTGTCCCGTCAAAATCTAAAGAGGAGGAAGAAGAGGAAGACTACTCTGAGGAACAGTATCCTCCAGCTGATGACAAGTACAGACATCTCGAAGAGCGTTTGAGCGCAATGGAAATACAAAAGGTGCCAGGCTTGGATTTTAAGGATTTGGGACTAGTGTCAGGGATTGTGATTCCTCCGAAATTCAAAGTGCCCTTTTTTGCAAAATACGATGGAGTGTCATGCCCTAAGATGCATCTCCGATCGTATGTGAGAAAAATCCAACCATACTCTGCTGATAAAGACTTGTGGGTGCATTTTTTCTAGGATAGTCTATCCGGAACACAACTCGACTGGTTTTACTAACTACAAAGAGCCAACGTCCATAATTAGGAAGATCTTGTCGCATCTTTCTACAATCAATATCAATATAATGCTGATTTGGCGCCTACCCGTACTCAACTTCAGAGTATGGTTATGGCTTCCAATGAGGGTTTCAAGGATTACGCACAAAAGTGGAGAGATCTGGCTGGGAGAGTTCAACCCCCTCTGTCTGAAAGAGAATTGTTGGACATGTTCTTAGGCACTTTATCTGGCCCGTTCTTCAACCATTTGATTGGAAGCTCATCTGCAGGATTTACTGAACTAATACTAACCGGAGAGAGGGTGGAAGCTGGCATAAAAAGTGGAAAGATTCAGATGGATTCATCTTCTTCTATAGTTGTGAGGAAGCCTTTTATTGGGAAGAAAGAGGTAGATACTGTTTATCCACAAAGAAACCAAGAGAGATCCGAACGCCGACCAATGGTGGGGGCTGTTATGATTCCAAAGCCTACGCCTGATCAACAAAGAAGTAATCAACCAAGGGTGGAAAGGCCAGTCCGGCAATTCACCAGAATCAACATGACTCTGTCTCAAGTATTAATGCATCTTCTAAGATCCAATTTGGCAACCTTGAAGGAAGCTCCGAAAAACCCCAACACAACATCCCCTCATTATCACCCCAATGCCCGTTGCGCATATCACTCCGAAAGTCCTGGTCCCGATACTAATAATTGTTGGGCCTTGAAGAACAAAATACAAGACCTCATTGAAGCAAAAGAAATTGAGTTTGATGCGCCCGAGAAGCCAAGTGTCATTTTTGCTCCCATGCCCAGACATGGTCACAACACCAATGCTATTGAAGAAGATTTGTTTATTACCACAATTTATGAACTCGTGACTCCACTTCTAACCATTAAGATAAACTTGTTGAAAGCCGGTGTGTTCCCGGGTTGTAATGAAGACTTCCACATATGCTTATCCTCACCAACTGATTGCCCTTTGTTGAAAATAGGCATTCAACGCGTGATAGACACAAAGAGATTCTGTTTGAAAGTACTCCTGTTTCACCTGTTCCTGTTGAAAATGTTTCAATCATTACCATCTCCGCCAATTCTTCCAGGGTCTCCAAAAGACCCGTTAGAATTACATCGATTCTGAAAGCAACTCCTCTAATAATCACAATGCTTGGGCCAGTCCCATATGAATCAGACAAAACCGTGTCGTGGAATTACGATGGGGACATTTACTACCATGGCATCAAACAAGATGGGCCGGCCGCCGAAGAGATAAACTCCAAAGAAGAAGATTCCGAAATTAGCAATATTGTCGGAACTAGTAAAATTACCCGAAGCGGTAGGATCTTTTCTCCAAAAATTGCCCCCCCAAAGGCAGTTTTTGGACCCATGGCTGCTCTAAAGGTTACTTCCGTACCCATAATCATCTCTGTAAGTGCTCCTATTGACGAAACCGTTACAACCTCTGTTGTCATTCCTACCAACACTCCTACTGCTGAAACTCGAGGATAAAGTATTCAAGTGGAGCCTGTCCAGACGAGGGCTCAATCACTGACTATCCCCAAGACCTCCAAGAAAGAAATGGAGGAGATCCTAAAAATTATAAAGAGGAACGACTACGGCGTAGTTGAACTGTTGGGGCAAACTCCCTCCAAAATCTCCATGCTGGCATTACTACTGTGTTCTGAGGCACATGCGAAAACCTTGGTGAAGTTCCTAAAAACATCCCATGTGCCTCAAGAGACGTCTGCTGATCAATTTCAAGACTTCGTGGCTAGCTTGACAGCGGATAACGGCCTAGGCTTCTCGGATGGTGATCTGACACCAAGGGGAAGAAAACACAACGAGGCATTACATGTCTCTCTGGAATGTAGAGGCACAACTCTAGCCCATGTCTATGTGGACACTGGCTCATCTTTGAATGTTTTACCGAAAAAAGCTCTTGACAGACTTGACTGCGAAGGACTGACGTTAAAGCCAAGTAATATAGTAGTAAGGGCATTTGATGGCTCGAAGAGGGTGGTACATGGGGAGGTGGATATCCCCATAAAGGTTGGGACTCAAACTTTCAATTTAACCTTTTATGTAATGGACATCCTCCCTTCTTACTCCTGTCTTCTAGGACGGCCATGGATCCATAGTGTTGGCGCTGTTACCTCTACATTTCACCAAATGCTGAAATATTCGGTTCAAGGAAAGATTATAATTGTCCACAGAGAGGAAGAATACATGATTAGCCATCTCAATTCCTTAAGGTATGTGGAATTAGACGGTGAGTTCATTGAAACTCCTTTTCAATACTTCTAAGAGGTCCCCCAAGAGGTTGCAGTGACCAAGACTGTGTCCCAGATTCCCAAGATTACAAGACCTCCACTATGGATTTCATCTCTGAAGGACGCCAAAGCAGTAGTAGAGGAAGGTGGATGCACCATCTGGGGGAAACTTCTGGATATCCCGTATAAGTCTGATAAGTTTGGCTTAGGTTTCACTTCAAGTGCTCAAAAGGATGTACGATGTGCCAGTGCTGGAGGGCCACCCTTGAAGATTAGCAACCGAGAGGTCAACGCGGTAGAAGATGGTTGTTGTACCCCAAAATTTTCCCTCCCATATTCTTCAAGAAATTGCCAAGTCAAGCTTCAAAATCTCCCCAAGGGTTGCACAGTGCAAGGGCCTCCTAAACAGTCAAAATTAGGGTTTTGGTTCTGATCAAGAAAATGAAGTTTCCAAGAGTCCAATCAAGTCCCATATGCCTACAAACATGGTCAAGCATCCTCATATCAAGTTTCAAGACTTTCAGCACAAAATTGCACAGTCAAAACCCTAAATGCACTACAGTTAACTATAGGGGCAAAATGGTCATTTGGCAGTCAAAAGTTCAAATTTTTGGTAAACATCTCATTTTGAAGCCACAAACATCATTTGATCAATGCTTGATCATGATTCTCAAAGCTTGGCTCAAAAATCATCAAGATGCAAAAGTTTCCTTATTTGGACAGTTGAAAAAGTCAACTGTAAATTGACCAGGGCATAACTTTCACATGGATTATCAGAAAAATTCCATCCAAAGCTCATTTTGAAGATAAAGACATTTCCTACAACTCCTCTTCACACTTCAAGTCCAAGAAATGCTCTCACAAAAAGTTATCAATTTCAATATTATAGGTCATTTTCAAAAGTCAACAAAAAGGGACTTTAAGTCAAAGGCCATAACTTGAGATTGGTAAATCAAAATGACATGGGACCAAAGGCATTGGTTAGAGGACTCAAAGACATTTCCAAAATGTCCAAGAACATGAGCAAAGCTTAAAAATTGAGCAAGTTATGCCTTGTGGAAGTTGGGAAATGTTTGGATATTTTGGAAAGTCAACATTGCTTCAAATGACCTAAAATTGCTAATGGGCCCATTTTTCTTCCACAATTCATCATCCAAGACATGTGCACGACCACTTGGCCCAAAGGGAAGTTTTTATTCATTTTTTATTTATTTATTTGAATTTTTATTAATAATAATTCATTTAAATCAATTAAATACATGAAAAATATTTAACCTAAGTTTTTCAATCTTGTTGTGCATGAAATATACTCAATAATTCGTGCATGATCAGATATGGAAGGAATTGAATTGATTGGATATGATTGAGAGCAAAAGTGCATGAAAAATATTGAAAAAAAGATCTTTGAAAATCAAATCTCAAAAACCATGAATGCAAAGGATTGTGATCAAGTTTTTTGACCTAATTCACTCATACATAAGTTCAGAATGCAACCCTAGTAAGAAGAACCACTAAGCTGCGCAAGAGACCAAGACACAAACTTGAAAATTTTGCTTAAAAAACTCAAAACTGAAAATAGGGTTAGAGGTCGATTCAGAGCACAAGACCAATTGCAAAAGCTTCCTCGTGTCTCACTGAAGCTAACTGGATAACTTTCCAACCTTTACACGCCCAGAATTGGTACAAGGGGTTCAAACTGTTTCAAATAATATGCATAATCGTGTTTCCATATTTAGGCATTTTCATTGCGTTTTTTGATGCATTCATACTAATTGACATGTTCCGAAGCTAACCATCTACCTTGATTGAGTTTTTGTATGCTATATACGATTTCACCATTGTTGTCTCTTAGGGTTTGTGAAGCTTGAAATTGGGCGTTTCGTGATATGGAAAAATTAGGACACGTGAATATCACCACTGAATCAAGCATGCCTGGACGATCACAAAGCCACCCTCGCGCCTAATTTATGAGGCCTTATGGCCTGTTCGCTATTTTCTGTAAAGACGCTTTCTAAAACGGTGAAAAAACCGTTGCCTATGTTTTATTGTATTTTCAGGAAAAAACAACATGAGGAAGACGATGAAGTGGAAGGCGTTGATTGGACCATTTAAATGCTTCGCGCGTTTTTTGAGCCACTGACCACTTTTCTTTCATAATAATTGTTAGTTATTTTATGATAAACACGCGTTGGATGGTTCAGTGGTAGGCTTAAGCAATGGTAACGTTCAGGACCTGGGTTCGAGCCCCAGGTCCTCACCCCCTTTCCATATCTTTTTTCAACTAATGTTCGTATGCAGATTCAACGTGGTAGACGCACCATACACCTTCAAGATCAGGCTGTTCACGTGGCCAATAGATTCAATCAAGGGTTCAGATTCAAAGAACATGGTGGACCTGAGTCAACACCCCATACGCTGGCCAATGAAAGTCAATCAGGCTTGAAGGTTGATGGGCTCAAATTGCTGGGCTATACCTCCTATTTGGGGTCTGAACCCCCTAAGTTTGCAAACCTTCTTTATTTTTCTTTATTTTATTTTACTTTCTTTTAATTGTTGTTTTTTAGTTAATTTAATGTTTTCATAAAAACACAAAATACCATAAAAAATCAGAAAAGAGAAAAAAAAAATATTTTATTTTAATATTTTGTAAAATAATTCATAAATTAACTAGTTTTAAATTAGGTTTCAATTTTAACTCTTTTAATAAAAATCTAAAAAATATAGAATTAGGGTTTATGATAATTTTATTCCTTTTTTATTTTTATTTCATAAATAATTAAAATATTAAATATGTATTTTTTGTAATTAAAATTGCATGTAAATTAATTAGGGTTAATTTTAGGGTAAAACTTTAATCTTCTTTTTTAAATTAAAATAACTAGAATTAGGGTTAGCATTTATTAATTCTTTCCCATTAAAATACCAAAAAATACCAAAAACAATTCTTTTTTTTTAATTAATTAATTATTTAATCTAATTTTGCAAAAAAAGGGTCCAACGCCCTCGTTTAATTCTTATTCGCATATTTATTTTATTTCTTTATAATATTAATGTATCTCTCCCAAGGCCTTGTAATTAATTTCTCGCACTTTTAATTCTTTATTTTCTTTACTTTCTTTATTTTTCTGTCAAATCGGGTTCGAGAAATTTTGGCGATGTGGACCCGCGCCGTTTGTAATAGTTTAGAATTTTTATCTTTCCGCAATTTTTAACTGTTAATCAAGGCATGAAAGAATGTATGGAAAAAGATAAAAACAAACGTTAGATCACCAATAACATGACAAAAGACAAAAATAACTGAAAACGACACACAAATCACACACCACCCCTAGGGTACGCCTCAATGTTGCCTTGCCTCGAAAGGTGATCATCGAGTAGAGGATGTCTTAGTAAGTCCTCATGATCCGGGAACCTGGCATGAGGGTAGCTTCTAAGGTGTCTTCCTATTGCTCTGGTGATCACCATGTCCCGAACCTCGAATTGACCCGAACACCTCCAACGGTGGTGCTACCTACCTCTCATTGGTGGGATGGCACTACTTTAAAGGACATTTACACAGACGAATTCCTTAGGGTAGGTAGACGACTCTAGATACTTGCTCTAATTTCAAAACAAATCAAAAATACTTTTCACACCGACACCTTTTCAAAAAGCTTTCGAAAGCATTTTTTCAAACACTCTTGAGGACCGATACAAGAGTCGAACTGAAATTTTCAAAGAAAACTTTTTTAAAAACCCACAGTTGAAAAGCAAACAAACCATTTTTGAAAACACAAATGAGCAAGTATCTAAGAGCCCATGGATAACCATGGATAGAAAGGGTGCTAACACCTTCCCTTTCTATAATCTACCTCCCGAACCGAGAGCAATCTCTTTAAGGAATTTTTCTGTGCTTTTGTCCTTTCCATTTGGAGAAAATAAAAGACGGTGGCGACTCTTGCTTCCGCGACATTTCGCGAACCAGCGTTAAACAGTCAGTTCCAGATCCACCGATCACAGAACTGGCGACTCTGCTGGGGAAAATATAAAAGTGAGGTGTACCTTAGGACTAGGAACACTTGTGTTTTCAATTGCTTTGACTTGTTTGCTTTAATATTATTGGGTACTGTCTTGGGAGTTACATAGATCCTAACCCGGATCTGGGGATACCCTGTTAGGTAGCATAAGCTGTGAGGGACTTGTCCAGCGTAGACCGACATGGGTGAAGCAGTGGCTACGTTGGTGTGGCACCTTGGTCTGTACCGATATCCCTTGTGTCGCAACGAGGAGAATATGGGTCTTCTGAGGAGTCATTAAACACCAACCGACCTTAGAACCTTAAATGACCCAACTTGGCCAATAGAACAGTAGCAGTATGCTACGCCCATTGAGGCTAAACTCTCGTGATGGTTCTGGCCGCAAGAAAAGATTGCGATGCTGGAGTTATGACCGATTGAGGGTAGTCAGTGATATTGGGACCCTTAGAACCCAGTTACTTTAATAGGACAGGTTTGAGCCCACCAACTTCAAGAGGGTAATACCCAGACCCTATGCTGGCCTAAACTCTAAGGGCTGTGGTGTGACTTGTGTGCTTTCATACTTGACTACTTGCATGCTTGTTATCTGACACTTGAGTTTCTTGCAGGTTTTGTTTATAGTCCTTAATTGGGACTCATAACAGGGTTTACCTACATTACCCCATGCATATCATAACATCATACCATTGCATGCATCCCGCATAAGGACTAACCCATTTCAAGGATCTCAAGGGTTTGTAATGCAGGTCATGATGAATCAAATGTCCAGCAAGGGGAAAAGGTGATTTATTTTCCTCTAGCCAAGGTTGTCAGGGGCTATGACCCACTGGATATGGTGAGCCTTGACTCTTGAAGAAGGACTCTCAACAATATGAAGTTCCTTCAATCAAGCCACCGGATCCCGATCCTAACAAAGTTCCTTGTTTACCCCGCGAGATCCTTGAAAACATCACATGCATACATACATATCATTGCATTACAGGTACCCTTTTTGACAGGTCACTCACCTTCTTCGCTGTTTATTTCAGCAATGGCTTCCCAACAAGATAACCAGGGTCCTCATGCTCAAGAGACTCAGTTCAGGGAGATCTTCTTAAGCCTATCCAAGGGGCAGGAAGAGTTGAGGACACTCCTTATGGGGAATTTGGCCAAGCAAAGCCCCGATGATGACAAGGACGAACGGCTGAAATGTCTACAAGCTGAGGTAGATACTATGAAAACCCAGATGATGGGGCAAATGGCTCTTATCCAAGGCTTGGTTCGGAAGCAAGAAGAATTGAGAACTGTGATCAACCTACTTCATCAAGACAAATACAACAGTATGAAGCCAGCAGTCAGGGTTGGGGACCAAACCGGTAATCAGCCCCCAAGAAGTCAAAGGTCTGGTCCAATGAATAGACCTCTCCAAGCTGCTACCACTTCACAGGTCCAACAACGACCTCGCCAAGAACAACAGGTTGATCAGAGCCAGCCGGACAAGCCCAAAAGGCAATTCACCGAGCTCAACATGTCACTAACTCAAGCGCTACCGCAAATGTTGAAGGCAGGGCTGATTACACTAAGGGTTCCTTTCCGGAGTCCAAACACTTCCGCTCCTACCTATCATCCCAATGAAAGGTGCGCATACCACGCTGACAGTCCGGGACATGACACAAACAATTGCTGGGCTCTGAAGAACAAGACCCAAGACTTGATTGACAGGGGGGTGATGGAGTTTATGCCGGACGGCAAAATGAAAATCTGCTGCTGAGAATCTTCCATCCGAGATGACTAGTGCAAACTAAGAAGCTTTTGTTTATCAGAAATTTCAAGTTGTAATTTTATTTTGATTGTTCAAACATTTATTCATGTTAAACATTGTTATTTCATTAATGCATCGCGTATGTCTGTTTTGAAGCAATATATTCGCATTCGCTATACTCAAACTGCTTTCATTTTTTGATGTCAACTCTTAATTAATAATGCTAAGCCTCTTGAGGGAGGATGACGAAAACAATACCGTAATCTTTACAGTATGCTTTTGAACAGACCCCGCTGATGAGGTACAGGCATTGTTTCAATCCCTAAACACTGGAGTTATAAGGATGATAATCCCTCGTCAACCCCTCTGAGCCAAAGAAGTAGGAGTTTTTCTTTTCGAAATTTAAAACCCTTAATCCTAACTTGGGGCAGGGTAGTCTCTCAGTTGATCCAAGTGCATAACGAATGGCACCAAAGAAGTCCTTACAAAACGAAGAAAGACAGTGATGGTTCCGAATAATCAATAAAGAAAGGCAGTCATTATCTCAAAAAATAAAAAACCCATTAAGTCAAAACCCATGAAGGAGACTTACAAAACTGGGGCATCCCGCTGACTGTAATCACAAAAGAAACAGTTCAGGCAAAAAGAAAAGGGATAACAAAAATCAAAAAAAGAAAGAGGTCATACAAACCCTCAACAATAACAAAAAGGAATGACAGCCTATTCAAAATAAACTATCAACATCCGAACCATCACGGGAATATCAGGACAAAAACCCAAATAAGGTCTAACGCACGATCAGCTGAGTTTAGGATTGAAGAACATCACGAAGAGCGGGTGGGTACAAATAATTTGAGCCTTTATCCTTTGTTTCTTAAACCATGAACCAGGCCACGTTATAACCCTTAAAAGTCCTAGCTGAAGCATGGGTTAGTTCGAAAGCATACTGTTACGAAAGGTATCCTGACTCCTTAAGGCCTACGGTAAATACGGAGTTGACATCACGTTTTACAAACATTCACTTGTTTTATGAAAAAGAATGCATTTTCAAAATCTTCAAGACAGACATAAGCTTTGCATTTTTGATATAACATTGTTTGCATATGACTATTTGTTTGAACAACAGGGAAATTCGCACGATGAATACCTAGTGAACAAAAGCACTTCCAATCAAGGGGCAGACGTGATTATTGTCCATCATCTGGGGCAATTAAGTCAAGATTTGGAGAATCTCTCAAAAGGCCAACCAGCTTGGGGCAAACCTCCATCTGGATCACTTGGGGCATTGGACGATCAAACGAAGATCTTTTGGTATGACGACACAACGCTACAACAGGGGCACCTCCCTACATCCTGAGAGCATGGACATAGTCGGAAAAAATACTACGCAAAATCAAAGACCCGCTAGGTTGACGTACCTAGGCAAAAATAAGGGCTTCCCGACGAACCAAAAGGGTTCGGGCAAAATGAAGGGGTGAAATGAAAAATCTGTACACCCGGCAAGTCGAAAACCTGAAAAGGCGGCTTGGGCAAAAATGGGTATCCCGGTGGACCGAAAACCCGAAAAGGCGGTCCAGGCAAAAGTTAGGGATCAAAGCGTACGACTATGTCCTGTCATCGTGTCACCTGCCTACCAGAAGAAGGTTGGTCTATCAACAACTATCAGCACCTCACAGGCCTTTCTCTCCAATATCAGAAACAGGGACAATGATGAGTTGTCCAAGCAAGCTAATTGTTCTGTCCTCCAAAGGAATCAAGGTAGGTTCGACTGAAGAACATAACCAGTATACCTTGATTCCCCAGAGAGTGAGCCAGCAAGTCAACATACTCTCCTCAAGCAAAACTATTATCAAACCTTAAGGAAGCTGAGTATCCTCCAGCAGATCTCAACATTCCCCAGCACATAATTCTTAACAAGCATCCCCGGCAGTCTTGGCCTAAAGATTGTTCCCCGGCGGTATATCAAACATTCAAAAGAATCACTTCCCCCGCAGTTCAAAACTTCCCCATGAGAGTCCAATCTAGTTCCCCAGGAAAGTTGGAATCCATCTCCCCAAGTAGTAAGCTTATCCCCAGTAGATTCTGGAAGCTTATTCTCGCAGAACACGAACGCGTCTCCCGGCTTTATTTAAAGAGTTATTTCCCTACCAGGATATAACTGGGTTATCCTCAGCCAAAAGCCACGGAAAGAGCGTCCTCGACGAAATCTCCTTATCCCCAGCGAAGTCCATTAACACTTCCAATATAACAAGAGTATCCCCAGCAAGTTACTATCAACAATTCAGCAAAAGCATCCCTCTCCCCACAGAGTATTGCTTCCCAGCAAAATCGTTAGAGTACTTTCCTCCCTGCAGAGTTATTCCATTCGCCAAGTTTATTCCCCAACGGAGTTATCTTCTCCTACCGGTATTCTTGCAACTATCATCCCCAACGGAAGCAAAAATCTATTCTCCAACATCAGCCAAGGATTTAACTTCCCGGCACCCGTCAAGGATTTACTTTCCTAGACGAAAAACATGCATTTGTAAACATCATATACATCATCATAGCATGCATATACGCATCATACCTTAAAAATCTCATTTATGTTGAGAACATCATTGCTTGGTCCATATCATGCATTGCATATGACTGACCTTTACCTTTCAGGAAAGATTCAGCTAAATTCTCAATCATCTTTCAAGACCTAGACCGGTTCAGTTAATCGACTCCAAAGATTTTCTGTCTCTTATCCAGTCCAAGGCCTTCTCTAGTCCAGCTAAATCGACCCCCAAACAGATTTTTCTGATGAAGACTCAGTAGAAGTTATCAGGTTTTTCTCAAACGTCCGCTTTTGAGATTATAATTTCCTATGGTTTTATCCCCAATGTTGCGGAGACGATAATTCCATCCCAGGTTTTTCTCAAACGTCTGCTTTTGAGATTATAATTTCCTATGGTTCTCTCCCCAATGTTGTGGAGATGATAATTCCATTCCAGGTTTTTCTCAAACGTCCGCTTTTGAGATTATAATTTCCTATGGTTCTCTCCCCAATGTTGCGGAGACGATAATTCCATCCCAGGTTTTTCTCAAACGTCCGCTTTTGAGATTATAATTTCCTATGGTTCTCTCCCCAATGTTGTGGAGATGATAATTCCATCCCAGGTTTTTCTCAAACGTCCGCTTTTGAGATTATAATTTCCTATGGTTCTCTCCCCAATGTTGTGGAGATGATAATTCCATTTCAGGTTTTTCTCAAACGTCCGCTTTTGAGATTATAATTTCCTATGGTTCTCTCCCCAATGTTGTGGAGATGATAATTCCATCCCAGGTTTTTCTCAAACGTCCGCTTTTGAGATTATAATTTCCTATGGTTCTCTCCCCAATGTTGTGGAGATGATAATTCCATTTCAGGTTTTTCTCAAACGTCCGCTTTTGAGATTATAATTTCCTATGGTTCTCTCCCCAATTTTGTGGAGATGATAATTCCATTCCAGGTTTTTCTCAAACGTTCGCTTTTGAGATTATAATTTCCTATGGTTCTCTCCCCAATGTTGTGGAGATGATAATTCCATCCCAGGTTTTTCTCAAACGTCCGCTTTTGAGATTATAATTTCCTATGGTTCTCTCCCCAATGTTGTGGAGATGATAATTCCATTTCAGGTTTTTCTCAAACGTCCGCTTTTGAGATTATAATTTCCTATGGTTCTCTCCCCAATGTTGTCGAGATGATAATTCCATCCCAGGTTTTTCTCAAACATCCGCTTTTGAGATTATAATTTCCTATGGTTCTCTCCCCAATGTTGTGGAGATGATAATTCCATTTCAGGTTTTTCTCAAACGTCCGCTTTTGAGATTATAATTTCCTATGGTTCTCTCCCCAATGTTGTGGAGATTATAATTCCATTTCAGGTTTTTCTCAAACGTCCGCTTTTGAGATTATAATTTCCTATGGTTCTCTCCCCGATGTTGTGGAGATGATAATTCCATTTCAGGTTTTTCTCAAAACGTCCGCTTTTGAGATTATAATTTCCTATGGTTCTCTCCCCGATCCTGCGGAGACGATAATTCCATTCCAGGTTTTTCTCAAACGTCCGCTTTTGAGATTATAATTTCCTATGGTTCTCTCCCCAATGTTGTGGAGATGATAATTCCATTCCAGGTTTTTCTCAAACGTCCGCTTTTGAGATTATAATTTCCTATGGTTCTCTCCCCAATGTTGCGGAGACGATAATTCCATCCCAGGTTTTTCTCAAACGTCCGCTTTTGAGATTATAATTTCCTATGGTTCTCTCCCCAATGTTGTGGAGATGATAATTCCATTCCAGGTTTTTCTCAAACGTCCGCTTTTGAGATTATAATTTCCTATGGTTCTCTCCCCAATGTTGCGGAGACGATAATTCCATCCCAGGTTTTTCTCAAACGTCCGCTTTTGAGATTATAATTTCCTATGGTTCTCTCCCCGATGCTGCGGAGACGATAATTCCATTCCAGGTTTTTCTCAATGTTTTCTATTTAGATTATAATTGCCTATGGTTCTCTTCCCGATCCTGCGGAGGTGGTAATCCCAAAATTTTCTCAACGTTGGCTGTTTAAAGTCACCCAAGGTTCTCTCACCGTCCCCGTTGAGGTAGTAACCATCCCTGGTTCATTCATTACCGTTTGAAGATCCAGACTCAGCTCCTGTAACCAGTCAGGACACATCTATACCAAGCATCTGAAGACCAACTCCTGCAACATGTCATGTATTCATTTTTCTTTTGCAGGTACGCAGGTTCTCGCTAAGGAATCTCTTATGCGATCAACATCCAGATGGCATCTATAAGCCCATCATCCTATCCATCAATCTCCAAATGGCATCTATAAGCCCATTTCCATCACACTGCTTCTATGTGAGCGCAAATTTCTGGGCACTCTAGTGTTCAATCATCTTCTACCCTCGGATTACGAAAGGCACATCAGCCAATCTGCATCCTCAGGTCTAAGAAGATTGAACATGGGCAACTGTTGTACCCCAAAATTTGCCCTCCCATATTCTTCAAGAAATTGCCAAGTCAAGCTTCAAAATCTCCCCAAGGGTTGCACAGTGCAAGGGCCTCCTAAACAGTCAAAATTAGGGTTTTGGTTCTGATCAAGAAAATGAAGTTTCCAAGAGTCCAATCAAGTCCCATATGCCTACAAACATGGTCAAGAATCCTCATATCAAGTTTCAAGACTTTCAGCACAAAATTGCACAGTCAAAACCCTAAATGCACTACAGTTAACTATAGGGGCAAAATGGTCATTTGGCAGTCAAAAGTTCAAATTTTTGGTCAACATCTCATTTTGAAGCCACAAACATCATTTGATCAATGCTTGATCATGATTCTCAAAGCTTGGCTCAAAAATCATCAAGATGCAAAAGTTTCCTTATTTGGACAGTTGAAAAAGTCAACTGTAAATTGACCAGGGCATAACTTTCACATGGATTATCAGAAAAATTCCATCCAAAGATCATTTTGAAGAGAAAGACATTTCCTACAACTCCTCTTCACACTTCAAGTCCAAGAAATGCTCTCACAAAAAATTATCAATTTCAACATTATAGGTCATTTTCAAAAGTCAACAAAAAGGGACTTTAAGTCAAAGGCCATAACTTGATATTGGTAAAACAAAATGACATGGGACCAAAGGCATTGGTTATAGGACTCAAAGACCTTTCCAAAATGTCCAAGAACATGAGCAAAGCTTAAACATTGAGCAAGTTATGCCTTGTGGAAGTTGGGAAATTTTTGGATATTTTGGAAAGTCAACATTGCTTCAAATGACCTAAAATTGCTAATGGGCCCATTTTTCTTCCACAATTCATCATCCAAGACATGTGCACGACCACTTGGCCCAAAGGGAAGTTTTTATTCATTTTTTATTTATTTATTTGAATTTTTATTAATAATAATTCATTTAAATCAATTAAATACATGAAAAATATTTAACCTAAGTTTTTCAATCTTGTTGTGCATGAAATATACTCAATAATTCGTGCATGATCAGATATGGAAGGAATTGAATTGATTGGATATGATTGAGAGCAAAAGTGCATGAAAAATATTGAAAAAAAGATCTTTGAAAATCAAATCTCAAAAACCATGAATGCAAAGGATTGTGATCAAGTTTTTTGACCTAATTCACTCATACATAAGTTCAGAATGCAACCCTAGTAAGAAGAACCACTAAGCTGCGCAAGAGACCAAGACACAAACTTGAAAATTTTGCTTAAAAAACTCAAAACTGAAAATAGGGTTAGAGGTCGATTCAGAGCACAAGACCAATTGCAAAAGCTTCCTCGTGTCTCACTGAAGCTAACTGGATAACTTTCCAACCTTTACACGCCCAGAATTGGTACAAGGGGTTCAAACTGTTTCAAATAATATGCATAATCGTGTTTCCATATTTAGGCATTTTCATTGCGTTTTTTTGATGCATTCATACTAATTGACATGTTCCGAAGCTAACCATCTACCTTGATTGAGTTTTTGTATGCTATATACGATTTCACCATTGTTGTCTCTTAGGGTTTGTGAAGCTTGAAATTGGGCGTTTCGTGATATGGAAAAATTAGGACACGTGAATATCACCACTGAATCAAGCATGCCTGGACGATCACAAAGCCACCCTCGCGCCTAATTTATGAGGCCTTATGGCCTGTTCGCTATTTTCTGTAAAGACGCTTTCTGAAACAGTGAAAAAACCGTTGCCTATGTTTTATTGTATTTTCAGGAAAAAACAACATGAGGAAGACGATGAAGTGGAAGGCGTTGATTGGACCATTTAAATGCTTCGCGCGTTTTTGGAGCCACTGACCACTTTTCTTTCATAATAATTGTTAGTTATTTTATGATAAACACGCGTTGGATGGTTCAGTGGTAGGCTTAAGCAATGGTAACGTTCAGGACCTGGGTTCGAGCCCCAGGTCCTCACCCCCTTTCCATATCTTTTTTTAACTAATGTTCGTATGCAGATTCAACGTGGTAGACGCACCATACACCTTCAAGATCAGGCTGTTCACGTGGCCAATGGATTCAATCAAGGGTTCAGATTCAAAGAACATGGTGGACCTGAGTCAACACCCCATACGCTGGCCAAAGAAAGTCAATCAGGCTTGAAGGTTGATGGGCTCAAATTGCTGGGCTATACCTCCTATTTGGGGTCTGAACCCCCTAGGTTTGTAAACCTTCTTTATTTTTCTTTATTTTATTTTACTTTCTTTTAATTGTTGTTTTTTAGTTACTTTAATCTTTTCATAAAAACACAAAATACCATAAAAAATCAGAAAAGAGAAAAAAAATAATAAATATTTTATTTTAATATTTTGTAAAATAATTCATAAATTAACTAGTTTTAAATTAGGTTTCAATTTTAACTCTTTTAATAAAAATCTAAAAAATATAGAATTAGGGTTTATGATAATTTTATTCCTTTTTTATTTTTATTTCATAAATAATTAAAATATTAAATATGTATTTTTTGTAATTAAAATTGCATGTAAATTAATTAGGGTTAATTTTAGGATAAAACTTTAATCTTCTTTTTTAAATTAAAATAACTAGAATTAGGGTTAGCATTTATTAATTCTTTCCCATTAAAATACCAAAAAATACCAAAAACAATTCTTTTTTTTTTAATTAATTAATTATTTAATCTAATTTTGCAAAAAAAGGGTCCAACGCCCTCGTTTAATTCTTATTCGCATATTTATTTTATTTCTTTATAATATTAATGTATCTCTCCCAAGGCCTTGTAATTAATTTCTCGCACTTTTAATTCTTTATTTTCTTTACTTTCTTTATTTTTCTGTCAAATCGGGTTCGAGAAATTTTGGCGATGTGGACCCACGCCGTTTGTAATAGTTTAGAATTTTTATCTTTCCGCAATTTTTAACTGTTAATCAAGGCATGAAAGAATGTATGGAAAAATATAAAAACAAACGTTAGATCACCAATAACATGACAAAAGACAAAAATAACTGAAAACGACACACAAATCACACACCACCCCTAGGGTACGCCTCAATGTTGCCTTGCCTCGAAAGGTGATCATCGAGTAGAGGATGTCTTAGTAAGTCCTCATGATCCGGGAACCTGGCATGAGGGTAGCTTCTAAGGTGTCTTCCTATTGCTCTGGTGATCACCATGTCCCGAACCTCGAATTGACCCGAACACCTCCAACGGTGGTGCTACCTACCTCTCATTGGTGGGATGGCACTACTTTAAAGGACATTTACACAGACGAATTCCTTAGGGTAGGTAGACGACTCTAGATACTTGCTCTAATTTCAAAACAAATCAAAAATACTTTTCACACCGACACCTTTTCAAAAAGCTTTCGAAAGCATTTTTTCAAACACTCTTGAGGACCGATACAAGAGTCGAACTGAAATTTTCAAAGAAAACTTTTTTAAAAACCCACAGTTGAAAAGCAAACAAACCATTTTTGAAAACACAAATGAGCAAGTATCTAAGAGCCCATGGATAACCATGGATAGAAAGGGTGCTAACACCTTCCCTTTCTATAATCTACCTCCCGAACCGAGAGCAATCTCTTTAAGGAATTTTTCTGTGCTTTTGTCCTTTTCATTTGGAGAAAATAAAAGACGGTGGCGACTCTTGCTTCCGCGACATTTCGCGAACCAGCGTTAAACAGTCAGTTCCAGATCCACCGATCACAATGGTGAAGAGGATTGCAACTTGGAGGATTGGATCTTTCCGACTGTTAATGGAGGACTCCGCAATTGGGAGACTAAAGACTTCGTCCCAATAACTTTCATCCCTCAATAATTTATCTTTACATTTCTATTGGATCTGTAATATTCAAAAACAAATCGCACTTTTAAAACCTT
This sequence comes from Vicia faba, assembly GCA_948472305.1. Classification (NCBI taxonomy): domain Eukaryota; kingdom Viridiplantae; phylum Streptophyta; class Magnoliopsida; order Fabales; family Fabaceae; genus Vicia; species Vicia faba. Next base: position 66,765,843 of record OX451738.1, on the reverse strand, counting down.
GTGTCTTTCCCGAGGCACAATGGTCCATTTGTAAGGGTTATTATTTCATCTTCATATGACATTCAATGAATCATGGACGTTTTTCGCATACAAACTTTTGTGCTCATTGTTTTTCTTTTACATTTTATTTTCTTTTAAAGATAGATATACCCTTACACACACCCACACTCACAATAGCAGGTACCCATCCATTTTGGATCCCATGGATAACGATACTGCTATGGCCTTTTGTGACTCTGAGAATCTAATCTACCAAGCCGAAGACGAAGGTGAGGAAGATTGTGAAGTACCAGGGGAACTTGCCAGACTACTACAACAAGAGGAAAGAACCATTCAGCCTCACGAAGAACCTGTGGAGACGATCAACCTGGGTACCGAGGAAGATAAAAAAGAGGTCAAGGTGGGTTCCAATCTGGAACCCAGTGTCAAGGAACGTCTGGTTTAGTTGCTACATATCTATGTTGAGATCTTTGCCTGATCATATGAAGACATGCCAGGACTTGATACTGACATCGTGGTACATCGTCTTCCTATAAGAGAAGATTGTCCGCCAATAAAGAAAAAGGTTCGCCGCATGAGACTTGATATGTCAGAAAAGATTAAAGCGGAGGTCATGAAGCAATTTAATGCTGGATTCTTTGCTGTCACTTCCTACCCTCAATGGGTTGCCAACATTGTTCCCGTACCTAAAAAAGATGGCAAAGTACGAATGTGTGTGGATTACAGAGATTTGAATAGGGCAAGCCCTAAATATGATTTTCCACTTCCCCACATTGATATCCTGGTTGACAATACGGCACAACACAAAGTGTTTTCCTTCATGGACAGATTCTCAGGTTACAACCAAATCAAAATGGCACCTGAGGACATGGAGAAGATAACATTTGTCACACAGTGGGGCACATTCTTCTACAAGGTGATGCCATTCGTACTGAAGAATGTTGGGGAAACCTATCAGCGCGCCATGTTAGCTTTATTTCACGACATGATACATCATGAAATAGAGGTCTACATAGACGATATGATAGCCAGATCGCAAACAGAAGAAGAGCACCTTAATCATTTACAAAAGCTGTTTGAGAGACTAAAGAAGTACAAGTTGAGGTTGAATCCAAACAAATGCACATTTGGAGTACGGTCTGGTAAACTCCAAGGATTTGTCGTCAGTAAAAAAGGTATTGAGGCCGATCCTGCCAAAGTTAAAGCAATACAAGAGATGCCTGCTCCTCGTACTGAGAAGGAAGTCAGAGGATTCTTGAGACACTTGAACTATATTGCCAGATTCATTTCTCACCTAACAACTACTTGTGATCCAATCTTCAAACTATTGAAGAAAGATTAAGTAGTCAGATGGAATGATGAGTGCCAAGTTGCTTTTGACAAAATTAAAGAATAATTACAAGAACCTCTGGTATTGATGCCACCAGTCAAGGGAAGACCATTGATCATGTATCTGACCGTTTTAGAAAATTCAATGGGGTGTGTATTGGGGAAGCATGACGAGTTTGGCCGAAAAGAGCACGTTATTTATTACCTGAGCAAAAAGTTTACCGACTGCGAAACCAGATATTCACTGCTCAAGAAAACTTGTTGTGCTTTGGAATGGGCTGCTCACCGGCTAAGACAGTATATGCTGACTCATACTACCTTACTGATATCTATGATGGATCCGATAAAATACATCTTCGAGAAGCCTACTCTTTATGGGAGAATAGCTAGATGGCAGATGATCCTGACAGAATACAACATATAATATACTGCCCAGAAAGCTATAAAGGGCAGTGTACTAGCTAATCACCTTGCTCACCAAGCTGTAGAAGACTATCAGTCCATGAAGTTTGAATTCCCGGGTGAAGACATCATGACATTAGACAACTGCGAAGAAATCAGGCCATATGACGGACCTGAACAAGGATCTCGATGGACCTTGTTCTTTGATGGAGCCTCCAATGCACTCGGCAATGGTATCGGTGATGTGCTCATATCTCCAGAAGGGTGTCATACTCCTTTTACTGCCAGACTTTGCTTCAATTGTACAAATAACATGGCGAAATACGAAGCATGCATCTTCGGTCTCAGAGCTGCCATAGACTTAGGGATCAAATCTTTAGATGTATTCGGAGACTCAACTTTGGTCATCAGTCAGATCAAAGGGGAGTGAGACACCAAACACCCAAACCTTATCCCTTACAAAGAACATGTTTTGACATTGCTACCATATTTTGAGAAGATTACCTTCGAGCATTTCCCGCGATAAGAAAATCAACTAGCAGATGCTCTAGCCAAAATTTCATCTATGTTTAAACTTAATTGGGATAACGAGGCTCCCCAGATCACCATCGAACGAATGGATGAACCAGCACACTGTCACGAGATTAATATTGAAGAGGTAGTGGACCAGCCTTGGTTTCATTAAGTCAAGAGGTATCTCGAGGCTCAAGAATATCCAGAAGGAGCTTCAGTCAATGATAAGAAGTTCTTAAGGAGATTCTCTACTAAATTCTTCCTTAGTAATGGCATCCTGTACAAACGTAATCATGACTCCATTTTGCTTCGGTGTGTGGATAAGGTTGAAGCTGAAAAGATCATGGCTGAATTACATGAAGGTACATTTGGCACCCACTCCAGTGGGCATACGATGGCGAAGAAAATCCTACGGGAAGGCTATTATTGGTCTACCATGGAAGCATATTGCTATCAATACTCCTGAACCTTTCATAAGTGTCAAATTTATGCTGACAAGGTGCACGTACCTCCGGTTCCTCTAAATGTCTTGACGACTCCTTGGCCCTTTTCTATGTGGGGAATTGATATGATTGGGGAAATCAAGCCTATAGCCTCCAATGGACATCGTTTCATCCTAGTGGCCATTGACTATTTTACAAAATGGGTCGAAGCAGCTTCCTTCGCCTCTATTACCAAGAATGTCGTGGCCCGCTTCATCAAGCAAAACCTTATTTGCCGGTACGGTATCCCGGAAAGGATCATAACTGACAATGGTACAAACCTCAACAACACTATGATCACCGCATTAAGTGAGAAATTCAAGATCCAGCATCACAATTCTTCTCCCTGCCGGCCAAAGATGAATGGTGTTGTCGAGGCTGCAAATAAAAACATTAAGAAAATCATACAAAAAATGACAGTCATATACAAAGACTGGCATGAGATGTTACCATTCTCTCTCCACGGTTATCGTACCATGGCTCGCACATCAACCGGGGCAAAACCATATTCTTTGGTTTACCGCATGGAAGCCATCTTGCCTATTGAGGTTCAGATCCCCTCCCTGAGGATTATGAAGGATGCAGGGTTGAACAAAGACGAATGGATCCAGACTCGACTGGATCAACGGAACTTAATTGATGAAAAGAGACTTACTGCTTCCTGCCATGATCAAATGTATCAAAAGCGGATGATCAAGGCTTTCAACAAGAAAGTCAAACGCCAAGTATATCAAGTTGGAGATTTAGTTATCAAACGTATCATCTTGCCACAAAGTGATCCCAAGGGCAAATGGACTTCTACCTATGAAGGACCATTTGTAATCAAAAACATATTCTCCGGTGGGGCAATGATCTTGACCACTATGGATGGTGACGACCTGCCACATCCTGCAAATGCGGACATAGTCAAAAGATACTATGCATAAGAGACCCGCTAGGTTGACACACCTAGGCAAAACAAGGGCATCCCGTCGAACCAAAAGGTTCGGGAAAAAATTAGGGATAAAATGGAAAAAAATTGTATACCTGGAAAGTTGAAAACCCGAAAGGGTGACTTGGGCAAAAAAGGGTTTCCCGGTGGACTGAAAACCCGAAAGGGCGGTCCAGGAAAAAGTTAGGGAATTAAAGCGTATGACTATGTCCCATCGCATCACTTTATGGACAACCTTTGACTTCCACTGACAAACTCAGAGTTTCTGATCAATTCGATCATCTTCGGACGAAGCAACAAATAGACAAGATACTCGGAGATACAAAGGCTATAGCAGAATGGGAACCCATGGGATTATTACACATAACCATCTTTCTTTGTATAAATTTTTCTTGTTTTACGGCAACATTCTCTTACTAGAATATTTGTCCCCTTTGTACAAAATATTTATTCAAAATCAATACAAAGATACCCCTTTGACAGTGCAAAAACTATTTGCCTTTTTCTTTATGCTTGTGTTTTGTTTACAAAAACGTCCAATGATTCATTGTTGAACATATGCATTTGAACATAATTACTGTTTACAAATAAACAAAATGAGAAAGACAATTACTGATGGGTTGAAAGAATAGGAAAATGTCTCTAGGCTATTCCATAACAAATCCCCTACAATACGTCATTTAAATCCCCAGCAGAACAAAGCTCCCAGTTTACCAATCCCGGGTAGAAATCATCCAATTTCTCCAGATTCCCCAAGTAGATCTTACAAGCAGTACATGGCATTGCCCTTACAACAGAGCTTATTTCTCTCAACAAAAGTTCATCGGTACTTCAACTTTAAGACATGAAAATCCATGTATCCTCAACAGCATTCAGGGATTTATTTTCGTTAATCAAACAACAATACGACAATTTAGTTCACATACACATACATTGCATCCATGTATCATAAAGATTGATAAAGCTAATACATTGCATCATACATTTCATGCAACATAACTTTGTATTTTAGCTAACATTTTACCCTTTTCAGGATAAGATTAACAGTTACCATTGACAAATATGCAATCATGTTAGAGTGCAAATACGCTCCATACACGGATGCCATTCTGATACTTATTCAGATACAACTTTCAGGTACAATTCAGATACACTCCAGACACGGATGCCATTCTGATACTCATTCAGATGAAACTTACAGATATAGTACATATACGCTCCAGAGACGGATGCCATTCTGATACTCATTCAGATGCAACTTATAGATACAGTACAAATACACTCCAGACACGGATGCCATTCAGATACAACTTACAGATACAGTACATATACGCTCTAGACACGGATTCCATTCTGATACTCATTCAGATGCAACTTTCAAATACAGTTCAGATACGCTCCAGACACGGATGCCTTTCTAATACTCATTCAGATACAACCTACAGATATATTGCAGATACGATCCAGACACGGATGCCATTCTGATACTCATTCATATCCAACCTTCATATACAGTTCAGATACGCTCCAGACACGGACGCCATTCTGATACTCATTCTTTCAGCTTACAAATTACAGTGCAACAAGCATTCTTGGATGGCATCTACAAGCCCATCTCCAACAAAGTTTTATCACCTCTCCAAATGGCATTTTTAAGCCCATTCCCTCAACCACACATCGCGGAGTGCAAATTTCTGGGCACTCTAGTGTCCAATCATCTTTCACCTTCGAGTCACGAATGATAAAACTCGCCAATCTAACTCTTCAAGTATAAGAAGATTGAACAGGGGCAGTTGTTGTACCCCAAAATTTTCCCTCTCACTTATCAAGTTTTTTCTCACATGATCTCTTTGGCTCAAGTCTGAATTAAGGTTTAACCAGCTCAAGGCATCACATCATGCACTGATAATCCAGAATTAGGGTTTGGGATTGCACAAGGATTTTTGGACTATCAATGCTTCATATGACTTTCAAGTATCATCATGGACCCCTAATATTACTCATGTCAAGTTTGAAGCCTTGGATCACATTTTGTATCGGTCAATTGAGCAATTGACCTAAAAATCAATTGTATTGGGAAAAAAGTCAACCATGGCCAATTTACAGTCAAACTTCATAATTGTTGATCCACATCAAAATTTTAGACTCACATGTATCATTTGATCAAGTTTGGACCATAATTCCTCAAGAAATTTGATCAAATCATCAAAAGGGCAAAAGGGTCAAAATTAGGGTTTTGACTGAGAAAGGGCAATTTCTGATTTTTGACCTACTAAATGATCAATTGGTTTGAATCATGATTTAAAGAATTCAATTTCATCATCTTTACTTGATCACATGGTTCAAAACATTGCAATTCCATTGGATTGACAGATAAATTTTGCAGTCAACTGATCAAAAGTCAACTATATACTGAAAAGTCAAACTTTGACTTTTTGGTCAAATTCAAATGCCAAGGATCACAATTCATAAAAACATGTCAAAATGTGAAACCTGTTCATCAAGAAATCAAAGATTGAAGATTTTGTTTTGAAATTTGAAATTTTCTTAACTTAGAAATTTTTCTAAGTATAGAAAATTTCTTATTTTTTCTCATTTTAAAGCTAAATTCTCACCATGTTACAAGATGATTCAAAGAAAGTTCCCAACATGAAAGTTATAGATCTCCATGAAATCTACAACTTTGCTTCACACAATTTCTCCTAAAGATGCTTGGATCTCAAGATATAATTTTGTGAATACATGCTCATGAACTAAAATGATTTAGTGAAATTTTGCCCTAATTTAGGCAGGTTTTTGACCTAACTTCATGGAAACTTTTCACCTAGTTCCAAGAGGAATCTTGGAAAGCAATTCAAAGATGAATTATATAGAACATTGCAAGATTTCCAAAATTTCTAAGAACTCCTTGAGATCATTCTTGAGTAGGGAGAATCGAAGAGAAGAAGTTGGCAATTTCTCACTTTGATTTCAAGCCATTTCATGAAGAACAAAATTCAAATCCAAACCTAGGCTGCATAATCCTTGCTTTACAGGTCTCAAACTTGTTTCTCACTCCATAATTTAATGCTTACACAGTTGATAAAGCTTTAATCCAAGCATGAGAGCCTTTGTCCAAGCTTTAATTCCATAAATGGCACAAAGTTGCCATTTCCATTTTAGAAAAGCACAACTTTTGCATTTGTCAACTCCTTGAGCTTTTCACCTATTCCTTCTGCATATACAAGTCCTATAAACCAAAAGCAAAGTGCCTAAGACTTGTACCAACTCAAATCAAGCTTGTACAAGCATGTAGAGAGTTGTCTCCTCACTTTTCTTAAAAGGCAAGCAATAGAGAAAAAAGTCTAGAACTGAGAAGCCTGGTGTGGAATTGATTTGAAACCTTTTATATACTTATACACAAGCATATTACAACCTAACACATGATTGAAAAAGCTGAGAAACTCTCCCAAACTCTCTATCACCAAAAACCTGCCATAACTTGCAGTTTTGCATCAAGCATAGCAATCCAAAAATCTACTTGTGCGTTTCAAGTTCTAATCACCTAAACACTTAACCTATATCATATTTAAGTGTTCCAGACCATCATCCCTTCACTGTAACTCCTCCATATCCATCTTCCATTTTTGTATTTCAAGCTTTCAGGTTGACTTGGATAGGGAGATTCAAGCACTTTCAAGGCAAGGTAAGGATTGGAACACACTCAGGGAGGTCTAGGCAAGCTAAAGGGATCCTCAGGCCTTCTCAAAACTCACTCAAACTCCATTCAAGATCTCAGCTGAACGAGGTAAGAACTCTAACTTCTATCTCTTCATACAGGCATCCTTTGGTCTCAATTTCTGAAAATAAAATGTAGATATCCTTGTGCTAAAACCAACCATGTTCATAGATTTCATTTATATTCATTATGTATAGAGAATTTTAGATTTCAAATTTCTTTAAAAATTAGGTTTGAAATTAGGGCCATTGAAATTATCTTTGATCTTTGACTGTTAGTTTACATGAGTTACATGGTTGAAATCGTGGGGAAGAGTACTACCATTTTCATGTTTGAAGTTTTCATTTTCATGGAGAAATGAGAGAGATACAGGGGGTCCGGCTAGATGAGGAAGAAGACGAAGTACAGGGCAAGGAAGCACTTTGTGTTATGTATTTTTAGTTTCATTTGAACTAACGGATGTACAGCCACCCCAGTGGCAAGGCAGCACGCAGAAATTGCTAAGGTCATGGGTTCGAACTTTGACGCTGCCTTTTGCATTTTCCATATTTTTTCCAACTTTGTTTTTTATTGTTTGGCAGCGTGGGCTCAGCACATATGGGCCTCATTTTTTTTCTAATATTAACCTCCTGATTACTCAGGACACCCCGGGCCCAACCATTTTATTATTTATTTTTATTTTTATTTTCATTTTATTAAATATATTTTCCTTAACATAAAAAATCATAAAAAATATAAAACATGATAAATATTGCATTTTGTTTGTTTTATTTTATTTTCTCATAAAAAATATTTTTATTAAATTATATATTAACTATTTTTCTTAAATATACTTGTAAAATAAAATAAGAATTAGGTTAATATTTATCTCTTTTCTCTCACACTTGTAAATATTTATTCTAATGTATAAGAGGACTAAGATATTTCATAAAATATTATTTATTATTTTTTAAGACAAAAATATACAAAAATAATACTTAAAGAACTTTATTTTCTTTTAACAAATTAGAATTAGGGTTAACCAATTTCTAAAAATAATTCCCTTTTTTTCTTAAATTATTAGGCTTAGTTCAAAACTCTTTTTCATAAAAAAAATAAAACAAAAATCTTTTCTTGCATATACATACCTTTGTATATTTAATTTCTCTCACACTTGTATGACAAGATAAAACCAATCAAATAGAAAACCCTAATCCAAGACAAAAACCAAGCATGAAAATGACACACTTGCACACAAACACCCCTAGGGTTACTCCACTTGGTTGCCTTACACAAAAATGGCCATATTATGCATGCAAAGTATCTTAGCAAAACCAACAAAAACAAGATCATAGTTCCTCGATGACGCTATTCAAAGTTACCTTACAAAAATGATCTTAGTCCCTCAAAAATGCTAAGATACTTTGCAACATTGCTAAATCATGGTTATACGATGACTCACGCCCGTCCCGTTTACGTCCAAAGATAAGGTTGCTTACCAAATCAATAGTAAGACAACAATATCAAAGGAAAATGAACAAGAAAGACATTTGAGTAGGTAGATTACTTTTAGTTACTTGCTCCATTTCAAATAAATATCTTTGCTATTTTCAAAACAAACACACACATTTCCAAACATCTTTCAAACTTGAAAACATTTTCAAAAGATTAACACTTTGTATACATTCTTACGAAGGAGAATCAATACAAAGTTTTCCTAAATGATGGTGCCTTTTCAAAATACTTTCAAAAACCACACAAAGCACAATTTCAAACAATAAAGCAAGTGATCTAGCAAGTAACTAAGATCCCATGGAAAACAATGGATGAAAAGGGTGCTAATACCTTCCTTTTTCATAATCTACCCCCCGAACTCAAGAACCAATCTCAAAGGTCTTTTCTGTGCTTTTTCACCTTTCCTTTTGGATAAAAGAAAAGTAGGTGGCGACTCTTGCTAACCGCAACATTTGCGATCAAACGCAAAATCCTCAAGTCAGTTCTCCCACAGTATCACAGCGGGCTATACTGGGGGAGCGAACCTTAGAAGGCCTTCAACCAATAACAACTTTACTGAGGAGAAGAAGATGACTTCTAGAACAACACCATTGGGAAGAAATCATCAAATTCAGACTCCACTGGAGAAAAGTAGACCCATACATACCTCGATGGGGTACAAATTCTTACTTGGGAAGAAAATGAATCTCAAACCAGAAACTCTCGAAGCTTAAACTCCATCGGAGATGATATAACCTTTTAATACACTAGGGACGTCAAACTTGTAAGCTATTCATCGTTGCATAATCTTACTGGGGAGAAAACTCTCTCCATCGGGGAAAGAAAGCAGCTTTAGGGGGATAAGATAAACTATCTCTTACTGGCAAATAATTCTGATAAGAATCTTTAAAAGATGCAGACTAGACTGAGGAGATTTGTGCAAACCACATTAGGGAGATGGCGAACCACGCTTGGGGATAATCAGCTATACCAAACCCAATAAAATATACTCCTCTGATTAAGAGATCTCTGAAGAGAAACCTCTTAGCAAACAAACTTCCGTTAAGAAACATGTAGCCTTAACTAGGGAAAGGAATCCCTTCTTTAGGAAATATCGTTTCCATTAAGAACCTTGTATGTGTAACAAATTTAAAAAATCTACGCTTTCTTTCTCTGGCATGTTGCTTCTCACAAGTGAACTATAGTTCCTTCAACTCATAACTAGTGCTCCGCGGATGGTCTATGAAGGAATCTACATTGGGAGGATCTTTCTATCATAATGTCTTGATACGACTTTCCCTAATATCTTCAAATTTTGAAATGATTCTCTTCTGATCAACAGATTCTTGGAGAGATTAGTCGAACTCTTGGTGCAACTTCCCTAGATTAACTAAACTTTGAGGGATCGAATCCGACTTGAATTCCCCAGATCGGTTGAATCTTCAAACTATACTCTTCTTAAGGGTGAAAAAATCTATGGTAACAACCTTTATGATTATTTGAAAGTGGCATGCCCCTATCCACAGAGTCTTTGGGATAATTTGTCTCAACTTCTTTGGATCTTTTGGAAAAGTTGGTTGAATCTTAATGTAACTGCCCCAGATTGGATGCACTTAGCACATCTTTTTCTTAAAAGAGCCTTCAAACTATACCACTTCTTGGGTGATCAAACTGTGAAAGCAACTTCCTTAGGCTCAAAAGAGTTTCTAGGAAACATGTTTCTCGATATGACCATTCTCTTAACGATCAGCTTTAAACTCTACGGAGTCTTCAAGTCTTTATACTTTGACATGATCATGTCTTTCACTAATTCCGGGCATGGAAATTTACTTAATGTTAAGTAATTATTTTCAAGTAGAGAAATATTTATTCTGAGAATGACAATTCTAATGCAAAGCCTATGTTAGTCTTGAAGTTTGAAAAACTTTGAATGAAATGATGCTATAACACTGTTGTGAACGAATCACTAGCTAGAGAGTAACATTTGAAAATCTTTTTTTCATGAAAGATAATGAAAGCATGTGATACCAATAGAGATATTTAAGCATATTTCTTAGGAGTTAGTTAACTTTATCTCATTGTAGTATGCTTTCGGAAAAAACCCTGCTTCAATTAGGACTTTTGAGGGTTGTAACGTGGCCTGGTTTACAGTTTGAGAAATATGTATTTAAGGCTCAAATTTTATTTGTACCCACTCATTCTTTGTAATGTTTTCATGTCCTACACTTAGTTAACTCGATACGGTCATTCATCTCTCAAGAGGAGTTCGAGAAGGTTGAGGAACCATTGAGATTTTTTGGACACGGCAGTTACTCACCCCTTTTTTTGGTGTCTAATCACACGACTTTATTCTTCATTGAGGATTTTATTTGGAAATCATTTTCTCTTGTTGCATTTTTTCATTCTTTTCCACTTCCCTAACTTTTTCCTGGACAAATTCTTTTGAATTTTGATTTTAAAGTCCAGCGGAATGCCCTAACTTTTGCCTAAGCCAGTTGTTTTCAAGATTTTTATTTTTTTGACTTGATGGGCTTTCTTTCATTTTATTCTTATTCATTTTTCTTTTTGAACAAGTCGTGTGATCCTGAGTCTTTTGACTCACTAGGAAAGGTTTATCTTGGTTTACCACCTTTCAAAGTTATCATGATTGATTCAAAAGTACAAGGGGTTGATTGAAGAAGTTGTCATGTTTGGACAAGGCTTTGTTCCCATTGGTCACAAGTGAATATTTCTATCAATTCTCAAGATATGGAAGTAATGTTGGTTTCTGTTAGTTCTCGTTATCATCCTCAACAACTTCTATTTACAAAGCAAGAGTGTTGGTACAAGAAGTTTGTTCAAAATTGTCAAAGTTCCTCAGAGCATTTTCTTGATCTAGGAGCTAGGGTTTTGAACTTCAAGGAAGTATATCTTGCTCATATTTTTGTATTTTTGAGTTATTCCAAAGAAATCCTTCTCTTCAAAGGGTTATTAACAAATCACTTCAAAAGTTTTAAGGAGTTTTCATGTTGAAGAAGCTTGATAATGAAGAAAGATTACAAGTCCTCCAGATGAACCCCCAATTTTCCATGTGTGACTTCAAATGATCATAACTTGGTCAATTTTTGTCATCTTGAGCCTACTAATTTTCAACAATGATCTTGAGGATGTGAACTTTATCCCTTCTTTTATGTGTAAAATGAGAAAATGGATGGAAGATTCCCTAAGGATACAAAAGATTATAGGTCATTTCATGATTTTTTTTCCAACTTCAACAATTAACAACTCTCTCAATTTTTGGAGATTTTGAATGGTTCAAGTTTAAAAATGTCATTCAAGAGGTCTATTTCATGCCATCTTTTTTGGTCAAGAGTAAATTCCAAGTGGAGGTCCATGTTTGAATGCAAAACATTATAGGTCACTTTGAAAGAAAAATTTGAAATATTTATAAGTATGGAAAGTCAACCTTTTTTTCAAACTTTGACTCATTGCAACTTTCAGCTCAAGCATCTATTTGATTCCATTCTTTTCCCATTTCAAAGTTTGTAATCTCATCTTTCTAAGGCATCAAGAATCGTGCCCTAAGACCCCCTGAGCTGGGAATGCCATTGAGTTGAACTTGGTAACTTGAAATTGAAGTTTCTTCATAAGTCAGAATTTGAAATTCATGTTTTGGTTTCTAAACATCAAATTAGCACGTGTTTGTGATCTAAACATGTTTAACCAAGTTTCCAAAGTGGATTAGAGCCTTAAAACGCAAGGATTGGATAAGTTTTGATGCAAAACACATCACACCTTACTCGTGTATCAGGTTAACACGATTTCCCTCCAAACTTCATCATTTCACGCGCTTGAACATTCCATGTGATTCCCTATAAATAGAGGGTCATCCCTCATTCATTTCCTCAAGCTTGAATAGCCAGAATCACCCTGGCAAACTTGCTCCATAACTCAATTTTTTGTAACTTCGAAATCAGTGTTCAAGCCTTTTTCAATCCAATTTTTCCATCAATTCACCTTCCTTGATCCTCCCTGAAGCTAACCATATAATTACCTTCAAGAATCGTGACCTATATTGATCCATAGAAGTCCAGTTTCAGAGCTCTGCAACTCAACTTCAATAGGTAGATTTCTCCATCAATTCTTCAAAACTTTGATATCATTGTGAAGCTCTTATTACCCTGGTTCTAGTCGCAATACTTGCTTTTATCTGTAAACACGTTTTGACCATGAAATTTCAAATCCCTTTTCAAAACTTTCCTTCCAAATTGCTTGAGTTATAGTTTATATAAATTTGTCACGAAGGTGTGGTTGTCTTCCTCTTGAAGAGATGAGGCGAATGACATAGGTCTGAGCTTCTGATTTTACAGTTTGAGAGACCTGTAATTCACATTGGCTGGAGGTTGAAGATGACCAACGTGTCATCTTCCAACCAATGATAGCTTGGCACTTTTTTTTGAAATCTGATTTTACATTTGGTTTAGTGCATTATTCACTAATGACCATGATATGCACAGTGCGCCAGATCCTTTGGATTTGATTACTAACGCATTTTGACTCTCATCGAATGGTCCACATATTTTTTACTTTATTTTTTATTTCTGATTTTTATATTTAATTGTTTTAAATTTCAAAAAATCATAGAAAATTCATTTTTAGTCCAAAAAATCCTGAAAAATTATGGGAAAAAAATTTTCTCTTTCTGTTTTTTATTTTTTCACAATTTTATTTTATGTTTTGATATTTTTTTATAAATTTTCGATTTATTTGAATTATTTTAAATGTTTAAAAATACTTTTATGCATTTTTAAATTCTGAAAAAAAATATGAAATGATCCAATGATATTCTGACAAATATTGGTGACCTCACTTATTTTTTATTTCTTACTTTGCTATTTTTTTTTTATCATTTTTGGTTTATTTTACTCATTTCTTTTAATTTTAAAAAATAGTTTCTGACTTTAAAAAATTTACCAAAATTTTATAAAAATATTTCAATTCATTTCTGATTTTTTTATGATCTTAGTTTTTATTTCTTGATTAATTTGAATATAGTTGATATTTTTCTCTTTCATTTCTATTTTAAAACATTTTAAAAACCTTTTTTTAATGTATATATTAAATGAAATATTATTTTGTGATTATTTTCTGGTTGATCTTGGGTTGAATTTTTTATTATGAACTTAATTAACATCATTGAATTCATGGTGTTGAGTCCAACTCCACAATAATGGATGAATGATTTTAATAATAGTTTGATTAAAATTTAATTCAAAGGTGGTTTATATATTTTTTCCCCATCCCTCTTCATCTCATCCCTTTCTTATTGCACTAAGTGTTATTGGAGCATGATATCTATATGATGTCTCAAAACAAATGATGCATAGATTTCTATTGACCGGCCTCAAAATAGGTGCAACTTCTACATAAGTCGACTTACGATTGCTTAACATAGCGCTAAATTTTGTCCTGATTCGAATAAATGATCATTTGTGGCCCAAACTTATGTTTGCAAGCCCAAGTATTTTGATTTGATCTCTTTGATCCAATAACCTTGAGATTCATTGTGTGGAGGTTTTGGTTCTACCAATCCTCTAATAAGTCTACAACACTTTTGGTCAACGCGGATCACTTAAACATTGTTGATCATTAAATGGTACTGTTGAGAATTCCAAATGGATGATATACTTGACAAAAAAGCAAATACAACTTGTTGTATGGAGGCTTTGGTTCTACCAATCATCTAATGAGTTCCAAATGCAATTTTTAAGATGGTCACTCAACTAACCACTAATTATTAAATTGTTTTTATTTTATGCTTTTTATTTTTACGCTTTATGTATCATTTACTTTAAGCATTACATTTCAAACCATTTTTATTTTGCTCACTTGAGAATTTATATTCTTGTTATTTTTATTTTGCTCATTTGAGCTTTTCTTTTCTTTTTTAAGACACCTAATAATCAACATGAACCCATAAAAAGCTTTAATGATACTTGGACTATTTGGTTACTATCCTTGGCATTATGGAGTATTGGACTTCTTGGACTTAGGATTAGAGACCTTGGCCTATGTTGGAGACCTTGTGACCTTAGTTGATATTTTGTCTAGAGTTATCGAGGTTTACCTCAAGACATTGGATTATTTGTTTGTTTTGTGTGCATGTTATTGTGATTACATTCTTTGCTTGTAATATGGAATTCACCCGTATACATTCGTTACTCTGCCCAATTTTTTGTGAAGACTTAATACACTTGAAGTTTGGTTCTCTCAAGAGATATAGTATCTTTTCTTGTTTGGTTTCAATCCAAAGAATGAAATTCTATCTTGACTCATAATGTCAAGTATTGGCTTCTTGTTGGTTAGATGGTTCTTATCCCTAGCTTTTACCTTATGCTTTAGGATAGTCTCTTCTTCTCCTCACATCTTCTTTAATTTCAAAAATATTCTTCCTCCTTTTGAAAACCCTTCTTGTTTCTAAATTTGAACCACTTTCATAATAAACTTGGGCTTAGGTCCATACATATTCAAAAAAATCATTTTCATAAATAAACCTCAATCAATTTAATAATACCTTGACTTTTTTTTGTGAGAAGACTAAAAGTCAACCAATCTCATTTCAAACCATTTTGCCATTTTGGCTTAAAACCTTTCTCAAAATATTAGACTCTTGCCAATCCTTGTAGTGATGCAAACAACTATACTTCTAAAATATGTAGTGAAGAGAGATATTTTCCACTTGGGTGTTGAGTAAGGCATTGTTGATTTTAAGAATCCAAGCCATATCCTCCACTTTGAGATGATGTAAGTTCTCATTTCTCATGATTGTGGGTAGTAAGTAAGTTTTCCACACGGACAATGACGATGATGTCTTATCTCATAAAATTATCCAACACACTTGTGTTTCAAATTTTTTAAAGGTGAACTACGTGTACCCTGATCCCCTATTGCACAAAAGGTGGTACGTAGGCACTAAAGGTTCGCAACCGCGGCGGGTGCAAAAATCATAAAAAATATATTTCTTTTCTCACCTCCACTATCTATTTTACATACAACATTTTATAGCCAAAATATACAGATTTTTTCAAAGAGGTTCCTGCAGAGTACCATAGATGTTTAGGGTGCTAATACCTCCCCTTTTCATAACCAACCCCCTTACCTTGAATCTTTCCCCCTCTTTTTAGGTTATTCGCTCTTTTCTCATTCCTTTGGAAACAATAAAGCGCGGTGGTGATTTTTATTTTGATCTGTATAAGTCTAGTCAATCCAATGGATTAGTCTTAAACATTTCTATCGCTACACTATCAACCTATGAATTTTGAGTTCCTAGATGAGAACATCATGCTAGTTACTGATTGTGAAGAACCTGGACCATATGAAGGACCTGAACTGAGATCTCGATGGACTATGGTTTTTGATGGAGCTTCCAACGCATTTGGTAATGGAATTGGTGTTGTGATTGTCTCTCCCAAGGGTTTCAATACGCCATTCACCGCCAGATTGTGATTTGACTTTACCAACAATATGGTCGAGTACGAAGCATTGGGTATCAAAGCTGCCATCAATATGAGAATTAAATTCTTAAATGTATATGGCGACTCGGCCCTAGTAATCAGTAAGATTAAGGGAGAGTGGGATACGAAGCATCCAAATCTCATTCCTTATCGAGAGCATGTGTTAACATTAATTTTGTAATTCGAAGAAATCACTTTTGAACATATTCCACGAGAAGAGAATTAATTGGCAGCCGCACTAGCTACCATGTCATCTATGTTTGAAGTCAGACGGGATAATAAATCTCCTCGAATTACTATTGAGAGACTCGACGAACTGGCGCATTGCTACGAAGGTGATACTGATGAAGTAGAGGAAAAGTCTTGGTACCACGAAGTAAAAAGATACCTTGAAACTCAAGAGTATCCTGAAGGAGAATCTATCAATGATAAGAAATTTCTATGGAGGTTCTCTGCCAAGTTCTTTCTGAGTAGTGAAATCCTGTACAAGCGCAGCCACAATTCGACTTTGCTTCATAGTGTAGTCAAGAAGGAAGCTGAGAAAATTATGGAAGATATGCACGAAGGCATCTTTGGTACTCACTCCAGTGGACATACAATGGCTTAGAAGATTCTGAGGGCGGGTTATTGTTGTTCTACCATTGAAACCGATTTCCATCATCATTCCATAACTTGCCACAAATTCCATATTTATGTTGACAAAGTACACGTGCCTCCGGTTCCTTTGAATGTCTTTACTTCTCTTTGGCCATTTGTAATGTGGGGCATTAATATGATTGGAGAGATTAAGCCTACTTCTTCCAATGGGTATCATTTCATCTCGGTCGCTATTGATTACTTCACGAAGTGGGTAGAAGCAGCCTCGTTTTCCTCCATTACCAAGAATGTTGTGGCTCGATTCATTAAGTATAACCTCATCTGTTGGTATGACATCCCTGAAAGGATCATCATAGACAACAGTACCAATCTTAACAATATTATGATCATAGAACTTTGCATGCAGTTCAAGATTAAGCATCACAATTCCTCTCCATACTGACCAAAGATGAATGGTGCAGTGGAAGCCGCCAACAAGAATATCAAGAAGATCTTGCAGAAGATGATAGTGACATATAAAGTTTAGTGTGTGTGTCTGTGTGTCCTGATGGTATATCACATGTCTTGACATGTTGATTAAACATTGTGTTGTCTAGTGTTGTTTCTTTATGGATCCAACTATTTATGGGGAGCATAATTGTTTGTCATGCTAGTGTGAAGTTTCTTTTGTGGATGCTACTACTTCTGGTACTGCTGGTTATCTGTGATCAGGAAGTCTTACCAGATGTTCTAACATCTTGTCTGTTGTGTCTTGTGGAGAACCTTGGTTATCTTATGATAGTCCAAGAATATAGTGTTCTGAGTTATGTCTGCTGCTTCTGCTGCATGTTCTTCTAATATGTTGAACTCCGATAGTTCAAGGTTGAGTTCAGGTTGGTGTTCTTATGGTTCGGGAAAAGTTTCTTCTTCCTATGGTGAGTTGGATTTTTCCTATTGATGAGAAGAATTGTTTTTCTATGATAATAATTGGTTCTTTGTGACAAGGGGAGTTTTCTTGGTTAGATCTGAAACAGCATATTATCTCTGATATAGGTCTATGTTTTTGTTTGTACAAAGTTTACATGTTTTAACATGTAACTTGCGTAATATGGTGTTATTCCTCTCTCCAATTTAATTGTGCTAATGTTGTTTTAGCCAAAAAAATTCAAAGAGGGAGATTGTTAGATCCATAGTTTTGTGATTGGCTAAGTTCTGCTAAAATATGGTTCATGACATATGCTTAGCAAGATCTCATAATATCTTGGTCAAACTGATACAGCAGAATGTGAAGGTTGCGTTGATGACAGGTGTTTCAATAGATGTCGTGACATGCTGAACCAGAACATCAGTGCAAGATGTTTTAAAATATTGACAGATTTGATTTAATTTTGTGATATTTCTTTTGGATATATTATAGATGTTTACGCAGGTCAAGAAGATTTAATCTGGAACAAGTGATCTAATATCCAGTTGTACATAAGTTTCTAAAATTAGATATTGAGACAATATAGAAAACTTGATGTTTTATTCGAAGATTTAAGGAAATTTTTCTGCATAATTGATGCAATCCTCTGTTTAAGGATCAATAAATACCTGAGTGAAGATTTCGTATCCCATAAGCTACTAAGGAGTATTTAAATAAAATAACAAACAAATGCAGAAAAGATAAACATAACATATGTTTTAACTTAATCAAGACTATTAATACAATGTAAAAAAAAACAAATATAGTCTAATTCTATGAGATCTACTTTTAATTATATAAAATTACGGTAAACATTCTATTACTTTAAATTTAGTTGGATATAAATATTTTATTAAATCAAGTTGAATATTTTAAATTTAGTTGGGTATTGATATCTTTATTTAATAAAATAGTATTATTCAATGGTATGTCACTCTTTAAAATCATTTTAATTTAAATTAAATAAAAACTTCAAATTAATTTCTTCTAAGGTTCTATTTGACTTGATATGTTTTTGAGTTTATAATTTATAATTTATAAACTCATATGACAATTAATACATGTTTCATAATAATTTTTTCATCATCAATTTATAATTTTTTTTTATACACTATTTTAAATAATGTTTTAAGTTATGACTTATAGTTTATCAGTTTTGCTTTCATTTTTATCTTTATCATTTTAATTAAAATTCATTTTTACTTTTATAATTTCTTTTAATTTAAAATAAAATAATTATATATTAAATGCAAAAAATATCAAATAATTACGTCATTTATATTTATCAGTTAATTGAACTACTAATTTATCAAACATTTAAACCGTCAATTTTTTTAGAATTGATTATTCTTCAATTTTAATCAATTTTGGTTCATTGATTCAATAGCTTATATAATTCAACAATTAAATCAGACTGATAATATTTCCGATTCTTTGTACAATCGATTCGATCGATCGGTTCGATTATCTTTTAAAAGTTTTTTTTAGAAAGTTTCAAAATTATTTTATTGTGATTCTACATTTATTGTGATTCAATATAAATTAACTTAAAGAACTGTAGATGAAAAAATGTTGAATTTATAGAAAGAAAATAAATCAAAATAAATAAATACATATCACTTACAAATGAAGAATTCATGAATGAATGATTATGCATTACTCTATATAATCAGGTAACTACGAGTTAAAAAATATCCCAAAAAAAAAAACCTTACACAAGTGACTAGCTATAGCTATCATAATTGTCTCAATGGCTTTATTGAAATCTATTCTTGTAGCCATGCTCATTGCTATTTTGGTTCTTGGTATTTAGTACTCACAAATTAATAATCAAAATATTATTTAATTTAATTAAAGTTTTTCATCATATTATGTTGATTAATGCAGGTGTGAACAGCAAACAACATTGTCTAGGACCTTGCGAAAACATTCCTCACTGTGATTGGATGTGCAATCATTTGGGTTATAATATTGGGAAATGCGTTCCACCTGATAACTACTTTTGTTGTTGTGCCAAGATTGATTGAAGCTATTATTAATCTTAAATAAATGCTTTCAAGATTCAACTAAATGGTTTTATGAGTTTGGTTATGATGTCGACTCATGTTTTTTCTTTTATTTTCTTGATGGTAGTATTTGAATTTGCGATTGTGATGCCACACTTGTATTTCTTGGTTCAATTTCAATGAAGTACATGAGATTGGTTAGGGGTGGACGAGATTTTTCGAACCGGTCCAAACTGTCCGATCCAAAAAACTCGTAGGCAAGTTGGTTTATCCGTGCGATTTATTTCAATTATTCGGATTGACAAAAATGGATATTGATAAATAACTTTGGTTGGTTTCGAATGAGTGAAATTTATCTATTATAATTCAAATCTAACATAAAAAATAATATGTGATCGTATTACTACTACATTAGCAATCACTTTTGTTTGACTGAATTGAAATTTGAATCTTATAATATCACATAATTCTTGAGATCGATATTTTGGAATTTCTTAATGTTATTATATTAGTAGATTAGTACAATTGATAATTTATCAATCAAAACTCTATAAAAAATGAACGAAATGGTTTGAGATGAAGTGGAAAAATATATTTTATTGAAGTTTGCTTATTCATTGTGTACGATATTTTCAACTGGATTGTTATATAGTGTAAGTTAACATTTTTTATCAAAATTTAATTAAAAAAATTAAATTGATTAATAAAATCGATTGAGTAACTAAAAAATATTATATTTATTACTTTACAGATTAAAGTGAAATTTTAAAATAAATTAAAATCCATAAATTTAATTATATAAATGCAAAAAAGAAACATTGAAACTATGACGTATTGTTTTTGAATTCATTTTTTAATAAATTAAAAATTAATTTTTTAATCAATTATAAATTATTTATTTATTTTTGGATTGCCATATGCTTTTAGGCGTTTGTTGTCGTTGTTCTAAACTTATTTTGTAAATGCTTTTTGTTATTACAAGTTCCAAAACTGGGAAATGAGTTAAGTTGCTTGAAAGTATATGACTACATGCTTGTAAGAAACTCAGCGACGAACTTCGTTGTGGAACGAAAACATCTTCACTTGAGGAGAAGAGAACTTTTCGAGCAAGAACTCCTTTAAGTTGAATTTCTGTTGGGGATTATAAAACACCTTCCATCACTAGGGAATAAGAGAATTCTTAAGAGAACTCTCACAAGTGCGGGCTATACTGGGGGAGTGAACCTTAGAAGGCCTTCAACCAATCACAACTTTACTGAGGAGAAGAAGATGACTTCTAGAACAACACCATTGGGAAGAAAGCATCAAATTCAGACTCCACTGGAGAAAAGTAGACCCATACATACCTCGAGGGGTAAAAATTCTTACTTGGGAAGAAAAGGAATCTTAAACCAGAAACTCTCGAAGCTTAAACTCCATTGGAGATGATATAACCTTTTAAGACACTAGGGAAGCCAAACTTGTAAGCTATTCATCGTTGCATAATCTTACTGGGGAGAAAACTCGCTCCATCGGGGAAATAAAGCAGCTTTAGGGGGATAAGATAAAATATCTCTTACTGGAAAAGAATTCTGATAAGAATCTTTAAAAGATGTAGACCAGACTGAGGAGATTGGTGCAAATCACATTGGGGAGATGGCGAACCACGCTTGGGGATAATCAGCTATACCAAACCCAATAAAATATACTCCTCTGAGTAAGAGATCTCTAAAGAGAAACCTCTTAGCAAACAAACTTCTGTTAAGCAGCATGTAGCCTTAACTAGGGAAAGGAATCCCTTCTTTAGGAAACATCGTTTCCATTAAGAACCTTGTATGTGTAACAACTTTAAACAATATATGCTTTCTTTCTCTAGCATGTTGCTTGTCACAAGTGAACTATAGTTCCTTCAACTCATAACTAGTGCCCCACGTATGGTCTATGAAGGAATCTATCTTGGGAGGATCTTTCTATCATAATGGCTTGATACGACTTTCCCTAATATCTTAAAATTTTGAAATGATTCTCTTCTGATCAACAGATTCTTGGAGAGATTAGTCGAAATCTTGGCGCAACTTCCCCAGATTAACTAAACTTTGAGGGATCGAATTTGACTTGAATTCCCCAGATCGGTTGAATCTTCAAATTCTACTCTTCTTAAGGGTGAACAAATATATGGTAACAACCTTTATGATTATTTGAAAGTGGCATGCCCCTACTCCACAAAGTCTTTGGGATAATTTGTCTCAGCTTCTTTAGATATTTTGGAAAAGTTGGTTGAATCTTAACGTAACTGCCCCAGATTGGATGCACTCAGCACATCTTTTGCTTAAAAGAGCCTTCAAACTCTTCCACTTCTTGGGTGATAAAATTGTGAAAGCAACTTCCTTAGACTCAAAAGAGTTTCTAAGAAACATGTTTCTCGATATGACCATTCTCTTAAAGATCAACTTTAAACTCTACGGAGTCTTCGAGTCTTTATACTTTGACATGATCATATCTTTCACTGATTCCGGTCATGGAAATTTACTTAATGTTAAGTAATTATTTTCAAGTAGAGAAATGTTTATTCTGAGAATGACAATTCTAATGCAAAGCCTATGTTAGTCTTGAAGTTTGAAAAACTTTAAATGAAATGATGATATAACTCTGTTGTGAACGAATCACTAGCTAGAGAGCAACATTTGAAAATCTTTTTTTCATGAAAGATAATGAAAGTATGTGATACCAATAGAGATATTTAAGCATATTGCTTAGGAGTTAGTTAAACTTTATCTCATTGTAGTATGCTTTCGAAAAAAACCCTGCTTCAATTAGGACTTTTGAGGGTTGTAATGTGGCCTGGTTTATAGTTTGAGAAATATGTATTTAAGGATCAAAATTTATTTGTACCCACCCATTCTTTGTGATTTTGTCATGTCCTATGCTCAGTTAACTCGATACGGCCACTAATCTCTCGAGAGGAGTTCGAGAAGGTTGAGGAACCATTGAAATTTTTTGGACACGGCAGTTACTCACCCCTTTTTTTGGTGTCTAATCGCACGACTTTATTCTTCATTAAGTATTTTATTTGGAAATCAGTTTCTCTTGTTGCATTTTTTCATTCTTTTCCACTTCCCTAACTTTTTCCTGGACAAATTCTTTTGAATTTTGATTTTAAAGTCATGCGGAATGCCCTAACTTTTGCCTAAACCACTTGTTTTCAAGATTTTTATTTTTTTGACTTAGAGGGATTTCTTTCATTTTATTATTATTCATTTTTCTTTTTGAACAAGTCGTGTGATCCTGAGTCTTTTGACTCACTAGGAAAGGTTTATCTTGGTTCACCACCTTTCAAAGTTATCAAGATTGATTCAAAAGTACAAGGGGGTTGATTGAAGAAGTTATCATGTTTGGACAAGGCTTTGTTCCCATTGGTCACAAGTGCATATTTATCTCAATTCTCAAGATATGGAAGTAATTTTGGTTGCTATTAGTTCTCATTATCATCCTCAACAACTTCTATTTACAAATCAAGAGTGTTGGTACAAGAAGTTTGTTCAAAATTGTCAAAGTTCCTCAGAGCATTTTCTTGATCTAGGAGCTAGGGTTTTGAACTTCAAGGAAGTATATCTTGCTCATATTTTTGTATTTTTGAGTTATTCCAAAGACATCCTTCTCTTCAAAGGCTTATTAACAAATCACTTCAAAAGTCTCAAGGAGTTTTCATGTGGAAGAAGCTTGATGATGAAGAAAGATTACAAGTCCTCCAAATGAACCCCCAATTTTCCATGTGTGACTTCAAATGATCATAACTTGGTCAATTTTTATCATCTTCAGCCCACTAATTTTAAAAAACGATCTTGAGGATGTGAACTTTATCCCTTCTTTTATGTGCAATGTGAGAAAATGGATGGAAGATGCCCTAAGGATACAAAAGATTATAGGTCATTTCATGATTTTCTGCCAACTTCAACAATTCATAACTCTCTCAATTTTTGGAGATTTTAAATGGTTCAAGTTAAAAAATGTCATTCAAGAGGTCTATTTCATGCCATCTTTTTTGGTCAAGAGTAAATTCCAAGTGGAGGGCCATGTTTGGATGCAAAAAATTATAGGTCACTTTGAAAGAAAAATTTGAAATATTTCTAAGTATGGAAAGTCAACCTTTTTTTCCAAACTTTGACTCATTGCAACTTTCAGCTCAAGCATCTATTTGATTCCATTCTTTTCCCATTTCAAAGCTTGTAATCTTATCTTTCTAAGGCATCAAGAATCGTTCCCTAAGACCCCCTGAGCTGGGAATGCCATTGAGTTGAACTTAGTAACTTGAAATTGAAGTTTCTTCATAAGTCAGAATTTAAAATTCATGTTTTGGTTTCTAAACATCAAATTAGCACGCGTTTATGATCTAAACATGTTTAACCAAGTTTCCAAAGTGGATTAGAGCCTTAAAACGCAAGGATTGGATTAGTTTTTATGCAAAACAGATCACACCTTACTCGTGTATCAGGTTCACACGATTTCCCTCCAAACTTCATCATTTCACACGCTTGAACATTCCATTTGATTCCCTATAAATAGAGGGTCATCCCTCATTCATTTCCTCAAGCTTGAATAGCCAGAATCACCTTGTCAAACTTGCTCCATAACTCAATTTTTTGTAACTTTGAAATCAGTGTTCAAGCCTTTTTCAATCCAATTTTTCCATCAATTCACCTTCCTTGATCCTCCCTGAAGCTAACCATACAATTACCTTCAAGAATCGTGACCTATATTGATCCATAGAAGTCCGGTTTCAGAGCTCTGCAACTCAACTTCAATAGGTAGATTTCTCCATCAATTCTTCAAAACTTTGATATCATTGTAAAGCTCTTATTGCCCTGGTTCTAGTCGCAATACTTGCTTTTATCTGTAAACACGTTTTGACCATGAAATTTCAAATCCCTTTTCAAAACTTTTCTTCCAAATTGCTTGAGCTATAGTTTATATAAATTTGTCGCGAATGTGTGGTTGTCTTCGTCTTGAAGAGGCGAAGCGAATGATATAGGTCTGAGCTTCTGATTTTACAGTTTGAGAGACATGTAATTCACATTGGCTGGAGGTTGAAGATGACCAATGTGTCATCTTTCAACCAATGATACCTTGCCACTTTTTTTTTTGAAATCTGATTTTACATTTGATTCAGTGCATTATTCACTAATGACCATGATATGCACAGCGCGCCAGATCCCTTGCATTTGATTACTAACGCATTTTGGCTCTCATCATGGTCCACATATTTTTTATTTTATTTTTGATTTTTGATTTTTATATTCAATTGTTTTAAATTTCAAAAAAATCATAGAAAATTCATTTTTAGTCCAAAAAACCTGAAAAATTATGAAAAATATTTTTTGATTTTTCTCTTTTTGATTTTTATTTTTTCATAATTTTATTTTATGTTTTGTTATTTTTTTATAAATTTTCGATTTATTTGAATTGTTTTAAATATTTAAAAATACTTTTATGCATTTTTAAATTCTGAAAAAAAATATGGAATGATCCAATGATATTGTGACAAATATTGGTGACCTCACTTATTTTTTATTTCTGACTTTGCTATTTTTTTATTATTTTTGGTTTATTTTACTCATTTCTTTTAATTTTAAAAAATAGTTTCTGACTTTAAAAAATTTACCAAAATTTTGTAAAAATATTTTAATTCATTTTTTATTTTTCTATGATCTTAGTTTTTTTTTCATGATTAATTTGAATATAGTTGATATTTTTCTCTTTCATTTCTATTTTAAAACATTTTAAAAACCTTTTTTTAATGTATATATTAAATGAAATATTATTTTGTGATTATTTTCTGGTTGATCTTGGGTTGAATTTTTTATTATGAACTTTATTAACATCATTGGATTCATGGTGTTGAGTCCAACTCCACAACAATGGATGAATGATTTTAATAATAGTTTGATTAAAATTTAATTCAAAGGTGGTTTATATATTTTTCCCCACCCCTCTTCATCTCATCCCTTTCTTATTGCACTAAGTGTTATTGGAGCATGATATCTATATCATGTCTCAAAATAAATGATGCATAGATTGCTATTGACCGACCTCAAAATAGGTGTGACTTCTACATAAGTCCACTTATGATTGCTTAACATAGTGTTAAATTTTGTCCCGGTTTGAATAAATGATCATTCGTGGCCCAAACCTATGTTTGCAAGCCCAAGTATGTTGAGTTGATCTCTTTGATTCAATAACCTTGAGATTCATTGTGTGGAGGCTTTGGTTCTACTAATCCTCTAATAAGTATACAACACTTTTGATCAACGCAGATCACTTAAACATTATTGATCATTAAATGGTACTGTTGAGAATTCCAAGTGGATGATATACTTGACAAAAAAGCAAATACAACTTGTTGTGTGGAGGCTTTGGTTCTATCAATCATCTAATGAGTTCCAAATGCAAGTTTCAAGATGGTCACTCAACTAACCACTAATTATTAAATTGTTTTTATTTTATGCTTTTTATTTTTATGCTTTATGTATCATTTACTTTAAGCATTACATTTCATGCCATTTTTATTTTGCTCACTTGAGCATTTATATTCTTGTTCTTTTTATTTTGCTCATTTGAGCTTTTCTTTTCTTTTTTAAGACACCTAATAATCAACATGAATCCATAAAAATCTTTAATGATATTTGGACTATTTGGTTACTATCCTTGGCATTATGGAGTATTGGAATTCTTGGACTTAGGATTAGAGACCTTGTCCTATGTTGGAGACCTTGTGACCGTAGTTGATATTTTGTCTAGAGTTCTCGAGGTTTACCTCAAGATATTGAGTTATTTGTTTGTTTTGTGTGCAGGTTATTGTGATTACATTCTTTGTCTGTAATATGGAATTCACCCGTATACAGCCGTTACTCTGCCCAATTTTTGTGAAGACTTAATACACTTGAAGTTTGGTTCTCTCAAGAGATATAGTATCTTTGCTTGTTTGGTTTCAATCTAAAGAATGAAATTCTATCTTGAATCATAACGTCAAGTATTGGCTTCTTGTTGGTTAGATGTTGCTTATCCCTAGATTTTAACTTATGCTTTAGGATAGTATCTTCTTCTCCTCCCATCTTCTTTAATTTGAAAAATCTTCTTCCTCCTTTTGAAAACCCTTCTTGTTTCTAAATTTGAACCACTTTCATAATAAACTTGGGCTTAGGTCCATGCATATTCAAAAAATCATTGTCATAAATAAACCTCAATCAATTTAATAATACCTTGAATTTTTTTTTTGTGAGAAGACTAAAAGTCAACCAATCTCATTTCAAACCATTTTGCCATTTTGGCTTAAAACCTTTCTCAAAATATTAGACTCTTGCCAATCCTTGTAATGATGCAAACAACTATACTTCTACAATATGTAGTGAAGAGGGATATTTTCCACTTGGGTGTTGTGTGAGGCATTGTTGATTTTAAGAATCCAAGCCATATCCTCCACTTTGAGATGATGTAAGTTCTCCTTTCTCATGATTGTGGGTAGTAAGTTAGTTTTCCACATGGACAATGACGATGATGTCTTATCTCATAAATTTAACCAACACACTTGTGTTTTAAATTTTTTAAAGGTGAACTATGTGTACCCTGATCCCCTATTGCACAAAAGGTGGTACATAGGCACTAAAGGTTCACAACCGTGGCGGGTGCAAAAATCATAAAAAATATATTTCTTTTCTCACCTCCACTATCTATTTTACATATGACATTTTATAGCCAAAATATACAAAAATTTTCAAAGAGGTTCCTGTGGAGTACCATAGATGTTTAGGGTGCTAATACCTCCCCTTTGCATAACCAACCCCCCTTACCTTGAATCTTTCCCCCTCTTTTTGGGTTATTCGCTCTTTTCTCATTCCTTTGGAAACAATAAAGCGCGGTGGTGATTTTTATTTTGATCTGTATAAGTCTAGTCAATCCAATGGCTTAGTCTTAAACATTTCTATCGCTACACTATCAATATGAATTTTGAGTTCCTAGATGAGAACATCATGCTAGTTACTGATTGTGATGAACCTGGACCATATGAAGGACCTGAACCGGGATCTCGATGGACTATGGTTTTTGATGGAGCTTCCAATGCATTTGGTAATGGAATTGGTGTTGTGATTGTCTCTCCCAAGGGTTTCAATACGCCCTTCACCGCCAGATTATGTTTTGATTGTACCAACAATATGGCCGAGTACGAAGCATTGGGTATCAAAGCTGCCATCGATATGAGAATTAAATTCTTAAATGTATATGGGGACTCGGCCCTAGTAATCAGTGAGATTAAGGGAGAGTGGGATACGAAGCATCCAAATCTCATTCCTTATCGAGAGCATGTGTTAACATTAATTTTGTACTTCGAAGAAATCACTTTTAAACATATTCCACGAGAAGAGAATTAATTTGCAGCCGCACTAGCTACCATTTCATCTATGTTCGAAGTCAGATGGGATAATGAAGCTCCTCGAATTACTATTGAGAGACTAGACGAACTGGCGCATTGCTACGAAGGTGATACTGATGGAGTAGAGGAAAAGTCTTGGTACCACAAAGTAAAAAGATACCTCGAAACTCAAGAGTATCCTGAAGGAGAATTTATCAATGATAAGAAATTTCTATGGAGGTTCTCTTCCAAGTTCTTTCTGAGTAGTGGAATCATGTACAAGCGCAGCCACAATTTGACTTTGCTTCGTAGCATAGTCAAGAAGGAAGCTGTGAAAATCATGGAATATATGCAGGAAGGCGTCTTTGGTACTCACTCCAGTGGACATACAATGGTTTAGAAAATTTATGTTGACAAAGTACATGTGCCTCCGGTTCTTTTGAATGGCTTGACTGATCTTTGGCCGTTTGCAATGTGGGTATCATTTCATCTCGGTCGCTATTGATTACTTCACGAAGTGGGTAGAAGCAGCCTTGTTTTCCTCCATTACCAAGAATGTTGTGGCTCGACTCATTAAGTATAACCTCATCTGTTGGTATGACATCCCTGAAAGGATCGTCACAGATAACAGTACCAATCTTAACAATATTATGATCATAGAACTTTGCATGCAGTTCAAGATTAAGCATCACAATTCCTCTCCATACTGACCAAAGATGAATGGTGCAGTGGAATCCGCCAACAAGAATATCAAGAAGATCTTGCAGAAGATGATAGTGACATATAAAGTTTAGTGTGTGTGTCTGTTTGTCCTGATGGTATATCACATGTCTTGACATGTTGATTAAATATTGTGTTATCTAGTGTTGTTTCTTTATGGATGCAACTATTTATGGGGAGCATAATTGTTTGTCATGCTAGTGTGAAGTTTCTTCTGTTGATGCTACTACTGCTGGTGTTGCTGGTTGTCTGTGATCAAGATGTCTTACCATATGTTCTAACATCTTGTCTGTTGTGTCTTGTGGAGAACCTTGGTTATCTTATGATAGTCCAAGAATATAGTGTTCTGAGTTATGTGTGCTGCTTCTGCTGCATGTTCTTCTAATGTGTTGAACTCCGATAGTTCAAGGTTGAGTTCAGGTTGGTGTTCTTATGCTTCGGGAAAAGTTTCTTCTTCCTATGTTGAGTTGGATTTTTCCTATTGAGGAGGAGAATTGTTTTTCTATGACAATAATTGGTTCTTTGTGACAGGGGGAGTTTTCTTGGTTAGATCTGAAACAGCATATTATCTCTAATATATGTCTATGTTTTTGTTTGTACAAATTTACATGTTTTAACATGTAACTTGCGTAATGTGGTGTTATTCCTCTCTCCAATTTAATTGTGTTAATGTTGTTTTAGCCAAAATTTGTCAAAGAGGGAGATTGTTAGATCCATGGTTTTATGATTGGCTAAGTTCTGCTAAAATATGGTTCATGACATATGTTGAGCAAGATATCATAATATCTTGGTCAAACTGATACAGTAGAATGTGAAGGTTGCATTGATGACAGGTGTTTCAACAGATGTCGTGACATGCTGAACCAGAACATCAGTACAAAATGTTTTAAAATCTTCACAGATTTGATTTGATTTTGTGATATTTCTTTTGGATATATTATAGATATTTACGCAGGTCAATAAGAATTAATCTGGAACAAGTGATCTAATATCCAGTTGTACATAAGTTTCTAAAATTAGATATTGAGACAATGTAGGAACGTTGATGTTTTATTCGAAGATTTAAGGAGATTTTTCTGCATAATTGATGCAATCCTCTGTTTAAGGATCAATAAATACCTGAGTGAAGATTTCGTATCCCATAAGCTACTAAGGAGTATTTAAAGAAAATAACAAACAAATGCAGGAAAGATAAACATAACATATGTTTTAACTTAATCAAGACTATTAATACAATGTTTAAAAAAAACAAATAAAGTCTGATTCTATGAGATCTACTTTTAATTATACAAAATTATGGTAAACATTCTAATACTTTAAATTTAGTTGGATATAAATATTTTATTAAATCAAGTTGAATATTTTAAATTTAGTTGGGTATTGATATCTTTATTTAATCAAATAGTATTATTCAATGGTATGTCACTCTTTAAAATTATTTTAATTTAAGTTAAATAAAAAATTCAAATTAATTTCTTCTAAGGTTATATTTGACTTCATATGTTTTTGAGTTTATAATTTATAATTTATAAACTCATATGACAATTAATACATGTTTCATAACAATTTTTTCATCATCAATTTATAATTTATTTTTTATACACTATTTTAAATAACGTTTTAAGTTATCACTTATAGTTTATTAGTTTTGCTTTCACTTTTATCTTTATCATTTTAATTAAAATTCATTTTCACTTTTATAATTTCTTTTAATTTAAAATAAAATAATTATATATTAAATGCAAAAAATATCAAATAATTATGTCATTTATATTTATCAATTAATTGAACTACTAATTTACCAAACATTTAAACCGTCAATTTTTTTAAAATTGATTATTCTTCAATTTTAATCAATTTTGGTCCATTGATTCAATAGCTTATATAATTCAACAATTAAATCAGACTGATAATATTTCCGATTCATTGTTTAATCGATCCGATCGATCGGTTCGAATATCTTTTAAAAGTTTTTTTAGAAAGTTTCAAAATTATTTTATTTTGATTCTACATTTATTGTGATTCTATATAAATTAACTTAGAGAACCGTAGATGAAAAAATGTTGAATTTATAGAAAGAAAATAAATCAAAATAAATAAATACATATCACTTAGAAATGAAGAATTCATGAATGAATGATTATGCATTACTCTATATAATCAGGTAACTACGAGTTAAAAAGTATCCCAAAAAAAAACCTTACACAAGTGACTAGCTATAGTTATCACAATTGCCTCAATGGCTTTGTTGAAATCTATTCTTGTAGCCATGCTCATTGCTATTTTGGTTCTTGGAATTTAGTACTCACAAATTAATAATCAAAATATTATTTAATTTAATTAAAAAATTTCATCATATTATGTTGATTAATGCAGGTGTGAACAGCAAACAACATTGTCTAGGACCTTGCGAAAACATTCCTCACTGTGATTGGATGTGCAAGCATTTGGGTTATAATATTGGGCAATGCGTACCACCTGATAACTACTTTTGTTGTTGTTCCAAGATTGATTTAAGCTATTATTAATCTTAAATAAATGCTTTCAATATTCAAATAAATGGTTTTATGACCTTGGTTATGATGTCGACTCATGTTTTTTTCTTTTATTTTCTTGATGGTAGTATTTGAATTTGCGATTGTGATGCCACACTTGTATTTCTTGGTTCAATTTCAATGAAGTACATGAGATTGGTTAGGGGTGGACGAGATTTTTCGAACCGGTCCAAACTGTCCGATCCAAAAAACTCGTAGGCAAGTTGGTTTATCCGTGCGACTTATTCCAGTTATTCGGATTGACAAAAGTGGATATTGATAAATAACTTTGGTTGGTTTTGAATGATTGAAATTTATCTATTATAATTCAAATCTAACATAAAAAATAATATGTGATCGTATTACTACTACATTAGCAATCACTTTTATTTGATTGAATTGAAATTTGAATCTTATAATATCACATAATTCTTGAGATTGATATTTTGGAATTTCTTAATGTTATTATATTAGTAGATTAGTACAGTTGATAATTTATCAATCAAAACTCTATAAAAAATGAACGAAATGGTTTGAGATGAAGTGGAAAAATATATTTTATTGAAGTATGCTTATTTATTGTGTACGAAATTTTCAACTGGATTGTCATATAGTGTAAGTTAACATTTTTTATCAAAATTTAATTAAAAAAATTAAATTGATTAATAAAATTGATTGAGCAACTAAAAAATATTATATTTATTACTTTACAGATTAAAGTGAAATTTTAAATTAAATTAAAATCCATAAAATTAATTATATAAATGCAAGAAGTTGGCAATTTCTCACTTTGATTTCAAGCCATTTCATGAAGAACAAAATTCAAATCCAAACCTAGGCTGCATAATCCTTGCTTTACAGGTCTCAAACTTGTTTCTCACTCCATAATTTAATGCTTACACAGTTGATTAAGCTTTAATCCAAGCATGAGAGTCTTTGTCCAAGCTTTAATTCCATAAATGGCACAAAGTTGCCATTTCCATTTTAGAAAACACAACTTTTGCATTTGTCAACTCCTTGAGCTTTGCACTTGTTCCTTCTGCACACACAAGTCCTATAAACCAAAAGCAAAGTGCCTAAGACTTGTACCAACTCAGATCAAGCTTGTACAAGCATGTAGAGAGTTGTCTCCTCACTTTTCTTAAAAGGCAAGCAATAGAGCAAAAAGTCTAGAACTGAGAAGCCTGGTGTGGAATTGATTTGAAACCTTTTCTATACTTATACACAAATATATTACAACCTAACACACGATTGCAAAAGCTGAGAAACTATCCCAAACTCTATCACCAAAAACCTGCCATAACTTGCAGTTTTGCATCAAGCATAGCAATCCAAAAATCTACTCGTGCGTTTCAAGTTCTAATCACCTAAACACTTAACCTACATCATATCTAAGTGTTCCAGACCATCATCCCTTCACTGTAACTCCTCCTTCTCCATCTGCCATTTTTGTATTTCAAGCTTGCAGGTTGACTTGGATAGGGAGATTCAGGCACTTTTAAGGCAAGGTAAGGATTGGAACACGCTCAGGGAGGTCCGGGAAAGCTAAAGGGATCCTCAGGCCTTCTCAAAACTCACTCAAACTCAATTCACGATCTCAACTGAAAGAGGTAAGAACTCTAACTTCTATCTCTTCATACAGGCATCCTTTGGTCTCGATTTGTGAAAATAAAATGTAGATATCCTTGTGCTAAAACCAATCATGTTCATAGATTTCATTTATATTCATTATGTATAGAGAATTTTAGATTTCAAATTTCTGTAAAAATTAGGTTTGAAATTAGGGCCATTGAAATTAGCTTTGATCTTTGACTGTTAGTTTACATGAGTTACATGGTTGAAATCATGGGGAAGAGTACTACCATTTTCAAGTTTGAAGTTTCCATTTTCATGGAGAAATGAGAGAGATACAGGGGGTCCGGCTAGCTGAGGAAGAAGACGAAGTACAAGGCAAGGAAGCACTTTGTGTTATATATTTTTAGTTTCATTTGAACTAACGGATGTACAGCCACCCCAGTGGCAAGGCAGCGCGCAGAAATTGCTAAGGTCATGGGTTCGAACCTTGGCGCTGCCTTTTGTATTTTCCATATTTTTTCCAGCTTTGTTTTTGATTGTTTGGCAGCGTGGGCTCAGCACATATGGGCCTCATTTTTTTTCAAATACTAACCTCCTGATAACTTAGGAAACCCCGGGCCCAACCATTTTATTATTTATTTTTATTTTCATTTTATTAAATATATTTTCCTTAACATAAAAAATCATAAAAAATATAAAACATGATAAATATTGCATTTTGTTCATTTTATTTTATTTTCTCATAAAAAATATTTTTATTAAATTATAAATTAACTATTTTTCTTAAATAAACTTGTAAAATAAAATAAGAATTATGTTAATATTTATCTCTTTTCTCTCACACTTGTAAATATTTATTCTAATGTATAAGAGGACTAAGATATTTCATAAAATATTATTTATTATTTTTTAAGACAAAAATATACAAAAATAATATTTAAAGAACTTTATTTTCTTTTAACAAATTAGAATTAGGGTTAACCAATTTCTAAAAATAATTTCCTTTTTTTCTTAAATTATTAGGCTTAGTTCAAAACTCTTTTTCATAAAATAAAAAAAAAAATATTTTCTTGCATATACATACCTTTGCATATTTAATTTATATTGTACATTATTTATTCAAATACTTATACAAATTCGATTTGGTTGTAATAGATTAATTAGGTTCATATTATTGCAAATCCCCATTCATAATTTGTATACCCCCCCCCCCCCCCCTCCCATAAAATGTTGTAATAGCGTAGTGATCTTTAAATTTCGCAATTTATCGCTTTTATATAACATGCTAGTAATTAGGTTTTGTATGGCAAGATAAAACCAATCAAATAGAAAATCCTAATCCAATACAAAAATCAAGCATGAAAATGACACACTTGCACACAAACACCCCTAGGGTTACTTCACTTGGTTGCCTTACACAAAAATGACCATATTATACATGCAAAGTATCTTAGCAAAACCAACAAAAACAAGATCATAGTACCTCGATGACACTATTCAAAGTTGCCTTACAAAAATGATCTTAGTCCCTCAAAAATGCTAAGATACTTTGCAACATTGCTAAATCATGGTTATACGATGACTCACGCCCGTCCCGTTTACGTCCAAAGATAAGGTTGCTTACCAAATCAATGGTAAGACAACAATATCAAATGAAAATGAACAAGAAAGACATTTGAGTAGGTAGATTAATTTTAGTTACTTGCTCCATTTCAAATAAATATCATTGCTATTTTCAAAACAAAAACACACATTTCCAAACATCCTTCAAACTTGAAAACATTTTCAAAAGATTAACACTTTGTATACATTCTTACGAACGAGAATCATTACAAAGTTTTCCTAAACGATGGCGCCTTTTCAAAATACTTTCAAAAACCACAAATGCACAATTTCAAACAAAAAAGCAAGTGATCTATCAAGTAACTAAGATCCCATGGAAAACCATGGATGAAAAGGGTGCTAATACCTTCCCTTTTCATAATCTACCCCCCGAACTCAAGAAACAATCTCAAAGGTATTTCTTGTGCTTTTTCACCTTTCCTTTTGGATGAAAGAAAAGTCGGTGGCGACTCTTGCTAACTGCAACATTTGCGATCAAACGCAAAACCCTCAAGTCAGTTCTCCCACCGTATCACAGAACTGGCGACTCTGCTGGGAAATATTCTAAAAGTGAGGTTACCTTAGGGCTAGATTACATTTATTTGCTTACATTGTTTGACTTGTATGCTTTACATTATGGTTTTTTGTTTGGGTTTGAAATCCTCTACCCGGATTTGGAATATATTATAGGTAAATAGAAATACGTTGTGGAAACTGTGCGGGGCATACTGACATGGTCTAATCAATAGCTATGTTAGTGCGACATATTTGTGGGTATCGGTAGCCTTTGATTCAATCAAAGAGAAAACAGGGCCGCTGAGTGATGTCATGAAGCACTAATGAACTTCTAAAACCCTTTATTTGACCAACTTGGCCTTTAGGATGTAGTGAGATGACCGGCTTTGACACAGTCTGAAGTTGGTAGATACTCGATACTACACTCATTGAGGTTTGGTTTCTTGAGATATTTCGGTCGCCATTAAAGAGGCTTGAGCTGAAATAATGACCAAGAAAACAATTCGGTGATATTGAGCTCCTTAGAACCCGGTTACTATTACTAGGACAGGTTTAAGCCAACTAAACTTCAAGAGGGTACTTACCTATAAAACCCCATGCAATCCTAAACTAAGAATTTGTTTGATTTGCTTGTATATGCATACTTGTACATTACATCATAGACATCATGAACATCATATGCATCCACTAACCATTTCAAGGATTTTTTTGAGATTCATCTTTGTTCTTGTTTTCTAGGATATGGATTCACTTCGCAGGAAAACTATCCAAGTCAACCTTGTAAGAATTCCTCCATAACTTAAGGAGCTAGCTTCAAGGATCCATGAGAACTCTCCATTTACCGAGAGATATGGTCGTCTACTCAACTTGGTCACCTCCAACACAAATGAGGATATGATGAAGGTGCTCTTTCAGTTCTTTGATCCTTTGCACCATTTCTTCACCTTTCCCGACTATTAACTTGTGCCTACTTTGGAAGAATTCTCCCAACTCTTGAGGATTCCCATTCTCAATCAACTACCTTTCAATGGTACGGAAAGAGACCCAAAGCCATAAGAGATTGCTCAAGCTCTGCACTTGCACTCATCTGATGTTACAACTCATTGGGAAACTAGAAGTGGTGTCAAAGGCTTCTTAGCAAAGTTCCTGTTTGAGAAAGCGCAAAGTTGTTGGAATTCCTTAGACTTGCAAGCCTTTGAGGAAATTGTGGCTCTTCTTATCTATGGGATGGACCGCATGAGATGCTGATTCAAGTTTGGTATTCGACTATGACAACGACGATCAAGGTCTTCACCATAGATTCATCCGAGCTTGGAGGATGCTAAACAAGGTGGATAGCAACACTTTTGGGCACAAGAATTCAATCCCTCTTGAGCCTTACCTCAAACGGGTATGAACCTGTGCTCAAAGTCTTATGATGCCTTATCCTTCCATCCTTACAGTGATCATTGAGCCTGTTAAGGAGGGAGATGTTCCATACACTATCCTACATCCTGACATTCCCACATCTCTTAAAGACCTACAAAGGGATTGGATATAACTCAAAGGAGAGCGAGATACTTTCGAAGCCCAATTCTACGCAAGCGAGAAGAAGGTTTTGGAACTCACTAGGATGCTTCATGAGGAGCGGACTCTAAATGCCTACATTGCACCAAAGAGGATGAGCATTAATTTTTTATCTTAGAGTTTTGTATTATTTTGCCCAAGGGGCATTGATGTACTCAAAATTTATCTTATTAATATAACGTGTGTTTCTTTTTGTCTAAAACGAACTTGATTCTTTGAAATCCTTGAAAACATTGCATATGCACATATCATTCATCATAACATAAACAGGTCTTTTGCAACAAGTTTCCTCATCACTCTGTTGTTTATTTCAGTAAGATGGATCTCGAACAAACATTAAAAGATCTCTAAGCTCAGAACACACAGTTTCAACAGTTGCTCATGACCCTGGCCAAGGGGCAAGAAGAATTGAAGACTCTTCTAGCTGAAGAGAAGAAAAAGAAAACAAAGAAGGTAAATGGAGTCTTAAACATGGGGAGAAGATTTCATGAGCAGACGAGAAGGACTCTGAATTTTACAACAACATCTGGTGAAAGAGAAGGGAAATGCAAGGAAATAGCGGTCCCGTCAGAATCTGAAGAGGAGGAAGAAGAGGAAGACTACTTTGAGGAACAGTATCCTCCAGCTGATGACAAGTACAGATATCTCAAAGAGCGTTTGAGCGTAATGGAAATACAAAAGGTGTGAGGCTTGGATTTTGAGAATTTGGGACTAGTGTCAGGGATTGTGATTCCTCCGAAATTCAAAGTGCCCTTTTTTGCAAAATACGATGGAGTGTCATGCCCTAAGATGCATCTCCGATTGTATGTGAGAAAAATCCAACCACACTCCACTGATAAAGACTTGTGGGTGCATTTTTTCCAGGATAGTCTATCTGGATCACAACTCAACTGATTTTACCAACTACAAAGAGCCAACATCCATAATTAGGAAGATCTTGCCGCATCTTTCTATAAGCAATATCAATATAATGCTGATTTGGCGCCTACCCGTACTCAACTTCAGAGTATGGTTATGGCTTCCAACGAGGGTTTCAAGGATTACACACAAAAGTGGAGAGATCTGGCTGGGAGAGTTCAACCCCCTATGTCTGAAAGGGAATTGGTGGACATGTTCTTAGGCACTTTATCTGGCCCTTTCTTCAACCATTTGATTGGAAGCTCATCTGCAGGATTTACTGAACTAATACTAACCAGAGAGAGGGTGGAAGCTGGCATAAAAAGTGGAAAGATTCAGAAGGATTCATCTTCTTCTACAGTTGTGAGGAAGCCTTTTATTAGGAAGAAAGAGGTAGTTGTTGTTTATCCACAAAGAAACCAAGAGAGAGCCAGATGCCGACCAATGGTGGGGGCTGTTATGATTCCAAAGCCTACGCCTGATCAAGAAATAAGTAATCAACCAAGGG
Source organism: Vicia faba (assembly GCA_948472305.1). Taxonomy (NCBI): domain Eukaryota; kingdom Viridiplantae; phylum Streptophyta; class Magnoliopsida; order Fabales; family Fabaceae; genus Vicia; species Vicia faba. The sequence goes on along the minus strand of OX451738.1, from coordinate 66,727,655 downwards.
TGGAAAGGCCAGTCCGGCAATTCACCAGAATCAACATGACTCTGTCTCAAGTATTACCGCATCTTCTGAGATCCAATTTGGAAACCTTGAAGGAAGCTCTGAAAAACCCCAACACAACATCCCCTCATTAACACCCCAATGCCCGTTGCACATATCACTCCGAAAGTCCTGGTCACGATACTAATAACTATTGGGCCTTGAAGAACAAAATACAAGACCTCATTGAAGCAAAAGAAATTAAGTTTGATGGGCACGAGAAGCCAAATGTCATTTCTGCTCCCATGCCCAGACATGGTCACAACACCAATGCTATTGAAAAAGATTTGTTTGTTACCACAATTGATGAACTCGTGACTCCACTTCCAATCATTAAGATAAACTAGTTGAAAGCCGGTATGTTCCCGGGTTGTAATGAAGACTGCCACCTCTGCTTATCCTCACCAACTGATTGCCCTTTGTTGTAAACAGGCATTCAACGCTTGATAGACAACAAAGAGATTTTGTTTGAAAGTACTCCTGTTTCACCTGTTCCTGTTGAAAATGTTTTAATCATTACCATCTCTACCAATTCTTCCAGGGTCTCCAAAAGACCCGTTAGAATTACATCGGTTCTGAACGCAACTCCTCTAATAATAACAATGCTTGGGCCAGTCCCATATGAATCAGACAAAACCGCGTCGTGGAATTACGGTGGGGACATTTACTACCATGGAATCAAACAAGATGGGTCGGCCTCCGAAGAGATAGACTCTGAAGAAGAAGATTCCGAAATTAGCAATATTGTCGGAACTAGTAAAATTACCCGAAGCGGTAGGATCTTTTCTCCAGAAATTGCCCCCCCAAAGGCAATTTTTGGACTCGTGGCTGCTCCAAAGGTTACTTCCATACCCATAATCATCTTTGCAAGTGCTCATATTGACGAAACTGTTACAACCCCTGTTGTCATTCCTACCAACACTCTTACTATTGAAACTCGAGGAAAAAGTATTTAAGTGGAGCTTGTCCGGACGAGGGCGCAATCACTGACTATCCCCGAGACCTCCAAGAAAGAAATGGAGGAGATCTTAAAAATTATAAAGAGGAATGACTACGACGTAGTTGAACAGTTAGGGAAAACTCCCTCCAAAATCTCCATGCTGGCATTACTACTGTGTTCCGAGGCACATGCGAAAGCCTTGGTGAAGTTCCTAAAAACAGCCCATGTGCCTCAAGAGACGTCTGCTGATTAATTTCAAGACTTCATGGCTAGCTTGACAGCAGATAACGGCCTAGGATTCTCGGATGCTGATCTGACACCAAGGGGAAGAAAACATAACGAGGCATTACATGTCTCTCTGGAATGTAGAGGCACAACTCTGGCCCATGTCTTGGTGGACACTGGCTCATCTTTGAATGTTTTACCAAAAAAAGCTCTTGACAGACTTGACTGCGAAGGACTGACGCTAAAGCTAAGTAACATAGTAGTAAGGGCATTTGATGGCTCGAAGAGGATGGTACATGGGGAGGTGGATATCCCCATAAAGGTTGGGACTCAAACTTTCAATTCAACCTTTTATGTAATGGACATCCTCCCTTCTTACTCCTGTCTGCTAGGACGGCCATGGATCCATAGTGATGGCGCTGTTACCTCTATATTGCACCAGATGCTGAAATATTCGGTTCAAGGAAAGATTATAATTGTCCATGGAGAGGAAGAATACATGGTTATCCATCTCAATTCCTTCAGGTATGTGGAATTGGACGGTGAGTTCATTGAAACTCCTTTTCAACACTTCGAAGAGGTCCCCCGAGAGGTTGTAGTGACCAAGACTGTGTCCCAGATTCCCAAGATTACAAGACCTCCACTCTGGATTTCATCTCTAAAGAACCCAAAAGCAGTAGTAGAGGAAGGTGGATGCACCATCTGGGGGCAACTTCTGGATATCCTGTATAAGTATGACAAGTTTGGCTTAGGTTTCACTTCAAGTGCTCAAAAGGCTGTACGCGGTGCCTGTGTTGGAGGGCCACCCTTGAAGATTAGCAACCGAGAGGTCAACGCGGTAGAAGATGGTGAAGAGGATTGCAACTTGGAGGATTGGATCTTTCCGACTACCAATGGAGGACTCCGCAATTGGGAGACTAAAGACTTTGTCCCAATAACTTCCATCCCTCACTAATTTATCTTTACATTTCTGTTGGATCTGTAATATTTAAAAACAAATCGCACTTTTAAAACCTTGTGTCTTTCCCGAGGCACAATGGTCCATTTGTAAGGGTTATTATTTCATCTTCATATGACATTCAATGAATCATGGACGTTTTTCGCATACAAACTTTTGTGCTCATTGTTTTTCTTTTACATTTTATTTTCTTTTAAAGATAGTTATACCGTTACACACACCCACACTCACAAAAGCAGGTACCCATCCATTCTGGATCCCATGGATAACGATACTGCTATGGCCTTTTGTGACTCTGAGAATCTAATCTACCAAGCCGAAGACGAAGGTGAGGAAAATTGTGAAGTACAAGGGGAACTTGCCAGACTGCTACAACAAGAGGAAAGAACCATTCAGCCTCACGAAGAACCTGTGGATACGATCAACCTGGGTACCGAGGAAGATAAAAAAGAGGTCAAGGTGGGTGCCAATCTGGAACCCAGTGTCAAGGAACGTCTGGTTCAGTTGCTACATAACTATGTTGAGATCTTTGCCTGGTCATATGAAGACATGCTAGGACTTGATACAAACATCGTGGTACATCGTCTTCCTACAAGAGAAGATTGTCCGCCAATAAAGCAAAAGGTTCGCCGCATTAGACCTGATATGTCAGAAAAGATTAAAGCGGAGGTCATGAAGCAATTCAATGCTGGATTCTTTGTTGTCACTTCCTACCCTCAATGGGTTGCCAACATTGTTCCTGTACCTAAAAAAGATGGAAAAGTACGAATATGTGTGGATTACAGAGATTTGAATAGGGCAAGCCCTAAAGATGATTTTCCACTCCCCCACATTGATATCCTGGTTGACAATACGGCACAACACAAAGTGTTTTCCTTCATGGACGGATTCTCAGGTTATAACCAAATTAAAATGGCACCTGAGGACATGGAGAAGACAACATTTGTCACACAGTGGGGCACATTCTTCCACAAGGTGATGCCATACGGACTGAAGAATGTTGGGGCAACCTATCAGCGCGTCATGTTAGCTTTATTTCACGACATGATACATCATGAAATAGAGGTCTACGTAGATGATATGATAGCCAGATCGCAAACAGAAGAAGAGCACCTTGATCATTTACAAAAGCTGTTTGAGAGACTGAAGAAGTACAAGCTGAGGTTGAATCCAAACAAATTCACATTTGGAGTACGGTCCGGTAAACTCCTAGGATTTGTCGTCAGTAACAAAGGTATTGAGGTCGATCCTGCCAAAGTTAAAGCAATACAAGAGATGTTTTCTCCTCGTACTGAGAAGGAAGTCAGAGGATTCTTGGGACGCTTGAACTATATTTCCAGATTCATTTCTCACCTAACAGCTACTTGTGAGCCAATCTTCAAACTATTGAAGAAAGATCAAGTAGTCAGATGGAATGATGAGTGCCAAGTTGCTTTTGACAAAATCAAAGAATAATTACAAGAACCTCCGGTATTGATGCCACCAGTCAAGGGAAGACCATTGATCATGTATTTGACTGTTTTAGAAAATTCAATGGGGTGTGTATTGGGGCAGCATGACGAGTTTGGCCGAAAAGAGCACGTTATTTATTACCTGAGCAAAAAGTTTACCGACTGTGAAACCAGATATTCACTGCTCGAGAAAACTTGTTGTGCTCTGGCATGGGCTGCTCGCCGGCTAAGACAGTATATGCTGACTCATACTACCTTACTGATATCTAAGATGGATCCGATAAAATACATCTTCGAGAAGCCTGCTCTTTCTGGGAGAATAGCTAGATGGCAGATGATCCTGACAGAATACGACATACAGTATACTACCCAAAAAGCTATAAAGGGTAATGTACTAGCTAATCACCTTGCTCACCAAGCTGTAGAAGATTATCAGTCCATGAAGTTTGAATTCCCGGATGAAGACATCATGACATTAGACAACTGCAAAAAAATCAGGCCATATGACGGACCTGAACAAGGATCTCGATGGACCTTGTTCTTTGATGGAGCCTCCAATGCACTCGGCAATGGTATCAGTGTTGTGCTCATATCTCCAGAAGGGTGTCATACTCCTTTTACTTCCAGACTTTGCTTCAACTAAACAAATAAAATGGCAAAATACGAAGCATGCATCTTCGGTCTCAGAGCTGCCATAGACTTGGGGATCAAATCTTTAGATGTATTCGGAGACTCAGCTTTGGTCATTAGTCAGATCAAAGGGGAGTGGGACACCAAACACCCAAACCTTATCCCTTACAAAGAACATGTTTTGACATTGCTACCACATTTTGAGAAGATTACCTTCGAGCATTTCCCGCGAGAAGAAAATCAACTAGAAGACGCTCTAGCCACAATGTCATCTATGTTTAAACTTAATTGGGATAACGAGGCTCCCCATATCACCATCGAACGAATGGATGAACCAGCGCACTGTCACGAGATTAATATTGAAGAGGTAGTGGATCAGCCTTGGTTTCATGAAGTCAAGAGGTATCTCGAGGCTCAAGAATATCCAGAAGGAGCCTCATTCAATGATAAGAAGTTCTTAAGGAGATTCTCTGCTAAATTCTTCCTTAGTAATGGCATGTTGTACAACCGCAATCATGACTCCATTTTGCTTCGGTGTGTGGATAAGGTTGAAGCTGAAAAGATCATGGCTGAATTACATAAAGGTACTTTTGGCACCCACTCCAGTGGGCATACGATGGCGAAGAAAATCATACGGGCAGGCTATTATTGGTCTACCATGGAAGCATATTGCTATCAACACTCCCAAACCTGTCATAAGTGTCAAATTTATGCTGACAAGGTGCACGTACCTCTGGTTCCTCTAAATGTCTTGACGGCTCCTTGACCCTTTACTATGTGGGGAATTGATATGATTGGGGAAATCAAGCCTACAACCTCCAATGGACATCGCTTCATCCTAGTGGCCATTGACGATTTTATAAAATGGGTCAAAACATCTTCCTTCGCCTCTGTTACCAAGAATGTTATGGCCCGCTTCATCAAGCAAAACCTTATTTGCCGGTACGGTATCCCGGAAAGGATCATCACTGACAATGGTACAAACCTCAACAACACTATGATCACCACATTATGCGAGAAATTCAAGATCCAGCATCACAATTCTTCTCCCTATCGGCCAAATATGAATGGTGATGTCGAGGCTGCAAATAAAAACATTAAGAAAATCATACAGAAAATGACAGTCACATACAAAGACCGGCGTGAGATGTTACCATTCTCTCTCCACAGTTATCATACCATGGCTCGTACATCAACCGGGGAAACACCCTATTCTTTGGTTTACGGCATGGAAGCCATCTTGCCTATTGAGGTTCAGATCCCCTCCCTCACAACATAGCTTTTTTCTCTCAACAAAAGTTCATCAGTACTTCAACTTCAAGACATGAAAATCCACGTATCCTCAGCAGCATTCAGGGATTTATTTTCGTCAATCAAACAACAATACGAAAATTTAGTTCACATACACATACATTGCATCCATGTATCATAAAGATTGATAAAGCTAATACATTGCATCATACATTTCATGCAACATAAATTTGTATTTTAGCTAACATTTTACCCTTTTCAGGATAAGATTAACAGTTACCATTGACAAATATGCAATCATGTTAGAGTGCAGATACGCTCCAGACACGGATGCCATTCTAATACTCATTCAGATAAAACTTTCAGGTACAGTTCAGATACGCTTCAAACACGGATGTAATTCTGATACTCATTCAGATGAAACTTACAGATATAGTACATATACGCTCCAAACACAGATGCCATTCTGATACTCATTCAGATGCAACTTATAGATACAGTACAAATACGCTCCAGACACGGATTCCATTCTGATACTCATTCAGATACAACTTACAGATACAGTACAGATACGCTTCAGACACGGATGCCATTATGATACTCATTCAGATGCAACTTTCAGATACAGTTCAGATACGCTCCAAACACGGATGCCTTTCTGATACTCATTCAGATACAACCTATAGATACAGTACAGATACGCTCCAGACACGGATGCCATTCTGATACTCATTCAGATCCAACCTACAGATACATTTCAGATACGCTCCAGACACGGACGCCATTCTGATACTCATTCTTTCAGCTTACAAATTATAGTGCAACAAGCATTCTTGGATGGAATCTACAATCCCATCTCCAAAAAGGTTCTATCACCTCTCCAAATGGCATCTTTAAGCCCATTCCCTCAACCACGCATCGTGGAGTGCAAACTTCTGGGCACTCTAGTGTCCAATCATCTTTCACCTTCGAGTCACGAATAGCAAAACTCGTCAATCTAACTCTTCAAGTATAAGAAGATTGAACAGGGGCAGCTGTTGTACCCCAAAATTTTCCCTCTCACTTATCAAGGTTTTTCTCACATGATCTCTTTGGCTAAAGATTGAATTAAGGTTTGACCAGCTCAAGGCATCTCATCATGCACTGATAATCCAAAATTAGGGTTTGGGATTGCACGAGGATTTTTGGACTATCAATGCTTCATATGACTTTCAAGTATCATCATGGACCCCTAAGATTACTCATGTCAAGTTTCAAGCCTTGGATCACATTTTTGATCAGTCAATTGAGCAGTTGACCTAAAAATCAGTTGTATTGGGAAAAAAGTCAACCATGGCCAATTTACAGTCAAACTTCATAATTTTTTATCCATATCAACATTTTAGACTCACGTGTATCATTTGATCAAGTTTGGACCATAATTCCTCAAGAAATTTGATTAAATCATCAAAAGGGCAAAAGGGTCAAAATTAGGGTTTTGACTGAGAAAGGGCAATTTCTGATTTTTGACCTAGTAAATGATCAATTGGTTTGAAGCATGATTTAAAGAATTCAATTGCATAATCTTGACTTGATCACATGGTTCAAAACATTACAATTCCATTGGATTGACAGATAAATTTTGCAGTCAACTGATCAAAAGTCAACTGTATACTAAAAAGTCAAACTTTGACTTTTTGGTCAAATTCAAATGCCAAGGATCACAATTCATAAAAACATGTCAAAATGTGAAACTTTTTCATCAAGAAATCAAAGATTGAAGATTTTGTTTTGAAATTTGAAATTTTCTTAACTTAGAAATTTTTCTAAGTATAGAAAATTTCTTATTTTTTCGCAACTTAAAGCCAAATTCTCACCATGATACAAGATGATTCAAAGAAAGTTCCCAACATGAAAGTTGTAGATCTCCATTAAATATACATCTTTGCATCACACAATTTCTCCTAAATATGCTTGGATCTCAAGATATAATTTTGTGAATACATGCTCATGAACTAAAATTATTTAGTGAAATTTTGCCCTAATTTAGGCAGATTTTTGACCTAACTTCATGGGAACTTTTCACCTAGTTCCAAGAGGAATATTGGAAAGAAATTCAAAGATGAATTATACAGAACATTTCAAGCTTTCCAAAATGTCAAGGAACTCCTTGAGATCATTCTTGAGTAGGGAGAATCGAAGAGAAGAAGTTGTCAATTTCTCACTTTGATTTCAAGCCATTTCATGAAGAACAAAATTCAAATCCAAACCTAGGATGCATAATCCTTGCTTTACAGGTCTCAAACTTGTTTCTCACTCCATAATTTAATGCTTACACAGTTGATAAAGCTTTAATCCAAGCATGATATCCTTTGTCCAAGCTTTAATTCCATAAATGGCACAAAGTTGCCATTTCCATTTTAGAAAAGCACAACTTTTGTATTTGTCAACTCCTTAAGCTTTGCACATGTTCCTTCTGCACACACAAGTACTATAAACCAAAAGCAAAGTGCCTAAGACTTGTACCAACTCAGATCAAGCTTGTACAAGCATGTAGAGAGTTGTTTCCTCACTTTTCTTAAAAGGCAAGCAATAGAGCAAAAAGTCTAGAACTGAGAAGCCTGGTGTGGAATTGATTTGAAACATTTTCTATACTTATACACAAACATATTACAACCTAACACATGATTGCAAAAGCTGAGAAACTCTCCCAAACTCTCTATCACCAAAAACCTGCCATAACTTGCAGTTTTGCATCAAGCATGGCAATCCAAAAATCTACTCGTGCGTTTCAAGTTCTAATCACCTAAACACTTAACCTACATCATATCTAAGTGTTCCAGACCATCATCCCTTCACTGTAACACCTCCATATCCATCTTCCATTTTTGTATTTCAAGCTTCCAGGTTGACTTGGATAGGGAGATTCAAGCACTTTCAAGGCAAGGTAAGGATTGGAACACACTCGGGGAGGTCCAGGCAAGCTAAAGGGATCCTCAGGCCTTCTCAAAACTCACTCAAACTCCATTCATGATCTCAGTTGAAAGAGGTAAGAACTCTAACTTCTATCTCTTCATACAGGCATCCTTTGGTCTCGATTTATGAAAATAAAATGTAGATATCATTGTGCTAAAACCAACCATGTTCATAGATTTTATTAATATTCATTATGTATAGAGAATTTTAGATTTCAAATTTCAGTAAAAATTAGGTTTAAAATTAGGGCCATTGAAATTAGATTTGATCTTTGACTGTTAGTTTACATGAGTTACATGGTTGAAATCGTGGGGAAGAGTACTACCATTTTCATGTTTGAAGTTTCCATTTTCATGGAGAAATGAGAGAGATACAGGGGGTCCGGCTAGCTGAGGAAGAAGACGAAGTACAAGGAAAGGAAGCACTTTGTGTTATATATTTTTAGTTCCATTTGAACTAACGGATGTACAGCCACCCCAGTGGCAAGGCAGCGCGCAGAAATTGCTAAGGCCATGGGTTTGAACCTTGGCGTTGTCTTTTGCATTTTCCATATTTTTCCAGCTTTGTTTTTTATTGTTTGGCAGCGTGGGCTCAGCACATATGGGCCTCATTTTTTTTCTAATACTAACCTCCTGATTACTCAGGACACCCCGGGCCCAACCATTTTATTATTTATTTTTATTTTTATTTTCATTTTATTAAATATATTTTCCTTAACATAAAAAATCATAAAAAATATAAAACATGATAAATATTGCATTTTGTTCGTTTTATTTTATTTTCTCATAAAAAATATTTCTATTAAATTATATATTAACTATTTTTCTTAAATAAACTTGTAAAATAAAATAAGAATTAGGTTAATATTTATCTCTTTTCTCTCACACTTGTAAATATTTATTCTAATGTATAAGAGGACTAAGATATTTCATAAAATATTATTTATTATTTTTTAAGACAAAAATATACAAAAATAATACTTAAAGAACTTTATTTTCTTTTAACAAATTAGAATTAGGGTTAACCAATTTCTAAAAATAATTCCCTTTTTTTCTTAAATTATTAGGATTAGTTCAAAACTCTTTTTCATTAAAAAAAAAACAAAACAAAAATCTTTTCTTGCATATACATACCTTTGCATAATTAATTTATATTGTACATTATTTATTCAAATACTTGTACAAATTCGATTTGGTTGTAATAGATTAATTAGGTTCATATTATTGCAAATCCCCATTCATAATTTGTATACCCCCCTCTCATAAAATGTTGTAATAGCATAGTGATCTTTAAATTTCGCAATTTATCGCTTTTATATAACATGCTAGTAATTAGGGTTTGTATGGCAAGATAAAACTAATCAAATAGAAAACCCTAATCTAAGACAAAAATCAAGCATGAAAATGACACAGTTGCACACAAACACCCTTAGGATTACTCCACTTGGTTGCCTTACACAAAAATGGCCATATTATGCATGCAAAGTAAATTAGCAAAACCAAAAAAAACAAGATCATAGTCCCTCGATGACGCTATTCAAAGTTGCCTTACAAAAATGATCTTAGTCCCTCAAAAATGCTAAGATACTTTGCAACATTGCTAAATCATGGTTATACGATGACTCACGCCCGTTCCGTTTACGTCCAAAGATAAGGTTGCTTACCAAATCAATAGTAAGACAACAATATCAAAGGAAAATGAATAAGAAATACATTTGAGTAGGTAGATTACTTTTAGTTACTTGCTCCATTTCAAATAAATATCCTTGCTATTTTCAAAACAAACACACACATTTCCAAACATCTTTCAAACTTGAAAACATTTTCAAAAGATTAACACTTTGTATACATTCTTACGAACGAGAATCATTACAAAGTTTTCCTAAACGATGGCGCCTTTTCAAAATACTTTCAAAAACCACACAAAGCACAATTTCAAACAAAAAAGCAAGTGATCTAGCAAGTAACTAAGAGCCCATGGAAAACCATGGATGAAAAGGGTGCTAATACCTTCCCTTTTCATAATCTACCCCCCGAACTCAAGAAACAATCTCAAAGGTCTTTCCTGTGCTTTTTCACCTTTCCTTTTGGATAAAAGAAAAGTCGGTGGCGACTCTTGCTAACTGCAACATTTGCGATCAAACGCAAAACTCTCAAGTCAGTTCTCCCACCGTATCACAACGGGCTATACTGGGGGAGCGAACCTTAGAAGGCCTTCAACCAATCACCACTTTACTGAGGAGAAGAAGATGACTTCTAGAACAACGCCATTGGGAAGAAAGCATCAAATTCAGACTCCACTGGAGAAAAGTAGACACATACATACCTCGATGGGGTACAAATTCTTACTTGGGAAGAAAAGGAATCTCAAACCAGAAACTCTCGAAGCTTAAACTCCATCGGAGATGATATAACCTTTTAAGACACTAGGGACGCCAAACTTGTAAGCTATTCATCATTTCATAATCTTACTGGGGAGAAAACTCGCTCCATCGAGGAAAGAAAGCAACTTTAGGGGGATAATATAAACTATCTCTTACTGGCAAAGAATTCTGATAAGAATCTTTAAAAGATGCAGACCAGACTGAGGAGATTGGTGCAAACCACATTGGGGAGATGGTGAACCATGCTTGGGGATAATCAGATATACCAAACCCAATAAAATATACTCCTCTGAGTAAGAGATCTCTGAAGAGAAACCTCTTAGCAAACAAACTTCCGTTAAGCAGCATGTATCCTTAACTAGGGAAAGGAATCCCTTCTTTAGGAAACATCGTTTCCATTAAGAACCTTGTATGTGTAACAACTTTAAACAATTTATGCTTTCTTTCTCTGGAATGTTGCTTGTCACAAGTGAACTATAGTTCCTTCAACTCATAACTAGTGCCCCGCGGATGGTCTATGAAGGAATCTACATTGGGAGGATCTTTCTATCATAATGGTTTGATACGAGTTTCCCTAATATCTTCAAATTTTGAAATGATTCTCTTATGATCAACAGATTCTTGGAGAGATTAGTCGAACTCTTGGTGCAACTTCCCCAGATTAACTAAACTTTGAGGGATCGAATCCGACTTGAATTCCCAAAATCGGTTGAATCTTCAAACTCTACTCTTCTTAAGAGTGAACAAATCTATGGTAACAACCTTTATGATTATTTGAAAGTGTCATGCCCTTACTCCATAAAGTCTTTGGGATAATTTGTCTCAGCTTCTTTGGATCTTTTGGAAAAGTTGGTTGAATCTTAATGTAAATGCCCCAGATTGGATGCACTCAACACATCTTTTTATTAAAAGAGCCTTCAAACTCTACCACTTCTTGGGTGATCAAACTGTGAAAGCAACTTCCTTAGGCTCAAAAGAGTTTCTAGGAAACATGTTTCTCGATATGACCATTCTCTTAACGATCAGATTTAAACTCTACGGAGTCTTCAAGTCTTTATACTTTGACATGATCATGTCTTTCACTGATTCCGAGCATGGAAATTTACTTAATGTTAAGTAATTATTTTCAAGTAGAGAAATGTTTATTCTGAGAATGACAATTCTAATGCAAAGCCTATGTTAGTATTGAAGTTTGAAAAACTTTGAATGAAATGATGTTATAACTCTGTTGTGAACGAATCACTAGCTAGAGAGCAACATTTGAAAATATTTTTTTCATGAAAGATAATGAAATCATTTGATACCAATAGAGATATTTAAGCATATTTCTTAGGAGTTAGTTAAACTTTATCTCATTATAGTATGCTTTCGAAAAAAACCCTGCTTCAATTAGGACTTTTGAGGGTTGTAATGTGGCCTGGTTTACAGTTTGAGAATTATGTATTTAAGGCTCAAATTTTATTTGTACCCACCTATTCTCCGCGATGTTTTCATGTCCTACACTTAGTTAACTCGATACGGCCACTCATCTCTCAAGAGGAGTTCGAGAAGGTTGAGGAACCATTGAGATTTTTTGGACACGGCAGTTACTCGCCCCTTTTTTTGGTGTCTAATCGCACGACTTTATTCTTCATTGAGGATTTTATTTGGAAATCATTTTATCTTGTTGCATTTTTTCATTCTTTTCCACTTCCCTAACTTTTTCCTGGACAAATTCTTTTGAATTTTGATTTTAAAGTCCAGCGGAATGCCCTAACTTTTGCCTAAGCCACTTGTTTTCAAGATTTTTATTTTTTTGACTTAGAGGGCTTTCTTTCATTTTATTCTTATTCATTTTTCTTTTTGAACAAGTCGTGTGATCCTGAGTCTTTTGACTCACTAGGAAAGGTTTATCTTGGTTCACCACCTTTCAAAGTTATCAAGATTGATTCAAAAGTACAAGGGATTGATTGAAGAAGTTGTCATGTTTGGACAAGGCTTTGTTCCCATTGGTCACAAGTGCATATTTCTCTCAATTCTCAAGATATGGAAGTAATGTTGGTTTCTATTAGTTCTCATTATCATCCTCAACAACTTCTATTTACAAATCAAGAGTGTTGGTACAAGAAGTTTGTTCAAAATTGTCAAAGTTCCTCAGAGCATTTTCTTGATCTAGGAGCTAGGTTTTGAACTTCAAGGAAGTATATCTTGCTCATATTTTTGTATTTTTGAGCTATTCCAAAGACATCCTTCTCTTTAAAGGTTTATTAAAAAATCACTTCAAAAGTTTCAAGGAGTTTTCATGTGGAAGAATCTTGATGATGAAGAAAGATTACAAGTCCTCCAGATGAACCCCCAATTTTCCATGTGTGACTTCAAATGATCATAACTTGGTCAATTTTTATCATCTTGAGCCCACTAATTTTCAACAATGATCTTTAGTATGTGAACTTTATCCCTTCTTTTATGTGCAAAGTGAGAAAATGGATGGAAGATGCCCTAAGGATACAAAAGATTATAGGTCATTTCATGATTTTTTTTCCAACTTCAACAATTCATAACTCTCTCAATTTTTGGAGATTTTGAATGGTTCAAGTTTAAAAATTTCATTAAAGAGGTCTATTTCATGCCATCTTTTTTGGTCAAGATTAAATTCTAAGTGGAGGGCCATGTTTGGATGCAAAATATTATAGGTCACTTTGAAAGAAAAATTTGAAATATTTCTAAGTATGGAAAGTCAACCTTTTTTTTTCAAACTTTGACTCATTATAACTTTCAGCTCAAGTATCTATTTGATTCCATTCTTTTTTCATTTCAAAGTTTGTAATCTCATCTTTCTAAGGCATCAAGAATCGTGCCCTAAGACCCCCTGAGCTGGGAATGCCATTGAGTTGAACTTGGTAACTTGAAATTGAAGTTTCTTCATAAGTCAAAATTTGAAATTCATGTTTTGGTTTCTAATCATCAAATTAGCACGCGTTTGTGATCTAAACATGTTTAAACAAGTTTCCAAAGTGGATTAGAGCATTAAAACGCAAGGATTGGATGAGTTTTGATGCAAAACAAATCACACCTTACTCGTGTATCAGGTTCACACGATTTCCCTCCAAACTTCATCATTTCACGCGCTTGGACATTCCATTTGATTCCCTATAAATAGAGGGTCATCCCTCATTCATTTCCTCAAGCTTGAATAGCCAGAATCACCCTGCCAAACTTGCTCCATAACTTAATTTTTTGTAACTTCGAAATCAGTGTTCAAGCCATTTTCAATCCAATTTTTCCATCAATACACCTTCCTTGATCCTCCCTGAAGCTAACCATATAATTACCTTCAAGAATCATGACCTATATTGATCCATAGAAGTCCAGTTTCAGAGCTCTGCAACTCAACTTCAATAGGTAGATTTCTCCATTAATTCTTTAAAACTTTGATATCATTGTGAAACTCTTATTGCCATGGTTCTAGTTGCAATACTTGCTTTTATCTGTAAACACGTTTTGACCATGAAATTTCAAATCCCTTTTCAAAACTTTCCTTCCAAATTGCTTGAGCTATAGTTTATATAAATTTGTCGCGAAGGTGTGGTTGTCTTCGTCTTGAAGAGACGAAGCGAATGACATAGGTCTGAGCTTCTGATTTTACAGTTTGAGAGACATGTAATTTACGTTGGCTGGAGGTTGAAGATGACCAACGTGTCATCTTCCAACCAATGATAGCTTGCCACTTTTTTTTTGAAATTTGATTTTACATTTGATTCAGTGCATTATTCACTAATGACCATGATATGCACAACGCGCCAGATCCTTTGGATTTGATTACTAATGCATTTTGACTCTCGTCCAATGGTCCACACATTTTTTACTTTATTTTTTATTTCTGATTTTTATATTTAATTGTTTTAAATTTCAAAAAATCATAGAAAATTCATTTTTAGTCCAAAAAACCTGAAAAATTATGAAAAATATTTTTTGATTTTTCTCTTTCTGATTTTTATTTTTTCACAATTTTATTTTATGTTTTGATATTTTTTTATAAATTTTTTATTTATTTGAATTGTTTTAAATGTTTAAAAATACTTTTATGCATTTTTAAATTCTGGAAAAAAATATGAAATGATCCAATGATATTGTGACAAATATTGGTGACCTCACTTATTTTTTATTTCTTACTTTGCTATTTTTTTTTATCATTTTTGGTTTATTTTACTCATTTCTTTTAATTTTGAAAAATAGTTTCTGACTTTAAAAAATTTACCAAAATTTTATAAAAATATTTTAATTCATTTTTTATTTTTCTATATCTTAGTTTTTATTTCTTGATTAATTTGAATATAGTTGATATTTTTCTCTTTCATTTCTATTTTAAAACATTTTAAAAACCTTTTTTTTATGTATATATTAAATGAAATATTATTTTGTGATTATTTTCTGGTTGATCTTGGGTTGAATTTTTTATTATGAACTTTATTAACATCATTGGATTCATGGTGTTGAGTCCAACTCCACAATAATGGATGAATGATTTTAATAATAGTTTGATTAAAATTTAATTCAAAGGTGGTTTATATATTTTTCCCCATCCCTCTTCATCTCATCTATTTCTTATTGCACTAAGTGTTATTGGAGCATGATATCTATATCATGTCTCAAAACAAATGATGCATAGATTTCTATTGACCGGCCTCAAAATAGGTGCAACTTCTACATAAGTCCACTTACGATTGCTTAACATAGCGCTAAATTTTGTCCTGATTCGAATAAATGATCATTCGTGGCCCAAACCTATATTTGCAAGCCCAAGTATGTTGATTTGATCTCTTTGATCCAATAACCTTGAGATTCATTGTGTGGAGGCTTTGGTTCTACCAATCCTCTAATAAGTCTACAACACTTTTGGTCAACGCGGATCACTTAAACATTGTTGATCATTAAATGGTATTGTTGAGAATTCCAAATGGATGATATACTTGACAAAAAAGCAAATACAACTTGTTGTGTGGAGACTTTGGTTCTACCAATCATCTAATGTGTTCCAAATGCAAGTTTTAAGATGGTCACTCAACTAACCACTAATTATTAAATTGTTTTTATTTTATACTTTTTATTTTTATGCTTTATGTATCATTTACTTTAAGCATTACATTTCATGCCATTTTTATTTTTCTCACTTGAGCATTTATATTCTTGTTATTTTTATTTTGCTCATTTGAGCTTTTTTTTCTTTTTTAAGACACCTAATAATCAACATGAACCCATAAAAATCTTTAATGATACTTGGACTATTTGGTTACTATACTTGGCATTATGGAGTATTGGACTTCTTGGACTTAGGATTAGAGACCTTGACCTATGTTGGAGACCTTGTGACCTTAGTTGATATTTTGTCTGGAGTTATCGATGTTTACCTCAAGACATTGGGTTATTTGTTTGTTTTGTGTACATGTTATTGTGATTACATTCTTTGTCTGTAATATGGAATTCACCCGTATACAGCCGTTACTCTGCCCAATTTTTGTGAAGACTTAATACACTTGAAGTTTGGTTCTCTCAAGAGATATAGTATCTTTACTTGTTTGGTTTCAATCCAAAGAATGAAGTTCTATCTTGACTCATAATGTCAAGTATTGGCTTCTTGTTGGTTAGATGGTTCTTATCCCTAGCTTTTACCTTATGCTTTAGGATAGTCTCTTCTTCTCCTCACATCTTCTTTAATTTCAAAAATCTTCTTCCTCCTTTTGAAAACCCTTCTTGTTTCTAAATTTGAACCACTTTCATAATAAACTTGGGCTTAGGTCCATGCATATTCAAAAAATCATTTTCATAAATAAACCTCAATTAATTTAATAATACCTTGACTTTTTTTTGTGAGAAGACTAAAAGTCAACCAATCTCATTTTAAACCATTTTGCCATTTTGGCTTAAAACCTTTCTCAAAATATTAGACTCTTGCCAATCCTTGTAGTGATGCAAACAACTATACTTATAAAATATGTAGTGAAGAGAGATATTTTCCACTTGGGTGTTGAGTGAGGCATTGTTGATTTTAAGAATCCAAGCCATATCCTCCACTTTGAGATGATCTAAGTTCTCCTTTCTCATGATTGTGAGTAGTAAGTAAGTTTTCCACACGGACAATGACGATGATGTCTTATCTCATAAAATTAACCAACACACTTGTGTTTTAAATTTTTTAAAGGTGAACTACGTGTACCCTGATCCCCTATTGCATAAAAGGTGGTACGTAGGCACTAAAGGTTCCCAACCGCGGCGGGTGCAAAAATCATAAAAAAATATATTTCTTTTCTCACCTCCACTATCTATTTTACATACAACATTTTATAGACAAAATATACAGATTTTTCAAAGAGGTTCCTGCGGAGTACCATAGATGTTTAGGGTGTTAATACCTCCCCTTTGCATAACCAATCCCCTTACCTTGAATCTTTCCCCCACTTTTTGGGTTATTCGCTCTTTTCTCATTCCTTTGGAAACAATAAAGCGCGGTGGTGATTTTTATTTTGATATGTATAAGTCTAGTCAATCCAATAGCTTAGTCTTAAACATTTCTATCGCTACACTATTAATCTATGAATTTCGAGTTCCTAGATGAGAACATCATGCTAGTTACTGATTGTGAAGAACCTGGACCATATGAAGGACCTGAACCGGGATCTCGATGGACTATGGTTTTTTATGGAGCTTCCAACGCATTTGGTAATGGAATTGGTGTTGTGATTGTCTCTCCCAAGGGTTTCAATATGCCATTCACCGCCAGATTATGTTTTGACTGTACCAACAATATGGCCGAGTATGAAGCATTAGGTGTCAATGCTGCCATCGATATGAGAATTATATTCTTAAATGTATATGGGGACTCGGCCCTAGTAATCAGTAAGATTAAGGGAAAGTGGGATATGAAGCATCCAAATCTCATTCCTTATCGAGAGCATGTGTTAAATTTAATTTTGTACTTCGAAGAAATCACTTTTGAACATATTCCACGAGAAGAGAATTAATTGGCAGCCGCACTAGCTACCATGTCATCTATGTTCGAAGTCAGAAGGGATAATGAAGCTCCTCGAATTACTATTGAGAGACTAGACGAACTGGCGCATTGCTACGAAGGTGATACTGATGGAGTAGAGGAATAGTATTGGTACCACGAAGTAAAAAGATACCTCGAAACTCAAGAGTATCCTGAAGGAGAATCTATCAATGATAAGAAATTTCTATGGAGGTTCTCTGCCAAGTTCTTTCTGAGTAGTGGAATCCTGTACAAGCGCAGCCACAATTCGACTTTGCTTCATAGTGTAGTCAAGAAGGAAGCTGAGAAAATTATGGAAGATATGCACGAAGGCGTCTTTGGTACTTACTCTAGTGGACATACAATGGCTTAGAAGATTCTGAGGGCGGGTTATTGTTGGTCTACCATTGAAACCGATTTCCATCATCATTCCATAACTTGCCACAAATTTCATATTTATGTTGATAAAGTACATGTGCCTCTGGTTCCTTTGAATGTCTTGACTACTCTTTGGCCGTTTGCAATGTGGGGCATTAATATGATTGGAGAGATTAAGTCTACTGCTTCCAATGGGTATCATTTCATCTCGGTTGCTATTGATTACTTCACGAAGTGGGTAGAAGAAGCCTCGTTTTCCTCCGTTACCAAGAATGTTGTGGCTCGATTCATTAAGTATAACCTTATCTATTGGTATGACATCCCTGAAAGGATCATCACAGACAATAATACCAATCTTAACAATATTATGATCATAGAACTTTGCATGCAGTTCAAGATTAAGCATCACAATTCCTCTCCATACTGACCAAAGATGAATGGTGCAGTGAAAGCCGCCAACAAGAATATCAAGAAGATCTTGCAGAAGATGATAGTGACATATAAAGTTTAGTGTGTGTGTGTGTGTGTGTGTGTCCTGATGGTATATCACATGACTTGACATGTTGATTAAACATTGTGTTGTCTAGTGTTGTTTCTTTATGGATGCAACTATTTATGGGGAGCATAATTGTTTGTCATGCTAGTGTGAAGTTTCTTCTGTGGATGCTACTACTGCTGGTGCTGCTGGTTGTCTGTGATCAGGATGTCTTACCAGATGTTCTAACATCTTGTCTGTTGTGTCTTGTGGAGAACCTTGGTTATCTTATGATAGTCCAAGAATATAGTATTCTGAGTTATGTGTGCTGCTTCTGCTGCATGTTCTTCTAATGTGTTGAACTCCGATAGTTCAAGGTTGAGTTCAGGTTGGTGTTCTTATGCTTCGGGAAAAGTTTCTTCTTCCTATGGTGAGTTGGATTTTTCCTATTGAGGAGGAGAATTGTTTTTCTATGATAATAATTGGTTCTTTGTGACAGGGGGGGTTTTCTTGGTTAGATCTGAAACAGCATATTATCTCTGATATATGTCTATGTTTTTGTTTGTACAAAGTTTACATGTTTTAACATGTAACTTGTGTAATGTGGTGTTATTCCTCTCTCTAATTTAATTGTGCTAATGTTGTTTTAGCCAAAAAATTCAAAGAGGGAGATTGTTAGATCCATGGTTTTGTGATTGGCTAAGTTCTGCTAAAATATGGTTCATGACATACGCTTAGCAAGATCTCATAATATCTTGGTCAAACTGATACAGCAGAATGTGAAGGTTGCGTTGATGGCAGGTGTTTCAACAGATGTCGTGACATGCTAAACCAGAACATCAGTACAAGATGTTTTAAAATCTTGACAGATTTGATTTGATTTTGTGATATTTCTTTTGGATATATTATAGATATTTACGCAGGTCAAGAAGATTTAATCTGGAACAAGTGATCTAATATCCAGTTGTACATAAGTTTCTAAAATTAGATATTGAGACAATGTAGAAAACTTGATGTTTTATTCGAAGATTTAAGGAGATTTTTTTGCATAATTGATGTAATCCTCTGTTTAAGGATCAATAAATATCTGAGTGAAGATTTCGTATCCCATAAGCTACTAAGGAGTATTTAAAGAAAATAACAAACAAATGCAGGAAAGATAAACATAACATATATTTTAACTTAATCAAGACTATTAATACATATGGTTTAACTTAATCAAGACTATTAATACAATGTAAAAAAAAAACAAATATAGTCTTATTCTATGAGATCTACTTTTAATTATATAAAATTACGGTAAACATTCTAATACTTTAAATTTAGTTGGATATAAATATTTTATTAAATCAAGTTGAATATTTTAAATTTAGTTGGGTATTGATATCTTTATTTAATCAAATAGTATTATTCAATGGTATGTCACTCTTTAAAATTATTTTAATTTAAGTTAAATAAAAAATTCAAATTAATTTCTTCTAAGGTTCTATTTTACTTTATATGTTTTTGAGTTTATAATTTATAATTTATAAACTCATATGACAATTAATACATGTTTCATAATAATTTTTTCATCATCAATTTATAATTTATTTTTTATACACTATTTTAAATAACGTTTTAATTTATGACTTATAGTTTATCAATTTTGCTTTCACTTTTATCTTTATCATTTTAATTAAAATTCATTTTTACTTTTATAATTTCTTTTAATTTAAAATAAAATAATTATATATTAAATACAAAAAATATCAAATAATTATGTCATTTATATTTATCAGTTATTTGAACTACTAATTTACCAAACATTTAAACCGTCAATTTTTTTAAAATTGATTATTCTTCAATTTTAATTAATTTTGGTCCATTGATTCAATAGCTTATATAATTCAACAATTAAATCAGACTGATAATATTTCCGATTCTTTGTTCAACCGATCCGATCGATCGGTTCGATTATCTTTTAAAAGTTTTTTTTAGAAAGTTTCAAAATTATTTTATTGTGATTCTACATTTATTGTGATTCAATATAAATTAACTTAGAGAACCGTAGATGAAAAAATGTTGAATTTATAGAAAGAAAATAAATCAAAATAAATAAATACATATCACTCAGAAATGAAGAATTCATGAATGAATGATTATGCATTACTCTATATAATCAGGTAACTACCAGTTAAAAAGTATCTCAAAAAAAAAACCTTACACAAGTGACTAGCTATAGCTATCACAATTGTCTCAATGGCTTTGTTGAAATCTATTCTTGTAGCCATGCGCATTGCTATTTTGGTTCTTGGTATTTAGTACTCACAAATTAATAATCAAAATATTATTTAATTTAATTAAAGTTTTTTATCATATTATGTTGATTAATGCAGGTGTGAACAGCAAACAACACTGTCTAGGACCTTGCGAAAATATTCCTCACTGTGATTGGATGTGCAAGCATTTGGGTTATAATATTGGGCAATGCGTTCCACCTGATAACTACTTCTGTTGTTGTGCCAAGATTGATTGAAGCTATTATTAATCTTAAATAAATGCTTTCAAGATTCAAATAAATGGTTTTATGAGTTTGGTTATGATGTCGGCTCATGTTTTTTCTTTTATTTTCTTGATGGTAGTAGTTGAATTTGCGATTGTGATGCCATACTTGTATTTCTTGGTTCAATTTCAATGAAGTACATGAGATTGGTTAGGGGTGGACGAGATTTTTCGAACCGGTCCAGACTGTCTGATCCAAAAAACTCGTAGACAAGTTGGTTTATTCGTGCGATTTATTCCAGTTATTCCGATTGACAAAAGTGGATATTGATAAATAACTTTGATTGGTTCCTAATGAGTGAAATTTATCCATTATAATCCAAATCTAACATAAAAAATAATATATGATCATATTATTACTATACTAACAACCACTTTTGTTTGAGTGAATTGAAATTTAAACCCTATAAATATCACGTAATTTTTGAGATCGATATTTTAAATTTTCTTAATGTTATTATATTAACAGATTAATAGAGTTGCCAATTTATCAATCAAAACTCTATAAAAAATGAAGTAGAAAAACATGTTTTCTTGAAATTTGCTTATTCATTGTGTGCAATATTTTCAACTGAATTGTCATATAGTGTAAGTTAACATTTTTGATCAAAATTTAATTAAAAAATTAAATTGATTAATAAAATCGATTGAATAACTAAAAAAATATTATATTTATTATTTCACATATTAAAATGAAATTTTAAATTAAATTAAAATCCATAAAATTAATTATATAAATACAAAAAAGAAACATTGAAACTATGACGTATTGTTTTTGAATTTATTTTTTAATAAATTAAAAATTAGTTTTTTAATCAATTATAAATTATTTATTTATTTTTGGATTGCCATATGCTTTTAGGCCTTTGTTGTCGTTGTTCTAAACTTATTTGAGGCAAGTTACTTGAAAGTATATGACTACATGCTAATAAATACATATTACTGCATTTATTAATTAAATGAAGTTTATGGCTCAGATGGGAACCTAATGTAAGTGGTTTGAGACCCATTGAGTAAGAATTTTATTTTGCAATTTATAATTTAATCAATTATCCAATTAAGATTGAAAATATGCATTGGAGAGGAGAAACAAAAAGGAACGGTGGAGAGGTGTAATATTTCACAAACATTGGAAGAAAATTACTTATGTTGTTTTCTTCTTCTTCTTTTTTCATGTATATTATTATGTGAAGGTATCCTATTGTGGAGGTTGTTCATGCTAAAGGGGCTACCTTATTCTTTTTTCACATTTTGCATGTTGGAAGAGTTTATGATTCTGGTATGTACTATTTCCTCAAATTATCAAATAAGTTATCCAATTTTCTCTGCATGCATGCATGTTTAATAAAGTTTTTTTCCAGACAAATATATTCGTCAAAATGAAATTGCGAAAAGAATTAATGCAAAAAGTTAACAACATAAATAATAATATGATATATGTTACATCTTATTTAGCTCAATGCATAATTCATAATTGAATCAGAGATTTTTCAACTTATCACATAGGATGTCACACACACAATAAACAACACCTATTAATTATGTAACTTTATTTTTACCTAGGATGTTTACACGATATTCAATCTCATCTGATAACTTATCTGGCATGTTTACATGACATCCATAGGATAAATTTCCATCATAGCATAAATTCTCTCTTAGAACCGGAGCACACCAAATCACTACCATCACTATAGGCAACGCTTCACTAATTCTCCATAATATGAATTAGCTACTCGCACCTGATACATCACCATAGGATCGAGGCTCACCAAAAAGAACTGAAGTTCTGACAACATGAATGTATGGACTCTCAACATGCCACAAGAACATCAACTTCAACAACTCAACACCACAACAACATTATAATAATAGTATCAACACAAAAACATCATTATCACACAACATTATCACAACAATGCAATGATTCATTAACCGAGCTTATAATCCAACACTTCATCAACACAGTAGAAATAGAAATAATATTTAAACATTTGACCTATTACTACTATGTTATAGTTCTGAGCTTTAGCTTTCTGGCACTTCAAACGACTCGTCATTTGGATACACGGTTAAAACTTTATGAGATGAAACGTCAAAGCATGTCATAGTTTCCAAATACATAATTATCTATGTTACACGTGATTCTCATCAATTAATTATAATATTATGACACATTCAGCCTCTAATTTGATTATTGATTAATAGGAAATCGTGTTAGCTTTCTAACGCTTCAAATGAAATTTTGTTTGGACTTATGGTTTAAAAATTATGATAGAAATAGTAAATTGGCCAAAACAAAACAAAAAAATAGGAGCAACAGATTATAATAAGTGACAATCGATTGTTCACCTTTAAAAACAGTTTTCACGCATTTTGCACAAATACAATCGGTAGTTATGGGTGATAATTAATTGTCATGGCTATTGTAAGTTAAATTTGTCATTTTTCTTTCAAAAGATCAATCAATTGACCCATGGCACAATCAATTGTTGTTGTTGTTGTTGTTGAAATATTATATTTGATTTGATTTGATTTGATTTGATTTAATATGAGTTGTTGTCAATGGGACAAGACGGAAAAGTTATAGAATATGTGTTGAAGGTTCAGAAACTCGTCCATCTCATGAAGGGTTGTGGTGAAACTATAACTGATAAGATGATATTTGAGAAGGTAATGAGAACTTTGACCTCTCACTTTGATCATATTATCGTATCTATTCAAGAATCCAACAATCTTGAAACCCTAAAAGTGGACGATTTGGTTGGTTCCTTAGAGGCGGGTGAGATGAGGATTGTCAAAAGAAAAGAGTTCAGGACTCGATACAGGCACTGTAGGCTCAATCATGAAAAAAGGATGGTGATTCCAACAAATTAAAAGGCAAGTTTGACAAGACTTTGGGCAAGAAGTCTTGATCGAATCCCCACAAGAATAAGGTCAAAGATAGATCTTCTGAATCCTTGAAAAAGGGAAGAGAAAACTATCGAAAGGACAAAGAAGATAAGAAAGGTATGCAGTGTTATAACTGTGAAAAGTGGGGTCACTTGGCTAAACATTGTTGGTACATGAACGACAATGGATCGACAGAAGGCAATGACGAATGAGTGAACCTTGCACGCCAAGATTCAGATGATTCTGAAGGTGGTATGGTGGTTATGGCTGCAGTTGCAGATAACCATGTCGAATCCAAGATCTGGTTCCTCGAATCAGGCTGCTCGAATCACATGACTCGTTCCTCGACTCAGGTTGCTCTAATCACATGACTGGTTGAAAGGAGTGGTTGGAAGATTTTGACAACTCGAAGAAGAGCAAGGTAAAACTTGTTAATAATAGTTTGTTGCAAGAAAAAGGTACGGGCAACATAGTATTTCAAATGAGTAATAGAGGTAAAGTTATGATCAAAGATGTACTCTATGTACCTGGAATGAAGTGTAACTTTCTAAGTGTTGGAGAACTAGTCGAAAAAGGTTTCTCAATTGTCATGAAAGATGGAGTTTTAAAATTGTTTGACACCAAGAATAATTTGGTCTTAAAATCTCCAATGTAGAAGAATATGACGTTTAATACTATGATCAGTCTGACGAAAGTACAATGTCTAAAAAATATTGTTGACCACAAAGATAGTTGGTTGTGGAATTTGAGGTTTGGATATTAGAACTTTTGATCACTCAATCAGCTGATTACTCAAGATATGGTATCTGGTATCCCAAGTCTTGAGATGCCCGACAAACTCTATGAAGGTTGTTTAGTCGGAAAGCAATCCAGAAACTCTTTTGTTTTGACTATGCCAATGAGATCATCATGCATACTCAAAGTGGTACTTCAGACGTATGTGGTCCATTCGAAGAACATACCATTGGTGGAAACAAATATTTTATTTCATTTGTCGATGGGTTTATTCAAAAGTTGTGGATCTATGTGATCTAGAGAAAGGATGAAGTATTTTAAAACTTTAAGAGATTCAATATGCTTGTCGAAAACCATAGTGAGAAAAGGATAAAAGTTCTGCGAACAAATGGAGGTGGCGAATACACTTCAAAGATATTTGAATTTTTTTGTACAGAACATGGTGTTGATCATGAGGTAACATCTCCTTATACTCCTTAACATAATGGAATTAGTGGAAGAAGAAACAGAACCATATTGGATATGGCGAGATGTTTGCTAAAGCAGAAGAATTTGCCAAAATCTTTATGGGGTGAAGTTGTTTCGACTGCAGCCTATATTTTAACCAGGTGTCCAACCAAGATATTAAAGAACAATATTCCTGAATAAGTATAGAGTGGAAAACGGCCATCAGTGAGTCATTTGAAGGTGTTTGGCTCTATGTGTTACAAGCATGTTCGTTTTAACAAGGTGTCCTACCAAGATATTAAAGAACAAGATTCTTGAAGAAGTATGGAGTAGTAAATGACCATCAGTGAGTCATTTGGAGGTGTTTGGCTCTATGTGTTACAAGCATGTTCCTGATGCAAGAAGAAAGAAGCTTGATGACAAGAGTGAACCTATGATTCTGGTAGGATATCATAAAATTGGCGCATATAGGCTATTCAATCCAGTTAATGAGAATATTGTGTTGAGTTGAGACATTGTGATTGATGAAAATTCTGCCTGGGATTGGAATTCTAATGATGCAATTAACAATCTATTGATGAGCTATGGTTTTGATGAAGAAATTTATGAAGTCGAAGTCAAAGAAATTGTTAATCTTCTAGTCAAAGTTGAAGTAGTTACTGACATTTCTGACAATATCAAGGTCGAAGAGGGTGTGGCTGAAACAAGCCAAAGACTTCAAAGAAATAGATTTCTTCCAACAATACTTCATGATTATGAAGTCGTGGGTGATGATGAAGTCACATCAGATGGAGAATTAGTTTATTTTGCTTTACTTGCAGGTGCTGAACCAATCAACCATAACAAAGCTTAAAAGATTCAACCGTGGAAGTTAGCTAGGGTTGAAGATTTACAGGCAATCGAAAGAAATAACACATGGGAGTTAGTCGAATTACCAACACATACAAAAGCTATCAACGTAAAATGGGTGTTCAAGTTCAAGCACAATGCTGATGGGTTGATAGAAAGACATAAAGCAAGATTAGTAGCTCAAGGTTTTCTTTAAAGAGCAGGACTCGACTACTTTGAAGTATTTGCTCCAGTAATAAGATTGAAGACTGTTCAACTAGTATTTGTGAGGGAAAAAGTGAAAGAACTGAGTTTTAATGATTGTCAACAACCCATCTGTGCAAATATGCCTTGCTTCAAAACAGGTGCAAGTGAGAAACATAAAAAATAAGCATCTATCTCAAAACAGACTGCATGAGCCGGCTTATGGACTCTCAGTACGGCTCATGAGAAGAAGTCCTTGGCTTGGAAACGTTCCGGAAGGCACACGCCTCCTCTATGCGTTGATGCATGGTTCTGGGAAAACATGAGTCGGCGCATTAGGGAATGAGTCAGCGTATAACAGAAGAAATTTCAACCTCTCTCACTCGGGAAGACGCACGCCTTCTCTATGTGTCAACGCACTGTTCTGGGAAAACATGAGTCGGCGCATCAAAAAGTGTCTTAATTTTCTGCTATGCTGTTACATCATGGGAATGACTTATAAATATAATTTTGGCCTCTATTTAAGGATAACAAGAAAAAGTGAAAGATATAAACAAGAGTTCTGTTCATCTTCAACCTCTCATCAATCATCAACAACTACACACAATCATTCTTGTTGATCAAGTTCTTGGGTTTGTGTTGATAACGTCTGAATTGAAAGTGCAATTTCAGATTTGGGT
The DNA here is from genome assembly GCA_948472305.1 of Vicia faba. Lineage (NCBI taxonomy): Eukaryota > Viridiplantae > Streptophyta > Magnoliopsida > Fabales > Fabaceae > Vicia > Vicia faba. The sequence continues at coordinate 66,700,637 of OX451738.1, read as the reverse complement.
TGAGATCTTTGTGGGTTTTTTCTTGAATAAAACCATTGGGTTTCCTCCTCCAAATTGGGGGTTTTTATTACAAATCTTTTCTTCATTGAATTCAGTCGAGCTAAGGGATTGGAAGACCGTGGAGTGTTCAATCGGGTAGCGGTAACCGGAGGATTGTGAAGAAGGATTTGGGGCCAAAGATTCTTGAGTACAAAATCATTCAAGGTAGAAGAAGTTTTTGTTTAAGATTTGGCATACTTGATTCATCTGGAATCAACGGAAGAGGAGTGCATCATATAAGAATCATCAAGTAATTTTGAATTGTGGTGATTGTATCTTCTCTTACAAACTTTGCAAAATTAATTTCATATCCTAATTCTAGATTCTAGAATTAGGGGCAGAGTAGCCCACGCGAGGACGACAGGGTGAACTGCCTTAACAAATACCGTGTCCAATTTAGTTTTCTGTATTTGATTTATATTTGATTAAATTTGTGAGTTATCAATTTTCTTATGCATACAAAATAATTGTAGTGATAAACTAAAATTTAAAACTCATATAGCATTCATTCAAATTGCTACAATCACTACAATTTGAGTATAACCAAACCTTGTGTAGTACGTACACCAAGTGTTTGGTGAATTTACAACTCACAAATTTGCTTTATCTTCTCCGCAACTAATTGGTAATAACTTATACCTTGTTAAACTTTCTAAAGCGATTCATCATATTCATTTTAATTATGATTCTATTCTCATCCTTTTTATCAAATTAGTTCACATATCTGATCTTTCCAATACGTAAAGTTTAGACAATCAAATTCAGGGTTGTCGCTCTCTGATAAAAATAATTTTACAAAACGCGCAAATTTTTAAAGGGATCTATTCAACCCCTCCCCCCCCCCCCTTCTAGATCCATCACATTGTCTAACAAGTGGTATCAGAGCACTGGTTTATCCAGTGCTTCATATACAACTTCTAGAAATGGATTGTGATCTAAAAGGGGCGTACAATAGAGCACCCGTTTTCACAGGTGAAAATTATAGCTATTGGAAAGATTGTATGTGTGTCCATATCACCTATGCTGATAGGGAAATATGGAAGGTTATCCAAGATGGGCCAGTTGCAATAACTATGCAAAATGATGTCGAGATAACCGTTCCTAAACCGGAAGCACAATGGGATGAAAAAGATGAGAAAAATTATGCCTATGACTGGAAAGCACGAAACATGCTCATATCAGCTCTAGTAGTTAATGAGTATTTTTGGGTCTCACATTGCGCTACGGCTAAGGAAATATGGGACGCTTTGCAAGTCACCCATGAGGACACAAATTATGTAAAATTGGCTAGAATCAATACTTTGACGCAAGAGTTTGATCTCTTTCGCATGGAGCAAGGTGAAACCATCGCCGACATGCAAAAGAGATTCTCTCATATAATGAATCGCTTGCATACACTAGGTCATGTAATTGCCAATTCTGTTGCTACTAATAAAATGTTGAGATGTCTTAGCAGAGATTGGCAACCTAAAGTTACTGCAATTAAGGAAGCCAATGATCTAAATACTTTGGATCTCACCATACTATGGGGCAAGCTTCAAGAACATGAGCAAGAGCTTATGAGCCTTGGAAAGCATGAAAAGAAAGAAAATAAGGAAAAGTCAAGGGACTTGGAAAAGAAGTCTATAGCCCTAAAGGCTTCAAGCTCCAAGTCATCCACCTCAATTTCGTGTGAAAGTGAATCAAGTGATGACGATGAGAGTCCGGATGAGGATATAGGATTGTTCGTAAGAAAATACAATAGATTTCTCTGGAAAAATGAAATTCAGCATTCGGATAAGAATCTCATCAATTATAGACGCCACTCTCAACCAAGCAAGCAAGATGAAAGTAGAAGTCCAAGTCACGAGGATCATGCTACCGTTGTGGCAAACTCGATCGTTACAAGTCATATTTCCCCTATTTGAAGAAAGACAAAGCCAAGGCCAAAAATCAAAAGAAACCAACCAAAGCTAGAAGAGCTTACATTGCTTGGGAGAGTGACAGTGATTCCTCAAGTAAAGGTTTCTCAAGTGATGAAGAAGAAATTGTCAACCTTTGTCTCATGGCTCATCATCATAAGAAAAAGAATGTAAGTCATGCTAAGTATGATCATGTTGATAAAATGCCTTATTTAGAATTGTTAAACTCCTTCAATACTTTACAAAAATAGGCAAAGGAAGCTTTCAAACGCCTTGCCTCAAACAAGAAAATCTTTTTATATCTAGAACAAAAGGTTTCCAATTCTGAAAAAGAATTAGAAGCTCTTAAAGCATCTATGATAGAAAATATTGAAGGAAATGTGAAAAAGAAGAGAGACCTTGGTTTAATTGGCATGGATGTGAAACTTGTCATGTTTGGAAAAAAGAAGTTAAAATTCTCAAAGCCAAACTAGACAAAGCTTTACAACCTAAAATTAAGTTTGCTATCGATCGCTTAAACTTCAGAAAAAGTATGATTAATCCATATCAAAAATATACCTATGAAGTAAGGGATCAAGATAGCAAAAGTAGATCTCACTTAGATATGTCTCGCCTATATTGTTGCAAGAAGGGACATGTCATTAGTAAATGTCGATTTAGGAGACTATTAGTTCCTAAAGGCATATATCAATGGCTTCCAAAGGCAACAAATGTTCAACTCACACTCAAGGACCCAATGAATGTTGGGTACCTATCTCCCATGTTTGATATTTCAGGTGGAATATCTTGAGCCTCTCGAAAGAAGATGGTTTCTCGATAGTGGTTGCTCAAGACACATGACGGGTGACATTTTGCTATTATTTGACTTTGTGGCAAAGAAGAAAGTTTTTGTTACTTATGGTGATAACAACAAGGGAACAATATTCGGTAAAGGTAGTGTAGGTAATCCCTCATCCACCATTATCTCAGATGTCCTATTAGTTGAAGGCCTTAAACACAATCTTATTAGCATTAGTCAATTATGCGACAAAGGTTACAAAATTTATTTTCTAAAGGATGAATGCATAATTGAACATAAGGATAAGAAAGAGGATGTGTTTAAGGGCTTGAGGGTAAACAATGTATATATGCTTGACTTGGGTGATGTGTCCCTAACAGGTGCTAAATGCTTAGTCACCATGAGTGAAGACTCATGGCTTTGACATAGGCGATTAGCACACGTTAACTTTGATTAGCTAAATAAAATAATATCTAAAGATCTTGTGATTGGCTTACCCAAAATCAAATTTACAAAAGATCATATATGTGATGCTTGTCAAATGGGTAAACAAACACGAGTCTCTTTTAAATCTAAAATTGCCATCTCTACAACGAAACCACTTGAACTCCTCCATATGGACCTATTTGGACCATCTAGAATTAAAAGTCTAGGAGGAAATTATTATGGCTTCGTTATAGTCGATGACTACTCTAGATTTTATTGGACGATATTCTTAGCAAACAAAAGTGACACTTTCTATGCTTTTGAAAAATTTGCCAAATTATCTCAAAACAAGTTGAATACAAAAATTGTGACCATCTGAAGTGACCATGGAGGCGAATTCGAAAATCACCTTTTTGATGAATATTGCGAAAGAAATGGCATTGATCATAATTTTTCTGCTCCTAGAACACCTCAACAAAATGGAGTTGTTGAGCGTAAAAATTGTGTTCTAGAAGAGCTTGGGAGAACTATGATCAATGAACATGGTCTTCCAAAATACTTTTGGGCCGATACCATAAATACAACTTACTATGTTCTAAATAGGACCTTGATACGTCCTAGGCTCAACAAAACTCCGTATGAACTTTTTAAAGGTAGAAAACGAAATATTTTTCATCTCCATGTCTTTGGTTGTAAATGTTTTGTATTAAATAATGGTAAAGAAAATCTTGGCAAATTTGACTCAAAAGCCGATGAAGGTATCTTTCTCGGATACTCTCAATCTAGAAAAGCATATAGGGTATTTAATAAAAGGTTACAAATTATGGAAGAATCTGTACATGTTTCCTTTGATGAATCCTGTCCAAAAATGGTTGAAAAGGGTATTTCTGTTAATGGTGCAGGTGCTTCTTCGGAAAGGATACTAATTGATTAAGACGTAAAGAGTAATGAGCCCTTACTTGAGAAAGAAAAAGGGGAGATGGATCATGGATCTAGCAAAGAAGAAGAAGTCACTCAACCAACAAATGAAATAACTTCTCCTTTGGAGTGGAAAGAAACCAAGGATCATCCTATTGACAACATTCTTGGAGACATATCAAAGGGAGTAACTACACGATCTAAGATAAGTAACTTTTGCTATCATTTCACATTAGTCTCTCAAATTGAGCCTAAAAACCCTAAAGAAGCTTTATTCGATGAACATTGGTTTTTGGCAATGCAAGAAGAATTAAACCAATTCAAGAGAAATGAGGTTTGGGACCTTGTCCCCCCTCCGTGAGACCATCGAATAATTGGTACTAAATGGGTATTTAGGAACAAACTTGACAAAAACGGAATCATAATTTTCAACAAGGTGCGTCTTGTTTCTCAAGGGTATAACCAAGAGGAAGGCATCGAATATGAGGAGACTTATGCTCCGGTTTCCCGACTCGAGGCTATACGCTTGTTATTAGCTTATGCATGCTCACAAAACTTTAAGATATTTCAAATGGATGTTAAGAGTGCTTTCCTAAATGGTTATATTAATGAAGAAGTATATGTCTCTTAACCTCCTGGATTTGAAAATTACGAGTTTCCTAAACATGTTTATAAACTTAAACGTGCTTTATACGGTCTCAAACAAGCTCATAGGGCTTGTTATGATCGGCTTAGCAAGTTATTACTAGAAAAGGGATTCTCTAGAGGGAAGGTTGATACAACCCTCTTCATTAAGCGCCAAGGAAATCATTCCATCTTAGTGCAAATTTATGTTGATGATATCATTTTTGGGTCTACTAACATCACCTTGGTAAAAGAATTCTCTAAAGTGATGCAAGGTGAATTTGAAATGAGAATGATGGGGGAGTTAAACTACTTCCTAGGTCTTCAAATCAAACAACACGAGGAAGGAACTTTTGTTAGCCAAACGAAGTATTGCTACGAGTTTCTCAAGGGCTTCGATATGGCAAACTCAAAAGTTATTGACACTCCAATGCCTACCGCGGTTAGCCTAGATTGGGATGAACATGGGTCGGTTGATGTAAAAAGGTATAGAAGTATGATCGGATCTCTTCTTTATCTTACTGCTTCTCGTCCCAACATTATGTTTAGTTTTTGCATGTGTGCTAGATATCAATCTTGTCTTAAGGAGAGTCATTTAAAAGCTGTAAAACGTATACTTAGGTATCTTTGTGGTACTCCTAAGTATGGACTTTGGTTCTCCAAGGATAGTGATTGTTCCTTGGTTGGCTATTCCGATTCCGACTTTGCAGGTTACAAATTGGATAGGAAAAACACAAGTGGCACTTGTCATTTCTTTTTAAACTCCTTAGTTAGTTGGCACAGCAAAAAGCAAGTTTCGGTTGCTTTGTCAACGGCCGAGGCAGAATATGTTGCAGCCGGTAATTGTTGTGCTCAAATTTTGTGGCTCAAACAACAATTACTCGACTATGACTTAAAACTTAATCATATTCCAATATTTTGTGATAACACAAGTTCCATCAATCTAACCAAAAATCCGGTTCTACACTCGCGCACTAAACATATTGAAATTAGGCACCACTTCCTTAGGGATCATGTAGAGAATGGTGAAGTCGTGTTTGAGCACGTTGATAGCAAAAATCAACTTGTCAATATTTTTACAAAACCACTTGCGACCGAACCATTCTTTCACATTCATAGGGAACTCGGTGTCCTTGATATTTCAGATAGATCGCAACTCAAATGAGTTTTATTTCTTTATTTATCTATGTGTATCTATGATGTGTAAATATCATCTTGGGTTGGTGACATGTGAGGGTATCGTGTCATTCAAATATATTCGGTAATATCCTTCCTACTCTTTCTCATTAGTGATCATTTTGCTTAAATATTGGTGCTATGAAATAATTAAATGCTTTATATGTTATTGCTTCTGTGCGTGCATACTTGTTTACTATGTTCAATTAATGTTTACAAAACCTACATGCCATGAAATACAAGAAATTTCAAAACTTTGCATACATGAGCCGACCTAAAACTCTGATCGGTTGGTGCACGCCTGATTAAGATACTCATTTGCGCCTATTTTACTGGAATGTATCGACGCATCCCTGCATAGGTCGACGCGTCGCAGTTTGGTAGACCATCATACCCTAGTTTACATTGTGTGGCTCAAATTGCATGCATTTTGTTTTGTTCCCTCATCTAGCCTCCCTCTCAAAATATCAAAATCTCAAAACCCTAAAAACCCATTGTGTCCTTCTTCTCCAAATCTCTCCAAACCTTCATCCATGGCTTCTAGGGCAACAAAGAAAAGGAGTATTAGAGGTAGCTCTTCAAATCAAACTCATGTTACTCCTCTTACATTTCTTCCTTCTGATCTCACTGAAAAATATGATGAAAAGTTTGCTAGAAGAAGGTTGGTTAGGAAATTTTGTGCCTTCTGTAACACTCTCAAACGCCTACACATCTCAGATGTAGTGGAACTGTTGGACCATCAAAAGGTCTTTCCATTCCTTGAGTTGGATGGAGACTATAACGAGGCACTCGTCAAGGTATTAAATGCGGGTATACAAGGTAAATTCTCTGATCATTAATTTTCATACATAATCACTGATAAGGTTGTCAGAGTAGATAATGAAATTTGGAAAAAAATTGAGTTGTTCCCTGTTGTCACTGATACTGTTAAAATCACCGACACTAAGCTTCCTGCAGACTATGACTTCAAACATGCCTTGAACTCTATGTTAAAACGACCATATCCTGAGAATTTTGTGCAAAGTATTTCTCTTCCAAAAACTATCACAACAAGTCAACTGGTTCCTCTGGCTCGAATTATGCAATGGATTGTTTCAAGGATAATTCATCCCAAAAAGGGTGGGTTGTCCCGTATTGATCAATCTGAGGTTATGTTAATTTGGGCAATTCTGAACAAAATTAAGATAAATTGGATGTATTATATCACTAGTCGATTATTTGCATTAAGGTATTCCCCTAGAGGATATGCCTTGGGGTATCCATCATTCATTCATGGAATTCTCAGTCAAGCAAACCTTGATTTTACTGGTATCTCACTTACACCTATTATGCTGGATTCCGATTTTACCTCGAAAACTCTCGCACTTATGGGTCATCAATGGAATCCCCAGATTGGTAAGTACAAATACTTTGTAAAGTCTAACTCGGTAATGGCTCAAAATGAAGATATTGGGCAGGATGACGAAATAGAAGATGCTGAGGGCGATGAAATTGATACTGAGAATTGAGAAAGTGCTGAAGAGGAGGAAGAAACCGACAACGGAAATGATAACAATGAGCCTCACAGATCCTATGATGAAGTGATGCACAAACTTTAGGAAATGCACATCCACCATCATGAAGACATGGCTTTAGCAACTGAACGAATTAACAATCTTGCTGGAATAGTCAATCTTCAAAACACTCAGTTCAATGATTATGCTATCCTCCAAAACCACCGATATAACACTCTTCATGATATGATGGTAACACAAAACTCAAATCTGACAAAATTTCAGTCAGCTTTCATGGCTCGCTTTCCACCAAACCAACCACAAGACAATGAGGAACAACAACATTAGTCAATGCTTGGAACTTTAATTCTTGTTTATTATGCTTATGTTATCTTGGTTTTTGTAATAAACTGATTTACTTCCCATACTACTTTGTGTCTTATTTTGGGTTTGTAACAATGAACATCGTATCGCTTTACTTTATTGGTTATTGCTTCTATTTTTCGTTTTCACTTGCTTTATATTGTGTGTATGCCTGTTTGTGCTCTTTTTGCAAAGTTGAAAATATTGGTCACTCTATGTTTTTAGTTCTCTTAATCCATGTCCTTGTTTCTTTTTTATGTTGTCAAAGGGGGAGAAGGAAAGGAATTACAACCACAACAGAAATATTCAATATCTCAAGGGGAGGATAATTGGATGGCTTGCAAGACGATTCATATTTGCGGTTTTTGCCATCATCAAAAAGGGGGAGTAGGTGAGGGCAAAAGTGAAAGAACCGAGTTTTAATGATTGTCAAAAACCCATATGTGCAAATATGCCTTGCTTCAAAATAGGTGCAAGTGAGAAACATCAATAATAAGCATCTATCTCAAAACAAACTGCATGAGCCGGCTCATGGACTCTCAGGTCGGCTCACGAGAAGAAGTCCTTGGCTTGGAAACATCCGGGAAGACGCATGCCTCCTCTATACGTCGACACATGGTTCTGGGAAAACATGAGTCGGCGCATTAGGGAATGAGTCGGCGCATAACAGAAGAAATTTCAACCTCTCTCGCTCGGGAAGATGCACGCCTTCTCTATGCATCGACGCACTGTTTTGGGAAAACATGAGTTGGCGCATCAAAACAATGAGTCAGCGCATAACTAAAGGAACTTCAATATCTCTCTCGCTCAGGAAGTCGCACGCCTTCTCTATGCCCTGCATGAGTCGACGCATCGCTAAAGTTTCTTAATTTTCTGATATGCTGTTACATTATGGGAATGACTTATAAATATAATTTTGGTCTCTATTTGAAGATAACAAGAAAAAATGAAAGATATACACAAGAGTTCTCTTCATCTTCAACCTCTCATCAATCATCAACAACTACACACAATCATTCTTGTTGATCAAGTTCTTGGGTTTGTGTTGATAACGTCTGAATTGAAAGTGCAATTTCAGATTTGGGTTGAGATCTTTGTGGTTTTTTTCTTGAATAAAACCATTGGGGTTTTGTCCTCCAAATTGGGGGTTTTTATCACAAATCTTTGCTTCATTGAATTCAGTCGAGCTAAGGGATTGGAAGACCATGGAGTGTTCAATCGGGTAGCGGTAACCGGAGGATTGTGAAGAAGGATTTGGGGCCAAAGATTCTTGAGTACAAAATCATTCAAGGTAGAAAAAGTTTTTGTTCAAGATTTGGCATACTTGATTCATCTGGAATCAAGGGAAGAGGAGTGCATCATATAAGATTCATCAAGTGATTTTGAATTGTGGTGATTGTATCTTCTCTTACAAACTTTGCAAAATTAATTTCATATCCTAATTCTAGATTCTAGAATTGGGGGCAGAGTAGCCCACGCGAGGACGACAGGGTGAACTGCCTTAACAAATACCGTGTCCAATTTAGTTTTCTGTATTTGATTTCTATTTGCTTAAATTTGTAAGTTATCAATTTTCTTATGCATGCAAAATAATTATAATGATAAACTAAAATTTAAAACTCATATAGCATTCATTCAAATTGCTATAATCACTACAATTTGAGTATAACTAAACCTTGTGTAGTACGTACACCAAGTGTTTGGTGAATTTATAACTCACAAATTTGCTTTATCTTCTCCACAACTAATTGGTAATAACTTACACCTTGTTAAACTTGCTAAAGCGATTCATCATATTCATTTTAATTGTGATTCTATTCTCATCATTTTCATCAAATTAGTTCGCATATTCGATCTTTCTAATATGTAAAGTTTAGACAATCAGATTCAGGGTTGTCTCTCTCTGATAAAAATAATTTTACAAAACACGCAAATTTTTAAAGGTATCTATTCAACCCACCCTTCTAGATCAGTCACATCGTCTAATAGTATTATCATTGGCATGTCACCAAGGCTGGTCGACATTTCATTTAGATGTGTGTTGTACCCCAATTTTTGCCCCTAAGATCCCTTCATCATACCATTTTGATTCAATCACAACAATATCACATTAGGGCTTCTGGTTCTTCTCACTATCTTTAGCTTTTCTCTTTGAGGAATCACCAAGCACCTTTGACTTATTTTCTTTTGTGATCATGAATATTTTGTCTTGATTTTCTTTCTAATTAATAAAATGCAATGTTGGTTTGTCTTACTTGTTAATAATGTAGGTAAAGGCAATGTGGCTTAGCAAGTTGATCCATGGGTTCATGAGTTTATTTCCATGTCCTAGTCAATAAAGCTTGAGGAATCCAAACCTCACTGTTGAAGTTATTTTGAAAGAAATGGCATGGCAAGGTTATTTTGGTTCACCGCTTTTCAAAGTTATCAAGATTTATTCAAAAGAACAAGGGGTTGATTGAAGAAGTTGTCATGATTGGACAAGGCTTTGTTCCCATTGGTCACAAGTGCATATTTCTCTCAATTCTCAAGATATAGAAGTGGTTTTGGTGGCTACGAGTTCTCATTATCATCCTCAACAACTTATATCTACAAAGCAGTTATGTTGGTACAAGAAGGTTGTTCAAAATTGTCAAGGTTCCTCAAAGCATTTTCTTGATCTAGGAGCTAGGGTTTTGAACTTCAAATAAGTATATCTTGCTCATCTTTTGGTATTTTTGAGTGATTCCAAATACATCCTTTTCTTCAAATGGTTATTAACAAATCACTTCAAAAGTTTCAAGGAATTCTCATGTGGAAGAAACTTGATGATGAAGAAATATTACAAGTCCTCCAGATGAACCCCCAATTTTCCATGTGTGACTTCAAATGATCATAACCTGGTCAATTTTTATCTCCTTGAGCCCACTATTTTTCCACAATGATCTTGAGGATGTGAACTTAATGCCTTCTTTTATGTACAAAGTGAGAAAATGAATGGAGGATGCCCTAAGGATACAAAATATTATAGGTTATTTCATGATTCTTGCCAACTTCAACAATTCATAACCCTCTCAATTTTTGGAGATTTTGAATGGTTCAAGTCTCAAAATGGCATTCAAGAGGTACATTTCATGCCAACTATTTTGGTCAAGAGCAAATTCCAAGTGGAAGGCCATGTTTGGATGCAAAACATTATAGGTCACTTTTGAAGAAAAACTTGAAATATTTCTAAATATGGAAAGTCAACTCTTTTTTCCAACTTTGACTCAATACAACTTTCAGCTCAAGCATCCATTTTATTCCATTCTTTTTCCATTGCAAAGCTTGTAACCTCATATTTCTAAAGCATCAAAAATCATGCCCTAAGACCCCTTGAGCTGAGAATTCCATTGATTTGAATTTGATAACTTGAAACTGATGTTTCTTCAAAAGTAAGAATTTGAAATCATTGATTTAGCTTCTAAACACTTTTTTTCTGTGCATTTTTGCTTCTAAACATGTTTAGGGAACTTCCAGAAGTGATTGGCATAGCAAAACACGCGTTTTGGATGAGTTTTGATCAAATTAGAAGTCACACTTTTCTTGTTTGCAACTTCACACGATTTCCCTCCAAAATTAATCATTTCACACGCTTGAATATTCCATTTGATTCCCGATAAATAGAGGATCATCCCATATTCATTTCCTCAAGCTTGGATGGCCAGAATCACCCTGCCAAACTTGCTTCATAATTGAATTTTTTGTAACTTCGTAATCAGTGTTCAAGCCCTCTTCAATCCATTTTTTCTATCAATTCACCTTCCTTGATCTTCCCTGAAGCTAACTGTGATCGGTGGATTTAGAATTGACTGTTTAACGTTGGTTCGTGAAATGTCGCGGAAGCAAGAGTCGCCACCGTCTTTTATTTTCTCCAACATGGACAGGACAAAAGCACAGCAAAATTCCTTATGAGAACGTTTCTCGGTTCGGGAGGTAGATTTATAGAAAGGGAAGGTGTTAGCACCCTTTCTATCCGTGGTTATCCATGGGCTCTTAGATACTTGCTCTTATGTTTTCAAAATGTTTGCTTTTCAAAATGTGAGTGGGTTTGAAAAAGTTTCTTTGAAAGATTTCTGAATAACTCTTGTATCTGTCCTCAAGAGTGTTTGAAAAATTTGCTTTGAAAGCCTTTTGAAAGTGTCGGTGTGAAAAGATTTTGTTTTGTTTTTTAGAGAGCAAGTATCCATGAGTCATCTACCTACCCTAAGGAATTAGGCTGTGTAAATGTCCTTAAGGTAGTGCCATCCCACCATTGAGAGATAGGTAGCACCACCGTTGCAGGTGTTCGGGTCAATTCGATTGTAGGGACAGTGTGGTCGCCGAAGCAACAGTAGGACACCTTAGAGGCTACCCTTATGTCCTTGATCCTTTTTTAATCCGAGGCAACCGTTTCAAGGCAACTGTTTCGAGGCAACTGGATCATGGACATAAGGACCGCTAAAACGTCCTATACTTGACGACCACGTTTCGAAGGCAACGAGTGAGGCGTACCCTAGAAGTGGTGTGTGTATTTGTGTGTTGTTTTCATGTTATGTTTTATCTTTGATCATGGCATTGTGAGCTACGCGTTGTTTTTAATTACATACATTCTTTCATGCAAGTTTAGCAGTTAGGAGTGCGGAAAATTAAAAGACGGAAATATAAAAGCTACGCTATTACAAGGCGCGGGTCTATACATCGCCAAAATACAAAGACCCGTTTTTGATAAAATGCGGAAAGTAAAAAATGCGGTAAACCTAATTACTATTACATTCCTTAAACAGTTACATAATAATCAATGAAAAATAATGCGCGAAAAGAATAAATTGGAGTCCGAGGGTTTTGACCCTTTGCTTTGAAATTAAATGAAATTACAACCTAATTAATTATTTAATTAAAGAAAAGTGTTTTTTATGTTTTTGTATTCATGAAAATAAAGAAAATTAAAATTAAAAGGAAACCCTAATTCTAAATTATTTTTAGATATTAAAGAAAACGTCAAAGTTGACCTAATTACTATTTAATTAATTTACATGTTTATTTACAAAAATAATAGTTAATAATAATAATAAATAATGAGGAAAATAATTAATTAAGAAAAAGATGAAAATGTCAAAAAAAAACCTAATTCTATATATTTTTTATTTATTAAGAAAAAAGATTGAAATTAAAACCTAAATTAACTAAATTAATTGTTAGTCATTTATTTACAAAAATATCTTAATGGTGAAATTAAATATAATTAAATATATAACATTTTTTGATTTTTCTGTTTTTATTATGAAAAAATTATTTTATGGAATTAATAATAATTATAAAAAAAACAATTGAAAGAAATTAAAAGAAAGAAAAGAAAATTAAATTGCAAACCAAGGGGGGTGTCTGGCCCATATGGAGGTTAATTGTGCAATTATGGCCCATCAAGACAAGGCCTTGTTTGACTTCCCCAATCATGTGCACGTTGGTTGACCCAGGCGTATGATGGACCTCCTCCTGTAGCCTTTGGATTGATGGTCCCAGCCACTTGGCACATGGAGCATTGAAGGCTCATGATGGATCTTTGACATGCAATGCACTGGAACGCGTTGGAAAAAAGATTATGAATTATATGGGGAATGCTTGCAATACACCTCATCAACCAACTGAGCCAGGCAACGCGTTTGTATATATAATGGAAAACAAATGTTATATAAAAAAAACAAGGTTAATAATATAAAACAAAAAAATACGCGCGCAGTTTGAATCACCCAACCACGCTTGGATACCTCAGCTTTCTTCTTCGTTTTCCTGCAATTATATAAAACAAGTAGCGGGGGTTTTAAACCCCCACAAACTAAAAGTCCTGAAAATAGCGATTAGAAGAGGAGGAAATATAAAAAGGGCGCGAGGGTATCATTTGATTCGTCTTGCTGCAACGATTCTGTCCATATAGGTTTGGAAGTCCAATTTTTCCATATAAGGAAAGCCCTAATTTGGATGTTCTGAAAACCTAATATTCTTCAATGGTGGATTTTGATTTAGGCAACATTAGCACAATTCAGTTATACCAAAAGCTTCAGGGAGATGTCAGTAGTGTAAATCAATGAATAAAACATATGAATGATGCATATAAATCATGTTTCGATTATCAAAATATTCGTTCAAACCATAACCATATTTTACCGTTTCTTTGGGTATGAGGACCTGTTCTTGATGCTAATAGCTTCCTAGCAATGTCAGTAATGTAATGGAAAAGATCTTAAGCCTTGAATCGTACTGCAAGTGTGATTTCAGTTTTCAAGTTTCTCTCCAAAATTTGCAAATAGGTTATGGCTTCTTAGCATCTTTTTCGTGTATATATGAGTAGGGTTAGGTTATGCATAAGTATGTGATCAGAATTAGGTCAAAAACAAGCTCATGAATCCATGAATTTATGATTTGAATATTTGATTTTCCATCATGAAATTTCAATCTTTTTTTCAATGAAACCTTTCCAATTATGGAAGATCTTGTCCCCTTGGATGAGAAACGACTTTGCCAACTTGCCCTAGTTTGATTTGCTGCACAAAAAGATCTACAAAATCATATCTTTGAATTTTCTTATAATAAAAACTAATTAAATGAATTAATATAAATATAAATTCAATTAATTAATTAAAAATAAGAAAATAAAATATTTTGAGCTCATTGGGTCGTGCATAGGCTTTGGGTAATGATTCAAGGAAGAATTTGAGGCCCATTAGCAATTTTGAAGTGTTTTAGGCAAAGTTGACTTTTGAAAGTTCCCAAAAATTTCCCAACTTCTCCGATGCATATCTTGCTTAATTTTGAAGCTATGACCGTGTTCTTGGACATTTTGGAAAGGTCTTGAAGTCCTCTAACCAATTCCTTTGGTCCCATGTCATTTTGATTTACCAATCTCAAGTTATGGTCTTTGACTTAAAGTGCCTTTTTGTTGACTTTTGAAAATGACCTATAATGTTGAAATTGATAACTTTTTGTGAGAGCATTTCTTGGACTTGGAGTGTGAATATGAGTTGTAGGAAATGTCATCCTCTTCAAAATGAGCATTGGATGGGATTTTTCTGATAAACCATGAAGAAGTTACGCCTTGGTCAATTTGCAGTTGACTTTTTCAGCTGTCCAAAAATAGAAACTTTTGCATCTTGAGACTTTTTGATCCATGCTTGTGGAATCATGATCAAGCATTGATCAAATGATGATTGTGGCTTCAAAATAAGATGTTGACCAAAAATTTTGACTTTTGACTGTCAAATGACCATTTTGCCCCTACAATTGACTGTGGAGCAATTAGGGTTTTTGACTGTGCAACTTGATGCTGTGAGTCTTGAAACTTGACATATGGATGCTTGACAATGTATATAGGCACATGGGACTTGATTGGACCCTTGGAAACCTCAATTTCTTTGCCAGAACCAAAACCCTAATTTTGACTGTGTTATGAGGCATTTGGACTGTGCAACCTTTGAGGGATTTTGAACCATTATCTTGTCAAATCTTGAAGAATATGGGAGGGCAAATTTTGGGGTACAACAGTTGCCCCTGTTCAATCTTCTTAGACCTGAGGATGTAGATTGGCTGGCGTGCCTTTCGTAATCTGAAGGTGGAAGATGATTGAACACTAGAGTGCCCAGAAATTTGCACTCACATAGTAGAGTATCAGTAGTGTGATAGCGGGAATGGGCTTACAGATGCCATTTGGAAAGATGATGAATAGGAGGATGGGCTTATAGATTCCATCTGGAGGTGTCGATCGCGTAAGAGATTCCTTAGCGAGAATTTGCGTACCTGAGAAAGAAAGATAATTACCTGGCCTGTTACAGGGGTTGATCTTCAAACTCTTCATGTAGATATGCCCTGGCTAGATACAGGCATCGAATCTCTAAACTCTTCAGACGTGCCCTGGCAAGATACAGGAATCGAGTCCGAAAAAAAGTTGTCAACAGATACACCCTAGCAAGATACAGGAATTGGATCTTCAAACTCTTCAGACGTGCCCTGGCAAGATACAGGAATCGAGTCTGGAATTAGTCGTCAACAGATACACCCTGGCAAGATACAGGAATCGGATATTCAAACTCTTCAGACGTGCCCTGGCAGGATACAAGAATCGAGTCTGGAATTAGTCGTCAACAGATACACCCTGGCAAGATACAGGAATCGGATCTTCAAACTCTTCAGACGTGCCCTGGCAGGATACAGGAATCGAGTCTGGAATTAGTCGTCAACAGATACACCCTGGCAAGATACAGGAATCGGATATTCAAACTCTTCAGACGTGCCCTGGAAGGATACAGGAATCGAGTCTGGAATTGCGACAGTTGATAGTAATCATCTTTGTACTGACCTTTGTCCTAAAAAGACAAAACGTTAGTTGTATGCGATGTCATAATGTATGAGATGCGTGATGTTCTCAAAATAAATGAGATTGTATGTTCGTGATGCGTATGTGCATGCTATAATGTATGAAGATATGATGTTCATGAATGTATTTTCGTCTAGGCAAATAAATCCTTGACGAATGCCGGGAAGTTGGATCATGGGCTGATGTTTGAGGAGGAGAGTTCTTTGTTTCCGTTGGGGATGATGGTTGCAAGAATACCGGTAGGAGAAGATGACTTCATTGGGGATTAAACTTGGCGGATAGATTACTCTGCGGGGAGTGAACTCTGTGGGGAAGAGATGTACTTTGCTGAGGTTGATGATAACTCCGCTGGGGGTACCATTGTTAAGCTCTGTTGGAAGTTTTGATGAACTCCGCTAGGGATAGGAAGACTTCGCCGGGGACGATCTCTCCATGGCAATTGGTTGAGGATAACCCAGTTATGTCCTGGTGGGGAATAACTTTCTGAATAAAGCCGGGGGAGAGCGTTCATGCTCTGCATGGGATAGCTTCCAGAATCTACTAGGGATAATCTTCCTACTGGGGAGATGGTTCAACTGTCCTGGGGAAACTTTTGAGACTGTACTGGGGAAGTGGCTCCACTGGATGTCCGGTATACCGCCGGGGAACAATCTTAGATCAAGATTGTCGGGGATGCTTGTTAGGAATGTTTGTATACTCCGCTAGGGAATGTTGAGATCTTCGGGGGATAATCCAACTTCCTTAAGGCTGACTGTAGGCTAACTCTGCTTGGGGAGAGTGTTGCTAACTTGCTGGAGGTATTGTGCCTTCTCTACTCGGGGGGAGTATGGCTGAACCTTGGCTCACTCTCTGGGGAATTAAGGCATCTTGGTTACATTCTTCAGCCGAACTTACCTTGGTACCTTGGTGGACAGAGCAATTAGATTGCTTAGACGACTCATTATTGCCCCTGTTTCTGATGTTACCTGTAATTAATCCTTTGTTTCGTATGCAAATATTTATGAGTTAGCAATTAGTGTCAAATGCATATACCACAATTGAACATTGGACGTTCTTCGCAAAACAAAACAGAAAAAAGGAAAAAACAATTGGCAATTGGTCTGAAAAGTGAATTTGTATTGATTTTGAATTTGCCTGTAAATAGGCATTTATGTACAAGAGGCTGACGTCCTAGTAAGGGAACGCCGCCGAATAACAGAGTTTATACAATTTTGTGAAAAAGGAAAACAAAACAGCTATGTGAAAGGAATAATCCATCTGGGTTCCAACTCTGCTATCGCCTTTATATCTTCGAGCGTCTCATCACTTGGCTGCTCAGTTGAAGATGAAGTTGACTGATCGATGTCGTCTGAACTTGATAGTTGATACCGGATTCTGGATGCAAGGTGATCCAATGAGACATAGTATTACGCTTTAATCCCTAATTTTTGCCTGGACTGCCCTTTCGGGTTTTCAGTCCACCGGGATACCCATTTTTGCCCAAGCCGCCTTTTCAGGTTTTTGACTTGTCGGGTGTATAGATTTTTTCCATTTCATCCCTTATTTTTGCCCGAACCCTTTTGGTTCGTCGGGAAGCCCTTATCTTTGCCTAGGTGTGTCAACCTAGCGGGTCTTTTGTCATGCGTAGTATCTTTTTACTATGTCTGCATTGGCGGGGTGAGGAAGGTCGTCACCCTCCATGGTGGCTAGAATCATGGCTCCTCCTGAGAACACATGTTTAACCACAAATGGCCCTTCGTATGTGGGGGTCCATTTGCCCCTGGGATCACTTTGAGGAAGAATGATGTGTTTGATTACCAGGTCCCCAACTTAATACTCTTGTGGTCTGACTTTCTTGTTAAATGCCCTGATCATCCGTTTTTGGTACGTTTGACCATGACAAATAGCAGTGAATCTCTTTTCGTCAATTAGGTTTAACTGATCAAGTCGAGTCTGGATCCAGTCATCTTCGCTCAGATCTGCATCCTTCATTATCCGGAGAGAGGGTATCTGGACTTCAATCGGCAAGACTGCCTCCATGCCATAGACCAAGGAAAAGGGAGTTTCCCCGGTTGACGTCCTTGCTGAAGTACGGTATCCGTGAAGAGCAAACGGTAACATCTTGTGCCAATCTTTGTATGTCACTGTCATCTTCTGCACAATCTTTTTGATATTCTTATTAGCTGCTTCGACAGCCCCATTCATCTTCGGCCGATAAGGAGAAGAGTTATGGTGCTGTATTTTGAATTGCTCGCAGAGCTCAGTGATCATCTTATTGTTGAGATTGGTACCATTGTCTGTAATGATCCTTTTCGGGACGCCGTATCGACAGATCAGGTTATGCCGAATAAACCGTGCCACGATGTTCTTGGTTACGGTGGCGTAGGAAGCTGCTTCAACCCATTTCGTAAAGTAATCAATCGCTACTAGGATGAAGCGATGCCCGTTGGATGCCGTAGGTTTAATCTCGCCGATCATATCAATGCCCCACATTGCAAAAGGCCAAGGTGCAGTCAAGACGTTCAGAGGAACTGGAGGAACGTGCACCTTATCTGCATAAATCTGGCACTTGTGACATGTCCGAGAATGTTGGTAACATTCGGCTTCCATTGTGGACCAGAAATATCCTGCCCGAAGGATTTTCTTTGCCATGGTGTGTCCACTGGAATGCGTTCCGAAGGTACCTTCATGCAGCTCTGCCATGATCCTTTCTGCTTCAGTCTTATCCACACAACGCAGTAAGGTTGAATCATGGTTTCGCTTGTATAGAATGCCATTGCTGAGGAAGAATTTCGAGGCGAACCTTCTCAGAAACTTTTTGTCATTGATGGATGCACCTTCAGGGTATTCTTGAGCTTCCAAGTACCTATTCACCTCATGATACCACGGTTTTTCAGTCACTATCTCAGCCTCAAGATCACATTAATATGCGGGTTCGTCCAGTTTCTAGATAATGATCCGGGGAGCCTCGTTATCCCATTTGACTTTGAACATGGAAGACATCGTAGCTAACGCGTCCGCCAACTGATTCTCCTCTCTTGGGAAGTGTTCAAAAGTTATCTCTGTGAAATGGGGGATCAATGTCAACACACACTCTTTGTAAGGAATAAGGTTTGGGTGTTTCGTATCCCACTCGCCTTTAATCTGATTGATCACGAGAGCGGAATCTCCGAAGACACTCAGAAACTTAATCCTTAAGTCAATTGCAGCTTGAAGACCCATGATACACGCTTCATACTCCGCCATGTTGTTGGTGCAGTTGAAACATAGTCGGGCAGTAAGTGGAGTATGAGTGCCTCTGGGGGATATGATCACAGCGCCGATACCGTTACCCAAAGCGTTGGAGGCTCCGTCAAAGTGCATAGACCATCGGGATCCTTCCTCAGGTCCTTCATCCGGTCCAGGTACTTCACAATCAGTCACTACCATGATATTCTCGTCTGGAAACTCAAAGTTCATAGATTGGTAATCATCCACTGCCTGATGTGCTAAATGGTCTGCCAATACACTTCCTTTGATTGCTTTCTGAGTTGTGTATTGGATGTCGTATTTCGTCAAGATCATCTGCCATCTTGCTATTCTTCCAGACAGAGCAGGCTTTTCAAATATGTACTTTATTGGATCCATCTTAGAAATTAACAAAGTAGTGTGAGTCAGCATATATTGTCTCAGCCGGCGAGCAGCCTATACCAAAGCGCAGCAAGTTTTCTCGAGCAATGAGTATCGGGTCTCACAGTCGGTAAACTTTTTGCTAAGATAATAAATGGCGTGCTCTTTTCAGCCAGACTCGTCATGCTGCCCCAGCACACACCCCATTGAGCTGTCAAGTACTGTCAAGTATAGTATTAGAGGTCTCCCTTCAACCGGTGGCATAAGAATGGGTGGTTCTTGGAGATACTCTTTGATTCTGTCGAAAGCGGCCTGACATTCATCATTCCAACGTACTACCTGATCTTTCTTCAGCATCTTGAAGATTGGTTCACAGGTAGCAGTTAGATGCGAGATGAATCGGGCAATGTAATTCAGACGTCCTAGAAAGCCTCTAACTTCTTACTCTGTCTTGGGAACTGGCATCTCTTGTATGGCTTTAACCTTGGCAGGGTCCACTTGAATACCTTTGTCGCTCACGACGAAGCCTAGCAACTTTCCAGATCTTACCCCAAAGGTGCACTTGTTTGGGTTCAACCTTAGCTTGTACAACTTTAGGCGGTCAAACAGCTTCTGTAGATGGTCAAGGTGTTCCTCCTTAGTTTGAGACCTTGCAATCATATCGTTGACATATACTTCAATCTCATGGTGGATCATGTCATGAAATAAAGCGACCATGGCACGTTGGTAGGTTGCCCCGGCATTTTTCAACCCGAATGGCATGACCTTGTAGCAAAAGGTACCCCACTGAGTAACAAAGGTAGTCTTTTCCATATCTTCAGGAGCCATCTTGATCTGATTATACCCTGAAAAGCCGTCCATGAAGGAGAACACCTTGTGCTGAGCGGTATTGTCAACCAGAACGTCGATGTGAGGTAGAGGGAAATCATCCTTGGGGCTCGCCCTGTTCAGATCCCTGTAATCAACACACATTCAGACCTTGCCATCTTTCTTTGGCACCGAAACCACATTGGTAACCCACTGAGGGTAAGAAGTCACTGCTAGAAACCCAGCATCAAATTGTTTCATAACCTCAGCTTTGATCTTTTCGGACATCTCTGGACGCATACGGCGGACCTTTTGCTTTACCGGAGGGCATTCTTCCTTGGTAGGCAAATGATGGAACACAATGTCGGTATCCAACCCAGGCATGTCTTCGTAAGACCAGGCAAAGATTTCCACGTAATCATGAAACATCTGAATCAACCGTTGTTTCACGATGAGCTCTAGATTGGCACCAATCTTGACTTCCTTTCTGTCTGTCTCAGTATCCAGATTTACCGTTTCCACTGGCTCTTCATGTGGCTGAATGGCCCTCTCTTCCTGGAGTAACAGTCTTGCAAGCTCGCCAGGCACTTCGCAATCATCTTCACCTTCGTCTTCGGCTAAGTTGATCGGATTTTCGAAGTCATAACTGGCAGTAGCAGAGTCGTTACCAGTGAGATCCAGAGTGGATTGAAACCTGTATGAGTGAGTGTGTGTAAATATAGCTGTTTTGCAATATATAAAGAAAGAAGGAAAGGGAGCACAAGATTTGAAATGCGAAAAACGTCCAATGTTTTTATTCATGATATATGGAAATGACAAGTAATAAGCCCTCACAAATGAAGCCAACGCTGCCCCGGGTAAGACACCGGGCCATAAAGTTTCAATTTATTGTTCATTACAAATTTAAAAACAAAGGAATTCATTACTGAGTAACAAAAGTAACAGGTATGTAGTCTTTTGCAGTCCAATTGTTCAGTCCACCGTCGGTCGTCGGGTAGATCCAGCTATTAAACTCTGATTCCTCCGCATCGCTTTCAATAGCATTCACTCCCAGATTGGCGATAAACACGGGAGGTCTTCCGATCCTTGCTTTGCGTACAGCCTTCTGAGCCTCTGCAGTAAAACCCAGCCCAAACTTGTCAGTCTTAGGAGTAAAATCAGGGAGCCTGCCCCAGTTTGCACATTCACCTTTTTCAATCACAACCCGGGCGTCCTTCAAGGAAGCTATCTTCAAAGGAAAGTCTTCTTCAATTACTGTCTCTGCTGACGCTAATGTTGGAGGAACCTCTTCAAAATGTTGAAAGGGGGTTTCAATAAACTCCCCGTCCATCTCTATATACCGGAACGAGTTCAGATGACTAACCATGTATTCTTCCTCTCCCTGCACTGTAACAATCTTCCCTCTGACAGGGTATTTGAGCTTCTGGTGTAGAGTGGATGTCACAGCCCCAGCCTTATGGATCCAGGGATGACCCAGCAAACAGGAATAAGATGGACGAATATCCATCACATAGAACGTTGAGTCAAATACTTGAGAACCAACCCGAATCGGAATGTCTACTTCACCATGTACCATCCTCTTCGACCCGTCAAAGGCTCGGACAATGATGTTACTAGGCTTCAACTCCAAACCCTCACAATCAAATCTGTCAAAGGCCTTATTGGGCAATACATTCAGTGAAGAACCGGTGTCTACCAACACGTGTGCAAGAGTGGTGCCCTGCATTCTATGGAGACGTGCAGGGCATCATTGTGGTTCTTTCCCTTAGCGGTCAGATCTGCATCAGAGAAACCCAGCCCATTGTCAGCGGTCAAGTTGGCTACACAATCAGTAAATTGGTCCGCAGACGTCTCTTGTGGCACATGGGCCGTCTTCAGGAACGAAATCAGGGCCTTGGCATGGGCCTCTGAACATAGCAGCAATGATAGCATAGAGATCTTGGAGGGGGTATGCCCCATCTGTTCAACGACATTGAAATCGCTCTTTTTTATTATCTTAAGAATTTCCTCCATCTCTTGCTGGGAGGCTTCAACATTAACAGCCTTCGGTGCCTCCATCTGGGCAAGCATATCAGCAATCCCTTTGCCCCGAGTGTCAGAGGACTCGGCAGCAGGGGTAGAAACTTGATCAGAAGGGGAAACAGGCGCACTTGTAGGCGTGATGATAATAGGTCTTCAGATAACTGGTGGCGCAATGTCAGGCGAGAAGAGCCTGCCACTGCGAGTAACTTTGGTGGGACCGGTGATGTTACTGATACCGACACTAGTGTTGAACTCCTGCTTTACTCCAAGAACATACACATCTGCCCCATAGTGCCATGGGACAGCCTTGTCAGATTCATAGGGGAGAGGCCCCGGAACAGTAATGATAATAGGTGCAACAGACATGATTTTGACTGGCTTCCTCGGGGGAGCCTTGGTAGGATTGTTGAAGATGGTGACAACAGATACTTCTTCAGTAGGAACAACAGGAACAACGGTCTTCTTGAACAAAATTTCTTTGCTATCCATCAGGTTTTGGATGCCTGACTTCAGCAACGGACAACCAGCAGGGGAAACGGCACACAGAAGGCAACCCTTGCTACAACCCGGAAATAAACCGGCTAGCAACAGGTTCCTCTTGACAGTCAATAAAGTGGTAGCCACATCATCCACAGAAATTGCATACAAGTCTTCCTCAATAGCATTTACTCCATGCTGGGGCATAGGAGCAGTCACAACGTTGGGCCTTTCAGGCGCCTCAAACTGTATTTCCTTGGCATCGATAAGGTCCTGGACCTTATTCCTTAGGGCCCAGCAATCATCAGTGGAATGCCCCGGGCTATCAGAGTGATAGGCACAGCGGGCGTTGGGATTATACTTCGGAGAGGTTGTGTTTACCACCTTCGGAGCTTCTCTGACGGTTACCAAGTTGGTCGATAACAGTTGCGGCAAGATTTGAGACAAGGTCATACTAAGCCGAGTATATTCTCTTCTGGGTCTCTCACCCTTTGGTTGGTTAGGTTACCGAGGAGCGGCAGCAGGCTTTGCAATCACCACCGCGTTGACAGCTTGGCGGCGTTCTGGTTTGTTTTGCCTTCTAGGCCCATACACAGCACTGGCTTCCTTTTTGAAAGGCTTCTTCTCAGAACTTGAGGACGCACCTTTTTGTATCTTTCCTGATTTCATACCAGCTTCTATCCTTTCCCCAGTCAGAATGAGGTCTGTGAAACCTGCAGAAGAATTTCCAATGAGATGATTGAAGAACGGCCCGGATAGGGTCCCTAAGAACATGTCCACTAGTTCACGGTCGGTTAATGGTGGCTGCACCCTGCCAGCCAGGTCCCTCCACTTCTGCACATACTCTTTAAAACCTTCTCCCGATCCTAGCGACATACCCTGGAGTTGGGTACGTGTAGGAGCGAGGTCGGCATTATACTGATACTGCTTGTAAAAAGCAGTAGCCAAGTCCTCCCAGTTACGAACCTTGGTTCCATCCAGCTGATAGAACCATTCGAGATGAGTCCCTGAAAGACTCTCCTGGAAGAAATGGATCCATAAGTTCTTGTCCACAGTATACGGCTGGATCTTCCGCACATAAGATCTGAGATGTAGCTTAGGGCAGGACGCCCCATCGTACTTTGCGAAAGATGGTGCTTTGAACTTGTGTGGGATCACCACACCAGAAGATAGACCCAGGTGTCCAAAATCCAACCCAGGCACTTGTTGAATTTCCATGGCATTCAGACGATCCTCTAACTGCTTGTACTTGTCTTCAGTTGGAGGGTACTGCTCTTCATTGAAATCAGTCTCGTTGTCAGAGACCACAGGACTAGGAACCCCTCCCCCTTGGGGACTATGTGATCGGTGGATTTAGAACTGACTGTTGAACGCTGGTTTCGCGAAATGTCGCGGAAGCAAGAGTCGCCACCGTCTTTTATTTTCTCCAACATGGATAGGACAAAAGCACAGCAAAATTCCTTATGAGATAGTTTCTCGGTTCGGGAGGTAGATTTATAGAAAGGGAAGGTGTTAGCACCCTTTCTATCCATGGTTATCCATGGGCTCTTAGATACTTGCTCTTATGTTTTCAAAATGTTTGCTTTTCAAAATGTGAGTGGGTTTGAAAAAGTTTCATTGAAAGATTTCTGAATGACTCTTGTATCTGTCCTCAAGAGTGTTTGAAAATTTGTTTTGAAAGCTTTTGAAAGTGTCGGTGTGAAAAGATTTTGTTTTGTTTTTTAGAGAGCAAGTATCTATGAGTCATCTACCTACCCTAAGGAATTAGGCTGTGTAAAAGTCCTTAAGGTAGTGCCCTCCCACCATTGAGAGGTAGGGAGCACCACCGTTGGAGGTGTTCGGGTCAATTCGATTTTAGGGACAGTGTGGTCACTGAAGCAATAGTTAGGACACCTTAGAACCTACCCTTATGTCCTTGATCCTTTTTTAATCCGAGGCAACCATTTCGAGGCAACTATTCCGAGGCAACTGTTTCGAGGCAACTGGATCATGGACATAAGGACTTACTAAAATGTCTTATACTTGACGACCACATTTCGAAGGCAACAGGTGAGGCGTACCCTAGAAGTGGTGTGTGAATTTGTGTGTTGTTTTCAGTTTAACAATTATCTTTGATCATGGCATTGTGAGCTACGCTTGTTTTTAATTAGCATTCATTCTTTCATACAAAGTTAGAATTTAAAAGTGCGGAAAATTAAAAGACGGAAACATAAAAGCTACGTTATTACAAGGCGCGGGTCTATACATCGCCAAAGTACAAAGACCCGTTTGGTTAAAAATGCGGAAAGTAAATAAATGTGGTAAACCTAATTACTATTACAATCCTTGAGCAGTTACATAATATTCAAAAGAAAATAATGCGCGAAAAAAAGAAATAAAATCGAACGTCCGAGGGCTTTGACCCTTTGCTTGAAATTAAATGAAATTAAAGTCTATTTAATTATTTAAAGAAAAAAAGAATTGTTTTTTTATGTTTTTTTGTATTTATGAAATAAAGAAAATTAAAATTAAATGGGAACCCTAATTCTAGATTATTTTTAGTTATTAAAGAAAATATCCAAGTTAACCTAATTTACGCTAATTAATTAATTAACATGTTTATTTACAAAAATAAATAGTAATTAACAATAATAATAAATAATGAGAAAAATGATTTAATTAAGAAAAAGATGAAAATGTCAAAAAACCTAATTCTATGCATTTTTTATTTATTAAGAAAAGATTAAAGTTTAAAACCTAAATTAACTAAATTAATTATTAAAATTTATTTACAAAAATAAATTAATGAGTAAATTAATAAATAATTAACATATTTTGTATTTTCTGTTTTTACTATGGAAAAATTATTTTATAGTGAGAAAAACAAAACAATTAAAACAATTAAAAAAAAGAATTAGAATTGAAAAGAAAATAAAATTAAAAAAGAGGCAAACCAAGGGGGTATCAGGCCCAGATGGAGGTTTGTTTGAAGCAAATTTGGCCCATGAACACAAAGCCTGTTTGACCTTTCCAGCTTGAGTGTGCGTGGTTGACAGGGGTACACCTTGGAATTTGTTCAGTGGCCCTTGGATCAATCATCATGTCCACTTGGCAGGCCTAAGCATGGGCGTGTATGGTAAGCCTTTGGTTGAACGCTGCATAGGAACATGTTATAACAAAAATCATGGATTAAATGGGGGGACCTGGGAGTCGAACCCAGGTCCCAATGCCTGCAGTACACGTCCCTTGCCAGTTGATCTACTGCGTTCGTTTGTATATAATATAATAAAGAAACATAATATATAAAATATGCCCATTATGCTGAAATTTTAAAAAACCGCGCCAAAGTTTGAACGCTCCTATCACGCTCAGACACCTCAGCTTCTTCTTCATCTTTTTCCTGTAAACATAAAACAAGTAGCGGGGGTTTTAAACCCCCACTAAATAGAACAGTGCATAATAGCGAATAGGCCCACAGATAAGATAAATTGAGCGCGAGGTTTCCATTTGCTTCGTCTTGATTCAACGATTCTGTCCATATAGGTTAGGTGGTCCAATTTTTCCATACAAGGAAAGCCCTAATTTGGATGTTCTGAAACCCTAGGTTTCATCCATGGTGAATTTCGTTTCAAGGCATATTAATGGAATTGAATCATACAGAAAGCTTTGCCTGAGTGCTGTGAACACAAAACAATCAACCAAATGTATTAACAATGCATGAATCGTGATGTGCAAATTTGAAAAAAAAGGCAAACCGTGTGATCTATATTCTTCAATTCTTTGTGCGTTTGGAATGATTCTTGATGCTACTCGACTCCTGGAAGGTCTAGCAATGTGTTAGAACTCTTTTTAGGCTTTGAAACGTATTGCTACTATGATTTCAGTTTCCAAATTTTTGTTGAAAAGTTGCAAATTTGTTATGGCTCTTTAGCAGCTTTTTCGTGTATATCTGAATTAGGTTAGCTTGTGCATAAGTATATGAACGAAATTAGGTCAAGAAACAAGCCCATAAGTCCATGAATTGATGATTTCAATATTTGATTTTTATCATATCTTTTTCAATCTTTTTTTCATGAAACCCTTGCCAATTGTGGAAGATATTGCCTTGTTGATTGATGCACGAAATCTTTAGCATATAATGAGTGTATTTGCTGCATAAAAAGATTTGAAAAGCATTATTTGATTTTTTTCTCATAATTAAATCTAATTAAATGAATTAATATGAATAAAAATTCAATTAATTAATTAAAAATAAGAAAATAAATCCTTTTAAGCTCAATGGGTCGTGCATAGGCTTTGGGTAATGATTCAAGAAAGAAATTGAGGCCCATTAGCAATTTTGAAGTGTTTTAGGCAAAGTTGACTTTTCAAAATTCCCAAAAATTTCCCAACTTCTCCAATGCATATCTTGCTCAATTTTGAAGCTATGATCATGTTCTTGGACATTTTGGAAAGGGCTTGAAGTCTTATAACCAATGTCTTTGGTCTCATGTCATTTTGATTTACCAATATAAAGTTATGGTCTTTGACTTAAAGTGCCTTTTTGTTGACTTTTGAAAATGACTTATAATGTTGAAATTGATAACTTTTTGTGAGAGCATTTTTTGGACTTGAAGTGTGAAGATGAATTGTAGGAAATGTCCTCCTCTTCAAAATGAGAATTGGATGGAATTTTTATGATAAACCATGAGGAAGTTATGCCCTGGTCAATTTGCAGTTGACTTTTTCAATTGTCCAAAAATAGAAACTTTTGCATCTTGAGACTTTTTGAGCCATGATTTGACATTCATGATCAAGAATTGATCAAATGATGTTTGTGGCTTCAAAATAAGATGTTGACCAAAAATTTTGACTTTTGACTGTCAAATGACCATTTTGCCCCTGCAGTTGACTGTGGAGCAATTAGGGTTTTTGACTGTGCAATTTGATGCTGTGAGTCTTGAAACTTGACATATGGATGCTTGACAATGTATATAGGCATGTGGGACTTGATTGGACCCTTGAAAACCTCAATTTCTTTGCAAGAACCAAAACCCTAATCTTGATTGTGTTAGGAGGCAATTGGACTGTGCAACCCTTGAGGGATTTTGAATCATCTTGAGATTGATCTTGACAAATCTTGAAGAATATGGGAGGGAAAAATTTGGGGTACAACAGTTGCCCCTGTTCAATCTTCTTAGACCTGAGGATGTAGATTGGCTGGCGTGCCTTTCGTAATCCGAAGGTGGAAGATGATTGAACACTAGAGTGCCCAAAAATTTGCACTCGCATAGTAGAATGTCAGCAGTGTGATAGCGGGAATGGGCTTACAGATGCTATTTGGACAGATGATGGATAGGAGGATGAGCTTATAGATGCCATCTGGAGATGTGACAGAACCTTGTCGGGAATGGGCTTATAGATGCCATTTAGAGACTGTTGGTATGTGGATGGGCTTACAGATGCCATCTAGGTGTCGATCGCGTAAGAGATTCCTTAGCGAGAACTTGCGTACCTGAGAAAGAAAAATAATTACTTGGCCTGTTACAGGGGTTGATCTTCAAACTCTTTATGTAGATGTGCCCTGGCTGGATACAGGAATCGAATCTTTAAACTCTTCAGACGTGCCCTGGCAAGATACAGGAATCGAGTTTGGAGAATAGTCGTCAACAGATACACCCTGGCAAGATACAGGAATCGGATCTTCGAACTCTTCAGACGTGCCCTGGCAGGATACAAGAATCGAGTCTGGAATTAGTCGTCAACAGATACACCCTGGCAAGATACAGGAATCGGATCTTCAAACTCTTCAGACGTGCCCTGGCAGGATACAGGAATCGAGTCTGGAATTAGTCGTCAACAGATACACCCTGGCAAGATACAGGAATCGGATCTTCAAACTCTTCAGACGTGCCCTGGCAGGATACAGGAATCTAATTTGGAATATAGTCGTCAACAGATACACCCTGGCAAGATACAGGAGTCGGATCTTCGAACTCTTCAGACGTGCCCTGGCAGGATACAGGAATCGAGTCTGGAAAATAGTCGTCAACAGATACACCCTAGCAAGATACAGGAATCGGATCTTCGAACTTCTTCAGACGTGCCCTGGCAAGATACAGGAATCGAGTCTGGGATTAGTCATCAACAGATACACCATGGCAAGATACAGGAATCGGATCTAGAATCACGACTGTTGATAGCAATTATCTTTGTATTGACCTTTGTCCTGAAAAGACAAAACGTTAGTTGTATGCGATGTCATGATGTATGACATGTGTGATGTTCTCTGAATAAATGAGATTGTATGTTCATGATGCGTATGTGCATGCTATAATGTATGAAGATGTGATGTTTATGGATTTATGTTTTTGTCTAGGAAAATAAATCCTTGACGAGTGCCGGGAAGTCAACTCCTGGGCTTGATGTTGAGGAGTAGAGCTTTGTTTCCGATGGGGATGATAGTTGCAAGAATACCGGTAGGAGAAGATGACTCCGTTGGGGAATAAACTTGGCGAATAGATTACTCTGCGGGGAATGCTCTGTGGGGAGAGAGATACTTTGCTGAGGTTGATGATAACTCCGCTGGGGAATTGTTGAGCTATGTTGGAAGGTTTGATGAACTCCGCTGGGGATAGAAAGACTTCGCCGGGGACGATCTTTCTGTGGTTTTCAGCTGAGGATAACCCAGTTATATCCTGGTGGGGAAATAACTTTTGAATAAAAACGGGGAGACGCGTTCGTACTCTGCGGGTGATAACTTCCGGAATTTACTGGGGATAAGCTTCTTACTGGGGAGATTGATTGAGTTCTCCTGGGGAAACTTTTCAGATTGGACTGGGGAAGCTTTTGAGACTGTACCGGAGAAGTGGCTCCACTGGTTGTCCGGTATTCCGCCGGGGAACAATCTTAGATCAAGATTGTCGGGGATTCTTGTTAGGAATGTTTGTATGCTCCGTTGGGGAATGTCGGGATCTTCGGGGAATAATCCAACTTCCTTGAGACTGACTGTAGGCTAACTCTGCTTGGGGAGAGTATTGCGAACTTGCTGGAGGTATTGTGCCTTCTCAGGGCTGACTGGAGACCAACTCTGTTTGGGGAGAATTGTTGGGTCTTGTCTCACTCTCTGGGGAATTAAGGCATCTGGGTTACGTTCCTCAACCGAACTTACCTTGGTACCTTGGTGGACAGAGCAATTAGATTGCTTAGACAACTCATTATCGCCCCTGTTTCTGATGTTACCTGTAATTAATCCTTTGTTTTGCATTCAAATATTTATGAGTTAGCAATTAGTGTCAAATGCATATATCACGATTGAACATTGGACGTTCTTCGCAAAACAAAATAGAAAAAGGAAAAACAATTGGCAATTGATCCGAAAAGTGAATTTGTATTGATTTTTGAATTTGCCTGAAAATAGGCGTTTATGTACAAGAGGCTGATGTCCTAGTAAGAGAACGCCGCCGAACAACAGAGTTTATACAATTTTGTGAAAAAGGAAAACAAAACAGCTATGTGAAGAAAGATAATCCCACTGGGTTCCAACTCTGCTATCGCCTTTATATCTTCGAGTGTCTCATCACTTTGCTGCTCAGTTGACGATGAAGCTGATTGATCAATGCCGTCTGAACCTGATTGTTGATACCGGATTCTGGATGCAAGGTGATCCAATGAGACATAGTATTACGCTTTAATCCCTAACTTTTGCCTGGACCGCCCTTTCGGGTTTTCAGTCCACCGGGATACCCATTTTTGCCCAAGCCGCCCTTTCAGGTTTTCGACTTGCCGGGTGTACAGATTTTTTTTTCATTTCATCCCTTATTTTTTGCCCGAACCCTTTTGGTTCGCCGGGAAGCCCTAATTTTTGCCTAGGTATGTCAACCTAGCGGGTCTTTTATCATGCATAGTATCTTTTTACTATGTCTGCATTGGCGGGGTGAGGAAGGTCGTCACCATCCATGGTAGTTAGAATCATGGCTCCTCCTGAGAACACATGTTTAACCATAAATGGCCCTTCGTATGTGGGGGTCCATTTTCCCCTGGGATCACTTTGAGGAAGGATGATACGTTTGATTACCAGGTCCCTAACTTGATACTCTTGTGGTCTGACCTTCTTGTTAAATGCCCTGATCATTCGTTTCTGGTACGTTTGACCATGACAAATAGCAGTGAGTCTTTTTTCGTTAATTAGGTTTAACTGATCAAGTCGAGTCTGGATCCAGTCATCTTCACTCAAACCTGCATCCTTCATTATCCGGAGAGAGGGTATATGGACTTCAATCGGCAAGACTGCCTCCATGCCATAGACCAAGGAAAAAGGAGTTGCCCCAGTTGACGTTCTTGCTGAGGTACGGTACCCATAAAGAGCAAACGGTAACATCTCGTGCCAATCTTTGTAAGTCACTGTCATCTTCTGCACAATCTTTTTGATATTCTTATTGGCTGCTTCTACAGCCCCATTCATCTTCGGCCGGTAAGGAGAAGAGTTATGGTGCTGTATCTTGAATTGCTCACAGAGCTCAGTGATCATCTTGTTGTTGAGATTGGTACCATTGTCCGTAATGATCCTTTCCGGGACACCGTATCGACAGATCAGGTTATGCCGAATGAACCGTGCCACAACGTTCTTGGTTACGGTGGCGTAGGAAGCTGCTTCAACCCACTTTGTAAAGTAATCAATCGCCACCAGGATGAAACGATGCCCGTTTGATGCCGTAGGTTTAATCTCGCCGATCATATCAATGCCCCAGTTTGCGAAAGGCCAAGGTGCAGTCAAAACATTCAGAGGAACTGGAGGAACGTGCACCTTATCTGCATATATCTGGCACTTATGACACGTCCGAGAATGTTGGTAACAGTCGGCTTCCATTGTGGACCAGAAATATCATGCCCGAAGGATTTTCTTTGCCATTGTATGTCCACTGGAATGCGTTCCGAAGGTACCTTCATGTAGTTCTTCCATGATCCTTTCTGCTTCAGTCTTATCCACACAACGCAGTAAGGTCGAATCATGGTTTCGCTTGTACAAAATGTTGTTGCTGAGGAAGAACTTTGCTGCGAACCTTCTCAGAAACTTTTTATCATTGATGGATGCACCTTCAGGGTATTCTTGAGCTTCCAAGTACCTCTTCACCTCATGATACCAGGGTTTTTCAGTCACTACCTCAGCCTCAAGATCACAATAATATGCAGGTTCATCCAACTTCCAGATGATGATCCGGGGAGCCTCATTGTCCCATTTGACTTTGAACATGGAAGACATCGTAGCTAACGCGTCTGCCAACTGATTCTCCTCTCTTGAGAAGTGTTCAAAAGTTATCTCTGTGAAGTGGGGGATCGATGTCAACACACATTCTTTGTAAGGAATAAGGTTTTGGTGTTTCGTATCCCACTCGCCTTTGATCTGATTGATCACGAGAGCGGAATCTCCGAAGACACTCAGAAACTTGATCCTTAAGTCAATCGCAGCTTGAAGACCCATGATGCACGCCTCATACTCCGCCATATTGTTGGTGCAGTTGAAACATAGCCGGGCAGTGAGTGGCGTATGAGTGCCTTTGGGGGATATGATCACAGCGCCGATACCATTACCCAAAGCGTTGGAGGCTCCGTCAAAGTGCATAGACCATCGGGATCCTTCCTCAGGTACTTCACAATTAGTCACTACCATGATGCTCTCGTCAGGAAATTCAAAGTTCATTGACTGGTAGTCATCCACTGCCTGGTGTGCCAAATGGTCTGCCAATACACTTCCCTTGATTGCTTTCTGAGTCGTGTACTCGATGTCGTATTTTGTCAAGATCATCTGCCATCTTGCTATTCTTCCAGACAGAGCAGGCTTTTCGAATATGTACTTTATTGGATCCATCTTTGAAATCAACAGAGTAGTGTGAGTCAGCATATACTGTCTCAGCCGGCGAGCAGCCCATACCAAAGCGCAGCGAGTTTTCTCGAGCAATGAGTATCGGGTCTCACAGTCGGTAAATTTTTTCTAAGGTAATAAATGGCGTGCTCTTTTCGGCCAGACTCGTCATGCTGCCCCAGCACACACCCCATTGAGCTGTCAAGTACTGTCAAGTATAAGATTAGAGGTCTCCCTTCAACCGGTGGCATAAGAATGGGTGGTTCTTGGAGATACTCTTTGATTCTTTCGAAAGCGGCCTGACATTCATCATTCCAACGTACTACCTGATCTTTCTTCAGCAGCTTGAAGATTGGCTCACAGGTAGCAGTTAGGTGCGAGATGAATCGGGCAATGTAATTCAGACGTCCTAGAAAGCCTCTGACTTCTTTCTCTGTCTTGGGAACTGGCATTTCTTGTATGGCTTTAACCTTGGCAGGGTCCACTTGGATACCTTTGTCACTTACGACGAAGCCTAGCAACTTTCCAGATCTTACCCCGAAGGTGCATTTGTTCGGGTTCAACCTCAGCTTGTACAACTTCAGACGGTCAAACAGCTTCTGCAGGTGATCAAGGTGTTCCTCCTCAGTTTGGGACCTTGCAATCATATCGTCAACATACACTTCTATCTCATGGTGGATCATGTCATGAAATAAAGCAACCATGGCACGTTGGTAGGTTGCCCCAGCATTTTTCAGTTCGAAAGGCATGACCTTGTAACAGAAGGTGCCCCACTGAGTAACAAAGGTAGTCTTCTCCATGTCTTCAGGAGCCATCTTGATCTGATTATAACCTGAAAAGCCGTCCATGAAGGAGAACACCTTGTGCTGCGCAGTATTGTCAACCAGAACGTCAATGTGAGGCAGAGGGAAATCATCCTTGGGGCTCGCCCTGTTCAGATCCCTGTAGTCAACACACATTCTGACCTTACCATCTTTCTTCGGTATCGGAACCACGTTGGCAACCCACTGAGGGTAAGAAGTCACTGTAAGAAAACCGGCGTCAAATTGCTTCATAACCTCAGCTTTGATCTTCTCGGACATCTCGGGACGCATACGGCGGACTTTTTGTTTTACCAGAGGACAATCTTCCTTGGTAGGCAAATGATGGACCACAATGTCGGTATCCAACCCAGGCATGTCTTCGTAAGACCAGGCGAAGATCTCCACATAATCATGCATCATTTGAACCAACCGTTGTTTTACGCTGAGCTCCAGATTGGCACCAATCTTGACTTCCTTTCTATCTGTCTCAGTACCCAGATTTACCGTTTCCACAGGCTCTTCATTTGGCTGAATGGCCCTCTCTTCCTGGGGTAACAGTCTTGCAAGTTCACCAGGAACTTCGCAATCATCTTCACCCTCGTCTTCGGCTAAGTTGATCGGATTTTCGAAGTCATAACTGGCAGTAGCAGAGTCGTTACCAGTGAGATCCAGAGTGGATTGAAACCTGTATGGGTGAGTCTGTGTAAATATAGCTGTTTTGCAATATATAAAGAAAGAAAGGGAGCACAAGATTTGAAATGCGAAAAACGTCCAATGTTTTATTCATGATATATAGAAATGACAAGTAATAAGCCCTTACAAATGAAGCCAATGGTGCCCCGGGTAAGACATCGGGCCATAAAGTTTTAATTTATTGTTCATTACAAATAAAAAACAAAGGAATTCATTACTGCGTAACATAAGTAACAGGTATGTGGTCCTTTGCAGTCTAATTATTCAGTCCATCATCGGTCGTCGGGTAGATCCAGCTGTCAAACTCTGATTCCCCCGCATCGCCTTCAATAGCATTCACTCCCGGGTTGGTGATGAACACGGGAGGTCTTCCGATCCTTGCTTTGCGTACAGCCCTCTGAGCCTCTGCAGTAAAACCCAGCCCAAATTTGTCAGTCTTAGGAGTAAAATCAGGGAGTCTTCCCCAGTTAGCACATTCACCTTTCTCAATTACAGCCCGGGCGTCCTTCAAGGAAGCCATCTTCAGAGGAAAGTCTTCTTCAATCACTGTTTCCGCTGATGCCAATGTTGGAGGCACCTCTTCAAAATGTTGAAAGGGGGTTTCAATAAACTCCCCGTCCATCTCTATATATCGGAATGAGTTCAGATGACTAACCATGTATCCTTCCTCCCCCTGCACTGTAACAATCTTCCCTCTGACAGGGTATTTGAGCTTCTAGTGTAGAGTGGAGGTCACAGCCCCAGCTTTGTGGATCCAAGGACGGCCCAGCAAACAAGAATAAGATGGACGAATGTCCATCACATAGAACGTTGAATCAAAGACTTGGGAACCAACCCGGATCAGAATATCTACTTCACCATGAACCATCCTCTTCGACCCGTCAAAGGCTCGGACAATGATGTTACTAGGCTTCAACTCTAGACCCTCACAATCCAGCCTGTCTAAGGCCTTCTTGGGCAATACATTCAGCGAAGAACCGGTGTCCACCAACACGTGTGCGAGAGTAGTGCCCCTGCATTCTATGGAGACATGCAGGGCATCATTGTGGTTCTTTCCCTTGGCGGTCAGATCAGCATCCGAGAAACCCAAACCATTGTCAGCGGTCAAATTGGCCACACAGTCAGTAAATTGGTCCGCAGATGTCTCTTGTGGCACATGAGCCGTCTTCAGAAATGAAATCAGGGCCTTGGCATGGGCCTATGAACATAGCAGCAATGATAGCATAGAGATCTTGGAGGGGGTATGCCCCAGCTGTTCAACGACGTTGAAGTCGCTCTTCTTGATTATCTTAAGAATTTCCTCCATCTCTTGTTGGGAGGCCTCAACATCAACAGTCTTCGGTGCCTCCATCCGGGCAGGCACATCAGCAATTCCTTTGCCCCGAGTATCAGATGACTCGACAGCAGGGGTAGAAACTTGATCAGAAGGGGAAACAGGCACACTTGTAGGCGTAATGATAAGAGGTCTTCGGATAACTGGTGGCGCAATGTCAGGCGAGAAGAGCCTGCCACTGCGAGTAACTTTAGCGGGACCAGTGATGTTACTGATACCGGTACTAGTGTTGAACTCCTGCTTCACTCCGAGCACATACACATCTGCCCCATAGTGCCATGGGACAGCCTTGTCCGATTTATAGGGGAGGGGCCCCGGAACAGTAATAATAATGGGTGCAACAGACATGATTTTGACTGGCTTCCTCGGGGGAGCCTTGGTAGGATTGTTGAAGATGGTGACAACAGATACTTCTTCAGTAGGAACAACAGGAACAGCGGTCTTCTTGAACAAAATTTATTTGCTATCCATCAGGTTTTGGATGCCTGACTTCAGCAACGGACAACCAGTAGGGGAAACGACACACAGAAGGCAACCCTTGCTACAACCCGAAAATAAACCGGCTAGCAACAGGTTCCTCTTAACAGTCAATAAAGGGGAAGCAACATCATCCACAGAAACTGCATATAAGTCTTCCTCAATAGCATTTACTCCATGCTGGGGCATAGGAGCAGTCACAACGTTGGGCCTCTCGGGCGCCTCAAATTGTATTTCCTTGGCATCGATAAGGTCCTGAACCTTATTTCTTAGGGCCCAACAATCATCAGTAGAATGCCCCGGGCTATCAGAGTGATAAGCACAGCGGGCGTTGGGATTATACTTCGGAGAGGTTGTGTTTACCACCTTCGGAGCTTCTCTGACGGTTACCAAGTTGGTCGATAGCAGTTGCGGCAAGATCTGTGACAAGGTCATAGTAAGCCGAGTATATTCTATTCTGGGTCTCTCACCCCTTGGTTGGTTAGGTTGCCGAGGAGCGGCAGCAGGCTTTGCAATCACCACCACGTTGACAGCTTGGCGGCGTTCTGGTTTGTTTTGCCTCCTAGGCCCATACACAGCACTGGCTTCCTTCTTGAAAGGCTTTTTCTCAAAATTTGAGGATGCACCTTTCTGTATTTTTCCTGATTTCATACCAGCCTCTATCCTTTCCCCAGTCAGAATGAGGTCTATGAAACCTGCAGAAGAATTGCCAATGAGATGATTGAAGAACGGCCCGGATGGGTCCCCAAGAACATGTCTACAAGTTCACGGTCGGTTAATGGTGGCTGCACCTGCCAGCCAGGTCCCTCCACTTCTGCGCATACTCTTTAAAACCTTCTCCCGATCCTAGCGACATACCCTGGAGTTGGGTACGTGTAGGAGCGAGGTCGGCATTATACTGATACTGCTTGTAAAAAGCAGTAGCCAAGTCCTCCCAGTTACGAACTTTGGTTCCATCCAGCTGATAGAACCATTCGAGATGAGTCCCTGAAAGACTCTCCTGGAAGAAATGGATCCATAAGTTCTTGCCCACAGTATACGGCTGAATCTTCCGTACATAAGATCTGAGATGTAGCTTAGGGCAGGACGCCCCGTCATACTTTGCGAAAGATGGTGCTTTGAACTTGTGCGGGATTATCACACCAGAAGATAGACCCAAGTCTCCAAAATCCAAGCCAGGCACTTGTTGAATTTCCATGGCATTCAGGCGATCCTCTAACTGCTTATACTTGTCTTCAGCTGGAGGGTATTGCTCCTCATTAAAATCAGTCTTGTTGTCAGAGACCACATGACTAGGAACCCCTCCCCCTTGGGGACTGCCTTTCCCTACAGAAGAACCAGCTTGATTAACCTCATTCTGCAGTGTGTTGCCAAACCTCCGGCCAGTGTTGAATAATACAGTTCTCTTCTTCTTCTTCTTCTTGACCAGCAGAGCCTTCAACTCCTCTTGACCTTGGGCCAAACTCATGATCAGCTCTTGGAATTGGGCGTTCTGAGCCTGGAGGGCCTTGATGGATTGCTCAGTAGATGATTCAGGATTCATGATGCTGAAATAAACAGCGAAGAACATTAAGCAACCTGAAAAGAAGAGTACCTGCTATGCACATGATGAATGGAATGCGTATGATTTATGTTTTCAAAGACAATTGGGATTCAACTTTGTAAACAAAAAAGCAACGCACTTTATTAGATTCAACTTTGAAATTTAGATGGTTCAACAGATTGCCCTTAGGTGTTTACATAAAATGGAAATACTGAAAAGGGAAATAAAAACTGTGAAAGAACATCCCAAGCTCTTCATTGATCCCAGGGTCTCCTCTTCTCAGTACGGATGTAGTCATTCAAGGCCCGCTCGTTCTCCAACTGCTTTGTCAGCTTCTGGATCTTCAATTCCTGCTCGTGGAACTTTTCCCGATAAGAATCCCGTTCTTCTTGTAGTTGTGCCCAAGACCTCTTTAGTGTATCAATATCAGTGGGTATCTGAGGAGGGAGAACAGTTGGAGGAGTCTCATCTCTATCAGGATATTCAAGAATGATGGGTCTGACAGCTTCATATGGCATACCATACTTCTGAGCACGGATGCGGACCCATTTGTAGTAGGCTTTCATAGGTAGAGAAGTCTTTGGTCCCAGCTCTTGTGGGTCAGCTTTGTGAATTCTGTCCCAAGCCTTGATGAACCTACGACGCAGCTCGTCACTATCTACCTGAAACTCAAAACTGATGTGAGGCACCAACATCTCATGAGGCCCTGCTCTTCTGGCTCTTCCAAACTGACGGAGCGCTAGACATGGATTATAAGAGATTCCTCCTTGGGTACCAATCAGAGGAACATTAGGATATTCTCCGCAACGATCAATAACAGCTACCTCATCCAAACCCCTGAAAGTCCAAATGATGTCATTATCAGTGAGAGACATTAACCTATGAGCCCAGCCCCTTCCTTCTTTGTTCTTCAGCACGAACTTAGGGAGGTGAGAAATAAACCACCTCACTAACAAAGGAGTGCAACACCACAGAGTTCCTCGTCTTCGGGCAGTACGAGCATAAAGTTGTTGCAGGATATCACCCAAGAGAGTGGGCACCGGGTTCCGAGACATGAAGATCCTTATGGCAGTGATGTTAATGAAGTTATCTGGATTTGGAAACAAAACCAGACCGTAGATTAAGAGAGCCAAGATGTCTTCGTACACCCTGAAGTCTAAGTCATTCCAGAAACTGTTAGCTTTACTAATCGGAAACTTGGCCAAGAAGCCCTTAACTCTGCTTTTAGTCACCCAGTTGTCCATTACCTCTTTGTGGGTCAAGGGAAGGGCTGTAGCAATCTCCTCAAGCCTAAGAGTCTTTTTCCAACCAGTGAAGGGAGTCTGATCCAAGATAGGGATGCCAAGCAAATCAGAGAACTCTTCCAGGGTAGGGACCAGCTGGAAGTCTTGAAAGGTGAAGCAATTGTACAAGGGATCATAAAACTGGGTCAGGACGCTCATCAGTTGTTGGTCCCATTTTGCAGTGACTAAGCCGAGAAGAGAACCATGCATCTGGATGAAGGAAGTGGTATTTGGAATTCTGCTAACCAATTCTTCAAGCAACTCAGGTGGGTGGACAAAATTGAACCGGATAGTGTTCCTTCGCACAGGCATCATGATGTCCTACAAAACAGAGCAAAGGTGAAACCCTCTTGTCTTTGAAATGGTCAGTCCTTATGCAGGATGCATGCAATGTTTATGATGGCATGATGTTATGATAAAGCACACCACAAATATTCACAAAGGCAAACATGATAAGGCACACAAGTCACACAAGACAACCCTTAGGGCTTAGGCCAGCATGGGGTCTAGGTATTACCCTCTTTCAGTTTGTTGGTTAAGACCTGTCCTATCATAAGTAACCGGGTTCTAGAGGATCCCAATATCACTGACTACCCTCAATCGGTCATAACTCCAGCATCGCAATCTTTTCTTGCGGCCAGAACCATCACGAGAGTTTAGCCTCAATGGGTGTAGCATACTGCTACTGTTCTATTGGCCAAGTTGGGTCAATTAGGGTTCTAAGGTCGGTTGGTGCTTAATGACTCCTCAGAAGACCCATATTCTCCTCGTTGCGACACAAGGGATATCGGTACAGACCAAGGTGCCACACCAACGTAGCCACTTCTTCACCCATGTCGGTCTACACCGGACAGGTCCCTCACGGCTTATGCTACCTAACAGGGTATCCCCAGATCCGGGTTAGGATCTATGAAACTCCAAGACAATGCCCATAACAATAAAGCAAATAAAACACAGCAATTGAAAACACAAGTATGAGCTATCCTAAGGTACACCTCACTTTAGGTATCCCCAGCAGAGTCGCCATTTCTATGATCGGTGGATTTAGAACTGACTGTTTAACACTGGTTTCGCGAAATGTCGCGGAAGCAAGAGACGCCACCGTCTTTTATTTTCTCCAACATGGACAGGACAAAAGCACAGCAAAATTCCTTATGAGATAGTTTCTCGGTTCGGGAGGTAGATTTATAGAAAGGGAAGGTGTTAGCACCCTTTCTATACATGGTTATCCATGGGCTCTTAGATACTTGCTCTTATGTTTTCAAAATGTTTGCTTTTCAAAATGTGAGTGGGTTTGAAAAAGTTTCATTGAAAGATTTCTGAATGACTCTTGTATTTGTCCTCAAGAGTGTTTGAAAAATTGTTTTGAAAGCTTTTGAAAGTGTCGGTGTGAAAAGATTTTGTTTTGTTTTTTAGAGAGCAAGTATCCATGAGTCATCTACCTACCCTAAGGAATTAGGCTGTGTAAAAGTCCTTAAGGTAGTGCCCTCCCACCATTGAGAGGTAGGGAGCACCACCGTTGGAGGTGTTCGGGTCAATTCGATTTTAGGGACAATGTGGTCACCGAAGCAATAGTTAGGACACCTTAGAAGCTACCCTTATGTCCTTGATCCTTTTTTAATCCGAGGCAACCATTTCGAAGCAACTATTCTGAGGCAATTGTTTCGAGGCAACTGGATCATGGACATAAGGACTTACTAAAACGTCCTATACTTGACGACCACGTTTCGAAGGCAACAGGTGAGGCGTACCCTAGAAGTGGTGTGTGAATTTGTGTGTTGTTTTCAGTTTAACAGTTATCTTTGATCATGGCATTGTGAGCTACGCTTGTTTTTAATTAGCATTTATTCTTTCATACAAAGTTAGAATTTAAAAGTGCGGAAAATTAAAAGACGGAAACATAAAAGCTACGCTATTACAAGGCGCGGGTCTATACATCGCCAAAGTACAAAGACCCGTTTGGTAAAAAATGCGGAAAGTAATTAATTGCGGTAAACCTAATTACTATTACAATCCTTGAGCAGTTACATAATATTCAAAAGAAAATAATGCGCGAAAAAAAGAAATAAAATCGAACGTCCGAGGGTTTTGACCCTTTGCTTGAAATTAAATGAAATTATAGTCTATTTAATTATTTAAAGAAAAAAAAAGAATTGTTTTTTATGTTTTTTTGTATTTATGAAATAAAGAAAATTAAAATTAAATGGGAACCCTAATTCTAGATTATTTTTAGTTATTAAAGAAATTATCCAAGTTAACCTAATTTACGCTAATTAATTAATTTACATGCTTATTTACAAAAATAAATAGTAATTAACAATAATAATAAATAATGAGAAAAATGATTTAATTAAGAAAAAGATGAAAATGTCAAAAAACCTAATTCTATGCATTTTTTATTTATTAAGAAAAGATTAAAGTTTAAAACCTAAATTAACTAAATTAATTATTAAAATTTATTTACAAAAATAAATTAATGAGTAAATTAATAAATAATTAACATATTTTGTATTTTCTGTTTTTATTATGGAAAAAATTATTTTATAGTGAGAAAAACAAAACAATTAAAACAATTAAAAAAAAGAATTAGAATTGAAAAGAAAATAAAATTAAAAAAGAGGCAAACCAAGGGGGTATCAGGCCCAGATGGAGGTTTGTTTGAAGCAAATTTGGCCCATGAACACAAAGCCTGTTTGACCTTTCCAGCTTGAGTGTGCGTGGTTGACAGGGGTACACCCTGGAATTCGTTCAGTGGCCCTTGAATCAATCATCATGTCCACTTGGCAGGCCTAAGCATGGGCGTGTATGGTAAGCCTTTGGTTGAACGCTGCATAGGAACATGTTATAACAAAAATCATGGATTAAATGGGGGGACCTGGGAGTCGAACCCAGGTCCCAATGCCTGCAGTACACGTCCCTTGCCAGTTGATCTACTGCGTTCGTTTGTATATAATATAATAAAGAAACATAATATATAAAATATGCCCATTATGCTGAAATATTAAAAAACCGCGCCAAAGTTTGAACGCTCCTATCACGCTCAGACACCTCAGCTTCTTCTTCATCTTTTTCCTGTAAACATAAAACAAGTAGCGGGGGTTTTAAACCCCCACTAAATAGAACAGTGCATAATAGCGAATAGGCCCACAGATAAGATAAATTGAGCGCGAGGTTTCCATTTGCTTTGTCTTGATGCAACGATTCTGTCCATATAGGTTAGGTGGTCCAATTTTTCCATACAAGGAAAGCCCTAATTTGGATGTTCTGAAACCCTAGGTTTCATCCATGGTGAATTTCGTTTCAAGGCATATTAATGGAATTGAATCATACAGAAAGCTTTGCCTGAGTGCTGTGAACACAAAACAATCAACCAAATGTATTAACAATGCATGAATCGTGATGTGCAAATTTGAAAAAAAAGGCAAACCGTGTGATCTATATTCTTCAATTCTTTGTGCGTTTGGAATGATTCTTGATGCTACTCGACTCCTGGAAGGTCTAGCAATGTGTTAGAACTCTTTTTAGGCTTTGAAACGTATTGCTACTATGATTTCAGTTTCCAAATTTTTGTTGAAAAGTTGCAAATTTGTTATGGCTCTTTAGCAGCTTTTTCGTGTATATCTGAATTAGGTTAGCTTGTGCATAAGTATATGAACGAAATTAGGTCAAGAAACAAGCCCATAAGTCCATGAATTGATGATTTCAATATTTGATTTTTATCATATCTTTTTCAATCTTTTTTTCATGAAACCCTTGCCAATTATGGAAGATATTGCCTTGTTGATTGATGCACGAAATCTTTAGCATTTAATGAGTGTATTTGCTGCATAAAAAGATTTGAAAAGCATTATTTGATATTTTCTCATAACTAAATCTAATTAAATGAATTAATATGAATAAAAATTCAATTAATTAATTAAAAATAAGAAAATAAATCCTTTTAAGCTCAATGGGTCGTGCATAGGCTTTGGGTAATGATTCAAGAAAGAAATTGAGGCCCATTAGCAATTTTGAAGTGTTTTAGGCAAAGTTGACTTTTCAAAATTCCCAAAAATTTCCCAACTTCTCCAATGCATATCTTGCTCAATTTTGAATCTATGATCATGTTCTTTGACATTTTGGAAAGGTCTTGAAGTACTCTAACCAATGTCTTTGGTCTCATGTCATTTTGATTTACCAATCTCAAGTTATGGTCTTTGACTTAAAGTGCCTTTTTGTTGACTTTTGAAAATGACCTATAATGTTGAAATTGATAACTTTTTGTGAGAGAATTTTTTGGACTTGAAGTGTGAAGATGAATTGTAGGAAATGTCCTCCTCTTCAAAATGAGCATTGGATGGAATTTTTCTGATAAACCATGAGGAAGTTATGCCCTGGTCAATTTGCAGTTGACTTTTTCAGCTGTCCAAAAATAGAAACTTTTGCATCTTGAGACTTTTTGAGCCATGCTTTGAGATTCATGATCAAGAATTGATCAAATGATGTTTGTGGCTTCAAAATAAGATGTTGACCAAATTTTTTGACTTTTGACTGTCAAATGACCATTTTGCCCCTGCAGTTGACTGTGGAGCAATTAGGGTTTTTGACTGTGCAATTTGATGCTGTGAGTCTTGAAACTTGACATATGGGTGCTTGACAATGTATATAGGCATGTGGGACTTGATTGGAACCTTGAAAACCTCAATTTCTTTGCAAGAACCAAAACCCTAATCTTGACTGTGTTAGGAGGCAATTGGACTGTGCAACCCTTGAGGGATTTTGAATCATCTGGAGATTGATCTTGACAAATCTTGAAGAATATGGTAGGGCAAATTCTGGGGTACAACAGACTGCCTTTCCCTACAGAAGAACCAGCTTGATCAACCTCATTCTGCAGTGTGTTGCCAAACCTTCGGCCAGTGTTGAATAGTACAGTTCTCTTCTTCTTCTTTACCAGCAGAGCCTTCAATTCCTCTTGTCCTTGGGCTAAACTCATAATCAGCTCTTGGAACTGGGCGTTCTGAGCCTGAAGGGCCTTGATGGATTGCTCAGTAGATGATTTAGGATTCATGATGAGATTGCTGAAATAAACAGCGAAGAACGTTAAGCAACCTGAAAAGAAGAGTACCTGCTATGCACATGATGC
The DNA here is from genome assembly GCA_948472305.1 of Vicia faba. Lineage (NCBI taxonomy): Eukaryota > Viridiplantae > Streptophyta > Magnoliopsida > Fabales > Fabaceae > Vicia > Vicia faba. The sequence continues at coordinate 66,656,583 of OX451738.1, read as the reverse complement.
ATGATATGGTGTTTATGCAATGCATTCAAGGGTTCGAAAGTTCAAATTTGTTGTAGACAAAAAGGAACACCCGTTATCATTAAGAAATAATTGTTCAGTACATCAAGGCCTCATGGGCAAACATTACAAAGCAAATCAATCCCAAAAGACATTGCGCATCCTCTTTGGAGCAATGTAAGTGTTGAGAGTCTTTTCCTCGTGCAGTAGGCGGGTGAGCTCCAAGACCTTCTTCTCACTAGCATGTAGACTGGATTCAAGAGAATTGCGTTCTTCCTTAAGCTGGATCCAGCTCTTCTGCATTTCTTCCCAGGATGTAGGCATGTCAGGATGTTGAATGGTGTAGGACACCTCTCCTTCAAAGACTGGCTCTTTGATCACAGGGAGAATGTGAGGATATGGCATCACTAACTTCTGGGAGCGGGCTCGTACCCACTTGAGATAAGGCTCCAACGGGATGGAGTTCTTGTGCCCCAGTGTCTTGCTGTCTACCTTGTTGGGCATCCTCCAAGCTCTGATAAATCTTTGGCGAAGTCCTTGTGCATCGTTGTCGAAGTCAAAAACTATGTCAGGAATTAACATGTCGTGGGGGCCATCTCTCCGAGCATAACCAAACTGTCTCAAAGCCAAGCATGGGTTGTAGGTAATACCTCCTCTGATTCCAAGTAAAGGAACATTAGGGAACTCCCTGCAACGATCAATGATAGTGACATCCTCTCTGGACCGAGAACACCAATGTATATCTGCATGTGTAAGAGTCATCAATCGCTGTGACCATCTCAAACCCCGCTCATTCTTTAAAACTGATTGTGGAAGGTGCGAAATAAACCACCTTCCCAGGAGAGGAGTGTAGCACATAAGAACACCTCTTTTTCTCATGGTTCGAGTGTAACATGAGTGAAGGATGTCCCCAAGCAACGTAGGTATAAGATTCCTGGACATGAAGATCTTGACAGCATTGATATCTATAAGCTGATCTGGATTCGGGAACAACACCAACCCATAGACAAGGAGGGCCACCACTTCTTCAAAGGCTTGTAAGTCAAGGGAATTCCAACATTCTTGGGCCTTCTCAAACAGAAACCTGGCCAAGAACCCTTTGATACCACTTCTAACTTCCCAATGTCCCTTGATGTCAGATGGTTGTAGGCGTAATGCTTTAGCAATCTCTTCAAGTTTGGGTTCCCTTTCCGTACCGTTGTAGGGTAGTTGACTAAGGATAGGGATCTTCAGAAGCCGGGAGAACTCTTCCAATGTAAGCACCAGTTGATAATCCAGGAAAGTAAAGTAGTGGTGCAGAGGGTCAAAGAACTGGAAGAGGACCTTTATCATATCTTCCTCAATGTTGGTGTTGACCAAACTGATAAGTCTTCCATGCCTTTCACTGAAAGAAGAGCTCTCGGGAATCCTGGATATAAGTTCCTTAAGCTGAGGAGGGATCCTTATAAGGCTGATCTGAATTGTCTTTCTGCAGATAGTTTCCATGTCCTACAAAACAAGAACAAAGATGGAGATTCGAACCCCTGAAATGGTTAGTGGATGCATGTGATGTTGTATGATGTTATGATGCTATGATAAAAACACACCACAAGTATCCACAAAAAGCAAACATGGTAAGGCACACAAGTCACACAAGACAACCCTTAGAGTTTAGGCCAGCATGGGGTCTAGGTATTACCCTCTTGAAGTTGGTGGGCTCAAAACCTGTCCTATCAGAAGTAACCGGGTTCTAAGGATCTCAATATCATTGGACTGTTTTCTGTGTTCATCGTTTCGATTTAGCCACTGAACTGGCGATCGAAATATTCCAAGAAAACAAACCTCAACTGAGTGTAGTATCGAGTATCAACCAACCTCGGACTGCACCAAAGTCAGTTATCTCACTACCCTAAAGAGGCCAAGATGGTTCAATTAAGGTTCCTAAGGTCAGTTGATGCTTCACGACACCACGCGGCGGCCCCGTACTCTCCTTGACTTGACTCAAGGGTTACCGGTACTCAACAAAGTGCCACATCAACGTAGCAGACTACTTCAACCGTGTCGGTATACCCCGCACAGTTCCCTCACAGTCTTGTTGTTGCTTTCTAAGAAGGTATCCCCCAGATCCGGGTTAGGATCTACAGAACTCCCAAGACAGGCCCACAATATTAAAGCACACAAATCAGGCAATTGAAAACATAAGTATGAGCTATCCTAAGGTACACCTCACTTTAAAAGGTCCCCAGCAGAGTCGCTAGTTCTGTGATCGGTGGATTTAGAACTGACTGTTTAACGCTGGTTCGCGAAATGTCGCGGAAGCAAGAGTCGCCACCATCTTTTATTTTCTCCAACATGGACAGGACAAAAGCACAGCAAAATTCCTTATGAGAACGTTTCTCGGTTCGGGAGGTAGATTTATAGAAAGGGAAGGTGTTACCACCCTTTCTATCCGTGGTTATCCATGGGCTCTTAGATACTTGCTCTTATGTTTTCAAAATGTTTGCTTTTCAAAATGTGAGTGGGTTTGAAAAAATTTCTTTGAAAGATTTCTGAATAACTCTTGTATCTGTCCTCAAGAGTGTTTGAAAAATTTGTTTGAAAGCTTTTTGAAAGTGTCAGTGTGAAAAGATGTTGTTTTGTTTTTTAGAGAGCAAGTATCCATGAGTCATCTACCTACCCTAAGGAATTAGGCTGTGTAAATGTCCTTAAGGTAGTGCCATCCCACCATTGAGAGATAGGTAGCACCACCGTTGGAGGTGTTTGGGTCAATTCGATTGTAGGGACAGTGTGGTCGCCGAAGCAACAGTAGGACACCTTAGAGGCTACCCTTATGTCCTTGATCCTTTTTTAATCCGAGGCAACCGTTTCGAGGCAACTGTTTCGAGGCAACTGTTTCGAGGCAACTGTTTCGAGGCAACTGGATCCTGGACATAAGGACCGCTAAAACGTCATATACTTGACGACCACGTTTCGAAGGCAACGAGTGAGGCGTACCCTAGAAGTGGTGTGTGTATTTGTGTGTTGTTTTCATGTTATGTTTTATCTTTGATCATGGCATTGTTAGCTACGCGTTGTTTTTAATTACATACATTCTTTCATGCAAGTTTAGCAGTTAGGAGTGCGGAAAATTAAAAGACGGAAATATAAAAGCTACGCTATTACAAGGCGCGGGTCTATACATCGCCAAAATACAAAGACCCGTTTTTGATAAAATGCGGAAAGTAAAAAATGCGGTAAACCTAATTACTATTACATTCCTTGAACAGTTACATAATAATCAATGAAAAATAATGCGCGAAAAGAATAAATTAGAGTCTGAGGGTTTTGACCCTTTGCTTTGAAATTAAATGAAATTACAACCTAATTAATTATTTAATTAAAGAAAAGTGTTTTTTATGTTTTTGTATTCATGAAAATAAAGAAAATTAAAATTAAAAGGAAACCCTAATTCTAAATTATTTTTAGTTATTAAAGAAAACGTCAAAGTTGACCTAATTACTATTTAATTAATTTACATGTTTATTTACAAAAATAATAGTTAATAATAATAATAAATAATGAGGAAAATAATTAATTAAGAAAAAGATGAAAATGTCAAAAAAAAACCTAATTCTATATATTTTTATTTATTAAGAAAAAAGATTGAAATTAAAACCTAAAATAACTAAATTAATTGTTAGTCATTTATTTACAAAAATATCTTAATGGTGAAATTAAATATAATTAAATATATAACATTTTTTGATTTTTCTGTTTTTATTATGAAAAAATTATTTTATGGAATTAATAATAATTATTAAAAAAAAACAATTGAAAGAAATTAAAAGAAAGAAAAGAAAATTAAATTGCAAACCAAGGGGGTGTCTGGCCCATATGGAGGTTAATTGTGCAATTCTGGCCCATCAAGACAAGGCCTTGTTTGACTTCCCCAATCATGTGCACGTTGGTTGACCCAGGCGTATGATGGACCTCCTCCTGCAGCCTTTGGATTGATGGTCCCAGCCACTTGGCACATGGAGCATTGAAGGCTCATGATGGATCTTTGACATGCAATGCACTGGAACACGTTAGAAAAAAGATTATGAATTATATGGGGGGACCTGGGAATCGAACCCAGGTCCCAATGCTTGCAATACACCTCATCAACCAACTGAGCCAGGCAACGCGTTTGTATATATAATGGAAAACAAATGTTATATAAAAAAAACAAGGTTAATAATATAAAACAAAAAAATACGCGCGCAGTTTGAATCACCCAACCACGCTTGGACACCTCAGCTTTCTTCTTCGTTTTCCTGCAATTATATAAAACAAGTAGCGGGGGTTTTAAACCCCCACAAACTAAAAGTCCTGAAAATAGCGATTAGAAGAGGAGGAAATATAAAAAGGGCGCGAGGGTATCATTTGATTCGTCTTGCTGCAACGATTCTGTCCATATAGGTTTGGAAGTCCAATTTTTCCATATAAGGAAAGCCCTAATTTGGATGTTCTGAAAACCTAATATTCTTCAATGGTGGATTTTGATTTAGGCAACATTAGCACAATTCAGTTATACCAAAAGCTTCAGGGAGATGTCAGTAGTGTAAATCAATGAATAAAACATATGAATGATGCATAGAAATCATGTTTCGATTATCAAAATATTCGTTCAAACCATAACCATATTTTACCGTTTCTTTGGGTATGAGGACCTGTTCTTGATGCTAATAGCTTCCTAGCAATGTCAGTAATGTAATGGAAAAGATCTTAAGCCTTGAATCGTACTGCAAGTGTGATTTCAGTTTTCAAGTTTCTCTCCAAAATTTACAAATTGGTTATGGCTTCTTAGCAGCTTTTTCGTGTATATATGAGTAGGGTTAGGTTATGCATAAGTATGTGATCAGAATTAGGTCAAAAACAAGCCCATGAATCCATGAATTTATGATTTGAATATTTGATTTTCCATCATGAAATTTCAATCTTTTTTTCAATGAAACCTTGCCAATAATGGAAGATCTTGTCCCCTTGGATGAGAAACGACTTTGCCAACTTGCCCTAGTTTGATTTGCTGCACAAAAAGATCTACAAAATCATATCTTTGAATTTTCTTATAATAAAAACTAATTAAATGAATTAATATAACTATAAATTCAATTAATTAATTAAAAATAAGAAAATAAAATATTTTGAGCTCATTGGGTCGTGCATAGGCTTTGGGTAATGATTCAAGGAAGAATTTGAGGTCCATTAGCAATTTTGAAGTGTTTTAGGCAAAGTTGACTTTTGAAAGTTCCCAAAACTTTCCCAACTTCTCCAATGCATATCTTGCTCAATTTTGAAGCTATGACCATGTTCTTGGACATTTTGGAAAGGTCTTGAAGTCCTCTAACCAATGCCTTTGGTACCATGTCATTTTTATTTACCAATCTCAAGTTATGGTCTTTGACTTAAAGTGCCTTTTTGTTGACTTTTGAAAATGACCTATAATGTTGAAATTGATAACTTTTTGTGAGAGCATTTCTTGGACTTGGAGTGTGAAGATGAGTTGTAGGAAATGTCATCCTCTTCAAAATGAGCATTGGATGGGATTTTTCTGATAAACCATGAAGAAGTTATGCCGTGGTCAATTTGCAGTTGACTTTTTCAGCTGTCCAAAAATAGAAACTTTTGCATCTTGAGACTTTTTGAGCCATGCTTGTGGAATCATGATCAAGCATTGATCAAATGATGATTGTGGCTTCAAAATAAGATGTTGACCAAAAATTTTGACTTTTGACTGTCAAATGATCATTTTGCCCCTGTAGTTGACTGTGGAGCAATTAGGGTTTTTGACTGTGCAACTTGATGCTGTGAGTCTTGAAACTTGACATATGGATGCTTGACAATGTATATAGGCACATGGGACTTGATTGGACCCTTGGAAACCTCAATTTCTTTTCCATAACCAAAACCCTAATTTTGACTGTGTTAGGAGGCATTTGGACTGTGCAACCTTTGAGGGATTTTGAACCATTATCTTGTCAAATCTTGAAGAATATGGGAGGGAAAATTTTGGGGTACAACACTAACCATACAATTACCTTCAAGAATCATGCCCTATATTGCTCCATAGAAGTCCAGTTTCAGAGCTTTGCAACTCAACTTCAATCGGTAGATTTCTCCATCAATTCTTCAAAACTTTGATATCATTGTGATGATCTCATTGCCCTGGTTCTAGTTGCAACACTTGCTTTTATCTGGAAACACGTTTTGACCATGAAATTTCAAATCCCTTTTCAAAACTTTCCTTCCAAATTTCTTGAGCTATAGTTTATATAAATTTCTCGCGAAGGTGTGATTGTCTTCGTCTTGAAGAGACGAAGCGAATGACATAGGTCTGAGCTTCTAATTTTACAGTTTGAGGGGCCTGCAATTCACGTTGGCTGGAGGTTGAAGATGACCAACGTGTCATCTTCCAACCAATGATGGCGCGCCACTTTTTTTTTGAAATCTGATTTAATTAATGATTCAGTGCTTTATTCACTAATGACCATGATATGCACGATGCGCCAGATCCCTTGGATTTGATTACTAACGCATTTTGACTCTCATCCATTGATCCACATCTTTTTGGTTTTTATTTTATTTTCTGATTTTTATATTTAATTGTTTTAAATTTCAAAAAATCATAGAAAAATCAGTTTTAGTCCAAAAAATCTGGAAAAAAATGAAAAATATTTTTGATTTTTCTCTTTCTGATATTTATTTTTTCACAATTTTATTTTGTGTTTTGATATTTTTTATAAATTTTCACTTTATTTGAATTGTTTTAAATGTTTAAAAATACTTTTATGCATTTTTAAATTCTGAAAAAATTATGGAATTATCCAATGATATTGTGACAAATATTGGTGACCTCATTTATTTTTTATTTATGACTTACGTATTTTTTATCATTTTTGGTTTATTTTGCTCTTTTATTTTTAATTTTAAAAATAGTTTCTGACTTCAAAAAAAAAATTACCAAAAACTTTATAAAATATTTGAGTTCATTTCTGATTTTTTTTTATGGTTTTAATTTTTATTTTTTGTTTAATTTGAACATGATTGATATTTTTCTCTTTTACTTCCATTTTTAAACATTTTAAAACTTTTTTATGTGTATATTAAATGCAATATTATTTTGTGATTATTTTCTGGCTGATCTTGGGTTGAATTTTTAATCATGAACTTTTTTAACATCATTGAATCCATGGTGTTGAGTTTAACTCCATAAAAATGGATGAATGATTTTAATAATAGTTTAATTAAATTTTAATTCAAATGTGGTTTATATTATTCCCCATCCCTCTTCATCTCATCCCTTTCTTATTGCACTAAGTGTTATTGGAGCATGATCTCTACATCATGTCTCAAAACAAATGGTGCATAGATTGCTATTGATCGACCTCAAAATAGGTGTGACTTCTATATAAGTCCACTTACGATTGCATAACATAGCGCTAAATTTTGTCCCCATTCGAATAAATGATCATTCGCGGCCCAAACCTATGTTCGCAAGCCTAAGTATGTTAAATTGATCCCTTTGATCCAATAATTTTGAGATTCATTATGTGGAGGCTTTGGTTCTACCAATCCTCTAATGAATCTACAACACTTTTGGTCAACGCGGATCACTTAAATATCGTTGATCATTAAATAGTACTTGTTAGGATTCCAAATGGATGATATACTTGACAAAAAACAAATGCAACTTGTTGTGTGGAGGCTTTGGTTCTACCAATCCTCTAATGAGTTCCAAATGCAAGTTTCAAGATGGTCATCCAACTAACCACTAATTATTAATTTGTTTCACTTTATGCTTTTATTTTTTATACTTTATGTACCATTTACTTTAAGCATTACATTTCATGTCATTTGTATTTTTCTCACTTAAGCATTTATATCTTTGTTATCTTTATTTTGCTCATTTGAGCCTTTCTTTTCTTTATTCAAGACACCTAATAATCAACATGAACCCTAAAAAGCTTCAATGATACATGGACTATTTGGTTACTATCCTTGGCATTATGGAGTATTGGACTTCTTGGACTTAGGGTTAGAAACCTTGGCTTATGTTGGAGATCTTGTAACCTTAATTGATATTTTGTCTGGAGCTATTGAGGTTTACCTCAAGACATTGGGTTTTTTGTTTATTTTGTGTGCAGGTTATTGTGATTACATACTTTATTTGTAATCTGGAATTCACCCGTATACAACTGTTAGTCTGCCTAATTTTTATGAAGACTCAATACATTTGAAGTTTGGTTCTCTTAAGAGGTTTAGTATCTTTGCTTGCTTGGTGTGATACGGTGGCAGAACCGACTGTTTTAGAAAAAGCTGGTTTGCATTTTGCATTTTGCATTTTGTATTTGCAAAATATCGCGGTAAGCAAGAGTCGCCATCGACTTTTATTTTATCCAACTGGAAAGGAAAAAAGCACAGAAAAAATACTTTTTCGAGGTTTTGAGTATGGGGGGTAGATTATAGAAAGGGAAGGTATTAGCACCCTTTCTATCCGTGGTTTTCCACGGGCTCCTAGGTACTTGCTCATCATTTTAAAATTGCTTCTGTGTTTGTGTGATTTGAAAAATTTTGTTTTACTTCGATTTAACTCTTGCTTTTGTCTTCAAGAGTGTTATGAAGTATTTTTGAAAAGCTTGTTTGAAAAGTGTGTAAGTGTGGAAAAGTTTGTTTGTATTGAGTAAGTACCTACTAGCATCTACCTAATCGAAAAAATAATTGTTCTATGTTCGTTTCCTCTAGACAGCGCTATCCTACTATTAGTGAGTAGGTAGCACCATCAATGGAGTTGTAAAGGGTCAATTCGAAAGGGACGTCCGATCACTAAAGCAATGTTAGGACGTCTTAGTAATAACTCTAATGTCTTAAGATCGTATTCGAGGCAACAATTCTGAGACAACCTTTCCGAGGCAACTTTGATCTTTCAGACAAAAGAGCGACCACTAAAATACCCTATACTCAATGATCGTTTACCGAAGGCAACCGAAGTGGGAGTATACCCTAGGAGTGTGCATGTGCGAGTGATTCAATTTCAAGTTATTTATCTTTGCACATTTAGGATTTGCTAACCGTTTTAAAGTTTACATACATTCTTGTCATGCATCCCTATTATTCATACATCTAACAGTTAATGTTTTTCGGAAATTAAAAATGCGGAAGGTAAAGCTACGCTATTACAAGGCTTCGGGTATTAATTACATAGCCAAAAACAACCTGTAAAACAAAACAATAAATGAACTTAAAAAGTCCTAATTAATCTATTACATCCCATGAGCAATTACATCAATATTGTAAAAAATATAAAGCGCGCGCGATGAATTAAGAACGGGAAAAGTTAGGGTTTTGACCCCGTCTAAACTAATTAAAGGAAAACTATTTTTTGGTTATTTTGATTATTTTTAGGAAAATAAGGTTTGAATTAAATATGTACAAAATTACCAATTAAATTAAATTAAAGAAAATAATTTACATGACCTATTTTTGTATTTTTTTTATTTTTAAGAAAAAGAAAATAGAATTTAAATTAAACTAAAACCCTAATTTTCTAATTGTTTTTTTAATTTATTTATAAAAGAATTTAAGTTACCCTAAAATTAAATAGACTAATTAAATTAATTTTTGATTAAAAAAAAACCTAAATCTAATTGGATGAAAAATTATTTTTTATTTTTATTTTTTTGATAAAAAAAGAATTAATTTTGTGTTAGTAAAAATAAACTAAATGAATTAATAAAGAAAAATATAAAAAGAAAAAGGAAGAATTGGGCCTGTTTATAAGTAATTTTGGAGGTGCCATTAGCAATTTTCTGGGCCCAAACCAGCTGATCCACATTGACCTCCCAGATTCCCTGCTGCACGTTGACCAAGGCGTATGAAGGTCCTTCATATGATAGCCTTTAGATCTGGCCATCTGGAAATCCAATGGAGGGACCTTGAGGTGACATGGTGGACTTCATATCTGTACATGCGCCTGATCATGTAAATCAAAATAATATGAAATAATGGGGGGACCTGGGATTCGAACCCAGACCCCATGGCCTTTTCACCCGCACCAATGCCAGTTGAGCTAGACACGTTTATTGTATATGAAATAATAATAATAGATAATAAGTAATAATATGAGTTAGTGGGAGACAAATAAAAAAGCGCGCCAGAATTCAAGTGGACAAATAAGATGGTGCCACACAAGTCGTCCCTGTCCTCTCTCTCTTTCTAAAAGTCACTGACTTTTACCTACGGACAAATGTCCGTATCTATATGCCAACGATTTTCCAAAATCATCCACAGGCACAATAAATGGAATCTAAAGCCATGAATCAAACCGCCTTGGCCTGCTGAGCATTATGGTGTCCTTCTTGTGGACCAATTTTGCCTGCAAAGAAAGATCCTAAAACGAGACACAAAACCCTAGCCATGGTGGATTTCAATACAGCTAATAAAAATGCAATTAATTATCACCATGAGCTTGCAAACATGTTAGGGGTTCAGAATATGCTATTGAAACATGATGAATGTGCAAGAATAACAAGATTCAATTTTGGAAATAAGGGTAAACCGTGGGAGTCGTGGGGATGAATTTTGGGCACTAGCGCGCTTGCTTTCGATTGGTACAACTTCCTTGCAATCCCAGGAATCGAATGAGATGGCTAGGGAGTCCTGTAAACGCCTGGAAGTATGAAATCAAGTCACCACTTTCTTTGAAATTTTTCAAGTTTTGTTCTATCTTTGTGCGCCTCTAAACCTTATTCTTTCTGGCTGCAATTGTTCACTATATACCAAGGAATGAATTAGGTTTACAAAAGTCCATTCAATCTTTGTCAATTATGGCTTTTGATCTTGATTTGATTCACTTGAAAATCTTTCCAAAATAGGCCAAAATCAATCTTTTTGTGCCCACCTATGCCTTGCACGAATTGATTCACTTGCTAGCTGGATATAGGACCTAAAATATGCACAAGATCTTGAGGTTTCAATGATTTGGATTTTTCCATGATTTGTTTTGATTTAAATGATTTAATTGAAATAAAAAATCAAAATAAATAGCAAAAATAAGATAAAGACAAATGGGAAGAGATAGGGCTCGTTGACCATGCTACTAACTTAAAACAAGTGCGAAAAGTTAGGCCCATTTAGCAAAAATTGCAATTTAAGGCACTTTTGACTTTTGGCAATTTTGCAAAAAAGGTCAACTTCACCAATGCATAACTTCCTAAATTTTGACTCTTTGAAGGTGTTCTTTGACTTTTTAAAAAGCTTTAGATGTCCCATAAGCAACCCTTTTGGTATCATTTCAATTGAGTCTTCCATGTTCATTTATGAAGCTCTGACAAAAAAGGTGTTTTTGTTGACATTTCAAAATGACCTATAATGTCAAAATTCATAACTTCTTGTGAGTGAATATTTTGAACTTGGGGGATGAATATGAATTGTAGGTAATTGCATCCTCTTAAAAATTAGATTTGGATGGGTCATTTATCATAAAGTATGAGAAAGTTATGCTTGGTCAAAGTTGAGTTGACTTTTCCTATAAAACCCTAATTTAGCAACTTTTGGGTTTTGATGCATTGTGAGCAATCCTTGATGAATCATGATAAACCCTTGATCAAATGATGAATAATACTTCAAAATTAGAATGTTGACCAAAAATCTTGAAGTTTTACTGTATGTGGGCCACAGTTAACTTTTGACCTAACACAGTCGATTTTCAGGCTTTTGAGCAATTTGACTGAGCAAACTTTCTCTACAAGGCTTGAAACTTGACATGGATGATCTTGAGAGCATATTAGGGAAATGGTGAGCATTTGAGACCCTTTTTACTCACACATATTGATGCAATATGAAACCCTAATTTTGAGGTAGACTGCCTTAGGAGAGAGCTTGTCTGGTCAACCCTTGGACTTCCTTGAGCACTTTGAGGACCTCACTTGAAATGTATTGAGAAACATGGGAGGGCAAATTTTGGGGTACAACAGCTGCGCCTGTTCAATCTTCTTAAACCTGGGGATGTAGATTGGCTTGTCTGCCTTTCGTGATCCGAAGGTGGAAGATGATTGGACACTTGAGTGCCCAGAAATTTGCACTCGCATGTGGTGATATTTGTCTTGCAATGTCAGGAATGGGCTTTATAGATGCCATTTGGAAGTTGAAGTCAGAAGATGGGCTTAAAGATGTCATCTGAAGAAGTGTCGATCACATAAGAGATTCCTTAGCGAGAGCTTGTATACCTGTTGTTGAGGAGGATTCCGCTGGGGAATGCTGGTCTCTGTTTTGAGAAAAGTTGAATTTTAGGAGCTTCAGTCGTCCTTTATTCTACTGGGGAATAGTCTCTTGGTTGAAGAGGTGAAAATGAACTATTATCTGGTCATGATCCAGGATTTATAGTGATAAGATCGACTGCTATCTGGTCGTAATCCAGGCTTTACAATTATCTACTGGGGAGATGAGATTGAACTTGCTATCCGGTTGTAATCCAGGCTTCGCAATTTCTCAATTCTTATTTGGTCATAATCCAGGCTTCAGAATGAATTAAGTTATTATCCGGTCGCATCCGGGCTTCAACTTGACTTTAGGGCATACTAACATTCGGTCAACTCCGGGCTTCTTAGTAATTGTCCAGATAAAAACTGCTATTTGGTCGAAATCCAAGCTTCACAGTGTCTTGTATCGCTATTTGGTCGTAATCCAGGCTTCGCGATCTAATATACCATTATCTGGTCGAATCCAGGCTTCATGGTGTTCGGGGAAATCAAGGTATTATCCGGTCGAATCCGGGCTTCATAACTTGAATTAAAGATATACCATTATCTGGTCGTAATCCAGGCTTCATAGTATTCTTGGCTGTTATTTGGTCGTAATCCAGGCTTCACAACGTCTTCTACCATTATCTGGTCGAGTTCAGGCTTCATGGCGTCTTGTATTGCTATCTGGTCGTAATCCAGGCTTCACAATAACTTTGTTAAGCGGCTATCCGGTCGACTCCGGGCTTCACGGCTTATGTTTATGACATACCACTATTTGGTCGTAATTCAGGCTTCATGGTGTCTTTGTATTGCTATCTGGTTGTAATCCAGGCTTCACAATAACTTGTTGGGGATTAAGTTATTATCCGGTCGAATCTGGGCTTCATAGCTTGTGATAAACCACTATCTGGTCATAATCAAGGCTTCGCGGTATTCTGATATTGTTATTCGGTCGTTCTCCGGGCTTCACAATATGATGGAGGAATCAAGATACTATTCGGTCGTACCCGGGCTTCATAGCTTGAACTTTGTGAGAATTTGATTGTATCTTTTCCTGAAAGGTAAAGGGTTAGTCGTATGTAATGTCATGATGCATGACATGTATTGAGCAATGATGTTTTCAACATAAATGAGATTGTATTGTATGATGTATATGCATGTGCCATGATGTATGGAAATGTGATGTTTTCTAGCTGGGGAAAATAAATCCCGGACCGCTGCTGGAGAATAAAAGGAGTTTCGCTCGCTGAGGATGACGACCGAAGATGATTTGAGAATACATTGGCAGGAGAATAATTCTGTTGGAGAATAAACTGGTGAAAGAATGACTCTGTGGGGAAGAGATATACTATGTCAGAAAATCTGCTGATCTGGAGAAATAATCTCGGCTGTAGATGAATTACCGTTGCTGGTGATGATGAACTCTGTCGGGGATAAAATTTCTGTTTGCGGAAGAAATAAACTCCATTGGGGATGGTCTTCCATTGTTGGTGATAGATGAACTCTGCTTGGGGAGAACTAACACCACTGTCCTTGGATATCTTTTAACTCTGCGGGGAATGTATGTACTTTCAGTCTTATTCTTCAGCTGGGTCTATCCCTATACCTGGTGGATAGATCAACTGTAAGGTTTGGACATTTCTTGTTTGCCCATGTTCCTGAAATTACCGGCACTCGGCTTTTGTTTTGCATGTACTTATTTATGAGCAGCAGTTATTGTCAAATGCATATATCAAAAATGAATCATTGGACGCTCTTGAAAAATAAAACAAAAAAAGAAAAACAATTTTGAAATTTATTGTAAAAATGAATTGTATTGATTTTGAAGTTGGCCTGTAATAGGCGTTTTTGTACAAGAGGCTGACGTCCTAGTAAGAGAACACCGCCGAAAGATAGAATTTATACAATTTGTGAAAAAGAAAGAAAAACAGTTATGTGAACAATCCCACTGGGTTCCAACTCTGTTGTTGCCTTTATATCTCCGAGCATCTCATCACTTTGCTACTTGGTTGAAGGTAGATCAGATTGATTGGCACCGTCCGAGCTTGATAGTCGATATTGAAGTCTGGTTGCCAGATGATCCAATGAGACATAGTGTTACGCTTTGATCCCTAATTTTTTCCTGGACCGCCCTTTCGGGTTTTCAGTCCACCGGGATACCCTTTTTTGCCCAAGCCGCCTTTTCAAGTTTTTGACCTGCCGGATGTACATATTTTTTTCATTTTCATCCCTTACTTTTGCCCGAACCCTTTTGGTTCACCGGGAAGCCCTTATTTTTGCCTAGGCCAGTCGACCTAGCGGGTCTTTGATTATGCGTAGTATTTTTTCACTATGTCTGCATTGACGGGGTGAGGAAGGTCGTCACCATCCATGGTGGTTAGAATCATAGCTCCTCCTGAAAAAATGTTCTTAACCACAAATGGCCCTTCGTAAGTGGGGGTCCATTTTCCCCTAGGATCACCTTGCGGCAGAATGATGCGTTTGATCACTAGATCCCCGACTTGATACTCTTGTCGTCTGACTTTCTTATTAAATGCCTTGATCATTCACTTTTGGTACGTCTGACCATGACAAATAGCAGTAAGTCTCTTCTCATCGATTAAATTCAGCTGATCAAGTCGGGTTTGGATCCAATCGTCCTTGCTCAAACCTGCATCCTTCATAATCCAAAGAGAGGGTATCTGGACTTCAATAGGCAGGACCGCCTCCATGCCATACACCAAAGAGTAGGGTGTTACCCTTGTTGACGTCTGAGCCAAGGTGCGGTACCCATGAAGAGCAAATGGTAGCATCTCATGCTAGTCTTTGTATGTCACCGTCATCTTTTGCACGATTTTCTTGATGTTCTTATTAGCCGCTTCAACATCCTCATTCATCTTCGGCCGGTAAGGAGAAGAGTTATGATGTTGTATCTTAAATTGTTTGCAGAGCTCGGTGATCATTGTATTGTTGAGATTTGTACCATTGTCCGTAGTGATCCTCTCTGGTACACCATATCGACAGATCAGATTGTGTCGGATGAACCGTGCCACGACGTTCTTAGTCACTGCAGCAAAAGAAGCTGCTTCAACCCACTTCATAAAATAATAAATTGCTACCAGAATGAAACGATGCCCGTTGGACGTAGTAGGTCTGATCTCACCAATCATATCGATGCCCCACATTGCGAAAGGCCAAGGAGCTGTCAAAACATTCAGAGGGACTGGAGGTTTGTGCACCTTATCAGCATAGACTTGGCACTTGTGACAAGTCCAAGAATGTTGATAACAATCAGCTTCCATAGTAGACCAATAATATCCAGCCCGTAGGATTTTCTTTGCCATGGTCTGATGAAGAACTTCACATTGAACCTTCTCATAAACTTCTTATCATTAACAAATGCACCCTCGGGGTATTCTTGAGCCTCAAGATACCTTTTTACCTCGTGAAACCAGGGTTTATCTGCTACCTCTTCAGTCTCAATATCACAGCAATGTGCGGGTTCGTCTAACCTTTCAATGGTAATCCGGGGAGCTTCATTATCCCACCTGACCTTGAACATAGAAGACATGGTAGCTAGCGCGTCTTCTAATTGATTCTCCTCTCTGGGGAAGTATTCAAAGGTTACCTCTTCGAAGTGCGGAAGCAACGTCAATACATACTCTTTGTAAGGAATAAGATTTGGGTGTTTCGTATCCCACTCGCCTTTGATCTGACTGATCACGAGAGCGGAATCTATGAATACACTCAAGAACTTAATCCTTAGGTCAATAGCTTCTCGAAGACCCATGATGCATGCTTCATACTCCGCCATATTGTTGGTGCAATTGAAACATAATCGGGCGGTGAACGGAGTATGATATCCCTCAGGGGATATGATCACAGCGCTAATTCCATTACCCAATGCATTCGAGGCTCCATAAAAATACATAGAGCATCGGGATCCTTCCTCAGGTCCTTCATCTGGTCCAAGTTCTTCACAATTGGTCACCAACATGATGTTCTCATCCGGGAATTCGAAGTTCATAGACTGGTAATCATCCACGGCCTAATGCGCCAAATGATCCGCCAATACACTCCCCTTGATTGCTTTTTGGGTTGTGTATTGGATATCATACTCAGTTAAGATCATTTGCCATCTTGCTATTCTTCCGGACAAGGCGGGCATTTCGAAGATATACTTGATTGGATCCAGCTTCGATATTAATAGGGTAGTGTGAGTCAGCATATACTGTCTTAGTCGGCGAGCAGCCCATGCCAAAGCGCAGCAAGTTTTCTCAAGCAACGAGTATCGGGTCTCGCAGTCGGTAAACTTTTTGCTAAGGTAGTAAATAGCATGCTCTTTTCGGCCAGACTCGTCATGCTGCCCCTACACGCACCCCATTGAGTTGTCCAACACTGTCAAGTATAAGATCAAAGGTCTTCCTTCAACTGGAGGCATCAGGATTGGTGGATCTTGGAGATATTATTTGATCCTTTCGAAAGCGGCCTGACATTCATCATTCCACTTTACCACTTGATCTTTCTTTAGCAGCTTGAAGATTGGCTCATAAGTAGCAGTCAGATGTGAAATGAATCGGGCAATGTAATTCAGACGTCCCAAAAAGCCTCTGACTTCCTTTTCTGTGCGAGGAGCCGGCATCTCCTTTATAGCCTTCACCTTTGCGGGATCCACTTGAATACCTTTATCACTAACGATGAAACCCAACAGCTTACCAGACCTTACCCCGAAGGTGCACTTGTTCGGGTTTAACCTCAGCTTGTACTTCTTCAACCTGTCAAATAGATTCTGAAGATGGTCAAGGTGTTATTCTTCAGTCTGGGACCTTGCAATCATGTCGTCAACGTAAACCTCAATCTCATGGTGAATCATGTCGTGGAACAAGGCGACCATGGCGCGCTGATATGTTGCCCCAACATTCTTCAACCCGTAAGGCATTACTTTGTAACAGAAAGTACCCCACTGCGTAACGAAAGTTGTCTTTTCCATATCCTCGGGAGCCATCTTAATCTGGTTGTAACCGGAAAAACCATCCATGAAGGAGAAGACCTTATGTTGTGCGGTGTTGTCGACCAAAACATTGATGTGAGGCAGAGGGAAATCATCTTTGGGGATCGCCCTGTTCAGATCTCTGTAGTCTACACACATACGTACCTTACCATCCTTCTTCGGAACCGGAACAACGTTGGCAACCCACTGCGGGTAAGAAGTAACAGCTAGAAATTCGGTGTCAAATTGTTTCATGACCTCAGCTTTGATTTTTTCTGTCATTTCGGGGTGCATACGACGAACCTTCTGCTTTACTGGAGGACAGTCTTCTTTGGTTGGCAAGCGGTGAACCACAATATCAGTATCTAGACCAGGCATATCTTTATAAGACCAGGCGAAGATCTCAACATAGTCGCGTAGCATCTGTATCAACCGTTGCTTAACACTAGGCTCCAAATTCGCACCTATCTTGACCTCTTTCTTGTCTTCCTCCGTACCCAAATTCACTGATTCCACTGGCTCTTCATGAGGCTGTATGGCCCTCTCTTCCTGTAGCAACAATCTAGCAAGCTCCCCAGGCACTTCACAATCATCCTCACCTTCGTCTTCGGCTTGGTTGATCGGATTCTCGAAGTCATAACTGGCAGTAGCAGAGTCGTTATCAATGGGATCCAGGGTGGATGTGGATTTGCATTATGATATGTGAGTGTGTGTAAGACAATAGTTGTTTTGATAAAGTGAGAGACAGAAAAGAAAAACAAGGAGCGCAAAATTTGTAATGCAAGAAAATGTCCAATGCTTTATTGATGATATATGAAAATGACAAATAATAAGCCCTCACAAACAAAGCCAAGGTGCCTCGGGCAAGGCACCAGGCTGTAAAGTTTCAAATTATCTGTTACAAATCTCAAAACAAAAGTCTATTACTGTGTAATAAAAGAAACGGGCACGAAGTCCTTCATCGTCCAGTTGTTCAAGCCATTGTTGGTAGTCGGGTAAATCCAGCTATCGATATCTGACTCTTCTTCATCATCTTCAATTGCATTCACTCCCGGATTACTGATACGCAGAGGAGGTCTTCCAATCCGCGC
This sequence comes from Vicia faba, assembly GCA_948472305.1. NCBI lineage: Eukaryota > Viridiplantae > Streptophyta > Magnoliopsida > Fabales > Fabaceae > Vicia > Vicia faba. The sequence continues at coordinate 66,638,287 of OX451738.1, read as the reverse complement.
GCGTCGAACAACCTTTTGAGCCTCTGCAGTAAAGCCCAAACCAAACTTGTCAGTTTTGTGTGTGAAATCAGGGAGTTAACCCCAATTTGCACACCCACCTTGATTAATAACAACCCTGGAATCCTTGAGGGAAGCCATCTTCATTGGAGGTTTGTCAGCAGCAACTTCAGTCAACGCCAAAGTCTGGGGAACCTCTTCAAAGTTCTGACACGGGGTTTCAATGAACTCTCCATCCATCTCCACATACCGGAAGGAGTTAATATGACTCACCATGTACTCCTCTTCACCTTGTACCATAACAATCTTCCCTTTTACTGGATATTTCAGCTTTTGATGGAGTGTTGAAGTCACTGCCCCAACCTTATGAATCCAGGGGCGACCCAACAAGCAAGAGTAAGATGGTCGGATATCCATCACATAGAAGGTAGATGCAAAAGTCTGAGAGCCAACTTTAACAGGGACGTCCACCTCCCCATGCACCATCCTTTTAGACCCATCGAAAGCCCTAACCACAATATTACTTGGTTTCAGAGTCAAACCTTCATAGTCCAGACGGTCTAATGTCTTCTTTGGTAAAACATTCAATAAGGACCCAGTATCCACCAGAACGTGAGCCAAAGTAGTGCCCCTGCACTCGATCGAGACGTGCAGAGCATCATTGTGATTTCTTCCTTTAGCAGTCAGATCTGCATCTGAGAAACCCAAACCGTTGTCGGCAGTCAAACTAGCTACACAATCTTTGAATTGATCAACAAAAGTCTCCTGCGGCACATGTGCAGTTTTGAGGAAGCAATTAAAGCCTTTGCATGGGCTTCTGAGCACAATAACAAGGATAACATGGAGATTTTTGACGGGGTCTGCCTCAGTTGCTCGACTACATTGTAGTCGCTCTTCTTGATAATCTTCAGAATTTCCTCTATCTCCTGCTTAGAGGTTTCTACAATAATCTTCTTAGGTGCCTCCGTCCGGGCAGACTCACCTGTAACTTCTTTGCCCCGAGTGTCAGATTACTCAGCGACAGGAGTGATAACTAGAGTAAGAATTGGAGCAGTAGCTGATGTATTGGCAGATGGAATGACAACGGGTTTTTGAACAGTCGGAGGGGAAATATCAGGGGAGAAGAGTCTTCCATTTTTGGTGACCTTGCTAGATCCGACAATATTACCGATATTAGCATCATCTTCTTCAATTCCAAAGTCTTGTTTAATTCCATGGTAATACACATCAGCATCATAGTGCCATGGGACAGCCTTGTCTGAAGTGTAAGGGATGGGACCAAGAATAGTAATGTTCAACAGAGCGATTCTTGGAACGGATGTAATCCTAACAGGCTTTCTCGAGGAAGCCTCAGAAGAATTGGTGGAAATGTTTATGATGGTAACATCTTCAACTGGAATCAATGGAGTTAAAGTCTTCTCAAACAGGATCTCTTTGTTATCCATCAGGCGCTGAACACTTGACTTCAATAAATGGAAACCAGCAGGTAGAATTGAACATAGGTGGCAACCTTCGCCACAGCCCGGAAATAAACCGGCCAACAAAAGATTCCTCTTCACTGTCATCAAAGGAGTAGAGATGTCTTCCACAGAGGTCACAAACAAATCATCATCTACCGCATTTACTCCATGACCATGCTTGGGCATAGGAGCAGTTATGACATTGGGTTTCTCTGGAGCGTCAAACTCGATCTCTTTAGCTTCAATCAAATCTTGCACTTTATTCCTCAAAGCCTAACAGTTATTCGTATCATGGTCCGGGCTATCAGAGTGATAGGCACAGCGGGCGTTTGGATTATATAGCGGAGATGTGGTGCTGGGATTCTTTAGAGCTTCCCTCAGAGTTGCCAGATTGGTCTTCAACAGTTGTGGTAGAATCTGGGACAAATTCATATTAAGCCGAGTGTACTGTCTTTACGGCCTCTCCATTCTTTGCTGATTGTTGCATTGTGGGACAATGGTGGGTCTTGATATTACTACCGCATTCACTGCTTGACGGTGTTCAGGTTGGTTTTGGCTCCTCGAGCTGTAGACTGCAATAGCTTATTTCTTGCCAGCAAAAGGCTTCTTCACTGTACTGGATGACGCATCCTTCTATATCTTACCGCTTCTGATACCAGCTTCTACTTTTTCCCCAGTCATAACCAATTCAATAAACCCAGATAACGAACTACCGGTCAGATGATTGAAAAATGGACTAGACAACATCGCGAGAAACATATCAACCAACTCCCTATCAGACAGAGGGGGTTGGACAGTTCCAGCCAGATCTCTCCACTTCTGAGCATAGTCCTTAAAGCCTTCGCTTGCACCCATAGACATACCCTGAAGTTGAGTACGAGTGGGAGCAAGGTTGGCATTATACTGGTACTGCTTGTAGAAAGCAGCAGCAAGGTCCTCCCAGTTGTAGACATTAGCTCCTTCCAATTGATAGAACCATTCAAGCTGAGTCCCTGACAGACTATCTTGAAAGAAGTGTACCCACAGATTCCTGTCAGTAGTGTAAGGTTGAATTTTTCTGACGTACGAGCGAAGATGGAGTTTTGGACAGGATACTCCATCGTGCTTAGCAAAAACTGGAGCTTTGAACTTGTGAGCGATCACCACCCCCGATGCTAGTCCCAAATCTCCGAAGTCCAACCCATGAACCTTCTGAATCTCCATAGCACTTAGACGATCCTCAAGTTGTTTGTACATATCCTCAGCAGGAGGATATTGTTCCTCATCAAAGTCAGTGTCATTATCCGAGACCACAGGACTAATACCTTTTTCTTCCTCTTGATTCTCTCCTCCTTTGGATGAATGAGACAGATCAGCTTCCTCTCACAACCTATTCCCAAATCTGTCACCCATATTCAGGAGAACCACCTTCTTCTTCTTCTTCTTTTCTTTCTTCAGGATGAGAGTCTTCAAATCTTGTTGCCCTTTAGCCAAGTTCAAGAACATCTCTTGGAATTGAGCATTATGAGCCTGAAGAGCTTTAATGGCTTGATAGGTAGGCATTTCAGAAGACATTTTGTGCTGAAATAAACAGCGAAGAAGATGAGAAACCTGTAATGGTACCTGTGATGAGGTGCATGATAATGGAATGTGTATGAAATGATTTCAAAGACTTTGGGAGATTTAAATTTGCAAAAAAAAAACACTTTATTAGATTAACTTGTAAAAATGTTTAACAATGCCTTTAAGGCGTTACAAAAGAAATAACTGAAAAGCAAATCTAAACTAGAAACAATAAAAGATATCAGAAATCCCATGGTCGCTTCCCCTTCGTGCTGACGTAATCATTGATTGTCCTTTCATTCTCAAGTTGCCTTGTGAGCTTCAAGATCTTCCTCTCTTGCTCATGATACTTCTCCCGGTAGGTATCCATTTCTTCCCTCAACTGAATCCAAGATCTCTTCAATGCCCCAAGATCAGTAGGCATGTATGGATAAAGGACTGTATAAGGAACACCTTCTTCATTGGTATGCTCCACAATCACTGACAGTACAGCTTCATAGGGCATCCCAAGCTTCTGGGCTCGAGCTCGGACCCATTGGAGATAAGGTTGCATAGGGAGAGAAGTCTTTAGTCCTAGATCATGAGGATCAGACTTGTTCACCATGCCCCAAGCTCGTACGAACCTTCGGGGATGCTCATTAGTGTCTTCCTTGTAGTCAAAGGCAATGTCCTCAAGAAGTAGCTCATGGGGACCGTCTCTCCGAGTGCGACCAAACTGTCGTAAAGCCAAACAAGGAATGTAGGTTATTCCCCCTCTTATTCCAAACAATGGGACATTAGGGTATCCCCCACATCGATCGATGACAACAACCTTTTCCATATCTTTAGAACTCCAAAGAATGTCCGTATGGGTAAGGGACATTATCCTGTAGGACCAACCTAGACCTTCCTCATTCTTAAATACAGACTTGGGGAGGTGCGAAATAAACCACCTCGCCAGCAGCGGTATACAACATATGAGGGTCCCTCTTCTCCGTACAATACGAGTGTAGAGGGCGTGTAGGATATCACCAAGAAGAGTAGGCACAGGATTGCGGGACAGGAAGATCTTAACCGCATTCACTTCTATGAAGGAATCTGGATTTAGGAAGAGAACCAAGCCGTAGATGAGGAGATCCAAGATGTTTTCAAAAGCCTGAAAATCCAAGTTATCCCAGAATTGTTGAGCTTGATCCATCAGAAACTTAGTCAAGAAACCTTTAACCCCGCTCCGTGTCTCTCAGTTGGATACTACATCAGCCCTTTCTAGATGTAAGGCTGAAGCAATGTCCTCAGGTCTGGGAACTTCTTCCAAACCTGTGAAGGGTGTCTGCTCGAGGATGGATATGCCCAGTAAATAAGAAAACTCCTCCAAAGTGGGAATTAGATGATAATCCGGGAAAGTGAAGCAATGATGCACCGGATCAAAGAACTGGAAAAGCACACTCATCATCTTCTCATAAAAATTTGAGGTAACCAAGCTAAGAAGCTGACCATGTCTCCTAATGAATGCTGAAGTATCAGAAATCCTCGAGGCTAAATCTTTGAGTTGAGCAGGTATTTGCACAAAGTTAACTCGGATGGTGTTTCTGCGCATGGAAGCCATAATCTGCAAAACATAACAAAGATAAATCCCCTCGGTCTTTGAAATGGTTAGTGCAATGAAGTATGCATGCTATGTTATGATGCATGATGTCATGATAAAGCACAACAGGTATAGCAAATAACAGACATGGTAAAGGCAAACAAGTCACACAAGAGCCCTTAAGTTTCAGGCTTGCATGGGGTCTAGGTACTACCCTCTTGAAGTTCAGTTGGTTCAATCTGTCCTAATAATAGTAACCAGGTTCTAGAGGTTCTCAATATCACTGACCATCCTCCATCGGTCATGGTTCAGCTCACGCAATCTTTTCTTGTGGCCGGAACTATCTCGAGAGTATGGTCTCAATGAGTGTAGTATCGAGTATCAACCAGTTCTCAACTCTATACCGAGGCCGGCTATCTCACTACTTCCTATGGCCAAGTTGGTCAATTATAGGTTCTAAGGTCAGTTGATGCTTAACGACACACATATCAGCCCCGTATTCTCCTCGTTTCTCCATAAGGTATACCGGTACCAACCAATGTGCCACATCAACGTAGCTAATGCTTCAACCGTATTGGTCTATGTTGTATAGTTCCCTCACAGTTTATTGTTACTTACCTAAAAGGTATCCCCCATATCCAGGTTAGGATCTATAGTAACTCCAATACAAAGCCCATAAAATAAAGCAATCAAATCAAACAATAGAAGCGAATATGATGAACTAATCCTAAGGTTTACCCCACTTATTTATCCCCAGCAGAGTCGCAAGGTCTGTGATACGGTGGCAGAATCGAGTGTTTTAGAAAATGCTGGTTTGCATTTTGCATTTTGTATTCGCAAAATGTCGCAGTAAGCAAGAGTCGTCACCGACTTTTATTTTATCCAACTCGAAAGGAAAAAAGCACAGAAAAATTCCTTTTTTCGAGATTTTGAGTACGGGGGTAGATTATAGAAAGGGAAGGTATTAGCACCCTTTCTATCCGTGGTTTTCCACGGGCTCTTAGGTACTTGCTCATCATTTTAAAATTGCTTCTGTGTTTGTGTGATTTGAAAAGTTTTGTTTTACTTCGATTTAACTCTTGCTTCTGTCTTCAAGAGTGTTACGGAGTATTTTTGAAAAGCTTGTTTGAAAAGTGTGTAAGTGTGGAAAAAGTTTGTTTGTATTGAGCAAGTACCTACTAGCATCTACCTACTCGAAAAAAGAATTGTTCTATGTTCGTTTCCTTTAGACAGCGCTATCCTACTATTAGTGAGTAGGTAGCACCATCGTTGGAGTTGTAAAGGGTCAATTCGAAAGGGACGTACGATCACTAAAGCAATGTTAGGACGTCTTAGTAATAACTCTAATGTCTTAAGATCGTATTCGAGGCAACAATTCTGAGGCAACCTTTTCGAGGCAACTTTGATCTTTGAGACAAAAGAGCGACCACTAAAATACCCTATAATCAATGATCGTTTACCGAAGGCAACCGAAGTGGGAGTATACCCTAGGAGTGTACATGTGCGAGTGATTCAATTTCAAGTTATTTATCTTTGCACATTTAGGGTTTGCTAATCGTTTTAAAGTTTACATACATTCTTGTCATGCATCCCTATTATTCATACATCTAACAGTTAATATTTTGCGGAAATTAAAAATGTGGAAGGTAAATCTACGCTATTACAAGGCTTCGGGTATTAATTACATAGCCAAAAACAACCCGTAAAACAAAACGATAAATGAACGAAAAAGTCCTAATTAATCTATTACATCCCATGAGCAATTACATCAATATTGTAAAAAATATAAAGTGCGCGCGATGAATTAAGAACGAGAAAAGTTAGGGTTTTGACCCCGTCTAAACTAATTAAAGGAAAACTATTTTTTGGTTGTTTTGATTATTTTTAGGAAAATAAGGTTTGAATTAATATGTACAAAATTACCAATTAAATTAAATTAAAGAAAATAATTTACATGACCTATTTTTGTATTTGGTTATTTTTAAGAAAAAGAAAATAGAATTTAAATTAAACTAAAACCCTAATTTTCTAATTGTTTTTTTAATTTATTTACAAAAGAATTTAAGTTACCCTAAAATTAAATAGACTAATTAAATTAATTTTTGATTAAAAAAACCTAAATCTAATTGGATGAAAAATTATTTTTTATGATTTTTTTGATAAAAAAAAAGAATTAATTTTGTGTTAGTAAAACTAAACTAAATGAATTAATAAAGAAAAATATAAAAAGAAAAAGGAAGAATTGGGCCTGTTTATAAGTAATTTTGGAGGTGCCATTAGCAATTTTCTGGGTCCAAACCAGCTGATCCACGTTGACCTCCCAGATTCCCTACTGCATGTTGACCAAGGCGTATGATGGTCCTTTATATGATAGCCTTTAGATATGGCCATCTGGAAATCCAATGGAGGGACCTTGAGGTCACATGGTGGACTTCATATCTGTGCATGCGCCTGATCATGTAAATCAAAATAATATGAAATAATAGGGGGACCTGGGATTCGAACCCAGGCCCCATGACCTTTTCACCTGCACCAATGCCAGCTGAGCCAGGCACGTTTATTGTATATGAAATAATAATAATAGATAATAAGTAATAATGTGAGTTAGTGGGAGACAAACAAAAAAGCGTGCCAGAATTCAAGTGGACAAATAAGATGGTGCCACGCAAGTCGTCTCTGTCCTCTCTTCGTTGCTAAAAGTCACTAACTTTTACCTATGGACAAATGTCCGTAGCTATATGCCAACGATTTTCCAAAATCATCCACATGCACGATAAATGGAATCTAAATCCATGAATCAAACCGCCTTGGCCTGCTGAGCATTATGGTGTCCTTCTTGTGGACCAATTTTGCCTGCATAGAAAGATCCTAAAACGAGACACAAAACCCTAGCCATGGTGGATTTCAATACAGCTAATAAAAATGCAATTAATTATCACCGTGAGCTTGCAAACATGTTAGGGGTTCAGAATATGCTATTGAAACATGATGAATGTGCAAGAATAACAAGATTCAATTTTGGAAATAAGGGCAAACCGTGGGAGTTATGGGGATGAATTCTGGGCACTAGCACGTTTGCTTTCGATTGGTACAGCTTCCTTGCAATCCCAGGAATCGAATGAGATGGCTAGGGAGTCCTGTAAACACCTGGAAGTATGAAATCAAGTCACCACTTTCTTTGAAATTTTTCAAGTTTTGTTCTACCTTTGTGCGCCTCCAAACCTTGTTCTTTCTGGCTGCAATTGTTCACTATATACCAAGGAATGAATTAGGTTTACAAAAGTCCATTTAATCTTTGTCAATTATGGCTTTCGATCTTGATTTGATTCACTTGAAAATATTTCCAAAATAGGCCAAAATCAATCTTTTTGTGCCCACCTATGCCTTGCACGAATTGATTCACTTGCTAGTTGGATATAGGACCTGAAATATGCACAAGATCTTGAGGTTTCAATGATTTGGATTTTTCCATGATTTGTTTTGATTTAAATGATTTAATTGAAATAAAAAATCAAAATAAATAGAAAAAATAAGATAAAGACAAATGAGAAGATCTAGGGCTCGTGGACCATGCTACCAACTTAAAACAAGTGCAAAATGTTAGGCCCATTTAGCAAAAATTGCAATTTGAGGCACTTTTGACTTTTGGCAATTTTGCAAAAAATGTCCACTTCACCAATGCATAACTTCCTCAATTTTGACTCTTTGAATGTGTTCTTGGAATTTTTAGAAATCTTGAGATGTCCCCTAAGCAACCCTTTTGGTCTCATCTCAATTGAGTCTTCCATGTTCATGTATGAAGCTTTGAAAAAAAAAGGTGTTTTTGTTGACTTTTCAAAATGACCTATAATGTTAAAATTCATAACTTCTTGTGAGTGAATATTTTGAACTTGGGGGCTGAAGATGAATTGTATGGAATTGCATCCTCTTAAAAATGATCTTTGGATGGGTCATTTCTCATAAAGTATGAGAAAGTTATTCATGGTCAAAGTTGAGTTGACTTTTCCTACAAAACCCTAATTTAACAACTTTTGGGTTTTGATGCATTGTGAGCAATCCTTACTGAATCATGATCAACCCTTGATAATATGATGAATAATACTTCAAAATGATAATGTTGACCAAAAATATTGAAGTTTGACTGTATGTGGGCCACAGTTAACTTTTGACCTAGCATAGTCAATTTTCAAGCTTTTGAGCAATTTGACTGAGCAAACTTTCTCTGCAAGGCTTGAAACTTGACATGGATGATCTTGAGAGAATATTAGGGCAATGGTGAGCATTTGAGACCCTTTGGACTCACACATCTTGATGCAATATGAAACCCTAATTTTGAGGTAGACTGCCTTAGGAGAGAGCTTGTCTAGTTAACCCTTGGACTTCCTTGAGCACTTTGAGGACCTCACTTGAAATGTATTGAGAAACATGGGAGGGCAAATTTTGGGGTACAACACTTGGTTTTAATCCAAAGAATTGGAATTCTATCTTGACTCATAATGTCAAGTTTTGGCTTCTTGTTGGTTAGATGGTTCTTATCCCTAGCTTTTACCTTATCCCTAGCTTTTAATTTAAAAAATCTTCTCCCTCCTTTTGAAAAATCTTATTGTTTTTTAAACTTGAATCATTTTCATAATAAACTTGGACTCATGTCCATGCATTTTCAAGATATTTCCATAAATAAACTTCAATCAACTTAATAATACCTTGACATTTTTTTGTGAGAAGACTAAAAGTCAATCAATCTCATTTCAAACCATTTTGCCACTTTGGCTCTTTATTTTTAAAATTTTCTCAAAAGATTAGACTCTTGTCAATCCTTGTAGTGATGCAAACTACTATACTTATACAATATGTAGTGAAGAGAGATATTTTCCACTTGGGTGTTGAGTGAGGCATTTTTTATTTTAAAATCCAAGCCATATGCTCCACTTCAAGATGATGCAAATTCTCCTTTCTCATGATTGTGGGTAGTAAGTATGTTTTCCACACGGACAATGACGATGATGTCTGTGATCGGTGGATCTGGAACTGACTGTTTAACGCTGGTTCGCGAAATGTCGCGGAAGCAAGAGTCGCCACCGTCTTTTATTTTCTCCAAATGGAAAGGACAAAAGCACAGAAAAATTCCTTAAAGAGATTGCTCTCGGTTCGGGAGGTAGGTTATAGAAAGGGAAGGTGTTAACACCCTTTCTATCCATGGTTATCCATGGGCTCTTAGATACTTGCTCACTTGTGTTTTCAAAAATGTTTGTTTGCTTTTCAACTGTGGGTTTTAAAAAGTTTCTTTGAAAATTCCAGTTCGACTCTTGTATCGGTCCTCAAGAGTGTTTGAAAAATGCTTTCGAAAGCTTTTTGAAAATGTGTTGGTGTGAAAAGTAATTTTGAATTTGTTTTGAATTTAGAGCAAGTATCTAGAGTCGTCTACCTACCCTAAGGAATTCGTCTGTGTAAATGTCCTTTAAAGTAGTGCCATCCCACCATTGAGAGGTAGGTAGCACCACCGTTGGAGGTGTTCGGGTCAATTCGAGGTTCGGGACATGGTGATCACCAGAGCAATAGGAAGACACCTTAGAAGCTACCCTCATGCCAGGTTCCCGGATCATGAGGACTTACTAAGACATCCTCTACTCGACGATCACCTTTCGAGGCAAGGCAACAGTGAGGCGTACCCTAGGGGTGGTTTGTGATTTGTGTGTCATGTTCAGTTATTTTGTCTTATTCATGTCAAGGTGATCTATGCGTTTGTTTTTATTTTATCATTCATTCTTGCATGCATTTATTTAACAGTTAAAATATTGCGAGAAAGTAAAAGTTCTAAACTATTACAAAGGCGCGGGTCCACATCGCCAAATTTAATCCAGGACCCGATTTGACAGAAAGTAAATAAAGAAGTGCGAGAAATAAAATGTCCGAGTTTACAAGGCTTTGGGAGAATTACATTAATATTAAACGAAATAAAATAAATATGCGAATAAGGATTAAAAACGAGGGCGTTGGACCCTTTTTGCAAAATTAAATTAAATGATGGAATTGATTAATTAAGAGAGAAAAGAAATTGTTTTTTTTTGTTGATATTTTTTAGTATTTTATGTTTTTAATGGAAAAAGAATTAATTGAAATTAAATGCTAACCCTAATTCTATTTGTTTTTTAGTTTATTAAGAAAACATGTTAAAATTAAACCTAAATTAACCTAATTAATTACATGGTAATTTAATTACAAAAATAATATTTAATAATTAATTATTGTGAAAGAAAAGAAAAAAAAAGGATAAAAATTGATTAAAACCTAATTCTACCAATTTTAAGTTTATTAAGAAAAATGTTTGAATTAAACATAATTTTACAAAGCTAAAATTAATTAGTGATATTTATTTACAAAAAATATTAATTAAATAAATAGGTTTTGATTTTTATGACTTTTCTGTTTTTTACTATTTTTTATATTTTATGAAAATAAGTTAAATTAAAGGAATTAATTAAAAAAAGAAATAATTGAAATAAATAAAATAAGGAAAAGAAAGAAAATACAATACCTTGGGGGGCTTCTGTCCCCTTTTTGGAGGTGAATTGGAGTGGTTTGGCCATTTGTGTTCTGGCCTCATCATACATAAGTTGTTCTACTTTGGCCATTTGGCTTTTGGCTTTTGGCCATTTGCGTTTTGGCTTTTGGCCATTTGTGTTCTGGCTTCAACGTTCCTTAATGTCTGGATTAATGTCTGCCTCGCCATGTATTGGTGTCATGCATAAAATGTTCTACTTTGGCCATTTGGCTTTTGGCTTTTGGCCTCAACGTTCCTTAATGAACCTGCATGGGATACTGTCTAAATCTGCAGTGTTGAATCTCACGAACACATTACATAAAATCATAAAATGCAAATAAAGCCAATATATGAAGAAATTTAATGTTTAGGCACAATATGGCATGTATGAATGATTATACCCTTTTGATCATGGAGATCAAATCAATCTTACCCTTACTGGAAAATTAGTGACCTGGATGCTTTTATGCCTTACTGGAAAATTAGGATCATGGAGATCAAGCCAGCCTTATCCTTACTGGAGAAGTAGTGAGGTGTTGGTTTGTAACTGAGATGGCTTTGTTTGTAGTGAGAGGGGGATTTGTAATAAGGATTTCAAGGTTTTAGGGTTCTTGAAAGAGTTTGATATTCCAACAGTGTTGTGGCAAGGTTTTTTCTCTCTTTTTCTCTTCTCTCTTTTTTCTTTTTTTCTCCTCCTTGGTTTGTGTGACAAGAAGGTGATTATATAGTGGAAATTAGGGTAAAGAAAATGGGTTTTGAATGTGCAATTGGGCCTCCAATATTCACTTGAATTCGTCACTTTCCAGGCTAAATCGCAGGGACTTAAGTGCATTTTTTGAAGTTGAAATGTGAAAACAAAATGTAGCCGACATCGAGAACTAACTCCTGTCCGAAAATCGACTCAATCGGATAAACGGTGAATTAGTTATGAATTTTTGAAGTTTCAGCTCAGACAAACTTATTTTGGGCTTCAGTGTCGACTCTGACACGTTCTTCAATAAAAAACTGGTATTGATCGGTGCATAATTTGGTCTCGACTTTTGAAGCAAAGTTGTAGATCTATGAGTCAGTAACCTTGTGTAAAAATATGAGTCCAATCCGATAAAAATTGACCGAGTTATGAATTTTCGAAGTTTCGGCCCAGATGAAATAATATTCAGCATTCAGGATTTTCGGCGTGTCACGCACTCTGAGCAAAAAATGAAGGCCTTTTGAATACCGTTTGAACTCAATACCTTCTGTGAAAATGTAGCCAACTCAATTTTTGAAATTTTGGCACCGGAACCAGCTCGATACGATGAAAATCGACCAAGTTATGATTTTTTGAACATGACGCAAATAAACTTCTGTCACAAATTTCTGCACGAAAATACTTGATAAATCCACATTTTTGAAGACCTTCTGATCGAAATTGGCTTCCATCCGTGAGAGATAAAAACGTAGATAATGTCAAGACGGAATTTTGGCCACCGGAACGGGTTCAAAACGAGTCACGATCTTCAAGTTATGAATTTTTTAGCGCGTAAAAACTGCACTTTCAGCACACTTTTTCCACCATATTTCTTCGAGAAAACTCACACATTCGGATACCTTCTTTAAAGAATTGACTCTTGAGCCGAACCTGAATTTGAGAATATGTTATCAGAGACATCTTGGCGAAAGATCACCTGAATATGATGCGCCGGGTTGGACTTGTGAATTTTTCTTGAAATATTTTGAGAAATATGGGAGGGCAAATTTTGGGGTACAACAGTTGCCCCTGTTCAATCTTCTTAGACCTGAGGATGCAGATTGGCTGACGTGCCTTTCGTAATCCGAAGGTGGAAGATGATTGAACACTAGAGTACCCAGAAATTTGCGCTCACATAGTAGCAGTGTGATGATAGGAATGGGCTTATAGATGCCATTTGGAGATTGATGAATAAGGTGATGGGCTTATAGATGCCATCTGGATGTTGATCGCATAAGAGATTCCTTAGCGAGAACCTGCGTACCTGCAAAACAGAAAATGATTACCTGACATGTTGCAGGAGCTGTTTTCAGATGCTTGGTATAGATGTGTCCTGACTGGTTACAGAAGCTGGATCTGGAGCTTCAAACGGTGATGAATGAACCAGGGGTGGTTACTACCTCAGCATGAACGGTGAGAGAACCTTGGGTGACTTTAACTTCAACAACGCTCGTTGAGAAAATCTTGGTGGGAATTACCATCTTCGCAGCATCGGGAAGAGAACCAAAGGAAATTATAATCTGAAAGGGAATTACATCTCACGCACCGTCGGGGAGAGAACCATAGGAAATTATAACCTGCAAGGGAATTACATCTCACGCACCGTCGGGGAGAGAACCACAGGAAACTATAACCTGAAAGGGAATTACATCTCACGCACCGTCAGGGAGAGAACCACAGGAAACTATAACCTGAAAGGGAATTACATCTCATGCACCGTCGGGGAGAGAACCACAGGAAACTATAACCTGAAAGGGAATTACATCTCACGCACCGTCGGGGAGAGAACCACAGGAAACTATAACCTGAAAGGGAATTACATCTCACGCACCGTCGGGGAGAGAACCACAGGAAACTATAACCTGAAAGGGAATTACATCTCACGCACCGTCGGGGAGAGAACCACAGGAAACTATAATCTAAAATGGAATTATCATCTCACGCACCGTCGGGGAGAGAACCATAGGAAATTATAATCTGAAATGGAATTATCATCTCACGCACCGTCAGGGAGAGAACCATAGGAAATTATAATCTAAAAGGGAATTATCACCTCACACACCATCGGAGAGGGAACCATAGGAAATTATAATCTCAAAGAAAAACCTAAAATGGAATTATCATCTCATGCACCGTCGGAGAGAGAACCAATAGGAAATTATAATCTCAAAGAAAAACCTAAAATGGAATTATCATCTCATGCACCGTCGGAGAGAGAACCAATAGGAAATTATAATCTCAAAGAAAAACCTAAAATGGAATTATCATCTCATGCACCGTCGGAGAGAGAACCAATAGGAAATTATAATCTCAAAGAAAAACCTAAAATGAAATTATCATCTCATGCACCGTCGGAGAGAGAACCAATAGGAAATTATAATCTCAAAGAAAAACCTAAAATGGAATTATCATCTCATGCACCGTCGGAGAGAGAACCAATAGGAAATTATAATCTCAAAGAAAAACCTAAAATGGAATTATCATCTCATGCACCGTCGGAGAGAGAACCAATAGGAAATTATAATCTCAAAGAAAAACCTAAAATGGAATTATCATCTCATGCACCGTCGGAGAGAGAACCAATAGGAAATTATAATCTCAAAGAAAAACCTAAAATGGAATTATCATCTCACGCACCGTCGGGGAGGGAACCAATAGGAAATTATAACCTGAAATGGAATTATCACCTCACGCACCGTCGGGGAGGGAACCAATAGGAAATTATAACCTGAAATGGAATTATCACCTCACGCACCGTCGGGGAGGGAACAATAGGAAATTATAACCTGAAATGGAATTATCACCTCACGCACCGTCGGGGAGGGAACCATATGGAATTATAACCTGATAACTTCTACTGAGTCTTCATCAGAAAAATCTGTTGGGAGTCGATTTAGCTGGACTAGAGAAGGCCTTGGACGGGATAAGAAATCTTTGGAGTCGATTAAATGAACCGGTCTAGGTCTTGAAATATGATTGAGAATTTAGCTGAATCTTTCCTGAAAGGTAAAGGTCAGTCATATGCAATGCATGATATGGATCAAGCAATGATGTTCTCAACATAAATGAGATTTGTATGATATAATGCGTCTATGCATGCTATAATGATGTATGTGATGTTTTATGAATGTATGTTTTCGTCTAGGAAAGTAAATCCTTGACGGGTGCCAGGAAGTCATATCCTGGGCTGATGTTGAAGAATAGATTTTGCTTCCGCTGGGGATGATAATTGCAAGAACACCGGTAGGAGAAAATGACTCCGTTGAGGAATAAACTTGGCGAATGGAAGAGTCTGCGGGGAGAAAAATACTCTAGCGACCATGCTGGGGAGAAATACTCTGTGGGGAGAGAGATACTTTGCTGAGTTGTTGATAATTACTTGCTGGGGATATCCTTGTTGTATTGGAAGTGTTGATAGACTTCGCTGGGGGTAAGAGAATTTCGTCGAGGACGCTCTTTCCATGGCTTTTGGCTGAGGATAACCCAGTTATATTCTGTTAAGGAAATAACTCTTTAAATAAAGCCGGACGACGCGTTCATACTCTGCGAGGATAAGCTTCCAGAATTTACTGGGGATAAGCTTACTACTTGGGGAGATGAATTCCAACCTTCCTGGGGAACTGGATTGGACTCTCCTGGGGAAGTTTTGAACTGCGGGGGAAGTGATTCCTATGGATGTTTGATATGCCGCCGGGGAATAATCTTTAGACCAAGATTGTCGGGGATGCTTGTTAAGAATATATGTATTGCTGCTGGGGAATGTTGAGATCTACGGGAGTATACCCAACTTCCTTAAGATTTGATAACTTTGCTTACGGAAGAGTGTACTGACTTGCTGGCTCACTCTCTGGGGTAATTAAGATATGTTGGCTACCTTCTTCAGCTGATCATACCTTGTACCTTGTGGACAGAGCAATTAGATCATTTGGGACAACTCTTTATTGCTCCTGTTTCTGAGGTGGGAGAGGAAGGCCTGTGAGGCGCTGATAGTGGTTGATGGACAAACCTTCTTTTGGTAGGCAGGTGATAAGATGACAGGACATAGTCGTACGCTTTGATCCCTAACTTTTGCCTGGACCGCCCTTTCGGGTTTTCAGTCCACCGGGATACCCATTTTTGCCCAAGCCGCCTTTTCAGGTTTTCAACTTGCCGGGTGTACAGATTTTTCATTTCATCCCTTCATTTTGCCCGAACCCTTTTGGTTCGCCGGGAAGCCCTAATTTTTGCCTAGGTATGTCAACCTAGCGGGTCTTTGATTGTGCGTAGTATTTTTCCGACTATGTCCGTTCTCAGAAAGTAGGGAGTTGCCCCTGTTAGAAGTGTTCTGTCATGTCACCAGAAGATGTCTGACCGGGCAAGATTCGTTGCTGGAATGCCCCAAGTGACTCTGGCGGAGATTTGCCCCGAGCTAGCTGGCCCTTTGAGAGATTCTCCGAATCTTGATTGGACTGCCCCAGATAATGGACCATGGTCATGTCTGCCCCTTGATTGGAGGTACTTCTGTTCATTAGGCATTCGTCGTGCGAATTTTCATGTTGTTCAAACAAAAGTCATATGCAAACAAAGTTATGTTAAAAATGCAAAGCTTATGTCTGTCTTGAAGATTTTGAAAATGCATTCTTTTTCATAAAACAAGTGAATGTTTGTAAAACGTGATGTCAACTCCGTATTTACCGTAAGCCTTAAGGAGTCAGGATACCTTTTCGTAACAGTATGCTTTCGAACTAACCCATGCTTCAGCTAGGACTTTTAAGGGTTATAACGTGGCTTGGTTCACGGTTTAAGAAACAAAGGATAAAGGCTTAAATTATTTGTACCCACCCGCTCTTCGTGGTGTTCTCCAAACCTAAACTCAGTTGATCATACGTTAGACCTTGTTTGAGTCTTTGCTCTGATTTTCCGGTGATGATTCAGATATTGATGATTGATTCTGAATAGGCAGTCATTTTTGTTTTTGTTGAGGGTTTGTATGACCTCTTTCTTTTTTGAATTTTTTTTTTGTTATCCCTTTCTTTTTGCCTGAACTGTTTCCTTTTTTGGAATTACAGTCAGCGGGATGCCCCAGTTTTGTAAGTCTTCTTCATGGGTTTTGACTTAATGGGCTTTTTATTTTTTTTGAGATATAATGACTGCCTATCTGTATGATTGTTCAGAACCATCACTGTCTTTTGTTTTGTAAGGACCTCTTTGGTGCCATTCGTTATGCACTTGGATCAACTGAGAGACTACCCTGCCCCAGGTTATGATTAAGGGTTTTAAATTTCGAAAAGAAAAACTCCTACTTCTTTGGCTCAGAGGGGTTGACGAGGGATTATTATCCTTATAACTCCAGTGTTTAGGGATTGAAACAATGCCTGTACCTCATCAGCGGGGTCTGTTCAAAAGCATACTGTAGATTATGGTATCGTTTTCGTCATCCTCCCTCAAGAGGCTTAGAATTATTAATTAAGAGTTGATCATCAGAAAAAATATGAAAATAATTTGCATATAGTGAATACGAATATATTGTTTCAGAACAGACATATGCGATGCATTAATGAAATAACAACGTTTGATATGAATGGAATGTTTGAACAATCAAAGAATTACAACTTGAACATTCGAATGAACAAAAGTTTCCTAGTCTCAAGGCTTGTCATTTTAAATGGTGAGTCTTGGAGGGATGATAGAAAAATTCAGCCTGACCATCTTGGGTGAACTCCAATGCCCCTTCATCAATCAGGTCCTGGATCTTGTTCTTCAGAGCCCAACACTCATTTGTATCATGTCCAGGACTGGCAGAGTGGTAGGAACACCTTTTATTGGGATCATAAGTAGGATGTGTTGTGTTGGGATTCTGGGGATGAGCCCTTAATGTGATCAAATTCAATCTCAGCAGGCGTTGTAAAGCTTGAAACAACGACATGTTGAGCGGGGTGAATTGCCTCCTGGACTTGTCTGGCTGAAGCCGGTGAGGTTGATGCTGAATTTGTGACACTGGAGCCCTTTGAGGAGCTCTCCCCTTACCTCCTTGTTTCAAAGGTGGCTGAACGATGACTGGCTCTTTTCCCTTAGACGTTTACCCCAGTTGGTTACCCCGCAGCAGTTGGTTGACGAGAATTCCGAGCTCTTCTTGTCTTTGAGCTAAGCCTTGAATGATAGTCACCTGCCCCAGCATTTGGGCTTTCACTATATCCACTTCAGCTTGCAGGTGTTTCAACCGTTCATCCTCAGCACTGTTCCTAACCAAAGTCCCCATGAGAAGTGTCCTTAGCTCCTCCTGCCCCTTGGATAGACTCAGGAGGATTTCCCCGAACCGAGTCTCTTGAGTAAGAAGGTCCTGGTTATCTGGTTGGGAAGCCATTGCTGAAATAAACAGCGGGAAAGGTAAGTGACCTGCAACAAAGATACCTGCAATGCAATGATATGTATGATATGCATGCAATGTTTTCAAGGATCTCGCGGGGTAAACAAGAAATTTGTTAGAGCTGGGATCCGGTAGCTTGATTGAAGGAACTTCATATTTGTTGAGAGTCCTTTTTCAAGGGTCAAAGGCTCACCATATCCAGTGGGTCATAGCCCCGGACATCCTTGGCTAGGGCAATCTTCTTCCAGTGTCAAAGCTCGCCATATCAAGTGGGTCATAGCCCCTGACATCCTTGGCTAGAGAAAAATAAATCCTCTTTGCCCCTTGCTAGATGTTTGATTCATCCTGACCTGCATCACAAACCCTTGAGATCCTTGAAATGGGTTAGGATGTATGCAATGGTATGATGTCATGATGCATGGGATAATGTAGGTAACCCTGTTATGAGTCCCAATTAAGGACTGCAAACCAAAACCTGTAAGAAACTCGGTAAAACCTGTCATGAGTCCCAATTAAGGACTAAAACAAACCCTGCAAGAAACTCGGTAAACCTTGTTATGAGTCCTAGTTAAGGACTAAAACAAAAACCTGCAAGAAACTTAGTAAGCCTTGTTATGAGTCCTAGTTAAGGACTATGAACAAAACCTGCAGGAAATTCAGTAAACCCTGTTATGAGTCCTAGTTAAGGACTAAAACAAACCCTGCAAGAAATTCAGATGTCAGATAACAAGCATGCAAGTAATCCAAGTTTGAAGGCACACAAGTCACACAAAAGAGACCTTAGGGTTTAGGCCAGCATGAAGTTTGGGGTACTACCCTCTTGAAGTTGGTGGGCTCAAAACCTGTCCTATCAAAGTAACCGGGTTCTTAGAGGATCCCAATATCATTGACTACCCTCAATCGGTCATAACTCCAGCATCGCAATCTTTTCTTGCGGTCAGAACCATCACGAGAGTTTAGCCTCAATGGGCGTAGCATACTGCTACTGTTCTAATGGCCAAGTTGGGTCATTTAAGGTTCTAAGGTCTGTTGGTGCTTAATGACTCCTTGGAAGACCCATATTCTCCCCGTTTCGACACGAGGGATATCGGTACAGACCAAGGTGCCACACCAACGTAGCCACTGCTTCACCCATGTCGGTATACGCCGGACAGGTCCCTCACAGCTTATGCTACCTAAACAGGGTATCCCCAGATCCGGGTTAGGATCTATGTAACTCCCATGCAACCCACAAGTTTAAAGCAAGCAAATCAATATAATTGAAAACACAGTTATGAACTAACCCTAAGGTACACCTCACTTTAAGTTTAATTCCCCAGCAGAGTCGTCAGTTCTGTGATCGGTGGATCTGGAACTGACTGTTTAACGCTGGTTCGCGAAATGTCGCGGAAGCAAGAGTCGCCACCGTCTTTTATTTTCTCCAAATGGAAAGGACAAAAGCACAGAAAAATTCCTTAAAGAGATTGCTCTCGGTTCGGGAGGTAGGTTATAGAAAGGGAAGGTGTTAACACCCTTTCTATCCATGGTTATCCATGGGCTCTTAGATACTTGCTCACTTGTGTTTTCAAAAATGTTTGTTTGCTTTTCAACTGTGGGTTTTAAAAAGTTTCTTTGAAAATTCCAGTTCGACTCTTGTATCGGTCCTCAAGAGTGTTTGAAAAATGCTTTCGAAAGCTTTTTGAAAATGTGTTGGTGTGAAAAGTAATTTTGAATTTGTTTTGAATTTAGAGCAAGTATCTAGAGTCGTCTACCTACCCTAAGGAATTCGTCTGTGTAAATGTCCTTTAAAGTAGTGCCATCCCACCATTGAGAGGTAGGTAGCACCACCGTTGGAGGTGTTCGGGTCAATTCGAGGTTCGGGACATGGTGATCACCAGAGCAATAGGAAGACACCTTAGAAGCTACCCTCATGCCAGGTTCCCGGATCATGAGGACTTACTAAGACATCCTCTACTCGACGATCACCTTTCGAGGCAAGGCAACAGTGAGGCGTACCCTAGGGGTGGTGTGTGATTTGTGTGTCATGTTCAGTTATTTTGTCTTATTCATGTCAAGGTGATCTATGCGTTTGTTTTTATTTTATCATTCATTCTTGCATGCATTTATTTAACAGTTAAAATATTGCGAGAAAGTAAAAGTTCTAAACTATTACAAAGGCGCGGGTCCACATCGCCAAATTTAATCCAGGACCCGATTTGACAGAAAGTAAATAAAGAAGTGCGAGAAATAAAATGTCCGAGTTTACAAGGCTTTGGGAGAATTACATTAATATTAAACGAAATAAAATAAATATGCGAATAAGGATTAAAAACGAGGGCATTGGACCCTTTTTGCAAAATTAAATTAAATGATGGAATTGATTAATTAAGAGAGAAAAGAAATTGTTTTTTTTTTGTTGATATTTTTTAGTATTTTATGTTTTTAATGGAAAAAGAATTAATTGAAATTAAATGCTAACCCTAATTCTATTTGTTTTTTAGTTTATTAAGAAAACATGTTAAAATTAAACCTAAATTAACCTAATTAATTACATGGTAATTTAATTACAAAAATAATATTTAATAATTAATTATTGTGAAAGAAAAGAAAAAAAAAGGATAAAAATTGATTAAAACCTAATTCTACCAATTTTAAGTTTATTAAGAAAAATGTTTGAATTAAACATAATTTTACAAAGCTAAAATTAATTAGTGATATTTATTTACAAAAAATATTAATTAAATAAATAGGTTTTGATTTTTATGACTTTTCTGTTTTTTACTATTTTTTATATTTTATGAAAATAAGTTAAATTAAAGGAATTAATTAAAAAAAGAAATAATTGAAATAAATAAAATAAGGAAAAGAAAGAAAATACAATACCTTGGGGGGCTTTTGTCCCCTTTTTGGAGGTGAATTGGAGTGGTTTGGTCATTTGTGTTCTGGCCTCATCATACATAAGTTGTTCCACTTTGGCCATTTGGCTTTTGGCTTTTGGCCATTTGCGTTTTGGCTTTTGGCCATTTGTGTTCTGGCTTCAACGTTCCTTAATGTCTGGCTTAATGTCTGCCTCGCCATGTATTGGTGTCATGCATAAAATGTTCTACTTTGGCCATTTGGCTTTTGGCTTTTGGCCATTTGGCTTTTGGCCTCAACGTTCCTTAATGAACCTGCATGGGATCCTGTCTAAATCTGCAGTGTTGAATCTCACGAACACATTACATAAAATCATAAAATGCAAATAAAGCCAATATATGAAGAAATTTAATGTTTAGGCACAATATGGCATGTATGAATGATTATACCCTTTTGATCATGGAGATCAAATCAATCTTATCCTTACTGGAAAATTAGTGACCTGGATGCTTTTATGCCTTACTGGAAAATTAGGATCATGGAGATCAAGTCAGCCTTATCCTTACTGGAGAAGTAGTGAGGTGTTGGTTTGTAACTGAGATGACTTTGTTTGTAGTGAGAGAGGGATTTGTAATAAGGATTTCAAGGTTTTAGGGTTCTTGAAAGAGTTTGATATTCCAACAGTGTTGTGGCAAGGTTTTTTCTCTCTTTTTCTCTTCTCTCTTTTTTCTTTTTTTCTCCTCCTTGGTTTGTGTGACAAGAAGGTGATTATATAGTGGAAATTAGGGTAAAGAAAATGGGCTTTGAATGTGCAATTGGGCCTCCAATATTCACTTGAATTCGTCACTTTCCAGGCTAAATCGCAGGGACTTAAGTGCATTTTTTGAAGTTGAAATGTGAAAATAAAATGTAGCCGACATCGAGAACTAACTCCTGTCCGAAAATCGACTCAATCGGATAAACGGTGAATTAGTTATGAATTTTTGAAGTTTCAGCTCAGACAAACTTATTTTGGGCTTCAGTGTCGACTCTGACACGTTCTTCAATAAAAAACTGGTATTGATCGGTGCATAATTTGGTCTCGACTTTTGAAGCAAAGTTGTAGATCTATGAGTCAGTAACCTTGTGTAAAAATATGAGTCCAATCCGATAAAAATTGACCGAGTTATGAATTTTCGAAGTTTCGGCCCAGATGAAATAATATTCAGCATTCAGGATTTTCGGCGTGTCACGCACTTTGAGCAAAAAAACGAAGGCCTTTTGAATACCGTTTGAACTCAATACCTTCTGTGAAAATGTAGCCAACTCAATTTGTGAAATTTTGGCACCGGAACCAGCTCGATACGATGAAAATCGACCAAGTTATGATTTTTTGAACATGACGCAAATAAACTTCTGTCACAAATTTCTGCACGAAAATACTTGATAAATCCACATTTTTGAAGACCTTCTAATCGAAATTGGCTTCCAGCCGTGAGAGATAAAAACGTAGATAATGTCAAGACGGAATTTTGGCCACCGGAACGGGTTCAAAACGAGTCACGATCTTCAAGTTATGAATTTTTTAGCGCGTAAAAACTGCACTTTCAGCACACTTTTTCCACCATATTTCTTCGAGAAAACTCACACATTCGGATACCTTCTTTAAAGAATTGACTCTTGAGCCGAACCTGAATTTGAGAATATGTTATCAGAGACATCTTGGCGAAAGATCACCTGAATATGATGCGCCGGGTTGGACTTGTGAATTTTTCTTGAAATATTTTGAGAAATATGGGAGGGCAAATTTTGGGGTACAACAATGTCTTATCTCATAAAATTAATCAACACATTTGTGTTTTAAAATTTTTCAAAAGGTGAACTACGTGTACCATGATCCCCTATTGCACGAAAGGTGGTACGTAGGCACTAAAGGTTCGCAACCGCGACGGATGAAAAAATCATAAAAAAATATTTCTTTTCTCACCTCCACCATATATTTTTACACAACATTTTATAGCCAAAATATACAGATTTTTACAAAGAGGTTCCTGCGGAGTACCGTAGATGTTTAAGGTGCTAATATCTTCCATTTTCATAACCAACCCCCTTACCTTGAATCTTTCCCCCCATTTTTGGGTTACTCTCTCTTTTCCCATTCTTTTGGAAACAATAAAGCGCGGTGGCGATTTTTATTTTGATCTGTGTAAGTCTAGTCAATTCAATGGCTTAGTCTTAAACATTTCTACCGCTACAGAAAAAATGGCGACTTCACTGGGGAAAGATTGACCTCTTGCTGGTCCATCCCTAAGTGGGTTAAATATATCTTTGTTTATATCTGTATATGTGCTATTGTTGTTTATGTGTTATATGTTGTGTATAGGTTTGCCTAGATTTTCCTGGTTTTTAGGGTGCTTGGTGATTACTTATAAGTCATATACCCGGACTTGGGCAAACTTTAAGATAGAACGGTCGGTATAGTCATGTTAAATTAGAGGGAGTAATCCCAAAAAAGGAGACATGAGACCCCCCCACTCAGTGGAGTCCCCTTTGACTGTAGTGTCATTTACCGAGTAATCGGGAAGACGTATTGCTTTCGACCTAGGAGCCTGCTGAAGCTGAGGACCGTAGAATACCTAACCCATCTTGTCCTTTTAGGTGTAGTGCGGAAGCTATGACGGAGTAATTCGGAAATATTTGTCACGCGATACTATGCTCAGACGAGTTTTTCTTGAGAATATTACTAATTACCGAGTTAATCGGGAAATTGGTAATATCCGAAGGAAGGATGTAGACTCTGGGAACCTCTATAACCTTGTTCGGTAGGTGATAACTTTTAGACCAAACCTTATGAGTAGCACCTCTGACCTCATGCTTCTGATGTTGAACTTATGAACCCTATGTTTGTGATCTTATGTGTGATTGCTGCATCATGCATCCATGCACTCATAAGCATCTTTTGAAGAAATTTTATTTCAAGGGACTTGAAAGTTGACCATTTGTGAATATCTTAGGTACCTTTTGACCATGGATTCTAGAAAAATAAAGACCGGAACATACAGTTTCAAAGATCCCAAGGTAGATGAGTTTATCAGTCTAATTCTTGAGATTGAGTGTTATGCAGATTTTCGGAAGAAGTATGGATCCATCATTCCTCTCATGAAGCTTAGGATGAAGGAGAGTATTCTCTTGACCTTGATCCAGTTCTATGATCCGATGTATCATTGCTTTACTTTCCCTGATTATCAGTTGATGCCTACACTGGAGGAGTATTCTTATCTGTTGGATTTACCTATTACCGATCGTGTTCCTTTTACTGGTTTGGAGGGTGAGCCAAAATCACATGAGATTGCTGCTTTGATTCATCTGGGGAATTCTAAGGTTGAAGCCCATATGACTATTAAAGGAGTGATTAGAGGATTACCAGCTCAGTTCTTATTGGATAAAGCTCGTTACTTTGCCAGGAGGAAGAGCACAGTCGCTTTTGAGTCCATTTTTGCTCTACTTGCTTACGGGTTGTTCTTATTTCCTAGTGTGGACAAGTTTGTTGACGTTAATGCTATTAGGATCTTCATGATTGGAAACTCAGTTCCTATATTATTGGGTGATGCCTATTACTCTATTCATCTTCATAATTCTTATCATGGGGGGATGATTATCTGTTGCATGCCTCTGTTGTACCGATGGTTTGTTTCTCATATGCCTCAGTCTGATGCTTTCTAGGATGTCAAGAAGGAACCTCGTTGGGCTCCTAAGATTATGGCACTTAATCACTCAGATATTGATTGGTATCATCGGGCTTACCAGGATGTAGATATTGTCGATAGTTGTGGTAGTTTCCCCAATGTACCTCTTCTTGGTACAAAGGGAGAGATTAACTACAACCTTTTTCTTGCACGACGACAGCTTGGTTACCCGATGAGGGATAAACCAAATAGTATTCATTTGAGAAGTTTCTTCCTGAAGGAGGGAGAAGACTATAAGGAAACTAGAGAGCAGATTGTGAAGGCCTGGCGTCACATTCACAGGAAGAGTAGGAAAGACTTGGGACCTAGGGGTGTTGTTTCTTTGGATACATATCTTCAGTGGGTCCAAATGAGAGCTATTCAGTTGAAGATGTTGTATTCCCGGGAAGCACTTATGCCTGATTTATTTGTGAAGACCACTCCTCCCTTATTGGATGATGTGGAAGATCTACAACTTGCTTTGGTTAGGATGCAGCAGGAAAAGGAAGCTTGGAATAATAAGTGCCAAACTTTAGAGATTTCCTATAGAGCAGATTTGAAGGAGAAAGACAACTTGATTGAGATTCTCGAGAGTCGGGCTGTAGAGATGATGAAGAGGCAGGGGGATTTATTTTCTCCTAAGCCTCATTCATATGCTAGTTGCTCACTTCCTGATTCAGGTGATTGGAAGGAGGTTGCCACCAGATATGTGGAAGAAAATCAGAGGTTGAAGGCTCAGATTGCAAGGCTTACAGGGAAGCGCAAGCGTATAGAGTAATCTCCATCAGCTTTACTTCTTAGGGTTTTAGACTTTACTTTCATCTTGTACTTTGGATTATTGAAACTTGTAATCCATTTTGAAGTTATTATAATAAAGAATTTCAGTATTTCAAATATGTTATTATTTTGATATTTGCAAATGTGTCTATCAATCTTTAAGTCCCTTGAAATATTAATAATAAAATAAATCATGTGCATTGCATATCATGCATCATATTGTGCATATTTCTTGCATTTGTTATGCATATCCAGGTGTCTTACCAAGCTTCTTTACTTCGTTCAGCAAGCTGTCTCACCACTACAACACTCGATCCAATTTCAGAAGGAAGATGGACAAATTAGAACAAGAGAATCGCGAGCTGCGCGAGGAGGTTTCTGCTTTGAAGGTCGGCATGGCCAATCTTACTTCTCTGATGGAATCTCTGGTGGCTGCTCAGAATCAGCCACCGAGTGTTGAACATCAACCAATAAGGATTACTACTGAAGCTCTGACTGTTCCTGTGTCTTCTACTCCAACTGTTATTCAGAATCACATGCCTCAAGGTTATCCATGGGGAATGCCAGAGAACCATTCAAGTTGTGTTCCAGCCAAGCTCTCTTGGAAAAAGTGAACCCAAAGTTTCTTATCAGCAGTGTGCGGTTGTATCTTGCGCACATAAGATTTCAAATGGAGTTTTGGACAAGAAACCCCATCGTACTTTGCAAAGATTGGTATTTTGAATTTGTGGGGAATGACTACCCCAGAGATCAAACACAAATCATCAAAATCTAAACCGAGGACGGCTTGGATTTCAACAGCTTTCAATTTGTCTTCTAACTGCTTGTATTTGATATCAGCGGGTGAATACTGCTCGTTGAAATAATCATCATCAGATGCTTGATCATTGATACAGTCAGCCTGAGTACTCTTGACCTTACCAATATGGTTCTCGTCGTCTTCAGATGAATCTTCTCCTACTGGGATTTGACGGATTGTCTCCTTGAACCTTCTACCCATGTTGAGTAGAGCTTTCTTCTTTGGCTTCTTCTTAACGACCAACAAAGCCATCATATCTTGCTGCCCATTGGCTAGGGCTAGTAGAGTTTCCTGAAACTGAGAATTCTGGGTTTGGAGATCCTTCACAGTTTGCTCTAGATCCATCTTGCTGAAATAAACAGAAGAAAGATAAGGAAACTTGTTATGCGAAAACCTGTCATCTTATGATGCATGGAATATGTACATGAAAATGATTTCAAGGATTAATGAAATTTCAATTTATATATACAAAAGAATGAACAAACGTTAATCCTTATTAGACAAAACAAGAAAGATTACATCATGCCTCTCGGGCTTACAAAATAACTTTCTAAGATAAAAAGACTGAACGCATCCTCTTTGGTGCGAGATAGGCGTTCACACTTTTGCTCTTCTTGTAGCTGCTTTGTAAGCTTCAAGGCCCTCTTTTCACTAGCATAGAATTGAGCCTCGAAAGTATCTCGTTCTTCCTTCAGTTGGATCCAACCCTTTTGTAAGTCTTCGATAGAGGTAGGCATGTCGGGATGGAGGATAGTGTAGGGAACATCTCCTTCAACCATAGGCTCCATGATGACTGGTAATATGGAGGGATAAGGCATCACAAGTTTTTAAGCACGAGCTCGTACCCATTTAAGGTAAGGCTCGGGGGAATGGAATTCTTGTGTCCTAGCGTCTTTCTATCCACCTTGTTCAACATCCTCCAGGCTCGGATAAACCTTTGACGGTAACCTTGATTGTCATTCTCGTAGTCGAATACCAATCCTTGGATAAGCATCTCGTAGGGACCATCCCTTCGGGAATAACCAAACTATCGTAGGGCTAAGCAGGGGTTGTAAGTGATACCTCCTCTAATGCCAAGCAAAGGGACATTAAGGAATTCTCCATAACGGTCGACGATAGTAACATTCTCCAAAGAGCGGGAACACCAATGAATATCTGAATGTCTGAGCGTCATCAACCTATGTGACCACCTTGAACCTTGCTCGTTCTTCAATACAGATTGGGGAATATGCGAAATAAACCATCTTGCCAAAAGAGGAGTACAACACATAAGGATACCTCTTTTCCTCATAGTACGAGTTTGAAAAGAATGTAGGATATCCCCTAACAAAGTAGGCACCGGGTTACGAGACATGAAGATTTTGACGGCGTTCACATCTATGAGTTGGTCAGGATTTGGAAACAAAACCATCCCATAGATGAGGAGAGCCATAATTTCCTCAAAGGCTTGCAAATCCAAAGAGTTCCAACAGTTTTGGGCTTTCTCGAACAAAAATTTTGCTAAGAAGCCTTTGACACCACTCCTTGTTTCCCAATTAGTTGTGATATCAGATGGTTGCAACTGTAGAGCTTGAGCAATCTCTTTTGGCTTTGGATCTCTTTCTGTACCGTTGAAAGGTAGTTGATTGAGAATGGGAACCCTTAAGAGTTGTGAGAATTCTTCTAAAGTCAATACAAGTTGATAATCAGGAAATGTGAAGCAATGGTGTAAGGGGTCAAAGAACTGAAAGAGCACCTTCATCATGTCTTCATCAGTGTTGGAGGTGACCAAGTTTAGTAGGCGACCATGTCTTTCGGTAAATGGATAATTTTCAGGAATCCTTGATGCTAGCTCTTTAAGTTGAGGAGGGATCCTTACAAGATTGACTAGAATGGTTTTCCTGCGAATAGAATCCATGTCCTACAAAACAGAACAAAGATAAATCCCAAAAATCCTTGAAATAGTTAGTGAGTATGAGTATGATGTTATGGTGTTTATGATGTTATGTATAAGTATATACAAACAAAGCAAACAAGTTCTTAGGTTTAGGCTTGCATGGAGTCTCATAGGTAAGTACCCTCTTGAAGTTTAGTTGGCTCAAACCTGTCCTAGTAATAGTAACCGGATTCTAAGGGAGCTCAATATCACTGGTTTGTTTCCTTGGGCATTGTTTCAGCGCAAGCCTCTTTAATAGCGACCGAAATATCCCAAAAAACCAAACCTCAATGAGTGTAGTATCGAGTATCTACCAACTTTGGACTGCACCAAAGCCGGTCATCTCACTATGTCCTAAAGGCCAAGTTGGTCAAGTAAAGGTTCTAAAAGTTCATTAGCGCTTCATGACATTACTCAGCGGCCCCGTATTCTCCTTGACTACTCAAGGGCTACCGGTACCCACAAATATGTCGCACTAACATAGCTATTTCTTAGACCATGTCGGTATACCCCACACAGTTTCCACAACATATTGCTACTTACCTATAAGGCATCCCAAATCCTGGTAGAGGATTCAAACCCAAACAAAGAACCATAATGTAAAGCATACAAGTCAAACAAAGAAAGCAAGTAAATGTGACCTAACCCTAAGGTAACCCCACTTTTAAATTTCCCCAGCAGACTCGCCAGTTCTGTGATACGGTGGGAGAACTGACTTGTGTATTTTGCGTTTGATCGCAAATGTTATGGTTAGTAAGAGTCGTCAACGAATTTTCTTTTATCCAAAAGGAAAGGTGAAAAAGCACAGGAAAGACCTTTGATATTATTTCTTGAGTTCGAGGGGTAGATTATGAAAAGGGAAGGTATTAGTACCCTTTTCATCCATGGTTTTCCATGGGCTCTTAGTTACTTGCTAGATCACTTGCTTTTGTTTGAAAATGTGCTTTGTGTGGTTTTTGAAAGTATTTTGAAAAGGCGCCATCGTTTAGGCAAACTTTGTAATGATTCTCGTTCGTAAGAATGTATACAAAGTGTTGATCTTTTGAAAAATGTTTTCAAGTTTGAAAGATGTTTTGAAAGTGTTGGTGTTTATTTTGAAAATAGCAAGAATGTTTTGTTTTGAAACTGAGCAAGTAACTAGGAACAATCTACCTACTCAAAAAGTCTTTCATGTTCATTTCCTTTCTCTTTTGACATTGTTATCTTACCATTGATTTGTTAAGTAACCCTATCTTTGGATGTAAGCGGGACGAGCGTGGGTCATCGTATAACCATAATTAGCAATATTGCAAGGTATCTTAGCATCTTTCTTTAGGGACTAAGATCATTTTGAAAAGGCAACATAGATAGCATCATCGAGGGACTATGATCTTGTATTTTTGCTTGTTTTTGCTAAAATACCTCACATGTGTAATATGGTCATTTTTGTAAGGCAACTAAGTGGATTTACCCTAGGGGTGCTTGTGTGCAAGTGTATTTATTTTCATGCTTTATTTAGTCTTTGATTAGGGTTTGCTATTTGTTGATTTTATCTTCTCATACAAACCCTAATTACTAGCATTTATATAAAGTGATAAATTGCGAAAAGTAAAATTACTACGCTATTACATCATAGGGGAGGGGGTGTACGAATTTACAAATGAGGATTGCAAGAAAATTAAATCTAATTATCTATTACAACCATATTGAATATTGTACAAAATTGAAAATAAAATGCAAGAATATAAATGGAAAAAGAAATGATTTTTGTTGTTTTTTTATGAAAGGGGTTTTGTCTTGACCTAATTAAAAAATTACTAATTAAAATTAAATAAACTTAACTTAAACTAATCAAGAAAAGAAATTAATTTAAAAAAAGATTTTTTAGGATTTTTTATGAAAAGGTTTTAAATTAATGGAAAAAATGAAGATTAATTAATTAAAATAACCTAAGTTCTAAATTAATTATAAAAAAAATAATATACTAATTTATCCTAAGTCTAAGAATTAATTATTTAAGGAAAAAGAAATTAATTTGTGTTTTAAGAAAATATTTTTTAGTATTTTTGTTTTATGGAAAAAATATAATATATGTAAGTATAAATAATAAATTAAAATAAATTTGGATTTTTTATGATTTATGAAAATAATAATAGTAATAATAATGATAATATTAATAATAATAATAATATTAATAATAATAATAATAATAATAATAATAAAGAAAAATAAAATAAGAATAAAAAAAATGTAAAAGAAAAGTCAGGGGGGGTGAATCAGTAAGGCAAGGAGTATTATGAGAAAAAATGATTAGGCCCATGTGTTGAAAGTCCAGGCGCTGCAAATAAACAAAAAATGTGAAAAATATGAAAAGAAAAAGCAAAAGGCAGCGCTAGGTCTTGAACCCGTGACCTTGAGGTTACGAGCGCGCTGCCTTACCACTGGGGTGGTTGTACATCCGTTAATATAACTGAAACAATAAATACATAACACAAAATGCGCCCTGATTACACTTCATCTTCAACCTCCAGCCAAATGACATGTATCTTCTTCATCTCTCAACAAAAATGAAAAGTTCAAACATGAAAGTTGTGGCATTTCTTCCCACGAATCCAACCATATAAATAACTTAGATAACCGTCAAAGATGAATGAGAATTTTTCTGGCCCTAAATTAAAACCTAAAAATTTCAGAAAACTTCAACGCTAAAATTCTCTAATCTCAGACCATATAAATGCAAACTATGGATATGTACATCTTCGTGGCAATGGTATCTACATTTTATCTTCACAAATGAAACTTAAATGATGCCTGAATATGAAGATAGAAGTTCAAGAAAAATACCTCAAAACTGGAAATCGTGAAATGGATTTGAGCTTGTTTCAGGTAGTGGTGATGATCAGGTTAGCTTCCTTGGACCTCTAGGAAGCTAATGCAATGCTTAGCTTGAGTTGAGAGTGGCTGAAATGGCCTGGAGAAGTCCAACTGCAATGCTCTGTTTTTGGCTATGGAAGTTGATGAAGATGATGTTACAGTCTGCAAACAGGGACAGTGATGGTTTGTATTTGATATGAGGAAGCTTATGAAACTAAAAGGCCAAGAAATGCACGAGTGGTTTTGAAGATTAAAGTTCAAAGTCAGAAATGACACAAAAATGGAGGTTTTGTGAAATCTCAATTTTCAGGGAGTTTGAGAGCTTGTATATTCGTGTGTTATGTTGTAATACACTTGTGCATAAGTAAAGAAAAGGTTGGTGCACTTGAGGAGGTCAGAAACACAAGATATAGACTTATGGCTATGTTACTTGATTTTGAAGAAAAGTGACAATATGGTTTCAAGGCATAGTACAAGCATGGCCTGAGTTTATGGGATGCTCTAGACATGTTGCTTTTGCCTTTGATGTTTCTTGTGATCAAAAGGAATAAGTGCAAAGCTCTATGCATTGACTTTGTGATTAAAGCTTCTTTACAAGAATGGAATGGTTACTTTGTGCCATAAATGGAAATTTTACTTGGATAAAGCTTGAATCAAGTGGATAATAGCTCAAAAGCAAGTGTAATCTTCTGATTATGGAGAGATCTTGAGGTTTAGAGGCCTTCAAAGTAAGATTGTGCAACATAGGTTTGAAATTGAATTCTTGTTCATCACAAAATGACTTGTAATTCAAGTTTGAAAACCCTAACTTTCTCTCTTCGATTCTCCCTGCTCAAGAATGATCTCAAGGAGTTCTTGGATATTTTGGAAATCTTGTAATGTTCTCTACAACCCCTCTTTTAATCACTTTTGAAAATTCCCCTTGGAACTATATGAAAAAGTGCCATGAAGTTAGGTCAAAATCCTGACCAAAACTAGGGCAAAATTTCACTAAGTGTTCAATTTCAAGACCATGACTTTATGAATTAATAACTTGAGATTCAAGAATTTTTAGAAGAAGTTGTGTAAATAAATGTTGTATATATCATGAATATCTACAACTTTCATGTTGAAAGTTTCTTCTGAATCATCTTGCATCATGGTGAAAAATTGGCTCAAAGTTATGAAAAAACATGAAGTTTTAAACACTTAGAAAAATTTCTAAGTTGGAAAACTTTGACTTTTCAAAATGAAATATTGAATTTTTTATTTCTTGATGAATAAGTTTCATATTTTGACATTTTTTGATGAATTGTGATCTTTGACATTGGATTTTGACTAAAAAGTCAAAGTTTGACTTTTCAGTGTACAGTTGACTTTTGATTAGTTGATTGAAAATTCACTATCAATCCAATTGATCTTGAGCAATGTTTTAGGTCATGCCATTAGGTAAAAATGATGCAATTGAACTCTTGAAACCATGCTTCAAACCAATGGACCATTTGGTAGGTCAAAAATCAGAAATTGCCCTCTTTCAGTTAAAACCCTAATTTTGACCATTTTGCCCTTTTGATGATTTGGTCAAATTTCTTGAGGAATTATGGTCCAAAATTGATAAAATGACATATATGAGTTTATAATGTTGATGTGGATAAAAAAATTATGAATTTTGACTGTAAATTGATCATAGTTGACTTTTTCCCCAATACAACTGATTTTTAGGTCAACTGCTCAATTGATTGAGCAAAAGTGTGATCCAAGGCTTGAAACTTGACATGAGAAATATTGGGGGTCCATAATGATCCATGAAAGTCATATAAAGCATTGAAAGTTCAATTATCCTTGTGCAATCTCAAACCCTAATTTTGGTCATCAGTGCTTAAGGAGGTGTCTTGAGCTGATCAATCCTAGTGCAATCTTGAACCAAGAGAGATCCTTGTGAGAAAATATTTGATAAATGAGAGGGAAAATTTTGGGGTACAACAATATGCATGACATCTTACCTATTCAAAAGGTCACGATACAGAGTGTGGTCATGATAAGACAATGATCAAATGTATCCTTGTGTTATGAAGAAGTCAAGGTTCCTGGAAGTATTCTTAAGGAGTGAGAATATCTGACTATGTTATGACTCTATTGAGGGAGTTAAGGTTCAGAATACGCAGGAAGTGTTGAAGTTTCTCGTCTAGTGTTCATCTCCAGCTGGAGCATTAGTTACTCATGACAAAGGGAATCATGTGGATATCTGTAAATTGTTGCTGCAATAACAGGTATTATCAAGCCAGAATACTGTTCACTTTTGTAAAGGTTCTATGAGGAAATGATGTCGAAATAACATGTTATGACATTATGAAGTCATGGATAAACTTAACAAGACATGGTTGCTTCTATCTATGAGAAGCTCGGTGAAGATCATAAGTTCACATATCTATTAGAAGTTTAATGGGAAGTCTGGGAGAATTTATTTTTCTATAGATTTCAAAAATACTCCTTAAGGGTCTATATTATAAAGAGGTGTCACAAATGTGATATTTTGATATCTTAGTATATGCAACTAAGTCTAAGTGAAAGAAGAACACTTAGAATCCAGTATGAACAGGTGGGTAATCTGGTGAAGCATCCCTGATTGGGGGGAGAAAATATGTTGATCACTGAAATAAGAAGGCAATGTCTGACTAAGTGTCAGGATATTATACAGGACATGTTCCTGCATGGTCAACATAGGGTGGAGTGGCCTATGTGTTCAAACACGTGGCTGTAAACAGGGGGAGAAAAATTTGTCTGACTATGCATGTGTATGTACAGGAAGTAGCTATAGCATTCAAAGCCATTATGGACGGTGCACATTGATACTTGAAGTTTTCTCCTTAAATATCGTTTCCTTTTGACCAAGATTGGAGCTACAATCTAGGATCGTTATTTTCCAAGTAAAAATCCCAGTTATTTATAGAGAGTTCTCCACATATTTGTAACCCCGTGAGCTTCTTGAGCCCATAATTCTTATGGATTTTATTCGAGTTTGGGTAAGCTGTGCTTGGGTCTGGTATTGTGAAGGTCTCCTTTGCCAAGTTTTGGCAATAAAGGGGGAGAAAGGTGAATTAGCTCAGCTCAGATGATGATGCTTCTTCCACAAGTGGTTATTATTAATGCTCACAAATGTCAAAATAAGATGTCAAGTGGTTATTATTTTTGTGACATATGCTTGTGACCTGTGATCTGAGTTATAAACACAGTTGTGACATGTATTCTGAGTTATCAGGGGTGGTGGTTGATTTGGTCTTAAGTAGTTATTGAGAGTTCTCTTATTCCACCATTGGTCTTCTATGTTTAGAAGATGTTCCTGCATTGAGGGGGAGTACAAGTTGTCTTATGCTATCTTCTTCCTCGTGTGCATCAACCAAACTTTAGGACTTTCCTTCCTTTTATCCTGAAACTGATGTTCGTTGGTGCTGATACAATTGAGTTCTTCAGAGTGCTGTAAAGAAGATGTCTAATAAGATATTGAGACATCATTTTCAAATGAAGATCTATTGTTGTGTGCAATAGTTTCTGAATTGCTGAAATCTCCTAGATTGCAATTGTTTTTAGAATATTTGTTTTAGCCAAAAATTTGCCAAAGGGGGAGATTGTTAGTTCTCTTGTTTTAGGATTGGCTTAATTTTTATAAAACAAATAATAGAAGCAATAACGTAATGTAGAATAGGACATATAAACTTGCTAAGAAGAACAAGTACAACAAGAAGTCCTATTACAATGTCAGAACATGTTATGTTGAACTTTTTCAACAACTGGAACAACATGTCGAAGAAGATGTCTTGACATCGCGCCTGCTGAGCTGGATTAATGAGATTCAGTTTGTTCTTAACATAAGCAGAATATTCAGGAGAATATTATGCATCCTATATGGCGCATATTTAAAGGTCTAGAAAATTCAATCAGAAATCAAGGAGAATGAAGACTTTCTAAATAAGGAGATTATTTAGGAAAGAAAAGATTAAAGACCTTTCTTGGGGCAGAAGTTTTTGTAGTTTGTTACAACTAATTTGTTGTGATTGAAGGCCCAAAACCAGTTGGGTAATAGGTTATAAATAGAAGGGTTTGTAACCTAGAAAACACACGACTCAAAATGTATAATTCTAAGGGTTTTGTCAAGGTAAACCTCCCAGGTTATGGGAAGGTTACCACGTTCATCTCGAAGTCTGTAGGTAAGAGATGCATTGTTCCTGGAGGAAGCTTTGAAGCAACTCCAGGATGTGTTAGGAGCAAAACTAACAAATAGTGGATTTTGGCTTAGATATTTAGCTAGATTATCATGGAAGTATGTCTTCCAAACTATTTATCTGTGTGATCAGAATCTTGGTGAAGGGCTGCTTATGCAGTGACTGAGGTGTTAACTGCTAAACATCATTGTGATGATTGGAAGTGGGATAGGGATTTTCCATATCTAGGGAGGACCTAAGTATAAGAGTCATTAGATAGTGATTAAGTGCATTGATCGTCAATGGGTGTGTTGGTTGTAGGGTCTGCAAATTGATACTACTGATAGTGGACTTCATTCCTGGCTTGGTAGCCCTCAGAGTAGGTGTTGTTGTACACTGAACTGGGTAAAAAATTATGGTGTGTTCTTTATCTTTTCAGTACTGTTTTATTTTGCATGTGTGTTTATGTCAGATCAGATGTCTCGACATCCTTGTAGGACATCTGAGTCTGCTGTGCCAGAGTTTCAGTTCTTAATTTCAACTTTATTAATGCATCGGAAAAGAATTCATGTTTATTATTCAACATCCTCAACTAATCATAAACCAACGTTTAATAAAATAAAAGAGGGTTTTATAGTATTCCAACAATTTATCAAAAACAAAATAGCAATTAAGCAAAACAAGTAAGCGTTCATCCCCCCGATGTTATGTATCCGAGCATGACACCGACTCGAAATAAATGACGAGTAACTTCCTCTACTAGATCACCTATATGTTACCCATGTAGAGGCAGCATTCAAACAGAAGGGGTGAGACATCACAACAATATAAAAAAGATATAATAATAAGTATGCAGCAAATATGTCATGCAAGGTCACATACTTCACCCCATCCACAAGAATTCAACAATTCAATAGTTCAATAATATGCAATGCGATTGACAACGAATAAATACATGTGGTACCATCGGGGCATAAGCCCTCTCCATAAATCTAAATCTGGGCTATCAACATATAGTGAAATCTGGGCCAACAACATAAGCCAAATCTGGGCTATCAATATACGGCCAAATACAGGCCAACAACATAAGCCAAATCCGGGCTATCAACATACGTCCAAATCCGAGCTAACAACATAAGCTAAATCCGGGCTGTCAATGATGCATGTATACGACACTAACATGCAACAACAAGATTATACAAGTATAAGGAAATACCCTTCAACATAAAACCAATATGGGCCAACGATATCATCATCATCATCATTATACAATCAACGTTAATTGTACAACAACAAAACATAAGCTCTCAAACCTATGCCAATCCAAGCCAATAACATCATAATTATCAAGCAATATAACTTATTGTCCATTCATACACATTCACAAAATTTATCATGTTCAATCATCATGAATACTCCTCAATCTATCTGACACTGACACCCAAGGCATAAGCCTCCAACCTAAAATAATTATCCTATTGTTATTAAAGTTATTATCTTATTATACAAAACATTTTTAGCTTTCTAATGTTCCAACCGGTGCGTCAAACAGACACTCGAGTCAAAAGTTATTAATTTTCAAAGTTTCGCAAAAACTGTCAGCTTCAGGTGTACCCGGGTACCCATATAACCGTAACTCCTTACACCCTGTCAGAATGACCAAAAACAATTTTTCGAGTGGTAATCGGTTACCCATATACTGGTAACTGATTCCCATTGTACCAAAGTAAAAAAAATATTTTTATGCTACGAAAATCACTTATTTCATACCCAACCTCCACATACTTCGTCGTTCATGTTCCAAATTATAATTCCTATCTATATACATCATTATCAACATTCTAATTCACAATGTAAACACATTTAAGCATGAAATTACTCAATTATATCACAACAATCCCAACACTGATGCGTGAAACATCTCAACAATTTAAACACAGACACATCAATTATATCACCATAACAAAACATCATCACACGACATTCAATCATTCAAAACCAAGAATAACACAAGTGTGAACAAGAACCTACAATTTCAACCATGGAAATCTAAACCCCACATACCCATCATTATATCATCTCTTTATAGAGTTGTAACCCCATCCTTACCTTAATTCAAAGGTTCCTCAAGCTTCAACAACAATGTCTCCTTGCTCTAGCTTTCCTTCCTTCCTTTGGTTCTCTGTTTCTCTCAGTTTTCACGATCGTAACAAATGAGAACACAAACCCCAACTTCTCCTTAAGTCCTCTTTACCCCTAGGACCCTTAATATATTATTCCCATCTTATCCCCACTTATTCCATCCAACTTTACAACAATACCCTTATCATTCTTTCACCAATTTATCTCTATTTATCTAATTAAATAAAACTTAGATAATTATTTACTATTTTTCCAACTTACAAATAATTCTAATAATTATTCCTAAATTCAATAATTTCTGATAAACTATTAAATCTATAATAGTTCTCAACACGACTTAAACCTAATACCATCCCGCACACATCATCATCAAAACAACATTATACCACATAAATCACAATTGATCGATTAAATAATTAATTATAATTTTCTGGGTGTTACAGTCATGACCATGTGGTTCAATACCTCTACCTCAAAAGAAGTAAAAGGAAGGAGAAGGTCCATGATGGAGAAATCACACTCATAAAAAGGAATGATGACAACACCATACTTGTCACATATCCTTTCATTCTCAGAAAGGCTCAGAGTCCCTCGGTCAGAAGACGAGCAAAATTTTGTAAAAGCATCATCAAAACCATCCAAATTGGCAAAAACATAAGCAGTTAAGGAGTAAACATAGTTTATCCAAGAGGATGTAGTATCCTTTTGAGACTTACACATATTCTTCTGTGATTCCTTGTTCATAATGCACCAATTTCGCATTTATGAAAAATGAGAATAAAAGGGAGAAACAATCAAAATTAGAAAGAGAAAACTTAAGAAAGAGAAGCAAAATATTTATCCCTCTTGTAGCGGTAGAAATTTTCAAGACTAAGCCATTGGATTGACTAGACTTTATACAAATCAAAATAAAAATCGCCACCCGCGCTTTATTGTTTCCAAAGGAATGGGAAAAGAGCGAATAACCCAAAAAAAAGGGGGGAAGATTCAAGGTAAGGGGGTTGGTTATGCAAAGGGAAGGTATTAGCACCCTAAACATCTACGGTACTCCGCAGGAACCTCTTTGAAAAATCTGTATATTTTGGCTATAAAAATGTGTTATATAAAATGGATGGTGGAGGTGAGAAAAGAAATATTTTTATGATTTTTGTACCCGCCGCGGTTGCGAACCTTTAGTGCCTACGTACCACCTTTCGTGTAATAGGGGATCAGGGTACACGTAGTTCCTCTTTTAAAAATTTGAAACACAAGTGTGTTGGTTAATTTTATGAGATAAGACATCATCGTCATTGTCCGTGTGGAAAACATACTTACTACCCACAATCATAAGGAAGGAGAATTTGCATCATCTCAAAGTGGAGGATATGGCTTGAATTTTAAAATCAACAATGCCTCACTCAACACCCAAGTGGAAAATATCTCTCTTTACTACATATTATAGAAGTATAGTTGTTTGCATCACTACAAGGATTGACAAGAGTCTAATCTTTTAAGAAAGATTTTAAAATAAAAGAAAAAGCCAAAGTGGCAAAAATGGTTTGAAATGAATTGATTGACTTTTAGTCTTCTCACAAAAATGTCAAGGTATTATTAAATTGATTGAAACTTATTTATGAAAATATTTTGAAAATGCATGGACCTAAGTCCAAGTTTATTATGAAAGTGTTTCAAGTTTAGAAATAAGAAGAGTTTTTAAAAGGAGGGAGAAGATTTTTTGAAATTAAAGAAGATGGGAGGAGAAGAAGAGACTATCCTAAAGCATAAGGTAAAAGCTAGGGATAAGAACCATCTAACCAACAAGAAGCCAATACTTGACATTATGAGTCAATATAGAATTCCCATTCTTTAGATTGAAACCAAGCAAGCAAAGATACTAGACCTCTTGAGAGAATCAAACTTCAAGCGTATTAAGTCTTCGCAAAAATTGGGCAGAGTAACGGCTGTATACGGGTGAATTCCAGATTACAAACAAAGTATGTAATCACAATAACCTGCACACAAAACAAACAAACAACCCAATGTCTTGAGGTAAACCTCAAGAACTCCAGACAAAATATCAAATAAAGTCACAATGTCTCCAAGATAGGCCAAGGTCTCTAATCCTAAGTCCAAGAAGTCCAATACTCCATAATGCCAAGGATAGTAACCAAATAGTCCAAGTATCATTAAAGATTTTTATGGTTCATGTTGATTATTAGGTGTCTTTAAAAGGAAAAGAAAAGCTCAAGTGAGCAAAAATATAAATGACATAAAAGTAAATGCTCAAGTGAGCAAAATAAAGAAAAAAAGGCATGAAATGTAAATGCTTAAATTAAATGGTACATAAAGCATAAAAAATAAAAGCATAAAGTAAAGTCAATTGTTAGAAAGTAGTGGTTAGTTGGATGACCATCTTGAAACTTGCATTTGGAACTCATTAGAGGATTGGTAGAACCAAATCTTCCACACAACAAGTTGCATTTGCTTTTTGTCAAGTATATCATCCATTTTGGAATCCCCAAAAGTAACATTTAATGATCAACGATGTTTAAGTGATCCGCATTGACCAAAGGTGTTGTAGATCCATTAGAGGATTGGTAGAACCAAAGCCTCCACACAATGAATCTCAAGGTTATTGGATAAAAGAGATCAAATTAACATACTTGGGCTTGCAATCATAAGTTTGGGCCACGAATGATCATTTATTTGAATCGTGACAAAATTTAGCGCTATGTTAAGAAATCGTAAGTGGACTTATGTAGAAGTCGCACCTATTTTGAGGTCGGTCAATAGCAATCTATGTACTTCATGTTTGGATAAATGATATAGAGATCACCATCCCTTAACATGTAGCACAATTAAAAAAGAAAGGGATAAGATGAAGAGGAGGGGAATGATAAGCTAATTTGGATCACCATTTCAAAAT
Organism: Vicia faba; assembly: GCA_948472305.1. Classification (NCBI taxonomy): domain Eukaryota; kingdom Viridiplantae; phylum Streptophyta; class Magnoliopsida; order Fabales; family Fabaceae; genus Vicia; species Vicia faba. The sequence goes on along the minus strand of OX451738.1, from coordinate 66,597,999 downwards.
TCTTTCATCTTTAAATTCAACCACTCCTCTAGATGGATTAAAGCACTAAACATATCATTAATCCAAAGCACCAAAAATGAATTAAATAATTCACTCTTAGGTAGATTTGAATTGATGAACATTTATCCAACTTCATCTACATCACAAAGTCCATTGAGTTTAAAGACAAATTGGACATTGAAAATTGTAATCCAAATTATCCATCAAAGAGAATGAGCAGGAAAATATTTGAGTCAAAACAGCCCCAAAATAAGGCAGAAACAGTATTTTCGAAACAGCCCCAAAATAAGGCAGAAAAAAATATTTTCGACACTGTTACAATCAATTATGCTTCGACAACTATCAATTGCATCAGTGCAGTTTTTTTTTAAAATTAATTTCATGTGACAAACAATTGCAATGTTACAACAATTGATTGCAACCTATTAAAATCAGTCGAAAACAACATCTCTAAGATCAAATTCTTGTTCCAACTTTTCATCAAACACCTTGTGATCATGGATCCAATTGAGCATGAAAATTCCAGCAAATTATGAGAAAATAGCACTAATGGAATCATAAAACAGTGCTCAATGAATCAAAACCAGAAATCCATAAGAGATCACATTGTGAAAGATGATGATCCAACTTACCAAAGGTAGAATTAGAGAATTATCAAACAACTTCCAGAATTTGCTGCAATTCGACCACAAGAATCAATTACCAAAGCTTGGATGTAAAGAATTGATGAAGAAAAAGTGTTTGGATGAAGGTTTAGCTCAAAGATTAGTAAGCTTCAATGCAAAGCTTACTAACTGTTTTTCTTCTGAAAATGGAGCTTTGAGTGAATTTGGTAGATGGAGAGAATTGAGAGATTTTTTAGCAAGATGAGTTTAGCTATCAAAAGCTTGTGATTTGAATGAAATGAGGTCTCTATTTATAGAGTTTTAAGATTGGGATTAGTGGTAATTTGGTAATTTATTCTTGGAGCCAAAATTGAATTAATGATATAATTTCAAATTATGCAGAAAAAATTGGAGCCAAAAAGATGACCGTTTGAAATTGCTGGCTTTTTTTCAAAAATCACGTGTATTTTGTTGTTATGAGTCGATACATGGGTGGTATGCGTCGACACGTCCTAGTTGTATAACACAACATGTGTCGATACATGCCTCTATGTGTCGATACATACTGCTTCTTCAACATATTACAGAATCATACAATCTGCATGAGTCGACACATAACACGTATGTGTCGACACATGCTAGTTATACAAACAGGATGAGTCGATACATAACATGCATGTGTCGACACACGCTAGTTATACACAACAGGATGAGTCGATACATACATGCATGTGTCGACACATGCTAGTTATACACAACATGATGAGTCGATACATACATGTATGTGTCGACACATGCTAGTTATACACAACAGGATGAGTCGATACATACCTTTATGGGTCGATGCATGCTGTCTTTCGCCACAATACAGAATCAATCAACTTTCAAAACCTTATTTGTTGGATGCTTCGACTTGGTACCTACAAAACACAATTTTGCAAAGACAAGGACAAATATTTTTTTGTATTTTGGTTAGAGGTTAATTAATAACACATATACAAAATACAAAACCAAGGTGCTTGGAAATTCCTCAAGAGCAAACTTAAAGATAGGAGATAGAAAAAAGAGGAAGAACCAACCCTAATGTGATTTTGTTATGATCAAGTTGACATGATATGATAGGGGAATCTTAGGGGCAAAAATTGGGGTACAACAGCTGCCCTTATTTAAGTGTCTTCTATCCGGAGATATGAAGGTTAAAAATCTTCGTGTCGACGCGATTAAAGATACTTAAATATAAAACAAGCCCTATTTTTGTCTCTAAGATGCCATGCAATGCTTATGATTATGAATGCATATGAACAGAGCGAAAGAGACGCAAAGTATCACTGGGGATGCCACAAAAATGAAGAAACAAAGGAGCAACCCCACTAGGAAAATAAATCACTAGTGAACAAAAGACATGACTCTATTGGTGTAAAACCCAAATAAGAGATAAGGTATCATCAGCTCAAATATTGAGGAAAAAGTAAAGAATGATAACGATCGACAGATAACTGTGAACTACCAACTCAATGGATGAAGGTAGAAGAAAAAGATATACTGACTCACAGATGACGGTGAAATACCAACTCAATAGTTGAAGGTAGAAGATAAAGATATACCGACTCACAGATGACGATGAAATACCAACTCAATAGTTGAAGGTAGAAGATAAAGATATACTGACTCACAGATGACGGTGAAATACCAACTCAATAGTTGAAGGTAGAAGATAAAGATATACCGACTCATAGATGACGGTGAAATACCAACTCAATAGTTGAAGGTAGAAGATAAAGAAGATACCGACTCACAGATGACAGTAAACTACCAACTCAATAGTTGAAGGTAGAAGATAAATAAGATACCGACTCACAGATGACGATAAACTACCAACTCAATAGTTGAAGGTAGAGAGAAAATATCATATCACCGCCGTTCATTGATGATGAACTATCACTGTTCACTGATGATAGCAAAAAGATAAGAAACACCGACGTTCACTACCGATGCACTACCAATGTTCTTTGAAGGTAGAAAGAAGATAACAAACACCGACGTTCACTGCCGATGTCCTACTAACATTCACTGAAGGTAGTGAAAATATCCTACCACCGTCGTTCACTGACGATGAACTATCAACATTCTTTGAAGATAACAAAAAGATAAGAACACCGATGTTCACTGCCGATGTACTACCAATGTTCACTGAAGGTAGATTTGAAAATATCAAGTTTTCCCCAAAATTCGGGTGTTTCACCTAGAACGGGTCTCAACTTCTTCTTTAACCAAGGCACTCTGCCTGAAAAGGGTAATATGTAAGCTTATCTCAAATAAAGAGACTTCCACTCATTGTCAAGGGAAATTGCAAAGAGAAATGACTTTCTGGGGATAGAAATATGGCTTCTTGGGGAAAAAGATATGACTTCCTGGGGAAAGAGATATGACTTCCTGGGGAAAGAAATATGGCTTCCTGGGGAAAGAAATATGGCTTCCTGAGGCAAGAAATATGACTTCCTGGGGAAAGAAATATGGCTTCCTGGGGCAAGAAATATGACTTCCTGGGGAAATGCCACGTTATTCCTGCTGAGGAGATAAAGTCTTCTCGTGCAAAATAAATGCACAAACCAAAACTCAAAGTTCTCAGAAATCCAGAGTAAATAATATCGTCATGCAACCACGAATCAAATTAGAAACAAGCTGGAGCAAGACGGCCAACGAAGATAGATCCTTTGAGAAATAAACTCAAGAGGGAAAACCAAATCCATCTAAGCAAGGAGCGCTGCAGGAAGGTTAGAACACAATGTCAATAAAAAAATGATTTGTAGCAATGCATGATGCATGTATGAATGTATGAGTGATATCGTGCATATGCTGGTAAAAGGATACATAATCAGTACAAACAAACATAACTGCCTCAGGTACCAACAACATTGGGCTAAACTTCAAACAGAAGGATCAATCCAAGAAAGGTAAAAGTAACTACGGAAACCAAACCTATTGCCTGTCCTAACTTCACTGAGGAGAAACATAATCCGGATGTAGCTAAATCAAACAGATATCGGGATATAACTTCTTTCTTCCGGTTTAATCGGAGAAACCCGTTTTTTAAAAGCAACATACCTACTGGAGATTGCAAGACCAACCTCAAATAAAGCAGAATGACGCCGAGACAATCAAACCTCATTGGGGAATTCATACCCACTTTGAAGGAGGAAAAACATACAGACTTCACTAAGGGAAACAATGCTTCATCAACGAGGCATCTACTGGGGACTTCATGCTAACTTTATTGGGGAGGTCAAAACCACATCATCGAGGGGAAACCAAGATACGTTCTTCACTAGGGAAACCAGAGATACGTTCTTCACTGGGGAAACCGGAGATACGTTCTTTGAGAGTAATTATTGCACTAACTTCTTTGGGGAGAAAGGACTTCTATCAAATAAATGAGGCCTTCACTAAAGAATATTGGATTCAGTCTTCATATCATACAAACCTATTCCAACAAAAGATGCCCTGGTATAGCCTTCCCGGGAAATCAAGAAGTCGACACTAATGCCAATACTGCAAAAAGAGCGATATCTTAGCACACCAAGGGAATAAAACCTTTCATCATATGAGGGAAACTTCACTGGGGAATCTGGGACAGAGGCTTCTGACCATGCAAACCCAAAATCAAAAGCGAACCAAGACTTGGCTGGAGATAATGGGACCACAAACCCAATAATTGGTACCGTCTTTAACCATCTGAGAAACACACAAAGATTTCGCACATACCAGCAAAATGACCTGAGAAAAACCTTCAAGAGGAACCAAGAAGTTAACAGCATAGCAAGAAGTCAAAATTATGGGGATTTTAAATCAAACACAACACTTGGTGATAGAAAACCCAAAAAAAAAATTGACAATTGTCTCAACACTTCTTAGAAAACATACTGCCCTTGTCTAGCTACTTGGGAAGCACATGACAACAATAATGTCATAACTTGAGAAAGCACTACTCTATAAGAGATTCCATATCAATAAAAAGGATAAATAACTCCATCAAATGAGCAAAGGCTTCATAGCTCTTTTTAATCTCCGTTTGATCACCACCTGGCTGGGTAAAGAATCACACTCAGCTGGAGAAGTCTGCAACAAGACTGGAAAAAATGGGATTATGAACCCAACACCATAACACAACTTGAGGAAGGTTCTCAGCTTGGGGTAGACATAGCAGCTATCTTGACAAAATCTAGATATGCCCTTGGAAACCAATCTGGTGTCTCAAGCTTACCGTGCTGATCAAGGTAACTTTTGTAACTTGCCTTTGGCTGCATGCTTTTAGGATAACCTTTCTGATCAAGTGGCTTCTAGAGATTTGTCGAATCTTGACGTAACTGCCCTAGATTGTCTGAATGTTGCATCCTCTTTTCTCCACAACTCTTCTCGGCAACATGCCTTTTGCTGATACTCAAATGTAAACTTTCATGATATCAAGCAGTTGTTTTACAAGCAGAAAATGTTTATTCTAAGAATGAAAATTCCAATGCAATAATTATGTAAGCCTTGAAGATTTTATTTGAAAAGATGTCGCAAAACCTTGTGAATGAATCACTAGCCAGGATGCGACATAGATTTTTTGTATGAAAGATAACAAAATAAATATGATACCAATCACAATAATTTAGAAAAATTAATGGGAGTCAGGAAACACTATCTCATTGGAGTATGCGTTCGAAATAAACCCTGTTTCAATTATGACTTTTGAGGGTTGTAATGTGGCCTGGTTCACGGTTTTAGAAAAAAAGATTTAAGGCTCAAAAATATTTGGTGCCCACCCCCTTCATGATGTTCTTCGGTCCTAAGTTCAGTTAACTTGACACGAACATTCATCTCTCAAAAGAGATTTCAAGATGGTTGAGGAATCAAACAAGGTTTTCTTTTGGACATGCAAGTCACTCATTCCTGCTTCTTTTAAGTTTCTTGTCACACGACTTTGTTCTTTGCTGAGGATTTCAAATTGTAATCCTTTATCGCATTTTAGGCTTTCCATTTCTTCCTTACCTTCTGAACAAATTCCTTTTGACTTTGAATCTGAAGTGCAGTGGGATGCCCTGAATTTTGCCTAAGCGACTTGTTTTTTCAAGTTCCGACTTAGCGGGGCTTTTTGTCTCTTTCTTTTTCATCATAATTTTTTTTATTCATGTCATCTTTTTTCTTTTGAACATGTCGCGTGACTTCGAATCATTTGTGACTTGTCGGAAGAATTGTGACTGCCCTATTTCTGGGTAGATGAAAGATAACCATTGTTGTATCATCATCAGCTGATTTCCTGGTGTGCGAGAGATAAACATTAAGATATCGTCAATTGACACACTCTCCTGATAAGTGAAGATTAACCATTGTGGTTTTGACTTTCCTCAACCTGTTAAAAAATAACCATTATTGTATCCTTAGATGCGCACTCTTGATGAGATTTGAATACTCAATCAGATTAACTGAACACTACCCTGCCCCGGGTTAAAAATGAGGGTTTTTTTCTGAATAGAAAAAGAAACTCCTACTTCAAGGCTCAAAGGGGTTAACAAAGGTTTCACTCCCTTATATCTCCGGTGTTTGAGGATTTGAAACAATGTCTGTATATCGTCAACAGGGTTTTATCCAAAAGCATACAACCAGAAAATTTGTGTTTTAATATCATCATCCTCCCTCCAATCTCTGCCTAGGCGAGAGAATGGGTAACCAGTTGGTATCATAAAGCAATTTAAAATTGAAAACAAATACGAGTGAAACGAATGAATTTATTAAAGACAAACATACTCATCGTATTAAGATTAAACATTCAAATGCAAACAAGTTCTTACATGCAAATAGTGCAATGATAAACAAGAAAAATTACAAATGAGAAAGAAGTAAAAATGCTAATAAACTAAGATGACTCTCTTATCTGGACTTGCACTGAAGGTAACATTTCCCAAGCTTTGGAACTATCAACAACAGAGATTCATTCATGCCCTGCTAACGAATTGTTTTGAACATTAGGTCCAATGTCCTTAAACGACAAGATACCGCTTCAGACCAACCTCTGAACTTCGACCTTCAAAGCAAAGCAATCTTCTAAATCGTGCCCAGGAGCATCCTGATGAAAGGCACACGTCTGGTCTGCTTTATAATACCAAGGCAATGGTGATGGTATGGCGGGAGGTGGTCGTGTCTGGAGCAACTTCTTCTGAATCAATGCTCGTAGTAGCTCTGCATAGCTCATGGGAATAGGATCATAGTTCTCCCTTCTCTGATTATACCCTTGATTCCCCTGCTGGGACGGTCTCTGATAAGCAACGGTAGTCGGAGCAGCATTCATAACAGGAGTAACTGAGGCGACTTGTTGATGATGCTGATAATTCTTTCTAGGAGCTTTTACCCTTCTTTCTTGCATAACAGAATTTGTATCCCCCTCTTTCCTCTTTGTAAACCCATACGCTGGCTTTTTCACCCCTTCAGATCCTTCACTCTTTGTCAAACGGCCTTCTCTTACTGCCTCTTCTAGGCGGACACCTATTCCTACCATCTCTGTAAAATCACTTGGGGCACTTGCTACCATTCTTTCGTAGTAGAAAGCGCCTAGCGTCTTCAGAAAATTTTTAGTCATTTCCTTCTCCTCCATGGGAGGAATCACTTGGGCGGCTACCTCATGCCATCTTTGCGTATACTCTTTGAACGATTCTCTATCTTTCTGAACCATGGCCCTAAGTTGGTCACGGTCAGGCGCCATGTCCACATTGTACTTGTATTGTTTAATGAATGCTTCTCCCAAATTATTAAAAGTATGGATGTTGGCGTTGTCTAAACTCATGTACCATTTCAATGTTGCGTCGGTCAAACTATCCTGGAAAAAATGAATCAGCAGACGATGATCATCAGTGTGGGTAGACATTCTCCTTACATACATCACCAAATAAGCACAAGGGCAAGTGTTGCCCTTGTACTTCTCAAATTTCGGGACCTTGAACTTAGCAGGCACTTTAACATTCAGGACCAAACACAACTCATTCACATTCTGCCCAAATAACTCTTTCCCCTAAGAGCCTTCATCTCTCTTTGCATTCTATCAAATTATTCTTGGAAATCATCCATTCTGTCATAAAGACCCAAGTCTTTACTCGACGGAGGGAAAGGATGACACATATCTTCATTAACAAACGAAACCAAATTCACCGAAGGAGGTGCAACAGGAACAGTATGCACCATAAGAGGTGCAGGAGTAACAACATTTTGAACCATTGGAGCATCTTGAGGGCCAATATTGAAACCTTCAGGTGTAAAATTCTCTGGCATTCCCCATGGATAACCCTGAGGTATACGGTTTTGAACAACAACCAGAGTGGCGGATACAGGAACAATAGGAACTTCAGCATTTGCCCTTGTTGGTTGAGGTTGAACACTCGGTGGCTGATTCTGAGCAACCACCAGAGCTTCCATCAAAGCAGTCAAGTTGTCCAAGCCAACCTTCAAAGCAGAAACTTCTTCGCGCAGCTCGTGATTATCCTATTCTAAGTTGTCCATCTTCTTTTTGAAATTATCCCGAGTGTTGTAGTGATGAGTCAGCTTGCTGAGTGAAGTAAAGAAGCTGGGTAAGACACCTGGATATGCATAACAAATGCAAGAAATATGTGCAATATGATGCATGATATGCAATGCATATGATTATTTTTACTTTGTCATTTAATATTTCAAGGGATTTATGGTTTATAGACATATTGCAAACATCCAAGTAATAAAGCTTTTGAAATACTGAAATTTTTTATTATAATAAATTCAAAATGGATTACAAGTTTCAATGATCCCAAGTACAAGATGAAAATACAATCTAAAATCCTAATAAGAGGAACTAATGGAGATCAATCTGTACGCTGGCGCTTCCCTGTGAGCCTGGCAATCTGAGCTCTCAACCTCAGGTTTTCTTCCACATGTCTGATGGCAACCTCCTTCCAATCATCTGAAGCAGGAAGTGAGTAATCAACACCTGTTTGAGGCTTAGGAGAAAATAAATCCCCTTGCCTCTCCATAGACTCCACCACTCAAATCTCAAGGATCTCGATCAAATCATCTTTTTCCTTCAGGTCGACATCAACTGATAATCGGGAAAAGTAAAGCAGTGATACACCGGATCATAGAACTGGACCAAAGTTGAGAGAATACCCTCCTTCATCTTCAACTTCATGAGAGGAATAATGGATCCATACTTCTTCCGAAAGTCTGCTGAACACTCGATCTCGAGAATTAGACTGATCAACTCATCTATCTTAGGATCCTTGAAACTGTATTTCCCGGTCTTTCTCTTTCCAAAATCCATGGTTTACAAGTACCTGAGATATTCACAAATAGTCAACCTTTAAATCCCTTGAAATATTGTTTTCTTCAAAAGATTCTTATGAGTGCATGGATGCATAATGCAACAATCACACACAAGATCACACATATAGGGTTCATAGGTTCAACGTCACGAGCATGAGGTCGAAGGTACTACCCATAAGGTGTTGGTCTAAAAAGTTATCACCTGCCGAACAAGGTTCTAAGAGGTTCCCAGAGTCTACATCCTTCCTTCGGATATTACCAACTTCCCAATTAACTCGGTAATTAGTAATATTCTCAAGAAAGACTCGTCCGAGCGTAGTATCGCGTGACAACTATTTCCGGATTATTCCGTCATAACTTTCGTACTACACCTAAAAGGTCAAGATGGGTTAGGTAATCTACGGTCCTCAGCTTCAGCAGGCTCCCAGGTCGAAAGTAGTACGTCTTCCCGATTACTCGGTAAACGACACTACATTCAAAGGGGCCTCCACTGAGTGGGGGATCTCATGCCTCCTTTTTTGGCATTACTCCCTCAAAGTTAACATGACTATACCGCCCGTCCTATCTTAAAGTTTGCCCAAGTCCGGGTATAGGACTTATGAGAAATCACCAAGCACCCTGTAAACCAGGAAAATCCAGACAAACATATATACAAAATATAACACATAAACACAATAACACATATACAAATATAAACAAAGATAGGCTCAACCCACTTAGGGATGGACCAGCAAGAGGTCAATCTTTCCCCAGTGAAGTCGCCATTTTTCTGTAGCGGTAGAAATGTTCAAGACTAAGCCATTGGATTGACTAGACTTTATACAAATCAAAATAAAAATCACCACCGCGCTTTATTGTTTCCAAAGGAATGGGAAAAGAGTGAATAACCCAAAAACAAGGGGGAAAGATTCAAGGTAAGGGGGTTGGTTATGCAAAGGAAAGGTATTAACACCCTAAACATCTACGGTACTCCGCAGGAACCTCTTTGAAAAATCTGTATATTTTGGCTATAAAAATGTGTTATATAAAATGGATGGTGGAGGTGAGAAAAGAAATATTTTTATGATTTTTGCATCCGCCGCGGTTGCGAACCTTTAGTGCCTACGTACCACCTTACATGCAATAGAGGATCAGGGTACACGTAGTTCCTCTTTTAAAAATTTGAAACACAAGTGTGTTGGTTATTTTATGAGATAAGACATCATCGTCATTGTCCGTGTGGAAAACATACTCACTACCCACAATCATGAGGAAGGAGAATTTGCATCTTCTCAAAGTGGAGGATATGGCTTGGATTTTAAAATCAACAATGCCTCACTCAACACCCAAGTGGAAAATATCTCTCTTTACTACATATTATAGAAGTATAGTTGTTTGCATCACTACAAGGATTGACAAGAGTCTAATCTTTTAAGAAAGGTTTTAAAATTAAAAAAAGCCAAAGTGGCAGAAATGATTTGAAATGAGATTGATTGACTTTTAGTCTTCTCACAAAAATGTCAAGGTATTATTAAATTTATTGAAATTTATTTATGAAAATATTTTGAAAATGCATGGACGTAAGTCCAAGTTTATTATGAAAGTGTTTCAAGTTTAGAAATAAGAAGAGTTTTTAAAAGGAGGGATAAGATTTTTTGAAATTAAAGAAGATGAGAGGAGAAAAAGAGATTATCCTAAAGCATAAGGTAAACGCTAGGGATAAGAACCATCTAACTAACAAGAAGCCAATACTTGACATTATGAGTCAATATAGAATTTCCATTCTTTGGATTGAAACCAAGCAAGCAAAGATACTAGACCTCTTGAGAGAACCAAACTTCAAGCGTATTAAGTCTTCGCAAAAATTGGGCAGAGTAACGACTGTATACGGGTGAATTCCAGATTACAAACAAAGTATGTAATCACAATAACCTGCACATAAAACAAACAAACAATCCAATGTCTTGAGGTAAACCTCGAGAACTCCAGACAAAATATCAAATAAAGTCACAAAGTCTCCAAGATAGGCCAAGGTCTCTAATCCTAAGTCCAAGAAGTCCAATACTCCATAATGCCAAGGATAGTAACCAAATAGTCCAAGTATCATTAAAGATTTTTATGGTTCATGTTGATTATTAGGTGTCTTTAAAAGGAAAAGAAAAGCTCAAGTGAGCAAAAATAAAAATGACATAAAAGTAAATGCTCAAGTGAGCAAAATAAAGAAAAAAAGGCATGAAATGTAAATGCTTAAATTAAATGGTACATAAAGCATAAAAAATAAAAGCATAAAGTAAAGTCAATTATTAGAAATTAGTGGTTAGTTGGATGACCATCTTGAAACTTGCATTTGGAACTTATTAGAGGATTGGTAGAACCAAAGCCTCCACACGACAAGTTGCATTTGCTTTTTGTCAAGTATATCATCCATTTTGGAATCCCCAAAAGTAACATTTAATGATCAACGATGTTTAAGTGATCCGCGTTGACCAAAGGTATTGTAAATCCATTAGAGGATTGGTAGAACCAAAGCCTCCACACAATGAATCTCAAGGTTATTGGATCAAAGAGATCAAATTAATATACTTGGACTTGCAATCATAAGTTTGGGCCACAAATGATCATTTATTCGAATCGGGACAAAATTTAGCGCTATGTTAAGCAATCGTAAGTGGACTTATGTAGAAGTCGCACCTATTTTGAGGCCGGTCAATAGCAGTCTATGTACTTCATGTTTGGATAAATGATATAAAGATCACCATCCCTTAACATGTAGCACAATTAAAAAAGAAAGGGATAAGATGAAGAGGGAGGGGAATGATAAGCTAATTTGGATCACCATTTCAAAATTCTTTCATCTTTAAATTCAACCACTCCTCTAGATGGATTAAAGCACTAAACATATCATTAATCCAAAGCACCAAAAATGAATTAAATAATTCCCTCTTAGGTAGATTTGAATTAATGAACATTTATCCAACTTCATCTACATCACAAAGTCCATTGAGTTTAAAGACAAATTGGACATTTAAAATTGTAATCCAAATTATCCATCGAAGAGAATGAGCAGAAAAATATTTAAGTCAAAACAACCCCAAAATATGGCAGAAACAGTACTTTCGAAACAACCCCAAAATAAGGCAGAAAAAAAATATTTTCGACACTGTTACAATCAATTATGCTTCGACAGCTATCAATTGCATCAGTGCAGTTTTTTTTTTTAAATCAATTTTTTGTGACAAACAATTGCAATGTTACAACAATTGATTGCAACCTGTTAAAATCAGTCGAAAACAGCATCTCAAAGATCAAATTCTTGTTCCAACTTTTCATCAAACACCTTATGATCATGAATCCAATTGAGCATGAAAATTCTAGCAAATTATGAGAAAATAGCACTAATGGAATCATAAAACAGTGCTCAATGAATCAAAACCAGAAATCCACAAGAGATCACATTGTGAAAGATGATGATCCAACTTACCAAAGGTAGAATTAGAGAATTATCAAACAACTTCCAGAATTTGCTGCAATTCGACCACAAGAATCAATTACCAAAGCTTGGATGTAAAGAATTGATGAAGAAAAAGTGTTTGGATGAAGGTTTAGCTCAAAGATTAGTAAGCTTCAATGCAAAGCTTACTAACATTTTTTTCTGAAAATGGAGCTTTGAGTGAATTTGGTAGATGGAGAGAATTGAGAGATTTTTTAGCAAGATGAGTTTGGCTATCAAAAGCTTGTGATTTGAATGAAATGAGGTCTCTATTTATAGAGTTTTAGGATTGGGATTAGTGGTAATTTGGTAATTGATTCTTGGAGCCAAAATTGAATTAATGATATAATTTCAAATTATGCAAAAAAAATTGGAGTAAAAAAGATGTCAGTTTGAAATTGCTGGCTTTTTTTCAAAAATCACGTGTATTTTGCTGTTATGAGTCGATACATGGGTGGTATGCGTCGACACATCCTAGTTGTATAACACAACATGTGTCAATACATGCCTCTATGTGTCGATACATACTGCTTCTTCAACATATTACAGAATCACACAATCTGCATGAGTCGACACATAACACGTATGTGTCGACACATGCTAGTTATACAAACAGGATGAGTCGATACATAACATGCATGTGTCGACACATGCTAGTTATACACAACAGGATGAGTCGATACATACATGCATGTGTCGACACATGCTAGTTATACACAACAGGATGAGTCGATACATACATACATGTGTCGACACATGCTAGTTATACACAACAGGATGAGTCGATACATACCTTTATGGGTCGATGCATGCTGTCTTTCGCGAATTTTTTTTATTAATAACCAAGTATTAAAATAATATTTCGCAAATAACCGGGTTTCGGAAAAAATTACGCAAATAACCATGTTTGAGATGGCTCCACAAAGGAGGAGCCATCTCAATTGGCGCATGCTCCTCTTTTTTTTAAGGGAGGCGCCATCTCACTTGGCGCCTAAGTGCTTAGGGCAAGCCCTAAGCCAAGTGAGATGGCGCCTATGTACAAAATTAGGGCAAAAATTTTTTTTTTTTAATTTTCTTTCCTGCGCGTTGCCTATTAGACAGAGATCAACAAAATGGATTTTTTATTTAAAAAATAATAATTACATTCAACTGTTTTACATTAAAAGAACAGTAAAAAAATGGATACAAAAAATACTGGGAAAAAAAAAAGATACATCAGTGATCCCCAGGAACCCGGTAATGACCCCCAGTTCCGCATCCCCGTCCTCGCCTTTCTCTTGCTGGGTGCCGTCTCGTTTCCTGCTGCGGCAAGGTCGATGGCCCAGCGAAGTCAATGCGATCCGAATCCATAAAATCAGTAAGATCTCCATATCTCGAAGATCCGCTCTGGTACAGTCGGTTACCCATACCCTCAAAGTTTGGTCGTGTTGGCGGTGGGTGGGGTTCCATGGTTGGTCGGTAGCATTGGTCGTCTGAGTATGGGGAGTAGAAAGGAAATGGATCTTGGGGTGTTTGGTATTGTGGATGTTGGGTTGTTTGGTGATATGGTGGTTGATGGTAGGTTTGGTCGGCTTGGTCATAATCTTCTGACATTCCCATATCAGGGCTAAGGTTGGATGTTGAGGGCGCCATATTGGGATATGTGGAAGACTGAAATTGTGTCTGGGGTATGTGGGTGTGCTGGTATTGGGGTTGGTATTGTGGTTGGGTTTGAGGCATATCCGGGTATTGGTAGTTTGGCGGTGATTGTGGTTGGTAGTACGGCATTTGATTGTAGTTGTGTTGTGGTGGGGAATGTGGTTGTGTGTTTGTTGGTCTGTTTCTTCTTGGGGGTTGGTTTGAGGTTGATGGATTTTGGGTTTGTTGATGGGGAATCGAGGGTTGTGCCCATTGTGTGCGTGGGTCAACCAAGTACCTCGGATGAGACACGTGCATATCTGGGTTACTAACCGACCTGTACCACGACATATATTGATCAGTGTGTCGCATGTTACCTTGAGTAAGGAAAACCAGGGATTGCAAGATGTAGCGGTGACGCCTTTGCCACATTTTACACCATTCTGGAGCAAAGTCTTTCCAGTTGGTAAGACCCCACTGGGCGTCGACCCTTTTTAGATGCCAGGGGGACAAATCTGTTGGATCACTTGGTATCTCTTGGATCATTCCGAACTGCATCTTCACACGGTCGCTGTGGTGCATCTCCACAATGTTGAACCGAATGAGTGCAGTCTTTGCAGTCCAAGTTGCTGCATCCTCTGGGTTTGGAGAATGGCCCAAACCCAAATATGGTCTCCAGACGAACTGCGATAAAATTTAAATCAAGTAAGCGCAAAAGTAATGTATGAATAATTAAAATGAACAAAAGTTAAAAGCTACGACGTACGTCATCTGGGCCTAAGTGATCCAACAGATTCCGGTAGAGTGCGACATTGAATCTGGGATTCTTGCCGTAATCCATACCCCTCACGCAATACCTAAAGGAAATGAGAAACATGTTATTTTTAGCATATATTTTGGAAAGAGCAGAATAGTTATAAATGTTATAACTTAATGACTTACTTTGTTGCGTACGGGAAACCAAAAGTGTTGTTGTTGATGGGGTTTAAGGACTCCATCCTCCACCAACCCCAGGCTTGTAGTAAAAATGCGCACCCATAAAATGTACATTTTTCCTTGACTGCGTTTTTGCACAAGGAACTGTACAGGTGGGCTAATACTGCAGAACCCCAACTATATTTTCTAGTTTTTTCAAAATTTGTTAGTAAATGTAAGTACATGAAATTTACACTATTTCCCGTACTTTCGGGAAATAAAAATGTACCAAAAAGTATCATAATATACGTTCTGGCTTTTACTACTCGGTCATTCTCTGAGGAATTTTCATTTAATTCCATACTTGCATAATGCTGTTTCAGGTCAGTGAGTAGTATTCCCTGCCCTCTTGCTCCACCACCTTCTACCATGTCCCTACCCAATAGTTCTTCACACTGTGAGTTGGGTTGTTGAACCGACCCGTTCACCGCCTTACCGTCGATAGGGAGGCCCAGTAGCATGTACACATCTTCGAGAGTGATGGTACATTCACCTATTGGTAGGTGAAATGTATGGGTCTCCGGTCTCCACCTCTCCAACATTGCAAGAATGAATTTTGAGTCAATGGTGCAGTTGGAGATCTTTATCACATGTCCAAAACCTGCATATTCCAGATAAGGGACTATAAATGGGTCGGGAGCCAGGTATTTGTGCGAACGGATTCTGAATCTTTGTGTATCCTGAGATCATAATTAAACAAGTGTAAGATTAATTAAGATGAAGTATGAAAAATGTGAAGTATGAAAAATGTATAACCAAAGAAGAGACTTACAAATGCAGCAATGTTTTTCCTTGTGCCCCTGTGAGTATCTCCCATTGTTAGAAGAGCCATTATTCAGAATGCTTGAGAGTATGAAAGACTTAGGAAGAAATAGAGAGTATGATAGACTTAAGAATTATTTCGTAGCAGAGAGTGAGAGTTGTGTGGGTGTGAGAGATGTTTCATAAGGTATGTATTTATAGGCAAATAAGTTTGATGTAGTGGTTGCATACCTGTGATGTGTCACATTTGCATGCTTAGGGTGTTACACATATGCATGCATGCATTTACAAAAAATGTAAGGTGTCACTCTTGCAGGCTAGGTGGCAGCCCATGCATGTATCACGATTGGACAGTAAGGGAGGCGCCATCTCACTTGGCGAAAGAGTACAAAAATGAATGGTGTCGCCACCCCATTTGGCGAATAAGAGGTGTCACTTGTTACAGCATTGGCTCAGGCTACGTGACAGCCTTTGGGATTCCTTTCTTTGTTGCATGCAAGGCCATTGGAGTTGATGGGTGGAGTCTTACACAAAACATTTATGTGTGCAGAATAGGGCCAGGATAGGTGGCAGGCTAGGTGGCTGCATAAGCCCATGCATGTATCACGATTGGACAGTAAGGGAGGCGCCATCTCACTTGGCGAAAGAGTACAAAAATGAATGGTGTCGCCACCCCATTTGGCGAATAAGAGGTGTCACTTGTTACAGCATTGGCTCAGGCTACGTGACAGCCTTTGGGATTCCTTTCTTTGTTGCATGCAAGGCCATTGGAGTTGATGGGTGGCAGGCTAGGTGGCTGCATAAGTCCATGCATGTAATATTATTGGCAGCCTTGGGGGGTTGCATCACTTACTTAATTGAAATTTTTTGCCTTACGTTGAACATAACATTCATTCACATAATCTGTAAAATTTTCCAACCTTCGAATCAGTCATCTAACCTTCAAACATTCCAGCATTCATACCTTCATACATACAATCAATAAACCTAAAACATTCCAACCTTCAAACCTTAAAACAATTCTACACAATGGCCTATTCACCATAATTTGTTGTCAAAGCACATTTCAACGGTGAGACATACATGTGTCCCACAGTTGGGTTTTTGTTTAGAAACACCGACAATGTTCGATTTCTCTTAAACGGGAAAGAAAATTTCTCGTACTTTAAGAAAAGATTGGAGGCCAAACTTGAACGAGGCCCGGTATCCCAGATATTTTATCAGAGTCCAGTCTTTTTTGGAAACAACCAAGTTATTTTTTATAAGGTTGAAATTCAAGATGACGAGGATTTCCAGAACATGATTTCCAGCCATGTCTATTCTGGAAATGACTCTATTGAGTTGTACGTTTTGTTTCAAGAGCCTCCGGTGACACAGGAGGTAGAGCCTCCGGTGACACAGGAGGTTGATCCTTTGGAGAATGAGCAAGATGAGGTGGATGCAGTTGATGATGAAGAAGAAGATAACGAGTTAGAGTTTGATGAAATGGTGAACGACGATTCTGACGATGATGGCATCCCAAGTATTCCTACCGACAAAATCTACACACCACCTACGCACATGACAAACTTCAACATGGGCGGAGATGAACCTTCTACGGACTTGTTTTTCCAACCGTATATGCAGTCGGATGAAAATTTAAAAGAGAAGGACAAGTTTCGTAATAGAGAGGAATGCATAAGGGCCATCAAAAAATTTCACATGCTCAACTCGGTTGATTATAAGGTGGATCGTGTAAACCCGGAAAGGTACAAGATCAAGTGTGTCCACCCTGACTGTATGTTCAAGCTGACCGCATCATACAGACTAAGGGGTGACTGCTGGGTCATAGGTTCCATGACTACCCATACTTGTGTAAGTTCCACTCAATCACAAGACCACCGAAAACTCAACCATGATCTAATCTGTCAAGAAATCCTACCCCTGGTCAGCAACGACCCTTCTTTGAAGGTGAAAACAATCATCTCCCACATCACCACGGTTTTTAACTACACACCGTCTTACCGTAAGGCGTGGTTAGCAAAGACTAAGGCGATTGAAAGGGTGTACGGAAACTGGGAGGAGTCATACCAAGAACTTCCCCGCTACCTAAATGCACTCAAGACATATTCTCCAGGTAGTGTTTATGTTCTGGAAACATTGCCAGCGTACGCCCAAGATGGTAGTCTACTACATGGCAACGGAATATTCAGTCGCGTCTTTTGGGCATTTCAACCATGCATCACAGGGTTTGCATCATGCAAACCAATTCTACAAATTGACGGGACTTGGTTGTATGGGAAGTACAAAGGCACGCTTTTGATGGCAGTTGCACAAGATGGCAACAATAACATTTTCCCCGTTGCGTTTGCCCTTGTCGAGGGGGAGACCGGTGGTGCTTGGAGCTTTTTCCTGAAAAATCTTCGTACACACGTGGCTCCTCAACCAGATCTCTGTTTGATCTCGGACAGACATGCCTCCATTTAAAGTGCCTATAATAATCCGGCAAATGGTTGGCATGACCCTCCTTCTACGCATGTCTATTGCGTCAGGCATATCGTCCAGAATTTCTCGAGGGAGGTCAAGGACAAAACATTGAGGAAAGCGGTGATGAATGCGGGATACGCACTAACACAACCCACATTCAAATATTACCGCAACGAGATCCGTTTGTCTAACCCAGAAGCCGGTACGTGGATCGACAATATACCGGTCAAAAAGTGGACTAGGTCATACGACAACGGCCAAAGATGGGGGCATATGACAACAAATCTTATTGAATCAATGAATGGGGTATTCAAGGGCATACGAAACCTCCCCATCACTGCCTTGGTGAAATCCACGTATTTTAGGATGGCTGCGTTATTTGCCAAAAGAGGTGAAATGTGGTATGCGGTCTTGCAATCAGGACAACTATGGAGTGAAAGCTGTATGAAATACATTAAGGCTGAAAGTGCTAAAGCCAACACTCACATGGTTACACGGTTTGACCGCCATAGCCACAACTTCATTGTGAAAGAGACAATCGACCACAATGAAGGCCTGGCAAGACAAGAATACAGGGTCATTTTACCTTCTCAGTGGTGCGATTGTGGCAGGTTTCAAGCTTTTCGTATGCCTTGCTCTCATGTCATTTCCGCTTGTGCTCATACCCATCAAGACGCGCTTCAACTGCTCTCAAACGTATATAAATCTGAAACGTTGCTCACTGTTTACAACAACAACTTTCCTTTGGTGGCAAAACCGGACTATTGGCCTGAATACAACGGTGATATAGTTTGGCACAATGACCAAATGCGAAGGAACAAGAAGGGTCGTCCCAAAAGCAGGCGCATCACAACAGAAATGGACGATCTTGACAGGTTGGAAAGAAAGTGTGGTTTATGCCGTCAGGTCGGACACAATCGCAAAAACTATCCGAATCGGGCGTTTGGCTCGACCACATAAATTTTGTAATACAATAAATCTTTTCAACAGTTATGTTGTAAACATTATGGGCTTTCCGTTAATAAAACTGTTAACACAATTTAAGAAATTCAATATAGGAAATTACATTAGGGTTTTCGCGTTCAACAATGATTAACGATATTCAATCTAGGAAATTACAACTGTTAACACAATTTCATCTGACCCATGCATCATCAGCATTACATCACTGTCTATTTTGACTTCCTCCAACCACACATTAGGTCTTCCTGTCGCATGCGAGGTTGTTGTTCGTTTTTGCTGGATCCTTCGAATTTTTTCCCCCTCGGCGATGTCTCCATCTAGCCACCGCATCAACTCCCGCTTCAGACGCTCCATGGAGTGAATGTGCCAGAATTTCATTTTCATCGCAAGTTTCGTGGCGGAGAATATAACGTAACCATCTCTGTTAAAAATCATAGGCGACGCCATTACGTAAATAAGGGAGTACAAAATAAAAATACAGTGCAAGAAAGTGTGAGAAATTTCAAAGAAACGGACGAATTATTTATAAAACAGCAAAAAACCCTAGTTTTGCCCTAGGCGCCAAGTGAGATGGCGCCTCCTCTCATTTTTAAGGAGCATGCACCATCTCACTTGGCTAAAAGCCAAGGGAGGCGCCAAGTGAGATGGCGCCTAGGGCAAAACCCTAGGTGCATGCGCCAATTGAGATGGCTCCTCCTTTGTGGAGCCATCTGAAACATGGTTATTTGCGTAATTTTTTCCGAAACCCGGTTATTTGCGAAATATTTTTTTAATACATGGTTATTAATAAAAAAAATTTGTCTTTCGCCACAATACAGAATCAGTCAACTTTCAAAACCTTATTTGTTGGATGCTTCGACTTGGTACCTACAAAACACAATTTTGCAAAGACAAGGAGAGATATTTTTTTTGTATTTTGGTTAGAGGTTAATTAACAACACATATACAAAATACAAAACCAAGGTGCTTAGAAATTCCTCAAGAGCAAACTTAAAGATAGGAGATAGAAAAAAGAGGAATAACCAACCCTAATGTGATTTTGTTATGATCAAGTTGACATGATATGATAGGGAAATCTTATGGGCAAAAATTAGGGTGCAACACCTCTAAAGAGAAACTTTGTTTTGGAAGACAAAATGGCTTCACCAAACACATTTAAATCTTTCACACGTAACACTCGAGAGTTTAGGTTCCTGGGAACCGACATGGGTATATATATATATATATATATATATATATATATATATATATATATATATATATATATATATATATATATATATATATATATATATATATAACGACAATCAAATATGGTAAAGTACAGTGCATTTAATGCATGCTTCCTTAAGAAAATAAAACAATCCTCATTCATCCATCTCAAAAATAATCGAGAGGTGGCCAACTTCTGAGGTTGTAATCTCAAGCCCCCGCCTACCTACGCCTCAACGAAGGCTTAAGGGACAATTGTTCTGAATGACCAAAAAGACCCTATATGACCTTAACCGACTTGACCTGCACTCTAACAAATATTATCCTCGTGCAAGAAACTTCATATTTCATGAAGGTAATTACTTTCGCGATTCCAAGAGATCTCGACCGTGAAGCGCATCCAACAACCATCCGCAAAGGACGACAAACAAATAAGTATTTCGTTTTCTCTCTCTCTCTCTCTCTCTATATATATATATATATATATATATATATATATATATATATATATATATATATATATATATATATATATATATATATATATATATATATATATATATATATATATATATATATATATATATATATATATATATATATATATATATATATATATATATATATATATATATATATATATATATATATATATATATATATATATATATATATATATATATAAAATTGAAGTAACAAGTTTCAAATACAATCTCATTTTCACTATTCTCTGTCGTATATTGACTTGAATGTTGTAGTGCTAATATTGTAGATACCCCATTCCACCACATCAAATGTTATATTTTTTCTCTTTTTTCATTATATACTTAATAACTCCTTCTTTTAAGAATGAATAGTCTTATTTTAACTTTTTAAAGGCAAAATGCCTTTTTTGGTCTCTTAAGTTTACCTCAGAGTCTATTTTTCTCCCTTATCTTTAAAAAGTTTCAAATTAGTCCTTTAATTGTTCAAAAAGGTCCACATTAATCCTTTCTGTCCAATATTTTAAAACACCGTCAACTTTTGCTTGGGTGACATCTGAC
Organism: Vicia faba; assembly: GCA_948472305.1. Classification (NCBI taxonomy): domain Eukaryota; kingdom Viridiplantae; phylum Streptophyta; class Magnoliopsida; order Fabales; family Fabaceae; genus Vicia; species Vicia faba. The sequence goes on along the minus strand of OX451738.1, from coordinate 66,576,565 downwards.
GTGACACTTAGTCATATGCGCGAGATGCGAGGTCATTAAATACCCATAAAATTTAAAAAAAAAATTGTTTTACCCAGGATTTTAACACAGGTTCACTTGGTTGCTAGACAACATATCAAACCACTACACCACTTCACACTTGTTTGTATGTCATACACAATGAGTGGAATAAAACTGTGTCTTTCTCCACTCAAACCAAACAGAATCGTCATCAACATACATTTGCCCAGAATTTTCATAACCCTTTCTTCCCAAATCCAACAAAACCATTCATCAAACCTTATCAGAAGATACCTTGACCCTTCTTCCCAAATTGCACAATTCCAACTACATTGCTGAATTAGAGCTTGTGTCATTTAAGTAGGACATGAAATCTGAAACGATGCTTAATGTTACTTTCGCCGCTGCTAATGCTTACTTTGAATCGGGTGTTGTTAAGGATCTTAACGGTGATAGGACGAGAGGATCAATTCTGTTTGATGTGCAAATTTTGGCTTATACTTCGTTTTGGTCTGGTCCGTGGAGGTTTAGGACGAGAATTCTTAAGATTGTGTGTCGAAGAATTGTGGTTGGGATTTCGTCGAATTTGATTTCCTGATTTGTTTATGGGTTCTTCTTTTTTTGAAACCTTAAGTTTTGTTATCATTGTTGGTGTTCTGCTATTTCAATGCATAAATTTTGGACACTTTTCACAACAAGCTTTACATTTTTATTAATTTCTCGTTCTCTGATATTGTGTTGAATTGAAAACATGAATGTCATCTAGCAAATATGATGCAAGGGATAGTAATTTACAACAAGTTATCTTGGAGAAATTTCAATTGGCAACAAGTTAGATTCTTCAATTTCTATTAATGTTTTTTTTTCTATCATGGATTTTAATTGACAAGTTAGAGTTTGGAGTTTATGGTGCATTTGGTTTAGTGATTTTCTTATGTTAATGCGTATAATGACTAGAGGAAGAACCATGTGGTACATCAATCAAAATTCATTTGCAGCAATCTTACAAGATCAGTTTTGGAGCTGGTAATCCTCTCTAACAAGTTCACTGAGCAAAACCCTTCTACATTGGTATTTGTACAAACAAGTGTGATGTTGTGTAGGGGTTTGATATATTGTCTAGCAACCAAGTGAACCTGTGTTCGAATCCTGACTACAATATTTTTTTATAGAAATTTTCTGAATATTTAATGATCTCGCATGCCACACATATGATTAAGTGCCACGTCAGATGCCACCTAAGCAAAAGTTGACGATGTTTCAAAATATTAGACGGAAATGACTAATGTGGACCTTTTTGAACAATTAAAGGAAATAGACCCCAAGGTAAATTTAAAGGACCAAAAATAATATTTTGCCTTTTTTAAAAAAACACATATAATATACTTTATTGATATTATTTATTTAATTTTTTAATAATTTTTTATTCATTTTATTGGTTTTATTATTGTAAAATTTTTGGATCTATCAAACTTTTTTCAGCACCAAAATTAATTTTAATGAATATATTATTAATATTAAGAAAAATATTTGAATGAAATCCAACATAATAAATGATTTTACAAAAATCAATTATATTGTTTTATTTTTTAAAAAATAAAAAAATAATTTTTTTCTATCTTCTACTTTATCACAATCACTATGAATCTAATTAAAAAATAAATTAAATTTTAAATAAATTTAAATTTTTTTATTTTCTTTTTAGTTTTCGCACTTTAATTTTTAGAAAAATGAACTCTATTAATTTATAATTCCTGCCGAATTACATCTTTAACAAGAACACATTTATCACTGGAGTTTAAGAATTTGGTTAAATTTTTCTTTATTCTTATCATATGTTTTAAAAAATATGAATTTAAGTTTGTTTTCAGTGTAAGTATTTCTCTTCATCTTAATTATTAACTTTAAAGAAATAATAAATGGAGGTTTCAAAGTTTGAGTTACTCTTTTTCATTCAACCTAGCAGCCACCATTGTAATTGAAGCTTCCCGCTGGTTGGTATTATCATTTTTCATTTCTCTTTCCATATTTTTGTTACATTTTCATCGGAGCGGGCGCGAAACTCCGCGACGGCAGCTTAATGCACCGTCGCGAAATGCATCGGAGGCAGCACCCCCTCCGCACCACCGCGAACACGCCGATTACGGCCGCGATTAACTAATTAGGTTTATATAATGTTGATGTGAAATTTGTTGACATTGTCGATTCCAGGAAAAACAAACGAGATTTGGAAAATGGCTGCTATAAAATCTGCTTCCGCTGGGTTGGTATTGCCACGTCCGGTTACTTTCGTTACTGGAAATGCGAAAAAGCTTGAAGAAGTTCGCGCTATTTTGGGACAGTCCATTCCTTTTCAATCCCTCAAACTTGACTGTAATAACACTCTCTCTTCAAGCTTAGAGAAGTTTGCCTCTTTATTTTTTTTTACAGTTTTTTGTTTGTTATTTTCTAGTGCCTGAGTTGCAAGGAGAGCCTGAAGATATCTCCAAAGAAAAAGCCCGTTTGGCTGCTATTCAGGTACTCTAATTAATTGCAAGTGTCAGTAAATTAGTGGTTATTATCTATGAAGACGAATTCTGACACAGACACTGAGACACGACCTTGACACTCTGACACTCATAATGTCAAAAACATATGACACCAGGATTGTATTTGAGTTTAATTTATCCGTATATTGTTAAAAGACTTGAAAATATTCTAATCAAAATTAACAGTTATAAAACTGAAGAGTCTAACAATACTCCCTCCTTAAAGGTTCACCTTGTCCTCAAGGTGAAAGAAATACACAATAGAAAAAATGCATCCTCCAGGATCCCATAACTTGAAACATAAAGGTTGAGTTATACATGAAGTAGGAAATTTTCCCCCGGGATTAAGTTTGCTTGCTAATGGCAGTCCTCTCTCATGACCACTTGTTGTGGCCACAGTGGTACCGGTAGTGGAAATTTCTTGTTCCTAGACTTTATCTTAGATCATGTGCAATGGGTATGTTGAGTTTGAACTCAACATGCAAAATCTCCTCCAATGGGTGTTGAGAGAGGTGTTGAGTGTGTGTTGGAAGAGAGAGGTGTTGAGAAAACTCAACACAATTGAAGCTGCCACATGGCTGTGCTTGATTAGCTGACCAGATTTTTATCCATTTAATACTTTGAACTCAATTATTTCGTTGCAAATTAATTTTATTTTTTTATTTTTTTTACCAAAATTCATGATTTTTTTTTCTTTATAAATAGAGACTTGGTTCATTTGATTTGGACACAGAAAAAAAAACTAAGTTTTTCACTATCTTAATTTTATTATTAGTGTTTATTTTGAAGTTAAGTGTCTTTTTTTTAGTGAAATGGATCCCAATAATCATTTTAACACTCAAAATTCTGCTAATTTTCCATTTAACCAAAATCCCAACATGAAAATAATAAAATTAAATAAGAATATGAAAATAAAAAGTAAATTTTAAATCCCAACATTTAACCAAATTCTGCTAATCATAAAAATAAAAATAAAATTTAAATAAGAATATGAAAATAAAAAGTGGTGGGGTAGGGTGTTGAGTGAAAAACCATTGGAGAGAGTAAAAGTTGAATGAGTGTTGAGTTATTAGGTGGAAGAAAGAGAAAATGATGTGGAGTGTTGGGAGTTGAAAAAGTGGGTGTTGAGTTTTTCAACCATTGTAAATGGTCTTATGAATAGTAGCGAACACTGACAATAGCGAGTCTTTTGTCTGTGATGAAATAGCTGACTTTCCGTCACTTTTCTGGACTTTTGCTTCACCGGTAGCCATCAACGAATCTGTATTTTTCACTTTGTCGACCTTGCAATCAGATTTGATATCTACTTTACAAACTTCTTTTTCACTGAATTGTTGGATTTGTGAGTCTTCAACTTTACCACCAATCTTTTCTTCAGATGGTAATGCTATTGGTTCTTGAATTTCACTGCTGCCTTGGATTTCCTGTGTTTCGTTTTCAGACTCCAATAGACAATCCCAAACTTCTGGTTGGAATTTCTTGAGAATGGCCTTTACAAAATTCCACCAACAAGTATTTGGATGACTCTCCTTCCAAGAAATCCACCAATCAAGAGCATCTCCTCTCAATGCAAATGCAACAACCCTATTAAGCTTCATCTCTTCACTCATTCTTCTTGACCCAAAATATTGCTCAGCCTGAATCAGCCACCTTCCATCAAATCTTGGAATCAAATCTGCAGCCATATTCATACCGAAATTTCCAGCACACCAGCAAAATCTTTTTGGATCAGAACTGCTTTGATACTAGTTGATAGAAACCAACTGATATATAAAAGAAAATAGGGAAAATCCCTTTGAATTACAAAACAATACCGCAGAACTTCGAGGGTCTGCACCTCTCAATGCCAAAATGGCCCCTTTTCCTATCCAATTCCAAGATGATCAACTCCCTAATGTCTTACCCTATTTATTCTATACCTAAACACACTTAATTAATAAATAGTATAATAATAATTATAATAGTTACCCACTAACTCTCCAAATAATTTAATAACAGTTACAAAACTGAATAGTCTAACAGTTTCCTCTTATATTCTCTAAATTAGCTTTCTCATTATTTTTGTTTGTGGAAAGGTTAAAGGACCTGTTTTGGTTGAAGACACTTGTCTCTGTTTCAACGCCTTGAAGGGTCTTCCAGGTAGATATGATTTTCTTATTTTTCATGCTATGAAAGCATACATTGTACTGCTTGGCACTGGTTTTAATTGAATATTTCAAACTTTTTCAGGGCCTTATATGTAAGCTCTCGATATCCTTGAATCATTGTACTCAAGGTGCTCGTTGTCCTTCTTGTTTTCATGTCTGTTTAGGCCCTCATAACAGTGTTTATTTTACATTGTAGTTTATAAGAGCACATTGCTATGACACATGAAAGTGTGCTGTGATATATCCATTTTCTTCATATCAATTTGCGGTTCCTAACTAATTTGTGTCCTTAAGATGGGTATTAATCCTTTTAATTCTGTTGCCCCTCCCAGTTCTGTTGTCTTTCAACTTTCTTCATCCTTCAAAATCTATATAATCTTTTTCATATGTTGGATACTGTTGGATCTGTGGTGCTTCACTTGTCTGTTATTTGTGTTGTAGGAAGTTGTGAAGACAAGCATATACACTAGAACATAAATGCGGAAATAAATCCTTTATCCTACTAAATGGGATTGGCACATGGACTCTAGTTTGCTAGTGTGCCTGATCCTCGAAGTCTATCTTAATAGTCTCCATCCTTTTTTCTTTTGGGTTTACCTCTACCAATTTTGAGGCCACGTTGACCATTTTCTCCAATTTCTCCAAGGGACTATAAGCCATTATTTTGATACTCAAACTAATTTTGGCTATTTACCATCAAATTTTCCTCTATTGCTGCTATTCATTCACTGAAAGTTGCATGCTTTGTGTTGTGACTGAAACTTCTAATGTATTCTTTTCCAAAATATGATATTACTACTAGTATTATGCTCATTAGTCACTACTACTATAGTAACTTATAATGTACTCCCTCCGTCCCAAATTATAAGAGAAATTCATTTTTTAGACTCATTGAATAATTAATGTATCTGGTCTAGACTAGATACATTAATTATTCAATGAATCTAAAAAGTGAATTTCTCTTACAATTTGGGACGGAGGGAGTATTCTCTTCCAAAATAAACTTACAATGTCTTGTTTATAAAAATTTAGTTGAGAAGTACTCTACTCATTGACATATGATGTACCCTAGCATTCTCTTAAAATGACGACGGCACATCAGGAATAGTTGAGGTAGCTCAAATGGTCGAGCAGAGAACAGAAAATTCTAATGTCACCAGTTCAAAGCTTGTTCTTGGCATAATTAGTAACTATCCATTTTCATTATAATAACAACCCTACAAATAGTCTTGTAGCATGATTTTGAATTGTCCGCTTCTAATTAAGTGCGTTATAACTCATAGCTCCATAGCTGAGAAGAGCGGTCACTGGTCGCTACAAGAAGTGCAATAGCAGAGAGTTTCCGTGTAGCGCAAGCTTATCCATAATCTGAATTTTCTAAAATTATTGCAAATTAAACTTTTATGAATATTTTCCTTTACATGAAATTGAAGTTCAATTCTTAAAGTGTTATATTCGGATAGAGCACTGTATGGGCCTAGTCCAGTAGGAGGGAATGTTCTTGTTAGCTTAAGGCAGGAAGAGCCTAAGATATGGAGAGTCTGTGAGGGGAAAAAGAAGAATGTGAAAGAGGGAGGGAAGTAAGGGGTACCAACTGGCCAGGTAGTTAGGATATTCCAATAAGGGTAGTGTAGGCTAAGGATTGACACTTATGTCATCATTATTCTGTTAAAACCCGTAGTCATAGGCAGAGAGAATGTTTTCTCTCTTTTGAGGAGCCTTGACTCTGGATATTTTGTTTATGGAGTTCCTCTCCTTTTCTTGCATCTGACTATACCTCACACTCTTCTTTCTACCATTCTTAATTCTGCTCCTTCATATTCTGTCTCTTTTCTTGTGTTGGTTATCATTGTATTTTTCATTCCTCTCTCTTATCACCAAAGTATTTGATGTTGAGAAAAATAATTATGTCATTTTTAGTCAAGTGAAGGATGTTTGTAATTCTGCATTTGCTTAAGTTATATTTCTCTTACTGGTTATGATATGTGATTTCATAGGGTGGGTGGGTGGTCATTTGGTGACACACCTATTTGTCCATTTCCTATATTGTAAACATAAATATACTGAATATAAAAGCGGCTTTGTGTAATGTGCACAAGTAAAACAGTCTTGCACCATGCACAAGTGTGTTGTTTTTACCATTGCATAAAAGAGTCATCATATCTCATTTGATCCAATGGCGGGTGTCAAAACGTATACTTGTTTCTAAAGCATCGGCAAGTAACATTTTAATTCATTATCAGTATTAGGCTACATGGTTTTTAAATTCTTCAGATGATCATTGTCTAATTGCTTTGTTAAATCTTGCAGCAAATGGTTTCTCCAGAAGATTGGTCATGAAGGTTGTGCCATAATTCTGTAATTATGGAGTAGTCCTCTAACATAACTTTTGCTTCGGTTTCAGGATATCTCAAATTAATTTATTCTTTGTTCTGATCATTTTGCAGGTCTCAACAATCTGTTGATGGCATATGATGATAAATCAGCTTATGCATTATGTGTATTTTCCTTTGCAGTCGGTCCAAACAGCGAACCTATCACATTTTCAGGAAAAACACTGGTATCGTTTCAAATCCTTTGTGCTGTTTACCAAAAACACAATTATGTATCTATATATTTCCTAGGACTGCACACAAAATTTAAATTTTACCGAGTCTATGAAAAAAATAGTGGTTTCCCTTGTAAAAGCGTGCTATTCTTCAACCCGACCAAACTTGTGTTACAGATGAATAGCCTGAATTTGATGAATGCTGATCAATTCACACCTTATAGTTAACTCGACTAATAGAAATAAGTTGATGTGTTATGATGACGAACTCAATTTGTGCTGGAATTTTAGGGGAAGATTGTTCCTGCAAGAGGACCCAATGATTTTGGATGGGATCCCATTTTTCAACCTGATGGCTATGATGAAACGTAATTCTATCCTTTACTTATCATTTTCTGTATAAATGGTCTATTTTGTAATTATTTGCATGAACTAATTTATTTCATTTAAAACCATTGTAGTTATGCAGAGATGTCCAAAGAAGAAAAGAACAAAATTTCTCATCGCTCCAAATCTCTTACACTGGTGAAATCACATTTTGCTGAAGCTGGATACACCTTTCAGATCTAAAATGGTAGAGATTATAAGTCAGAAGTTATATACTAGATAACAAATTTAAACTTGGTTGAAAATGAATTTGCTCCAACACATTTGAATGCATGGTTGATAAATATAATTTGGTTGAATAATATTATTGAAAGTACTTTTTGAAAATATATGAAGATAAATCATCTGCCATTGGAGATTGTTGTAGTATCCAACACAATTTTTCCTTTGCCAAACTGAACATACAAGCTCAAGTCTTTGAACTCTTCCAGAAGTTCTTCCTCCCTTGCCGACACCGTTGTCACATGTAGTGTTTTCCTACTTAAAATCATAATCTTTTAAGAAGTCCATCTATCACCCTACCTCATGTTTAATTTCTTATGAACGATGAAATATTTTAAGTTCTTGTGATCATTGTAGAACCAAATAAATTATGCATGTATATGTAATGCCTCTAAATCTTCTGGGTAAACATCTTGACATTAAGACACTGTGTAGGGTAATTCCTCTTGAATTTGTAGGTATCTCAATTGCTTTAACAAAGAGTCTAGTGTGTAAGATGCATGGTAGTACACATCAAATTGCCCAAAAGGATCTAAAGAGATTAAGAGCATCTCCAATGAAAGAATTATTTTTGATTGTTTGTCCTATTTTGTAAGTTTAAATTGTCATTATATTTAGGAAATTCATAAACAATTTTAACTAATCTTAGGTGATTATAAATAAACAATAGTTGATATTACTTTATTTATACTAAATTTTGATTAAATTTTAAATACTAGTTGTGTCAAAAAGAGTTCCCTCTTTTATAAAAAATAAAATTTTAATGATAAGTAATATGTTGTGATTGTTTATTTGCATAACATTCTTTAATTTCAACCGACATAGAGTGTCAAGTAAATAAACCTCAATGATAAATTAAGAAAAATAAACCTCAATGAAAAATTAAGAAAAGCAACTTACTGTTGGGAAATGTCCACTCTTATGGGTGGGCCCACACCTTGAAAATCTAAAATACTCTTCGGGTGTCTAGAGATGTATTTCGATATGCACCTGAAATCATACAAATCTTTGTTTTTCTAGTATCTATCCCATTTTAAATAAAATATAGTGCAGAGATGCATCTCTATATATTATTTAGATGTATTCGGAGATGCATCTTTGAAATATTCGTTGAAGTCATTTAAAGACATATGATAAGAGATATTTCGGAGATGCATCTCCAGAAATCTTCCTAGATGATTTCAAGGCAACTACATTGTCTTAAGATTAAAATTTTTTTTAGACCAACTCATATTTTAGACGATTTTAGACCATAAATTTAAAAACAGATATACAAATTGATTCAAAGATACATTAAAAGAGTCACACATTAGTTAAAGTAAAATTAAAATGTGATGCATTAAAAGAGTCACACATTAGTTAAAGTTGTGAGGGCAAAGTTCCTTTATAAGTATTTTAATGATGTCAAAACGACTATTAATCTCTCTCTCTATTTGGATCTCCAGAAACAAGTATTTTTGATAAAATCTAATCTGTGCGTCGACTCAAAGATATGCGCGGTCGACTCATCATCTTCAATCAAGTCCTGGATGTATCAGGTCGACCCTTCCGGTCGACTCAAACTGGAAATCAAAACATTCAAAGTTTACATCGACGCAATCCCTAAAGCGGTCGACGCACTTCACTTCAAAATGGAATTCTCTCTGACTGCTGGATGTATCGCGTCGGCCCTTCCGGTCGACTCAACCTGGGAATCAGAATATTCAATGTTTGCATCGACGCAAGCCCTGAAGCGGTCGACGCCTTCAAAACAGTTTTCTCTCTTGGTGCGGGTTATGTCGCGCCGACCCCTGCTTCTGGTTGAGTCGACCGCTCGCTAGCCTCATCTGATTTTCTGCTATGTTTGTGGGTCTTGGCTATTAGGTAATATATATATATATATATATATATATATATATATATATATATATATATATATATATATATATATATATATATATATATATATATATATATATATATATATATATATATATATATATATATATATATATATATATATATATATATATATATATATATATATATATATATATATATATATATATATATATATATATATATATATATATATATATATATATATATATATACACGCATCATTATGGAAATTCAACAAGAACTAGTGAAAGATACACATAGTGCTCATCATCTTCATCCTCTCTTCTCAAAAATCAACATCTACACATAATCATGGTTGTTGATTCAAGAAAATTGCTGTGGTGATAACGTTCAAATCAAGAATTTAATTCAGATTTGGGTTGAGCAATTGTGGGCTGCTCTTGAATAAAATCATTGGGATTTTCTCCTCCAAGATTCCTATTGGTGCGGGGGTTTTTGCACAAGTCTTTATTTCATTGAATTCAGCCGAGTGAAAGGATTAAGAAACGTGTATTTGCTTAATCAAGTAGCGGTAACCAGAGGATTGTGAAGATTGATTTAGGGTCAAATTGCTTGCGATCGAAACCAGCCGAGTGAAAGGATTAAGAAACAGTGGGCTTGCTTAATCATGAAGCGGTAACCAGAGATTTGTTCGAAGAATTTGGCACTTGGTTTTGCTCAAACCAAGGAAAGGGAAGAAGATTGTTACTTCAGCAACCTTGGTTTGTTTGTATTGTGAACTATCTCTTCTCTTGTATCATTTGCAACTTAATATAAAATATCTCAATTCTAGATTCTAGAATTGGGGGCAGACGTACCCTACGCGAGGACGACAAGGGGAACTGCCTTAACAAATCGTGTGTTCTTCTGCTTTTTCTTTATCTCCATACTTGATAACTATACTGTGTGAAAATTAATTTGTCAAATCTGCATTTATTGAAATTGTAGTGTGTTGAGTTCATTTCAAAACATTGGTAACAATCCTTTTGATTGATACCTAAGAAAACTCACCACTACAATTTAGTAAAATCAAACCTAAGGTGCGTTGCTCACAAGGTGTTTGACAAATTGACTAATCCACAAATTATTCATTGTGTTTATCATTATCTCATTCAACTCATTGGTAGTAATTAATAATCATTGAGGGTGTATAAGTGACTGATCAATTGAGTAAAACGCATTGATTCTTATTTTGTCATTACATCCCATACGGTTATGCATATCCGATCTTTTCAATAGAGGATCGTTTAGACGATTGGAGATTCCAGGAAGCTTTCGCATGTTTTTCAGAAAACAATTTTTAAAAAGCGCAAATTATTTTAAACGATATATTTAACCCCCTTCTAGATCGATCACATGGTCTAACAAGTGGTATTAGAGCACCGGTTCATCTGGTGCTTCATATATTACTTTGTAGAAAATGGAGAACGATCCAAAAGGGGCTTATACGAGAGCTCTTGTTTTCACCGGTGAAAACTATAACTATTGGAAAGATTGTATGCGTGTGCATATTAACTCTGTTAATAGAAAGATATGGAAAGTTATCGAGGATGGTCCTATGCAAATAACCATGATCAATGAGGATAACATTACCATACCAAAACCGGAAGCACTATGGGATGAGGAAGATGAGAAAAGTATAACTATGATTGGAAAGATAGAAATATGCTTATTGCTTCTTTAGGTGTTGATGAATATTTTAGAGTATCACATTATGCGACTACTAAAGCAATGTGGGATGCTCTACAAATTGCCCATGAAGGGACAAATGATGTTAAACTTGCTAGAATCAATACATTAACTTAAGAGTTTGATCTCTTTCATATGAAGCATGGTGAAACCATTGCTGATATGCAAAAGAGATTTTCTCATATAATCAACCGCTTACACACTCTTGGTCATGTTACTCCCAATGATGTTGCTACTAACAAAATTTTAAGATGTCTTAATAGGGAATGACAGTCTAAATTTATAGCTATCAAGGAAGCAAACAATCTAGCTATACTCGACATAAAAAAATGTTTGGGAAGCTTCAAGAGCAAGAGCTCATCAATATCAATAAGCATGAGAAAAAGGAAAATAAGGAAAAACCAAAAGACATTGAAAAGAATTCCGTCGCATTAAAGGCTTCAAGCTCAAAGTTCTCCACCAATAACTCTCATGTGACTGATTTTAGCGATGAAGATGAAAGCTCAAGTGAAGAGATGGGGCTGTTTGTGAGAAAATATCACAGATATCTCTGAAAGAATGAAGTCCAACACTCGACAAAAATCTCATCAATTATAGAAACCAATCAAAACCTTCAAGACAAGATGAAGGCAATAAATCTAAATCAAGACGATCATGTTTCAACCGCGGAAAACCTAGTCACTATAAACCGGAATTCTCGTTGCTCAAGAAAGATAAAGGAAAAGACAAATTTTAAAAGAGACCTAACAAAGCTAGAAGAGCATACATTGCTTGGGATAGTGATAGTGTAGCCTCAAGCAAAAGTGACTCTAGTGACGAAGAAGAAACCATCAACCTTTGTCTCATGGCTCATCAAAAGAAGAAAAGCAATGTAAGTCATTCTAAATATAATAACATTGATAAAATGTCTCACATAGAATTGCAAAGAGCTTTTGATTCTCTACAAAATGAGGCTAAGGAAGCTTTTAAACGATTAGCCTCAAATAAGAATTTTTTTTCATACCTTGAGCATAAAGTGTCCAAATCCCAAAAATAATTGGAAGCTCTCAAGGCATCCATGGTAGAGAAAATAAAAACTAATAGCAAAGATAATAAGCTTTCTTCGCATGACTGGGCTGGATGTGAAACTTACTACATTTGGCAAAAAGAAGTAAAAACTCTTAAAGCCAAACTTGACAAGGCTTTACAACCCAAAATTACTTTTAGCATTGATAGATCAAATTTCAGAAGTAGTATGATAAATCCATATCAAAAATACACTTATGAAATAAAAGATCCTCAAAGCAAAAGTAACTTGCCCAAAACTCTAACATGTTTATACTGTTGCAAAAGGGGACACACCATTAGCAAATGCCGATTTAGGAGATTTCTGGTTCCTCAAGGCATTTTCAAATGGTAGCCAAAATACAAATCAAGTATCATTCACACACGAGGACCCAATAAAAATTGGGTACCTACTTCCCTTGTTTAAACTTGTAGGTGGAATGTCTTGAGACTACAGAGAAAATATGGTTTCTCGATAGTGGGTTCTCAAGACATATGACAGGCGACATCTCCTTATTTTTGACTTTGTGGCGAAAAATAAAGGATTTGTTACCTATGGCGACAATAATAAGAGGGCAATACTCGGTAAAGGTAGTGTAGGTAATCCCTCTTCTACTACTATCTCTGATGTTCTATTAGTTGATGGTTTTAAACACAATCTTATTAACATCAGTCAATTATGAGACAAAGGATACAATGTATCATTTTCAAAAGACTGCTGCATAATTGAACAAAATGATAAGAAAGATGATGTGTTCAAAGGCTTGAGGGTAAACAATGTGTATATGCTTGACTTGAATAATGTATCTCTAACTAGAACTAAATGTCTTGTCACTTTAAATGAGGATTCATGGTTGTGGCATAGACGTCTAGCTCACTTGAATTTTGATTTGTTAAATAAAGTTGTCTCAAAAGATTTAGTAGTCGGTTTACCAAAATTAAAATTTTCCAAGGATCACTTATGTGATGCTTGCCAAATGGGGAAGCAAACTAGAATCTCGTTTAAATCTAAAAACATTGTTTCTACAACGAGACCTCTCTAACTTCTTCATATGGATCTTTTTGGACCATCTAGAATTAAAAGTCTAGGTGGTAACTACTATGGATTCGTTATTGTAGATGACTACTCAAGATTTTGTTGGATAATTTTCTTGGCAAATAAAAGTGACACCTTTCTAGCTTTTGAAAATTTTGCTAAGTTTTCTCAAAACAAATTGTACACTAGCATAGTTACTATTCGAAGCGATCACGATGGTGAATTTGAGAATGATCTTTTTGATAAGTTTTGTGAAAAATACGGTATTGATCATAATTTTTCTGCTCCACGTACTCCTCAACAAAATGGAGTGGTGGAACGTAAAAACCATATTTTAGAAGAACTCGGAAGAACTATGATCAATGAACACCGTCTTCCAAAATACTTTTGGGTGAATGCCATTAACACGACATGTTATGTTTTGAATAGGTTTCTAATACGCCCTATTCTAAACAAAACTCCCCATGAACTTCTGAAAGGAAGAAAACCAAATATCTCTCATCTTCACGTCTTCAAATGTAAATGCTTTGTGTTAAATAATGGTAAAGAAAATTTAGGTAAATTTGATTCAAAAGATGTCGAAGGTATCTTTCTCGGATACTCTCAATCAAGCAAAGCCTATAGAGTGTTTAATAAAAGATTACATATAGTTGAAGAGTCTGTACATGTTTCCTTTGATGAATCCGACCCGAAATTAGTCGGAAAGGGTAGTGTTTATGATGGTGCAAGTGTATCTTCGGAAAGCATACTACAAGATCCCAAAGAAAAGGACTCAGAATCTACTAAAATTGAAGAAGAGTTGGATCAAGTATCCGAAGAAATAGAGGAAGATCATCCAAGCAATAAAAATGATCTTCCTCTGGAATGGAAAACCTCTAAGGATCATCCCATCGATAACATCCTAGAAGATATATCAAAGGGAGTAACAACTCGCTCTAAGTTAAGTAACTTTTGTTATCATTTTACTTTCGTCTCTAAAGTTGAACCCAAAAACTCTAAAGATGCCTTACTCGATGAACATTGGTTTTTAGCCATGCAATAGGAACTAAATCAGTTTAAAAGAAATGAGGTTTGGGACCTTGTCCCCCCTGTGATACGGTGGCAGAACCAGACTGTTTTGAGAAAATGCTGGTTTGCATTTTGCGTTTGTATTCGCAAAATGTCATGGTAAGCAAGAGTCGCCACCGAATTTTATTTTATCCAATTGGAAAGGAAAGAAGCACAAAAAAATTCCTTTTTCGAGATTTTGAGTACGGGGGGTAGATTATAGAAAGGGAAGGTATTAGCACCCTTTCTATCCGTAGTTTTCTACGGGCTCTTAGGTACTTGCTCATCATTTTAAAAATTGCTTCCGTGTTTATGTGTTTTTGAAAAGCTTTTGTTTTACTTCGTTTTAACCCTTGTATCAGTCCTCAAGAGTGTTACGAATTTGTTTTGAAAACTTTGTTTGAAAAGAGTGTAAGTGTGGAAAAGTTTGATTTTGAGCAAGTACCTACTAGCATCTACCTACTCGAGAAAAGAATGTTTTTGTTCTTGTTTCCTTTAGACAACGCTATCCCACTATTAGTGAGTAGGTAGCACCGTCGTTGGAGTTGTAAGGGTCAATTCGAATGGGACGTACGATCACTAAAGCAATGTTAGAACGTCTTAGTAATAACCCTAGTGTATTAAGATCATATTCGAGGCAACATTTCCGAGGTAACCTTTCCGAGGCAACAGTTCCGAGGCAACATTTCTGAACGAGACTTTTGATCTTTGTTTAGACAAGAGGGCAACCACTAAGACACCCTATACTTAATGATCATTTACCGAAGGCAACCGAAGTGAGAGTATACCCTAGGAGTGCGCATGTGCGAGTGATTTGATTTCAAGTTATTATCTTTGCACATTTAGGGTTTGCTAACCATTTTAAATTAACATACATTCTTGTCATGCAATCCTATTATCATACATCTAACAATTAATATTTGCGAAAATTAAAATGCGAGAAATAAAACTACGCTATTACAAGGCTTCGGGGGAGGGGGATTAATTACATAGCCAAAAACTCGTAAAACGATAAATAAAAGAAAAATCCTAATTAAACTATTACATCCCATGAGCAGTTACATTAATATTTGCAAAAAAATAAATAAATGCGCGCGATGAATTGAGAACGAGGAAAAATTAGGGTTTTGGCCCCGTCTAAACCTAATTGAAAGAAAAATTATTTTTTGTTGCTTTTTTAATTATTTTGAGAAAAATAAGGTTTTAATTAAATAAATACAAACCTAATTATTAATTAATTTAATTTGAGAAAAGTAATTAATTTGACCTATTTTTATATATTTTTTATTTTAAGAAAAGAAAATAAAAATTAAATCAAACAAATCCTAATTTTCTAATTGATTTTAATCTATTTACAAAAAGGTTAAAATTACCCTAAAATTAAATTAAACTAATTATTAAATTAAATTTAAAAAATAAAACCTAAATCTAAATTGTTGAAAATTAATTTTATGAGTTTTTGTAAAAAAAGAATTAATTTTATGTTAGAAAATAATTTAAACAAAAATAAGTAAATAAAAGAAAAAATATAAAAGAAAAGAAATGGGCCTGGTATCAAAGTAAAAAGGGGGGGGGGGGGGGGGGTCTGAATTGCAATTTTTTGAGCCCAAAACATCTAGCTCACTTTGACTTTCAGATCCTGTGCCTTGGCTTGACTAAGGTGCATCATGGACCTCCAAGGGATGGCCTTTGGATCCAGCTTGTTGGACATCTGGTTGGCTGTACATTGAGGGCGTATGGTGGCCTCCTTGCCTGTACATGTGCCTGATTATACAGGAAATAAAATCATGAAATAATATGGGGACCTGGGAATCGAACCCAGGCCCTTTGGCTTTTTCCCTCGCCCATTGACCAACTGAGCTAGCGTGTTCATTTGCATATGGAATACCAAACAAATATTATATTAGAAAAAGCAAATTAATATATCAAAACGCACGAATTTTTGAATGGGCCAGTCAGGGGGTGCCTCACCACCCTTCTTCTTCCTCCCTCCGTTGGCAAAAGTCTAGGACTTTTACCTACGGTTTTCTGGGCGTAGGTATAAGCCTGCGTTTCTCCAAAATCTCATAGGAATCAGATAAATGCCCAACAATGGTACCAATCAACTCGTGGCAACCTCACGAGCATCATGGTACCACTTTCCATGGCCAATTGTTCCTGTAATAAAAAACCCCAAAAACGAGCCAAGAACCCTAACTATGGCAAATCTCTGTATGGTTAACAAAAATGCAATTAATTATCATCATTAGCTTGCAAATATCTCAAAGATTCAGAATATATCCATAACATATGCTAACAATGCCAGAATTATGAATTGCGATTTCAAAAAAGTAGGGATGTCGTGAGGTGCTTACAGTGCGTATCTGGGCACAAAAATGCTTATTGATGATTGGGATAGAATCCTTGAATGCCCAGCAAGCGAATGAGATAGCTGGGAAGGCTTGAGATAGCCTGAAAATTGGAATTTGATTCACCACTTTTGTTGAGTTTTTGCAAGTTTTCTTCCAGCTTCTCACGCCTCCAATCCTTGTTCTTTTGCTTTGGATTTATTCAATATATATCATAGAGTGCATTAGGGTTACAAGTTTGCATCAAATCCTTGCAATTATGAAGATTTGATCATTGATTCACCCTTGTATCAAATCTTTCTAAAACAAGAAAAATTCAATCTTTTTCTGTTCAAACAAGCCTTGCACGATTTGATTCTCTTCCCAGCTGTATGAGAGACCTAAACATGCATAAAATCTCAAGCTTTGATTAGTTTTGATATTTTCATGATTTTATTTTGATTTAATTGAAATAAAAATCAAAATAAATGACAAAAATAAAATAAAGGCAAGTGGGAAGGATCATGGGTCGTGGATCATGTTACCAACTCAATACAAACACAAAAAGTTGGGCCCATTTGAAAAAAATTGCAATTTTGGCCACTTTTGACTTTTGACAATTTTGCAAAAAGGGTCAACTTTGACAATGTATAACTCCCTCAATTTTGACCCTAGAGATGTGTTCTTGGACTTTTTAGAAAGATAAAGATGTCCTCTAAGCAAGACTTTTGGTCTCATCTCAATTGAGTCTTCCATGTTCATGTATGAAGCTTTGGAAAAAAAGGTGTTTTTGTTGACTTTTCAAAATGACCTATAATGTCCAAATTTATATCTACTTGTGAGTGCATTTTTTGAACTTGGGAGCTGAATATGAATTGTAGGGAATCACCTCCTCTTCAAAATGAGATTTTGATGGGTCATTTTTGATAAAGTATGAGAAAGTTATGCTTGGTCAAAGTTGAGTTGACTTTTTCTACAAAACCCTAATTTAACAACTTTTGGGTTTTGATGAATTGTGAGCAATTCTTGAGGAATCATGATCAACCCTTGATCAAATGATGAGTAACACTTCAAAATGAGGATGTTGACCAAAATTCTTGAAGTTTGACTGTATGTGGGCCACAGTTGACTTTTGCCCTAACACAGTCGATTTTCAGGCCTTTGAGCAATTGACTGAGCAAACTTTCTCTGTAGGGCTTGAAACTTGACATGGATGATCTTGAGAATATACTAGGACAATGGTGAGAATTTGGGATCCTTTGGACTCAAGTACCTTGATGCAAACTGAAACCCTAATTTGAGGTAGACTGCCTTAGGAGGGAGTTTGTCTGGTCAACCATTAGACTTCCTTGAGCAATTTGAGGACCTCACTTGAAATGTATTGAAAAATATGGGAGGGCAAATTTTGGGGTACAACACCCCCTCCGCAAGATCATCGAGTTATTGGAACTAAATGGGGTTTTAGGAACAAACTAGACGAAAACGGAATTATAACATGCAACAAAGCTCTACTTGTTGCCCAAGGATATAACCAAGAGGAAGGCATAGATTATGAGGAAACTTATGCTCTAGTGGCCCGAATCGAGGCTATACGCCTTTTGCTTGCATATGCATGCTCGTAAAACTTCAAATTATTCCAAATGGATGTAAAAAGGGCCTTCTTAAATGGATACATTAATGAAGAGGTCTATGTGTCTCAACCTCCCAGTTTTGAGAATTTTGAGAATCCTAACTATGTTTACAAACTTAAACGTGCGTTATACAGTCTTAAAACAAGCCCCTAGGTCTTGGTACGAACGTCTTAGCAAATTCTTATTAGATCAAGGATTCTCAATAGGAAAGGTTGAGACAACCCTTTTTATTAATCATGAAGGAAAGCATTTTATTTTAGTTCAAGTTTATGTAGATGACATTATTTTTGGTTCTTCTAACACATCTTTGGTCAAGAATTTCTCTAAGATGATGCAGGGAGAATTTGAGATGAGCATGATGGGAGAATTAAAATACTTCCTTGGACTTCAAATAAAGCAATTAAATGATGGAACATTCGTGAGTCAAACCAAATATTGTCATGATTTACTCAAGCGGTTTGACATGGCAAACTCTAAAGCAATTGATACTCCTATGCCTATGGCCGTGAACTTGGACCATGATGATAATGGTAAGCCCGTCGATATAAAAAGGTATAGAGGTATGGTTGGTTCCCTTATTTACCTCATGACCTCTCGTCCAGATATTATGTTTAGTGTTTGCATGTGTGCTCGGTTTCAATCATGTCCTAAGGAGTCACATTTAAAAGCTGTAAAGCGCATGCTTAGGTACCTAAGTGGTACAACTAAGTATGGACTTTGGTACTCTAAAGGTAGTGATTGTTCTTTGGTTGGCTATTCCGATTCTGACTTTTCCGGTTGCAAATCGGATAGGAAAAGCACTAGTGGTACTTGTCATTTTTTTTCAAAATTCTTTGGTAAGTTGGCATAGAAAAAAGCAAGTTTCAGTTGCATTATCAACCACCAAAGCGGAATACGTTATAGCCGGTAATTGTTGTGCCCGAATCTTGTGACTAAAACAACAATTACTCGACTTCAATGTCCAACTTGATCACATTCCTATTTTCGATGACAATACAAGTGCCATTAACCTAACCAAAAATCTGATTTTGCACTCTCGCACAAAATATATTGAGATAAGGCATCATTTTCTAAGGGATCATGTGGAAAAGGGTGATGTTATCTTCGAGCATGTTGATAGCAAAAATCAACTTGCTGACATTGCCGGTACTTTTGCAGATACTTTTGGTAAGAGAAACATAGTTAGACAATCGACTTTATATCTGAATGGTAAACTTGTTCTTCTTTATCTTTATTATTAAAGTACATAGGGATTCTAAGAATTATATAAACTGCATGATATCAATTGAAAAAGCTGCATAAAATCAAAATTCTTTACTTTTGAGTTGACTCATAGCTTACATGCATCGACACATACTTTATATTTCACCCAACATCAATCAAAACACTTTTTGCATCGACACAACGCTCTATGAGCGGTCGACGCATCACGAAATATGTCTGATTTATATTTCTTTATCAATTCATTCTTTTGTTTTCTATATTCACCCTCTTCTCTCAAAACCCTAAAAACTCTCAAAACCCATCTCTCTCAAAATCTCCCATAACCACTTTTATAAAAAAATTCCCTAATGGATTCAAGGGTAGCTAAGAAGAGAACCTTCAGAGGCAGCTCCTCCAATGTTCCGACGGATAATCCGATAATTGCTCTTTCACTTCTCTCTGATGACATTGCTGGTACTTTTGCAGATACTTTCGGTAAGAGAAACTTAGTTAGACAATCGACTTTATATTTGAAAACCTAGGGTCATATGCATCTTCCTGAAATTATTGAATTGTTAAGATTTCAGAACTTCCACTTATTTCTTGAATGTGATACACCATATAATGAGGATTTGGTCAAAATGTTCTATGCTGGCATGCAAGGAAAGTTTAAGGGTTTTGAATTTAAATATAGAATGAACAACAAATATTATATGGTTAGCTCGCATGTATGGAAAGACCTATTTGGTATGTGTTCAGTTGATTCTGATGCTATTAATATCTCTGATAATGTTCTTGCTCCTAACTATGAATTCAAGTCGACCTTAAACTCTATGCTAAAGAAACCCTACAATGACAGAATAGTAAACAGTGGTTTATTTCCAAGATCTGTAACAATTGGTGCCCTAACCCCATTTGACCAAATTCTCTTTTGGATCGTTTGCCACATCATTCGACCCAAGAAGGGAGGTCTTTCTCGTGTGGATAAACCTGAAGTTCAACTGCTTTATGTTTTAAAACATAAAATAAAGGTTCATTGGCCATACTATTTTGCTAGCCGAATGTTTGATCTGCATAACTCTGGAAGAGGCACCTCACTATGCTATCCCTCTTTCATTCAAAGAATTCTCAATCGAGAAAAGATTAAAGTTGCAGGAATTCCTTATGTTGGTATGACTTCTGATCATGAATTCACAAAGAAATCACTTACCTTGATGGGCTTCCATTGGGATCACAAGGAACAAAAATACCGCTATGTTGTGAGAAGTACATCTATTTCGTTCCAAAATAGTGATGGTGAAGAGGATGATAATGAAGAAAAAGAAGAGTCCGAGGAAGAAGAAAATGAAGCAAATATGGACGAGGATATCCAGGTTCCTCAAGAAAATAATGCCAATGTGATAGCTCTTTTGGAGAAAATGAAAATCCAATAAAAGGAAGACGCATTCCTTCAAAATGATAGGATTTCGAACATCTACAACCTTGTCAAAGTCCAAAATGAAATGTTCTCAAAATATTCAAATATTCAAGATCAGCGGTACTCCACGTTGGAAGGCATGCTTCAATCACAAGCTGAGAACCTTGTCTCCCTTCATTCCACCTTCCTTCAGCATTTTCTAACCCTTCCACCTGATGCTCCTGAAAACAATGATACCGACAACCTAGAAAATTGATTCATGTTTATATATATGTAGTTCTGTTTAAGTTCTTATTTTCTTTTTTTAACCTCATGCACTTATCCTTATTGACTGGTTTGTAATATTCTACATACATTGGTCTAATTATTGCATTTTAATGATCCGCACTAATTTCATTTTATGTGAATGATTGTTGGTGTTCTTAGTTGCAAATGGAAAATGATGTTGCACTTGATATATTTTGTTACTCTTGACCTTGTGCTTTTTCTCTTTTTGATGTTGTTAAAGGGGGAGAAGTCAACATAGAAGGCTATACATAGCTTGCAAACGGAATGCACAAACTCAGGGGGAGCATATTTGAGCATTGTTTTGACATCATCAAAAAGGGGGAGTATGTGAGGGCAAAGTTCCTCTATAAGTATTTTAGTGATGTCAAAACGACTATTAATCTCTCTCTATTTGGATCTCCAGAAACAAGTATTATTGAGAAAATCCAATTTGTGCATCGACTCAAAGATATGTATGGTCGACTCATCATCTTCAATCAAGTCCTGGATGTATCAAGTCTACCCTTCCGGTCAACTCAAACTGGAAATCAAAACATTCAAAGTTTGCATCGATGCAAGCCCTGAAGCGGTCGACGCACTTCACTTTAAAATGGAGTTCTCTCTAACTGCTAGATGTATCGTGTCGACCCTTCCGGTCGACTCAACCTGGGAATTAGAATATTCAATGTTTGCATCGATGCAAGTCCTGAAGCGGTCGACGCATTGCACTTCAAAATAGTTTTCTCTCCTGGTGCGGGTTGTGTCGCGCCGACCCCTGCTTCTGGTTGAGTCGACCGCTCGCTAGCCTCATCTGATTTTCTGCTATGTTTGTGGGTCTTGGCTATTAGGTAACATATATATATATATATATATATATATATATATATATATATATATATATATATATATATATATATATATATATATATATATATATATATATATATATATATATATATATATATATATATATATATATATATATATATATATATATATATATATATATATATATATATATATATATTCATTATGCATCATATGATAAGTCAATAAGAACTAGTGAAAAATACACATAGTGCTCATCATCTTCATCCTCTCTTCTCAAAAATCAACATCTACACATAATCGTGGTTGTTGATTCAAGAAAATTGTTGTGGTGATAACGTTCAAATCAAGAATTCAATTCAGATTTGGGTTGAGCAATTGTGGGTTGTTCTTGAATAGAATCATTGGGATTTTATCCTCCAAGATTCCTATTGGTGCCTAGGTTCTTGCACAAGTCTTTGCTTCATTGAATTCAGCCGAGTGAAAGGATTAAGAAATGCGGGTTTGCTTAATCAAGTAGCGGTAACCGGAGGATTGTGAAGATTGATTTTGGGTCAAACTGCTTGCGATCGAAACCAGCCAAGTGAAAGGATTAAGAAATGGTGGGTTTGCTTAATCAAGTAGCGGTAACCAGAGGTTTGTTCGAAGAATTTGGCACTTGGTTTTGCTCAAACCAAGGAAAGGGAAGAAGATTGTTACTTCAACAACATTGGTTTGTTTGTATTGTGAACTATCTCTTCTCTTGTATCATTTGCAACTTAATATAAAATATCTCAATTCTAGATTCTAGAAATGGGGACAGACGTTCCCTACACGAGGACGACAAGGGGAACTGCCTTAACAAATCGTGTGTTCTTCTGCTTTTTCTTTATCTCCATACATGATAACTATAATGTATGAAAATTAATTTGTCAAATCTGCATTTATTGAAATTGTAGTGTGTTGAGTTCATTTCAAAATATTGGTAACAATCCTTTTGACTGATACCTAAGAAAACTCACCACTACAATTTAGTAAAATCAAACCTAAGGTGCTTTGCTCACAAGGTGTTTGATAAATTGACTAATCCACAAATTATTCACTTGCTTACCATCATCTCATTCAACTCATTGGTAGTAATTAATAATCATTGAGGGTGTATAAATTATTGATCAATTTAGTAAAATGCATTGATTCTTATTTTTTCATTACATCCCATACGGTTATGCATATCCGATCTTTTCAATAGAGGATCGTTTAGACGATTGGAGATTCCAGGAAGCTTTCACATATTTTTCTGAAAGCAATTTTAAAAAGCGCAAATTATTTTAAACGATCTATTCAACCCCCCTTCTAGATCGATCACATTGTCTAACAAAACTAAAATTAAAATGTGTAATAAATATACAACTTGTTCCAAAAAATAAAAATAAATACAATCAAACATAAACTATTGAGCCTGTGTATCTCCTCCCCCCATACTTCTTTCCGTCTGTATTATAAGATATGTCGTGCTTCAACAATCATGCCTTCTACGAGGACTAACTAGGGACTATGGACTGCCTTCTTCAAAGAGCCATGCCTCTATGCATGAGCTTCCCATATCCATAATACACCGACATGTCCTCGATGTGGTCATCCTTAGCCTCAAGTACCTCTTGATCAGCTGACCTAGGTGGTCTTCCAGGAGCGTGTGGTGTCATGATAGTGTATGACACCCATATAACCATGTCATGTAGCCATATGCTAAAGCCTAATGTACAAGACCTAGCACCATACGATATTCCTCTAGTACCAAATGACTCTCGAAATCCTAATGTATCGCTTCAAGATCTCTGCGACAGACGATGGGAGGAGCAAACTCAAATGGGGGTCTCGGAATAATCTGCAAATAGGAAAATTGGCGCATCACTCGCTCGGGTAGATAAGGATACATCAAAGCTAACCCACATGCCAATCTATAAGGAGATGGCGTCCAACTGACGTGTCTCGCGGTGACTGCCGTATGAGCATAGGACAATGTCATTTGGTACATAACAGTCAAGATACACCATGAATGTCTCGATCACATTATTCTCTCTATACGAGGGAAAAGTAGTAGTAAATCGACAACAAGTGTAACAAATTAATTATGCAAATATTAGTAAAAGTAAATTACCATAAGCAACATGTAACTTCATGTCATCTGCTTTGTCTTTCAAAGACAACCCTCTTCCAACTTCGAATACAGATAGACCAAACAAGTGGCCCTCAATTGTACTTGTGAATCACCGTTAACTTGAGCGTTAAAATATTTGCATATACACTTCTCTCTATTGGGACCGAAGATGGGAATTTTGACCAAACACCAACGTCAAACTATTATCCATTGGTCTGTTTGTTGGGTGCAAGTGTGAGTGATTAAAGTTCCATATTGTCTATGAGTGGAATGTTGGATTTATAAGAGAGAGAGTACATTCACCTATCACCTATCACCTATCACCTTAAGGTTTTTGGTTGACATATGGTGTCTCTCTCTCTTGTGGTCATGTAGCATTGACCCCGTTGGTGCTCTCGACTTCTCTGGACTCTCTAACAGTAGTATCAGAGCCCAGTTCAATGTGGGTGACTCACACTTGCGAGAGAGAATGTTTGGTGCAAATTGTGAGTAATTAAAGTACCACATTGCCTATGAATAATGAAATATTGAATTTATGAGAGATGACACATTCACCTATCACTTTAATATTTTGAGTTGAATGTGATGTCTCTTTCTCTTATGATCTTAGAATATTAGCCTCATTGATACTTCTAACCCGGACTCCCCCCAACATTATTGTCGTGGTTGCCAAAAAAATCAAATATACTTATATCAATATATTTGTATCCTCCTTAAAAGTTCTTATTTCAAAGTAGGTAGAAACCAAATCACAATAAATTATAATATAATTATTGGTTAGATATGAAATGAAATTATCTTATGTCAAGAAAAGTTGAACAAAGATAATTTAGTTATATGAATTTGGTAAAGTACTGATTACTAATTAGGGAGTCCAAATCCATGATTAAGACGTGCATACAATTACACACTTTTTACATGAGCCATAAGAGTGAATCATATATCATAATCAATCAGTTTGAAACAAGAATATTATACAATTTCATTATAATCATTGCTTGATAACCAAATTAACAAGCATAAGATGGTTACAATTATTCTTTTGCGACCACAAGACCACCCTTTACAAATTTGTATATATGTTTCACATCATCAGATCCAACCTCATGTTTCTTAATTATAACATTAATAATTAGTTATCATTTGCCAAATGTTGTTTCTTAAAATAAAACAATAAAATCTTCATAAGTTGGGGTTCGTATTGAATCTTTAGGGTGATTATGATACCGTTGACCATGCCTTAATTTTTCGAATTTTTTACCCACATAACTTTCATTTTCCACTCAATACCCATTATATCCAACTTTCATACATAAATTTCTATCCAAATTTCAAAAAAATAGATAAATTCAAATTCGTAGACAAGTGCAAATCCAATTGGTGCATTCACGTTATTTTCACATGCGACCTAAATTTAGTTGGTGTGTTCTATGTGCTCTATAATAGTGTCAATCCAATTGACACGGTCTCTTTGTTTTCAAAGGGCACGTCAATTAATCTTTCACATGTGTGTTTCACTTTTTTATTATTATTTTTAATTTATATAATAAAATATTATTATAGTATTTTACATTATATTTTAATAGAATACGTCAATTGAATTGAAGCGTACTTATGACAAAATCTTATATAATAAATGTTTTGTGAATCATTTTCTAACATCTCTTTTCAATTTTTATTAATTATTTATTTATTTGTTCTAACACCGGTATTTCTGATGATGTTTTTTTATCGGAAGACCAAGCCTTCCATGAAGATTTTTTTATGGTTTATCGGAATTTCGAGTTATTTGAGCCTAGCTTAAACCGTTAATAACGCGAAGAGTTTAATGGAAGTGAAAGAAAGGTTAAAAGAATTGACAAGCTTGTTTCATACTGCCGCGGCGGGAAAAATTAAGATTAAGCTATTGATTAACTTAACTCGAAAAGACAAGAGTCGTCACCGAACTTTATTGTTTCTAAAGGAAAGGGAAAATATCGAGAAAATTCAACGCGAAAAAAAATAAAAGAGAGATCTAGATAGGGGATTGATTATGCAAAGAGAATATATTAACACGTCTCACATCTATAGTACTGCATAAGAACCTCTTGAAAATATGTGTTATGATAAAACTAAGTTTGTTTGTAAAAAGATTAGGGTGATGAGAAAAAAAAGTATTTTTTATTATTTTTGTGCTCGCCAAGACTTCAAGAGTCTTGTGCCTACGTATCCTCCACGTGCAACGGAGAAGTCAGAGCCTCGTAGTTCGTGATAAAAATAATCATAGAAGTTTGTTGATTGATTTTAAATTGAAGACATATTTTCGTATTCGAGTGAAAAACACAAGTCACTATCCAAAATTATGAGGAAGGAGAATTTGCTTCATCTTGATATGGAGAACTTTTACTTGGACTTTCTCACAAGCACGTCTCAACATTCAAGTGGAAAATTTCAATCCCTTCACAATATATTGTAGAAGTATAGTGGTTTGCGTCATTACTAGAATAGACTAATATCCGATCTTTTGAAAAAGTTTTAAAAGAAAAGTGCACAAAGGCGATTTTTTTTTGATGAGGTTTGTCTTTTTTAGAGTTTTGAAAAGAGTTTGAATATGCTCAAGTATTTTTATCATTTATTGAGAAAAAGATTTGCGGGATCAGTTGACAAGGTCAGGGTTTATTAAGAAAGGTTTGAAGTTTGAAACAAGAAGTTTTGAAAATAGAGAATTTTTGAAAATTGAAGAAGTGGGAAGGAGATGAAGATACTATCCTAAAGCATAAAGTAAATGACATGAAATAAAAAGTTTCATTGTAAGGTAGACCAAGAGAAAGCCTTTGAGTGTGCAAGTGTACAAACCACAAGATGGAGCAAGCATTTGACATTGGTCAAAATGAGTATTTCTTTCCCTTTGGAGTAAGACACAAGATAAGCAAATCACGTAAGTGAGCACATGAGAAGAAGAATATCAAGGATCCATATGAAAGACAAAGTCACAAAATCACTGTGATACGGCGGGAGAACTGACTTAGGATGTTTTGCGTTTGATTGCAAATGTTGCGGATAGCAAGAGTCGCCACCGACTTTTCTTTTATCCAAAAGGAAAGGCTGAAAAGAACAGGAAAGACCTTTAGAGATGTTTTCTGAGTTCGGGGGGTAGATTATGAAAAAGGAAGATATTAGCACCCTTTTCATCCGTAGTTATCTACGGGCTCTTAGTTGCTTGCTAGATCACTTGCTTTTGTTTGAATGTGCTTTTAGTGTGGTTTTTGAAAGTACTTTGAAAATATCTTTGTAATGGTTCTCGTTTCTATAAGAACGCGTACAAAGTGTTATTTCGAAAATAGTTCAAAGAGGTGTTTGTGGAATGTGTTTTTGAAAGAGATTTCAAAAAGGTGTCTTCTTTGTAATGGCTCTCGTTTATCTAAATAGGCGTGGGACATTTGTGTAGTCATAGAAGGCAACCTATGGGACATTTTAGCAATGTCGTTTAGGGACTAGATCGTTTATCGAATGCAACATCGAGGATCATCGAGGGACTTACGATCTTTTATCGAGGGTCTTTGCTATAACGCCCATATTCGAGGGACATGACTATTTTTCCGATGTAATAAGTGAGATTACCCTAGAGGTGCATGTGTGCAAAGTGTGTTTTATTGCATGTATTCAGTCTTGATTAGGGTTATCTATTTGTCGATTTCATGTCTTGCCATATACACCCTAATTACTAACAATATATGAAAGCAATAAAAGTGTGTAAAAGTAAAGCCATACACTATTACATCATTAAGGGGATGAGGTGTACAAATTTACAAATAGGGATTGCAAGAAATTAAAGCTAATTATCTATTACAATCATATTGAAATAATGTACAAGAAATGAATAAATATAATGTACAAGGATATAAATGGAAAAGAAAAAGATTTTTGTTTGGTTTTTTGAGGAAAGGGTCTTGGTTTTAACCTAATTAACTAAAAGAAGTAATTAAGAAAATTAAACCTAAATTAATTAAGAAAAGAGATTAAGTTAGAAAGCATTTTTTAGGTTTTTTTTATAAAAGATTTTAAGTTTAATAAAAATAATATGAAAATTAATTAATTAAAAGAAAACCTAAATTCTAAGTTAATTTTAATTAAAAAGAGAACAACTAAACCTAAATCTAATTATTAATTTAATAAGAAAAAGAAATTAAGTTTTTTATAAGAAAAATATTTTTTTGTCTTTTATTTTTAAAGGGATAAAATATATAGAATGCAAATAATAAATAAAAATATTTTTTTGGAAGTTTTTTATATGAAAAGAACAAAATATAAAGAAAAAGTAAAAAATAAAATAGAAAAAGAAGATTACAAAAAAAGTTTTATGAGCTGACACATAAGCTTATGTATTGGCTCATGTATTGACTCGTGCAGATTTCGTATTGGCTCATGCAGATTTCGTATTGGCTAATGTGTCGGTTCATGTATGTTTTTTGATCCTGGAAGTCAAAACAACTCAGTATGAGTCGACGCATACTGGTTTCATATCGAATCATAACCATTTCGTATCGATGCATACGTGTTTCATGTCGACTCATAACCTGTTTTGAACATAGTATGTGTCGACTCATATCATTTCGTGTCGACGCATAACTGCTGTTTTTTGCTTTTATCATTGTTTTGCTACATGTAAAAGTTAGTTCTCAACACATGGTTAGTGAAAATGAAAAGCAAGCATATGATTAGCTTCAAGGTAATGATATCTATATTTTATCTTCACAAATGAACCATTAATGATGCTTGTATGAAGAGTTCAAAGTCAAGAAAACTTACCTTGAAACTGAAATTTGTGCTTTGAGTTTGAGCTGATGTATGGGCTGTTGTTGAGCTTGGGAAGTGATGATAGTGATATTACAGAAGTTGTTTTTGTGTTTGAACAACTTCTATATGATATATGTGGAGTGTTTGGATGGTTTGTTTGGAGAAAAGTTGCAAGATATGAGATTCAAAGATTTGGACTTCAAAGCTCAAAAATGGAGGTTTTGTGGGAAATTCTGGTTTTTGACAGCAAAAATGATTTTGAGTGTTAGTTTCCCCTTTTTTTTCTCTGACCTCTTTCTCTTGCAATTGGCCTCTCTATTTATAGAGAAGGTTTGAGACTTCAAACAACTCAGATTTTGAATCACATGTTATGGCTATCTTGCTTGTTTTTGAAGCAAGCATGAAGAACATGTTTCCAATGCTTGTACCAAGCTATCTAAGTCGTTGATCACTTTAAACATGTTTGTTCTGACTTGTATAAGTTAAGTGTGATTAGAACAAGAAGTTAGAGGCTCAAGAAATTGACTTTATGATTAAAGTGAATTTTGCAAGAATGGCAATGGTGCCTTTGTGCCAAAAATGGAAAGATGTAATGGACAATACTTGAACCACTTGGATAATAGTTCAATCAATTGTGTAAAGATCTTATTATGGATAGATTTGCAAGTCAATAGGCCTGCAAAGTGAATATTATGTAGCATGGCTAAGATTTTGGTTCCCTGTTCATCACAAATCTGCCTTGTAAATCAAGAATAAATGTCCAACTTCAGATCCTTGAATCTCCTAGCTCAAACATGATAAATCCATGCTCTTGGATGTTTTGGAAAGCTTGAAACACCCTCTATAACTTTCATGTTTTCCATTTTAACAAAATCATCTTGTAACTATGTGAAAAAATGCCAAGAAGTTGGGATAAAATCCTGACCAAAACTGCTGAAAATTTCTCTAAGTGTTTATTCAAAAATGCCATGACTTCATGAATTTATGACTCAAAATCCAAGCATTTATAGAAAAGTCCTGCCCTATAAAGTTTTAGATATCATTGAGATCTACAACTTTCATGTTGGAAGTTTTCCTTGAATCATCTCGCATCATGGTGAAAAGTTGGCATGAAGAAATGAAATTATCATGTATAAAAAAACACTTCGAAAAATTTCTAAGTCTTGAAGAGTTTGAATCTTCACATTGACTTTTGACTTTCTTGATTTCTTGATGATCAAGTTTCATATTTTTGAATGTCTTGATGAATTTTGATCTTTGAGACTTAATGTTGATCAAAAAGTCAAAGTTTGACTTTTGGTGCTATAGTTGACTTTTTCATCAATATAGCTGATTTTTGGTCTCTTGGTCAATTGACTAAGAAGACTTGAAACTTGACATGAACATCTTGAAGGTCCATAATGATCCAACTAATTCACTTGAAGTATTAGAAGTCCAATTGTCCTTATGCAAATTCAAACCCTAATCTTGAGGTATTAGTGTTGAGGAGATGGCTTGACCTAGTCAATACTGGTGCAAACTTGAGCTTTCGCATATCTTTGCGAGAAATGTCTTGAGAAATGAGAGGGAAAATTTTGGGGTACAACAGTCACAAAGAGAATGCCAAGTCTTCAAGCAAAGATTAAAGTTTCTCAGAATAAGGCCAAGTCTTAAATTGAAGTTCAAAGGTCCTGATGAATCACAAAGTCTTTAATACAACCTCCAAGCAAAGGAAAGTCCTAAGTCATAAAGTTCAAGGTCCAAAATACTCCTCAAGCAAGGGATATTAAAACAAAGTCCACAAGATCCCGATTAAAGTGTTTTAGGGTTTTAGCCATTTTATTAATGTTTTTGTTCTTTGGCTTAAATTCACTTTTGGTTCCCCTAGTTTAAACTTTTTAAATAACTGGTCCCTCTATTACAAAACCAGTGAATCTTGTCCTTCAATTTAGCATGCCTCTGAATTTACATGGCCCCCATCCATTTTAGCTAATGTGTCATGTTTTTTAATGAGGTATCATTTGTTTAGGAATTCCATACCACTAATTGAGTTTATTTTATTAATAAGTTGAATATTTTGATTTCTATAAATCTGAAATATTATTTTAATTGGATTAAAATTTTTAATGTTTCGGCTTATTTTATAAACAATCTCATTTCATGCTTTATGCCCTAATTCACCTTCGTCTTCAAGTTCACCTCAACTTCACCTTCAAAATCCCATATTTCTATGCCCTAATTTTATTTTCCATTTACCATCGCCTTCAAGTTCACCTGCAAATTAAGACTGTGCTTCAACTAAGATGACAAATGCATAATGTAATATCCCATTTCCACCCAACGAATTATATAAAATTAGAGTTATAAAATTTCCAACAAACAAATGTAATGCTACACTTTTAAATTGGAAACAACGATATTCAATCACCTATATTTCAGATACATAACACATAAAATTCGGATGAACCAATAACAACCTGTTTAGTCTTTAAAAATAAAACAACTTTCGTTGCTACACAGCGGATTCACAAATTCAACTGAAAACACCATAACATCTTGTCCAACTCAAAATTAGCTTTAAGACAACAAGTCTTTAATGAAAACAATTTAAAAATTCAGCAACATAATGAAAACCAACAATAATGAAAACATGCGTTCATCCCCACGAGTGCTACGTATCAAAGCGACAACACCGACTCGAACTAATGAAGGTAATAATTATTCTTCTTGATTACCTGCACGTTACCAACAAAGGGCAACATTCAAACAAAAGGAGTGAGATATCGAACCATATAATTGAGTGTATGATAAACAATTTATTAGATCAGATTATATAAAACCATCATTTCACAACTTTCAACCAACATCAATCATCACAAGTCAACAACACAACATGTTAAATATGCAATACAAAATGCGACTCGTTATAATGCACATGCATGTGGTACCAATGAAGCAAAACTCTCAACTTAGAAATCTGCCAATTAATAGAGACATCAACAAGGCATAAGCCTTCAACTTAATTTGTCAATCCAGGCCAACTTACCGAGCATAAGCTCCAACTTGATATGCTATGTATGCGACCCAATATGAATGTCAGGATAGTAACAACAAAATTCTATAGCAAAGCAACAACAAACCAACATTGGCCATAAGCCCACAACTTAATATTTTGCCCATAAATAAAGGCAATAACACCACCCGCTAATTCACATTTTTCAACAAATAACACAATACAATGAGTCAATCAAAATTTACTACAAATAAACCGCTTAGTTATTCGGACTATTACGATTATTTTCGGTTAATTAATTATCGGCTAAAAGTTCTATTATTTCTACTTTATTCTAAAGTTCTCATTATGTCTCTGTTAAATTAATACTACACTGTTATTAGAACATGTACTGTCAATAATATAGTTCTGCTATTTTATTAACTTCTAAACTAGCTACTCACTTAGCCTGCTAAATATTACTTCTACTATTACTACTTTATACTATTTCCACTTTCTTCTACTTATAGCCATATACCACACTATCAATTTATTAATAAGTCTACCACCAATTCCTGCTACTTATCTTAATTTATTCTAGTGGCATAATACTGCAATTGATTAAACAAATTCCCATACTGATAATAAATCATAATTTAGCAAAAATATATTATTATTTGGAAACTCCAACTTACCCTACTGACAACTCTAAACATGTCGAAATTACGCAAAACAAATAAAAGTGATTTTTAATAATACGAAATAACTCTATTGATAACTTTAACAACACTATTGACAACTCTAACAATTCTATTGATAACTCAATTGACTCTAACTAAAAACTTCTAAAAATTATATACTAATAATATTAAATTATTATTGTTATTAATATTATTATTTATTAATATATAATGAAATATATATTAGTGAAATTGTATCAGTTTCTTAATTTAATTTCTAATTCTTGTCCCTACAGTATGACGCTATCAATATGATGATATCAATTTGTTATTTGTTACAAAGACATATGCAATATAGTGAATAAATATACACTATACATTGATTTAGCACACCTACCAAATTATTAATCAGCAAATCCCCACGTATATGAAGCATTAACCACTATTGTATATGTTTAAAAAAATGAAGTGATGTGTTACGGTATCCAAGCATACAGGCACTTGTATTTTTGAGCTATAGTATTTTCATTCTCACTTTGATTTCTAAGTGTACTACAATGTCTATATATTAAATTGGGTTTTCAATTATCTCTAAATTTCAATAATATATCAATTTCAAATACAAACAGAAACAATTTTACAATCAAATCTCACATACCATTTATCACACATCCTATTATAGAGTCATAACTTCACCCTTACCTTGGATTGAAGGTGACTCTAACTCTCCGATTGCACCTAGTTTTTCCTCCTCCTTGCACTTCTACGTATCTCTTTCAAAATCTTTATTTTCTTCTTCTACCAAAACCTATTCTTCTTTCTTTCTACTGATACTTCTATTTTTCTATTGTTTATAAACATTTATTATAATATAACTACTATACTATTATTCTTATTTTGCCTTGTTGGGCTTAAATTTTTACACTTTCCTTTCTACTACTTCTAACATTAAAGTAGGCCCACATAAATAATAATAGTATTATTCAATATTAATCTTGTAACTTAATCAACTAATTAATTCAACTAAGAACGACACAACTTAAATCAACATTTCACAACTTCAAAATTTTAATTGGAAAAATATTCAAAAGTATTTAACTAAATAATTAATTAAATATTGGACGTTACACATAACATCAAAAGAATAGAAATGAAGAGGTCAATTATTGTGTGAGGTATGTTTGTTTGTCCCTTTTGCTATTGTCAGTGGACCCCTTATGTGTTTGGTTTGTTTATTTATTCGTGGTCTCGTTATTGAATATTGTTTAT
Organism: Vicia faba; assembly: GCA_948472305.1. Taxonomy (NCBI): domain Eukaryota; kingdom Viridiplantae; phylum Streptophyta; class Magnoliopsida; order Fabales; family Fabaceae; genus Vicia; species Vicia faba. The sequence goes on along the minus strand of OX451738.1, from coordinate 66,542,530 downwards.
GTATGTTTGTGGTCCCGTGTGTTTGTTTCTGTTTGTTTGTGTTAATTTGAAACTGTTTTTGTCGAATCTTTGTCAGGCCATCTAAGACTAATAGGGTCAGGTTGAGGATACACCATAGGGGACAACTAGTTGAGGAAACTGTTAAGTGGTATGTTAATGGGCTAGTTACTAAGATGAAATGAGATTGGGATGTAGATTATATGTCATACATGGAGATACAAGGTATGATTAAGAGTGAGAGGCATGAAAATATTATATGCATGTGGTATTGGAACCCTGCATATAATTTTTCCCATGGTCTTAGACCCTTGAACAATGATAAGGATGTTTTGAAATTTTCAAAATACGTGGAAGGATATGATGTAGTTGAATTATATGTGGAGCATGAAGTTGAAATTCCTGATATTATTGATGAAAGTGAATTAGATGCTAACATTGAGGATGATGATGATGTACAATGCACTGATTTCAAAAATGCAAATAGTGAGGTTAGAGTATTTAAAGAAGCTGATGATGTTAACAATGAGGATGCTAACAATGTTGGGACTGGAGTAGGTAATAAAGCTGATGATGCTAACAATGTTGGGCTGGAGTAGGTAATGAAACTGATGATGCTAACAATGTTGGGGATGGAGTAGGTAATCAAACTGATAATGCTAACAATGCTGAGGCTGTATTAGGTAATAATGAAGAAGAAGATAACAATGAGGATTATATGGAGAGTGAGAGTAGTTTTGAGGATAATGAGTTTCAATTTAGTGAATACTATCAAGTGAGGGAGAATAACTGGACTAAGGTTCTTCCCCAAGAGACATTAGGTGAGATTTCTAGCTGCCAAAACAAGAAAGATCAGACTGACATGGACTAACTCTTGTTTGTTTTGGTTGCTTTACCTTTAAGGGTTTTGTTTGGGAGTTACTATAGATCCTAACCCGGATCTGGGGACACCTTTTAGGTAAGTAGCAATAAACTGTGAGGGAACTGTATGGCATAGACCGATACGGTTGAAGTAGTAGCTACGTTGATGTGGCACATTGGTTGGTATCGATATCCCTTGTGGAGAAACGAGGAGAATACGGGGCCGCTGCATGGTGTCGTTAAGCATCAACTGACCTTAGAACCTTTAATCGACCAACTTGGCCATTAGAAAGTAGTGAGATAGTCGGCCTCAGTGTACAGCTGAGAATTGGTTGATACTCGATGCTACACTCATTGAGACCATACTCTCGAGATAGTTCCGGATGCAAGAAAAGATTGCGTGAGCTGAAACCATGACCGATGGAGGATGGTCAGTGATATTGAGATCCTCTAGAACCCGGTTACTTTTGCTAAGACAGGTTGAAACCAACTAAACTTCAAGAGGGTAATACCTTTGACCCCATGCAAGCCTTAAACTTAAGGGTTTTGTGTGACTTGTTTACCTTCGCCATGCCTGTTATCTGCTATACCTGTTTTTTTTATCATGACATCATGCATCATAACACAACATTCATACTTCATTACACTAACCATTTCAAAGACCAAGGGAATTTATCTTTGTTCTGTTTTGCAGATTATGGCTTCTGTGCGCAGAAATACCATTCGAGTTAACTTTGTGCAAATACCTGCTCAACTTAAAGAGTTAGCCTCAAGAGTTTCTGAGACTTCTATGTTCATTAAAAGACATGGTCAACTTCTTAACCTGGTCACCTCAAAGCTTGATGAGCAGATGATGAGTGTACTTTTCCAGTTCTTCGATCATGTGCATCATTGCTTCACCTTTCCAGATTACCAGCTGGTTCCCACTTTGGAAGAGTTCTCTCACTTATTGGGCATATCCATCCTTGAACAGGTACCCTTCACAGGTATGGAAGAGGTTCCTAGACCAGAAGACATTGCCTCAGCTCTGCATTTGAAACGGGTTGATGTAGTATCTGTGATCGGTGGATCTGGAACTGACTGTTTAACGCTGGTTCGCGAAATGTCGCGGAAGCAAGAGTCGCCACCGTCTTTTATTTTCTCCAAATGGAAAGGACAAAAGCACAGAAAAATTCCTTTAAAGAGATTGCTCTCGGTTCGGGAGGTAGGTTATAGAAAGGGAAGGTGTTAGCACCCTTTCTATCCATGGTTATCCATGGGCTCTTAGATACCTGCTCAATGTGTTTTCAAAATGTTTGCTTGCTTTTCAATGTGGGTTTAAAAAAAGTTTCTTTGAAAAAATTTCAGATCGACTCGTACGTCAGAGTGTTTGAAAAGTTTGCTTTGAAAGCTTTTGAAAATGTGTTGGTGTGAAAAGATTTCAGTTTGTTTTGAAATTAGAGCAAGTATCCTTGAGAACCTACCTACCCTAAGGAATTCGTCTGTGTAAATGTCCTTAAAAGTAGTGCCATTCCACCATTGAGAGGTAGGTAGCACCACCGTTGGAGGTGTTCGGGTCAATTCGAGTTTGTAGGGACATGGTGATCACCAGAGCAATGGGAAGACACCTTAGAAGCTACCCTCATGCCAGGTTCCCGGATCATGAGGACTTACTAAAACGTCCTCTACTCGACGATCACCTTTCGAAAGGCAATAGTGAGGCGTACCCTAGGGGTGGTGTGTGCGAATTGTGTGTCATGTTTCAGTTATTTGTCTTGTCATGTTCATTGTGATCTACGCTTGATTTTATTTATTGCCATACATTCTTTCATGCTTATTTAACAGTTATAATATTTGCGGGAAAATAAATCTAAGGCTATTACAAAGGCGCGGGTCCACATCGCCAAAATTAAACCGGACCCGATTTGACGGAAAATAAATAAAGCAATAAAATAAAAGTGCGAGAAATAAAATTGTTACAACGCTTTGGGAGAATTACATAAATATTATAAACGACATAAAATAAATGCGCGAAATTAAATAAATTATGAACATGGGCGTTGGACCCTTTTGCAAAATATTAAATTAATAAGGAATTAACATAAAAAATGAAAATTAAATGTTTTTGGTATTTTTTGTATTTTTTAAGATTTAATAGAAAGAATAATTAATTAAAATTAAAATGAAGCGTCAAACCCTAATTCTAATGTTTTTTAAGTTTATTGTGAAAGTATTGAATTTTGACCTAATTTAAACCTAAATTATTTATGTACAATTAATTATAAAAATAAAATAAATAAATAAATAATATTGTGATAAAAAAAGGAAAATTTAAAAGGTATAAAAATTATCAATTAACCTAATTCTATATTTTTTTTGGATTTTATTAAAGGGAATTAAAGTTAAAAACCTAATTAAACTAAATAATGTACATATTAATTATTTACAAGAAAATAAAGAAAATAAGTATTTTTTATGTTTTTATCCTTTTTCTGATTTTTTGATGTTTTTCATATTGCAAAAATATTGAATTAAGTTAAAACAGGAAAACAAATAAAAATAATAATTAAAAGAGATGAGAAAAAATAAACATATTTGCAAACCAGGGTGGGGTGTAGTCCCATTTTGTGAGGTTTCGGTTCAGCAAATCAGGCCCAATAAGCATGGCCTTGTGGACTTTTCCAGATTCCATATGGTGCGTTGACTAAGGCATAATGCGTTCCTTGAATCTTGGCCTTTAGATCTGATGTTCTTGGATGCGTGTAGGGTCTGATCTGGATGGACATGGTACGTCTTAATGCCTGGATTACATGGGAATATAGTTTGCAAAATATTATAGAAAATAAGGTAGACCTGGGGTTCGAACCCATGTCACTAACATCACCAAGCAATACCTGCACCACTGAGCCAATTAACGCGTTTGGTATATTAACAACAAGCAAATAACAAAAAGAATAGAATAAACGCATTAATGGTTTACGCGCCAGTTTTCAAACCAGCCTATCGCTGATGGACAACACATCATCTCTTTCGTTTTCCTGAAACATAAAGAACGAAGGCAACGGTTTTGGAAGCGTGGTCTTAGGCTAGCTACCAGAAAATAGCGACTAGCGCTATGACATCAATAAATTGATCGCGAGGGTCCAGGTCTCCTCGTCTTGATGAGCTGGTTTGAATGGTCATACTTTCATGGGCTAATTTTTCCTTATCGCTAAAGCCCCAATTTTGAAGACCTGTAACCCTAGAATCTCAAACATAGCATAATCTCGTATGGTCAATAAAAACGCAATTAAAGGTAATGGTTAGCTTGGAAACTTCAATATGAACAAGAATCAATAAACAAAAATGCACAAAGATGTATGAATCGTGATATACGATTTCAAAAGTTTTGCTTTACAGTTTGAGTTATAGATACCACTTCTTTGCGTTTTGGTTTAGGGATTGGCACACGTTCAGAGTTTGTCAAGGAAGCTATTGAACCAAGTTTGGAGCCTTGAATTCACCTCTAACCTTGAAATCAGTTTTGTGTTTTTATGGAAAATTTTCAATGTTGCAATGGCTTTTGGGGCGCAGCTTGTAGTCTCCTAGCATTAGGTTTTCATTCCTGATCATATAGTGAAGCTTTTAGGTCAAGAAAATTGCATAAAATCCTTTGCCATAATGATTTTGGATAATTGATTTTCTAAGGATTTTTTGAATCTTTTTTCATGTGCAATTTTTTTCAATCATGCCAAATCAAACCAAATCTTGCCTAATTAGGATGTGCACGTGATATTGAGAGTAGAATGTGCATAAAAAGATTTTTTAGGTCAAGCTTATATTTTCTACATATTTAAATGATTTAAATGAATTAATATTAATATAAATTCAAATAAATAATTAAAAAATGAGAAAATACTTCCCCTTGGGCTTAATGGTCGTGCATAGGCTTGGCATGAAGAAACTTGGAAGAAAAAATGGGCCCATTAGCATTTTTGGATCATTTGCATCAATGTTGACTTTTCAAAATTCCCAAAAATTTCCCAACTTCCACAAGGCATAACTTGCTCAATTTTTAAGCTTTTCACATGTTCTTGGACATTTTGGAAAGGTCTTTGAGTCCTTTAATCAATGCCTTTGGTCCCATGTCATTTTGATTTACCAATCTCAAGTTATGGCCTTTGACTTAAAGTCCCTTTTTGTTGACTTTTGAAAATGACCTATAATGTTGAAATTGATAACTTTTTGTGAGAGCATTTCTTGGACTTGAAGTATGAAGATTAGTTGTAGGAAATGTCTTTCTCTTCAAAATGAGCTTTGGATGGAATTTTTCTGATAATCCATGTGAAAGTTATGCCTTGGTCAATTTCAGTTGACTTTTTCAACTGTCCAAATATAGCAACTTTTGCATCTTTGATGATTTCTGAGCCAAATTTTGAGAATCATGATCAAGCATTGATCAAATGATGTTTGTGGCTTCAAAATGATATGTTGACCAAAAATTTGAACTTTTGACTGCCAAATGACCATTTTGCCCCTACAGTTGACTGTAGTGCAATCTAGGGTTTTGACTGTGCAATTTTGAGCTGAATGCCTTGAAACTTGGTATAAGGATGCTTGACCACATTTGTAAGCATATGAGACTTGATTGGGCCTTTGAAAACTTCCAATTCTTGATCAGAACACAAACCCTAGTTTTGACTGTATAGGAGACGGTTGAACTGCATAACCCTTGGGGAATTTTGTGACTTGGCTTGGCAATTTCTTGAAGAATATGGGAGGGCAAATTTTGGGGTGCAACAGTTGCCCCTGTTCAATCTTCTTAGACCTGAGGATGCAGATTGGCTGACGTGCCTTTCGTAATCCGATGGTAAAAGATGATTGGACACTAGAGTGCCCAGAAATTTGCGCTCACATAGTGGCAGTGATGGTGGAATGGGCTTATAGGTGCCATTTGGAGATTGCTGGATAGGATGATGGGCTTATAGATGCCATCTGGATGTTGATCGCGTAGGAGATTCCTTAGCGAGAACCTGCATACCTGCAAAAGAGAAAATGAGTACCTGACACGTTGCAGGAGCTGATTTTAGATGCTTGGTATAGATGTGTCCTGACTGGTTACAGGAGCTGAGTCTGGAGCTTCAAACGCTGATGAATGAACCAGGGATGGTTACTGCCTTAGCATGGATGGTAAGAGAACCTTGGGCGATTTTAACTTCAACAACGCTCGTTGAGAAAAATCTTGGGTGTCTTCTACTGGGATAAGAATCAGGGAGATCTTAGGGTCGATCTGACTGAACCAGAGGAGGCCTTTGACTGGATAAGCATCAGGAAAATCTTAGGGTCGATTTAACTGAACCGGACAAGGTCTTGGAATATCTTCAACTGGATAAGCATCAGGGAGATCTTAGGGTCGATCTGACTGAACCAGAGAAGGCCTTTGACTGGATAAGCATCAGGAAAATCTTAGGGTCGATTTAACTGAACCGGACAAGGTCTTGGAATATCTTCAACTGGATAAGCATCAGGGAGATCTTAGGGTCGATCTGACTGAACTAGAGAAGGCCTTTGACTGGATAAGCATCAGGAAAATCTTAGGGTCGATTTAACTGAACCGGACAAGGTCTTGGAATATCTTCAACTGGATAAGCATCAGGGAGATCTTAGGGTCGATCTGACTGAACCAGAGAAGGCCTTTGACTGGATAAGCATCAGGAAAATCTTAGGGTCGATTTAACTGAACCGGAAAAGGTCTTGGAATATCTTCAACTGGATAAGCATCAGGGAGATCTTAGGGTCGATCTGACTGAACCAGAGAAGGCCTTTGACTGGATAAGCATCAGGAAAATCTTAGGGTCGATTTAACTGAACCGGGCAAGGTCTTGGAATATCTTCAACTGGATAAGCATCAGGGAGATCTTAGGGTCGATCTGACTGAACCAGAGAAGGCCTTTGACTGGATAAGCATCAGGAAAATCTTAGGGTCGATTTAACTGAACCGGACAAGGTCTTGGAATATCTTCAACTGGATAAGCATCAGGGAGATCTTAGGGTCGATCTGACTGAACCAGAGAAGGCCTTTGACTGGATAAGCATCAGGAAAATCTTAGGGTCGATTTAACTGAACCGGACAAGGTCTTGGAATATCTTCAACTGGATAAGAATCAGGGAGATCTTAGGGTCGATCTGACTGAACCAGAGAAGGCCTTTGACTGGATAAGCATCAGGAAAATCTTAGGGTCGATTTAACTGAACCGGTCTAGGTCTTGAAATGTGATTGAGACTTTAAACTGCATCTTTCCTGAAAGGTAAAAGTCAGTCATATGCAGTGCATGATATGGATCAAGCAATGATGTTCTCAACATAAAGGAGACTTGTATGATGCAGTGCGTTATGCATGCTATGATGACGTATGTGAAGTTTTATGTATGTTTTCGTCTAGGAAAGTGAATCCTTGACGGGTGCCGGGGAGTTGTATCCTGGGCTGGCGTTGAAGAATTGATTTTGCTTCCGCTGGGGATGATAACTGCAAGAATACTGGTAGGAGAAGATAACTCCGTTGAGGAATAAACTTGGCAAATGAAGAGTCTGCGGGGAGAAAAGATACTCTAGCGACTATGCTGGGAAGCGGTACTCTGTGGGGATAGAGATGCTTTGCTTGAATTATTGAGAATGACTTGCTGAGGATACCGTTGTTGTATGAAGTGTTGACGGACTTCGCTGGGGTAAGAAGACTTTGTCGACGACGCTCTTTCCATGGCTTTTGGCTGAGGATAACCCAGTTATATCCTGTTAAGGAAGTAACTCTTTAAATAAAGCCGGACGACGCGTTCGTGCTCTGTGAGGATAAGCTTCCAGAATTTACTGGGGATAAGCTTACTGCTTGGGGATATGGACTCCATCCTTCCTGGGGAAACCGGATTGGACTCTTCTGGGGAGGTTTGAACTGCAGGGAAGTGATTCCTTTGAATATTGAGATATGCCGCCGGGGAACAATCTTCAGACCAAGACTGCCGGGGATGCTTGTTAAGAATATATGTATTGCTGCTGGGGAATGTTTGAGATCGGCTGGAGGATACTCAATTTTCTTGATATTTGATGATTTGCTTGGAGAAGAATGTATAGGTTTTACTCTCTGGGGAACTAATATGTACTGGTCGTGTTTTTTAGCTGAACCTACCTTGATACCTTGGAGGATAGAACAATTAGATTGCTCAAACCCACCCGTTATTGCCCCTGTTTCTATGGGGGAGGCACATGTGGGATGCTGATAATTGTTGAGGGTCAAACCTTCTTCTGGTAGGCAGGTGACAAGATGATAGGACATAGTCGTACGCTTTGATCCCTAACTTTTGCCTGGACCGCCCTTTCGGGTTTTCAGTCCATCGGGATACCCATTTTTGCCCAAGCCGCCTTTTCAGGTTTTCGACTTGCCGGGTGTATAGTTTTTTCATTTCATCCATTCATTTTGCCCGAACCCTTTTGGTTCGCCGGGAAGCCCTTATTTTTGCCTAGGTGTGTCAACCTAGCGGGTCTTTGATTTTGCGTAGTATTTTTCGACTATGTCCACGCTCTTAGAATGCAGGTAGGTGCCCCTGGCTGCTTGTGTTGCCATATTACCAGAAGGTGTCTGATCGTGCAAGATTCGTTGCTGGAGTGCCCCAAGTGACTCAGGCAGAGATTTGCCCCAGGCTTTTTGGCCTTTTGAGAGATTCTCTGGATCTTGATTGGATTGCCCCAGATGATGGACCATGATCATGTCTTCCCCTTGGTTGGAAGTGCTTTTGTTCACTAGGTATTTCTCGTGCGAATTTCCCTGCTGTTCAAACAAAAAGTCATATGCAAACAAAGTTACGTTAAAAATGCAAAGCCTATGTCTGTCTTGAAAATTTTGAAAATGCATTCTTTTTTCATAAAACAAGTGAATGTTTGTAAAACGTGATGTCAACTCCGTATTTACCGTAGGCCTTAAGGAGTCAGGATACCTTTCGTGACAGTATGCTTTCGAGCTAACCCATGCTTCAGCTAGGACTTTTGAGGGTTATAACGTGGCCTGGTTCACGGTTTAAGAAACAAAGGATAAAGGCTCAAATTATTTGTACCCACCCGCTCTTCGTGATGTTCTCCAAACCTAAACTCAGTTGATCGGGCGTTAGACCTTGCTTGAGTCTTTGCTTTGATGTTCCAATAATGGTTCAGATGTTGATGATTTCTTTTGAATAGGCAGTCATTCCTTTTTTGTTTTGGTTGAGGGTTTGTGAGACCTCTTTCTTGATTTTTGTTATCCCTTTCTTTTTTTGCCTGAACTGTTTCCTTTTTTGGAATTACAGTCAGCGGGATGCCCCAGTTTTGTAAGTCTCCTTCATGGGTTTTGACTTAATGGGTTTTTCATTTTTTGAGATAATGACTGCCTGTCCTTGTGATTTATTCAGAACCATCACTGTCTTTTGTTTTGTAAGGACTCCTTTGGTGCCATTTGTTATGCACTTGGATCAACTGAGAGAACTACCCTGCCCCAGGTTATGATAAAGGGTTTTAAATTTCGAAAAGAAAAACTCCTACTTCTTTGGCTCAGAGGGGTTGACGAGGGATTATCATCCTTATAACTCTAGTGTTTAGGGATTGAAACAATGCCTGTACCTCATCAGCGGGGTCTGTTCAAAAGCATATTGTAAAGATCGTGGTACCGTTTTCGTCATCCTCCCTCAAGAGGCTTAGAATTTTAGATCAAGAGTTGACATCAGAAAAAATATGAAAATAATTTGCATTTAGTGAATACGAATATATTGTTTCAGAACAGACATATGCGATGCATTAATGAAATAACAATGTTTAACATGAGTAAATGTTTGAACAAAAGAAAATTGCGACTTGAACATTCGAATGAACGAAAATTTCTCAATCCTAGCCATGATTTGGCAAGGGAGCAGTGATTATGTTCGGAGTCTCAGGTACTTCAAACTGAACCTCTCCAGCGTCGATCATGTCTTGAATCTTGTTTTTGAGAGGCCAGCAGTTGTCCGTAGTATGCCCCGGGCTACCAGAATGGTAGGCGCACCTTGCTTCTGGGTTGTAGTTTGGAGAGGAAGTCTTTGGATTTGCAGGAGGGTTGATTACCGCAATCAGGTTCATCCTTAACATGTGCTGCAAAGCTCGTGACCATGACATGTTGATGTAGGTGAATTGTCTCTTAGGCTCGTCCGACCTGTTCTGATCCACCCGCTGTTCTTGGCGCGGTCGTTGTTGGACTTGAGAAGTAGTAGCAACTCGGAGAGGTCTATTCATTGGACCCGACCTTTGCCTTCTTGGAAGCTGTTCTATGACCTGGTCCCTGATTTGGGCTGGTTGCTTCATGCCTTGAGGAAGTTGGCTGATCATGGCTCTCAGCTCTCCTTGCTCCTGAGCTAAACCTTGAATGAGGGCCCTTTGCCCCAGCATCTGAGTTTTCAATGTGTCTACCTCAGCTTGTAGACGTTTCAGCTGTTCGTCCTTGTCATCTTCAGGACTCTTTCTGATCAGATTCCCCATGAGGAGTGTCCTTAACTCTTCCTGCCCCTTGGATAGACCTAGGAAGATTTCCCTGAACTGAGTCTCTTGAGCGTGAAGGTCCTGGTTATCTTGTTGGGAAGCCATTGCTGAAATAAACAGCGGGAAAGGTAAGTGACCTGCAACAAGGGTACCTGTCATGCAATGATGTGTATTTATGCATATGCAATGTTTCCAAGGATCCCGCGGGGTAAACAAGAAAATTTGTTAGAACTCGGGTCCGGTAGTTTGATTGAAGGAACTACATGTTGTTGAGAGTCCTTCTTCAAAGGGTCAAAGGCTCACCATATCCAGTGGGTCATAGCCCCTGACTTTAATCATCATGTCTGGTTTTGATTTCCAAACAACCTTGGTTAGGGGAACCTTCTTCAGGAGTCAGAGCTCACCATATCAAGTGGGTCATAGCCCCTGACAACCTTGGCTTAGAGGAAAATAAATCCCCTTTGCCCCTTGCTAGATGTTTGATTTATCATGACCTGCATCACAAGCCTTTGAGATCCTTGAAATGGGTTAGGATGTATGCAATGGTATGATGTCATGATGCGTGGGGTAATGTAGGTAACCCTGTTATGAGTCCCCATTAAGGACTGCAAACCAAAACCTGCAAGAAACTCGGTAAACCCTGTTAGGAGTCCTAATTAAGAACTGCAAACCAAAACCTGTAAGAAACTTAGGTACCCTGTTATGAGTCCCAATTAAGGACTACAAACAAAACCTGCAAGGGATTCAGTATACTTTGTCATGAGTCTCAATTAAGGACTAAAACAAAACCTGCAAGAAACTTGGTAAACCTTGTTATGAGTCCTAATTAAGGACTATAAACAAAACCTGCAAGTAGTTCATGTGTCAGTTAACAAGCATGCAAGTAATCAAGTACGAAGGCACACAAGTCACACAAGAGAAGCCCTTAGAGTTTAGGCCAGCATGGGGTCTGGGGTACTACCCTCTTGAAGTTGGTGGGTTCAACCTGTCCTATTAGAAGTAACCGGGTTCTAAGGGTCCCAATATCATAGGATTGCTTTCATTGTTCCTCGTTTCAATTTAGCCACTGAACTGGCGACCGAAATATTCCAGGAAAGCAACCCTCAATTGAGTGTAGTATCGAGTATCAACCAACCTCGGACTGCACCAAAGTCAGTTATCTCACTACCCTAAAGAGGCCAAGATAGTTCAATTAAGGTTCCTAAGGTCTGTTGATGTTTCATGACACCACGCGGAGGCCCCGTACTCTCCTTGACTGAACTCAAGGGTTACCGGTACACACCAAAGTGCCACATCAACGTAGCAGACTGTTTCAACCATGTCGGTATACCCCGCACAGTTCCCTCACAGTCTTGTTGCTACTTTCTAAGAAAGGTATCCCCAGATCCGGGTTAGGATCTATAGAACTCCCAAGACAGTCCCACAATAATAAAGCAAGCAAGGAAAGCAATTGAAAACACAATTATGAACTAGCCCTAAGGTACACCTCACTTTAAGATGGTTCCCCAGCAGAGTCGCCAGTTCTGTGATCGGTGGATCTGGAACTGACTGTTTAACGCTGGTTCGCGAAATGTCGCGGAAGCAAGAGTCGCCACCGTCTTTTATTTTCTCCAAATGGAAAGGACAAAAGCACAGAAAAATTCCTTTAAAGAGATTGCTCTCGGTTCGGGAGGTAGGTTATAGAAAGGGAAGGTGTTAGCACCCTTTCTATCCATGGTTATCCATGGGCTCTTAGATACCTGCTCAATGTGTTTTCAAAATGTTTGCTTGCTTTTCAATGTGGGTTTAAAAAAAGTTTCTTTGAAAAAATTTCAGATCGACTCGTACGTCAGAGTGTTTGAAAAGTTTGCTTTGAAAGCTTTTGAAAATGTGTTGGTGTGAAAAGATTTCAGTTTGTTTTGAAATTAGAGCAAGTATCCTTGAGAACCTACCTACCCTAAGGAATTCGTCTGTGTAAATGTCCTTAAAAGTAGTGCCATTCCACCATTGAGAGGTAGGTAGCACCACCGTTGGAGGTGTTCGGGTCAATTCGAGTTTGTAGGGACATGGTGATCACCAGAGCAATGGGAAGACACCTTAGAAGCTACCCTCATGCCAGGTTCCCGGATCATGAGGACTTACTAAGACGTCCTCTACTCGACGATCACCTTTCGAAAGGCAACAGTGAGGCGTACCCTAGGGGTGGTGTGTGCGAATTGTGTGTCATGTTTCAGTTATTTGTCTTGTCATGTTCATTGTGATCTACGCTTGATTTTATTTATTGCCATACATTCTTTCATGCTTATTTAACAGTTATAATATTTGCGGGAAAATAAATCTAAGGCTATTACAAAGGCGCGGGTCCACATCGCCAAAATTAAACCGGACCCGATTTGACGGAAAATAAATAAAGCAATAAAATAAAAGTGCGAGAAATAAAATTGTTACAACGCTTTGGGAGAATTACATAAATATTATAAACGACATAAAATAAATGCGCGAAATTAAATAAATTATGAACATGGGCGTTGGACCCTTTTGCAAAATATTAAATTAATAAGGAATTAACATAAAAAATGAAAATTAAATGTTTTTGGTATTTTTTGTATTTTTTAAGATTTAATAGAAAGAATAATTAATTAAAATTAAAATGAAGCGTCAAACCCTAATTCTAATGTTTTTTAAGTTTATTGTGAAAGTATTGAATTTTGACCTAATTTAAACCTAAATTATTTATGTACAATTAATTATAAAAATAAAATAAATAAATAAATAATATTGTGATAAAAAAAGGAAAATTTAAAAGGTATAAAAATTATCAATTAACCTAATTCTATATTTTTTTTGGATTTTATTAAAGGGAATTAAAGTTAAAAACCTAATTAAACTAAATAATGTACATATTAATTATTTACAAGAAAATAAAGAAAATAAGTATTTTTTATGTTTTTATCCTTTTTCTGATTTTTTGATGTTTTTCATATTGCAAAAATATTGAATTAAGTTAAAACAGGAAAACAAATAAAAATAAAAATTAAAAGAGATGAGAAAAAATAAACATATTTGCAAACCAGGGTGGGGTGTAGTCCCATTTTGTGAGGTTTCGGTTCAGCAAATCAGGCCCAATAAGCATGGCCTTGTGGACTTTTCCAGATTCCATATGGTGCGTTGACTAAGGCATAATGCGTTCCTTGAATCTTGGCCTTTAGATCTGATGTTCTTGGATGCGTGTAGGGTCTGATCTGGATGGACATGGTACGTCTTAATGCCTGGATTACATGGGAATATAGTTTGCAAAATATTATAGAAAATAAGGTAGACCTGGGGTTCGAACCCAGGTCACTAACATCACCAAGCAATACCTGCACCACTGAGCCAATTAACGCGTTTGGTATATTAACAACAAGCAAATAACAAAAAGAATAGAATAAACGCATTAATGGTTTACGCGCCAGTTTTCAAACCAGCCTATCGCTGATGGACAACACATCATCTCTTTCGTTTTCCTGAAACATAAAGAACGAAGGCAACGGTTTTGGAAGCGTGGTCTTAGGCTAGCTACTAGAAAATAGCGACTAGCGCTATGACATCAATAAATTGATCGCGAGGGTCCAGGTCTCCTCGTCTTGATGAGCTGGTTTGAATGGTCATACTTTCATGGGCTAATTTTTCCTTATCGCTAAAGCCCCAATTTTGAAGACCTGTAACCCTAGAATCTCAAACATGGCATAATCTCGTATGGTCAATAAAAACGCAATTAAAGGTAATGGTTAGCTTGGAAACTTCAATATGAACAAGAATCAATAAACAAAAATGCACAAAGATGTATGAATCGTGATATACGATTTCAAAAGTTTTGCTTTACAGTTTGAGTTATAGATACCACTTCTTTGCGTTTTGGTTTAGGGATTGGCACACGTTCAGAGTTTGTCAAGGAAGCTATTGAACCAAGTTTGGAGCCTTGAATTCACCTCTAACCTTGAAATCAGTTTTGTGTTTTTATGGAAAATTTTCAATGTTGCAATGGCTTTTGGGGCGCAGCTTGTAGTCTCCTAGCATTAGGTTTTCATTCCTGATCATATAGTGAAGCTTTTAGGTCAAGAAAATTGCATAAAATCCTTTGCCATAATGATTTTGGATAATTGATTTTCTAAGGATTTTTTGAATCTTTTTTCATGTGCAATTTTGTTCAATCATGCCAAATCAAACCAAATCTTGCCTAATTAGGATGTGCACGTGATATTGAGAGTAGAATGTGCATAAAAAGATTTTTTAGGTCAAGCTTATATTTTCTACATATTTAAATGATTTAAATGAATTAATATTAATATAAATTCAAATAAATAATTAAAAAATGAGAAAATACTTCCCCTTGGGCTTAATGGTCGTGCATAGGCTTGGCATGAAGAAACTTGGAAGAAAAAATGGGCCCATTAGCATTTTTGGATCATTTGCATCAATGTTGACTTTTCAAAATTCCCAAAAATTTCCCAACTTCCACAAGGCATAACTTGCTCAATTTTTAAGCTTTTCACATGTTCTTGGACATTTTGGAAAGGTATTTGAGTCCTTTAATCAATGCCTTTGGTCCCATGTCATTTTGATTTACCAATCTCAAGTTATGGCCTTTGACTTAAAGTCCCTTTTTGTTGACTTTTGAAAATGACCTATAATGTTGAAATTGATAACTTTTTGTGAGAGCATTTCTTGGACTTGAAGTATGAAGATGAGTTGTAGGAAATGTCTTTATCTTCAAAATGAGCTTTGGATGGAATTTTTCTGATAATCCATGTGAAAGTTATGCCTTGGTCAATTTCAGTTGACTTTTTCAACTGTCCAAATATAGCAACTTTTGCATCTTTGATGATTTCTGAGCCAAATTTTGAGAATCATGATCAAGCATTGATCAAATGATGTTTGTGGCTTCAAAATGATATGTTGACCAAAAATTTGAACTTTTGACTGCCAAATGACCATTTTGCCCCTACAGTTGACTGTAGTGCAATCTAGGGTTTTGACTGTGCAATTTTGAGCTGAATGCCTTGAAACTTGGTATGAGGATGCTTGACCACATTTGTAAGCATATGAGACTTGATTGGGCCTTTGAAAACTTCCAATTCTTGATCAGAACACAAACCCTAGTTTTGACTGTATAGGAGACGGTTGAACTGCATAACCCTTGGGGAATTTTGTGACTTGGCTTGGCAATTTCTTGAAGAATATGGGAGGGCAAATTTTGGGGTGCAACAGTATCCAATTGGGAAACACGAAGCGGGGTCGAAGGCTTTCTAGCCAAGTTTTTGATAGACCAGGCTCAACTATTCTGGGATAATTTGGATTTTCAGGATTTCGAAGATATCTTGGCTCTCCTTATCTATGGTTTGGTTCTCTTCCCGAATCCAGATTCCTTTGTAGATGTGAATGCTGTCAAGATTTTCCTTTCTCACAATCCTGTGCCTACCCTGCTGGGTGATATCTTGCATGCCCTCTATACTCGTACCGTGCGAAGAAGAGGGACTCTCATGTGTTGCATGTCATTGTTATCAAGATGGTTTATTTCGCACCTCCCTAAGTTTGTGCTGAAGAACGAAGAAGGTTTTGGATGGTCCTACAGAATAATGTCACTTGCCCATACAGACATTCTTTGGTGTTCCTGGGCTATGGAAGACACTACTGTCATTGATCGTTGTGGGGGATATCCTAATGTCCTATTGCTTGGAATCAGAGGGGGTATAACTTACAATCCTTGTCTAGCTTTACGACAATTTGGTCATGCTCGAAGAGATGGTCCCCATGAGCTACTTCTTGAGGATATTGCATTTGACTACAAGGAGGACGTTGAGGAGCACCGCCGGAGGTTTATACGAACTTGGGGCATGGTGAACAGATCTGACCCCCAAGAACTAGGACCAAGGACTTCCCTTCTTATGCAGCCTTACCTCCAATGGGTCCGAGCTCGTGCCAAGAAGCTTGGGATGCCTTATGAAGCAGTATTGCCAGTGATTGTGGAACCTACTAATGAAGAAGGTGTTCCTTACACGGTTCTATATCCTTACATGCCTACTGATCCTGGGGAGTTGCAGAGGTATTAGATTCAGCTGAAAGAAGAAAGAGATACTTACCGGGAAAAGTAACATGAGCAAGAAAGGAAGATTTTGAAGCTCACCGGACAGCTTGAGGAAGAAAGAGTGATCAATGACTACGTCAGCACAAAGAGGAAGCGTCCATGGGACTTTTGATTTTGCTTTCCTAGTTTTAGATTTGTTTTCCATTTGCTTCTTTGTAACGCCTCAAAGGCATTGTTGAACCTTTTACAAGTTAATCTAATAAAGTTTGTTTATTTTTGGTTTGCAAATTTAAATTTCCCAAAGTCTTTGAAATCATTACATGCGCATCCCATTATCATGCACACTATTACAGGTACCATTACAGGTTTCTCATCTTCTTCGCTGTTTATTTCAGCCAAAATGTCTTCTGATCAAGCCATCAAAGATCTTCAGGCACAGAACGCTCAGTTCCAACAGATGTTCTTAAGCTTGGCTAAAAGGCAAGAGGATTTGAAGACCCCGATTCTGAAAAAGAAGAAGAAGAAGAAGGTTGGTATTCTGAACATGGGTAGAAGATTCGTAGAAAGGATAAGACAGACATCTGATCTAACCTCCTCATCATAAGACGGGGAGAACCAAGAAAGGACAAAGGACCCTAGTCCAGCAGTTTCTGATAACGATGCAGATTACGATGATGAACAATATCCTCCTACTGAGGATAGGTACAAGCAGCTAGAAGACCGTCTGAGTGCTATGGAGATTCAGAAGATCCCTGGTTTGGATTTCGGAGAACCGGGATTGATATCGGGAGTGGTGATCCCTCATAAGTTCAAAGCTCCAATTTTTGCCAAGTACGATGAAGTATCCTGTCCAAAACTCCATCTTCACTCGTACGTCAGAAAAATCCAACCTCATACTGCTGATAGAAATTTGTGGGTACACTTCTTTCAAGATAGTCTGTCAGGGACTCAACTTGAATGGTTTTATCAGTTGGAAGGAGCCAGTGTCCAAAACTGGGAAGACCTTGCTACTGCTTTTTACAGGCAGTATCAGTATAACACCGACCTTGCTCCCACTCGTACTCAGCTTCAGGGTATGTCTATGGGTGCAAGTGAAGGTTTTAAGGACTATGCTCAAAAGTGGAGAGACTTGGCTGGAAGAGTCCAACCCCCTTTGTCTAATATAGAGTTGGTTGACATGTTTCTAGGGACGCTATCTGGTCCATTTTTCAATCATCTGATCGGCAGTTCATCATTTGGGTTTACTGAGTTGATTTTGAATGGAGAGAGAGTAGAAGTTGGCATTCAAAGTGGTAAAATACAAAAGGATACTTCATCATGTGCAGTAAAGAATCCTTTCACCGGTAAGAAAGAAGCTAGTGCAGTCTACGACCCGAGGGGCTAAAGCAGACCTGAACATCGTCAAGCAGTAAATGCGGTAGTCATATCAAGACCCATAATTGCTCCACAATGCAATAATCAGCAAAGGATGGAAAGACCACAGAGGCAGTTCACTCGGCTCAATATGACCCTGACTCAAATTCTGCCACAATTATTGAAGACCAATCTGGTAACTCTGAGGGAGGCCCCAAAGAACCCCAACACCATATCTCCCAGCTATAACTCGAATGCCCGCTGCGCCTATCACTCTGAAAGTCCAGGTCATGATATAAACAACTGTTGGGCCTTGAAAAATAAAGTGCAAGACTTGATCGAAGCCAAAGAGATTGAGTTTGACGCTCTGGAGAAGCCCAACGTCATAACTGCTCCCATGCCCAAACATGGCCATGGAGTAAATGCTGTAGGCGATGATTTATTTGTGACCTCCGTGGAAGAAATTTCTACTCCTTTGATGACGGTTAAGAAGAATTTGTTGTTGGCTGGTTTATTTCCAGGCTGTGGTGAGGGTTGCCACATGTGTTCGATTTTGCCTGTTGGTTGCCACTTATTGAAATAAGGTGTTCAGTGCCTGATGGATAATAAAGAGATCCTGTTCAAAAAGACTATGATTCCGTTGGTTCCAATTGAAGACTTTGCCATCATAATCATTTCCGCCAATCCTTCCAAGGTTTCCTCGAGAAAACCTGTTAGGATTACACCCGTTCCAAGAACTGCTCTGTTAATAATTACTGTCCCTGGTCTTATCCCATACACTTCGGATAAGGTTGTCCCTTGGCACTATGGTGCTGATGTGTATTACCATGGAGTTAAACAAGACTTAAAAAGTGAGGAAGCTGATGTTGATGTCAGTAATATTGTTGGGACAAGCAAGGTCACCAGAAGTGGAAGACTCTTTTTTCCCGAGATCTCCCCTCCGACTGTTCACAAACCTGTTGTCATTCCATCTGCTAGTACATCAACTACTATCCCAGTTCTGATTCCAGTTATCACCCCTGTCGCCGAGCCATCTGAGACTTGGGGCAAAGAAATCATAGGTGAGCCTGCCCGGACGGGGGCACCTAAGAAGATCATCATAGAAACCTCTAAGCAGGAGATAAAGGAAATTTTGGAGATTATCAAGAAGAGCGACTACAACGTAGTCGAGCATCTGGGGTAGACTGTAACGCCCGTAACTTAATTAATTATTTAACTAAATTATTTTTGGAATATTCGTGAAGAAGTGTTATTAAATTGGATTTATTTTATTAAGTGGAGAAATAATAATATTAGAGTTATAATATTACTATTTGGTGAAATAATGTTAGAAGTTAATATTATTAATGTGGGCCTATATGGTGTGAGTGGAAGTAATAAGGGGGTGTAAGTTTGGAGCCCACTAAGGAATAATATAATAATATTAGGTTATTTATTATTTGTGAGAAGAATAGAAGGAGGAAGCAGTAAGAAGAGAAATAAGGATTTGAGGAGAACGTAAAGCTGCTGGATTTTGAAGGAAACGACAAGAACAAAGATTTAACCCGGAAATTATAGAGCGACATTCAATCCAAGGTAAGGGTGGGGTTCTGGCTTTATAATTGGGTTCACGATGTTTTATATATGGGGTTAGATGTAATGGCTATTTGTTCTTGAATTAGATGTGTTATGAATGATGTATGGTGAATATTGATGAATTCTGGATGAATAATGATGTTATTATATTTTATAATCGATATGGTAATAGAGAATAATGTTAGGAGATGAAATATCATGTTTATAATAAGGTTTGTAAGGTTAAGAATATGATTCCCGTAGTGAATTACAGTAGAAAACACAGAAAATTATGCAGACTGTCGAAGGATGTTGTGATCAGTGGGAATGAGAACTGACTGTTTTGGAATGCTGGTTCGCGTTTGCGTTTGTTTTTGCAAAATGTCGCGGTAATCAAGAGTCGCCACCGTCTTTTATTTTATCCAACAAGGAAAGGACAAAAGCACAGAAAAATTCCTTTTTGAGATGTTTCTCGGGTTCGGGAGGTAGATTATAGAAAGGGAAGGTGTTAGCACCCTTTCTATCTGTGGTTATCCACGGGCTCTTAGGTACTTGCTCACTATGTTTTCAAAAATTTGCTTTTCTTTGTGATTGTGGGTTTGAAAAGAGTTTTTGTTTGAAAGAGAGTGTAAGTGTGAAAAGTTTTGTTTTTGTTTTCAAAAAAGCAAGTACTTAAGAACATCTACCTACTCAAAAAGGAATTAAATTGTGCAAATGTCCTTTAGACAATGCTATCCCACTATTGAGGAGTAGGTAGCACCATCGTTGGAGTTTTCGGGTCAATTCGATTTAAGGGACGTGTAGCCACTAAATCAATGTTAGGACGCCTTAGCGGTAACCCTAATGTCTTAGATCATTTTTTCTGAGGCAACCGTTTCGAGGCAACTTATGATCTTTGGACAAAAGGACGACCTCTAAAACTTCCTATACTCAATGACCATGTTCGAGGCAACCAAGTGAGGTGTACCCTAAGAGTGGCATGTGCGAGTGTATTGTTTTTTCAGTTAATTTTATCTTTGTACATGTCATGGGTGAGCTATGTTGATTTTAAGTTCATACATTTGATCTTGTCATACATTTCCTATTTATCAAACATCTAACAGTTAATAGTTGCGGAATTTAAATTGCGGAAATTAAATCTAAACTATTATAAGGCGTCGGGTATTTACATCGCCAAATACAACCCTTGAAATTAAAATGCGGAAAGTAAAATAAAGCGATAAATAATTAAAGTCATAATTAAAAGCTATTACATTTCGGGAAACAGATACAATAATATGATAAAATGGATCACGTGCGGGAAATTAAATCGGGTGCGAGTTTTTTGGGTTTTGACCCTTTTTTTATTAAAGAAAGGATTTTTGTTTATTTTTGAATTAAATGGAATTAAATTAAATAAACAATTAAATTAAATTAAATAATGAAAATATTTTTGGATTTTTTGAGTTTTTAAAGAAATAAAATAAATTAAATTAATGCTAATAAAAACCTAATATTCTAAATTGATTTTAAATATTACAAAAAATATTAAAAGTTAAATCTAATTAAAGCTAAATTGATTAAAATAATTTATTTACAAAAATAAAAGTGATGAAGTTAATTTTAATAAATAAAATATTTTTTGTGTTTTTGATTTTATTAGGAAAAAATGTTAATTGGTTAGTGATTAATAAAAAGAATAACGATTAATTAATTAAAGGAAAATAATAAAAATAGAGAGAGAGTTTAGGGGTATACGGGCTTGATTGGAGGGGTGAAACAGTTGTTGGCGTTATGTGTAAACTGTTTTGTTTTGGCCATTTGTGTTTTGGCTTTTGGCCATTTGTGTTCTGGCCTCAACGTTCCTTAACCTTCTCAGGATGTCTACCTCGCCATGTATTGGTGTCATGTGTAAGCTGTTCTGTTTTGGCCATTTGTGTTTTGGCTTTTGGCCATTTGTGTTTTGGCCTCAACGTTCCTTAATGAACCTGCATGGGATCCTGTCTAAATCTGCAGTGTTGAATCTCATAAACACATTAAATAAATTACTATATATATCATAAAATACAAATAAAACCAATATATGAAGAAATTTAATGTTTAGGCCAATATGGCATGTATGAATGATTATACCCTTTTGATCATGGAGATCAAATCAACTTTACCCTTACTGGAAAAGTAGTGACATGAATGCTTTTATGCCCTTTTGATCATGGAGATCAAGCCAGCCTTACCCTTACTGAAGAAGTAGTGAGATGTTGGTTTGTAACTGGGATGACTTGTTTGTAGTGAGATATTGGTTTGTAACCGGGATGGCTTGTTTGTAGTGAGAGAGGGATTTGTAATAAGGATTTCAAGGTTTTAGGGTTCTTGAAAGAATTTGATATTCTGACAGCGTTGTGGCAAAGGTTTTTTTTTCTCCCCGGTTTGTGTAAAAAGAATGTGATTATATAATGGAAATTAGAGTAAAGAAAATGGGCTTTGAATGTGCAATTGAGCCTCCAATGTTCACTTGAGTTCGTCACTTTCCAGGCTAAATCGCAGGGACATAAGTGCAATTTTTGAAGTTGAAATGTGTAAACAAAATGTAGCCGACATCGAGAACTAACTCCTGTCCGAAAATCGGCTCAATCGGATAAACGATGAATTAGTTATGAATTTTTGAAATTTCAGCTCAGACAAACTTATTTTGGGCTCTAGTGTCGACTCTGACACGTTCTTCAATAAAAAACTGGTATTGATCGGAGTATAATTCGGTATCGACTTTTGGAGAAAAGTTTTAGATCTCTGAGTCAGTGACCTTGTGTAAAAATATGAGCCCAATCCGATAAAAATTGACCGAGTTATGAATTTTCGAAGTTTCGGCCCAGATGAAATAATATTCAGCATTCAGGATTTTCGGCGCGTCACGCACTCTGAGCAAAAAACGAAGGCCTTTTGAATACCTTTTGAACTTAATACCTTCTATGAAAATGTAGCCAACTCAATTTGTGAAATTTTGGCGCCGGAACCAGCTCAATACGATGAAAATCGACCAAGTTATGATTTTCTGAACATGACGCAAATAAACTTCTGTCACAAATTTTCTGTACGAAAAAACTTGATAAATCCACATTTTTGAAGAATTTCTGATTGAAATTGGCTTCCAGCCGTGAGAGATGAAAACATAGATGACGTCAAGACGGAATTTTGGTCACCGGAATGGGTTCAAAACAAGCCACGATCTTCAAGTTATGAATTTTTTAGCGCGTAAAAACTGCACTTTCAACACACTTTTTTCACCATATTTCTTCGAGAAAACTCACATAGTCGGATACCTTCTGAATTTGAGCATACGTTAGGACATTAAGGAGCACTTGAGGTCATTTGGATGTAAGGACCTTGATGTAACACAAAACCCTAATTTTGAATTGACTGCCTTAGGAGATGATTTGACTGTCCAACTCTTGAGCCATCTTGAACAACTTGGAGATGATTCTTGACATGTCTTGAGAAATATGAGAGGGCAAATTTTGGGGTACAACAGTTACCCCTGTTCAATTCTCTTAAACCTGAGGATATAGATTGGCTTTCGAGCCTTTCGTGATCCGAAGGTGGAAGATAATTGAACACTAGAGTGCCCAAAAATTTGCACTCGCATGGTGTAGTATCAGCATTGTGATGTCGGGAATGGGCTTACAGATGCCATTTGGAGACTGTTCGTAGGGGATGGGCTTATAGATGCCATCTGCAGGAGTGTCGATCGCATAAGAGATTCCTTAGCGAGAACTTGCATACTTGTTGTTGTAGAAGATTCTGCTGGGGAAGTCTAACTTTTGTTGAGATTTAGGAACTTGCATGTACTTCAATTGAGAGAATGCCTCGGCTGAGTATTAAGAACCTGTCCATAACTCAACTGGGGGGTAATCTTCATCAAGATCTAGGAACTGTCTCGTGCTCACCGGGAGTATACTGTTGAGGTTATAGAACTTGTCAACACTATGTTGGAGGAAAACATCAAGATCTAGGAGCTGACTCGTGCTCACCGGGAGTATACCGTTGAGGTTATAGTACTCGTCCATACTATGACGTAGGGAAGCATCTTCATCAAGATCTAGGAAATGTCTCGTGCTCACCGGGAGTATACCGTTGAGGTTATAGAACTCGTCCACACTATGACGGAGGAAAACATCAAGATCTAGGAACTGACTCGTGCTCACCGGGAGTATACCGTTGAGGTTATAGTACTCGTCCACACTACGACGTAGGGAAGCATCTTCATCAAGATCTAGGAACTGTCTCGTGCTCACCGGGAGTATACCGTTGAGGTTATAGAACTCGTCCACACTTATGACGGAGGAAACCATCAAGATCTAGGAACTGACTCGTGCTCACTGGGAGTATACCGTTGAGGTTACAGTACTCGTCCACACTATGACGTAGGGAAGCATCTTCATCAAGATCTAGGAACTGTCTCGTGCTCACCGGGAGTATACCGTTGAGGTTATAGAACTTGTCCATATTATGACGGAGGAAAACATCAAGATCTAGGAACTGACTCATGCTCAATGGAGTATACCGTTGAGGTTATAGTACTCGTCCACACTATGACAGAGGAAAACATCAAGATCTAGGAACTGACTCGTGCTCAATAGAGTATACCATTGAGGTTATAGTACTCGTCCACACTATGACGTAGAGAAGCATCTTCATCAAGATCTAGGAACTGTCTCGTGCTCACCGGGAGTGTACCGTTGAGGTTATAGAACTCGTCCACACTATGACGGAGGAAAACATCAAGATCTAGGAACTGACTCGTGCTCACCGGGAGTATACCGTTGAGGTTATAGTACTCGTCCACACTATGACGTAGGGAAGCATCTTCATCAAGATCTAGGAACTGTCTCGTGCTCACCGGGAGTATACCGTTGAGGTTATAGAACTCGTCCACACTATGACATAGAGAAGCATCTTCATCAAGATCTAGGAACTGTCTCGTGCTCACCGAGAGTATACCGTTGAGGTTATAGAACTCGTCGACACTATGACGGACGAAAACATCAAGATCTAGGAACTGACTCGTGCTCACCGGGAGTATACCGTTGAGGTTATAGTACTTGTCCACACTATGATGTAGGGAAGAATCTTCATCAAGATCTAGGAACTGTCTCATGCTCATCGGGAGTATACCGTTGAGGTTATAGAACTCATCCACACTATGACGGAGGAAAACATCAAGATCTAGGAACTGACTCATGCTCAATGGAGTATACCGTTGAGGTTATAGTACTCGTCCACACTATGACATAGGGAAGCATCTTCATCAAGATCTAGGAACTGTCTCGTGCTCACTGGGAGTATACCGTTGAGGTTATAGAACTCGTCCACACTATGACGGAGGAAAATATCAAGATCTAGGAAATGACTCGTGCTCACTGGGAGTATACCGTTGAGGTTATAGTAATCGTCCACACTATGACTTAGGGAAGCATCTTCATCAAGATCTAGGAACTGTCTCGTGCTCACCGGGAGTATACCGTTGAGGTTATAGAACTCGTCCGCACTATGACAGAGTAAAACATCAAGATCTAGGAACTGAATCGTGCTCACCGAGAGTATACCGTTGAGGTTATAGTACTCGTCCACACTATGACGTAGAGAAGCATCTTCATCAAGATCTAGGAACTGTCTCATGCGCACCGGGAGTATACCGTTGAGGTTATAGAACTCGTCCACACTATGACGGAGGAAAACATCAAGATCTAGGAACTGACTCATGCTCACCCGGAGTATACCGTTGAGGTTATAGTACTTATCCATACTATGACGTAGGGAAGTATCTTCATCAAGATCTAGGAACTGTCTCGTGCTCATCGGGAGTATACCATTGAGGTTATAGAACTCGTCCACACCATGACGGAGGAAAACATCAAGATCTAAGAGCTGACTCGTGCTCACCGGGAGTATACCGTTGAGGTTATAGTACTCGTCCACACTATGACGTAGGGAAGCATCTTCATCAAGATCTAGGAACTGTCTCGTGCTCACCGGGAGTATACCGTTGAGGTTATAGAACTCGTCCACACTATGACGGAGGAAAACATCAAGATCTAGGAACTGACTCGTGCTCACCGAGAGTATACCGTTGAGGTTATAGTACTCGTCCACACTATGACGTAGGGAAGCATCTTCATCAAGATCTAGGAACTGTCTCGTGCTCACCGGGAGTATACCGTGGAGGTTATAGAACTCGTCCACACTTATGACGGAGGAAAACATCAAGATCTAGGAACTGACTCGTGCTCACCGGGAGTATACCGTTGAGGTTATAGTACTCGTCCACACTATGACATATGGAAGCATCTTCATCAATATCTAGGAACTGTCTCGTGCTCACCGGGAGTATACCGTTGAGGTTATAGAACTTGTCTATATTATGACGGAGGAAAACATCAAGATCTAGGAACTGACTCATGCTCAATGGAGTATACCGTTGAGGTTATAGTACTCGTCCACACTATGACGTAGAGAAGCATCTTCATCAAGATCTAGGAACTGTCTCGTGCTCACCGGGAGTGTACCGTTGAGGTTATAGAACTCGTCCACACTATGACGGAGGAAAAAATCAAGATCTAGGAACTGACTCGTGCTCACCGGGAGTATACCGTTGAGGTTATAGTACTCGTCCACACTATGACGTAGGGAAGCATCTTCATCAAGATCTAGGAACTGTCTCGTGCTCACCGGGAGTATACCGTTGAGGTTATAGAACTTGTCCAGACTATGACATAGAGAAGCATCTTCATCAAGATCTAGGAACTGTCTCGTGCTCACCGAGAGTATACCGTTGAGGTTATAGAACTCGTCCACACTATGACGGACGAAAACATCAAGATCTAGGAACTGACTCGTGCTCACCGGGAGTATACCGTTGAGGTTATAGTACTTGTCCACACTATGACGTAGGGAAGCATCTTCATCAAGATCTAGGAACTGTCTCATGCTCAGCGGGAGTATACCGTTGAGGTTATAGAACTCGTCCACACTATGACGGAGGAAAACATAAAGATCTAGGAACTGACTCGTGCTCAATGGAGTATACCGTTGAGGTTATAGTACTCGTCCACACTATGACATAGGGAAGCATCTTCATCAAGATCTAGGAACTGTCTCGTGCTCACTGGGAGTATACCGTTGAGGTTATAGAACTCGTCCACACTATGACGGAGGAAAATATCAAGATCTAGGAAATGACTCGTGCTCACCGGGAGTATACCGTTGAGGTTATAGTACTCTTCCACACTATGACGTAGGGAAGCATCTTCATCAAGATCTAGGAACTGTCTCGTGCTCACCGGGAGTATACCGTTGAGGTTATAGAACTCGTCCACACTATGACGGAGGAAAACATCAAGATCTAGGAACTGACTCGTGCTCACCGAGAGTATACCGTTGAGGTTATAGTACTCGTCCACACTATGACGTAGAGAAGCATCTTCATCAAGATCTAGGAACTGTCTCATGCTCACCGGGAGTATACCGTTGAGGTTATAGAACTCGTCCACACTATGACGGAGGAAAACATCAAGATCTAGGAACTGACTCGTGCTCACCGGGAGTATACCGTTGAGGTTATAGTACTCATCCACACTATGACGTAGGGAAGCATCTTCATCAAGATCTAGGAACTGTCTCGTGCTCACCGGGAGTATACCATTGAGGTTATAGAACTCGTCCACACTATGACGGAGGAAAACATTAAGATTTAGGAACTGACTTGTGCTCACCGGGAGTATACCGTTGAGGTTATTGTACTCGTCCACACTATGACGTAGGGAAGCATCTTCATCAAGATCTAGGAACTGTCTCGTGCTCACTAGGAGTATACCGTTGAGGTTATAGAACTCGTCCACACTATGACAGAGGAAAACATCAAGATCTAGGAACTGACTCGTGCTCATCGGGAGTATACCGTTGAGGTTATAGTACTCGTCCACACTATGACGTAGAGAAGCATCTTCATCAAGATCTAGGAACTGTCTCGTGCTCACCGGGAGTATACCGTTGAGGTTATAGAACTCGTCCACACTATGACGGAGGAAAACATCAAGATCTAGGAACTGACTCGTGCTCACCGGGAGTATATCGTTGAGGTTATAGTACTCGTCCACACTATGACGTAGAGAAACTGTCGAGATTGAGAACCTTATCTGAAATTCAACCGAGGGTAATTCAATTGAGATTTAAGAACTGGTCAGATCTTCGACTAAGCTGAGAACTTAACTGCATTTTTCTTGAAAGGTAATGGTCAATCATGTGCAATGCTTGAGATGGATCAAGCAATGATGTTCTCAACATAAATGAGATTGTATGGTATGATGTGTATATGCATGTATCATGATTTATGAAAATGTGATGTTTTAGCTGGGGAAAAGAAATTCCGGATCTGCTGGAGGATAAAGTTGAGTTCTTCGTTTCTGCTGGGGATGATGAACGAAGATGATGGTGAGAATAAACCTACAGGAGAAAAGGACTCCGTTGGGGAATAAACTGATGAAGAGATTACTCCGAGGGGAATTACTCTGTGGGGAAGAGATGTTCTGCTGAAGATTTTAACGATAAACTCCGCTGGGGATTCTGTTGATAAGCTCTGTTGGGGATTTTAATGATGAACTCCGCTGGGGATAGAAAGAACTTCGCTGGGGATGATCTTTCCGTTGCAAGTTGCTGAGGATAACCCAGTTAGGCTCTTGTGAGGATAACCTTCTAAATTTGGCTGAGGATATTTATTGTGCTCCGCTGGGGGTAAACTTCCAGAGTCTACTAGGGATGATGATTCAACTCCGTTGGGGAAGCTTTTCAGACTGTGCTGGGAAACGGCTCCACTAGGGGTATCTTGTATTCCGCCGGGGAACATTCTTATACTCCGTGGAGGAATTTTAAGACTGTCGGGGATACTTTTATACTTGCTGGAGAATATTCTTATACTCCGCTGGGGAATATTAAGACCTTCTGGGGATACCAAGCTTTTTTAGGGCTGATGGTAGACTAACTCTGCTTAGGGAGAGTATTGCTGATTTGTACATAGCTGCAAGTCTCAGCTGGGAGAGCTACCATTACTGCCTTATTCTGCGGGGAGTGAAAGTATCTTAGCCATATTCTTCAGCTGAATCTACCTTTGTACCTGGTGAGCAGAGCAGCTGTACCGTTTGGACAATTTTTATTGCCCCTGTTTCTGCGGGAGAAGGTGCCTGCGGAGGCCCTGTGGATCGAGTATTATCCCCACTTATGAGGTGCTTGGTATCTTTCGATCAAAATGACAAGTCTTCTTCTGGTAGGCCAGTGACGAGATGAAGAGACATAGTCGTACGCTTTGATCCCTAATTTTTTCCTGGACCGCCCTTTTGGGTCTTCAGTTCACCGGGATACCCTTTTTTTCCCAAGCCGCCTTTTCAGGTTTTTGACTTGCCGGGTGCACAGATTTTTTCATTTTCATCCCTTATTTTTGCCCGAACCTTTTTGGTTCGCCGGGAAGCCCTTATTTTTGCCTAGGCCAGTCAACCTAGCGGGTCTTTGATTATGCGTAGTACTTTTTGACTATGTCCACGCTCTCAGGATGTAGGGAGGTGTCACTGTCGGTAGTGTTGTGTTGCCATACTACCAGAAGATCTTTGTTTGATCATGCAAGATTCGTTGCTGGAATTCATGTCCAATGCCCCAATTGATTCAGATGGAGATCTGCCCCTGGCTATTTGGCATTTTGAGAGATTCCTTGAATCTTGACTTGACTGCCTCAGATGATGGACAATGATCATGCCGTGCCCCTTGATTGGAAGTGTTTTTCCACTTGAGGTGATCCTTTTTATTGATAAGGTTTTTGTTCACTAGATATTCGTCGTGCAAATTTCTCTGCTGTTGAACAAATAGTCATATGCAAACAATATTATTTTAAGAATGCAAAGCTTATGTCTGTTTTGAAATTTTTTGAAAATGCCTTTTTCCAGTAAAACAAGCGAATTTTTGTAAAATGTGATGTCAACTCAGGATTTTACAGCGAGCCCTACAGGAGTCAGGATACCTTTTGTAACAGTATGCTTTTTAACTAACCCGTGCTTCAGCTAGGACTTTTAAGGGTTATAACGTGGCCTGGTTCACGGTTTAATAAACAAAGGATAAAGGCTCAAATTTTATTTCTACCCACCCGTTCTTCGTGATGTTCTTCGATCCTAAACTCAGCTAATCGTGCAATAGATCTTCTTTGAGTCTTTGCTCTAACATACCAGTGATGGTTCGGATACTGATAATTTATTTTGAACAGGAAGTCATTTTGTTGAGAGTTTGCAGGATCTCTTCCCTTTTGGTTTTTATTATCCCTGTTTTTTTTTGCATGAACTGTTTCTTTTTGTGATTACAGTCAGCGGGATGCCCCAGTTTTTTTTTTGTAAGTCTCCTTCATAGGTTTTGACTAAGTGGGCTTTTATTTCGAAAGACAATGACTGTCTGTCTTTACGATTATACGGAACCATCACCGTCTTTTGTTTCGGAAGGATTTCTTTGATGCCATTCATTGTGCACCTGGATTAAACTGAGAAAACTACCCTGCCCCAGGTTATAATTAAGGGTTTTAATTCGTGAAAAGAAAAGAAAAACTCCAACTTCTTTGGCTCAAAGGGGTTGACGAGGGATTATCTTCCTTATAACTCCACTGTTTAGGATTTGAAACAATGCCTGTACATCGTCAGCGGGGTCTGTTCAAAAGCATACTGTAGAGATTTTGGTATCATTTTCGTCATCCTCCCTCAAAAGGCTTAGAATTTTTTAATCGAGAGTTGAACATCATAAAAAATGAAAGCAATTTGAATATAGTGAATATGAATGGACTGATTCAAAACAGACATATGCAATACATTGATAAAGTAATAAAGTTTGACATGAATAAATGTTCGAACAATCAAAAGAAAATTACAACTTGAAAATTATAATGAACAAAAATCCCTCTCTTGTTAGAACTTGTCACTTCAAATGGTGAGCCTTGGAGGGATGGTAGAAGAACTCAACCTGACCATCTTGTGTGAATTCCAATGCTCCTTCATCAATCAGGTTTTGAATTTTGTACTTCAACTTCCAACAGTCGTCAGTATCGTGCCCCGGGCTGTTGGAGTGATATGCACACCTTGCATCAGGATTGTACCTTGGGGAGGCTGTGTTGGGATTCTTAGGAGGGTCCCTTAACGTCACCAGATTCAATCTCAACAGGTGTTGTAAAGCTTGAGACAGCAGCATGTCGGGCTTGGTAAACTGCCTCTTAGGTGTATCTGGCTTACTCTGATTAACCCGTTGTTTATGGCAAGGTTGTTGTTGGACCTGTGAGGTAGTAGCAACTTGGAGAGGTCTATTCTTCATCAAACCAAACCTTTGACTTCTCGGAAGTTGATTAATGACTTGGTCCCCGGCCTTGACTGTTTGTTTCATGTTGTTGTATCTGTCTTAATGAAGCTGGTTGATCATGGTTCTCAACTCTTCTTGTTCCCGAGCTAAGCCTTGGATAAGAGCCATCTGCCCCAACATCTGGGTTTTCATGGCACTGAACTCAGCTTGCAGTTGTTCCAACTGTTCGTCCTTATTGTCTTCAGGACTTTTCTTGACCAAGTCCCCAACGAGGAGTGTTTTCAACTCTTCCTGCCCGTTGGATATGTTTAGGAAGATTTCCCTGAACTGAGTCTCTCGAGTTTGAAGATCTTGATTGTCTGGAAGGAAAGCCATTGCTGAAATAAACAGCGAGAACATGAGAGACCTGTATTGGGAGACCTGTTATGCAATGATATGTATGATATATGTATGCAATGTTTTCAAGGATCTCGCGGGGTAAACAAGAAACTTGTTAGAATTTGTTAGAAGAAACTTCGTGTCGTTAAGAGTCCTTCTTCAAGAGTCAAGCTCACCATATCGAGTGGGTCATAGCCCCTGACTCGAGTTATCGTGTTTTGATCTTTAGATGGCATTGGCTAGAGGAAAATAAATCCCCTTTGCCCCTTGCCGGACATTTGATTTACCATAACCTACATCACAAGCCCTTGAGATCCTTGAAATGGTTAAGTAAATGTTAAGGCATGATGTTATGATGTGTATGATATGTGTTTAAGCAAAAGTGTGAGGTGCTGTAAGTAAACCCTGCGATAAATCCAAATTATTGGATAAGGACTGTAAACAAAACCTGCAAGGAACTCATGTTGTCAGATAACAAGAATGTGCAAGTAGTTCAAGTTTGAAGGTACACAAGTCACACAAACAGCCTTAAGTTTAGGCTGGCATGAAGTTTAGGCATTAACCTCTTTCAGTTCACTTGGTTTAAACCTGTCTTAAAAATAGTAACCGGGTTCTAGAGGATCTCAATATCACTGACTACCCTTAATCAGTCATAATTCCAGTTTAGCAACCTTTTCTTGCGGCCAGAATCATCGCAAGAGTTTAGTCTCAATGAGTGTAGCATACTGCTACTGTTCTATGGCCAAGTTGGTCAATTTAAGAGTCTAAGGCCAGTTGGTGCTTAATGACCCCTTAGAAGACCCATATTCTCCTCGTTCCAACACAAGGGATATCGGTACAAACTAAAGTGCCACACCAATGTAGCTACTGCTTCATCCGTATCGGTCTACGCCGTACAGATCCCTCACAGTTTATTGCTACTTACCTAAAGTGTATCCCCAGATCCGGTTTAGGATCTATAGAACTCCGATACAAGCCCACAAAATTAAAGCATACAAAGCATACAATTGAAAACATAGTGATCTAATCCTAAGGTACACCTCACTTATAAGATGTTCCCCAGCAGAGTCGCCAGTTCTGTGATCGGTGGGAATGAGAACTGACTGTTTTGGAATGCTGGTTCGTGTTTGCGTTTGTTTTTGAAAAATGTCGCGGTAAGCAAGAGTTGCCACCGTCTTTTATTTTATCCAACAAGGAAAGGACAAAAGCACAGAAAAATTCCTTTTTGAGATGTTTCTCGGGTTCAGGAGGTAGATTATAGAAAGGGAAGGTGTTAGCACCCTTTCTATCTGTGGTTATCCACGGGCTCTTAGGTACTTGCTCACTATGTTTTCAAAAATTTGCTTTTCTTTGTGATTGTGGGTTTGAAAAGAGTTTTTGTTTGAAAGAGAGTGTAAGTGCGAAAAGTTTTGTTTTTGTTTTCAAAAGAGCAAGTACTTAAGAACATCTACCTACTCAAAAAGGAATTAAACTGTGCAAATATCCTTTAGACAATGCTATCCCACTATTGAGGAGTAGGTAGCACCGTCGTTGGAGTTTTCGGGTCAATTCGATTTAAGGGACGTGTGGCCACTAAAGCAATGTTAGGACGCCTTAGCGATAACCCTAATGTCTTAGATCATTTTTTCCGAGGCAACCGTTTCGAGGCAACTTATGATCTTTGGACAAAAGGACGACCTCTAAAATTTCCTATACTCAATGACCACGTTCAAGGCAACCAAGTGAGGTGTACCCTAAGAGTGGCATGTGCGAGTGTATTGTTTTTCAGTTAATTTTATCTTTGTACATGTCATGAGTGAGCTATGTTGATTTTAAGTTCATACATTTGATCTTGTCATGCATTCCCTATTTATCAAACATCTAACAATTAATAGTTGCGGAATTTAAATTGCGGAAATTAAATCTAAACTATTACAATGCGTCGGGTATTTACATCGCCAAAAACAACCCTTGAAATTAAAATGCGGAAAGTAAAATAAAGGGATAAATAATTAAAGTCCTAATTAAAAGCTATTACATTCCGGGAAACAGATACAATAATATGATAAAATGGATCGCGTGCGGGAAATTAAATCGGATGCGAGTTTTTTGGGTTTTGACCCTTTTTTTATTAAAGAAAGGATTTTTGTTTATTTTTGAATTAAATGGAATTAAATTAAATGAACAATTAAATTAAATTAAATAATAAAAATATTTTTGGATTTTTTGAGTTTTTAAAGAAATAAAATAAATTGAATTAATGCTAATAAAAACCTAATATTCTAAATTGATTTTAAATATTGCAAAAAATATTAAAAGTTAAATCTAATTAAAGCTAAATTGATTAAATTAATTTATTTACAAAAATAAAAGTGATGAAGTTAATTTTAATAAATAAAATATTTTTTGTGTTTTTGATTTTATTAGGAAAAAATGTTAATTGGTTAGTGATTAATAAAAAGAATAACGATTAATTAATTAAAGGAAAATAATAAAAATAGAGAGAGTTTAGGGGTATACGGGCCTGATTGGAGGGGTGAAACAGTTGTTGGCGTCATGTGTATACTGTTTTGTTTTGGCCATTTGTGTTTTGGCTTTTGACCATTTGTGTTCTGGCCTCAACGTTCCTTAACCTTCTCAGGATGTCTGCCTCGCCATGTATTGATGTCATGTGTAAGCTGTTCTATTTTGGCCATTTGTGTTTTGGCTTTTGGCCATTTGTGTTTTGGCCTCAACGTTCCTTAATGAACCTGCATGGGATCCTGTCTAAATCTGCAGTGTTAAATCTCATGAACACGTTAAATAAATTACTATATATATATCATAAAATACAAATAAAGCCAATATATGAAGAAATTTAATGTTTAGGCCAATATGACATGTATGAATGATTATACCCTTTTGATCATGGAGATCAAATCAACCTTACCCTTACTGGAAAAGTAGTGACATGAATGCTTTTATGCCCTTTTGATCATGGAGATCAAGCCAGCCTTACCCTTACTGAAGAAGTAGTAAGATGTTGGTTTGTAACTGGGATGACTTGTTTGTAGTGAGATGTTGGTTTGTAACCGGGATGGCTTGTTTGTAGTGAGAGAGGGATTTGTAATAAGGATTTCAAGGTTTTAGGGTTCTTGAAAGAATTTGATATTCTGACAGCTTTGTGGCAAGGTTTTTTTTTTCTCCCCGGGTTGTGTGAAAAGAATGTGATTATATAATGAAAATTAGAGTAAAGAAAATGGGCTTTGAATGTGCAATTGGGCCTCCAATGTTCACTTGAGTTCGTCACTTTCCAGGCTAAATTTCAGGGACTTAAGTGCAATTTTTGAAGTTGAGATGTGAAAACAAAATGTATGTGACATCGAGAACTAACTCCTGTCCGAAAATCGGCTCAATCGGATAAACGGTGAATTAGTTATGAATTTTTGAAGTTTCAGCTCAGACAATCTTATTTTGGGCTCCAGTGTCGACTCTGACACGTTCTTCAATAAAAGACTGGTATTGATCGGAGCATAATTCGGTCTCGAATTTTGAAGAAAAGTTGTAGATCTCTGAGTCAGTGACCTTGTGTAAAAATATGAGCCCAATCCGATAAAAATTGACCGAGTTATGAATTTTCGAAGTTTTGGCCCAGATGAAATAATATTCAGCATTCAGGATTTTCGGCGCGTCACGCACTCTGAGCAAAAAACGAAGGCCTTTTGAATACCGTTTGAACTCAATACCTTCTGTGAAAATGTAGTCAACTCAATTTGTGAAATTTTGGCGCCGGAACCAGCTCGATACGATGAAAATCGACTAAGTTATGATTTTCTGAACATGACGCAAATAAACTTCTGTCACAAATTTTCTGTACGAAAAAACTTGATAAATCCACATTTTTGAAGACTTTCTGATTGAAATTGACTTCCATCCGTGAGAGATGAAAACATAGATGACGTCAAGACGGAATTTTGGCCACCGGAACGGGTTCAAAATGAGCTACGATCTTCAAGTTATGAATTTTTTAGCGCGTAAAAACTGCACTTTCAGCACACTTTTTCACCATATTTCTTCGAGAAAACTCACACAGTCGGATACCTTCTGAATTTGAGCATACGTTAGGACATTAAGGAGCACTTGAGGTCATTTGGATGTAAGGACCTTGATGCAGCACAAAACCCTAATTTTGAATTGACTGCCTTAGGAGATGATTTGACTGTCCAACTCTTGAGCCATCTTGAACAACTTGGAGATGATTCTTGACATGTCTTGAGAAATATGGGAGGACAAATTTTGGGGTACAACAGATGTGTCGACCCCAAGCTGGATGTGTCGATACATGAAGGATGTTCAACTCAGGATGAGTCGATGCATGCAGAGCTTGCGTCGATGCATGATGAGTACAAGACTCAGGATGAGTCGACACGAAGAGAGGATGTGTCGATGCATGAGTGTGTGAGACTCAGAATGAGTCGACCGGTGAAGTGCATGTGTTGATACATGTTGTATTGAAATCCAGAATGAGTCGATCCATGAGGAGGATGTGTCGACTCATGCAGTGCAGATGAAGCAGGATGAGTCGATCCATAGTGTTTTGTGTCGATACATAAGGTCTGATTTTTGATAGAATTGGCTTTTAGTTGCTGTAACTTGAGTTGTAGGATGTTGTTTGAGATGACGTTCGAAGTGTTGATTAGATAACACGATGAACTTTATTCTAGATGATTTATATGATGATTAAGAGGTGTAATCCAGTAACCAATTTAGGATTTAGAATTAATTCTCGTAGATGACTGTTGTGTTGTTTTTGGGACAAATTGATGAATATGAGATGTTAGAGGCTGCTGTTAGAATTATGACAGTAGGATTTAGTGACAGTAATGATGTACAGTAGCAGAATAACAGTATGGATTACTGTACTATTGTTATACAACTGAGTTATTAGTGAGATGTGATTATTAAAGTGGTGTTTGATAATTTATGATGAACAAATGATGTTTGATAAATAAGTAATGTTTAATAAATTACTTTGAGATGTTTACGAGATGCTGTAAGTGAGATGTTTTGAGATGTTTATGAGATGTTGTTATTTTGAGATGATTGAGATGTTATTATTCTGAGATGGTTGAGATTTTGTTGTTCTGAGATGTTTATGAGATGCTGTTCCGAGATGATTGAGATGTTGTTGTTTGAGATGACTGAGATGTTGTTGTTTTGAGATGATTGAGATGTTGTTATTTTTGAGATGTGTTTTGAGATGTTGTTAACTGAGTGTTTTATTACATTCATGTTGAGTCGCATACATTGCATTTTTTGAGATGGAGCTTATGCTCGTTGAGATGGCCTGGATTGGCAAATTTTGAGATGAAGGCTATGCCTTGTTGATGCCTCTATTAATTGGCATATTAGATTTTTGAGATGGGAGTTCTGCTCCAATGGTACCACATGCATTTGCATAGTTTTGAGTCGCATTATATGATTGAATAATGAAGTGTATTTGATGTTGATGAATGAGTATATATGTTGTATTTATTGTTGATTATGAGATGAGAAGTGGTGATATTATTGATCTAACTTAATATATTAATTATCACGCGCTTTATTATATTGTTAGATATCTCACCCCTTCTGTTTGAATGTTTCCCCTATGTTGGTAACGTGCAGGTAATCGAGAGTGAAGGTCTTATACCTTCAATAGATCGATTCAGTGTCATTGCTCTGATATGTAACACTCGGGGGGATAAACGCTTGCTGATTTTTTATTGTTGATTTTCAGTTGTTGACTTTTAAATTGAATTATTATTAATTACGAGATGTTTCGAAGTTGTTGTTTCATTTAGAGATGTTATTGAAGAATTCCATTGCATAGTTGTTGAATTATTTAATGAAAGATGTCATGTTGATGGTTCATCCGATGTTTTGAAAAAGTTTTATATATCCATGATGAATGCAATGAATTTGTTAGAATAATTTGTGACGTCCCGATTCACTTCTGTGATTGAAATTTTATAACTCTGATTTATTTTGCATAAATTGCTTGGGGTAGAATTGGGGTGTTACATAGACCCCGTCAAAAATCTCCATGTTGTCCCTGTTATTGTGTTCTGAAGCCCATGCAAAGGCTTTAATTGCATTCCTCAAAACTGCGTATGTGCCGCAGGAAACTTCAGCTGACCAATTCAAAAATTGCGTAGCTAGCCTGACTGTCGACAATGGGTTGGGTTTCTCAGATGTAGATCTGACTGCTAAAGGAAGGAATCATAATGATTCTCTGCACGTCTCGATCAAATGCAGGGGAACTACTATGGCCCATGTACTGGTGGATATCGGGTCCTCATTGAATGTTCTACCAAAGAAAGCGTTAGACCGTCTGGACTGTGAAAGTTTGATTCTGAAGCCGAGCAATATTGTGGTCAGGGCTTTCGACGGGTCAAAGAGAATGGTGCACGGGGAGATGGACATCCCTGTTATTGTTGGCTCTCATACTTTTGCATCCACCTTCTATGTGATGGATATCCGACCATCATATTCTTGTTTGTTGGGTCGTCCTTGGATCCATAGGGCTGGGGCAGTTACCTCCACGCTCCATCAAATGCTGAAATACCGGCGGTTATCTCAATTCTTTCCGCTACGTGGAGATGGATGGGGAATTCATCGAAACGCCCTGTCAGAATTTCGAAGAGGTCCCTCAGACTTTAGCGTCAACTGAAGTTGCTACCGACAAACCTCCGATGAAGATGGCTTCTCTCAAGGATGCCAGGGCTGTAATTGAAGAAGGTGGGTGTACAAATTGGGGTCAGCTCCCTGATTTCATGCGCAAAACTGACAAATTTGGTTTGGGCTTTACTACAGGGGCTCAAAGGGCTGTTAGGTGCGCACGGATTGGAAGACCTCCTCTGCACATCAGCAATCAGGGAGTTAATGCAATTGAGGACAGTGAAGAATATTTAGACATCGACAGCTGGATCTACCCTACAACCAATGGTGGATTGAACAACTGGACGGCGAAAGACTTCATATCTGTTTCTTTTATTCCGCAGTAATTGACTTTTGTTTTAAGATTTGTAATAAACAGTTCGAAACTTTACGGCCCGGTGCCTTGCCTGAGGAACCTTGGCTTTTCTTGTGAGAGCTTATTATTTGTCATTTCATATATCATTAATAAAACATTAGATGTTTCTTGCATTACAAATCTTGCGCTCTTTGTTTTTATTTTCTGTCTCCCACTCTATTAAAACAACTATTCTCTTACACACACTCACATATCATAATGCAAATCCATATCCACTCTGGATCTCATTGATAACGACTCTGCTACTGCCAATTATGACTTCAAAAATCTGATCAACCAAGCTGAGGACGAAGGTGAGGCTGATTGTGAGGTGGTTGGGGAACTTGCTAGACTATTACTACAGGAAGAAAGGGCCATACAGCCTCATGAAGAGCCAGTTGAGTCAGTGACTTTGGGTATAGAGGAAGACAGGAAAGAGGTCAAGATAGGTGCAAATCTGGAGCCTAGTGTCAAGCAGTGGTTGATACAAATGCTATGCGACTATGTTGAGATCTTCGCCTGGTCCTACGAAGATATGCCTGTTTTGGATACCGATATTGTGGTTCATCGCTTGCCAACTAAAGAAGACTGTCCTCCGGTAAAACAGAAGGTCCGCCGTATGCGCCCTGAGATGTCTGAGAAAATCAAAGTTGAGGTCATGAAACAGTTCGACACGGGATTTTTAGCTGTCACTTCTTATCCGCAGTGGGTTGCCAACGTTGTTCTGGTGCCTAAGAAGGATGGTAAGGTACGGATGTGTGTGGACTATAGAGATCTGAACAGGGCAAGCCCCAAGGATGACTTCCCACTTCCTCACATCGATGTTCTGGTCGACAACACCATGCAGCATAAGGTCTTCTCCTTCATGGATGGTTTTTCTGGCTACAATCAGATCAAGATGGCTCCCAAGGACATGGAGAAGACAACCTTCATTACACAGTAGGGCACCTTCTGTTACAAGGTATTGCCTTTCGGGTTAAAGAATGTTGGGGAAACTTATCAGCGCGCTATGGTCGCTTTGTTCCACGACATGATTCACCATGAGATCGAAGTTTATGTTGATGACATGATAGCAAGGTCCCAGACTAAGAAAGAGCACCTTAACCATCTCCAGAAACTGTTCGACAGGTTGAAGACGTACAAGCTGAGGTTGAACCCGAACAAGTGCACCTTCGGGGTAAGGTCTGGTAAGCTGCTGGATTTCATCGTCAGTGATAAGGGTATTCAGGTGGACCCTGCCAAGGTAAAGGCCATACAGGAGATGTCGGCTCCTCGCACAAAAAAGGAAGTTAGAGGCTTTTTGGGACGTCTGAATTACATCGCCGGGTTCATTTCACACCTGACCGCTACTTGTGAGCCAATCTTCAAGCTGCTGAAGAAAGATCAAGTGGTAAAATGGAATGATGAATGTCAGACCGATTTCGAAAGAATCAAGGAATACCCCCAAGAGCCACCAATTATGATGCCTCCAGTTGAAGGAAGACCTTTGGTTTTATACTTGACAGTACTGGATAGTTCAATGGGGTGTGTGTTGGGGCAGCATGACGAGTCTGGCCGAAAAGAGCATGCTATTTACTACCTTAGAAAAAATTTTATCGACTGTGAGACCTGATACTCATTGCTCAAGAAAACTTGCTACATTTTGACATGGACTGCTCGCCGGCTGAGACAGTATATGCTGACTCACACCACCTTATTGATATCAAAGATGGATCCAATCAAGTATATTTTCGAGAAGCCCGCTCTCTCCAGAAGGCTAGCAAGATGGCATATGATCTTAACTGAGTATGACATCCAATACACAACCCAAAGAGCAATTAAGGGGAGTGTATTGGCGGATCATTTGGCGCATCAGGCCCATGAATTTCGAGTTCCCGGATGAGAACATCATGTTGGTGACCGACTGTGAAGAACCTGGACCGGATAAAGGACCTGAGGAAGGATCTCGGTGGTCTATGTATTTTGACGAAGCCTCAAACGCATTAGGTAATGGCATTGGCGCTGTAATTATATCTCCTGAGGGATGTCATACTCCGTTCACCGCCCGATTATGTTTTAACTGCACCAACAATATGGTGGAGTATGAAGCATGTATCCTGGGTCTTCGAGCTGCTATTGACCTGAGGATTAAGTTCTTGAGTGTATTCGGAGATTCTGCTTTAGTAATTAGTCAGATCAAAGGCGAGTGGGACACGAAGCACCCAAATCTTATTCCTTACAAAGAATATGTATTGATGTTGCTCCCACACTTTGAGGAGATAACCTTTGAACATTTCCCCAGAGAGGAGAATCAGTTAGCGGACGCGCTAGCTGCCATGTCCTCTATGTTCAAATTCAGGTGGGATAATGAAGCTCCCCAGATTACCATCAAGAGGTTGGACGAACCCGCACATTGCTGTGACATTGAGACGGGAGAGGTAGCAGATAAACCCTGGTCTCACGAGGTAAAGAGGTATCTTGAGGCTCAAGAATACCCCGAGGGGTCATCTGTCAATGACAAGAAATTCCTGAGAAGGTTTGCGGCGAAGTTCTTTCTTAGCAATGGGATCCTCTACAAGTGTAACCATGATTCAACCTTACTGCGATGTATGGACAAAAGCGAGGCAGAAAGGATCATGGCAGAGTTACATGAAGGTACCTTCGGAACTCATTGCAGTGGACATACCATGGCAAAGAAAATCCTACGAGCAGGTTATTACTGGTCCACTATGGAAGCTGACTGTTATTAGCATTCTCGAACCTGTCATAAGTGCCAAGTCTATGCAGATAAGGTGCATGTACCTCCAGTTCCTTTGAATGTTTTGACAGCTCCTTGGCCTTTTGCAATGTGGGGCATCGACATGATTGGTGAGATCAGACCTATAGCGTCTAACGAGCATCGTTTCATTCTGGTGGCTATTGATTATTTCACGAAGTGGGTCGAGGCAGCTTCCTTTGCTAAGGTAACCAAGAACGTCATGGCGCGGTTTATCCGACACAATCTGATCTGTCGGTACAGTGTACCAGAGAGGATCATAATGGACAATGGTACAAATCTCAACAACACGATGATCACCGAGCTCTGCAAACAGTTCAAGATTCAGTATCATAACTCTTCTCCCTACCGGCCGAAGATGAATGGGGCCGTTGAAGTAGCTAATAAAAACATCAAGAAGATTGTGCAGAAGATGACGGTGACATACAAACTGGCACGAGATGTTACCATTCACTCTTCATGGGTACCGTACCTCAGCACGGACGTCAACAGGGGCAACACCCTACTCTCTGGTATATGGCATGGAGGTAGTCCTACCCATCGAAGTCCAGATACCCTCTCTCAGGATTATTAAGGATGTGGATTTGAACGAAGACGACTGGATCCAAACCCGGCTTGATCAGCTGAATTTAATCGATGAAAAGAGACTTACGGCTATTTGTCATGGTCAGACGTATCAAAAGCGAATGATCAAGGCTTTTAACAAGAAATTCAGACGAAAAGAATATCAGGTCGGGGATCTAGTGATCAAACGCATCATAATACCTCAAGGTGATCCCAGGGGAAAATGGACCCCCACATACGAAGGGCCATTTGTGGTTAAGAACATTTTCTCAGGAGGAGCCATGATTTTAACCACCATGGAGAGTGACGACCTTCCTCACCCTGTCAATGCAGACATAGTGAAAAAATACTACGCCTAATCAAAGACCCGCTAGGTTGACTGGCCTAGGCAAAAATAAGGGCTTCCCAGCGAACCAAAAGGGTTCAGGCAAAAGTAAGGGATGAAAATGAAAAAACTGTACACCCGGTAAGTCGAAAACCTGAAAAGGTGACTTGGGCAAAAAAGGGTATCCCGGTGGACTGAAAACCCGAAAGGGCGGTTCAGGAAAAATTAGGGATTGAAGCGTAACACTATGTCTCATTGGATCATCTTACAACCAGACTTCGGTATCGAGTATCAAGCTCGGACGGTGCCAATCAATCTGATCTACCTTCGACCAAGTAGCAAAGTGATGAGACGCTCGAAGATATAAAGGCAATAGCAGAGTTAGAACCCGATGGGATTGTTTCACATAACTGTTTGTCTTTCTTTTACACAAATTTTATAATTTATGTTCCCTCAACGGTGTTCTCTTACTAGGACGTCAACCTCTTTGTATAAAATGCCTATTACAGGCCAACTTCAAAAATCAATACAATTCGTTTCCACAAGAAATTCCAAATTATTTTTCTTTTTTTTTTCTGTTTTGTTTTGCAAGAACGTCCAATGATTCATTTTTGATCTATGCATTTGAAAATAATTGCTGCTCATAAATATTTACATAAGAAACAAAAGACAATTACTCGTAATTCCAGGAACAGGGGCAAACAAGAAATGTCCAAACCTTACAGTTGCTCTACCCACCAGGTACAAGGATAGAGCCAGCTTGAGAATATGACTAAAGGTGCATACACTCCCCGCAGAGTAGGGAGTATCCAAAGATAGTGGTGTTAGCTTTCCCCAACCAAGGTTCATAATCGCGAATAAGTCGGCAAAATTCTCCCCAAGCAGAGTTTACCTATCACCAGCAATAGAAGTTCAACACCAGCTGAGTTTATTTCTCCAAATCAGTAGATCGTCCAATAGAGTATCTCTCTTCCCCACAAAGTCATTCTCCCACAGGATTA
Organism: Vicia faba; assembly: GCA_948472305.1. Classification (NCBI taxonomy): domain Eukaryota; kingdom Viridiplantae; phylum Streptophyta; class Magnoliopsida; order Fabales; family Fabaceae; genus Vicia; species Vicia faba. The sequence goes on along the minus strand of OX451738.1, from coordinate 66,499,852 downwards.
TTCTCAAACAGAGTCTCTCCCGACGGGATATTCTCGAGCAGAACAGACGCGAGTCTCCAGCTAATCATCTTTGCTCACTATCCCCAGCGAAAACGAAGAACTCAACTCCTTATACTCTCCAACAGCAGTCCAGAATTTATTCTCCCCAGTCGGAGAATATCACAAGAACATTGCATATCCATGCATCGTGGCATGCACATGCGCATCATGCAGCACAATCTCATTTATTTTGAGAACATCATTACTCAATACATTTCATACATCATGACATTACATACGACTAACTCTTTACCTTTCAGGTAAAGATGAAATCAAGTTCTGACAAAGTTTTCTCTAGTTCGGTCAAACTGACACTAAGGTTTCTATTCTAATTGAAGGCATTTTAAGACTTTCGTCCGGGTCAGCTGAATCGCCGCTAAGATTCCCCTGATTTCTATGCCAGTCAAAGTTAATCCGAGACCTCTCCCGGGATCAGTTAAATCGACACTAAGATTTCTCTCCTAGCTGAAGTTCCCACAAGTTTCCCCTGGTTCAGTCAAATGATACTAAGATTTCTATTCCAGTTCAAGCTTTGAAGCCCGAAAATCGACCGGAAAACAGCTTAACCCTCAGCAAGTTATTGTGAAGCCTGGAAATCGACCAGATAGCAGTACAAGATACCATGAATCATGGAAGCGACCAGACAGTGGTATAAGACACCGTGAAGCCTGACGCACGACCAGATAACAGTATAAGATGCTGTGAAGACTGGAGCACGACCGGATAGCGGCAAAGGACACTGAAGCCTGGGACACGACCAGATAACAGTATAAGGTACTGCGAAGCTTGGAATTCGACCAAATAGCAGTTTACTTGGCCAATTACTATGAATCCCGGAAGTTGACCGGATATTAGTATGCCTTAAATTCAAGTTGAAGCCCGGATGCGACCGGATAACCACCTAATTCCTTCTGAAGCCTGGAGCACGACCATATAAGAATTGAAAAATTGCTAAACCTGGAGCACGACCAGATAGAAAGTTTAATCTCATCTCCCCAGTAAGTCACTGTAAAACCTGGAGCACGACCAGATAGCAGTGCATTTTCACCTCCTCAACTAAGAGATGATTCCCCAGTAGAGTAACGGACAACTGAAGCTCCTAAAATTCTACTTCTCCCAAGACAAAGACCAGCGTGTCCCAGCGAAATCCTCCTCAACAACAAGTATACGGGTTCTCACAAAGTTATCTCTTATGCGATCGACACTTCTTCCAAATGGAATCTATAATCCCATTCCTGATATCGCAATACAAGCACCACTTCATGCGAGTGCAAATTTCTGGGCACTCTAGTGTTCAATCATCTTCCACCTTCAGATCACGAACAGCAGACAAGCCAATCTACATCCTCAGGTTTAAGAATATTGAACAGGGGCAGCTGTTGTACCCGAAAATTTTCCCTCCCATATTTCTCAATACATGTCAAGTGAGGTCCTCAAATTGCTCAAAGAAGCCCAAGAGTTGGCCAGACAAACTCTCTCCTAAGGCAGTCTACTCCAAATTAGGGTTTCATTTTGCATCAAGATGCTTGAGTCCAAAGGGTCCCAGATGCTCACCATTGTTCTAATATGTTCTCAAGATCATCCATGTCAAGTTTCAAGCCTTGTAGAGAAAATTTGCTCAGTCAATTGCTCAAAAGCCTGAAAATCGATTGTGTTAGGGCAAAAGTCAACTGTGGCCCACATATAGTCAAACTTCAAGATTTTTGGTCAACATTCTCATTTTGAAGTATTATTCATCATTTGATCAAGGGTTGATCATGATTCCTCAAGGATTGCTCACAATTCATCAAAATCCAAAAGTTGCTAAATTAGGGTTTTGTAGGAAAAGTCAACTCAACTTTGACCAAGCATAACTTCCTCATACTTTATCAAAAATGACCCATCCAATGCTCATTTTGAAGAGGATGTAATTACCTACAATTCATCTTCAGCTCCCAAGTTCAAAATATGCATTCACAAGAAGATATGAATTTGGACATTATAGGTCATTTTGAAAAGTCAACAGAAACACCTTTTGGGTCAAAGCTTCATACATGAACATGGAAGACTCAATTGAGATGAGACTAAAAGGGTTGCTTATAGGACATTCTAAGCTTTCTAAAAAATCATAGAACACATCTCTAGGGTCAAAATTGAGAGAGTTATGCATTGGCCAAGTTGGCCCTTTTTGCAAAATTGCCAAAAGTCAAATGTGTCCAAAATTGCATTTCTTGCTAAATGGGCCCAACTTTTTATGCTTGCACTAAGTTTGTAATGTGACCCACGACCCATGAGCCCTTCCACTTGTCATTATTTTATTTTATTTATTTATTTTGATTTTATTTCATTTAAATCAAATAAAATCAATATAAAATAATGAAAATATCAAAAACTAATTAAATCTTGAGATTTTGTGCATGATTAGGTCCATTATACAGCTGGAGACAAGATCAAATCGTGCAAGGCTTCATATGGACACAAAAAGATTGAATTTTCTTGTTTTGTAAAGATTTGGTGCAAGGATTGAATCATTGATCAATCTCCATAATTGGAAAAGATTTGATACAAACTGTAACCCTAGTGCACTCTACTATACATAAGGAACAAAAGCAGACCAAAAGAAGGACGCTAGAGGCGTGCAAAGGCAGAGAACAAATTGCAAAAGTTCAAGAAAAAGTGCAAACCAAATTCCAAGTTTCAGGCCATCTCAAGCCGTTCTAACCATACCAATCATTTGCTGGACGTCCCAGGGTCGTGTTTCAACTGTTAGCAAGCCTCCCCACACTCAGAATCACCTTGTAGCAATCCCACGGTTTTCCCGTTTTCTTGAATTCAAATATAATGATTCTGGCATATTTAACATGATTGATTGGCATATTTATAATCCTTGAGATGTTTGCAAGCTAATGAATGTATTCAATTGCATTTTTATTGACTGTACATCAAACTGCCATGGCTAGGGTTTTTTTCTTCGTTTTTAGGGATTTCTTGTACAGGGAAAATTGGACATTAATAATGGTACCATGATGCTCGTAAGGTTGAAACGAGTTGATTGGTACCATTAGTTTTCATTTATCATGCACATACAGGATTTTGGAATGAACAGGGGTTATACCTACGCTTGGTGTCCGTAGGTAAAAGTCCTCTTACCTAAAACGACGGAATCTGAAGATGTGAAAAACACAAAAAGGGGGTTGAATTGTAAAACTTTAAATCAAATGTAGACAACACTGTATTTTTATCCTGGTTCGTTTGATCTCAAACTACTCCAGTCCACCCGTCAAGGTGATTTCGCCTCTCTCCAACGAGGTCTTAATCCACTATATTCAACTGAATACAACAACTACTTTAACAACTGTTAAAGCCTTCTTGAGTCTAACCACAAACCAGTTTATCTCAAGGAAATTCTCTTACAGATAAATGAATCAAAAGTGTGTTTGATGTTTTCTAACAAAACTATATATCACAACTGTGATAATACACAATATTAAGCTTAAAATGAAAACTAGACTGCTAATGCTTTTGAGTAGGTGTGGTTGAAAGCTTTAGCAAATTGTATGAGTGAGTTCGTTTATGTAGGCGTGTATATGCGTGAAGATTATTAGCCTTTTCTTTTCTCACGCAGACTTATTTATAAAGCCAAGGCAAAGATACGTTGATGTCCATAAATCACTTTCAATGACAGTAACGTTCTTTCCTTTTTGAGAAGATCTTGTCTTGGATAAAGCTGTTGGTAATTAATCTATCTTGAATGCTTAGTAACACTTCAGAATGTTCTGCTAATGATAGCGCTTCAGAATGTTCTTTGCTTTAGCTTATGCTGACGCTTCTGAGTGCTGATGACTTGGTAAGGATCTTGATCAGAGTCAGAGTATTTTATGCGCATATTCTGGTCATCAGGCTTCAGTGTATGATCTGGTAACTTCAGCGTGTAACACATGTTTGATCTTCTGATACTGACATATCTTCTGATGCTAATGTTGATACTGATCTTCTGATGCTGATCCCATCAGAGTTTCTGTAAATACAAAACATAATTTTAAGTAGCATATATGTCTTATATATAAATCTTATAATTTATTTATTCTTGTATTTTGTTATCATCAAAACTCTAATTGAGGGTTGTAGAATCAAACTATGTTCTAACAATCTCCCCCTTTTTGATGATGACAAAAACCAGATTTTTTCAATTAAAATTAAAGAATAAAAGGTATCAGAGATAAACAAATAACGTATAAAAGGTATCAGAGATTAAAGATAAGGAATAAAAGGTATCAGAGCAACGAAGAGAAAAACTCCCCCTGAGTTGATTACTTCCCTTTATTTCCATGAGACTTTGAGCATCAGAACTTTATTGAACTTTCTTTGAGCATCAGAACTTTTGTTGTATCAGAGTTCATCAGATTCATCAGATTTTTGTACCTGTAAGCTTTTCAGAAGAAAGAAATTCAAATAGATCAGAATGTCAAAATGTTTGAGACTTATGTCTCAGTAATCCGTTATTGAAAAATATCATTCTTTCTCCCCCTTTTTGTCAGTTATCAAAAAGCACAAATAATCAGAGTTAAAATATTCAGAGCTAAAAATGCATTTATTAAAAACAGAAGAAATGATAAGTTCAGAACAAATATTACAGATAAACGAGTTATAAAAACAGCAAGGAAATTTAAGAAGGAGGAGGAATTCGTGTGAACAAAGCCTCCAACATGCTTTTGATTTGGGTGTTGGTTTCCTGTTGCTGATGTAACATGTTCGCTATTGCATCAATTTTGGTGTCCTGCTTATCCATTCTTTCATTCATCAGCATATCATATCTTTTCAAGTCCTCCCGAGTCTTCCTGTCAAGAGAGGAAGCTTGAGGATCTTTAGAAACAGGGTGCTTCTCAGAGCTTTCTGTAGTATCTTCTTCTTGACCCAAGTCTTCAGCTTGAATTAGCTGTTCTTCTGCAGGTTGAACTTTGGATGCTGGACGCTGTTCAGACCAAGGAGCAATGTCCAGATGGAGAACTTCTTCCTTAAGCAGCTTGCTCAGAACTGGACCTTCAATTTCTTTCAGCAGATTGCTGAAGTTCTGTTGAGCCTGTCTGTAACTCTGGTCTTGCAACTTAAAGGTTTTAGAGCATACCCATCTTCTGAATTTTGTCCAGAGGAGGTCTGATACAGCAGGATCAACCAGTTCTAGACTTGCTTGTTTCAGAGAAGTGATCCACTTCTGTATATCTGTTTCAAAGTTCAAAATGCTGGAACCAACATCTGGATGTTTTGGTTTAGGGATAGCAGTTTTGTGGTTGATGGCAGCAAGGCGTTCAAAGACTGTTAAATCAATGTCAGTCTTGCTGTGGTCTTGTGAATTTTTCTTAGGTGAGGGAGTGGGAGAGTCAGGAATTACGATTGAACTTGATGGCGAATTTGGTGGAGTTATTTCTGGTGAAGAGGGAAGTTGAGGAATATTCACAGTGGTACCACAGGGCAATTGAATGGCCAAAGGTTGTGGTTCAGGGGATTCAGAGGGTTGAGCCTTAGAGGTTTGAGTCTTAGGTTGTGGAGATTGTTCAGGTTGAGGAGGATAGGGTGGATTAATTTCTGGTTGTGAAGATGAAGGTAGAGGGATTTCTTGTTCTGAAGAGAGTGGAATTTCTGGTATTGGTGAGATGGGAATTTCTGTGTTTGGATTTGGATTTTCTGGTTCGGGAACGGAAGTGTGTTGGTCTATATCAGAAAGAACTTGTGCAAGTTCTTGTTCTGGTATGGCTTCAGTATTTGGATTTTATGGTTGGGAGCGAGATCTTATGAGGGTTGATGATTCAGAAGGGTCAAAGTCTAAGTCAAAATCATCGAAAGTTTGAGGTGTTGGGTTTTCAGATGGAGTTGGAATTAGGATAGATGTTGATACAGCAGTTGAATCTAAAACAGTTACAGAAGAAGGATTACCTCTCTTCTTGGGAGTCTGTTGAGATGATCCTTCTGCAGCAACTTTTCTTTTCTTTGTCTTCTTCAGAACAACCTCTGGAGCCTTCTGCTGAAGATCTTGAATATTCAGATTTGGTGTTGTACCATCAGCTTTGCACGCATCCAGATATCTCAGAATGATTTCAGGTTTAGAGTCAATTTCTGAGAATAGTGGGAAGTCGTCCAGAGGGACTCTTCTGCTGGAGATTTCATCAAAGGGAGTGACGCTGGGCTCTTTCTTGATGTTCTCTATCAACTTCATCTTCTTCAGATTTTTGGCATTCAGCTGCTTCCCAACAGAAGCTTCCAGAGTGCTGATTTCTTGAGCCTCTTGCAGATGATCAATCAGCCTATTCTCTGTAAGAATATCTGATATCAGTCTTACCAAGGGTATCCAATCCCTTTTTGTTCGCTCCTCTTCTCTTGTTTCTTTGACACTTGTTCTGAGATGGTTGAATAGAAGATGAGCTAGATTTATCTTGACCTTCTGAGATATAAAATAGATCAGAAACTGCTGATCAATATTAATGTAATCAGGAGAGCTGGTAGGCTTCCTGTGGTTGAAGCAGCCCAGAATGATCTTGGCCCAAATTCTGTGTTTGTCTTTCAAATCCCTTATCTTGCTGGAGGGAAGCCCCAGAGTAAAGATTTCCCTTGCAATTAGGGCAGCATCAGCACACCTTTCTGCCATATCAATGCAACGAATACCACCACCACTGTAGCCTATGAGTCTTGCAATCAGGTCTTCAGTAATGACAATCTTCTTCCCCATAATATAGGACGTGACTTGATGATTTGAAGAAGAAGCGTGAATCCAAAATTCCTTTACCAGAATAGGAAATGTTGGACCCACCAGTCTGTCAAAATACCTTTCCTAGCCTTGAGCTTTAACCTCTTCAGATAAATCAAACCCATTCTCCTTAAGGCTGTTGAAATCCACGATTAATTCTGACAGAACCTCTAGGTTTTTGACTGGTGTTAGAAGCGTTCTGAGGGGTACTTCGTATTGTTCAGATGAAACAGTTTTCTGGGAACCTGCAGTAGGAATGCTGGAAGAAGCCATGTTCACACGAGGTTGTTGTAAAAAAGATTGAAAGGTTTTCTTGAGAAAGAAGAACACTGAAATCAGAAATATTCAGAGAAAATGAAAGTAAAGGTAAAACGTGTAAATGGTGTGAAGTGAGTTTAAATAGATTTCTAAAAAGTTTTTGAAAACATAAACGTTAATAGAGAGAAATTAATAATGATTATTAGCATTTAATGATAGCTGATTTTAGGGGATTCAGAAAGATATTTGGAACGGTTACCCATGACATGTGTCTCAATGCATCCAATCAGCGCTTTTGCCTTTTCAGAAACGTGAACGCGTGTTCAGCCTCAGAAAATGGTTGATGATTGGATGACACTTGTTTGCTTGAGTGAACATCACATCTCTATCCTGGAAATGAAGCGCTCAGATCTTCATGGATAGATTCTGATACAATCTGCACTTCTAAGATTCTGAAAGAAGATTGATCAGAAGTTCACAGAAAATAAACAAAATTCTGAAGGTTAATATATAAAATTAAAACAATTTTATTCTAGGCAGAGCTTCATGCTGAGATGTTTCAGAATGAAGTTGAACCTATCTTCGGAAAGTGGTTTTGTAAAAATATCAGCCCATTGATGGTCTGTGTTAATAAATTTTAAATTTTAAATCCCTTTTTGAATATAATCCCTAATAAAATGATGTTTTATTTCTATATGCTTAGCCCTAGAATGCAAAATAGGATTTTTACTTAAGCAAATAGCAGAAGTATTGTCATAGAAGATAGGAATGTTACTCTCAAATATCTGGAAGTCCTCAAGTTGACTTTTCATCCAGAGCATTTGTGTACTGCATCCAGCTGCTGCTATGTATTCAACTTCTGCTGTTGATAGAGCAATTGTGGATTGTCTTTTGCTGGAACATGAGATCAGATTTTCTCCCAGAAACTGGCAGCTTCCAGAAGTGCTTTTACGTTCAACTCTGTCTCCAGCAAAATCAGCATCACAATATCCTACTAAGCTGTAATCACTTGATTTTCTATAAAACAAACCCAGATTAGTAGTACCTTTCAGATACTTGAAAATTCGCTTAACTGCTGTTAAGTGAGATTCTCTAGGATCTGATTGGAATCTTGCACAAATGCATACACTGAATAAAATATCAGGCCTTGAAGCTGTCAGATAAAGAAGAGAACCAATCATACCTCTGTAGACCTTCTGTTCTACCTTTGGCTTACCTCTTCTCTTTCCAGAATGCACGTGGGATGCATTGGAATCTTTGATGGCTTACATTCTGAGAGATAAAATTTCTTCAGAAGTTCTCTGACATATTTGCTCTGATGAATGTAAGTTCCTTCTGGGGTTTGATTAATCTGAATGCCCAGAAAGAATTCCAGTTCCCCCATTAGGCTCATCTCAAATTCTGCCTGCATACACTTAGAAAACTTTCTTCCCAGAGAAGGTTTAGTAGATCCAAATATGATATCATCAACATAAATCTGACATACTAAAATGTCATTCTTAATTGTCTTACAGAATAAGGTTGTGTCCACTTTCCCTCTGGTGAATTCCTTTTCTAACAGGAAGTTACTTAGTCTTTCATACCAAGCTCTGGGAGCTTGTTTCAGACCATAGAGTGACTTCTTTAGTTTGAAAACATATTCTGGATTTTTTGAACTTTCAAAACCAGGGGGTTGGTGCACATATACCTCTTCTTCTATATAGCCATTTAAGAATGCACTCTTAACATCCATCTGATACAGAGTGATGCCTTTATTTACAGCAAATGAAATTAAAAGTCTGATAGATTCTAACCTGGCGACTGGAGCAAAGGTTTCTGTATAGTCTATCCCCTCTTGCTGACTATAACCTTATGCTACCAATCGTGCTTTGTTTCTGATGACTTCACCTTGTTCATTCAGTTTGTTTCTGAACACCCATTTTGTTCCAATGACGTTGAATCCTTTTGGTTTGGGAACTAGATCCCATACGTCATTTCTTGTGAATTGATTCAGCTCCTCTTGCATTACTAGAATCCAGTCATTGTCCAGAAGTGCTTCATCAATTGTTGATGGTTCAATTAGAGAAACAAGTCCCATGAGGGATTCTTCAGAGTTCCTGAAGCTAGCTCTTGTTCTGATTGGATCTTCCTTTCTTCCTAAGATTGTTTCTTCTGGGTGATCCATGCTGCTTCTAGATGGTCTTTTCTGGAGTTGATCAACAAAAGGTGTTGGATTGCTTGCAGTGCCTCTTTCTGAAGTTGAGGGAGTGTATCTGTTAAGAGCTTCTGATGACTTGTCTTCAGTACCTATGAATTCAACTTCCATACCTGCAAGTAATTCATTCTGCTTTGACTTTTGAGAGTCAAGCTTATCATCAAAACGAACACTGATTGATTCTTCCACAATCTGTGTTTCTGTATTGTATACTCTGTACCCTCTTGAGCGTTCAGAGTATCCTAACATAATACACTTTTGTTCTTTAGAGTCAAACTTGTTCAAATAATTCTTTGTATTCAAAATAAAGCATGTACATCCAAATGGATGAAAATAAGAAATGTTGGGCTTTCTGTTCTTCCACAATTCATATGGAGTCTTTTCCAGAATAGGTCTTATAGAGATTCTATTCTGAATATAACATGCTGTGTTTATTGCTTCTGCCCAGAAGATCTTAGCAATGTTAGTCTCGTTGGTCATGGTTCTGGCCATTTCTTGCAATGTTCTGTTCTTTCGTTCTACAACTCCATTTTGCTGGGGAGTTCTAGGACAAGAGAAATCATGCAAAATGCCTTTGTCATTAAAGAATGACTCAAAATCTTTGTTTTCAAACTCTCCACCATGATCACTTCTGACTTTGACGATTCTAAGATCCTTTTCATTCTGAACTTGGTTGCAGAAGGTGACAAACACAGAGTGTGACTCGTCCTTGTATCTTAAGAACTTTACCCATGTCCATCTGCTATAGTCATCTATGATTACTAACCCATACTTCTTGCCACTGACTGAAGCAGTTTTAACTGGTCCAAATAAGTCAATGTGCAGAAGTTCTAATGGCTTAGAGGTGGAAACAACGTTTTTAGATTTGAAAGTTGGTTTTGCAAACTTGCCTTTCTGACATGCTTCACACAGAGCATCTGAATTGAACTTCAGGTTAGGAAGTCCTCTGACCAGATTGAGTTTGTTAATCTGAGATATTCTTCTCATACTAACATGTCCCAATCTTCTGTGCCAGATCCATTGCTCGTTGTTAACAGACAGAAGACACTTTACATTCTGACTTTTTAGTTCATAAAGTTTTATTTTATAAATGTTGTTTCTCCTCTTTCCATTAAACAGGATAGTCCCATCTTTCTGACTAACAGCTTTGCATGAATTTTGATTAAAGATTATATCATAACCGTTATCACTTAATTGACTTATGGATAACAGGTTATGCATTAATCCATCTACTAATAAAACATTACTTATAGAGGGAAGATTTCCATTACCTACAGTTCCAGAGCCAATGATCTTTCCTCTCTGATTGCCTCCAAAGCCTACGTGGCCTCCAGGCTTTGGAACATATGCCTTCTTCCCTTCATGTGTCATGAGCAGCCAGAGTCCAGGTACCATGATTGGTGTTTCTGCTTTGCTGCTAAAGATATCTGCCACATGTATTATTTTATCCTTAGGTACCCATATTTTCTTAGGTCCTGGTTTGTTAGTTTTACCAAAACTCTGGTTGAATTTTGGTTTGATAGGATAATTACTACTCGTATATTTGATGTCATGTGTGTGCCCATATACAAAGTGTGAATCAAGTGAAGTGCGTTTTATTACTAAATCCATGGAATTCTTTGGTGTAGGTACCTTACCTTGGTATCCTATTCCTTTTCTGCCATTTCTTCTAACTCCATAGATCATTGAAGTCATTTTGCTTCTATCTATGTTTTTAGCTAGAAATTTCTGAAAGCTATGATCATACTCCTTGATGATCTCATCAGCACTGCTGGGAGTTTCAGAGATTGTTTCCTTCTGAGAGTTTTGCAATAGATTTTCTAATTTTGAAATTTTATATTTTAACTCAGAATTCTCCAATTTGAGACTCTCAGTTTTATCAGAGTCAGAAGCAAGATTCCTTTTTAGGTTTCTGAATTTGACTTTGATCTGCTGATATCTTTCCAGAATTTCATTAAGGCTTTCAGCTAGTTCAGCTTTAGTAAAGCTTATAGCAAAGTCGTGGAATACCTCTTCTGTATCTGATTCAGAGTCTGACTCAGAAGCTTCACTGTCTTCTGTTATGTTATCCATGAGAGCTATGTTTGCTCTTTCATCATCTGATTCTAAGTCAGCTTCAGATGTGTCAGAATCATCCCATGTAGCCATGAGACTTTTCTTCTTCTCCTTGCCAAACTTCTTTTTGGGCTTTTCCTTCTGAAGCTTTGGGCAATCACTTTTGTAGTGTCCTTGCTCTTTACATTCATAGTAGATGATGTATTTGTTGTTTGGCTTTCTGCTTCCTGAAGAGCCTTCAGATCTTCTGTGTCCAGAGGAGGATTCTGACCTTCTGTATCTGGAGAAGGATTCATTCTGATTCTCTGATCTTCTGGGATTCCTGAACTTCCTTTGCCTCTGCTTCCATAATTGGTTCACCCTTCTGGAGAGGAGAGATAGTTCATATTCTTCTGATGAAGACCCATCAGAGGGTTCTTCTACAGCCTGCAAAACCTTGGAGTCAGATTTTCTGTTAGATTTTAAAGCTAATGGCTTACCTTGCTTTTGAGGTTCATCTGCTTCTAGCTCTATCTCGTGACTTCTGAGGGAGCTGACAAGTTCCTTCAGAGAGATTTTGTTGAGATCCTTGGCTAGCTTAAGCGCTGTGACCATTGGCCTCCACTGTTTTGGCAAGCTTCTAATGATCTTCTTAACATGATCAGCAGTAGAATACCCTTTGTCAAGAACTTTGAGACCAGCAACCAGAATTTGAAATCTTGAGAACATCGTTTCTATTGATTCACTTTCTTCCATCTTGAATGCCTCATACTTCTGAATGAGCGCAAGAGCTTTGGTTTCTTTGACTTGAATGTTGCCTTCATGCGTCATTCTTAGAGAGTCAAACATATTCTTTGCAGTGTCTCTGTTTGATATCTTTTCATATTCAAAATAAGAGATGGCGCTGAGAAGAATTGTTCTGGCCTTGTGATGATTTCTGAAATCACGCTTTTGTTGATCAGACATTGCTTTCCTGTCAATCTTCTGACCACTTCCATCCACTGGGTGCGTTTATCCATCAGTCACCATATCCCACAGATCAACATCATGGGCCAGAAAGAAGCTTTCAATTCTGTCTTTCCAGTAGTCAAAGTTCTCTCCATCAAAGACTGGAGGTTTGCCACTGAATCTGTCTCTTTCTTCATTGTTGTCATTGCTGATGTTTTGATGTGGTCCTGCCATTGTGTTTTTCTAACGCTGGATCTTGTACTGACACGGTTAAGTGTTATAAGCTCAGAACCAGGCGCTCTGATGCCAATTGAAGATGTGAAAAACACAAGAAGGGGGTTGGATTGTAAAACTTTAAATCAAATGCAGACAACACTGTATTTTTATCCTGGTTCATTTGATCACAAACTACTCCAGTCCACCCGTCAAGGTGATTTCGCCTCTCTCCAACGAGGTCTTAATCCACAATATTCAACTGAATACAACAACTACTTTAACAACTGTTAAATCCTTCTTGAGTCTAACCACAAACCGGTTTATCTCAAGGAAATTCTCTTACAGATAAATGAATCAAAAGTGTGTTTGATGTTTTCTAACAAAACTATATATCACAACTGTGATAATACACAATATTAAGCTTAGAATGAAAACTAGACTGCTAATGCTTTTGAGTAGGCGTGGTTGAAAGCTTTAGCAAATTGTATTTGTGAGTTCGTTTACATAGGCGTGTATATGCGTGAAGATTATTAGCCTTTTCTTTTCTCACACAGACTTATTTATAAAGCCAAGGCAAAGATACGTTGGTGTCCATAAATCACTTTCAATGACAGTAACGTTCTTTCCTTTTTGAGAAGATCTTGTCTTGGATAAAGCCGTTGGTAATTAATCTGTCTTGAATGTTTAGTAACGCTTCAGAATGTTCTGCTAATGATAGCGCTTCAGAATGTTCTTTGCTTTAGCTTATGCTGACGCTTCTGAGTGCTGATGACTTGGTAAGGATCTTGATCAGAGTCAGAGTATTTTATGCGCAGATTCTGGTCATCAGGCTTTAGCGTATGATCTATTAACTTCAGCGTGTAGCACATGTTTGATCTTCTGATGCTGACATATCTTCTGATGCTAATGTTGATACTGATCTTCTGATGCTGATCCCATCAGAGTTTCTGTAAATACAAAACATAATTTTAAGTAGCATATATGTCTTATATATAAATCTTATAATTTATTTATTCTTGTAGTTTGTTATCATCAAAACTCTAATTGAGGGTTGTAGAATCAAACTATGTTCTAACAGAATCAACGAAGAAGACAATGGCGTGGCAGTGTGTGAGTGGCTTGTTTGAATTTCCGCGCGTTTTGGGAGGCGTGGCACGTTGTTTGCATTATATTTTATTTGTTTCATTATTATTACAACTAACATGCTAGCGCAGATGCTGAGGTTGTTGGCCTTTGATGCACACGTCCTGGGTTCGATCCCAGGCGTGTGCATTTTATTATTTTCTCAATAATTTCAGGATAATCCAGTGGTTCACATTCTCAAGCGTATTCCATGCACTCTCCACATCAGCCACCTGATGTACTCCTGGTCAGATCCAATGTGCCTACAATGAAGGTCCACCATGCGCCTGAGTCAAGCATGCACACAGGATTGGGAGAAGTCAACAAAGGCCTGAGCTTATTGGGCCAAGAATTTCCAAGCAACACCCCCCTTTTTGCTAATGCTATCAGGCCCATTCCTTTCTTTTCTCTATTTTTTTTCTTTTATTTAAATTAATTTGCTTAATTATTTTTTAACACAATTAATTTCTTTTTCACAAAATCATAAAATCAAGAGTTTCACAAAAAAATAGAATTAGGTTTTTATTTTATCAAATTTAATATAATTTAGGGAAAGTCTAACCTTTTTTAACTAAAACCAATTAGAAAAAAATTAGGGTTAAACTTGTGATTTAATTTTTTATCTCTTTCTCAAAAAATAAAAAATACAAAAATAGGTTAATTTAATTATTTTTCTTAAATTGAAATTAATTAGTGATTAGGATCTTTTTATTCAATTGAACTTTATCTTCTCAAATAACACAAAAAGGACAAAAAAATGATTTTTCCTTTAAATTACAATTAGGTATAGTTGGGGTCAAACCCTAGCTATTTGGTATTCGATTCATCGTGCGTGTTTATTATTTTTTGCAATATTGGTGTAACTGTCCACGGTATGTAATAGTTTAATCTAGGATTTTCTTTTATTTATCATCTTTTACGGGTTTTTTGGCTATGTAATTAATCCCTACCTCGAAGCCTTGTAATAGCGTAGGTTTTATTTTTCTCGCATTTTAATTCTCGCAAACATTAATTCGTTAGATGTGTGTTGATAGGATTGTATGACAAGAATTGCATGACAATTTAAAATGGTTAGCAAACCCTAAATGTGCAAAGATAATAACTTGAAATCAAAACACTCGCACAATGGCACTCTTAGGGTATGCTCTCACTTCGGTTGTCTTCAGTAAACGATCATTAAGTATAGGGTGTCTTAGTGGTTGCCCTCCTGTCTAACAAAGATCAAAAGTCCCGTTCGGAAATGTTGCCTCGGAAACGTCGCCTCAGAAATGTTGCCTCGAATATGATCTTAAGACTCTAGGGTTATTACTAAGACGTCCTAAATATTACTTTAGTGATCGTACGTCCCTTTTGAATTGACCCTTACAACTCCAACAACGGTGCTTCCTATTTCTCAATAGTAGGATAGCATTGTCTAAAAGAAACGAGAACAGAAACGATCTTTTTTCGAGTAGGTAGATAACTGTTAAGTACTTGCTCAAATCAATTTTTTTTCACACTTACACTTTTTAAAACAATTTTCAAAACACTTCGTAACACTCTTGAGGACATAAATAAGGGTTAAAACAAAGTAAAACAAAACTTTTCAAAACAAGCACACACAAACAATTTTAAAAAGATGATAAAGTACCTAAGAGCCCATGGAAAACCATGGATAGAAAGGGTGCTAACACCTTCCCTTTCTATAATCTACCCCGTACTCAGAATATCTCGATAAAGGATTTTTTTTTGTGCTTTTTTCCTTTCCAGTTGGATGAAATAAAAGTCGGTGGCGACTCTTGCTTACCGCGACATTTTGTGAATAAAAAACACAAAATGCAAACTAGCATTTTCAAAATAGTCGGTTCTTCCACCATATCACATATACCATTACTGATGAAGAACTTCGCAGCGAACCTTCTCAGAAACTTCTTATCATTAACAGATGCCCCCTCGGGGTATTCTTGAGCCTCAAGATACCTTTTTACCTCGTTAAACCAGGGCTTATCTGCTACCTCTTCGGTCTCAATGTCACACCAATGTGCGGGTTCGTCCAACCTCTCGATGGTAATCTGGGGAGCTTCATTGTCCCACCTGACTTTGAATATAGAAGACATGGTAGCTAGCACGTCCACTAACTGGTTCTCCTCTCTTGGGAAGTGTTTAAAGGTTATCTCCTCAAAGTGTGGGAGCAATGTCAGTACATATTCTTTGTAAGGGACAATATTTGGGTGTTTCGTATCCCACTCGCCTTTGATCTGACTGATCACCAGAGCAGAATCTCCGAATACACTCAAGAACTTAATCCTCATGTCAATAGCAGCTCGAAGACCCAGGATACACGCTTCATACTCCGCCATATTGTTGGTGCAGTTAAAACATAATCGGGCGGTGAACGGAGTATGACAACCCTCAAGAGATATAATTACAGTGCCAATGCCATTACCCAATGCGTTTGATGCTCCATCAAAATACATAGACCATTGGGATCCCTCCTCGGGTCCCTTATTCGGTCCAGGTTTTTCGCAGTCGGTCACCAACATGATGTTCTCATCCAGGAACTCGAAATTCATGGACTGGTAGTCATCCACGACCTGATACGCCAAATGATCTGCCAATACACTCCCCTTGATTGCTTTTAGGTTGTGTATTGGATATCCTATTCGGTTAGGATCATTTGCCATCTTGTTATTCTTCCAGACAGGGCAGGCTTCTCGAAGATATACTTGATTGGATCCATCTTTGATATCAACAAGGTGGTGTGAGTTAGCATATACTGTCTCAGCCGGCGACCAGCCCGTGCCAAAGCGCAGCAAGTTTTCTCGAGCAATGAGTATCAGGTCTCACAGTCGGTAAACTTTTTGCTAAGGTAATAAATGGCTTGCTCTTTTCGGCCGGACTCGTCATGCTGCCCCAGCACACACCCCATTGAATTATCCAGCACTGTCAAGTATAGTATCAAAGGTATTCCTTCAACTGGAGGCATCATAATTGGTGGTTCTTGAAGGTATTCCTTGATTCTTTCGAAAGCGGTCTGTCATTCATCAGTCCACTTTACCACTTGATCTTTCTTCAGCAGCTTGAAGATTGGCTCACAAGTAGTAGTCAGATGTGAAATGAACCGGGCGATGTAATTTAGACATTCCAAGAAACCTCTAACTTCCTTTTCTGTACAGGGAGTCGGCATCTCCTGTATGGCTTTTACCTTTGTAGGGTCCACCTGAATACCCTTATCACTGACGATGAAACCCAGCAGCTTACCAGACCTCACTCCGAAGGTACACTTGTTCTGATTCAACCTTAATTTGTATGTCTTCAACCTGTCAAATAGTTTTTGGAGATGATCAAGGTGCTCTTCCTGAGTTTGGGACCTGGCTATCATGTCATCAACGTAAACCTCGATATCATGGTGAATCATGTCGTGGAACAAAGCGACCATGGCACGCTGATAAGTTGCCTCGACATTCTTCAACCCGAAAGGCATTACCTTGTAACAGAAGGTGCCCCAGTGTGTAACGAAGGTCGTCTTCTCCATGTCCTCAGGAGCCATCTTGATCTGGTTGTAGCCAGAAAAACCATCCATGAAGGAGAATATTTTATGTTGCACGGTGTTGTCGACTAGAACATCAATATGAGGAAGTGGGAAATCATCTTTTGGACTTGCCCTGTTAAGATCTCTATAATCCACACACATCTGTACCTTGTCGTCCTTCTTAGGTACTGGAACAACATTGGCAACCCACTGTGGATAAGAAGTGACAGCTAAGAACCCCGCGTCGAACTGTTTCATGACCTATGCTTTGATTTTCTCTGACATTTCAGGGTGCATACGGAAAACTTTCTGCTTTACTTGAGGACAGTCTTCTTTGGTCAGCAGGCGGTGTACCACAATATCAGTGTCCAAACCAGGCATATCTTCATAGGACCAGGCAAAGATCTCAACATAGTCGCGTAGCATTTGTATCAACCGTTGCTTGACACTAAGCTCTAGATTCTCACCTATTTTGACTTCTTTCCTGTCTTCTTCTATACCCAAATTCACTAACTTAACTAGCTCTTCATGAGGATGTATGGCCCCCTCTTCCTGCTGCAATAGTCTAGCAAGTTCTCCAGGCACCTCACAATCATCCTCACCTTCGTCCTCAGCTTGGTTGATCGTATTTTTGAAGTCATAACTGGTAGTAGCAGATTTGTTATCAATGGGATCCAGAGTGGATGTGGATCTGCATTATGATACGTGAGTGTGTGTAAGAGAATAGCTGTTTTGATAAAGTGAGAGGTAGAAAAGAAAAACAAGGAGCGCAAAATTTTTAATGCAAGAAACGTCCAATGTTTTATTAATGATATATGAAATGACAAGTAATAAGCCCTCACAAGCAAAGCCAAGGTGCCTCGGGCAAGGCACCGGGCCGTAAAGTTTCAAACTGTTTATTACAAATCTTAAAACAAAAATTCAATTACTGCAGAATAAAAGAAACAGGTATGAAGTCCTTTGCCGTCCAGTTGTTCAGTCTACCATTGGTTGTGGGGTAGATCCAGCTGTCGATGTCTGAATCCTCTTCACTGTCTTCAATTGCATTAACTCCCCGATTGCTGATGTGTAGAGGAGGTCTTCCGATCCGTGCGCACCTAACATCCCTCTGAGCCCCTGTAGTAAAGCCCAAACCAAATTTGTCAGTTTTGTGAGTGAAATCAGGGAGCTGACCCCAATTGGTACACCCACCTTCTTCAACCACGGCCCTGGCGTCTTCGAGAGAATCCATCTTCAATGGAGGTTTACTGGTGGTAACTTCAGCTGATATCGAGAACTGAGGGACCTCTTCAAAATTTTAACAAGGCGTTTCTATGAATTCCCCGTCCATCTCCATGTATCGGAAGGAATTGAGATGACTTACCATATACTCCTCTTCACCTCGTACCGTGACAATCTTTCCCTTCACCGGATATTTCAGCATTTGATGGAGTGTGGAAGTCACTGCCCCAGCCTTATGAATCCAAGGACGACCCAGCAAGCAAGAATACGACAACTTGATATCCATTACGTAGAAGGTGGACCTAAAGGTCTGAGAACCCACCTTGACAGGGATGTCCACCTCCCCGTGCACCATCCTTTTTGACCCGTCAAAAGCCCTTACCACAATATTACTTGGCTTTAGACTCAAACCTTTACAATCCAGACGGTCTAGTGCTTTCTTCGACAGAACATTCAATGAGGATCCGATATCTACCAGCACATGGGCCATAGTGGTGCCCCTGCACTCGATCGAGACGTGCAAAGCATCATTATGATTTCTCCCCTTAGCAGTCAAATATGAATCTGTGAATCCTAACCCATTGTCAGCAGTTAGGCTAGCCACACAATCTTTTAATTGATCTGCAGAGGTTTCCTGTGGCACATGTGCAGTCTTGAGGAACGCAATCAAAGCCTTCGCATGGGCTTCAGAACAACAACAAGGACAACATGGAAATATTTGACGGGGTCTGCCCCAGCTGTTCGACCACATTGTAGTCGCTCTTCTTGATGATTTTCAAAATTTCCTCTATCTCTTGTTTCGAGGTTTCTATAATGATATTCTTCGGTGCCTCCGTCCGGGCAGGCTCACCTGTGATTTCTTTGCCCCGAGACCCAGACGGCTCGGCGACAGGGATGACAATTGGAGTAGGAATTAGGACAGTAGTTGATGTACTAGTAGACGAAATGTCAATAGGTTTGTGGACAGTCAGAGGGGAAATCTCGGGAGAAAAGAGTCTTCCACTTCTGGTGACCTTGCTTGTCCCAACAATATTACTGATATCCATATTAGCTTCTTCAGTCCTCAGATCTTGTTTAACACCATGGTAATATACATCAACACCGTAATGCCATGGGATAGCCTTATCTGAGGTATATGGGATGAGACCTGGAGCGGTAATTATTAACGGAGAAATTCTTGGTACGGGTGTAACCCTAACAGTTTTTCTCGAGGAAACCTTGGAAGAGTTGGCGGAAATAGTGATAATGGCAACATCTTCAAACGGAATCATAGTCTTCTCAAACAAAATTTCCTTATTATCCATCAGGCGCTGAACACCTGACTTCAATAAGCAACAACCGGAAGGCAGAATGGAACACATGTGGCAACCTTCACCACAGCCCGGAAATAAACCAGCCAACAACAAATTCTTCTTAACCGTCATCAAAGGAGTAGAGATCTCTTCCACAGAGGTCACAAACGAATCGGTGTCCACAACATTGACTCCACGACCATGTTTGGGCATAGGAGCAGTTATAACGTTAGGCTTTTCAGGAGCATCAAACTCAATCTCTTTAGTTTCCAGGAAATCTTGCACTTTATTCCTCAGAGCCCATCAATCGTTCGTGTTATGGTCAGGACTCTCTGAATGGTAGGCGCACCGCGCGTTGGGATTGTATATGGGAGAAGCAGTGTTTGGATTCTTGGGGTCCTATTTCAAGGTTGCCAAGTTGGATTTTAACATATGAGGTAAAACTTCAGCCAAAGTCATATTGATGCGGGTAAACTGTCGTTGTGGTCTTTCCACCCTTTGCTGATTGTTGCGTTGTGGAGCAACTGTTGGTCTTGATATTACTACAGCATTTACCGCTTGACGATGTTCAGTTCTGCTTTGGCCCCTCGGGCCGTAGACTGCGCTAGCTTCCTTCTTACCGGTGAAATACTTCTTTGATGCACTTGACGAAGCATCCTTCTGTATCTTACCACTTCGGATACCAGCTTCCACTCTCTCTCCAGTAAAAATTAATTCAGTAAACCCAGATGACGAGCTGCCGATCAAGTGATTGAAAAATGGACCAGATAGCATCCCTAGAAACATGTCAACCAACTCCCTATCAGACAAAGGGGGTTGGACTCTTCCAGCTAAGTCTCTCCACTTTTGAGCGTAGTCCTTAAAACCTTCACCTGCACCCATAGACATACCCTGGAGTTGAGTACAAGTGGGTGCAAGGTCGGCGTTATACTGATACTGCCTGTAAAAGGCAGCAGCAAGGTCTTCCCAGTTTCGGACACTGGCTCCTTCCAATTGATAAAACCATTCAAGCTGAGTCCTTGACAGACTATCTTCAAAGAAGTGTGCCCATAAATTTCTATCAGCGGTGTGGGATTGGATTTTTCTTACGTAGGATCGGAGATGGAGTTTTGGACAGGATACCCCATCGTATTTGGCAAAAACCAGAGCTTTGAATTTATGAGGGATCACCACTCCCGATACCAGTCCTAGTTCTCCGAAATCCAAACCAGGGATCTTCTGAATCTCCATAGCACTCAGACGGTCTTCTAACTGCTTGTACCTATCCTCAGCAGGAGGATATTGCTCATCATCATAATCCGTATCATTGTCAGAAACTACGGGACTAAGGTCCTTTGTCCTTTCTTGGTTCTCCCCGTCTTTGGATGAGGAGGTCAGATCAGCTGATTGTCTTATCCTTTCTCTGAATCTTCTACCCATGTTCAGAATACCAACCTTCTTCTTTTTCTTCTTCTCTTTCAGAATAAGGGTCTTCAGATCCTCTTGAGCCAGACTTAGGAACATCTGTTGGAATTGGGCGTTCTGCGCCTGAAGATCTTTGATAGCTTGATCAGAAGACATTTCTATTGAAATAAACAGCGAGGAATATGAGAAGCCTCTAGTGGTACCTGTAATGATGTGCATGATAATTGGATGCATGTAACGTTTTCAAAGACTTTGGGAGATTTAAATTTGCAAACCAAAAATAAACAAAACTTTATTAGCTTTAACTTTGAAAGGTTCAACAACGCCTTTAAGGCGTTACAAAGAAGTAAATAAAACAAACTTTAAAAACTAGAAAAAGCAAAATCAAAATCCCCATGGACGCTTCCTCTTTGTGCTGATGTAGTCATTGATCAATCCTTCTTCCTCGAGCTGCCTGGTGAGATTCAAAATCTTCCTTTCTTGCTCGTGGTACTTTTCCCGGTAAGTATCCCTCTCATTTTTCAGCTGAATCCAAGACCTCTGCAACTCTCCAGGATCAGTGGGCATGTAAGGATAGAGAACCGTGTAAGGAATTCCCTCTTCATTGGTGGGCTCTACAATCACTGGAAATACGGCTTCATAGGGCATCCCAAGCTTCTGGGCACGAGCTCGGACCCATTGTAGGTAAGGCTGCATAGGAAGGGAAGTCCTTGGTCCCAACTCTTGGGGGTCAGATCTGTTCACCATGCCCCAAGCTCGTATAAACCTTCGACGGTGCTCCTTAACGTCCTCCTTGTAGTCAAATGCAATATCCTCAAGAAGTAGCTCATAGGGACCGTCTCTCCGAGCACGACCAAATTGTCGCAAAGCTAGACAGGGATTGTAGGTTATACCCCCTCTGATTCCAAGCAATGGGACATTAGGGTATCCCCCATAACGATCAATAACAACAGTGTCTTCCATAGCTCGGGAGCTCCAAAGAATATTTGTATGGGCAAGTGACATTATCTTGTAGGACCAACCCAAACCTTCTTCGTTCTTCAGCACAAACTTAGGGAGGTGAGAAATAAACCACCTCGACAGCAGCGGCATGCAACACATAAGAGTCCCTCTTCTTCGCATGGTACGAGTATAGAAGGCGTGCAAGATATCACCCAGCAGGGTAGGCACAGGATTGCGAGAAAGGAAAATCTTGACAACATTCACATCTATAAAGGAATCCAGATTCAGGAAGAGAACCAACCCATAGATAAGGAGAGCCAAGATATCTTCGAAAGCCTGAAAATCCAAATTATCCCAGAATAGCTGAGCCTGGTCTATCAGAAATTTGGCTAGAAAACCTTCAACCTCGCTTCGTGTTTCCCAATTGGATACTACATCAGCCCGTTTCAAATGCAGAGCTGAGGCAATGTCTTCTGGTCTAGGAGCTTCTTCCATTCCTGTGAAGGGTACCTGTTCAAGAATGGATATGCCCAATAGGTGAGAGAACTCTTCCAAGGTGGGAACCAACTGGTAGTCTGGAAAGGTGAAGCAATGATGCACAAGATCGAAGAACTGGAAAAGTACACTCATCATCTGCTCATCAAGATTTGAAGTGACCAGGATGAGAAGTTGACTGTGTCTCTTAATGAACATGGAAGTCTCCGAAACTCTTGAGGCTAACTCTTTAAGTTGAGCAGGTATTTGCACAAAGTTGACTCGGATGGTATTTCTTCGCACGGAAGCCATAATCTGCAAAACAGAACAAAGATAAATTCCCTTGGTCTTTGAAATGGTTAGTATAATGAAATATGAATGCCATGTTATGATGCATGATATCATGATAAACCACAGGTATAGCAAACAACAGGTATTGCAAGCACAGTCAAATCACACTAAACCCTTAGGTTTAAGGCTTGCATGAGGTCAAAGGTAGTACCCTCTTGAAGTTAAGTTGGTTTCAACTTGTCCTAGCAAAAGTAACCGGGTTCTAAAGGATCTCAATATCAGTGGCCATCCTCCATTGGTCATGGTTTCAGCTCACGCAATCTTTTCTTGCAGCCGGAACTATCTCGAGAGTATGGTCTCAATGAGTGTAGCATCGAGTATCAACCAGTTCTCAGCTTTACACCGAGGTCGGCTATCTCACTACTTTCTAATGGCCAAGTTGGTCGATTAAAGGTTCTAAGGTCAGTTGATGCTTAACGACACCATGCAGCGGACCGGTATTCTCCTCGTTTCTCCACAAGGGATACCAGTACCAACCAATGTGCCACATCAACGTAGCTACTGCTTCAACCGTATCGGTCTACTCCGTACAGTTCCCTCACAGTCTATTGCTACTTACCTAAAAGGTGTCCCCAGATCCGGGTTAGGATCTATAGTAACTCCCAAACAAAACCCTTAAAAGTAAAGCAATCAAAACAATCAAGAGAAGCAATTATGATGAACTAGATCCTAAGGTATACCCCACTTATTAGTCCCCAGCAGAGTCGCCAGTTCTGTGATACAGTGGCAGAACGGACTGTTTTGAAATGCTGGTTTGTGTTTTGCGTTTTGTGTTTGCAAAATGTCGCAGTAAGCATGAGTCGCCACCGACTTTTATTTCATCCAACCGGAAAGGGAAAAAGTACAGAAAAAATCCTTTTTCGAGATTTTGAGTATGGGGGGTAGATTATAGAAAGGGAAGGTGTTAGCACCCTTTCTATCCATGGTTTTCCACGGGCTCTTAAGTACTTGCTCATCTTTTAAAATTGCTTGTGTATGTGCTTTTTTTGGAAAATGTTTTACTTCGTGATAACCCTTGTATCAGTCCTCAAAGGTGTGACGAAGTTGTTTTGAAAATGTGTAAGTGTGAAAAGTTTTGATTTGAGCAAGTACCTACTAGCATCTACCTACTCGAAAAAAGATCGTTTCTATTCTTGTTTCCTTTAGACAGTGTTATCCTACTATTGAGAAATAGGTAGCACCATCGTTGGAGTTGTAAGGGTCAATTCGAAAGGGACGTACGATCACTAAAGCAATGTTAGGACGTCTTAGTAATAACCCTAAAGTCTTAAGATCATATTTGAGGCAACATTTCTGAGGCAACATTCGAACGGGACATCTGATCCTTTTTAGACAGGAGGGAAACCACTAAGACACCCTATGCTTAATGATCGTTTTACCGAAGGCAACCGAAGTGAGAGTATACCCTAAGAGTGATATGTACGAATGATTTGTTTTCAATTATTTAGTCTTTGCACATTAGGGTTTTCTAACTGTATTAAATTATCATGCAATCTTGTCATTCAATCCTATTAGCATACATCTAGACAGTTAAATATTTGCGAGAATTAAAATGCGAGAAAGTAAATCTACGCTACTACAAGGCTTCGGGGAGAGAGAGACTAATTACATATCCAAAAACCCGGGAAAACGCTATAAATAAAAGCCCTAGATTAAACTTTTACAATCTTCGCGGCGCGACGAATTAAATGCGAAGCGACTAGGGTTTTGACCCTTGACTAAACCTAATTGTAATTGATTAAAGTAAACATGTTTTTTTGTCATTTTTGTTATTTTAAGAAAGTAATGAAATAATTGAATTAAAAAAGAAAATCCTAAGTTCTAATTAATTCTAATTGTGAAAGAAAATAAGATTGCCTTAAATTAATTAAACTTAATTAATAAAAAAAAACATTTATTAAGAAAATAAGTCTTCTTTTTTGTGATTTTTTAGTTGGTTAATTTTAGAAAAAAAAAATTTTGGTGTTGATGAAAAAAAAAACAGAATAATTAAAGAAAATAAAAATTAAAGAAAAATAATGGAAATAACCAAGTGGGCCTGCTGTCAGCAGATCTGGTTCTGGCCGAGGGGGTCTAGAAGATGGTGACTCTCAGAAGATGGGAGCACTGGATCTGATTCTGGCAGGTGGATCCAGCAGATGATGACCCTTAGAAGATGGGGTGCGCTGGATCTAGTTCTGAATGGGATCCAGAAGATGATGGCATGCACGTGCTGGATCTGGTTCTGACTGGGATCCAGAAGATGATGCACTGGATCTGATGCTGGCTAGTGGATCCAGAAGAATGGTGCATTGGATCTGATGTTGGCTAGTGGATTAGAAAGATGGTGCACTGGATCTGATGCCGGCTCTGGCGAAAACAAAGGAGAAAATACCAAAAGCTCACGCCTAGGATCGAACCCAGAACAATGAGCTTCTGACATCCTTCTTCTGACCAACTGTGTTGGACGTTAGTTTATTAATATAATAGAAACAAAAAATATATATCAGAACTACAGGTTTCTGGCCAGAATAACGCGCCAGAATTTGAATCAGCCAATCAGGTTGTGACACGCTATCATCTTCTTCCCTGAATCCGTCGTTTAAAACTCTGAACCTTTACCTACAGACATGGCGCTATAGCTATAACCCTGTAAATTTCAATCATCAAGAAAACGCAAGCTAAATGAATTCAATTACATGGTTTTGTTCGTCTTGAACCCACGAACACTATGGTACTACTTTCTTGGACCAATTTTACTGATACAGAGAAACCCTAAAACATAAGAGCAAACCCTAACAATGGCATCTTCGTGTACAAGCGTTAGAAATACAATTAAATGGTATCAAAAGCTTGCAAACTCAAAGACAAACACAAATATATCATTAAAATATGCAATGGGTGAGTGAATTAATGAAACTGAATTCGAATTTGGAGGCATATTGTGATACCTCTGTTGCACCCCAAAATTTCCCCTCTCATGTTTTCCAAAGTCTTCCCCCTGCATGGTTGACCAGAAACCCTTGCCTAAGGAAAAATAAAATTTTTGAGTGGTGCTTTAAGTACCTTTCGATTGGCATTCTGAAAGACCCTTCGATTGGTATCTTGAAGGAGCCTTTCGATCACACATGGATAATTCCCTTTGATTGGCACTATGGCCAATCCTTTCGATTGACATTCCAAAAATACTTCGATTGACATATGGGAAAAGTCTTCGATTGGGTATCCAAAATCCTTCGATACAGGCTTGACTCACCAGTCTTCGATTGGGCATTTGGCACTCTTCGATCAGGCTTTGATTAGTAAGATTCGATTGAGCGCTAGAACCCTTCGATAAAGCTTTGGTGGGTCCCCCTTCGATCAAGTCAATTTCATAATGCTTCGACTAGTACTTCAGAGGGTCCTTCGACTGGAACTTCATACTTTACCTCGATCAGAACATCAGAACGAAATGACCTTCGAATGGCATTTCAGTGCAGAGTTTCTCTTAATCTAAGATGCTCTGATGAAGGAAGTTCTGGACACTTCGAATCAGAACTTAGACTCATCACAAGGCCAAGGGCTGGTCGAAGTTGTCTAATAGGGAATGTTCTAAATATATTCGAATTGGACTTTGAAGATGGCAAAGAAGGCAGATTCGAAGGAATGAAGTAGGCTGACATGACTAAGCAAAAACACATATCCTAACATGTCCAGGCCAGATTCTTGTCTTGCTTGCTCCCAACCCTACAAGAGCTGATTCGACCAGGGTGATCCTTTTCGAATCAAGCAATCGAAGCAGAGGGAGGCTCAATCGAAGGGGCTATGCAATTGAAGCTGGAGTAATTCGAAGTGGAGCTTAGAGCTATCGAAGAGAGCAAATTCGAAGGGAAGTGGATCTGAAGGGGCAGGCCAGCTTTTGATTTCCATCATATTGGAGACACAAACAACTCATGACAGGCTGGCAGTAACGCATGAAAATAGATTGGCACATGATTGAATCAAATATAGCAAGTCTTTATGAAGAAATCAAATCAAATCTCTTCATCATAATGGACCAAGATTTGATACACAAATGTTGACCTAAATTCCTTTATCTATATAAACCTCATGCTCACAAACAAAAAAGGCACGGGAAAGATACACAAAACTCTGCACACACGAAAAAACGTACAAAAACTCTGCAGAAACGGCCACACCACTTTGAGAAAAAAAAAGCTTGAGAACCTTGGATCTGAAATTGCACTTAGAGACCTTTTCAGGATCAAACAAAGGTTCCAATCGCTTCCTTGGACCTCACTGAAACAATACCAATCATTATCGTGTGCGCTCCTGCCCCAAAAAGCCCTGTAAGTATCGCTTTGAACCGCCATACTCATGGAATCGTAAAGCTTCAATCTTGCATCCTTTCATTGAAATAATTGCATATTCATACTCTGTGCTGTATTCTGAAACTTTTGGCATCACTGAATTTTATTTTCATAGCCTGTAACGCCATGCCCAGTTCTAGGGTTCGTGTATCTCGTTTTTGGGGATTTTAATTGCAGGCAAAATCAATGCAAATAATGGCCATGGATGAATTCAGGGGAGAGAGACGAGTGCATTGGCACTCTTAGCTTACGTTTATATGGCCTAGGGAGGATTTTGGAGAGGTGCTACGAATCTTCCTGCGGAACAAAATCCGCAGGTAAATGAACCAGGGTGATATGAAGAAGACGATCACATGGCTAGCGTCTATTTGGCCCATTTGAATTATTAGCGCGTTTTTATTTTTTGCAGGGAATAATTGTTGGTTTTGAATATATTATTTGTGTCTTATTCCACTAACAGGTTAACATCATGGCTCGGTTGGTAGCGCATCGGTCGAATTGTCCAATGGGACCTGGGTTCGAATCCCAGGTCCCCCAAAACTTTAACATATTTTGTTTTCAGGTAATCCCACGCAGCGTGCAAAAACGTGGTCCACCATATGCCTCAGGTACCCATGCGCCAGGTGGTTCCAGATCCAGATCCAGTGGTCCAGGATGAGGTTCACCATGAACCTTGATCAACAAACGCCCAGGCAATCTGAAAGTCAACACAGGCTGGAGTACGTTTGAGCCTGGGAATTACCATTCAGACACCAAGTTTAAGCCCAAACCCTCCCTTTGGTTTATTCTTTCTCTTTTCTATATTTCTTTTGTTTAATTTGCGTAATTTTTACTTTTTAACCAATTAACAAATTAACCTTTTTTTATATAAAAACCAGAAATCACAAAAAATAATATTTATTAATTTTACTATTTTATTTTTGTAAATAAACCATTAATCAATTAATTTAGTTTTTAATTAGATTTAATTTTAACGTATTTTTGCATTAAATTAAAATTGACTTAGAATTAGGTTTTTTTTTTAATATTTCTGATTTTATTTCCTCAATTAAAATAAAACTCAAAAATATTTTCTTTAATTCCATTATCAATTTAGACTTAATTCTTAAATAAAAAAAATGACAAAAAAAATGTTTTATTTAATGAAAAAAAAGGTCAAAACCCTAAAGGACATTCCGATTCAATTTTTTCGCGCGTATTATTTTTTATCCATATATTGTAATTGCTCCGAGGATGTAATAGTTTTAACTTAGGACCTTTATTTATCGCTTTTATTTACTTTTTCGCATTTAATTTTAAGGGTTTGTTTTTGGCGATGTAAATACCCGACGCCTTGTAATAGCTTAGTTTTATTTTCCGCAATTTATTTTCCGCAACCATTAACTGCTAGATGTTTGAATAATAGGCTATGCATGACAAGATTAACCTCTAATTTAAAATCAACCGTAGCTCACCATAACATGTGCAAAGATAATATATCTGAAAAACAATACACTCGCATATGCCACTCTTAGGGTACGCCTCACTTGGTTGCCTCGAACGTGGTCATTGAGTATATGAAGTTTTAGAGGTCTCCCTCTTGTCCAAAGATCATAAGTTTCCTCGAAACGGTTGCCTCGGATAAAATGATCTAAGACATTAGGGTTACCACTAAGGCGTCCTAACATTGCTTTAGTGACCACACGTCCCTTAATCGAATTGACCCGAAAACTCCAACGACGATGCTACCTACTCCTCAATAGTGGGATAGCATTGTCTAAAGGACATTTGTACAGTTTAATTCCTTTTTGAGTATGTAGATGTTCTTAAGTACTTGCTCCTTTTAAAAACAAAACAAAATTTTCGCACTTACACCCCTTTCAAAACAAAAACTCTTTTCAAAACCCACAAACACAAAGAAAAGCAAACTTTTGAAAACATAGTGAGCAAGTACCTAAGAGCCCGTGGATAACCACGGATAGAAAGGGTGCTAACACCTTCCCTTTCTATAATCTACCTCCCGAACCCGAGAAACATCTCAAAAAGGAATTTTTCTGTGCTTTTGTCCTTTCCTTGTTGGATAAAATAAAAGACGGTGGCGACTCTTGCTTACCGCGACATTTTGCGAAAACAAACGCAAACACGAACCAGCATTCCAAAAACAGTCAGTTTTATTCCCACCTGTGATACGGTGGGAGAACTGACTTGGGTTTTGCGTTTTATGTTCGCAAATGTTCGGTTTAGCAAGAGTCGCAACCGACTTTTTATTTTATCCTAAGGAAAGGTCAAAAAGCACAGGAAATACCTTTGAGATGTTTTCATGGGTTCGGGGGGTAGATTATGAAAAGGGAAGGTGCTAGCACCCTTTTCATCCATGGTTATCCATGGGCTCTTAGTTACTTGTTTTTAGATCACTTGCCTTTGCTTTTCAATTGTTTGAAATGGTGCTTTGTGTGTGTGGTTTTGAAAATGTTTTGAAAAAGATGCCTTATCTAGGCAACCTTTGTAATGATTCTTGTTTGAATATATACAAAGGTGTGTGTCTTTTTGAAAAGATAATTCAATGTTTTGAGAGTTGTTTGGAAATTGTTTTTGAAGTTGTGTTGTGAAGTGTGTTTTGAAAAAATGGCAAGGATGTTTTGCAAGATTTTTGATCAAGTAACTAAGAGTTGTCTACCCTATTTTACTCAAAGATTTTCTTATGTTTTAACCCTTTTAACAGTGTTGTTTCACCATTGTGTTTGATGAACAACCTTGCGTTAGGATGTTAAACGGGACAGGCGCGGGTCATCGTATACAATCATTGAAGGCAACTTGTGAGACGCTCTAGCAATTTTTGTAAGGGACGAGATTGTTTTATGAAAGGCAACATCGAGGGTCATCGAGGGATTACGATCTTTGTTTATCGAAGGGACATTTGCTAGAGTGTCTCATACTCGAGGGACATGATTGCGTTTTCCGAGGCAACAAGCAAGGTTACCCTAGAGGTGCAAGTGTGAATTGTGTATTGATTTTCATGCATTTGTCTTGTATTAGGTTATCTAGCGGTTGATTTTGAATCTTCGCATACAAACCCTAATTACTATACAGTATATGGAAAGTGATAAATTGCGGGAATTTAAAGTCTAAGTTATTACAAATAAGTATCCGGGGATGGGGGTACAAATGTTTACAAATGGGGATGAGTCTTATCATAATAGTAATGTCCAAATATTATTTACAACCAAATCGAATCGTCGCATTCTCAATGTAAAAATATAACAAGATGTAAGAATCAAAGAGAATCAAAAGTATTGTAAAATGCATATGGTTATTTACAGATGATCAAAATGTTAACCTAATGCAAATTAAGTATTATTATTATTTTTGTGTTTTTGTTAATTATATATAAACAAAAGGTTTTTTTTAAAGAAAAAGATATTTAACTTAAAAAATCTAATATTTGTATATTTTGGTTTTTTAAGGCAATGAAAAGTATTAAGAAAATTTTATACAAAAAGGTAATATATTATTTTTAACAAAGAAAAATAAAATAAAGTGATAATGATAAAAAAAAGGTTTTAAACATTTTTAAAAGAGAAAAGGCCAATGGGCTTTGGGTTGTATGTACTTGGCCCAAAATTAAAGGAATCAAGGCCAGGCTAAAGGGGGGTGTAACACCAGTTTGCAATTGGGCTTTTGGATAGTGGGGGCGTCCAGGCCCAATTGTTTTGACAAAGTTTTGTTGTTAGGGTTCGTATGCGTTTTGTTCAGAATCTAGGTTTTCAGTTTGAAACGGCGCCGCTCTCTTCTCGTCTTCTTCGCCTCTTCATCGTTTCAAGCAAAGCTACTGATGCCCTTTCCAACCCTCGGGCCACCAGAATGCCACCTCCATTTCCTCTTCCTCGCAATTACACAGGGCGATGATTAAAAGGGTAACGTTTTCCTTCTAGCGTGTTTTAGGGTTTTTGTTCTTTGCATGTTTTAGCTTTTACATGTTTTGATCTTTGACTGTTTATGTTTGTGATGTGAGATGCAGAAAAAGGAAGGGAGAAAATGATACCTTGCTGACCTCGTTCCTGGAGAGGCGAGAGGTTGGACGGCGGCGCTCTCAGGTGGCCGGAGGGGGGGAAGCGATATGATGATGCTGGCTTTTCTGGTATTTATATCTTTAGCTTCGTTTTGTGATGAAAATAATTCTGAAAACACTGTTCCACTAACTTCTGAATCTCTCTCTCTCTGAATTCTTGCTTTGTTCTTGTTAGCTTGAATTAATGATGATGTTCTTCTGAGTTTTGCTTGTTTCTGAGTTCTTCCTCCTCTTTAATGCTTGTCAAATCTGAAACTTGCTTGTTGTTCTGATTTGAGTTGATGCTGAATATATGTTGATGATTAGGTTGATGATGATGAATTCTGAGACATTGCTATTGTTGTTGTTTGGCTTTGGCTATGTTGATTCTATGATGAACCTTGATTCTGAGATTGTTTGTTTGCTTCTACAATCTTCCTCTTTTTTGTCAATGATGATATTCTTCTGAGATGCTTGTTTCTGAGTTGCTTGTTTCTGAGTTGCTTGTTTCTGAGTTTTTAGTACCTTCTTCTGATTTTCTGAATGTTGGCTTTGGTTATGTTTTGTTGACTTTATGATGAACTTTGTTCTGAGAGTGTTGGTTATGTATTTAATGATGGACAACCTGTTTCTGAGGATGTTTGGATTTGTTTGAATTTTTCAAGATTGACAGGTTTTCTGCAAGTTTGATAACTTGCAGACTTGGCTTTTGTTGTGCAAGTTTTTATGGTAGTTTTGGGGAAGCAGGCTGGTTGAGCATTTAGCAGGTTTGTTTGTCTGATACAGGCAGGCTTTGACAGTTTGTAATTTTAACAGGTTGCTTATGGTTTTGTAAGTTTGTAAACAGCTTTGTTGAAGGTTTTGGATTGAACAAGCTTTAAGGCTTGTTGTGCAGGCAGGCTTTTTGGTTACAGGCTTGTTGTGCTTACTTGTTTGGTTTGAGTTTGTTTTGAGGTTTTATGCAGGTTACACGTTTGTGTAGTTTGGCTTGATGAAGGTTTAAGCAGGTTTGAGCCTTTTGTTTCTGGTTTTGGTAAGGAAGGCAGGTTTGGGACTTGCTTCTGGTATGGGCAGGCTTGCTGTTATGCAGGCTTGGTGTTTTACTTGTGTTTACAGTTTTTTGTGGTTCTCTCTTTGTGTTCTACCCCCCTTCTTGAACTGTTAGGAATGTTATATTTATTTATTTTCTAAGCCTGCCAAACTGCAAACCTGCTTCACTCTTTCTTTCTCTCTCTCCATAAAAAAAAGCATATTTTATTGCTTAATATCTCTTTTTCTGAAAAGTTGTTGGCCTGGGAAATGATGAAAATGTTTTGACAATATTGCTTGCTTGCAATTCGGTTTTCCTCTGCATTCTGTACTTCCATCTTTCCTGCATTGACAATTTTGATAGCTTGTAGGTAGTTTGTTGACAGCTTGGTTGTGCAACTTGGCTTGCCTAGTTTGAACTTGTGACTTAGTTTGTTCAGTTTGAACTTATGCAGCTTTGTGCAACTTGGTTTGCCATTGCAACTTGTGCCTTCTTTTTAATTGATTTATATGCTCGCAACAATTAATTTTACTTTTCCTCTTTGTGAACCAAGAAGAGAAATCTTCTTGCGATTTTCAAAGAGGACGAGCAAAATACGATGAAAACCAAAACAAACTGATTCCGGCCAACAATCTTTAATGATGAGTTTTTTTTAATTATCTGTCTGAAAATGCTTTTCCAATTTAACTGTATTGACTTCTTCTTTTTGTCTTTGCAGGTAAATACCAGTTGGGTAAGGGAAGCAGCAGTAGAGGATAGAAGACTTCAAGAGATTTGGATTTATTTTCTTTTTTCAATTATTGTAATAAATATCATTGTAAATATTGTAAATAAATTTACAGTATCCAAATAACATTTGTAACAACAATTAAAAATGAATAAAAATCTTTGTCAGATAATTCTTTAATTTACACTGTTTATTTAATTATTTAAATCTCTTGAATTAAAATGACTGGAAGTGCATCCCAATTATTTTAACTTAGATAAAATAAATAACCAATAAACATTGTATTCTCTCAACCTTGCATTAACCACCATACGCCCGACATTTCAGTTAACCATATGCATTGCACAGCTAAACAAACAAACGTCCATACGCCTTTCACTTCATTGATCAAACCAACGCTCCAACCTTTCAAATTAAAAGCCTCGGCTCTTAGCCCAAATGTTTAGGTTTTGAGAAACAAACAACAATCTTGAACAAGCGTCAAAACAATGTGATAGTCAATTGAAATACTGTAGATTCAAATCCTTTCGAGAATGCGTGTGCAAACCCTAATTTTGGATTTACTGTCAAATAAACGTTTGCTTGATCAAACCCTGAGCCAAACTGAAAAATCAGGGAAAACCCGAAGCTGTGATTTCTTGTGAAAAAGGAGGAGGGCAAATTTTGGGGTACAACACCACCGATCACAGAACTGGCGACTCTGCTGGGGACTTATTATAAGTGAGGTGTACCTTAGGATTAGATCACTTGTGTTTTCAATTGTATGATTTGTATGCTTTAAATTTTGTGGGCTTGTATCGGAGTTCTATAGATCCGAACCTGGATCTGAGGTACCTTTTTTAGGTAAGTAGCAATAAACTGTGAGGGATCTGTCCGGCATAGACCGACACGGATGAAGCAGTAGCTACATTGGTGTGACACCTTGGTCTGTACCGATATCCCTTGTGTTGGAACGAGGAGAATATGGGTCTTCTAAGGAGTCATTAAGCACCAACTGACCTTAGAACCTTAAATTGACCAACTTGGCCATAGAACAGTAGCAGTACGCTACACTCATTGAGACTAAACTCTCGCGATGATTCCGGCCACAAGAAAAGGTTGCTAAACTGGAATTATGACCGATTGAGGGTAGTCAGTGATATTGAGATACTCTAGAACCCGGTTACTATTTTTAGGACAGTTCTTAACCAACTGAAACTGAAAGAGGGTAGTACCTAAGCTTCATGCCAGCCTGAAATCTAAGGGGCTATTTTGTGTGACTTGTGTGCCTTTACCATGTTTTCCTTTTGTGAATACTTGTGGTGTGCCTTTACCATGACATCATAACATCATAACATCATAACATTGCATACATCCTGCATAAGGACTAACCTATTTCAAAGACAAGAGGGTTTCATCTTTGCTCTGTTTTGTAGGACATCATGATGCCCATGCGTAGGAATACTATCCGGATCAACTTTGTTCAAGTACCTACTTTTCTTAAAGAGTTGGTTGTCAGGATTCCAGACACTACTTCCTTCATCCGGAGGCATGGCTCTCTTCTCAGTTTAGTCACCTCAAAGTTGGACAAACAAATGATGAGTGTCCTGGTCCAGTTTTATGATCCGTTATACCATTGCTTCACCTTTCAAGACTTCCAGCTGGTCCCTACCCTGGAAGAATTCTGAGTTGCTCGGTATCTCTGTTTTGGAGCAGACTCCATTTACTGGTTGGGAAAAGACTCTCAGGCATGAAAAGATTGCTGCAGCCCTTCACTTGACCAAAGAGGAGGTAATGTCCAACTGGGAGACTAGAAGTGGAGCTAAGGTTTTTTTGGCTAAGTTTCTGGTTGACAAAGCTAATTACTTTTGGGATGGCTTAGACTTCAAAGCGTACGAGGATGTTCTGGCCCTTTTAATCTATGGTCTGGTATTGTTTCCAAATCCTGACACTTTTGTTAATGTTAATGCCATAAAGATCTTCATCTCTCGGAACCATGTACCCATTCTCTTGGGTGATATCCTTCATCAACTCTATGCTCGTACTGCCCGAAAGTGGGGAACTTTGATGTGTTGTGCTCCTTTATTGTCGAGGTGGTTTATTTCGCACCTCCCTAAGTCCGTACTGAAGAACAAAGAAGGAATGGGCTGGGCTTATAGGGTAATGTCTTACTAATAATGACATTATCTGGACTCTCAAAGGCTTGGATGAGGTGACTGTCGTTGATCGTTGTGGAGAGTATCCTAATGTTACATTGATCGGAACCCATGGAGGAATTTCTTATAACCCATGTTTAGCTCTCCGTCAGTTTGGAAGAGCCAGAAGAGAAGGGCCTCATGAGATGTTGATGCCTCATATCATCTTTGATTTTCAGGGAGATAGCGACGAGCTGTGTCATAGATTCATCAGGGCTTGGGATAGAGTTCACCAATCTGACCCACATGAGTTAGGACCAAAGACTTCTCTGCCAAGGAGCCATATCTCATATGGGTCCGCACCCGTGCCCAGAAGTTAGGTATGCCATATGAAGCTGTCAGGCCTGTTACTCTTGAAGTTGCTGATAAAGACGGGGTTCTTCCAACTATTCTCCATCCTCATATGCCCACTGATATTGGCACACTGAAGAGGTCTTGAATGCAACTGCGGGAAGAACGGGATTCTTATCGGGAGAGGTTCAATGAACAAGAACAGAAGATCCAGAAGCTGACTAAGCAACTGGAAAATGAGCGGATCCTGAATGATTATGTCCGCACTGAGAAGAAGAGACCATGGGAGCATTGATGGACCTTTGATGATTTCTTTTACAGTTTTTATTTACTTTTCAGTATTTCCATTCTTGTAATGCCTAAGGGAAATTTGTTGAACAATTTAAATTCTAAAGTTAAATCTAATAAAGTGTGTTTCCTTTCTTGTTTACAAATTTGAATCCCGATTGTCTTTGAAATCATAAATCATACGCATTTCATCTCATGCACTTCATAAACAGGTACCCTTTTACATGTCTCTTATCTTCTTCGCTATTTATTTCAGTAATCATCATGTCTACTGAACCTTCCACTGAGCAAGCTATCAAGACCCTCCAGGCCCAGAATGCCCAATTTCAAGAGTTGGTCATGAGCCTAGCTAAGGGTCAGCAGGACCTGAAGACCCTGATTCTGAAAGAGAGGAAGAAGAAGAAAAAGAGGACCGTCCTGTTCAACACCGGACACAGGTTTGGAAACGGGCTACAAAACGAAGTTGATCTGACCACCTCATCTAGAGGGAAAGACTGCCCACAAGAAAGGAGGGCTCCTAGCCCTATGGTCTCCGACAACGAGACGGACTATGATGAAGAACAGTATCCTCCTGCTGAGGATAAGTACAAACAGCTGGAAGACCGTTTGAGCGCTGTGGAAATACAGAAGGTACCTGGTCTGGACTTCGGAGATCTGGGTCTATCATCCGGGGTGGTGATTCCCCATAAGTTCAAGGCACCTGCCTTTGCCAAGTATGACGGAGCTTCCTGTCCAAAGTTGCACCTCCGGTCATATGTGAGGAAGATCCAACCTTACACTGCTGATAAGAACTTGTGGATCCATTTCTTTCAAGACAGTCTTTCAGGGACTCAGCTTGAGTGGTTCTATCAGCTGGATGGAGCTAGTGTCCGCAGTTGGGAAGATTTGGCTACTGCATTCTATAGGCAGTATCAATATAACTCCGACCTCGCTCCTACGCGTACCCAACTCCAGGGTATGTCAATAGGGACGGGTGAAGGATTTAAAGATTATGCTCAAAAATGGAGAGACCTTGCCGGAAGGGTGCAACCACCTTTAGCTGATCGTGAACTTTTTGATATGTTTTTGGGGACCCTGTCTCGTCCATTCTTTAACCATTTGATTGGAAGCTCTTCAGCCGGGTTTACATACCTTATCTTGACTGGTGAGAGGATTGAAGCTGGTATTAAAGCTGGGAAGATACAGAAGGGTGCCTCATCGAGCACCAAGAAGAAACCATTTAAGAAAGAGTCCAGTGTTGTCTACAGTTCAAGAAGACAGAATAGACCTGAACACTGCCAAGCTGTCAATGCGGTTGTTATTTCAAAACCTGCTGGTGCTCCTCAGCATCACAACCAACAAAGGGACGAGAGACCTCGAAGGCAATTCACCCGTCTCAGCATGACTTTGTCTCAGATTTTGCCACAATTGCTGAAGACCAATCTGGTGACTCTAAGGGAAGCCCCAAAGAATCCAAATACAATGTCATCAAAGTATAACCCCAACGCCCGCTGCGCTTATCACTCTGAGAGCCCGGGACATAATACGGATGATTGTTGGACTTTGAAGAATAAGGTCCAAGACTTGATTGATGCAAAGGAGATTGAGTTTGAGGCGCCCGAGAGGCCCAATGTTGTAACTGCTCCCATTCCCAAGCATGGAGTGAATGCTGTAGAGGAAGACCTGTTTGTAGTTTCTATGGATAATATTGTCACCCCTCTGATGACTTTCAAGAAGAACCTGTTGCTAGCCGGTTTATTTCCGGGTTGTGGCGAAGGTTGCCATATGTGTTCTGTTTTACCTACTGGTTGCCCATTTCTGAAGTCAGGTATCCAAAACCTGATGGATAGCAAGGAAATCCTGTTTGAGAAGACTGTTGTTCCATCCGCTCCTACTGAAGAAGTTGCCATCATTACCATTTTCAACAATTCTCCCAAGGCTCCCTCGAGGAAGCCTGTCAGAATTACGCCTGTTCCGAAGATTGCACCCATAATCATCACTGTTCCAGGGCCCATCTCTTACACCTCTGACAAATCTGTCCCTTGGCACTATGGGGCAGATGTTTATGTTCTTGGAGTTAAGCAAGAGTTTGATGTTGATACCGGCGTCAGCAACATTACTAGGCCTGCTAAAGTCACCCGCAGCGGTAGACTTTTCTCACCTGATATTGCTCCACCTACTGTCCGAAGACCTGTTGTCATTACGCCTGCAAGTGTACCTACTGCCATTCCTGATCGAGTTCCTATCCTTACCCCTATCGCCGAGTCATCTAACGCTCGGGGCAAAGGGATCACCACCGATATGCCTGCCCAGACGGAGGCGCCAAAGACAACCACTGTTGAAGCTTCCAAACAGGAGATGGAAGAGATTCTGAAGATTATTAAGAAGAGTGATTATAATGTAGTGGAGCAACTGGGGAAAACCTCATCCAAGATTTCTATGTTATCATTGTTGTTGTGTTCAGAGGCCCATGCCAAGGCTCTGATTACCTTCCTGAAGACGGCCCACGTGCCACAAGAGACATCAGCTAATCAGTTTACCGATTGTGTGGCCAATTTAACTGCTGATAATAATTTGGGTTTCTCTGACGCTGATTTGAATGCTAAAGGGAAGAACCATAACGATGCCCTTCATGTATCCATTGAATGCAGGGGCACTACTCTTGCACATGTGTTGGTTGACACTGGTTCCTTATTGAACGTCTTGCCCAAGAAAGCTCTAGACATGTTGGATTGCGAAGGGTTAGAGCTAAAGCCAAGTAACATTATTGTCCAGGCCTTTGATGGGTCTAAAAGGATGGTGCATAGTGAGGTGGATATTCCAATTAAAGTTGGTTCTCAGGTCTTCAATTCTACATTCTACGTGATGGACATTCGACCATCCTATTCTTGTTTGCTGGGTCGTCCATGGATCCATAAAGCTGGAGTTATGACCTCAACACTCCATCAGAAGCTGAAGTACCCGGTCAGAGGGAAGATTGTGACAGTACAAGGGGAGGAAGAGTATATGGTCAGCCACCTCAACTCGTTCAGATAGGTAGAGATGGATGGGTAGTTCATTGAGACCCCATTTAAACACTTTGAAGAGGTTCCTCAGACATTGGCATCAGCTGAGACTATGGTTGAAGATTCTCCTATGAAGATGGCTTCCTTAAAGGATGCCCGGGCCGTTATTAAGAAGGGTGAGTATGCAAATTGGGGCCGACTTCCTGATTTCACTCAGAAGACTAACAAGTTTGGTTTGGGTTTCACTGCAGAAGCTCAAAGGGTTGTTCGTAGTGCAAGGATTGGAAGACCTCCTGTGTTCATCAGCAACTCGGGAGTAAATGCCATCGAAGATGACGTAGAGGAGTCTGAATTCGACAGCTGGATCTACCCTACGACCAACGGTGGACCAAGCAACTGGACAGCAAAGGACTTCATCCCTATTACTTTTGTTACTCAGTAATGAACTCTTTGTTTCGAATTTGTAACAAACAATGTCTTGAAACTTTATGGCCCGGTGTCTTACCCGGGGCACCGTGGCTTCATTTGTGAGGGCTTTTGTGTGCCATTTTCATATATCATTAATAAAAGCATTGGACGTTCTTGCATTTCAAATTTTGCGCTCCTTGTTTTTCTTTATTATATATTGCAAAACAGCTATTTTACACACACTCACATATACAGGTCTCTATCCACTCTGGATCTCACTGGTAACGACTCTGCTACTGCTAGTTATGACTTCGAAAATCCGATCAACTTAGCCGAAGATGAAGGTGAAGATGACTGTGAAGTGCCTGGTGAACTTGCAAGACTGCTACTCCAGGAAGAGAGGGCCATTCAGCCACATGAAGAGCCAGTGGAAACAATGAATCTGGGTACTGAGACAGACAAGAAG
This sequence comes from Vicia faba, assembly GCA_948472305.1. Classification (NCBI taxonomy): domain Eukaryota; kingdom Viridiplantae; phylum Streptophyta; class Magnoliopsida; order Fabales; family Fabaceae; genus Vicia; species Vicia faba. The sequence goes on along the minus strand of OX451738.1, from coordinate 66,460,405 downwards.
GAAGTCAAGATCGGTGCAAATCTGGAGCTTAGTGTGAAGCAGCAGTTGATTCAGATGCTGCATGACTATGTTGAGATCTTTTCCTGGTCCTACAAAGATATGCCTGGGTTGGATACTGACATTGTCGTTCATCGCCTGCCTACCAAGGAAGACTTCCCTCCCGTAAAACAGAAGGTTCGTCGTATGCGCCCAGAGATGTCTGAGAAAATCAAGGCTGAAGTTATGAAACAATTTGACGCCGGTTTTCTAGCAGTAACTTCTTACCCTCAGTGGGTTGCCAATGTGGTTCCGGTACCGAAGAAAGATGGTAAGGTCTGAATGTGTGTTGACTACAGGGATTTGAACAGGGCAAGCCCTAAGGATGACTTCCCTCTACCTCACATCGACGTTTTGGTTGACAACACTGCTCAGCATAAGGTATTCTCCTTCATGGACAGTTTCTCCGGTTATAATCAGATAAAGATGGCCCCCGAAGACATGGAGAAGACCACTTTTGTTACTCAGTTGGGTACCTTTTGCTACAAGGTCATGCCTTTTGGGTTGAAGAATGTTGGGGCAACATATCAGCGTGCCATGGTTGCTTTGTTTCATGACATGATCCATCATGAGATTGAAGTATACGTCGACGATATGATTGCAAGGTCCCAAACTGAGGACGAACACCTTGACCATCTACAAAAGCTGTTTGACAGGCTAAAGTTGTACAAGCTGAGATTGAACCCGAACAAGTGCACCTTCGGGGTAAGGTCTGGCAAACTGCTAGGTTTCGTTGTAAGCGACAAAGGCATTCAAGTGGGCCCTGCCAAGGTGAAGGCCATACAAGAGATGCCAGCTCCCAAGACAGAGAAAGAAGTCAGAGGCTTTCTAGGACGACTGAACTACATTGCTCGATTCATCTCGCACCTAACTGCTACTTGTGAGCCAATCTTCAAGCTGCTGAAGAAAGATCAAGTGGTATGTTGGAATGATGAATGCCATGCCGCTTTCTAAAGAATAAAAAAGTATCTCCAGGAGCCACCTATTCTTATGCCACCAGTTGAAGGGAGACCTTTGATCTTATACTTGACAGTACTTGACAACTCAATGGGGTGTGTGCTGGGGCAGCATGACGAGTCTGGCCGAAAAGAGCATGCTATTTATTACCTTAGCAAAAAGTTTACCGATTGTGAGACCCGATACTCACTGCTCGAGAAAACTTGTTGCGCTTTGGCATGGGCTGCTCGCCGGCTGAGACAGTATATGTTGACTCACACTACTCTATTAATTTCAAAGATGGACCCAATCAAGTATATCTTCGAGAAGCCCACCTTGTCCGGAAGAATAACAAGATGGCAGATGGTCTTGACTGAATATGACATCCAGTACACGACTCAAAAAGCAATCAAGGGAAGTGTATTGGCAGACCATTTGGCACATCAGGCAGTGGATGATTACCAGTCTATGAACTTTGAATTTCCAGACGAGAATATCATGGTAGTGACTGATTGTGAGACACTTGGACCGGATGAAGGACCTGAGGAAGGATACCGATGGTCTATGTACTTTGATGGAGCTTCAAACGCTTTGGGTAATGGCATTGGTGTTGTGATTGTATCTCCTAAAGGCTCTCATACTCCGTTTACCGCCCGACTATGTTTCAACTGCACCAACAATATGGTGGAGTATGAAGCCTGCATTATGGGTCTTCGAGCTGCAATTGACCTAAGGATTAAGTTTTTGAGTGTCTTTGAATATTCCGCTCTCGTGATCAGTCAGATCAAAGGAGAGTGGGATACGAAACACCCAAATCTTATTCCTTACAAGGAGTATGTATTGACGTTGCTTCCCCATTTCGAGGAGATAACCTTTGAACACTTCCCAAGAGAGGAGAATCAGTTGGCGAACGCGTTAGCTACGATGTCTTCTATGTTCAAAGTCAAATGGGACAACGAGGCTCCCCGGATCATTATTTGGAAATTGGATGAACCTGCACATTGTTGTGATCTTGAGACCGAAGAGGTAACAGAAAAGCCTTGGTGTGATACGGTGGGAGAACTGTCTTGAGTTTTGCGTTTGTATTCGCAAATGTTGCGGTTAGCAAGAGTCGCCACCGACTTTTTATTTTATCCTAAGGAAAGGTTAAAAAGCACAGCAAAAACCTTTTGAGATGTTTTCTTGGGTTCGGGGAGTAGATTATAGAAAGGGAAGGTATTAGCACCCTTTCTATCCATGGTTATCCATGGGCTCTTAGTTACTTGCTTAGATCACTTGCCTTTTGTTTTCAATTGTTTTAAATGGTGCTTGGATGTGTGGGTTTGAAAATGTTTTGAAAAGAGGCCAATGTGGTGGCAACCTTTGTAATGATCCATGTGGGGATGTATACAAAGATGTGTGTCTTTTGAAAAGGTTTTCATTTGTTTTTTGAAAGTTGTTTTGAAAGTGTAGTGATGTGTGATTTTGAAATTAGGCAAGTGTTTTGTTTTGCAAGTTGGATCCAAGTAACTAAGAGGTCATCTACTCCTAAATTTCTCAAAAGATCATTGCTATACTTTAACCCTTTTAACAAGTTTGCTCCACCATTGTATTTGGTGGGCAACCTTGTGTTAGGATGTGAAAGGGACAAGCGCGGGTCATCGTTTTAGACCATAATTGCAACGGCGTTAAATGTCTTTGAGCAATTTCTCTAAGGGACTTGATCATTTGTTTTTGTTTGTTTTGAAAAGTTTTGTCGAGGGACTATGATCATTTCAAATTGTTTGCTTTGCCCAAAGAAGTTCAACATGCAATATGGCCCATTTAGTTGAAGGCAACAAGTGGAATACCCTAGGGGGTGCAAGTGTGATTTGTGTGTCCATTTTCATGCTTGTTTATCTTGTATTAGGTCAAACTATTTTTTTATCGTTTTTTCGCATACAAACCCTAATTCTAACATGTTATCATTAGAAAACAATAAAGTGCGAAATTAAAATTACTAAGCTATTACAAAACCAAATATGGGAAGGGGGGTACAAATGTTCAAATGGGGGATTTTGACAAGAATTTAAATCTAAATTATTACATCATTTTGAATATTTGCAAGGTAAATAAATTGCATAATTAAATGGAAATTAAATAAATATGTGAAATGCAAAAAGAAAGTTTTTATATGTATGAGAAAATATTTTTTATGTAAAAGAGAAAAGAAAATAAAAAATGTATTATTTTTTTGGGGTATTTTAAATTTAGGGCAAAAACCCTAATTTTAAAGAAAATGCATTATTATCTAATTTAATACAACTATTTATTTATTATTTATAAAAATAAAATAAAATGAAGTATATTATGGGGAAAAGTATTTTTGTATCAAATATTAATAAAAAATAAAAATTCAAGTATTTTTATATTTTTAACTTAAATATATTGATAACCATATATATATATATATATTAAACCCTAAATATGTATTATACACAAAATAAATATTTATTTAATATTTTAATAAAATAAATAAAAGAGTATTTTTTGTGTGAAATATTTTCAGAAAGTAAATAAAAATAAAAATTGTATTTACATCATTTTTATATTTATTCTAATAATAGTATACATATATACTTATGTATAAACAAAGAAAATAAACAAATAAATATGCAATAAATGCAAAAAATGATGAAAAAAATATTTTTAATTTTTTAATACCATGAGAAAAAATAAACAAAGTCAACCAAAAAAGAAAAAGTCAAAAATGTTAAGAAATGAACAAATGGGCTCAGGGGGGTGTGAATCAAAAAAGGTGGTGTGAAAAGTGAAATAACACAGGCCCAGCCCACTGATCATTGTCTTCAACCTCCAGCTTCAAACATTTGAAAAACGCGCGCCCCTGTTCCTCAATGTCTAACTCCTGATTCTTGGCTTTTCAGCAAAAACTCATAACACAAGAAATGTTCAGCATGAAGAGACGGTTTCAACCATATAAATAACTTGACCTATCTCTCTAAGATGAGGGAGAATTTCTCCTCCCCCAATTTCTGACCTAACTTTTCATCAATGTTCAGACATGAAATTCTCTAAGAACACGAAACATAAATGAAATCTAATCATATGAGCATGTTCAGGGCTATGATTGTGACATGTTTTCTTCAAAAACCTAAAGCTAACAATGCCTAATAAGGGAGATAGAACTCCATGAATGTACCTGTTCAGTTGGAATCGAGCTTGGCAATGGAGGATGTTTCAGAGTGAAATGATGACTTGTACAGCTTCCTTGAAGTGTAAGGATGCTTTTCCAATTCCTACTTTGTCTTGAAACTCCTTGAATCGAGCTAGTGAACTCCAACTGCAAAACAGAAAATTAAAAATGGTGAAGTGGCTTGGAGGTGTTACAGGTCTGATTTTAGGACATGGTTAGCTTGCATATGTTGTAGGGAAGGTAGAGGAAAAGGTTTGGATCAAAATGCTCGAAGGGATTGGGAGTTTGTACTCAAACTGCAGGGGCTCCCCTGTTTGTACAGTTTTGAGGTGATTAGAGCAATGGGAGTGTTTCAGATGGCAAGGGCTCGTGTGTTAGCTTGGATTTTGTCTATGGAATGTGTTTGATAGCTTTTGTGTTGTATGTCTAAGCTGAGATGAGAGATGGCATAAGTTATGGACTTTTCTTCTATCTTAAGCAACAAAAGCAAGTTGGTGGTTTTAGGTTAGTAGGGGGCCTCCTAATGTGCTGCATAAACATCTCTTGATCAGTGTGTTATGCACATAATCTTGTGCAAAGCAGATCTTTTATGTACTTGTTGGATTACAAACTTGACATAAAGCTAATCTTTTCAAAAATGGAAATTTCACTTTATCTAGTTTAGGATTAATCTTGCATACAATGCTTGCACTCAAAGAACAACACCTTAACACATTGAATATGCATTAAATTATTGAGTATGGAATGGTTCAAGGACCTGTAATCAAGCATAAAGCAAACTGATTTCAAATTGGCAAGATTATGAACATGTCTTGATGAAGAACAAAAAGTGAATTTTTGCCAACTTGTGAAATTCGAATCTCTCAAGTTATGAGGTTGCTTGATGAGTTCTTGGACATTTTGGAAAGCTTGGAATGTGTACTACAATCCATCTTTGAAATGCAAATCCAAATTCCAAGTGGAAGGGTATGAAAAGTGGCCTTGAAGTAGGGTAGAAAACCTTGTCAAAATAGGTCAAATTTCACTAAGTTAAAAGATGGTTTAGTGCCCTTATTCAAAAAATTATAACTTGAGATACAAGCTTCAAATGAGAAAACTTTGTGAATCAAAGTTGTAGATTATGAAACAAGCTACAACTTTCATGTTTTGACTTTTGTTTGAATCCAAATGGATCATGGTGAAAAGATGGGGCAAAGTTGGGAAAAAATTAGGGTTTTTCATAACTTAGAAAAATTCTAAGTTATGAAAAATTCCATTTTCAAACCCTAATTTGCATTTTGAGATTTCTTGATGAACAAGTTTCATGATTTGGCATGTTTTGATGAAAAATGAATCTTGACTCTTGATTTTGACCAAAAAGTCAAAGTTTGACTTTTCAGTATACAGTCAAAATTGATCAATTGACTGGGAAATTCAACTGTCAATCTTGTGTACTTGGGATCTTTTGAGCTTGATGAACATGTCAAGATAATTCCATTGAGTCCTTGAGGCCATATGTGAGCTTGGTTTACCATTGGCTAGGTCAAACAGTCAAAAATTGCCTTTGTGCAGTCAAAACCCTAAAAATGACCATTTTGCCCTTTTGATGATCTGATCAAATTTCTTGGGGAATTATGATCCAAACTTGATCAAATGGTCCATATAAGTTCATAATGTTGATGTGGATCAAATTTCATGAGGTTTGACTGTCAATTGGCCACAGTTGACTTTTTCCCAATACAGCTGATTTCTAGGTCAACTGTCCAATTGCCTGGGCAAAACTTGGAATCAAGACTTGAAACTTGGTATGGGTAAACTTGGGAGTCCAATATGAAGCATGAAAGTCATCTTAGGCATTTTAGGTCCAAACATCCTTAGGCAAACACAAACCCTAATTTTGAGTCCACAGTGCAAGGAGAAGTCTTGAGCAGAGGAAACCCTAACTGGATCTTGATCTTCAAAGGTCTTGTGATGAGAAAATGTTGAGGAAATGGGAGGGAAAATTTTGGGGTACAACAGTTGCCCCTGTTCAATCTTCTTGAACCTGAAGAGTTAGATTGGCAGGTTTGCCTTTCGTGACTCGAGGGTAAAAGGGGATTGGACACTAGAGTGCCCGGAAATTTGCACTCGCATGCTGGAGTCTCAACAATGTGGTGTCGGGAATGGGCTTATAGATGCCATTTGGAGAGGTGGTAGATAGGGAGATGGGCTTATAAATGCCATTTGGAGGTGTTGATCGCATAAGAGATTCCTTAGCGAGAACTTGTGTATTTTGAGAGAGGCGGATGTTTTCCTGGCTTGTTACAGGTGTTTGATCCTCAGTCTCCTGATGCAGATATGCCCTGGCTGGATACAGGTATTGAATCTACAATTGGTTGCTCACAGATATGCCCTGGCTGGATACAGGAGTTGAATCTGGAAATAGTCGTTTAATAGATGTGCCCTGGCCGGATACAGGAATCGAATCTTCGAACTCTTCAGACGTGCCCTGGCCAGATACAGGAGTCGAGTCTGGAAACGTGGTCAACAGATATGCCCTGGTTGGATACAGGAATCGAATCTGGAGCTGTTGTAGTTGATAGATGTGCCCTGGCTGGATACAGGAATCGAATCTTCGAACTCTTCAGACGTGCCCTGGCTAGATACAGGATTCGAGTCTGGGAACTGATCACTCTCAGATGTGCCCTGGCTAGATACAGGTATCGAATCTGGAATTGTGACAGTTGAAGGTAGTTGTTTTTGGGATTGTCTTTTTCCTGTAAAGGCAAAAAACGTAAGTTGTATGCAATGTCATGATGTATGATATGCATATTGTCATGATACTCAACATGAGATGTTGTATGCGTTTCATCATGTATGTAAGCAAGATGTATGAAAATATAAAATGTTTATGAATGTAATTTCGTTTTGGGGAAAATAAATCCTTGACGAACGGCCGGAGAATTGCTCTGTGGAAGAGATATTTGGCCGAAGTTTTGATGAGAGGCCTGCTGAGGACTTTAACGATGGATTCCGCTGAGGATAATGATGATAAACTCCGCTGGGGAACTCCGAAGATAAACTCTGCTTGGGAATACCAAAGATAGATTTCGCTGGGGATTGAAGGAATTTTGCCGAGAGCGGTCTTCCGTGGCTTTTAGCTGAGGATAACCCAGTTATAAGTCCTTGTGAGGAAATAACTCTAAATAAAACTCGGGCGAGACGTCCGTTCTTCGCAGGGGATAAGCTTGCAGAATCTACTGGGGATGAGCTTTAAGACCTGCCGGGGAATGTTGTGCCTTTTCGGGATCGACGGGGAATCAACTCCGCTTGGGGAAAGTATTGTCGCGTCCTGTTTTACTCTGCGGGGAATTGAGATGATTTGGCCACAATCTTCAGTTGAACCTACCTTGGTGCCTTGGCGGACAAAACAACCAGACTGCAATAGACAACTCCACATTGCCCCTGTCTTTGATGTCACCTGTAATTAATCTCTTGTTTCATATGCAAACATTTATGAATCAACAATTTAATGTCAAATGCATATATCAAAAATGAACATTGGACGTTCTTCGCAAGACAAAACAAAAAAAAAGGAAAACAATGGTAATTTGTATGGACAAGTGAATTTGTATTGATTTAAACTTTGCCTGTGAATAGGCGTTTTTGTACAAGAGGCTGACATCCTAGTAAGAGGACATCGCCAAATAGTATAGAGTTTACAATTTGAAAAAGGAAACAAAACAGCTATGTGAACAATCCCACTGGGTTCCAACTCTGCTATCGCCTTTATGTCTTCGAACATCTCATCGCTTTGCTGCCTAATTTGAAGATGAAGCTGATTGGTCAATGCCGAAATCTGGAGCCAGATAGTTGATGCCGAGTTCCGGATGCGAAGTGATCCAATGAGACATAGTGTTACGCTTTTATCCCTAACTTTTGCCTGGACCGCCCTTTCGGGTTTTCAGTCCACCGGGATACCCATTTTTGCCCAAGCCGCCCTTTCAGGTTTTCGACTTGCCAGGTGTACAGATTTTTTTTTTATTCATTTCATCCCTTACTTTTGCCCGAACCCTTTTGGTTCGCCGGGAAGCCCTTATTTTGCCTAGGTATGTCAACCTAGCGGGTCTTTTATTTATGCGTAGTATTTTTTTACTATGTCTGCATTGGCGGGGTGAGGAAGGTCGTCACCATCCATGGTGGTTAGGATCATGGCTCCTCCTGAGAACACACGTTTAACCACAAATGGCCCTTCGTATGTAGGGGTCCATTTGCCCCGGGGATCACTTTGAGGAAGGATGATGCGTTTGATTACCAGGTCCCCAACTTGATACTCTTGTGGTCTGACTTTCTTGTTAAATGCCCTGATCATCCGTTTTTGATACGTTTGACCATGACAGATAGCAGTGAGCCTCTTTTCGTCAATCAGATTTAATTGATCAAGTCGAGTCTGGATCCAATCATCTTCATTCAAGTCTGCATCCTTCATTATCCGGAGAGAGGGTATCTGGATTTCAATTGGCAAGACTGCCTCCATGCCGTAGACCAAGGAGAAAGGAGTTGCCCCGGTTGATGTCCTTGCTGAGGTGCGGTACCCATGAAGAGCGAACGGTAACATCTCGTGCCAATCTTTATAGGTCACTGTCATCTTCTGCACAATTTTCTTGATATTTTTATTGGCTGCCTCTACAGCCCCATTCATCTTCGGCCGGTAGGGAGAAGAATTGTGGTGCTGTATCTTGAATTGTTCACAGAGTTCAGTGATCATTTTGTTATTGAGATTGGTACCATTGTCCGTAATGATTCTTTCTGGGACGCCGTACCGACAGATCAGATTATGCCGGATGAAACGCGCCACGACGCTCTTGGTTACTGTGGCATAGGAAGCTGCCTCAACCCATTTCGTGAAGTAATCGATCGCCACCAAGATGAAGCGATGCCCATTGGATGCCGTCGGTCGGATCTCACCGATCATATCGATGCCCCACATTGCGAAAGGCCAAGGTGCCGTCAGGACATTCAAAGGAACCGGAGGGATATGCACCTTGTCAGCATAGATCTGGCATTTATGACAAGTTCGGGAGTGCTGGTAACAATCGGCTTCCATTGTGGACCAAAAATATCCTGCCCGAAGGATTTTCTTAGCCATGGTGTGTCCACTGGAATGTGTTCCAAATGTACCTTCATGCAATTCCATCATGATTTTCTCTGCTTCAGCCTTATCCACACAACGTAGCAGAGTCGAATCATGATTCCGTTTGTAGAGAATGCCGTTGCTGAGGAAGAATTTTGCAGCAAACCTTCTCATGAACTTCTTATCATTGACGGATGCACCTTCAGGGTATTCCTGAGCTTCCAAGTACCTCTTTACCTCGTGATACCAGGGTTTTTCAGTCACCTTCTCAGCCTCGAGCTCGCAGCAGTATGCCGGTTCATCCAACTTCCAGATTATGATTCGGGGAGCCTCATTGTCCCATTTAACTTTGAACATTGAAGACATCGTGGCTAGTGCGTCTGCTAGCTGATTCTCCTCTCTGGGGAAATGCTCAAAAGTTATCTCTTCAAAGTGAGGGAGCAAGGTCGACACATACTCCTTGTAAGGAATAAGATTCGGTTGTTTCGTATCCCACTCGCCTTTGATCTGATTGATCACGAGAGCGGAATCTCCGAAGACACTTAGAAATTTTATCCTTAAGTCGATTGCAGCTTGTAAACCCATGATACATGCCTCATATTCTGCCATATTGTTGGTGCAGCTGAAACATAATCGGGCGGTGAGGGGAGTATGAGTTCCTTTGGGAGATATGATTACAGCGCCGACGCCGTTACCTAAAGCATTGGAGGCTCCATCAAAATGCATAGACCATCGGGATCCTTCCTCAGGTCCTTCATCCGGTCCAGGCACTTCACAGTCAGTTACCACCATGATGTCTTCATCCGGAAAATCAAAGTTTAATGATTGGTAATCGTCCACAGGTTGGTGTGCCAAATGATCTGCCAGTACACTTCCCTTAATTGCTTTCTGAGTTGTATACTGGATATCATATTCTGTCAAGATCATTTGCCATCTCGCTATTCTCCCAGACAGAGCGGGCTTTTCAAATATGTACTTGATGGGATCCATCTTTGAAATCAATAAGGTAGTGTGAGTCAGCATATACTGTCTCAGCCGGCGAGCAGCCCATACAAGAGCGCAGCAAGTTTTCTCAAGCAGTGAGTAACGAGACTCACAGTCGGTAAACTTTTTGCTCAAGTAATAAATAGCGTGCTCTTTTCGGCCAGACTCGTCATGCTGCCCCAACACACACCCCATTGAATTATCAAGCACTGTCAAGTATAGTATTAGAGGTCTTCCTTCCACCGGTGGCATAAGAATGGGTGGCTCTTGGAGATATTCCTTTATCCTTTCAAAGGCGGCCTGACATTCATCATTCCAGCGTACTACTTGATCTTTCTTCAGCAATTTGAAGATTGGCTCACAAGTAGCAGTCAGATGCGAGATGAATCGAGCAATGTAATTCAGTCGTCCTAGGAAACCTCTGACTTCTTTCTCTGTTTTTGGAGTCGGCATCTCTTGTATGGCTTTTACCTTGGCAGGATCCACCTGAATACCTTTATCACTTACAATGAAACCTAGCAACTTTCCGGATCTTACCCCAAAGGTGCATTTGTTGGGATTCAACCTCAGCTTGTACAACTTGAGTCGGTCAAATAACTTCCTCAGATGGTCAAGGTGCTCCTCCTCAGTTTGAGACCTTGCAATCATGTCATCAACGTATACTTCAATCTCATGATGGATCATATCATGGAACAAAGCAACCATGGCACGTTGATAGGTTGCCCCAACATTTTTCAATCCGAATGGCATGACCTTATAACAGAAGGTCCCCCACTGAGTCACAAAGGTAGTCTTCTCCATGTCCTCTGGAGCCATCTTGATCTGATTATACCCTGAAAAACCATCCATGAAGGAGAACACCTTGTGTTGAGCTGTATTGTCAACAAGGACATCAATGTGAGGTAGGGGGAAGTCATCCTTGGGGCTGGCCCTATTCAAATCCCTGTAGTCGACACACATTCTGACTTTACCGTCCTTCTTTGGTACTGGCACCACATTGGCAACCCACTGGGGGTAAGAAGTTACTGCAAGGAACCCGGCATCAAACTGCTTCATAACCTCGGCCTTGATCTTTTCAGACATCTCTGGACGCATCCGTCGAACTTTTTGCTTTACCGGAGGGCAATCTTCCTTGGTTGGCAGATGGTGAACTACAATGTCGGCATCCAAACCAGGCATATCTTCATAGGACCAAGCAAAAATCTCCATGTAGTCTTGTAGCATCTGGATCAATCGTTGCTTCACGCTGAGCTCTAGATTGGCACCAATCTTGACCTCTTTCCTATCTGTCTCAGTACCCAAGTTAATTGTCTCCACAGGCTCTTCATGTGGTTGAATAGCCCTCTCTTCCTGGAGTAGCAGTCTTGCGAGTTCACCAGGCACTTCGCAATCATCTTCACCTTCGTCTTCGGCCAAGTTGATCGGATTTTCGAAGTCATAACTGGCGGTAGCAGAGCTGTTACCAGTGAGATCCAGAGTGGATTGAAACCTGTATAAGTGAGTGTGTGTAAATACAGCTGTTTTGCAATATATATAACACAAAGGAAAAGAGCAAAAGATTTGAAATGCAACAAACGTCCAATGTTTTGATTGATGATATATGAAAATGTCATACAAAAAGCCCTCACAAATGGAGCTACGATGCCCCGGGTAGGACACCGAGCCAACAAAGTTTTAACATATTGTTTGTTACAAATTTGGAAATCAAAAGAAATTAATTACTGCGTGACAAATGTGATAGGGGTAAAATCCTTCGTCGTCCAGTTGCTTGGTCCGTTGCTGGCAGTCGGGTAGATCCAACTATCAAACTCTGCTTCTTCCACATCTTCCTCAATAGCGTTCACCCTTGAGCAGGAAATAAACACCGGAGCCTTTCCGATCTTCTCTTTGCGCACCGCCTTCTGAGCCTCTGCAGTAAAGCCTAGCCCAAACTTGTCGTTCTTCTGAGTGAAGTCAGGAAGCTGACCCCAGTGTGCACAATTGCCTTTCTGAACCACAGCCCGGGCATCCCTTAGGGAAGCCATCTTCAAGGAATCATTCTCTTCGGCTATTGTCTCTGCAGCGGCTGAAATTGGATGCACCTCCTCGAAATGCTGGAAGGGGGTTTCAATGAACTCTCCGTCCATCTCAATGTACCTGAAGGAATTCAAATGGCTCACCATATACTCCTCTTCTCCTTGCACAGTGACGATCTTCCCCCTGACGGGATACTTCAGCTTCTGGTGCAAGGTAGAGGTCACTGCCCCAGCTTTATGGATCCAAGGTCGACCCAGCAGACAAGAGTACGATGGACGTATATCCATCACATAAAAGGTAGAGTCAAACACTTGGGAGCCCACACGAATAGGGATGTTAACCTCTCCATGAACCATCTTTTTGGAACCGTCAAAGGCCCTGACGATGATATTACTGGGTTTCAACTCCAGGCCTTCATAATCCAGACGGTCTAAAGCCTTTTTCGGTAGAATATTCAAGGAAGAACCAGTATCCACCAATACATGTGCCAGAGTAGTGCCCCTGCATTCAATAGAGACATGCAGAGCATCATTGTGGTCTCTCCCTTTCGCGGTCAGGTCAGCATCTGAAAATCCCAAGCCATTGTCCGCCGTTAGATTCGCTATGCAATCAGTGAACTGGACTGCAGACGTCTCCTGCGGCACATGGGCCGTCTTGAGAAATGAGATCAAGGCCTTAGCATGGGCCTCGGAGCATAGCAATAAGGAGAGCAGGGAGATCTTGGAGGGCGTATGCCCCAATGCTCGACAACATTAAAATCACTCTTCTTTATTATTTTCAGAATCTCCTCCATTTCTTGTCGGGAGGCCTCAGCATTTACGGGTATTGGTGTCTCCATCCGGGCAGGCTCTTCTTCAATCCCTTTGCCCCGAGCATTTGATGACTCGGCAGCAGGGGAAACAACTTGATCAGCAACAGTAACAGGTATACTTGTAGGTTTTATGAGGAGGGGTCTTCGAATAGCGGGCGGTGCAATGTCAGGCGAAAAGAGCCTGCCACTGCGGGTAACTTTGGCTGGACCAGTGATATCGCAGATACTGGCGCTAGTGTCAAATTCTTGTTTGATTCCATTTACATACACGTCTGCCCCATAATGCCAGGGGACAGCTTTATCAGACACGTAGGAGAGGGGCCCCGGAACAGTAATGATTACAGGCGCAACTGTCATGATTTGAATAGGCTTCTTCGGGGGAGCCTTGATTGGATTTTTGAAGATGGTAATCACAGAAACTTCTTTCATCGGAACCAATTGAACAGCAGTCTTTTTGAATAGAATTTCCTTGCTATCCATTAGGCCTTGGATGCCTAACCTCAGCAAGGGACAATCAGATAGGGAAATAGCACAGAACAGGCAACCTTCACCGCAACCCGGAAATAAACCGGCCCGCAGTAGGTTCTTCTTAACAGTCTTCAGAGGGGTAACAACTTCATTTATCGAAACAGCATACACTTCTTCCTCAATGGCATTTACCCTATGCTGGGGCATAGGAGCCGTTACAACATTTGGTCTTTCTGGCGCTTCGAACTGAATTTCCTTTGCGTCGATCAGATCTTGCACTTTGTTTCTCAAGGCCCAGCAATCATCAGTAGTGTGCCCGGGGCTATCAGAATGATAAGCACACCGGGCATTTGGGTTATACTTAGGAGACGCAGTGTTGACGACCTTAGGAGCTTCTTTGAGGGTCACCAGGTTGGTGGATAACAGTTGGGGTAAAATTTGAGATAAGGTCATACTCAGTCGGGTATAATGCCTCTTGGGCCTTTCGCTTCTTTGTTGATTGTACTGCTGAGGAGCAGCAACAGGTTTGGAGATGACCAAAGCATTGACGGCTTGGCGACTTTCGGGCTTGACTTGTCTTCTAGGACCATAGACGGCACTTGCTTCTTTCTTAAACGGCCTCTTCTCAGCACTTGTAGAGGCAGCCTTCTGTATCTTGCCTGACCTGATGCCAGCTTCAATTCTTTCTCCCGTTAATATCAAATCTGTGAACCCAGCGGAGGAGTTACCAACCAAATGATTGAAAAACGGACCAGACAAAGTCCCAAGGAACATATCAACCAGCTCTCAGTCAGTTAATGGAGGCTGCACCCTGCCAGCCAAATCTCTCCATTTTTTAGCGTACTCTTTGAACCCTTCTCCCGTTCCTAGAGACATACCCTGAAGTTGGGTACGCGTGGGAGCGAGATCAGAATTGTATTGGTATTGTCTGTAGAATGCGGTTGCCAAATCTTCCCAGTGCCGGATGCTGGCTCCATCTAATTGGTAGAACCATTCAAGCTGTGACCCTGAGAGGCTATCTTGGAAGAAGTGAATCCAGAGGTTCTTATCTGCCGTGTAAGGTTGGATTTTCCTTACGTACGACCTCAGATGCAGCTTTGGGCAAGAGACCCCATCATACTTGGCGAAGGCAGGCGCCTTAAACTTGTGTGGAATGACTACCCCAGAAGATAACCCCAAATCTCTGAAATCCAGTCCCGGCACATTCTGAATTTCCATGGAGCTCAAGCGGTCCTCCAATTGTTTGTATCTGTCAGCAGCAGGTGGGTATTGTTCGTCATTATAGTCCGTCTCGTTGTCGGAGACTGCGGGACTAGGAGCTCCTCCCCCTTGGGGACTGTTTTTCTCAGCAGAAGAAGTGGTTGGATCAGCTTCGTTATGGAGTGTGTTCCCAAATCTGCGTCCGGTGTTGAACAATGCAGTCCTCTTTTTCTTCTTCTTCTTCAGGAGTAGAGTCTTCAACTCTTGCTGACCTTGGGCTAGGCTTAGGACCATTTCTTGAAACTGTGCACTTTGGGCCTGAAGGGCCTTGATTGCTTGCTCACTGGAGGAGTCTGGATTCATGATGACTGTTCACACAAACAGCGAAGAAAATTAAGCAACCTGCGAAATAGGGTACCTGCTTTGCATATGGTGCAATGGAATGCGTATGTATGCAATGCATTCAAGGATTTAGAATATTCAAAATTTGTTGTAGACAAAAAGGAACGCACATTATATTAATAAGGAGAAATTTGTTAATACATAAATGCCCCATGGGCCAAATACTACAAAATGACTCCTTAAGGTAAAAAGACATTGCGCATCCTCTTTGGCGCGATATAGGTGTTGAGATTCCTTTCCTCGTGCAGCAGGCGGGTGAGTTCCAGGACCTTCTTTTCACTAGCATGTAGACTGGTCTCAAGAGAATTTCGTTCTTCCTTAAGCTGGACCCAGCTCTTCTGCATTTCTTCCCAGGAGGTGGGCATGTCGGGATGTTGAATGGTGTAGGATGCCTCTCCTTCCAAGACTGGTTCTTTGATCACAGGGAGCATATGAGGATAAGGCATCACTAACTTCTGGGAGCGGGCTCGTACCCACTTGAGGTAAGGTTCCAACGGGATGGAGTTCCGGTGCCCCAATGTCTTGCTGTCTATCCTACTTGGCATCCTCCAAGCTCTGATAAATTTCTGACGAAGTCCTTGAGTATCGTTGTCGAAGTCAAAAACTATGTTAGGGATTAACATGTCATAAGGGCCATCCCTCCGAGCATAACCAAACTGTCTCCAAGCCAGGCATGGGTTGTAAGTAATACCCCCTTTGATTCCAAATAAAGGAACATTGGGGTACTCCCCACATTGATCAATGATAGTGATGTCTTCCCTAGACCTAGGGCACCAATGTATATCCGCATGCGTGAGAGTCATTAACCGTTGTGACCATCTCAAACCCCGCTCGTTCTTTAAAACTGTTTATGGAAGGTGCGAAATAAACCACCTTCCCAGGAGAGGAGTGCAACACATAAGGACACCCCTTCTTCTCATGGTTCGAGTGTAACATGAGTGAAGGATGTCCCCCAGCAACGTAGGTATAGGATTCTTGGTCATGAAGATCTGGACCGCACTGATATCAATAAGCTGATCGGGATTAGGGAACAACACCAAACCATAGACAAGGAGGGCCATAACTTCTTCAAAAGCTCGTAGGTCAAGAGAGTTCCAACATTCTTGGGCCTTTTCAAATAGAAACCTGGCTAAGAACCCTTTGATACCACTTCTAACTTCCCAATATCCTTTGAGGTCATATGTCTGTAGGTGCAAGGCTTTAGCAATCTCTTCAAGCTTGGGCTCCTCTTCCGTACCGTTGTAGGGTAGTTGATCAAGGATAGGGACCTTCAGAAGTCGGGAGAACTCTTCCAATGTAGGCACCAACTGATAATCCGGGAAGGTGAAGCAGTGATGCAGAGGGTCAAAGAATTGGAACAGGACCTTTATCAAGTCCTCCTCAATGTTGGTGTTAACCAAGTTGATGAGTCTTCCATGTCTCTCACTGAATGAAGAACCCTCGGGAATCCTGGACAGAAGTTCCTTAAGCTGAGGAGGGATCTTTACAAGGCTAATCTGAATTGTCTTTCTGCGAGCAGTTTCCATGTTCTATAAAACAAGAACAAAGATGAAGATTCGAAACCCTTGAAATGGTTAGTCAATGCTCATGATGTTTGTATGATGTAATGATGTGATGATTAAATACACTATAAATATTCACAAAGGCAAACATGGTAAGGCACACAAGTCACACAAACCCTTAGAGTTTAGGCCTGCATGGGGTCTGGGTATTACCCTCTTGAAGTTTGGTGGGCTCAACCTGTCCTATCAAAAGTAACCGGGTTCTAAAGGTCCCAATATCACTGGATTGCTTTCATTGTTCATCGTTTCGATTTAGCCACTGAACTGGCGACCGAAATATTCCAGGAAAGCAACCCTCAATTGAGTGTAGTATCGAGTATCAACCAACCTCGGACTGCACCAAAGTCAGTTATCTCACTACCCTAAAAAGGCCAAGATGGTTCAATTAAGGTTCCTAAGGTCAGTTGATGCTTCACGACACCACGCGGCGGCCCCGTACTCTCCTTGACTGAACTCAAGGGTTACCGGTACACACCAAAGTGCCACATCAACGTAGCAGACTGTTTCAACCATGTCGGTATACCCCGCACAGTTCTCTCACAGCCTTGTTGCTACTTTCTAAGAAGGTATCCCCAGATCCGGGTTAGGATCTATAAAACTCCGATACAAAGCCCACAAATGTAAAATCAAACAAAGCAAGCAATTGAAAACAAAGGTGATCTAAACCCTAAGGTTACTCCACTTTTAAAAGTATATCCCCAGCAGAGTCGCCAGTTCTGTGATACGGTGGGAGAACTGTCTTGAGTTTTGCGTTTGTATTCGCAAATGTTGCGGTTAGCAAGAGTCGCCACCGACTTTTTATTTTATCCTAAGGAAAGGTTAAAAAGCACAGCAAAAACCTTTTGAGATGTTTTCTTGGGTTCGGGGAGTAGATTATAGAAAGGGAAGGTATTAGCACCCTTTCTATCCATGGTTATCCATGGGCTCTTAGTTACTTGCTTAGATCACTTGCCTTTTGTTTTCAATTGTTTTAAATGGTGCTTGGATGTGTGGGTTTGAAAATGTTTTGAAAAGAGGCCAATGTGGTGGCAACCTTTGTAATGATCCATGTGGGGATGTATACAAAGATGTGTGTCTTTTGAAAAGGTTTTCATTTGTTTTTTGAAAGTTGTTTTGAAAGTGTAGTGATGTGTGATTTTGAAATTAGGCAAGTGTTTTGTTTTGCAAGTTGGATCCAAGTAACTAAGAGGTCATCTACTCCTAAATTTCTCAAAAGATCATTGCTATACTTTAACCCTTTTAACAAGTTTGCTCCACCATTGTATTTGGTGGGCAACCTTGTGTTAGGATGTGAAAGGGACAAGCGTGGGTCATCGTTTTAGACCATAATTGCAACGGCGTTAAATGTCTTTGAGCAATTTCTCTAAGGGACTTGATCATTTGTTTTTGTTTGTTTTGAAAAGTTTTGTCGAGGGACTATGATCATTTCAAATTGTTTGCTTTGCCCAAAGAAGTTCAACATGCAATATGGCCCATTTAGTTGAAGGCAACAAGTGGAATACCCTAGGGGGTGCAAGTGTGATTTGTGTGTCCATTTTCATGCTTGTTTATCTTGTATTAGGTCAAACTATTTTTTTATCGTTTTTTCGCATACAAACCCTAATTCTAACATGTTATCATTAGAAAACAATAAAGTGCGAAATTAAAATTACTAAGCTATTACAAAACCAAATATGGGAAGGGGGGTACAAATGTTCAAATGGGGGATTTTGACAAGAATTTAAATCTAAATTATTACATCATTTTGAATATTTGCAAGGTAAATAAATTGCATAATTAAATGGAAATTAAATAAATATGTGAAATGCAAAAAGAAAGTTTTTATATGTATGAGAAAATATTTTTTATGTAAAAGAGAAAAGAAAATAAAAAATGTATTATTTTTTTGGGGTATTTTAAATTTAGGGCAAAAACCCTAATTTTAAAGAAAATGCATTATTATCTAATTTAATACAACTATTTATTTATTATTTATAAAAATAAAATAAAATGAAGTATATTATGGGGAAAAGTATTTTTGTATCAAATATTAATAAAAAATAAAAATTCAAGTATTTTTATATTTTTAACTTAAATATATTGATAACCATATATATATATATATATTAAACCCTAAATATGTATTATACACAAAATAAATATTTATTTAATATTTTAATAAAATAAATAAAAGAGTATTTTTTGTGTGAAATATTTTCAGAAAGTAAATAAAAATAAAAATTGTATTTACATCATTTTTATATTTATTCTAATAATAGTATACATATATACTTATGTATAAACAAAGAAAATAAACAAATAAATATGCAATAAATGCAAAAAATGATGAAAAAAATATTTTTAACTTTTTAATACCATGAGAAAAAATAAACAAAGTCAACCAAAAAAGAAAAAGTCAAAAATGTTAAGAAATGAACAAATGGGCTCAGGGGGGTGTGAATCAAAAAAGGTGGTGTGAAAAGTGAAATAACACAGGCCCAGCCCACTGATCATTGTCTTCAACCTCCAGCTTCAAACATTTGAAAAACGCGCGCCCCTGTTCCTCAATGTCTAACTCCTGATTCTTGGCTTTTCAGCAAAAACTCATAACACAAGAAATGTTCAGCATGAAGAGACGGTTTCAACCATATAAATAACTTGACCTATCTCTCTAAGATGAGGGAGAATTTCTCCTCCCCCAATTTCTGACCTAACTTTTCATCAATGTTCAGACATGAAATTCTCTAAGCACACGAAACATAAATGAAATCTAATCATATGAGCATGTTCAGGGCTATGATTGTGACATGTTTTCTTCAAAAACCTAAAGCTAACAATGCCTAATAAGGGAGATAGAACTCCATGAATGTACCTGTTCAGTTGGAATCGAGCTTGGCAATGGAGGATGTTTCAGAGTGAAATGATGACTTGTACAGCTTCCTTGAAGTGTAAGGATGCTTTTCCAATTCCTACTTTGTCTTGAAACTCCCTGAATCGAGCTAGTGAACTCCAACTGCAAAACAGAAAATTAAAAATGGTGAAGTGGCTTGGAGGTGTTACAGGTCTGATTTTAGGACATGGTTAGCTTGCATATGTTGTAGGGAAGGTAGAGGAAAAGGTTTGGATCAAAATGCTCGAAGGGATTGGGAGTTTGTACTCAAACTGCAGGGGCTCCCCTGTTTGTACAGTTTTTAGGTGATTAGAGCAATGGGAGTGTTTCAGATGGCAAGGGCTCGTGTGTTAGCTTGGATTTTGTCTATGGAATGTGTTTGATAGCTTTTGTGTTGTATGTCTAAGCTGAGATGAGAGATGGCATAAGTTATGGACTTTTCTTCTATCTTAAGCAACAAAAGCAAGTTGGTGGTTTTAGGTTAGTAGGGGGCCTCCTAATGTGCTGCATAAACATCTCTTGATCAGTGTGTTATGCACATAATCTTGTGCAAAGCAGATCTTTTATGTACTTGTTGGATTACAAACTTGACATAAAGCTAATCTTTTCAAAAATGGAAATTTCACTTTATCTAGTTTAGGATTAATCTTGCATACAATGCTTGCACTCAAAGAACAACACCTTAACACATTGAATATGCATTAAATTATTGAGTATGGAATGGTTCAAGGACCTGTAATCAAGCATAAAGCAAACTGATTTCAAATTGGCAAGATTATGAACATGTCTTGATGAAGAACAAAAAGTGAATTTTTGCCAACTTGTGAAATTCGAATCTCTCAAGTTATGAAGTTGCTTGATGAGTTCTTGGACATTTTGGAAAGCTTGGAATGTGTACTACAATCCATCTTTGAAATGAAAATCCAAATTCCAAGTGGAAGGGTATGAAAAGTGGCCTTGAAGTAGGGTAGAAAACCTTGTCAAAATAGGTCAAATTTCACTAAGTTAAAAGATGGTTTAGTGCCCTTATTCAAAAAATTATAACTTGAGATACAAGCTTCAAATGAGAAAACTTTGTGAATCAAAGTTGTAGATTATGCAACAAGCTACAACTTTCATGTTTTGACTTTTGTTTGAATCCAAATGGATCATGGTGAAAAGATGGGGAAAAGTTGGGAACAAATTAGGGTTTTTCATAACTTAGAAAAATTCTAAGTTATGAAAAATTCCATTTTCAAACCCTAATTTGCATTTTGAGATTTCTTGATGAACAAGTTTCATGATTTGGCATGTTTTGATGAAAAATGAATCTTGACTCTTGATTTTGACCAAAAAGTCAAAGTTTGACTTTTCAGTATACAGTCAAAATTGATCAATTGATTGGGAAATTCAACTGTCAATCTTGTGTACTTGGGATCTTTTGAGCTTGATGAACATGTCAAGATAATTCCATTGAGTCCTTGAGGCCATATGTGAGCTTGGTTTACCATTGGCTAGGTCAAACAGTCAAAAATTGCCTTTGTGCAGTCAAAACCCTAAAAATGACCATTTTGCCCTTTTGATGATCTGATCAAATTTCTTGGGGAATTATGATCCAAACTTGATCAAATGGTCCATATAAGTTCATAATGTTGATGTGGATCAAATTTCATGAGGTTTGACTGTCAATTGGCCACAATTGACTTTTTCCCAATACAGCTGATTTCTAGGTCAACTGTCCAATTGCCTGGGCAAAACTTGGAATCAAGACTTGAAACTTGGTATGGGTAAACTTGGGAGTCCAATATGAAGCATGAAAGTCATCTTAGGCATTTTAGGTCCAAACATCCTTAGGCAAACACAAACCCTAATTTTGAGTCCACAGTGCAAGGAGAAGTCTTGAGCAGAGGAAACCCTAACTGGATCTTGATCTTCAAAGGTCTTGTGATGAGAAAATGTTGAGGAAATGGGAGGGCAAATTTTGGGATACAACACTTGGTATCATGAAGTGAAGAGGTACCTTGAAGCTCAAGAATACCCCGAGGGTGTATCTGTTAATGACAAGAAGTTTCTGAGAAGGTTCGTGGCAAAGTTCTTCGTCAGCAATGGCATTCTTTACAAATGTAACCATGATTCAACCTTAATGTGTTGTGTGGATAAGATTGAAGCAGAAAGGATCATGGAGGAGCTGCATGAAGGTACCTTCGGAACTCATTCCAGTGGACATACCATGGCAAAGAAAATCCTTCGGGAAGGATATTACTGGTCCACAATGGAAGCCGACTGTTATCAGCATTCTCGGACATGTCACAAGTGCCAGGTCTATGCTGATAAGGTGCACATTCCTCCAGTTCCTCTGAATGTCTTGATAGCACCTTGGCCTTTTGCAATGTGGGGCATTGATATGATCGGCGAGATCAGACCTACGACATCCAACGGGCATCGTTTCATCCTGGTAGCGATTGATTACTTTACGAAGTGGGTTGAAGCAGCTTCCTTTGCTATGGTAACCAAAAACGTCGTGGCACGGTTCATTCGGCACAACCTAATCTATCGATACGGTGTACCAGAGAGGATCATTACGGATAATGGTACCAATATTAACAACAAGATGATCACTGAGCTCTGCGAGCAATTCAAAATACAGCACCACAACTCTTCTCCCTACCGGCCGAAGATGAATGGGGCTGTCGAAGCGGCAAATAAGAACATTAAGAAGATTGTGCAGAAGATGACAGTGACCTACAAAGATTGGCACGAGATGTTACCATTTGCTCTTCATGGGTACCGTACCTCAGCACGGACGTCAACAAGGGCAACACCCTATTCCTTGGTATATGGCATAGAGGCAGTCCTGCCCATTGAAGTTCAGATACCCTCTCTCCGGATCATGAAGGATGCAGGTTTGAGCGAAGACGACTGGATCCAGACCCGACTTGATCAATTGAATCTAATCGACGAAAAAAGACTTACTGCTATTTGTCATGGTCAGACGTACCAAAAACGAATGATTAAGGCATTTAACAAGAAAGTCAGACGATAAGAGTATCAAGTCGAGAACCTGGTAATCAAGCGCATTATTCTACATCAAGGTGATCCCAGGGGCAAATGGACCCCTACTTACGAAGGGCCATTTATGGTTAAGAACATCTTCTCAGGAGGAGCGATGATTCTAACCACCATGGGTGGTGACGACCTTTCTCACCCCGTCAATACAGACATAGTAAAAAGATACTACGCATAATCAAAGACCCGCTAGGTTGACTGGCCTAGGCAAAAATAAGGGCTTCCCGGCGAACCAAAAGGGTTCGGGCAAAAATAAGGGATGAAAATAAAAAAATCTGTACACCCGGCAAGTCGAAAACCTAAAAAGGAGGCTTGGGAAAAAATGGGTATCCCGGTGGACTGAAAACCCGAAAGGGCAGTTGTTACACCCCAAAATTTGCCCTCATATATTCTTCAAGATTTGCCAAGATCATGCTTCAAAATCTCCCAAGAGTTGCACAGTCCAATGGCCTCCTAACAGTAAAAATATAGGGTTTTGGTTCTGGCAAAGAAGTTGAAGTTTCCAAGGGTCCAATCAAGTCCCACATGCCTATAAACATTGTCAAGCATCCACATGCCAAGTTTCAGGACTCACAGCACAAGATTGCACAGTCAAAAACCCTAATTGCTTCACAGTCAACTGCAGGGGCAAAATGGTCATTTGACAGTCAAAAGTCAAAAAATTTGGTCAACATATTATTTTGAAGCCACAAACATCATTTGATCAATTCTTGATCTTGATTCTCAAGGCATGGCTCAAAAAGTCTCAAGATGCAAAAGTTTCTATGTTTGGACAGCTGAAAAAGTCAACTGCAAATTGACCAAGGCATAACTTCCACATGGTTTATCAGAAAAATTCCATCCAAAGCTCATTTTGAAGATAATGACATTTAATACAACTCATCTTCACACTTCAAGTCCAAGAAATGCTCTCACAAAAAGTTATCAATCTCAACATTATAGGTCATTTTCAAAAGTCAACAAAAAGGCACTTTAAGTCAAAGACCATAATTTGAGATTGGTAAATCAAAATGACATGGGACCAAAGACATTGGTTAGAGGACTTCAAGACCTTTCCAAAATGTCCAAGAACATAATCAAAGCTTAAAAGTTGAGCAAGATGTGCCTTGTGGAAGTTGGGAAATTTTTGGGAATTTTGAAAAGTCAACTTTGCTTCAAAAGCCTCAAAATTGCTAATGGGCCTCAATTTCTTCCATGAATCATCACCCAAAGGCTATGCACGACCCATTGACATCCAAGGGAGTTATTTTATCATTTTTGATTAATTATTTGAATTATTATTATTATTAATTCACTTAATTAAAATTAAATATGACAAAAATATCAAATGCCACCTTTCAAATCTTTTTATGCAGCATATGCACTCTTGATGTACTCAATATTCGTGTATCATCCAAAAGGGAAAGAATATCCCATGATTGGCAATGGTTTGATGGCAAAAAGGATTGAAAAAGATCATGGAAAATCAAATATTGAAAAGCATTAAAACATGGATTTTGGGCCAGTTTTTCTAACCTAATTTATTCACACATATATGCACATTGCAACCCTAATGAGGAAAACAAAAAAAAGTTGCGCATAAGGCATAGAAAAAAACTTGCATTTTTGACAAAAAATTAAAAAACTGTTTTCATAGCTGCTGTGCGTTTCAAGGCCTAAGAGCCATTCCAAAAGCTTGCTTACACATCCAGGAAGAGATTGCAATCAAAAACATAGTCCCTGACCTCAAGAGTTGGTAGAATGAAGTCTCCCTGTTCATAACTTTTTTCATATTCGTGTTTGAATTTGCATACATCTTTCATACGTTTTAAGCATTGATTTACACTAACATGAACTCTCTGAAGCTATTGATGTCTTTTAATTGAGTTAATATTGCCTGTATGAGAAGTTACCATGGAAGCGTTCTAGGGTTTCAGGAGCTTCAATTTGGGGCTTTGCATATATGGAAAAATCAGGCCATGAAGCCTACACCATTGAAACCAGGATGTCCAGACGAATTAAATCCATACCTCGCGCTCAATTTATGATCACGCATGCTCTAATCGTTATTTTGCAGGTTTGAGATTAGTGGGGGTTTAAAACCCCCGCTATCTATTCATTATTTTCAGTCAAAGCGAAGAAGAAGACCGGGTGTCATCACGTGGTTGGTTGATTCAAAAATCTGGCGCGTTTTCTTGTTTTCATATCATTAACCTTTGTTTCTTATTATAATATTTAATGTCCAATATTATTACAAACGCGTTGAATGGCATAGTGGTTGGGAACGAGATTGGCAAGCCTTGGGACCTGGGTTCGATTCCCAGGTCCCCCACTTCTTCAATATTATTTTGCTCAATACGTTTCTATGCAGTACACTCTCAAGGGAACATCATACAACCTCACCATCTGGCTTGCCACGCGCCCAGAAGCTCCAATCTGAAGGCCACCAAAGAGGCTCATCATACACGCCAGTCAATGGGTCCACATGCAAGTACAGAAAAGTCCACAAAGGCCTTGAATTCAATGGGCCAAATGCTTCAATAACACCTCCTAAATTGGGCCAGACACCCCCCTGCTGTTTGTATTCTTCCTTCTAATTTTTTTCTTTTCCTTTTAATTCTTTTTAATTTGTTTTATTGTTTTAATTAATTCCACAAAATAATTTTTATAAAATAAAAATCAGAAATCAAAAAGAACAAAATATGTTTTATTTAATGTTTAAGTCACTAATTTGTGTAAATAAATCTTTTAATAAATCAATTTAGTAAAATTAGGTTTTATGTTAATCTTTTTTCTTAAATAAACTAAAAAATATAGAAATTAGGGTTTTAGTATTTTTATTCTTTTTCTTAATAAATAACCTTTTTATCATTATTAATTATTAATTATTTTTGTAAATAAACTTGTAATTAATTAATTAGGGTTAAATTAGGTTAAACTTAAACATTTTTTTTAATAAAAACAAATTAGAATTAGGGTTTTATTTAACTTTTAATTTTAATTAATTTTCTTTGTTTTCATTAAATACAAAAACATAAAAAATAATAACTTCTTTTCTTATTAAAAAATTAATTCACTTCCAATTTCAATTTAATTTCTTTAAAGGGTCCAACGCCCTCGCATGTTCGATTCTAATTTCTTTTCGCACTTTTATTTTTATTTCCTTTTGAATATAATGTATTTGCCCCAAAGCCTTGTAATAGTAATTAGGACATTTACTTTCCGCACTTTTATTCAAAATCGGGTCTTTGTTAATTTGACGATGTATAGACCCGCGCCTTGTAATAGCGTAGGGCTTTTATTTTCCGCATTTTAATTTCCGCACCTTTTAACTGCTAATCACATGAAAGAATGAATGGCCCAGATAAAATCAAAGCGTAGAACACCCAATGCATGATCAAGATAAAACATAAACTAAAAACGACCCACAATTCACACACCACTCCTAGGGTACGCCTCACTGTTGCCTTGCCCCTCGAAACGTGGTCGTCGAGTATAGGACGTCTTAGTGAGTCCTTATGTCCATTGATCTAGTTGCCTCGAAACGGTTGCCTCGGAATAGTTGCCTCGGAATAAAAAGATCAATGGCATAAGGGTAGCTTCTAAGGTATCCTACTGTTGCTCTGGTGACCACACTGTCCCTACAAACAAATTGACCCGAACACCTCCAACGGTGGTGCTACCTACCTCTCAATGGTGGGATGGCACTACCTTAAGGACATTTACACATCCTAATTCCTTAGGGTAGGTAGACGACTCATGGATACTTGCTCTCTTCAAAAACAAACGAAAATCTTTTCACACCGACACTTTTCAAAAAGCTTTCAAAACAATTTTTCAAACACTCTTGAGGACTGATACAAGAGTCGATCTGAAATCTTTAAACGAAACTTTTTCAAACCCGCTCACAATTGAAAAACAAACATTTTGAAAACACAAATGAGCAAGTATCTAAGAGCCCATGGATAACCATGGATAGAAAGGGTGCTAACACCTTCCCTTTCTATAAATCTACCTCCCGAACCGAGAACTAATCTCATAAGGAATTTTTCTGTGCTTTTGTCCTTTCCATGTTGGAGAAAATAAAAGACGGTGGCGACTCTTGCTTCCGCGACATTTCGCGAACCAGCTTTAAACAGTCAGGTCCAGATCCACCGATCACAGAACTGGCGACTCTGCTGGGGATAAAATTATAAAGTGAGGTGTACCTTAGGATAGTTCATAACTGTGTTTTCAATTGCTTTGACTTGTTTGCTTTACTACTGTCTTGGGAGTTCTATAGATCCTAACCCGGATCGGGGGATACCTTCTTAGAAAGTAGCAACAAGGCTGTGAGGGAACTGTGCGGGGTATACCGACATGGTTGAAACAGTCTGCTACGTTGATGTGGCACCTTGGTGTGTACCGGTAACCCTTGAGTTCAGTCAAGGAGAGTACGGGGCCTCCGCGTGGTGTCGTGAAGCATCAACTGACCTTAGGAACCTTAATTGAACCATCCTGGCCTCTTTAGGGTAGTGAGATAACTGACTTTGGTGCAGTCCGAGGTTGGTTGATACTCGATACTACACTCAATTGAGGGTTGTTTTCTTGGAATATTTTGGTCGCCAGTTCAGTGGCTAAATCGAAACGATGAACAATGAAAGCAATCCAGTGATATTGGGACCCTTAGAACCCGGTTACTTCTGATAGGACAGGTCTTAACCCACAAACTGAAAGAGGGTAATACCTAGACCCCATGCTGGCCTAAACTCTAAGGGCTTCTCTTGTGTGACTTGTGTGCCTTCCAACTTGACTATTTGCATGCTTGTTATTTGACACTTGAACTTCTTGCAGGTTTTGTTTACAGTCCCTAATAGGGACTCATAACAGGGTTTACCTATATCATTCCATGCATAGAATGACATCATACCATTGCATACATCCTGCATAAGGACTAACCCATTTCAAGGGTCTCAAGGGCTTGTGATACAGGTCATGATGAACCAAAATGTCTAGCAAGGGGCAAAAGGGGATTTATTTTCCTCCAGCCAAGGTTGATGACTTAAGTCAGGGGCTATGACCCACTAGATATGGTGAGCCTTGACCCTTGAAGAAGGATTCTCAACAACATGAAGTTCCTTCAATCAAGCTACCAGATTCAAATTCTAACAATTTTTCTTGTCTACCCCGCGAGATCCTTGAAAACATTGCATGCATATCATACATATCGTTGCATTACAGGAACTCTTTTGACAGGTCACTTACCTTCTTCGCTGTTTATTTCAGCAATGGCTTCCCAACAAGATAACCAGGGTCTTCATGCTCAAGAGACCCAGTTCAGGGAGATCTTCCTAAGCCTATCCAAGGGGCAGGAAGAGTTGAGGACACTCCTCATGGGGAATCTGGCCAAGCAAAACACCGAAGATGACAAGGATGAGCGACTGAAACGTCTACAAGCTGAGGTAGACACATTGAAAACCCAGATGCTGGGGCAAAGGGCTCTCATCCAAGGTTTAGCTCGGGAGCAAGAAGAGTTGAGGACCATGATCAGTCAACTCCATCAAGACAGGTACGACATGAAGCAACCAGTCCAAGTCAGGGACCAAGTCATTAATCAGCCTCCAAGAAGTCAAAGGTTTGGTTTAATGAATGGGCCTCTCCAAGCTGCTACTACTTCACAGGTCCAACAACGACCTCGCCAAGAACAACGGGCTGACCAGAGCAAGCCAGACAAGCCTAAAAGGCAGTTCACCAGGCTCAACGTGTCACCGTCTCAAGCTTTACAACAATTGTTAAGGTTGAATCTGGTGACGTTAAGGGACCCTCCTAAGAATCTCAACACAACCTCCCTAAAGTACAAACCTGAGGAAAGATGTGCATACCACTCTGACAGTCCAGGACATGACACCGACGACTGCTGGGCTCTGAAGAATAAGATCCAAGACCTGATTAATGAAAGAGTTGTGGATTTCACCCAGATGGGCCAGGCTGAATGCTCCTGCTATCCCTACAAGATGCACCAGTCGAAGTAACAAGCCCTGAGACTAGAAGACTTTTGTTCATTAGAATTTTTCAAGTTGTGATTTTCTTTTGATTGTTCAAACATTTTATTTCATGTCAAACTTGGTTATTTCATTAATGCATTACACATGTCTGTTTTGAAGTAATTATTTCGTATTCGCTATATGCAAACTGTTTTCATATTTTTGATGTCAACTCTTGATCTAAAATTCTAAGCCTCTTGAGGGAGGATGACGAAAACGATACCACAAACTACAATATGCTTTTGAACAGACCCCGCTGATGAGGTACAGGCATTGTTTCAATTCCTAAACACTGGAGTTATAAGGAAGATAATCCCTCGTCAACCTCTCTGAGCCAAAGAAGTAGGAGTTTTTCTTTTCGAAAATTAAAACCCTTATTCATAACCTGGGGCAGGGTAGTTCTCTCAGCTGATCCAAGTGCACAACAAATGGCACCAAAGAGGTCCTTACAAAAAAAAGAAGACAATGATGATTCCGAATAATCATAAGGATAGGCAGTCATTGTATCTCAAAAATAAAAGCCCATTAAGTCAAAACCTATGAAGGAGACTTACAAAACTGGGGCATCCCGCTGACTGTAATCACCAAAGAAACAGTTCAGGAAAAATTTAGGGATAGCGAAATCAAAAAGAAAGAGGTCATACAAACCCTCAACAAAAACAAAAAATGACTGCCTATTCAAAATAAATCATCAATATCTGAACCATCACTGGAGCATCAAAGCAAAGACTCGAACAAGGTCTAACGCACGATCAGCTGAGTTTAGGTTTGAAGAACATCACGAAGAGTGGGTGGGTACAAATAATTTGAGCCTTTATCCTTTGTTTCTTAAACCGTGAACCAGGCCACGCTACAACCCTTAAAAGTCCTAGCTGAAGCATGGGTTAGTTCGAAAGCATACTGTTACCAAAGGTATCCTGACTCCTTAAGGCTTGCTATAAAATATTGAGTTGACATCTCAGTTTACAAAATTCACTTGTTTTTACTGAAAAATGCATTTTCAAAAACTTCGAGACAGACATAAGCTTTGCATTTTTTATATAACATTGTTTGCATATGACTATTTGTTTGAACAACAGGGAAATTCGCACGACGAATGCCTAATGAACAAAAGCACCTCCAATCAAGGGGCATGGCCTGATCATTGTCCATCATCTGGGGCAGTCCAGTCAAGATTCAAGGTATCTCTCAAGATGCCAAACAGCCAGGGGCAAACCTCCGCCTGAGCCACTTGGGGCATCGGACATGAATTCCCAACAACAAATCTTGCATGACCAAACATCTTCTGGTAGCGTGGCAACACAATAACAGGGGCACCTCCCTACATCCTGAGAGCGTGGACATAGTCGAAAAAATACTACGCAAAATCAAAGACCCGCTGGGTTGACATACCTGGGTAAAAATTAGGGCTTTCCGGCGAACCAAAAGGGTTCGGGCAAAATGAGGGATGAAATGAAAAGAAATATGTACACCCGGCAAGTCGAAAACCTGAAAAGGCGGCTTGGGCAAAAAAGGGTATCCCGGTGGACTGAAAACCCGAAAGGGCGGTCTAGGCAAAAGTTAGGGATTAAAGCGTACGACTATGTCCTGTCATCTCGTCACCTGCCTACCAGAAGAGGATTTGTCAACCGGCAGTCATCAAGCGCCTCCGCAGGTATCTTCTCCCACATCAGAAATAGGGGCAATAATGAGTTGTCCAAGCGATCTAATTGCTCGGTCCACCAAGGTACCAAGGTAAGTTCAGCTGAAGAACATAACCAAGATATCTTAACTCCCCAGAGAGTGAGCCAGCAAGTTAGCAACACTCCCCAAGCAGAGTTATACTCAAGGAAGTTTGGTATCCTCCACCAGATCTCAACATTCCTCAACGAATTATACAGACATTCCTAACCAGCATCCTCGGCAGTCTTGATCTAAGATTGTTCCCCGGCGGTATACAGACATTCAGTGGAGCCACTTCCTCAATGCATCTCAAAATTTCCCCAGTAGAGTCCAGTATAGTTCAAGATTTCCCCAGGAAAGTTTGAATCCACCTCCCCAGCAGGAAGCTTATCCCCAGTAGATTCTGGAAGCTTATCCCCTGCAGAGCACGAACGCGTCCCCCGGCTTTATTCAGAAAGTTGTTTCCCCACCAGGATATAACTGGGTTATCCTCAGCCAATAACTAGGGAAAGATCGTCCCCGACGAAGTCTTCCTATCCCCCAGCGGAGTTCATCATATTCTTCAACAAAACTCAACAATAGTATCCCCAATGGAGTTCTCATTCATCTCAGCAAAGCACCTCTCCTCCCACAGAGTATTGTTCCCCAGCAAGATCGCTAGAGTAGTTATTCCCCGTAGAGTAATCTCTTCATCAGGTTTATTCCCCAAACAGAGTCATCTTCTCCCACCGGTTCATTCTTGCAATCTTCATCCCCGGCAGAAACGAAGAACTCTCTTCAACCATCAGCCCAGGATTTAACTCCCGGCATTCGTCAAGGATATATTTTCCTAGACGAAAATACATTCAAAAAAAATCACATACATCATGATACATGCATAAACGCATCACACCATACAATCTCATTTATGTTGAGAACATCATTGCTTGATCCATATCATGCATTGCATATGACTGACCTTTACCTTTCAGGAAAGATCCAGTTAAATTCTCAGCTATGTCCAAGACCTCCTCTGGTTCAGTTAAATCGATTCCTAAAGATTTTTCTGATGCCGATCCAGTTGAAGTTATTTCAAGACCTCCCCTGGTTCAGTTAAATCGATTCCTAAAGATTTTTCTGATGCCGATCCAGTTGAAGTTATTTCAAGACCTCCCCCTGGTTCAGTTAAATCGATTCCTAAAGATTTTTCTGATACCGATCCAGTTGAAGTTATTCCAAGACCTTGCCTGGTTCAGTTAAATCGATTCCTAAAGATTTTTCTGATGTCGATCTAGTCAAAGGCCTTCTCTGGTCCAGTTAAATCGATTCCTAAAGATTTTCCTGATGAAGACCCAGTTGAAGATTCCAAGACCTTGCCTGGTTCAGTTAAATCGATTCCTAAAGATTTTTCTGATACCGATCCATTCAAAGGCCTTCTCTGGTCCAGTTAAATCGATTCCTAAAGATTTTCCTGATGAAGACCCAGTTGAAGATTCCAAGACCTTGCCTGGTTCAGTTAAATCGATTCCTAAAGATTTTTCTGATGTCGATCCAGTCCAAGGCCTTCTCTGGTCCAGTTAAATCGATTCCTAAAGATTTTCCTGATGAAGACTCAGTTGAAGATTCCAAGACCTTGCCTGGTTCAGTTAAATCGATTCCTAAATATTTTTCTGATACCGATCCAGTCAAAGGCCTTCTCTGGTCCAGTTAAATCGATTCCTAAAGATTTTCCTGATGAAGACCCAGTTGAAGATTCCAAGACCTTGCCTGGTTCAGTTAAATCGATTCCTAAAGATTTTTCTGATGTCGATCCAGTCGAAGGTCTTCTCTGGTCCAGTTAAATCGATTCCTAAAGATTTTCCTGATGAAGACTCAGTTGAAGATTCCAATACCTTGCCTGGTTCAGTTAAATCGACTCCTAAAGATTTTTCTGATGCCGATCCAGTCAAAGGCCTTCTCTGGTCCAGTTAAATCGATTCCTAAAGATTTTCCTGATGAAGACTCAGTAGAAGACATCCAAGATTCCTTCATCGTTACTGTTGAGGTAGTAATCGCCCAAGGTTCTCTCATCATCCCGTTGAGGTAGTAATCGTCCAAGGTTCTCTCATCGTCCCGTTGAGGTAGTAATCGCCCAAGGTTCTCACATCGTCCCGTTGAGGTAGAAATCGCCCAAAGGTTCTCTCATCGTTACTGTTGAGGTAGTAATCGCCCAAGGTTCTCTCATCGTTACTGTTGAGGTAGTAATCGCCAAAGGTTCTCTCATCGTTGCTGTTGAGGTAGTAATCAACCAAGGTTCTCTCATCGTTACTGTTGAGGTAGTAATCGTCCAAGGTTCTCTCACCGTCCCGTGGAGGTAGTAATCGTCCCTGATCCATTCATCATCCTGTAGAGGTAGCAATCGTCTCAGATTCCTTCATCACATCATTACCAACAAAAACCTTTTGAAGCTCCAGACTCGATTCCTGTATCTCGCCAGGGCACGTCTGAAGAGTTTAAAGATTCGATACCTGTATCCAGCCAGGGCGCATCTACATAAAGAGCTAGAAGATCAACTCCTGTAACAGGCCAGGTAATTATCTTTCTTTTTCAGGTACGCAAGTTCTCGCTAAGGAATCTCTTACGCGATCGACAACCTCAACATGGCAGCTATAAGCCCATCTTCCTATGCATCAGTCTCTAAATGGCATCTATAAGCCCATTCCCACCATCATACTGTTGACACTCTACTATGTGAGTGCAAATTTCTCGACACTCTAGTGTTCAATCATCTTCCACCTTCGGATTACGAAAGGCAGGACAGCCAATCTATATCCTCAGGTTTAAGAAGATTGAACAGGGGCAACTGTTGCACCCCAAAATTTTCCCTCCCATATTCTTCAAGATTTGCCAAGATCATGCTTCAAAATCTCCCAAGAGTTGCACAGTCCAATGGCCTCCTAACAGTAAAAAATTAGGGTTTTGGTTATGGCAAAGAAGTTGAAGTTTCCAAGGGTCCAATCAAGTCCCACATGCCTATAAACATTGTCAAGCATCCACATGCCAAGTTTCAGGACTCACAGCACAAGATTGCACAGTCAAAAACCCTAATTGCTTCACAGTCAACTGCAGGGGCAAAATGGTCATTTGACAGTCAAAAGTCAAAAAATTTGGTCAACATATTATTTTGAAGCCACAAACATCATTTGATCAATTCTTGATCTTGATTCTCAAGGCATGGCTCAAAAAGTCTCAAGATGCAAAAGTTTCTATGTTTGGACAGTTGAAAAAGTCAACTGCAAATTGACCAAGGCATAACTTCCACATGGTTTATCAGAAAAATTCCATCCAAAGCTCATTTTGAAGATAATTACATTTAATACAACTCATCTTCACACTTCAAGTCCAAGAAATGCTCTCACAAAAAGTTATCAATCTCAACATTATAGGTCATTTTCAAAAGTCAACAAAAAGGCACTTTAAGTCAAAGACCATAATTTGAGATTGGTAAATCAAAATGACATGGGACCAAAGACATTGGTTAGAGGACTTCAAGACCTTTCCAAAATGTCCAAGAACATGATCAAAGCTTAAAAGTTGAGCAAGATGTGCCTTGTGGAAGTTGGGAAATTTTTGGGAATTTTGAAAAGTCAACTTTGCTTCAAAAGCCTCAAAATTGCTAATGGGCCTCAATTTCTTCCATGAATCATCACCCAAAGGCTATGCACGACCCATTGACATCCAAGGGAGTTATTTTATCATTTTTGATTAATTATTTGAATTATTATTATTATTAATTCACTTAATTAAAATTAAATATGACAAAAATATCAAATGCCACCTTTCAAATCTTTTTATGCAGTATATGCACTCTTGATGTACTCAATATTCGTGTATCATCCAAAAGGGAAAGAATATCCCATGATTGGCAATGGTTTGATGGCAAAAAGGATTGAAAAAGATCATGGAAAATCAAATATTGAAAAGCATTAAAACATGGATTTTGGGCCAGTTTTTCTAACCTAATTCATTCACACATATATGCACATTGCAACCCTAATGAGGAGAACAAAAAAAAGTTGCGCATAAGGCATAGAAAAAAACATGCATTTTTGACAAAAAATTAAAAAACTGTTTTCATAGCTGCTGTGCGTTTCAAGGCCTTAGAGCCATTCCAAAAGCTTGCTTACACATCCAGGAAGAGATTGCAATCAAAAACATAGTCCCTGACCTCAAGAGTTGGTAGAATGAAGTCTCCCTGTTCATAACTTTTTTCATATTCGTGTTTGAATTTGCATACATCTTTCATACGTTTTAAGAATTGATTTACACTAACATGAACTCTCTGAAGCTATTGATGTCTTTTAATTGAGTTAATATTGCCTGTATGAGAAGTTACCATGGAAGCGTTCTAGGGTTTCAGGAGCTTCAATTTGGGGCTTTGCATATATGGAAAAATCAGGCCGTGAAACCTACACCATTGAAACCAGGATGTCCAGACGAATTAAATCCATACCTCGCGCTCAATTTATGATCACGCGTGCTCTAATCGTTATTTTGCAGGTTTGAGATTAGTCGGGGTTTAAAACCCCCGCTATCTATTCATTATTTTCAGTCAAAGCGAAGAAGAAGACCGGGTGTCATCACGTGGTTGGTTGATTCAAAAATCTGGCGCGTTTTCTTGTTTTCATATCATTAACCTTTGTTTCTTATTATAATATTTAATGTCCAATATTATTACAAACGCGTTGAATGGCATAGTGGTTGGGAACGAGATTGGCAAGCCTTGGGACCTGGGTTCGATTCCCAGGTCCCCCACTTCTTCAATATTATTTTGCTCAATACGTTTCTATGCAGTACACTCTCAAGGGAACATCATACAACCTCACCATCTGGCTTGCCACGCGCCCAGAAGCTCCAATCTGAAGGCCACCAAAGAGGCTCATCATACACGCCAATCAATGGGTCCACATGCAAGTACAGAAAAGTCCACAAAGGCCTTGAATTCAGTGGGCCAAATGCTTCAATAACACCTCCTAAATTGGGCCAGACACCCCCCTGCTGTTTGTATTCTTCCTTCTAATTTTTTTCTTTTCCTTTTAATTCTTTTTAATTTGTTTTATTGTTTTAATTAATTCCACAAAATAATTTTTATAAAATAAAAATCAGAAATCAAAAAGAACAAAATATGTTTTATTTAATGTTTAAGTCACTAATTTGTGTAAATAAATCTTTTAATAAATCAATTTAGTAAAATTAGGTTTTATGTTAATCTTTTTTCTTAAATAAACTAAAAAAATATAGAAATTAGGGTTTTAGTATTTTTATTCTTTTTCTTAATAAATAACCTTTTTATCATTATTAATTATTAATTATTTTTGTAAATAAACTTGTAATTAATTAATTAGGGTTAAATTAGGTTAAACTTAAACATTTTTTTTAATAATTAAAAACAACTTAGAATTAGGGTTTTATTTAACTTTTAATTTTAATTAATTTTCTTTGTTTTCATTAAATACAAAAACATAAAAAATAATAACTTCTTTTCTTATTAAAAAATTAATTCAATTCCAATTTCAATTTAATTTCTTTAAAGGGTCCAACGCCCTCGCATGTTCGATTCTAATTTCTTTTCGCACATTTATTTTTATTTCCTTTTAAATATAATGTATTTGCCCCAAAGCCTTGTAATAGTAATTAGGACATTTACTTTCCGCACTTTTATTCAAAATCGGGTCTTTGTTAATTTGGCGATGTATAGACCCGCGCCTTATAATAGCGTAGGACTTTTATTTTCCGAATTTTAATTTTCGCACCTTTTAACTGCTAATCACATGAAAGAATGAATGGCCCAAATAAAATCAAAGCGTAGAACACCCAATGCATGATCAAGATAAAACATAAACTGAAAATGACACACAATTCACACACCACTCCTAGGGTACGCCTCACTGTTGCCTTGCCCCTCGAAACGTGGTCGTCGAGTATAGGACGTCTTAGTGAGTCCTTATGTCCATTGATCTAGTTGCCTCGAAACGGTTGCCTCGGAATAGTTGCCTCGGAATAAAAAGATCAATGGCATAAGGGTAGCTTCTAAGGTGTCCTACTGTTGCTCTGGTGACCACACTGTCCCTACAAACGAGTTGACCCGAACACCTATAACGGTGGTGCTACTTACCTCTCAATGGTGGGATGGCACTACCTTAAGGACATTTACACAGCCTAATTCCTTAGGGTAGGTAGACGACTCATGGATACTTGCTCTCTTCAAAAACAAACGAAAATCTTTTCACACCGACACTTTTCAAAAAGCTTTCAAAACAATTTTTCAAACACTCTTGAGGACTGATACAAGAGTCGATCTGAAATCTTTAAACGAAACTTTTTCAAACCCGCTCACAATTGAAAAACAAACATTTTGAAAACACAAATGAGCAAGTATCTAAGAGCCCATGGATAACCATGGATAGAAAGGGTGCTAACACCTTCCCTTTCTATAAATCTACCTCCCGAACCGAGAACTAATCTCATAAGGAATTTTTCTATGCTTTTGTCCTTTCCATGTTGGAGAAAATAAAAGACGGTGGCGACTCTTAATTCCGCGACATTTCGCGAACCAGCTTTAAACAGTCAGTTCCAGATCCACTGATCAGAGCAGTCCAGGAAAAAGTTAGGGATTAGAGCGTAACACTATGTCTCATTGGATCACCTTGCATCCGGACTTCGGAATCAACTATCAGGCTCAGACGACACCAATCAATCAGATTCATCTTCAACTAAGCAGCAAAGTGATGAGATGCTTGAAGATATAAAGGCAATAGCAGAGCTGGAACCCAGTGGGATTATTCACATAGCTGTTTTGTTTTCTTTTCACAAATTGTATAAATTCTATTTGTTCGGTGGTGTTCTCTTACTAGGACGTCAGCCTCTTGTACAAAACGCCTATTGGCCAAACTTCAAAATCAATACAAATTCATTTTTCAGACAAATTTCAAATTGTTTTTCCTTTATCTGTTTTGTTTTGCAAAGAACGTCCAATGTTCATTTTTGATATATGCATTTGACATTAATTACTGCTCATAAATATTTACATGCGAAACAAAGGACTAGTTACGGGTGATATCAGAAGTAGGGGCAATAAGAATTGTCTGAGCGGTCTAATTGCTCTGTCCACCGAGGTACCAAGGTAAATTCAGCTGAAGAATATGGCTAAGATACTTTCACTCCCCGCAGAGTAAAACAGTAATGGTAGCTCTCCCCCACTGAGACTCGCAACCATGAACGAATCAGCCATACCCTCCCCCAAGCAGAGTTGGTCTACCATCAGCCCTAAAAAGGTTGGGTATCCCCAAAAGGTCTTAATATTCCCCAGCGGAGTATAAAGATATTCTCCAGCAAGCGTAAGAGCATCCCCGGCAGTCTTAATATTCCTCAACAGAATATAAGAATGTTCCCCGGCGGAATACAAGGTACCACAGTGGAGTCATTTCCCCAGCGCAGTCTAAAAAAGCTTCCCCAATGGAGTTGAATCATCTTCCCCAGTAGACTCTGGAAGCTTATCCCCTGCGAAGCATAAATCAGTCTCCTCATCCAAATCCAGAGGTTATCCCCACAAGAGTCTAACTGGGTTATCCTCAGCAAGTTGCAACTGAAAGATCATCCCCAGCAAAGTTCTTTCTATCCCCAGCGGAGTTCATCATCAAAATCCCCAACAGAGCTTATCAACGGAATCCCCAACGGAGTTTATCATTAAAATCTCAGCAAAGTATCTCTTCCCCACAGAGTAATTCCCCGCAGAGTAATCTCTTCACCTGTTTATTCCCCAACGGAGTCATCCTCTCCTGCAGGTTTATTCTTGCAATCATCTTCGTTCATCATCCCCAGTGGAAAAGAAGAATTCAACCCTACTCTCCAGCAGCCGTTCGGGATTTATTTTCCCAACTAAAACATCACATTTCCATACATCATGGTACATGCATATACGCATCATACCATACAATCTCATTTATGTTGAGAACATCATTGCTTGATCCATATCATGCATTGCATATGATTGACCTTTACCTTTCAGGAAAGATGTAGTTAAATTCTCAATTATGTCAATGGAGACAAAATCAGTTAAATCGATTCCTAAAGATTTTTTTGAGGCAAAGCCAGTCAATGGAGACAAAATCAGTTAAATCGATTCCTAAAGATTTTTCTGAGGTAAAGCCAGTCAATGGAGACAAAATCAATTAAGTCGATTCCTAAAGGTTTTTCTGAGGCGAAGCATGTCAATGGAGACAAAATCAGTTAAATCGATTCCTAAAGATTTTTCTGAGGCAAAGTCAGTCAATGGAGACAAAATCAGTTAAATTGATTCTTAAAGATTTTTCTGAGGCAAAGTCAGTCAATGGAGACAAAATCAGTTAAATCGATTCCTAAAGATTTTTCAGTGGCCAAACTTGTCAATAGAGACAACCTGTCAATGGAGACAACTTGTCAAAGGAGACACCCCGTCAAAAGAGACAACTCGTCAACGAAGACAGAACCACCTACCAACAATCTCCAAATGGCATCTGTAAGCCCATTCCCGACATCACAATGCTGATACTACACCATGCGAGTGCAAATTTCTGGGCACTCTAGTGTTCAATCATCTTTCACCTTCGGATCACGAAAGGCACGCAAGCCAATCTACATCCTCAAGTTTAAGAAGATTGAACAGGGGCAACTGTTACACCCCAAAACTTGCCCTCTCATGTTTTCCAAAGTCTTCCCCCTGCATGGTTGACCAGCAACCCTTTCCTAAGGAAAAAGAAAATTTTTGAGTGGTGCTTTAAGTACCTTTCGATTGGCATTCTGAAAGACCCTTCGATTGGTATCCTGAAGGAGCCTTTCGATCACACATGGATAATTCCTTTCGATTGGCACTATGGCCAATCCTTTCAATTGACATTCCAAAAATACTTCGATTGACATCTGGGAAAAGTCTTCGATTGGGTATCCAAAATCCTTCGATACAGGCTTGACTCACCAGTCTTCGATTGGGCATTTGGCACTCTTCGATCAGGCTTTGATTAGTAAGCTTCGATTGAGCGCTGGAACCCTTCGATCAAGCTTTGGTCTGCAAGTCTTCGATTGAGTGTTGGGCCCCCCTTCGATCAAGTCAATTTCACAATGCTTCGACTAGTACTTCAGAGGGTCCTTCGACTGGAACTTCATACTTTACCTCGATCAGAACATTAGAACAAAATGACCTTCGAATGGCATTTTAGTGCAGAGTTTCTCTTAATCTAAGATGCTCTGATGAAGGAAGTTCTGGACACTTCGAATCAGAACTTAGACTCATCACAAGGCCAAGGGCTGGTCGAAGTTGTCTAATACGGAATGTTCTAAATATATTCGAATTGGACTTTGAAGATGGAAAAAGAAGGCAGATTCAAAGGAATGAAGTAGGCTGGCACGACTAAGAAAAAACACATATCCTAACATGTCCAGGCCAGATTCTTGTCTTGTTTGGTCCCAACCTTACAAGAGCTGATTCGACCAGGGTGATCCTTTTCGAATCAAGCAATCGAATCAGAGGGAGGCTCAATCGAAGGGGCTATGCAATTGAAGCTGGAGTAATTCGAAGTGGAGCTTAGAGCTATCGAAGAGAGCAAATTCGAAGGGAAGTGGATCTGAAGGGGCAGGTCAGCTTTTGATTTCCATCATATTGGAGGCACAAACAACTCATGACAGGCTGGTAGTAACGCATGAAAATAGATTGGCACATGATTGAATCAAATATAGAAAGTCTTTATGAAGAAATCAAATCAAATCTCTTCATCATAATGGACTAAGATTTAATACATAAATGTTGACCTAAATTCCTTTGTCTATATAAACCTCATGCTCACAAACAAAAAAGGCACGGGAGAGACACACAAAACTCTGCACACACGAAAAAACGTACAAAAACTCTGCAGAAACGGCCACACCACTTTGAGGAAAAAAAAGCTTGAGAACCTTGGATATGAAATTGCACTTAGAGACCTTTTCAGGATCAAACAAAGATTCCAATCGCTTCCTTGGACCTCACTGAAGCAGTACCAATCATTATCGTGTGCTCTCCTGCCCCAAAAAGCCCTGTAAGTATCGCTCTGAACCGCCATACTCATGGAATCGTAAAGCTTCAATCTTGCATCCTTTCATTGAAATAATTGCATATTCATACTCTGTGCTGTATTCTGAAACTTTTGGCATCATTGAATTTTATTTTCATAGCCTGTAACGCCATGCCCAGTTCTAGGGTTCGTGTATCTCGTTTTTGGGGTTTTTAATTGCAGGCAAAATCAATGCAAATAATGGCCATGGATGAGTTCAGGGGAGAGAGACGAGTGCATTGGCACTCTTAGCTTACGTTTATATGGCCTAGGGAGGATTTTGGAGAGGTGCTACGAATCTTCCTGCGGAATAAAATCCGTAGGTAAATGAACCAGGGTGATATGAAGAAGAGGATCACGTGGCTAGCGTCTATTGGCCCATTTGAATTATTAGCACATTTTTATTTTTTGCAGGGAATAATTGTTGGTTTTGAATATATTATTTGTGTCTTATTCCACTAACAGGTTAACATCATGGCTCAGTTGGTAGCGCATCGGTCGAATTGTCCAATGGGACCTGGGTTCGAATCCCAGGTCCCCCAAAACTTTAACATATTTTGTTTTCAGGTAATCCCACGCAGCGTGCAAAAACGTGGTCCACCATATGCCTCAGGTACCCATGCGCCAGGTGGTTCCAGATCCAGATCCAATGGTCCAGGATGAGGTTCACCATGAACCTTGATCAACAAACGCCCAGGCAATCTGAAAGTCAACACAGGCTGGAGTACGTTTGAGCCTGGGAATTACCACTCAGACACCAAGTTTAAGCCCAAACCCCCCCTTTGGTTTATTCTTTCTCTTTTCTATATTTCTTTTGTTTAATTTGCGTAATTTTTACTTTTTAACCAATTAACAAATTAACCTTTTTTTATATAAAAACCAGAAATCACAAAAAATAATATTTATTAATTTTACTATTTTATTTTTGTAAATAAACCATTAATCAATTAATTTAGTTTTTAATTAGGTTTAATTTTAACGTATTTTTGCATTAAATTAAAATTGACTTAGAATTAGGTTTTTTTTAATATTTCTGATTTTATTTCCTCAATTAAAATAAAACTCAAAAATATTTTCTTTAATTCCATTATCAATTTAGACTTAATTCTTAAATCAAAAAAATGACAAAAAATATGTTTTATTTAATGAAAAAAGGGTCAAAACCCTAAAGGACATTCTGATTCAGTT
Source organism: Vicia faba (assembly GCA_948472305.1). Classification (NCBI taxonomy): domain Eukaryota; kingdom Viridiplantae; phylum Streptophyta; class Magnoliopsida; order Fabales; family Fabaceae; genus Vicia; species Vicia faba. Next base: position 66,418,878 of record OX451738.1, on the reverse strand, counting down.
TTTTCATGCGTATTATTTTTTATCCATATATTGTAATTGCTCTGAGGATGTAATAGTTTTAACTTAGGACCTTTATTTATCGCTTTTATTTACTTTTTCGCATTTAATTTTAAGAGTTTGTTTTTGGCGATGTAAATACCTGACGCCTTGTAATAGCTTAGTTTTATTTTCCGCAATTTATTTTCCGCAACCATTAACTGCTAGATGTTTGAATAATAGGCTATGCATGACAAGATTAACCTCTAATTTAAAATCAACCATAGCTCACCATAACATGTGCAAAGATAATATATCTGAAAAACAATACACTCGCACATGTCACTCTTAGGGTACGCCTCACTTGGTTGCCTCAAACGTGGTCATTGAGTATAGGAAGTTTTAGAGGTCGCCCTCTTGTCCAAAGATCATAAGTTGCCTCGAAACGGTTGCCTCAGATAAAATGATCTAAGACATTAGGGTTACCACTAAGGCGTCCTAACATTGCTTTAGTGACCACACGTCCCTTAATTAAATTGACCCGAGAACTCCAACAACGATGCTACCTACTCCTTAATAATGGGATAGCATTGTCTAAAGGACATTTGCACAGTTTAATTCCTTTTTGAGTAGGTAGATATTCTTAAGTACTTGCTCCTTTTAAAAACAAAACAAAACTTTTCGCACTTACACCCCTTTCAAAACAAAAACTCTTTTCAAAACCCACAAACACAAAGAAAAGCAAACTTTTGAAAACATAGTGAGCAAGTACCTAAGAGCCCGTGGATAACCACGGATAGAAAGGGTGCTAACACCTTCCCTTTCTATAATCTACCTCACGAACCCGAGAAACATCTCAAAAAGGAATTTTTCTGTGCTTTTGTCCTTTCCTTGTTGGATAAAATAAAAGACGGTGGCGACTCTTACTTACCGCGACATTTTGCGAAAACAAACGCAAACGCGAACCAGCATTCCAAAAACAGTCAGTTCTATTCCCACCGATCACAACCTCTATCTTGCAATTCCAGGCGTGGGAAGGCTTGAATCTAATTGGAAATTGCTCCTGGAATGTCCAGCAACCTATTGGAAACCTGAGAACGGCACGAATTGACCTCTAACACAGAAATTGGGTCACCACTTTTCTTGCAATTTTTTAGTTTTTCTTTCACCTCTGCACAACTGCTTTTTTTTGTCTCTTTGTTCACTATCTATAATGGAGTGCATTAGGGTAAAAATTTGCATCAAATCTTTGCCATTTATCAAGATTGACCATTGATTTATTCCTTGCACCAAATCTTTCCAAAACAAGCATTTTCAATCATTTATGTCCATATGAAGCCTTGCATGATTTGATCTTGCCACCAGCTGTATAATGACTCTAATCATGCACAAAATCTCAAGGTTTAATTGATTTTTGATATTTTCATTATTTTATATTGATTTTATTTGATTTAAATGAAATAAAATCAAAATAAATAATAAAAATAAAAGGATGACAAGTGGAAGGGCTCATGGGTCGTGGATCACATCACAAGCTCAGTGAAAGCATAAAAAGTTAGGCCCATTTAGCAAAAATATGCAAATTTGAGCACATTTGACTTTTGGCAATTTTGCAAAAATGGTCAACTTGGCCAATGCATAACTCTCTCAATTTTGACCCTAGAGAGGTGTTCTTGGACTTTTTAGAAATATTAGGATGTCCTCTAAGCAACCCTTTTGGTATAATCTCAATTTAGTCTTCCATGTTCAAGTATGAAGCTTTGACCCAAAGGTGTTTTTGTTGACTTTTCAAAATGACCTATAATATCCAAATTCATATCTTCTTGTGAGTGCATATTCTGAACTTGGGAGCTGAAGATGAATTGTAGGGAATTGCATCCTATTCAAAATGAGCTTTATATGGGTCACTTTTGATAAAGTATGAGAAAGTTATGCTTGGTCAAAGTTGAGTTGACTTTTCCTGCAAAACCCTAATTTAGCAACTTTTGGGTTTTGATGAATTGTGAGCGATCCTTGAGGAATCATGATCAAACCTTGATCAAATGATGAATGATACTTCAAAATGAGGATGTTGACCAAAAATATTGAGGTTTGACTGTATGTGGGCCACAGTTATCTTTTGACCCAGCATCGTCAATTTCTAGGTATTTGAGCAATTGACTGAGCAAACTTCCTCTGCAAGGCTTGAAACTTGACATGGATGATCTTGAGAACATATTAGGATAATGGTGAGCATTTGGGATCCTTTGGACTCAAGTATCTTGATGTAAAATGAAACCCTAATTTGAGGTAGACTGCCTTAGGAGAGAGTTTGTCTGGTCAACTCTTGGACCTCCTTGAGCAATTTCAGGACCTCACTTGACATGTATTGAGAAATATGGGAGGGAAAATTTTGGGGTACAACAAGCGGGAACACCAATGACTATCTAAATGTCTAAGCGTCATCAACCTATGTGACCACCTTGAACCTTGCTTGTTTTTCAATACAGATTGGGGAAGATGCGAAATAAACCATCTTTCCAAAAGAGGAGTACAACACATAAGGATACCTCTTTTCCTCATGGTACGAGTGTGAAAGGAATGTAGGATGTCCCCTATCAAAGTAGGCATCGGGTTACGAGACATGAAGATTTTGACGTTGTTCACATCTATGAGTTGGTCAGTATTTGGAAACAAAACCATCCCATAGATGAGGAGAGCCACAATTTCCTCAAAGGTTTGCAAATCCAAAGAGTTCCAACAGTTTTGGGCTTTCTCAAACAAGAACTTTGCTAGGAAACCTTTGAAACCACTCCTTGTTTCCCAATTGGTTGTGATGTCAGATGGTTGCAATTGTAAAGCTTGAGCAATCTCTTTTGGTTTTGGATCTCTTTCCATACCGTTGAAAGGTAGTTGATTGAGAATGGGAATCATCAAGAGTTGGGAGAATTCTTCCAAAGTTGGCGCAAGTTGATAATCGTAAAATGTGAAGCAATGGTGTAGAGGATCAAATAATTGGAAGAGCACCTTCATCATATCTTCGTCAGTTTTAGAGGTAACTAAGTTTATTAGGCGACCATGTCTTTCGGTAAATGGAGAATTTTCAGGAATCCTTGATGCTAGCTCTTTGAGTTGAGGAGGGATCTTTACAAGATTGACTTGGATGGTTTTCCTGCGAATAGAATCCATGTCCTACAAAATAGAACAAAGATAAATCCCAAAAATCCTTGAAATGGTTAGTGAGTATGAGTATGATGTCATGATGTTGATGATGCTATGTACAAGTATATATACACACAAAGGAAACAAGTCCTTAGGTTTAGGCTTGCATGGAGTCTCATAAGTAAGTACCCTCTTGAAGTTTAGTTGGCTCAAACCTATCCTAGTAATAGTAACCGGGTTCTAAGGAACTCAATATCACTGGCTTGTTTCTTTGATCATTGTTTCAGCACAATCCTCTTTAATGGAAACCAAAATATCCCGAAAAACCAAACCTCAATGAGTGTAGTATCGAGTATCTACCAACTTCGAACTGCACCAAAGCCGGTCATCTCACTATATCCTAAAGGCCAAGTTGGTCAAGTAAAGGTTCTAAAATTTCATTAGTGCTTCATGACATCACTCAGCGGCCCCGTGTTCTCCTTGACTACTCAAGGGCTACCGGTACCCACAAATATGTCGCACTAACATAGCTATTGCTTAGATCGTGTCGGTATACCCCGCACAGTTTCCACAATGTATTGCTACTTACCTATAAGGTATCCCATATCTGGGTAGAGGATTCAAACCCAAACAAAGAACCATAATGTAAAGCACACAAGTCAAACAAAGAAAGTAAGTAAATGTGATCTAACCCTAAGGTAACCCCACTTTTAGATTTTCCCCAGCAGAGTCTCCAGTTCTATGATGCGGTGGAAGAACTGACTTGGGTGTTTTGCATTTTATCGCTAATGTTGCGGTTAGCAAGAGTCTCCACCGACTTTTTTTATCCAAAAGGAAAGGTGAAAAAGCACAGGAAAGACATTTGAGATTGTTTCTTGAGTTCGAGGGGTAGATTATAAAAAGGGAAGGTATTAACACCCTTTTCATCCATGGTTTTCCATGGGCTCTTAGTTACTTGCTAGATCACTTTCTTTTTTGTTTGAAATTGTGCTTTGTGTGGTTTTTGAAAGTATTTTGAAAAGGCGCCATCGTTTAGGCAAACTTTGTAATGATTCTCGTTCGTAAGAATGTATACAAAGTGTTGATCTTTTGAAAATGTTTTCAAGTTTGAAAGATGTTTTGGAAAGTGTTTGGTGTTTGTTTTTGAAAATAGCAAGGATGTTTTATTTTGAAAGTGAGCAAGTAACTAGGAACAATCTATCTACTCAAAAGTCTTTCATGTTCATTTCCCCTTTCCTTTGACATTGTTATCTTACCATTTGATTTGGTAAGTAACCCTATCTTTGGATGTGAATGGGACAGGCGTGGGTCATCGTATAACCATGATTAGAAACGTTTCAAGGTATATTAGCATTTTTCTTTAGGGACTAAGATCATTTGAAAGGCAACATGGATAGCGTCATCGAGGGACTATGATCTTGTATTCGTTTGTTTTTGCTAAGATACCTCACATGCATAACATGGCCATTTTGTAAGGCAACCAAGTGGATTTTATCCTAGGGGTGCTTGTGTGCAAGTGTAGTATTTTTCATGCTTGGTTTTATTTTTTATTAGGATTGTATAATTGATTGGTTTTAGTCTTTCCATTCAAAACCCTAATTACTAGCTGTGATCGGTGGATCTGGAACTGACTGTTTAACGCTGGTTCGCGAAATGTCGCGGAAGCAAGAGTCGTCACCGTCTTTTATTTTCTCCAAATGGAAAGGACAAAAGCACAGAAAAATTCCTTAAAGAGATTGCTCTCGGTTCGGGAGGTAGATTATAGAAAGGGAAGGTGTTAGCACCCTTTCTATCCATGGTTATCCATGGGCTCTTAGATACTTGCTCATTTGTGTTTTCAAAATTGTTTGTTTGCTTTTCAAGTGTGGGTTTTAAAAAGTTTCTTTGAAAATTCCAGTTCGACTCTTGTATCGGTCCTCAAGAGTGTTTGAAAAGTTGCTTTCGAAAGCTTTTTGAAAATGTGTCGGTGTGAAAAGTATTTTTGAATTTGTTTTGAAATTAGAGCAAGTATCTAGAGTCGTCTACCTACCCTAAGGAATTCGTCTGTGTAGATGTCCTTTAAAGTAGTGCCATCCCACCATTGAGAGGTAGGTAGCACCACCGTTGGAGGTGTTCGGGTCAATTCGAGGTTCGGGACATGGTGATCACCAGAGCAATGGGAAGACACCTTAGAAGCTACCCTCATGCCAGGTTCCCAGATCATGAGGACTTACTAAGACATCCTCTACTCGACGATCACCTTTCGAGGCAAGGCAACAGTGAGGCGTACCCTAGGGGTGGTGTGTGATTTGTGTGTCAGATTCGTTTATTTTTGTCTTGTTCATGTCAAAGTGATCTATGCGTTTGTTTTTATTTTTGTCATTCATTCTTGCATGCATTTATTTAACAGTTAAAAAGTGCGGAAAGATAAAATTCCTAAACTATTACAAAGGCGCGGGTCCACATCGCCAAATTAAAATCCAGGACCCGATTTGACATAAAATAAAGAAATAAAGTAAAGTGCGAAAGATAAATATTTACACGGCTTTGGGAGAATTACATCAATATTTAAAAGAAGGAATAAATAAAATGCGCGAATTGAATTAAAATTGAAAACGAGGGCGTTGGACCCTTTTGAAGTTAAATTGAAATTAAAAATTAATTATTTATTTATTGAAATAAAAGAAGTGTTTTTTAGGTTTTTTTGTATTTATGAAATAAGAAAATTAAAATTAAAATTAAAAGAAACCCTAATTCTAAGTTATTTTTAATTATTTGAGAAAAATGTTAAAGTTTAACTTAATTTACTAAAGAATTTATGTACATGTTTATTTACAAAATAAATTAGTAATTAATAATAATAATAATGATGAGAAAATTATTTATTAAAAAAATGATGAAAAAGTTAAAAACCCTAATTTCTACATATTTAATTTATTAAGAAAAATATTAAAGTTTTGAAACCTAAATTAATCTAATTAATTGTTTAAAGTTTATTTACAAAAATAATAATAGTGAAATTAATATTACTAAAATAAACATTTTTTTCATTTTTCTGTATTTTATATTTATTATGAAAATTATTTTATGGAATTAAAAGAAAACAATTAAAAAAACAATTAAAAGAATAAAAAGGAAAAACAAATAAAAATTAAAAATTGAGCAAACCATAGGGGGTGTCTGGCCCAAGGGGAGGTTTTTTTGAAGTATTGACTCCTGAGTACCGTGGTCTGCATTCTTTGGCCATTGGATTGAGTTTCATGCATAAGTTGTTCTACTTTGGCCATTTGGCTTTTGGCTTTTGGCCATTTGTGTTCTGGCCTCAACGTTCTTTAATCTTCTCAGGATGTCTGTCTCGCCACGTATTGGTGTCATGTGTAAAATGTTCTGTTTTGGCCATTTGGCTTTTGGCTTTTGGCCATTTGGCTTTTGGCCTCAATGTTCCTTAATGAACCTGCATGAGATCCTATCTAAATCTGCAGTGTTAAATCTCACGAACACATTAAATAAAATCATAAAATGCAAATAAAGCCAATATATGAAGAAATTTAATGTTTAGGCACAATATGGCATGTATGAATGATTATACCCTTTTGATCATGGAGATCAAATCAATCTTACCCTTACTGGAAAATTAGTGACCTGAATGCTTTTATGCCTTACTGGAAAATTAGGATCATGGAGATCAGGCCAGCCTTATCCTTACTGAAGAAGTAGTGAGGTGTTGGTTTGTAACTGTGATGGCTTGTTTGTAGTGAGAGAGGGATTTGTAATAAGGATTTCAAGGTTTTAGGGTTCTTGAAAGAATTTGATATTCTAACAGTATTGTGACAAGGTTTTTTCTCTCTTTTTCTCCTCCTCTGGTTTGTGTGAAAAGAAGGTGATTATATAATGGAAATTAGGGTAAAGAAAATGGGCTTTGAATGTGCAATTGGGTCTTCCATGTTCACTTGAGTTCGTCACTTTCCAGGCAAAATCGCAGGGACTTAAGTGCAATTTTTGAAGTTGAAATGTGAAAACAAAATGTAGCCGGCATCGAGAACTAACTCTTGTCCGAAAATCGACTCAATCGGATAAACGGTGAATTAGTTATGAATTTTTGAAGTTTCAGCTCAGACAAACTTATTTTGGGCTCCAGTGTCGACTCTGACACGTTCTTCAATAAAAAACTGGTATTGATCGGAGCATAATCCGGTCTCGACTTTTGAATCAAAGTTGTAGATCTATGAGTCAGGGACCTTGTGTAAAAATATGAGCCCAATCCGATAAAAATTGACCGAGTTATGAATTTTCGAAGTTTCGGCCCAGATGAAATAATATTCAGCATTCAGGATTTTCAGCGTGTCACGCACTCTGAGCAAAAAACGAAGACCTTTTGAATACCGTTTGAACTCAATACCTTCTGTGAAAATGTAGCCAACTCAATTTGTGAAATTTTGGCGCCAGAACCAGCTCGATACGATGAAAATCGACCAAATTATGATTTTCTGAACATGATGCAAATAAACTTCTGTCACAAATTTTCTGTATGAAAATACTTGATAAATCCACATTTTTGAAGACCTTCTGATCGAAATTGGCTTCCAGACGTGAGAGATGAAAACGTAGATAATGTCAAGACGGAATTTTGGCCACTGGAACGGGTTCAAAACAAGTCACGATCTTCAAGTTATGAATTTTTTAGCGCGTAAAAACTGCACTTTCAGCACACTTTTTCACCATATTTCTTCGAGAAAACTCACACATTCGGATACCTTCTTTAAAGAATTGACTCTTGAGCCGAACCTAAATTTGAGAATATGTTATCAGAGATATCTTGGCGAAAGAATACCTGAATATGACGCGCCGGGTTGGACTTGTGAATTTTGCTTGAAATATTTTGAGAAATATGGGAGGGCAAATTTTGGGGTACAACAGTTGCCCCTGTTCAATCTTCTTAGACCTGAGGATGCAGATTGGCTGACGTGCCTTTCGTAATCCGAAGGTGGAAGATGATTGAACACTAGAGTGCCCAAAAATTTGCGCTCACATAGTAGTGTGATGGTGGGAATGGGCTTATAGATGCCATTTGGAAATTGATGGATAGGATGACGGGCTTACAGATGCCATGCTAAGAGATGATGGATGAGTGGATGGGCTTATAGATGCCATCTGGATGACGATCGCGTAAGAGATTCCTTAGCGAGAACTTGCGTACCTGAAAAAGAAAATGATTACCTGGCCTGTTACAGGAGCTGGTCTTCAAACTCTTTGTATAGATGTGTCCTGACTGGTTACAGGAGCTGGATCTGGAGCTTCAAAAGGCGATGAATGAACCAGGGATGGTTACTACCTCAACGGGACGCTGAGAGAACCTTGGATGATTACTACCTCAACAGGAACGCTGAGAGAATCTGGGGGCGATTACTACCTCAACAGTAACACTGAGAGAATCTTGGGCGACTTCCACCTCAACAGTAACGCTGAGAGAATCATAGGCGACTTCAACCTCAACAGTAACGATGAGAGAATCTTGGGCGACTTCAACCTCAACAGTAACGCTGAGAGAATCATGGACGACTTCAACCTCAACAGTAACGCTGAGAGAATCCTGGGCGACTTCAACCTCAACAGTAACGATGAGAGAATCCTGGGCGACTTCAACCTCAACAGTAACGATGAGAGAATCTTGGGCGACTTCAACCTCAACAGTAACACTGAGAGAATCTTGGACGACTTCAACCTCAACAGTAACGCTGAGCGAATCTTAGGGCGATTACTACCTCCACAGTAACGGGGAGAGAACCACAGGCGACTTCAACCTCAACAGTAATCATTGAGAGAATCTTGGGTGACTTCAACCTCAACAGTAATCATTGAGAGAATCTTGGGCGACTTCAACCTCAACAGTAATCATTGAGAGAATCTTGGGCGACTTCAACCTCAACAGTAATCATTGAGAGAATCTTGGGGCGATTACTACCTCCGCAGTAACGGGGAGAGAACCACATGCGACTTCAACCTCAACAGTAATCATTGAGAGAATCTTGGATAACTTCTTCTTCAACAGTAACGCTGAGAGAAACTTGGGGCGATTACTACCTCTGCAGTATCGGGGAGAGAACCACAGGCGACTACAACCTCAACAGCAATCATTGAGAGAATCTTGGATAACTTCTTCTTCAACAGTAACGCTGAGAGAAACTTGGGGCGATTACTACCTCCGCAGTATCGGGGAGAGAACCACAGGCGACTACAACCTCAACAGCAATCATTGAGAGAATCTTGGATAACTTCTTCTTCAACAGTAATGCTGAGAGAAACTTGGGGCGATTACTACCTCCGCAGTATCGGGGAGAGAACCACAGGCGACTACAACCTCAACAACAATCATTGAGAGAATCTTGGATAACTTCTTCTTCAACAGTAACGCTGAGAGAAACTTAGGGCGATTACTACCTCCGCAGTATCGGGGAGAGAACCACAGGCGATTATAACCTCAACAGCAATCATTGAGAGAATCTTGGATAACTTCTTCTTCAACAGTAATGCTGAGAGAAACTTGGGGCGATTACTACCTCCGCAGTATCGGGGAGAGAATCACAGGCGACTACAACCTCAACAGCAATCATTGAGAGAATCTTGGATGACTTCGACTTCAACAGTGACGCTGAGCGAATCTTGGGATGATTACTACCTCCGCAGTATCGGGGAGAGAACCATAGGCGACTACAACCTCAACAGCAATCATTGAGAGAATCTTGGATATCTTCTACTGAGCCTTTATCAGGAAAATCTGTTAGGGGTCGATTTAACTGGACTAGAGAAGGCCTTGGACTGGATAAGAAACAGAAAATCTTAGGGTCGATTAACTGAACCGGTCTAGGTCTTGAAATGTCTTCAACTGGATAAGAAACAGGGAGATCTTAGGGTCGATCTGACTGAACCAGAGAAGGCCTTTGACTGGATAAGAAACAGAGAAATCTTTGGAGTCGATTTAACTGAACCGGTCAAGGTCTTGAAAATAGCTGAGAACTTAACTGGATCTTCCCTGAAAGGTAAAGGTCAGTCATATGCAATGCATGATATGGATCAAGCAATGATGTTCTCAACATAAATGAGATTCGTAAGATGTGATGCGTATATGCATGCTATAATGTATGGAAGTGCGATGTTTATGAATATGTTTGTCGTCTAGGAAAGTAAATCCTTGACGGGTGCCGGGAAGTCACTCCTGGGCTGATGTTGAAGAATGATCTTTGCTTCCGCTGGGGATGATAGTTGCAAGAATTCCGGTGGAAGAAGATAACTCCGTTGGGGAATAAACCTGGCGAACAGATTACTCTGCGGGGAGAAAAGTACTCTAACAATCTTGCTGGGAAGCAATACTCTGTGGGGAGAGAGATGCTTTGTTGAGTTTGATGAAGATAACTTGCTGGGGGATACCCTTGCTGTGTTGGAAGTGTTAATAGACTTCGCTGGGGATAAGTAGACTTTGTCGAGGACGGTCTTTCTGTGGCTTTTGGCTGAGGATAACCCAGTTATATCCTGGTAAGGAAATAACTCTTTGAATAAAGCCGGGCGACGCGTTCGTGCTCTGCGAGGATAAGCTTCCAGAATCTACTGGGGATAAGCTTACTGCTTGGGGAGATAAATTCCAACTTTCCTGGGGGAGCTGGATTGGACTCTCCTGGGGGGAGTTTTGAACTGTATCGGGGGAGTGACTCCACTGAATGTTTGATATACCGCCGGGGAACAATCTTTAGGTCAAGACTGCCGGGGATGCTTGTTAAGAATACGTGTATATTGTTGGGGAATGTTGAGATCTGCTGGAGGATACCCAACTTCCTTAAGTTTGATAGTAGCTTTGCTTGAGGAGAGTGCACTGGCTTGCTGGCTCACTCTCTGGGTAATTAAAGTATCTGGTTATATTCTTCAGCCTACCTTGGTACCTTGGAGGACAGAACAATTAGATTGCTTAGACAATTCTTTATTGCCCCTGTTTCTGAGGCGGGAGAGGAAGACCTGTGAGGCGCTGATAGTTGTTGAGGATCAAACCTTCTTCAGGTAGGCAGGTGACAAGATGACAGGACATAGTCGTACGCTTTGATCCCTAACTTTTGCCTGGACCGCCCTTTCGGGTTTTCAGTCCACCGGGATACCCATTTTTGCCCAAGCCGCCTTTTCAGGTTTTCGACTTGCCGGGTGTACAGATTTTTTTCATTTTCATCCCTTATTTTTGCCCGAACCCTCTTGGTTCGCCGGGAAGCCCTTATTTTTGCCTAGGTGTGTCAACCTAGCGGGTCTTTGATTATGCGTAGTATTTTTTTCGACTATGTCCATGCTCTTAGAATGCAGGGAGTTGCCCCTGTTAGAAGTGTTTTGTCATGCCATCAGAAGGTATTTGATCAGGCAAGATTCATTGCTGGAGTGCCCCAAGTGACTTAGGCGGAGATTTGCCCCAGGCTGTTTGGCCCTTGAGAGATTCTCCGAATCTTGATTAAACTGCCCCAGATGATTGGACCATGATCATGTTGTGCCCCTTGATTGGAAGTGCTTCTGTTCATTAGGCATTCATCGTGCGAATTTCCCTGCTGTTCAAACAAAAAGTCATATGCAAACAAAGTTATGTTAAAAATGCAAAGCTTATGTCTGTCTGGAAGATTTTGAAAATGCATTCTTTTTCATAAAACAAGTGATTGTTTGTAAAACGTGATGTCAACTCCGTATTTACCATAGGCCTTAAGGAGTCAGGATACCTTTCGTGACAGTATGCTTTCGAACTAACCCATGCTTCAGCTAGGACTTTTAAGGGTTATAACGTGGCTTGGTTCACGGTTTAAGAAACAAAGGATAAAGGCTCAAATTATTTGTACCCACCCGCTCTTCGTGATGTTCTCCAAACCTAAACTCAGTTGATCATACGTTAGACCTTGTTTGAGTCTTTGCTCTGATTTTCTGGTGATGATTCGGATGTTGATGATTTATTTTGAATAGGCAGTCATTCCTTTTTGTTGAGGGTTTGCAGAACCTCTTTTTTTCTTGATTTTATTATCCCTATTTTTTTTGGCCTGAACTGTTCTTTTGTGATTACAGTCAGCGGGATGCCCCAATTTTGTAAGTCTCCTTCATTGGTTTTGACTTTATGGGTTTTCATTTTGAGAGATGACGACTGCCTGTCTTTATGATTATTCGGAACCATCACTGTCTTTCGTTTTGTAAGGACCTCTTTGATGTCATTCGTTATGCACTTGGATCAACTGAGAGACTACCCTGCCCCAGGTTATGATTAAGGGTTTTAAATTTCGAAAAGAAAAACTCCTACTTCTTTGGCTCAGAGGGGTTGACGAGGGATTATCATCCTTATAACTCCAGTGTTTAGGGATTTGAAACAATGCTTGTACCTCATCAGCGGGGTCTGTTCAAAAGCATACTGTAAAGATCGTGGTATCGTTTTCGTCATCCTCCTTCAAGAGGCTTAGAAATTATTAATTAAGAGTTGATCATCAGAAGAAAAAAAATATATGAAAATAATTTGCATTTAGTGAATACGAATATATTGTTTCAGAACAGACATATGTGATGCATTAATGAAATAACAACGTTTGATATGAATGGAGTGTTTGAACAATCAAAAGAAAATTACAACTTGAAAGATTCTAATGAACAAAAATTTCTCAATCCTAGCCATGTTTTGACAAGGAAGCAGTGGTCACATTGGGGGTCTCAGCAGGTTCGAATTCAATCTCCTTAGCATCGATCATATTCTGGATTTTATATTTCAGCGCCCAACAGTCCCCAGTGTCGTGCCCCGGGCTATTAGAATGATAAGCACACCTCGCCTTTGGGTTGTAGCTTGGAGAGGAGGTCTTTGGATTTGCAGGAGGGTTGATCACCGCAATCAGATTCATTTTCAACATGTGCTGCAAAGCTCGTGACCATGACATGTTGATGTAGGTGAATTGTCTCTTAGGCTCGTCCGACCTGTTCTGATCAACCCGCTGTTCTTGGTGAGGTCGTTGTTGGACCTGAGAAGTAGTAGCAACTCGGAGAGGTCTATTCATGGGACCCGACCTTTGCCTTCTTGGAAGCTGTTCCATGACCTGGTCCCTGATTTGGGCTGGTTGCTTCATGCCTTGAGGAAGCTGGCTGATCATGGCCCTCAACTCTCCTTGCTCCTGAGCTAAACCTTGAATGAGGGCCCTTTGCCCCAGCATCTGGGTTTTCAATGTGTCTATCTCAGCTTGTAGACGTTTCAGCTGTTCGTCCTTGTCATCTTCAGGACTCTTCTTGGCCAAGTTCCCCATGAGGAGTGTCCTTAACTCTTCCTGCCCCTTGGATAGGCTTAGGAAGATCTCCATGAACTGAGTCTCTTGAGCTTGCAGACCCTGGTTATCTTGTTGGGAAGCCATTGCTGAAATAAACAGCGAAGATGGTAAGTGACCTGTACCAAGGGTACCTGTTATGCAATGATGTGTATGTATGCATGCAATGTTTTCAAGGATCTCGCGGGGTAAACAAGAAATTTGTTAGCATTTGAATTTGTAGCTTGATTGAAGGAACTTCGTGTTGCTGAGAGTCCTTCTTCAAGGGTCAAGGCTCACCATATCGAGTGGGTCATAGCCCCTGACGACCTCGGCTAGAGGAAAATAAATCCCCTTTGCCCCTTGCTAGACCGTTGGTTCATCATGACCTGCATCACAAGCCCTTGAGATCCTTGAAATGGGTTAGTCCTTATGTAGGATGCATACAATGGTATGATGTTATGATGTATGGAGTAATGTAGGTAAACCCTGTTATGAGTCCAGATTAAGGACTGTAAACAAAACCTGCAATAAACTCAAGTGTCAGATAACAAGTATGCAAGTAGTCAAGTTCGAAGGCACACAAGTCACACAAAGAGCCCTTAGAGTTTAGGTTAGCATGGGGTCTGGGTATTACCCTCTTGAAGTTGGTTGGTTAAGACCTGTCCTATCAGAAGTAACCGGGTTCTAGAGGATCCCAATATCACTGACTACCCTCAATTGGTCATAACTCCAGCATCGCAATCTTTTCTTGCGGCCAGAACCATCGCGAGAGTTTAGCCTCAATGGGTGTAGCATATTGCTACTGTTCTATTGGCCAAGTTGGGTCATTTAAGGTTCTAAGGTCGGTTGGTGCTTAATGACTCCTCAGAAGACCCATATTCTCCTCGTTGCGACACAAGGGATATCAGTACAGACCAAGGCGCCACACCAACGTAGCCACTGCTTCACCCATGTCGGTCTACGCCGGACAGGTCCCTCACAGCTTATGCTACCTAACAGGGTATCCCCAGATCCGGGTTAGGATCTATGTAACTCCCAAGACAGTCCCACAATAATAAAGCAAGCAAATCAATACAATTGAAAACACAGTTATGAACTAATCCTAAGGTACACCTCACTTTAAGTTTAATTCCCCAGCAGAGTCGCCAGTTCTGTGATCGGTGGATCTGGAACTGACTGTTTAACGCTGGTTCGCGAAATGTCGCGGAAGCAAGAGTCGCCACCGTCTTTTATTTTCTCCAAATGGAAAGGACAAAAGCACAGAAAAATTCCTTAAAGAGATTGCTCTCGGTTCGGGAGGTAGATTATAGAAAGGGAAGGTGTTAGCACCCTTTCTATCCATGGTTATCCATGGGTTCTTAGATACTTGCTCATTTGTGTTTTCAAAATTGTTTGTTTGCTTTTCAAGTGTGGGTTTTAAAAAGTTTCTTTGAAAATTCCAGTTCGACTCTTGTATCGGTCCTCAAGAGTGTTTGAAAAGTTGCTTTCGAAAGCTTTTTGAAAATGTGTCGGTGTGAAAAGTATTTTTGAATTTGTTTTGAAATTAGAGCAAGTATCTAGAGTCGTCTACCTACCCTAAGGAATTCGTCTGTGTAGATGTCCTTTAAAGTAGTGCCATCCCACCATTGAGAGGTAGGTAGCACCACCGTTGGAGGTGTTCGGGTCAATTCGAGGTTCGGGACATGGTGATCACCAGAGTAATGGGAAGACACCTTAGAAGCTACCCTCATGCCAGGTTCCCGGATCATGAGGACTTACTAAGACATCCTCTACTCGACGATCACCTTTCGAGGCAAGGCAACAGTGAGGCGTACCCTAGGGGTGGTGTGTGATTTGTGTGTCAGATTCGTTTATTTTTGTCTTGTTCATGTCAAAGTGATATATGCGTTTGTTTTTATTTTTGTCATTCATTCTTGCATGCATTTATTTAACAGTTAAAAAGTGCGGAAAGATAAAATTCCTAAACTATTACAAAGGCGCGGGTCCACATCGCCAAATTAAAATCCAGGACCCGATTTGACATAAAATAAAGAAATAAAGTAAAGTGCGAAAGATAAATATTTACACGGCTTTGGGAGAATTACATCAATATTTAAAAGAAGGAATAAATAAAATGCGCGAATTGAATTAAAATTGAAAACGAGGGCGTTGGACCCTTTTGAAGTTAAATTGAAATTAAAAATTAATTAATTATTTATTGAAATAAAAGAAGTGTTTTTTAGGTTTTTTTGTATTTATGAAATAAGAAAATTAAAATTAAAATTAAAAGAAACCCTAATTCTAAGTTATTTTTAATTATTTGAGAAAAATGTTAAAGTTTAACTTAATTTACTAAAGAATTTATGTACATGTTTATTTACAAAATAAATTAGTAATTAATAATAATAATAATGATGAGAAAATTATTTATTAAAAAAATGATGAAAAAGTTAAAAACCCTAATTTCTACATATTTAATTTATTAAGAAAAATATTAAAGTTTTGAAACCTAAATTAATCTAATTAATTGTTTAAAGTTTATTTACAAAAATAATAATAGTGAAATTAATATTAATAAAATAAACATTTTTTTGATTTTTCTGTATTTTATATTTATTATGAAAATTATTTTATGGAATTAAAAGAAAACAATTAAAAAAACAATTAAAAGAATAAAAAGGAAAAACAAATAAAAATTAAAAATTGAGCAAACCATAGGGGGTGTCTGGCCCAAGGGGAGGTTTTTTTGAAGTATTGACTCCTGAGTACCGTGGTCTGCATTCTTTGGCCATTGGATTGAGTTTCATGCATAAGTTGTTCTACTTTGGCCATTTGGCTTTTGGCTTTTGGCCATTTGTGTTCTGGCCTCAACGTTCCTTAATCTTCTCAGGATGTCTGTCTCGCCACGTATTGGTGTCATGTGTAAAATGTTCTGTTTTGGCCATTTGGCTTTTGGCTTTTGGCCATTTGGCTTTTGGCCTCAACGTTCCTTAATGAACCTGCATGGGATCCTGTCTAAATCTGCAGTGTTGAATCTCACGAACACATTAAATAAAATCATAAAATGCAAATAAAGCCAATATATGAAGAAATTTAATGTTTAGGCACAATATGGCATGTATGAATGATTATACCCTTTTGATCATGGAGATCAAATCAATCTTACCCTTACTGGAAAATTAGTGACCTGAATGCTTTTATGTCTTACTGGAAAATTAGGATCATGGAGATCAGGCCAACCTTATCCTTACTGAAGAAGTAGTGAGGTGTTGGTTTGTAACTGTGATGGCTTGTTTGTAGTGAGAGAGGGATTTGTAATAAGGATTTCAAGGTTTTAGGGTTCTTGAAAGAATTTGATATTCTAACAGTATTGTGACAAGGTTTTTTCTCTCTTTTTCTCCTCCTCTGGTTTGTGTCAAAAGAAGGTGATTATATAATGGAAATTAGGGTAAAGAAAATGGGCTTTGAATGTGCAATTGGGCCTCCCATGTTCACTTGAGTTCGTCACTTTCCAGGCTAAATCGCAGGGACTTAAGTGCAATTTTTGAAGTTGAAATGTGAAAACAAAATGTAGCCGGCATCGAGAACTAACTCCTGTCCGAAAATCGACTCAATCGGATAAACGGTGAATTAGTTATGAATTTTTGAAGTTTCAGCTCAGACAAACTTATTTTGGGCTCCAGTGTCGACTCTGACACGTTCTTCAATAAAAAACTGGTATTGATCGGAGCATAATCCGGTCTCGACTTTTGAATCAAAGTTGTAGATCTATGAGTCAGGGACCTTGTGTAAAAATATGAGCCCAATCCGATAAAAATTGACCGAGTTATGAATTTTCGAAGTTTCGGCCCAGATGAAATAATATTCAGCATTCAGGATTTTCAGCGTGTCACGCACTCTGAGCAAAAAACGAAGACCTTTTGAATACCGTTTGAACTCAATACCTTCTGTGAGAATGTAGCCAACTCAATTTGTGAAATTTTGGCACCAGAACCAGCTCGATACGATGAAAATCGACCAAATTATGATTTTCTGAACATGATGCAAATAAACTTCTGTCACAAATTTTCTGTATGAAAATACTTGATAAATCCACATTTTTGAAGACCTTCTGATCGAAATTGGCTTCCAGCCGTGAGAGATGAAAACGTAGATAATGTCAAGACGGAATTTTGGCCACTAGAACGGTTTCAAAACGAGTCACGATCTTCAAGTTATGAATTTTTTAGCGCGTAAAAACTGGACTTTCAGCACACTTTTTCACCATATTTCTTCGAGAAAACTCACACATTCGGATACCTTCTTTAAAGAATTGACTCTTGAGCCGAACCTAAATTTGAGAATATGTTATCAGAGATATCTTGGCGAAAGAATACCTGAATATGACGCGCCGGGTTGGACTTGTGAATTTTGCTTGAAATATTTTGAGAAATATGGGAGGGCAAATTTTGGGGTACAACACTAGCATTTGTATATAAAGCGATAAATTGCGGAATTTAAAATTACTACGCTATTACAACACTTGTGGGAGGGGGGTACAAATTACAAATGGGGATTGCAAGAATTTAAATCTAAATAATCTATTACAACCATATTGAATTTGGATAAATAATTTGCAAAAATGAACAAATATACAAGAATGTAAAATGGAAAGAAAATGGATTTTTGTTTGGATTTTTATTTAGGAAAAAGGGTTTTCTTTTAACCTAATTAACTAAAAGAAAATAATTAATTAAATTAGTAAAAAGTAAACCTAAATTTACTAGGAAAATAATTTAAGTAAAACCCTAATTTAAATATTAATTGATTTAAAAAAAAAAGAAATTAAGTTTGTAAGAAGAATATTTTTGGTATTTTTGTCTTAAAAATAATTTATAGTATTATAAAATATTTTTGGTCTTTTTTTTTGTTTTAAAATAATATATTTTAATTGTGTAATAGAAAATAACTAAAACCCTAGTTTTTTTTTAATTAAATTTACAAACCAATTAGTAAAATAAATAAAATATGATTAAATAAAAATAATTTTTATTATAAAAATAAATAAACTATATCAAAATATAAATCTAATGTTTTTATATATTTTTTCTGATTTTCTTAATATTAGATAAAATATTAAAGAAAATAAATAAATGAAAAATGAGAAAAAGAAAATAAAATGGGCTAGGGGTGTGAATAGTCCAGGGGAGTCAGAATAAGCAAAAAAGAAAAAGACCCAAAGGAGTGAAGCCCAGCGCTGCCAAAAAAATCAAAAAGTGTGAAAAATGTGCAAAAAAATCACAAAAGGTCAAGCTGGAGCTTGAACCCAAGACCTCATAGTGACAGGCGCGCGCTTTAACCACTATGGTGGGGATACATCCGTTAACTTATGCAAAACCATAAATATATAACATAAAACGCGTCCTGATTACACTTCATCTTCAACCTCCAGTCAGACCACCTCAAAACTGGAAGTCGTGTTCTGCAAATGAGCACTCCTCAAGGTGTTGTGATGGTCAGAATAGCTCCACTGAGGTCCCAGAAAGCTGATACAGTGGTTACTTTGAGTTGTAAGTGCTTGAACTGGCCTGGAGAAGTCAAGATCCAAACCTCTGTTTTTGGAAATGGAGGATGGTGATGGAGGTGTTACAGAACTGTAACAGGATGAGGGATGACTTCTAAATGATGTTTAGAAGCTTTGGGAACAAAGAGGCTTGAAAACGCACGAGGGAGTTATGAGTTTCAAACTTTTGGCCAGGTTATGTGAAAATGGAGGTATGAGATGCAAATCTGAGTTCTTGTTGTTTTTAGGGCTTAAGCATACGTGTGTTTTGTGACAAATTACTTGTGTATGTATGTTGTACCCCAAAATTTGCCCTCCCATTTCTCAATAATTTCTCATCACAAAGCCCTTGGAGCTCAAGACCCAGTTAGGGTTTCATCTGCTCAAGATTTCTCCTTGCACTGTTGACCCAAATTAGGGTTTGTGTTTGCACAAAGATGTTTTGACCTAAAATGCCTAAGATGACTTTCATGCTTCATATTGGACTCCCAAGTTTATCCACATCAAGTTTCAAGTCTTGATTCCAAATTTTGCCCAGTCAATTGGACAGTTGACCTAGAAATCAACTATATTGGGGAAAAAGTCAATTGTGGCCAATTGACAGTCAAATCTTATGAAAATTGACCCACATCAACATTATAAACTCACATGGACCATTTGATCAAGTTTGGATCATAATTCCACAAGAAATTTGATCAGATCACCAAAAGGGCAAAATGGTCATTTTTGGGGTTTTGACAGCACAAAGGCAATTTTTGACTGTTTGACCTAGCCAATGGCAAACCAAGCTCACATATGGACTCAAGGACCCCATGGAATTGTCTTGACATGCTCAACAAGTTCAAAAGATCCCAAATACACAAGATTGACAGTTGAATTTCCCAGTCAATTGATCAATTTTGACTGTATACTGAAAAGTCAAACTTTGACTTTTTGGTCAAAATCAAGTGTCAAGATTCATTTTCCATCAAAACATGCCAAATCATGAAACTTGTTCATCAAGAAATCAAGAATTGCAAATTAGGGTTTGAAATGAAGATTTTTCATAACTTAGAATTTTTCTAAGTTATGAAAAACCCTAATTTTTTCCTAACTTTGTCCCACTTTCTCACCAAGATTCATTTGGATTCAAGCAAAAGTCAAAACATGAAAGTTGTATCCTATTACAAAATCTACAACTTTTATTCACAAAGTTTTCCCAAAAGAAGCTTGTATCTCAAGTTACAATTTTTGGAACAAGGGTACCAAACCATTCTTAACTTAGAGAAAATTTGACCTATTTTAGGCAGGATTTTTGCCTAACTTCAAGACCATTTTTCACATACTTCCACTTGGAATTTAAATTTGAATTTCAAATATGGATTGTAGTACACATTCCAAGCTTTCCAAAATGTCCAAGAACTCATCAAACAACCTCATGGTTAGAGAGAATCGAATTTGGCAATATGGGAAAAACTCACTTTTGTTATGGCCAATTTCCATGTTCATACACTTAGGCAATTTTCAAATCAGCATGCATTTCTTGATTACAGACCCCAAATCTCTTTTACACTCATAAATTTAATGCAAACTCATTTTGCCAAGACCATATTTTTTGTGTTCAAGCATTGCATAATGGTTTAGTCCCAAAATAGATAAAGCATTTTAACCATTTTTGCAAAAGTGAAATTTATGTCAATTGGTAATCCAAACAAGTACAGTGCATATCTTCTTGGCACAAGTTATTAGACTAATTACACTGACCAAGGCCAAGGTTTGCAGCACATTAGGGGGGCCTCTATCAGTCTAGAACTCCACTTGACCTTTTCTTGCTTAAAGTTGAAGAAACATAGCATTTTGTAGAACAACTCTCATTTTCCTGTAAACCAAGCTTAAGCAAACTTGTCAAACATTTTCTAATCATCAAACCCAAGCTGAAACACGGGCTATCCACCTCCATTGCCCTCTCAAACACAGAATCACTCTCAAACTGTCCAAACAGAGCATCTGCTGCAGATTGAATCCCACAACTCATTTCCATCGTGCATTCTTGCTAAAACCAGTTCAAACACTTTCCTTACCATCAATCCAAACTATCCAAAGCATTAGAAGTGGACTGTAACTCCTCTAATCAGTTTGGCCATTTTCATTTCTTCCTCTTGCAGGTTGACTTCTGCAGCTTGGTATAGAAGGTTTCAAAGCATACCAAGTATTGGAATAGCATCCTCACACTTCAAGGAAGCTGTACAAATCATCATCTTGCCCTGAAAGCTCCCCCATTGCCAGACACGATTCCAACTGAACAGGTATATTCTTGAACTTCTAACTCTCAATGTAGGCATCATTAGCTCTAAGTTTGTGAATAAGAAGTGTTCTACTCATGCCCCTGAAACTGTACATACCTTTACTTTCCATTTATTTTGCCTGTGCTATGAGAATTTAAGGTCTGAACATTGATAAAAAGTTAGGTTAAGATTTGGGAATGGAGAAATTCTCTCTCATTTCTGAGAGTTAGGAGGAGTTCTTTACATGTCCAGAATCGTGGCTTGATGATTAACATTTCTTATGTTGTAAGTTTGTGCTAAAAGTCCAAGAATCCAGGTGTTTGAATCAGTGTTCCAAGCGCGCGTTTTTGACAAAGTTTCTGGCTAGAGGTTGAAGAAGCTCCACGTGGGTTGGGCCTGTTTTGTTATTTCTTTTCACATCCCATTTTTGCTTTTACACCTCTGTGGCCCATTGTGCTTATTTTCATGATTTTTTGACTTTTATTTTTTTATTCTGACTTATTTATTTTTGCTAATAATATTAAAAATATAAAAAATATTTTTCACACCATTTTTGAATTTATTAGGCATTTGTTTGTTTAAATAGGTTTTGTACATAAACAATATATAAATGCTATTATTTAGAATAACTAGAAAAAAATAATGCAAACACATTTATTTTCTGATTTTTATTTTATTTTATCTTCTGAAAATATTTTATATAAAATATACTTTTTTATAAATATTAGATATTATTATTTTGTATATATAATATATATTTAGGTAAATAATATAAATACATATATATTTATTAGAATATTTAGGGCAAAAAAACAAAAATATATACATTTTTATTTTATTAATATTTAATATTAAAAATACCTTTTTACAAATATACTTCATTTTTATTTTATTTTTGTACATAATTATTAAATATTTGTACATATTAAATAAATAATACCTTTTACCTAATAAAATTAGGGTTTTACCCTAAACATAAAAATACCCAAAAATTAATACTTTTTATTTTGTTTACTTGACATATAAAAATACTCTTTTTCATACATATAAAAACATCTTTTGCATCTTGCATATTTATTTTATTTCTATTTAATTTGTGCAATTGAATATCTTGTAAATAATTCCAAATTGATGTAATAGCTAGGTTTAAATTCCTTGTCAAATACCCCCCATTTGAATATTTGTACCCCCCTTCCCATATTGTGTTGTAATAGCTTAGGAACTTTATTTTTCGCACTTTAATGCTTTCTAAATATACCATGTTAGAATTAGGGTTTGTATGCGAATCAAAAACGACAATAATAGTTTGACCTAATTTCAAGATAAACAAGCATGAAAATGGACAACACTAATCACACTTGCACCCCTAGGGTATTCCACTTGTTGCCTTTAATAATGGGCCATATTGCATGTTAGGTCTCTTTGGGCAAAGCAAACACAAATTCAAATGATCATAGTCTCTCGATGACGCTTTCGAAAGTTTTCTAAAAAATGATCAAGTCCCATAAAGGAAAAATTGCCCAAAGATACTTGGCACCATTGCAATTATGGTCTAAACGATGACCCGCGCCCGTCCCTCTCACATTCTAACACAAGATTGTCCACCAAATGCAATGGTGGAACAAAATTGTTAAAAGGGTTAAAACATAGCAATAATCTTTGAGAACTTTAGGGTAGATAGCTCTTAAGTACTTGTCAACTTGCAAAACAAAAAACACTTGCCTATTTTTCAAACCACACTTCACAAACACTTTCAAAAACAAAACTTTCAAAAACCTTGAAACATCTTTTCAAAAAGACAAACACCTTTTGTAAAACATTCGAGTAAAGAATTGTTACAAGGGTAGCCTAGACAAGGCATCTTTTTCAAAACATTTTCAAAACCACGCACAAAGCACCATTTTAAACAATTGAAAACCAAGGCAAGTTGATCTAAGCAAGTACCTAAGAGCCCATGGATAACCATGGATAGAAAGGGTGCTAATACCTTCCCTTTCTATAATCTACTCCCCGAACCCAAGAAAATATCTCAAAGGTTTTTGCTGTGCTTTTTAAACCTTTCCTTAGGATAAAATAAAAAGTCGGTGGCGACTCTTGCTCAACCGAAACATTTGCGAAAACAAACGCAAAACCATAGTCAGTTCTCCCACCGTATCACAGAACTGGCGACTCTGCTGGGGAGAATTTTAAAAGTGGAGTAACCTTAGGGCTTAGATCACCCTCTTGCATGACTAATTGTTTGATTTGTTTGCTTTTATATTTTGGCTCTCTTGTTTGGGTTTGCAATCCTACACCCGAATTTTGGGAAACATTCATAGATAGCAATACGTTGTGGAAACTGTGCAGGGTATACCGACACGGTCGAAGCAATAGCTATATTAGTGCGACATATTTGTGAGTACCGGTAACCCTTGAGTTCAATCAAGGAGAGTACGGGGCCGCTGAGTGATGTCACTAAGCACTAATGACCTAGAACCTTACTTGACCATCTTGGCCTTTTATTAGGGGTAGTGAGATGACCGGCTTTGGTGCAGTCCGAAGTTGGTAGATACTCGATACTACACTCATCGAGGGTTGTTTTCTTGGAATATTTTGGTCGCTAGTTAAGTGGCTAAACCAAAACAATGAACATTGAAAACAATCCAATGATATTGAGCTCCTTAGAATCCGATTACTATTTATAGGACAGGTTTTTAAGCCAACTACACTCAAGAGGGTACTTACCTATGAAACCCCATGCAAGCCTGAAACTAGGGTTTGGTGTGATTTGCTTGCACATATGTTTGTGCATACATCATAAACATCATAAAGCATCATATGCATTCACTAACCATTTCAAGGGTTTAGATCTTCATCTTTATTCTTGTTTTGTAGGTCATGGAAATTCCTCGCAGAAAAACCATCCAAGTTAACCTTGTGAGAATCTCTCCTCAACTCAAGGAGCTCACCTCAAGAATTCCGGAAAGCTCACCCTTCAGTGAAAGACATGGTAGACTGCTCAGCTTAGTCAACACCAACATTGAAGAGGATATGATGAAAGTGTTGTTCCAGTTCTTTGACCCTCTTCACCACTGTTTCACTTTCCCCGACTACCAGTTGATACCCACTTTGGAGGAGTTTTCTCAACTCCTGAGAATTCCTATCCTTAATCAACTACCTTTCAACGGTACGGAAAAGGAACCAAAGCCGGAAGATGTTGCTCGAGCATTACATCTACAACCTTTTGACATCAAGGGGCATTGGGAAACCAGAAGCGGCGTCAAAGGATTCTTAGCAAAATTCTTGTTTGAGAAGGCACAAGAATGTTGGAATTCATTGGACCTACAAGCCTTTGAAGAAATTGTGGCACTCCTTATCTATGGGTTGGTCCTATTCCCGAATTCTGACCAATTGGTAGATATCAACGCCGTCAAAATCTTCTTGTCCAGAAATCCAATACCAACATTGCTTGGGGACATTCTTCACTCATTTTACACACGAACAATGAGAAAGAGGGGTGTTCTCATGTGCTGTACTCCTCTCCTTGCAAGGTGGTTTATTTCGCACCTTCCATAATCTGTCTTGAAGAATCACCAAGGCTCAAGGTGGTCCCAACGATTGATGACTCTTACTCACTCTGATGTACATTGGTGTTCTCGGTCCAGAGAAAATGTCATCATTGTCGATCGTTGCGGAGAGTTTCCTAATGTTCCTTTACTTGGAATTAGAGGAGGTATCACCTACAACCCTTGCCTAGCTTTGAGGCAATTTGGATATGCACAGAGGGATGGTCCTCACGACATGTTGATTCCTGACCTAGTTTTTGAATTCGACAACGATGCGCAAGGACTTCGCCAAAGATTCATCAGAGCTTGGGGAAGACCCAACAAGGTTGATAGCAAGACACTGGGACACAAGAACTCCATCCCTCTTGAGCCTTATCTCAAGTGGGTACGAGCCCGAGCCCAGAGTCTAATGATGCCTTATCCTCATGTTCTCCATGTGATTAAAGAGCCCGTCAAGGAAGGAGAGGTTCCCTACACCATCCTACATCCTGACATGCCTACATCGTGGGAGGAAATGCAGAAGAGTTGGATTCAGCTCAAGGAGGAACATAACACTTTTTAAGCCAGCTTCTACGCTAGCGAGAAGAAGGTTCTAGAGCTTACCCGCCGACTCCATGAGAAAGAGGCCCTCAACACCTACATCGCACCAAAGAGTATGCGCAATGTCTTTTTACCTTGAGAAGTTGTTTTTGTAATATTTGGCCCATGGGGCATTTATGTACTAACAAATTTCTTCTTATTAATATGACGTGCGTTCTTCTTTGTCTGCAACAATTTTGAATGTTCTAAATCCTTGAATGCATTGCATACATAGGCATATCATTCATCATGTGCATAAGCAGGTCTCACTCCAGGTTTCCTTATCTGTCTGCTGTTTATTTCAGTAGGATGGATCTCGAGCAAACAGTCAAAGACCTACAAGTTCAAAATGCACAGTTCCAGCAACTCCTGATGACCTTGGCTAAGGGTCAGGAGGATCTCAAGACCTTGCTGGGGAATAAAGACCCAGTGAAAAAGAAGAAAAAGAGACTAGGGGTGGCTACTTTAGGGAGAAGATTTGAAGGAGAAGCCCGGAGAGTGCTTGAATTTCCTCCTACTTCTGATGAAGGAACCAGTAAAGGAGATGGGGCTGCGATACCTTCCGAGTCTGATGTGGAAGAAGAGGAGGTCGAAGAGGATGAAGATTACTCTGATCAACAATACCCTCCAGCTGATGATAAATACAAAGGTTTAGAAGACAGGTTGGCCGCCATGGAGCTACAGAGAGTATCGGGTTTGGATTTCGAAGACTTGGGTTTGGTTGTCGGGATTGTGATTCCCCCAAAGTTCAAAGTGCTAGTTTTTGTGAGGTATGACGGGCTGTCCTGTCCAAAAATGCATCTCAGGTCCTACGTAAGAAAGATCCAACCTTATACGGCAGATAAGAACCTTTGGATCCATTTCTTTCAAGACAGCCTTTCTGGGGCTCAACTGGAGTGGTTTTATCAGCTAGAGGGAACCAGCGTCCGAAATTGGGAAGACTTGGCCACCGCTTTTTACAAACAATATCAGTACAATTCTGACCTTGCTCCTACGCGTACCCAACTTCAGGGTATGTCATTGGGAACAGGCGAAGGATTCAAAGAATATGCACAAAAATGGAGGGATTTGGCTGGCAGGGTGCAGCCTCCTTTAACCGACCGTGAACTTGTTGATATGTTTCTGGGGACCCTATCTGGGCCATTTTTCAATCATCTGATTAGTAACTCTTCCGCGGGGTTTACCGATTTGATCTTAACAGGCGAAAGAATAGAAGCAGGCATCAAGTCAGGAAAGATTCAGAAGGGTGCCGCTGCAAGTGTTGAGAAGAAACCTTTCAAGAAGGAAACGGCTGTTGTATACTCCCAAAGAAGAGCAGGGAAGACTGGGCGCCGGCCGACCGTGGGGGCCGTAATGATTCAAAACCCTTCAAGTGAGCAGCCTCGCTATAACCAGTCCAGACCAAATCAACAACCGGTGGAATGGCCACAATGGCAGTTCACCCACATTAATATGACTCCAGCGCAAGTGCTTCCCCATCTGTTGAAGTTGAATCTCGCCACTATCAAAGAGGCACCAAAAAATGTGAATACGTCCTCTCCGCATTACCACCCTAATGCTAAATGCGCCTACCATTCTGACAGTGTCGGGCACGACACCAACGATTGTTGGGCACTCAAGCATAAAATCCAAGACCTGATAGAGGCGAAGGAGGTGGAGTTCGACGCTCCGGAGAAGCCTAATGTGATATCTGCTCCAATGCCGAAGCACGAAATGTCAATGCCATTGAAGAAGATTTGTATGTTGCTGATGTCAATGATCTGATAACTCCGTTGCTAACCATCAAGTTGAATCTGTTAAGGGCCGGGATCTTCCCGGGATGTAAAGAAGACTGCTATTATTGTTACTCTCTGCCGTTTGATTGTCCGTTACTGAAGAAAGGCATCCAAGGCCTAATGGACAGTCGACAAATTTTGTTTGAAAAAGTTTATGCCATTCCAACCCATACTGAAGATGTCTCAATCATAACCATTCACGCCAATCTTTCCAAGGCCGTCAGAAAGCCTGTTAAGATTACACCAGCTGCGAAATATGTTCCTTTGAAGATAACAATGCCAGGGCCTGTCCCCTACATTTTTGAGAAGTCGAAACCATGGAACTATGGCGGTGACGTCTACTACCATGGTATTAAACAAATCGAAATAACTGAAGAAAGTTCAGATGATGAAGAAGCCAGCATTGGTAACATTGCAGGCACGAGCAAAATCACCCGGAGCGGGAGAATATTTTCTCCAGAGATTGCCCCTCCAAGAGCAATCTTTGGACCCTCATCTACTGACAAGGTTATCCCTGCACCAATAAAACTCTCCGCTAGAACCCCATTGATTGAAGATGTTGTTGTTCCTAGTATTGTCCCTCCTACCGCTGCTGATAAAGGTAAGGGAATCCAAGATGAGCTCGTCAGGACGAGGGCTCAACCCTTGGTCATCCCGGAAACCTCCAAGAAAGAAATGGATGAGATCTTGAAGATAATCAAAAGGAGTGATTACGATGTGGTAGAACAACTGGGGCAAACCCCCTCAAAGATCTCCATGCTGGCACTACTACTTTGCTCAGAAGCGCACGCTAAAGCTTTGATAAAATTCCTGAAGGCAGCCCATGTGCCCCAGGAAACCTCTGCAGATCAATTCCAAAATTGCGTGGCTAGCCTTACTGCGGACAATGGATTAGGTTTCTCTGATGCCGACCTAACTCCTAAAGGTAGAAACCACAATGATGCTTTGCACATTTCAGTCGAGTGCCGAGGAACTACTCTCGCACATGTCTTGGTCGACACTGGTTCGTCGCTGAATGTACTGCCTAAGAAAGCTTTGGACCGACTAGATTGTGAAGGGTTAGAGTTGAAGCCGAGTGATATTGTTGTCAGAGCTTTCGATGGTTCGAAGAGGATAGTCCATGGGGAGGTTGAAATTCCCATCAAGATAGGCACTGAGGTGTTTAAGTCTACTTTCTATGTGATGGACATTCATCCGTCATACTCTTGCTTGTTGGGTAGGCCTTGGATACACCATGTTGGGGCAGTCACCTCCTCCTTACATCAGATGTTGAAGTATCATGTCAAGGGAAAGATTATAACCGTCCATGGCGAAGAGGAGTACATGATCAGCCACTTGAACTCCTTCCGGTATGTGGAGGTAGAGGGGGAGTTCATTGAGACGCCTTTCCAGCATTTCGAAGAAGTCCTTCCTGAGATAACAGTAGAAAAGTTGGCAGTTGAGGCACCGAGGCAGATGGCCAGGATGGCATCTCTGGAGGACGCAAGGGCCGCAATAAAGGAGGGGAAGAATTCAGCATGGGGGCAGTTGCCTGATATTCCACATAAAACAGACAAATTTGGATTAGGGTTCACTACCGCAGGCCAGGAAGCTATGCGCCGTTCAAAGATTGAAAGAGCGCCAGTCAAAATTTCGCCCTACGGAATCAACGCTTTGGAGGATGAAGACAAAGAGAGCAACATCGAAGAGTGGATTTACCCAACTGTCAAAGGAGGATTGTGCAACTGGGAGGCAAAAGACTTTGTCCCCATCACTTTTATTCATCAGTAATTTATCTGTCAAACATTTCCTATCTGGTCTGTAATATTTATTTTCGAACAATCCGTACACTATCTTTTTACCTCATGCCTTGCCCGGGGCATGTAGGTCCATTTGTAAGGGTTTTGATTATTTTTCATATCCATATGCCATGTTTAATGATTCATTGGACGTTTTTCATTTGATAAACTGCTTGTGTTCATTTTCTTTCCTTTTGCATTTTTTTTAAGGATGGCTATCCCTTACACACACCCACACTCACAAATGCAGGTACCCATCCACTCCGGATTCCATGGGTGACTATTCTGCTATATCCTTCAATAACTCTGAAGATCTGGTCAATCAAGCCGAGTATGAAGATGACGAAGGTTGTGAAGTACCAGGGGAACTAGCCAGACTTCTACAGCAAGAGGAAAGGGCCATCTTACCGCACGAAGAGTCATTGGAAACTGTCAACTTAGGGACCGAGGAAGACCGGAAGGAGGTGCAAGTGGGTGCCAATCTGGAACCAAGCGTCAAGGAACGCCTGATACAGTTGTTGAATGAGTATGTTGAAATCTTTGCTTGGTCTTATGAAGACATGCCGGGTTTAGACACAGACATCGTGGTTCACCGTCTCCCCACAAGAGAGGATTGTCCACCGATCAAGCAAAAAGTCCGCCGAATGAGGCCTGACATGTCTGAAAAGATCAAAGCAGAAGTGATGAAGCAATTCGACGCTGGCTTTCTGGCTGTTACGTCCTATCCTCAATGGGTCGCTAACATCGTGCCAGTACCTAAAAAAGATGGCAAAGTCAGGATGTGTGTGGACTACCGGGATTTGAATAGGGCCAGCCCCAAAGATGATTTTCCATTTCCACACATTGACATTTTGATCGACAACACAGCTCAGCACAAAGTGTTTTCCTTCATGGATGGATTCTCGGGCTACAATCAAATCAAAATGGCCCCCGAGGACATGGAGAAAACAACTTTTGTCACACAATGGGGCATTTTCTGTTACAAGGTGATGTCGTTCGGGCTGAAGAACGCAGGGGCAACTTATCAACGCGCCATGGTAGCTTTGTTTCATGATATGATACATCGTGAGATTGAAGTTTACGTATACGATATGATAGCTCGGTCACAAACAGAGGAGGAGCACCTTGAACATCTAGAAAAGCTGTTTGCCAGGTTGAAAGAATACAAACTCAGGCTGAATCCAAGTAAGTGCACTTTTGGAGTTAGGTCTGGTAAACTTCTAGGATTCATTGTAAGCAACAAAGGCATTGAAGTTGATCCAGCAAAAGTGAAAGCAATACAAGAGATGCCTGCTCCCCGTACTGAAAAGGAGGTTAGAGGGTTCTTGGGGCGCTTAAACTATATTGTCAGATTCATATCTCATCTGACTTCTACCTGTGAGCCGATTTTCAAACTCTTAAAGAAAGATCAGGTAATCGAATGGAACGACGATTGCCAAGCTGCTTTTGATAAGATCAAGGAGTATTTGCTAGAACCTCCTATTCTGATGCCACCCGTCGAAGGAAGACCATTGATCATGTATCTGACCGTCTTGGATAACTCAATGGGGTGTGTTTTGGGCCAGCATGACGAGTCTGGTCGAAAAGAGCATGCTATTTATTACCTTAGCAAAAAGTTTACCGACTGTGAGACTCGCTACTCACTGCTCGAGAAAACTTGCTGCGCTTTGGTATGGGCTGCTCGCCGACTAAGGCAGTATATGTTGACTCATACTACCTTGTTGATTTCCAAAATGGATCCTATCAAGTATATCTTCGAAAAGCCTGTTTTATCTGGAAGGATAGCCAGATGGCAAATGATCCTAACTGAGTATGACATCCAGTACACCACCCAAAAAGCTACAAAAGGGAGTGTACTAGCTGACCATCTGGCTCATCAAGCTATCGAAGATTACCAACCCATGAGATTTGACTTCCCAGACGAGGACATCATGAACTTGGACCACATTGAAAGTAACGGACCGTATGACGGACCCGAAAAAGGATCCCGATGGACCCTGTACTTTGATGGTGCCTCAAATGCACTTGGAAACGGTATCGGTGCGGTACTCATTTCCCCGGAAGGTTGTCACACACCTTTCACGGCCCGACTTTGCTTCAGATGCACAAACAACATGGCTGAGTATGAAGCTTGCATCTTTGGTCTCAAGGCTGCTATAGACTTGAGGATCAAATCTTTGGTCGTATTTGGGGACTCGGCTTTGGTTATCAGTCAAATCAAAGGAGAGTGGGATACCAAGCATCCTAATCTTATCCCATACAAAGAACATGTCTTGACATTGTTGCCTCATTTCGAGCAAATTACCTTCGAGCATTTCCCGCGAGAAGAGAATCAGCTAGCAGATGATCTAGCTACAATGTCCTCCATGTTTAAACTCAACTGGGATAACGAGGCTCCCCAAATCACCATCGAGCGAATGGATGAACCTACGCATTGTCACGAGATTAATACCGAGGAAGTAGTGGAACAACCCTGGTTCCATGAAATCAAAAGGTATCTCCAGACTAGAGATTATCCCGAAGGAGCTTCCGTAAATGACAAGAAGTTCTTAAGGAAATTTGCTGCCAAATTCTTCCTGAGCAACGGCATCCTTTACAAACTAAGCCATGATTGTGTATTACTCTGATGCGTAGACAAAGCTGAAGCAGAGTTGATTATGACTGAGATACACAGCGGCACATTTGGCACTCACTTGAGCGGGCATACAATGGCTAAGAAGATCCTAAGGGCAGGCTATTACTGGTCTACCATGGAAGCTGACTGCCATCAACATTCCCGTACTTGCCACAAATTTCAAGTCTACGCTAACAAAGTTCATATCCCTCCGATTCCTCTCAACGTTCTGACCGCTCCTTGGCCATTTGCAATGTGGGGCATCGACATGATTGGAGAGATCAAGCCCACGGCTTCCAACGGACATCGTTTCATCCTGGTTGCCATTGACTATTTCACCAAATGGGTCGAAGCAGCTTCCTTCGCCTCTGTTACTAAAAATGTAGTTGCCCGCTTCATCAAGCAAAATCTCATATGCCGGTATGGTGTCCCAGACAGGATCATCACAAACAACGGTACAAATCTGAATAACACGATGATCACCACTTTGTGCGAACAGTTCAAGATTTATCATCACAATTCATCTCCCTATCGGCCGAAGATGAACGTTGATGTTGAAGCTGCGAACAAAAACATTAAGAAGATCATTCAGAAAATGACAGTCATTTACAAAGACTGGCATGAGATGTTACCGTTTGCTCTGCATGGATACCGTACGACGGCACGTACTTCAACCGGGGCAACACCATTTTCTTTGGTATATGGCATGGAAGCTGTCCTACCAATGGAAGTTCAGATTCCTTCTCTAAAGATTATGAAGGAAACAAGTTTGAATGAAGATGATTGGATTCAGACCCGACTTGATCAACTCAATTTGATCGACGATAAGTGACTTGCTGCTATATGCCATGGTCAGACGTATCAAAAACGGATGATCAATGCCTTCAATAAGAAAGTCAGACGTCAGGTGTATCAAGTCGGAGATCTCGTAATCAAGCGGATTATCTTGCCGCAAAGTGATCCCAGGGGCAAATGGACTCCTACATATGAAGGACCATTTGTGATCAAGAGCATATTTTCTGGTGGTGCGATGATTCTGACCACCATGGACGGTGACGATTTGCCGCACCCTGCGAACGCAGACATAGTCAAAAGATACTACGCATAAAATAGCCCGACAAGTCGAAAACCCGAAAGGGCGGCTTGGGCAAAAATGGGCATCCCGGTGAACCGAAAACCCGAAAGGGCGGTTCAGGCAAAAATTAGGGATAAAAACAAAAAAATCTGTACACCCGGCAAGTTGAAAACCCGAAAGGGCGGCTTGGGCAAAAAGGGGTTTCTCGGTGGATTGAAAACCCGAAAGGGCGATTCAGGCAAAAGTTAGGGAATTAAAGCGTATAACTATGTCTCGTCGGATCACTTCAAAGACAATCTCTTCATCAACCAGTCCCAGGTTTCTGATCAATCCAGTCATCGGCAGACGAAGTATTGAATGGACAGATATTCAGAGTTGGGAAGGCTATAGCGGAATGGAATCCCATGGAATTATTTCACATATCCATCTTTCTTTTGTATAAATTTTTCAATATTTACGACGAAATCCTCTTACTAGGATGGTTGTCTCCTTTGTACAAATATACTCATAAAAAGTCAATACAAATACTTTTCCCAGAAATTTGTGCCATTTCCTTTTTCTTTTCTCTTGCACTATTTGTTTTATTTTGAGAAACCTCCAATGTTTTGTTAAATAGGCATATGCATTTGAACATAATCATTTCCTTATGAATCAAGAAAGAGGATTACTGATAGTTTGAAGGTGCAGTTGGATATCTTGATACCCTTTCAAAGGAAACCCCCAGGAGATTTGGAATCCATATCCCCAGCAAGTCTTGAAGCTTATCCCCAGTAGATTCTGGAAGCTTATCCCCTGCAGAGTACGGACGTCTCTCCCGAGCTTTATTCAAAGTTATTCCCCACAAGGGCTTATAACTGGGTTATCCTCAGCTAATTGCCACGGAAGATCGCACTCGGCAAAATTCTTCCTATCCCCAGCGGAGTTCATCAAAATTCCCCAACATAACTTATCAATACAATCCCCAGAGGAGTTTATCTTTGTTATCCCCAGCCAGAGAATCCTCCAGAACTCAATTCCCCTCAGAGTTTAAGTCTCGGTATCCCCTGCAGAGCTAAAACTTCAAACTATCAATCCCCAGCGGAGCCAGACTAGTGAACCTTCTCCCCACAGAAATGCTTCTCACTAGACTAGAGATTCTCAGTCTTATCTCCCCAGCTTAAGTCTACCAGGTTCTAAAATCCCCAGTAGAAATCATCAGAAATTCTCTTACCCTGCAAGTCACCAAGGAAATTCCAGGTCCCCGCAAGTGGTTCCAAGGCCCCTCAACGATTGAAGGTCTGCTTTTCCCCAAGCAAATCTGAAGACTTTCAGTTGTCAGTTTCTCATTGTATTCGAAAATTCTCCAGTGAAGATCTCCTCAAGACAGGGATTCCCCAGAAGATTGGTATACAACCCAAGCTCCTTATTCCCCAACAACAACCAAGAATTATTCTTCCCGGCAGCAGTCAAGATGCTTTTATCTTCAGCCATCTCGGATTCATCTATCCTTTGCAAGACAACTCTCCAGCTTACATGCGCATTCATTTACATTCATATCATATAACATACATTGCATCATGCATCATGACATTGCATACAACTAACCCTTTACCTTTTCAGGTAAGATCAGTCGACAGACAAAAATCATTATCTTCCGAGACACTTTTGAAAACAGTTTACGGACGCTTCCCAACAACGGATGTTGCTCTATTGCTTATTCAACTCCAAGATTTCTGAAAACAGTTCACGGGTTCTCCAAGTAACGGATGTTAACCTATCGCTTGTTCAGATTCTTCTCAAGACTTCTGAAAACAGTTTATGGATTATTCCCAACAATGGATGTTAATCTATCGCTTGTTCAGATGCAAGTTTTGAAAACAGTTTACGGACGCCTCCCAACAACGGATGCTGCTCTATTGCTTATTCAACTTCAAGATTTCTGAAAACAGTTCACGTGTTCTCCAGTAATGGATGTTAACCTATCGCTTGTTCAGATTCTTCTCAAGACTTCTGAAAACAGTTTATGGATTCCTCCCCACAACGGATGTTAATCTATCGCTTGTTCAGACTCTTCTCAACTTTGAAAACAGTTTATGGATTCTTCCCAACAACGGATGTTGATCTATCGCTTGTTCAGATGCAACTTTTGAAAATAGTTTACGGACGCTTCCCAACAACGGATGTTGCTCTATTGCTTATTCAACTCCAAGATTTATGAAAACAGTTCACGGGTTCTCCAAGTAACGGATGTTAACCTATCGCTTGTTCAGATTCTTCTCAAGACTTCTGAAAACAGTTTATGGATTCTTCCCAACAATGGATGTTAATTTATAGCTTGTTCAGATGCAACTTTTGAAAACAGTTTACGGACGCCTCCCAACAACGGATGCTGCTCTATTGCTTATTCAACTTCAAGATTTCTGAAAACAGTTCACGGGTTCTCCAGTAACGGATGTTAACCTATCGCTTGTTCAGATTCTTCTCAAGACTTCTGAAAACAGTTTATGGATTCTTCCCCACAACGGATGTTAATCTATCGCTTGTTCAGACTCTTCTCAACTTTGAAAACAGTTCACGGGTTCTCCAAGTAACGGATGTTAACCTATCGCTTGTTCAGTTTCTTCTCAAGACTTCTGAAAATAGTTTATGGATCCTTCCCAACAACGGATGTTAATCTATCGCTTGTTTAGATACAACTTCTGAAAACAGTTTACGGATGCCTCCAGATACGGATATCAATCTATTGCTTGTTCAGACCCCCAGTTCAGAGATGGTCCAAAACATGGACACCTTTCCGATACTCATTCCAGATGGCATCTTTAAGCCCATCCCCGACAAGTTTCTGTCACCCTTCCAGATGGCATCTTTAAGCCCATCTCCGAATGGCATCTCTAAGCCCATTCCCGCATCCATTGCTTTGACGAGTGCAAATTTAAGGGCACTCTAGTGTCCAATCTCCTTTTACCCTCGAGTCGCGAAAGGCAAACTTGCCAATCTAACTCTTCGGATTCAAGAAGATTGAACAGGGGCAACTGTTGTACCCCAAAATTTGCCCTCCCATTTCTCAATAATTTCTCATCACAAAGCCCTTGGAGCTCAAGACCCAGTTAGGGTTTCATCTGCTCAAGATTTCTCCTTGCATTGTTGACCCAAATTAGGGTTTGTGTTTGCACAAAGATGTTTTGACCTAAAATGCCTAAGATGACTTTCATGCTTCATATTGGACTCCCAAGTTTATCCACATCAAGTTTCAAGTCTTGATTCCAAATTTTGCCCAGTCAATTGGACAGTTGACCTAGAAATCAACTGTATTGGGGAAAAAGTCAATTGTGGCCAATTGACAGTCAAATCTTATGAAAATTGACCCACATCAACATTATAAACTCACATGGACCATTTGATCAAGTTTGGATCACAATTCCACAAGAAATTTGATCAGATCACCAAAAGGGCAAAATGGTCATTTTTGGGGTTTTGACTGCACAAAGGCAATTTTTGACTGTTTGACCTAGCCAATGGCAAACCAAGCTCACATATGGACTCAAGGACCCCATGGAATTGTCTTGACATGCTCAACAAGTTCAAAAGATCCCAAATACACAAGATTGACAGTTGAATTTCCCAGTCAATTGATCAATTTTGACTGTATACTGAAAAGTCAAACTTTGACTTTTTGGTCAAAATCAAGTGTCAAGATTCATTTTCCATCAAAACATGCCAAATCATGAAACTTGTTCATCAAGAAATCAAGAATTGCAAATTAGGGTTTGAAATGAAGATTTTTCATAACTTAGAATTTTTCTAAGTTATGAAAAACCCTAATTTTTTCCTAACTTTGTCCCACTTTCTCACCAAGATTCATTTGGATTCAAGAAAAAGTCAAAACATGAAAGTTGTAGCATATTACAAAATCTACAACTTTTATTCACAAAGTTTTCCCAAAAGAATCTTGTATCTCAAGTTACAATTTTTGGAACAAGGGTACCAAACCATTCTTAACTTAGAGAAAATTTGACCTATTTTAGGCAGGATTTTGCCTAACTTCAAGACCATTTTTCACATACTTCCACTTGGAATTTCAATTTGCATTTCAAAGATGGATTGTAGTACACATTCCAAGCTTTCCAAAATGTCCAAGAACTCATCAAACAACCTTATTGTTGTACCCCAAAATTTGCCCTCCCATTTCCTCAACATTTTCTCATCACCAGACCTTTGAAGATCAAGATCCAGTTAGGGTTTCCTCTGCTCAAGACTTCTCCTTGCACTGTTGACCCAAATTAGGGTTTGTGTTTGCACAAAGATGTTTGACCTAAAAAGCCTAAGATGACTTTCATGCTTCATGTTGGACTCCCAAGTTTATCCATACCAAGTTTCAAGTCTTGATTCCAAGTTTTACCTAGTCAATTGGACAGTTGACCTAGAAATCAGCTGTATTGGGGAAAAAGTCAATTGTGGCCAATTGACAGTCAAATCTCATGAAAATTGACCCACATCAACATTATGAACTCATATGGACCATTTGATCAAGTTTGGATCACAATTCCACAAGAAATTTGATCAGATCACCAAAAGGGCAAAATGGTCATTTTTAGGGTTTTGACTGCACAAAGGCAATTTTTGACTGTTTGACTTAGCCAATGGCAAACCAAGATCACATATGGACTCAAGGACCCCATAGAATTGTCTTGACATTCTCAACAAACTCAAAAGATCCCAAGTACACAAGATTGACAGTTTAATTTCCTAGTCTATTGATCAATTTTGACTGTATACTGAAAAGTCAAACTTTGACTTTTTGGTCAAAATCAAGAGTCAAGATTCATTTTTCATCAAAACATGCCAAATCATGAAACTTGTTCACCAAGAAACCAAGAAATGCAAATTAGGGTTTGAAATGGAATTTTTCATAACTTAGAATTTTTCTAAGTTATGGAAAACCCTAATTTTTTCCCAACTTTGCCCCAATTTTTCACCAAGATTCATTTGGATTCAAACAAAAGTTAAAACATGAAAGTTGTAGCTTGTTGCATAATCTACAATTTTGAAACACAAAGTTTTCCCAAATGAAGCTTGTATCTCAAGTTACAAATTTTTGAATAAGGGCACTAAACCATTCTTAACTTAGTGAATTTTTGACCTATTTTGACAAGGTTTTCTACCCCACTTCAAGGCTATTTTCCATACACTTCCACTTGGAATTTCAAATTGCATTTCAAAGATGGATTGAAGTACACATTCCAAGCTTTCCAAAATGTCCAAGAACTCATCAAACAACCTCATGACTTGAGAGATTCGAATTTCACAATTTGGCAAAAACTCACTTTTGAATTGGCCATTTTTCATGTTCATAAGTTATGCAAACTTCTCAAAACCAGCATGCCCTTGATTACAGGTCCTAAAACCATCCAAAACTCAATAATTTAATGCATGTCCATTGTGTTAAGACCTTGTTTCATGAGCTAAAGCATTGTATGAAGGATTAGTCTCAAATTAGATAAAGCATTCTTTCCATTTTTGCAAAGGTTTCACTTTATGTCATGAAGCAAATCCACAAGTACAAACCAAATCTCTTTAGCACAAGATTATGAACAAATCACTCTGATCAAGAGAAGCTTTGCAGCAGGATTAGGGGTCCTCTACTGACCTAGAAACACAAGTTGCCTTTGTTTGCTTAAGAAGTAAGAAACATTGCATAACTGATACCAACTACCATATCAGCTCAAGAACACTTAGACAAACTGATCAAACACATTCCACACAACACAACCAAGCTAATACACGAGCCCTTAGCCATCAAAACACCCTCAATCTCAGAATCACTCTCAAACTGCAAAAACAGGGCAAGGCCTGCAGTTTGAGTATCATCTCTCAATCCCTTCAAGCATTCTTGCCCAAACCAGTTCACATACATCCCCTAACATCTATGCAAGCTAACCAAAAGCAAAAACACGACCTGTAATCCCTCTAACTGGTTCCACCATTTTCACATTTCTGACTTGCAGGTGAAGTTCTCTAGCTCGATTCAGAAGCTTTCAAGACAAAGTAAACATTGGAATAGCATCCATGGACCTCAAGGAAGCTTTTCCAATCATCACCTTGCACTGAAAGTTCCTACATTGCCAGATTGAACTTCAACTGAACAGGTAAGTTTTTGAATTCGTATCTCTCTTATTAGGCATTGTTAGCTTTAGGTTTGTGAAGAGAACATGTCATAATCATTGCCCTGAACATGCCCATATAATTAGATTTTATTTATATTATGTGTATTGCAAGAATTTGATGCCTGAACTTTGAACAAAAATTAGGTTAAAAATTGGGAGAAAAGAAATTCTCTCTCATTTCTGAGAGTTAGATCATGTTCTTTATATGTATGAAATCGTGAGATGATGCTTTACATTTTTTGTGTTGAAAGTTTTCATTAAAAATCAAAGAATCAGGATCTTGATGTTGAAGCAAGAGGCGCGCGTATTTTTCAAACATTGTTTGCTGGAGGTTGAAGACAGGTCTTCTGGGCTGGGCCTGGAATATTTTTCTTATTTGCACCACATAATTGCTTTTACACCCCCAAGGCCCATTTGCTTATTTCTTTGACTTTTTGACTTTTTCTTTTTTGATTGACTTTGTTTATTTTTTCTCAT
Organism: Vicia faba; assembly: GCA_948472305.1. Classification (NCBI taxonomy): domain Eukaryota; kingdom Viridiplantae; phylum Streptophyta; class Magnoliopsida; order Fabales; family Fabaceae; genus Vicia; species Vicia faba. The sequence continues at coordinate 66,379,725 of OX451738.1, read as the reverse complement.
GACATTAAAAATATAAAAATATTTTTTCTCACCATTTTTGATTTTGTTAGGCATTTATTTTACTATCTTTTAGTTTATACATAAATAGATATATATATATATATATATATATATATATATATATATATATATATATATATATATATATATATATATATATATATATATATATATATATATATATATATATATATATATATATATATATATATATATATATATATATATATATATATATATATATATATATATATATATATATATATATATATATATATATATATATATATATATATATATATATATATATATATATATATATATATATATATATATATATATATATATATATATATATATATATATATATATATATATATTGTTTAAAATACTAAAAAAATAGTACAAATGCATTTCTATACATTTTTATTTTTGTTTTACTTTCTGAAAATATTTTATAGAAAAATTACTTTTTTTATTAAATATTAAATATTATTATTTTTTATATATAATACATATTTAGAACTTAATACATAAATATATATATTTATTAATATACTTAGAATAAAATACTAAAAATATACATATTTTATTTTATTAAATATTAAACACTAAAAAATCATTTTTGACAAATACTTCACTTTATTTTGTACATAATAAATAAATACTTGTATTAAATTAAATAATAATACATTTCATTTAATAGAAATTAGGGTTTGCCCTAAATACATAAAAATTCCAAAAAGATAATACTTTTTATTTTGTTTATTTGACATATAAAAAAATACTTTGTTTCATACAAAACATTTTTGCATCTTGCATATTTTATTCCATTTTTATTTAATTATTGTACATTAATTAAATTGTATAAATTCAAAATTGATGTAATAGTTTTAGGTTTAAATTCCTTGTCAAAATCCTCATTTGAAACATTGTACCCCCCTCCCTATATTATTGTGTTGTAATAGCGTAGGAGTTTAAATTTCGCACTTTATCGCTTTCTAAATATATAATGTTAGAATTAGGGTTTATATGCGAATAAAACGAACAAAAATAGTTATGACCTAATCTCAAGACAAACAAGCATGAAAATGGACACACAAATCACACTTGCACCCCCCCCCCCCCCCCCCCTAGGGTATTCCACTTTGTTGCCTTCAAATAAATGGGCCATGTTGCATGCTAGGTCTCTTTGGGCAAAATAAACAAATCAAATGATCATAGTCCCTCGATGACGCTTTCAAAATGTTGCCTAAACAAATGATCAAGTCCCTTAAAGAAAATGCCCAAAGATACTTGGCACCATTGCAATTATGGTCTATACGATGACCCACGCCCGTCCCTTTCACATCCTAACATGAGATTGCCCACCAAATACGATGGTGGAACAAACTTATTAAAAGGGTTAAAAACATAGCAATAAACTTTGAGAAATTTAGGAGTAGATAACCTCTTAGTTACTTGAATCAAACTTGCAAAACAAAACACTTGCCTATTTTCTAAAAAACACACCTCACAACACTTTCAAAACAATCTTCAAAAAACAAATGAAAACCTTTTCAAAAGACATACACCTTTGTATACATCCCAACATGGATCATTACAAAGGTTGCCACCACATTGGCTTCTTTTCAAAACATTTTTCAAATCCACACACACAAGAGCACCATTTCAAATAATTGAAAACAAAAGGCAAGTGATCTAAGCAAGTAACTAAGAGCCCATGGATAACCATGGATAGAAAGGGTGCTAATACCTTCCCTTTCTATAATCTACTCCCCGAACTCAAGAAAAATCTCAAAGGTTTTTGCTGTGCTTTTTAAACCTTTCCTTAGGATAAAATAAAAATTCGGTGGCGACTCTTGCTCAACCGAAACATTTGCGAAAACAAACGCAAAAACCATAGTCAGTTCTCCCACCGTATCACACTCATGGTTAGAGAGAATCGAATTTGGCAATATGGGAAAAACTCACTTTTGTTATGGCCAATTTCTATGTTCATACACTTAGGCAATTTTCAAATCAGCATGCATTTCTTGATTACAGGCCCCAAATCTCTTTTACACTCATAAATTTAATGCAAACTCATTGTGCCAAGACCATATTTTTTGTGTTCAAGCATTGCATAATGGTTTAGTCCCAAAATAGATAAAGCATTTTAACCATTTTTGCAAAAGTGAACTTTATGTCAATTGGTAATCCAAACAAGTACAGTGCATATCTTCTTGGCACAAGTTATTAGACTAATTACACTGACCAAGGCCAAGGTTTGCAGCACATTAGGGGGGCCTCTATCAGTCTAGAACTCCACTTGACCTTTTCTTGCTTAAAGGTGAAGAAACATAGCATTTTGTAGAACAACTCTCATTTTCCTGTAAACCAAGCTTAAGCAAACTTGTCAAACATTTTCTAATCATCAAACCCAAGCTGAAACAGGAGCTATCCACCTCCATTGCCCTCTCAAACACAGAATCACTCTCAAACTGTCCAAACAGAGCATCTGCTGCAGATTGAATCCCACAACTCATTTCCATCGTGCATTCTTGCTAAAACCAGTTCAAACACTTTCCTTACCATCAATCCAAACTATCTAAAGCATTAAAAGTGGACTGTAACTCCTCTAATCAGTTTGGCCATTTTCATTTCTTCCTCTTGCAGGTTGACTTCTGCAGCTTGGTATAGAAGGTTTCAAAGCATACCAAGTATTGGAATAGCATCCTCACACTTCAAGGAAGCTGTACAAATCATCATCTTGCCCTGAAAGCTCCCCCATTGCCAGACACGATTCCAACTGAACAGGTATATTCTTGAACTTCTAACTCTCAATGTAGGCATCATTAGCTCTAAGTTTGTGAATAAGAAGTGTTCTACTCATGCCCCTGAAACTGTACATACCTTTACTTTCCATTTATTTTGCCTGTGCTATGAGAATTTAAGGTCTGAACATTGATAAAAAGTTAGGTTAAGATTTGGGAATGGAGAAATTCTCTCTCATTTCTGAGAGTTAGGAGGAGTTCTTTACATGTCCAGAATCGTGGCTTGATGATTAACATTTCTTATGTTGTAAGTTTGTGCTAAAAGTCCAAGAATCCAGGTGTTTGAATCAGTGTTCCAAGCGCGCGTTTTTGACAAAGTTTCTGGCTGGAGGTTGAAGAAGCTCCACGTGGGCTGGGCCTGTTTTGTTATTTCTTTTCACACCCCATTTTTGCTTTTACACCTCTGTGGCCCATTGTGCTTATTTTCATGATTTTTTGACTTTTCTTTTTTTATTCTGACTTATTTATTTTTGCTAATAATATTAAAAATATAAAAAATATTTTTCACACCATTTTTGAATTTATTAGGCATTTGTTTGTTTAAATAGGTTTTGTACATAAACAATATATAAATGCTATTATTTAGAATAACTAGAAAAAAATAATGCAAACACATTTATTTTCTGATTTTTATTTTATTTTATCTTCTGAAAATATTTTATATAAAATATACTTTTTTATAAATATTAGATATTATTATTTTGTATATATAATATATATTTAGGTAAATAATATAAATACATATATATTTATTAGAATATTTAGGTCAAAAATACAAAAATATATACATTTTTATTTTATTAATATTTAATATTAAAAATACCTTTTTACAAATATACTTCATTTTTATTTTATTTTTGTAGATAATTATTAAATATTTGTACATATTAAATAAATAATACCTTTTACCTAATAAAATTAGGGTTTTACCCTAAACATAAAAATACCCAAAAATTAATACTTTTTATTTTGTTTACTTGACATATAAAAATACTCTTTTTCATACATATAAAAACATCTTTTGCATCTTGCATATTTATTTTATTTCTATTTAATTTGTGCAATTGAATATCTTGTAAATAATTCCAAATTGATGTAATAGCTAGGTTTAAATTCCTTGTCAAATACCCCCCATTTGAACATTTGTACCCCCCTTCCCATATTGTGTTGTAATAGCTTAGGAACTTTATTTTTTGCACTTTAATGCTTTCTAAATATACCATGTTAGAATTAGGGTTTGTATGCGAATCAAAAACGACAAAAATAGTTTGACCTAATTTCAAGATAAACAAGCATGAAAATGGACAACACTAATCACACTTGCACCCCTAGGGCATTCCACTTGTTGCCTTCAATAATGGGCCATATTGCATGTTAGGTCTCTTTGGGCAAAGCAAACACAAATTCAAATGATCATAGTCCCTCGATGACGCTTTCGAAAGTTGCCTAAAAAATGATCAAGTCCCATAAAGGAAAAATTGCCCAAAGATACTTGGCACCATTGCAATTATGGTCTAAACGATGACCCGCGCCCGTCCCTCTCACATCCTAACACAAGATTGTCCACCAAATGCAATGGTGGAACAAAATTGTTAAAAGGGTTAAAACATAGCAATAATCTTTGAGAACTTTAGGGTAGATAGCTCTTAAGTACTTGTCAACTTGCAAAACAAAAAACACTTGCCTATTTTTCAAACCACACTTCACAAACACTTTCAAAAACAAAACTTTCAAAAACCTTGAAACATATTTTCAAAAAGACAAACACCTTTTGTAAAACATTCGAGTAAAGAATTGTTACAAGGGTAGCCTAGACAAGGCATCTTTTTCAAAACATTTTCAAAACCACGCACAAAGCACCATTTCAAACAATTGAAAACCAAGGCAAGTTGATCTAAGCAAGTACCTAAGAGCCCATGGATAACCATGGATACAAAGGGTGCTAATACCTTCCCTTTCTATAATCTACTCCCCGAACCCAAGAAAATATCTCAAAGGTTTTTGCTGTGCTTTTTAAACCTTTCCTTAGGATAAAATAAAAAGTCGGTGGCGACTCTTGCTCACCCGAAACATTTGCGAAAACAAACGCAAAACCATAGTCAGTTCTCCCACTGTATCACAGAACTGGCGACTCTGCTGGGGAGAATTTTAAAAGTGGAGTAACCTTAGGGCTTAGATCACCCTCTTGCATGACTAATTGTTTGATTTGTTTGCTTTTATATTTTGGCTCTCTTGTTTGGGTTTGCAATCCTACACCCGGATTTTGGGAAACATTCATAGATAGCAATACGTTGTGGAAACTGTACGGGGTATACCGACACGGTCGAAGCAATAGCTATATTAGTGCGACATATTTGTGAGTACCGGTAACCCTTGAGTTCAATCAAGGAGAGTACGGGGCCGCTGAGTGATATCACTAAGCACTAATGACCTAGAACCTTACTTGACCATCTTGGCCTTTTATTAGGGGTAGTGAGATGACCGGCTTTGGTGCAGTCCGAAGTTGGTAGATACTCGATACTACACTCATTGAGGGTTGTTTTCTTGGAATATTTTGGTCGCTAGTTAAGTGGCTAAACCAAAACAATGAACATTGAAAACAATCCAATGATATTGAGCTCCTTAGAACCCGGTTACTATTTATAGGACAGGTTTTTAAGCCAACTACACTCAAGAGGGTACTTACCTATGAAACCCCATGCAAGCCTGAAACTAGGGTTTGGTGTGATTTGCTTGTACATATGTTTGTGCATACATCATAAACATCATAAAGCATCATATGCATTCACTAACCATTTCACGGGTTTAGATCTTCATCTTTGTTCTTGTTTTGTAGGTCATGGAAATTCCTCGCAGAAAAACCATCCAAGTTAACCTTGTGAGAATCTCTCCTCAACTCAAGGAGCTCACCTCAAGAATTCCGGAAAGCTCACCCTTCAGTGAAAGACATGGTAGACTGCTCAGCTTAGTCAACACCAACATTGAAGAGGATATGATGAAAGTGTTGTTCCAGTTCTTTGACCCTCTTCACCACTGTTTCACTTTCCCCGACTACCAGTTGGTACCCACTTTGGAGGAGTTTTCTCAACTCCTGAGAATTCCTATCCTTAATCAACTACCTTTCAACGGTATGGAAAAGGAACCAAAGCCGGAAGATGTTGCTCGAGCATTACATCTACAACCTTCTGACATCAAGGGGCATTAGGAAACTAGAAGCGGCGTCAAAGGATTCTTAGCAAAATTCTTGTTTGAGAAGGCACAAGAATGTTGGAATTCATTAGACCTACAAGACTTTGAAGAAATTGTGGCACTCCTTATCTATGGGTTGGTCCTATTCCCGAATTCTGACCAATTGGTAGATATCAACGCCGTCAAAATCTTCTTGTCCAGAAATCCAATACCAACATTGCTTGGGGACATTCTTCACTCATTTTACACACGAACAATGAGAAAGAGGGGTGTTCTCATGTGATGTACTCCTCTCCTTGCAAGGTGGTTTATTTCGCACCTTCCATAATTTGTCTTGAAGAATGACCAAGGCTCAAGGTGGTCCCAACGATTGATGACTCTTACTCACTCTGATGTACATTGGTGTTCTCAGTCCAGAGAAAATGTCATCATTGTCGATCGTTGCGGAGAGTTTCCTAATGTTCCTTTACTTGGAATCAGAGGAGGTATCACCTACAACCCTTGCCTAGATTTGAGGCAATTTGGATATGCACGGAGGGATGGTCCTCACGACATGTTGATTCCTGACCTAGTTTTTGACTTCTATAACGATGCGCAAGGACTTCGCCAAAGATTCATCAGAGCTTGGGTAAGACCCAACAAGGTTGATAGCAAGACACTGGGACACAAGAACTCCATCCCTCTTGAGCCTTATCTCAAGTGGGTACGAGCCCGAGCCCAGAGTCTAATGATGCCTTATCCTCATGTTCTCCCTGTGATTAAAGAGCCCGTCAAGGAAGGAGAGGTTCCCTACACCATCCTACATCCTGACATGCCTACATCGTGGGAGGAAATGCAGAAGAGTTGGATTCAGCTCAAGGAGGAACGGAACACTTTTGAAGCCAGCTTCTACGCTAGCGAGAAGAAGGTTCTAGAGCTTACCCTCCGACTGCATGAGCAAGAGGTCCTCAACACCTACATCGCACCAAAGAGTATGCGCAATGTCTTTTTACCTTGAGAAGTTGTTTTTGTAATATTTGGCCCATGGGGCATTTATGTACTAACAAATTTCTTCTTATTAATATGACGTGCGTTCTTCTTTGTCTGCAACAATTTTGAATGTTCTAAATCCTTGAATGCATTACATACATAGGCATATCATTCATCATGTGCATAAGCAGGTCTCACTCCAGGTTTCCTTATCTGTCTGCTATTTATTTCAGTAGGATGGATCTCGAGCAAACAGTCAAAGACCTACAAGCTCAAAATGCACAGTTCCAGCAACTCCTGATGACCTTGGCTAAGGGTCAGGAGGATCTCAAGACCTTGCTGGGGAATAAAGACCCAGTGAAAAAGAAGAAAAAGAGACTAGGGGTGGCTACTTTATGGAGAAGATTTGAAGGAGAAGCCCGGAGAGTGCTTGAATTTCCTCCTACTTCTGATGAAGGAACCAGTAAAGGAGGTGGGGCTGAGATACCTTCCGAGTCCGATGTGGAAGAAGAGGAGGTCGAAGAGGATGAAGATTACTCTGATCAACAATACCCTCCAGCTGATGATAAATACAAAGGTTTAGAAGACAGGTTGGCCTCCATAGAGCTACAGAGAGTACCGGGTTTGGATTTCGAAGACTTGGGTTTGGTTGCCGGGATTGTGATTCCCCCAAAGTTCAAAGTGCCAGTTTTTGTGAGGTATGACGGGTTGTCCTGTCCAAAAATGCATCTCAGGTCCTACATAAGAAAGATCCAACCTTATACGGAAGATAAGAACCTTTGGATCCATTTCTTTCAAGACAGCCTTTCTGGGGCTCAACTGGAGTGGTTTTATCAGCTAGAGGGAACCAGCGTCCGAAACTGGGAAGACTTGGCCACCGCTTTTTACAAACAATATCAGTACAATTCTGACCTTGCTCCTACGCGTACCCAACTTCAGGGTATGTCATTGGGAACAGACGAAGGATTCAAAGAATATGCACAAAAATGGAGGGATTTGGCTGGCAGGGTGCAGCCTCCTTTAACCGACCGTGAACTTGTTGATATGTTTCTGGGGACCCTATCTGGGCCATTTTTCAATCATCTGATTGGTAACTCTTCTGCGGGGTTTACCGATTTGATCTTAACAGGCGAAAGAATAGAAGCAGGCATCAAGTCAGGAAAGATTCAGAAGGGTGCCGCTGCAAGTGTTGAGAAGAAACCTTTCAAGAAGGAAACGGCTGTTGTATACTCCCAAAGAAGAGCAGGGAAGACTGAGCGTCGGCCGATCGTGGGGGCCGTAATGATTCAAAACCCTTCAAGTGAGCAGCCTCGCTATAACCAGTCCAGACCAAATCAACAACGGGTGGAACGGCCACAACGACAGTTCACCCGCATTAATATGAATCCAGCGCAAGTGCTTCCCCATCTGTTGAAGTTGAATCTCGCCACTATCAAAGAGGCACCAAAAAATGTGAATACGTCCTCTCCGCATTACCACCCTAATGCTAAATGCGCCTACCATTCTGACAGTGTCGGGCACGACACCAACGATTGTTGGGCACTCAAGCATAAAATCCAAGACCTGATAGAGGCGAAGGAGGTGGAGTTAGACGCTCCGGAGAAGCCTAATGTGATATCTGCTCCAATGCCGAAGCACGGCCGAAATGTCAATGCCATTGAAGAAGATTTGTATGTTGCTGATGTCAATGATCTGATAACTCCGTTGCTAACCATCAAGTTGAATCTGTTAAGGGCCGGGATCTTCCCGGGATGTAAAGAAGACTGCTATTGTTGTTACTCTCTGTTGTACCCCAAAATTTGCCCTCTTATTTCTCAATGATTTCTCATCACAAAGCCCTTGGAGCTCAAGATCCAGTTAGGGTTTCATCTGCTCAAGACTTCTCCTTGCACTGTTGACCCAAATTAGGGTTTGTGTTTGCACAAAGATGTTTTGACCTAAATTGCCTAAGATGACTTTCATGCTTCATATTGGACTCCCAAGTTTATCCATACCAAGTTTCAAGTCTTGATTCCAAGTGTTGCCCAGTCAATTGGACAGTTGACCTAGAAATCAGCTGTATTGGGGAAAAAGTCAACTGTGGCCAATTAACAGTCAAATCTCATGAAAATTGACCCACATCAACATCATGAACTCACATGAACCATTTGATCAAGTTTGGATCACAATTCCACAAGAAATTTGATCAGATCATCAAAAGGGCAAAATGGTCATTTTTAGGGTTTTGACTGTACAAAGGCAATTTTTAACTGTTTGACCTAGCCAATGGCAAACCAAGCTCACATATGGACTCAAGGACCCCATGGAATTGTCTTGACATGCTCAACAAGTTCAAAAGATCCCAAGTACACAAGATTGACAGTTGAATTTCCCAGTCAATTGATCAATTTTGACTGTATACTGAAAAGTCAAACTTTGACTTTTTGGTCAAAATCAAGAGTCAAGATTCATTTTTCATCAAAACATACCAAAACATGAAACTTGTTCACCAAGAAATCAAAAATTGCAAATTAGGGTTTGAAATGAGAATTTTTCATAACTTAGAATTTTGCTAAGTTATGAAAAACCCTAATTTTTTCCCAACTTTGCCCCACTTTCTCACCAAGATTTATTTGGATTCAAGCAAAAGTCAAAACATGAAAGTTGTAGCTTGTTGAATAATCTATAACTTTGATTCACAAATTTTTCCCAAAAGAGGCTTGTATCTCAAGTTACAATTTTTGGAATAAGGGTACTAAACCATTCTTAACTTAGTGAAATTTTGACCTTTTTAGGCAAGGTTTTTACCTAACTTCAAGACCATTTTTCACATACTTCCACTTGGAATTTCAATTTGCATTTCAAAGATGGATTGTAGTACACATTCCAAGCTTTCCAAAATGTCCAAGAACTCATCAAACAACCTCATGACTTGAGAGAATCGAATTTTGCAATATGGTAAAAAGTCACTTTTGTTCTTGACCAAGACATGTTCATACACATTGCCATTTTCAAGTCAGCTTGGTTTATGCTACATTACAGGCCTCTAAACCATCCAACACTCAATAATTTAGTGCATACTCATTGTGCCAAAGCCTTATTTTGTGTATCCAAGCATTGTATGCAAGATTAGGCCATAAGTGGAAAAAGTGAAATAGCCATTTTTGCAAAAGCAAGCTTTATGTCATAATGCAAATCCAAGAAGTACAGATCAAATCCCCTTGGCACAAGTTTAGGGACTAATCACACTGATCAATGCCAAGGTTTGCAGCATGTTATGAGGGCCTCTACCTGCCTAAACATCAACTTGACCTTTTCTTGCTTAAGTGTTAAGAAACCTAGCATATCACAACACAACTTTCATCTCAGCATTAGAAACCTTAAGCAAATATCTTGTACACATTGAATACATCCTAACTGAGCTAGCATACGACCCCAACACCTCCAATACCTCCACAAACTCAAAATCACCATTGAACTGCACTAAAAGAGGGCTTGCTGCAGTTTGAGTGCCAACTCTCATCCCTCTCATGCTTTCTTGCTCAAAGCTCATCAAACACATTCCCTAGCATCACTTGAAGCTAACTCAAACATAAAACACGACATGTAACTCCTCTATACAGTTCCACCATTTTCACTTTCTTATTTTGCAGTTGAAGGTCCATAGCTCGATTCAAGGTGTTTCAAAGCAAAGTAAGCATTGGAATAGCATCACTACACTTCAGGCAAGCTGCACAGATCATCATCTTGCCCTGAAAGCTCCCCCATTGTCAGATAGAACCTCAACTGAACAGGTATCTTCTTGAACTTCTAACTCTTAGTATAGGCATCATTAGCTCTAAGTTTGTGAATAAGAAGTGTTCTACTCATGCCCCTGAATCTGTACATGCTTTTACTTTTCATTTATTTTGCCTGAGCTATGAGAATTTAAGGTCTGAATATGGAAGAAAAGTTAGGTCAGGATTTGGGATTGTTAAAATTCTCTCTCATTTCTGAGAGTTGGGATGATTTCTTTACATATTTAGAATCGTGATTCAATGCTTAACATTTCTTATGTTGAAAGTTTGTGCAAAAGATCAAAGAATCCAGGTGTTTGAATTTGAGTACAGGCGCGTGTTTGTTGAACAAGAAGCTGGCTGAAGGTTGAAGAAAGGTCTTCATGGGCTGGGCCTGTTGTGTTATTTCTTTTCACACCCTATTTTTGGTTTTACACCCCCTGAGCCCATTTTATTTGTTTTATTGATTTTTTTGACTTTTCTTTTTTTATTCTGCCTTATTTATTTTTCCTCATGATATTAAAAATTTAAAAATAATTTTTTACACCATTTTTGAATTTATAAGCATTTATTTGTTTAGATTAGTTATTTGTACATAAATAAATAAATAAACACTTTTTATTTAAAATACTAGAAAATAATGTAAACACATTTTATTTTCATTTTTTATTTTGTTTTATCTTCTTAAAATATTTTATATAAAATATACCTTTTTTATAAATATTAATTTTTATTATTCTTGTATATATAATATATTTAGTAAATAATCAAGATATTCATATATATATTAATATACTTAGGGCAAAAAATACCAAAATACATACATTTTTTATTTTATTAATATTTGACATGAAAAATACTTTTTATGAATATACTCCATTTTATTTTATTTTTTGTATATAATTATTAAATATTATACATATTAAATAGTTAATATATTTATTTAATGAAATTAGGGTTTTACCCTTAAAACACAAAAACTCCAAAAATGTTACTTTTTTTATTTTATTCATTTTTGTTTATTGGACATAAAAAATATCTTTTTTCCATACATATAAAAAACCCTTTTTGCATTTTGCATCTTTATTTTATTTTCCATTTAATTTATGCAATCAATTATTTTGTAAATATTCCAAAATTGATGTAATAGCTAGGTTTAAATTCCTTGTCTAAACATCCCCCCATTTGAACATTTGTACCCCCCTTCCCATATTGTGTTGTAATAGTGTAGGAATTTTACTTTTCGCACTTTAACGCTTTCTAAATATACCATGCTAGAATTAGGGTTTGTATGCAAATAAAAAGAACAAAATAGTTTGACCTAATTTCAAGATAAACAAGCATGAAAATGGACAACACATATCACACTTGCACCCCTAGGGTATTCCACTTGTTGCCTTCAAATAAATGGGCCATATTGCATGTTAGGTTTCTTTGGGCAAAACAAATACAAAATCAAATGATCATAGTCCCTCGATGACGCTTTCGAAAAGTTGCCTAAAATGATCAAGTCCCTTTCAAAGAAAAATTGCCCAAAGACATTTAACACTATTGTAATTATGGTCTAAACGATGACCCGCGCCCGTCCCTTTCACCTCCTAACACAAGATTGTCCACCAAATGCAATGGTGGAACAAAATTGTTAAAAGGGTTAAAATATAACAAAAATCTTTGAGAACTTTAGGGTAGATAGCTCTTAAGTACTTGTCAACTTGCAAAATAAAACACTTGCCTATTTTCAAACCACACCTCACTACACTTTCAAAACAAACTTTCAAAAACCCTTGAAACATCTTTTCAAAAAGACAAACACCTTTTGTAAAACATTCGAGTAAAGAATTTTTACAAGGGTAGCCTATACAAGGCATCTTTTTCAAAACCTTTTCAAAACCACACACAAAGCACCATTTCAAACAATTGAAAACCAAGGCAAGTTGATCTAAGCAAGTACCTAAGAGCCCATGGATAACCATGGATAGAAAGGGTGCTAATACCTTCCCTTTCTATAATCTACTCCCCGAACCCAAGAAAAATCTCAAAGGTTTTTGTTGTGCTTTTTAAATCTTTCCTTAGGATAAAATAAAAAGTCGGTGACGACTCTTGTTCAACCGAAACATTTGCGAAAACAAACGCAAAACCATAGTCAGTTCTCCCACCGTATCACACTCTCTGCCGTTTGATTGTCCGTTACTGAAGAAAGGTATCCAAGGCCTAATGGACAGTCGACAAATTTTGTTTGAAAAAGTTTCTGCCATTCCAACCCATACTGAAGATGTCTCAATCATAACCATTCACGCCAATCTTTCCAAGGCCGTCAGAAAGCCTGTTAAGATTACACCAGCTACGAAATCTGTTCTTTTGAAGATAACAATGCCAGGGCCTGTCCCCTACATTTTTGAGAAGTCGATACCATGGAACTATGGCGGTGACGTCTACTACCATGGTATTAAACAAATCGAAATAACTGAAGAAAGTTCAGATGATGAAGAAGCCAGCATTGGTAACATTGCAGGCACGAGCAAAATCACCCGGAGCGGGAGAATATTTTCTCCAGAGATTGCCCCTCCAATAGCAATCTTTGGACCCTCATCTACTGACAAGGTTATCCCTGCACCAATAAAACTCTCCGCTAGAACCCCATTGATTGAAGATGTTGTTGTTCCTAGTATTGTCCCTCCTACCGCTGCTGATAAAGGTAAGGGAATCCAAGATGAGCTCGTCAGGACGAGGGCTCAACCCTTGGTCATCCCGGAAACCTCCAAGAAAGAAATGGATGAGATCTTGAAGATAATCAAAAGGAGTGATTACGATGTGGTAGAACAACTGGGGCAAACCCCCTCAAAGATCTCCATGCTGGCACTACTACTTTGCTCAGAAGCGCACGCTAAAGCTTTGATAAAATTCCTGAAGGCAACCCATGTGCCCCAGGAAACCTCTGCAGATCAATTCCAAAATTGTGTGGCTAGCCTTACTGCGGACAATGGATTAGGTTTCTCTGATACCGACCTAACTCCTAAAGGTAGAAACCACAATGATGCTTTGCACATTTCAGTCGAGTGCCGAGGAACTACTCTCGCACATGTCTTGGTCGACACTGGTTCGTCGTTGAATGTACTGCCTAAGAAAGCTTTGGACCGACTAGATTGTGAAGGGTTAGAGTTGAAGCCGAGTGATATTGTTGTCAGAGCTTTCGATGGTTCGAAGAGGATGGTCCATGGGGAGGTTGAAATTCCCATCAAGATAGGCATTGAGGTGTTTAAGTCTACTTTCTATGTGATGGACATCCGTCCGTCATACTCTTGCTTGTTGGGTAGGCCTTGGATACACCATGTTGGGGCAGTCACCTCCTCCTTACATCAGATGTTGAAGTATCCTGTCAAGGGAAAGATTATAACCGTCCATGGCGAAGAGGAGTACATGATCAGCCACTTGAACTCCTTCCGGTATGTGGAGGTAGAGGGGGAGTTCATTGAGACGCCTTTCCAGCATTTCGAAGAAGTCCTTCCTGAGATAACAGTAGCAAAGTTGGCAGTTGAGGCACCGAGGCAGATGGCCAGGATGGCATCTCTGGAGGACGCAAGGGCCGCAATAAAGGAGGGGAAGAATTCAGCATGGGGGCAGTTGCCTGATATTCCATATAAAACAGACAAATTTGGATTAGGGTTCACTACCGCGGGCCAGAAAGCTATGCGCCGTTCGAAGATTGAAAGAGCGCCAGTTAAAATTTCGCCCTACGGAATCAACGCTTTGGAGGATGAAGACAAGGAGAGCAACATCGAAGAGTGGATTTACCCAACTGTCAAAGGAGGATTGTGCAACTGGGAGGCAAAAGACTTTGTCCCCATCACTTTTATTCATCAGTAATTTATCTGTCAAACATTTCCTATCTGGTCTGTAATATTTATTTTCGAACAATCCGTACACTATCTTTTTACCTCATGCCTTGCCAGGGGCATGTAGGTCCATTTGTAAGGGTTTTCATTATTTTTCATATCCATGTGCCATGTTTAATGATTCATTGGACGTTTTTCATTTGATAAACTGCTTGTGTTCATTTTCTTTCCTTTTGCATTTTTTTTTAAAGATGGCTATCCCTTACACACATCCACACTCACAAATGCAGGTACCCATCCACTCCGGATTCCATGGGTGACTATTCTGCTATATCCTTCAATAACTCTGAAGATCTGGTCAATCAAGTCGAGTATGAAGATGACGAAGGTTGTGAAGTACCAGGGGGACTAGCCAGACTTCTACAGCAAGAGGAAAGGGCCATCTTACCGCACGAAGAGTCATTGGAAACTGTCAACTTAGGGACCGAGGAAGACCGGAAGGAGGTGCAAGTGGGTGCCAATCTGGAACCAAGCGTCAAGGAACGCCTGATACAGTTGTTGAATGAGTATGTTGAAATCTTCGCTTGGTCTTATGAAGACATGCCGGGTTTAGACACAGACATCGTGGTTCACCGTCTCCCCACAAGAGAGGATTGTCCACCGATCAAGCAAAAAGTCCGCCGAATGAGGCCTGACATGTCTGAAAAGATCAAAGCAGAAGTGATGAAGCAATTCGACGATGGCTTTCTGGCTGTTACGTCCTATCCTCAATGGGTCGCTAACATCGTGCCAGTACCTAAAAAAGATGGCAAAGTCAGGATGTGTGTGGACTACCGGGATTTGAATAGGGCCATCCCCAAAGATGATTTTCCACTTCCACACATTGACATTTTGATCGACAACACAGCTCAGCACAAAGTGTTTTCCTTCATGGATGGATTCTCGGGCTACAATCAAATCAAAATGGCCCCCGAGGACATGGAGAAAACAACTTTTGTCACGCAATGGGGCACTTTCTGTTACAAGGTGATGTCGTTCGGGCTGAAGAACGCAGGGGCAACTTATCAACGCGCCATGGTAGCTTTGTTTCATGATATGATACATCGTGAGATTGAAGTTTACGTATACGATATGATAGATCGGTCACAAATAGAGGAGGAGCACCTTGAACATCTAGAAAAGCTGTTTGCCAGGTTGAAAGAATACAAACTCAGGCTGAATCCAAGTAAGTGCACTTTTGGAGTTAGGTCTGGTAAACTTCTAGGATTCATTGTAAGCAACAAAGGCATTGAAGTCGATCCAGCAAAAGTGAAAGCAATACAAGAGATGCCTGCTCCCCGTACTAAAAAGGAGGTTAGAGGGTTCTTGGGGCGCTTAAACTATATTGCCAGATTCATCTCTCATTTGACTTCTACCTGTGAGCCGATTTTCAAACTCTTAAAGAAAGATCAGGTAGTCGAATGGAACGACGATTGCCAAGCTGCTTTTGATAAGATCAAGGAGTATTTGCTAGAACCTCTTATTCTGATTCCACCCGTCGAAGGAAGACCATTGATCATGTATCTGACCGTCTTGGATAACTCAATGGGGTGTGTTTTGGGCCAGCATGACGAGTCTGGTCGAAAAGAGCATGCTATTTATTACCTTAGCAAAAAGTTTACCGACTGTGAGACTCGCTACTCACTGCTCGAGAAAACTTGTTACGCTTTGGTATGGGCTGCTCGCCGACTAAGGCAGTATATGTTGACTCATACTACCTTGTTGATTTCCAAAATGGATCATATCAAGTATATCTTCGAAAAGCCTGCTTTATCTGGAAGGATAGCCAGATGGCAAATGATCCTAACTGAGTATGACATCCAGTACACCACCCAAAAAGCTATTAAAGGGAGTGTACTAGCTGACCATCTGGCTCATCAAGCTATCGAAGATTACCAACCCATGAGATTTGACTTCCCAGACGAGGACATCATGAACTTGGACCACATTGAAAGTAACGGACCGTATGACGGACCTGAAAAAGGATCCCGATGGACCCTGTACTTTGATGGTGCCTCAAATGCACTTGGAAACGGTATCGGTGCGGTACTCATTTCCCCGAAAGGTTGTCACACACCTTTCACGGCCCGACTTTGCTTCAGATGCACAAACAACATGGCTGAGTATGAAGCTTGCATCTTTGGTCTCAAGGCTGCTATAGACTTGGGGATCAAATCTTTGGTCGTATTTGGGGACTCGGCTTTGGTTATCAGTCAAATCAAAGGAGAGTGGGATACCAAGCATCCTAATCTTATCCCATACAAAGAACATGTCTTGACATTGTTGCCTCATTTCGAGCAAATTACCTTCGAGCATTTCCCGCGAGAAGAGAATCAGCTAGCAGATGCTCTAGCTACAATGTCCTCCATGTTTAAACTCAACTGGGATAACGAGGCTCCCCAAATCACCATCAAGCGAATGGATGAACCTGCGCATTGTCACGAGATTAATACCGAGGAAGTAGTCGAACAACCCTGGTTCCATGAAATCAAAAGGTATCTCCAGACTAGAGATTATCCCGAAGGAGCTTCCGTAAATGACAAGAAGTTCTTAAGGAAATTTGCTGCCAAATTCTTCCTGAGCAACGACATCCTTTACAAACGAAGCCATGATTGTGTATTACTCCGATGCGTAGACAAATCTGAAGCAGAGTTGATTATGACTGAGATACACAGCGGCACATTTGGCACTCACTTGAGCGGGCATACAATGGCTAAGAAGATCCTAAGGGCAGGCTATTACTGGTCTACCATGGAAGCTGATTGCCATCAACATTCCCGTACTTGCCACAAATGTCAAGTCTACGCTGACAAAGTTCATATCCCTCCGATTCCTCTCAACGTTATGATCGCTCCTTGGCCATTTGCAATGTGGGGCATCGACATGATTGGAGAGATCAAGCCCAAGGCTTCCAACGGACATCGTTTCATCCTTGTTGCCATTGACTATTTCACCAAATGGGTCGAAGCAGCTTCCTTCGCCTCTGTTACTAAAAATGTACTTGCCCGCTTCATCAAGCAAAATCTCATATGCCAGTATGGTGTCCCAGACAGGATCATCACAGACAACGGTACAAATCTGAATAACACGATGATCACCACTTTGTGCGAACAGTTCAAGATTTATCATCACAATTCATATCCCTATCGGCCGAAGATGAACGGTGATGTTGAAGCTGCGAACAAAAACATTAAGAAGATCATTCAGAAAATGACAGTCACTTACAAAGACTGGCATGAGATGTTACCGTTTGCTCTGCATGGATACCGTACGACGGCACGTACTTCAACCGGGGCAACACCATTTTCTTTGGTATATGGCATGGAAGCTATCCTACCTATGGAAGTTCAGATTCCTTCTCTAAAGATTATGAAGGACACAGGTTTGAATGAAGATGATTGGATTCAGACCCGACTTGATCAACTCAATTTGATCGACGAGAAGTGACTCGCTGCTATATGCCATGGTCAGACGTATCAAAAACGGATGATCAAGGCCTTCAATAAGAAAGTCAGACGTCAGGTGTATCAAGTCGGAGATCTCGTAATCAAGCGGATTATCTTGCCGCAAAGTGATCCCAGGGGCAAATGGACTCCTACATATGAAGGACCATTTGTGATCAAGAGCATATTTTCTGGTGGTGCGATGATTCTGACCACCATGGACGGCGACGATTTTCCGCACCCTGCGAACGCAGACATAGTCAAAAGATACTACGCATAAAATAGCCCGACAAGTCGAAAACCCGAAAGGGCGGCTTGGGCAAAAATGGGCATCCCGGTGAACCGAAAACCTGAAAGGGCGGTTCAGGCAAAAGTTAGGGAATTAAAGCGTATGACTATGTCTCGTCGGATCACTTCAAAGACAATCTCTTCATCAACCAGTCCCAGGTTTCTGATCAATCCAGTCATCGGCAGACGAAGTATTGAATGGACAGATATTCAGAGTTGGGAAGGCTATAGCGGAATGGAATCCCATGGAATTATTTCACATAGCCATCTTTCTTTTGTATAAATTTTTCAATATTTACGACGAAATCCTCTTACTAGGATGGTTGTCTCCTTTGTACAAATATACTCATAAAAAGTCAATACAAATACTTTTCCCAGAAATTTGTGCCATTTCCTTTTTCTTTTCTCTTGCACTATTTGTTTTATTTTGAGAAACGTCCAATGTTTTGTTAAATAGGCATATGCATTTGAACATAATCATTTCCTTATGAATCAAGAAAGAGGATTACTGATAGGTTGAAGGTGCAGTTGGATATCTTAATACCCTTTCAAAGGAAACCCCCAGGAGATTTGGAATCCATATCCCCAGCAAGTCTTGAAGCTTATCCCCAGTAGATTCTGGAAGCTTATCCCCTGCAGAGTACGGACGTCTCTCCCGAGCTTTATTCAAAGTTATTCCTCACAAGGGCTTATAACTGGGTTATCCTCAGCTAATTGCCACGGAAGATCGCACTCGGCAAAATTCTTCCTATCCCCAGCGGAGTTCATCAAAATTCCCCAACATAACTTATCAATACAATCCCCAGAGGAGTTTATCTTTGTTATCCCCAGCCAGAGAATCCTCCAGAACTCAATTCCCCTCAGAGTTTAAGTCTCGGTATCCCCTACAGAGCTAAAACTTCAAACTATCAATCCCCAGCGGAGCCAGACTAGTGAACCTTCTCCCCACAGAAATGCTTCTCACTTGACTTTTCAGTGTACAGTTAACTTTTTTATTAGTTAACTGAGAATTCACTATCAATCCAATTGATCTTGAGCAATATTTTAGGTCATGCCATTAGGTCAAAATGATGCAATTGAACTCTTGAAATCATGTTTCAAACCAATTGACTATTTGCTAGGTCAAAAATCAGAAATTTCCCTTTCTCAGTCAAAACCCTAATTTTGACCATTTTGCCCTTTTGATGATTTAATCAAATTTCTTGAGGAATTATGGTCCAAACTTGATCAAATGATACATATGAGTTTATAATGTTGATGTGGATCAAAAATTATGAAGTTTGACTGTAAATTGGTCATAGTTGACTTTTTCCCCAATACAGCTGATTTTAGGTCAACTGCTCAATTGACTGAGCAAAAGTGTGATCCAAGGCTTGAAACTTGACATGATTAATCTTGGGGATCCATAATGACCCATGAAAGTCATATGAAGCATTGAAAGTTCAAATATCCTTGTGTAATCTCAAACCTTAATTTTGGTCATCAGTGCTTGAGGAGATGTCTTGAGCTGATCAACCTTAGTGCAGTCTTGAACCAAGAGAGGTCTTTGTGAAGAAATATTTGATAAATGAGAGGGAAAATTTTGGGGTACAACACATAGCATATGCATATGAAACACATATAGAACACTCTCATTTTCTTTAAGAACATCATTACACAGGGAACTACACACATCATGGCATTACATAAAAGATAACTCTATCTTTTTAGGTAAAGTTCACAAACAGAAGAACATCATCAATAATTTTCTAATAGGTCGCAGAGTAATTCCTGAAACAAGATGGGAGACTATCTACATGACCATACAATTTCCCTCATAGACTAAATCTAACAAGTAGCTACTTAAGCACTTTCCCCAGAAATTCATTCTGAAAAATATCTCTTCTAGATAAAGTCGGGCGTAGACATCTTCTAGTGAATCATTCAGATGAAGTCAAACGTATATTTCCTTCGGATACTCTTTTTGGAGAAAAAAATCCAGGCGTAGACTCTTTCCAATACCTCTTCTAGATGAAGTCGGGCATAAACATCTTCTAGTGCATTATTCAAACGAAGTCAGGCGTAGATTTCCTTCTGATACTCTTTTTGGAAAAAAGTCAGGCGTAGACTCTTTCCAATACCTCTTCTAGTTGAAGTCGGACGTAGACATCTTCTAGTTAAGATGAAATCAAGCGTAGATTCCTTCTAAAACTCTTTTGGAAAAAGTCGAGTGTAGACTCATTCCAAACGTATCTTCTAGACAAAGTTAAGCGTAGACTCATTCTAGTGCATCATTCAGGTAAAATCAGGCGTAGATTCACTCTGATATTCTTTTGGACAAAGTTGGATGTAGACTCGTTCCAAATACATCTTCTAAGACAAGGTCATGCGTAGACTTATTCTGATATTCCTATCAACATTTACTCTGGATGACATCTATAAGCCCATCTCCGACGACTCTCCGTCACCTCTTAAATGGAATCTCTAAGCCTATTCCTGGCATAATCAACCAACAGTGTTACTTTGTGCACATGCGAATGCAAATTTCTGGGCACTTAAGTGTTCAATCATCTTCTACCTTCAAGTCGCGAATGGCGGATATGCCAATCTAACTCTTCAGGTTTAAGAAGATTGACCAGGGGTAGTTGTTGTACCCCAAAATGTGTCCTTCCATTTTTCTTCAATATATTCTCCTAAGGTTCTCAAATGCTCAAGGTTGCTTAAGAATTGATAAGACAAATTATCCTCCTAAGCAATTGGTACACAACTAGGGTTTTGTATTTCATTGTTCCTCATATGTATTCAAGAATTCTCATATCAAGTTTCATGCCTTGCATCACAAGTTTGCTCAGTCAATGGCTCAGATGACTGAAAATCAACTATATTGGGTAAAAAGTCAACCATGGTCAACATACAGTCAAACCTCAAGATTTTTGATCAACATCAACATTTTGAATTCACATTTATCATTTGATCAAAGGTTTATCATGATTCTTCAAGAAAATCCCTCAAATCATCAAAAGTTAAAAGTTGCCAAATTAGGGTTTCCTTAGGAGAAGTCAACTAAACTTTGACCAAGCATAACTTTCACATGCTTCATCAGCTTTTCCCCAACCAAAGATCATTTTGAATTCAATTATCTATAACTTTTCTCTCTAAGCTTAAGTCCAAAAAATGCATCATTTGAGAGATATAAGTCAATACATTACAGGTCATTTCAAAAGTCAACAAAAAGACACTTTTTGTCAAGGCAACTTACATCAAGATAAAATCTTCAAAAGCAAAAATGATCAACATAGAGGTTGTAAATAACATATTTAGCTTCCCAAAAAGTCCAATATCACCTTCAAAAGATGAAAATTGAGTGAGTTATGGCCATTTCAAGTTGGTAAATTTTGAGCAAATGCTTGAAGTTAAAATTGAGCAAGCTTGATATTTTGGGCTATTGGGACATGGTTTAAGAGTCCAAATGTGTATTATACTCTTCATATACCTCAAACTTATCCTTAAACCCCTTGACCTATATTTATTTTAATTATTTTTATTATTTTTGATTTATTCATTAATAATATAAAATAAATAAGATAAAAATCATATCATTTTACACAAGGTCCAATTCCACTTATTCTTGACCTAATCTTTCACTATATAATCTCATTCATTCTCATGCAAAGGGACACGAAAAAACCTTGCCACAAAATTGCAAAAAAAACATCAACTTTTTTCAAGAACCCTAGAGTTTCAAAACTTTTGTTACGAACCCTTTCACTACAAGATCTCCATTCCATTCACTCCTAACAATCATGCAGAGTAAGATTGGATTGATTTTGAGAGTCTAAAACGCGTGAGAACATCATACCATGCATATCCGATTGCATAACTTTATGAATTTCATATCTTAATTTTTGTATCATTTTAAATCATATTGGTGTTACTAACATGTTTCTGAGGTGAATTTGAACAGGTCTGGATCATCACCATGATCCCATGCATACTGAATCGTTAGCCACCATGTTAACACTGATTTCACATGTTTTCATTATAGCTATTAATCCCTTGCATTTTAGCTTTAAAAAATGCTCCCATTGGATTCACAACATCTATTTTAGGGGGGTAGGACATTGTTAGATCATTAACATTTTGGTTTTTGCAGGGTTTGAAAAAACAGGTCGCCGGAGAAGACGACTGGAACTAGGGCTCTGGCGCTTCTCCGGTCAATATAATTTGTTTATATATTATATATTAATTGTTTGATTTATGTAAACGGATGTATAGCCACCATAGTGGTAGAAACGCGCGCGTTAAGTCACTCCTCTTCCAGGTCACGGGTTCGATCCCCGGGTTTGCCAAATTCTTTCATGTTTTCATTATTTATACAGGTTGGTTGTAAAATAAATTGGAGGTGTATCCTTGACACAACCAACGCGTTGGCTGGGTGGTATGCTTGCTGCGTGAAACTGCTTGAGGGCGTGGGTTCAACATCCACCCCTACTCATTTGGTTATTTATTTTTCCAATTCTATGTGTCTCACTCTTTTCTTCCTTCTTTTTCCTTTTCTTTCACCAAACATTTTTCAAAACCTTTTTTTAACAAAAACCCTAATTTTATTTTTAGGTTTTTAGTTTTATTTTAGGTTTTTAATTTAATTTTAGGTTTTAGCTTAATTTTAGGTTTTTAATCAATAAATCCTAATTTAAATTTTTTAGGTTTTTCTCAATTAAATAAAAATCAACCTAGATTTTAGGGTTTGCTTAATTAATCAATTCTTTTTAATCAACTAATTCATTTTATAAATTAAAATCAATTAGGGTTTTTTTAGATTAATCGTCAAACGATCACAAAATGATTTTCAATTTTCTTTTTTTGTTTTACAATCTTCACGCATTTACTTTCACATTAGTTTTCCCGATTATGTAACTGCTACAGTATGTAATAGTTAATTAGGGTTTACTCTCTTTTTCCCCGTTTTATGGTTTTCTACCCCCTTCCCTGAAGCTTTGTAATAGCGTAGGACCTTTTACTTTCCGCAATTTACCGCTTTCCTTATTATTGCTAGTAACTAGGCATGTATGGCAAGATCTAAAACCAATGCTAGATAACCCTAATCAGGATAAGATAACTGAATTGAGTCACTATTCACACACACACCTCTAGGGTAACCTCACTCGTTACCTCGAAAAATAGTCATGTCCCTCAAACGTGGGGACGTTTTAGTAAAGACCATCGGTTAAAAAGATCGTAGTCCCTCGATGACCCTTCGATGCTGCCTTCGATAAACGATATTAGTCCCTTACGATAAATTGCTAAAGCGTCCCTACAAGTTGCCTTTATGACTGTACAATGACCTGCACCTGCCCCTTCACATCCAATGATAAGGCTTCCTACTAACTAATGGTAGGATAGCACTACCTTAGGAGGAGGAAAATAACACGAAAGACTTTTGAGTATGTAGATAGCTCGTAATCGCTTGCTCACAAAAACAAAGTATCTTTTACACAAAACACTTTTCTCTGAAATATTTTCAAAAACAAACACTCTGTACGCATTCTTAACTTATACAAGAATCATTACAAAGTTGTCGTACTTAGGCATTTTCAAAGTATTTTCAAACAAACACATACACAAAGCATTTTCAAAAAGTGAGCTAAGCGATTAAGAGCCCGTAGATAACTACGGATGAAAAGGGTGATAACACCTTCCCTTTTCATAACCTACCCCCCGAACTCAATAAATTCTTGAAGGTCTTTCTTGCTCTTTTCACCCTTTCCTTTTGTATAAAAGAAAAGTCGGTGGAGACTCTTGTTATCCGTAATATTTGCGATAAAACGCAAAAAATAAGTCACTTGTCTGATCGTATTACAATAGGCATGGACATAAACGTAGATATAGCTATGATCGCAGGCGTGGACATAGTCATGGATTTTATTTCGATGTTTTTCTAACCAAAATATTTTTTTGATGTTATATCAAATGCTTCTATTTGTCAAATCCCCAAAATGATTTCAATGCAGTATTCACAAGAAATAATCGTAGTATTTTACAAACAAGTCCGAAAAGGAGAAAAAAACAATTGAAATATTGAAAAAGTAAATGTTTTATTGATAAATATGCCTCTGAATAGGCGCGAGTACAAGATGCAATTCCTAAAAAGAGGTAATCACCGAAAGTTTTAATAAAACTGAAAATGGAAACGAAAATGATAATTTCTACTGTTGTTTCTCCAATGTCCTTTTGATAGCTCTAATCTCCTTTGCTTCTAAGTCAAATGATTTAGATTAATCCCTCTCCTTCGTGATCGTAGTCGTGGTTCTTAGATTGCAGTCTATTTGTTCTTTATTTTGAATAAGATCCCTAACTTTTGTCTAGATCTCCCTTTCGAGTTTCCAATCCATCGGAATAATTCTTTGAGTATGTCCCTAATTTTTGCCTGGATCGCCCTTTAGGGTTTTCAATCCACCGGGATGCTCCTTTTTGCCTAAGTCTCCCTTTTAGGGTTCAAAATTAGCGAGCTTTTTATACATAGTGTTTTTTTACTGCGTCGGAGTTCAATGGATGTGGCAGTTCTTCCCTATCCATTGTTGTGAGGATAAGACCACCACCCGAGAATGGTGTTTTTACCACGTACGGACCTTCGTAGTTGGGTGTCCATTTACAACGTGAATCAAGGTGAGGTAGTAGAATCTTTTTGAGTACCAAATATCCTTCTTTGAACACTCAAGGGTGAACCTTCTTGTCGAATGCTTTCTTCATCCTTTTTTGATACAACTGACTGTGGCACAGAGCTGTCAAGTGTTTTTCTTCAATAAGGTTAAGCTGATTAAGTCACGTCTGAACCCACTCTACTTCTTCAAGCTTTCTTTCCATTAGAACCTATATGGGTGGAATTTATACTTCAACAGGGAGTACTGCCTCCATGTTATATACGAGAGAGAAAGGAGTTGCACATGTTGACGTACGTACAAAAGTACGATAGCCGTGTAGAGCATAGGGGAGCATTTCATGCCAATATTTGTATGTCTTCACCATTTTCTGAATGATTTTCTTGATATTCTTATTGGCAGCTACAACGGTCCTGTTTTCTGGTTTTGTGGTTCAGAGGGACGACTCACTGGTCAAGCCTTGTTTTCACCAATAATCGAACTCGGGTAGTACCCGAAGATTTATCCTTAGTAAAGGTAAGTATTTGTTTTTGTTGATACATGTTCGTGTTATTTATGACGTGCTTGTATAGGTATGATATTTATTATGTTATTGTCAATGTTATTCCTTGTACATTGAAACTTTCATTTTATTTAACCAATATTTCATAGAAAATGAGTTTATTGTATTGTAGAGTGTTTTACCAATCCCTCACTACCTTTCGAATTGAATTAGAAAATAATAATAATAATAATAATATGAAAAATTAAATTAAATTATAAAACAAATTACATTGTTCAATGTTTTTTGAGCTTTCTGCAACCCATTATTTGCATCACACTCTTTGATGCTTAGAATTTGGTTCAATACTTCTATTTCTTCAGCCATTGCTTCCTTTTGTCTACAAAGTCAATACTTTGCATAATGAACTAGTAGAGAAGAAAGTGTTGGTTGAAGAATTAGAAGCACTGAAATAAATTCTAACTATTAAAGAGCGAGATACGAATAATGGATTGCAGAAAGCTCACAAAACATTAATTAGTGTCACTTGTTCTTCTAATACAACTTAATTTATCATATTATTAATTTCTAAATTAGATTGAAAGTTTATATGTTTAGTGGCAGTTAATGAAATATGCATTCCACATAAGTTATTATAAACTCAAGTGAGTATAACCCCACATTTGGAAGATATAATCATGGTGAAATATTGTGCTCTAACTCTTTCACTATGCTTGGAAAATAAAACCATGGTAAAATATTGAGAAATCTCCCAAAATGATGGTGTGGGGTATCGAATCAATGAACATTCCACCTTTTACTATGGTTGGTTTCTTCAACCGTGGTGATATGTTACGTGTTATTATGTTTTTACTACGGCTACCAACCCGTGGTGGTAAAGAGAACATATAGTATCATACCATTTGTTACCACGGACCTCCAATTGTGATAATATCCTTCTCCCATCCATGATAAAATTTGTTTTTTGTAATAGTGCAAATCAATATATAATTTAATATTTTTAAATTGATCATTGATTTATGATACATTAAAGAAATTAATTTGATTGATAGTTTGAAAATGATAACAGATGTTGTAAAATTATTGTTTAGTTGTGATTCTTAAGTCAACTCATAGTTCAAATTATTGTTTAGCATTGATTCTTTCACCATCTCAAAGATAAAAAGAGGGATCATTATATTATTTTAATAATCTTACAATCTTTATCTTCATGGTTCCCTTGGACGACATATTTGGGCATGAGAACCCTCATATGATAGATGAAATAAACTTATAACCTCTAGAGATGGAGGATATGAAGGGTCGTTTTTCCTTCTTGATATCCTCCATTTCACTATTATCTTCCCTTTAATGGTGCATTCAACGAATTCAATTGTCTTCCAAAGTGGTGTGTCACCTTGTCCTAGAGAATGTTTTCTACGTGGAGGTTCACTCTATCAAGTAAGTTTTTATAAGGAATCCTTGATTTTCTTATGCTTTACCCTTCGTGCATCTTTCATTGTGTATCTACTAAGTCATCCCTTTTAATCAAGTCTCATATTTCCTTCTTCAAGTGAATGCATTTATTAGTTTTGTAGCCATAG
The DNA here is from genome assembly GCA_948472305.1 of Vicia faba. Lineage (NCBI taxonomy): Eukaryota > Viridiplantae > Streptophyta > Magnoliopsida > Fabales > Fabaceae > Vicia > Vicia faba. Next base: position 66,352,670 of record OX451738.1, on the reverse strand, counting down.
CTTTTATGAATCATGAAAAAGTATACTTATCATTTTGTGCTTACTCCTTCACGATATGAGGATATTTCACTTTGGCTTCCTTCAACTCATTATTGGTACACTTTTGTAAGATTCTTTCTCACGATGCTTGTTATCTCTTTGCCTTCAAATTCCATTGTTTCTTGAAGCCTTCTTGACATTTTCAGCTAGTAGTTTTTCTTTGTAATTGATATAAGGTTGGGATTAATAAGGAGTTAAGTTATGTTTCTAGTTCCTCTAACCCTAAATTTTACCAGAAAATGTATTATGGTCTCAACCATTTATAGAAAATCCAAAACTTAAGTTTATCATTGGCTCTTCCTAGTTCCACTACTACTTTGGTAAACCTATTAATGTATTCCTAAAGCATTTTTTTCTTTCTACAACGAATGCCACTAAGAATGAATACAATTTTTGGATGGCATTTATGTGCTGTAAATTATGAAGTACACTCACCATATAATTTCCTCAAAGAACTTATAGAGTTATCTTCCAAGGCCTAGAACTAGGTCATGTCAGCTCATTCAAGGGACAGTATGAAAGTTTTCATTTCATTGTACTTCTGGCCTAGTAATAATCAAGTATATTGTTCATGTGCTTATCTCGATCCCTTGTCACATCATAGGCCTCCAGCTATGGTGGCTTCTCTAAAGACTTAGGGATTTTACAGTCAATGAAGTGTTTTATGAGTGGATTACTTATATAGCGGGTAGAGTTCTGATCAGTGATAACATGCTAGTTTCCCCTTCGAGAATGGTGGGATGAAGATCTCCTAGGACATTGATATTCAGGTAGTATATGGTTGTTGTCTCTGTCTCTAGAATCACGACAAGAAGAATTGTGACCACATAAATGGAGTTGATGCCTCATTGGAAAATCTTGCACTCTTGTTGTTTAAGACCTGGTGTTGAAGATAATTCCATATAAAATATATTTGGAGGAGTTGTGTTGCAACACATTTACCTGAGTGGAAATTGTGTAGGAATATTCTGTTGATTCTCTTTGATGCAGAGAAGTATCACATTTATTATTATATCGGGTTGAAGATGATCATCATGAATTCGTTTACACTAGGTACTCCCGAGGATTGAAAATATGGTGGAGGGGGAGGAGGATGCTGACATAAGGATCAATTGAGATTCTTGAATAATCAGTAGAGGTATTGCAATTGAAACTTGCAGATATTGTTTTTGTGGAGGTTCTTTAGTTTCGAGAGTGAGAACTAATGATTCATTTTCTTTGAGGATGTGAATCATTGATTGAGAATGGGAACAATTAACATGAACGGTTGTGGTGGCGTAACTGAGAAGATAAAAGAAATTCAATAGAAAATTCGTGAGAATCAAAAGATGATTCCCACAATCGGTGTCATTATTTTATACTCGAACAAAATGAACAAGTTAAAGGTGACCACTATTGAATGGTTTCTGGTTTAGGGCTCATGTGATCAAAGAGAAGTACTTACAATGTCAGCACTCAAACGCTCAAGTCAGTATTTAAAAGAGGTGAAATTGTTGCAAGTGTAAACGAATGACTACCTAAGCATGATTTAGAGTCACATTTATAAAGGAGTGGTGGTTAGAACTGACATGCTTGATCCAACTTAAATAGTTAATGATTGTTGAATGTGTATCAACGGTTCAGATAAGAACGAGAATCGTGCTTCTATGTGATGCTCCATAATAAAAGTATACATGTATGCTAGTTAGTTGTACGTTTTTCCAAATTGAAATGCTAAATTGAGTCAATTTTATTGAATTTTTGGCCAATCTAAAATCCTATGAAAATCATAAATACTTGATTAAGACTTATTTGAATTTTTTATTATGTAATTAAGGCACATTAAATGACCAGTCAACATAAATCTTTAAAATGTGATTTAGTTTACAATTTTTTAGTATTTAAATTTTTACATAGATAAAACAAGTAAAATTAAAATAGATATAAATTTTGTTAGTCCAACTTATATGTTTGGTTTGCTATTATATCTAAAATTTATTTTATATAAATATAAGTTTAAAGAGAGTGTATTGTCGGTATAAAATAACTTATAATTAATCAAAAAAAATGTATTTGTTATATCATTTTAGAATTTTAAAAATAAAAATAAATTTTATTATATTCCTTCTGTTTCAAAATGACTGTTGTAAAGATTTTTGTACATAAATTAAGTTATACAATAATATTGTCATAACACATTACACATTTACAAAATTAACCCTATTAATATATTGAAAGTAGTGTAGAGAATAAAAAGTAAAAGACACAATTGAAAAAATAAATCATTATTGCATTAAAAATTGAAAATAACAGTGATTTTAAAACAAAATTTATTTGCTAAAGTGAGAATCTTTTTTTTTCTTTATAAATATTACTACATACTAGTGTAAAAATTCATTTTCTTTTTTCTCTATAAATATTACTTCCTTTATTTCAAAATGAATATCATTTAAAATTTTTATACATAGATTAAAGAATCTAATTATGTTATTATAAGAATTACCCTTTTATTAAATTAATCTTATTAATTTATTAAAAGTAATATTTATAGAACACAATCGAAAAAATAATTATCATCATACATTAAAAAGTAAAAATAATATTCATTTTAAAATAAATTTTTTTCTTTAAAACGGATGGAGTACTACTTGGAAAGAACCCTGCCCCTTTTCTACTTCGATAATATCCCTCCACCAATAGTAATTATAGAGGTATGTGACTGACTTGGCCTTATGAAGGTTCTTCCTTGTGCTATGGTGATTTATAACCTTTTTCACTATAGGGACCAATAGACTGACCACTAGAACAACCTATACACCATTGTCGGTGCAAAAAAAAAAGTTGACCACATACAATTTCACTATATTCTTCATGACTTTTGTTTCAATTACTCTTGGACAGAAACTTTTTAACACAATTCTCAAATTTTGCTAAAAAAGTCATTTTTGTAATGTCAAAATCAATCTTATTACTAGTAATTAGTCCAATATATTGAGAGATATCATGTTCTTGCTTCTTTACACTAATGCCAAAGTAGTATGATGAAACTATTTGCGGCAATCTTGGAGAAAGCATCAAGAAAACGATGGATTGGTTGGACTTAATTGCTTAATTCAACAAGTAAAGTTCTTCTAGTAGGTACCAATATCAATGTCCCTATTGCTCCTAAAACATTTAGTGTTATTTGAATTAAAAGTTTAGCAACAACTCAAACCACCACAATAAATATTATGAGTCTTTTTCTTCCTTTGATTATAAAAATAACTTATCCATGGAGTAATCAATTTCATGGTATGTAAGTAGTATGTGGGAGATTTCAAAGGGAAAGTGCAAATGCGAATGGACAAGTCTCCTAACTCAATCAAACCTCATATGATCTGTAACACAATATTGGCCAAAGAACTTCCCACATGACATATGGGACCTATCTCACATGCACAACCAATGAAAGTCTTCATTACAATCTAAACCATGTGCATTCTCAACACTTATCACTGTCCCTTTTTAGCACTGTCCATTGCTTTCTCCGCAGGCATTTACTATATGCCTCATCCTCACAAGAGTTGCCAGGGTGCAGTACATTTATTAGCTTGGGTTAATTAAGAAAGAATGTGACATTTTAACAAAAAAATTATGTGGCTAAGTATTTATTCGACTTTGCATTTTTTGTTAAACACTAAATAACAACCTTACATTTAGAATTCGATGTAGATCCGTATGCACAGGCGCTAATCTAGATCTGTCAAAATAGACTAGCTCATGTAATAAATCGCTAGTAAAAAAAATTTGTTTTTCTTGTAGTAAGAGCAAGAGGGTAACTTTAGGCTTTAGCATTCTTGAATTAATACTACTTAGAGGTCTTTTGCGACATTAATTGTTAAGCAAGCATGCCTTAAAATGATTGTGTCTTGTCCATAACTTTAAAACCATGATGGGAGGATTAAAAGCCAGGTAAATCTAATAGTAGTAATGGTTAGTTAGCATTAGGTTATTATTTAAGAGGGTGAGGGGACATTGTAGGTAGGAAAGATGATCATGTTAATTAGAAAGACATTAAAGAGAATCAATGTATCATGTGCAGCACATGAAAGAATCAAACATGTAGATAGAGAAACGCAACATTGGCAGATATGTTTTTTAATGATTTACAACCATAATTGCATAACAAAAAAGCAAAGATTACTTCCATTGACAATGAAAGAAAAAAAAGGCTATAAAAAAGTGACAAAAAAGGTTAAAAGGGAACAACACCAATACTATATTTCTATTCCATAATCACCATAATAGATAAAGTGTTTCCATTACTCCATTACTCAACTTTGACAATCATACTTTTTTTTCTTCGTATAATTAATTAACTCAAACAAAAAAGGTGAAAAAAAAAAAAGTAAAAATATTTATATATATCTTGGCTTCTTGAGATTCAAATCCTATAAAATAAAACTGAAAAGGACTGAACAGTGTGTAAGGAGACATGACTTGACATATGGAAAAATATGCATATGAATTGATGGTGGGTGAGGTTGGTGGTGAAGGACCAAAGTAGTAGAGAAGCGCTTCAGCACCTGCTCCTACAATTTTGCACTGTTTGTTTTTCAGTTGGAGCAAGTTGAGCAGCTAATAAGGTTTTGGTTTTGGTTTTGGTTTTGGTTTGACACACAATAATAACATAATGACATGTGTAATTAATGTACACTTGTCAAGAATGCATATGCAGAGGAAAAAAAGCATACTATGAAAATAAAAAACTGAAAAATCAAACACAGAAAAATGGTTGTTTTGATGATTTTTTCTGTTAGCACTGACGGCCTCTTTTGCAACCTAGTGCACCAGCATTTGATGTCATGGTGCCAACCATAGCAGAAGATTTTGCTCCTAAGCTTGAGGCTCTTGCATAGCTAGCTGAAGCTCCAGCACCAGATGCTGTGAAGTATGCACCATTTAGATACAAGTCTCCCTCTGATCTCCAATTCCAACCTTTCCATTGGCTTTCAGCTGTTTCCACTCTCTTAGTTACCTTCAAATACCAAATTTGATTCAATCAATCACCAAAACTCAGTGAAACTCAATTAAGCAACTTAAAATGGACTAATTGAGTACTAAGGTAGTACCTCTTTGGCAAATGGGTTAACAGGAGCATTGTATCTGTTACCCTGGCTGTTGATTGTGGGCTCAGCACTTCCACCAATAGCATACATCTCCCAGTGAGTATAATCATTGTTCACCACATGGAAATAACCATGTCTACACCTGCATTTTTCATGATCAATAAATTGTTAGATTATACTAATATATTCAATTGGAGGAGTAGGACATGATGTCTTATTCAGTTGTTGAATTCAGCTATTGAATACACAGACCATATGGCCCCATTTTCTAACGATACATGTACAAATGTTTGTGATTTTTTTGAGCTAGAGGAAACTTAAAATTAATGCACCAAAAAGGGTTGTTGCAGGCAACAAACCAACCTGTCTTATGGTTTAACATTTAAAGCATTTAAAGCATACAAATGGAAAAGGGGAGAAAAAGAGGAGTATCAAAATTAAAGCGGCATTAAATATTACCGAGGCATTCTCTGAATAAGTCCCTCTCCAAAATGGTTATAAGCTATGGTCACTTGCATTTGCTTGTCCCTTGTGTAGGAGTCACTGTGGCCCAACAGAATCACCTTTTGCAGAATAAAACAGATCAATAACATAAAAAAAAATGCAAAATGAGTCGTGCAATGCGACTCAGCGAAGCACTATACAGACACAGACACCAGACACATTTAATTTGAAGAGCCGGAAAATGCAGTGAAAGAAAGTACCTCATTGTGGTGGGTGAAATGGTTGTTAGAAATTGTTATAGCTGTTGAACCGACGACAGCATCAACAAGACCATCAGCGCAATGAGACAAAGAATTATGGTCAACCCAAATATGACTTGAACCAAATATAGAAACAGCGTCGCCATCAGCCATAGTCCTCCAACCAAAATGTGTTTCCGAGCTTCTCACCATTGCATTACCAGTAGGTACACAATCATGAATATGAAGGCCATGAATGATAACATTAGTAACATACTGAATCGTAATGCACGCTCCGTTCGCAATATGCACATTTGCTCCTCTTCCATCAATTGTCTTGAAACTGTTCATAATAAGCTCTTGTTTCAACTGAATAACCATGTCTCTCTTGAACACAATCCAAAGTGGCCTATCTTGGATAACAGCATGACGCAAAGTTCCCGGCCTTGGGTTAACAGGGTCATCGTCTCTCGGGTCAGTGACAACATAGAACTTTCCATCACGGCCACCAATAGCGTTTCTGCCAAAACCAATACCACAGTCTGCGAGACGCTTCCTGTTCTGTTGCCAATTCGGGTCGCAACGCCAGCAATCGTCAATCGGATTACCCGTTCCACACGAGAAATATCCAAGGTTTCTTCTTTCAGTGCTGTTCTTAATGTGCCTGTAAAATCAACCATATTAATTTAATATGCAAATACAGAGAAATAGCACTGCCTTGTGGTCCAAGCAAACAAACAAAAAAAGCCAAACAGTTAAACCTTATTTCAAGATACATAAACATATAAATTAAATAAAACCGTTACAATACTAAATTACTAAATCATTGAATTTTGTACAATTAAGAAACTATGCCAACTATGTATCCACATAATAAGTGAATATTATTGGAATTTTCTCTCAATAGCAACGGCTAATATTTTTGTCTTCATATGAATCAAAAGATATATGGTGAATATGCCTTTTTGTCACTATTACTTAGATCATGACCAAATTATGCTACTAGAATCACATGGTAAATTTATTATACTCTAAAATAAATCATATATTAACATATCTAATCTAGGAACAAGACAAAATTAATCACATTTTTTTCATGATTATGGAACAAAAAATAGAGATGTAGACGTAAGTACAAAACATTTATAGAAAAAAATTTAACTAAAAAGGCATTTATTTAATGGCAGGAGAATTATTAGCGTGAAAGACGGAAATAAAAAGAAGTTGCATGTGACTGAGAACATGAAAAGGAGAGTAACGAAAGAATGTAACAAACTTTAAATTCCAAAAAGGGTAATCAAAATATAGGTGAGTAATCATAAATGCAAATTTATTCAACAATGTCAAAACCAGGAAAATGACGTGGCATAGAAAAAAAAATGGTTGAGTTAGGGTAGGGTGTTAGGTTTTCATTTCACAAAAGGGAAGTTATTGTGAACAGACCATTATGCCCTACACCATTACAAGTCTAATGCATCAACCACTTGGATTTGTATGAAAAAAATCATTCTTATAAATATATTTATTAGTTTTTTTTTCATGCAACAAAATCATAGTCGTATGATAAAAAAAGCATATCAGACGACTATTTAATTTGTTGCATGCGATAAAAATATGAAATATCAGCGTAGAGTGAGAGAGGGACCCACATCTCAACCATAGAAACCACCTCCTTCGGATCAGCCACGGCAGCACGCTCATTCAATTTCTCAGCTTCTTTTTGCCTAAAATAAAGCATTAAATTCCAAAATTAAAATTACCATTCATAAATAAATCACTGTTCATAAATAAATAATTTAATAACCAAACATCCAATACAACACTTTCATTAATTAAATTTAATGTAACATGTAACACGAGAAAACCGCGTTAAATAAAAAATTTACTAGTTTTTTTAATTGAAAAGAAAAATGTTTATAAATAAATAGTACTACCGCAACAGAGTACGGTAAAACAAACACAGAAACCGTTAAAAGCAAAGGATTTATCCAAAAACACAAAAAGACCAAAATGCCACCACCGCCAAATAGTAATAGAAGAAGGGCAATTTCGTTAATATGACAAAAGTTTGTTGACGGTTAATTGTTTTGCTTTTTGCGTATGTCACAGACAAACACACATGCAAAGGAATACGAATAAACGATCCAGATCGAGAGATACAAACATTAATCAACGGTTGTAATGATTAGTTGCATATACTCAATCTAACGGCTGAGGATGAAAATACAAAAGATGAAACCAACGGTGGAGATCAACGGGTTTGTTTTTTCAAAGAAAAGTTGAAAAACAAAAACACCAACCTTGCCGGCATTGATGAATCGTTAAAGCTTGTTAACCTGTGTGTCTCAACATCCACATTGCTGATAACAACAACAAAACAACATAAGAAAATGTGTCAGATAAACAGAGGAGAAAGAAAGAAAGAACGAACGAAAGAAAGAAAAAACAACACAACAACGTAGAAAAATACCCGAACTGAGAGATCTGTGGTGACGCTACAGCTTCTTCTTCAACGAGCAACACAAAAAGCAACAACAAGAAACAAACATTGAGAATCCATTTCACAGAAGCCACCATTGTACTCACTCTCTTTCTCTCTCTAGAATTTGCTTTAAAGAAGAAAGAATGTGGAAGCTGAAGAGAGAGAGAGAGAAAGAAAAAAGGGTCGGTAGTGAGAGAAAGATTAATTGTTGAGTGGACTCGAGAGAACAGGTTCCAACATAACGGCCATTATATAGCCTCATAGCATTAACGTCGAAAACTTAACGCCGTCAATTAACTGATCGTTTTTCTTGTTTGGATCCTTTTTCTTCACTTAACGCCGTTAACTAACCTCTTTTTAACCTCTAAACCCTAACTTTAACCGCTTCTTCATTTTACCATGCACGTGGGTTCAGTGATTATCACGTGTCATTGCAGGGTCTAGTTACTACTAGTCTACTAATATTACTATTAGTAACATGGATGATGATTCCCTGCACTTGTAATTCCACACATTCACGCATTCAAACAATGAAAACCGTTAGATCAAAATCAGACGGTTAATATCTCTTGAAATGATTCATACATATACACCTTTTTTTTTTCTTTCTCTTTTTTACTTTTCTTTCTCTCTTTCTTTTTTTACTTTATCCATTAGTTATTGCGATTCTCCAACTAACTAAAACGGTTTTTAATTTGCGTCTATTCAATTTATATAAAATATATAAGTATCATATATAAGTATCCATATATTTCAATTTAATGTTTCTTGTAATGTTACTACCTTTTGCGTCAATGTAATGTTACTTTACTACTTAGTATTAGTACTTACTTGTCCTTGTTTTCTTTTTCTTTTTTGATAAAAAGGTTTAATGTTTCTTATGAAGTTTCATTTGGCTTTTTAGCTTTATCATATGCTTTAAAAAATGGTTTCCTCTTAATTTGGTTAATTGAAATAATTATATTTAGATAGTTTATTGCGAGAGTTTCATTTTCTAAATCACGCTTTAGGAGATTGTTTCAAATCATATAAACTGCGTTGTAATTTACACACCATCTTAGTCTCATAATTTGTCATGTATTCCGGAGGGATATCCATATATATTTCTTCTTTCAAGTGCTCATGGAGAAAGGCGTTTTTCACATCTAATTGATGCAATGGCCAATTAAGATTTGCTACAAGAGATAAAAGAACTCTAACGGTGCTCAACTTGGCAACAGGAGAAAAGGTTTCTTGATAGTCTACGTCATATGTTTGTGTAAAGTCTTTAGCTACAAGTCTTGCTTTGTACCTTTCAATAGACCCATCAGCTTTTTACTTGATAGAGAAAACCCACTTACACCCTACTGGTTTCTTTCCTTTTGGTAAAGGGACAAGAGTCCATGTCGCATTCTTGTTTAATGCCTCCATTTCTTCATTCATAGCTTGAACTCATCTAGGGTCTTCAATGGCCTCTTCAACGTTGCTAGGTACACTGTGTGAAGATAGTTCATTTGCAAATTTCTTAAGGGGTTCAGACAAGTCCTTCATAGAGACATAATTAGCAATTGGATATTTCGATCTATGATCCTCTTCTTCAGGAGAGTAACGCTTCGGTGGTTTTCCTCGATTATGCATGTGAGGTAATTCATAGCTAACAGAGATATCACCATTATTATTGTCAGGAGATATAGGAGAGTTTACCTCAATGATATTCTCAAGAGATGGATTGTTGAGTACTGGAGAGGGGGGATTCTGATACTTCAACTTCAGGACTCATATGTTATGTTTGAGTTTGACAAGAATCACTAAAAGCTTCAGTTGATGGTATATCAATATCTTTGAACCAGTCAAATGTCGACCAATTCGACTCTTCTTCTGGTGTCTCCCCCTGAAGAGAAGAATTGGGTGAAACCGAGGAGTAGAAATGGTCAAATTCCAAGAATGTAACATCCATAGTTACATAAATGCGTCGAGTAGTAGGGTCATAGCAGTGATACCATTTCTGGTGTACACCATATCTCAAAAACAGGCAGCGAATTGCACACGGATCAAGCTTTGTGCGCTGGTTTTTATGTAGGTGAACAAACACAACACACTCAAAGACACGAGGTGGTAGCATTTGTATTGTAGGCAGCGGTACAAATGTGGACAAGGTGTGCAGCGGAGTTTTAAATTCAAGAACCTTCGATAGCATCCGATTAATGAGATATACTGTTGTAGTAACAGCATCAGTCCAATGGTGGTGAGGCACATGTGCTCCATGTAAAAGAGCACGAGCAGTTTCAAGGATATGGCGATTTTTCCGTTCAGCAATACCATTTTATTGTAGAGTTTGTGGACACGTGGTTTCGTGAATAAGTCCGTGTTTTTTGAAATACTCATGGAATTGGTGATTTACAAACTCCACACCATTATCAGAGCGAAGGATCCTAATCTTCTTTGAATATTGAGTCTGAATCATTTTATGAAATTGTTGAAATATGTGTACCACTTCATTTTTTTGTTTCAACAAATAAATCCAAGTAATTCGAGTGCAATCATTAACAAATATCACAAACCACCAATAACCAGAGATAGAAGATTTTGGGGATGGACCCCATACATCATAATGGATTAAAGCAAAAGGAACATTACTTTTATTCATACTTAATGGAAAAGTGACTCGATGACTCTTGGCTAAAATACAAGCTTCATATTTGAAGTTCAACAAATATGTATATGAAAATAAGTTTGGGAACACATGTTTCAGGTAGCCAAACGAAGGATGGCCTAATCGACGATGCCAAAGTAAAACTTGTTCTACTTTGTTGTTTCTTGGATAATGCATGTGATGCACTCGGCCTACACTGAAATCCTCCATATAGTAAAGTCCCCCTCTCTTAGTACCACGCCCAATGATCTCCTTCGTGAGAATATCCTGAAGGAAACAGAAAGATGGATAAATTAGCACAACACAGTTCAAGTCTTTTGTAACTTGACTCATAGACAACAAGTTATGAGATAGAGAGGGAATAAGTAGTGTATTTGAAAGCAAAAGGGTTGGTGATAACATCACAGTTCCAGCCCATGTTACAGCCAATAAACCACCATTTGCATTGGCAATACTTGAGCGCCGAGGGGTTGAACGTTCAGAAAAATCAACAGCATTAAACGTCATATGATCGGTAGCTCCGGAATCAAGTATCCATGCATTAGAATCATCATCATGATTAGAGAAAATTAGAACATTACCTTCAATGGTGTGGGAACTTGATTTCAGAATGAGGGAAAGATGTGGTTCAGCAGTAGCTACTGCAGCTTTGCCCGGGTCGCTCTCAGTTGTATCGTGACGCTTTCGAGCCTGAAAGTCTGTCCACCAGTCTGGATAGCCATGAAGCTTAAAACATGTCTCACTAGTATGTTTGTTACCTCCGCAGTGATAGCACTTAGTGCCATTAACTAGTTCTTTATGTTTGGATTGAGAAAATATCTTACTGCTCTATAATTTGAGACCCTTAGATGCGAGAATTGCTCTAGATGATTCATTGGAGTTGTCTGTCATCACTGTCTGACGAAGAGCTTCCCTCTTAACATGTGCATATGCTTGCTCCACAGTTGGAAACTGTTTCATTTGTAAAACATCGCTTATGATATTATCTAGGCGGTCATCAAGTCCATCCAAAAACACATACACTCGTTCTTCTTGGACAAGTGTATTGTAGTGTTGGATATCAACTTGACATGTCATCGGATTTGGAGGATGAAAATCTATCTCATGCCAAAGTCCTTGGAGATCGTTATAATATTTTTCAAGAGAACCACCGGCTTTTTTAAGACATGTCACCCGACACCGAAGGTCATACACCTGGGAGGTATCAGTGCCATCAAAGTACGTGGTCGCAACTGTATCCCACACCAGCTTGGCAGTGGAGAATCGAATAAAGTTGATGATTAGAGAAGAGTCCATTGAGTTGATTATCCACCCCTTAATAATCGCATTTTCAGTCCGCCAACATCGAAACGTAGGATCTGTTTGAGGGGGTTGCGGAAGATCTCCATTGATATATCCCAGTTTGTCATTGCCCGAGATATACATCTCGACCACTTGGGGCCAAAGGGGATAGTTGATGTCATCTAACTTGATGCTAATCGGTGCCACCGTATGGTCAAAGCCAATTTGTAACGGGGTTGAAGCACGATTCAGAACTTCCGTCATTTTCGTTGCCAACTCAGCAAGAATAGAAGACGAGGTAGCCTCATCGGAGTTTGAATCCGATTCGACCATGAGAGAAGGATGAAAGTGTTACCGTAGGTCTAGATTATGGATTAAGACCTGGCGGATGATACCATGTTAAACTGAGATGTAACTTTCATATATTTCAATCGTACATTACACAGGAAAATAGGTCCTATTTATATACATAAAAAATCCTATTTCTAATTAGAACTAAATCAGGATAATTATAACCAAATCAGAGTAATTATCAATTAATAACTATATTCCTATTATAGTTCCTACAATCTTGTTGACAACTAACACCAACAAAATGGTGCAAACAAATGAAAATTTTATTTAGGTATCAAGATGTTCTTGAACTGGTTAACGATGGTGTTACACCATTTGGGGCAGAAGCTATATCTGCTCAACATGCTACATTCAAGGAAGAGAATAAGAAAGATTACAAGGCACTCTTCTTGTTACATTCTTGCATTGACAATGAAAACTTCGAAAAGGTTGGTGATTCGGATCGGCGAAGTAAGCGGGGGAGATCTTGAAGAAAGCTTATGAAAGGACTAATAAAGAAAAGGTTGTGAGGTTACAAACTCACAAGAGGAAGTTCGAGCTAGTGCAAATGGAAGAGAATGAGTTGATCAATAATTACGTTACGCGTATAATGCATTTGGTGAATCAAATGAAATCTTGCGGTGAAATTGTGTCCGAGCAGAATGTTGTTGCAAAGATCTTATGTTCTTTAACGTCGATATTCGACAATATTATGGTTGCAATCGAATGATATTCCTACATTGAGCAAAGAGGAGCTTCAAAGATCGCTAGAAGCTCATGAGCAAAGAATGGATGAAAGATGGAATGACAAAGCCAAAGCGGAGATTGTGTTGCAAGCACAGTTTAATGAGAAGAGTAAGAGATCGAAAGGAAAATGATCTTTAAAAAGGAAGATAAATTTCCATAATTTTGGTGGAAAAGGTTCACAAAGTTCAAAGGCTTCGATGGCGCAAAGAGGTGAGACCATCTCCAAAGGTATTGGTCAAGGCAACTACACCAAGAAGTTTGACAAGAGTGGTGTGAAGTGTTACAATTGTCATAAGTTTGGTTATTTCGCAAAGGAATGTAATGCAAAATCGAGAGAAAATCAAAGTGATGAGGCTAAGTTTGATCGACAAGAGGTGGATGATGATAACACATTATGGCCATGATCACAGAGGATAATTATGGCAAAGAAAAGATGTTGAACAGTAGCAGTAGCAGTTGTCAGTGGCTGGGCTGCAGCGTTTGTAGCGTAAAAATTGTTGCAGGAACACGTCCGGAGCAGAACATAATGGTAATTGTTCGAGATGGAGTCCAAGGTAGTGATGAGGGGTACTTGGATTCTGGTTGTTTAACGCATATGACAGGTAGAAAGGATTGGTTTGTCAAAATCAATCAAGCCACAAAGAATAATGTAAAATTCGTGGATGACACCACTTTAGCGACCGACGGTGTCGGTGATGTTTTGATCATGAAGAAGGATAGAAGTAATTCTTTGATCAAAGATATGTTATACATTCCTAAAATTCTGCTCGGACACAATCTTGCGGTGAAATTGTGTCCGAGCAGAATGTTGTTGCAAAGATCTTATGTTCTTTAACGTCGATATTCGACAATATTATGGTTGCAATCGAATGATATTCCTACATTGAGCAAAGAGGAGCTTCAAAGCTCGCTAGAAGCTCATGAGCAAAGAATGGATGAAAGATGGAATGACAAAGCTAAAGCGGAGATTGTGTTGCAAGCACAGTTTAATGAGAAGAGTAAGAGATCGAAAGGAAAATGATCTTTAAAAAGGAAGATAAATTTCCATTATTTTGGTGGAAAAGATTCACAATGTTCAAAGGCTTCGATGGTGCAAAGAGGTGAGACCATCTCCAAAGGTATTGGTCAAGGAAACTACACCAAGAAGTTTGACAAGAGTGGTGTGAAGTGTTACAATTGTCATAAGTTTGGTTATTTCGCAAAGGAATGTAATGCAAAATCGAGAGAAAATCAAAGTGATGAGGCTAAGTTTGATCGAAAAGAGGTGGATGATGATAACACATTATGGCCATGATCACAGAGGATAATTATGGCAAAGAAAATATGTTGGACAGTAGCAGTAGCAGTTGTCAGTGGCTGGGCTGCAGTGTTTGTAGCATAAAAATTGTTGCAGGAACACGTCCAGAGCAGAACATAATGGTAATTGTTTGAGATGGAGTCCAAGGCAGTGATGAGGGGTACTTGGATTCTGGTTGCTTAACTCATATGACAGGTAGAAAGGATCGGTTTGTCAAAATCAATCAAACCACAAAGAATAATGTAAAATTCGTGGATGACACCACTTTAGCGACCGACGGTGTCGGTGATGTTTTGATCATGAAGAAGGATAGAAGTAATTCTTTGATCAAAGATATGTTATACATTCCTAGAATTAAATGTAATCTCTTGAGCATTGGCCAATTGCTTGAGAAGAATTACATAATTCGTATGGAAAATAAGATTTTGCGCGTTTTGGACCAAAATAGAGTTTTAGTTCTTAGAGCACTCGTGGCTGCCAATCATACTTTCAAGATAGATTTGAAAGTGATGGAACATAGGTTTCTTGCTACAACGGTAAGTCGTGATGAGTATTTGTGACATTACCGTCTTGGACATCTCAATTCGAGACCCCGACGTGCTACAAAGGAATGGTATGGTGATCGGGCTGCCTAAGATCAATGTTCCAGCTGAGATTTGTGAAGAGTGTGTTCAAGGGAAGCAACACAAGAATAGTTTCAGCAAGGATGAATACCATAGGACCAAACATCATCTTGTGGTGGTGTACTCTGATGTGTGTAGTCCAATGCAAGTCGACTCGTATGGTGGAAATATGTATTTTGTCACATTTATTGATGATTTTAGTAGGAAGCTATAGACATACATAATCAAGAGAAAGGATGAGGTATTTTATGTGTTTAAAAGATTCAAGTCCATGGTTGAGCGGAAAAGTGGTCACAAAATCAAAATTCTCAAAACGGATGGTGGAGGTGAGTATACCTCGAATGTGTTTGAGAATTATTGTGATGGTGAGGGTATAGTGCGTGAGGTTGTGCCACCTTATACGCCTCAATAAAATGGTGTTGCCGAGAGGAAAAATCGTTTGATAATGAATATGGTTCATAGCATATTGAAGGGAAAAATCTTATCGAATGAACTATGGGGAGGAGTCATTTCTACAGCTGCCTATTTGTTGAATAGGTGCCCTACAAAGAAGTTGGACAAGGTGACTCCAGAAGAGGAATGGTCTGGACTTAAACTAAGTTTGATTCATTTGAAATTTTTTGTTTTGTAACATTTCGACATATTTCGGGTCAGCTTTGAAAGAAGTTAGATGACAAAGGAGATATGATGTTACTTGTTGGTGTAATAGGGTGGGAGAACTGACTTAGTTTTGCATTTTATCGCAAATGTTGCAGATAGCTAGAGTCGCCACCGATTTTTCTTTTATCTAATAAGGAAAGGGTGAAAAGAACAGGAAAGACCTTCGAGATTTTATTGAGTTTGGGGGATAGGTTATGAAAAGGGAAAGTGTTAGCATCTTTTTCATCTATAGTTATCTACGGGCTCTTAATCGCTTAGCTCACTTTGTTTTGAAAATTACTTTATGTAGGTGTTTGAAAATATTTTGAAAATGCCTAAGTGCAGCAAGTTTTTATGATTCTTGTATAAGTTAAGAATGCGTACAAAGTGTTCGTTATTGAAAATATTTCAGAAAAAGTGTTTGTAAAAAATGTTTTGTTTTTATGAGCAAGCGATTACAAGCTATCTACCTACTCAAAAGTATTTCGTGTTATTTTTCTCCTCCTTAGATAGTACTATCCTACCATTAGTTAGTAGGAAGCCCTATCGTTGGATGTGAAGGGACGGGCAAAGGTCATCGTGCAGTCATAAAGGCAACTCGTAAGGATGCTTTAGCAATTTATCGTAAGGGACTAAGATCGTTTACCGAAGGCAGCATCATAAGGGTCATCGAGGGACTACGATCTTTTTAACCAAGGGTCTTTGATAAGGCGTCCCCACGTTCGAGGGATATGATTGTTTTTATTCGAAGGCAACAAGTGGGATTACCCTATAGGTGAGTGTGTGAAAAGTGATTCAATTCAGTTATTTATCTTAATTAGGGTTATCTAGCGTTTTGGTTTTAGATCTTGCCATACATGCCTAGTTACTATACAACAATAAGGAAAGCAATAAATTGCGGAAAGTAAAGGTCCTACGCTATTACAAAGCTTCAAGAAAAGGGGTACAAAACCATAAAATTGGGGAAAAAAGAAAGTAAGCCCTAATTAACTATTACATACTATAGCAGATACATAATTGGGAAAAACTAATGGGAAAGTAATAAAGTATGCGAAGGTTGTAAAACAAAGGGAAAAATAAAATTTAAAATCGTTTTGTGATTGTTTGATGATTAATCTTAAAAAAATCCTAGTTGATTTTAATTTAGAAAAGGAACTAATTTATTAAAAAAGAATTGATTAATTAAGCAAACCCTAAAATCTAGGTTGATTTTTATTCAATTGAGAAAACCTAAAAAATCAAATTAAATAAAACATAAAATTAAATTAGGGTTAATTAAATAAAGCCTAAAATTAAACTAAAACCTAAAATTAAATTAAAAACCTAAAAATAAAATTAGGGTTTGTGTTTAAAAATGTTTTGAAAGATGTTTGGTGAAAGAATAGGAAAAAGAAGGAAGAAAAGTGATTCAATTCAGTTATTTATCTTAATTAGGGTTATCTAGCGTTTTGGTTTTACATCTTGCCATACATGCCTAGTTACTATACAGTAATAAGGAAAGCAATAAATTGCAGAAAGTAAAGGTCCTACGCTATTACAAAGCTTCAGGAAAGGGGGAACAAAACCATAAAATTAGGGGGAAAAGAAAGTAAGTCCTAATTAACTATTACATACTGTAGCAGATACATAATTGGGAAAAACTAATGGGAAAGTAATAAAGTACGCGAAGGTTGTAAAACAAAAGGAAAAATAAAATTTAAAATCGTTTTGTGATTGTTTGATGATTAATCTTAAAAAATCCTAGTTGATTTTAATTTAGAAAAGGAACTAATTTATTAAAAAAGAATTGATTAATTAAGCAAACCCTAAAATCTAGGTTGATTTTTATTCAATTGAGAAAACCTAAAAAATCAAATTAAATAAAACATAAAATTAAATTAGGGTTAATTAAATAAAGCCTAAAATTAAACTAAAACCTGAAATTAAATTAAAAACCTAAAAATAAAATTAGGGTTTGTGTTTAAAAATGTTTTGAAAGATGTTTGGTGAAAGAATAGGAAAAAGAAGGAAGAAAAGTGATTCAATTCAGTTATTTATCTTAATTAGGGTTATCTAGCGTTTTGGTTTTAGATCTTGCCATACATGCCTAGTTACTATACAGTAATAAGGAAAGCAATAAATTGCGGAAAGTAAAGGTCCTACGCTATTACAAAGCTTCAGGAAAGGGGGTACAAAACCATAAAATTAGGGGGAAAAGAAAGTAAGCCCTAATTAACTATTACATACTGTAGCAGATACATAATTGGGAAAAACTAATGGGAAAGTAATAAAGTACGCGAAGGTTGTAAAACAAAAGGAAAAATAAAATTTAAAATCGTTTTGTGATTGTTTGATGATTAATCTTAAAAAATCCTAGTTGATTTTAATTTAGAAAAGGAACTAATTTATTAAAAAAGAATTGATTAATTAAGCAAACCCTAAAATCTAGGTTGATTTTTATTCAATTGAGAAAACCTAAAAAATCAAATTAAATAAAACATAAAATTAAATTAGGGTTAATTAAATAAAGCCTAAAATTAAACTAAAACCTAAAATTAAATTAAAAACCTAAAAATAAAATTAGGGTTTGTGTTTAAAAATGTTTTGAAAGATGTTTGGTGAAAGAATACGAAAAAGAAGGAAGAAAAGTGATTCAATTCAGTTATTTATCTTAATTAGGGTTATCTAGCGTTTTGGTTTTAGATCTTGCCATACATGCCTAGTTACTATACAGTAATAAGGAAAACAATAAATTGCGGAAAGTAAAGGTCCTACGCTATTACAAAGCTTCAGGAAAGGGGGTACAAAACTATAAAATTGGGGGAAAAAGAAAGTAAGCCCTAATTAACTATTACATACTGTAGCAGATACATAATTGGGAAAAACTAATGGGAAAGTAATAAAGTACGCGAAGGTTATAAAACAAAGGGAAAAATAAAATTTAAAATCATTTTGTGATTGTTTGATGATTAATCTTAAAAAATCCTAGTTGATTTTAATTTAGAAAAGGAACTAATTTATTAAAAAAGAATTGATTAATTAAGCAAACCCTAAAATCTAGGTTGATTTTTATTCAATTGAGAAAACCTAAAAAATCAAATTAAATAAAACATAAAATTAAATTAGGGTTAATTAAATAAAGCCTAAATTAAACTAAAACCTAAAATTAAATTAAAAACCTAAAAATAAAATTAGGGTTTGTGTTTAAAAATGTTTTGAAAGATGTTTGGTGAAAGAATAGGAAAAAGAAGGAAGAAAAGAGTGAGAAATACAGAATTGGAAAAAGAAATAACCAAATGAGTAGGGGTAGGTGTTTAACTCACGCCCTCAAGCATTCTCCATGCACAGGTTACCATCCAGCCAACGCGCTGGTTGTGTCAAGATAGCAGGTTCAATGCACCATATGATAAACCTGCACAAATAATGAAAATATGGAAAAAAAAAGTGGCAAAATCGGGGACCGAACCTGTGACCTGGAAGAGGAGTGACTTAGCGCATGCATTTCTATCACTGGGGTGGCTATACATCCGTTAACATAATTGAATCAAATAATATATAATATGTAAACAAATATATTGATCGGAGAAGCGTCGAAGCCCTAATTTCGGTCGTCTTCTCCGGGACCTGTTTTTTTAAATCCTGTAAAAACCAAAGCGTTATTGATCCAACAATGTCCTACTCCCCCTAAAATAGAGGCTGCGAATCCAATGGGAGCATTTATGAAGGCTAAAGCGCAAGGGATTAAGATCTATGATGAAAATATATACAATCAGTGCTAGTATGGGGGTTCACGATTCAGTATACATGGGACCTCCATGATTGTTCAAACATGCACTATCAAACCTCATAAACATATTACGGATGTTAGTACCTGTTAAAGCAAAGAAAAAAATCAAGATATGAACATCATGCACATTATGAAAACCGAAGATGCCATGTAATGCGATTCAAATGTTTTGGACCATCAAATTTGGTCCAAACTTACTCTATATGCTTGCTGGAAAAGAATGGAATGGAGGTTTTGTAGTGAAAGGGCTTGCATCAAGAGTTTGGAAATTCAAAGGTTCTTGAAAAAGTTTGATGTTTTTTTGAAAATTTGTGGCAAGTTTTTTTCGTGTCCCTTTGCATGAGAATGAATGAGATTATATAATGAAATATAAGGTTAAGGATAAGTGGGCTTGGACCTTGTATTAAAATATATGATTTTATCTTATTTATTTTATATTATTAATGAATAAATCAAAAATAATTAAAATAAAAATAGGTCAAGTGGTGTAAGGACAAGTTTTGAGGTGTACGAAGAGTATAATAGACGTTTGGACTCTTAAACCATGGCCCAATAGCCCAAAATATCAAGCTTGCTGAATTTGAACTTCATGCATTTGCTCAAAATTTCCCAACTTGCAATGATCATAACTTACTCAATTTTTATCATTTGAAGGTGATCTTGGATTTTTTGGAAATCTAAATATGTCCTCTACAACACCTATGTTGATAATTTTTTACTTTTAAGATTGTATCTTGATGTAAGTTTCCTTGGAAAAAAAGTGTCTTTTTGTTGACTTTTGAAATAACCTGTAATGTATTGGCTTATATCTCCCAAATGATGCGCTTTTTGGACTTGATCTTAGAGAGACAAAGTTGTAGATAATTGAATTCTCTTCAAAATGTGATTTGGTTGGGGAAAATATGATGAAGCGTGTGAAAGTTATGTTTGGTCAAAGTTCAGTTGACTTCTCCTAAGGAAACCATAATTTGGCAACTTTTGACTTTTGATGATTTGAGGGATTTTCTTGAGGAATCATGATCAACCCTTGATCAAATGATGAATTTGACTTCGAAATGTTGATGTTGACCAAAAATATTGAAGTTTAACTGTATGTTGACCATGGTTGACTTTTTACCCAATACAATTGATTTTCAGTCATCTGAGCAATTGACTGAGCAAACTTGTGATGCAAGGCTTGAAACTTGGTATGAGCATTCTTTTAGAACATATGAGGAGAAATGGAAACCAATTGAGGCCTTGGAAACCCATTCTTTGTTGAGAAATATCAAACCCTAGTTGTGGACCCATTGCTTAGGAGGAGAATTTGTCTGATCAATTCTTGAGACAACTTGAGCAAATGAGGACCTCATGAGAATGTCTTGAAGAAAAAATGGGAGGGAAAATTTTGGGGTACAACAACTTCCCCTTTTCAATATTCTTGGACCTGAAGAGTTAGATTCGCATGTCCGCCATTCGTGACTTGAAGGAAGGAGATGATTGAACACTTAAGTGCCTAGAAATTTGTACTCGCATGTGCACGAAGTAACATTGTTGGTTGATTATACTGGGAATAGGATTAAAGATGCCATTTGGAGAGGTGATGGGATGCCTTCAGAGATGGTCTTATAGATGCCATCCAAAGTAACTGTTGATAGGAATATCAGAATAAGTTTACGCCTGAGCCCTAACTTAGAAGATGTATTTGGAATGAGTCTACGTCTGACTTTGTCCAAAAGAATATCAGAATAAATATATGCTTGATCTTATTCGAATGATATGCTAGAACGAGTCTACGCCCGAATTTGTCTAGAAGATATGTTTGGAATGAGTCTACGTCCGACTTTGTCCAAAAAGAACATCAGAATAAATCTATGCTTGATTGTATCCGAATGATATACTAGAATGAGTCCACGCCCAACTTTTTCTAGAAGATATGTTGGAATGAGTCTACGCCTTAATTTGTCCGAAAGAGTTTCAGAAGGAATTTACGCTTGATTTCATCCGAACTAGAAGATGTCTACGCCCGACTCCGATTAGAAGAGGTATTGGGAGGAGTCTACGCCTGACTTTTTTTTTCCAAAAAGAGTATCAGAAAGAAATCTATGCTTGATTTCATCTAAACTAGAAGATGTCTACGCCCGACTTCGACTAGAAGAGGTATTAGAAGGAGTCTACGCCTAACTTTTTTCCAAAAAGAGTATCAGAAGGAAATCTGCGCTTGACTTCATTTGAATGATGCATTAGAAGATGTTTACACCCGACTTCATCTAGAAGAGATATTTTTCATAATGACTCTCTGGGGAAAATTAAGTAGCTACTTGTCAGATTTAGTCTCTAATGGAAATGCTTGTCAGAATTCAGTTTCTGAAGGAAATTGTTTGGTCGTGTAGAAAGTCGCCCCGTCCCATTTCAGGAATTACTCTGCGACCTATTAGAAAATTGTTGATGATGTTCGTCTGTTTGTGAACATTACCTGAAAAGATAGAGTTAGTATTTATGCAACGTCATGATATATGTAGTGCATTGTGTAATGATGTTCTTAAAGAAAATGAGAGCGTGTTGTATGCGTTTTGAATGCATATGCTATGATAAATGATGTATGAATGTGAGATGTTGTTGAATTGTATCAGTAGCTTTGTATAACATTTTTGATCGGGAAAATAAATACTAGACTACTGCTTGGGATGGCGACAATAATTCTTCAATCTTGTTTAGAATTTCTCTGCAGGGGACTCCTGCTTTCTATTTGAGGAAACTCTACCGTGGACTTTTATTTTTGCTTGGGGAGAAGAGTTCAAGAAACTTGTTCGTCCATCGCTCTACTGGGGAGTTTAATTCTTATATACCCTGACTGGGGATAAAAGATATGGATAACTGTTCGCGGTGCCGTCTGATCGCTTCTGATATGGATGCTGACTCATCCGGGGAGGATAAGATTGAATGATATCTGATCTGGTTTCAGATTCAACAGCAACTCTCTAGGGATAGTGGTCTGGACTACCCTTTGCTGGAGAGAGAAGTTTTGCCGATGATTTGCAGTAGTCAGAGGGATGGACTCAAGCTGGGGAGACTGAATTCCGTTGGGGAAATAAACCCTGTTAGGGAAATAAACCTTGTTGGGGAAATAAACCCTGCTGGAGAAATACTCTGCTGAGGAAATACTCTGCTGAGGAATGTTTTGCAGGGGATTTTACTATATTAGAGAAAGCTGGGGAAGAGAATTCCTGTGAGCTGTGTTAAAGACATACTTTCTGACGAGGGTTGGGACTTTATAGGTTGACGACATTACTGAGAAAAAAAACCATACTCCTTTGTCTGCTAGGGGATCTGCTAGTGAGTATGATTAGGATATTTTAGACTTGCAGGGAATGTGCCGAGTTTGTGAAGATGACTCTGTGGAGGATAATCTTATGGGGACTGCTTTGTGGGGATTTGTGGACGACTTGAACGCTATCCTATCTCCTAGAGTCTTGAGTAAATGCTTATTCCTGTTTTTACGCATATATTTGTTAGCAGTAATCACATTCATATGCATATGTTCATTCAATTTAGTGATTGGACGTTTTTGCAAGCAAAACAGAAAAAGTAAAACAAAAATTTGAATTTTGAAATTGTATTTATATTAATAGTTTACCTATAAACAGGTGATTGTTGTACAAAGGGACAAAAATCTTAGTAAGAGGAAATCGTCATGACAAATGAAGAGAGTAAAAAGTGAAAATAGAATATATAGCTATGCGTAAGTGATCTCGTCAGGTTTCAACTCTGCTATTGCCCATATGTCTTCGAGCATCTCATCCCTTGTTGTCGAAAGAAGTTGGTTGAGCTGATTTAGACCATTTGAACTTGACGTTGGTAATAAAGTTGGTTGCACGTGATCCAACGAGACATAGTCGTACGCTTAAATCCCTAATTTTTACCTGGACCTCCCTTTCGGTTTTCAGTCCAACGGGATACCCCTTTTTTCCCAAGCCGCCTTTTTAGGTTTTCAACTTGTCGGGTGTACAGTCTTTTATATATATATATATATCCCGAACCCTTTTGGTTCACCGGGATGCCCTTATTTTTGCCTAGGCCAGTCAACCCAGCGGGTCATTTTTTATGCGTAGTATCTTTTAACTATGTTCGCGTTCACAGGGTGTGAAAGATCTTCACCGTCCATGGTGGTAAGTATCATTGCACCACCCTAAAATACCTCTTGATTACAAATGTCCCTTCGTAAGTAGGAGTCCATTTTCCCCTGGGATCACCATGCAGTATGATGATGCGCTTTATTACTGAGTCACCAGCCTGATATATTCGATGCTTGATTTTCTTATTGAAGGCTTTGATCATACGCTTCTGATACATCTATATGGAATAGTCAGAATATGCATCAGAGCATCAATAAAGTACAAGGAGAATGTGTATCAGACACATCATCTACATAACAAACAGAACACCTGCATAAAAATTCACATCCAGACAAAAAAGTATATGCATCTCATGGAATGAGAATCAACAATCAAACGCATCGGAAGCGTAATCAATCCACAAATAAAGTGGCATAGTATGCTTTAATCGAATAACCAAGAATTAGGTAATCAATTGAAAGCGCTCTCAAAATCCCTTGCACAAGTTAACAAACATGTTAGAAATAACAAGGAAACAAAATCAGAGTTATGCATTTTCATCACAATTTAATTTGGGATTAAATCATGAAGAAATAGAATTTAAATGTGCAATGGAACTTCAAATGTAAACTCCGGGAAGCAACTCATTACATGTGAAAGTGCGCGAAAAGTCAGAATAAAAT
This sequence comes from Vicia faba, assembly GCA_948472305.1. Classification (NCBI taxonomy): domain Eukaryota; kingdom Viridiplantae; phylum Streptophyta; class Magnoliopsida; order Fabales; family Fabaceae; genus Vicia; species Vicia faba. The sequence continues at coordinate 66,328,284 of OX451738.1, read as the reverse complement.
TGATATGAAACGGTACCGGTAGCCACTAAACGTACCAACAAGCTCAAGTGAGCATCAACCGCGAATTAAATCACCATGCAAGTACCACTTACCATTACCGTCAACACATGAACCGCACAAAATATCGATCCGACGTTGAAAAAACTTGGCATAAATGCCGCCCAAGTATCAAAATAAAGTCCCTTGAACATTAACCATCAATGAAATAGTGTCTTATGCTAAACTTACCGAAACCGGGAAACATTGCGTCGTATCAAATAATTTCTCAGAAAATCATATTGGAAATAGTGAAACTCAACAATAATAATTCATAAAGGCATACTCAAGCATGAATAAGCATCAAACAACTTTTGAAAAGCAATTTATAAGGCGTTTGATATTTTTCGTGCAGCAACATATACTTAGACTGGTATCGAACAAAAATGAGTTCAAAAACTCATAAACGGATACAAAACATTTACCGATTCAAGTATCACCGCTTAGAAATTACAAACACTTTGTAATGATCAAATACGCATTCATGCAATGATTTCAAACCACAAATAACAAAATTGAAGAGTTAATGCGATTTATCGGATTTGAGGTTTTTTATGTCGAAAAATTGAATTCATCAACAAATCGAATCGAAAATTGCATCAACTCATGAAAACACAATTATTTCTCATCAAAATTCAATAATCGACATTAGATCCAAAATTAGGTATTCAAAAATTAACATCAATTTACTGATTACATTCTAGATCTAAATCGATTAATTCATCAATCAATTAATTCCACATGATTCAAACATTATCACAAATTTAAGAATTGTAGATCTCAACTAATATCCAAGAATTCAACTCAATTTAATCCATTAAGTTCAAATAAAAGCAATTCTCAAAATCAATTATGCAAGCAATCAATTAAATAAAGAGAATTCAAGAATTACCGAAATGAAAGTGGATCAGAGAGGAGGAGGAATTGCAGGCTGAATTTCACGCGGAGAGAGGGGGAGATAACGCCGGAAAAACACGTCGGAAACGGAGGGAGCAGCTCGCGAACAAGAGCGCGATGGAGGAAGCTTCAAACGATGGAGGTTCACCATGATGGAAGGAGAATACCACGGAGGTGTTTCCACTATGGAGGGCTTATTGGACCAATGACGACACAAGGTGGAGGTAGCGAAGGAGAAGAAAGCTTACGGAAATTGGAGAGAAAGAGACAAAAATTTTGTGAGTTTTTGTTGATGTGTTGAATATGTTCTTGATGAAAGTTGAGAGAATCGAGAGAAATTGTGTTTTGATTTTAGAGAATTTAGAGAAATTTGTGAGAGGTTTGTAAGAATAAGTGTGATTGTGTTTGAATTTTGAATTTCAAATATATATAGTTTGGCTCCAAAACTGAATTTTTCAACTTATTTCATGCATTGTCAATTTCAAAACCACGAGCTCTTGACAATCGATGCGAAATCTTGACGCAGGACTTGAAACAAAGTTGTTAATGATGAAATTTGTGATGTGGCACTGAAAGAATCGTTCCATTACAATAAAACTCGAGCAAATTACGTCGCCCTGAACGGCGAGAAAGCAATGTAAAAATTCACAGTGCAAATTTTGAAGCTTATTTTGTGTACGACGTGCAAATAAACCACAAGTTTATGCCTTTTGGTGCAAAATCTCGACGTGAACCCTGAGGCAAAGTCGTTGGCGATGAAATTCTTGATGTCGTGCCGAAAGAATCACCCTGATACGATAAAAATTGACCAAGTTATGATTTTTTGAATGGCGAGAAACAGTGAACTTATTTTGCCGTATTCAAAATTCCAGCCTATTTGCATGCGCATTTTGGGTAGCGAGCCAAAAACTGAAGCCTTCGGCGCACAATCTGAACTCGGGACCTGAAGCAAAGTTGAAGCTTACAAAAATTGGGATCTCGCGCTTTAAAAATATTCTCGATATGATAAAAATTGAGAGAGTTACAGTTTTTATAATATCGAGAAACATTACGGTAGAAAACCATTTCGGAGTGCAATTTTCTCTCGTAATTCTCACTTTTAGAAATCTTCTGCAGTGAATCAGCTCCTGACCTGAACATACGAATCGAAGATAAAATCAAGACATATTTTTCGCCCAAGGAACTAGCCAAAAACATCAAACCGGGGGAAAGTTATGAATTTTTGAACATCTGGAAATAGCGGTGCAACAAACTATTTTCATTGTTTTTTCATTGTATAGCTTCTGAGTACTCACGCATTCGAAGATCTTCCTCAATGAATTGGCTTCTGAGCGAAACACAAAACTTGAAGGAAATAACAAGACTGTTCAAATTCTCCAAGAGGTACTCAAAGATGATTTTCCAATTAGAAGTTAAGAATTTTTAAGCACCCGAAAACCAACAAATCCACTGTATAACAAAATTCAAGTATCACGCGCTTTAGGAAATCTTCCTCACAAAATTAGCCTTTGACATGAATAGATGAATTGGAGAAGACCTCAAGACGGTTCTAAATACTGAGTATTCATTCCTAAACCATTTCCTGACCTCAAGTTATGAATTTCTGAGCATGAAACACACAATACTGAATTTCTGTCTGCACTGTCTCAAATTGATTGAAACGCTTGACTTTCTACACGATCCAGAGCGTGTTGGAACACATAAGAGCTTGCTATGATGATGAATTACTTGGTGGTTGATTGTATAACTTGGAAACCATATGGCGTGCATAAAAATGCAGAAAACCCTGAGTTTTGCTTCACAATACCGCTTACCGAAACAATCAATCTTCACTTCATAGAGAAAATGCCTCGATTCCATGACTATAAACCCAATGACATGTATATATGCATATGATGATGAAGTATAAGCCAATTAGGGTTAAGATGAAGAGGGTGAATTTTGGTGTGCAACAATATACAAGCTTCATTGTTATTTTCTAAGCTAATCTACTAAAAACTGAGTTGATGGAGTTGGGAGAACAAAAACACCCCAAAACCATAATCTAGAAATAAATGAAATCTAAGTTATAAAAAAAATATCAGCAGACCACACTTAGAGGGCTCTTCGTGCTAAGCGGGTTGCGCTTATTTAACATACTAAACTGCCTAAAATCGCGCTAAGCAGGCTTCGCACGCTCAGAAAACCATCTCTCTGCCAAATGCAAAAAATAGCTCACAGTGCGCTAGAACTTGCACTAAGCGCAATTGCCTGGGCAAAACTTCCCAAAACTGGTCTTTTATTCCGAAAACACGCATTTGGATCCGTGTCTTCGACACCTTATTCCTCAATGCTCCAAATGTGCAACAAATACCTACAAAAGAAGTAAAATCTATCAAACGGTACACAAATGAATCAAAATCACAATTATATACAAACTAAACAGAATTTACAAACAAAGTAGGGAATTATTCGAAGAATATTAACAAAAGAATCGAAAAGTGCCACAAAACATATATACAAAATAACTACATTTTGGCAATTATCACTTGGCTGTCATGAAAAAGATAGTGTCATTCAGAAACTACATATTGGCTCCAAAAATTAACTGATCCCTAGTTTCTATGTCGCTAGGGTCTCGACCATACGTCACCCTAAAATTTATAGTGAAATATCGAGTTTAACACTCATTCTGAGATGTTATAACAACATCTAAATTTGTATGAGCCATGATAGAGGAACAAAGACGAACAACAACATCTAATATATGTCAACACTCTTCAGACCCAAAGTTATTACTAAGCACTATAAGATTGGGATTGAGTCGATTAACGTCTATAAGGTCAACATTTAAAATATATGGGTTTTCAAATATTGAAGATGATGAAGAATCTCCACCATTTGAGTTGTTTATCATGTTTGTAGGCATATTTTCCTATTGGTCATTGAAAATGAAGGAAAAAGGTAGAAAAATGAAAGGGAAAAGGGCTAGAAATAGTACCCGAATAAAGAGGAGAAGCAAAGAAATAGTTAAAGTCAAGTGAAACTCAAAGATGATGGTGAATTGAGAAATTCATAATCCACATAAAAATAGAAGGTGGAAAAATCAAAGGTTGTCGGAGCTCAAGGAAGGAAAAAATGGTTTGCAAGAAGAAAGTAAGTCTCAATTGAAAGAAGGAGCAAAAATTGTTTGAAAGACCAAAATAATCTTTATACAATTAAGCAAGATGAATAATCGAGAATGAAAGAAAATGGGAAGGTGGAAAATAACAGTTAGATCTCGCCTTGAAAATACAATGACACTTGACTGCACTCGAGCACCCTATGGGAAAACACCATGCCCTAGCTTATTAACCTAGGGTCGCGTGTAAGGAAAATTTGTGAAATGTCTCAATGATGAAACTACCATTTAATGTGCCTTTTCCAAAGATCTCTTCCATTTATCCGTGTAAAGATCCCGACATATAGATACTAGCCTAATTTTTGAAAGGCTTCCCATATGCCATGCCACGACAAGCCTTGGGGAAAACTATTCTGGATTGGCCACATGCCCAATACAAAATAAGCTTAATTACCACCCATCATATAAAAGTAATCACATGAGCAGTCTAAGGTATGATTCTAAACCCAATCCACTCTACCCATTTTTCATTCACTCACTGACATGGGTGTTAGAGAGCTAATTTTGCAGTTCCACCCCCGTGCAATCGTATCAAAGATCTGGACAATGGTATCAAGAATCCACTTCATCAATACACCAATAGTTCTGGTTCCCTAACTAGACAAAAGTCATTTATGATCAATAAATGGTTGAAAAGGTGATGTGATCTTCGACTTCAAAATTTGATTTTATGGTGGTAACAATTAAAGAATCCAAAGATGTAAATTGATAGAGGAATTGAATAATCAGTTCACTAAGATTTGTAAGCTCAAGTGGTGAAGAAATATACTCATGGAAGTAAGTTCAAGAAGAAAAATAGAGTATTGTTTGAAAGTGGAAGTTGTTCCAACAATGTCAAGACCGAGGTTGATAACAATAAACTCTCATATTCAAGCTATGATTCATAATGTCCAAATCATATGAATGAACACAAAGAGTGGACCACAAAATTTGATCTAAGCAAAAGAACCAAACCAATTCCAGATTAGCAAATAGTAGTTACCTTGTAGCATAAGGCATAAGTGATATTGGCATAATGAGAAATAATGGTAGGAATGCTCTAATAAAAAAGGTAATACATACCTAATATAATGTGCAATTTGATAAGAATTTGGCAACTATTTGAGAATAGATTCTCAGTTACCGCAAATGGTAACTCATTACAAATTTTTAACCATCATAAGAAGTTAATATTTAAGTATATATAGTCAAAGAACAAGACTTTTAAATGTAGCAATCACACTGTAAATGAGGTGTGCTTGTCAAGCACCACTTATGAAGATCTTGAGTAGCTTTGACATACAAGGTATGTTCACTTCATTTTACAATGATAAGTGATTTGAGCTCTTAAAACTTAGTGTTTGGCCTACCTAAACTGAACGCAAACAAAATGCCATGTGAATCATGCTTGAGAGGCAAACAGAGCATATCATCTTTTGCATAAGATGTTCCTAAAATGTCAAATGTTTCATTATAAGTTATGCACACTGATATATGTGGGTCATTTTAAGTATCATTAATATGTGGGAGAAAGTCAACACAATTACCCATATAATAAGAAAGTGTTCCACCAAGAAGATGTAGATGAATGTGTGTGAGGAAGGTTGGAATGGAAGAAACCGACTGAGAATCATTTAAAAGTGTTTGGATCACTATGTTTCAAAAACATACTTTATCAAATAAGGAGTAAGTCGGATGACAAAAGTGAAAGCATGATGTTCGTAGGATATAATTTAGAAAAACCCTATAAATTTGACAGTATTGTGACTCAAATGGTGTTCATTAGCATATTATGATTATCAAAGAATTAGAAGCATGAAAATGGAATGATACATCAGAGAAAAGATGTAATCCCAATCATGGTTTACTTGAACCTAATCAAAGTGAAGATTCAACTTAATAAAAGGATGGTGAATCTAACGATGGATCAAGATAATCTCAAACATGTGTAAGGCCACAGAGAGCAATAAAAGTTCCTAGTAGACTTGCATATTGTGAACTATTATCTTATATTGGAGTCAGTAATAAAGGTGAAACTATTCATTTTTCTCTGTTAGTTGATGTCAGTATAATATGTAGGAAATAAAGAGTAAATTATGAACAAAGGCTATGATTGAAAAACTCAAATCAATTGAAAAGTAGCATTCTTATAAGTTGGTTAATCTACATGAAAGAAATAAAACCATTGATAAGATTTGGTTCTTTAAGCTCAAAATGAATACATCTGGTGTCATTTTAAAATATAAGGCAAAGTTAGTATCTAGAGGCTTCTTGCAGATATGTGTCATTGACTATAATGAAGTGTTTGCTCACATGGAAAGATTTGAGACAGTGATACTAGTTGTGGCAATTAATAGTAGCTAAAATTGGTCACTATATCACTTGAATGTCAACTCTGCAATTTTATACTGTCGATTAGAAGAAATAGTTTTTATCACTCAACCATCAGAATTTTAAGTGAAAGGAAAAAAAAACATATGAAGTACAAATTACACAAAGCTTTGTATCGGTTAAAAAAGACCATTGAGCTTGGAACAACATAATGAACCATTTTTTTATACATTTTGAATTCAAAATTTGTATAGTTGAGTATGGTGTATATGTGGAAAGTCCCAACTACTAAAGTATTAGGTTGATATGTTTGGATGTAGACAACTTACTCCTCAATGACATTCATTCTTTAGAGATTGAGAATCTGGAGGGAAAAATGAAGGTTGAGTTTTAGATGACTAATTTAGGTAATCTCTCACACTTTATCAAAATATAATTTGTGAAATTTGAGGAAGGTATGGCAATGCATCATCATAAGTATGTGAGGTAGTTATTAGACATATTTGAAACGAGTGATTGCAATATAGTAACAAATTGATTTGAAACCATGAAAATTTTAATGAATGTAGTGATGTAGAGAAAGTTTAGACAACTGTGTATAAGCAAATTTTAGGCTAATTGAGGTGCTTATGCAATATCATGTCTGACATATACTATGCAATGAGCATCATCATTAGATTTATGGATGAGCAAAAAAAAAACTCATATAATGACTGCAAAGAGAATATTCAAATACATAAAAATGAACCATGAAGTTTAGTCTACTATTTTAAATTGAGATAAAAGAAAGGAACATATAGTTAATTAGATATTCATATTTTGAGTGGCGTGGAGGATAAAATTGATAGAAAAAACACTTCATGATATGCGTTCAAGTACACTTATAAACCATCTCCTAGTGCATTAAGAAGAAATTAATCATTGAAATATCCTCTTGTGAAATATAGTACATTTTTGGCACATTTGCTTCTTATAAAGCAATTTAGATAGACTCTTTGATGAAGAAGCTGAAATGTGAAGTGAAGAAATCATTAAAATTTATGATTGACAATAAAGCGACCATAAATCTAATCAAAAATCCAATTTCACATAAAAGGAGCAAGCATATAAAAATTAAATTTCCGTGCATTAGAAAACAAGTCATAAAGAAAATGTTTAAATAACTTATTGTACAATTGAATTGCAACTTGAACATTGAAGATTTAATTTTTTTTTAGGGAACACTTTAAGTTGATGTATGGTTATGTTTATGAATTAATGGGGGGTTTGTTGGTTTGTTAATAGTTAAATATGTTTGTGCTTAGGTTGTTAGTGGCTTAGTTAACTAATTAATTAGTTAAGTTGGTTAAGTTTTTTTTGTTTAATCAACATCAAATATATGAGTTGTAACCTCATTTGATTATTAATTAGAAATTACACAAGTTATAACATAATTTTCTACCTATCATCTTTCTATGATAGTATTCATTCGTAAGAGTGCTTGCACAACAAGAAAATACGAAATTGAATTTTCTCTCTTAGATTATTCCAACACTTAAAAAGTAAGAAAGAGAAAAAATATCATTTAAAAAGAAAAGAGAGAAATATATTTTTGTTTTAATTTTCTTTTACTTTTTTTCATCTACTATAACTTGAAAAAATAAAAGACCATCAAAAAGACCACAACACCCCCATATAATTTGTTGCCAAAAGTACGTTGTTCTTTTTTTTTTTAAATTTATTTTGACATTCTTTACCAAATAAATATTTTTATATATTTTATTTAAAATAATTAAGTTATTTTTATTTGTATTTAATTAATCAATTAAATTAGTTTTTATATTTAATAAAAAAATGAGAATAATCAAAATAATAATATTTATTTATGCAAACATCATAAAAAATAATGTAAGTAAATAATATTTAAATTTAATATTTTGTAATATTGTCACTTTAAAAACTATTATAATAAATTAATTATAATTTATTATACTTTATTGTTTAAACGTTATTTTTTTATATTTAAAATGATTCGTTAAAAATAGACGTTAAGTGTAAAATTTATATATGACAACTATTTGTCACTAACATAATTAGTTAATTTTAACCTCTTTTTTATCTTCTAAATAAAAATAAGAACAATTTTAGTATAATTATAAAAATTATATATAAAATAGGTATTTGTGGCTAAAGAACAAAATTAGAATTTAATGGATATACACTGTTATCCGATAAAAATATATCATTCTATTATGTTATATAAGTTATTTTAAAATTTTTTGTCGTTTATCATTGGTTGATTGTGTAAAATTATTTGTAAAATTAGTGTATATCCCCCTTTTTTTCATAAAATTAATGTCAATTTTTTTTTTATTTTAAAATTTTAAAAGTTTTTATTTGAAAATGAATGAAATCGTTGAAACATATCACTTATATATTAATTTTTCTTTTGACTTTAGCACTCTAATTCTTAGATGAATGGAGTCCTAGTAATTCAAAATTCGTATCGAGAAATTATTACACTAATTAAAAGGTATTTCTATTAAGAATCAAACTCGATATTTTTTAAATGTTTGTTCCTTAGCAAAATAGTTAATAATTAATTAGCTAAATTATATATTTTTTAATTAAATTTTTTATTTTTTATGAAACTTTTAATTTTTTTTATAGTGGAAATCTTTATTTTAATCTTTTTTAGCCAAAAAAAATAGATTTTATTTTATCACAGTTTTTCATTTAATCACAATCACGTTTTTCATTTAACCACAGTCAATCAATGTGTTGATTGTTGTAGAAATAATACTCACAAAGAATACTACATAAATTAAAGAAATAAAAAATAAACATATAAAACATTCTCATTTTTAAATATATTAATTTTCTATCTCTTAAATATTGGATAAAAATTAAAGAAAACTAAAACTAACATGATATAAATAATTTTTTTAATAATATATATAAAAAAATTGTTTTGTCACGTTTTTCATTTAACCACAATCAATGTGTTGATCGTTGTAGAAATAATATTAACAAGGAATACCACTCAAATTAAAGAAATAAAAAACAAACACATAAAACGTTCTCATTTTTAAATGAATTCATTTTTTCTCTTAAATATTAACTTAATAAAAGAAAATTAAAACTAATATATATTTTTTCTTTCTTCTTTAAATAATTTTTTTCTCTTTATTATTAACGGTTAAATTAATTTTTTTTAATTAGAAACGACATTCATTCATTCAAATTAATAAAATACATCGAATAATACAAATTCAAAAAAACTATAAACAGAAAAGATGAATTTACAAACAAATCACTGCACTGGTGTTAATAGCACATGTCACCAAAATGCCTACAAATGTGATAAAACCTACAAATATGACGAAATTGAATTGCTCGAAATACTCATGTCTGAGTCTGTAGCGTTAAAGACGTCAAACTCATTGGTTGAATATTCACTGAGTTGAAACTAATTTGTTAATTTGAATCGAACAAACATCACATCGAAGACAGAAAAACCAAATAACACCGCAATAAGACGACGATCAACACAACGTTGACAAAGACGACGAAATCATAAAAGAAAAAATTAAAAATATATGTGAAATCACTTATTTGAATGAAAAGGAAAGAGAAAAAAATTCAGAAAGATAATTTTAGATAAAAAATTAACTCTAAAACCACTATATTTAGAGAACGAAGAACAAGAGAAAACTAAAATTTAAGATTGAAAAAAAAAACGTTAGATATTATTAATAACGATTAAATTAATTAAACCCTTTATAATTACACTTGAGAAACGACATGAGAAAAAAAAAAAATCCGATTCGAAAAAATACATATATACTCCTAATGCAAACTAAGGCTAATGCAAACTCATCCTGTTGTTGTAATGTAATGTAAGTTAATTTTGTTATTGCAATTTGATAATAAGTAAGATATAATATTTTTAATGAAAAAATAAACTATAGAGATTTATATTTAAAATCAAACTTTTATTTAGAATACTCCCTCATTCAAACTATTAAGTTGTATCAACGAGAACCACATTCATGTAAAATTTATATTTTGCAATCATATGAATGGTTTCAACAATTTCAATTTATAAATTGAATTAACTATTTAATGTTGATGCCAAAACCAATATAAGGTCATGTATGATCTTAACTCTCTAAATATGTTCAAACCCGTTAATAATATTTTATATTAGGTTTACTTATTAATAATAGAGGTGTTCAAAATCAAACCGATTTAATAGAAAATTACAAAATCGAACTGAATCAAATCAAAATTGCAAAAAATCGCATTCAGTTCGGATGTGTTTGAGTCATTTTCTAACGGAACTGCGCGAATCAGTTCGATTTGCGATTTACATTTTGCAAACCGAATCAAATCAAACAAAATCGCATTATATTAAAAAATCTTAATAACCAATATATATTTCTTTAATTCTTTAGAAAAATCAACATGTATTATATATATATTTTATCATACTTTGTATGATATTTGTTTTAATTTATAAATCATAAAATACAAAAAATGATTTATTTATAAATATTATTTTCACAATATATTTTATCGTATTTTGTATAGTATTTATTTAAGAATGATATCTTGTCTATATCATTCTTTATATTTAGATAAATTTATAATACACAATTTTATATATCAAATTATAAATTTATTTTGACAATTATAATTTTTTTTATAGTAATGTATGAACAATTAAACACAAAATTATATTTTCCTCTATATGTGTATGTATGGCTTAATAATTTTTTTTGTAAAAAATCGAACCAAACAAACCAATCCAAACCGCATTAGTTTGGTTTGATTCAGATTTATTTTTAAAAGTCAACCGAATCAAACCGAACCGTATATTTTTTTTCTCTTGTGGTTCGGGTGATTTTTGCTTCAAAACTGCCAAACCGCATCGCGAACACCCCTACCCTAATTAATAGGTACTACTTCATTTTAGTTTTCCTATTCCAAATAATATATTTTATGACAAAACTTTCATTTCCTTAAAAAAAATTGAGGTATAACATTAATGTGCGTTATTTTATTTTAAAAAAAATAAAAATAAAATATTTTGTCGGTTTTTATTATTACCGAGTGGCAAAATATTTCAGGATACGCTACGAATCCCACCTATTACAATTTATGTTTTTATTTCTTTATAAGTGGAAGTTTAATGATCAATCCCTTCAGTTTCCGTAATAACTGAGGGATAAAATAATCAGATTTTACCAAAAAATAATTAAACTCATAACTTATATGTTGCCGCCCAAACTCGTAAGCATCATTCTTTAGAATGAATTGCAAGACAGAAAAATATTCAATGTTCTTCTATCCTTGAACAAAACATTTTTTTGCCCTTGAAATCTATCTCACATAATGGTGTTGATGTTGTTGTTGTAGTATTTTTAGAACAATGATCAGTTAAAGAATATTAAAAAATTTCTCTGTGATAGATTGTAAGTGTAGAAAACCATTCTTGTTTCATGTTAAACAATGAAGGTTGTTCAACCTTTGAAAAGATATATGCAACAAAATCTAGAATTACAACGACGATGATGAATCTGAATTTTTAATATTCTGTGTAAACAATATAATGTTAAAAAAAATATTCACTTCAGTTCTTCTAAAAGTGAGGGGTAAACATATTTTACACTAGCTTTTGTAAAAAATGAGGGAATAATTTTGTCGTGATTATTGAGGATATTATTCACCATCTTTAATCAAATATTTGTCGTCTATGTCATGACTATCACGCTCAAGACATTATCATTAGTGATCCACGTGAAACATAAAAATTTCCATTAGAAAAATATTTTGAATATCAAAAAGGACATTTTGAATACCATTGTTAAGCATCATGAAACGCTCGGAACTATCTACATTCAGTACTTTAAGGTTTGCCATGAAAAGATTTCTACAATGGAAAAATTATTTGTGTTTCAGGTTTGTGTTCTTATATATTTATTTAAGTAAAAAATTATTTATTTATCTAACACTTATTTATCTAACCCTCTTTTTGTTTTATTTAAGAAACAAATGCATACAAAAGCCATTGAAAATATACTGCATCTAACATTTTTCTCTTTTCCAAAATTCAATAATTCGAAAATCTAAAATCTAGATATTCAGTGAAATTAATATTTACTTTAATATTGTATAAACCATGTAATATTATGAGTAAACAATCTAGTTTATAAATAATTAATTTATTAATATTATGTATAAATAATATAATGAGTATAAAAAAATTTATCTTATCCCTCAGTTTTATTAATAAACTGGTGATGCGTTAGTTTTGAAAATAATAAAATACAGATGCTGAGATTCGAACTCATACATTTAATTTAAGTTTTCAGTTTTCGAACTCATGTGCATTTAACTTAACTTCTCAATTTTATATTAACTGAAGAGTAAAAAGTAAATTTTTTATGACGTTACTCGTTACCTCACTGTTTTAGACAAAATGAAATGCATTTCACGTATGATGTAAAACATATTATTTATAGTAATGTCTCTAGTATATTGTTTGGTTTGAACAGCCATTTAAGATAACCTAACTTACATAATGAAAGTGGTCCTTGGATGAACCTTGAGCTATTTCATTGGAACATGAATCGAGATGACAAATATGTTCTCTTACTACATTGCTTAACCGAAAATAGTTATGCAATTTGCATAAAAAGATGGAAATAGTTCAATTTCTCCAACTTGTTGATTGGATGAAACAAGTACCTAGTTCATGTTTATTGAAATATCAATGAAGAGTGAATTCCATTAAATATGGTGGACACTCAAGGACGTTCTCATGGACCATAATTGATAATTGATATTAATGCTTGATGAACTTGAGCTAGATGATATTGATAATGCCTCTTTTATAAGAATTTATTTACTTTGGGTGTTATTTATGTTTTCTATATACAAATTAAAAACTACAAACAAATAGTAAAAAAAAATGTTTTTTTACTAAACTAACGTTATTAACTATTAATATATCTTTCCACAATCATAAATATAAAGTAAATGAAAACATTTTAAGAACCTATATGGTGAACATGATAAAAAAACATGAAGAAATAACGGGTTATCATATTTTACCTCATTTAAGTATTTATGGTAATCCTCACACTTATCATATTATTTTTCTCTAGTTAAATTTTTTATCTTGAATGTGAACAATATAAAAAATACGCAGGATAGAATAAAAAAAATATTTATTAACCTTATAAAACCTATTTTAAATATAAAAACTTGAATTCTTATAAAATATAAACTGTGTTGGTGCACAAGTAAGATAAAAGACAAAATAAATATTTACTGATAGCTTTTAAATGTTGGTGCAAGGTAATGAAAGGGGAGAAGAAGAATGAGCAATAAAGGATAACAAAGAGGACTACTATTGTATATAAAAGAGAAATAAAATGAGTTACAATATTGATAGTTTAGGTAGCATATTTATACTAGAATTGAAAATGCTAAAAGGCCTTATTAAAGAATAAACATTGAGAATTGTAGACATTAACTAAATTATATTTCCAATACCATCCCTTAATTTAGATATTCTATCAGAAGCTAACAACACCAATTTCATCTCTCAAATGAAGAAATTGATCTGTTTTAACTGCTTTTGTTAGAAGATCTGCAAGCTGTTTCTGAGTGCTACAATGCAGAACTTCTAACACTCCTTTCTGCACTTGACTTCTGAGAAAGTGATACTTCATCTTAATGTGTTTGCTTCTTCCATGAAGCACTGGATTCTTGGCAAGATCAATTGCAGACTTATTATCAATCATCAGCTTCAGAGGTTCCTCAACTTCAACCTTCAGATCATGCAGGAGATTCAGAAGCCAAACAACTTGACAAGCAGCTACAACACTTGTGATATACTCAGCTTCACATGTTGACAGAGCCACGACAGGTTGTTTCTTGGAACTTCAAAAAATGGGACCTCCCAGAAATTTAAACAAGTATCTAGAAGTACTTCTCATGTCCACTCTGTCTCTGCACCAGTCAGAATCAGAATAACTTACTAATTCTGATTCTGTCTTTCTTTCAGAAGAAAACAACACTCCATATCTCAGGGTTCCCTTGATATATCTCAGAATTCTGATAGCAGCTTGAAAATGAGACCACTTTGGATTACTCATGAATCTGCTAACCAATCCAACTGCATAACAAATGTCAGGTCTAGTATTACATAAATACCTTAGAGAACCAACCAATTGTTTGAAGGTTGTAGAATCAACAGAATCACCATCAGAGTCAGAGTCCAATTTTTGATTGGTTTCTGATGGTGTCACAACAACTTTGCAATTTTGCAGCTTAAATCTCTTCAGAAGTTCTTGTTCGTATTTTAACTGATGCAGAATGATACCCTTCTTCGAGTACAGAATCTCCATCCCTAGGAAATATGTCATTTTCCCTAGATATGTCATCTCGAACTCATTCATCAGAACTTCTTTGAACTTCTTTATCTCTTCTGGGCAGCTACCTGTTAGCAAAATGTCATCAACATAGAGACACACCAAAATCATATTGTTATCAGAGTGTTGTACATAAACTCCATATTCCATCTCACATTTCTGAAACCTCTGCTTCTTGAAAAATGAATCAATTTTCAGATTCCAAGCTCTAGGCGCTTGCTTCAGTCCATACAGAGCTTTATTCAACCTGTATACCATCCCTTCCTGATTATTTTTCACAAATCCAGGAGGTTGTGACACATAAACTTCTTCCTGTAATGGACCGTTCAGAAATGCAGACTTCACATCCAGATGCATTAAAGGCCAATTTCTATTTGCAGCTAGAGCAATCACCAGTCTGATTGTTTCATGCCTAGCTACAGGCGCAAACATCTCAAAGTAATCTAGCCCAGGTTTATGAAGAAAACCTCTAGCTACTAGTCTAGCTTTGTGCTTTCCAATGGAACCATCTGGCTTAAGTTTCAACTTAAAAACCCATCTGACGCTGATGGCTTTTTTCTTATCTGGAAGTTTAGCCCATTTCCAAGTTATGTTCCTTTCTATTGCCTCAACTTCTTCTTTCATGGTATCAAGCCATTCTTTCTTCTTGAGAGCTTCTTTAATGCCCGCTGGTTCAGAATCTACTAACATGGCACACTGAACGACTTCTCTTTCAGAGTCAACTTCATTATCCTGCAACATGTCAAAATCTGCAAAGCTTCTTGGTTTTTGTCTGATTCTCTGTGGTCTTTGAGTTTGTTCTGAAGTTGCACCAGAACTACTACTTTCAGAGTTACCACCATCAGAGTTTTCCCTTTCAGAACTATGATCACCATCAAATTCTGGATCAGCATCAGCATCTGGATCAGAATCAGATCCATTTCCAGAATCTTCTTCTGACTCATCTTCAGAATCTTCAGGATCTTCAGAATCAGATTCATCTTCTGAACTTTCTAAAACATCTTCAGGGGTTAACTCTGGTGTTGGTGCTACACCAGAATCTGATTGAGATTTGTTCCAATCCCATGTTTCAGACTCTTTCACCACAACATCTCTGCTGACTTCAACCTTATTAGTTTCTGGACAATAAAGCTTATACGCATATGTACTGTGGTACCCCACCAGCAACATTACTTTGCTTCTATCATCCAGTTTTTGTCTTCTAGCTTCTGGAACGTGTTTGTAACAGACAGAGCCAAACACCTTCAGATGACTGACACTCTGCTTATCTTCAGTCCATTTCTCTAAAGGAACAACTTCCTTCAGTTTCTTCATTGGACACCTGTTCAGAATATATGCTGATGTGGCAACAGCTTCTCCCCATAGCACGTGAGGTAGCTTTTTCTCTTTCAGCATGCTTCTGGTCATATCAAGCAAAGTTTTGTTTCTTCTTTCAGCAAGACCATTGTGCTGAGGAGTATATGGAGCAGTAACCTCATGTTCTATTCCACTCTCCTCACAGAACTTTTGAAACACTGTAGAGTTATACTCACCTCTACCATCTGTTCTCAGAATTTTTAACTTCTGACCACTCTGCTTTTCAGCCTTCACTTTGAATTTCTGGAACTCAGTAAACACTTCATGTTTGAACTTGATGAGTGTTACCCATGTCATTCTTGTGAACTCATCCACAAAAGACACAAAATAATTATTTCCTCCAAGTGAAGGTACTGGAAATGGTCCACACACATCAGAATGTACTACTCCCAGAGCATGCTTCGCTCTGGGGGCTACTTCTGATGTAAATGGCAATCTAGGTTGCTTCCCTTTCATGCATATCTCACATGACTTCTCAGGCTTCACAATCTTCGAAATACCATGTACAAGCTTCTTAGAACATAGATGCCCTAAGCTTCTATAGTTCAAATGCCCTAACCTCTTATGCCACAGCTTACTGTTACCTTCAGCGTCTTCTGCACTAAGACACGTTGCTTCAGCTGTTTCTACATTTACCTTGAATGTTCTGTTGCCTCCTTGTTCAGACTTCATAATCAACTTCTGATTGGAATCATACAACGTCAGAAGATTGTTTTTCATAACAACTGAGAAACCTTTCTCAATTAGCTGACCTACACTCATCAGATTGCTTCTAATACCAGGAACATACCAAATGTCTTTGATCAAAATGTATTTCCCGTTCTTAACTCTAACTCTGACATCTCCCATACCTTATGAATTAAGATACTTATCGTCAGCACATCTGATCTTTGTTCTCCTTCTGGAGTCAAAGTTTGTCAGCCATTGTTTGTTTCCAGTTAAATGATTTGAACAGCCAGTGTCCATATACCACCAATCTTCTGAGCATTTTCCATCAGAATCAGAAGCCATTATTAGTACAGGTTCATCATCAGAGTTTCTCTAAGCCATATATGCTTCTTCTGATTTCCTTTCCTTGTTTGACCTACAATCTCTGGCAAAATGGCCAAATTGTTTACAAGAGTAACATTGAACCTTCCTTTTGTCATACCTCTCCTTTCCTTTATGATATTTCTTATCATCGGAAGTTGAGGCTTCTGACTTCTGGAATCTATCACCACGTCTATTTTGCTTCTGGTCTTTCTTGACAAAAGAAGCCTTCAGAGCTTGCTCAGCTTCCCTCTCAGAAGTTCTCTCAGACATGTGTAACTCCTGTGCTTCTAAGCTGCTTTGCAATTCTTCTATTCTCATAGTTTCCAGATCTTTAGAATGTTCAATAGAAACAACAATGTAATCAAACTGAGGAGTAAGCGACCTCAGAATCTTCTCTATGATTACCTGTTCAGACATAGTTTCTCCACACGCCTTCATCTCGTTAGTGATCAGAATCACTCGAGATATATTCAGAAACTTTCTCACTACTCTTCATGTTCAGGTTCTCATATTGCTTTCGTAGGGATTGAGGCTTCACCTTCTTTACTGATGCGTCACCACCGTAACATCTCACCAGTAAATCCCACACCCCTTTTGACGTTGTTGAATCAGCAATCTTCTTGAATACACTTTCATCCACACACTGATGGATATAGAACAGAGCTTTCTGGTCCCTCTTCCTCATCATTCTCTCAGCAGTTCTCTGTTCTTCAGTTGCATCTGCTGCAGCTGGTACATAACCATCTGTAACCAGATCTAGAACATCTTGCGCACCAAACATCACACGCATTTGTATCATCCATATGTTCCAGTTTTTGCCATTAAAAATTGGAAGTTTGGTGTTCAAACTACTGTCTCCACTCATTTTAAACCTTGCACGAATTTTTTAGATCTTCAAACACACTGTTTCCCAACCCACAGAATCAGATTCTGTTCAGATTTTTGTTTAAGATTTCAACAGAAAAATCAATGAACCAAAAAACAAACACACAGCTCACAAACACTCGTGTTTCCCAGGAAAAAACAGAACCAAGAGCTCTAGATACCAATTTGTTAGTGCAAGGTAATGAAAGGGGAGAAGAAGAATGAGCAATGAATGATAACAAAGAGGACTACTATTGTATATCAAAAGAGGAATAAAATGAGTTACAATATTGATAGCCTAGGTAGCATATTTATACTAGAATTGAAAATGCCAAAAGGCCTTATTAAAGAATAAGCATTATGAATTGTAGACATTAACTAAATTATATTTCCAATACAAAATAATGATTTACAATGAATTACAATAACCTACTCCACTAGGCTATTGATACACACAAATTAAATCTAAAATATATCTTCTACAAAGATATAAGAAGATCTAAGATTTATATCTTCTAACAAAGATATAAACAATCTAAAAGATATTTCTAAATATAAATTAATATCTAATTAAATCTAAATAAATTCTAACACCATCCCTTAATTTATATTTACCCAAAACTGACAACGCCAATTCCATCCTTTAATCCAAGAAATTGATCAGTTTTGATAGCCTTTGTTAGAACATCTGTCAGCTGCTTCCGGGTGCTATAATGCACAACCTCTATTATTCCATTATGAACTTGATTCCTCAGAAAATGATACTTGGTCTCAATATGCTTGCTTCTCCCATGCAACACTAGATTCTTGGCAAGATTGATTGCAGACTTGTTATCAATCATCAGCTTCAGAGGTTTATTTACCTCAATCTTCAGATCTTTCAGCAAGTTCAGAATTCACACAACTTAACATGCAGTCAGAGCACCTGCAATATATTCAGCTTCACAGGTTGACAGAGCAACAACAGGTTGCTTCTTGGAACACCAAGAAATAGGACCTCCCAGAAATTTGAATAAGTACCCAGAAGTACTTCTTCTGTCAACTCTATCTCCGCACCAATCAAAATCAGAATAACTCGGAAGTTCTGATTCGATCTTTCTTCCAGACAGAAATAACACTCCATATTTCAGAGTTCCTTTCACATACCTCAGAATCTTGACCGCAGCTTGGTAATGGGACCACTTTGGTTTGCTCATAAATATGCTAACCATTCCAACTGCATAGAAAATATCAGATCTGGTATTACACAAATACCTTAGAGAACCAACCATCTGTTTTAAGGTTGTAGCATTCATATCCTCTCCATCAGAATCAGAATCCAACTTCTGATTCGTATCAGCAGGTGTGATAGCAACCTTGCAATTTTCTAGATCAAATCTCTTCAGAAGCTCTAGTTCATACTTCATCTGAAGTAAAATGATTCCTTTCTCAGAGTACATAAATTCTATCCCTAGAAAGAAACTCATTTGTCCAAGATCTGTCATCTCAAATGCATTCATCATAACTTTCTTGAACTCAACTATCTCTTGTTCAGAACTTCCTGTAAGTAGTATGTCATCAACGTACAAACAGACTAGAATCATATTATCTTCTGAAGTGTGTTGAACATAAACACCATACTCCATCTCACATTTTTGAAACCCTTGTTCCTTAAAAACGAATCAATTTTCAAATTCCAAGCTCTGGGCGCTTGCTTTAATCCATACAAAGCTTTGTGTAATTTGAACACCATCCCTTCCTGATTTTTCTCTCAAATCCAAGAGGTTGTGAGACATACACCTCTTCTTGTAATGGACCATCCAAAAATGAAGATTTTACATCTAAATGCATCAGATGCCAATTCCTGTTAGCAGCTATTGCAATCACTAGTCGGATTGTTTCATGTCTCGCCACAGGTGCAAACACTTCAAAGTAATCCAGCCCAGGCTTCTGTAGAAAGCCTCTTGCTACTAATCTCGCTTTGTGTTTGCTAATTGATCCATCTGGCTTTAGCTTCTGCTTGAAAACCCATCTGACGCTGATGGCTTTCTTTCCTTTTGGAAGTTCTGTCAACTTCCAAGTCTTGTTTCTCTCTATAGCATCAAGTTCTTCTTTCATGGCCTGTAACCAAACTTGCTGCTTAAGAGCCTCTTTCGTACTCACGGGTTCATAGTCTACTAACATTGCACACTGAATAACTTCTCCTTCAGAGTCTACTTCAGTGTCTTGCAACATGTCAAACTCTGCAAATCTTCTTGGGATGCTTTTGACTCTTTGTTGCCTCTGAACTAGACCTTCAGAACTTTGGACACCAGAACTTTCCCCTTCAGAAGCACTTTCTTCAGAAATTGGACTTTCTCCAGAACCTTGACTGTCTTCAGAGTCTGGATCACCATTGGAGTCAGAGTCAGAATCATCTTCTCCTTTTGTATCTTCTTCAGAGTCAAAGTTTTTACCAGCTTCAGAAACATGTGTTTCTGACCTTTCTTCAGAAGTTCTGTCATCAGAGTCAGGACGAGACTTTTCCCAATTCCAAACTTCTGATTTCTCTACAATGACATCTCTACTGAACTCAACTTTGTTAGTTTATGGACAATAAAGTTTGTACGAACCTGTACTGTGATACCCCACCAGCAACATCACTTTACTTTTATCATCCAACTTCTGTCTTCTAGGATATGTTTGTAACATACAGAACGAAACACCTTCAGATGACTAACACTTTGCTTATCTCCAGTCCACTTCTTAATAGAAATTATTTCCTTTAATTTCTTCATTGGACATCTGTTGAGCACATAACATGCAGTTGCAACAGCTTCTCCCCACAGAGTATAAGGAAGCTTCTTCTCTTTCAGCATGCTTCTCACCATATCTAGCAAAGTACGATTTCTTCTTTCAGCAAGACCATTGTGTTGAGGAGTATATGGAGCAGTAACCTCATGCTCAATTCCATTCTCCTCACAGAAACTTCTGAATTCTGTGGAGTTATACTCACCACCACCATCAGTTCTAAGAATTTTCAGAGTCTGGCCACTCTGATTCTCAGCCTTCAGTCTGAACTTTTTGAATTCAGCAAACACCTCGCGTTTGAACTTTATGAGATATAACCATGTCATTATGGTTAACACATCAACAAATGACACAAAGTATTTATTCCCTCCAGTCGATGCTACTGGAAACGGACTACACACATCAGAATGTACTACTCCCAAGGCATTTTTTACTCTTGGAGCTACTTCTGATGCAAAGGGTAATCTTGGTTGCCTCCCTTCCATGCACACCTTGCATGACTTTTTAGGCTTCTTGATTGTAGAAATTCCATGTACTAGATTCTTTGATTTCAGACGCCCTAAACTTCTGAAATTCAGATGACCAAATCTTCTGTGCCACAACTCACTCTCCTTGACAACACTTATTGCACTAAGACATTCAGAGTCTGCAGTTCTAACATTCACCTTGAATGTTCTGTTCCTTCCATGCTTTGACTCCATAATCAGCTTCTGATTACAGTCATATAGCTTAAGAAGATTATCCTTCATGGTAACTGAAAAACCTTTCTCAACTAGTTGTCCCACACTCATCATTAAAATTCTTTTCATGCCAGGGACATACCAAACATTATGGATCACTGCTGCTTTCCCATTGTTTAGAATGATTATGACATTTCTCATACCTTCTGCATTGAGGTATTTATCATCAGCACATCTGATCTTTGTACTCTTCCCAGAGTCAAAGTCAACCAACCACTTCTTGTTTCTAGTAAGATGGTTTGAACACCCCGTGTCCATATACCACCATTCTGATGAATTCAGATCATCAGGTTCAGAAGCCAACAATAGCACAAGTTCATCATCAGAGTCTCCTCTTGCTATATTTGCTTCTTCTGACTTCCTTTCTTTGTTGGACCAGTAATCTCTGGCATAGTGACCAAAGTTCTTGCAACAGTAACACTGAATATTCTTCTTGTCAAACTTATCCTTTCCCTTCTGGATATTCTTCTGCCTATCAGAATTTGAAGCTTCTGACTTTTGACCACCATTAGTTTTCTTCCTGGCTTCTGACCAAGTCAGCTTCTGATGCTTCTTACCAGAAGTTACCTCCAGAGCCTGTTGCTCTACTTCCCTCTCAAAAGTTATTGCAGTCATACGCAACTCATGCGCCTCTAGACTACTTTACAGCTCTTCAACTCTCGTGGTGCTCAGATCTTTGGAATGTTCAATTGCTACAACAATGTAATCAAACTGAGAAGTTAAAGATCTCAAGATCTTCTCAATAATTACTTGTTCAGACAGAGTTTCTCCACAAGCTTTCATCTCGTTAGTGATCAAAATCACTCTAGAGATGTATTCATAAACCTTCCCGGTGTCCTTCATGTTGAGATTCTCATATTTCTTTGAGATACTGAAGCTTCACCTTCTTCATTGATGCGTCACCACCATAACATCTGACTAGTGTGTCCCACGCAGCCTTTGCTGTTTCAGAATCAGTAATCTTCTCAAACACATTCACATCCATACATTGATGGATGTAGAACAACGCTTTCTGATCTTTCTTCCTCAGCGCCTTCTGTGTTATCTTCTGGTCCTCTGTTGCATCTGCTTCTAACAAATTATAGCCATCAGTAACAAGTTCTAACACATCTTGAGAGCCAAATAACACGCGCATCTGGATCTTCCAACGATTCCAGTTTTTGCAATCAAATATTGGAAGCTTGGAATGAATATCGCCACCGTTTCCGTTCATCTTCTACCTTATGCAATTTACGCAGAATTTCCCAAATCAATGTTTTCTCAAAACTCCCAGAATCGGAATATTGTAATTCTTAATCAGAATACTTCTTTTCCCGTGGATTTCGAACCAGAGCTCTAATATCAATTATTGGTGCACAAGGAAGATAAAAGACAAAAGGAATATTTACTGATAGCTTCAAAATAAGGATTTACAATGAATTACAATAACCTACTCCATTAGGCTATTTATACACACAAATTAAATCTAAAATATATCTTCTACAAAGATATAAGAAGATCTAAGATTTATATCTTCTAACAAAGATATAAACAATCTAAAAGATATTTCTAAATATAAATTAATATCTAATTAAATCTAAATAAATTCTAACAAACTGAAACAATAATTTTATTATGAAATAAAAATAAAATTTTAATGATTAATTACTAATATTAGAATATTTTATGAAATAGTATTAAAAATTATAAGAATATAAATATTAGCTTAAATTTTTTTTAAAATTAAATATAATTTTTCTAAAAGTATAGTTTTGTTATTTACATATAATAAATATCATATATTTATTTAACTTATTTAGAATGTATAATATAATTATTTATTTTAATTGATTTTTAAAAAATATTATTTATTACATGGGGGCCATCCTCCCCAATTATGACAATGACAATGAGATGCCATTCCTACCATAGAGAAATTATTTACATTTATGGTACTGAGATCAAATTGAAACGAGGTTATGTGACTCTTGGAGCCTTGTCTGGAAGGACATTATTTAAGTCTCATTCCAACCATTATAAGAATTGGAATAATAGGTTTGTGTGTGTGTGTGTGTGTGTGTGTGGGGGGGGGGGGGGGGGGGGGGGGGCGTAAAAGGGCGAGATTTCATCTCCATTGTCACAATTGGGTAGGATGGCGCCCATGTCTTTCCTTTGTCTTGGACATAAGATCCAATGGTTATCACTAGATTTGATTTTGGTTATCTAACCATCACCAAGAGGGACGTGGTTCATTTTCTAGAAGGCTTTTCTATTATGATCTCTAATAAAATGATTGATTTAGACCAATGAGATGATACCAAGATTGATGATTACTTGCGTAAGTTTGTGATTGTAATAATTTCTAGTTTTTAATACTTTTTTACTCACCTCTCGATTCATCGCCCTATTTTTTGTTTTTTGCATAAAAGATGTTGACATCACGGTCAACGAGACAAAAACTTTCATGGGCCAAAAGAAGGCGTATAGTAGCGAGCAATTAAGTGAGAGTCCAAAAAGTCACCGGGGAGGCCTTCTAACTAAAGAGAGTAAAAGTGGCACCGAAAACACCACTTTTGAGAGTCGTACTCTCAAAACTCTAAAGTCATATGGTCATAAGAGGAGTTTGTTATCAGCTCCCAATCAAAAGGACAAGGTTAGTGTAAACCTTGAAAATGAAGAAAAATTGGGTCGAACGACCTAAAAACTTTCCTTCCTCGTTGTGGAATGATCAAGTTTTGAAGCAAGGAAGCACCTGAGTCCCCTTTCCTGAAGACTTCCCAAACATGACGGAGAATCATTTACTGAGGGGCTTGATGGTGGATTTCATGTTCCTTGAGGCTCACGCCCAGAAAAACATGTATGTGAGTGATTTGAAGGTTAATATTAGTTCTACTAAGGAAGCACTGACTCAGGATTAAAAGTCAGTAACAAATTTAACAAAGGAGTGGGGTAAGCTGAAACTGTGGGAGGCGAAGCTCAAGGGAGACCTCAAATAGGAAAAGACATAGGAAAAAACGCTCACCTTATATAGAATAACCTAAAAGAATCCCTTGAAGTCGTCCTTGCTTCTCAGAAGAAGTTGAAAGAAGATATGCTTGCTTGCAAGGACGAACTAGTGGATACTTCTAACTATAGTAATTTAAGTGGGTCAAAGAAAAAGTACCCTTTCTTTATGCTGACTTGGATTTAAATTATATGGATTGAATCAAGGTGGCATGGTAATTTTGTAATCACTCATGCCCTTTGGGATTTTGTAATCCTCTTACTAAGGGGCTTTATTAATAGAATTTTTTATGTTCTTGGGTGTTTTCCTTTGTTTTATATTTGATTACTTATTTCTCTTAGTGTGTCATTTTAGAAAAGTCTCTAACGCGGCCATGCCTCTTTGAAAGAGTTTAAAATTCTCTACTTTAGGGTTTGCGTTCTACGACAACCATAATTTTAGTGTTAAATTGCCTCTTGGGTGGCAAGGGTTCCCCCATGATAACCCAAAATTTTAATAGCCTCGTGGGTGATAATTTTTTCTCTATGAGGATCCAAAATTTAATAGCCTCATGGGCGAAAGAGATTCCTCGATGAAGATCTAACATTTAAGAGTCACAAAGGCTGAAAGGATTCCTTCATGAAGATCAAACATTTAATAGCCTAATGGGGGATAAGTTTTCCTTACAAGGATCCAACATGTAATAGCCTCGTGGGTGGCAAATATTTCTCCAAGAGAATCCATTGTGTAGCAACCTCGTAGGTGCCAAGGGTTCCTCCATGAGGATCCAAAATTTAATTGACTTATGGGTGACAAGGATTCAAATACGAGGATCCAACATGTAATAGTTTTGTGGAAGGCAAACATTTCTCCATGAGCGTAATACGATAGGAGAACTGACTTGGTGTTTTGCATTTTATCACAATTGTTGCGGATAGTGTAGGTGTTTAGGTATTGGCTTGCATTTTTGGTAAATCCCAAGTGTATGTGTGAATGTCATGACTGATGTCATAACATTCTAGTTTAGTTTGTACTGACTCATTAGGTACCTTTGCAGAAAAATATTGTAATTCAAGTACTGATGTTTATAAGTGTGTATCTGAGCATTTTGCAAAATGATCACATTTTGCTAAATCAGTAGACAGGTTTTCTCAGATGTCATAACAGATGTTATGACATCCTGTTTCTGAACTAACAGGTTTGCAGGTTGGATAAGTCTGAGTTTTTTCAGGAAATAACTCAGTCTTTCCTGAACAGAATCCTGCGTTTTCTGAGGGGTAACCTAGCTCAACCCTAACCTGGTTAATAAAGTCCTGTGACCTGGTCTTTAGTTCAAACGGAATTAACCCTAGGTTTTTGGAAACCCTAACTGAAGTTGCAGCTGCTATATATTCAACAGAGCTGCTGTTTTTCAAGGTATCCCTTTTATTGATCAGAAGATCATTTGTAATCTGTATAGATTTGATTATTGTACTCCAAGAAATTATCATTGTGATAAGTGCCTTGGAATAGGTTTCTAATTGTAAGGGCTGTGTAGCACTCAAAGCTTTGAAGCAAGAGTGTTTGAATGTTCCTTGACTAAAGCTGTGAAGCAGAGTCAAGTTAGTTGTGTGCATCACTCAAAGCTGTGAAGCACGAGTGATTGTGTTGCTTGATTAAAAAGCTGTGAAGCTTAATCAAGTGTTTGTTTTTGAAGAGTGTCTTCATCAATTCTTAAGTCAAATTGGTTTATGTATCACTGCTGTGATTGAGGGGGAGTGAGTAGGAACTCAGGTTTAAGTTGTACTTAGATTGGAATTGCATTGGGTAGGTCTTAAGTGAAGGAGATAAACTGGTTGGTTTATTCCTGAATTAACATCTCTTATAGTGGATTTACTCCCTGGCTTGGTAGCCCCCAGAGTAGGTGTTGTTGCACACTGAACTGGGTAAACAATTGACTGTGTTCTTTATTGCTTTTGTATTTACTGTCATATAGTAAGTCAGATACGGTGTCATAACATTGAACGTGACATTGAGTATATGTAGCCAGAATTTCAATTGGCATCAGAGCAGGCACCCTGCCTGTATTACTGGGTGAGATCTAGGGATATCACTTTCTGGCACTATGGACAAAGAAGGAGTTTTTGGAAATAGACCACCCATTCTGGATGGAACTAATTATGACTACTGGAAACCTCGTATGATTGCCTTCCTAAAATCTCTGGACAAAAAGGCTTGGAGAGCTGCTGATAAAGGATGGATTCATCCCACCATAACTGAGAAAGATGGGACAATCAGTCTGAAGCCTGAGGAAGATTGGAGTAAAGAAGAAGATGAGTTAGCTCTGGGAAATTCAAAAGCTTTAAATGCCTTGTTCAATGGAATTGATAGAAACATTTTCAGACTAGTACATCAATATGAACTGGCCAAGGAAGTTTGGGACACTCTCAAAACTACTCATGAGGGCACTTCCAAAGTAAAAATGTCAAGGCTTCAGATGTTGACCACCAAGTTTGAGAATCTAAAAATGATGGAAGATGAAACCATTCATGAGTTTCACATGAACATCTTGGAAATTGCCAACACCTCAGGAGCACTGGGAGAAAAGATGTCAGAAGAAAAACTGGTAAGGAAGATTCTCAGATCCTTGCCTAAAAGATTTGCAATGAAGGTAACTGCCATAGAGGAAGCCCAGGACATCAGCAAGTTGAAAGTGGATGAACTTATTGGGTCTCTTCAGACTTTTGAGATGGGGATCACTGATAATAGTGACAAGAAGAACAAAAGCATAGCACTTGCATCCAACACTGATGTTGAAAACAAGGAGGATGAAGAAGAAAATATATCAGAAGCTATTGCCATGCTTGAAAGACAGTTCAACAAGCTCATCAAAAGAATGGATCCAAAGTCAAGGTCTAATGTTCATAACATTCCCTCTGACATTGACAGTTCCAGCAGAAGACCAAGGTCAGAAGATAAGGGAAACCAAGGCAGAGGTATTCAATGCCATGGATGTGAAGGATATGGACATATTCGAGCTGAATGTCCTACCTTTCTTAAGAAACAAAAGAAAGGAATGACTGTTACTTGGTCTGACTATGATTCAGAAAGTAATTCTGAAGAAGAATCTGCCAAACTAGTTACTGCTCTAACTAGTGTTTGTACTTCTGAAAGTGACACTAGTGATGAAGAAGTGACATTTGAAGAACTGGCTGATACCTACAAGAAATTGTGTATCAGAAGTGCTGAAGTCTGTGTGCAGAATGAGAAACAATCAAAACTCATTGTAAAGCTGGAGGCGAAAAAAAGGGCAGATCTTGAAACTATAAGTCAACTAGAAGGGGAAGTTCAATTACTGAACTCACAACTGAACCAAATGACAAAATCTGTCAAGATGTTGACCAATGGATCAGATAAATTGGAAGAGATCCTACAAGTGGGACAAAATGTGGGAAACAAATCTGGTCTAGGATTTGTGGAAGCTAAGAAACCTGGTGCAGACAAGAAGATCAGGCATGTTAAACAATTGTCAAAGCAGATGTCTCAACACAACTCTCAACATCAGAGATACATGAAGAAAAAACACCAAAGATGGAGATGTCATCATTGTGGGAGGTATGGACACATAAAGCCCTTCTGCTTCAAATTGCATGGATACCCTAATCAAAACTCTGGTGCTAAACCTAAGCCAAAAAGGGTACCACATACTCCTCATTGGAAGAAAAAGGCTACTGCCCTGATAGCCCATACTTCCCTGAGAGTGTCTGCAAAGGAAGGCTGGTACTTTGACAGTGGATGTTCCAGACACATGACTGGATTCAAAAATCTCCTCAATAATGTTATGCCTCACACCACCAGTTTTGTGACCTTTGGAGATGGTGCTAAAGGTAAAGTCAAAGGAGTTGGTAATTTAGACTGTCCTGGAGTTCCAAGTCTGAATAAAGTACTGCTGGTAAAAGGGTTGACTGCTAATCTCATTAGTATCAGTCAATTATGTGATCTAGGATTCAAGGTCAACTTCTCAAGATCTGAATGTCTAGTAATTAATGAAAAACTAGAAGTTGTGATGAGAGGAATCAGATCCAAAGATAACTGCTACTTATGGCAGCCTGAGAACACTGATATCTCCACTATGTGTCCAATCATCAAAGAAGAAAAAGAGATGAAACTGTGGCAGCATAAGCTTGGTCTCCTTCATCTAAGAAGAATGAAAAGAGCTATTTCTATGGAAGCTGTCAGAAGAACTCCAAAACTACAGGTTGATAATATATGTGATGTGGCAAATAAACTTGAAGAAGGATGTGTTGTCAGAACCTTAAGTCATCTTGACAAGGATGTTGGAAATAACAAGTCTAATAAATTCTGTTCTCAAAACATCTGGTCAAAATAGATACTCCCTGAGTACAATGTTACACAAGATGTTGTGACATTGTGTTGTGACAATCTGAAAACAATCAACATTTCCTTGAACCCTATTGACTTTGAAGAGAAGAAGTCATTTAAACTGGAACATAGTTTCTCTAAGCTTCAGCTGACTGATTCTTCTACCAAGGCTCTTGTTGGAAATAAACTTGAAAATTTGAGGGGCAGGTTGGGTATTCACCAACATAAGAAATTATAGCAATTAATTTTGCTTAAAACAAAGGTTGAAGGAATTAACTTTATTAAGTCTATCGTTAGTGGGTTAATCATATACTTTCACAATTCCTTCAAAATCTTTAAGAAGTTGAAGAGACTCCCTTTTACCCCCTACCTCTCTCGTCCTTGCAACCTGTTTCCTCCTCTCAATCAAAGATTTTTCTCAAACTGCTACCATTACTCAAAGTCAATCAAAATGTCTCAGACATCGTCTTCAACCATGGCGACTTCGTCATCCTCATCATCGTCATCATCTGACCAAGATTCTAGGGCAATCACCACATGCATAGAATCTGAAGTTCTTGAGGTCACTCCTCTCAGAGAGATGGCAACTGATCCAGCCAAAGTCAAAAAGCTCAGAACCAGACATGCAGGAAGAGCTCAAGCTACAGCCTCTGGTAACTCTTCCCATCCTTCTTCTTCTGTACCTAATAGAGAAGGATCAGTTCAAGTTCACCAAGCTATTGCTAGGCTGGTTACTAGTATACTGAGTGGCAACCAATCTGTATCGGGGATTTCTGTCCCTTTAAATCAATCAGAAAGTCCAAATGTGGAAGTTTCTGAAAATGTAGATGTCACTGAGAATGTTGTGACATAAAAAGACAACATTCAGAACCCTTCAGAAAAGGCTGCTGATCCACCTATCATTGATGTGGATGAGGATTACTCAGATAATGATCTGATTGCTAATGTGAACCCTAGCATATCTAGGAGATTGATGAAAAGAAAGAGTAGTCAGAATGTTAAACCTAATGCTGAGAAATCCAAGGCTGAAGGCATGGCTGAGAAAAGTATTCAGACAAAAGGGAAGAAGGCCCAGGTGCATACTGCTAGACAACCAATCTCTAAGAAGAGAAAAGAACCTGAATCTTCTGATTCTGATGAGGAATCAGAATTTGAGATTGATATTGAAGAAACTCCTATCAGAAGGAAGCTCCCCTCCAGCAAAATTGCTAGAGTGCCTGAAGTGCCAACAGACAACATCTCTTTTCATCATCCTGACAATGCAAACAAATGGAAGTATGTCTGCTTAAAGAGAATAGCCTTAGAGAGAGAACTCAACAATGATGCCTTGGAGTGCAAAGACATCATGGACCTGATTAAGAATGCTGGACTAATGAAGACAGTGATAAAGTTTAACAAATGTTATGAAAATCTAGTCAAGGAGTTTGTAGTGAACTTGTCTAATGATTGTGCTGATGGAAGGTCAGCTGACTTTGAAAGTGTGTTTGTTAGAGGAAGAAGGGTCAAGTTCTCTCCATCAGAAATCAACAAGTTTCTTGGAAGAACAAATAAGGACTGTCCTGATCTGGAGGCAACTGACAATGAAGTTTGTCTAACCATCACAGCCAGGCAAGTAAAGTGCTGGCCCTTGAAAGGCAAGCTGAATGCTAGTAAACTCAGCATGAAATTTGCCATCTTGCATAAAATAGGTGCAGCCAACTGGGTGCCTACAAATCATAAGTCAACTATCTCCACAAGATTGGGGAGATTTATATATGCTGTGGGAACCAAGACTGCTTTTGACTATGGGAGATACATCTTTGAACAAACTTTAAAGCATGCTGGAAGTTGTGCTGTCAAAGGACCAATTGCCTTTCCCTCCCTCCTTTGTGGAATCATCCTTGCACAATACCCTGATATCCTTGTGGCAAGAGATACAGTCTGCAAAAGAACTCCTGCCCTTGGCCTGCACTACAAACTGTTTCAGGGATCTCATGCTCCAGACATTATCATAACATCAGCTGAGACATCGTCTGTGAAGACCCAGTCCAAGACATCAGATGTCATAGCTGTTTTAAAAGAAACTTGCAAAGAGCTGGATGCTAGAAAAAGGACCCTAGAAATTCTAAATGCCAGGCTAGAAAAGGAGGAAGCTGAAGAAAACAGAAGGGAAGAAGGTGTAGAAGCTGAAGGTCATCTCAACATTGAAGAAACTAGCTCCTCTGAGTCTGATGACAGTGCTTGAAGGTTGGTTGCTGTTTGGTGGTGTTGCTGGTTGGTGCTGATATCTGGTGGAGTTTGGAAGTGTATTCAGTTGTTTTCTGCTGCTGCTCTTATTATTTTGTTTTGGATAACTGTATAATTTTATGAACATGTATCTTTGGCCCTTTTGTGGCTAAAGAGGGGGAGAATATTTTGGTACTTACTTAATTAGTACTTGACATTCTATTTTTCTGCTGTCACTTATTTCTGCTGCTATCTATCTCTGATTGCTTAGGGTCTTTAGCCAAAAATCTGCCAAAGGGGGAGTTTGTAGGTGTTTAGGTATTGGCTTGCATTTTTGGTAAATCCCAAGTGTATGTGTGAATGTCATGACTGATGTCATAACATTCTAGTTTAGTTTGTACTGACTCATTAGGTACCTTTGCAGAAAAATATTGTAATTCAAGTACTGATGTTTATAAGTGTGTATCTGAGCATTTTGCAAAATGATCACATTTTGCTAAATCAGTAGACAGGTTTTCTCAGATGTCATAACAGATGTTATGACATCCTGTTTCTGAACTAACAGGTTTGCAGGTTGGATAAGTCTGAGTTTTTTCAGGAAATAACTCAGTCTTTCCTGAACAGAATCCTGCGTTTTCTGAGGGGTAACCTAGCTCAACCCTAACCTGGTTAATAAAGTCCTGTGACCTGGTCTTTAGGTCAAACGGAATTAACCCTAGGTTTTTGGAAACCCTAACTGAAGTTGCAGCTGCTATATATTCAACAGAGCTGCTGTTTTTCAAGGTATCCCTTTTATTGATCAGAAGATCATTTGTAATCTGTATAGATTTGATTATTGTACTCCAAGCAATTATCATTGTGATAAGTGCCTTGGAATAGGTTTCTAATTGTAAGGGCTGTGTAGCACTCAAAGCTTTGAAGCAAGAGTGTTTGAATGTTCCTTGACTAAAGCTGTGAAGCAGAGTTAAGTTAGTTGTGTGCATCACTCAAAGCTGTGAAGCACGAGTGATTGTGTTGCTTGATTAAAAAGATGTGAAGCTTAATCAAGTGTTTGTTTTTGAAGAGTGTCTTCATTAATTCTTAAGTCAAATTGGTTTATGTATCACTGCTGTGATTGAGGGGGAGTGAGTAGGAACTCAGGTTTAAGTTGTACTTAGATTGGAATTGCATTGGGTAGGTCTTAAGTGAAGGAGATAAACTGGTTGGTTTATTCCTGAATTAACATCTCTTATAGTGGATTTCCTCCCTGGCTTGGTAGCCCCCAGAGTAGGTGTTGTTGCACACTGAACTGGGTAAACAATTGATTGTGTTCTTTATTGCTTTTGTATTTACTGTCATATAGTAAGTCAGATACGGTGTCATAACATTGAACGTGACATTGAGTATATGTAGCCAGAATTTCAGATAGTAAGAGTCGCCACCGACTTTTCTTTTATCCAATAAGGAAAGGGTGAAAAGAACGGGAAATACCTTTGAGACATTTTCTTGAGTTCGGGGGGTAGATTATGAAAAGGGAAGGTGTTAGCACCCTTTTCATCCATAGTTATCTACGGGCTCTTAGTTGCTTGCTAGATCACTTTTGAAATTGCTTTGTTTGAAATGTGTTTGTGGTGGGTTTTGAAAGTATTTTTGAAAAGCGCATTCGTTTAGGAAAACTTTGTAATGATTCTCGTCTCTATAAGAATGCATACAAAGTGTTGGATTTTTGAAAATATTTCATGTTTTTGAAAGTGTTTGGTGTATTTGAGAAGATGTTTGTTTTTTGAAGATGATCTGTGAGCAAGCAACTAAGAATGTTCTACCTAATCAAAAGTCTTTTGTTCATTTCTCTCTTCCTTTGACATTGCTATCTTACCATTGATTGGTAAGAAGCTCTATCTTTGGATGTGAAGGGACGGGTGTGGGTCATCGTATGGTCATAAGATGCAATGTTGTGAGATAACTTAGCATATTTCTTAAGGGTCTAAGATCATTTGTAAGGCAACATTCGTAGCGTCATCGAGGGGCCATGATCTTGTATTTCAATTGTTCTTTGCTAAGGTGTCTCACATGCATAACATGACCATTTTCTCAAGGCAACGACTGGAGTAGACCCTAGAGGTGCAAAGTGCGCAAGTGTTTTGATTTCATGCATTGTTTTGTATTGGATTAGGGTTGTCTAAGCATCGATTTTATCTTTCCATACAAACCCTAAATTACTAGCATTTATATGAAAGTGATAAATTGCAGAAAGTAAATAATTTATGCATGGGAATTGCAAGAAATTAAACCTAATCATCTATTACAACCATATTGAACTCGAATAATGTACAATAATTGAAATGTATATAATGTACAAGACATGAATGAAAAGAAAATGAATTTGTTTTGATTTTGTTAAAGAAAATATTTTAACCTAATTTTCTAAAAGAAGATAAATAGTTAGAAGTAAGAAAATTAAACTAAGTTAATTTTAAATTTGAACCAAGAAAATGAACTAAATCTAAGTTTAATATTAAGTTAAAGAAAAGAAGTTAAATAGGAAAATGTTTTTGGTCTTTTTATTTTAAGAGTTTAAATAAAAATAAACTACATAATTAATATAATATATTTTTGATGTTTTTAATAAAATAAAATAAAATAATAATAATAATACTAAAAATAATAAAGGAAAGAAAATAAATAAAAATAAAAATAAGTAAAATTAAAGTCAGAGGGGTTTAGGAAGTGGAAAGGAGAAAAACTCAGAAGTTCTGACCCAGGCGCGCTAACAAGTATATGGGGGGAATGATGCTGGAAGCAGAAAATGAGAAAACTTAGAAGTTCTGGCCCAAGCGTGTTGCTAACAAGTAAATGGAGGGAGTGCTGCTGGAAGCAAAAATGAGAAGGCCTAGAAGTTCTGGCCCAGACATACTGTTAACAAGTAAACGGTAAGGTGATGCTGGAAGCAAGAATGGAAAGGCGTAGAAGTTCTGGCCCATGCATATTGTTAACAAGTATATGGGGTAAAAATGTTCAGAAATAAAAATAACAAAAGGTGCTCCTGGGGCTAGAACCCAGGACCTTTAACACTAATGCCTTATGCGTGTGCTTTCTACCACTAGGGTGGCTATACATCCGGTATTAGAAACAAAACCAAAAATATATATTACAAAATAAGTTCTGATAATGAACTTCATCTTCTTCCTCGCGCTAGCCAGAGCATCTGCAACTCATTCGTTTCTCAACCAAAATGGAAAATATAAACATGAAAATTATGGCAAATTTCATCATGGTTACAGAACTATAAAGCATTAAAACTATAAATCAGAAACAAACATGAATTTTGCTAGCGCTAATCTGAACCCTAATCTTTCAAGAAGTTCTGATCCTAAATTCTCTCTACTTAAGCCATATAAATAAAATCTATGGATATGTAAAGTTTCAGAGTAATGATATCTACATTTTGCATTTGAAAATCTAAGCCCAACAATGCCTAAATAATGAGATGAAAATCAGAAGAACTTAGCTTTGCAGCTGGAGATCGTGTTTTGAAATAGAGCTTGATTCAAGTTGCTGTGATAATCTGGTTAGCTTCCTCAAGTTCCCAGGAAGCCAATGCAATGGTTTGCTTAAGCTATGGATGGCTGGAATGTTCTGAAGAAGTCAAGATGTAATGATCTATTTTTGAAAATGGAGGTGGGTGAAGATGATGTTACAGTTTGAAAATAGAGGTTGGAATAACTTCTGTATGTGTATCAGAAACTTTGTGGATGGTTTGGCCCAGAAATGCACGAGGGATTTTGGAGATTGGATTCAAAAATCAGAAATGACAAGTTTTTATGCTTGTGTTGCAATTTTTGGTTCTAGAGAGTTTCAGCAAGTTTCAGGGCTCATTCAATCCTCCTTAAGTTTGCAAATGAAGGTTTAATTTATAGGCAAATGGTTTGGAAGCTTGGTGAAGTCAGAAGTACAAAATCACATGTTATGGATTTTGAATTGTTGTTAAAGCAAGCCTAGACAAACCTGGTTTCAAGGCAAGATAGGGTGGCTAGCAACTTTAAACACGCCTATTCTGAGTTTGTAGGGGATGCTTGTGCAGAAAGAACAAACACAAAGCTCAAGGAGAGTGGACTTTATGATTAAAGTCACTTTTCCAGAATGGAAGTGTGAACTTTCTTCCTTAAATGGCAAGGTGTATTAGACAAAGCTTAAATCAAATGGTTCATAGCTCAAAAGTTTGTGTAATCTTCTGATTAAGGATAGATACACACGTTAGAGGGCCTGAAAAGTGGGATTATGCAACATTGCATGGAATTGGATCAGATGTTCATCATGAAATTGATTTATCATTTAAGAATGAATGACCAACTTCTGATCTTTGATTCTCCCTGCTCCAGCATGATCTGAAGGAGTTTTTAGACTTTTTAGAAAACAATAAATCATGAAGAAGGTAAATTGCAGAAGATAAATAATATAATCAAATGTTAACACAGGTCAGTGCAACAACACCTACTCTGGAGGCATCCAAGCCAGAAAGGAAATCCACTATAATAATATTAAATCAAAGCTTAAACAACCCTAGTTTACAACTTATTACCTAATCACTACCCATGCAATTTATACCTAGGAACCTCCTAGATATGAGAATCCCCTCTCACTTCCCACAATCACCTCAGTGACAATAACACTGACCAAAACAGATGAACATACTTCCAATTAAACATATTACACTTTTTGCTTAAAAGCTCATGAGTGAATCACAATGAAAAATGAACAATCATTCAACCTCAATGCATCAAACAAGATACATGAGTGACATACAAAAACAAAGAACAATAGAAAAACTCTCAAAACCCTACAGACTTTTGAATAACAAAGCTTCTCTTTATTTTTTCACTAGTTGATTTAGGTTTAGACTATTTTTCCTTTTAAACTCCTCATCTGTCCATGGGCTTCAGATTCTCCACTCAATTTGTTGTAGATCCACAAATTGATGGCTGCACAAATTAGGAAGAATAATCTTCTTAAATTATGGAACAAAAACATCACACATTTCCAAAATTATCTAAACATCCAATTTTATAAACTAATGCATAATTGGAGATAAAATCACTTGTTCCAAAAATATCCTTCTTGGCTTACGAAAATATGTGATATATATCCATAGAGAATCTCACAGAATCAAATCAGATCCTTCCAAGAAGAGCAACAACGCATGCTATATCAGTTGGTCAAGATGTCATGACATCTTTCTCAACATCTAGATGTGATACATTATTTTACCAAAATTGTTGCCAATCATAAAATCACAGTGACTAAAAAGTGAGGACAATAACTGTAAAGTAGATGAATCAGAGTGGCGTAGCTGAAGCGTGATGTGACACACTTTCTTATGCGTATATGACTTATTAGGAGACGAGGGTTAAACATTAGATGCCTGGAGGAATGATGAAAACCCGCAGATATTCCCGAATGTAAGTGATAGGTGGAGGGTTGTATGTTTTTTTCTTCGTGTTGCTGAAATATCAATAGAATGTATTGAATTGCGTGTTCGATCAGTGAGACGTAGAATTGTAGTACTGGTGTGTGTGTGTGTGTGTGTCACCATAGTCGATATTATGGTTAAGTTTATGTACTTACGACGGTATTTCCGTGTAATGAAGTGATATATTATGTATCTTAGGATGATGGGACGAGGAGTGAGATGAATTAATGCGTTATAACCCAATAGCAAGGAGTTTTGTGGGATCATGGTGGTTGACTAGGTGAGATGTTGGTTAGTAATACTTGTTATGATATAAAACATGACGTGGGAGTTGGAAGGAAGGACGTGATAATCTTATCCGGAGTTGTTAGTATAAGATAATTTTCATGGACGAAAATATTTTAAGTGGGGGAGAGTTGTAACACCCCGATTTAATTAGAATTATTTTTAATTAAATAATTAGAGGATGCGATGTATTCTTATGAATTAGTGGATTTATAATATGATGTGATGCCTTTGTTAAGAATTAGATACCTTGAAATTATTGAAGTTTAGATTATAGGGGTGTATGACTAAAAGTGTAGGATCATGTGGGTGTGTGGAATAATATAAATTATTATTATTATTATTATTATTATTATTATTATTATTATATTATTAGAATTATTATTATTTTATAATAATAATTAAATAATTATTTAATTGGGATAGTTATATTATTATTGGATTATAAGAGGTGAGATTAGAGAGAGAATAAGTCAGAACGTGAAAAACAGAAGAGAAACGTAGAAGTGAGAAGAGGAGAAGAGCACTAGGAAGCTAGGGCAAGAAGATTCACTGTAGGAATCAAGAATCGACCAAAAATCTAAGTTAATGGGGGATTCTAACTTTATAAAGGGTTCCCTAATGATGAGGTATGGTAGGATCTAGATTGTATGTTTTGATTTCTCTCTATCTGGTTGTTTTGGGGTTTTTCTCATTGATGGATTTTTGGTGATTTTGGTGTATTTTGATGGAATTGGATGATATGAATTGGTTAGGATTGATAGAAAAATGTTAGTGAGTAATTAGCATGCTTAAAAGATAAATTTTGATGAGAAAATTATGAATTTTGGGTGTTGAAACATGAGAGGATCGTAATTGGAAACTTGCAAAAAATTTCCCTGTTATCGCAGGATAATCGATTATCCAGATATGGTAACCTGTTACCATATGAAAAGTTGGAAAAACAAAGGCTACTGACTTGTAGTAACCAATTACTATAAGTGGGTAACCGATTACTATGAGGAATTTTGGAAAAACAAGGTTACTATCTTGCGGTAACCGGTTACCATAACTGGGTAACCAGTTACCACTACTACTGACAACACTTTTGGAAAACTTCTAAAAATCATAACTTTTGTCTCGAGTGTCCGTTTGACGCGTCGTCTGAACCGTTGGAAAGATAAAATATTTTCTATCTTATAAAAATGACTTATAATGTAGTAGTTAATTGTTTCATCAACATTGATACCTATTCGTGGGTGTGTATTTGATTTATATGCCATGATCTATGTTGTGGTTAAGTACGATGATTGTTTTGATTGTGTGACATGATATACATGATAATGATGATGGCGATGGCATGTAATTGGAGAAATTATGAATAAGAAGAATGATAAATGCTAAGTATGCTATTGCATGATAATGTCTCATGTATTCATAAAGCGAAGGCCTGTATTGGCGAGTGATGAGGGTTTTACCCTGTTGGTACCACATGTATTGAGTCAGTATCGGTCTTTTGCATCACATTATGATTGATAATTCGATGGGTGAATTTTGATGAAAATATGTATTATATTATGATGGAAGTTATGTGTTGATTGTGTACTTAAATCTCCAGCTGCTCATTATTATGCTTCCTTTTATATCGTTATGATATCTCACTCTTTCTGTTTGAATGTTACCTCCACGTGGATAACATGCAGATGATCCGAAGTAGCTAGCGATCGAAGTTTAGCTGAGGAGTTCCTTCAGTTGCGTAGATTGAGTCGATGTCTGCTCTGATACGTAACACTTGGGGGTTTTACGTTTGTCTTACCATGTTGGGAGTAAATTTTGTATAACTCTTGTTTTTTAATTTACTTTATAATTGTGCTGATTTTTGGATGTAAAGAGTACCACTCATGTTGAGGATTGAGAATAATTATTATTAATGTTTTCTACTGCGAATGATGCAATGAAGTTTACGACTTGAAGTTTATGATTTCGCGTTACATATCTTAATTAATGAGCATGTATGATGTATGAAGCATGTGACATCCTATTTTGACGTCGTATTTAGAAATTAATTTACTCTGATTTTATATAATTTATCAGACGGGGAAATAGGGTGTTACAAGAGTCTTTTGTCTGATGGCCTTTGACCTTATGAAATTTACACCACTTGTTAGACTAAGGTCCCATGACATTTGATTAAGGGACGACGAAAGAGGAATAACATGTGAATGAAGGGCTTCGCGCCATATCTTTTCATATCAAGTATTTAAGGGCTCGGAATTCTTTGTATGCTCATACTGCCATGGAGAACTAGGATTGCCAAATGTTCTCTCTTTAGCATCCCAGTCCTTTTTCTTCGTGCAGTTGTCCTCGCCCTTCATATAACAGTCGACGCGTGTCATTACCTTTGCCATGGAAGCGGTAGGTCTCTAGGCAAGGAATTCATTAAAGTGTCCGAGCCTTAACCTATTTTGAAAGACTCCTGCAACCATCTTTTGACTGATCTTGTTGTAAAAGTATTGTGATAGTAGAAATCCTAAGAGTCAATGATTTGGGACTAATGATTTTTAGTCAAACTAGAATAAAATCCTGTGTATTATTCGATGATCTCTTAGCTCTTTATTTTGTCTGTTTTTATTTACTTATCTCATTTTCTTAAAATCAACCTTAAAACATTTAATTTTTAAAATTCTAAAAAATTTAATCATAATTCTCTCTCCTAATTCTGTTTGAAATCACGCACATTATAAGGTCACGCACATTATTTATAAATTAGTCTTCTAAACAACAACAACAACACAAAAAACACACACACACACCCCCCCAATTATAAGATTTATTGTTTGAATGACCATTGAATCTATAATCATCATATAATAATAGAAATAAAAAAATCAAAAAATCATTTTCTTTACAATAAGAACACATAACACAACAAAAGCCAGCACATTAACAAAAAAAAAAAAGTTGAAGTAGAACTGCACATCCTATGATTGATTCCATGTAAAGAAACGATAATAAAGGTGTGTGTCCATGGAATAAAATAAAATCACATGCAATACGATAAAAATCAAAAACAAAAAACAATTAATTAACCTCAAAACTATATCCATATATCATAAACATAAAAGAATAACATATGAATATTAAAGTGGTGGGACCACACAAGAAGAAGGTGGGACCAATAAAAAAAAATCCCGGGAGTTTGGACCGTACAAAATTGGATAAACAGAAAAAACACAAATCTCACAGTTTACTGCTGATTTCACGGTAAGCAATTATTTGGCCAAACAACGCGTAAGAATAAAGACAAACAAAAATAATTTATAAATTTAAAATAAAAAACGAATAAGAGAAAAAGAAAAAGAAAAAGAAAAATTGAATTAAATATAGTTTTCTGTTTGGTTGATTATTATTGAGATTGATTCTGCTGAAACGTACGTCCAAGATTTGCGCTAATCACGGGAAGTGACTTTAATTTTAAGTTTAATGACTATTATTCCTTTCTATCTACTTTACTATATCTAATTCCATCTTCAATATTTCAACTCTTACCAATAAAAGTTACTCTTTGTTTATTTTTTGTGTTACCTACTCAACTAACATCATTTTTTTTAAAGGGAAGAAAATTAAATTAACAGTGGTGAGTTTAGTAAATGAAGTTGGTGTGATTAGTTGGCAAAGAAGTGATTCGGGGAATAAAATTGCTTTTGTGCAAAAGCGGTTGACCATTGGAAACTCTATAGAGAAAATTCTCCCTATGAATAAGAGATTGATTTTAAGCTATTGCAAATTTGTAATCATGTAATCTGGATATATTCTATGCATGTCTAAGGCTTTATTTGAAAAAAAAATCAAAGACAATAAATAAGGTGGTTGATAATTATAACTTATTATGATCGATAGTTGATCATTTAAAGTAGATGTAATAGTTGATAATTTATAATTTGTGTGTTGGTTGATGATTGATAATTTAATAAATTAATTGAAGTATTTTGATAAATAGTGGTTTTAATAGTTGATAAATGTAAAAGAATATAAAAAATATTTTTTTTAATTAATAATTTAGTGATAATATAATCTTTTAAATATTATTATTATTTTAAATTAATGCTTGTTATTTGTAAGATTTAACAAATATGTTCTATGTAACACCCCAATTCTATCCCAAGCAAATTATGTAAAATAAATCAGAGTTATAAAATTTCATTCATACAAACGAATCGGGACGTCACAAATTCTTCTAACAAATTCATTGCATTCATCATGGATATATAACACTTTTAAAACATCGGATGAACCATCGTCATAACATCTTTTAATAAATAATTCAACAACCACGCAGCGGAATTCTTCAATAACATCTCTAAATAAAACAGCAACTTCGAAACATCTCATATTTAATAATAATCAATTCAAAACTCAACAACTGAAAATCAACAATAAAAAACAACAAGCGTTTATCCCCCGAGTGTTACATATCAGAGCAATGACACCGACTCGAACTATTGAAGGTATACAACCTTCACTCGCGATTACTTGCACGTTACCAACATAGGGGCAACATTCAAACAGAAGGGGTGAGATATCTAACAATATAATAAAGCGCATGATAATTAATATATTAAATTAGATCAATAATATCATCATTTCTCATCTCATAATCAACAAAAATTACAGCGTATATACTCATTCATCAACATCAAATATATTTCATTATTCAATCATATAATGCGACTCAAAACTATGCAAATGCATGTGGTACCATTGGAGCAGAACTCCCATCTCAAAAATCTGCCAATTAATAGAGGCATCAACAAGGCATAGCCTTCATCTCAAAATTTGCCAATCCAGGCCATCTCAACGAGCATAAGCTTCATCTCAAAAATGCAATGTATGCGACTCTTCATGAATGTAATATCAACATCTCAATCATCTCAAAACACAACATCTCATAAACATCTCAAAACAACAACATCTCAATTACAATATCTCATAAACATCTCAAAATAATTTATTAAACATCATTTATTTATCAAACGTCATTGGTTCATCATAATTATCAAACACAACTTTAATAACCACATCTCACTAATAACTCGGTTGTTATCAATAGTACAATAATCCATACTGTTATTCTGCTACTATACATCATTATTGTCACTAATCCTACTGTCATATTTCTAACAGCAGTCTCTAACATCTCACATTCATCAATCTGTCCAAAAACAACACAACGGTCATCTACGGGAATTAATCCTAAATCCTAAATTAGTTACTGGGATTACACTTCTTATCCATCATTTAATCACCTAGAATAAAGCTCACCGCGTTAGCTAATCAACGCTTTGAACGACATATCAAACAACATCCTAAAACTCAAGTTACAGCAATTAAAAGCCAAATCTGTCAAAAACCAGACATTATGTATCGACACAAAACTTCTTGGATCGACACAAACTGCTTCACCTGTACAACATGGGTCGACGCAAAACCCTATGGATCGACTCATCCTGCTTCATCTATTCACTATGAGTCGACACATCCTCCTTATGGATCGACTCATCTTGGCTTTAAATCACAACATGTATCGACACATGCACCTTACCGGTAGACTCATCCTGAGTCTTGCAACTAACATGTATCGACACAAGCCCTGCATGCATCGACTCATCCTGAGTCTAACCTCGCCCATGTATCGACGCATCCTGCTTGAGGTCGACACATACTAATACCTTCTACATAAATTATGCGAGTTTTCTCTATATTTTACTACGGGAATCATACTACAGTCCTAAAAACCTTATTATGATCATGATAATTCATCTCCTAACACTATACTCTTTTACTACATCGATCAAACAACATAATAACATCATTATTCATCAAGAATTCATCAAATCTTCATCATACATCATCATACATATCCAATTTAAGAACAAAACATCAATCCTCTAATCCCACATATCAAACATCATGAACCCAGTTATAAAGTCAAAACCCCACCCTTACCTTGGATTGAAGGTCGCTCTATAATTTCCGGGTTGAATCTTCGTTCTTTCCGTTTCCTTCTATTTCCAGCAACTTCACGTTCTCCTCAAATCCTTATTTTCTTCTTACTTCTTCTTTCTTCTCTTCCTTCTCACAAATAATAAAATAACCCTATTATTCTATTATTCATTATTTTTTATTGGGCTCAAAACTTACACCCCCTTATTACTTCTACTCTCTCAAAGTAAGCCCACATTAATAATATTACACTTCTAATATTATTTCACCACATAATAATATTATACCTCTAATATTATTATTTCTCCACTTAATAAAATAAATCCAATTTAATAATAACATATCTTCACAAATATTTCAAAAATAATTTAATTAAATAATTAATTAAATTACGGGCGTTACAACTCTCCCCCACTTAGAATATTTTCGTCCTCGAAAATTTACCTCAATTAAATAATTCAGGATATGAGTCTCGCATCTTGCTCTCCAACTCCTAAGTCACGCTTTCTCCTGCAGCTCCTAACCAAACCACTTTAACCAAGGCAATCTCTTTGCCCCTCAG
This sequence comes from Vicia faba, assembly GCA_948472305.1. Classification (NCBI taxonomy): domain Eukaryota; kingdom Viridiplantae; phylum Streptophyta; class Magnoliopsida; order Fabales; family Fabaceae; genus Vicia; species Vicia faba. Next base: position 66,284,893 of record OX451738.1, on the reverse strand, counting down.
AGTCTTCATTTCACGATCCGCGATTCGTACAAGCATCGTTTCCACTGTAAGATTATCCCGTACTTGCACATCGTCCATATGAATCACATGAGATGGATCTGAAATATACTTCTGAAGTTGCGACACATGAAACACATCATGCAGATTCGAAAGATTAGGCGGTAACGCCACTCTATAAGCAACATTCCCCACTCTCTCTGAAATCTGATACGGTCCAATAAAACGAGAAGTGAGCTTCTTAGACTTCAATGCTCGCCCAACACCAGTCACATGTGTAACTCTCAAAAACACATGATCACTAGCTTGAAATTCTAAATCCTTCCTTCGCTTGTCATGATAACTCTTCTATCTACTCTGTGAAGCTTTCATCTTTTCTCGAATCAACTTCACCTTCTCAGTAGTCTCACGAACAAGTTCAGGTCCAAGTACTACACTTTCACCAGATTCATGCCAGCATAACAGAGTTCTACATCTTCGACCATACAACGCTTCAAAAGGTGTCATCCCAATACTAGAATGGTAACTGTTATTATACGTGAACTCTATCAACAGAAGATACTCATCCCACGAACCTCCCTGCTCAAGAACACATGCCCTCAACAAGTCTTCTAAAGATTGAATCGTCCGTTCAGTCTGGCCATCTGCCTGAGGATGATACGCTGAACTCAACCTCAACCTAGAACCTAACGATTTTTGCAAACTCTTCCAAAAATCAAAAGTAAATCTTGGATCTCTATCTGACACAATGCACAAAGAAACACCATGCAGCTTCATAATCACACTAATATAAATCTCAGCCAACTTTGGCACTGGAAAATTGATGTTAATAGGAATAAAATGAGCTGACTTCGTAAGCCTATCAACAATCACCCAAATAGAATCATGCCCTCTTAAAGTACTAGGCAACCCCGTCATAAAGTCCATTGAAATGCTATCCCATTTCCATTCTGGAACTTCCAACGGTTGCATCAATCCTACAGGCTTCTGATGTTCAACTTTCGACTTCTGACAAGTCAAACATGCATACACAAACCGAGCCACATCACTCTTCATCCCAGGCCACCAAAACAAACCTTTCAAATCTTGGTATATCTTTGTAGCTCCTGGATGAATACTCAACTTACTTCTATGACCCTCTTCAAGTATCACTTTCTTCATCTCAGCATCATCAGGAATACAAATCCGGTTACGAAATCTCAACACACCTTGCTCATCTAACTTGAAATCACTATTCTCAGATTGATCAATCCCAACCATCAAATCTACCAGTTTCACATCCAACTTCTGAGCTTCTCTGATACTGTCTAAAAATTCATTATTAATCTTCAACATACCCAACATAACACTCTGCAGAGTAACCTCGCAAACTAAGCTCATATCTCTGAACTTCTCAATCAATTCCAACTCTTTAATCATCATTGCTGACATATGTAAAGTCTTTCAACTCAACGCATCAGCTACCATATTTGCCTTTCCTGGATGATAATTCAAACCGAAATCATAATCCTTTAACAATTCCAACCATCTTCGTTGCCTCATATTCAATTCCTTCTGTTCAAACAAATACTTTAAGCTCTTATGGTCACTAAACACTTCAAATCTAGAACCATAAAGATAATGCCTCCAAATCTTCAATGCAAAAACAACTGCAACAAGCTCTAAATCATGCGTAGGATAGTTCTTCTCATGAGTCCTTAACTGCCTTGACGCATAAGCAACTACCTTACCATTCTGCATAAGCACACCTCCTAAACCCATCTTAGAAGCATCACAATACACCACAAAATGCTCTCCTGGATTAGGCAACGTTAAAATCGGAGCCGACGTCAACCTCTTCTTCAATTCTGTAAAACTTTCTTCGCATTGAACATCCCAAACAAAAGCTCTACCTTTACAAGTCAACTTAGTCAACGAAAGTGACAACTTAGAAAACCCTTCAATAAACCTTCTATAATAACCAACTAATCCCAAGAAGCTTCTAATCTCAGTAGCTGACTTTGGAGTTTCCCATTGCAACACAGCATCAACCTTCAATGGATCTACAGCAATTCCACTACCTGAAATCACATGACCAAGAAAAATAACCTCTTTCAACCAAAATTCACACTTGGACAACTTTGCATACAACTTCTTCTCTTTCAAAATCTGCAATACTACTCTCAAGTGCTCAGCATGCTCTTCTTCTATCTTAGAGAAAATCAAAATATCATCAATGAACACCACTACAAACTGATCCAAATAAGTATGAAAGATACGATTCATATATTCCATGAATACTCCTGGCGCATTAGTAACACCGAAAGGCATCATCGAATACTCGTAATGTCCATAACGTGTTCTGAAAGCCGTCTTCTGAATATCTTCATCCTTCACTTTAATCTGATGGTAACCCGACCTCAGATCAATCTTACTAAACACACGAGCATCCACTAATTGGTCCATCAAGTCATCTATTCTTGGAAGCGGATACTTATTCTTAATCGTCACCTTATTCAACTGTCTATAATCAACACAAAGCCTCATACTTCCATCTTTCTTCTTCACTAACAACACTGGAGCTCCCCACGGCGATACACTTGGTCTTACAAACCTCTTCTCAAGTAACTCTTCCAATTGCTTCTTCAACTCTGACAACTCAGACGCAGACATCCTGTATGGTGCCATTGACACAGGTCTGGTACCAGGTACAAGATCAATAGCAAATTCAACTTCCCTCTCTGGCGGTACATCAGGAATCTCATCAGGGAAAACTTCAGGAAACTCAAGTACCACCTGCAATTCCTCAATTACAGCTTGAGTCTCTACAGATAGCGACACCATCAACAAAAACATTTGTGCTTCCTCTTGCATCAACTTTCTCAACTGTCTAGCAGACAACAAACCATCTTCTTCTCCCTCAGGAGTAGAAAACTTCACTGTCTTGTCATAACAGTTAATATGAACACAATTATGCTCTAACCAGTTCATACCAAGAATCACATCCAAACCTCTTAATGGTAAACAAACCAAATCAACAACAAAGTCTCTGTCGAAGATCGACAAGGGACACTTAGCACACACAAAAGAAGTAGTCACCGACCCCTTGGTTGGAGTATCGACGACCATTTCTCCATCCAGAGAAGACAACACAAGACCCAATCTTTCAACACAATCAGCAGCAATAAAAGAATGTGTAGCACCAATATCAATAATAGTAATTAAAGGAGTACTATTAATGAAACATGTACCTCTAATAAGTCCGTCCTCAACAGCTGTCTGATACTCAACCAAAGCAAACACTTTAACACTTGACTGAGCCCTCTTCAGCTTTGCACATTGGATACCAATGTGCCCTTCTTCTTTACAGTTGAAACAAACCACACTCTTGTGCTCACACTCAGATACAACATGTCCTTTCTTGCCACAACGGAAACACCTCTTCACTTCAGTAGTGCACACATTACTCTTGTGTTCAGGTTTCCCGCACTTAAAGCAAATCACACCAGCAGGAGCATCTCCCCCACTAGTCCTCTAACCATAAACAACTCTCTGCTTACCCTTACCAGCTGGGGCATCATATGGTTTACCACGATTCTGTGGGTGCTTACCCCCTTCTAACTAATAATCTTGTAATGAGCATTATTATCCTCCTCATAAATCCTGCAGCTATCAACCAAATCAGCAAAGACACGTGTTGTACCCCAAAATTTTCCCTCCCATATTTCTCAAAACTTTTCAAAAAAATATCTCCAAGTTGCTCAAGGTAGTCCAAGGGTTGGCCAGACAAGCTCTCTCCTAAGGCAGTCTACCTCAAATTAGGGTTTCATGTTGCATCAAAATACTTGAGTCCAAGTGATCCCAAGTTCTCACCAATGTCCCAATATGTTCTCAAGATCATCCATGTCAAGTTTCAAGCCTTGCATAGGAAGTTTGCTCAGTCAATTGCTCAAAGGTCCAAAAATCGACTGTGCTAGGGCAAAAGTCAACTGTGACCCACATACAGTCAAACTTTAAGATTTTTGGTCAACATTCTCATTTTGAAGGATATTTCATCATTTGATCAAGGGTTTATCATGATTCATCAAGGATTTCTCATAATTCATCAAGACTCAAAAGTTGCTAAATTAGGATTTTGTAGGAAAAGTTAACTCAACTTTGGCCAAGCATAAATTTCTCATACTTTATGAGAAATGACCCATCCAAAGCTCATTTTTAAGAGGATGCAATTCCCTACAGTCCATCTTTAGCTCCCAAGTTCAAAATATGCACTCACGAGAAGTTATGAATTTGGACATTATAGGTCATTTTGAAAAGTCAACAAAAACACCTTTTTTGTCAAAGCTTCATACATGAGCATGGAATATAAAATTGAGACGAGACCAAAAGGGTTAATTATAGGACATCTTAATCGTTCTAAAAAGTCCAAGAACACCTCCAAAAAGTCAAAATTGAGGAAGTTATGCATTGTTGAAGTTGACCTTTTTTGCAAAATTGCCAAAAGTCAACTATGCCCAAAACTTCAAATTTTGCCAAATGACCCCAATCTTTTTCACTTGTTTTGAGTTGGCAACATAGCCCAGGAGCTCTAGCCTTTGCCACTTGTCCATATATTATTTTTATTATTTATTTTGATTTTGATTTGAATTAATTTGATTTAAATAAAAATAAATCAAATAAAATCCAAAACATTGATAACCAAAGATTGTGTGATTATTTCAGGTCTTATTACACAGCTAGCATCATTCAAATTCGTGCAAGGCATTAGAATGAACAAAAAGATTGGAAATAAGCCAAATTTGGAAGGTTTTAAAGGGTGAATCAAATCAAATCAAAAAGGATTGAAGGAGGAAGATTTGGATGCAATTATAAAACCTAACTCAGTCCTTGGTACATAAGGAGGCGAGGCAGACCTAAAAAGAGGTTAGAAACAGGCGTGAGAAGGAGAACCAAATCTAAAAAATCAAGAAAAAAGTGTGAGATCGAAATCCCACTTAGAGGCATCCTCAAGGCTCGTTACCTATCCCAATCGCTTCCTGGGACTCTCTAGAAGCTAAAGCCATAAAGAACCTGTCCATTCCAGTCCCTAAATGCACTGTAAGTCGTTCACAACTTCGCCCTGTTCTTGAATTTGCATCTCGTAATTTAAGAATTGTTAACATGAATTAATGGCATATTGTTGATCTTTGAGGCATTTGCAAACTTTCTGCATTATTTGATTTCATTTATATGGCCTATACTGTAAATCACCATTGCTAGGTTTTCGAGCTTGGTTTTAGGGTTTTTTATTACAGGGACAATTGGTTTTCATAAGTGGTACGGTTGTGATCAGGAGGACGAGACGGACACAACCATGGCTTTAGATATTATTTCCATGGCCTGTAGAGGATTTTGGAAGGAGCACTGCCTGTAGCGACGGACAAAATGTCCGTAGGTAAAAGTCTGAGACTTTTACCCACAGAGAGAGGAAGAAGACAATGAGTTATCATTCGATCATTGGCCCGTTCAAACGATTCAACGCACGTTTTTAATTCTCCATTATTTCTTTGTTTTTCACATATTATTATTATTATTGTGTATTTTATGAACAAATAAAAACAAATGGTGTAGTGGTGGCCACGTAGGTGCTTAAGGCTTTAGAGGCTGGAGGTCAGGGGTTCGATCCCTGCCTCCAGCATTTGCTATTTTTCTATTTATTTTCAGGCAATTCAGTGCGTGCGAAGCCAGAAGATCCACCATGGGTCTTCATCATCAACGCGCCAGTTGGCCAGATGGCCAAATCTGATGGCCACCATTGAAGGTGCATCATGAGTCCAGTCAAACGCAATGCATTGGATCCTCAAAGTCAACATGGACTTCCACTAATGGGCCCATATTTCAGCTATTCACACCCCATTCTCAGGCCTATTCTCTATTTTTTTTTTACTTCATTTAATTATTTTGTTTATTTGATTACTAACCAAATAATTTTCTTTTTATCAAAAAATCACCAAAAATATTTTTATGTCCAATTAAAATTAGAATATTATTTTTATCAATAAATTAATTAATTAAATTAGGTTTGATTAATTAGACAACTTTAATTTATTTTGTAAATAATTAAAATCAATTAGAATCAATAGGTTTTTATTACTAACCTAATCATTTTTTATCTTTTTCCTAAAATAACCAAAAACCAAGAATATGTCATTTAATTATTTTTCATTAACTAATTTAATAACTAATTAATTTAGTATTTAATTTAGAAAACTTATTTCTTTTTAATAAAAACAACAAAAAACAACTTTCTCTTTTAATTAGGATAGAAGGGTCAAAATCCTAGTTTCGCACTCAATCTAATTTTCTCGCACGTTTTATTATTATTTTGCCCAATTATTGTATCTGCTCCCGGTTTGTAATAATTCAATTAGGACATTTATTTTATTTTTACCGCTTTTAATTTCAAAGGGTTTGTTTTTGGCTATGTAAATATCCGAAGCCTTGTAATAGCTTAGTTTAAATTCCGCACTTTAATTTCTGCAAATATTTAACTGTTAGATGTTAGATAATAGGGTTTGCATGACAAGAATGTATGTCTAATTTTAAAACAGTTAGATCGCCCTAAACGTGCAAAGATAAAATAATTTGAAACTGAAACACTCGCACATGCGTACTCCTAGGGTACACTCCCACTTGGTTGCCTTTGTTAAACGGTCATTGAGTATAGGATGCTTTAGTGGTCGTCCTTTTGTCCAAAGATCAAGTTGCCTCAGAAAGGTTGCCTCGGATATTGTTGCCTCGGATAAATGATCTAAGACATTAGGGTTACTACAAAGACCTCCTAACATTGCTTTAGTGACCGTACGTCCCTTTCGAATTGACCCTCAAAACTCCAATGACGGTGCTACCTACTCACTAATAGTAGGATAACACTGTCTAAAGGAAACGAACATAGAACGATTCTTCTTTTGAGTAGGTAGATTAGTTCTTAGATACTCGCTCATTCCAAACAAAACTTTCACACTTACACTCCTTTATAAACAAAGTTTTCAAAAACACTTCATTACACTCTTGAAGACAGAAGCAAGAGGTAAATCGAAGTCAAAACAAAAACTTTTCGAAGCCCACAAACACAAAGAAAACAATTTTGAAAATGATGAGCAAGTACCTAAGAGCCCGTAGATAACTACGGATAGAAAGGGTGCTAATACCTTCCCTTTCTATAATCTACCCCCGTACTCAGAAATATCTCGAAAAAGAAATTTTTCTATGCTTTTTTCCTTTCCTTGTTGGATAAAATAAAAGTCGGTGGCGACTCTTGCTTACCGCGACATTTTGCGAAAACAAACGCAAAACGCAAATCAACAAAATTTCCTTAACGGAATAAGGGAAACCACGATCCCGGTTCTGGCCACCGTATCACAGAACTGGCGACTCTGCTGGGGAGTTAATAAGTAGGGTGTACCATAGGAATAGTTCATTATATTGTTTTCAATTGATTGATCTGTTTGATTTATCTTTGTGGGCTTGTATCGGAGTTACTATAGATCCTAACCCGGATCTGGGGATACCTTTTAGGTAAGTAGCAATAGACCGTGAGGAAATTGTACAGCGTAGACCGATACGGTTGAAGTAGTAGCTACGTTGGTGTGACACTTTAGTTGGTATCGATATCCTTTGTGTAGGAACAAGGAGAGTATGGGGCTGCTAAGGGGTCATTAAGCATCAACTGGCCTTAGAATCTATAATTGACCAACTTGGCCATAAAAAAGTAGCAGTATGCTACACTCATTGAGACCATACTCTCGCGATGACTCCGGTCGCAAGAAAAGGTTGCTAAACTGGAATTATGACCGATCAAGGATGGTCAGTGATATTGAGATCCTTTAGAACCCGATTACTATTACTAGGACAGGTTGAACCAACTAAACTGAAAGAGGGTAATACCTAAACTCCATGCCAACCTGAAATTTAAGGGCTATTGTGTGACTTGTTTGCCCTTACCATGTTTGCTATCTGTGAATACTTGTGGTGTGTTTCTATAATGACATCATGCATCATGACATTGCATGCATATTTCATCATACTAACCCATTTCAAAGACCGAGGGGAATCATCTTTTTTCTGTTTTGCAGATCATGGCATCTATGCGCAGAAATACTATTCGCATCAGCTTCGTACAAATCCCTGCTCAACTTAGAGAGTTGGTTTCTAAGGTTCCTGATACTTCTTCCTTTTTCAGAAGACATGGTCATCTCCTTGGTTTGGTCACTTCCAAGTTGGATGAACAAATGATGAGCGTCTTGTTCCAGTTCTTTGACCCGTTGCACCACTGTTTCACCTTCCCGGACTATCAGTTGGTCCCTACTTTGGAGGAATTCTCTGATTTACTTGGCATCTCTATTCTAGAGAAGACACAATTTACAGGTTTGGAGGTATCTCCTAGGCCAGAAGATATTGCTACAGCCCTACATCTGACAAAGGCTGAGGTAATGTCTAACTGGGACATTCAGAGTGGGGTGAAAGGCTTCTTGGCTAAGTTCTTGATTGATCAAGCTCAACAGTTTTGCGACAGTTTGGACTTTAAAGCATTTGAAGACATCCTAGCACTTCTCATCTATGGCTTGGTTCTGTTCCCTAATTCAGATTCTTTTGTCGACGTGAACGCAGTGAAGATCTTCATGTCCTGTAATCCAGTGCCCACTCTATTAGGTGACGTCCTACATGCTCTTTATGCCCGTACTGCTCGGAAACAGGGAACCCTTATGTGTTGTACACCATTGCTGGCGAGGTGGTTTATTTCTAACCTCCCCAAATCTATTTTGAAGAACGAAGAAGGCATGAGTTGGGCCTACAGAATTATGTCCCTTGCTCACACGGACATCATCTAGAGTACTAAAGACATGGAAGAAGTAGCTGTTATTGATCGCTATGGAGAATACCCCAATGTTCCATTACTTGGAATTAGAGGAGGGATAACCTATAATCTTTGTCTAGCCTTATGACAGTTTGGACGAGCTCGAAGGGACGGTCCTCACGAGCTGCTGCTTCCAAGCATTGTCTTTGATTTCCAGGGAGATGTTGAGGGACATCGCCGCTGATTTATACGAGCTTGGGATAGGGTGAACAGGTCTGATCCGCATGAGCTAGTAATGAAGACTTCTCTTCCGATGCAACCGTATCTCCGGTGGGTTCAGGCCCGTGCCCAAAAGCTCAGGATGCCATATGAAGCTGTCTTACCAGTGATTGTAGAGCAAGCTGATGAAGAAGGGGTTCCTTGTACGGTCATTCATCCTTACATGCCTACTGATATTAGGGAATTAAAGAGGTCTTGGATCCAGCTAAGGGAAGAACGGGATACTTATAGAGAGAAGTATCATGAACAGGAACGAAAGATCCTAAAGCTTACAAGGCAGCTGGAGAATAAAAGGGTCCTCAACAACTATGTCAGCATGCAAGGAAAACGACCATGGGAGCGCTGATGTCTTTTGCTTTTTCTAGTTTTGATTTACTTTTCGATTTTTCTCTTTGTAACGCCTTAAAGGAATTTGTCAAACACTGTTTCAAGTTTTTAATCTAATAAAAGTGTGTTTTATTTTGGTTTACAAATTTGAATATCCCAAAGTCTTTGAAATCATATCATATGCATTCCATTCCCATGCACCTCATTACAGGTACCCTTATAGGTTTCTCATCTTCTTCGCTATTTATTTTAGCACATCATGTCTTCTTAAACATACACTGATCAAGCTATTAAGGCTCTTCAAGCCCAAAATGCTCAGTTCCAGGAAATGTTCATGAACCTGGCCAAGGGGCAGAAAGATTTGAAGACTCTTATCTAGAAGAAGAAGAATAAGAAGACGGTCCTCCTGAATATGGGTCACAGGTTTGGGAACAGGTTGCGAGAGGAAGTTGATTTGTCTCACTCATATGGAGGGGGAGAGAATCAAGAAGAAAGGAGGGCTACTAGCCCTGTGGTTTTTGACAACAACACTGACTTTGATGAAAACCAGTATCCTCCTGTCGAGGATAGGTATAAGCAACTCGAAGACCGGTTAAGTGCGATGGAGATTCACAAGATACCTGGGTTGGACTTCGGTGATTTGGGTTTAGCATATGGGGTGGTCATTCCGCATAATTTTAAAGCGTCTGTCTTTGCTAAGTACGACGGGGTCTCCTTCCCAAAGTTACACCTCCGATCGTATGTCAGAGATTCAACCATATACTGCTGATAGGAACCTCTGGGTTCACTTATTTCAAGATAGTCCGTCAGGGGCTCAACTTGAGTGGTTCTATCAACTAGAAGGAGCTAATGTCCGCAACTGGGAGGACCTTGCTGCTGCTTTTTACAAGCAGTACCAATATAATACTGACCTTGCTCCCACACGTACCCAACTTCAGGGTATGTCTATGAGTGTGAGCGAAGGTTTCAAAGGCTACGCTCAGAAGTGGAGAGATCTGGCGGAAGAGTCCAACCCCCTCTGGCTGACAGGGAGTTGGGGGATATGTTTCTGGGGACCTTGTCTGGTCCGTATTTCAACCATTTGATCGGTAGTTCATCGTCTGGTTTCACCGAGTTAATTATGACTGGGGAGAGAGTTGAGGCCGGTATCAAGAGCGGCAAGATACAGAAGGGTGCTTCGTCAAGTACCAGGAAGAAGCCTTTCAAGAAGGAATCTAGTGCAATTTACAGCTCGAGGAGCCATAATCGACCCGAACGCTGCCAAGCAGTTAACGCGGTAGTTATATCAAGACCAATTGTTGCCCCACAATGCAACACTCAACAAAGAGTAGAGAGGCCTCAAAGAAAGCTTACTCGGCTCAGTATTAATCTATCTCAAATTTTGCCGCAATTGTTGAAGACTAACTTGGTGATTCCGAAGGAGGCTCCAAAGAATCCCAACACCACATCACCGCTATATAATCCGAACGCCCGCTGTGCTTATCACTCTGATAGTCCGGGGCATGATACCAATAACTGCAGGGCCTTGAAGAATAAGGTACATGATCTGATTGATGCTAAGGAGATTGAGTTTGAAGCGCCTGAAAATCCTAATGTCATAATGGCTCCTATGCCGAAACATGACGCGAGAGTAAATGCGATTGGAGATGATGATGAAGAGTCTGAGTTTGACAACTAGATTTACCCCACTACCAACGGTGGCTTGAGCAATTGGACGGTAGAGGATTCCTTGCCCGTTTCTTTTATTACACAGTAATAGACTTTTTGTTTTGGATTTGTAGCAGACAATTTTAAACTTTACGGCCCGGTGCCTTACCCGAGACACTGTGGCTTTGTTTGAGGGCTTATTATGTTTCATTTCCATATATCATCAATAAAAGCATTGGACGTTTTCTTGCATTACAAATTTTGCGCTCCTTGTTTTTCTTTTCTATCTTGCAAAATAGATATTTTACATACACTCACATATACAGGTCTACATCCACTCTGGATCCCACTGACAACGACTCTGCTACTACCAATTATGACTTCGAAAGTCCGATCGACCAAGCCGAGGATGAAGGTGAGGATGATTGCGAAGTGCCTGGTGAACTTGCTAGATTGTTACTTCAGGAAGAGAGGGCTATACAACCGCATGAAGAGCCAGTGGAAACAGTAAACCTGGGTACATAAGTAGATAAGAAAGAGGTCAAGATCAGTGCAAATCTGGAGTCTAGTGTCAAACAACGATTAATTCAGATGCTGCGTGACTATGTTGAGATCTTTGCTTGGTCTTATGAAGATATGCATGGGTTGGATACTGATATCGTGGTTCACCGCTTGCCTACCAAGGAAGATTGCCTTCCAGTGAAACAGAAAGTTCGCCGAATGCGCCCAGAGATGTCTGAGAAAATTAAGGCTGAGGTTATGAAACAATTTGATGCCGGTTTTCTAGCAGTTACTTCTTACCCACAGTGGGTGGCCAACGTGTTTCCGGTGCCGAAGAAGGATGGTAAGGTTCGAATGTGTGTTGACTATAGGGATATGAACAGGGAAAGCCCTAAGGATGATTTCCCTCTGCCTCATATCGAAGTTCTGGTTGACAACACCGTGCAGCATAAGGTCTTTTCCTTTATGGATGGTTTCTCCGGTTACAATCAGATTAAGATGGCTCCCGAGGATATGGAAAAGACAACCTTTATTACTCAATGGGGTACCTTTTGCTACAAGGTCATGCCTTTCATATTGAAGAATGCTGGGGAAACGTATCAGCGCGCCATGGTCGCTCTGTTCCATGACATGATTCTTCATGAGATTGAGGTATACGTTGATGATATGATTGCAAGGTCCCAGACTGAAGAGGAACATCTTGACCATCTCTAGAAGTTATTTGACAGGTTGAAGTTGTACAGACTGAGGCTAAATCCTAACAAGTGCACCTTCGGTGTGAGATCTGGTAAGCTGCTGGGTTTCGTCGTTAGTGACAAAGGTATTCAAGTGGATCCTGCAAAGGTGAAGGCTATACAGGAAATTCCAGCTCCCCGAACAGAAAAGGAAGTCAGAGGCTTTCGGGGATGTCTGAACTACATTGCCCGGTTCATCTCATACCTGACTGCTACTTGTGAGCCGATCTTCAAACTACTGAAGAAAGATCAAGTGGTAAGATGGAATGATGAATGTCAAGCCGCTTTCGAAAGGATAAAGGAATATCTCCAAGAGCCACCCATTCTGATGCCTCCAGTTGAGGGGAGACCTCTGATCTTGTACTTGAGAGTACTCGATAATTCAATGGGGTGTGTGCTAGGGCAGCATGACGAGTCTGGCCGAAAAGAGCATGCTATTTACTACCTTAGCAAAAAGTTTACCGACTGCGAGACCAGATACTCGCTGCTCGAGAAAACTTGCTGCGCTTTGGCATGGGCTACTCGCCGGCTGAGACAATATATGCTGACTCACACTACTCTGTTGATATCAAAGATGGATCTAATCAAGTATATCTTCGAAAAACCTTCCTTGTCCGGAAGAATAGCAAGATGGAAGATGATCTTGACGGAGTACGACATCTAATACACGACCCAGAAAGCAATCAAATGAAGTGTGTTGGCAGATCATTTGGCACATCAGGCAGTGGACGATTACCAGTCTATGAATTTCGAGTTTCCGGATGAAAACATCATGTTGGTGACTGACTGTGAGACACCTGGACCGAATGAAGGACCTGAGGAAGGATCCCGATGGTCTATGTACTTTGATGGATCTTCAAATGCTTTGGGTAATGGCATTGGCGCCGTGATTATATCTCCTGAAGGCTCTCGTACTCCGTTCACCGCCCGACTATGTTTCAACTGCACCAACAACATGGCGGAGTATGAAGCGTGCATTATGGGTCTTCGAGCAGCTATTGACCTAAGGATAAAGTTCTTAAGTGTATTCGGAGATTCCGCTCTCGTGATCAGTCATATCAAAGGCGAGTGGGATACGAAACACCCAAATCTTATTCCTTACAAGGAGTATGTGTTGACGTTGCTTCCTCACTTCGAGGAGATAACCTTTGAACACTTCCCTAGAGAGGAGAATCAGTTGGCGGACGCGCTAGCTACGACGTCTTCTATGTTCAAGGTCAGATGGGACAATGAAGCTCCCCAAATTACCATTGAGAGGTTGGACGAACCTGCACATTGCTGTGACATTGAGACTGAAGAAGTAACAGATAAACTCTGGTTTCACGAGGTAAAGAGGTATCTTAAGGCTTAGGAATACCCCGAGGGTGCATCTGTTAATGATAAGAAGTTTCTGAGGAGGTTCGCGACGAAGTTCTTCATCAGTAATGGTATCCTTTACAAGCGTAACCATGATTCAACCTTACTGCGTTGTGTAGATAAGAACGAAGCAGAAAGGATTATGGTAGAGTTGTATGAAAGAACTTTCGGAACTCATTCCAGTGGACATACCATGGCAAAGAAGATCCTTCGGGTAGGATATTATTGGTCCACCATGGAAGCCGACTATTATCAGCATTCTCGGACCTGTCATAAGTGCCAAGTTTATGCTGATAAGGTGCACATACCTCCAGTACCTCTGAATGTTTTGACAACTCCTTGTCCTTTTGCAATGTGGGGCATCGATATGATTGGTGAGATCTGACCTACTGCATCCAACGGGCATCGTTTCATCCTGGTAGCTATTGATTACTTTATGAAGTGGGTTAAAGCAGCTTCCTTTGCTACCGTAACTAAGAACGTCGTGCCACAGTTTATTCGGCATAATCTGATCTGTCGATATGGTGTACCAGAGAGGATCATTACGGACAATGGTACAAATCTCAATAATAAGATGATCACCGAGCTCTACAAACAGTTTAAGATACATCATCACAACTCTTCTCCTTACCGGCCGAAGATGAATGGGGCTGTAGAAGCGGCTAATAAGAACATTAAAAAGATTGTGCAGAAGATGACTGTGACATACAAATATTGGCATGATATGTTACCTTTTGCTCTTCATGGGTACCGTACCTCAGCGCGGACGTCAACAGGGGCAACACCTTATTCCTTGGTTTATGGCATGGAGGTCGTCTTGCCCATTGAAGTTCAGATACCCTCTCTTCAGATTATGAAGGATGCATGTTTGAGCGAAGATGACTGGATTCAGACCCGACTCGATCAGCTGAACTTAATCGACGAAAAGAGACTTACTACTATTTGTCATGGTCAAACGTATCAAAAACGGATGATCAAGGCATTTAACAAGAAAGTCAGACGACAAGAGTATCAAGTTGGGGATCTGGTGATCAAGCGCATCATATTACCTCAAGGTGATCCCAAGGGCAAATGGACCCCTACTTACGAAGGGCCATTTGTGGTTAAGAACATTTTCTCAGGAGGAGCCATGATTCTAACCACCATGGATGGTGACGACCTTCCTCACCCCGTCAATGCAGACATAGTGAAAAAATACTACGCATAATCAAAGACCCGCTAGGTTGACTGGCCTAGGCAAAAATAAGGTCTTCCCGGCAAACCAAAAGGGTTCGGGCAAAAATAAGGGATGAAAATGAAAAAATCTGTACACCCGACAAGTCGAAAACCTGAAAAGGCGGCTTGGGAAAAAAAGGGTATCCCGGTGGACTGTAAACCCGAAAGGGCGGTCCAGGAAAAAGTTAGGGATTAAAGCGTAACACTATGTCTCATTGGATGAACTTGCAACCAGACTTTGGTATCGACTATAAAGCTCAGACGGCGCTAATCAGTCTGATCCACCTTCAACCAAGTAGAAAAGTGATGAGATGCTCGAGGACATAAAGGCAATAGCGGAGTTGGAACCCAATGGGATTATTCACATAGCTGTTTTTCTTTGTTTTTCACAAATTATATAAATTCTATTTGTTCGGAGGCGTTCTCTTACTAGAACGTCAGCCTCTTGTACAAAAAACGCCTATTTACATGCTAAACTTCAAAATCAATACAAGTCATTTTTACAAAAGAAATTTCAAACTGTTTTCCTTTTTCTGTTTTGTTTTGCGAGAACGTCCAATGTTCATTCTTGATATATGCATTTGACATTAATTGCTGCTCATGAATATTTACGTGCGAAACAAAAGACGATTACTTGTAATATCAGAAACAAGGGGCAAACGAGAAATGTCCAAACTGTACAGTTGCTCTGTCCACCAGGTATAAGGATAAACTTAGCCGAAGGAAATGATTAAAAGTACATTCATTCCCCGCAGAGTAAAGAGAAAGATAGTGGTGTTAGCTCTCCCCAGCTGAGACTCGCAGCCGTGAATGAATCGGTAATATTCTCCCCAAGCAGAGTTTATCTACCATCAAAACTAAAAAATATATCCCCAGCGGAGTATAAAAATTATCCCTAGTGGAGTTTGAAGAATCATCCCCAGCAGACTCTAGAAAATTGTCCCCAGTAGAGTCTAAAAGGTTATTCCCCGTGAAGTCGCAACTGGAAAATCATCCCAGCAGGAGTTCATTCCTTTCATAAACGGAAATTCAAATCCCCAATAGGTGTCATTATTACCAGCAACGGTAGTTCATCCCCAGTTGAATTTATCAACGGAATCCTCAACAGAGCATCTCTTCCCCAAGAGGCATTCTCTCGTCAGTTTATTCCCCAACAGATTTGTCCTCTCCTGCAGGTTTATTCTCACAATCATCTTCATTCATTATCTCCAGCGGAAACAAAGAATCCAACTCTTTTCTCCAGCAGTGATCCGGGATTTATTTTCCCCAGATAAAAACATCACATTTCCATACATCATGAGACGTGCATATACGCATCATACAACACAATCTCATTTATTTTGAGAACATCATCGCTTGATACATATCATGCATTACATACGGCTAACCTTTACCTTTCAGGAAAGATTCTCACAAAATTCAAGCTATGAAGCTTTTACCTCGGTTGAATTACGGACGAGTTCCTAAATCTCGACAAAGATGTTTACTCAGTTGAAGTACGGACGAGTTCCTAAATCTCGACAAGGATGTTTCCTCAGTTGAATTACGGACGAGCTCCTAAATCTCAGCAGAGATGTTTCCTCAGTTGAATTACGGAAGAGCTCCTAAATCTCGGCAGAGATGTTTCCTCAGTTGAATTACGGACGAGCTCCTAAATCTCGACAAAGATGTTTCCTCAGTTGAATCACGAACGAGTTCCTAAATCTCAACAGAGATGTTTCCTCAGTTGAATTACGGACGAAGTTCCTAAATCTTAGTGAAGATGTTTCCTCAGTTGAATAACGGACGAGTTCCTAAATCTCGACAGAGATGATTCCTCAATTGAATTACGGACGAGTTCCTAAATCTCGACAGAGATGTTTCCTCAGTTGAATTATGGACGAGCTCCTAAATCTCGACAGAGATGTTTCCTCAGTTGAATTACGGACGAAGTTCCTAAATCTCAGTGAAGATGTTTCCTCAGTTGAATTACGAACGAAGTTCCTAAATCTCAGCGAAGATGTTTCCTCAGTTGAATTATGGACGAGTTCCTAAATATCGACAAACATGTTTCCTCAGTTGAATTACGGATGAGTTCCTAAATCTCAGTAGAGATGTTTCCTCAGTTAAATTATGGACGAGTTCCTAAATATCAGCAGAGATGTTTCCTCAGTTGAATTACGGACGAGTTCCTAAATCTCGACAGAGATGTTTCCTCAGTTGAATTACGGATGAGTTCCTAAATCTCAGCAGAGATGTTTCCTCAGTTGAATTATGGACGAGTTCCTAAATCTCAGCAGAGATGTTTCCTCAGTTGAATTACAGACGAGTTCCTAAATCTCAGCAGAGATGTTTCCTCAGTTGAATTATGGACGAGTTCCTAAATCTCAACAGAGACGATTCATAAATTGAGTACGGACGATCGAAGTTCCTAAATATCAACAAAGATGACTCACCAGCAGAATAACGGACGACCAAAGTTCTTAAAGTTCTACTTCTCTCAATAAAGATCAAACTTCCCCAGCGGAACCTTCCTCAACGACAGGTATACAAGCTCTCGCTAAGGAATATCTTATGCGATCGACACTCCTTCAGATGGAATCTTTAAGCCCATCCCCTCGTCAGCAATTTCCAAATGGCATCTGTAAGCATATTCCCGACATCATAAGACAATTACCACTTCATGCGAGTGCAAATTTCTGGGCACTCTAGTGTTCAATCCTCTTCCACCTTTGGATCACGAAAGGCATGAAATGCAATCTACATCCTCATGTTTAAGAAGATTGAACAGGGGCAGCTGTTGTACCCCAAAATTTTCCCTCCCATATTTTTCAAAACATTTCAAAAAAAGATCTCCAAGTTGCTCAAGGTAGTCCAAGGGTTGGCCAGACAAGCTCTCTCATAAGGCAGTCTACCTCACATTAGGGTTTCATGTTGCATCAAGATACTTGAGTCCAAGTGATCCCAAGTTCTTACCAATGTCCTAATATGTACTCAAGTTCATCCATGTCAAGTTTCAAGCCTTGCAGAGGAAGTTTGCTCAGTCAATTGCTCAAAGGTCCAAAATTCGACTTTGCTAGGGCAAAAGTCAACTGTGACCCACATACAGTCAAACTTCAATATTTTTGGTCAACATTCTCATTTTGAAGGATATTTCATCATTTTATCAAGGGTTTATCATGATTAATCAAGTATTGCTCATAATTCATCAAGACTCAAAAGTTGCTAAATTAGGGTTTTGTAGGAAAAGTCAACTCAACTTTGACCAAGCATAACTTTCTCATACTTTATGAGAAATGACCCATACAAAGCTCATTTTGAAGAGCATGCAATTACCTACAATCCATCTTCAGCTCCCAAGTTCAAAATATGCACTCACAAGAAGTTATGAATTTGGACATTATAGGTCATTTTGAAAAGTCAACAAAAACACCTTTTTTGTCAAAGCTTCTTACATGAGAATGGAATATCAAATTGAGATGAGACCAAAAGGGTTGATTATAGGATATATTAAGCTTTCTAAAAAGTCCAAGAACACCTCCAAAAAGCAAAATTGAGGAAGTTATGCATTGTTGAAGTTGACCTTTTTTGCAAAATTGCCAAAAGTCAACTATGCCCAAAAATTCAAATTTTGCCAAATGGCCCCAATCTTTTTCACTTGTTTTGAGTTGGCAACATAGACCACGAGCTCTAGCCTTTGCCACTTGTCCATATATTATTTTTATTATTTATTTTGATTTTTATTTGAATTAATTTGATTTAAATCAAAATAAATCAAATAAAATTCAAAACATTGATAACCAAAGATTGTGTGATTATTCCAGGTCTTATTACACAGCTAGCATCATTCAAATTCGTGCAAGGCATTAGAATGAACAAAAATATTGTAAATAAGCCAAATTTGGAAGGTTTTAAAGGGTGAATCAAATCAAATAAAAAAGGATTGAAGGAGGAAGATTTGGATGCAATTATCAAACCTAACTCAGTCCTTGGTACATAAGGAGGCGTGGCAGACCTAAAAAGAGGTTAGAAACAGGAGTGAGAAGGAGAACCAAATCTAAAAATCAAGAAAAAAGTGTGAGATCGAAATCCCACTTAGAGGCATCCTCAAGGTTCGTTACCTATCCCAATCGCTTCCTGGGACTCTCTAGAAGCTAAAGCCTTCAAGAACCTGTCCATTCCAGTCCCTAAATGCACTGTAAGTCGTTCATAACTTCGCCCTGTTCTTGAATTTTCATCTCGTAATTTAAGCATTATTAACATGAATTAATGGTATATTGTTGATCTTTGAGGCATTTGCGAACTTTCTGCATTATTTGATTTCATTTATATGGCCTATACTGTAAATCACCATTGCTAGGTTTTCGAGCTTGGTTTTAGGGTTTTTGATTACAGGGACAATTGGTTTTCGTAAGTGGTACGATTATGATCAGGAGGACGAGACGGACACAACCATGGCTTTAGATATTATTTCCATGGCCTGTAGAGGATTTTGGAAGGAGCACTGCCTGTAGCGACGGAGAAAATGTCCGTAGGTAAAAGTCTGAGACTTTTACCCACAGAGAGAGGAAGAAGACAATAAGTTGTCATTCGATCAGTGTCCCATTCAAATGATTCAGCGTGCGTTTTTAATTCTCCAGTATTTCTTTGTTTTTCACATATTATTATTATTATTGTGTATTTTATGAACAAATAAAAACAAATGGTGTAATGGTGGCCACGTAGGTGCTTAAGGCTTTAGAGGCTGGAGGTCAGGGGTTCGATCCCTGCCTCCAGCATTTGCTATTTTTCTGTTTATTTTCAGGCAATTCAGTGCGTGCGAAGCCAGGAGATCTACCATGGGTCTTCATCATCAACGCGCCAGATGGCCAGATGGCCAAATCTGATGGCCACCATTGAAGGTGCATCATGAGTCCAGTCAAACGCAATGCATTGGATCCTCAAAGTCAACATGGACTTCCACTAATGGGCCCAAATTTCAACTATTCACACTCCATTCTCAAGCCCATTCTCTATCTTTATTTTTTATTTTTTATTTTACGTCATTTAATTATTTTGTTTATTTGATTACTAACCAAATAATTTTCTTTTTATCAAAAAATCACCAAAAATCTTTTTATGTCCAATTAAAATTAGAATATTATTTATATAAATTAATTAATTAATTTAATTAAGTTTGATTAATTATACAACTTTAATTTATTTTGTAAATAATTAAAATCAATTAGAACCAATAGGTTTTTATTACTAACCTAATCATTTTTTATCTTTTTCCTAAAATAACCAAAAACCAAGAATATGTCATTTAATTATTTTTCATTAACTAATTTAATAACTAATTAATTTATTATTTAATTTAGAAAACTTATTTCTTTTTAATAAAAACAACAAAAAAACAAATTTCTCTTTTAATTAGGATAGAAGGGTCAAAACCCTAGTTTCACATTCGATCTAATTTTCTCGCGCATTTTATTATTATTTTTCCCAATTATTGTATCTGCTCCTGGTTTGTAATAATTTAATTAGGACATTTATTTTATTTTTACCGCTTTTAATTTCAAAGGGTTTGTTTTTGGCTATGTAAATACCCGAAGCCTTGTAATAGCTTAGTTTAAATTCCACACTTTAATTTCTGCAAATATTTAACTGTTAGATATTTGATAATAGGGTTTGCATGACAAGAATGTATGTCTAATTTTAAAACAGTTAGATCGCCCTAAACGTGCAAAGATAAAATAATCTGAAACTGAAACACTCGCACATGCTTACTCCTAGGGTACACTCCCACTTGGTTGCCTTCGGTAAACAGTCATTGAGTATAGGATGCTTTAAAGGTCATCCTTTTGTCCAAAGATCAAGTTGCCTCAGAAAGGTTGCCTCGGATATTTTTGCCACGGATAAATGATCTAAGACATTAGGGTTACTACTAAGACGTCCTAACATTGCTTTAGTGACCGTACGTCTCTTTCGAATTGACCCTCAAAACTCCAACGATGGTGCTACCTACTCACTAATAGTAGGATAACATTGTCTAAAGGAAACGAACATAGAACGATTCTTCTTTTGAGTAGGTAGATTAGTTCTTAGATACTTTCTCATTCCAAACAAATTTTTCACACTTACACTCATTTATAAACAAAGTTTTCAAAAACACTTCATTACACTCTTGAAGACAGAAGCAAGAGTTAAATCGAAGTCAAAACAAAAACTTTTCAAAGCCCACAAACACAAAGAATTTTTTTTTGAAAATGATGAGCAAGTACCTAAGAGCCCGTAGATAACTGCAGATAGAAAGGGTGCTAATACCTTCCCTTTCTATAATCTACCCCCCGTACTCAGAAATATCTCGAAAAAGGAATTTTTCTGTGCTTTTTTCCTTTCCTTGTTGGATAAAATAAAAGTCGGTGGCGGCTCTTGCTTACCGCGACATTTTGCGAAAACAAACGCAAAACATAAACCAGCAAAATTTCCTTAACGAAAAAAGAGAAACCACGATCCCGGTTCTGGCCACCGTATCACAGAACTGTCGACTCTGCTGGGGAGTTAATGAGTAGGGTGTACCTTAGGAATAGTTCATTATATTGTTTTCAATTGATTGATCTTTTTGATTTATCTTTGTGGGCTTGTATCGGAGTTACTATAGATCCTAACCCGAATCTGGGGATATCTTTTAGGTAAGTAGCAATAGACTGCGAGGGAACTGTACGACGTAGACTGATACGGTTGAAGCAGTAGCTACGTTGGTGTGACACTTTAGTTGGTACCGATATCCTCTGTATAGGAATAAGGAGAGTATGGGGATGCTAAGGGGTCATTAAGCATCAACTGACCTTAGAATCTATAATTGACCAACTTGGCCATAGAAAAGTAGCAGTATGCTACACTCATCGAGACCATACTCTCGCGATGATTCCGGCTGCAAGAAATGGTTGCTAAACTAGAATTATGACCGATCAAGGATGGTCAGTGATATTGAGATCCTCTAGAACCCGGTTACTATTACTAGGACAAGTTGAACCAACTAAACTGAAAGAGGGTAATACCTAAACTCCATGCCAGCCTGAAATTTAAGGGCTATTGTGTGACTTGTTTTCCCTTACCATGTTTGTTATCTATGAATACTTGTGGTGTACTTCTATCATGACATCATGCATCATGACATTGCATGCATATTTCATCAGACTAACCCATTTCAAAGACCGAGGGGATTCATCTTTGTTCTGTTTTGCAGATCATGGCATCTATGCACATAAATACTATTCGCATCAGCTTCGTACAAATCCCTGCTCAACTTAGAGAGTTGGTTTCTAAGGTTCCTGATACTTCTTCCTTTGTCAGAAGACATGGTTATCTCCTTGGTTTGGTAACTTCCAAGTTGGATGAACAAATGAGAGCGTCTTGTTTCAGTTCTTTGACCCGTTGCACCACTGTTTCACCTTCCCGGACTATCAGTTGGTCCCTACTTTAGAAGAATTATCTGATTTACTTGGCATCTCTATTCTAGAGCAGACACCATTTATAGGTTTGGAGGTAGCTCCTAGGCCAGAAGATATTGCTACAACCCTACATCTGACAAAGGCTGAGGTAATGTCGAACTGGGACATTCGGAGTGGGGTGAAAGGCTTCTTGGCTAAGTTCTTGATTGATCAAGCTCAACAGTTTTGGGACAGTTTGGACTTTCAAGAATTTGAAGACATCCTAGCACTTCTCATCTATGGCTTGGTTCTGTTCCCTAATTCAGATTCTTTTGTCGACAAGAACGCAGTGAAGATCTTCATGTCCCGTAATCCAGTGCCCACTCTCTTAGGTGACGTCCTACATGCTCAATATGCCCGTACTGCTCGGAAACGGGGAACCCTTATGTGTTGTGCACCATTGCTGGCGAGGTGGTTTATTTCTCACCTCCCCAAATCTGTTTTGAATAACGAAGAAGGCATGAGTTGGGCCTACAGAATTATGTCCCTTGCTCACACAGACATCACCTAGAGTACTAAAGACATGGAAGAAGTAGTTGTTATTGATCACTGTGGGGAATACCCCAATGTTCCATTACTTGGAATTAGAGAAGGGATAACCTATAATCCTTGTTTGGCCTTACGACAGTTTGGACGAGCTCGAAGGGACGATCCTCATGAGCTGCTGCTTCCAAGCATTGTCTTTGACTTCCAGGGAGATGTTGAGGGACATCACCGTAGATTTATACGAGCTTGGGATAGGGTGAACAGGTCTGATCCGCATGATCTAGGAATGAATACTTCTCTTCCGATGCAACCGTATCTCCGGTGGGTTCGGGCCCGTTCCCAAAAGCTCAGGATGCCATATGAAGCTGTCTTACCAGTGATTGTAGAGCAAGCTGATGAAGAAGGGGTTCCTTGTACGGTCATCCATCCTTACATGCCTACTGACATTGGGGCATTAAAGAGGTCTTGAATCCAACTAAGGGAAGAACGGGATACTTACAGAGAGAAGTATCATGAACAGGAGTGGAAGATCCTAAAGCTTACAAGGAAACTGGAGAATGAGAGGGTCCTCAACGACTATGTCAGCACGCAAGGAAAACTACCATGGGAGCACTGCTGTCTTTTGCTTTTTCTAGTTTTGATTTACTTTTCAGTTTTCCTCTTTGTAACGCCTTAAAGGCATTTGTCAAACATTGTTTCAAGTTTTTAATCTAATAAAAGTTTGTTTTATTTTGGTTTAAAAATTTGAATATCCCAAAGTCTTTGAAATCATATAATATGCATTCCATTCCCATGCACCTCATTACAGGTACCCTTACAGGTTTCTCATCTTCTTCGCTGTTTATTTCAGCATATCATGTCTTCTGAAACATCCACTGATCAAGCTATTAAGACTCTTTAAGCCCAAAATGCTTCATTCCAGGAAATGTTCTTGAACCTGGCCAAGGGGCAGAAAGATTTGAAGACTCTTATCTTGAAGAAGAAGAAGAAGAAGACGATCCTCTTGAATATGGGTCACAGGTTTGGGAACAGGTTGTGAGAGGAAGTTGATTTGTCTCACTCATCTGGAGGGGGGGATAATCAAGAAGAAAGGAGGGCTCCTAGCCCTGTGGTTTCTGACAACGACACTGACTTTGATGAAGACCAGTATCCTCCTGCCGAGGATAGGTATAAGAAACTCGAAGACCGGTTAAGTGCGATAGAGATTAAGAAGATACCTGGGTTGGACTTCGATGATTTGGGTTTAGCATCTGGGGTGGTCATCCCGCACAATTTTAAAGCGCATGTCTTTGCTAAGTACGACGGGGTCTCCTGCCCAAAGCTACACCTCTGATCGTATGTCAGAAAGATTCAACCATATACTGCTGATAGGAACCTCTGGGTTCACTTCTTTCAAGATAGTCTGTTAGTGACTCAACTTGAGTGGTTCTATCAACTAGAAGGAGCTAATGTCCGCAACTGGGAGGACCTTGCTACTGCTTTTTACAAGCAGTACCAATATAACGCGGACCTTGCTCCCACGCGTACCCAACTTCAGGGTATGTCTATGGGTGCAAGCGAAGGTTTCAAAGACTATGCTCAGAAGTGGAGAGATCTGACGGGAAGAGTCCAACCCCCTCTGGCTGACGGGGAGTTGGTGGATATGTTTCTGGGGACCTTGTCTGGTCCGTATTTCAACCATTTAATCGGTAATTCATCGTCTGGTTTCACTGAGTTAATTATGACTGGGGAGAGCGTTGAGGCCGGTATCAAGAGCGGAAAGATACAGAAGGGTGCTTCGTCAAGTACCGAGAAGAAGCCTTTCAAGAAGGAATCTAGTGCAGTTTACAGCTCGAGGAGCCATAATCGACCCGAACACCGCCAAGCAGTTAACACGGTAGTTATATCAAGACCAACTGTTGCCCCACAACACAACACTCAGCAAAGAGTAGAGAGGCCTCAAAGACAGTTTACTCGGCTCAATATGACTCTATCTCAAATTCTGCCGCAATTATTAAAGACCAACTTGGTGATTCCGAAGGAGGCTCCAAAGAATCCCAACACCACATCACCGCTATATAATCCGAACGCCCGCTGTGCTTATCACTCTGATAGTCTAGGGCATGATACCAATAACTGTTGGGCCTTAAAGAATAAGGTACAGGATCTGATTGATGCTAAGGAGATTGAGTTTGAAGCGCCTGAAAAGCCTAATGTCATAACGGCTCCTATGCCGAAACATGACGCGGGAGTAAATGCGATTGAAGATGATGATGAAGAGTCTGAGTTTGACAGCTGGATTTACCCCACTACCAACGGTGGCTTGAGCAATTGGACGGTAGAGGATTCCTTGACCGTTTATTTTATTACACAGTAATAGACTTTTTGTTTTGGATTTGTAATAGACAATTTTAAACTTTACGGCCCGGTGCCTTACCCGAGACACCGTGGCTTTGTTTGAGGGCTTATTATGTGTCATTTCCATATATCATCAATAAAAGCATTATACGTTTTCTTGCATTACAAATTTGCGCTCCTTGTTTTTCTTTTCTATCTTGCAAAACAGCTATTTTACACACACTCACATATACAGGTCTACAGCCACTATGGATCCCACGGACAACGACTCTGCTACTACCAATTATGACTTTGAAAGTCCGATCAACCAAGCCGAGGACGAAGGTGAGGATGATTGCGAAGTGCCTGGTGAACTTGCTAGATTGTTACTTCATGAAGAGAGGGCTATACAGCCGCATGAAGAGCCAGTGGAAACAGTAAACCTGGGTACAGAAGTAGACAAGAAAGAGGTCAAGATCGGTGCAAATCTGGAGTCTAGTGTCAAACAACGGTTAATTCAGATGCTGTGTGACTATGTTGAGATCTTTGCCTGGTCTTATGAAGATATGCATGGGTTGAATACTGATATCGTGGTTCACCGCTTGCCTACCAAGGAAGATTGCCTTCCAGTGAAACAAAAAGTTCGCCGAATGCGCCCAGAGATGTTTGAGAAAATCAAGGCTGAGGTTATGAAACAATTTGATGCCAGTTTTCTAGCAGTTACTTCTTACCCACAGTGGGTGGCCAACGTGGTTCCGGTGTCGAAGAAGGATGGTAAGGTTCGAATGTGTGTTGACTATAGGGATCTGAATAGGGCAAGCCCCAAGGATGATTTCCCTCTGCCTCATATCGACGTTCTGGTTGACAACACCGTGCAGCATAAGGTCTTTTCCTTTATGGATGGTTTCTCCGGTTACAATCATATTAAGATGGCTCCCGAGGATATGGAAAAGACAACCTTTGTTACCCAATGGGGTACCTTTTGCTACAAGGTCATGCCTTTCGAATTGAAGAATGATGGGGCAACGTATCAGCGCGCCATGGTCGCTCTGTTCCATGACATGATTCATCATGAGATTGAGGTATACGTTGATGATATGATTGCAAGGTCCCAGACTAATGAGGAACATCTTGACCATATCTAAAAGTTATTTGACAGGTTGAAGTTGTACAGACTGAGGCTAAATCCGATTAAGTGCACCTTCAGAGTGAGATCTGGTAAGCTGCTGGGTTTCGTCGTTAGTGACAAAGGTATTCAAGTGGATCCTGCAAAGGTGAAGGCTATATAGGAAATTCTAGCTCCCCGAACAGAAAAGGAAGTCAGAGGCTTTTTGGGACGTCTGAACTACATTTCCCGATTCATCTCACACCTGACAGCTACTTGTGAGCCGATCTTCAAGCTACTGAAGAAAGATCAAGTGGTAAGATGGAACGATGAATGTCAAGCCGCTTTCAAAAGGATCAAGGAATATCTCCAAGAGCCACCCATTCTGATGCCTCCAATTGAGGGGAGACCTATGATATTGTACTTGACAGTACTTGATAATTCAATGGGGTCTGTGTTGGGGCAGCATGACGAGTCTAGCCGAAAAGAGCATGCTATTTACTACCTTAGCAAAAAGTTTACCGACTGTGAGACCCGATACTCGCTGCTCGAGAAAACTTGTTGCGCTTTGGCATGGGCTACTCGCCGGTTGAGACAGTATATGATGACTCACACTACTCTGTTGATATCAAAGATGAATCCAATCAAGTATATCTTCGAAAAACCTGCCTTGTCTGGAAGAATAGCAAGATGACAGATGATCTTGACTGAGTACGACATGTTAGAACATAGTTTGATTCTACAACCCTCAGTTAGAGTTTTGATGATAACAAAATACAAGATTAAATGAATTATGAGATTTATATAAGACATATATGCTACTTAAAATTATGTTGTGTATTTACAGAAACTCTGGTGAAACCAACATCATAATATCAGTATCAACATCAGCATCAGAAGATATGTCAGCATCAGAAGATCAAATAACATGTGCTATACGTTGAAGCCTGATGAATAGAATCTGCGCATAACATACTCTGACTCTGATCAAGATCCTAACCATGTCATCAGCACTCAGAAGCGTCAGAATAAGCTAAAGCCTAGAACACTCTGATTATCATTAGCAGAACACTCTGAAGTGTCAACGTTACTATGCATTCAAGACAGACTAATTACCAACGACTTTATTCCAAGACAAAGATCTTCTCAAAAAGGAAAGAGCGTTATGAGCATTGAAATGGATTTATGGACATCAACGTATCTCTTCCTAGGCTATTTAAACAAGTCAGTGAGAAAAGAAATGGCTAATACTCTACACGCATATACACGCCTAAGCTAATCATCTTCACGCACGCTCTCATTTTTGCTAAAGCTTTCAACCACGCTTACTCTATAGCTCTAGCAATCTAGTTTCATCCTAAGCTTAATATTGTGTATTATCACAGTTGTGATATATAGTTTTGCTAGAAAACATCAAACACACTTTTGTTAAATCACCTGTAAGAGAATTACCTTGAGATAAACCGGTCTGTGGTTAGACTCAAGAAGGCTTTAACAGTTGTTAAAGCAGTTGTTGTATTCAGTTGAATATAGTGGATTAAGACCTCGTTGGAGAGAGGCGAAATCACCTTGACGGGCGGACTGGAGTAGTTTGAGATCAAACGAACCAGGATAAAAATACAGTGTTGTCTGCATTTGATTTCAAGTTTTACAATTCAACCCCCCTTCTTGTGTTTTTCACATCTTCACGACATCCAATACACGACCCAGAAAGCAATCAAGGGAAGTGTGCTGGCAGATCATTTGGCATATCAGGCAGTGGATGATTACCAGTCTATGAATTCCGAGTTTCCGGATGAAAACATCATGTTGGTGACTGACTGTGAGACACATGGACCGGATGAAGGACCTGAGGAAGGATCCCGATGGTCTATGTACTTTGATGGGGCTTCAAACTCTTTAGGTAATGGCATTGGCGCCGTGATTATATCTCCTGAAGGCTCTCATACTCCATTCATCGCCCGACTATGTTTCAACTGCACCAACAACATGGCGGAGTATGAAGCGTGCATTATGGGTCTTCGAGCAGCTATTGACCTAAGGATAAAGTTCTTAAGTGTATTCGGAGATTCCGCTCCCGTGATCAGTCAGATCAAAGGCGAGTGGGATACGAAACACCCAAATCTTATTCCTTACAAGGAGTATATGTTGACGTTGCTTCCTCACTTCGAGGAGATAACCTTTTAACACTTCCCTAGAGAGGAGAATCAGCTGGAAGACGCGCTAGCTACGATGTCTTCTATGTTCAAGGTCAGATGGGACAATGAAGCTCCCCAGATTACCATTGAGAGGTTGGACGAACCTGCACATTACTGTGACATTGAGACTGAAGAAGTAACAGGTAAACTCTGGTTCCACGAGGTAAAGAGGTATCTTGAGGCTTAGGAATACCCCGAGGGTGCATCTGTTAATGATAAGAAGTTTCTGAGGAGGTTCACGGTGAAGTTCTTCATAAATAATGGTATCTTTTACAAGTGTAACCATGATTCAACCTTACTGCGTTGTGTAGATAAGAACGAAGCATAAAGGATTATGGTAGAGTTGCATGAAGGAACTTTCGGAACTCATTCCAGTGGACACACCATGGCAAAAAAGATCCTTCGGGCAGGATATTATTGGTCCACCATGGAAGCCGACTGTTATCAGCATTCTCGGACCTGTCATAAGTGCCAAGTTTATGCTGATAAGGTGCACATACCTCCAGTACCGCTGAATGTTTTGACAGCTCCTTGGCCTTTTGCAATGTGGGGCATCGATATGATTGGTGAGATCATACCTACTGCATCCAACGGGCATCGTCTCATCCTGGTAGCTATTGATTACTTTATGAAGTGGGTTGAAGCAGCTTCCTTTGCTACCGTAACCAAGAACGTCGTGGCACGGTTTATTCGGCACAATCTGATCTATCGATATGGTGTACCAGAGAGGATCATTACGGACAATGGTACAAATCTCAATAATAAGATGATCACCGAGCTCTACAAACAGTTCAAGATACAACATCACAACTCTTCTCCTTACCGGCCGAAGATGAATGGGGTTGTAGAAGCGGCTAATAAGAACATTAAAAAGATTGTGCAGAAGATGACGATGACATACAAAGATTGACACGAGATGTTACCTTTTGCTCTTCATGGGTACCGTACCTTAACGCGGACGTCAACATGGGCAACACCTTATTCCTTGGTTTATGGCATGGAGGTCGTCTTACCCATTGAAGTTCATATACCCTCTCTTCGGATTATGAAGGATGTAGGTTTGAGCGAAGATGACTGGATTCAGACCCGACTCGATCAGCTGAACTTAATAGACAAAAAGAGACTTACTGCTATTTGTCATAGTCAAACGTATCAAAAACGGTTGATCAAGGCATTTAACAAGAAAGTCAGACGACAAGAGTATCAAGTTGGGGATCTGGTGATCAAGTGCATCATATTACCTCAAGGTGATCCCAGGGGCAAAGGGACCCCTACTTACGAAGGGCCATTTGTGGTTAAGAACATTTTCTCAGGAGGAGCCATGATTCTAACCACCATGGATGGTGACGACCTTCCTCACCCCGTCAATGCAGACATAGTGAAAAAATACTACGCATAATCAAAGACTCGCTAGGTTGACTGGCCTAGGCAAAAACAAGGGCTTCCCGGCAAACCAAAAGGGTTCGGGAAAAAATAAGGGATGAAAATGAAAAAATCTGTACACCCGGCAAGTCGAAAACCTAAAAAGGCGGCTTGGGCAAAAAAGGGTATCCCGGTGGACAGAAAACCCGAAAGGGCGGTCCAGGCAAAAGTTAGGGATTAAAGTGTAACACTATGTCTCATTGGATCAAATTGCAACCAGACTTCGGTATCGATTATCAATCTCAGACGGTGCTAATCAGTCTGATCCACCTTTAACCAAGTAGCAAAGTGATGAGATGCTCGAGGACATAAAGGCAATAGCGGAGTTGGAACCCAGTGGGATTATTCACATAACTGTTTTTCTTTGTTTTTCATAAATTTTATAAATTCTATTTGTTCGGCGGCGTTCTCTTACTAGGACGTCAGCCTCTTGTACAAAAAACGCTTATTTACAGGCTAAACTTCAAAATCAATACAAGTCATTTTTACAAAAGAAATTTCAATCTGTTTTCCTTTTTCTGTTTTTTTTTGCGAGAACGTCCAATGTTCATTCTTGATATATGCATTTGAAATTAATTGTTGCTCATGAATATTTACATGCGAAACAAAAGATGATTACTTGTAATATCAGAAACAAGGGGCAAACGAGAAATGTCCAAACCGTACAGTTGCTCTGTCCACCAGGTATAAGGATAAACTTAGCCGAAGGAAATGATAGAAAGTACATTCATTCCCCGCAGAGTAAAGAGAAAGATAATGGTGTTAGCTCTCCCCAGATGAGACTCGCAACCGTGAATGAATCGGTAATATTATCCCCAAGTAGAGTTTATCTACCATCAACACTGAAAAATATATCCCCAGCGGAGTATAAAAATTATCCCTAGTGGAATTTGAAGAATCATCCCCAGCAAACTCTGGAAAATTGTCCCCAGTAGAGTCTAAAAGGTTATTCCCCGTGATGTCGCAACTGGAAAATCATCCCAGCAGGAGTTCATTCCTTTCACAAACGAAAATTCAAATCCCCAATAGGTGTCATTATTACCAGCAACGGTAGTTCATCCCCAGTTGAATTTATCAGCGAAATCCTCAACAGAGCATCTCTTCCCCACAAAGGCATTCTCTCGTCAGTTTATTCCCCATCAGAGTTATCCTCTCCTGCAGGTTTATTCTCACAATCATCTTCATTCATTATCTCCAGCGGAAACGAAGAATCCAACTCTTTTCTCCATCAGTGATCCGGGATTTATTTCCCCCAGATAAAAACATCACATTTCCATATATCATAACACGTGCATATACGCATCATACATCACAATCTCATTTGTTTTGAGAACATCATCGCTTGATACATATCATGCATTACATACGGCTAACCTTTACCTTTCATGAAAGATTCTCACAAAATTCAAGCTATGAAGCTTTTACCTCGGTTGAATTACGGATGAGTTCCTAAATCTCGACATAGTCGATTCCTCAGTTGAATTATAGACGAGTTCCTAAATCTCGACAAAGATGTTTCCTCAGTTGAATTACGGACGAGTTCCTAAATCTCGACAAGGATGTTTCCTCAGTTGAATTACGGATGAGCTCCTAAATCTCAGCAGAGATGTTTCCTCAGTTGAATTACGGACGACCTCCTAAATCTCGGCAGAGATGTTTCCTCAATCGAACGGACGAGCTCCTAAATCTCGACAAAGATGTTTCCTCAGTTGAATTACGAACGAGTTCCTAAACCTCAGCAGAGATGTTTCCTCAGTTGAATTACGGATGAAGTTCCTAAATCTCAGCGAAGATGTTTCCTCAGTTGAATTACGGACGAGTTCCTAAATATCGACAGAGACGATTCCTCAGTTGAATTACGGACGAGTTCCTAAATCTCGACAGAGATGTTTCCTCAGTTGAATTACGGACGAGCTCCTAAATCTCGACAGAGATGTTTCCTCAGTTGAATTACGGACGAAGTTCCTAAATCTCAGCGAAGATGTTTCCTCAGTTGAATTACGGACGAAGTTCCTAAATCTCAGCGAAGATGTTTCCTCAGTTGAATTACGGACGAGTTCCTAAATCTCGAAAGAGATGTTTCCTCAGTTAAATTATGGATGAGTTCCTAAATCTCAGCAGAGATATTTCCTCAGTTTAATTACGGACGAGTTCCTAAATCTCAGCAAAGATGTTTCCTCAGTTGAATTACGGACGAGTTCCTAAATCTCGACAAAGATATTTCCTCAGTTGAATTACGGATGAGTTCCTAAATCTCAGTAGAGATGTTTCCTCAGTTGAATTACGGGCGAGTTCCTAAATCTCAGCAGAGATGTTTCCTCAGTTGAATTATGAACGAGTTCCTAAATCTCAGCAGAGATGTTTCCTCAGTTGAATTACAGACGAGTTCCTAAATCTCAACAAAGACGATTCCTTAGTTGAGTACGGACGATCGAAGTTCCTAAATATCAACAGAGACGACTCACTAGCAGAATAACGGACGACCGAAGCTCTTAAAATTCTACTTCTCTCAACAAATATCATACTTACCCAGCGGAACCTTCCTCAACGGAAGGTACACAAGCTCTCGTTAAGGAATCTCTTATACGATCGACACTCCTTCGGATGGCATCTTTAAGCCCATCCCCTCGTCAGCAATTTCCAAATGGCATCTGTAAGCACATTCCCGACTTCACAAGACAATTACCACTTATTGTGAGTGCAAATTTCTGGGCACTCTAGTGTTCAATCCTCTTCCATCTTTGGATCACGAAAGGTATGAAAGCCAATCTACATCCTCATGTTTAAGAAGATTGAACATGGGCAGCTGTTGTACCCCAAAATTTTTCCTCCCATATTTCTCAAAACATTTCAAAAAAAGATCTCCAAGTTGCTCAAGGTAGTCCAAGGGTTGGCCAAACAAACTCTCTCCTAAGGCAGTCTACCTCAAATTAGGGTTTCATGTTGCATCAAGATACTTGAGTCCAAGTGATCCCAAGTGCTCACCAATTTCCTAATATGTTCTCAAGATCATCCATGTCAAGTTTCAAGCCTTGCAGAGGAAGTTTGCTCAGTCAATTGCTCAAATGTCCAAAAATCGACTGTGCTAGGGCAAAAGTCAATTGTGACCCACATACAGTCAAACTTCAAGATTTTTGGTCAACATTATCATTTTGAAGGATATTTAATCATTTTATAAAGGGTTGATCATGATTCATCAAGGATTGCTCATAATTCATCAAGACTCAAAAGTTGCTAAATTAGGGTTTTGCAGGAAAAATCAACTCAACTTTGAACAAGCATAACTTTCTCATACTTTATGATAAATGACCCATACAAAGCTCATTTTGAAGAGTATGCAATTACCTACAATCCATCTTCATCTCCCAAGTTCAAAATATGCACTCACAAGAAGTTATGAATTTGGACATTATAGGTCATTTTGAAAAGTCAACAAAAACACCTTTTTTGTCAAAGCTTCTTACTTGAGAATGGAATATCAAATTGAGATGAGACCAAAAGGGTTGATTAGAGGACATCTTAAGCTTTCTAAAAAGTCCAATAACACCTCCAAAAAGCAAAATTGAGGAAGTTATGCATTGTTGAAGTTGACCTTTTTTGCAAAATTGCCAAAAGTCAACTATGCCCAAAACTTCAAATTTTGCCAAATGGGCCCAATATTTTTCACTTGTTTTGAGTAGGCAACATAGCCCACGAGCTCTAGCCTTTGCCACTTGTCCATATCTTATTTTTATTATTTATTTTGATTTTTATTTGAATTAATTTGATTTAAATCAAAATAAATCAAATAAAATCCAAAACATTGATAACCAAAGATTGTGTGATTATTTCAGGTCTTATTACACAGCTAGCATCATTCAAATTCGTGCAAGGCATTAGAATGAACAAAAAGATTGGAAATAAGCCAAATTTGGAAGGTTTTAAAGGGTGAATCAAATCAAATAAAAAAGGATTGAAGGAGGAAGATTTGGATGCAATTATCAAACCTAACTCAGTCCTTGGTACATAAGGAGGCGAGGCAGACCTAAAAAGAGGTTAGAAACAGGCGTGAGAAGGAGAACCAAATCTAAAAAATCAAGAAAAAAGTGTGAGATCGAAATCCCACTTAGAGGCATCCTCAAGGCTCGTTAGCTATCCCAATCGCTTCCTGGGACTCTCTAGAAGCTAAAGCCTTCAAGAACCTGTCCATTCCAGTCCCTAAATGCACTGTAAGTCGTTCACAACTTCGCCATGTTCTTGAATTTGCATCTCGTAATTTAAGAATTGTTAACATGAATTAATGGCATATTGTTGATCTTTGAGGCATTTGCAAACTTTCTGCATTATTTGATTTCATTTATATGGCCTATACTATAAATCACCATTGCTAGGTTTTCGAGCTTGGTTTTAGGGTTTTTGATTACAGGGACAATTGGTTTTCGTAAGTGGTACAGTTGTGATCAGGAGGACGAGACAGACACAATCATGGCTTTAGATATTATTTCCATGGCCTGTAGAGGATTTTGGAAGGAGCACTGCTTGTAGCGACGGACAAAATGTCCGTAGGTAAAAGTCTGAGACTTTTACCCACAGAGAGAGGAAGAAGACAATGGGTTGTCATTCGATCATTGGCCCGTTCAAACGATTCAGCGTGCGTTTTTAATTCTCCAGTATTTCTTTGTTTTTCACATATTATTATTATTGTGTATTTTATGAACAAATAAAAACAAATGGTTTAGTGGTGGCCACGTAGGTGCTTAAGGCTTTAGAGGCTGGAGGTCAGGGGTTCGATCCCTGCCTCCAGCATTTGCTATTTTTCTGTTTATTTTTAGGCAATTCAGTGCATGCGAAGCCAGGAGATCCACCATGGGTCTTTATCATCAACGCGCCAGATGGCCAGATGGAGGTCAGGGGGTTAGGGGTTCGATCCCTGCCTCCAGCATTTGCTATTTTTCTGTTTATTTTCAGGAAATTCAGTGTGTGCGAAGCCAGGAGATCCACCATGGGTCTTCATCATCAACGCGCCAGATGGCCAGATGGCCAAATCTGATGGCCACCATTGAAGGTGCATCATTAGTCCAGTCAAACGCAATGCATTGGATCCTCAAAGTCAACATGGACTTCCACTAATGGGCCCAGATTTCAGCTATTCACACCCCATTCTCAGGCCCATTCTCTATCTTTTTTTTTATTATTTATTTTACTTCATTTAATTATTTTGTTTATTTGATTACTAACCAAATAATTTTCTTTTTATAAAAAAATCACCAAAAATATTTTTATGTCCAATTAAAATTAGAATATTATTTTTATCAATAAATTAATTAATTTAATTAGGTTTGATTAATTAGACAACTTTAATTTATTTTGTAAATAATTAAAATCAATTAGAATCAATAGGTTTTTATTACTAACCTAATCATTTTTTATCTTTTTCCTAAAATAACCAAAAACCAAGAATATGTCATTTAGTTATTTTTCATTAATTAATTTAATAACTAATTAATTTAGTATTTAATTTAGAAAACTTATTTCTTTTTAATAAAAACAACAAAAAAACAACTTTCTCTTTTAATTAGGATAGAAGGGTCAAAACCCTAGTTTCGCATTCGATCTAATTTTCTCGCGCGTTTTATTATTATTTTGCCCAATTATTGTATCTGCTCCCGGTTTGTGATAATTTAATTAGGACATTTATTTTATTTTTACCGCTTTTAATTTCAAAGGGTTTGTTTTTGGCTATGTAAATACCCGAAGCCTTGTAATAGCTTAGTTTAAATTCCGCACTTTAATTTCTGCAAATATTTATCTGTTAGATGTTTGATAATAGGGTTTGCATGACAAGAATGTACGTCTAATTTTAAAACAGTTAGATCGCCCTAAACGTGCAAAGATAAAATAATCTGAAACTGAAACACTCGCACATGCGCACTCCTAGGGTACACTCCCACTTGGTTGCCTTTGATAAACAGTCATTGAGTATAGGATGCTTTAGTGGTCGTCCTTTTATCCAAAGATCAAGTTACCTTGGAAAGGTTGCCTCAGATATTTTTCCCCCGGATAAATGATCTAAGACATTAGGGTTACTACTAAGACGTCCTAACATTGCTTTAGTGACCGTACGTCCCTTTCGAATTGACCCTCAAAACTCCAACAACGGTGCTACCTACTTACTAATAGTAGGATAGCACTGTCTAAAGGAAACGAATATAGAACGATTCTTCTTTTGAGTAGGTAGATTAGTTCTTAGATACTTGCTCATTCCAAATAAATTTTTCACACTTACACTCCTTTATAAACAAAGTTTTCAAAAACACTTCATTACACTCTTGAAGACAGAAGCAAGAGTTAAATTGAAGTCAAAACAAAAACTTTTCAAAGCCCACAAACACAAAGAAAACAATTTTGAAAATGATGAGCAAGTACCTAAGAGTCCGTAGATAACTGCGGATAGAAAGGGTGCTAATACCTTCCCTTTCTATAATCTACCCCCCGTACTCAGAAATATCTCGAAAAAGGAATTTTTTTGTGCTTTTTTCCTTTCCTTGTTGGATAAAATAAAAGTCGGTGGCGAATCTTACTTACCGCGACATTTTGCAAAAACAAACGCAAAACGCAAACCAGCAAAATTTCCTTAACGAAATAAAGGAAACCACGATCTCGGTTCTGGCCACTGTATCACAGAACTGGCGACTCTACTGGGGAGTTAATAAGTAGAGTGTACCTTAGGAATAGTTCATTATATTGTTTTCAATTGATTGATCTGTTTGATTTATCTTTGTGGGCTTGTATCGAAATTACTATAGATCCTAACCCGGATCTGGGGATACCTTTTAGGTAAGTAGCAATAGACTGTGAGGGAACTGTACAGCGTAGACCGATACGGTTGAAGCAGTAGCTACATTGGCGTGACACTTTAGTTGGTACCGATATCCTTTGTGTAGGAACAAGGAGAGTATGGGGCTGCTAAGGGGTCATTAAGCATCAACTGACCTTAGAATCTATAATTGACCAACTTGGCCATAGAAAAGTAGCAGTATGCTACACTCATTGAGACCATACTCTCGCGATGATTCCGACCGCAAGAAAAGGTTGCTAAACTGGAATTATGACCGATCGAGGATGGTCAGTGATATTGAGATCCTCTAGAACCCGGTTACTATTACAAGGACAGGTTGGACAAACTAAACTGAAAGAGGGTAATACCTAAACTCCATGCCAGCCTAAAATTTAAGGGCTATTGTGTGACTTGTTTGCCCTTACCATGTTTGCTATCTGTGAATACTTGTGGTGTGTTTCTATCATGACATCATGCATCATGACATTGCATGCATATTTCATCAGACTAACCCATTTCAAAGACTGAGGGGGTTCATCTTTGTTCTGTTTTGCAGATCATGGAATCTATGCGCAGAAATACTATTCGCATCAGCTTCGTACAAATCCCTGCTCAACTTAGAGAGTTGGTTTCTAAGGTTCCTGATACTTCTTCCTTTGTCAGAAGACATGGTCATCTCCTTGGTTTGGTCACTTCCAAGTTGGATGAACAAATGATGAGTGTCTTGTTCCAGTTCTTTGACCCGTTGCACCACTGTGTCACCTTCCCGGACTATCAGTTGGTCCCTACTTTGAAGGAATTCTCTGATTTACTTGGCATCTCTATTCTAGAGCAGACACCATTTACAGGTTTGGAGGTAGCTCCTAGGACAAAAGATATTTCTACAACCCTACATATGACAAAGGCTGAGGTAATGTCTAACTGGAACATTCAGAGTGGGGTGAAAGGCTTCTTGGCTAAGTTCTTGGTTGATCAAGCTCAACAGTTTTGGGACAGTTTGGACTTTCAAGCATTTGAAGACATCCTAGAACTTCTCATCTATGGCTTGGTTCTATTCCCTAATTCAGATTCTTTTGTCGACGTGAACGTAGTGAAGATCTTCATGTCCCGTAATCCAGTGCCCACTATCTTAGGTGACGTCCTACATGCTCTTTATGCCCGTACTGCTCGGAAACGGGGAACCCTTATGTGTTGTGCACCATTGCTGGCAAGGTGGTTTATTTCTCACCTCCCCAAATCTGTTTTGAAGAACAAAGAAGGCATGAGTTGGGCCTACAGAATTATGTCCCTTGCTCACATGGACATCATTTGGAGTACTAAAGACATGGAAGAAGTAGCTGTTATTGATCGCTGTGGGGAATACCCAATGTTCCATTACTTGGAATTAGAGGAGGGATAACCTATAATCCTTGTCTGGCCTTACGATAGTTTGGACGAGCTCGAAGGGACGGTCCTCACGAGCTATTGCTTCCAAGCATTGTCTTTGACTTCCAGGGAGATGTTGAGGGACATCGCCACATATTTATACGAGCTTGGGATAGGGTGAACATGTCTGATCCGCATGAGCTAGGAATGAAAACTTCTCTTCTGATGCAACCGTATCTTCGATGGGTTCGGGCCCGTGCCCAAAAGCTCAGGATGCCATACGAAGCTGTCTTACTAGTGATTATAGAGAAAGCTGATGAAGAAGGGGTTCCTTGTACGATCATCCATCCTTATATGCCTATTGACATTGGGGAATTAAAGAGGTCTTGGATCCAGCTAAGGGAAGAACGGGATACTTACAGAGAGAAGTATCATGAACAGGAATGGAAGATCCTAAATCTTACAAGGCAGCTGGAGAGTGAGAGGGTCCTCAACGACTATGTCAGCACGCAAGGAAAACGACCATGGGAGCGCTGATGTCTTTTTCTTTTTCTAGTTTTGATTTACTTTTCAGTTTTTCTCTTTGTAACGCCTTAAAGGAATTTGTCAAACATTGTTTCAAGTTTTTAATCTAATAAAAGTGTGTTTTATTTTGGTTTACAAATTTGAATATCCCAAAGTCTTTGAAATCATATCATATGCATTCCATTCCCATGCACCTCATTACAGGTACCCTTACAGGTTTCTCATCTTCTTCGCTGTTTATTTCAGCACATCATGTCTTCTGAAACATCCACTGATCAAGCTATTAAGGCTCTTCAAGCCCAAAATGCTCAGTTCCAGGAAATGTTCATGAACCTGGCCAAGGGGCAGAAAGATTTGAAGACTCTTATCTTAAAGAAGAAGAAGAAGAAGACGGTCCTCTTGAATATGGGTCACAGGTTTGGGAACAGGTTGTGAGAGGAAGTTGATTTGTCTCACTCATCTGGAGGGGGAGAGGATCAAGAAGAAAGGAGGGCTCCTAGCCTAGTGGTTTCTGACAACGACACTGACTTTGATGAAGACCAGTATCCTCTTGCCGAGGATAGGTATAAGCAACTCGAAGACCGGTTAAGTGCGATGGAGATTAAGAAGATACCTGGGTTAGACTTTGGTGATTTGGATTTAGCATCTGGGGTGGTCATCCCGGACAATTTTAAAGCGCCTGTCTTTGCTAAGTACGACGGGGTCTCCTGCCCAAAGCTACACCTCCGATCGTATGTTAGAAAGATTCAACCATATACTGTTGATAGGAACCTCTGGGTTCACTTCTTTCAAGATAGTCTGTCAGGGACTCAACTTGAGTGGTTCTATCAACTAGAAGGAGCTAATGTCCACAACTGGGAGGACCTTGCTGCTGCTTTTTACAAGCAGTACCAATATAATGCGGACCTTGCTCCCACGCGTACCCAACTTCAAGGTATGTCTATGGGTGCGAGTGAAGGTTTCAAAGACTACGCTCAGAAGTGGAGAGATCTGGCGGGAAGAGTCCAACCCCCTCTGGCTGACGGGGAGTTGGTGGATATGTTTCTGGGGATCTTGTCTGGTCCGTATTTCAACCATTTTATCGGTAGTTCATCGTCTGGTTTCACTGAGTTAATTATGACTGGGGAGAGAGTTAAGGCCGGTATCAAGAGCGGAAAGATACAGAAGGGTGCTTCGTCAAGTACCGAGAAGAAGCCTTTCAAGAAGGAATCTAGTGCAGTTTACAGCTCGAGGAGCCATAATCGACCCGAACACCGCCAAGCAGTTAACACGGTAGTTATATCAAGACCAACTGTTGCCCCACAACACAACACTCAGCAAAGAGTAGAGAGGCCTCAAAGACAGTTTACTCGGCTCAATATGACTCTATCTCAAATTCTGCCGCAATTATTAAAGACCGACTTGGTGATTCCGAAGGAGGCTCCAAAGAATCCCAACACCACATCACCGCTATATAATCCGAACGCCCGCTGTGCTTATCACTCTGATAGTCTGGGGCATGATACCAATAACTGTTGGGCCTTAAAGAATAAGGTACAGGATCTGATTGATGCTAAGGAGATTGAGTTTGAAGCGCCTGAAAAGCCTAATGTCATAACGGCTCCTATGCCGAAACATGACGCGGGAGTAAATGCGATTGAAGATGATGATGAAGAGTCTGAGTTTGACAGCTGGATTTACCCCACTACCAACAGTGGCTTGAGCAATTGGACGATAGAGGATTCCTTGCC
Source organism: Vicia faba (assembly GCA_948472305.1). Classification (NCBI taxonomy): domain Eukaryota; kingdom Viridiplantae; phylum Streptophyta; class Magnoliopsida; order Fabales; family Fabaceae; genus Vicia; species Vicia faba. The sequence goes on along the minus strand of OX451738.1, from coordinate 66,244,604 downwards.
CGTTTCTTTTATTACTCATTTCTTCTTTCGAGTAGGTAGATTAGTTCTTAGATACTTGCTCATTCCAAACAAATTTTTCAAACTTACACTCCTTTATAAACAAAGTTTTCAAAAACACTTCATTACACTCTTGAAGACGAGCAAGAGTTAAATCGAAGTCAAAACAAAAACTTTTCAAAGCCCACAAACACAAAGAAAACAATTTTGAAAATGATGAGCAAGTACCTAAGAGCCCGTAGATAACTACGGATAGAAAGGGTGCTAATACCTTCCCTTTCTATAATCTACCCCCCGTACTCAAAAATATCTCGAAAAATGAATTTTTCTGTGCTTTTTTCCTTTCCTTGTTGGATAAAATAAAAGTCGGTGGTGACTCTGGCTTACCGCGACATTGCGAAAACAAACGCAAAACGTAAACCAGCAAAATTTCCTTAACGAAATAAGGGAAACCACGATCCTGGTTCTGGCCACCGTATCACAACACGGATTTTCTGATATCTAACTGCTTTCTTAATCTTCGGGCGCAACCCACTCTCAAACTTAATACACTTTGAAAACTTAGCATTTTCCTCAGCGTAATGCGGATAAAACTTAGCCAACTCAGCAAACTTGGCAGCATACTCAACAACTGACATACTCCCTTGCTTCAGCTCAAGGAACTCAATTTCCTTCTTCGCGGACATCTTCAGGAAAATAATTTCTCAAAAACTCCCTACGGAACATAGCCCAAGTGACATTCTCACATGCAGCTTCTAACTTCTGGAAAGTCTCTAGCCACCAGTCATCAGCCTCGACTTCGAGCATATGAGTCCCATAATGAACCTTCTGCACTGGAGTGTAGTCCATCACGCGAAAGATTCTCTCAATCTCTTTCAACCATTCCAATGCTCCGTCAGGATCATACTTTCCCTTGAACGTAGGTGGATTCTCTCTCTGGAAGGTCGCCAAGCTATGAGATCCAACATTCCCGTCAGCATTCGGCTGATTTTCCATCGCATGAGCCATTGCTTCTAAAGCAGCAGCAAGTGCATCATCATTCCTTCCAGCCATCTCAACTTCTTACTTCAACAAAAAACAACGATTAGAACATCAAAATAACAATACTCGATTGTTAGAAAAATAACACTCAACGACAAGGTCAGACCAACCTTTTGCTCTGATACCAACTTTGTAACACCCCAATTCTACCCCAAGCAAATTATGCAAAATAAATCAGAGTTATAAAATTTCATTCATACAAACGAATCGGGACGTCACAAATTCTTCTAACAAATTCATTGCATTCATCATGGATATATAACCCTTTTAAAACATCGGATGAACCATCGTCATAACATCTTTAATAAATAATTCAACAACCACGCAACAGAATGATTCAATAACATCTCTAAATAAAACAGCAACTTCGAAACATCTCATATTTAATAATAATCAATTCAAAACTCAACAACTGAAAATCAACAATAAAAAACAACAAGCGTTCATACCCCTGAGTGTTACATATCTGAGCAATGACACCGACTCGAACTATTGAAGGTATACAACCTTCACTCACGATTACCTGGACGTTACCAACATAGGGGCAACATTCAAACAGAAGGGGTGAAATATCTAACAATATAATAAAGCGCATGATAATTAATATATTAAATTAGATCAATAATATCACCACTTCTCATCTCATAATCAACAATAGTTACAGCGTATATACTCATTCATCAACATCAAATACATTTCATTATTCAATCATATAATTCGACTCAAAACTATGCAAATACATGTGGTACCATTGGAGCAGAACTCCCATCTCAAAAATCTGCCAATTAATAGAGGCATCAACAAGGGATAACCTTCATCTTAAAATTTTCCAATCTAGGCCATCTCAACGAGCATAAGCTCCATCTCAAAAATGCAATGTATGCGACTCTTCATGAATGTAATATCAACATCTCAATCATCTCAAAACACAACATCTCATAAACATCTCAAAACAACAACATCTCATAAACATCTCAAAACAACAGCATCTCATAAACATCTCAGAACAACAATATCTCATAAACATCTCAAAATAACAACATCTCAATTACAACATCTCATAAACATCTCAAAATAATTTATTAAACATCATTTATTTATCAAACGTCATTGGTTCATCATAATTATCAAACACAACTTTAATAACCACATCTCACTAATCACTCAGTTGTATATCAATAGTACAGTAATCCATACTGTTATTCTGCTACTGTACATCATTATTGTCACTAATCCTACTGTCATATTTCTAACAGCAGTCTCTAACATCTCACATTCATCAATCTGTCCAAAAACAACACAACGGTCATCTACGGGAATTAATCCTAAATCCTAAATTAGTTACTGGGATTACACTTCTTATCCATCATTTAATCACCTAGAATAAAGCTCATCGCGTTAGCTAATCAACGCTTCGAATGGCATATCAAACAGCATCCTAAAACTCAAGTTACAGCAATTAAAAGCCAAATCTGTCAAAAACCAGACATTATGTATCGACACAAAACTTCTTGGATCGACGCAAACTGCTTCACTTGTACAACATGGGTCGACGCAAAACCCTATGGATCGACTCATCCTGCTTCATCTGTTCACTATGAGTAGACACATCCTCCTTATGGATCAACTCATCCTGGATTTAAATCACAGCATGTATCGACACATGCACCTTACCGGTCGACTCATCCTGAGTCTTGCAACTAACATGTATCGACGCAAGCCTTGCATGCATCGACTCATCCTGAGTCTAACCTCGCCCATGTATTGACGCATCCTGCTTGAGGTCGACACATACTGATACCTTCTGCATAAATTCTGCGAGTTTTCTCTATATTTTACTACGGGAATCATACTACAGTCCTAAAAACCTTATTATGATCATGATAATTCATCTCCTAACATTATACACTTTTACTACATCGATCAAACAACATAATAACATCATTATTCATCAAGAATTCATCAAATCTTCATCATACATCATCATACATATCCAATTCAAGAACAAAACAACAATCCTTTAACCCCACATATCAAACATCATGAACCCAGTTATAAAGTCAGAACCCCACCCTTACCTTGGATTGAAGGTCGCTCTACAATTTCCGGGTTGAATCTTCGTTCTTGCCGTTTCCTTCTATTTCCAGCAGCTTCACGTTCTCCTCAAATCCTTATTTTCTTCTTACTTCTTCTTTCTTCTCTTCCTTCTCACAAATAATAAAATAACCCTATTATTCTATTATTCCTTATTTCTTATTGGGCTCAAAACTTACACCCCCTTATTACTTCTACTCTCTCAAAGTAAGCCCACATTAATAATATTACACTTCTAATATTATTTCACCATATAATAATATTATACCTCTAATATTATTATTTCTCCACTTAATAAAATAAATCCAATTTAATAATAACATATCTTCACAAATATTCTGAAAATAATTTAAATAAATAATTAATTAAATTACGGGCGTTACATTCTACTTCTGATAAACGGGGCTGCCAAGACATTAGAAGAGAACAAGTTCCGTTTCTGGCTACACAAGTTCTGATGAATAGTAGCAAAACGCTTCAGAAGGATCTGAAGTAGTGACTTTGATACACGATCAAGAAACCAAGTTCTGAAGATCTGAAGACAGAAGTTCTGATGAACAAAGTCCAGATGCTGAACACGTGTATTTCTAAAGACAAAGGGTTCTCAAGAACAAGTGCTGAAGATTCTGAAGATGAAGTTTTGAAGACTCTGAAGACTTGAAGTTCTGAAGACCCAAATGTTATTCTCATTCTTCTAACACATGCTTGATCAGAAGCCTCCGACGTTAGAAGAAAAGAGGATAAGATTGTGTGGTACAGAAGTACATGGTACAAACAAATTATTTTATTCCACTACCATGAAGGACAGACATTACGTACAATCTTGTCGCCCACGTAATTCAAGCTGCCAGCTTTATGAAAATTCCAGAAATATCCTCCAATGGTTATAATATTTTATTGTCTATAAAAGGGCTTGAAGAGTAAGAGAGAAGGCTGCTAATTCACGTTCTTACGAGACTGTTCATAGAATTCTTATTTTTTAAGTCTAAATTTTTAAAATACTGTTTACTAATCCTCTTGTTTAGAAGCATATCTTTTGTAAATTAATTTTTATTCAAACAGTTGTTTGATTGTTCCTTAAGGGACCAGTTGATCAGAATTCTTAAGAAGTATAAGATTAGTGTGTCTTAGAGGTTGTAATGTTAGTCACTTGCAGTTAGCTTGTGCATTATAATAATCTGTTTGATAATTGGATTAAGATCTTGTTGAGAAAGGCGGAATCATCTTGACGGGTGGAATAGACTAGCTTGATAGTTTTCAAATGAACTAGTATAAACATAACTTGTTCTCTCCTTCTTGCATCTTATCATTATTATCAATAAGTGAAGAAAACTTGTTTCCATTAAAAGAGATATTTTTAAAGAATTTTTTTATTATTTAAAACCCAATTCAAACCTCTCATTTCTTGTGTTTTTCACACCTTCAATTGGCATCATAACTCTGGTTCTGAGGTGTGATAAAAAGTTTGAACTTTTATCAAGCATCTAACAATGTTCAGTACCGATCCATATCGTGTTAAAAACAATGGCAAACAACGGCAATAATGCTACTGTAACTGTTGATAATAAAGATAATGATAGAAACTATTATAGTGCTAAACCTCTTATGCTTGATAGGGAAAAGTTTGACTATTGGAAGGACAAAATTGAAAGTTATTTTCAGGGATATGACTTGGATCTATGAGATTTGGTAGTTGATAGATACACTCACTCAGTAGATGATAAATGTCTACAGATTACCAGAAGTGCAATGAAAGATGCTCAGAAGAACGTTCACAGAAACCACTACAAAGTGAGAATAATTCTTCTAAGTATTATTTCTTACAATGAGTATAAGAAGATCACAGATAGAGAGACTGCAAAGTCTATTTTTGATTCTCTTCAGATGACTCATGAAGGCAACACTCAAGTTAAGGAGATAAAGACTCTGGCCCTAATCCATAAATATGAAGCCTTTAGAATGGAAGATGATGAATCTGTAGAAACTATGTTTTCAAGATTTCAAACTCTTGTTGCAGGACTCAAGGTTCTGAACAAAGGATATTCTACTTCAAATCATGTCAAGAAAGTTATCATAAGTATGCCTAAGAAATGGATACTGTGATACGGTGGGAGAACTGACTTGAGTTTTGTGTTTGTATTCGCACTTGTTCGGTTGAGCAAGAGTCGCCACCGACTTTTTATTTTATCCTAAAGGAAAGGTTAAAAAAGCACAGGAAAAAACCTTTTGAGATATTTCGTGGGTTCAGGGGGTAGATTATGAAAAGGGAAGGTATTAGCACCCTTTTCATCCATGGTTATCCATGGGCTCTTAGTTACTTGGTTTTTTAGATCACTTGCCTTGATTTTCGATTGCTTTGAAATTGTGGTGTGTGTGTGTGTTTTGAAAATGTTTTTGAAATAGACGCCTTTGTTTCGGCAACCATTACAATGACTCGTGTTTGAGTATATGCAACGGTGTGTATCTTTTCGAAAAGATGTTTCAAAATGTTTTTGGAAGTTTGTTTGAAAGTGTGTATGAAGTGTGGTCTTTGAAAAAGGAGGCAAGTGTTTTTGCAAGTTGATCTCAAGTAACTAAGAGTTTTGTCTACCCCTAATGTACTCAAAGGTTTTCTCTATGTTTTCAACCCTTTTTACAATTTTGTTCCACCATTGAATTTGATGGATAATCTTGCGTTTAGGATGTTTAACGGGACGGGCGCGGGTCATCGTATGGACCATGAATGCAATGGTGCCAAGTGTCTTTGGCAATTTGCTTAAAGGAACTTGATCATTTTGATAGGCGACTTTCGAAAGCGTCATCGAGGGACTTATGATCATTTGAATTTGTTTTGCCAAAGAAACTCGACGTGCAAGCATGGCCCATTTTGGAAGGCAACATGTGGGATTACCCTAGGGGGTGCAAGTGTGATTGTGTATTGATTTCATGTATTTGTCTTGTATTAGGTTATCTAGCGTTTGATTTTATGTACATGCAAACCCTAGGTCTAACCATGGTATAATTTGAAAGCGGTAAATTGCGGGAATTTTAAAGTCTACGCTATTACAAATAGTATCCGGGAGTGGGGGTACAAATTTACAAATGGGGATGAGACTTTAGGAATGTAGTGTCCAATAATTTACAACCAAATCGAATTGCGATCGAATGTAATCAATGTATAGCAAAGTATAAGAATAGTAATTGTATGATGTATCAAATGTAAAATGTATTGTGTAAGTGTGTATAATTTATTTACAAGTTGAGATGTGAATTTAAAGTGTGTTATTAAGTATTTGATTTAATTAATTTTGGTATCTTGTTTAATATGTACAAAAGAGTATTTTACTTAAAAGAAAGAAAAATGTTTTAAATTATATTATGTATGTTTTTTTTTAGTATTAATGTACAAAGATAATATCTTGAAAAAAGAAAAGTATTTATCTTAAAAGAAAAATTATGTAACTATGTATTTATGTACAAAGTATTTTTAAGAAAAGAAAAATGCATTAAATTAAAGAATATTTATGTATATAAAAAAGTATTTTAATTGATTATGTACAAATGTTTATTAAACACCAATCCTAAAAATAGATTATTTAAGTTAGAAAACTTATTTTTATATACTCTTGATTGTAAAAAGAAGTATCATTTTATAAACGAAAATAAAGTTTAAATTGTATATATAAAAAAAAAGGAAGTAAAAAATGATAAATAAAAAGGAAAAGAAATAGTTTATGTAAAAAGGAATGGGCTGAAAGGGGGTTTATAGCCCAAATCAAAATAAACGAAATAAGAAAGATAAGGGGGGGTGCGTTTAAAATGAATGGGCTTAGGCGTTAGGAAAGGCAAGGGCCCAAAGGTTTTGTACGTTTGTTTTTTAGGGTTGTAATGTTTGTTTTCATTTGGATGAAGGGCTTAGGGTTTACAGCGCGGTTTGTGGTTTTGTCTTCATCTTCTCCGGCCAAGCGTCTAGCTAACGTCTCTCCTTGCCTAGCCACCAGCGCTTCCTCTGATTCCTTCCCTCTCCATGGTTGGATCAATCTAATTCGTGGAATAGGTAACAATTTTGCCTTTGCATTTTTTAGGTCTTCAGAACAAATGTCCGATTTTAAACCTCATGGTTTGATTCCTGATTATTATTATGTTTTTTGCATGAAATATGAGCAGAATGAGCAGAAAAATTCTACCTTTAACCTTGGGGACGAGGAAAGGAGAAGATTGGGAGGCGCTATGGCGGCTGAGAGCGAAGGGAAATGGGGCTGAGCTATCCACGGTACTATGTGTCCTTTGTCTTTTGCCTTTTTAGGGTTTTGTGATGAGCTTCTGAAAACCTTGTACAAAATCACTTCTTTCCTCTTCTGGTTGCCTATTTGCTTGTATGTTGATATGCTGAGACTGATTTGAACATTGTTTGATATCTTGAATGCCTTGATGATATTGTGGTTATCCCGGTGATGAAAATTTTCTGAGGGCATTTGGAATGCTTGGTTCTGTATGTTTCTGAGTATGCCTTTTCTTCTTCTTCTCTTTGCCTTGCTTACATGCTTCACGTGTTGAAATGCCTATTTGTTTGCCTATGATGAGGGTTCTCTGAGGCTTTGTGTGTTGGTTTGGAAGCTAATTTAGGCTTGGATATTTGGTATGCGTGTTTATGTTTGAGTTGCCTTGATGATGAACCCAGTGATGACAATGTTCTGAGGGTTTGAGCTGCCTTGAATGCTTAGGCTTGCTGTAACCGGTTTTCTGGATTTTGGCTGTTTGGGTCTTGGCTTTGTTTGTGGTCATGTAAACTGGCTTGATGCTTATGGTTCAGCTTGGCATGGTTTGGACATCACAGGTTTTTAGGTTTGGCTTGTGTAGCTTGCATTGAAACAGGTCAGGTTTGTAGAAAAGGGTCCTTGAGGTTTATGCTTCTGTTAGGCTTTATGCAGGATGATGCTTGGAAGTGTTACAGTTTTGACACAGGTTATGTGTTTGGATGCTTAGGCTTCAGCTAGGACAGTGGTCTTGGCTTTGACAGTTCAGGCAGGTAAGGCTTTGGTTGAGGCTGGAAACAGATTACTGATGGTTAATGGTTTGATAGGTTATTGGCTGGAGGTTTTGGATTTTATTTGATAACTGGTTCAGGTCTTGACAGTTTGTGTTTATGATATCTCTCTTAGTTTTCTTTCTGTTTTTGATTTTCTCCCCCCCCCCTTTTTACTGTTCTATTGCAGTTAGTTTTATATCATTTGTTTCTTCAAGCCTAAGCCCTGTAAGCCTGCTTTCTTTCACTCTCTCTCCTCTCTCTCTAGTACAAAATAAAGCATTTTAAAATGTTTATGCTTGTACTTTTCTGAAAAGGCAATTGCTGGAAAGTGATGATATGATTCTTTGCTTGCATTACTTGTTTACTCTGCATACTTTATCTTCTTTTCCATATTTTCTGCTTCTTAGTGACAGCATTTTTGACAGTCTTGACATCCTTTTGTACTTGGACAGCTTTGGACAGTTGTTAGTTCAGTTTGAACCTAGTTTGAAATTGTGACTTGCATTGTTCTCTTGGCATATTCAGTAACTACTCAGTTTGCCTTTTTGGTTGCCCACTTGGATTTATGCAGGATGTTTGAAAACTTGGATTTGTATAATTATAACTTTTGTGCATTTCATACCTTTTGCAAGCATTTTTCATCCCTCTCTGTGAACCGGGAGAAATCTCGTGATTTGCAGAGAGGGCAAACTGATTCCAGTCAATTGCCTTTAATGATGAGCCCAAATTAATTGTCTGCTTTTAATTATTTATCTGCAATTGACTTTTCTTCCTTTCTTTGTTTTGCAGATAAAATCCAATGGAGCAGAGGGAGCAAGGGATGGAAGATGAAGAATTAGAAAAATATTTAGGATAGTTTTTTATTTAAACTTAAATAAATGTAATATTATTATTGTAAACATTTTGTAAACAAAAACAATTATACAAATAATTTAAAGATAAATAAAAAGTCCTTTTATTTGATTAATTCTTTTCTTCTCCAATTGTTTATTTATTATTTAAAATTCTTTAAATTATAATAATGGAAAATAAATTCCAATCATTTAAATTCAGAATAGTAAATAATTAAATAAGCATTGTCTCGGCATTGATCAATTAAACTTGGCGCTTCACAAATCCAAATTAATGCACAGTCAATCATAACAACTGCCCAGATCTATTCTTCCTTTTACTGATTTTTTCCAAACACTGCAAATTCAATCCGAATGTATCCTTTCACTGATTTAATCACACAATGCGAACTCAATCCAAATGTTTCAATCCACATCTCAGCATAACTTGAAAAGCACTGTAGAATTTAAATCTTTCTGAGAACGCGCGCACAAAAACCCTAATTCCTGATCAAATGCCAAAGAAGCATTCGCCTGATCAAAACTGAGCCAAAATCAACCAAACCTTAAACAAACTGTATGAACTGTTCCAGAGCCATGAAAACCAATGAAAACCCTAATTTTGTCTGACTGACGAGAAAAGTCTGTTTGACCGATTCTTGAGCCAATCTGAAAAATCAGGAAAAGCCTGAAGTTGTGATTTCTTGTGGAAAAATGCGAGGGAAAATTTTGGGGTACAACAGTTGCCCCTGTTCAATCTTCTTGAACCTGAAGAGTTAGATTGGCAAGTTTGCCTTTCGCGACTCGAAGGTAAAAGGAGATTGGACACTAAAGTGCCCAGAAAATTTGCACTCGGCGATGTGATGGTAGAGGGAATGGGCTTAAAGATGCCATTTGGTGATGGGCTTAAAGATGCCATCTGGTGACTGCTGGTAGGAGGATGGGCTTATAGATGCCATTTGGTGATGGGCTTAAAGATGCCATCTAGTGACTGCTGGTAGGAGGATGGGCTTATAGATGCCATCTGAGAATGGGCTTAAAGATGCCATTTGGAAATGATTGTTGAACTCTATGTCACTGGTGAGTGGACGAGTATCAGAAAGGTATCCATGTTTTGGAACATCTCTGAACTGGGGGTCTGAGACAGCAATAGATTGACATCCGTGTTTGGAGAATCCGTAAACTGTTTTCAGGAGTTGAAACAGCATCCGTTGTTGGGAAGCGTCCGTGAAGAAGTTGCATCTGAACAAGTGATAGATTAACATCCGGTGTTGGGAAGAATTCGTGAACTATTTTCAGAAGTCTGAAGGAGGAACTGGTGTAGGGTTTCCTGATGATAAGTCCGTGTAAAACTGCATCTGGATGAATCTAGAACAAGTATCAGAATGTCGCTGTGTCTGGGTCACATCTGAACTGTCTCTGAGTGAATCTGGAATAAGTATCAGAATGTCGCCATGTCTGGGTCACATCTGAACTATTTCTAGAAAAGAATCTCGGAAGATGATGGTCTTAGTTTGTTGACTGATCTTTCCTGAAAAGGTAAAGAGTTAGTTATATGCAATGTCATGATGCATGATGAAATGTATGTGACATCAATGTTTATGACGTGAATGTGATGAATGCGCATGTAAGCTGATGAGCTATCTTGCTGAGGATAAATGAATCCTGGGTGGCTGAAGATAAAAGAATCTTGACTGCTGCCGGGGAAAATAAATCCTTGGCTGCTGCTGGGGAAATCAGAAGCTTGGGTTGGATGCCAAGCTACTGGGGAATTCTTGTCTTGAGGAGATCTTCACCGGAGAATATTTGAATATTCTATGGGGAACTGAGAATGAGAGTCTTCAATCTGCTTGGGGATTGATAGTTGGAAGTTTTAGCTTCGCTGGGGATAATGAAACTTGACTCTGAGTGGAGTTAGCTTCTGGAAGGTTTTTTGGCTGAGGATTGCGAGAGTCCTCTGATTGCTGCAGGTGTTGGTCTGGAATAAGTTACTGAACGTCGCCATCTCTGGGTCACATCTGAACTATTTCTGGAAGCAGGCTTGGATAAGTTATAGAATGTCGCCAAAATCTTGGGTCACATCTTGAACTATATCATGAATGAAAATCTGAATAAGTTGCGGAATGTCACCATCTCTGGGTCACATCTTGAACTATTTCTAGAAGGAAATCTTGAATGAGTTATAGAATGTCGCCAAATATGGGTCACATCTTGAACTATATCTGGAATGAGTTATAGAATGTCGCCAAATCTGGGTCACATCTTGAACTATATCTTGAAGGAAGTCTGAATGAGTTATAGAATGTCGCCAAATCTGGGTCACATATTGAACTATATCTTGAAGGAAGTCTGAATGAGTTATAGAATGTCGCCAAATCTGGGTCACATCTTGAACTATATCTGGAATGAATTCTGAAAGAGTTATAGAATGTCGCCAAATCTGGGTCACATCTTGAACTATATCTTGAAGGAAGTCTGAATGAGTTATAAAATGTCGCCAAATCTGGGTCACATCTTGAACTATATCTTGAAGGAAGTCTGAATGAGTTATAGAATGTCTCCAAATCTGGGTCACATCTTGAACTATATCTGAAAGGAAATCTGAATGAGTTATAGAATGTCGCCAAATCTGGGTCACATCTTGAACTATATCTGGAATGAAAATCTGAATGAGTTATAGAATGTCGCCAAATCTTGGGTCACATCTTGAACTATATCAATCTTCTTCGGTGATGAGGGAATTGTTGAACACTTTTGACATTCGAATGACCCAAGTGGTGATTGAAGGAGTCTTTGAATCAGATTACTCTGCAGATCGAGAGATTTCTTGAAATCTTGACTGGACTGCCCCAGGTTAACTGGACTTTGAAAGATCTGTCGAAACCTTGACTGGACTGCCCCAGGTTAATAGGATGGTGACATGTCATGCCCCTTGTTGATAGGAGATTCGCAATGGAAGTGTCACCCTTTTGAAGTGATTTTGTTCACTGAGAGAGTTTTCGTTCCTCCGAACATTCGTTGTATGAATTTCTTCGCTGTCAAACAAACAGTCAAATGCAAACAGTGATATTTAAGCAATGCAAAGTCTATGTTTGTCTCGTAGTTTTGCAAAATGCGTTTTTTAGCAGAAAACTTTTTATAAGACAAGTCAACACAAGATTTAGAGCAAAGCCTTACAGGAGTCAGGATACCTTTTGAAACAGTATGCTTTTGAACTAACCCATGCTTCAATTAGGACTTTTGGAGGGTTGTAACGTGGCTCGGTTCACGGTTTAAGAAACAAAGGATAAAAGCTCAAAGTATATTTGTACCCACCCGCTCTTCGTGATATTCTTCATACCTAAGGTCAGTTAATTGTGCGTCGCACTCTGTTTTGAGTTTGGAACGACTTTTGGGCGATGGTTCACCAGTTGAATTTGGGGAGACAGTCATCATCTCCTTTTTCTTTTTCATGTTGTTGAGGATTTGTAATGACCTCACTATTTTGATTTTGATTTGTTATCCCTAACTTTTGCCTGACTGTTCCTATTTTCGAGATTACAGTCAGCGGGATGCCCCAGCTTTCTTAAGCCTCCTTTATAGGTTTTGGCTTGGTGGGCTTTTCTCTTTTGAGAGATTGACTGCCTATGTGATAGGGAACCACCCTTGTCTTTTGATTCCAAAGGAATTCTTTTCTTTTTCTTTGACGTCGTTCGTTGTGTTACGAACTGAGAGTTTGCGACTTCAATATGCATTTTTTTTTGAATTAACTGAGAGACTACCCTGCCCCAGGTTTATATCAAAGGTTTTGATTGTTCAGAACAGAAAACTCCTACTTCTTTGGCTCGAAGGGGTTGACTAGGGATTATCTTCCTTAGAACTCCAGTGTTTGGGAATTGAAAGAAATGCCTGTACATCATCAGCAAGGTCTGTTCAAAAGCATATTGTATGAGATTACGGTATTGTTTCATCATCCTCCCTCTAAAGGCTTGCAGCTTTTTATCAAGAGTTAAATATCATAAAGAAAGCATAAGAATAGTGAAAACGAATGAATGAATTCAAGACAAACATATGCAATGCATTAATGAAACACAGTTTAACATTAAAAGATAATTGTTTGAATGACAAAAGATTACAACTTTGAAAATTCAGAATGAAACAAACACAATCTCAATGAGATGGCATAGGAGGAGTGATCATACTGAGGTCTCTGGGGGACCAAACTCAATCTCCTTGGCATCGATCATGTATTGGATCTTGTTCTTCAGAGGCCAACAGTTGTTGGTATCATGCCCCGGGCTATCAGAGTGGTATTCACATCTTTCATTGGGGTGATAAGTAGGAGCAGAAGTGTTTGGGTTCCGGAGAGGAGCCCTCAATGTAATCAGATCCCTCTTCAACAAGTGTTGCAGTGCTTGAGACAGTGACATGTTGATCTTGGTGAATTGCCTCTTAGGTGCGACCTCTTTATGTTGATGCCCCTGTCTTTGCTGAGCAAGTGTAAGGTTAGAGATCACGACTGCCCCTACATGTTGGTCAAGACGACCCTTTTGACTGCTCGCAGCATTGGACTCTTTCTTTCCGTTGTAGGGAATTATCTGAGTATCCGAGGACGTAGTTCCTTGGATCTTTCCACTTTTGATGCCAGCCTCGACCCTTTCGCCGGTCAGTATTAGCTCGGTGAACCCGGTTGAGGAGCTTCCAATTAAGTGCTTGAAGAAAGGCCCTGTCAAAGTTCCCATGAAGATGTCAATTAGCTCTCTGTCAGTTAAAGGGGGTTGCACCCTACCAGCCAAATCTCTCCACTTTTGAGCATACCCTTTGAAGCTCTCGTCAGAACCCATGGTCATGCTCTGTAATTGTACACGAGTGGGTGCAAGATCAGCATTGTACTGATACTGTTCGTAAAAATCCTTGGCTAGATCTTCCCAGGTGTGAATGCGAGAACTCTCCAACTGATAGAACCACTCGAGTTGAGCCTCTACCAAACTTTCTTGGAAGAAATGGATCCAGAGCCTCTTATCAGCTGTGTATGGTTGAATCTTGCGGACATAAGACTTTAGATGCATCTTAAGGCAAGAGACTCCATCGTACAGAGCAAAGGTAGGGACTTTGAACTTTGGAGGGATGACCAATCCAGGAACCAAACCCATGTCTCCTAAATCCAAGCTAGGTATTTGTTGGATCTCCATAGCATTGAGGCGATCCTCCAACTCTTTGTACTTGTCATCAGTAAGAGGATATTGTTCTTCGGAGTAATCAGCTTCCTCTTCAACAATCTCCACATTGTGGTCTTCTTCAAGACTATCTCCTGTGTTGGATGGAGTTGCAAGGTCTTGGGTCTTAGGTCTTCTCCTCAAGTTCAGGATGCGGAATGCCTTCTTGGACTTCTTCTTCTTGTCTTCGAGAAGAAGAGCTGTCAGATCCTCTTGCCCTTTACCCATAGCCAGCAGCATTTGTTGGAATTGAGCATTTTGAGCTTGAAGATCTTTCACTGTTTGTTCTATATCCATCTTACTGAAATAAACAGTAGGAAGAATAAGGAGACCTGTATGGGAGAAACCTGTTATGCAATGATATGTGTGATATATATGCAATGTTTTCAAGGATCTCTTGGGGTAAACACAAGAGAATGTTAGATGTTGAACTTCGATCTTTGATTGGGGAACTTTGCACCTGTGGATGTCTTTCCACGAGAATCAAGCTCACCATGTCGAGTGGGTCATAGCCACTGATTCAAGTTGTTGCACTTGATCTTTGATTGGCATTTGCTAGAGGAGAAACCTCTTGCCCCTTGGTAGACGTCTGGTTCAACGTAACCCTGCATCAAAAGAACCCTCGAGATCCTTGAAATGGTTTATTGAAAATGCTATGGTATGATGTTATGATGTTATGTACATGTATGCGAAAGCAAGTAAATGTATATACAGGTAATCATATTCACACAGAGCAAACAAGTCCTTAGGTTTAGGCTTGCATGGGGTTGTAGGTAAATACCCTCGTGAAGTTAGTTGGCTCATCCTGTCCTAAAATAGAAACCGGGTTCTAAGGAGCTCAATATCATTGGATTGTTTTCTGTGTTCATCGTTTCAGTTTATCCACTTAACTGGCGACCAAAATATTCCAAGAAAACAACCCTCAAATGAGTGTAGTATCGAGTATCTACCAACTTCGGACTGCACCAAAGTCGGTCATCTCACTACCCCTAAAAAGGCTAAGATGGTCAATTAAGGTTCTAAGAGTTCGTTAGTGCTTCACGACATCACTCAGCGGCCCCGTACTCTCCTTGATTGAACTCAAGGGTTACCGGTACTCACAAATATGTCACACTAACATAGCTTACTGCTTCAACCATGTCGGTATACCCCACACAGTTCCCTCACAGTTTTTTTGCTATTTACCCAAAAAGGTGCCCGAAATCCGGGTGTAGGATTTACAACAAACCCAAACAAGAACCCAAAAGATAAAGCAATCAAGTCAATCAAATCAAGAAAGTAAAGGTGATCTAAACCTTAAGGTAACCCCACTTTTAAATTACTCCCCAGCAGAGTCGCCAGTTCTGTGATACAGTGGGAGAACTGACTTGAGTTTTGCGTTTGTATTCGCACTTGTTCGGTTGAGCAAGAGTCGCCATCGACTTTTTATTTTATCCTAAAGGAAAGGTTAAAAAAGCACAGGAAAAAACCTTTTGAGATATTTCATGGGTTCGGGGGGTAGATTATGAAAAGGGAAGGTATTAGCACCCTTTTCATCCATGGTTATCCATGGGCTCTTAGTTACTTGGTTTTTTAGATCACTTGCCTTGATTTTCGATTGCTTTGAAATTGTGGTGTGTGTGTGTGTTTTGAAAATGTTTTTGAAATAGACGCCTTTGTTTCGGCAACCATTACAATGACTCGTGTTTGAGTATATGCAACGGTGTGTATCTTTTCGAAAAGATGTTTCAAAATGTTTTTGGAAGTTTGTTTGAAAGTGTGTATGAAGTGTGGTCTTTGAAAAAGGAGGCAAGTGTTTTTGCAAGTTGATCTCAAGTAACTAAGAGTTTTGTCTACCCCTAATGTACTCAAAGGTTTTCTCTATGTTTTCAACCCTTTTTACAATTTTGTTCCACCATTGAATTTGATGGATAATCTTGCGTTTAGGATGTTTAACGGGACGGGCGCGGGTCATCGTATGGACCATGAATGCAATGGTGCCAAGTGTCTTTGGCAATTTGCTTAAAGGGACTTGATCATTTTGATAGGCGACTTTCGAAAGCGTCATCGAGGGACTTATGATCATTTGAATTTGTTTTGCCAAAGAAACTCGACGTGCAAGCATGGCCCATTTTGGAAGGCAACATGTGGGATTACCCTAGGGGGTGCAAGTGTGATTGTGTATTGATTTCATGTATTTGTCTTGTATTGGGTTATCTAGCGTTTGATTTTATGTACATGCAAACCCTAGGTCTAACGATGGTATAATTTGAAAGCGGTAAATTGCGGGAATTTTAAAGTCTACGCTATTACAAATAGTATCCGGGAGTGGGGGTACAAATTTACAAATGGGGATGAGACTTTAGGAATGTAGTGTCCAATAATTTACAACCAAATCGAATTGCGATCGAATGTAATCAATGTATAGCAAAGTATAAGAATAGTAATTGTATGATGTATCAAATGTAAAATGTATTGTGTAAGTGTGTATAATTTATTTACAAGTTGAGATGTGAATTTAAAGTGTGTTATTAAGTATTTGATTTAATTAATTTTGGTATCTTGTTTAATATGTACAAAAGAGTATTTTACTTAAAAGAAAGAAAATGTTTTAAATTATATTATGTATGTTTTTTTTAGTATTAATGTACAAAGATAATATCTTGAAAAAAGAAAAGTATTTATCTTAAAAGAAAAATTATGTAACTATGTATTTATGTACAAAGTATTTTTAAGAAAAGAAAAATGCATTAAATTAAAGAATATTTATGTATATAAAAAAGTATTTTAATTGATTATGTACAAATGTTTATTAAACACCAATCCTAAAAATAGATTATTTAAGTTAGAAAACTTATTTTTATATACTCTTGATTGTAAAAAGAAGCTTCATTTTATAAACGAAAATAAAGTTTAAATTGTATATATAAAAAAAAAGGAAGTAAAAAATGATAAATAAAAAGGAAAAGAAATAGTTTATGTAAAAAGGAATGGGCTGAAAGGGGGTTTATAGCCCAAATCAAAATAAACGAAATAAGAAAGATAAGGGGGGGTGCGTTTAAAATGAATGGGCTTAGGCGTTAGGAAAGGCAAGGGCCCAAAGGTTTTGTACGTTTGTTTTTTAGGGTTGTAATGTTTGTTTTCATTTGGATGAAGGGCTTAGGGTTTACAGCGCGGTTTGTGGTTTTGTCTTCATCTTCTCCGGCCAAGCGTCTAGCTAACGTCTCTCCTTGCCTAGCCACCAGCGCTTCCTCTGATTCCTTCCCTCTCCATGGTTGGATCAAGCTAATTCTTGGAATAGGTAACGATTTTGCCTTTGCATTTTTTAGGTCTTTAGCACAAATGTCCGATTTTAAACCTCATGGTTTGATTCCTGATTATTATTATGTTTTTTGCATGAAATATGAGCAGAATGAGCAGAAAAATTCTACCTTTAACCTTGGGGACGAGGAAAGGAGAAGATTGGGAGGCGCTATGGCGGCTGAGAGCGAAGGGAAATGGGGCTGAGCTATCCACGGTACTATGTGTCCTTTGTCTTTTGCCTTTTTAGGGTTTTGTGATGAGCTTCTGAAAACCTTGTACAGAATCACTTCTTTCCTCTTCTGGTTGCCTATTTGCTTGTATGTTGATATGCTGAGACTGATTTGAACATTGTTTGATATCTTGAATGCCTTGATGATATTGTGGTTATCCCGGTGATGAAAATTTTCTGAGGGCATTTGGAATGCTTGGTTCTGTATGTTTCTGAGTATGCCTTTTCTTCTTCTTCTCTTTGCCTTACTTAAATGCTTCGCGTGTTGAAATGCCTGTTTGTTTGCCTATGATGAGGGTTCTCTGAGGCTTTGTGTGTTGGTTTGGAAGCTAGTTTAGGCTTGGATATTTGGTATGCTTGTTTATGTTTGAGTTGCCTTGATGATGAACCCAGTGATGACAATGTTCTGAGGGTTTGAGCTGCCTTGAATGCTTAGGCTTGCTGTAACAGGTTTTCTGGCTTTTGGCTGTTTGGGTCTTGGCTTTGTTTGTGGTCATGTAAACTGGCTTGATGCTTATGTTTCATCTTGGCATGGTTTGGACATCACAGGTTTTTAGGTTTGGCTTGTGTAGCTTGCATTGAAACAGGTCAGGTTTGTAGAAAAGGGTCCTTGAGGTTTATGCTTCTGTTAGGCTTTATGCAGGATGATGCTTGGAAGTGTTACAGTTTTGACACAGGTTATGTGTTTGGATGCTTAGGCTTCAGCTAGGACAGTGGTCTTGGCTTTGACAGTTCAGGCAGGTAAGGCTTTGGTTGAGGCTGGAAACAGATTACTGATGGTTAATGGTTTGATAGGTTATTGGCTGGAGGTTTTGGATTTTATTTGATAACTGGTTCAGGTCTTGACAGTTTGTGTTTATGATATCTCTCTTAGTTCTCTTTCTGTTTTTGATTTTCTCCCCCCCCCTTTTTACTGTTCTATTGCAGTTAGTTTTATATCATTTGTTTCTTCAAGCCTAAGCCCTGTAAGCATGCTTTCTTTCACTCTCTCTCCTCTCTCTCTAGTACAAAATAAAGCATTTTAAAATGTTTATGCTTGTACTTTTCTGAAAAGGCAATTGCTGGAAAGTGATGATATGATTCTTTGCTTGCATTACATGTTTACTCTGTATACTTTATCTTCTTTTCCATATTTTCTGCTTCTTAGTGACAGCATTTTTGACAGCCTTGACATCCTTTTGTACTTGGACAGCTTTGGACAGTTGTTAGTTCAGTTTGAACCTAGTTTGAAATTGTGACTTGCATTGTTCTCTTGGCATATTCAGTAACTACTCAGTTTGCCTTTTTGGTTGCCCACTTGGATTGATGCAGGATGTTTGAAAACTTGGATTTGTATAATTATAACTTTTGTGCATTTCATACCTTTTGCAAGCATTTTTCATCCCTCTCTGTGAACCGGGAGAAATCTCGTGATTTGCAGAGAGGGCAAACTGATTCTAGTCAATTGCCTTTAATGATGAGCCCAAATTAATTGTCTGCTTTTAATTATTTATCTGCAATTGACTTTTCTTCCTTTCTTTGTTTTGCAGATAAAATCCAATGGAGCAGAGGGAGCAAGGGATGGAAGATGAAGAATTAGAAAAATATTTAGGATAGTTTTTTATTTAAACTTAAATAAATGTAATATTATTATTGTAAACATTTTGTAAATAAAAACAATTATACAAATAATTTAAAGATAAATAAAAGTCCTTTTATTTGATTAATTCTTTTCTTATCCAATTGTTTATTTATTATTTAAAATTCTTTAAATTATAATAATGGAAAATAAATTCCAATCATTTAAATTCAGAATAGTAAATAATTAAATAAGCATTGTCTCGGCATTGATCAATTAAACTTGGCGCTTCACAAATCCAAATTAATGCACAATCAATCATAACAACTGCCCAGATCTATTCTTCCTTTTACTGATTTTTTCCAAACACTGCAAATTCAATCCGAATGTATCCTTTCACTGATTTAATCACACAATGCGAACTCAATCCAAATGTTTCAATCCACATCTCAGCATAACTTGAAAAGCACTGTAGAATTTAAATGTTTCTGAGAACGCGCGCACAAAAACCCTAATTCCTGATCAAATGCCAAAGAAGCGTTCGCCTGATCAAAACTGAGCCAAAATCAACCAAACCTTAAACAAACTGTATGAACTGTTCCAGAGCCATGAAAACCAATGAAGACCCTAATTTTGTCTGACTGACGAGAAAAGTCTGTTTGACCGATTCTTGAGCCAATCTGAAAAATCAGGAAAAGCCTGAAGTTGTGATTTCTTGTGGAAAAATGCGAGGGAAAATTTTGGGGTACAACAGAGACCAATGGTAACTGCCTTGACGTTGTCAAAGGATCTGAACAATACCAGTCTTAAGGAGCTAACCAGTTCTTTTAGAAGTCATGAGATAGATCTTGAAGAAGATGAACCTCGGAAAAGAGTTAAATTTGTAGCTTTGAAGTCTAATTCTGAAAAGACAAAGGATTTTAAAGCTAAAGAAGAATCAGAAGGATCTTAAGAATATTCAGATGAAGATGAACTTTCTATGATATCCAGAAAGATAAGCCAAATATGAAACACAGACAGAGCAAGTTCAAAGGACCAAGAAAAACAAATGGAAGATTTGAATCTACATCTGGTCAGAAGAAAGCTTCTGGGAAAGAAGTCACGTGCTATGAGTGTAAAGAGCCTGGACATTACAAGAATGAATGCCCAAAGCTCAGAAAAGACAAGAAGCCCAAGAAGGTCTTCAAAGCAAAGAATGGTCTCATGGCAACATGGGATGATTCAGAATTAGAAGAGGAAGAATCTGATGAAGAACATGCTAACATGCCACTCATGGCCAATACAAACACTAATGAAGTTATCTCAGAGTGTGAGCTAACAGCTGATGATGAGTCAGACTCTGAAGACGAAGCAGAGGTAATGGCTTCTCTTTCTTGTTTTGAACTTGAAACTTTTTTATCGGAAATGATGAGAAAATATCAACTTCTTCTAAGTAAACACAAAACTCTGAAAAAGAATTTTGTAGTACTTCTGAGAACTCTACTAAGAATGAGCAAAACCTTTCTGATTTAAATGAAAAATTATTTGTTTTAGAAAAATCAAATTTTGCTCTTAAAATTAAAGTCTCAAGTTTAAAAGAAGAGATTATCTCTAACACCTCTGTTACTGATGTAGTAATCAGATATGATAGAGCTTTTTAGCACTTCCTAGATAAAAGCATATATAGAAATAAGATGGCTTCGATGATCTATGGCGTTAGCAGAAATGGAAGTAGAGACTTTGGATATTCAAGACTAACAACCTGTTAAGGACTGTTATGTTCTTGGTCCTCCGAAGGGCACTATGACCATTGGGGAACGTCTCTGTCAGATGCCCGCCGAGGACGTCTCCTCCACGTGTACGTCAAGGACGTCTCCTTCACGAGTACGTCGAGGAAATCTCCTCTACTTTCCTGCCAAGGGTACATGGTCAACGATCCTCCAAATATCAGAGTCATCCTGCTTACAGAAAAATTAGGTCTTCATCCTCCGAGAATTAAGGGACAATTGAACCAGGATAAAGACCACAAACTAGTCTCCTCTACCCAAATAGGATCTTGGCAGTCTCCATTATGGGTCTGGACATCCGAACCGAATGGAGACCTTGGCTCAATGCTGGGGGCTATAAATATCCTCTTTCACTAGAGGGCCAAGTACACATTATTCTACTCACTCTATACTTTCACTCTCGTTCTGAACCTTACTTTGGAATTAAAGTGTCTTACAGGTACCTCACATTCACTTCAACAACCGCAGAAGTTCAAGTGTTGTCGGCCATTAAAGATCCTTCTGATCTAGGTATGATCAGTGGCGCTGTATGTGGGAAACTTTTGCTTCCCTATTGTGATACGGTGGCAGAATCGACTGTTATACTGGTTTTGCATTTTGCATTCGTAAATGTCGCGGTAAGCAAGAGTCGCCACCGAATTTTCTGTTATCCAACAAAGGAAAGGGTAAAAAGAACAGAAAAATACCTTTTTCGAGATTTTCTGAGTAATGGGGGCAGATTATGGAAAGGGAACGTGTTAGCACCCTTTCCATCCGTGGTTTTCCACGGGCTCTTAGGTACTTTCTCATTTATGAAAATTTCTTCTGTGTTTGTATATTTTGAAAAGTTTGTTTGCTTTATGATAACTCTTGTATCAATCCTCAAGAGTGTTGATAAAGCGTTTTTGAAAAATGTTTTGAAAGTGTAGTGTGAAAAAGTTGTTTTTGAGCAAGTACCTAACAGTTATCTACCTACTCGAAAAATGTGTTCTTTTCCTTCTTTCCTTTAGACAGTTCTATCCTACTATTAGTGAGTAGGTAGCCTTAGTCATTGGATGTTGAGGGACTATTGAAGGGACGTTTAAGGTCACTAAAGGCAACATGTAGGGATACCTTAGCAGTTCGAAGGGACTGTCATCATATATTCATAGGCAACATCGAGAGACAAGATCATTTCTGGTAGGCAACTCGAGGGACATTAAGGGACTATGATCTTTATGATGACTTTAACCGAGGGTCTTTGTTAAGGGTATCCCTATGTTCGAGGGACATGACCATTGTCTTTCTGAAGGCAACCAAAGTGGGTACCCTAGAGGTGCAAGTGTGAAATTGTGCTTGATTTAGATAAATTATCTTTGAATTAAGTTATTCTATATTCAATTAATCATTATCTTTCCATACAATCCTATTAGCCATACATCTAAGCAGTTGAGTAGTGTAGTAAATAAATTGCGAAAAATAAAATTCCTAGGCTATTACAAGGCCTTGGGGCAGCTACATAATTAAAGGCGGAAATTTAAACCCTAATTAAAGCTATTACAAACCGGGAAACAGTTACATAATTAAAAAGTGTGAGAATAAAAATAACGCGCGAGAAATAAATATTACGTCTAAAAATCCTAAGAATGAGAATCTTTTTGGTTTTTGTTTTGTTTATTTGGAAAAAGAAATTTTGAGTTAAATAATAATTAATTAATTAAAAGAAAGGAAAAAATATTGATTAAGATTAATTCTAATAAAACCTAATATTTTTGGTATTTTTATTATTTAAGAAACATGAAAACTTTAACCAAATTCTAATTGCTATTAATTTATGAAATAAAGTTAAAATAATTTATAAAAACTAAATTTATTTATGAAAATTAATTTAAATGGAACAAAACCTAAATCTAAAGTTTTTTTTACATTTTTCTGATTTTATGTTTAAAATGAAATTGGTTTTTAAAAAAAATATAAAACAATAAAGTAAAAAAAGAGTAAAGAAATTAGAAGTTGGGCCTGATGTCATGAAGCAAATTGGGGGGTGCACGTTTGAAAGTCTGCTAGGCCCATATGCACAAGCCCAACACCTGCCTGATCCAGTGTTGTTACGTCATGGAAAGTCCACCATGTTCTACGCTTGTGAGAGCATTGGATCCAGACCATATGTGATTTAATGGCTCAGGCTGATAGTCCATGTTGTACGCGTGGGGATACGTTGTACAGGATCCTGCAAGCAAACATTAGAAAAATGTAAAATTGCTGGACCTGGGATCGAACCCAGGTCCCTTCCTTCACATGCCTTATGCCTTTACCATCTGCGTTGCCTGCTCACTCATGACTATAATAACACAAAGATAATATAATGGTAATTCAGTCAAAGTGTCAAATTTTCAAACGCGCCAGATCATATCTCACATGGACCAATGATAATATGACAATTAAGCCACCGGAGTCTACGCAAGTCAACGATGTCGAAGTCCAACTCCGGTCACCTTCTCCGGTTGCCTCAAAATTTCAAACCTGTAAATCACGCAAGATAAAGATGAAATAGGTACCCTACCCCCTATTTCGAGGGTTGCGATCACGATGGTGGTGTCCTTTTTGACTGAAACAGCCTGCAAATTCAGATACGAAGAGGAAGGATCTTCGTATCCTAACAATGGCACTTTTCTGTTTCTACGTCAAAACTTGCATATAATGGTTCTAAACACACGCAAACATGATGTTAAGCACAAATATATGCAGAGATATCATTTATGTTACATGAAATAAGAGTTTGATATCAATGAAATATACCAAACTGTTAGTTGTTGGAGGGGACGATCATGTGTGCTTTGGCCTTCAAAAATGAATTTGTTCAATCCCTGGGGTCCTCAGAAGGGTGACAGGATGCTTGGATCTGATGGAGGTTGGTTGGACCAAGCGTTTGTGAATGGCACCACTCTTTGATTTTTTTTTGAAATTCGCTAGGGCTTCTCTAAGGCAGTTGCGCGTATCCTTGGCTTCTGAATGGTTGTTCATATATATGAGACACATTAGGTCAACAAATATAGAGAAGTATCAATGCCTTCATGAGAAAATATTTGATTTCCAATTATGTGAATATTTGACTTTTTTAGACCAAATCATATCTTTTTCCTCTCTCCACGAAATCCCCTTGTCATAAACTGAATATATGTTCATTCTTTAATTGGAAACCAATCCCATGCAATCTTTAAATATTTTTAAATCATTTATTTAATTTAACTTGAATTTTAAATGACTAAAAATCAAGATAAATTAAATAAATGACCAAATAGGGCATGTATGGGTTTAGATGTCGTGTACAAAGTTAGAAACAAGTTTGGATCACAAAAGGATAGGCCTATTTGGAAAAAATCCAAGTTTGATCAATATTTCCTTCACGCACTTCTTCAAAAATTGGGCAACTTCAGTAATGCATATCTCTCTCAATTTTAACCCTATGAGTGTGTTCTTTGACTTTTTAGAGAGCTTAGGATGTCACTTAAACAACCCTTTTGGTTTCATCTCAATTTGATCTTCCATGTTCATGTAAGGAGCTTTGACCCAAAAGGTGTTTTTCTTGACTTTTTGAAAGGACCCATAATGTCTGAGCTTGTATCTTTCAATTTATGCAGTTCTTGAACTTGAGGGATGAAGATAAGTTGTAGGGAATTGGATTCTCTTCTAAACTATCCTTGGTGGAAAAATTTCTAATAAAGTATGAGAAAGTTATGGCTGGTCAAAGTTCAGTTGACTTTTCCTACTGAAATCCTAATTAGCAATTTTTGACTTTTGATGAATTAGGTGCATTTCTTGAGGAATCATGACCAAAGTTTGATCAAATGATGGATATCACTGAAAAATGTTTATGTTGACAAAAAACATTGAAGTTTGACTGTATATGGGCCACAATTGACTTTTGACCTAGTATAGTTGATTTGCAAGCATTTGAGCAGTCGACTGAGCAAACTTGTAGTGCAAGGAATGAAATTTGTCATGGACAATCTTGAAGACATATTAGGACCATGGAAAACATTTGAGACCATTGGAGCTCACACATCTTGATGAAAATTGAAACCCTAGGTAGAGGTTCATTGCCTTAGGAGGAGAATTTGTCTGGTCAATTCTTAGTCATCCTTGAGCAATTTGAGGACCTCAATGGGCATGCCTTGAGTAAAATGAGAGGGAAAATTTTGGGGTACAACAGCTGCCCCTGTTCAATCTTCTTAGACCTGAGGATGTAGATTGACTTGTCTGCCTTTCGTAATCTGAAGGTGGAAGATGATTGAACACTAGAGTGCCTAAAAATTTGCAGTCGTCTGAAGTAACACTGTTGGTGGATAATATCGGGAATGGGGCTTACAGATGCCATTTGGAAAAGATGACAGAATACTGTCGGAGATGGGCTTAAGGATGCCATCTCGAGAAAGTTACAGAGATCATCAGAGATGGGCTTAAAGATGCTATCTAGAGTAGATATTAATTTCCTAATATATTCCTTTGTGGGGATTCCTGTTCCTATCGTGTGAGGAGGACCCCGCTGAGGAATGTTGGTCTCTGTTTCAGGAAATAGAGTCTAGGAGCTTCAGTTGTCCATTACTCTACTGGGGAGTTATCTCTTAACTGGATAGACGAAAGCAAATTGTTATATGGTCGGGATCTAGGCTTCACAGCGACTTGCTGAGGACGATAAGGTTGACTGCTACCTGGTCGTATTCCAGGCTTCACAGCGACCTACTGAGGAATATGAAATTAACTTCTATCTGGCCGGTTCCAAGCTTTGCGATAATTTGACGAAGTAACCTGCTATCTGGTTGGATTCCAGGCTTTATAGTATCTTTAACTCGATAAGAATTAGAAAATCTTAGGGTCGATTTAATTGAACCAGAGAAAGTATCTACCAGAAAAGAATCATGATAAATCATTGGTCAATTTAAAATTGAACCAACAGAGGTCTTGAATTATCTTTAGCTGGAATAGAATCAGATAAATATTAAGGTCGATTTGACTGAACCAGAGAAAGTGTCTACCAGAAAAGAATCAGAATAAATCGTTGGTCGATTTAAAATGAACCAGCAGAGGTCTTGAATTATCTTTAACTGGAATAGAATCAGAGAAATCTTAGGGTCGATTTGATTGAACCAGAGAAAGTGTCTACCGAAAAGAATCAGAATAAATCATTGGTCGATTTAAACTGAACCAGCAGAGGTCTTGAATTATCTTTAACTGGAATATAATCAGAGAAATCTTAGGGTCGATTTAACTGAACCATAGAAAATATCTACCGGAAAAGAATCAGAATAAATAATTGGTCGATTTAAACTGAACCAACAGAGGTCTTGAATTATTTTTAACTGGAAAAGAATCAGAGAAATCTTAGGGTCAATTTAACTGAACCAGAGAAAGTATATACCAGAAAAGAATCAGAATAAATCATTGGTCGATTTAAACTGAACAAGCAGGGATCTTCTGAATATGATCTTCTGAGGAAAATGCTGGAATTGCTCTTCGACATAGGTAACCTTTGAAAAGACTGTCAGGTCATATAAGTAGTTAATGATGTTTGTCGATTGATCTTTCCTGAAAAGGTAAAGAGTGAGTCGTATGCAATATCATAATGTATTAAATGCATCGTGTAATGATATTATCAAAATAAATGAGATTGTGATGTATGTAATATGTATACGCATGCCATGATGTATGAACATGAAATGCTGTTGTGAATTTTCCTAGTCTGGGAAAATAAATCCTTGACTGCTGCTAGAGAGTACTGGGAAGCTGAATTTTGAACTGCTTTTTGGTAGATGAGGAAAGTGGTTCTTTAATTTCCGTTGGCAATGATGAATGGAGATGATTTTCCATGGATTTCCTCTTTCCGTTTGAGGATACTCTGCCGGGGATCTCTGACTTCTGCTTGAGAATGTTTCGTCGGGGAGGCGATGCTCTGTTGGAAGATCTTACTAATGTAGAGAAATAAACTCCGTTGGGGGATGAACTTCTGCAGCTAGAGAAATAAACTCTACTGGGGATGAGGATTTATAAACTGTTTGAGATTTGTAAAACTCAGCTGGGGAACATTGATTTAAACTCTCTGAGGGAACTTTGCTGGAGAAGGTAATTCCTCCTTGAAAAAAAAACGAGGTTAAAACTTTGGTTGTTTTCACTCTGTAGGGATATAGACATCACCAGGAAGTATGCTGAGGGCATAGTGGTGACTTTGCATCAGGACGTCTCTGCTCCTGTACCTGCTGGAGAAAGTAATTGTGGGGCCTACAGATGGATTTTTAGGCATTGTCCCATTTCTTAAAGTCATTAGCAACTGTCTTTATGTTTTTATGCAAGTATTTGTAAACAGTAATCATATTCAAATGAATATGTCAAAAATAATCACTGGACGTTTTTGCAAAACAAAATAGAAAAATAGAAAACAAATAGTTTTGTACTTTCAAAGAACTGGTTTGTATTGATTTTGAAGTTTGCCTATAAGTGACGTTTTTGTACAAAAAGAAACTGACACTCTAGTAAGAGAATGTCGTCGTAAAAGTGGAAACTATAGTATAAAGAGAAAACATCTATGTGTAATAATCCCATCGAGTTTCAATTCTGCTATTGCCCTTATGTCCTTGAGTGTCTCATCACTTTTCTACTTATCCGAAGCTGACCGGATTAATTGGTACCGTTTGAGCTTGATGGTTGATACTAAAGTCTGGTTGCAAGGTGATCTAACGGGACATAGTTATACGCTTTAAATCCCTAACTTTTGCCTGGATCATCCTTTCGGGTTTTCAGTCCACCGGGATACCCTTTTTTTCCCAAGCCACCTTTTCAGGTTTTCAACTTGCCGGGTGTACAGATTTTTTTAATATTTATCCCTAATTTTTCCCGAACCCTTTTGGTTTGCCAGGATGCCCTTATTTTTTCCTAGGCCAGTCAACCTAGCGGGTCTTTATTCATGCGTAGTATCTTTTAACTATGTTCGCATTCACAGGGTGAGGAAGGTCGTCACTGTCCATAATGGTTAAGATCATGGCTCCACCAGAAAATATGTTCTTGATCAGAAATAACCCTTCGTATGTGGGAGTCCGTTTGCCCCTGGGATCACCTTGTAGTAGTATGATGCGCTTGATTACGAGGTCACCAACTTGATATACGTGACGTCTGACCTTCTTATTAAAAGCCTTAGTCATACGCTTTTGGTACATCTGGCCTTGACAGACAGCCACAAGCCTTTTCTCATCAACCAGGTTCAATTGGTCAAGTCGAGTCTGAACCCATTCGTCTTCATTCAGCCCTGCATCCTTCATGATTCTCAAAGAAGGTATCTGGACCTCAATAGGTAGGACAACTTCCATACTGTATACCAAAGAGAAAGGAGTTGCCCCAATTGATATGCACACTGTGGTGCGGTAACCATGAAGAGAAAATGGTAACATCTCATGCCAGTCTTTATATGTCATTGTCATCTTCTGGATGATCTTTTTAATGTTCTTATTAGCAGCCTCTACAACGCCATTCATCTTCGGCCAATAAGGAGAAGAGTTATGATGCTGGATCTTGAATTGCTTACAGAGTTCGATGATCATAGTGTTGTTGAGATTTGTACCATTATATGTAATGATTATTTCGAGGATACCATACCGACAGATAAGGTTATGCTTGATGAACCGCGCCATAACATTCTTGGTAATAGTAGCAAAAGAGGCAGCGTCAACCCACTTTGTAAAGTAATCAATGGCAACAAGGATGAAGCGATGCCCATTGGAAGCGATAGGTCTGATTTCTCCGATCATGTCAATGACCCATTTTTGTGCCCCAAAATTTTCCCTCTCATTTTATCAAGATTTCCCCTCACAATACTTCTTGAACTCCAGACAGGATTAGGGTTTTGCTCCGCTCAAGACATCTCATTGCACTGATGACCTAAATTAGGGTTTGAGTTTGCACAAGTATTTTTGGAATTTCAATGCTCACAGTGACTTTCATACTTCATCTTGGATCCCTAAGATTACCTCTACCAAATTTCAAGCCTTGAATCAAATTTTTGCCCAGTCAATTGGACAGTTGACCTAGAAATCAGTTGTATTGGGAAAAAGTCAACTATGGCCAATTTACAGTCAAACCTCATAAATTTTGATCCACATCAACATTCTAGGCTCCTATGAACCATTTGATCAAGTTTGGACCACAACTCCTCAAGAAATTTGATCAGATCATCAAAAGGGCAAAATGGTCATTTTTAGGGTTTTGACTGCACAAGGGCAATTTATGATTTTTAACCTAGCCAATGGAAAATTGGGATCAAACATGGATTCAAGGATTCAATGGAATCATCTTGACCTATTCACAAGGTTCAAAAGATCTCAATTGCATTGGATTGACAGATGAGTTTTTCAGTCAACTGATTAAAATTTGACTGTACACTGAAAAGTCAAACTTTGACTTTTTGATCAAAATCAAGTGCCAAGGGTCATTTTTCATCAAGATGTGTCAAAACATGAAACTTGTTCATCAAGAAACCCATTTTTGCAAATTAGGGATTAAGATTGAAAAATTTTATAACTCAGAATTTCTCTAAGTTTAGAAATTTTCTTAATTTTGCCCAACTTTGCCCAACATTTTCACCATGATGCAATTGGATTCAAACAAAACTTCCAACATGAAAGTTGTATTACTCCACAAAATATACAACTTTTATTCTCAAAGTTTTCCCAAAAGAAGCTTGGATCTCAAGTTATGATTTTTGGAACAAGGGTCCATGAAACTTTTAACTTAGTGAAATTTTGCCCTAGTTTTTAGGCAGGATTTTGACCTATCTTCTTGGAAATTTTTCACATAGTTCCACTTGTAATCTCAAAATGCATTTCAAAGATGGAATGTAGAGCATGTTACAAGATTTCTAAAAAGTCCAAGAACTCTCCAAAATCATTTGTGGTTAGGGAGAATCGAAGGCTTGAAGTTGGAAAAAACTCACTTTTGAACCATGGCATTTTCATATTAATACAAGTTGCAAACTCTAATCAGCCTTGTTTGTACTAGATTAATGGTCTCAAAACCCTTCCATACTAAATAATTAAATTCAAATCCATTGGTCTAAGGCTTTGTTTTGGTCATGGGAGGATTGCACACAAGATTAATCCAAAAATGGTAAAAGGTAACATTGTCATTTTTGTCAAAATTGCTTTATGTCAAACCACATCTCTTGAGCCTTGAACAAGATGTGATACTGCACACAATATCTACTAATTGAGGGGGCCAAGATCACAAGATACCAACTGATAGATAGCCTGTACAGGCCTATCTTGCATCATTGCTTGTTTTTGCTTAAAAGACAAGAAACTTGTCAAATACACTAGAACTTAAACATCTGAAAAAACCAACTTTTGCAAACATTTGAGACAAGTTTCATACATCCCTTTGAGCCAGAAACACGAGCCTTTGACTCCTCAAACCTTCCATAGCACAAAATCACCTTCCATTTGCAAAACAGGGCACTCCCTACAGTTTAACTTCCATAGCAAAAACCCCTCGTGCGTTTTGCCTCAAACTGGTTCAAACACATTCCACATAACCTATCCAAGCTATCCCAACCCTTAGACACTGACTGTAACTCCCTTTACAAGGTTTACCATTTCTGTTTTCAACTTGTGCATGTTGAGTTCTACAGGCTTGTTCAAGCACATTCAAGGCAAGCTAGGCATTGGGGAAGGTCAGGGGAAGTTCAAGCAAGCTCCCAAACACCTCAGGCCTCACTGAAAAGCTCCACATTGTCATACACGATTTCAACTGAAACAGGTTTTTGTCAACTTCCTATCTCTCTATTTAGGAATTATTAGGCTTAGGTTTGTGAAAAAAAAAGTAGTATTCATAGCCATGAAGCTGTACATATGCTCAGTTTTCATTTAAGTTAATCGTGTTAAGAGAATTTGATCCATAAACTTCCTGAAAAAATTAGGTTAGAATTTAGGGCCAGAGAAATTCTCTCTGGTCTTTGAGAGTTAGATTAAGTTTCTTATATGGTTGAATTCGTCTTGAAGAATGCTACAACTTTGATGTTATGAGTTTTTGCATTAGAGCTCGTACGCAGGATCTGGATATTTGTACAGGGCGCATGTTTTGTTTTTGACAAAGGTTGAAGATGAAGTCCAAGTGGGTTGGGCTTGGTTTCTGACTCACTTTCTGCACCCCCCTCATTACTGACTGCACCCCCCTCATTACTGACTGCCCCCCCTGACCCATTTCTTTATGTTTTTATATTTTTGTATTTTATTTTTTCATTTCTGATTTTATTTTACATTTTCTAAACATAAAAAATGCCAAAAATATTTTTATAAATTTTCACATTTTATTTTAGTATTTTTATTTTATTTTTCTAACATGAAAATAATTATTAATTAATACATACTTTTATTTTATTTAATGAAAACTTGAAAATAAAACATGAAAATATTGTACCTTTATTTTTTATCATTTATACTTAAATAATATTTTTTATAAATATATTTTATTTTTGTATATACATTATTTTATTTTATTGTACATAAATAATATATTTAATATATATTTATTTTCTTAAAAGAAAACTAGGGTTTCCACCCTTATTAAAAATAATATTTTTTTAATATATTTTCATTTTGTGACATTTGTATATATTTCATTCTTTTCTATTTTTTTTATAACTAATATATATATATATATATATATATATATATATATATATATATATATATATATATATATATATATATATATATATATATATATATATATATATATATATATATATATATATATATATATATATATATATATATATATATATATATATATATATATATATATATATATATATATATATATATATATATATATATATATATATATATATATATATATATATATATATATATATATATATATATATATATACATACTTTCTTAAAAGAAAATTAGGGTTTTACCCTTAATAAAAAAATATAATAATCCTTTATTTCTTTTTTATAAATACATTTAATATTTTTTACATACATAAAAAAAATAAACAAAAACATTTTGTGCATATTCATAATATTTTTGCATATTTGTTTAATTTATTTATTTAAATATTGTTCATTTATTTATTTGTACCAATTATTCAATTTGGATGTAATAGTAAATATTAGGGTTTTATTTTCTTGCAAATATTCCCCATTCAAAAATTATATCCCCATCCCCATATCAAATGTTGTAATAGCGTAGATTTATTTTACGCATTTATGCTTTCAATTATGCCACGATTAGAGATTAGGGTTTGTATGCAAAAATCCAAAAATTAAACAAATAGATGACCTAATACAAAGACAAAAAGCATGTAAATTGACAACACAATGCACACATGCACCCCTAGGGTTTCATCCACTTGTTGCCTTTAAAAAATGGCCATGTTATGCATGTTGAGTATCTTGGCAAAACAAAAACAAAACAAAAGATCATAGTCCCTCGATGACGCTATCTTGGTTGCCTATACAAAATGATCTAGTCCCTCAAAAAAATTGCTAAAGATACTTGGCAATATTGCTATCATGGTCAATACGATGACCCGCGTCTGTCCCGTTTCATCCTAATACAAGGTTGTTTACCAAATACAATGATAAAAAAACACTGTCAAAAGGGTTAAAAATGTGTGGGAAAGATCTTTGAGTAAAATAGGGTAGACAACTCTTAGTTACTTGATCAAAACTTGCAAAAACATCCTTGCTATTTTCAAACACACCTCACAACACAATTTCAAAACATTTCCCAAAAAACAAACTTTCAAACATTTTAAACATCTTTTCAAAAGACAAACACCTTTGTATATATTCAAACAAGAATCATTACAAAGGTTGTCACAATGATGACCTCTTTTCAAAACATCTTTCAAAACCACGCACAAAGCACCATTTCAAACAATTGGAAAAGCAAAGCAAGTGATCTAAACAAGTAACTAAGAGCCCATGGATAAATGGATAACCATGGATGAAAAGGGTGCTTGCACCTTCCCTTTTCATAATCTACCCCCCGAACCCAAGAAAACATCTCAAAGGTCTTTCATGTGCTTTTTGACCTTTCCATTGGATAAAAATAAAAAGTCGGTGGTGACTCTTGCTTAACCGAAACATTTGCAAACACAAACGCAAAATCCCAAGTCAGTTCTCCCACCGTATCACACCCATATTGCAAACGGCCAAGGAGAAGTTAAGATGTTTAGAGGAACCATAGGTATGTGCACCTTATCAGCATTAATCTGGCACTTGTGACAAGTCCGCGAATATTGATAACAGTCTGCCTCCATAGTGGACCAATAGTATCCTGCCCGTAGGATCTTTTTAGCCATGGTGTGTGTACTAGAATGGGTTCCAAAGGTACCTTCATGTAAATCAGCCATAATCTTCTCCGCTTAATTCTTGTCTACACACCGAAGCAAAGTAGAATCGTGGTTGCGCTTGTAGAGGATCCCGTTACTGAGAAAGAATCTGGCAGAGAACCTTCTTAGGAACTTTTTATCATTGACTGAAGCTCCTTCAAGATACTCATGGCCTTCGAGATATCTTTTGACTTCATGGAACCAAGGTTTGTCCACTACTTCTTCAGTATCAACCTAGTATGCTGGTTCATCCATTCTCTCAATAGTGATCCGAGGAGCCTCATTATCCCACCTGATCTTGAACATGGATGACATAGTGGCTAGCGCATCCGCTAATTGATTTTCCTCTCGTGGAAAATGCTTAAAAGTAATTTCTTCGAAGTATGGGATTAATGTCAACATATGCTCTTTGTACGGGATGAGATTAGGATTCTTCATGTCCCATTCTTCTTTGATCTAGTTGATTACCAAAGTTGAGTCTCCGAACACACTTAAGAACTTAATCCTTAGATCAATTATAGCTTTGAGTCCCATGATACATGCTTCATACTTAGCCATATTGTTTGTGCAATTGAATAATAGCCTAGCAATGAAAGGGGTATGACAGCCCTCGGGAGATATGATTATAGCACCGATACCATTGCCAAGTGCATTAGAAGCTTCGTCAAAAACCATGGTCCACCGGGATCCTTTTTCAGGTCCTTCATCCGGTCCAAGTTCTTCACAATCAGTCACTAACATGATATTTTCATCCGGGAACTCAAAATTCATGGATTGGTAGTTGTCCACAGCCTGATGAGCCAAATGATCAGCTAATACACTTACCTTGATTGCTTTCTGGGTGGTGTATTGAATGTCGTATTTGGTCAGGATCATCTGCCACCTTGCTATTCTTCCGGAGAAAGCGGGCTTCTCAAAGATGTATTTGATAAGGTCCATCTTAGATATAAACAAGGTAGTGTGAGTCAACATATACTGTCTTAGTCGGCGAGCAGCCCATGCCAATGCGCAACAAGTTTTCTCGAGCAGTGAGTATATTGTTTCACAGTCGGTAAACTTTTTGCTAAGATAGTATATTGCATACTCTTTTCGACCATACTCGTCATGCTTCCCCAACACACACCCCATTGAATTATCTAATACTGTTAAGTACATTATCAAAGGCCATCCTTCAATCAGAGGCATCTGAATTGGAGGCTCTTGAAGGTATTCTTTGATTCTGTCAAAGGCAGTTTGGCATTCGTCATTCCACTTTACCACTTAATCTTTCTTCAGGAGTTTGAATATTGGCTCACAAGTAGCGGTTAGATGGGAAATGAACCTGGAAATGTAATTTAAACGTCCTAAGAAACCCCTAACTTCCTTCTCAGTGCGAGGAGCCAGCATCTCTTGTATAACTTTAACCTTTGCAGGGTCTACCTGAATACCCTTGTCACTGACAATGAACCTAGGAGTTTACCAGACCTTACCCCAAAGGTGCACTTGTTCGGATTCAACCTCAACTTGTACGTCTTCAGTCTATCAAACAACTTTTGCAAGTGATCAAGGTGCTCTTCTTTAGTTTGAGACCTGGCTATCATGTCGTCAACATAGACCTCTATCTCATGGTGAATCATGTAATGGAACAAATCTACCATGGCTCGCTGATAGGTTTCCCCAACATTCTTCAACCTAAATGGCATCACTTTGTAACATAAAGTGCCCCATTGTATGACGAAGGTTGTTTTTCCATGTCTTCGGGTGCCATCTTGATATGATTGTAACCAGAGAATCCATCCATGAAGGAGAAGATCTTATGTTGTGCAGTGTTGTCTACCAGAACATCAATGTGGGGAAGCGGGAAGTCATCCTTGGGGCTTACCCTATTCAAGTCTCTGTAATCTATACATATACGTACCTTACCATCTTTCTTAGGTACTGGAACAACATTAGCAACCCATTATAGATAAGAAGTGACAGCTAGGAATCCAGCATTGAACTGTTTCATGACTTCAGCCTTGATCTTTTCTGACATCTCAAGACGCATACGACGAACCTTCTGCTTCACTGGAGGGCAATCTTCTTTAGTTGGCAGAGGATGAACCACAATATCAGTGTCCAGCCCTGGTATATCTCATATGACCAGGCAAAGATCTCGACATAATCATGCAACATCTGAATTAATTGTTGTTTGACACAAAGCTCCAAATTTGCACCTACCTTGACTTCTTTTATGTCCTCTTCTGTACCCAAGTTCAATTTCTCAACTGGATCTTCATGAGGCTGTATAGCTCTTTCCTCATGTTGTAAAAGTCTAGCAAGTTCTCCTGGTACCTCATAATCTTCCTCACCTTCGTCCTTGGCTTGGTTGATCGGATTTTCAAAGTCATAACTAGCAATAGCAGAACCGTTATCAATGGGATCCAGAGTGGATGTGGATCTGCAGTTTGATACGTGAGTATATGTAAGAGCATAGTTGTATTGATAAAGTAAAAAGAAGAAAAGAAAGACAGAAAGCGCAAAATTTGTATGTAAAACATCCAATGCTTTATTAATGACATATGAGATTGAAAATGATAACTCTTACAAATAAACCATTGTGTCTCAAGTAAGACACAGAGCCATAGATTTTATATTGTTTATTTATTACATATCCAAAAACAAGAAATACAATTACTCATGAATAAAATTAATCGACACACAGTCTTTAGCCGTCCAATTACTGGTCCACCATTGGTTGTAAGGAAGATCAAGCTGTCCATGTCACAGTCACCATCACTATCTTCTAAAGTGTTGATCCCAATTGCTGATGCGTAGGGGAGGTCCTCTGGCACGAGCACGACGAAATACCCTTTGAGCACCTGAAGTGAGACCCAAACTAAACTTATCATATTTGTATGGAATGTCAGGGAGTTGGCCCCAAATGTTACACCCACTTTCTTCAATTACTGCTTTGGCGTCCTTGAGAGAAGCCATCTTCAATGGAGGTCTGGTGATCTTCGACACACTGGTAACAGTCTCGGTTGTGGCCATGGTATGAGGCACCTCTTCAAAGTTTTGACAAGGGGTCTCGATGAACTCGCCGTCCATTTCAACATACCTGAAAGAGTTCAGGTGGCTTACCGTATACTCCTCCTCACCATGTACTGTGACAATCTTTCCCTTCACTGGGTACTTCAACATTTGATGCAGAGTGGAAGTAACAACTCCAGCCCCATGGATCCAAGGGCGTCCCAACAAAAAGGAATAAGATGGTCGGATATCCATCACGTAGAAGGTGGAGTCAAAGGTTTGGGTCCCAATTTTTATAGGGATGTCCACCTCCCCGTGTACCATTATTTTCGAACCATCGAAAGCCCTCACCACAATGTTACCGGGCTTCAGAGTCAAACCTTCGCAATCTAATATGTCAAGAGCCTTCTTGGGAAGAACATTCAGCGATGAACCGGTATCCACTAGAACATGGACCAAAGTAGTGCCCCTGCATTCGATGGAGACATGCAGCACATCATTGTGTTTTCTTCCTCTGGGTGTTAAATCAGCATCAGAAAAATCCAGTCCATTATCAGCGGTCGAACTAGCCACACAATCTTCGAATTGATCATCGGAGATTTCATGTGGCACATGAACTGTCTTGAGGAATTTTACCAAAGCCTTTGCATGGGATTCAGAGCACAACAGTAGGGCCAACATTGAGATCTTGGAAGGAGTCTTCCCCAGTTGTTCAACCACATTGTAGTCACTCTTTTTAATTATTTTCAAAATTTCTTCCATTTCCTTCTTAAAAACCACAGGAATGGATTCTGAATGTGCCTTCGTCTGGACAGGCTCAACCAATATCTCTTTGCCCCAATTACCGGCCGACTCGGTGATAAGGGTGGCAACATGGCTAATCACAGGAGTAGTAATGGGAGTATTAGCAGTAGCAGCATGAATAATCATAGGAGTAGTAACGATTTTAGGAGGAGATATCTCGGGAGAGAACACTCCTC
Organism: Vicia faba; assembly: GCA_948472305.1. Classification (NCBI taxonomy): domain Eukaryota; kingdom Viridiplantae; phylum Streptophyta; class Magnoliopsida; order Fabales; family Fabaceae; genus Vicia; species Vicia faba. The sequence continues at coordinate 66,207,287 of OX451738.1, read as the reverse complement.
CGCTTCTTGTTATTTTAATGGTCCCAACGATATTGTCGACGTCAGGATCAGTACTTTCAGTAACTTTGTCTTCAGCAGCCAATAGGTCTTGCTTGACGCCATGGTAATAGACGTTAGACCCATAATTCCAGGGAACAACTTTATTCAAGGAATATGGTATTGGCCCTGGCATGGTGATGATCAGGGGAGCAAACTATGGAACATATGTAATCCTGACAGGTCTTTTGGTGGAGACCCTGGGAGGATTGGCGGAAATGGTTATAATAGAAACGTCTTTACATGAAACGCTTGTGATTGAAGTCTTCTCAAATAAAATTTCTTTATCATCTATCAGGAGCTGAACACCTTCTTTCAACAAATGGCAACCAATTGGTAGAGATAAACATAAGTGGCAACCTTCACCATAACCCGAAAATAAATCGGCTTGCAACAAATTCCTTTTAACAGTCATGAAAGGAGTAACAAGTTTCTCAACGGAAGCAATAAACATATCATCGTCAACAAAATTAACACCATGGCTGTACTTGGGCATGAGGGAAGTTATAACATTAGGAGTCTTTGGAGCATCAAATTCAATCTCCTTTTCCTCGATCAGATCCTACACCTTGTTCTTTAAAGCCCAACAGTCATTTGTATCATGGCCTGGACTTTAAGAATGGTAGGCACACCGAGCCTTTGGATTATAGTGAGGAGATGCATTGTTGGGATTTTTGGGAGCTTCCCTCAAAGTTACTAGATTGGATTTCAGTAAGTGTGGTAAAAGTTGAGACACGGTCATATTGATCTGGGTAAACTGTCTCATAGGCCTTTCTGCTCTGGGCTGATTGTTCTGCTGTTAAGTAACTGTAGGATTGGATATCATTACATCCCCTACCGTTGGATGATGTTCGGTTATGACCTGATTTCTTTAACCGTAAGCAACACTTACCTATTTCTTTCCCACGAAAGGTCTCTTTCCTGCACTTGAAGAGGTATCCTTTTGAATCTTGTTGCTCTTAATCCCCACTTTCACTCTTTCTCTAGTTAAGATAAGCTCAGTAAAACCAGCTGAGGAGCTTCCAATCAGATGGTTTAAAACTGGACCAGATAGAGTATCCAAAAACATGTCCACGAACTCTCTATCAGACAGAGGAGGCTGGACTCTTCCTGCTAAGTCTCTCCACTTCTGGGTGTAGTCTTTAAAGCCCTCGCCAAAACCCATGGGCATACTTTGGAGTTGTGTACAGGTCGGAGCAAGGTCAGTATTATATTGGTACTACTTATAGAAAGAAGCAGCCAGGTCTTCCCAGTTATGAATATTGGTTCCCTCTAGCTGATAGAACCATTATGGCTGAGTCCCGGATAGACTGTCTTGGAAGAAGTGGACCCATAAATTCCTGTCAGCCGTGTGAGGCTGAATCTTCCTCACATAATATCGGAGATGAATCTTGGGACATGAGACCCCATCATACTTAGCAAACACCGAAACCTTAAACTTCTGCAGGATAACAACCCCATAAACCAAACCCAACTCTTCAAAATCCAGCCCAAGTACCCTCTGGATTTCCATTGCATTCAGACGATCCTCCAGTTGTTTTTATTTTTCACCAGCAGGAGGATACTGCTCCTCATTATAGTCATATTCATTATCAGATCCCTTTAGGCTGAGGTCTTCCTCCCTTGTCTCCCCTTCCTGAGTGTCTCCTTTCTTTGACGAAGTTGCTAGTTCTGAAGCTCGCTGCACTAGTCCTCTAATCCTTCTTCCCAAATTCACTACGCCAACTGGTTTCTTTGGCTTCTTAGTTTTTTCTTTGACGATCAGGGCTTTCAGCTCTTCTTGCCCCTTGGACAGAGCCATGATCATTTGTTAAAATTGGGCGTTTTGAGTTTGGATATCCTTCAATGTTTGTTCAAGAGCCATTTCTTTTGCTGAAATAAACAGCGAAAAGAATAAGAAACCTGTCTTGAAACCTGTTTATGCAATGATATGTATGATATGCGTATGCCATGTTTTCAAGGATTTCTAAGACCTAAATTTGCCTAAACAGAAAGAGAACAAACGTTAATTGCATTAAGAAGTTTCAACAGTTACAAAGATGCCTCTTGGGCTTACAATAGGAGAAACCAAGCAAAGATAAACTCTCAAAGCAAAAAAGGAATCAAGCTCCCCACGGGCGCATCCTCTTTGGAGCAATATAGGTATTTATACTCTTCTCTTCATGAAGTAGTCAGGTGAGCTTTAAAACCTTCTTCTCGCTGGCGTAGAACTGGGTCTCAAAGGTGTCTCGTTCCTCTTTGAGCTGAATCCAAGATCTCTGCAATTCCTCGAGAGTAGTTGGCATGTCAGAATGGAGAATAATATGATGTACATCTGTATCTGTAACGGGTTCCATGATGATGGGTAGAATGGCGGGATAAGGCATCATGAGATTTTGAGCATGTGCTCGCATCCACTTAAGATAAGGCTCCAAAGGGATGAAGTTCTTATGCCCCAGTGTCTTTCTATCCACTTTATTTACCATGCCCCAAGCTCGTATGAACCTCTAACGGTAACCTTGAACATCATCCTCATAGTTGAACATAATGCCTTGAACCAATACATTATGAGGACCATCTCTCCTAGCATACCCAAACCGTCGTAATGCCAAACAAGGATTATAAGTGATTCCTCCCCTAATACCTAGGAGAGGGACATTAGGGAATTCCCCACTGTGATACGATGGCTAAACCGACTGTTTAATATTGGTTTGCGTTTTGCATTTTTTGTTCGCAAAATGTCGCGGTAAGTAAGAGCCGCCATCGACTTTTATTTCATCCAATCATGGAAAAGGAAAAAGAACAGAAAAAACCTTTTTTTGAGATATTCTGAGTACGGGGGGTATATTATAAAAAGGGAAGGTGTTAGCACCCCTTCTATCCGTAGTTATCTATGAGCTCTTAGGTACTTGCTCATTTTCTTGTGTGTGCTTGTCTTGAAAATGCTTTTACTTCGTGATAACCCTTGTATCAGTCCTCAAGGATGTGACGAAGTTTGTTTTGAAAATTTGTTTTGAAAGGTGTTTGTGTGAAAAAGTTTTCATTGAGCAAGTACTTAAGATTCTACCTGCTCGAAAAAAAGATTGTTCGTTCTATTTCCTTTAGACAACGCTATCCCACTATTAAGGAGTAGGTAGCACCGTTGTTGGAGTTTTAAGGGACATTCAAAAGGGACGAGTACAATCACTAAAGCAATAGTTAGAAAACTTTAGTAGTAACCCTAGAGTCTTAAGATATTTCCGAGGCAACATTTCCGAGGCAACATTCGAATGGGACACTTTGATCTCTTTAGGAGGAGGGCAACCACTAAAATCTCCTATGCTTAATGATTGTTTACCGAAGGCAACCGAAGTGAGGTAAACCCTAGGAGTGAATATGTGCATATGACTTGTTTCAGTTATTTAATCTTTGCACATTAGGTGATCTACCGTTTTAATTTTCCAGACATTCTTGCCATACAATCCTATTAGCCATGCATCTAGACAGTTAAAGGTTGCGGGAATTTAAAGTGCGAAAAATAAAACCTAGCTATTACAAGGCTTCGGGGAGGGGGATTAATTACATAACCAAAAATCGGGGATTTAAACAGTAAATAAAACCCTAGTTTAAAAGACTATTACAACCTCGGAGCAATTACAAAAATATAATGAAAAGTACGTACGACAAACGTAAATGCGAGAAATTAGGGTTTTGACCCTTGAAAACCAAATTGAATTTAATTAAAGAAAAAAAAATCATTTTTTGTCATTTTTATTTAAGGAAATAAAGAATAAATTGCAAAATATTTTAATCACTAATTAAGCTTTAATTATGAAAAATCATTAAATTAATGGAAAAAATAATTAACCTGTTTTTGTGTTTTTATTTTGAGAAGGAATTAAAATTAAGAATTAAACCTAATTTCTATTTGATTTTAATTATGAAAAAAAGATTTAAGTTAACCTAATTGAACTAATTAATGCAATTAAATATTTTATGAAAAAAAAGACTAAACCTAATATTGTTTGTGATTTTCTGATTTTTATGTTTTGATTAAAAATGATTTTTGGAAAATAAATAAAATAAATAAATTAAAACAATAAAAAGAATTGAAATAAAATAAAAAAGAAAAGATTGAGCGTGTGTGGTAGAATGCGGACTAGGGGTGCATTGCCAAATTGTTAGGCCCAAATTGGTTGGCCCATGTTCCTTGCGTGTGATCTCATGTGGATTAACTTCAGAGAGTGCACCATGGGCTGCTGTGGTTGGACGCTGGATCTGGACCAAGGGATGATCCAAAGGGTAGGATTTGTGAGCGTATGATGGACGCATGGAATGGTGATGTACTGAATCTGCAGTAAATTGTTAGGAAAATAATAAAAGTATGAATTAATAATTAAAAACCTAACTCTGATTAATTTATAAGTTAATTATGAAATAAAATCAATATTGATTAAATCAAAATAACTTTTATGTCAAAAATTATTTTAATTAATTGAAAGCCTAAAACTAATATTTAATGATTTTTTTTGTGATTTTATATGTTAATTAAACTAATGATAGAAAACAAATCAAGTGAAAAATAAATAAATGAAAAGGGTAAGAAAAGAAAATAATCAAAAAAGTGAAAAATGCATGGGGTGGGTGATGAACCCATGCCCCTTGGGTCACATTTAGGCACCTCATCCACCAAGCCAAACTATTGTTTGTGATTCAAACCTGTTCTACATAACAACAAGAACTCATTTGGACAGTTAATAAACATTAGCAATGCATGAAATTAATTATATGAATGTTTGAAAGAAAAGAAAATCGGAGAAGATGGGTATGCTTGTTTCAAGCATAAATGGCCATGACTTTCGACCTATTCTTACCCTTAGATACCTCAGGAATGATTTGTAATTGATGGTTTGGACTGAAAGTGGTTGGATCTTCGGTTTTGACTTTGCACTAGTTTTGACAAAATTTGAGGTTTTTAGAGAGCGTTCATGGGCAGCCAATTTCGGGCTCCCTAGTGTATGAGGGTGTTGTGTTTATATAGAGGAGGAATTTAGGTAAAAAATAATTGAAGAAATCTCATGGTATCTTGAGGAATTATGAAGATTTGATTTGATTTTAGCCTTGTATGATTTCTTTCTAAAATAGCTCCAATCATGACTTTTTCAATCTAAATCATCCTTGCACGAATTACATGCCATGCTAGCTGTATATGGACTCATAATGTGCACAAAAATCCCAAGATTTGATTTGCTTTTATTATTTTACCATTTAATTTGATTTATTTTGGTTTAAATGAATAAAAAAATCAAAATAAATAATAAAAATAATAAAATAATAGGTGGAAAAGATCAGGGGTCATGGGTCCTATTAGAAACATGTTTCAAACAAGAAAACATGGGCCCCTTTGGAAAAAAAATGCAAATTTGATCAATGTTGACTTTTGACAATTTTCCAAAAATTGCCAACTTTGACAATGCCCAACTCTCTCAATTTTGACCCTAGGAGGGTGTTCTTTGACTTTTTAGAAAGCTTAGGATGTCCTCTAAACAAACCTTTTGCTTTCATTTCAATTGGATCTTCCATGTTGATGTACGAAGCTTTGACCCAAAAGGTGTTTTTGTTGACTTTTCAAAAGGATCTATAATGTCAAAATTCATATCCTTTTATGAGTGCATATTTTGAACTTGAGCGCCGAAGATGAATTGCATGGAATTACATCCTTTTCAAAACGAGCCTTATATGGGAAATTTCTGATAAAGTATGAAGAAGTTATGCTTGGTCAAAGTTGGGTTAACTTTTACTAAGAAACCCTAATTTAGCAACTTTTGAGTTTTGATGAATTTGGAGCATTCCTTGAGGAATCATGATCAACCCTTTATTAAATGATGGAAGTCACTTAAAAATGTTGATGTTGACCCAAAATCTTGAGGTTTGACTGTATGTGGGCCACAATTGACTTTTGACCTAATACAGTCGATTTCCCAAGCATCTGAGCAGTTGACTGAGCAAACTTCTTATGCATGGCATGAAACTTGACATATAGGGTCTTGAGAACATATTAAGACCATGGAGAGCATATGAGACCTTTGTGGTCCACCCATCTTGATGAAAATAGAAACCCTAATTTGGGGTATACTGCCTTAGGAGAGAGTTTGTCTGGTCAACTCTTGGGCAACCTTGAGCCAATTAGGGACCTCACTTGACATTTGTTGAGTAAAATGAGAGGGAAAATTTTGGGGTACAACACCCATAATGATAGATGATGGTAACATTCTCCAAGGACCGAGGACACCAATGAATATCCGAGTGTGTGAGGGACATCAACCTATTAGACCATCTCATGCCCTGCTCATTCTTCACAACAGATCGAGGTAGGTGCGAAATAAACCACCTAGACAACAGAGGAGTGCAACACAAAAGAGTCCCTCTTCTCTTTACAGTGCAAGTATGCAGAGAGTGTAGAATATCTCTAAGTAAAGTAGGCACCAGATTGTGGGACAAAAAGATCTTGACCGCATTCACATCTATGAGTTGGTACGAATTAGGAAATAGTACCATCCCATAGATGAGAAGGGCCAACACTTCTTCAAAATCTTGTAAATCCAGGGTATCCCAAAAATGATGAGCCTTTTCAAATAGAAACTTAGCTAGAAACCCTTTGACGCCTCTTCTTGTTTCCCAATTTGCCACGACATCTGACCGCTGTAAAGACAGAGCTTGAGAAATTTCCTCAGGTGTTGAGTCTCTTTCCATACCATTGAAGGGTAACTGATCAAGAATGGGCATCCCCAATAATTGAGAAAACTCTTCCATAGTGGGCATTAACTAGTAATCAGGAAAGGTGAAGCAGTGATGTAAAGGGTCGAAGAACTTAAAAAATACCTTTAACATTTCTTCATCAGGGTTTGAGGTGACCAAGTTGAGAAGTCGACCATGTCTTCCAGTGAATGGAGAACTTTCAGGAATTATTGATGCTAATTCCTTGAGTTGAAGAGGTACCCTTACGAGGTTTACTTGGATAGTATTCCTGCAAGTGGATGCCATGTCCTACAAAACAAGACAAAGATAAGCCCAAAAAACCTTGAAATGGTTAGTATGATATGCCATGTTATGATGTCAGGATTATGCTAACAAATTACAGATATAGCAAGCACAAGAAAATCACAAAAAGACCTTAGGTTTAAGGCTTGCATGGGTTTTAAGGTAATACCCTCTTGAAGTTCGATTGGTTTAACCTGTCCTATAAATAGTAACCGGGTTCTAAGGGATCTCAATATCACAGATGTTTCCCACAAGTTTTGTTCCGATAGACAAATGACTTGCCACCAAACAAAACTCGGGGGTCAAATCTCAATGAGTTTAGTATCGAGTATCAACCGAATTTGGGGATACACCAAAGATGACTATCTCACTATATCCTAATGTCCAAGTTGTTCAATTAAAGTTCTAAGGTCAGTTGATGCTTCATGACACCATGCAGCGGCCCCGTATTCTCCTGGATTAACTCAAGGGCTACCGGTACCCACCAAAGTATCACATCAACGTAGCTATCACTTCAACCATGTCAGTATACCCTGCATAGTTTCCATGATCTATTGCTACTTACCTAAAAGGTTTCCCCAGATCCGGGTATAGGATCTATAATAACCCAAACAATACCCTTAAAAGTAAAGTAATCAAAACAAACAAGGAAAAACATATTATAAATGAACTAGAACCTAAGGTAAACCCCACTTTTTATATTCCACAGCAGAGTCGCCAGTTCTGTGATACGGTGGCAGAACCGACTGTTATACTGATTTTGTGTTTTGCATTCGCAAATGTCGCGGTAAGCAAGAGTTGCCACCAACTTTTCTTTTATCCAACAAAGGAGAGGGTGAAAATAACAGAAAAAGACCTTTTTTGAGATTTTATGAGTAAGGGGGATAAATTATGGAAAGGGAAGGTGTTAGCACCCTTTCCATCCATGGTTTACCACGGGCTCTTAGGTACTTGCTCATTTTTGAAAATTTCTTTCATGTTTGTGTATTTTGAAAAGTTTGTTTGCTTTATGATAACTCTTGTATCAGTCCTCAAGAGTGTTGATAAAGCGCTTTTGAAATATGTTTTGAAAGTGTAGTGTGAAAAAGTTGTTTTTGAGCAAGTACCTAACAGTTATCTACCTACTCGAAAAAGGTGTTATATTCCTCTTTTCCTTTAGGCAGTGCTATCCTACTATTAGTGAGTAGGTAGACCTATTCATTGGATGTTGAGGGACTATAGAAGGGATGTTTGTAGGCACTGAAGGCAACATGTAGGGATACCTTAACAGTTCGAAGAGACTGTCATCATATATTCATAGAAAACATCGAGAGACAAGATTATTTCTCGTAGGCAACTCGAGGGACATTAAGGGACTATGATCTTTATGATGATTTTAACCGAGGGTTTTTGCTAAGGGTATCCCTACATTCGAGGGACATGACCATTGTCTTTCCGAAGGCAACCAAAGTGGGTACCCTAGAGGTGCGAGTGTGAAATGGTGCTTGATTCATATATATTATCTTTGAATTAAGTTATGCTATGTTCAATTAATCATTATCTTTCCATACAACCCTATTAGCCATACATCTAAGCAGTTGAGTAGTGCAGTAAATAAATTGCGGAAAATAAAATTCCTAAGCTATTACAAGGCCTTGGGTCAGCTACATAATTAAATGCGGAAATTTATATCCTAATTAAAGCTATTACAAACCGGAAAACAATTACATAATTAAAAAGTGCGAGAATAAAAATAACGCGCAAGAAATAAATATTACGTCTAAGAATCCTAAGAATGAGAATCTTTTTGGTTTTTGTTTTGTTTATTTGGAAAAAGAAAGTTTGAGTTAAACAATAATTAATTAATTAAAAGAAAGGAAAAAAATATTGATTAAGATTATTTATAATAAAACCTAATATTTTTGGTATTTTTATTATTTAAGAAACATTAAAACTTTAACCTGATTCTAATTGCTTTTAATTTATGAAATAAAGTTAAAATAATTAAAAAAAACTAAATTTATTTATGAAAATTAATTTAAATTAAATAAAACTTAAATCTAATTTTTTTTTACATTTTTCTGATTTTATGTTTAAAATGAAATTGGTTTTAAAAAAATATAAAACAATAAAGTAAAAAAAGAGTAAAGAAATTAGAAGTTAGGCTTGATGTCATGAAGCAAACTGGGGGGTGCACGTTTGAAAGTCTGCTAGGCCCATATGCACAAGCCCAACGCCTGCCTGATCCAGTGTTGTTACGTCATGGAAAGTCTACCATGTTCTATGCTTGTGAGAGCATTGGATCCAGACCATCTGTGATCTAATGGCTCAGGCTGATAGTCCATGTTGTACGCGTGGGGATACGTTGTACATGATCCTAAAAGCAAACGTTGGAGAAATGTAAAATTGCTGGACCTGGGATCGAACCCAGGCCCCTTCCTTCATATGCCTTATGTCTTTACCATCTGCACTGCCTGCTCATTCATGACTATAATAACACAAAGATAATATAATGGTAATTCAGTCAAAGTGTCAAATTTTCAAACGCGCCAGATCAGATCTCACATGGACCAATGATAATATGACAATTAAGCCACCAGAGTCTACACAAGTCAACGGTGCCGAAGTCCAACTCCGGTCACCTTCTTCGATTTCCTCAAAATTCCAAACCTGCAAATCACGCAAGATAAAGATGCAAAGGGTACCCTACCCCCTATTTCGAGGGATGTGATCACGATGGTTGTTTACTTTTTGACTGGAATAGCCTGCAAATTTAGATACAAAGAGGAAGGATCTTTGTGCCCTAACAATGGCACTTTTCTGTTTCTACGTCAAAACTTGCATATAATGGTTCTAAACACACGCAAACATGATGTTAAGCACAAATATATGCAGAGATATAATTTATGTTGCATGAAATAAGAGTTTGAGATAAATGAAATATATCAAACTGTGAGTTGTTGGAGGGGACGATCCCGTGTGCTTTGGCCTTCAAAAATGGATTGGTTCAATCCCTGGGGTCCTCAGAAGGGTGATAGGATGCTTGGATCTGATGGAGGTTGGCTGGACCGAGCGTTTGTGAATTGCACCACTCTTTAATTTTTTTTAAATTTTCTAGGGCTTCTCTAAGGCAGCTGCGCGTATCCTTGGCTTTTGAATGGTTGTTCATATATACGAGACACATTAGGTCAACAAATATAGAGAGGTATCAATGCCTTCATGAGAAAATATTTGATTTCCAATTATGTGAATATTTGACTTTTTTGTACCAAATCATATCATTTGCCTCTCTCCACGAAATCCCCTTGTCATAAACTGAATATATGTTCATTCTTTAATTGGAAACCAATCCCATGCAATCTTTAAATATTTTTAAATCATTTATTTAATTTAACTTGAATTTTAAATGACTAAAAATCAAGATAAACGAAATAAATGACCAAATAGGGAATGAATGGGTTTAGAGGTCGTGGAACAAGTTAGAAACAAGTTTGGATCACAAAAGGATAGGCCCATTTGGAAAAAATCCAAGTTTGATCAATATTTCTTTCATGCATTTCTTCAAAAATTGGTCAACTTTAGCAATGCATATCTCTCTCAATTTTAACCCTATGAGGGTGTTCTTGGACTTTTTAGAGAGCTTAGGATGTCCTTTAAACAACCCTTTTGGTTTAATCTCAATTTGATCTTCCATGTTCATGTAAGGAGCTTTGACCCAAAAGGTATTTTTGTTGACTTTTTAAAAGGACCCATAATGTCTGAGCTTGTATCTTTCAATTGATGCATTTCTTGAACTTGAGGGATGAAGAGAAGTTGTAGGGAATTGAATTCTATTCAAAATTATCCTTGGTGGAAAACTTTCTGATAAAGTATGAAAAAGTTATGGTTGATCAAAGTTTAGTTGACTTTTCCTATAAAAACCCTAATTAGCAATTTTTGACTTTTGATGAATTAGGAGCATTTCTTGATGAATCATGATCATACTTTGATCAAATGATGGATATCACTTCAAAATGTTTATGTTGACAAAAAATCTTGAAGTTTGACTGTATAAGGGCCACAATTTACTTTTGACCTAGTATAGTTGATTTGCAAGCATTTGAGCAGTTGACTGAGCAAACTTGTAGTGCAAGGCATGAAATTTGTCATGGACAATCTTGAAGACACATTAGGACCATGGAAAACATTTTATACCACTGGAGCTTACACATCTTGATGAAAATTGAAACCCTAGTTAGAGGTTCATTGCCTTAGGAGGAGAATTTGTCTGGTAAATTCTTAGCCATCCTTGAGCAATTTGAGGACCTCAGTGGGCATGTGTGATACGGTGGGAGAACTGACTTAAAGGTTTTGTGTTTGATTGCAAATGTTGCGGTTAGCAAGAGTCGCCATCAACTTTTCTTTTATCCAAAAGGAAAGGTGAAAAATCACATGAAAGACCTTTGAGATTATTTCTTGAGTTCGGGGGTAGATTATGAAAAGGGAAGGTATTAGCACCCTTTTCATCCATGGTTTTCCATTGGCTCTTAGTTACTTGCTAGATCACTTGCTTTTGTTTGAAATTGTGCTTTGTGTGGTTTTTTGAAAGTATTTTGTAAAGAGGCCATTGTTTAGGCAAACTTTGTAATGATTCTCGTTTGTAAGAATGTATACAAAGTGTTTGATCTTTTGAAAATGTTTTCAAGCTTGTAAGATGTTTTGAAAGTGTAGGTGTTTGTTTTAAAAATACCAAGGATGTTTTGTTTTGAAATGGAGCAAGTAATTAGGAGCTTTCTACCTACTCAAAAGTCTTTTATGTTCATTTCCTATTTCCTTTGATATTGTCATCTTACCATTGATTTGCTAAGTAAGCCTATCTTTGGATGTAAACGGGATGGACGCGGGTCATAGTATAACCATGATTAGCAATGTTGCAAGATATCTTAGCATTCTCTTTTAGGGACTAAGATCATTTGAAAGGTAACTTAGATAGCATCATCGAGGGACTATGATATTGTATTTTTGGTTGTTTTTGCTAAGATACCTCACATGCGTAATATGGCCATTTTGTAAGGCAACCAAGTGGATTTACCTTAAGGGTGATTGTGTGCAAGTGTATTATTTTCATGCTTAGTTTTGTTTTTGATTAGGGTTTTCTAATTGATTGGTTTTAATCTTTCCATACAAATCCTAATTACTAGCATTTGTATATAAAGCGATAAATTGCGGAATTTTAAAATTACTATGCTATTACAATACTTGTGGGAGGGGGTGTACAAATTATAAATGGGGATTGCAAGAAAATAAACTTACTTGATCTATTACAACCATATTGAATTGGTACAAGAATTAAATAAATGATGTACAAAGTGGATAAATATACAAGAATGTAAATGTAAAGAAAATGGATGTTTGTTTGGATTTTTTCAGAGAAAAGGGATTTTGGTTTTAAATTAATTAACTAAAAGAAAATAATTAATTAAAATAATAAAAATTAAACCTAAATTTACTAGGAAAAGAATTTAAATAAAAACCCTAATCTATTAATTGATTAAAAGAAATTAAGTTTAGAAGAAGAATAATTTTGGTATTTTTGTCTTAAAAATAATTTATTGTATTATGAAATATCTTTGGTCTTTTTTTGGTTTTAAAATAATATATTTAAGTGGTGTAAAAGAAAATAACTAAAACCCTAGTTTTTTTTATTAAATTTACAAAAACAATTAGTGAAATAAATAAAGTATGATTAAATAACAATAATTTTTATGAGGAAAAATAAATAAACTATATTAAAATATAAATCTACTATTTTTATATTTTTTATGATTTTTTAGTAATAGAAAAATAATTAAGAAAATAAATAAAATGAAAATAAGAAAATAAAATAAAATGGGTCAGGGGCTATATAAGTTAAATAGGGGGTGAGAGGTAACAAAAAAAACATAAGGCCCAAAGGAGGCCCAGCGCATGCCAAAAAGGAAGCCAGAATGCAAAAAAAAAATGAAAAAACTAAAAGGGTACCACTGGGGGCTCGAACCTAGGTCCCTCAAGTCACAGGCACGCGCTTTTACCACTGGGGTGGCTATACATCCGTTTATATATATCAAACCATAAATATATATGGTAAACACGTTCCTGAGGCCAACTTCATCTTCAACCTCATGCCCAGCCAGAAGCTCTGTATCTCATTCAATTTCAACAAAAATGAAAACTGTAAACAGGAAACTTGTAGCAAATTTCCTCACGATTTCAGAAATGCAAAGCAATAAAATTATAGATCAAAGATAAGCATGAATTTTAATGGCCCTAATCTGAACCCTAAAAATCTCAGAAACTTCAATCTTAAAATTCTCTAAGCTCAAGCAAAATTAATGAAAATTATGGACATGGTTAGCTTTAGGGCAATGATATCTACATGTTTCATTCACAAATAATTCATTGATGATGCCTGTATGAAAAGTTCCAAAGTTAGAAAACTTACCTTGCAAGAGGGTATCGGGTTTGGAGTTTGAGAAGCTTTCAGTGAGTTCCAATGATTGGGTTAGTTTCCTCAAGTTCCCAGGAAGCTAATGGGATGATTAGCTTGAGCTGAAAGTGCCTGAGGAGTTCTGAAGAAGTCCAAGTGCAAAACTCTGTTTTTGAAAATGGAGGATGGTGTTAATGGTGTTACAGTCTTGTAACAGGGTATGGGATGAGTTCTAAATGATGTTTAGAAACTTTAGGAACCAGGAGGCTTGAAAACGCACGAGGGAGATGTGAGTTTCAAACTTTTGGTCAGGTTAGGCAACAATGGAGGTATCTGATACAGTTCTGAGCTCTTGTTGTTTTTTAGAGGTCCAACATGCGTGGGCTTTATGACAAATGGTTTGTGTATCTATAAGCAAAAGGTCTTGAGTGGTTTTTAAAGTCAGAAGTACAAGTTTTTAGCTAATTGCTAGGTTACTTGATTTTCAAGAAAAATGGGGAAACAAGTTTCAATGTGAAGTACAAGTATGGGCTGGATGATTGTAATTGTCTAAACCATTTCTCTTGTGTTATGAGACATGTATGATCAGAAGAGAACAAGTGCAAGGCTCAAGAACGAGTTTTGTGCAAAAAGTCACTTTATCAAAATGGCAATGTGCACTTTCTTCCAAAAATAGATATAAAGCATGGCCTTGCATTGAATGCTTGAAATGAGACCTCTAACAGTTATGCAAGTCATTAATTATGGAGTTACTAACAAGTTTGAGGCCTGCAAAATAGAGGTTATGCAGCATAACTTTGAATTTTGAATTTGTTCATCACAAAATGACTTGTAATTCAAGTGATAAAACCCTAACTTCATCTCTTCGAGTCTCCTTACTCAAAAATGATCTCAAGGAGTTCTTGGACATTTTAGAAAGCTTGCAATGTGATCCATAACCCATATTTGAATTACTTTTGAAGATTCCCCTTGGAACTATATGAAAAAGTGCCATGAAGTTGGGTCAAAATCCTGACCAAATTAGGGCAAAATTTCACTAAGTGTTTTGTTTCATGACCATGTATTCTTAAAATTATAAATTGAGATCCAAAAACTTTTGGAAGGAGGTGTGGAAGAAAAGTTGTAGATTTAATGGAGATCTACAACTTTCATGTTGGGAGTTTCTTTTGAATCAACTTGCATCATGGTGAAAAGTTTGCTCAAAGTTATGAAAAAATAAGAAATTTCCAATACTTAGAAAAATTTCTAAGTTTAGAAATTTTAACTTTTCAAAATTAAATCTTGAATTTTGGATTTCTTGATGAATAAGTTTTATATTTTGACATGTTTTGATGAATTGTGATATTTGGCATTTAATTTTGACCAAAAAGTCAAAGTTTGACTTTTCAGTATACAATTGACTTTTGATCAGTTGATTGAAAATTCATTTGTCGATCCATTGAAATTGAGCAATGTTTTGAGCCATGTCATTAGGTAAAAATGATTCAATTGGAATCTTGAGATCATGCCTTAAACCAATTGATCATTTTCTAGGTCAAAAATCAAAAATTGCCCCTTCTCAGTCAAAATCCTAATTTTGACCATTTTGCCCTTTTGATGATTTGATCAAATTTATTGGGGAATTGTGGTCCAATATTGATCAAATGATACATATGAGTTTAAAATGTTGACGTGGATAAAAAATTATGAAGTTTGACTCTAAATTGGCCATAGTTGACTTTTTCCCCAATACAACTGATTTTTAGGTCAATTGCTCAATTGACTGAGCAAAAGTGTGATCCAAGGCTTGAAACTTGACATGAGTTACCTTGGGGGTCCATAATGATCCATGAAAGTCATATGGGGCATTGGAAGCTCAAATATCCTTGTGCAATCTCAAACCCTAATTTTGGTCATTAGTGCTTAAGGAGGTGTCTTGAGTTGATCAAACCTAATGCAGTCTTGAGTCAAAGGAGATCTTGTGAGCAAATTCTTGATAAATGAGAGGGCAAATTTTGGGGTACAACAGTATGCCTTGAGTAAAATGAGAGGGAACATTTTGGGATACAACATATATCTTCTTCTAACAAAGACCAAAGCAAACTCAATAATACCTATCGATCATCATAGCCAGCCAACACAACAACAACGGTAACGGCGACAAGACCCTCCCCCTGCCGTTAACAACAATGAGACAGGTGGTCCAAAGCACGACCTTTGGGATAAGATGACCGCCTCCTCCTTATCCAGAGAGCACCCCCTTGACACCCCTCGACACGTGGAGGAGCTTGGAGTGTACCAGGAAATCCATGTTCCGCCCAATGCTGATCCCACCATTGTAGCCATGTTCACAATTGTCAATCAAACAAACTACCTGATATTCCAACAGAACGAGCGCATTGGAATGTTGGAGAAGGACAGACGATCACGTTGTGTACCAGAATCTCGCAGACTGTACTCGGGATGATGATATGTCCGGTTATGTTCTCCCCCTCGGAGACACCCAAGGAATGAGTCTCTGAGCCCCTCTCTGCGACCAACTGGCCCCCGCCCTCAGCTGGAGAGGCCGCAGTCCAAGTCTGTCAAGAAGCACGATTGCACTGCACCACACAAAGATCCAAGACCTCTAATTCCCAAGAAGAACAAGGACGACGGGCACCCAAAAAAACACATGAGTCAACCGAGAAATTCACCACGCCATAGGGGCCCCCTGGTTCCTTTCTTCCCCGTCGCGCTCACTCGACCGAAGTGACAAAGACGACCCCTGTAGTCCATTCACTCGGGAGATTATGGAGACCCCTCTCCCTATCGGCATGGAGAAGCCACCACCTTTGGCGACCTATAAAGGTGTGGCGGACCCCGTTGATCACATTGAGAGCTTTGATGTGATGCTCAACTACCGCAACATCGGGGGTGCTATCAAGTGCAAGCTGTTCCCACGACTCTAAGGAAGAGTTACATGGCATGGTACAAAAGCCTCGTCACAGAGTCGGCCCCCTTCTGGAGGGATCTGAAGACTCAGTTCACCAGGAATTTCACCGCCTCCCGACGACACCCAAAGACTGAAGTGTCGCTCGAGGCGATCATCCTAGGGAACACTGAAACCCTTTGAGCGTACATCGAGTGCTTCAATTGTGGGGACACTCAAGTCATCACGACTGACCACATGAATAGGTATCTGCTCGAGAAAGGGATATATCATGGCAATTTTAGAAAGGTTGTTGGCATCGATACTCCCCATTCGTTCTTTGAACTCCACCATAAGGCCCAATCCTACATCACCTACCCAACAACACTCGCGACTCCAAGAACCGTAAGGGGACCAAAGCCTCTAAGTATGATGACTTTGTGCCTCCTCGATAAGGAGGAGAAAAGAAAATATATGAGAGGCCCCGTGACTCTCGCGAGCATATAGACCCAGCGGGCCATTTCACTGAATACACTCTACTGACCTCTCCCCACGAGTGCATCCTCGCTGAGTGTATCAATTCTGTGTTCAAACAGGGGGTGATCGCTTTCCCAAGCCAATAACCCCCAAACATAACATCGATAAGGCAAAGTACTTATGTTTCCATCACATCCACGACCATGTCACTGAATATTACATCCACCTCAAGGATGTGATCGAAACCCTCATCAAGGAAGGTTGTCTAAGGCAATACACCAGAGGACCGAGGCTCCTCAACAAGACACTCACGAGAAGAAGAGGGTAGAGGAGGACACCTCACCCTCGAATGAGACGTCCAACCTGTAAGTAGCCATGTACGTCTCCCGGCCAGAGGATTTCTTCATCCCCAATGAGGAGGATGACGTTCCCATCTCCACCCGCATCATCAGGGAAGGTTTCACCTCCTCTATGGTCATATTCGACATAGGATTCAACCAGATCACCATCGAGTCGATGAAGAGAAAGTTCGAAGAGCTGAATGATGAAAGCTTATTCCAAAACACTACTCTCGAAAGGTTTTGGGGAAAGTCTGAACCCATCACCTTTTATCTTAAGGAACTGCCTGATAGAGCGCCGAATGCTAGCATCCATCTGCTGGAAAGAGCACAAATGGCAAACTTCGACGTCTATCATATCCTGGTCGATGAAGGAAGCTCCGTCGAAATTATGTATGCACACCTGTTCACCATTCTCTAGCTCGACCACACCCACTTGACACCATAAGTGAGCTCTGACCTACAGGGTTTTAATGGCATGACCACCAAACCTTGGGGTTACGTCGAGCTGATCGTCACCTTCGGGGAAGAGGCGACAACCAGACAAGTTACAATATGTTTCCTAGTCATCGAATGCACGTCTCTGTACAACGGCATCTTGGGAAGGCCAACTCTGGCCGAGCTGACCGTCGTGCCTTCCACGGTCCATTTGAAGATGAAGTACTACACCAAGAGAGGCCGCATCGTCATTATGCATGGAGATATCGAAGCCTCCAGAAGATGCTTTAACGCAGCTGCTAAAGGACATAATTTGGTCGATACAACACCCAAGATAGACATTAAGAAAGCCCGACTTGTCGACGATAAGCCAGCCCAGACAACAACGCCTGCCGAGAAGAAGTCATCACCTCACGCCAGCTCAGTGGACCTCGACACCTGCTTCACCAAAAATGAACTGAAGGAGGAGAAGAAGGAGGAAGGATCATCCCGTCCCGCTGCCAACCAAGAGCCTCTCCATCCCGTGTGCCACATCCCAAATGGAGATTTTGAAGTCATCCTCCTCTAAAATGATCCGAAAAAAGGCGTGAAGATTGGAACAGGACTCTTCGACTTGGCGAGGAAGCAACTCAAAGAATGCCTAAGGGAGAATGCTGACGTGTTTGCGTGGAGTGCTGCTAAAATGCTCGGACTCGACCATTAGGTTGCCTGCCATCAGCTGATCATAGATACAACGCCTAGGGCAGTAGTTTAATGTAGGCGTAGGCAGTCTCTGAAAAAAGAGGAGGTTGCTGAAAAAGCTGTAAAAGACCTCTTAGAGGCAAATTTTATTTGAGGCCCAGTACATAACCTGGCTGTCTAACATTGTATTGGTAAAAAAATCTAATGGAAAATGGTGCATGTGTGTTGATTATATCAATCTCAATAGGGCATGTCCCAAAGATGCATATCCACTGCCTAACATTGATAGACTGGTAGACAATTATGCAGGCTATAAACTTTTATCATTCATTGACGCGTATTCGAGCTACAATCAGATCCCAATGGCGAAGAGCGACAAATAGTGCACCGTGTTCATGACCCATTCAGTCAACTATTTCAACAACGTAATGCCCTTCTGGCCTGAAGAACGCCGATGCTAGTTATCAACGAATAATGAACAAAGTTTTCCGAGGGGAGATCAAAGATATGCTTGAAGTCTACATGAACGAGATGATCTTGAAGTCCCGAGAAGATACCGACCACACTACCCATCTTAAGAAGGTCTACGACCAGGCGAGGAAATGTAGGATGAGGTTCACTCTAAAGAAGTGCACTTTCGGCGTACGGGCAGGTAAATTCCTAGGTTTCTACTTAACTGAGCGAGGAATCGAGGCCAACCCCAGCAAGTGCAGGGCATTCTCCGAGTTCCCAACACTGAACTCGAAAAAATCCATCCAATCTCTGAACGAGATGCTCACCTTGCTCTCTCACTTACTCGCCTAATCTATCCATCACACACTCCTATCTTTCAAACTATTATGCAAGAAAGCAACATTCGAGTAGTCAGAAAATTGCAAAAAGCTCTTCTCCACATCAAACAAGCTCTTTCGCAACCACCAGTCCTTTTGCAGCCAGAAGACAGAGAGACCTCGTACCTCTACTTGGCCGTCCTGACTGAGGCCATCAGCGCCGCGCTCATCCATGGAACCCCCGACAGATAAAGACCAATATACTTCAAGAGCAAGGCCTAAAAATAAGATACCAACAAATTGAGAAGGTTGCCTTGGCCCTGATCAATGCAGAGAGAAGACTGAGACACTAATTCCTGGCGCACACGATCATCCTGCAAACAGATCAGCCCATGAAGCAGTTACTCGGTCGCCCAGACATGGCCGGTAGAATGCTTAAATGATCGCTAGAACTATCAGAGTTCGATATCCGATACAAAAGCGGGAAGGCCCTCAAAGAACAAGTCCTGACCAATTTTTTAGCTGAGATGATTGTGCCCACCTCCTTGACGAGCGAAGCCCACAAGTGGACTATTTTCGTCGATGAGGAATCTAGCTCGACAGGAAGCGGCACCGACATCATCCTAGAGAACAAGGATGGCATCCTGATTGAGGTATCCCTTTCCTTGTCCTTCTCGACATCGAACAAATAAGCTGAGTATGAAGCTTTCCTAGCGGGATTATGGATGGCCGAGGACTTAGGTGCGTTGGAAGTAAAAAATTTCACAGACTCTCAGCTCGTCGCCTCCCAGGTATGAGGAGATTATCAAGCCAAAAATGAAAACCTCATCGAGTTCTTAACTCTAGTTAAGGAGAAAATGAGACAATTTGCTTCTACATAAGTCATGCACGTCCCTCGCAAGCACAACACCTGGGCGAATATCCTTTTGAAGCTCGCGAGCATGGGGAAAATGGGTAGAAACAAATCAGTCATCCAGGAAGTCCTCCCTCGCCCGAGCATAAAAAAACCTTCCATGATGCTCGACTTAAACGCCATCAGGGACCACGAATGCTGGATGACTCTGGTGTGCCGTTACCTCATCATAGGGGAACTACCTCTCGATGAGAAAGAGGCTAACATAACTAAGCGAAGAGCCTGCTCGTACGTCCTAATCGAAGACAAGTTTTACTGACGGGCGTTCTCCATCCCACTCTTGAAATGTGTCGAGGAGTCTAAAGTCCCCCACATTCTACATGAGATCCACGAAGGAATCAACGACAACACATGGAAGAAAGATCCTTAGCATGAAAATTTCTCCGAGTAGGGTACTACTGGCCCATTATGCAGCAAGATGCGAAAGAGCGTGTAAAAAGTGCGATAGATGCCAATGCCATGCAGACATACACTTGGTGCCTCCTAACGAACTCAAGACTCTGTCGTCCCCGTAGCCCTTCGCCTGGTGGGGAATGGAATCCTTGGTCCATTCACTATGGGATCGTACCAAAATAAATATTTAAATGTCATCGTTGACTACTTCAAGAAATGGATAGAAGCCGAAGCCCTCGCCTAAATCACAACGCATAACATACTGTGTTTCTACAAGAGAAACATGTTCACCTGGTTCGGCATACCCCAAGCGCTCGTCACCAAAAATGGGACACAGTTCACCGACAAAAACTTCTAAGATTTCGTTTCCAAACTCGGTACCAAGCAACACTTCACGTCCGTCGAACACCCTTAAACAGAAGGGCATGCCAAGGCCATAAACAGAGTAATCTTGTGAGGACTGAAATGGAGACTAGGTACGACCAAGAACATGTGGGTCGAGGAGTTACATAATGTACTCCGGGCTTACAGAATGACTCCAAACTTGACCACATGGGAAACTCATTTCTGAATAGCGTATGGAACCGAGGTGGTGATCCTAGTGGAAATCAGAGAGTCGACCAAGCGTACAAAATCTCCCCTCGATGAAGAGATGAACGATGAAGACTTAAGAGAGGAGTTCGACCTAGTCGGTGAAATTCGAGCATAAGCAGCTCTCCATGAGGCCACTCTCAAACAAAAGGTAACTCTGTGTTGCAACATAAAAGTCATAAAATGCAAGTTCCAAGTCGACAACCTAGTACCGCAAAGAAATCAGAAAACTCATGTGAGGGAAAGCTCACCACAAACTAGGAAGGCCCTTATCGCATCTGGGATAAAACGGGGGGCGGGGCATATTACCTCGAAAACTTGACCGGGGAACAACTTTCCCGACCATAGAACACATAAAAACTAAAGCAATATTATCGTTAAGTCCTGCTAATACTACGTCTGGACCTAACAGCCGGCCCACTCAGTTCAACGGAAAACCAGGTGCGCTCGACTATAGAAGTGTGTTGAGGTACGAACACAACGTCCCAAACCTGAAAAAAATGTGGGCTTCCTCTCATGGGACAAGAAGAGCTTTAGCCCGATGGGGATACCTCGAACAAGCTCCGTCGTTGCAGTACCAATAAGGCAGAACACCCAGCTTGCGATGGGAAAGTTAATGCCATAAGATCAAGACTTCGACCACGGTCTTAGTCTCGTTATCAAGCGGAACCAACTCCGCCTCCTCGACAAGTCTCCCTACACTGTCGATCATAAGTCACATCGAGCAAACAACCCCACACTGGTTGCAAACATAAATAACAAAAAAATATTCAACATACAAAGGCAACCATACAAAATAACAACATTCAAAGTGATGACCACACATGCCGACATTGTCATAATATTACAAAATAACCGGGCAAAGCCCCTTGTCTAAATATTACAAAAAATACAGGCACACAGACCCAAACAACCAAACAAGAAAAATTAGAATGCAAGTCACTCTTCGTGGCAGCCATCATCTTTGGTATCGTAATGGGAGTCAGGGGAAGGAACTAGCTTGCTGTCGACCACCTGGGATAAGAGCCTAATCCCTTCAATATTAAGCCTGGGGTTTAGCAACTCGAGTTGGATCACTGCAGTGTTGAAGCCCATCGTCGCCGCTTCCATATGATCTGACTCGAGGAGATGAATCTGACAAACAAATTCAACACGAGTCTTCAATACTTTTGTCCCGTCAGACTCGTCCTCGGCGGGAGCCGCAACAAATTTCAAACCAGCTATCTCGTTCTAGAGGCTTTCCTTCTCGAGCAGCCAGGATTCTTTCGCCTCAGACAGCTTGGTCGCCTCCTCCTCCTCCTCCTTCAGCTCGGTCCCCTGAATCCGAAATTTATCTTTATAACTCTCAATGGTAGTCTTCAGCTCATTGGATTTTTCCTCGAGGGCCTTCTCCCCCCTGTTGTTTATCCAGCAAGGCTGCGGAGCCGGCCTCCTCTCCCGAGAGGACCACGACCATCTCCAAAACATTCATCATACCAGCATCCCCTTCAGCCAGGGGCTTCCTCTTGCTCGCCGGATCAAGACCACAGATGACTGAGGTTTCTCTGTCTGGAACGACCAAGAGATACCTTTCGAAGAAGTCCTTATGAACAAAGCAAGGGGAAATGTGAAAGCCCTAGTGTCGAAATCACTCCCCACCAGGTATAGAATATCACCATCGAGACGATCGCTCTTTCGCCCCAAGAGCCCCTGCACGGGTTGAGATTTATCGACGTTCGAAGATAAAGAGGAGGCGATGGAGCCATCCTTAGCCTGGTCTGGAGTAGGTGCAAAGCGAGTAGTTTCACCATCTTTTTGCTCCTCTTCTGGTTGTGCGCTAGCTTGAGCAAATGCTCGCAAGAGTCCACCGTGTTAACTGCATAAAATAACAAGCCTGGGTCAGTACATTAAGAAAACACATGCGAGCATGCTAAAAGATAAAGAAATAAAGGCAAATACCTAGGAGCGCTACAAGATCCTCGTAAGAATGGCACTCAAGGAGAGCCTTAGTATTAATTATTCGAGCCTCAAATACGGGCTCGCCATCATCGTCAAGGAATTCCTTTCCCTCCCTCATCACCCACTGGACAGGGTAAAAGCCGTCAACAAACTTGCAGAGTTTAGCATAGGATTCTCCGTCCTCGTCGTCCATATGACCCTACAGAGTGAGGTAATAGCTCGAGTCATGGTTGAAGTGAGTCACACTCCAGTGGAAATAGATCTTTGAAACTAACTTCATATGTACATTTCCATTTTCATCATAAAGCACACGACCACCCTCGTCAACTAGGGTCGCTTCCTCTAACACCGAGTCGAAAGCCTCCGACGACACCGACCTAACGAGGAATGTTTATCCTTGAAATCACAGACGGATTCCATGAACATCTTGAAGAGCTTCTTGTTCGACTGTTTCAAAGAAACTCAACTATGTTTCCCCTTCATAGTTTGTTGCTGAAGGCGGAAACAACGGAAGAAGAGAGGAATCATGGCGCCGATTTGGAGGTATCAACACACTATCTCGAACGCCAACATAAAGCCAATTGCATTCGAATGAAGCTGAGAGGGCAGCAACGATAGGTTCCCGAAAACCCCAACCTGGAAATCACTGAAGGGCAGTCGAAGCCCTAGCTCCTAGAAAACAAATTCATACACGGGGATGCGATTCCTCGAGTAAAATGAGCATATCCTTTTACTCCTAACCGATTTGACAACTTCACAATGCTTTTCAACATCTGGGTCGTCTACCCTATCCTCGACATGCAGGAACGTGCCAGCTAAAGACTCAGCTTAGGGCGAAGCTATGCTTAGAGCCTCGGGGAAAACCTAAGCCAGTTGGAGGTCGGTAACCGAGTTGACCATCTGAATATCCTCGGCTGCATCGACCATCTCACGTGAAAAGTAGAGGAAAAAAATGAATTTGACGGTCAAATCAAATCCATCCTTCCACCACAAGTCAAGTGAAAGGGCGTATCATGGGACGAGGACCTGTTCCCCGACCAAACCCTTGCTCGAAGGGTCAAAGGAAATAAAGACTAACCCCCCTGGGCTAAGGGTGCAACCAAATCAACTAGATATACGTGAACACAAACTCTGCACACGGATAAACCCTCCCATCTATTAAAATCTTCATGGATCTTAGAACCAATGGATCTCGCGGGAAAACTCATGAGTCTCGCGGGGAAACTCATGAATCTCACAGGGAAACTCATGAATCTATGAGTTTCATGAGGAAGAACCTTCCGAGAACATGAAGATCATCACGAATCTATGAATTTCACGGGGAAGAACCTCCCCAGAACACGAAATTCATTGAAGAACATGCATATTGCAAGGATTAAATACATGGTTAATCGTAGATTAAAATAAAAACACCAACTTTAGTGTGGGTTATACAGAGGTGGCAACGGCAGACACGGCGGCGACGACTGAATGAATCGGAAGGAGAAAGGCTAAAGGGAAGAGCAACCGAAACGAGAGAGAAAATGTAAAACTTTGCAAATGAAACTTTAAATCTATTTATAAGTCTTGCACGGAAGACGAAGCGTCACTTCAAGTGGCATGTCAACACCCTGACACTCATCCGCTTACACACCTAGGCCATGATGACCCTTACACCTAGGCCATCATTTTCATTAAATGTTGTGACATATGGCGCAGGAAGCAGGCGTCGGCCAAAACTCTCGACTCCCTAAAAGTCGAGCGAGGAAAACCTTATCCTTCACATGCATGCCCATGCAATGCAGCTACGAGGACCATGAGAACGCTCTCCGCGAGCACACCTTGACTCTCAACCACGATACTCATACAACATCCTCATTGTCCACAAAAAAATTCTTCTAACGAAACCGATCAGCATTAAAGGGCTATTAATATGGATAATCACGTCCCCCTTTGTATATATTGAACCGAAAGTTGATGTCTGCGTCCCCGTTGACCATGCCCGGTTTGGATGTCAAAGGCACGAGCTGACCTAAAATTCATAACTCCTCTACTTAGGAGTAACGACTCGGGGGCTCCTGTTCTGGACTGGGTCTGTCCTTAGTCTGCTGCCGGGAAAGACCCAGCCTAACTCTGCAGCAAGAAGACCCAACAACCAGTTAAGGATTGTTATGTTCTTGGTTCTCCATTGGGCACTATGACAATTGGGAACGTCTCTCTCAGGTGCCTATCGGGGATGGCTCCTCTACGTGTACGTCGAGGACGTCTCCTTCACGAGCACATCAAGGACGTCTC
Source organism: Vicia faba (assembly GCA_948472305.1). Taxonomy (NCBI): domain Eukaryota; kingdom Viridiplantae; phylum Streptophyta; class Magnoliopsida; order Fabales; family Fabaceae; genus Vicia; species Vicia faba. The sequence continues at coordinate 66,182,128 of OX451738.1, read as the reverse complement.
CTCCACGTGCCTGTCAAGGGTACGTGGCAAACGATCCTCTGAATATCACAGAGTCATCCTACTCCCGGAAAGATCAAGTCTTCACCCTCCAAGAATCACGGGGTAGTTGAACCAGGATAGAGACCGCATACTGGTCTCCTCTATCCACGTAGGATCTTGACAGTCTCCATTATGGGCCTGGGCATCCGGCCCAAATGGAGTCTTTGACCCAACACTGAGGACTATAAATACTCTTTTTTCACTAGAGGGTCAGGTACACATTATTCAACTCACTATATACTTACACTTTCGCTCTGAACCTTACTTTAACATCAAAGTGTCTTACATGTACCCCCTCCATTCACTTTGACAACCACAGAAGTCCAAGTGTTACCGATCATTGAAGATTCTTCTGATCCAAATACAATTATATATATATATATATATATATATATATATATATATATATATATATATATATATATATATATATATATATATATATATATATATATATATATATATATATTAATGTGTGTGTAAATTTTATAGGAGACGATAAATGATAGAATATGAGTGAGCAACAATAGAGAATGAAGTTGGGAATCAAAGGATAAAGAAAATGGAGGAGGGTGGAATAGAAAAGACAATAAAAAAATGGAGAAAAATTATAACAAGGGAGTCATAATTTTTTTACTTATAAAATTTGAATTTTTTTATTTTTTTTACATACAAAACATATATTTTTTTAAAATTATAAAAAATTATAAAGAATAATTTATTTAATTAAAATAATAAAGATAAAAACGAAAGAAAAAATAATAAGTTAAAAATATTAAATTTAAAAGCTAAACCAAATAGATTTTGAGAAAATAATCATAAATTTATTTAAAAAATTAGAAATTAAAAATAAAAAACAATTACAAACATAATTTTTTTAATAGTCGATAAATTTAGTTCAAATATTTGATAAAATAGTGATTTAAATAGTAGATAAAAGTAAAAGAAAATGAAAAACATTTTTCTAATTAATAACTTAGTGATAATATAATCTTTTGAATATTATTATTTTTAATTTAATTTTTTTGACAAAAAATTAATTTTATTTAAAACTAAACATAATAATAAATATATGTAAATAATTTTAAATATATTTGTAAAATCAATTATAATATCAAAACGTAATTAATGCATACATATATAAATTTTATCGAAGGAAGAAAAATGATAGAACATGAATGAATAACAATAGAGAGTGAAAATAAAATCAAGTGGAATAAGATGGAATAGAAATGATCGGGAAAAAAATGGAGAAAAGTTATAATAAGAGGTTCATAATTTTTTTTACATATAGATTTGACGTTTTCGATTTTAGAACTCAAAATATATTTATTTTATTTTATATTATAATAAATTATAAACAATAAAAGTTAATTTTTAATTAAAATAATAAAAAAACTATAAATTTAAAAGCTAATTCAAATTACTTTTGAGAAAAAAAATTATAAATTTATAAAAAAAACTATAAACTAAACATAAAAAATAATTATTAATATAATTAGTTTTATTAAATGTGAGTTGAAAAACTAAAAAATAATTTTTACCTACCAAATAGATTCTAATGAAAATCAAACTCATGACATCTTAATAAAATGGAAGAGATGTTTTTGCAATGTACTAACATGTCAAATATGTTACAATTGCATTGACAGGGTAAATTATCTAAATGTTGTTATTTTTTTTTAATTAATAGACATTGAACAATATCAAGCAAGAGATTTTATCCCTTTTCTGAGGAGATTTTGCTATATGATTTTCTTTATATTTATTAGAGATTGTGCCACTATGTGTGGGGCTTGAACATAACTTTCCAAATGATACATTTTTTAAAAAAGCACTGAAAAGTTTTCCATTATTTTTTTTGCGTTGCAGCTAGATTTCCATTCATCAACTTAATTTGTTTTTTCAATGTGTTATATGTCATTGAAAAAATTTAAAATAAATGTGTCATGCATCATTCATTTTTTCTATAAAAAATCAAATCATTCCACAATTGATGCCATATTTTCATGCTTAATTTATTTTCCATATTTTCAAGATTAGGTTATTGATTTGTTGAAGCAATAGAAATTGGGTATGAAAGTAGTAGTCAAAGAATGAAGACTTGCCAACCTCTTAACTAAAATGAGCAAAATGAAGGATAGTAACATGTGAGACTCATGCTTTTATTGGGTTGCTTTGAAAATGTGTTTCAATTGGATTTCAATTTTAGGATTAAAGTTGGTTAAATAATTGTGATTGAAAAAAATATTTGAAGTTAAATAGTTTGAATGTAAAAGATTTGAATTTTAAAAGGTAGAAATATAAATTATTACTTGAAAGTTAAGTAACAAAATTGAATAATTGAAAAATAAATTTGTACAATGAATCAAAATATCACTATTTAGAAGTGAACTTTATAGATTAATTATTTGTACTATTCTTAGAAAAATGTGTGCTTGAAATTGATACACATCTTTATAATCATCTTTGTCACATGGTATTGTGCCAATTTGGTATTTTAATACACCACATGCTAAATGATCACATTCCCCTGCCTTCATGTTTATAAGGAGAAAACATTGGGACTCAACATAACTACTAAGAGTGCTTTTGTTCGCCATTTCTTTGTTGAATTTGGATTTTTGTTCAACATTTCCATGTTACAATAGCTTCATGATTTGTCGATTAACCAAAGTGTAATGAAAATGTAGACTTTATATATAGCTCATGTATGTATATGAGATAATAAACCTAGCTAATTTGTAACTATTTTACAACTAGTTACAACTAATCAATTTACACTACTGTAAAAAAAAACATTTTTCATAACAATTTCTTACAACAATCACATAATCAATCGAAATAATATATGTTTATCAGACGCTTTTTATTTATTTTTTAATTTGTAAATAACATATAACCATAGTTCTTATAAAGAACCACTATATATTTGTAGCAGTTATATAGTTCGAATTCCTACACCTGTAATTTTATATTTTCTTAGTTAAAAAAGAGGGAATACCTTTAATTTATATTTTGAAATAAAATTTAAACACTTTTCATCACGGTCTTTAAGAAGAATCGTAATTAAGTATGATGACATTTGACCACGGTTCTTTTTATCAACCGTGGTAAAATATATTGTTGGGTTTGAGTTCCCTTTCTATGCGGAGAGTGTCAATTTAGGGTTAAGAGAGATAGAGAAAATAAGGATTCAAAAAGAGAGAAAAGAGGAGAGAAACTCATTCCTGTTTTTTTTGTAGCAGTCTCACTAAAACAAAGATTTTCAATTCATTCACTGTCGGATCAAATTGAAATTTGGTGGGCTTGTTTGCAACACATATGTCTAACTTTCAACTGTTGGGATCTTCAAACCAAGGCCTGAGTTAAGAGATATGGTCTTCGCATTGAAGCTGCAGATTTGAGAAAATTTTCAGCTTTTTTATTCTTATTTGTAAGTTAGTTTGTTTTGTGATTTGCGGTTGTTATCATTATTTTGTTAATCACTTTAAGACTCTCTTGTAACCTCAATTGATTATAGTGGAACTATTTTATTTGGTCTGGACGACTCGTGATTTTTACTCTCATATTGAGAGGTTTTCCACGTTAAAAATATTGGTGTTCTTTTGTGCCTTTATTATTCAGTTGTCGTCTTATATTTGTTGTTGATCCTCAAGGTTCCTACAAGTTTGAGAAATATTATATATGCTGCATATTGTTATGTTATTTTTGTCTTAATTTTTCATCAGAGCTCTTGGTTAAGGGCTATTTTACTTGTTTGAATGATGGAGTCAAATACAAAGATGAAGATGGTATTGTTGAATGGTTCTAATTACCATTTATAGAAGGGCAAGATGAAAGACTTACTATTTGTGAAGAAATTGTATTTAACGATTTTTAGTTCTGTAAAGCCGGATTCTGTGTTTGATGAAGGATGGGAGTTTGGACATCAACATGTATATGATTTTATTCGATAATATGTAGAAGGTAATGTTTATAATCATATTGCTAATGAGACACATGCAAAAACTTTGTGGGAGAAGATAGAGTTCTTATATGCCTCTAAATCAGAGAATAATAAATTATTCGTGTTGAATAACTTCATAAGTTTGAAGCATAAGGAGGGGACTTATATTTCAAATTACTTGAGTGAATTTCAAGGGCTCCTTGATTAGATGTCAGGAATGAGTATCAAATTTGATGATAAACTTTTGGAATTATTTCTATTGCTATCTTTACCAAAGTCTTGGGAGACGTTTTGAGTTTCTATTACAAGTTCTACTCCTAGAGGTGTTGTTTCTTTGTAAATGGATAAGGGTGGTATTCTTAATAAGGAGATGAGAAGGAAGACACAAGGTTCTTCATCTCAATCTGAGGTACTTGTCACTGAAAATAGGGGAAGAAATTATAAAAAGGAACCGAAGGATGGTAGAGAGAATAGCATAAACAAGTCCAAGCCATGATACAAGAATCTAGAGTATCATTATTGTCATAAAACAGGACAGATACAAAAGTATCGTTATCAGTGGAAAAGGGATAACAAAGGCAAGAAAGGCAAGTATAAACAAATAGATGATGAATATCATGATGATGATCGTGTTACTACTGCTACTTTAATAATCTTGTTATTCTACGTGATCATGAGTCTGTTAATCTCGTATCAGACGAGAGCATGTGGATAGTTGACAGTGGTGCTACATTGCATGTTACACCAAGGAAGGACTTCTTCACTTCTTATACTTCTGGTGATTTTGGAGTGTTGAAGATGGGTAATAATGGTGTATCTAAGGTAATTAGTGTTGGTAATGTTTGCTCTCAAACCAACATGGGAATGCAATTGTTGCTTAGAGGTGTCAAATATGCTCCAGATATCTATTTTAATTTGATCTCTGTGCATATGCTTGATGATTGTGGTTATGACAATCACTTTGATTCTAGAAAGTGGAAACTCAACAAAGATAACTTGGTTATGGCTAGAGGAGAAAACTTTTCTAAATTGTATCGGACAAAAGCTTTGGTTGCTAAGGACAGTGTGAATGCTATCAACATGAAAGCATCTCTGTGGCACTGAAGGTTTAGTCATATTAGTAAAAAGGGGCTGAATATTTTAGACAAAAGGATGTTCTTCCTGGTTTAAAGAATGCATGTTTGGAGAAGTGCTCTCATTGCATGGCTGATAAACAGACTAGAGTATCTTTTAAGAGACACCCCCCCTCAAGGAAGTCAAAGTTGCTTCAATTGGTATGTTATAATGTTTGTGGACCATTAAAGGCAAAGTCTTTTAGTGGTGCACTTTATTTTGTTACCTTTAGTGGTGATTGTTCCAGGAAACTATGGGCTTATGCCTCAAAGACAAAAGACCAAGTGTTGGAGAAGTTCAAAGAATTCCATGCTTCGGTAGAGAGGTAAACATGTGAGAAGTTAAAATGTGTTCGTTATGATAATGGTGGTGAGTATTGTGGATCATTTAATTCCTATTGCAAACAACACAATATTTCACATGAAAAGAATCCTCCTTAAACTCCTCAATTGAATGGTTTAGCAGAGAGGATGAATCAAACACTAATTGAGAGAGTAAGGTGTATGCTCTTTGAATCTAAATTGACAAATAATTATTGGGGTGAGGCAATTTACATGGCAGTGCATGTTCTTAATCTCACTCCTACTGTTGCTTTGAACAGTGAAGTTCCAAACAAGATTTGGTTTGGAAAGAATGTCAAGTATGATCATTTGAGAGTTTTTGGTTGTAAGGATTTTGTGCACATTCTAAAGGATGAAAGATCCAAGTTGGTGTTTACAGTGATTTCTGGTAAACAACCGCTAGTCCTCCAAACTATCGAATAATCTTACTGACTGTTATTCAATTTCTCTGGTAACTCGCAGGATCGACTAGATTGATCCTAGGACGTGTTGGTCATTAGGGTAACTCTCATGATCGAACTGGTATTCATGGTTAGTATTTAGAATGTTGTGTAGGTGCTTAACTTACTTCGAAAAATCTAAAGGTGTGATCAAGTAAATGTGCGTGAAACTAAATTGCATGAATAAAGTTAAATTGTAGAGACATGTAAAAACTGCATAAAAGACAAGTAAATGACTTCGAAGCATAAAAACAGTTAATGTAAAAGATTCTCTGGAATGTTAAAGATTCGAAATATGAAGAAAGCGTTTAAATGCAAGAAAACTGTAGAATGGATTTAAGTAAAAAAGGTGTTCGAATGATAAAAACTTGAAGATAAAGGCATGAAATGTATAACAGTTTCTGAAATGTAAAATATTTGAAATGGAAAGAAAGCATTTAAATGTAAGGCATAAGTAAAAAGACTTCGAATGAGAACATTTTAAATGCAAAGGCTTGTAAATGGTATTGACATGAAGATAAAGGAAAGTACTGGAAATGATAAAGAGTTTTCATTAAATCATAAACATATGGTGTTATCATACGTACATTGCTCGTGCATTCGTTTCCCTAGCCATGTGGTAATTTGAATGTTTACTGAGTTTTTTGTACAATAGATATGACACACGAAATCCTAATGCTAAGACTTCTATTTATAATACTTCGACCATAACGGTCTTGCTATAAGATTCTGCCACGTTCAGAACATGCAGAGCAATGCCTCTCTCTTGCTTCCACGCGTCTTCGAATGCTCCAGCGCATATATTTCAAATTTCGAACATCCCGCTTGCATTTGAATTTCAAATGTATTGGCACTTCTTCGCTTCGAACGAATTTCTTAGACACAGCCTTGTTATCATTTCGAGACTTCTTTGAATATATTCTCTCAACTGTCACTCGAAGCTCCAAGCTTTGATATGCCCATTCGAAGCACTGCTTCTACCATTTCGAAACATGACGTTTTGTTTTATTTCAATCGAAACGTCCAACTTACTTTACTTCTAATAATATCATCAAAATCTTCAGCCAACAAAATGCCCCTTTAAAATATGTATTTCGATTCCTTTGAGAAATACTTATTTTAAACATATACACAAGATTTTGATGCAACCTTCGAATCATCGTAACATTTATTGCATATGACTCCAGTCACGTCAATCACAACGCTTTTCAGATTCCTTAACCGCCTTGAACCATTTCACAGCATGGTGCAGTTACAAAACAATGATTATCTTTAATCACGCCTATTACCAATGTTAACTTTACGCCACCTCTTCATCAAACCAACCCACGACTACCACGTATCACAATCTTACTCAGTGGATGCTTAAACTTCCACATTATAAAAACTCATCAACTTAGTCTTTTCTTTTCTTCCCACTTTCTGAGTCTTTTCTCCCTCTTTGCTCACCGAAACCCTAAACTTCCAACATTCTTCCAACAATGTCTTCTTCAACTTCATCTCAACTAAAAAAAGTTTCCAAAAAGAAAGGAAAGACCACAGGAACTACAATGGAAAGCAAGGTTGGCACCTACCAAGGTCAATCTGTTCTTGTTCCCCAGATGATCTCAAAAGAGAAAGAAATGCTTTATGCATCCCAGGTACTAATTCCTACTCACGCTGCTGGCAAGAGGTTAGCTTTAATGGGCCCTCTTACAGTTTTTGAAATTCTAAAAGACACCAGAAAATTTTTCCCAGTTTGCTATAATTTCAAACCACTGTTTAATAAAATGGATAGACCCAAGACTATAGAGTCTTCTGATTCAACCACCGTAGAAAATCCAATCGTTCCTCCTAAGGACCCTTTCGTACTAGATTATGTAAAGAGTAACTTCAAACCGTTCCGATCTTGCCCCACCTCCGACACTGCTTATCATAACTGGTTTAATAAGGTAGAAGCTAAGAAATCCCAGCAATGGGAAGAATTAGGTATCTACAACTTGATTAAACTGTCGAAGCCAGGTTTTACTTATAGCCACCCATTGTTATTCGCGTCCCTATATTTCTGGGACAGTACTTACAATACTTTCCATCTTCCTGGTGGAATGATTACCCCTACCTTTTTTGACATAGCGACCATCACTGGGCTATCACCAATAGGAGAAACATATATCCCTTACAATGAAGAGAATTCGAGTATTATCGACTTCGAAGTCAAGCTAGCAAGCTTTTCAAAGTTTATCAGCCACTATCACACTGAAGGAGACAGTGTGTCGGATGTAGAACACATTGCTTTCCTTACCTTATGGATGTCAAGGTATGTCTTTTGCAGAAGATCCCTACAAGTAGCCAGTAGGTTTATTCCTCTAGCTATAGATTTGCATGATAATCGGAGGGTGTGCTTAAGCGAACTGCTATTAGTCGATCTTTATGAAAGTCTAAGGTCAGCTGTTTCGAGTCTAAAATCTCACACCTCCAAGAATATCCTGCTAGCTGGCCCTTTCTGGCTACTTCAGTTATGGCTAAACGCCATGTTCGAACCTTCATTATCAACGGCCAATACCATTGCTGAACAAGACCCTGAAATAGCGGATAGAATCATCGAAGGCACTAGGCTGCGAAGACAAACCCCAAACGATGATAAGGATGACTTCCAAGTCCTATTCTCAAAATATATCATGATATTCTCCAAGAGGCATAAGTTCGAAGAGACCATGGTGCCTTTTGCTTCAAGGGCTTATGGACCTTCATGGTTCACCATGGCTCTCTCAGAAGCTGTCAAAAGCAAAGAAATTCAAGATGTATGGAGAGCCTTTTTGCTACCCAGACTAATCTCTTCAAGAATACTCCTGCTAAGAATCAGATTTTCCTTTTCGCTTATCAGCCCAACTTCGTTTCGAGACAGTTTGGCTTGTGCCAACTAATTCCTGAACCCCTATTTCAAATGGAAAATGCCATTACCTCTGGGCGAACCTTCAAGGCTAGAGAAGCCAAACTACAGCAGGAACAATACCAAGGCTTCGCCCATTTTGAACTCATAACCTTCGAACCTACACACCTTACAGCAAAGGGGTTTCTAGAATGGTGGACAAAGTTCTATCATACTTATATGTTCGATACTCTTACTATTCAGCAGAAACTAACTGATGCATTCGATGTGCAGGTACCATCCAAGAAAGGTATGTTTACTCATGCCAAAGAGATTAAGGCTTTTCAAAATTATTTCGAAACTATTTATGATCCCACACACTTGGAATCCACGGTGCATCAAGCGGCTGAGACCTTGAAGGAAAAATTCAAAGAAAAAGTTTCTAAGTTAAAACTTCCTTCAGGGTTGTCACCTGAGGATAGGTATAGGTTGGCATTCGAAATGCATCCACCTAAATTTCCTAGATTACCTACCTCAGAACTGGCTCTGGCTTGGTTTCCTCCATACCCTTGGTGGTTCACTTGCAAAGAAATGTTCAAACATCTTCAAAAGAAACCAAAGCCATCTGAGACTGTGACATGGGCTCGACACTGGCTCCACGATTTCCCAGGACATCTTCGCTATGACCTTTCTGCCATGTCGATTAAATCTGATCAAGGCACAGGTGCGAATGCTTGGGAAAATCCCAAACGTTTCTCATTTTCTATATCTTTAACTTTTGCCTTAATTGTTTCGATTTTCAGCCATCAGGATAAAGACTGCCGCTTCAAAGTCAAAAGAAAGGAGCGCCTCTCAAGCCTCTATCGAAACCATTGACAATGTGACTCCATCTGAACCAACAAAAATTGCTGCAACAACAACAACAACAACAGTAATAACCAATGCTCCAACTCCACAGGTAATCACTTAGCCTTGATGTTTTGAATACACTAATGTTTCATGATTTTCATCTAACTCTTTGTTTTAAATCTTTTCAGACCAACAAACTTCCGCCTACCACTCCAAAGAAGCAAAAATCAAACACTACTGGGGAAGACCCCAAAGCTGGAGGGAATTTACCAGCTGCTTCGAAGAAGAAGCAGAAGAAGGATATTTCAAAAAGTGTTGTACCCACTAGTGTCTCTGGACTCGATTCCAGGGATGCTGCTCCCTCACCTAAATCCAAGATTTCATCTTCGACCTCCAACGTAATGTTGGAACGCATAGCTAGCAACCTCTCTTCCGAGAGTCCACAGGTAAATTGAAATTTAAATCTTTTGAAAAAATAATTTCTCATTACCTTGGTGCATGCCTTTAATATTCTTTTGCTTCTTGCAGGATATTTTAAATCCGGCTCTTACCACTTCGACTTCACCATCGAAAGCTGCTGCTCCGATCAACTCTTCTCCTCAAGGAGATTCCAGCAACCTTGTACAGAACAAAGGTTCCTCCAATATGGCGGTTCTGGCTGGGGCTTCTGAGAAGCAAGATGATCAGAGTACTTCTCCTCCTCTAAAAGAGACAAATGAAGCAACACTTCATGAATCTGCAGAGGCTTTACAAAGAACTTTTCTTCAAAAGTCCCCTCTTGAAACCCTTCAAGAGGACCCAAAGGACACTCACCCTGAAGGAGAGAAAGCTGATTCTGGTCAAAGAAACAAAGAATCTGCAGAAGAAGGGTCTGAGGAGGAGGATGCCAACGATGGTTCGACTGCTGGGACAGAGTCCAATGCAAATAGCAGCGAAAACGAAGACATCAAAGTGGTGGATTTGGATGACAATGAAGAAGATAATGAGCACGAAACGGATGAAGGGGATGGTGACACAACCAATAAACCCATGGAAGTCGAAATGGACGTGACTCCCCTGCGTGTGGAACTCCCTCAACCGTCTTTGTCCCGAATGACTGAAGAGGAGCTTGCTCTCCTGAGACGAAATGACCCTATTGGGTACATGAAGGCGAAGCTGGCTCAAAGGGATATTCCACCTGCTAGGGCTGGCACAAGTTTGACTAGCCATCCTCTGCCCACAAATGAAAGAATTGTACTTCTTAACAGGATCAGGAGAACAATTCTTGATGTGGATATATTCGAAGTGCTCAAACAGGATAGCACTGCTTGCTACACTATGAAGGAGTTGCTTACAAAGGTCAACCTTGCTACATGCTCCTTGCCAGTTAGCACTATCTTGTTCGATCTTCAATCTTTGCTGGACAACGTGACTGGGTACCTTCTCCAAGATGAATTTGCTGCCAGAAAGGTTCAAGAAAAACGCACTGCAATGGATGCTGCTTATTGAAATTCTGGCTGCAGATACTCAATGTCACGTTCAATGTTATGACACCGTATCTGACTTTCTATAAGACAGTAAATACAAAAACAGTAAAGAACACAGTCAATTGTTTACCCAGTTCAGTGTGCAACAACACCTACTCTGGGGGCTACCAAGCCAGGGAGGAAATCCACTATAAGAGATATTAATTCAGGAATAAACCAACCAGTTTATCTCCTTCACTTAAGACCTACCCAATGCAACTTCAATCTAAGTACAACTTAAACCTGAGGTCCTACTCACTCCCCCTCAATCACAACAGTGATACTTAAAACAATTTGACTAATGAATTGATGAAGACACTCTTCAAAACATACACTTGATTATGCTTCACAGCTTTTTAATCAAGCAACACAAACACTCTTGCTTCACAGCTTTGAGTGATACATAAACCTAACTTGACTTTGCTTCAAAGCTTTAGTCAAGAGACACAAAAACACTCTTGCTTCAAAGCTTTGAGTGATACACAACCCTTACAATTAAAACCTATTCCAAGTCACTTATCAAAATGATACTTGCTTGGATTACAATAGTTAAAACTATACAGCTTCTAAATGATCTTCTGTCAGAAAGGGGTTGATTCCAAACAGCAGCCCTGTTGAATATATAACAGCTGCATCTTCAGTTAGGGTTTCCACAAAAAGCTAGGGTTAATTCCGTTTGACCTTAAGACTTGGTCACAGGACTTTATCAACCAGGTTAGGGTTGAGCTAGGTTAACCCCAAGTCCACGAGATTTTCTGTTCTGGAAAGACTGAGTCATTTTCCTGAAAAAACTCAAAATTACCCAAACTGCATAACTGTTAGTTCAGAACAGGATGTCTTAACATTTGTTATGACATCTGAATTCCTGTCTACTGATTTTGGTAAATTTGATCTTTTTGCAAAATGCTCAGATACACACTCATAAATAGCAGCACCTGTATGACAATATTTTTCTGCAAAGGTACCTAATGAATCAGTACCTAATAAACTAGAATGTTATGACATCAGTCATGACATTCACACACCTGGTTTTACCAAAAATGCATGCCAATAACTAACCAACTACACTTATGAACAAGCTTCGAAACTCTCTCAAGAAGCTGAGGATCAAGCCATGTATCTAAAGCAAACAAAAACTGATTATGAGGCTCGAGCTGAGTCCATCCTTCTCTGGGAAAGGCAAATTCAGGAACTTCAACAGAAGGTTAAAGAGGCTAGAGAACAACAATTAGCCTACGAAACCAATACTGCTGGTAACCAATTCGAAGAGCTTCTCAACCAAGGGCTTGCAGAAATGGAAACTGCAGAACAACTCAAGGGAGAAGTGGCCACCTTAGAGGGGGCAAGACGTTTTGCTCAACAAAGGCTTGAGTCTTTTCGAAGTACCTTCAACAGATTGAAGAATAATTCCTATTTCTAAATCTTAGTGTTCATTTGATTAAATTTGGTTTTTATTTATTTATATGTAATATTTGAACAACGCCATTTTGGCATCCCATATTGCCATTTTGGCATTTTATGATATCTTGATTACGTTGTTACTATTCGAATCTCCTGCAGGCGTGGCTTATATTTCTTTAAATATTTCCCATTAACCTTTAGGATACGTTTATCATCCATCAGCTCTTCAATTTCATATGCATTGTTTGAGAATACCTTTAGTATTCGAAAAGGCCCTTCCCAATGAGGTGACCATTTACCTAACGTTTTATTTTTCTTGTCCATGGGCAATATGACTTTCCAAACTAAGATATTAATAATGAATGCCTTCCTTTTCACCCTTTTGTTATATGTCCTGGCCACTCTTTCTTTTTGTCTCATCAAGATTTCCAATGCATGTAATCTAACTTCATCCAACTCAACTAATTCATTCATCATCATCTCCCAATATAATGCCGCTGGAATTTCGTTTTGTCTTTGAATTCGAACTGATTGCAGATGAATTTCTACTGGCAGAACTGCATCATGACCAAATGTGAGTTGGAAAGGCGTGGTGTTAGTAGCTTCCTTAGGATATGTTCTACAGGCCCATAGTATTTGGTCCAAAGTTTTGTGCCAGTTCCTTGGCTTTTTACCAATATGTTTCTTGATTAACCCTATTATCACTTTATTAGCTGCTTCGACTTGACCATTTGCTTGAGCATAATATGGCGTTGATGTTAGTAATCTAAACCCCATTTCTTGGGAAAATTCTTGCATCTTTCTACCAGTAAACACAGAGCCTTGGTCTGTGGTTATGCTCTCTGGTAATCCGAACCTATAAATAATGTGTTTATGTATAAACTCAATAATAGCCTCTTGATCAGCAACTATTAATGGTATAGCTTCGATCCACTTGGTAAAATAATCTATTCCTACCAAGATATATTTTTGTCCTTTAGACGAAGCAGGATTTATTTCTCCTATTAAATCCAATGCCCATCCTCTAAATGGCCATGGTTTGATGATTGAATGCAACTCACTTGCAGGGGCATGTTGAATCCCTGCATGTTTCTGACATTCCTCACATCCTTTAGCAAAGTCTATACAATCTTTGAGCATGCTAGGCCAATACATGCCATATCGAAATAACAGCCATTTCATTTTATGACCTGCTTGATGTGCCCCACATGCCCCGTTGTGGACTTCTGACAATGCTAAGTATGCCTCACTTTCTCCTAGGCACTTCAATAATATGCCCTCTTGGGTCTTTTTGAACAATTCGTTCCCCATGAGGACATATGACAATGCTCTATATTTTATCTTTCTATCAACATTCAGAGTTGGGTTTGTCAAATAACTCACCAGTGGACTTCGCCAATCTGCATCTGATAAAGTGTCTATGGCTAATATTTCGAATCCCTGTTTCTCAGCATATCCCAATTTCATACTTTCTAGATCTGATGGTGTGAATCTAGTAGCCATAACTCTACCCCTTAATTCAACTAAATCCTCAAAGTTCTTGGCAGAAACTTTATAACCCGAAGCCAACTGTGCTAAGTGATTTGCTTCTTGGTTTTCTATTCTTGGTATATGTTGAATATCCATGTATTCAAATTTCCTAAGTAGCCTGTTAACTATGACGAAGTATATCATCAGGTTTTCCTTTATGCATTTATACTCCTTTGTTATTTGCTTGACCACTAATTCTGAGTCTCCTTTAATTTCGACTCTAGTTGCCCCCAATTCCAACAAAGCTTCAAGTCCAACAATGAGCGCTTCATACTCAGCTTCGTTGTTCGAGCAACGAGGACCATCTAATTTATACTTGAATTTTGTTGGAATTCCTTCAGGAGAAATTAGAAGGACTCCAACACCACTTCCATTCCTGTGGGTTGAACCATCAAAGTATAATTTCCATGGTTGCATTTCGACGTAACTCATGACAGTCTGCTCAACCAATGAATGGTCCACAATGAAATCAGAAATCACTTGGCCTTTCACAGCTTTTAAAGGCATGGAAGTCAAAGAATATTCTGTTAAGGCTAAAGCCCATTTACCAACTCTGCTATGCATTATTGGTTTTGAAAGCATGTGTTTAATGACATCGAAATGAGATGAAACATAAACATCAACAGGCTTTATATAATACTTGAGTTTCATACAAGAGAAATACAAATAGAGACATAGCTTTTCTAAATTGCTATATCTGGTCTCTGCATCATTCAAAACTCTACTTAAATAGTATATGGCTCTTTCGATACCATTGCTATCTTCTTGTGCTAACATACTACCTATACTAACTTCAGAGGCAGATATGTACAATCTCATGGGCTTCCCCCATGAAGGTGGAGACAAGATAAGAGTCTGAGAGAGGTATCTCTTTATCTTGTCAAATGCCTCCTGATGGGCTTCGTTCCATTTGAAGGCTTGGCCTTGCTTTAGACGAAGCAACAGAGAGAAAGCTTGGGTTCTTCCACTCAGATTCGAAATGAACCTTCTGAGGAAGTTAATATTCCCTAGCAAAGATTGCAACTCCCTTTTTGACGTAGGTGCTTTCGTCTCCATTATGGCTTTGGTTTTGTTCTGGTTGATCTCAATCCCTTTCTTGTGAACCACAAAACCAATGAAATCTCCAGCCTGCACAAAAAATGCACATTTAAGGGGATTCATATTTAAGCCATGTTTTCTCATTCGTTCGAATGATTGGCTCAAATGATGCAAATGTGTTTCTGCAGATATAGATATGATGACTATATCATCAATATACACCTGCATAAAGGTTTCAATGAAATCATGGAAAATCGAATTCATTGCCCTTTGATAAGTTGCCCCAGCGTTCTTTAAACCAAAAGGCATCACCACCCATTCGTAAGTGCCTAAGGCTCCTGGGCAACAAAATGCTGTCTTGGAAACATCTTCTTCAGCAATGAAAATCTGATTATACCCAGAGTATCCATCTAACATACTCAAGTATTCGAACCCTGCAGCAGAGTCTACTAGCATTTCTGCCACAGGCATGGAGTACTCATCCTTAGGGGTTGCAGTGTTTAAATCTCTAAAATCTATGCAGATTCTCAAAGAACCATTTTTCTTAATAACATGTATTATATTTGCTAACCATTCGACATACCTTGTGGTTCTGATGAATCTGCAATGCAACAACCTTTCGATCTCAGCTTTAATTTTTGTGAGAACCGCTGGTGCGAATCTTCTAGGAGTTTGTTTGATGGGCTTCTTGCCATCTTTGATTGGAAGTCTGTGTTCGACTAACTCCCTCTTTAAACCAGGCATTTCTTCATAATCCCATGCGAAGCAATCTTTGTTTTTCTTGAGGACTTCGATCACTTCCTGCTTGAGGCCTGGGCTAAGTTTTGCACTTATGTAGGTTATTCTTTTCGTGTTTTCATCCCCTAAGTTCACTTCTTCGAGTGGATCCTGCGCCAACATTTTGGCACATGAGTCTATGGGATCCCTTTCGAAGCCTAAGGGTTCTTTATCATAGATGGCGTCCAGCCTTTGATCTATCTCAATTTCTTTAAAGGGTGAGCTTTTCGAGCCATCCCCACTTATTTCGTTCATCTTCACAGCTAATTTATTTATTTCAGCCTCTAAGGCCGCCTTTGATTCGTTCTCAGCCATATAGGCCGAAATCCTTTCGAAAAAGGAGGACTCAGTCATGAGTAAGGTTGTCGAAGTCCCAGCCTGCTGGCCATCTTTGTATAGTATTTTCGACTCCCTCGTCTTCACTGATTATTCTTCTATCCCAGTATAGGCCATCATGGCGAAGGGTCATATAGTAGTGGGCGTTTCTGGTTTCGTTGATTTCATCATTTGGGACACAAGGAGCAATCTTTTCCAGATGCTTGTCATAATTCCTCTTGTCAACTAAATTGACTGTTGACATGAAGTAACTCTAGTCTGCTTCAATGTTTTCCACGATCCCATCTTCTCTCCATAGAACTAATCGCTGGTGCATTGACGAAGGGACTGCCCCTACGCCATGGATCCACTCCCTTCCCAGCAACAAGTTGTAGTTGGCCTTGGCTTCGATCACCATGAACATGGTGGGCCTACAACTTGAGCCTATTGTCAAGTCTAACTGAACCACCCCCAGTGTTTTGCCCACTTTCCCTTCATAATTGGATAGAACCATATTGTGGGGCTTGATGTCTCCTTCGCGTATTTCTAACCTTTTCAGCATGAAGTGGGGTATCAAATTGACTGCAGCACCCCCATCCACTAGAACCTTATTCACGCCATGGGCACCAACTTTTGCCCGAATAAATAGTGGCTTAAGATGGTTCTTCATAGTTGGTTCTGGACGTTCGAAGAACGCATTTTGCTCCTCGACAGCCCCATTGTCCATCACATAGTAGCACACAGGCCTATGCTTCATCAAGCCTATGGTATCTTCTTCCTCATATTCATCAATTTCAGTTTCCTGTCCAAATTCACAGGGAAGCACATATACCACGTTGCAATTGAGGTTGAACGAAGACTCCCCCTCTGATTCGAAGTTATCTGTTATCATATCTTCATCTTCTTCTGGGCCTGGAGTGTATTCCTTTGGTTCATCCAGTTGTACCTCAGAGAAAAGCCTCCTATTAACTGGGGGTTTGCCTTCAGTTTGATTTTTTGGTGTGGGTTTGTTGGTGCTAGATTCACCTTGGTTCTTTGTTGAAGTTGCCCCTTTATTTGCCACGGCTTCCCTCTCAGCCTTTCGAATCCTCTGTTGCCTTCGCCACTGGGATCTCGACATGGGGTTCATTCCTTTGTAGTTCTCTAATCTCACCTCTTCCCTCTTCGCTATGTTCAATTGCCTTCTGTATGTCATAGCATGGCATGCGTTTCGTTCGGTGTTTCTCCATCTGTCTTTGCCTTTGTCATTTCTGACTTGCAGCCATTTGTCTGTTGGCACTTCAGCAAGGAGTTTGAACGTCACTCTTCGAGCACCCTTGGGATGAGGGCTATCAGGCCTTCGTTGTTTGTATTTGCTATCGAAACGTGGGCCCATCTGAACAGTTTCTTGATGGTTCCAGCAAGGGGCGAAGGGAATTGTTTCGAAGGCTCTGGCCATGCTTTGATCATACACAGCAGAACACCTTGGGCATATCAAGCACTTGGTTGCCCCTTTGTAGCAGCGAAACACAAATTCCAGCAAACTTTCTCCAGCCTTAGGATAACACCTAAATAGCTGGTTATCCTGGCGCCAGTTGTTGCCAGTTTGCGCCCTCTGTACCCTCTCGAAGTTCACAGCGATTCTCTGATTGCAGAGGATGTTGCACCTAGGGCACAATATCATTCCTGTATCTCCCTTGTGGCACGTCATGAGGTAATCCTTGAGACTAGCATCCCCAACATGATTATCCTCCATTTTATACTTCTCTTTTTCTAAGTATCTTTCTACCTCCTCCATCTCAGAGCGAGGTCTCTCCATATCTACCATGTTTACCTCAACATCCTCCCCCTTAGCTTCATCATCTCCCCATCCTGTGGGTTTTATATCTTCAATGTGGACCTTTGAACTCTCTGGGGCAGAATATTTGACCAAATAGTCAAATTTTCCACTGGGTTCCCCTAAAGTGTCCCATATTTCTTTCTGAGGGGAGGTTGGCTTTGTGATTTGGACTTTCTCCAATTCCAGCCTCAGGCCTTCAGTGACCTGTGTCAATTCTTGGTTTTGGTTTTCCTGGCCTTCAGTAGCCTGGATTTCTTTTGCAACAGCTAAAGGTGCTGCTTCAATCGAAGTCTCTGATTGTTTGTGGACGTCTTCAGTGACCTCCTTATTGACTTCGACTATCACCCAGCTTTCATTTTCAGTACCTTTCTCTCCTATTGGGGCATCACTTTGGTCAGCCTCCACCATGTTAATCTCTCCAATGCATGCAGGCTCAGAGTAATTGGTGTCTGCGACGTCCAAATGATCTTCGTCCACTTTCATTTTTGCTTTATCAGCAAACTTCAGTCTGCCATCTTTAATTGCATTCTGAATTAGGTCCCTGAAAAGAAAACACTGTGAGGTTTTGTGGCCTAGGAAACTATGATATTTTCAAAATCCTCTTTTCTTTCTTTGATCTAAAGGAGGTATTTTGACATTTGATGGCACAATGAGTTGGCCATCTTTGACAAGTAAATCAAAAATCTCGTCACACTTAGTGACATCGAAGGTATAAACCTTCTTTGGGAATCTGTCACTTTTCTCATTTTCAACAATCTCTTTCCCTTTTGTGGGAACTAATAATTTGCAGGAGTAAGGTGGTGCCTGTTTTAATTCAGCGAGGTCGATTTCGACCTCTTCGAATTCGAATTCAGGATAATCTTCTGCTTCCTCAGTTCCAACATAGGAGATCCTTTCCTTCTTGTTATTTTTAAAGACTCTGGCCTTTTCGGCCTTTAGCCTTTCGACCTGTCGAACCCTATCGGCTAACTGAGCCATATCCCTCAAATATTGAGTGTCTAGTTTCTTTCGAATAGAGTAATCCAAGCCACCAGCGGCCATTTCGACTAACTCATGTTCAGGCACTACTGTGTAACATCTGGATTTCAAAAGCCTGAATCTATTTAGATAATCATCTATGGGTTCAGTGAACTTTCTCTTGACACTGGCTAATTCCTTCAAACTTATTTTTGACTGTCCCATGTAAAACTGTTCATGGAATAATCTCTCCAAAAGAGCCCAAGTATCAATGGACCCAGGAGGCAAAGTGGTGAACCATGTGAAGGCGTTTTTAGTCAGGGAACTTGGGAAATATTTGATCCTGAGGTCTTCATTATTGGCTATATCTCCCGCTTCGGTTAGATATCTGGCTATATGTTCGACTGTTGACTCATTGGTATCCCCAGCAAACTTTTTAAACTTAGGGACTTTATATCCCCTTGGTAAATCAGTATGCATTATGTAATCTAATATAGGAGAAGCATAATTTGGCCTTCTAATTCCTGTGTTGAGGCTATTCTGGGCCATGACTCTCTCTATCATGGTGGTTAAATTGTTTTCTGCCAAGATGTTATCGTTTCGAATTCTATAAACGACTGCATCAGCATCTTGATTTCGACCCACCATGACAACCCCCCTAGGTTGTTCTTCTCGAAACTCTGGGACTTCCAGCCTTTCGACCCTTGCCCCTGGTTCCATAATTTCCCTTTGTGGGCCTTGGATCATTGGGGCTTCTAACCTTTGTGCCCTTGCCCCCAAGTTAACTTCTTCTCTAGGTGGTCTATAGGTTGGGTCGTTAGCAACTTGTTCCATAATAGGTACGTTCGCTCGAACTCTCGCCTGATTCTGCCTACGCCTCTCTGGGGGAGCAAAGAAATCTGCTATTCGACTCATGTTATCTGCGTTTTCTCTGTTTGTCACAGTCACATTTTATACTATTGGGGCAAATATTTCCTGCATAGTTTGTGCTAACACCCCTATCATATTATGGTTACTGTCATCCATCAATTGCCTAAAAGCCAACTGGTTTTCTGTGGTTAAAATGGGCATTGCACTATAACCCACTGACCCTTGGTTATTTGTCATAAACTGATTCGCCCCAGACCCAGACCCTAATTGTGATGATGAATTCGACGTGGAATTGTGTAAGCCTGCCATAAAAGATGTTGGCATTCCATAAGAGGAGTTTCTGGTTCTATTACCATCGAAACCGGGTGGTCTAGTTAGTGGGGTGGCGAAATGGGTTTGTGTCCCTGATGGTGGAACGAATCCCCCAGGGTAACCAATGGTTCCAGTGTTTCCTAAGATCGAACTATTAGTTGATATGCCACTTATTCCATTAGTGGCTATATTACTAGTAGAAGATGCAACAGACTATGCATTCGAAGGGATCACATTAGATGCTCCCATCGAAGCGGACATATTAGTGCCTGTTGTATGTGGGGCATTTTGTTCCCCTTGTTGATTGTCAGAATTAGACATCTTGTTCAAACGTTTTCTTCTGGATAAGGGTTGGTTGCTGTTGGTTATTTTACCACTTCTTAGGTTCATAAAATAACAAACTTATCACTCAGAGGGTATTTTTATAATGGTTACGTCTCAACAATCTTTATTTCTGTTCTAAATTCCGTAATGGCCAACGATTTGTCCCACCGGGTGTGCCAATTTGTTTACAGTGATTTCTGGTAAACAACCGCTAGTCCTCCAAACTATCGAATAATCTTACTGACTGTTATTCATTTTTCTCTGGTAACTCGCAGGATCAACTAGATTGATCCTAGGACGTGTTGGTCATTAGGGTAACTCTCATGATCTAACTGGTATTCATGGTTAGTATTTAGAATGTTGTGTAGGTGCTTAACTTACTTCGAAAAATCTAAAGGTGTGATCAAGTAAGTGTGCGCGAAACTAAATTGCATGAATAAAGTTAAATTGTAGAGACATGTAAAAACTGCATAAAAGACAAGTAAATGACTTCGAAGCATAAAAACAGTTAATGTAAAAGATTCTCTGGAATGTTAAAGATTCGAAATATGAAGAAAGCGTTTAAATGCAAGAAAACTGTAGAATGGCTGTAAGTAAAAAAGGTGTTCGAATGATAAAAACTTGAAGATAAAGGCATGAAATGTATAACAGTTTCTGAAATGTAAAATATTTGAAATGGAAAGAAAGCATTTAAATGTAAGGCATCAGTAAAAAGACTTCGAATGAGAACATTTTAAATGCAAAGGCTTGTAAATGGTATTGACATGAAGATAAAGGAAAGTACTGGAAATGATAAAGAGTTTTCATTAAATCATAAACATATGGTGTTATCATACGTACATTGCTCGTGCATTCGTTTCCCTAGCCATGTGGTAATTTGAATGTTTACTGAGTTTTTTGTATAATAGATATGACACACGAAATCCTAATGCTAAGACTTCTATTTATAATACTTCGACCATAACGGTCTTGCTATAAGATTCTGCCACATTCAGAACATGCAGAGCAATGCCTCTCTCTTGCTTCCACGCGTCTTCGAATGCTCCAACGCATATATTTCAAATTTCGAACATCCCGCTTGCATTTGAATTTCAAATGTATTGGCACTTCTTCGCTTCGAACGCATTTCTTAGACACATCCTTGTTATCATTTCGAGACTTCTTTGAATATATTCTCTCAACTGTCACTCGAAGCTCCAAGCTTTGATATGCCCATTCGAAGCACTGCTTCTACCATTTCGAAACATGACGTTTTGTTTTATTTCAATCGAAACGTCCAACTTACTTTACTTCTAATAATATCATCAAAATCTTCAGCCAACAGTTGGATGCAAAGTCAAAACAATGTTTATTCATAGGCTATGGGAAACATGAGTTTGGTTATAGGTTGTATGATCCTGTAGGGAAGAAGCTTATTCGAAGCCGCAATATAGTATTCATGGAATACCAAAATATTGAAAACATTGATAAGGTAGAGAAGACTACACCCAAGAAAGATATCATTTTGTCTAATGTTGATCCAGTTTGGTTACCTAATCATAATCTAGATGCTATTGGTGGTGATGATCATAATGGTGATCCATATGATTATGTTGATGATCAACAACTTGGAGATGAGGTAAATATTCCAACTAATGATGATGATCAAGGGGAAAATGATTTGACTCAGGATGAGAATCTTTGTGAAGCTCCATAATCATCTCAAGTTCAACTTAGGAGGTCTATCAGGCAGAGACAACCTTCTATAAGGTATAATTCTCACGAGTATGTGACCTTGACTGATGAGGGTGAACTGAGTGTTTTCAAGAGGCCATGAAAAATGATGAAAATCAAAAGTGATTGGATGTAATGCATGAAAAAATGAAATCATTGTATGATAATCACACTTATGATTTAGTGAAGTTTCCTAAAGGCAAAAGGACTTTGGAAAACAGGTGGATTTATATAGTTAAACATGAGAGCAACTCTAAGTCTCTAAGATATAAAGATAGACTAGTGGTGAACGATTTTCGTCAAAGAAATGGTGTTGATTTTAATGAGATTTTCTCACCCGTTGTAAAGATGTCATCAATCAGAACTGTGTTGAGTTTAGCTGCTACTCTTGATTTAGAGATTGAGCAAATGGATGTGAAAATAACTTTCCTTCATGGTGATTTGGAGGAAGAGATCTACATGAAACAACCCAATGGTTTTCAAGTTAAAGGCAAAGAAGATCATGTTTGTAGATTGAGAAAGAGTCTATATGGGTTGGAGCAAGCTCCAAGGAAATGGTACAAAAAGTTTGAGTCTGTTATGTGTGATCAAGGATACAAGAAGACTACTTCAGATCATTACGTCTTTGTTAGAAAAAATTTTAATGATGAATTTATTATCCTGTTGTTATATGTTGATGATATGCTTATTGTAGGGTAACATATTTCTAACATTAACAAGTTAAAGAAGCAGTTGGGAGAGTCATTTCCATGAAAGACATGAGAGCAGCTAAACAGATTCTTAACATTAGAATCATGCATGACAGAAAAGAGAAGAAACTTTGCTTGTCACAAGAATATTATATCGAAAAATTGTTGCAAATATTCAAAATGGAAAACTCTAAGGGGGTGAGCACTCCTATTGCTACTCATTTAATTTTGAGTTCTAGTCAACGTCCTTCAAGTGAAGGTGAAGTGTTCGATATGAAACATGTTCCTTATGCTTCTGCTGTGGGTAGTTTGATGTATTCAATAGTATGTATAAGATCAGATATAACACACGTTGTTGGTACAATCATTATATTTTTGTCAAATCCAAGTATAGAGCATTGAAATGCTGTAAAATGGATTTTAAGATATCTTTGCGGTAATACTTCTATGAGGCTTTGCTTTGGAGGAGATAAGTCTACTATAGTAGGATACTCTGACTTTGATATGACTGGAGACATTGATTCCAGAAAGTCCACTTCAGGCTACATGATTAATTTGCAGTGGGAGTTGTGGCTTGGCAGTTTAAATTGCAAAAGTGTGTAGCATTGTCTACTATAGAAGCTGAGTTTATTGCTATTACTGAAGCATGCAAAAAGTTACTATGGTTGAAGAAATTTTTGCAGGAGCTTGGTTTTGTTCAAGACAAATATGTGTTATTTGTTGATAGTCAAAGCGCTATTCAACTTGGTAAAAATCCGACTTTTCATGATAGGTCCAAACACATTGATGTTAGATATCATTGGATACATGATGTTTTGGATGCTAAGTTGTTGGAGTTAGCTGATAAGTGTCAAAATGTCATCATTTTGTATATATGTTTTGTGGCACTTATCTATTCTTTTGTTGATATTCATGCAATAAATCCCCACTTTGTTTGTAAATACATTTAGTTTGTGTATATTTGTATTTTGTGTAAATATGCTATCGTTTGATAGTTTTTTTTACCTCTTTTGTAGGTATTCATTCATAATTGGAGCATTGAGTAATAAAGGCCAAAGGCTAAGCTTCAAGAATGAGATTTTGAGCAATTTATCAACGAATAAAGCTTAAATTAAAGAATAAAAAAAATCATAAATTTGGTGATATTTAGTAACTGTTAGATAAAGCATTGAATAAGCTTTCCAACGCTTCAAACTGTGTGTAAATTGGAATTACGGTTCTCAAGTTATGGCGAAAACAAGTGCTGAATTTTTTCCGACACATCACAGAGCATGCTAAGCGCCCACATACCAGGCTAAGCGTGCCTTGCCACTTCAAAACTCATTAAATAGGGAAAAACACTTGTTTATGTTATAGGTTTGGTATTTTTGAGTTCCAACACCATCAACATTATTTTTTGGTAGACAAAGCTTAGAAAACATCAATTGAGGTTGCATCTTGATGATCGGAGGTGGGTTTTCTTAAATCGGAGTGACAAATCGAGTGATTCTTGTTCATCTTTTTCTTTCTTCTCTTTGTACCCTCATTTGTTAGGGTTTTGTATGTAAATATCCTTTATTTTGTATGTATATTTATTACTCATGCTATTGTATGAAGCTTTTGTTACAAATTAATATTGGTGATTACTTGCTTTATTTGGGTTTGGGTTGTTGCAAAATGGACGGTTTGAATCCGGATTTTGGAAGAACATCTATTGGGTTTGATTCTAGAGATAGATTAAGACTTAGTATTCATGTGGATATCGATTCTTAATGCCTCCGTGTTGTTTTGTGTTGTCTTGAGAGACCCCCGACGTGAGCAATACAATTGTTATCTCACTGTGTTAGAAATAACCTCTATGTGAGCGATACATGATGATGTTGACGAGTAGTTTAAATTGATTGCAACTGAGTAGTAAATTTAAGTATTTAATGAGTATGTGAAATTCAATCTCGAGAATTATATCCATTTCGAAGAATGAAATTCTTTTATGTTCATAACTTTATTTCCCGTATTTACCATCTTTAAACCCATTCAATTTCCAAACTCATAAACGCTAGAAATTATCGAACGATAATTTAGTATGCACTAATCCATGCGGAGACGATATGACATACCCTATAAAAATACTTACTTTTGCTTGCTGCTTTACCGCTTCAGCAAAATGGCACCATTGTCGGGGATTTTTTTATTGGATCGCATTGCGATAGTTTCTTTGTTTTTAAGTTTTTCACATAATGTCTATATTGTATAAATTCTTGTTTTATAGTTACTTTCTATACTTGTGAATTTGTATGTGTTGTCTTTACCTGTGAACATCATATACTTGTTTGGTTCCTTTCACGTTTGCTTGTGTGTTTTGGTTAGAAATAGCCAGGCGGAAGCAACTTGGAGGAATGTTCATAAATATAGACGTCGAGCTAACAACGTAAAAAAAGTATGTTTTATTTTTTTTCATTGTTTTTTAGTATAGGTAGTATGGTGAAATTGACTAAACAAATTTAAATCGGACCAACTCTGAAAATTTCAAAATTTCACTTTTAAATTCGTTTATCAATTTTCACCCTATCTGTTAGTATGTTTATAATCATTGTTTAATGTGTTTTTCTTTTTTGTGTTTGTCCAAGAGCTTTTTTGAGTAGCTTTAGGAAGTTTGAGGTAATTTTCCAAGTTGACCATTTCAACTTGTGGATGTATGGTATTGATATTATTTTGAAGTTGGTACACGCCAGGTACTTGTTTATCGCTTTCTATAGCATAGAATGTTTAGGAAACTTTTCATTTGTAAAATTACCATGTCATTCATTATTTTACATCACTTGCTTTTTGATTGAATCACTTTAGTTCCGTTTTTACCCTCAAATATAAAGAAGCTTTCCATTATTCATATATGCTGGAGACCAACATTCTTATTTTAACTGGATTTCATTATGTTTAATATTTTGTTTGCGTTGATTGTATGAAAGCATGAAAATGATCAAGGCACTTTGTTTGATTTTGAGCAAAACTACCTAACCAAATAGTCAATTCACCTTGTGAGTGTGTGATCTTTTGTTAACCTCTTTTGAGCCTTTTTGTCAATGTCTATGTTGTTTTTGAACTTAATGCTTATATATGAGTGTTTGGTTTTCCTTTTTGGATGAATGTTAATTCTTTGTTTTCTTGAACCCTCAACCATTGTTTATGGTTTGAATTTTTGTCTTGCCTTATAAATTAGGGAGTATTCACTATGATGTTGGTTGAATTCAAGTTGGAGAGAGCAATGTTTGCTAACTTATGTTGTTGATTGCTATGAGGTTGTGAAAGAGAAAAATAAAATAAAAGGAAAAAACGTGTGAAAAAGAAGGAAAAAAAAAAGAAAGAAAAAAGAGAAAAAGTTTTGAAAAAGAAAAAAAAAGAGTTTGGAATAATGTTGTGTTAATAAGTATTGTGATTGGTTTGAGAAATTTTGGATGAAAGAAGAAGTTTGGTTGGAATTTTGTGTTTGAACTTTTGTGAGTTGATCACTCTCTTAGGTTTAGGAAATTTTTTGTTTCGATTAGCTTTAGGAATTACCCCTTATTTGTTAACGAAGCCACATTATAACCTTAAAATCCCTTGTGATTCTTGCTTTTGTATGTTTAATATGAGTTTTTGGATGAATGTATAATTTAGTCTTTTGTTGGCAAGATTGTTGGATAAGTGTCAATATCCTCACCTTTGTATGTTTTTCATCTACTGATGAATTTTTGGCTAGGCGTGATTCATAATTAAGCTTATTTTGCTTTATAATGTTTGGTATGATTTTTGTACTTAGAATTTGTTTCGCTTACATGCTATCATTGTAGTTTAGTGGCAAGTTTTACCTTGCTTTTACGTTTTTATTTTGAACCATACCTTTGTTTTTCGTTTTCAAAACCTGTTGATTCATGATTCTTTGATTTTTGCTAATGTTTATTTAGGTTGATTGACTTTGTTTGAGGACAAACAATGTTTCAATTTGGGGAGAGTTGATAAGTGCCAAAATGTCATCATTTTGTATATAAGTTTTGTGGCACTTATCTATTCTTTTGTTGATATTCGTGCAATAAATCCCCACTTTATTTGTAAATACGTTTAGTTTGTGTATATTTTTATTTTTGTGTAAATATTGTATCGTTTGATAGTTTTCACCTCTTTTGTAGGTATTCATTCATAATAGGAGCATTGAGTAATAAAGGTCAAAGGCTAAGCTTCGAGAATGCAATTTTGAGAAATTTATCAACGAATAAGGATCAAATTAAAGAAGAGAAAAATTATCAATTTGGTTGATATTTAATCATTTTTATATAAATAATTGAATAAGCTTTCCAATGCTTTAAGCCGTGCACAAATCGGAGTTACGATTCTCAAGTTATGATGAAAAAAAGTGTTGAATTTTTTTCCGACACAACACAGGGCGTGCTAAGCGCCTACAGATCGGGCTAAGCGCGCCCTCTGACTTCAAACTCGTTAAATAGGGCAAAAAACACATTTTTAGATTATGAGTTGGATATTTTTGAGTCCCAACACCAAAAACTTCATTTTTAGTAGAAAGAGGCTTAGAAACAACATTTGGAGGTTGCAATCAGATGATCCAGATTCAAATTTCTCATTGATTGGCGTTGACAAACCAATAAATGTTTGGTTCCTCTTCTTCTCTTCTCTTTGTAATCTTTATTTGTTGGAGTTTGTATATATATTTACCTTGATTATATGTATTTATTACTCACGGTGATGTATGAAATCTCTTTTACGAATTAATACCGGTGTTTGTTCTTGATTTTTGCTTTATTGCGGAGGTTTGATTTGTCATAGATATATGCTTTCCAAATCTCTCTCTTGAATACATATCTATTAGGTTCTAGATTCTAGAAATATACTTAGGCTTAATATTCACATGGGTATCGGTTATGAAAAGCATCCGGGTTATTTGAGTTGCGCGCGAAATCGGCTCCGAGAGTAATACGACTGATGTCTCACTTTGTGTTAGAAATAAACTTAGTGTGAGTAATACCTAATGGTATTGACGAGTAGTTTAGGTTGAGTACAATTGAGTAGTGAGTTTAATTATTTGATAGGGTAGATGAAATACAAACTTGAGAGTTTTATACTCTCCGAATTATGAATTACTTTTCTGTTAATAACTTTAATCCCTACATTTACCTTTTATACAAACCAATCCAATTCAATCTCAAACTCATAAACGAGAGACTTTTCGAACGATGTTTTGATAATCACTAATCTTTATGGAGACGATATGATAAAATTATAAAATACTTACTTTTTCTTGCCGCTTTACCGCTTCAGCATTAGCTAAGGTTCATACATATGATAATGATTCTAATATGATGACTAAAGCATTATGAAGAAAAAAGTTTGAAGCTTGTTGTGATATTGCCGGTTTGGAGATTTCCTCCACATAGTTGTGATGGGGAGATTTGTTGGGCTTGGGTTCCCTTCTTATGTGGAGAAAGACCCAAATATGAATAGCCTATTTATCTCACTTATATAAGTGGGGAGTGTCAATTTAGGGTTAAGAGAGATAGAGAAAAATAAGGATTCAAAAAAAGAGAAAAGAAGAGAGAAACTCATTCCCGTTTTTTTGTAGCAGTCTCACTAAAACGATGATTCCCAATTTGTTCACCGTTGGAACGAGATGAAATTTGGTGGACTTGTTCGCAACACACACACACACATATATATATATATATATATATATATATATATATATATATATATATATATATATATATATATATATATATATATATATATATATATATATATATATATATATATATATATATATATATATATATAACCTCCGACCGTTGGGAGATATGGTCTTTGCATTGAAGCTGCAGATTTGGGAAAATTTCCAGCTTTTTGATTCTTATTTGTAAGTTAGTTTACTTTGTGATTTGCGGTTATAATCTTTAATTTTTTAATCACTTTAAGACTCTCTTGTAACCTCAATTGTTTATAGTGGAGCTATTGTTTTTGGTCTGGAAAACTCGTGTTTTTTACTATCATATTGAGGGGTTTTCCACGTTAAAAATATTGGTGTTTGTTGTACCCCAAAATTTGCCCTCCCATATTCTCCAAGAAATTGCCAAGTCAAGCTGCAAAATTCCCCAAGGGTTGCACAGTGCAAAGGTCTCCTATACAGTCAAATTAGGGTTTGTGTACTGATCAAGAAAATGAAGTTTTCAAAGGCCCAATAAAGTCTCATATGCCTACAAATATGGTCAAGCATCCTCATATCAAGTTTCAAGGCATTCAGCACAAAATTGCACAGTCAAAACCCTAAATTGCACTACAGTCAACTGTAGGGGCAAAATGGTCATTTGACAGTCAAAAGTTCAAATTTTTGGTCAACATATCATTTTGAAGCCACAAACATCATTTGATCAATGCTTGATCATGATTCTCAAAATTTGGCTCAGAAATCATCAAGATGCAAAAGTTTCCTTATTTGGACAGCTGAAAAAGTCAACTGAAATTGTGACCAGGGCATAACTTTCACATGGATTATCAGAAAAATTCCATCCAAAGCTCATTTTGAAGAGAAAGACATTTCCTACAACTCATCTTCATACTTCAAGTCCAAGAAATGCTCTCACAAAAAGTTATCAATTTCAACATTATAGGTCATTTTCAAAAGTCAACAAAAAGGGACTTTAAGTCAAAGGCCATAACTTGAGATTGGTAAATCAAAATGACATGGGACCAAAGGCATTGGTTAGAGGACTCAAATACCTTTCCAAAATGTCCAAGAACATGAGAAAAGCTTAAAAATTGAGCAAGTTATGCCTTGTGGAAGTTGGGAAATTTTTGGATATTTTGAAAAGTCAACATTGATTCAAATGACCTAAAATTGCTAATGGGCCCATTTTTCTTCCATGATTCATCATCCTAAGCATGTGCACGACCACTTGGCCCAAAGGGAAGTATTTTCTCATTTTTTATTTATTTATTTGAATTATTATTTATATTAATTCATTTAAATCATTTAAATATATGAAAAATATCTAACTTGACCTAACCAATCTTTTTATACATGTTTTAGACTCAATATTTCGTGCATATGCAATTATGGAAAGATTTGGGTTGATTGGCTTGATTGAGAGCAAAGAACACATGAAAAAAGATATGAAAAGATCTTAAGAAATCAAATTTCCAAAACCATTAATTCAAGAGATTTTGATCCATATTTTTGACCTAATGCACTCACTACAAATGCTGGATCATAACCCTAATGCAGGAAGAGGGGCAGCTGCTCAGAAACACAAGATTCAAACTTGAATTTTTCTCTAAAAAAAGGCAATTCTGAAATCATTGTTAGAGGGCGATTCAAAGCACAAAAACTATTCCATTAGCTTCCTTGAAGGTTCCTGAACGTGTTCCAACCCATATCATCCATTCAAACTCCAAGAACTGGTATATTGAACCGAAACTGCATCAAGAAAATTCCACAATCGTGCATCATGATTTAAGCATTTTTACAGCATTTTATTCATAGATTCATGTTCCTTGTGAAGTTTTGAAGCTAACCATATGCCTTAATTGGATTATCATGCTATATACGCGATTTTGCCATGTTTATTTTCTAGGGTTTGCAGGGTGTAAATTTGGGGCTTTTGAAACAAAGTAAAATTAGCCCTCAAGACCACCATCATTGGATTCAGCAGGACTGGACGAAGAAAACACCATGCTCGCGCCTAATTTATGAACCCCATAGCGCTATTCGCTATTTTCTCTAAAGCAGCCTAACACAACGCATAGAAAACCGTTGTTTAATGTCCTTGTTTCAGAAAAAAAACAAAACCACGCGAGGAAGACGAGGTCGTGGCATAAGCTGATTGGAGCGTTTGAATATTTCGCGCTTTAAATCCACTAACGTGTTGCTTTCTTTTATATTATTTATTTGTTATTTATATATCAAATGCGTTGACATGGCTTAGTGGCACAGGTGTCGATTGGTGATGCTAGTGACCTGGGTTCGAACCCCAGGTCTGTATAATCTCCATATTATTTTTCAGTAATGATTCCTATGCAGCGCCAGCGTTAAGACACACCATGCATCCTCAAAGATCAACAGCCACGCGTCCATCAGAAGCAATCCAAGGGTGAAAAATTGAAGGCACATCATATACCATGGTCAACGCATGTGCACGCTGCATGGAAAGGTCAAATGGATCAAGGTTATTGGGCCAGAATTTCATAATCAAACCTCCATATTTGGGACTTCCACCCCCCCTGGTTTGCAATTTTCCTCATATTTTTATTTTTTTCAATTATTATTTTATTTTCTTTATTTGTTTAAATTAATTAATTATTTTTACAAAATATAAAACCTCATAAAAATCAGAAAAGATAAAAACATAATAAATATTTTATTTTCATATTTTCTTGTAAATATTTGTATATAATTGAATTTAGTTAAATTAGGGTTTTAATATTAATTCTTTTCATAAAAAATATAAAAATGTAGAAATAGGTTTAATTAATGTTTTATTCTTTTTTTAATTTTTCTTTTTTCACAATAATAATATTTATTTTATTTATTTTTTATATAATCAAATTTGCATGTAAATTAAGTAGGGCTTAAATTAGGTTAAAGTTTCATGTTTTCTTAATAAATTAAAATAATTAGAATTAGGGTTTACATCTCATTTAAATTTTAATTAATTCTTTCTTTTTCATATTAAATCTTAAAATACTAAAAAACAAAAAAACAATTTCTTTTCTTAATTAATAAATTCATGTAATTTTAATTTTTTGCAAAAGGGTCCAACGCCCATGTTCTTAATTGTTTAATTTCGCATATTTATTTTATTGCTTAAATAATTATGTATCTCTCCCGAAGCCTTGTAAATATTACTTCTCGCACTTTTTTAATCAATTTATTTATTTTCTGTCAAATCGGGTCCTGGTTAATTTTGGCGATGTGGACCCGCGCCATTTGTAATAGCTTTAGATTTATTTTTCCTCGCAACTTTTAACTGTTAAACAAAGCATGCAAGAATGAATGGCCTTAAATAAAATCAAGCGTAGATCACAATGAACATGACAAGACAAATACAAATGAAAACGACACACAAATCGCACACACCACCCCTAGGGTACGCCTCACTGTTGCCTTGCCTCGAAAGGTGATCGTCGAGTAGAGGATGTCTTAGTAAGTCCTCATGATCCGGGAACCTGGCATGAGGGTAGCTTCTAAGGTGTCTTCCCATTGCTCTGGTGATCACCACGTCCCGAACCTCGAATTGACCCGAACACCTCCAACGGTGGTGCTACCTACCTCTCAATGGTGGGATGACACTACTTTAAAGGACATTTACACAGACGAATTCCTTAGGGTAGGTAGACGACTCTGGATACTTGCTCTAAATTTCAAAACAAATCAAAAATACTTTTCACACCGACACATTTTCAAAAAGCTTTCGAAAGCAACTTTTCAAACACTCTTGAGGACCGATACAAGAGTCGAACTGGAATTTTCAAAGAAACTTTTTAAAACCCACACTTGAAAAGCAAACAAACAATTTTGAAAACACAAATGAGCAAGTATCTAAGAGCCCATGGATAACCATGGATAGAAAGGGTGCTAACACCTTCCCTTTCTATAACCTACCTCCCGAACCGAGAGCAATCTCTTTAAGGAATTTTTCTGTGCTTTTGTCCTTTCCATTTGGAGAAAATAAAAGACGGTGGCGACTCTTGCTTCCGCGACATTTCGCGAACCAGCGTTAAACAGTCAGTTCCAGATCCACCGATCACAGTGTTCTTTTGTGCCTTTATTGTTCAATTGTCGTCTTATATTTGTTGTTGATCCTCAAGGTTCCTATAAGTTTGGGAAATATTATATCCGCTGCACATTATTCTATTATATTTTCTTAATTTCCCATCATATATTACCTATAAAAACTAATTAATACCATTTCGGAACGAAATGCACTCAAAGGAAATCCTAACTTCTACCGCCTTATGGCAATCTATCAAAATTCTAACACGACTTCTCCAACTATTATGAATTGAGGAAAGGTTTCACGTATCTTTGCAATATGAGACAATTAGCTCATTAATTTCTTCGTATTCATTCTCCATAAATATTTTTAATAAAAGGTACATTCGTGAAATATTTTGTGAGTTGATATGTTGTTGTTGTTCAAAAAATTTGTCTTGTTTTTCTTGTTCAAAATATACATTAAACATAGGATTTATTATTGGTTTTGTTGAGATTACAGGTTTTATATTACTGTTTTTGTTGAGATGAGTACAATACTTAAGTTATTGTTGAGGTATGTTGTTGTTTTATAAAGGTAATTTGTTTTTTATGTTAATTTATGTTGTTGTTTTGGTTGATAAATGTTGTTGTTTCTGTTATTGCAAATGTTTTCTTATTAGGTTTGTTGATGTTTTTGTTGGTTCAGTTGTTGTTTTGTGACGATGTCAAGAACACTAGGGATTAACAAGTGCTAAACCTAGAATAAATACACATAATTGTAAGCGTAAAACCTGTCAAATAAGCTCTAGAATCCACTAGATAAGAAAAACTTTGAATTTTATTATAATGAAAGATAATTCTTATAGTCACGCCAAAGATCTTTAAATACAGAAAATAAAGAAATCCTAATGGGTCTTATGGCCTTTAATCCAAAATATAATTAAGTAAATAAAATAAATAAAATATAAATTGTTGAAATTATGGAAAATAATAAAATGTTATTTTCGAGCCTGAAACTAACTCGAATGGCTTAAAAGGTGTAATACGAGTCATTCTGACATTGGTCGTCAAACTTGTGCAAATCCTATCTAACTGTTTCGATGCACTACTTCTTCTTTGATACACGCAACCAACCTTCATACACTAGTCTCCTTTACTTTTGTAGAACTCATCTCCGAGTTCTCTTCTTGAAAAAGAGCTTCATCTTGTTGCACTTGCTGTAAGTACCAACTGAAAACCTCTCTTTACACAGAAACACCATCACATCTTCTCCCACATTGAAAATTTTAACTTCCATGCATTTATCTCGCATATGAGGAAAATCGTTTAGTAATTCATCTACTGTTAACTCCTTGTAATCCTTTAGGACCCCTAGCACTTCTTTTGGAATTGTTGTTTTCTCCTTTATGACACTCACCAACCCTTTAGTCAGTATTGAACATAAAAACTTAGTTTCTTTAATAGCCTCTTCAAGCTACTTTTCACTCTATGTTATCACCAAGAAACTAGACTTCTTTCCTTCTGGATTCTTATCAAAGTACAAAATAGGAGCCATAACAATTTTATGTGTGCCCCATGTAACCATCATCATGTTATCATGTCTTCGATAAGTGATATCATTATCAAATTGCCAAGGTCTACTAAGTAAAATACGAGAAATATCTATATTAATATTTCTATCTTTTACACATTTATTTAAAAATGCTTCACCTTTTCATCCATGTCATGATTTTGACCTTTTCTTACAGGCATATTAGACGTTATAAGCTTTGAACTTTCACTTAAAAGACATTTCTCCTCAGATTTTAAAGCAACTGTAATTGTAAAATAATCTTCACTCACTTTAGTACAAGAATCAAATTGAGCAGAAATACCATTATCATCAAGCTTATTTTCTCAATTGATCGTGAGACTCTCATTCCATTAACACCCTTGTAAATCTCTTTCATATATTCCAAATTCATCCACTAGTATAAAATTGAAAATTAGTTGCCGAGATTTAGTGTCGGCCACCGCTAAACACTTTTTTTTTTATTTGACTAACTAAACACGGTCGAGCCGGCACTAAATATTTATTGGCTAAATTTTTAAATAATTTTATTTATTTATTAAATAGTAGCGTCGGCTCCACTGACGCTCATGCTTAATTATTTAATTTTACTAAATAATCTGTTCTTTTATTTATTTTCTCTCTTCTTTTTCGTTTGTTGTTTAATATATTTAACTTTTTATTTTGGTTTTAGTGTCGGCTAGACCAACACACATTTTTACTTAATTATTAATTAAATTATTTATTTATTTAATTTCCCTCTTCTTTTTTCCGTTTGGTGTTTAATTCATTTTATTTTTTATTTTACTTTTAGTGTCAGCTGACTGAGGCTACGAATTAATTAGTTATTTAATTAAGGTATTTATTTCCCTATTCATTTTGTTATTTATTTATTCATTCTTAAACAGTTTTTCCAAGACCACATAAAAGGGACGATCCTTCTTGGGTAGCTATTCAAAAGACATTAATTTATTTGTTTCACAAAAGGGACAATCCTCCTTTGGGTTGTGGAGATATTAGCATGTAATAATACCTTTTAGTTAACTTGGAAAACAGAAGATAATGATTGTTTCCTTTTATAGAGGGAAAATAGTAAATTACAATACGCATGTTGTGATCGGTGGATCTGGAACTGACTGTTTAACGCTGGTTTCACGAAATGTCACGGAAGTAAGAGTCGCCACCGTCTTTTATTTTCTCCAACATGGAAAGGACAAAAACACAGAAAAATTCCTTATGAGATTAGCTCTCGGTTCGGGAGGTAGATTTATAGAAAGGGAAGGTGTTAGCACCCTTTCTATCCATTGTTATCCATGGGCTCTTAGATACTTGCTCATTTGTGTTTTCAAAATGTTTGTTTGCTTTTTAAAAGTGCGTGGATTTGAAAAAGTTTCTTTGAAAGTTTCAGATCGACTCTTGTATCAGTCCTCAAGAGTGTTTGAAAAGTTGTTTTTGAAAGCTTTTTGCAAAGTGTCGGTGTGAAAAGAAGTTTTTGATTTGTTTTGAATTAGAGCAAGTATCTACGAGTCGTCTACCTACCCTAAGGAATTATGTTGTGTAAATGTCCTTAAGGTAGTGCCATCCCACCATTGAGGGGTAGGTAGCACCACCGTTGGAGGTGTTCGGGTCAATTCAAGGGTTAGGGACAGTGTGGTCACTGAGCAATAGTAAGATACCTTAGAAGCTACCCTTATGCCATTGATCTTTTTATTCCGAGGCAACCGTTTCGAGGCAACTATTCCGAAGCAACTTGTTTCGAGGCAACCGTTTCGAGGCAACTAGATCAATGGAACATAAGGACTCACTAAGACGTCTTATACTCGACGACCACGTTTCGAGGGGCAAGGCAACAGTGTGATCACCAGAGCAACAGTAGGACACCTTAGAAGCTACCCTTATGCCATGTTCATGGACATAAGGACTTACTAAAACGTCCTATACTCGACGACCACGTTTCGAGGGGCAAGGCAACAGTGAGGCGTACCCTAGGAGTGGTGTGTGAATTGTGTGTCATTTTCAGTTATAGTTTATCTTGTCATGCATTTGGTGAGCTACGCATTGTTTTTATTTGGGCATACATTCTTTCATGTGATTAACAGTTTAAAGGGTGCGGAAATCAAAATGCGAAAAAATAAAGGTCCTACGCTATTACAAGGCGCAGATCCATACATCGCCAAATTAAACAAAGACCCGATTTGAATAAAAGTGCGGAAAGTAAATGTCCTAATTATCTATTACAAGGCTTTGGAGCAAATACATTATATTCACAAAGAAAATAAGATAAACGCGCGAAAAGAAATTATATTCGAAGGTGCGAGGGCGTTGGACCCTTTAAAGAAATTAAATCGAAATTGAAAGTTAATTAATAATTGAATAAAGAAAAGAACTTGTTTTTTTTTGGTTTTTTGGTATTTAATGAAAATAAAGAAAATTAATTGAAATTAGAAATTAAAATAAAAGCCTAGTTCTAAGTTTGTTTTTAATTGTAAAAAAAAAATTGTTTAAGTTTAACCTAATTTGACCCTAATTAATTAATTACAAGTTTATTTACAAGATAATTAATAATTAATAATGATAATAAGAAAAATTTAATTATTGAGAAAAAGAATAAGAAATGCTAAAAACCTATTTTATTTTTATTTTTTTTAGTTATTTAAGAAAACATTAAAGTTAAACCTAAAATTAAACTAAATTGATTATTGGAATTTATTTACAAAATTAATAGAAATTAATATTAATAAAACATATTTTTTGTGTTTTATGATTTTCTGTTTTTTTTTGGATTTTTATATTAAATTTGGTGAATTAAATAAAACTAAAGAAAAAAACAATTAAAATAAAAAGAAGAAAAGAAAATGAAAAAAAGAAAATGGTAATGCAAACCATGGGGGTGTTGACCCAATTTAGGAGATGTTATGAAGCAATTTGGCCCACTACAAGCTAGGCCTTTTGTTGACTTTTGTGGTTGTGTATGCGTTTGTTGACTAGCGTGCATGGTGGACTCCAGGTTCTGGCCTTTGGATGAGACTTACTAGGCGCGTGGCAAGCCAAGGCGTTGGGTGTATGGTGAGCCCTGGAGTGTGCACTACATGGAAACATGTGAAACAAAATAATAGAAATAATTTGAGGGGACCTGGGATTCGAACCCAGGTCCCAATGCTTACCAGCGAATGCCTTGACCAAGTGAGCTGTTTGCGCGCGTTGTACATAGAATAGATAACAAATAATATAAAACAAAACTAACGTTAATGATATAAAAATAAAAAAACGCGCTGGAATTCAAACCCTCCAGTCATGTCTCGCCATGCAATCTTCTTCTCCGTTCGTCCCTGTAACAAAAAGAGATAGCGGGGGTTTTAAACCCCCCCAAAACACAGACTTATGGATAATAGCGATTAGGCCATGCTTGACCATAAATTGGGCGCGAGGTTATGAAGCGATTCGTTTGGACATCACGAATTCAACCATGGCAGTTTGATGTCCTAATTTTACAGTATGTGCAAACGCCTAATTCCAAACCTCTGAAAACCTAATGTCCATCAATGGCAACTTTTGATATGGGATGCTATTTCTCAATCAAGTAATACCAAAAGCTTCAGGATGTTAGTATGAGTGTAAATCAATTCAAAAAATGTCAAAGAAACGCATGAATAATCACATAGGATTTAAGAAAAAAAGCAAACCGTTTGGGCCTGAGTGTTGAGATTCTGGGCACGTTTGGATTGGCTTTTGATTGCAAAAGTTTCCTTGAGATGCCAGGAGTGTGTTTTGATGGGAATTGGGGCTTAAAACTTGCTGTAAGGAGGTTTTCAGTTTTCAAGTTTTTGTGACAATTTTGCAATTTTGTATGGCCGTTTTTGGAGCTCTTAGGTCGTGTTGTTGCTTCTGATAGCTTGTATATGCAATATGTAACATGTTTTGGTAAGAATTATGGCCTCATAATGCCTTGCATTCATGCTCAAGATTTCCCATAAACCTCCATTAACAAACTTTCCATCTTTGTACCAATTTTGAATTCTTGCTTGATTAGGCCTTGGTACGAATTTGGGATGTTGTATAATGATGATTCAAAGCTAACCAAAACCAAATATGTCCCTTAATTAACCTTTTTGATTTTTATTTGATTTTAAAGGATTTAAAATGAATTAAATCCAATAAAATCAAATAAAAATGAAAAAATTAATTTTAAATTTTGAAATAAAATGTGGGACACGTGGGAAGCATGGCCAAGCTGATTCAAGTGGAAAAAGTGGGCCCCCTTTGTCAAAAATGAAGTTTCAAGGATAAATGATTTTGGCCATTTCACAAAAATTTCCCAACTTCTCCAATGCATATCTTGCTCAATTTTTAAGCTTTGATCATGTTCTTGGACATTTTGGAAAGGTCTTGAAGTCCTCTAACTAATGTCTTTGGTCCCATGTCATTTTGATTTACCAATCTCAAGTTATGGTCTTTGACTTAAAGTCCCTTTTTGTTGACTTTTGAAAATAACCTATAATGTTGAAATTGATAACTTTTTGTGAGAGCATTTCTTGGACTTGGAATGTGAAGATGAGTTGTAGGAAATGTCTTCCCCTTCAAGATGAGCGTTGGATGGAATTTTTATGATGAACCATGAAAAAGTTATGCCTTGGTCAAGTTACAGTTGACTTTTCAACTGTCCAAAAATAGAAACTTTTGCATCTTGAGACTTTTTGAGCCAAACTTTGAGAATCATGATCAAGCATTGATCAAATGATGTTTGTGGCTTCAAAATAAGATGTTGACCAAATTTTTTGACTTTTGACTGCCAAATGACCATTTTGCCCCTACAGTTGACTGTTGAGCAATTAGGGTTTTTGACTGTGCAACTTGATCTTGTGAGCCTTGAAACTTGACATGTAGGTGCTTGACAATGTGTATGAGAATGGGAGACTTGATTGAGCCCTTGAAAACTTCAACTTCCTTGCAAGAACCAAAACCCTAGTTTGATTGGCTTAGGAGGATGGTTGAATGTGTAGCCCTTGAGTAGAATTGAACCATTTGAGGTGATGCTTGTCAAAACTTTGAAGATTATGGGAGGGCAAATTTTGGGGTACAACACATGTCATTTCACTTCTTTGATGAGTCCTCTCTTACCAATGGTTCCTAAAATGATGCCATTGAATTAAAACCAAGGTGGCTTTATGATGCCTCAGATTTCTCTATTATTCTAGGAAAGTGTGTGCAGTGCATTATAGATGGACAACATATTTTGGTAATGTTTTTTTGACGATTCTTGTATGAATGTCATTATCTTTAATGAATGAAACTTGGAGTGACATGTGAAAAAACATGGTTCTTTTGAATATAAAAAATGCATGAATATGTTTTGTGGAGAGAGGGACACATGTTTCATTAGGAGAAGATTTTTCTTAAAATAGATAAATGTGTTATATATTTGTCTAAATAGTTTCTTATTTGAGGCAATATGTCCTGATCAGTTTGGTAACAGGAAGCTGCCGGTGAAATATGGTATAAATTGTGAAAGAATCGGTAAAATAAATCATCGATATAAAATCAATGAAGTCGTCATCAAACATTTTTTATCTCACAGCAGGGAAATATAAACATCGAATAAACCCGAGAAGGGTGAAATCAAGGTCTTGCGACCGAGAGATACGAGTAAGGGAGTCTATTATGCAAGAGGAAGGTATTAGCATCCCTCACGTCCGTTGTACTCCATGGGATCCACTCTTGTTTTTCTAATAAAATGGTGTGTTCTAATCTACAACTTATAAGCTAAGGAGAAAAATGCAAAGAGGGAATGCATGCAAAAGAGAACACGGGGAAAAGAAGAAAATACTTACAAAGTTTCGCTCGGTCTGGCCCCGTGACTGTATGCTTACGTATCCCTTTTAAGGAATCAGAGCACCATAGTTCAACTCAAAAGTTTCTATTTGTTGTATATTTTTTACCTTGAAAAATGGTTTTAAAAGAAAAGCTAAGCGGCAAAATGAAGTTTAGATTGGTTGGTGTTTTTTACCATGAAAAAGATTTTTGTATTATTAGAGTATTTTATACATTTGCCAAGAAAAAGGTTTTAGTTTTAAGGATGCAAAAGAAAAATAAAAAATCTAAGGGAAACTACCCTAAATCTAATCCCTAATGTTATCATGCAATGATGACCCTAAGGTCAAGGATGAAAGGGGAACCTCTACCTACATTAGCATGCATAGATCACAACCTAATGTCCAACTTGAATCGACAACGAGATAAGAAATCCTAAGGGAACATGCAAAGGTTACAACCTAATATCCAACTTGAATTGAAAACAAAACAAGCAATCCTAAGGGATCATGCAAAGGTAGAAAGAGAAATTCAACATAAGTGCAATCGAACACAAGTCGAAACCCAAACAAACAAACAAACAAAGCTTGAGGAGTGTCCAACCACTCAAGTAGCAT
The DNA here is from genome assembly GCA_948472305.1 of Vicia faba. NCBI lineage: Eukaryota > Viridiplantae > Streptophyta > Magnoliopsida > Fabales > Fabaceae > Vicia > Vicia faba. The sequence goes on along the minus strand of OX451738.1, from coordinate 66,141,613 downwards.
AAACCTAATTAAGGTATCATGGCATCCAGATAGGATAAGGAGAGGGATACCTAACCACAATATCGTATCATCGAGGTAGGACAAAGAAAGGGAGTACCTGACCATGATATTGAATCATCAAGAGAGGATAAAGGGATACTTAGCCAAGACATTGAATCGTTGAGACAAGCGAAATGAGGGAATAATGGTTCTTAACCGTGATATCAAATAATAAAGGAAAGAAAGAAAGGGGTGTCTTGTAATACCCCAAAAGTCTATATTAATTATTTAATTAATTTAGTATGAATATTAGTGATTATTGGTAAATATATGAATTATGGCGAATTAGTTGATGCGGTATATTTGTGTGAGTTGATAGATTTTGTGATGTGTTGATGATATTATGATGTGTTTTGATGATTATGTTGGAAGGTTAGAAGTAGTGTTAATTGAAGAAATTAGAGGTGTATGGGTAAAAGTGTAGAGACATGGGGGTGAATGAAGAATATTGGTGATAATGTTATTATTATTATTATTATTATTATTATTATTATTCTTATTATTATTACTATTATTATTATAAGAGATAAATATAATTTTATAATATTAATAATTAATAATTAAAATAAATCTAGTAATAAGAGGAGGGGCAAAGTTGGTATATAGATTTAAGGGTCTAAAAGTGCGTGGTTAGAAAACAGAAGTAAAAACACGAGGAATAGATTGTAAAAGTGAGAAGCAGAGGGAGAAAAGAAGAACGAAGAGAAGAGAAGAGAATACAAGCTAGGGCGAAGAATCTCTGGTAGAGAGCTTAAAATCATAAAACATAAGGTAAGGGTGGGTTCTGACTCTCTAATAGGTGGTTTAATTGTGGGTAGATGATGATATTGAATGTTAGGTTTTTGGAATAAATTGTTGTGAAATTGATTGTTGTAATTGCTTGTAAATGATGAGATTGATGTGTTAATCATGTTGGAATTATTGTATATGATGTGTGTTGATGGTTTAAAATAATTAATGTGTTTGTTCTTTCATAAAAAGTGATTTTTGAATGAAGAGGATGAGACTTCGTAGCAGAAAATTCAGGTTTTTAGGTCTATTCGCGATGGGTAATCGGTTACCATATCTGGGTAACCGGTTACTGCTGTTTGTGTTTTTGAACATTTGGCTACTGACTTGCAGTAACCGGTTATCGTAACTGGGTAATCAGTTACTGCATAGAATTTTTGGAAAAATCAGGGTTACTGTCTTGCAGTAACCGATTATCATAGCTGGGTAACCGGTTACCATTGTGTTGGACATGATTTTTGAAAATTTGAAAACTCCATAACTTTTGACTCGGGTGTCCGTTCGACGCGCCGTTTGGATCGTTGGAAAGATAAAAATATTTTCTAAAATTTGGTAATAATTTTTATGACAGTATAATAATGTTTTATTGGAATAATTCTTATGTGTGTGTATGTTGTATGCATTGTAATGCAAAATGTTGCGATCAATTGTATCAGTGTTGTATCGATAATGTGTGAAGGAATTACAGGTGATATTGCAGTATTTCGAAGATGATGTTGGCCTGAAATTGGCATGATTTTTATGATTATGCTTGTGGTTGTATAATTTTGTTGTAGCATATCGCATTTCATGCATTGTTGAGGGCTTATTCCCTGGCTTGTATTGACAAATGTTGAAGGCTTATGCTCTGGTCTGTATTGGCAATTGTTGAGGGTTTATGCCCTGGCCTTTATGGTAAATGTTGAGGGCTTATTCCCTGGCCTGTATTGGAAATCATTGAGGGCTTATGCCCTGGCCTATATGGAAATTTGTTGAGGGCTTATGCCCTGATGGTACCACATGCATCTTGCATTAGTGTCAGTCGCATTGAATTTGTTGAATTGTTGATATTCAATGGAGTTGGGTTGTATGTTCGATTTATGTTGTATGATGGGTGATGATAATGAAGTTGAGTTGTATGGTTGATTTATGTCGTATGATGGGTGATGATAATTAAGTATGTGTCTGTGTAATCGTTATGAACTATAATTAATGATTGTGGAACTTGAAATCTTGTATGATATACCTGTTGTTAACTCATGATTATATGACTTATTATATTGTCATGATATCTAACTCTTACTGTTTGAATGTTGCCTCTACATGGGTAACATTCAGATAACCTGAAGTAGTGTGAAGTTGCGGAGTCTAGAAGAGGTTGCTCTTCTTATTTTGAGTGGGTGTTCTTGCTCTGATACGTAACATCGGGGGGGTGAACGCTCAATTATTTTATTTTAGTTTATGTTTTCTTTGAGGGTTTTGGGAGTGCTATATACTCTATTTTATTTTATTTAAAATGTTGTTTTGCAATGAGTTGAAGATGTTGAAAAGAATTTTTGAATTTCTTTCTGCTGCATTAATAAATTTGAAGTTTGAAGACTAAGTTGAAATGTTATCGGTTCATCCGAAATATGTGTTATGTATCCGTTTAATTCTATTTGAGCAAAGTGTGAATATGTTGAATGATATGACATCCTATTTGTTGTTGATGTAAAAACTTATTTTTACTCTGACTCTTTTATTAAAATTACCGTTGGGGAAATTAGGTGTTACATGTCGACTCTTAACCAAGATATCAAATAATCGAGGCAAGAGAAGAATAAAAGTGAATAATCATAAGTGACTATGAACCTGACCAAGATATTAAAAATCGAGGTAGGAGATAAAAGGAAATAATGACATCATATCAAAGCGCCAGCGTTTCACAAACGCGAGCTGAAGACAAAGTGTGGGGGATCGATTACAAATCCCTTTTCCATCTGACAGACTCGATAACATAAGCGGCAAGGTTTATATCATCAACGCACGACACGAGCTACAAATGACCCAAGGACTAGAAATGACGGGATGGATTGCGGACCCTCTATCACCTATGCCTCCTTTTGAGGACTTATTAATGGGGAATGGGAATGAGACACCTTCATCGAGGTCTTTGGCACAAACGTAAATAAACCTAATTGTAAACAAACAAGCGCACATAGAAATTGCCTTCTAAAGGTCTTTTAAAACTGCAATGCCCGCCTAATGCAAGGACTTCCCGAAAAAGAATCTCTAGTTCTTACTTCTCATGGCATTAGAAAAACAGTAAACAAAATGCCGAAAAATAAGCAGGAAATGTACCAAACGGATAAGAGTCAGTTATATAACAAATACAAGCCAAGAAACCCGATGGTCTTCGAGCGATCTAGCATCAACAACAAATAAAATCAGATATAATATCCAATACAGCCATCCAATATTAAAATCCAAAACTAAATCGCAAGCTATGTGTGTATCCAACTAATGTCTTGCACCAAGCAATGCTACACAAGCAAAGAGAATAAAATCTGAGCAAAATGCATCGCGACGAATCGCCTTCCAAAACTTGCACAATGTCACGAGAAGAGTTAGAAAATAACAAGTAATATCAAATTTAACTCAACAATCAACACCACAACTCAAAATGGCATATTATCATGCATAAAGCAAAATCGAACAAGTAACGGAAGTACAAAACCAAACTCCGGGCAGCATGTACATCACATGATGAAACACACAAAATGTCAGTTCGAAATCAATACATCTCAATGCAAATTTATATTAAAGACCAATACAAGTACAATAATGCATAAAACAACAATTAAAATTCATTCAAAGTGCAAATTACAAAACCAGGTCAACACCTCCTTCATCTTAAGAGTTAACCCGAAATCGCACCAAAATTAAGCCAACTCAACAACAATGTCTAATAATCAACCAATGAAGTGCAAACATGAATCATATGAATGTTAAAACTCAACGCACATGTTAAATGGAAAATAAGACAACATTGTATTCATATTTAATATGCACGAAAAGTCAGAACGAAATTAATTGGAATTAAGATCAATGCTCCTTAATTATCCGATTACAACTAGAAACACGTGAACCGAAAAAATGAAACTCAAACCAAGTGCACTTTCAAAGTCCGGACAACACTACACTGTATCACAACGTTGCACGAAAAATTGTTCCAAAATATGTAAAACTTGACATAATCATTGCTCAAATGCCAAAACAAATGCAACTGAACTAAAGTCAACAATTAAAACAAGTTCCAAGTGCGTTTTTGAAAATTGGACAACACTACACCGTATCAAAAATTCACGCGAAAAATCACATCAGAAACGGTAAAATTCAATCTCAACCATCTATAAATGTCCGCACATGATCAAATAGACCTCAAATAAATTTTAGAGGCGATTTGCACCTTGTTTACACATTCCAGACAACAACTTTTGGTTCAAGTATTATCGCTTAAGAATGATGAATAAGTTAGAAACAATGAAATCATTCTAGATGACTTAATTCCAAGCTCAAAATATCATTCATGAGTTAATGCAATTTCAACCGATTTGAGGTTTTCAATGTCGAAAAATTTAATTCATCAACAAATCGGTAACAAATTACATTAACGCATGAAATTGCACCTAATCCTCATAAAGGTTCCTCAATACGATTCAATTCAACATTATTCGACGTAAATCGACATAAACAACATCAAATCTCACAATGAAAATTTATACCGAAATCGCATCAAAGTACCGGTTCATGAACAAATGCTTCAAGAAAATTCAACTCATGAAATTATGTAAAATCAATTCAATGCTCATAATCAATTCAATAATCAACATAATCTCATGGATTCACATAATGTTCAACCAATTCCACTTTTAATCATCATCATCAATTCAATTATCAAGTAATTTGCACAAATTCAAGAATCAAGTCTCAATTCAATTCACATCATTGTAATTATCTCTCAAGCATTAAATAAAACACATAAGCTTCAAAAATATCCAATTCAAAAATCAAACTCAAGAGATTCAAGAAAATTTTCCGAATCAAAGAATTGGAGAAGATGAAACTTTCTCGAAAATCATGCGGAAGAGGGAGGATTAGCGCCGTATTTTGAACCGCGACAAAGGGAGCTTGTCCGTGAGCTATTTGCGGCGAAGGGGCTGAAGGTGGTTGCGACAGTGTGAGAAGAGGGAAAGCTTGCGGAATCTTGAATGAGGAAGGTGAAGTTTGTGAAGCTTTTTCTTATTTTTGTTGTTGAAGTTTCTTGATGAAGATGAGAGAAAAAAGAGAGAGGATTTTGGGTTTGATCTTGTGAAATGTGAAAATGAGAGTGTAATTGTATTTGAATTTTGAGATTTGAATATATATATATATATATATATATATATATATATATATATATATATATATATATATATATATATATATATATATATATATATATATATATATATATATATATATATATATATTTGGTTCCAAACTTGAAATTTGAACTTATTTCGTGCACAGTGCGAGATCGAACCACAAGCTCCTCATAATCGGGGCAAAATATTGATGCGCGACTTGAAAGAAAACTCTTGATGACGAAATTTGTGATATGGCGTTGGAAGAATCGTCGCGATATGATAAAAATTGAGCAAGTTATGTCGCCCTGAACGACGAGAAACGCAGTGTAAAAATACACAATGCATAATTTTACAGTTTATTTTGTGTACGGCGCGCGAACAAACCATAAGCTCACAATGCTCGGTGCAAAATCTTGATGCGAACCCTGGAGAAAAAATGTCGACGACATAATTTGTGACGTCGTGCCAAAAGAATCACCCTGATACGATAAAAATCAAACAAGTTATGATTTTTCGAATAGCGAGAAACAATGGACTTATTTCACCGTATTGAACAATTTCAGCTTATTTCCGTGCGCGCTTTCGAATGCGAGCCATAAAACGAAATCTTCGGAGCACAATTTGACCTCGGGCCCTGAAGCAAACTTGAAAATTACAAAATTTGTGAACTCATGCTTTAAGATCGTCCCGATACGATAAAAATTGAGAGAGTTACAATTTTTATAATATTGAGAAACAATCCTTTAGAAAACCCACTCAGTATGCAATTTTCTTTGGTAATTGGCACTTTTAGAAATCTTCTGCAAAGAATTAGCTCCTGACCCGAACATACAAATCGAAGATAAAATCAAGACAAAATTTTCCCCTGAAGAACCATCAAAAAACAATGAACCGGGCAAAAGTTATGAATTTTTGAACACCTGGAAAATACCGGTTAAACACATTATTTCTATTGTTTTTGCACCGTATAACTTCTGAGTACTCGCACATTCGGAGATCTCCCTCAATGAATCGGCTTCTGAGCTGAACATGAAATTTGAAGGAAATAAAAAGACGATTCAAATTCTCCAAGAGGCACTCAAAGATGATTTTCCAGTCAGAAGTTATAAATTTTTAAGCATCCGAAAACCAGAGAAAAGGTAAATCCACTGTATTACGCATTTCAGGTATCTTGCGCTTTAGAAAATCTTCCTCACAAAATTAGCCTACGACATGAACAGATAAAATGATGAAGAACTCAAGATGGTTCTAGTGACTGAAGAATCAATCTCAAACCATTTTCTAATAACGAGTTGTGAATTTTTGAGCTTGAAGCGCACCGTACCGAATTTCTATTTGCATTGTCTCCAATCAAATGAAACGCCTGACTTTCTGCATAATTCAGGGCATCCTGAGACACATGAGAGCTTGATATGATGATGAATTTATTCTTTTTTAATTTGATTTCTTGGAACAGGTGCAGAATGCACTTAAACTTTGAAAACCCTGAGTTCTGGTTCACAATGCTGCTTAACGGAACAATCAATTTTCACAACTCTTTCTTACAGAGAAATGCTTTAATTCCATGAGTATAGATCCAATGACATGTATATATTCATATGAAGATGAAGTAAAATCTAATTATGTTTAAAATGAAGAGGGCGAATTTTAGGGTACAACAAACTGTTGGACTTGAGACTTCACACACAAGAGGGGGTGAATTGAGTGGTTTGGAAAAACATGGTTTTGAAAACTTTTTCGAGATTTAAAATAAGAGTTTGAAAAATATTTTTCTAAAAATTAAGCAGCGGAAAGTAAATATTAACAATGCGTAAATAAAGTAAGCGAGACACCAAGAATTATAGAGGTCCAGGAAAATAAAAAAGACCAACTCATCTCCCCATGAACTAGTCTTGGGAGTTTCCATTATATACTTGAGATCTTTTAGTAGGTGAAGCTCACGAACCCCATTATAAAAGAAAATTGTGGTTATCTTACAACATTGATAAGATAAGATGGAGGATATGATAGTTTATGTCTTCTCCATTACTGAGACTGAAGTGACCAAGCTTCCTTTCCAACTGTAGATTGAAGTGATTAAACTTCTCTCCATGAAATATCTAAGTTCAATATGGTTTAACTGGATAACCATTAACCTCTTGAGATTTTAACAGGTTAATTTTTTAACTAATGGTTTTATATGGGATAACCATGAATCTAATGGTAAGTTCATAAATATTGAAGAACTTCATCCTTCAAATGAACAAGGATATATAATAGCCTTAAGGGAAGTTCAATGATATTAACAATCTTCAACCTAACTAAATATCAGTAACTGATCACACAATCCCCAACCAAAGATTTTAATAGGTTTATCTTCCAACCATATATTTTCATTCCTAAAATGGATTGTGTTCATCCAAGGTGTATAAACAACAACCTTGAAGAAATTTATACATTGCTACCCATTCAGAATTACATGGACGCCTCACTCAGAAAAGACATTTCTCAAAAAAGCATTTGGCTATAAGAACTAGTGAGAGAAAGTGAAAATGAAAAATTAGATAGATAGAGAGAGAGATAGAGTGTGTGCAGTGGCGGAGCCAGAAAAATTATGAAGCCTGAGCAACTTTTCATTGGCTTCATAATTTTCTACCAAGACAGTACAATGCTAATCCCAAAGGAATTATTTCCTTGAATTGCAATTGCCTCTTCAATTTGTAAGATTTCGGATTTTATAATATATACATGTTCAAATTTCGGATTCTATAATATATACATGTTACAGTATTTAAGGTGTGCTCACAAAATGAACAAACCTATAAAAGCCGAGAAAATTAGTTCAACACGCTCATTTGTGAGAAATTAAGTACTGCCTAAAAACACCACTATCAATTCAAATTCCAAATAATGTTGTCAAATGCAGATCGGAAAAATGGTGGTTTGTTAAAATTCTGGTATGCTACAATGTTGTAGAGCCACTATTTGAGAACACATTGTACTAAGTAGCATAACAAAAAACAATAAGGATATGATCAAACTCCGCTACATTATAGTACAATAGCTATAACTTCTATTTAACAACAATGATTCCAAGATATGCCAATCCAATGGCGGAGACAGTAAGATTATAAAGCCTGGGAAAAAATGTAAAGACCGAAAATTAAGCCTGGGAAAAAAATTTAAAGATCGAAAATTAAACCCGGACAAAAAATTTAAAGACCGAAAATTCACATAATATATAACAAAAAAAAAATTTTTTGCCCTTTTTTTTTCTTTCACTTTTTGGCCTTTTTTTGTTTTTTTTTTATAAAAAAAAATTGGAGCTTGGGCAGTTGCCCGTACGGTGAAACCGCCTATGAGTGTGTGTCAATACACATTTTGTATTCGGGATGATTTGAACTGAGGAATGGGAACTTTAATTATAGAGTTCAAATTCTCCAAAAGTGGAAACATCATTAAATATAAAATGATTGTTACCAATCGATTAAATCATTTAAATGTAACGACTATGATTTCTAAAATAGGTAAAAAAGAGATATGTAGTTGTTTCTAATCATTTGAGTACATTTAAATTTCCTTTATCCTAAAACGTGTCAACCTAATCAATTGACACTTTGTCTTAATCGATTAGATTTAGTTAAGAATATTTTTCTGGATTTTTGAATGTTCCCATCACTTCCCAAACAAATTTTATATATTTATTTAAAGCATTTTATTTTTAGAGACACTTAAAAAATATTTTAAGTGTGTGTGTGCTTATATCCAACTATTTCTATAAAGAAATAACTTTTGCTTTTATAAAAGTTTCACTCTCTTACTAAATTGAGATAACTTTCCTAAGCATGTGTCTGATGTCTTCATTCTCCAGAGGCTTTTGATATAATCCTTTTGTTTTCCTTTGTCTGAAGTTCTATTTTATGAAACTTTGTTAGTCCTTTGTCAGTTGAGGCTTTGTCAATCATCATCAATCCTTCTAGCTTGTATCTTTAACTGCATAGGTTAACTTTCTTTATGGTTGCATCTTTACCATGTTGAATATTATATTTTCTGCTCTTTTACATTTGTCATCTTGTCGCATCTTTATCATGCTGAGTACCAATCATGTTCTTCATAGTGGTCATCATATTGCATATTTGTTATGTTGAATATCCGTTTGATCTTTATAGTTGTAATCATCAAAATAATATCTATACTTGCAAAAAAAACGTTCCATATTCTCTCCGTTTTTCATGATGACAACACAATTCTCAGGGGACGTGGTAAAAGAAACAAAGATATATATATATATATATATATATATATATATATATATATATATATATATATATATATATATATATATATATATATATATATATATATATATATATATATATATATATATATCCCTTGAGTTAGATAGAATATGTCCCTCTTCTTGAGAGTATACTTCCCCCCCTTTATCAAAATGAAAAAGGCGGGTAAAAGGTGAAAATATGCAAACATATAGCATGATAGACAATTTAATAGCATACATGTAACATATTTATCCATACAAGTCTAGGTTAGGAAACATTCTCATAGAATACATCAAGTTTCAAGACTAGCATGGCATAATGCATTTTAACATATAGAAAGCACTTAGCAAACATGTCATAGAAAATATATTGGTATATAGCATTTTATCAAACATCATAATTATGAACAACAAGGATAAATCATAAAAATAGTATGATTTTTATATCAAGTAGTGATGAGGGATGGCAAAGAGACATGTGTTTGACATAGAAGATATTACTCAAAGTAAGATTTACTAAAAAGGCATAAGGTGAACACAATTTGATGACTATACTTTTATATATATATATATATATATATATATATATATATATATATATATATATATATATATATATATATATATATATATATATATATATATATATATATATATATATATATATATATATATATATATATATATATATATATATATATATATATATATATATATATATATATATTCATTTAAAGTAATGGTTTTGTTCATAGTGAAATGAGGAAAAATATATATTTAGTGGGAAATAACATATTTGTATTAAGCAAGATTTCCTAATCTTTAGTAATGGCGTATGTTCAAGATATGATAAACATATGCATATAAGATATCACAATCTCTATATAAACTAAAGTTTCCTAAAACATATATCATAAGTTTTTTTGTTGTATTTAGCGATGTATTAGGTTTTCATTTTTAAGGTGTAAGAGTAACTAATGCAAAACAAGGTTTGTAGACATTACATCAAAAAATATGTATAAGGAAAATGAAGTATTTTTACTAAAGGAAAAAATACTTATATTATTTAATGGGAAATTACAAAATGAAATAACATGAAATGTAGACAAAGGAATATGCAAAAGTTACACGATCTAAAGACAAAATGCAAGAAATTTAATATGGACTATTCTTCATCAGAATCATCTTGATGGAAAAGGTGACCAGGAAGTTTGGATTTGTCGAGTATAAAGTAGTGTGTGCTGAAGTTAATTTTTCATTTAGTATGTCAATTTTCTCGCACAAAATTTTCATTAGATCTCTGGTTGTGAGAATCTGAGGAGAGGAATAATCACTTTCGATAATTTCTATTGGTATTTGTTAACTACTGGATTTTTCTATTTCTGTTGATAACTAATTTTCCTATGATTTTTTCATCTTTCAACTCATAATTCATTAAGGGTAGGATGGTTTTTCCTATTTTTGTGGTTTTCTCATTGAAGTCAGTTCTTTCACCTAAATTGAAGCCATTTTTCTCTAGAATTTTGACGACTAAGTTTCCATATGGTTGTTGTAAAATTTTTGTTCTAATATCTAGCATGTAATCAACCACTAGTTAATCCCAATTTAATTTCACTTTGTTCTCTATGAACCATATGGTTTTTACATCTGCTTGGGTTAGAAGACCAAAGTTTCTTGATTTGGGAAGGAGAATGCGGGTTAAGATGTAGTGGATCATTCTAATCTCAAGGATTATATATTCGGCTATGAGTGGACAAGGAATGTGTGAGGATGGTTCTATCATTAAGGAGGTTGCAACAAGGAAATAGTTATACCTATTCACTCTGTGTCCTAATTCAGTGAGGTGGTCTTCATGATGGAGATCAAGAAGTTTTCCAAGTTCTTCTACATACACGGTTATGGGATATTTGTCTACTTCGATGTGGATAATTCCATCAAATTTATGAAGGTTTGAGTAGAACATCTTAACTAGAGTGGTATAGATTTTTCCTGAGGGTGCACAAAGAAAGCTTAAGAGTTTAAGTTCTTCTAGGGTTTTGAAAAGTTTACACTCTTTGAATTCTTTGGGATCTAAGGTATGGATTCTCATGACCTCTTGGTTGGAAAAGTGCCTAAAGAACCTATTTTCTTGATGTTTAGTTGTGAATTCACCGATAAGACAGGAGTTTGTGATGAATCTTTTTGAGAATAACCCTATTATTCTGTAGGAATGGAAGAATGAGATGCAAGAGAGGTTTAGAATACATTACCTGTTTATAGTGATACCTTATGAGCCTTTTGAGCGTGCGAGTCGATAAATTTTGATAATCAGATCACACTGTTTTGGATTGGATTTGAAATTTCTCGCTTTGACAAACTTTATTTGATTAACTCCTTTTGTTAATCGATTAAAATTTTATTAACCGACCTTCTTGATGTTTTGGTTTGGTTGTTGGTATTTGTTTCTTTCTTAACACCTTCAATTTATACTTTTGATACCCCTAAGCTTATAAAACACTTGAGCTACCTTATTAGAAGAATTAATTTTGAAACATGCACAAATAAAGGAAAATTTATTTTAATATCAAATAGTTAAAAATAATTATTTTAAGGGGTTAATCAGATTAACTGATTATTTTCAACCTTAAAATAATTTTACCCATATCAAGAAAGTTTCTTGATGAAATTCCCTTTAGGGAAGAAACTTTAAGAGTGTGTCCTTCTCCACACATCATTGGATATGAGAGTTGATAAACAAATAAATAAGTCCATTACCGGCTTATTTACTTTATTGATCATCACATATCATAAATTGATAAATTTTCAAATAGTGTTGCTTTGATCATAACATATGTCATCGTCGTTCATCTTTCAGGATTAAAGACTTTAAATTGTATACTACTAGAGTATATTTGTTGCTTTCTTCTTCAAATGATCTTTCTTTAGAGTTCTAGACTGTATTTCCTGCAAAAGAAGTAATTAAGTTTTTCTAATTTTTCTTTCTATTTCCTATATTCCTTGTATGTTGCCTTTGAGCATGGTTTATCATCTTTGTTTGGAAGAGGATTCTCTGTATTTCTACCAAGGTTGGAGTTTTTCCTCTTCTTTGTTCAACTGTTGAAGAAACTTCTTCATCTTCTTTGTTGTTCTTTGAACGTGATATTTCCTTGATTAATGTTTATTTGAACATGGCATGATATGAGTGATGATCTTCTTTTGATTGCATCAACTTCTATGATTTCCTTCTTTCTTGATTTTTCTGAAATTCATGAAAGGTTTCTATTTATAGATTTAGGAGTTGGAAACATTTTTCAATTTTTAATTCTTTAGATAAATGTTAGTAACGGATATAAAAGTTTTTAAGAAAGAAGTTTTTTCGCCTCATGTGTTCAATTCCTTTGGCTTGGCACTTGGAGAAACTCCATACATATTTTCCAATGTATCCTACATTATCCTAGGCGGTATGCAAAAACAAGATTTATATAAATTATCTTTGGTCAAAGAATTTTTTCGACTCCTTCATAATTTATTTGATGAGTAGGGTAAAACATACCATTTAAATAAGAAAAATATTTTATTTTGAGTAAAACACATGTATATAAAAGAAATAATTAATTTTTAAAAGATGGTGGTGAGTTTTGAAAAAGAATCTTTTGTTGGAAGTCATCTTCCTTCTGAGGCGATTACTCCTCAACAAGAGTTTTGCATTGATGCCACTTCTTAGACTTGAGACTTCACACACAAAAGGTGGGGTGAATTGTGTGATTTGGAAAACATGGTTTTAAAATTTTTTTCGAGATTTAAAATGATAGTTTGAAAAATATTTGTCTAAAAGTTAATGCAAGTTCGACAATATTAATGATCTTCAACCTAACTAAATATCAGGAACTTTCAACCACATATTTTTATCCCTAAAATGGACTGTGTTCATCCAAGGTGCATAAACAACAACTTTGAAGAACTTTATACATTGCTAACCATCCAGAATTTCACGGAAACCTCACTCACAAAATATCTTTCCTCACAAAAGTATTTGGCTATAAGAACTAGTGAGAGAAAGTGAAAATGAAAAATTAGAGAGAGACAAAGAGTGTGTGTGTCAATACATATTTCGTATTTCAGATGATTTGAACCGGTGAATGATACCTCTATTTATAAGGTTCAACTCCTCCAAAACAAGAAACATCATTAAATAAAAAAATGACCGTTACCAATAGATTAAGCCAATCGATTAAATCATTTAAATGTAATAGCTATGATTTCCAAAATAGGTAAGAAGAGATATGTAATTGTTTCTAATTATTCGGCTACATTCAAGTTTCCTTTATCCTCAAAAGTGTATCAATCTAATTGATTGACACTTTGTCTTAATCGGTTAGATTTAGTTAAAAATATTTTTCTGACTTTTTGAATGTTCCCATCACTTCCTAAGCAACATATATATATATATATATATATATATATATATATATATATATATATATATATATATATATATATATATATATATATATATATATATATATATATATATATATATATATATATATATATATATATATATATATATATATATATATAAAGTATTTTATTTTTAGAAACATTTTAAAAAAGATTTTAAGTGTGTGTGTGCTTATAGCCAATAACTTCCATAAAGAAAGAGCTTTGGCTTTTGCAAAAGTTTCACTCACTTATTAAATTGGGATAACTTCCCTAAGCCTGTGTCTGATGTATTCATTAGATTGGAACTTTGTTTGAGATCTCCCGAGCCTTTTGATATAATCTTTTTATTTGCCTTTGTCTTAAATTCTGTCTTTTCTTAAACTCTGTCAGTTCTTCATCAATTGAGGCTTTGTCAATCCTCATCAATCCTTCTGGACTACATCTTTAACCGCATAGATTAACTTTTTTTATGGTTGCATATTTACTATGCTGAATATTATATTTTCTGTATTTTACATTTGTCATCTTGTTGCATCTTTATCATGCCGAATACCATTTCCTTTCTTCATAATTGTTATCATATTGCATCTTTATTATATTGAATATTCGTTATGATCTTTATAGTTGTCATCATCAAAACAACATTTATTATCTGCAAAACAAGATTCCACATAAATATATCTATTGAAGTGGAAAACTTTGTTGTAGAGCTTTAAGAAATTGCCTTGTAGCATGTGATGATATATTGATTGGAGTTTTAGGGGTTTTAGACTCACTTCAACAAGAATCTTCGGTTGTTATAGAGGGCCTCCAGAAATGGGAATTACGCCTGTAATGGTTATAGGAGATAACTGAAAAGCAACTCGAGTTGTTGTCAAGGAGGTTCATATATATTTCTATAATATTTTTCATTTTGGTTGGAAAGCGTGGTATTGTGATAACTTTGAGTGCGGGTTTCAAGGCTATGCTTTCTAGTATATGCATTTAATCTATGGAATTTTACCAGTACCAAGTAAACCAACATCTTTTGCATGAACATGGTAGTGTTATAGTGTGTAATATGAAAAACTTAATTGAACCGTGGATAGGGATAGCTGTAAACTATGAATGAAAGAAAAGTATGATTTAAACCATAATTGCTTTCATTTCCTAGCTGGCTGTTGATTTTCTTGTGTATAAATACAACAATAATATTTTAAAAGAAATGCTATTATTTAAAATTTATTAGGACAAATATTTGAATCTTTTTCATTATAATATATATCAGAGTGAGTGTTTTCTACTTCTTCATGACAATTATAAAAAAAGCCAACGAAATATATTGTAGGGAATATAAAAAAGGGCGTGCGTATTTGTAATATTGCTTTTGCCAGCGGGTGTTCACTGCAAAATAATCATTTATATCTAACAAAATGAACTTAAATGATAATTTTGTTAGAAAATTATGTCGGTTGAACTTAATTATGTGTATCCATTCTCTCTTAAATCTCTCACTTTCTTTCACATAAAACTCATAAAACAGATCAAAACATGGATTTTGTCCGTTTATGCAGATTGTAAAACGGATTTCAAAAGCACAAGTGGTACCTGTAATATTCTAGGTAATGTTTTAGTGTCATGGTCCTATAAGAAACAAGTTCGTGTTCCTCTTAGTACGATAGAAGTAGAATACATAGCAACAGATAGTTATTGTGTTCAAATCCTATAGTTAAAACAATAATTTTGCGACTATAGTGTAAACTTTAGACACATTTCCCCTAAAGTGTGATAATACAAGTTGTGATACGGTGGGAGAACTGACTTGGTTTTGCGTTTGTGTTCGCAAATGTTGCGGTTTAGCAAGAGTCGCCACCGACTTTTTATTTTATCCTAAGGAAAGGTCAAAAAGCACAGGAAAGACCCTTTGAGATGTTTTCTTGAGTTCGGGGAGTAGATTATAGAAAGGGAAGGTATTAGCACCCTTTCTATCCATGGTTATCCATGGGCTCTTAGTTACTTGCTTAGATCACTTGCCTTTGCTTTTCAATTGTTTGAAATGGTGCTTTGTGTGTGGTTTTTGAAAATGTTTTGAAAAAAAATGCCTTGTCTAGGCAACCTTTGTAATGGCTCTTGTTTGAGTATATACAAAGGTGTATGTCTTTTTTGAAAAGATAATTCAATGTTTTTAAAAGTTTGTTTTGAAATTGTTTTTGAAGTTGTGTTGTGGAGTGTGTTTTGAAAAATGGCAATGATGTTTTACAAGTTTGATCAAGTAACTTAAGAGCAATCTACCCTATTTTTCTCAAAATATCTTTCTTATGTTTTTTTAACCCTTTTAACAGCGTTGTTTCACCATTGTATTTGGTGAACAACCTTGTGTTAGGATGTTTAAACGGGACAGGCGCGGGTCATCGTATGCAATCATTAAAGGCAACTTGTGAGACGCTCTAGCAATTTCGTAAGGGACGAGATCGTTTTATCGAAGGCAACATCGAGGGTCATCGAGGGACTACGATCTTTGTTTATCGAAGGGTCAATTGCTAGAGTGTCTCATACACGAGGGACATGATTGCATTTTCCGAGGCAACAAGTGAAATTACCCTAAGAGTGCATGTGTGAATAGTGTGTTTGATTTGCATGCATTTTGTCTTGATTAGGGGTTTCCTGCTTGTTGGTTTTATCTTTCCATACATCCTAATTACTAGCATTTGTGCGAAAGTAATAAAAAATGCAGAAAATAAATCCTACGCTATTACAACCATATTGAAGAGTAAGAAATGTAAAGACAAAACAAAAATAAAAGGAATAAAAATGATCCTTTCGATCTGGGCAGAGACACCCTTCGATTCTGCCCTTCCTGACTTCCTTCGATTTGGGACAAATTAATGCTCTTGGGATGGATCAGTAATATATGTCCTTCGATTGGGGACATCTTGACATGCCTGACAAAACTCTTCGAATGCACCACCCAGATGCTTTCTTCGCCTGAGGCAATGACATAGTGAAGAGATTGTATGCTTGGAACAGGCCATTTCTAACAGGAAATCCTTCCCACTCAAATTTACCTACAAAGGGGCCATATGGCCAAACGAAAGAATGAAAAAACACTTGTGCCCAAGGGTTCACACCCCCAAGCGAAGGATGTGTGCCAGGGATGGAAGGCTCAATCGAAGCTTGCAACGTTGGAGAAGTCACTCCCCCAAACGAAAAGGGCGTGCAAGGGCAGGATGTATGATCGAAAGAGGGCAAAAGAGAGGCTTTTTCCTCCTGGATCGAAGGACATCATCAAGAGGGTTTTTGCCTTGCAGGGGGCACTTGTGGCCAGCAAACATGGCCTTCGATTGCAAGCATGCATGCAACAATCTTGTCCAGTCGAAGCAGGCTTGTAGGCACCAAAATGTCCAGATTCGAAAGAGGCATACATGAGGCAAAATGTCCAGATTCGAAAGAGGCATGCAGGAGGCAAAAAGTCCAAACGAAAGAGGCATACATGAGGCAAAAGACACAAACGAAACCTGCCACAAGAAGTTACATGCCCAGGCGAAAGAGGCACGCTAGCAGCCATTTTGAGCAATCGAAGGAGGCCAAGAGTCAATCGAAGGATGCTGATCGAAAGAGGCCTAAAGGCCAATCGAAGGATGCAAGCCAAGCTTGTGTCGAAAGAGGCCAAAAGGCCAATCGGAAGAGCTGAAACGAAGAACACTTGTATTTCTCCAATTTTTGTCAAAATGTTATTTTTATCTGTTTTCTCCATTTTTGACAGTTTCCTTTTAATTTTGGTATTGGAAAATCCAAATGCACTTGTTCAAGATTGAACCTTGAGAATCCTTGTGAGAAAGGCCTTGATAATTGAGAGGGCAAATTTTGGGGTATAACAGCTGCCCCTGTTCAATCTTCTTACACCTGAAGAGTTAGATTGGCGAATCTTCCATTTGTGACTTGAAGGTGAAAGATGATTGAACACTAGAGTGCCCAGAAATTTGCACTTGGTGATGTGATGGTTGGGAGAATGGGCTTAGAGATGCCATTTGGAGATGTGACAAAATCTTGTCGGAGGTGGGCTTAAAGATGCCATCCAAGAATGTTTGTTGTAAGTGCAATGTTATAGGTCAGAAGAATGAGCATCAAAATGGTATCCATGTCTGGAATGCACTTGAACTGTATCTGGAGACTGAGTCTATATGAGCCAAAGAATGGCGTCCGTGTCTGGAGCGTATCTCAACTGTATCTTGGAGTTGAGATCTGTATGAGTAGAAGAATGACTTCCGTGTCTGGAATGTATCTGAAACTGTAACTGGGATCTGAATGAGTGACAAAATGGCAACCGTATCTGGAGCGTATCTGGACTGTATCTTGGAGTTGAGATCTGCATGAATAGCAGAATGACTTCCGTGTCTGGAGTGTATCTGAAACTGTAACTGGGATCTGAATGAGTGACAGAATGAAAACCGTATCTGGAGCGTATCTAGACTGTATCTTGGAGTTGAGATCTGTATGAGTAGCAGAATGACTTCCGTATCTGGAGTGTATCTGAAACTGTAACTGGGATCTGAATGAGTGACAGAATGGCAACCGTATCTGGAACGTATCTGGACTGTATCTTGGATTTGAGATCTGCATGAGTAGCAGAATGACTTCCGTATCTGGAGTGTATCTGAAACTGTAACTGGGATCTGAATGAGTGACAGAATGGCAACCGTATCTGGAGCGTATCTGGACTGTATCTTGGAGTTGAGATCTGTATGAGTAGAAGAATGACTTCCGTGTCTGGAGTGTATCTAAAACTGTAACTGGGATCTGAATGAGTGACAGAATGACTTCCGTGGCGATTGCACTGGGGAGAATCAAACTGCTGGTGTAAAGGCCAGAATGGCTTCCGTGTTTGGAGCGTATCCGAACTTGAAGTTGATAATTGAATCTGAATGAGAGATAGAATGGCCGCCGTGTCTGGAGCGTATCTAGTCTGTATCGGATTGCTGAAGTCTGAATGGGTAGTAGAATGACCGCCGTATCTGGGGTGTATCTATACTGTATCTGACTTGAAATTCTGAATGAGTAATAGAATGACCGCCGTATCTGGGGTGTATCTGTACTGTATCTGAATAATTGTTAACGATAGCCTTTTAATCTTATCCTGAAAAGGGTAAAATGTTAGCTAAAACACAAAGTTATGTTGCATGATGTGTATGATGCAATGAACTGTACTTCACCAATGTTTATGATATATGAATGTCATGGTTATGCATGCAAGCTGAGTAGCCGTCTTATTGAGGAAGATAAAATCCGGATAGCTGGAGATAATGGATTCTTTGATTGCTGCCGGGGAAAGTGAATCCTTGACTGCTGCAGGGGATTGCAAGAATCTTTGATTACTGAAAAATGAGAAATCCTTGTTGACTGGTGACTGCTTGGGGATCAAGGAAAGCTTTGAAAATCTCTACTGGGAAGTTTAAAACCTGGGAGACTTATGCTGGAGAAATGGGACTGAGAATCTTCAATCTGTTGGGAAGTATCTCTGTGGGGAGAATGTTCACTATTCTGGTTCCGCTGGGGATAGGATTTTCAGGGTTTTTGGGC
This sequence comes from Vicia faba, assembly GCA_948472305.1. Classification (NCBI taxonomy): domain Eukaryota; kingdom Viridiplantae; phylum Streptophyta; class Magnoliopsida; order Fabales; family Fabaceae; genus Vicia; species Vicia faba. The sequence continues at coordinate 66,122,182 of OX451738.1, read as the reverse complement.
TCCACTGGGGATCTTGAAACTTGACTCTGAGGGGAATTAAGTTCTGGAATGCACTTTAGCTGGGGAATCCATCTTTAGAAAGCTTTTGCTCTGCTGAGGATCCTGAAGTTTAACTCTGTTGGGGAAATATATTCTGAATTTTAACTCTGTTGAGGATCTTGAAGTTTAATTCTGCTGGGGATTTCTTCTGAAAGGGCATCAAGATATCTACCTATACCTTCAACCTATCAGCAATCATCTTTTCTCAATTTTTGTTTTATTTGTAAGCAATGATTATGTTCAAATGCATATGCCTATTTAACAAAATATTGGACGTTTTTTCAAATAAAACATAAGTGTAAAAAGAAAAAGAAGGCAAAGCAAATTTCTGCACTTGGAAGTGTATTTGTATTAACTTTTTATGAGTATTTTTGTACAAAGGAGACAGACATCCTAGTAAGAGAATGTTGTCGTAAAAATTGAAAAATTTTATACAAAAGAAAGATGGCTATGTGTAACAATTCCATGGGATCCCCATTCTGTTATAGCCTTCACAACTCTGAATATCTTGTCCATTTACTACTTCGTCTGCCGGTGATTGGATTAATCAGAAGCTCAGAGCTTGTTGACGAGGAGTTTGTTCTTTAAAGTGATCCGACGAGACACAGTCATACGCTTTAATTCCCTAACTTTTGCCTGAATCGCCCTTTCAGGTTTTCGATCCACCGGGAAACCCTTTTTTGCCCAAGTCGCCCTTTCGGGTTTTCAACTTTCCGGGTGTACAGATTTTTTTTTGTTTTATCCCTAATTTTTGCCTGAACCGCCCTTTCGGGTTTTCGGTTCACCGGGATGCCCATTTTTGCCCAAGTCGCCCTTTCGGGTTTTCGACTTGTCGGGTGTTTCATGCGTAATATCTTTTGACTATGTCTGCATTTGCAGGATGTGGCAAATCGTCGCCGTCCATGATGGTCAGAATCATTGCACCACCAGAAAAAATGCTCTTGATCACAAACGGTCCTTCGTAAGTAGGAGTCCATTTGCCCCTGGGATCACTTTGCGGCAAGATGATCCGCTTGATTACAAGATCTCCGACTTGATATACCTGACGCCTGACTTTCTTGTTGAAAGCCTTGATCATGCGTTTTTGATACGCCTGACCATGACAAACAGCAGTAAGTCGCTTCTCATCGATCAAATTGAGTTGATCAAGCCGGGTCTGAATCCAATCGTCTTCGCTCAAACCAGCGTCTTTCATGATCCTTAAGGAAGGAATCTGAACTTCCATGGGTAGGACAACCTCCATGCCATACACCAAAGAAAATGGGGTTGCCCCTGTTGAAGTACGTGCCGTGGTACGATATCCATGCAGAGAAAATGGTAACATCTCATGCCAGTCTTTGTAGGTGACTGTCATCTTTTGAATGATCTTCTTGATATTTTTGTTCGCAGCTTTAACAACACCGTTCATCTTCGGCCGATAGGGAGATGAATTGTGATGATAAATCTTGAACTGCTCGCATAGAGCGGTGATTATAGTATTGTTTAAATTTGTACCATTGTCTGTGACGATCCTGTCAGGGACACCATACCGGCATATGAGGTTCTGCTTGATGAAGCGGGCAACCACATTCTTCGTAACAGAGGCAAAGGAAGATGCTTCGACCCACTTGGTGAAATAGTCAATAGCGACCAAGATGAAGCAATGTCCATTGGACGCTGTGGGCTTGATCTATCCAATCATGTCAATGCCCCACATTGCGAATGGCCAAGGAGCTGTTAGAACGTTGAGAGGAACAAGAGGAATATGTACTTTGTCGGTGTAGACTTGGCATTTGTGGCACGTACGGGAATGTTGGTGGCAATCAGCTTCCATGGTAGACCAATAGTAGCCTGCCCTTAGAATTTTCTTAGCCATCGTATGTCCGCTCAAGTGGGTGCCAAATGTGCCACTGTGTATCTCAGTCATGATCAACTCTGCTTCAGCTTTGTCTACACATCGAAGTAAAACACAATCATGGTTGCGTTTATAAAGGATGCCATTGCTTAGGAAGAACTTGGCAGCAAATCTTCTTAAGAACTTTTTGTCATTGACTGAAGCTCCTTCAGGATATTCTCTAGTCTGGAGATACCTTTTGATTTCATGAAACCAGGGTTGTTCCACTCCTTCTTCGGTATTAATCTCATGACAGTGCGCAGGCTCGTCCATTCGCTCGATGGTAATTTGGGGCGCCTCGTTATCCCAGTTGAGTTTAAACATGGAAGACATTGTAGCCAGAGCATCTGCTAGCTGATTCTCTTCTCGCGGGAAATGCTCGAAAGTAATCTGCTCGAAATGAGGCAACAAAGTCAAGACATGTTCTTTGTATGGGATAAGATTAGGATGTTTGGTGTCCCACTCTCCTTTGACTTGACTGATAACCAAAGCTGAGTCCCCAAATACGATCAAAGATTTGATCCCCAAGTCTATAGCAGCCTTGAGACCAAAGATGCAAGCTTCATATTCGGCCATGTTGTTGGTACAGCTGAAACAAAGTCGGGCAGTAAAAGGTGTATGGCAACCTTCTGGAGAAATGAGTACCGCGCCAATACCGTTGCCAAGTGCATTTGAAGCACCATCAAAGTACAGGGTCCATCGGGATCCTTGTTCAGGTCCGTCATACGGTCCGTTACCTTCGACGTTGTCTAATGTCATGATGTCCTCGTCCGGGAAGTCGAATCTCATAGACTGATAATCTTCGACGGCTTGATGAGCTAGATGGTCATCTAGTACACTCCCTTTTATAGCTTTTTGGGTAGTATACTGAATATCATACTCAGTCAGGATCATTTGCCATCGAGCGATTCTTCCAGATAAAGCAGGCTTCTCGAAGATATATTTGATCGGGTCCATCTTGGAAATCAACAAAGTGGTATGAGTCAACATATACTGCCTTAGTCGGCGAGCAGCCCATACCAAAGCGCAACAAGTTTTCTCGAGCAGTGAGTAGCGAGTCTCACAGTTGGTAAACTTTTTGCTAAGGTAATAAATGGCATGCTCTTTTCGACCAGACTCGTCATGTTGGCCCAGTACGCACCCTACTGAGTTGTCCAAAATAGTCAGATACATGATCAACGGCTTTCCTTCGACGGGTGGCATCAGGATAGGAGGTTCTAGTAAATACTCCTTGATCTTATCAAAAGCAACTTGAAAATCATCGTTCCATTCAACTACCTGATCCTTCTTTAATAGTTTGAAAATTGGCTCACAGGTAGACGTCAGGTGAGAGATGAACCTGGCGATATAGTTCAAGCGTCCCAAGAATCCTCTAACCTCCTTTTCAGTACGGGGGACAGGTATTTCTTGTATAGCCTTTACTTTTGCTGGATCGACCTCAATGCCCTTGTTGCTGACTATAAATCCCAGAAGTTTACCAGACCTAACTCCAAAAGTGCACTTGCTTGGATTCAGTCTGAGTTTGTACTCCTTCAACCTGGCAAACAGCTTCTGCAAATGATTAAGGTGTTCCTCTTCTGTCTGTGATCGAGCTATCATATCGTCTACGTAAACTTCGATCTCATGATGTATCATATTGTGATACGGTGGGAGAACTGACTAGTGTTTTGCGTTCGTATTCGCACTTGTGCGGTTAGCAAGAGTCGCCACCGACTTTTTATTTTATCCTAAAGGTTAAAAAAGCACAGCAAAAACCTTTTGAGATATTTCGTGGGTTCGGGGGGTAGATTATGAAAAGGGAAGGTATTAGCACCCTTTTCATCCATGGTTATCCATGGGCTCTTAGTTACTTGGCTTTTTAGATCACTTGCCTTGTTTTTCGATTGCTTTGAAAATGGTGTGTGTGTGGGTGCTTTTTGAAAATGTTTTGGAAAAAGATGCCTTGTCTTAGGCAACTAATGTATTTGACTCGTGTTTGAGTGTTTTACAAAAGTGTGAATCTTTTCGAAAAGATGTTTTCAAATGTTTTTGAGAGTTTGTTTGAAAGTGTTGTGGATCGTGGTTTTTGAAAAGAAGGCAAGTGTTTTTGCAAGTTTGATCTCAAGTAACTAAGAGTTTTGTCTACCCTATTGTACTCAAAGATTTTTGTCGTGTTTTAACCCCTTTTAACAATTTTGTTCCACCATTGAAATTGATGGACAATCTTGCGTTTAGGAAGTTTATTCGGGACGGGCGTGGGTCATCGTATGGACCATGAATGCAATGATGCCAAGTGTCTTTGGCAATTTGTTTTGAAGGGACTATGATCATTCCGTTTAGGCAACACTTTGAGACTTATGATCATTTGATTTTGTTTTGCCAAAGATACTCGACGTGCAAGCATGGCCCATTTTGGAAGGCAACATGTGGGATTACCCTAGGGGGTGTAAGTGTGATTGTGTATTGATTACATGTATTTGTCTTGTATTAGGTTATCTAGCGTTTGATTTTATGTACATACAAACCCTAGGTCTAACCATGGCATAATTGAAAACTGTAAATTGCGGAATATAAATCTACGCTATTACAAAATAGTGTCCGGGAGTGGGGGTATAAATGTACAAGGGGATGAGACTTATAGTATCCAATAAGTTACAACCAAATCGAATGTCGCAATCAAAATGTAAATATCGAATGTACAAATATAAGATAAAAATGTGTATAGGGCAATGTGAATGTATTTGTATAAGTGTACAAGTGTATATGTATATGAATTATGTATGTGTAATTATGTACAGGTGCGAAATGTGAAGTTGAATCGTATTAGGGTTTTGACCTAGATAAATGTTTTAAACGAATCTTTGATTTTTGTATGTTTAATTATGTACAAAAGAAAAATGAAGTGTTTTGATTAAATGTTCAATTTTTAATTGGAAAGTATTTTAGTCCAAATGTTTATGAGTTTAATATTAGAGAAAATGTGTATTTAAATTGTTATGTACAAAAGTGTATGTTAATTAAAAAGTTTCAATTTAATTATGTATGAAAAAAGAAAAGATAACATATACAAATGTATTTCAATATATGTTAAAAAATGTTTTTAAGTTAAAAAAAAGTATATATAATAAAAATGTTTTAATTAAAATGTAAAATAATATATTTTGTATTAAAATGATTCTTGTAAAAAAAATAAAATGTTTAGATAACATATATAAAAAAGGTTAGTGTTTAGAAAATGCTTGGTTAGAAGTTGTGATCTTAATGGGCTTTTGAGGAGATTAGCAGCGGGTCTGGCCCAAGGTTTGAAACAGATTTCTTTAGGGTTAGGCATTTTGTTTTCAGAACGAAAGTTAGGGTTCGTGAGGTGACGACGGCGCGTTCGTCTTCTCCGTTTCCATAGATGCAGAAAGTGGTCTTCTTCGCCTGAGCCATCAGCGCCCATGCCTCCTTCTTCCCTCCATTGGCAATGTTAAGGTGTCGGAAATTAGGTAATAAATCTCAATCTTAATTTTGTTAGGGTTTGTTTGCATGTCGTGATTTCATGTTCGTTTCTGATCTCTATTCTTATTACAATGATTTGTTGAAGCATGATGAAAGAAAAAAAATGAGGGTGAATACTACCTGGAAGAGGAGGAAGGAAGGTGAGGGTGCCTGGAGGCTTTGATGCTTGAAGAGGAAAAAACGTGATGCTGATGAACTTGATGTCCCTGGTATTTTTATCTGATTGATATTTTTGCCTATGGTTTTGATGATGATTTATGCTGAGAAACCCTCTCGAATTTGCTTCTTTATCTCTTCTACTGCCACTGTATATTTGCGTGCTTGTTGCTTATGTTGGATGCTATGATGTTTTGAATAATTTTGAATGTTTTAGAACATTTGCTGCCTTGCCTATGATGAAGCTTGCTTCTGAGGCCCTTGATGCTTTGAGTTGTTGTTCTGTGTTACCTTGAATTTTCGTTGAATGGTTGCTTTCTTGAACGACTTGCCTATGTTGTTGCCTATGTTGCCCTGAGCATGCTTCTTGTTGCCCTTGACGCTTTCTCTCTTCTTCTCTTGTTGCCCTGTGTATTGTTGCCTGAGTATTGCCTAATGATGAAAAGGTTCTGAAGGCATTAATGCTGGATGTTGCCTCTGGTTCTAAGAATAGCAAGGCCTCTTGATATTTTTTGACAAGGTTCTTGAATGGCCAGAACTGTTTTTTGGTTAAGGTTAAGGGCTTTCTGGGCATATGCTGGTCTTACAGGTTATGCTTGCTGAGATGAACCTTAGCAGGTTATGTGAGGTCTTGTGTTTGATGGCCTCTTACAGGATGATGGTTTCATGGTTATGACAGTAAGTTTTTCTGCATTTTTGGTTTAAAGCTTGGTTTTTGAGGCTTTAGACAGGATGATGGGCAAGTTTACATAGGTTTCAGGATGGGTTTGAAGTGTTTTTTTTGTCAATATATTTGTTTGAGGCTTTTTGAGTTGTGTTTGATGCAGGGTTGTAGGCATCAGGTTATGTGCTTTTGCATTGGTTCTGCACTTGGTTTATCAGGCTAGGTGGTTGGACAGGGTGTTGGTTGTCTTGTATATGTGTTTGGATTATGCAGTTGGTTGTGCTTCAGGTTTTTGAACCTGGTTCTGGTATATGTTTTCTTGTTTGCTTTTGCTTCTGGTTTATGTGAAATGCTTCAGGTTTTAGGTATGAAACTTGAAAGAGTTTTTTTGATAAGAAATTCTGCCCTCTCCCTGAACTGTATTGGCCTGTGTATATTTTGTTTTCTTCTATCTCTTCTGAACTGTCTTGGCCTGCTATGCTGAGTTTTGGATTTGTATAATCTTTTCTGTCTATGCCTTTCTACTGTCTGCTGCCTATGCCTAACCTGAACCATGCTTCTATTATCTCTCTTTCTTCTCTCCTAAAGTACAGTTTTGAATTTTATATGATTATTACTGTACTTTTCTGAAGGGGCCCTGGGAAATGATGATTCAAGATTGCTTGCATAACACATTTTGCATCTTTTTCTCCAGCTTTTGTGTTTTGTGTGCTGACTTTTCCTTGATATCTTGGCAAAAATCTTTTCATGACAGCTTTTGAGCTTTGATAGCAACTTGTACTACTTTGGTTTCTTTCTTTGAGTAAACTGACAGTAGTTCCTTTGCTTTGGATGGAAAGTTTGAGATTGGATTTGAACTATATGGTTTTGAATTGGAAATTGAGATTTTAAATTTCTATGCAGCTTGAAATTTGTAACTTATGCATTTTTGACATTTGCATTCATGAAATAAAAAATCTTCCCTCTCTGTGAACTGGGAGAAATCCCGTGATTTGCAGAGAGGGTCAACTGATCCCAGTCAGTGGCCCCTAATGATGAGCAATATTTTATCTTTCTGACTTTTCTTGTTCTTTTTGCAGATGAAAAATGGAATACCGGAGCGGAGTGAAGAACGAAGAATATTAGAAAATAGGATAGTTTTTTTTTCATTCTATGTAATATTTAAATTAAATGTAAATTATTGTCTGTAATTTAATTTATAAACAACAATTTGTACAAATAATTCAAATATCAATAAAAATCCAAATTATCCAATTGGTTCTAATTTTCTTTATTGCTTATTTATTTATTTAAAATTCTTAGAATTAAAACAATTGAAAGATAAATTTCAATCATTCAATTTTAGAATAATGAATAACTTAAATAAAACAACATTGATCAATTAAGTCTGTCTTATTCAACATCCAGAGCAAAGCAGCAGTCAATCCAAGTAAACTGATCAAACACATAAACACTGTGAATTCAATACTGCATCTTGTATCTGACTGGCCCAATCAAAACGTACTGAATTCAAACCACTGTCTCTTTTACTGATTAAACCAAGATAACGCGAATTTTAATCCGAATCTTGAAATAAACCGCAAAGTGCTGTGGAATTTAAATTCTTCCGAGAATATGCCCATAAAACCTTAACTCCTGATTAAATGCCAAATCACGCTTGCTTGATCAAAATTGAACCAAAAATCAACTAAACCCTAAGCCCACTGTATGAAACAATTCAGAGCTCTGAAAATCAGTAAAAACCCTAATTCTGCTTGACTGTCAAGAAAAGTCCGTTTGTCCGATTCTTGAGCCAGTTTGAAAAGTCAGGAAATGTTTGAAGCTGAGATTTCTTGGGGAAAAATGCGAGGGCAAATTTTGGGGTACAACACATATCATGAAACAAATCCACCATGGCACGTTGATAAGTTTCCCCTGCGTTCTTCAGTCCGAATGGAATCACCTTGTAGCAGAAGGTACCCCATTGTGTAACAAAGGTTGTTTTCTCCATGTCCTCGGGGGCCATTTTAATCTAGTTGTAGCCCGAGAATCCGTCCATGAAAGAAAATACTTTTTGCTGAGCTGTGTTGTCAACCAAAATGTCAATATGCGGCAGCGGAAAATCATCTTTAGGGCTAGCCCTGTTCAAATCCCGATAGTCCACACACATTCTGACCTTGCCGTCTTTTTTGGGTACGGGCACAATGTTAGCAACCCATTGTGGATAGGTTGTAACAGCCAGAAAGCTGACGTTGAATTGCTTCATTACTTCCGCCTTAATCTTCTCAGACATGGCAGGCCTCATTCGGCGAACCTTTTGCTTGATCGGCGGACAGTCTTCTCTTGTAGGGAGACGGTGAACCACGATATATGTGTCTAACCCTGGGATGTCTTCATAAGACCAGGCGAAGATTTCAACGTTTTCATTCAATAACTGTACTAAGCGCTCCTTGACACTTGGTTCCAGATTGGCACCCACTTTTACTTCTTTCTTGTCCTCTTCTGTCCCTAAGTTGATGGTTTCTAACAACTCTTCATGAGGCAGAATGGCCCTCTCTTCTTGTTGTAGAAGTCTGGCTAACTCTCCCGGCACTTCCCAATCTTCGTCAGCTTCGTACTCAGCGTGATTGACCAAATCTTCAGAGTTATCGAAGGCTAAAACAGAATTGTCACCCATGGAATCCGGAGTGGATGGGTACCTGCATTTGTGAGTGTGGGTGTGTGTAAGGGATAACCATCCTTAAACAAACAAAAAATGCAAAAAGGAAAGAAAATGAACACATCAGTTTATAAATGAAAAACGTCCAATGATTCATTAAAACATGGCATATGATTATGAAGAGAATCAAGCCCTTACAAATGGACCTACATGCCCCGGGCAAGGCATGAGGTGAAAATAGTGTGCGAATTGTTTTAGTTATTACAGACCATAAAAATGGGAAATTGTTCAAAGATAAGATTACTGATTGATAAAGGTGATAGGAACGAAATCCTTTGCTTCCCAGTTGCTCAAACCCCCTTCAACAGTCGGAAAAATCCAATTTTCAAAGTGACTCTCCTCATCTTCATCTTCTGCAACATTGATTCTGTGGTGAGAAATCTTGACAGGTGATCTTCCAATCTTGGAGCGACACATAGCCTTTTGTCCTGCAGCAGTAAACCCTAAACCAAACTTGTCCGTCTTATGGGGAAAGTCAGGCAACTGTCCCTATACTGTGCTCTTCCCCTCCTTAATCACAGCCTCTGCGTCCTTGAGAGATGCCACCTTAGCCACATGCTTGGGAATGATAGGTACCTCAACTGCTGTCTTCGCAACCGCAACCTCAGGAGAAACTTCCTCAAAATGCTGAAAAGGTGTTTCGATGAACTCGCCATCTAACTCCACATATCGAAAGGAATTGAGATGACTAATCATGTACTCCTCCTCTCCATGCACAGTTATGATTTTACCCTTAACATGATACTTCAGCATCTGGTGCAAAGAGGACGTAACTGCCCCGACATAATGGATCCATGGTCTCCCTAGCAAACATGAGTATGACGGACGGATGTCCATCCCGTAGAAGGTGGAATTAAACACTTCAGTTCCTACCTTGATGGGAATATCAACCTCCCTATGAACCATTCTTTTGGAACCATCGAAAGCTCTGACGATAATGTTGCTAGGCTTGAGGGTCAAACCTTCACAATCCAAACGGTCTAAGGCCTTCTTTGGCAACACATTCAGGGAAGAGCCAGTATCGACCAAGACATGGGCGAGTGTGGTCCCTCGGCATTCAACTGAAACATGTAACGCATCATTGTGTTTCCTTCCTTTGGGAGTTAAGTCCGCATCGGAAAAGCCCATGCCATTGTCAGCAGTAAGACTGGCCACACAATTTTGAAATTGGTCAGCTGAGGTCTCTTGGGGGACATGTGCCGTCTTTAAGAACTTAATCAGGGCCTTAATATGGGCCTCTGAACAGAGCATGAGAGCTAACATTGAGATTTTAGAGGGGGTCTGCCCCAGTTGTTCTACCACATCGTAGTCGCTTTTTCGGATTATTTTTAGGATCTCATCCATCTCCTTCTGAGTGGTTTCGGGGATAACCACAACATGAGCCTTCGTCCTGACAGGCATTTCCAATATCCCCTTACCTTTGTTGGTGCTATCAGCGGATGGTCTTTCTTCAGGAGCGTTTAACTCTTTAATCACTGGGCCTTGCACAGAGGGTCCAACAGGTGCAGAAGCTTTTAAGGGTCCGAAGACTGCTCGGGGAGGAGCAATCTCCGGAGAAAAGATCCGGCCACTGCGGGTGATCTTGCTAGTACCCGCGATGTTTCCTACATCAAGGTCTTCTTCAGAAATTTCTTGGACTATTTCGATTTGTTTGATGCCATGGTAGAAGATTTCTCCCCCATAGTTCCACTGTATCATTTTGCTTGATTGGTACGGGACAGGTCCCGGCATGGTGATCTTGAGAGGTACACATTCGGAGCTGGGTGTAATCCTGACAGGCCTTTTGCAAGCCTTGGGAGGATTGTCGGAAATGGTTATGATGGGAATATCATTGGTTGAGGTAGCACAAGTATCAGGAGCAATCGAGTTGAAAGTGTTAACAGGGGTTTTCTGAAAAAGTATTTCTTGAGTATCCATCAGGCGTTGGACACCCGACTTCAACAATGGACAATCATCTTGACTATTCAAACAAAAATAGAAATCTTTATCACAACCAGGAAAGATCCCAGCTCTCAACAAATTTTCCTTTATCACTAACAATGGAGTCAACAGATCGGCAACATCAGTAACATGGAGATTTTCCAAAACAGCATGCACATTGTGACCGTGCTTGGGCATTGGCGCGGATATAACATTGGGCTTTTCAAGAGCGTCAAACTCGACCTCTTTGGCGTCAATTAAATCCTGAATTTTTTTCTTGAGTGCCCAGCAATTATTGGTATCGTGCCCAATACTGTCGGAATGGTAAGCACACTTGGCTTTTGGATTGTAAGATGGAGAGGTGGTATTTACATTCTTTGGTGCCTCTTTAATATTGGTGAGATTCAACTTCAGGAGATGTGGAAGGATTTGAGCAGGTGTCATATTTACTGGAGTAAACTACCGTGGTGGCCTTTGCTGATAAGTTCTGGGCTGATCATTCCTCGGCTGACTGTTTCTAAGCTGGTCTATGGCGGACTTCTGTATTAATACGGCCCCTACTGTTGGCCGATGTTCCTCTCTTTCCCGATTTTTCTGAGTGTACACAGCAGATGCTTCTTTCTTGGCTGGGAAAGGTTTTCTAGCAGTTGTGGATGCGGAAGTATCCTTTTGAATTTTTCCACTCTTGATACCGGCTTCCACCCTCTCGCCAGTCAAAATCAACTCAGTAAATCCCACAGAAGAGCTTCCGATTAGATGGTTGAAGAAAGGGCCAGATAGGGTCCCCAAAAACATGTCGACTAATTCCTTATCTGATAGCGGTGGCTGCACCCTTCCAGCCAAGTCAAGCCACTTCTGGGCGTACTCCTTGAACCCTTCATTTGAAGCCATTCCCATACTCTGTAGCTGAGTACGGGTCGACGCCAAATCAGTGTTGTACTGATACTGACGATAGAAAGCGGCTGCCAAGTCTTCCCAATTGTGGATCTCTGACCTCTCGAGCTGATAAAACCAATCTAACTGAGTGCCAGACAAGCTGTCTTGGAAAAAGTGCACCCAGAGGTTTTTATCGGATGAATGTGGCTGGATCTTTCTAACATACGACCTCAAGTGCATCTTAGGACAAGACATACCGTCGTACTTGTCGAATGTTGGGACCTTGAACTTAGGAGGGATAACAATCCCAACAATCAATCCCAACTCTTCAAAGTCCAACTCGGGAACCCTTTGTACTTCCATGGCTGCTAACCGCTCTTCCAGATTTTTATACCTGTCGTCCGCAGGAGGGTACTGTTACTCGGAATAATCTTCATCCTCTTCAACCTCTTCCTCTTCAACCTCAGACTCAGAGGGTACTGCAACTCCTTTTTCCTTGTCGGTCCCTTCGTCAGACATTGAGGGGAACTCCAGAACTCTCCTAGCTTCATTCTCAAATCTTCTTCCCAGTGTAGCTACCCCAATTCTCTTCTTCTTTTTCTTCTCTTTACTCTTCTCTAGTAGAACTTTGAGATCCTCCTGACCCTTTGCCAAGGTCATGAGGAGTTGTTGAAATTGTGAATTTTGTGCCTGTAGGTCCTTCACTGTTTGCTCCAGATCCATCTTGCTGAAATAAACAGCAGAAAGATAAGGAAACCTGGCTTGAAGACCTGTTTGTGCATATGATGAATGATATGTTTATTCATGTAATGCATTCAAGGATTTAGAAATTCAAAGTTGTTGCAGACAAAAGAACACACGTCATATTAATAAGAAGAAATTTTGTCAGTACATAAATGCCCCATGGGCCAAATATTACAAAGCTTCTTAAGGTAAAAAGACGTTGCGCATCCTTTTTGGTGTGATGTAAGTGTTGAGAGTCTCCTCCTCGTGAAGTCGGCGGGTGAGCTCTAAAACCTTCTTCTCACTGGCATAGAAGCTGGCTTCAAAAGTATCCCATTCTTCCTTGAGTTGGATCTAACTCTTTTGCATTTCCTCCCATGATGTTGGCATGTTAGGATGTAGGATGGTGTATGGAGTCTCTCCTTCCTTAACAGGCTCTTTGATCAAGGGGAGAATGTGAGGGTATGGCATCATAAGATTCTAGGAGCGGGTTCGTACCCACTTGAGGTAAGGCTCAAGGGGGATGGAATTCTTGTGCCCCAGTGTCTTACTATCCACCTTATTAGGCATCCTCCAAGCTCTGATGAACCTTTATCGAAGTCCTTGCGCATCGTTGTCGAAGTCAAAAACTAGGTCAGGAATCAGCATGTCATGAGGGCCACCTCTCCGAGCATATCCAAATTGTCTCAAAGCTAGACAGGGGTTATAGGTAATGCCTCCCCTAATGCCAAGTAATGGGACATTAGGGAATTCACCACAACGATCAATGATGATGACATTTTCTCTGGACCGAGAACACTAATGTACATCAGAATGTGTGAGGGTCATCAACCGTTGTGACCACCTCAAACCCTGTTCATTCTTTAAAACTGCTTGTGGAAGGTGAGAAATAAACCACCTTGCTAGGAGAGGAGTACAACACATGAGAACACCTCTTTTCCTCATTGTTCGTGTGTAAAATGAGTGTAGGATGTCCCCAAGCAATGTAGGTATGGGATTCCTGGATATGAAAATCTTGACAGCATTCACATCTATAAGTTGGTCAGGATTTGGGAACAAGACCAACCCATAAATAAGGAGTGCCACAATCTCTTCAAAGGCTTGCAGATCCAAGGAATTCCAACACTCCTGTGCCTTCTCAAACAAGAACTTTGTCAAGAAGCCCTTGACACCACTTCTGGTTTCCCAATGCCCCTTGATGTCAAATGATTGCAAGTGCAGTGCTTGAGCAACATCTTCAGGTTTTGGTTCTTTTTCCGTACTGTTGTAGGGTAGTTGATTAAGAATAGAAATTCTCAGGAGTTGAGAAAATTCCTCCAAAGTAGGAACCAATTGGTAATCAGGGAATATGAAACAGTGGTGAAGGGGGTCAAAGAACTGGAACATCACTTTCACCATGTCTTCTTCAATGCTGGTGTTGACTAAGTTGAGAAGTCTACCATGTCTTTCACTGAAGAGAGAATTCTCTAGAATTATGGATGTAAGCTCCTTGAGTTGAGGAGGGATTCTCACAAGGTTGACTTGAATTGTTTTCCTGCGAAGAGATTCCATGACCTACAAAACAAGAACAAAGATGAAGATCCAAACCCTTGAAATGGTTAGTGGATGCATATGATGCTTTATGATGTTCATGATGTATGCACAAACACATGTACAAGCAAGTCACACAAAACCCTAGTTTCAGGCTTGCATGAGGTTTCATAGGTAAGTACCCTCTTGAGTTTAGTTGGCTCAAAACCTGTCCTATAAATAGTAACCGGGTTCTAAGGAGCTCAATATCATTGGATTGTTTTCTATGTTCATTGTTTTGGTTTAGCCACTTAACTAGCGACCAAAATATTCCAAGAAAACAACCCTCAATGAGTGTAGTATCGAGTATCTACCAACTTCACACTGCACCAAAGCCGGTCATCTCACTACCCCTAATAAAAGGCCAAGATGGTCAAGTAAGGTTCTATTTCATTAGTGCTTAATGACATCACTCAGCAGCCCCGTATTCTCTTTGATTGACTCAAAGGCTACCAGTACTCACAAATATGTCGCACTAATATAGCTATTGCTTCAACCGTGTCGGTATACCCCACACAGTTTCCACAATGTATTGCTATCTATGAATGTTTCCCAAATCCGGGTGGAGGATTTCAAGCCCAAACAAGAGAACCAAAATGTAAAGCAATCAAAGCAAACAATAATCATGCAAAAGGGTGATCTAAGCCCTAAGGTTACTCCACTTAAAAATAATTCCCCAGCAGAGTCGCCAGTTCTGTGATACGGTGGGAGAACTGACTTGGTTTTGCGTCTGTGTTCGCAAATGTTGCGGTTTAGCAAGAGTCACCACCGACTTTTTATTTTATCCTAAGGAAAGGTCAAAAAGCACAAGAAAGACCTTTTGAGATGTTTTCTTGGGTTCGGGGAGTAGATTATAGAAAGGGAAGGTATTAGCACCCTTTCTATCCATGGTTATCCATGGGCTCTTAGTTACTTGCTTAGATCACTTGCCTTTGCTTTTCAATTGTTTGAAATGGTGCTTTGTGTGTGGTTTTTGAAAATGTTTTAGAAAAAAATGCCTTGTCTACGCAACCTTTGTAATGGCTCTTGTTTGAGTATATACAAAGGTGTATGTCTTTTTTGAAAAGATAATTCAATGTTTTTAAAAGTTTGTTTTGAAATTGTTTTTGAAGTTGTGTTGTGGAGTGTGTTTTGAAAAATGGCAAGGATGTTTTTCAAGTTTGATCAAGTAACTTAAGAGCAATCTACCCTATTTTTCTCAAAAGATCTTTCTTATGTTTTTTTAACCCTTTTAACAGTGTTGTTTCACCATTGTATTTGGTGAACAACCTTGTGTTAGGATGTTTAAACGGGACAGGCGCGGGTCATCGTATGCAATCATTGAAGGCAACTTGTGAGACGCTCTAGCAATTTCGTAAGGGACGAGATCGTTTTATCGAAGGCAACATCGAGGGTCATCAAGGGACTACGATCTTTGTTTATCGAAGGGAAAATTTCTAGAGTGTCTCATACTCGAGGGACATGATTGCATTTTCCAAGGCAACAAGTGGAATTACCCTAAGGGTGAATGTGTGAATAGTGTGTTTGATTTGCATGCATTTTGTCTTGATTAGGGGTTTCCTACTTGTTGGTTTTATCTTTCCATACATCCTAATTACTAGCATTTGTGCGAAAGTAATAAAAAATGCAGAAAATAAATCCTACGCTATTACAACCATATTGAAGAGCAAGAAATGTAAAGACAAAACAAAAATAAAAGGAATAAAAATGATCCTTTCGATCTGGGCAGAGATACCCTTCGATTCTGCCCTTCCTGACTTCCTTCGATTTGGGCCAAATTAATGCTCTTGGGATGGATCAGTAATATATGTCCTTCGATTGGGGACATCTTGACATGCCTGACAAAACTCTTCGAATGCACCACCCAAATGCTTTCTTCGCCTGAGGCAATGACATAGTGAAGAGTTTGTATGCTTGGAACAGGCCATTTCTAATAGGAAATCCTTCCCACTCAAATTTACCTACAAAGGGGCCATATGGCCAAACGAAAGAATGACAAAACACTTGTGCCCAAGGGTTCACACCCCCAAGCGAAGGATGTGTGCCAGGGATGGAAGGCTCAATCGAAGCTTGCAACGTTGGAGAAGTCACTCCCCCAAACGAAAAGGGCGTGCAAGGGCAGGATGTGTGATCGAAAGAGGGCAAAAGAGAGGCTTTTTCCTCCTGGATCGAAGGACATCATCAATATGGTTTTTGCCTTGCAGGGGGCACTTGTGGCCAGCAAACATGGCCTTCGATTGCAAGCATGCAGGCAGCAATCTTGTCCAGTCGAAGCAGGCTTGTAGGCAGCAAAATGTCCAGATTCGAAAGAGGCATACATGAGGCAAAATGTCCAGATTCGAAAGAGGCATGCAGGAGGCAAAAAGTCCAAACGAAATAGGCATACATGAGGCAAAAGACACAAACGAAACCTGCCACAAGAAGTTACATGCCCAGGAGAAAGAGGCACGCTAGCAGCCATTTTGAGCAATCGAAGGAGGCCAAGAGTCAATCGAAGGATGCTGATCGAAAGAGGCCTAAAGGCCAATCGAAGGATGCAAACCAAACTTGTGTCGAAAGAGGCCAAAAGGCCAATCGAAGGATGCAAGCCAAGCTTGTGTCGAAAGAGGCCAAAAGGCCAATCGAAAGAGCTGAAACGAAGAACACTTGTATTTCTCCAATTTTTGTCAAAATGTTATTTTTATCTGTATTCTCCATTTTTGACAGTTTCCTTTTAATTTTGGTATTGGAAAATCCAAATGCACTTGTTCAAGCTTGAACCTTGAGAATCCTTGTGAGAAAGGCCTTGATAATTGAGAGGGCAAATTTTGGGGTACAACACAAGTGCTATTAACATAATCAAAAATCATGTCATGCACTTAAGAACCAAACATATAGATACTCAGAATCAATTCTTAAGGGATCATGTGCTCAAAGGAGATGTCGAGGTTATTTTTGTGAATACATATAATCAATTGGCGGATATTTTCACAAAACTGTTGGCCAAACATTTTATAAGATTCAAAGAGAGTTTGGGATATTGGGTGAGAATGATGTTTAATTTAACACACAAATTTATCTAGGCACATATATAAATGTCACGGTAATGATCTTCTTCAAACATATATCAAGGTACATGGTTATTTTTCCTATTATTGGTTAATTCACAATTACATATGTGAATTAACTAGTAATAGAAATCTTTAATATATATCCTCTTCTATGTGTTATAACATGATGATATTATGTGTGTTATACCCCAATTTTTACCCCTAAGATTCCTCTATGATCTCATATCAACTCAATCATATCAAGATCGCACTAGGGTTTGATTCTTCTCCCTATATCTTTAGGTTTGCTCATGAGGGATCATCAAGCACTTTGATTTGTGTATTGTAGTCATATATGTCTTATGTTTATTGACTTTTAGCTAACAAATATAATGAATTTTTGCTCTATAAATGTTGGTACTATAGGTGATGGCACAACACACTTCACCAAGTTGATTCATAGGTTCATGAGTTTATTTCTATGCCTTCTTCAACAAAGCTTCATTGAGATTTAAGCTTCATCATTGAGAGTGCTTTATAGTCATGTCATGACAAGGTCTACTATGATTCATCATGCTTCAATTTATCAAAGAAAGTCAAGAGATGTAAAAATTGATTAAAAATTTTGACCTAATTGGACAAGTTCTTGATTCCTTGATCAAAAGTGCATAACTCCCTCAAATTCTCAATATTTGGAAGTGGTTATTGTTACTATAGGTTCTTATTATCATCCACAATAATTTCTCTTCACATAGCAAAAGTATTTGTATAAGAAAGATTGTCAAAACTGAAAGGGGTTTCCAAGCCATTTTGATGCTCTAGGAGTTAGGGTATTGGACTTCTAAGGGCTATATCTTGACCATCTTTTGATATTTTTGATTGATTCCAAAGATATGGTTCTCTTTAAAGGGTTATCAACAAATCACTTCAAAGGTTTTAAGCAAATTTTGTGTGAAAGATCACTAATGATTGAGAAAGATTACAAGTCCTCTAGATAGGCTATTAAATTCCCTTATGTGACTTCAAAAAGTCATAATTTGATCAATTTTTATCTCCTTGAACCCATTAGTTTTCCACAATGATTTTAAGGGTGTGAACTTCAACTCTTATTTTATGTGCAAAACATGAAAATGGTTAGAAGATGCCTTAAGAGCTCAAAAGATTATAGGTCATCTCATGGATTTTCATCAAATTCAAAGGATCATAACTTGTTCAATATTTGGAATTTTTGAGTGATACAAGTTTCACAATACTCTTTAAGGAGTCCACTTAAAGCTAGAATCATTTATCAAAGCAAAATTTTGGAAGAAGACCATGTTTGGAATAAAAATATTATAGGTAATTTTAAAAGAAAAACTTTGAATTTTTCTAAGTATAAAAGTCGACACATTTTTCTTGATTTTGACCGAGCACAACTTCTAGTTCAAGCATCCAAATGATCTATTTCTTGGTACATAATAAAGGTGTTACCTCATCTTTATAATGCATCAAGAATCAAGTCCTAAGGTTCCCTAAATCGTGCACACCATGAGTTCAAAGTCAACTACTTGAAATTGAATTTTCCTTCCAAGTCAGAATTTGAAATCCATAATCCAACTTCTAAACACAAAATTAGCACACGTTTTTGATATTAACATGTTTAACCAAGTTCCCAAAGTTGAATTAAGGATCAAAATGCAAGAGTTAGCTGAGTTTTGAACAAATTCAAGTCACACTTTTCTCACTTTCGGACTTCCCTCGTTTTCCCTCCAAAACACACTTTTGCTTCTAATTCTTTTCATTATTCACTCTTCAATAAATAGAGGGGCATATTACATTAATTTCCTCAAGCTTGAACAACCAAAATCACCCTGCCAAACTCTCTGTATAACCCACTTTTCTGAGTTTTCAAATTCATCTTTTCTCCACTTTTCAATCCAATTTCTTTATTGATTCTTTATCCTTGAACTCCACTGAAGCTAAAAGAAGAAGAACCAAGCCTTGAAGTGTCTTAAATCGTGTTAGCCAAGTCCAGTTTCAGAGAATTTTTCTACTAGTTTGTTCAGGTAGAATTCTCAACCAAATTGAACCAAATAAATCCCTATTCTACTTTATTCATCCTTCTGATTCTCACACTTCTTACGGTTTTCATTTTAATTGAAAATTGAGAGAGATACTTGAAATTTTCGTGCTCGCTATTTTTTCTGGTTTTCTCTAAATACAGCCTTGCATAACTTATATAAATTTGGCGCGAGGGTACCATTAGAATCGTCTTGAAGAGACGAATATAATGGTACCAGTCTAGTCCTCTAATTTTACAGTTTGTGAAACCCCAATTTAGACTGTCTAGAGGTTGAAGACGACCTACGTGTCATGCTTAAGCCAATGATAGCGTGACATGTGATTTTTTGAATCTTATCCAGTGTATTTGTCTTACTATACTCGCGTTTTGAGGACCATTGGATCTGATTACTTTCATTAGTCAGACTCCATCCAACGCGCCATATTTTTTTTTGTTTTTTAAATTATTAAAAATGATTTGGTGTGATTTCCAAAGATGACCATATTATGCACAACGTATCAGATCCCTTTTTATATTTAATTGTTTTGAACTTGAGAAAATCATAGAAAATTCATTTCTGACTCAAATTATGAAAAAAATTCAAAAAAATATTTTAAATATTCTCTTTCTGAGTTTTATTTTTTCATAATTTTATTTTCAGATTAGAAACTTTTTGTGATTTTTTCTTTTTGTTTGACTTGTTTTTATTTGTTTAAATATACTTTTTGGTATTTTTAAATTCTGAAAAAATTCATCAAGTTCATTTTCTTTATTTCTGACTTTCTGAAATTTTTCTAAAATTTTATTATTAATTTTTACTATTTTAAAGCATTTTTCACTAACTTGAGTGATTTTAAATAATTTAAAAACACTTTTCTGTTTTAAAAAATTACTAAATTTTTTGTAAAAAACACTTGAGATCATCTCTGACTTTTTTATGTTTTCTTTTAATTTTTTATTTGATACTTTGAATATAGTCTGTTATTTTGCCTTTTATTTTGATTTGAAAAACAATTTAAAAATCATTTTCTTTTTTTATTTTGTTTATTAAATGCAATTTTATTGTTGAATATATTCTGGATGAGCTTGAGCTATGTGATTTTTGATCATGAGCTTCATTAACATTATTGGATCTTGGGTGTTGAGCTTAACTCCACCAAAATGGATGAATGATTTTAATGATAGTTTTAATTAAATTCTTTGGTTTAAATGCTTCCCTCCCTCTCCATCTTATCTCATTCTCACTTGTGCTACATATTGTTAGAGGATGGTCTACATATCATTTCTCCAAACACATGGTACATAAATTGCTATTGACCGGCCTTAAAATAGGTGCCACTTCTATATAAGTCCACTTACGATTGCTTAACATAGCGTAAAATTTTGTCCCAACTATGATCATTCGTGATCCAAACCTATGTTTGCAAGCCCAAGTATGTTTAATTTGAAACCTTTGATCCAATAACCTTGAGCATCATTGTTAGGAGGCTTGGATCTTATCAATCCTCTAATGAACCTTCATAAAATTTGGTCTAAGTGAATCATTTAAACATCTTTGATCATATGTTGTTACCTCGAACACTTGAAATGAATGATATACTTGGCAAAAAGCATATGAAACTTGTTGTTGAGAAGCTTTGATTTTATCAATCTTCTAATGAGTTTTAAAAAGCAAGTTTCAAGATGGTCATTCAACTAACATCTAATTTCTAACTCACTAATGATTGACTTTTATTTTGTACTTTTACTTTACGTCTTTACTTTTACGAACCATTTATTTTAGCATTTTCATTTCATGCTATTTTCATTTTTTGCTCACTTGAATATTTATCTTTATGTCATTTTTATTTTGCTCACTTAAGCTTTCATTTTCTTTTTGAAGATACTTAATAGCCAACTTGAACAATAAAAAAAACTTTAAGGTTACTTGGACTATTTGGTTACTATCCTTGGCATTATGGAGTTATGGATCTCTTGGACTTAGGTTTAGAAGCTTTGATACCCTTAAGACCTTGAGGCTCTGATTGTTATTTTGTATGGAGTTCTTGGGGTTTACCCCTGAGACATTGGGTTGTTTTTTCTTTGTGTGCAGGTTATTCTGATTATGTGCTTTGTCTGTGATTGAGAATTTCTCTGTATACAGTCGTTACTCTGCCTAATTTTTGTGAAAACTTAATGCATTTGAAGTTTGGTATTCTTAAGAGGTTTAATATTTTTACTTGTTTGGTTTCAATCCAAAGGATGTGAATTCTACATTAACTCATTGTGTCAAGTGTTGACTTCTTGTTGGTTAGACGATTCTTTTCCCTAGCTTTTACCTTATGCCTTAGGATAGTTCCTTCATCTCCTCCCATCTTCTTTAATTTCAAAAATCTTCTCCTTCCTTTTTAAAACTATTCTTGTTTTCTAAACTCAAACCACTTTCATAATAAACTTGGACTTAGGTCCATGCATTTTCAAAAAACTTTTTCCTAATCAAACTTTAAACAAATTAATTATACTTTGACATTTTTGTGAGAAGACTAAAAGTCAATCAATCTCATTCAAACCATTTTTCCATTTTGGCTTTTTACTTAAACTTTTCTAAAAATATTAGACTCTTGTCAATCTTTGTAGTGATGCAAGCTACTATACTTATACGATATATAGTGAAGTGAGACATTTTCCACTTGGATGTTGAGCGAGGCTTTGTTGATTTTAAAATCTAAGTTATATCCACCACTTTGAGATGACGCAAATTCTCCTTTCTCATAATCGTGGGTAGTAATTATATTTTCCACTCGGATATGACGATGATGTCTCGTCTCTAAAATTAACCAACACATTTGTGTTTTAAAATTTTTAATGGTGAACTACGAGTACCCTACTCCCCTATTGCACGGAAGGTGGTACGTAGGCACTAAAGGTTTGCAACCGCAGCGTGTGCAAAAATTGTAAAAAAATAGTTTTTTTCTTATCTCCACGATCTATTTTTGTATACAACACTTATAGCCAAAATACACGAATTTTCAAAGAGGTTTATGCGGAGTACCGTAGATGTTTAGGGTGCTAACACCTTCCCTTTGCATAACAAACCCCTATACCTAGATTATCTCCCCCTCTTTTTAGGTTATTTCTCTTTTCCCATTCATTTGGAACTAATAAAGCGCGGTGGAGATTTTTATTTGATCTGTGTGATTTAAGTCAATACAATGGTTTATTCTCAACATTTCTAGAGCTACAGAAAAATGGTGACTTCAGTGGGGACAGATCGACCAATTGCTGGTCCATCCTGAAGTGGGTTGAGCCTATCTTTTCTTATTTGTGTATGTGTTATTATTTGTTTTATATTATATGTTGTATATTTGTTTCTCTGAATTGTTCTAGTTTTCAGGGTGCTTGGTGATTTGTCACAAGTCCTCTACTCGAACTTGGGCAAACTTAAGATAGGAAGGGTGGTATAGTCATGTTAACTTTGTAGGAGTAATCCCAAAAAAGGAGGCATGAGATTCCTCACTCATTATATTCCCTTTTGACTGTAGTATCATTTACCGAGTAATCGGGAAGACGTGCTGCTTTCGACCTGGGAGTGTTATACCCAAATTTTTGCCCCTAATAATCCTCTGTCATCTCATATCAACTCAATCATATCAAGATCACACTAGGGTTTGGTTCTTCTCCTTATCTTTAAGTTTTCTCATGAGGGATCACCAAGCACTTTGATTTTTATATTGTTGTCATATTTGTCTTGTGTTGATTAACTTTTAACTAACAAATACAATGAATGTTTGCTCTAAATGATGATACTATAGGTGATGACACAACACACTTCATCAGGTTGATTCATAGGTTCATGAGTTTATTTCCATGCCTTATTCAACAAAGCTTCATTACGATTTAAGCTTCATCATTGAGAGTGTTTTAAAATAATGTCATGACAATGTCTACTATGATTCATCATGCTTCAATTGTTAAATGAGATCAAAAGATGCAATAATTGATGGAAGAAGTTTGACCTAATTGGACAAGTTCTTGATTCCTTGATCACTAGTCCATAACTCCCTCAATTCTCAACATTTGGAAGTGGTTATTGTTGCTATAGGTTATTATTATCATCCACAACACTTCTCTTCACATAGCAAAAGTATTTGTACAAGAAATATTGTCAAAATTGAAAGGGGTTCCCAATCCATTTTGATGCTCCTGGAGCTAGGGTTTTGGACTTCTAAGGGCTATATCTTGACCATCTTTTGATATTTTTGAGTAATTCCAAATATATGCTTCTCTCTAAAGGTTTATCAACAAAACACTTCAAAATTTTCAAGCAAATTTTGTGTGAAAGATCACTAATGATTGAGAAAGATTACAAGTCCTCTAGATAGGCCATCAAATTCCGTTATGTGACTTAAAAAAGTCATAACTTGATAAATTTTTATCTCCTTGAGCCCATTCTTCTTCCATAATGATCTCAAGAGTGTGAACTTCAAATCTTCTTTTATGTGTAAAACTTGAAAATGGTTAGAAGATGCCTTAAGAACTCAAAAAGTTATAGGTCACATCATGGAATTTCATCAAATTCAAAGGATCATAACTTGTACAATATTTGGAATTTTTGAGTGATACAAGTTTAGAATACTCTTTAAGGAGTCCACTTCAATCTAGCATCGTTGGTCATAGAAAATATTTGGAATAAGACCTTGTTTGGAGTCAAAACATTTTAGGTCATTTTTGAAGAAAAACATAGAAGTTTTTCTAAGTATAAAATTATCACCTTTTTCTGATTTTGACCAAGCACAACTTATAGATCAAGCATCCAAATGATCTCTTTCTTGGCACATTATAAAGAATGTTACCTCATATTTCTAATGCATCAAGAATCAGGTTCTAAGGTTCCCTAAATCGTGCACACCATGAGTTCAAAGTCAACTACTTGAAATTAAATTTGTCTTCCAAGTCAGAATTTAAAATCCACAATCCAGCTTCTAAACACAAAATTAGCACGCGTTTTTGATTTAAACATGTTTAACAAAGTTCCCAAGGGTGAGTTAAGGATCAAAACGCAGGAATTTGCTGAGTTTTGATGTACATGGAGTCACACATTTTCCACTTTCGGGCTCCATCCAATTTCCCTCCAAACTTCAGTTTTCCTCTCAATTCTTTGCACCATTCACTTTCCTATAAATAGAGGACCTCACTCCTCTCATTTTCTCAAGCTTGGACATCCAAAATCATCCTGTCAAAATCTCTGCATAACCCACTTTTCTGAGTTTTTGAATTCATCTTTTCTCCACTTTTCAATCCATTTTGTTTGATGATTCTTTATCCTTGAACTTCACTGAAGCTAATAGAAGAAGAACCAAGCCTTGAAGTGTCCTAAATCGTGCTAGACAAATCCAGTTTCAGAGGAATTTTCTACTACTTCATTCAGGTAGAATTCTCAACCAAATTGAACTAAATAAATCCCTATTCTACTCTATTCATCCTTCTGATTCTCACACTTCTTACGATTTTCATTTTCATTGAGAATTGAGAGAGATACTTGAAATTTTCGTGCTTGCTATTTTTTATGGTTTTCTCCAAATATAGCCTTTTACAGTTTATATAAATTTGGCGCGAGGGTACCATTAGAATCGTCTTGAAGAGACGAATCTAATGGTACCGATCTGGTTCTTTAATTTTACAGTTTGTTAAACCTCAATTTAGGGCGTCTGGAGGTTGAAGACGACCTATGTGTCGTGCTTCAGCCAATGATAGAATGACATGTGATTTTTTAAATCCTATCCAGCGCATTTGTCTTACTATACACGCGTTTTGAGGACCATTGGATATGATTACTTTCATTAGTCAGACTTTATCCAACGCACCCGATTTTTTGTTGCTTTTAACTATTGAAAAATAATTTGGTGTGATTTTCAAAGATGACCATATTATACACAGCGTGTCAGATCCCTTGGATCTGCTTACTAGCACGTATTGACATTAACCTAATGGTCCATATTTTTTTGACTTTATTTTCATTTTCTGATTTTTTTTATATTGAATTGTTTTAAATTTCAAAAAATTATAGAAAATTCATTTCTGACCCAAAGATTATGAAAAAATTCAAAAAAATACTTTGAAATATTCTCTTTCTGATTTTTATTTTTTCATGATTTTATTTTCAGATTTGATATTTTTTATGATTTTTTTCTTTGTTTTAACTTGTTTTTAATTGTTTAAAAATTCTTTTTGGTATTTTTAAATTCTGAAAAAATTTATCAAGATCATTTTCTTTATTTCTGACTTTCTGAAATTTTTTATATAATTTTATTTTGATTTTTAATATTTTTGATTTTTTTCACTTACTTGAATGATTTTAAATAATTTAAAAAAATACTTTTCTGTTTTAAAAAAAAATTGCTAAAAAATTTGTAAAAATACTTGAGATCATCTCTGAATTTTCTATGTTTTCTTTTAATTTTATTTTATACTTTGAATATAGTTTGTTATTTTGCCTTTTATTTTCATTTAAAAAACAATTTAAAAATCATTTTATTTTTTATTTTGTTTTATTAAATGCAATTTTATTTTTGAATATATTCTGGCTGAGCTTGACTTATATGATTTTTGATCATGAGCTTCATTAACATCATTGGATCTTGGATGTTGAGTTTAACTTCACCAAAATGGATTAATGATTTTAATGATAGTTTGATTAAAATCTTTGGTTCAAACATTTACCCTCCCTCTTCATCTTATCCCTTTCTTACTTGTGCTACATGTTGTTAGAGGATGATCTACATATCATTTCTCCAAATATATGGTACATAGATTGCTGTTGACCGGCCTCAAAATAGGTGCGAATTCTATATAAGTCCACTTACGATTGCTTAACATAACACTAAATTTTGTCCCGATTCGAGAAATGATAATTTGTGGCCCACTTGTTTTTGCAAGCCCAAGTATGTTTAATATAAAACCTTGGATCCAATAACCTTGAGGTTCATTATTAGGAGGCTTTGGTCTTATCAATCCTCTAATGAACCTTCATAAAATTTGGTCCATGTGAATCATTTAAACATCATTGATCATATGTACTTACCTCGAGAATTTGAAATGAATGATATACTTGAAAAAAAGCAAATGAAACTTGTTATTGAGAAGCTTTTATTTTTTCAATCTTCTAATGAGTTTTCAAATGCAAGTTTGAAGATGGTCATCAACTAACATCTAATTCCTAACTCATTAACAATTGACTTTTATTATGTATTTTTCTTACTTTATCCCCTTTATCTCATGCCTTTATTTTATGCACCATTTACATTAGCATTTACGTTTCATGCTATTTTCATCTTTGCTCACTTGAGCATTTATCTTTATGTTATTTTTTATTTTGCTCACTTGAGCTTTCATTTTTCTTTTTGAAGATACTTAATAATCAACTTGAACAATAAAAAGCTTTAAGGTTACTTGGACTATTTGGTTACTATCCTTGGCATTATGAAGTTATGGACCTCTTAGACTTAGGATTAGAAACCTTGGCTACCCTTGAGACCTTCTGAATTCTATTGTTATTTTGTCTGGAGTTCTTGGGGTTTACCCCAAGACATTGGGTAGATTTTCTTTGTGTGCAGGTTATTCTGATTATATGCTTTGTCTGTGATTGGGAATTTCTCTGTATACAGCCGTTACTCTGCCTAATTTTTGTGAAGACCTAATGCATCTGAAGCTTAGTATCCTTAAGAGGTTTAATAACTTTGCTTGTTTGGTTTAAATCCAAAGGATAAGAATTCTACACAGACTCATTGTGTCAAGTATTGGCTTCTTGTTGGTTAGACGGTTCTTTTCCCTAGATTTTACCTTATGCTTTAGGATGGTTCCTTCATCTCCTCCCATCTTCTTTAATTTCAAAAATCTTCTCCCTCCTTTTCAAAACTATTCTTGTTTTCTAAACTTGAACCGCTTTCATAATAAACTTGGACTCAGGTCCATGTATTTTCAGAAAATAGTTTTTCTTAATCAAACTTTAAACAACTTAATGATGCTTTGAAATTTTTGTGAGAAGACTAAAAGTCAATCAATCTCATTCAAACCATTTTTCCATTTTGGCTTTTTTTTACTTAAACTTTTCTCAAAATATTAGACTCTTGTCAATCCTTGTAGTGATGTACGCTACTATACTTCTACAATATATAGTGAAGTGAGATGTTTTCCACTTGGGTGTTGAGTGAGGCTTTGTTGATTTTAAAATCCAAGCTATATCCTCCACTTTGAGATGATGCAAATTCTCCTTTCTCATAATCGTGGGTAGTGAGTATGTTTTCCACTCGGATACGACGATGATGTCTCGTCTCTTAAAGTTAACCAACACACTTGTTTTTAAAAAAAAGAAGTTAAAGGTGAACTACGAGTACCCTGATCCCCTATTTCATGGAAGGTGGTACATAGATACTAAAGGTTCACAACCACGGCAGGTGCAAAAATTATAAAAAATATACTTGTTTTCTCACCTCCACCATCTATTTTTGTATACAACACTTATAGCCAAAATACATAAATTTTGAAGAGGTACCTACAGAGTACCGTAGATGTTTAGGGTGCTAATACTTTCCATTTGCATAACCAACCCCGTACTTAGATTCTCTCCCCCTCTTTTTGGGTTATTCGCTCTTTTCCCATTCCTTTGGAAACAATAAAGCACATTGGAAATTTTTATTTGATCTATGTGAGTCAAGTCAATCCAATGACTTAGTCTCAACATTTCTACCGTTATAGAAAAATGGCGACTTCATTGGGGAAAGATCGACCAAATGATGGTCCATCTCTATGTGGGTTGAACCTATCTTTGTTTATTTATATATGTGCTATTATTTGTTGTATATTATGTGTTGTATATGTTTGTCCGAATTTTCCTGGTTTTCAGGGTGCTTGGGTATTTCTCATAAGTCCTCTACCCGGACTTGGGAAAACTTGAGATAGGACGAGCGGTATAGTCATGTTAACTTTGAGGGAGTAATACAAAAAAAGGAGACATGATATCCCCCACTATGTGGAGGCCCCTTTAACTGTAGTTTCGTTTACCGAGTAATCGGGAAGATGTGTTGCTTTCGACTTGGGAGCCTGCTAAAACTGAGGACCGTAGAACCCTTAACCAATCTTATCCATTTAGGTATAGTGCACAAACTATGATGGAGTAATCCGGAAGTGGTTGTCACGCGATGCTGCACTCAGTTGAGTTTTTCCTGAGAATGTTACTAATTATCGAGTTAATCTGGATGTTTGTAATATCCGAAGGAAAGATGTAGACTTTGGGAACCTTTTAGAACCTTGTTCGGCATGTGATAAACTATTAGTCCATACCTTGTGGGTAGTACCTTTGACCTCATGCTCGTGACATCGAACCTTTAAACCCTCATGTTTGTGATCTTGTGTGTGATTGTTGTATCATGCATTCATGCACCCATGAGCATCCTTTAAAACAATTGTTTCAAGGGACTTAAAGTTGACTTTTTGCAAATATCTCAGGTACTTTTTGACCATGGATTATGGAAAACAAAGACTCAGAAGTACAATTTTAAGGATCCTAAGATAGATAAATTGATAAGTCTAATTCCCGAGATCAAGAGTTCTACAGATTTTCGAAACAAGTATGGATCCATCATGTCTCTTATGAAGCTCAGGATGAAGGAGGGTATTCTTTCTACTTTAGTCGAGTTCTATGATCCGTTGTATTGATGTTTTACTTTCCCTAATTATCAGTTGATGCCTACATTGGAGGAATATTTTTACCTATTGGGTTTACCTGTTACCGTCCGTGTACCTTTCATCGGTTTAGAGTGAGAGCCCAAGTGTTGTACCCCAAAATTTGACCTTTCATTTTATCAAGATTTCCCCTCACAAGACTCTTTGGACTCAAGACCAGATTAGGGTTTGCTCAACTCAAGACATCTCCTTGCACTGATGACCTGAAATTAGGGTTTGATTTTGCACAAGGATTTTTGGACCTCCAATGCCTCATGTGACTTTCATACTTCATATTGGACTCCTAATATTGCTCATACCAAGTTTCAAGCCTTGAATCAAATTTTTGCCCTGTCAATTGGACAGTTAACCTAAAAATCAGCTGTATTGGGGAAAAAGTCAACTGTGGCCAATTTAAAGTCAAACCTCATGATTTTTGATCCACATCAACATTATAGGCTTATATGAACCATTTTACCAAGTTTGGACCATAACTCCTCAAGAAATTTGATCAAATCATCAAAAGGGCAAAATGGTCAAAATTAGGGTTTTGACTGTAGAAGGGCAATTTCTAATTTTTCACCTAGCCAATGGCAAATTGGGTTGAAGTATGGTTTCAAGGACTCAATGGCATCATCTTGACCTAATCACAAGGTTCAAAAGATCACAAATGCATTGGATTGACAGATGAATTTTCCAATCAACTGATCAAAAATCAACTGTACACTGAAAAGTCAAACTTTGACTTTTTGGTCAAAATCAAGTGCCAAGGGTCATTTTTCATCAAGATGTGTCAAAACATGAAACTTGTTCACCAAGAAACCTGAAATTGGAAATTAGGGTTTAAGTTTGAAAATTTTCATAACTTAGAAATTTTCTAAGTTATGAAAATTTCTTATTTTTTCCCAACGTTTCCCAACTTTTTCACCATGATGCAATTGGATTCAAAGAAAACTTCCAACATGAAAGTTGTATTCCTCCACAAAATCTACAACTTTTATTCACAAAGTTTTCGCAAAATATGCTTGGATATCAAGTTATGATTTTGTGAATAGGGGTCCATAAACTTTTTAACTTAGTGAAATTTTGCCCTAGTTTAGGCAGATTTTTGACCTAACTTCATGGCAACTTTTCACCTAGTTCCAAGAGGAATCTCAAAATTCATTTCAAAGATGGATTGTAGGTCATTTTACAAGCTTTCCAAAATGTCCAAGAACTCTCCAAGATCATTTATGGTTAGGGAGAATTGAAGGAATGAAAATGGAAAATCATCACTTTTGTCCAAGGCATTTTGCACCATGTTACAACTTGCAAATCAGTTTGAATCATGCTTGTACTTGCATTACAGGTTCTAATCCTTTTTACACTCCAAAATTTAATGCAAATACATTGGACAAAGGCTTTGTTCTGAGCTTTGGAGTATTGTACAAGGAGTTATTCCAAAAATGGGATAAAGGTTACAATGCTACTTTGATAAAGTTCACTTTTAGCAGCTTTGTTTATCTTGAGCCATGGACCTAACCTCTTGCTGCAAACAAAGTCCACAAACTTGAGGAAAAGTACACCAACTATGTTCAGACCTCAATCTAGCAAGTACAACCTTTGCCTTTGTCACTTCAACTTTTGCTTCAAAAGCAAGTAAGCTTGCAAAAAGTCCACAACTCTTCCATCTGATAAAAACAAGTTTTTGTATCATTTGAAACAACTTCAGCATATTGTAACAAGCCTAAAACATGATTTGCTAAGCTCTCAAACACCCTCTAACACAGAAAACTCCATTTCTGCCCAAAACAGGGCAACTTCTGCAAACACCAAGCCATTTCCATTTTGCCTCATGCGTTTTTCTTGGAACCACTTCAAACACATTCCATACATCACACCTGAACTATCCAGGCCCCTGTCCAGCAATTGTAACCTCATTTTCACACTTCACCATTTTCATTTTGAAGCTTTGCAGTTTGACTTCTACAGGGACATTCAGGCAAGTTCAAGGCAAGCTAAGCATTGGGAAAGATTGAGGGAACTTCAAGCAAGCTCACAAGTACTTCAGGCCTCACTCAAAGTTGCTACATTGCCATATCCAAACTCAACTGAACAAGGTATTTGTCAACTTTCTATCTCCTTATTTAGACATCCTTAGGCTTAGGTTTGTGAAGCAAAAATGTAGTCCTTAATGTGCTTGAGCTGTACATATGCATAGTTCTTATTTATATTAACTGAGCTAGGAGAATTTGGATGATGAACATGCTGAAAATTTTAGGTCAGAAATTAGGGGTGACAAAATTCTTCTTGATCTTTGAGAGTTAGGTCAAGTTCTTTATATCATTAGAATCGTGTGATGATGAGCTACATTTTTCATGTTATACATTTTTGATTTTATGCAAAGAATAGCAAGAACAGGTTTGAGCTGAACCAGGGCACGCACATGTTTGTTCAAAGGTCAGGGATGAAGTGAAGTGGGCTTGGCGCTTTGGGCTTGGTTCTATCTGCACCCCCCATTTTGTTATTTGCACCCTCTTGGCCCATTTTCCATATTTTACATATTTTCCATTTCTTTTATATTTTCTGACTTTATTTATTTTTTTTGAATATTTAAAAATCTCAAAAATATTTTCTTAATTTTTGCATTTTTATTTTATTATTTTTATTATTTTTTGGGCATAAAATTAGTTATTAGGTTAATATACTTTTATTTTCTTAAATAAAATTGTAAATAATATTAAAATACTTAAATATTTTATTTTATTATATTATACATATAAAATATTATTTTCTCACACATTTTAATTTTTAACATTTTTGTATATATTATTATTATTTTTCTTGAATAAAAAATAAATAATATAAAGCATATTTTCTTTAAAACAAAATTAGGGTTTTCACCCTTTCGAAAATAATCATTATATTTTTCTTATTTTTAAGACATTAAATAAATTCATTTTTACATACATAAAACAAATACAAAAAACATTTTGCACATTTACAATTTATTCCATATTTAAATACTTGTTTATTTATTTATTGTTGTATAAATTCAATTGGGTTGTAATAGTAAATTAGGGTTTTATTTTGTGCAAATACCCCCTATTCAAACTTGTACCCTCCTCCCCATAATAATGTTGTAATAGTTTAGATTTACTTTACGCATTTTATCGCTTTCATATACCATGATAGTAAATTAGGGTTTTGTATGCAAAGACCAAAAATCAAACAAATAGCATG
This sequence comes from Vicia faba, assembly GCA_948472305.1. Classification (NCBI taxonomy): domain Eukaryota; kingdom Viridiplantae; phylum Streptophyta; class Magnoliopsida; order Fabales; family Fabaceae; genus Vicia; species Vicia faba. Next base: position 66,090,193 of record OX451738.1, on the reverse strand, counting down.
ACTTAATACAAGACAAAAATGCATGAAAATGACAACACCTTGCACACAAGCACCCCTAGGGTTTCATCCACTTTGTTTCCTTTAAAATGGCCATGCTATGCATGCTTGGTATCTTGGCAAAATCAAAACAAAAACAAAAGATCATAGTCCCTCGATGACGCTAGACAAGGTTGCCTAAACAAAGATGATCTTAGTCCCTAAAACTTGCTAAGATACTTGGCACCATTGCTATCATTGTCATACGATGACCCACGCCCGTCCCGTTTAACATCTAAAGATAGGTTTGTTTATCAAATACAATGGTAAAGCAACAATGTCAAAGGGTTAAAAATGTACAAGAAAGACTTTTGATTAGGTAGATAAGCTTCTAGTTACTTGATCAATTTGCAAACCATCCTTGCTATTTTCAAACAAACACACACAATTTCAAAACAATTTCCAAACAACTTTCAAAACATTGAAACATTTTTCAAAAGACAAACATCTTTGTTTACATTCTTACAAACGAGAATCATCACAAAGATTGCCAAAACGATGGCCTCTTTTCAAAATACTTTCAAAAACCATACAAAGCACCGTTTCAAACAATTAGAAAAGCAAAGCAAGTGATCTAAACAAGTAACTAAGAGCCCATGGAAAACCATGGATGAAAAGGATGCTAGCACCTTCCCTTTTCATAATCTACCCCCCGAACTCAAGAAAACATCTTTAAGGTCTTTCCTGTGCTTTTTGACCTTTCCTTTGGATAAAATAAAAAGTCGGTGGTGACTCTTGCTAAACTGAAACATTTGCGAACACAAACGCAAAACCTCAAGTCAGTTCTCCCACCGTATCACACCAAGTCTCATGAGATTGGTTCCATGATTCATTTAGGGGAGTATGAGATTGAGGCCAACATGACTACCAAAGGAGGAATCAGAGGATTACCCGCTCAGTTTTTATTAGAGAAAGCTCACTAATTTGCTAGGATGAAGAGTACAATTACTTTTGAGGCTATCTTTGCTCTACTTGCATATGGGTTGCTCTTATTTCCTAAGGTCGGCAAATTTATGGATGTCAATGCCATCAGGATCTTTTTGATTGGCAATCTAGTTCCTACATTATTAGGAGATACTTATTATTCCATTCATTTTCAAGATTTTTATCATGGAGGGATGATCATTTTTCGCACGCCTTTGTTATATCAGTGGTTTATTTCTCACTTACCTCGGTCTGATGCTTTCTAGGATATCAAGAAGAAACCTCGTTGGGCTCTGAAGATTATGGCTCACACTCATTCTGATATTGTTTGGTATCACCAGGCTTATTATGATGTGGAGATTGTTGATAGTTGTGGTAGTTTCTGCAATGTACCTCTTCTTAGTACAAAGGGGGGAATTAACTACAATGACGTTCTTGCATGTCGTCAACTTTAATATCCAATGAGAGATAAGTCAAACGGTATTCATCTGAGTGGGTTCTTTCTCAAAGAAGGAGAGGTTCATAAGGGATCTAAGGAATAAATTTCAAAGGCTTGGCACCATATTCATAGGAAAAGTAGAAAAGATTTGGGACGAAGGGGAGATATTTCTTTGAAGCATCATCTCTGTTGGGTACAAGCAAGGGAAATTCAGTTGAAGATTCCATATTCTCATGAAGAACCTATACCTGATATGTTTATGAAGACTACTCCTCCCATTTTATATGATGTGGAAGAACTTCAGCTCACCCTAGTTAGGATGCAACAGGAGAAGGAAGCATGGAAGAACAAGTGTCAGACTTTAGGGATGTCTTACCAAATAGAATTGAAAGAGAAGGATGACTTGATCGAGATTCTTGAGATACGTGTTGTGGAGATAATGGAGAAGCAATGGGATTTAGTTTCCTCTAGAGCTCAGTCAGAATCTAGTTGCTCACTTCCTGAATCAGATGATTGGAAAGAAGTTGCCGAAAGGTATGCAGAAGAGAACAAGCAGTTGAAGGTTTAGATTGCAAGATTCACGGGAAAGCGTCAGTGTATGGAGAGATCTTCATTAGCTTTGCCTCCTTAGGATTTTAGATTCTATCTTTATTCTCTTATAATTAGGATCATTGAAACTTTATACTAAAGGTTGTAATCCATTTCAAAGTTATAAATTTTTTTCAGTATTTCAAAATGTGTTAGTACTTTAATGTTTGCAAATCGTCTATAATTCTGAGTCCCTTGAAATATTAATAATGATAAATAAATCATATGCATTGCACATCATGCATCATTTTGCACATGTTTCTTTCATTTCTGTTCATACCTATGTGTCTTATACGTTTCTCTACTCCATTCAAAAGCAAGTAGTCTCACCAGTATAACACTCGGGCTAATTCCAGGAAGAAAATAGAGAATCTTGAACAAGAGAATCGTGAACTGCGCAAAGAAGTTACTGCTTTTAAGTTCAATATGGCTAATCTGATTGCTTTGATGGAATCATTGGTGGCTGCTTAGAATCAACCACCACTTGCTCCTCGATCTGCTCAACCACAACAAACAACTGTTGCTTCTGAAGTACCGTCAGTTCCCATTTCTGTTACTCTAGTTACTGCTGCTCAAAACCGTATGCCTCAAGGTTACCCATGGGGAATGCCTGAAAATTTCATGCTAGAAGGTTACAATCTTGATGCTCAAGTTTCTCCATTTTCTCAAGGTGCTGCTATTCCTACACCTCCTGTGGTGCACGTTACTGGTGTTGCTAAAAATGAGATTCATTATATTGTACCTCCTACGGTGAACTCTATTCTGTTTGTTAATGATGAAGTTTATCGTCACGTTCCTCCACCAAGTGAAAGTGCGGATTTCTATGACCGATTGGATGACTTTCAGGATCATTTTAATAAGATGCAGAAAGAAATGAAGGCTCTTCGAAGAAAAGCATTATCCGGATAGAACGTCAGTGAACTCTGCTTAGTTCGCAACGTAAAGGTTCCAACGAAGTTTAAAGTGCTGGTATTTGAGAGGTACAAGGGAAACTCTTGTCCTCGTGACCACCTGTTGATGTATATCAGAAAGATGTCCACCCATAGTGATGATCATCATTTGCTTATTCTTTTCCTCTAGGATAGTTTAACCGATGCCTCTTTGAAGTGGTATATGGGTTTGGAAAGTAGCAATATCCACACCTTCAATGATCTAGGGGAAGCCTTCATCAAGAAATATAAGTACAATATGTTCATGGTGCCTGACCGTGACCAATTGAGAGCAATGGCTCAGAAAGACAAGGAGTCGTTCAAAGAATATGCACAGTCTTGGCGCGAGATAGCTGCCTAGGTGGTACCCCCGATGGGAGAACAAGAAATGACCAAGGTATTCCTGATAACCCTTGGATCATTTTATTATGAAAGGATGGTCGCCAGTGCGCCGAGTGATTTCACTAAGAAGGTAAGCATGGGTGTTCGTCTTGAAGAAGCTGTCAGGGAAGGACGCTTGACGAAAGACGAAGGAATAAAGAAGTCATCATACGGGTTTTCTAGAAAGAAAGAAAGTGAAACGAATGTTGTCATTGAGGAAAGGAAGATTACAACACCTAGAAGACATCATTGGTACCAACAACAGGTTGCTTCTGTAACTCCAGTAGTCAATGTAGCTCCAACTAATGTGGCCTATCATAGACCACCTCCTTAAGGAAATCAAGGGAAAAGTCAGAAGAGAGAAGCTTTTGATTCAGAAGAAGTTGGTTCAGACTAGACCTCCCCCTGCCATACCTTCACCTTTACCTTGGTATTATAAGGTAAATCAGGCTTGTGCTTTTCATCAAGGAGCCCCAGGGTACAATGTTGAAAACTGTTATCCCTTGAAATCTGAAGTATAGAAGATGGTGAGATATATCCTCCTATCCTTTAAAGATGTTGGTCCTAACGTGAAATATAATCCTTTGCCTAAACATGGATATGAAAATAACGAAAATATGGTGGTTGGTTGTCCCGGGGACTTCTGAATTTTTGGATATCAACCTGGTTAGAGGGGATTTAGTAAAGATACATGCTGATCTTTGTGAATTCAGCTATTATATGCATGACCATGATGGTTGTAGTATTTGCAGTATAGATATCCAAGGATATGATAAAATAAAAGCTGATCTTCAAGAGATGATGGACGAAGGTCTCATCCACATAATCAGGCCTAGGGTTGAGTTCGAAGAAGACATGAATATGGTTTATGGATGTCCTGGTGAATTGCGGATTTTTATGTGAATTATACGAATGAGAATTTGGTGCAAATGCACGCTATATTTTGTCACATGGATGGCCAAGAAGAACACTATTATGGGTCTTGTCAGATCTACTGTAGGGATTCTCGTGGTTGTTCTATCGTAAGAAGGGGCGTTCAATTGTTGTTAGATAATGAAACTATCAAAGTCACAGAAATATAGATAATTACAATGGGGTTAATGTGATCAAAGATTGCTCGGTCGATACCATGTCAGATGATGAATATGTTTCTGCAGATGAGTTCTTTTCTTCTGATAAAGATATGTTCTCCAACAATGATTATGTGATGCCTAAATATTCTGAAGAAGGGGTGAATGTTATTGTGCCATGTTTTGGTGTTTCTGCTCCTATAGATATTGAGTACCATAGCAAGTTAGTTGTTGATCCAGTGGTTGTGTGCCTGCCTGGTCCTGTCCCATATAAATCAGACAAAGTCGTGCCATATAAATATAATGCGAATATTCTGGAAGATGGTGTGGAAATTCCTATCCAACCTTTTTCTGATTTAAAGAATATTGCTGAAGCTAGTCGAGTAACCTACAGTGGCCGTGTCTTCTCCCCTATCATATGAAGGTATTTTTATTATGATAAAAGGTTTGTTGAAAGTACCAAACCTAAGAAAGTGGTGGGAGAATCTAGTGGCACTACTTTGGAAAAGGATGTGGACGACTTGTTGAAAATTATCAAGATGAGTGACTATAAGATTGTAGATCAATTATTGCAAACTCCATCTAAGATTTCCATTCTAGCCTTGCTAATGAACTCTTCTTCCCATCAGGAATCTCTGATGAGAGTGTTAGATTAAGATTTTGTGGAAAGTTATATGTCTCTGGACCAGTTCAACAGTGTTTTGGGGAATATTACATCTTGTAATAATCTGAGCTTTTGTGGTGACGAATTTCCCAATGAAGGAAGGAACCATAACCTGGCTCTCCATTCTCCATGAATTGTAAGAATGACTATTTGTCCAATGTACTGATTGACAATGGGTCTGCTTTGAATGTCATACCAAAGAGTATGCTCATGAAGCTTAAGTACCAGGGAACTCTCATGCGCCCAAGTGGCATAATAGTGAAAGCTTTTGATGGTTCGAGGAAGTCTGTCATCGGAGAAGTAGATTTGCCTATTCACATAGGTCCTCACTTATTCTAGATTACTTTCCAGGTTATGGATATTGTTCCTGCCTACAGATGTTTGTTGGGATGACCGTGGATCCATGAGGTAGGAGTTGTTACTTCAACCTTACACCAGAAATTGAAATTTGTTCATGAAGGAAAGGTAGTCATCATGAACGGAGAACAAGCTATGTTGATATCTCATTTGTCCTCTTTTAGCATTGTGGAAGCTGATGAAGCTGCTGTTGGAACTCAGTTCCAATATTTTTCCATTGATAATGTAAGGAGGAATGAGAATTCTATATCCTTATTTGAGGATGCGCAATAGGTAGTGCAGAAAAGCCCTAGTAAGGTGTAGAGGTAGGTTATTGATCCTCCTGTGAATGGGAATGGCACTTGTCTGGGTTTCTCCATGAAGAATGAAATCATGAAGCTGAAGTCTTCTTTAGATAAATACCAATACATCTTTCACAATGGAGGATATCTTCATCCAACTACTCCTAGGATCAATGCTATTCTAGAAGATGAATCAGAGCAAGAGATGCCGAACCACGTGACGCGTGGAGTCAAAGTCCAAAATTGGATCACTATTGATATTCCTTCTTACATTCACATTTCAAAGTAAATTTTTTTGTTAGTCTTTTCAAAAATATTTCACTATGCTCAAGGTGATAATATTGATTTTGTATGGGCATATCTGTTTGTTTTGATCTTTAAAATCATTAATAAAAGTTGTTTTTGACTCCTAAATTGTGTCTTTATTCTCTGCTTTTCCTTGGAAAATGGTAATCAGAAAAGTCCATTCAAAATAAACAATAACTGTAAGTAAATCTGCATAATCACTTGCTATATGTGTCAGTTTCTAAAATTAATCATAAATCATATGTGTAGATTAATTAAAAAATCCGTTGAGTACAATGACCCTGCACTCTCTCCCACCTTTGAATATCCTGTGTATGTGGCCAAAGAAGAATATGATGAAATCCTAGAAGAGGTTTCACGGTTGCTTGAGCGTGAGGAAAGTACCATTCAGTCGTTTAAAGAGCCATTGGAGACGATCAATTTAGGTTCAGAGGAAGATCCAAAAGAAGTCGAGATTGGAGCATTGCTTCATCTTAATGTGAAGAGAAAATTGATTGAATTATTGAAAGAGTATATATATATATATATATATATATATATATATATATATATATATATATATATATATATATATATATATATATATATATATATATATATATATATATATATATATATATATATATATATATATATATATATATATATATATATATATATATATATATATATATATATATATATATATATATATATCTTTTCTTAGTCTTATCAAGACATTCCTGGTTTAGATACTGATATTGTGGAACATCATTTGCTGCTAAAGCAGAATGTCCACCAATCAAGCAGAAGTTGCGAAGAAGTCATCCTGGTATGGTAGTGAAAATTAAAGAAGAAGTTTTAAAGCAGATTAATGCCAATTTTCTTGTGACACCAGTGTACCCTCAATGGATTTCCAATATTGTTCCAGTATGAAAGAAAGACAGAAAATTTTGCATGTGCGTTGATTATAGAGATTTAAACAAAGCTAGTCCAAAAGATGACTTTCTGTTGCCACATATTAATATGTTGGTTGACAGTATAGAAAAATTCAAAGTATTCTCGTTCATGGATGGATTTTCCGGATACAATCAAATCAGAATGGCTCCTGAGGAAATGGAAAAAACAATGTTTATCACACCCTGGGGAACATTCTATTACAGAGTGATTCCCTTCGGGTTGAAGAACGCTGGTGCAACATACCAGAGGGATATGAAAACCCTATTCCATGATCTGATGCATAAGGAAATTGAGGTATATGTTGATGATATGATTGCCAAATCTCAGACTGAAGAAGGGCATTTAGAAGATTTGTCGAAATTGTTCCAGCATTTGAGGAAATATCATCTCCGCTTAAATCCAAATAAGTGTGCTTTTGGTGTACGTTTAGGAAAACTGTTAGGTTTCATTGTCAGGCAAAAGGGAATTGAATTTGATCCTGATAAAGTTAAAGAAATTCAAGAAATGACTGAACCAAGAACCAAAAAGAAAGTTAGAGGCTTTCTTGGACGGTTGAATTACATTTCCAGATTTATTTCCCATATGACTGCAACATGTGAACCGATCTTCAAGATGTTAAAGAAAGATCAAGGTTGTGTGTGGACAGATGATTTCCAAAGGGCATTTGAAAGCATTAAAGAGTATTTTCTTAAACCTCTTATCTTGCTCCCTCCCATTGAAGGAAGACCATTGATTATGTATCTGACTGTGTTAGATAATTCTATGGGCTGTATTTTGGGACAACAAGATGAAACGGGAAGAAAAGAATATGCCATTTATCATCTCAGTAAGAAGTTTATTGACTTTGAGTCGCAGTATTCTATTATGGAAAAAACATGTTGTGCTTTGGTATGGGCGGAAAAGTGATTGCGGTAATATATGTTGAATCATACTACTTTGTTTATTTCCAAAATGGATTCAATTAAGTACATTTTTGAAAAGCCTGCTCTTACTGGAAGAATTTCTCGTTGGAAGATGTTGTTGTCTGAATATGATATCGAATACTGTACTCATATAGCTATACAAAGTAGTGTGTTGGCAGATTATCTTGCTTACCAACCAGTTGATGATTATCAGTCTGTTAAATATGATTTCCCTGATGAGGATGTAATGTATTTGAAAGTAAAAGATTGTGACGAACCTTTTCTTGGGGAAGGTCCTGATCCTGAATCCCTGTAGGGTATGGTGTTTGATGGAGCTGTAAATGCTTATGGGAAAGGAATTGGTGTCGTGATTATCACTCCTCATGGGTCACATATCCCTTTTACTGCAAGATTGGCATTTGATTGTACCAATAACATGGCAGAATATGAAGCTTGTACCATGGGTCTCTAAGAGGCCATATATCTCAGAATCAAAGTTCTTGATGTATATGGGGATTCAACTTTGGTAATAAATCAGATCAAAGGAGAATGGGATACCCGTCACGTTGGCTTGATTCCCTACAAAGACTATGCTAAAAGATTTTTACCTTTCTTTAATAAAGTTGAATTCCATCATATTCCCAGAGATGAGAATCAGATGCATATGCTTTAGCCACGTTGGCTTCTATGTACCAAGTAAATACTTGGAACGATGTACCTCGTATCACAGTTTGATGTCTGGATAGGCCAGCTCATGTGTTTGTAACAGAGGGAACGTCAGACCAAAAACCTTGGTATCATGACATCAAGCATTTTCTCTAGACTCAGGAATACCCGGTCGGTGCATCGAACATAGTTATTTCTTCCCCGTGGCCTTTCTCTATGTGGGGTATTTACATAATTGGAATGATTGAACCCAAGGCATCGAATGGACATCGTTTCATCTTGGTGGCAATAAACTACTTCACTAAATGGGTGGAAGCAGCTTCCTATGCTAATGTCACTTAATAGGTGGTAGTACGCTTTATCAAGAAAAATCTTATATGTCGATATGGTGTGCCAAGCAGGATTATCACTAATAACAGATTGAGTCTGAATAACAAGATGATGATAGAACTTTGTGAAGAATTCAATATTTTCCATCACAATTAATCTCCTTACAGGCCAAAGATGAATGGGGCTATTGAAGCTGCTAATAAAAACATCAAGAAGGTCATGCAGAAGATGGTTATTACCTATAAATATTGGCATGAGATACTCCCTTTTGCTTTGCATGGGTATCATACATCCGTCTGCACTTCAACAGGGGCAACTCCGTTCTCTCTTGTGTATGGTATGGAAGCAGTGCTCCCCGTTGAGGTTGAAATTCCCTCTTTACGTGTGATAATGGAAGCCAAATTGTCAGAGGCTGAATGGGTCCAGAACAAGTTTGACCAATTGAATTTGATTGAAGAAAAGATAATGACGGCCTTGTATCATGGTCAACTATACCAGAATATAATGAAGAAAGCTTTTATTAAGAAGGTCAAGCCTCGTGAATTCAGAGAAGGCGACCTTGTGCTCAAAAAGATCATGTCTTTTAACACTAATTCTAGGGGCAAGTGGACTCCCAATTTTGAAGGCCCATATGTTGTCAAGAAATCCTTCTCTGGCGGTACACTGATTCTTGAAACTACGAATGGCGAGGAGTTCCCACATCCTATGAATGCTGACGCAGTCAAGAAATACTTCGCCTAAAGAAATGAAAGAACAACTCACTAAGTTGAAAACCCGAAAGGGCGACTTAGGTAAAAAGGAGCGTATCGATAGGCTGAAAATCCGAAAGGGAGGTCTAGGCAAAAATAAGAGACACAAACATAATAAACTTTCCCGCTAGGTTGAAAACCCGCAAGGGCAACCTAGGCAAAAGTTATGGATTTCTTGGCAAGTAACTGCATCAGACAAGACTTAATCATTGAAGAAACAATCTTCTCGGATCCTCACCACACTTCAATTAAAGTCGTTGTTCACGAGTTCAAAGTTGTTAGGGAGAATAGTGGTCATTGTATTTCAACGTATCTTTTCCACATATTACCATTTTCCAAACTTTGTAATCATCCATGGAGTCTCACCATTCGCAGACTACCATTCTATTAATAAAGTTTGAGCTTTTATCCAATTCCTTGTAATTATTATCTTATTCTGTTTGCAAAGATTCTATTTATTATTGATAGTAATTTTCAAAACAAAGAGATTTAACAATAAAATTATTTTTGAAAAGGATTTACAAATTACTTTTTACTTCAGATTTTGTGATTCAATTAAAACAAAAGTAGTGATTCCAAGGATGGACGAACTCCGAAGTTTTGAAAAAATATTCTCTAGGAAAGTTCTCCCAGGTCACTCTTACTGATATGTGCATGATTTTCTTGTGTTTCTCAAATTGTTGGAGTTCCTACTAATTAATATATGGTGCGGTGTTGGGTTTGTAGTCCCATTTTCCCCAGTCAAGTCTTGGGTCAGATTTTTCTCCAGGTTGATTATTTTAGTTTCGGGTTTGCATGGTTTGAAACCTCTATCCAAAATTACCCAGTGAGGTCTTTGCTCATATGACGGAAGTTCCTTCTCCCTTTGTATGTTGAGATAGAATCATTTGCAAAGCATCGCTCTTTGAAGTGATGGCATTATTATTGTTATTTGTTTCTCAGGCAACTAGACAAAGGCAATATCTTTTCTAAGAAGTGTTGGAACAACTATCGACTTTTTGGGTTTTCTCTCGCCATATGTTGAGTTTGATTTAAAATCCCCATAATTTTGACTTCTTGGTGTATTGTTTAAACTTCTTAGATCCCCAAGTAAAGTCGAGATGATGCTTCTCTCTGAAAGTTGTTATCCCCATGTGGTTTCATAGTTTCTCCTCATAGAAGTTTGTGTAACCATTACTCTTGATATTGAAGAATGTATTTTGGGCTCCTCTAGATGATATGGTGTTGTACTTCCAATGAAGTCAGTAAGAGATTCCTAGTTGAAGTATCGATGATGTGGTTTTTAGCTTACCTAGTGAAACCAGTATTATAATCTCCAGTGGAATTCTAGATGATGAGGCATTGTCTTCCCTATTTGAAGCCTGTGTGATATTCCCCAGTGAAGTCTTGAGGGAGGTGATGTATCCATGCTTCTGTATGGGTCTATTACTATCAGATTATGTTGTGATTATTTTCAAACCATGTTTCTTCCCAGTGGACTGTAGCCATGAAGAAGGAATTTGTTTCCTCATTTGATGTTTACTTTCTTATGAAATCTTCATACTGGATGTGGTTTAGCCGAGTGATGACTTTACCCAAGTTGGTTTTGTCTGGTTATTCCCAATGTTATATGTTTGTTTTGTAATTAGATACATGATAACATTTATACATTCATACATACATCATGCATAGCTGAATTTAAAATTCATTGCTCATTTGCATTCATTGATGTTTGTTAAAATATTACCCTATTTTGCCGAGTTATGTTACCCTCTCTCCAATAGAGTGTCAGTCTTAAACAAAAAGTGTATATCCTTTCAATTTCCCCATTGAGTTATCCCTCGTGGAAGAATTTTGCTTTGGCCTTCCTATTCAGCTCATTATCAGGATGGAACATGGTCCCATTTTTTAGTTTATTTCTCATCAGGTGCTATCTTGGTTGACTGTTTCACTCCGGTTTATTTCTGGTTTAAATATGTAATCCCCAACAACATTATTATTACGATTCCTGCAAGCTTTATGCCTGAGTTTGTGAATGTGCATTTATTTTGGCATGAGACGACTTTATCTCCTTTTAACATGAATATATTGGCATTTCCCCAGAGAAGTCATATTTCTTTGTCCAACAGGCTTCTTATAACAGCAAATGGCAGGTCTCTTTATTTGAGCAACTTGTTCTTCCCTAATAAGTTTGTTAATTCCAGAGAAGATTTGTAACTCTGATGAATGGTAGTCTCGTCATTATGGGGGATAATTCGTTGTTGAGATTTGTTACTCCGATGAATGGTAGTCTCGTCATTATGGGAGATAGTTCATTGTTGAGATTTGTTACTCCGATGAATGGTAGTCTCGTCATTACGGGAGATAGTTCATTGTTGAGATTTGTTACTCCGATGAATGGTAGTCTCGTTATTATGGGAGATAGTTCGTTGTTGAGATTTGTTACTCCGATGAATGGTAGTCTCATTATTATGGGAGATAGTTCGTTGTTGAGATTTGTTACTCCGATGAATGGTAGTCTCATCATTAAGGGAGATAGTTCGTTGTTGATATTTCTTACTCCGATGAATGGTAGTCTCGTCATTATTGGAGATAGTTCATTGTTGAGATTTGTTACTCCGAATAATGGTAGTCTCATCATTATGGGAGATAGTTCATTGTTGAGATTTGTTACTCCGGTGAATGGTAGTCTCGTCATTATGGGAGATAGTTTGTTGTTGAGATTTGTTACTCCGATGAATGGTAGTCTCGTCATTATAGGAGATAATTCGTTGTTGAGATTCACATTGCTCTAAAGAATTCATATGTTTCAAGTCATGATTACTGATGCTAATCATTTATTACCCACCTTAATATTGGTTTTTACCGGTATTATCTTACCATTGCTTTTCCCTATGAGTCGACGTTACTTTTTTTCTATCTTCTCAGTGAGTGGATAGTTCCCAGTTATTTGTCGAACGTTGTCATACTTTACTTTTTTTCCTCAATATTTGAGTTAACGAGGCTTTATCTCCTCCTTGGGATTTACACCAGTAGAGTCGATTCTTCTGTTGACCAGTGATTTATTTTCCTTGTCGGGTTTTCTTTTGATCCTTTATTTTATTTTCTGCTTCCCCAGTGGTGTCTTGTGTCACCTTTGGATTTGTTTATTTGCATGCACAATCATATGCATTGCATAGCATCTTAGGGCCAAAAATAAGGCTTGTTTTATATTTAAGTATATTCAATCTTGTCGACACGAAGATTTTAACCTTCGTATCTCCGGATAGAAGTCACTTAAATAAGGGTAGCTATTATAACCCAATTTTTGTCCCTAAGATTCCTCTATCATCTCATATCAACCCAATCATATCAAGATCACACTAGCGTTTGATTCTTCTCCATATCTTTAGGTTTGCTCATGAGAGATCACCAAACACTTTGATTTGTGTATTGTGGTCATATATGTCTTGTGTTAATTTACTTTTAGCTAACAAATATAATGAATTTTTTCTCTATAAATGTTGGTACTATAGGTTATGGCACAACACACTTCACCAGGTTGATTCATAGGTTCAGGAGTTTATTTCCATGCCTTCTTCAACAAAGCTTCATTGATATTTAAGCTTCATCATTGAGAGTGCTTTAAATTAATGTCATGACAAGGTCTACTATGATTCATAATGCTTTAATTTGTCAAAGAAAGTCAAGAGATGCAAAAATTGATTAAAAAAGTTTGACCTAATTGGATAAGTTCTTGATTCCTTGATCACAATTGCATAACTTCATCAAATTCTTAACATTTGGAAGTGGTTATTGTTACTATAGGTTCTTATTATCACCCTCAATAATTTCTCTTCACATAGCAAAATTATTTGTGCAAGAAAGATTGACAAAATTGAAAGGGGTTCCCAAGCCATTTTGATGCTCTAGGAGTTAGGGTTTTGGACTTCTAAGGGCTATATCTTGACTATATTTTGATATTTTTGATTGGTTCCAAAGATATGCTTCTCTTTAAAGGGTTACCAATAAATCACTTCAAAGGTTTCAAGAAAATTTTGTGTGAAAGATCACTAATGATTGAGAAAGATTAAAAGTCCTCTAGATAGGCCATCAAATTCCCATATGTGACTTCAAAAATTCATAATTTGATCATATTTTATCTCCATGAACCCATTATTTTTCCACAATGATTTTAAGGGTGTGAACTTCAACTCTTATTTTATGTCCAAAACTTAAAAATGGTTAGAAGATGCCTTAAGAGCTCAAGAGATTATATGTCACCTCATGGATTTTCATCAAATTCAAAGGATAATAACTTGTCCAATATTTGGAATTTTTGAGTGATAAAAGTTTCACAATACTCTTTAAGGAGTCCACTTAAATCTAGAATTATTGACCAAAGCAAAATTTTGGAAGAAGACCTTGTTTGGAATCAAAACATTATAGGTTATTTTTAAAGAAAAACTTAGAATTTTTCTAAGTATAAAAGTCCCACATTTTTCTTGATTTTGACTAAGCACAACTTCTGGTTCAAGCATCCAAATGATCTCTTTCTTGGCACATTATAAAGAATGTTACCTCATATTTCTAATGCATCAAGAATCAGGTCCTAAGGTTCCCTAAATCGCGCACACCATGAGTTCAAAGTCAGCTACTTGAAATTGAATTTTCCTTCCAAGTCTGAATTTGAAATCCATAATCCAGCTTCTAAACACCAAATTAGCACGTATTTTTGATTTAAACATGTTTAACCAAGTTCCCAAAGTTGAATTAAGGTTCAAAATACAAGAGTTAGCTGAGTTTTGAGCAAATTCAAGTCACATTTTCTCACTTTTGGGCTTCCCTCATTTTCCCTCCAAACTACACTTTTGCTTCCAATTCTTTTCACCATTCACTCTTCTATAAATAGAGGGACATATTGCATTCATTTCCTCAAGCTTGGACAACCAAAATCAATGTGCCAAACTCTCTGCATAACCCACTTTTCTGAGTTTTCAAATTCATACTTTCTCCATTTTCAATCCATTTTCTTTGTTGATTCTTTATCCTTGAACTTCACTGAAGCTAACAGAAGAAAAACCGATCCTTGAAGTGTCCTAAATCTTGCTAGCCAAGTCTAGTTTCAGAGAATTTTCTGCTATTTCATTCAGGTATAATTCTCAACTAAACTAAACCAAATAAATCCCTATTCTACTCTATTCATCATTCTGATTCTCACACTTTTCACGGTTTTCATTTTCCTTGATAATTGAGAGAGATACTTGGAATTTTCGTGCTCACTATTTTTTCTGGTTTTCTCCAAATACAACCTTGCACAGCTTATATAAATTTGGCACGAGGGTACCATTAGAATTGTCTTGAAGAGGCGAATCTAATGGTATCGGTCTGGTCCTATAATTTTACAGTTTGTGAAACCTCAATTTAGGGTGTCTGGAGGTTGAAGACAACCTACGTGTCGTGCTTCAGCCAATGATAGCGTGGCATGTGATTTTTTGAATCTTATCCAGTGCATTTGTCTTACTATACACGTGTTTTGAGGACTATTGGATCTGTTTACTTTCATTAATCAGACTCCATCCAATGCGCCAATTTTTTTGTTGTTTTTTAAATTATTAAAAATGATTTGGTGTTATTTCCAAAGATGACCATATTATGCACAGCGTGTCAGATCCCTTGGATCTGCTTACTAACATGTTTTAACATTAATCTAATGGTCCACATTTTTTTTTTTGGCTTTATTCTTATTTTCGGATTTTTTTATATTTAATTGTTTTGAACTTCAAAAAATCATAGAAAATTCATTTCTGACTCAAAAGTTGTGAAAAAATTCACAAAAATATTTTTTAAATATTCTCTTTCTGATTTGTATTTTTTCATAATTTTATTTTCATATTTTTAATTTTTTATGATTTTTTCTTTTTGTTTGACTTGTTTTTATTTGTTTAAAAATACTTTTTGGCATTTTTAAATTCTAAAAAAAAATCATAAAGATTATTTTCTTTATTTATGACTTTATGAAATTTTTATAGAATTTTATTATGATTTTTTACTATTTTTAATCATTTTTCACTTACTTGAGTGATTTTAAATAATTTTAAAATATTTTTCTGTTTTAAAAAATTACTATTTTTTTTGTAAAAAACACTTGAGATCATCTCTGACTTTTCTATGTTTTCTTTTAATTTTTATTTGATACTTTGAATATAGTTTGTAATTTTTCCTTTTATTTTCATTTAAAAAACAATTTAAAAATCATTTTCTTTTTTTATTTTGTTTATTAAATGCAATTCTATTTTTGAATATATTTTGGCTGAGCTTGAGCTATGTAATTTTTGATCATGAGCTTCAATAACATCATTGGATCTTGGGTGTTGAGTTTAACTCCACCAAATTGGATGAATGATTTTAATGATAGTTTTGATTAAATTCTTTGGTTTAAATACTTCCCCCTCCTCTCTATCTTATCCTATTCTCACGTGTGCTACATGTTGTTAGAAGAAGATCTACATATCATTTCTCCAAACATATGGTGCATAGATTGCTATTGACCGGTTTTAAAATAGGTGTGACTTCTATATAAGTCCACTTACGATTGTTTAATATAGTGCTAAATTTTGTCCCGATTCGAGAAATGATCATTTGTGGCCCAAACTTATGTTTGCAAGCCCAAGTATGCTTAATTTGAAATCTTTGATCCAATAACCTTGAGGTTCATTGTTAGGAGGCTTTAGTCTTATCAATCCTCTAATGAACCTTCATAAAATTTGGTCTAAGTGAATCATTTAAATATCATTGATCATCTGTTGTTACCTCGAACACTTGAAATGAATGATATACTTGACAAAAAGCAAGTGAAACTTGCTACTTAAAAGCTTTGATTTTATCAATCTTCTAATGAGTTTTAAAATGCAAGTTTCAAGATGGTCATTCAACTAACCTTTAATTTCTAACTCACTAATGATTGACTTTTATTTTATGCTTTTACTTTACGTATTTACTTTTACGCACCATTTATTTTAGCATTTTCATTTCATGCTATTTTCATTTTTTGGTCACTCGAGCATTTATCTTTATGTCATTTTTATTTTGCTCACTTGAGCTTTCATTTTCTTTTTAAAGATACATAATAACCAACTTGAACAATAATGAAAAAAACATTAAGGTTACTTGGATTATTTGATTACTATCCTTGGCATTATGAAGTTATGGACCTCTTGGACTTAGGTTTAGAAGCTTTGATATCCTTAAGACCTTGAGGCTCTGATTGTTATTTTGTCTGGAGTTCTTGGGATTTACCCTGAGACATTGGGTTGTTTTTTCTTTGTGTGCAGGTTATTCTGATTATGTGCTTTGTCTGTGATTGGGAATTTCTCTATATACAGCCGTTACTCTGCCCAATTTTTGTGAAGACTTAATGCATTTGAAGTTTGGTATTCTTAAGAGGTTTAATATTTTTGCTTGTTTGATTTCAATCCAAACGATGAGAATTTTATATTTACACATTGTGTTAAGTGTTGACTTCTTATTGGTTGGATGGTTCTTTTCCCTAGCTTTTACCTTATGCCTTAGGATAGTCCCTTCATCTCCTCTCATCTTCTTTAATTTCAAAAATCTTCTCCCTCCTTTTCAAAACTATTCTTGTTTTCTAAACTCGATCCGCTTTCATAATAAACTTGGACTTAGGTCCGTGCATTTTCAAAAAACATTTTCCTAATCAAACTTTAAACAACTTAATCATACTTTGAAATTTTTGTGAGAAGACTAAAAGTCAATCAATCTCATTCAAACCATTTTGCTATTTTGGATTTTTACTTAAACTTTTCTCAAAAGATTAGACTCTTGTCAATCCTTGTAGTGATGCGAGCTACTATACTTCTACGATATGTAGTGAAGTGAGACATTTTCCACTTGGGTGTTGAGTGAGACTTTGTTGATTTTAAAATCTAAGTTATATCCTCCACTTTGAGATGACTCAAATTCTCCTTTCTCATAATTGTGGGTAGTAAGTATGTTTTCCACTTGGACATAACGATGATGTCTCGTCTCTAAAATTAACCAACACATTTGTGTTTTAAAATTTTTAAAGGTGAACTACGAGTACCCTGATCCCCTATTGCATGAAAGGTGGTATGTAGGCACTAAAGGTTCGCAACTACGACGGGTGCAAAAATTGTAAAAAATACTTCTTTTCTTATCTCCACCATCTATTTTTGTATACAACACTTATAGCCAAAATACACGAATTTTCAAAGGGGTTCCTGTGGAGTACCGTAGATATTTAGGGTGCTAATACCTTCCCTTTGCATAACAAACCCCCGTACCTAGATTCTCTCCCCCTCTTTTTTGGGTTATTCACTCTTTTCCCATTCCTTTGGAAATAATAAAGCGCAGTGGCGATTTTTATTTTATTTGTGCGAGTTAAGTCAACCCAATGACTTAGTCTCAACACTTCTACCGCTACAATGTGTATATATGCTTTTTATGGATTTTAGATATGTTTCATTAGCCTTTATGCCAATTTGTTTCAAAATGTTCAAACTTTTTTTAGTGTAGGCAGTTACACTTTGATTGTAAGTGGTTACAGGGCAAAAATCTCAATTTTTCCTCAAATTTACAACCTGGAACGTTGTTGTAACTGGTTATATGGTTTTGGTGACCAGTTATTCATGTCTTTCAGTCACTTTTCAGAAGTGCTTTTATTTATCAGTCAAAGCTCTTTCTCCTCCTTCATCTTGGAAACCCTCACCCATTAAACTCTCCACTCACCATACATCAAATTCACATGGAACTCTTTACTCATCACTCAGTAATTATGTCTATAAATTAAAACTCCATACTTTAAACTTCATGAAACCATCATTCTATCACGAAAAATCACCAAACCCTCAAACTCGCTTTCAACTCAGAGCTACAACGACACCATCAAGAAAGGATAAAGGCAAAGGAAAGGTTGTTGATAACTCAACTGGTCCTGAACCTGACATATCAGCTAGTTTATATTTGGGAAGGTTGGTTCCTACTCCTAAAGAAAAGATTAAATCCATACTTGCATTAAAACTGTACACTAACAACTCCAAATTATAGTAAACTCTCAACTTTTTTTCTTTTAGTTTTAATTTCCCTGAGTGACTACATTATCAAGGGTTAGAGACATTTATTTATGACTTTGGTCCTTATTACCCTCAATTAGTACGCACTTTTTATTGCAATCTATCAATTGGTAATGGATGTACTTTGAAATCTTCTGTTAAAGGATGTGACTTTGAATTAACCATGAAGGAGTTAGGAAGATGTTTGACTGTTTCCTTTGAGGGTGAGAAATTCTGCAAGGTTTTACCTGTGATTGGGATGATTATGAGAAAACAAAGTTGAAATTTTGTTCCTAAGAGGACAAATATTTGACACCATATTGTGACAACTTATCCAACATGAGAAACCAATATAATAACAATGAATAATATCTTAGCTTATGAAAGATGATGAAGCATAAAAGGAATAAAGAACACAAGAGATTGGTAACTATGATACGGTGGGAAGAACTGACTGTTTTTTGGAATGCTGGTTTGCGTTTTGCGTTTTTTGTTTGCAAAATGTCGCGGTAAGCAAGAGTCGCCACCGACTTTTATTTTATCCAATAAGGAAAGTAAAAAAGCACAGAAAAATTCCTTTTTTGAGATATTTCTCGGGTTCGGGGGGTAGATTATAGAAAGGAAAGGTGTTAGCACCCTTTCTATCTGTGGTTATCCACGGGCTCTTAGGTACATGCTCAATTGTTTTCAAAATTGCTTTCTTGGTGTTTGTGGGTTTGAAAAAGTTTTTGTTTTGAAAACTTCGATTTAACTCTTGCTTCTGTCCTCAAGAGCGTATGAAGTGTTTTTGAAAACTTTGTTCGAAAAGGAGTGTAAGTGTGAAAAAGATTTTGTTTTTTGAAAGAGCAAGTATCTAAGAACCATCTACCTACTCGAAAAAAGAATCATTTTATGCTAATGTCCTTAAGACAATGCTATCCCACTATTAATGAGTGGGTAGCACCGTCGTTGGAGTTTGAGGGTCAATTCGAATGAGGGACATGCGGTTACTAAAGCAATGCTAGGACGCCTTAGAGGTAACCCTAATGTCTTAGATCATTTGTTTGAGGCAACAATATCCGAGGCAACCATTTCGAGGCGACTATGATCTTTTAGACAAGAGGACGACCTCTAAAACGACCTATACTCAATGACTGTGTACAAAGGCAACCAAGTGGGAGTGTACCCTAAGAGTGCGCATGTGTGAGTGTGTCGTTTTCAGTTATTTTTATCTTTGCACATGTTAAGGGTGATCTAATTTGATTTTAAGATTAAACATTCAGTCTTGTCATGCAAACCCTATTACCAAACATCTAACAGTTATAATTTGCAGAAATAAAATGCGGAATTTAAATTACAAGGTGTGATCGGTGGATCTGGAACTGACTGTTTTAAAGCTGGTTCGCGAAATGTCGCGGAAGCAAGAGTCGCCACCGTCTTTTATTTTCTCCAAATGGAAAGGACAAAAGCACAGAAAAATTCCTTAAAGAGATTGCTCTCGGTTCGGGAGGTAGATTATAGAAAGGGAAGGTGTTAGCACCCTTTCTATCCATGGTTATCCATGGGCTCTTAGATACTTGCTCAATGTGTTTTCAAAAATGTTTGCTTGCTTTTCAATTGTGGGTTTTAAAAGTTTCTTTGAAAAATTTCAGTTCGACTCGTACGTCAGAGTGTTTGAAAAATTTGCTTTGAAAGCTTTTGAAAAGTGTCGGTGTGAAAAGATTTTGATTTGTTTTGAAGGGAGCAAGTATCCATGAGTCGTCTACCTACCCTAAGGAATTCGTCTATGTAAATGTCCTTTAAAGTAGTGCCATCCCACCATTGAGAGGTAGGTAGCACCACCGTTGGAGGTGTTCGGGTCAATTCGAGGTTGTAGGGACATGGTGATCACCAGAGCAATGGGAAGACACCTTAGAAGCTACCCTCATGCCGGGTTCCCGGATCATGAGGACTTACTAAGACGTCCTCTACTCGACGATCACCTTTCGAGGCAAGGCAACAGTGAGGCGTACCCTAGGGGTGGTGTGTGCGATTCGTGTGTCGTTTTCATTGATATTTGTCTTGTCATGTTTATTGGTGTTCTACGCTTGATTTTATTTAAGGCCATTCATTCTTGCATGCTTATTTAACAGTTAATATTTGTGGGAAAATAAATCTACGACTATTACAAATGGCGCGGGTCCACATCGCCAAAATTAAACCGGACCCGATTTAGCGGAAAGTAAATGAAGCAAAATAAAGTGCGAGAAATAAAATTGTTACAAGGCTTTGGGAGAGATGCAAAATTAATTAAACGACATAAACAAATATGCGAAATAAAATAATTATGAACATGGGCGTTGGACCCTTTCGCAAAAGATTAAAGTTAATGAATTAATTAATTAGAATTAATGTGGAATTAAAAATTAAAGTCAAATGTTTTTGGTATTTTTGTGTTTTTTTAAGATTTAAAAGAAAAATAATTAATTAAAATTAAAATGAAGCGTCAAACCCTAATTCTAATGTTTTTTAAGTTTATTGTGAAAATATTAAGTTTTGACCTAATTTAAATCTAAGTTAATTTACATGCAAAATTTAACTATAGAAAATAAATAAATAAATATTATTATTAAAAAAAGGGAAATTAAAAGGAATACAATTAATAATTAAACCTAAGTTCTACATATTTTTGGATTTTTATTTATTAAAAGGAATTAAAGTTAAAACCTATTTTACTAAATTAATTTACATGTTAATTATCTACAAGAAAATAAATAAAATAAATATTTTTTATGTTTTTATCCTTTTTCTGATTTTTTGGTGTTTTTCATATTGCAAAAATATTGAATTAAATTAAAACAAGAAAACAAATAAAAATAATAATTAAAAGAGATGAGAAAAGAAATAAAAATATTTGCAAACCAGGGTGGGGTGTAGTTCCAATTTGTGAGGTGTTGATCCAAGAATATTGGCCCATTAAGCCTGAGGTTTGTTGACCTTTTCAGTTCGTGTGTGATGCGTTGACTGGCGCTTATTGTGTTCTTCAATCTGTAACCCTTGATCTGGATGCTTTGGACGCGTGGATGGTGATTTCTGGGCGTGCATGAAGATCTTGCAATGGAAGTGCTGCATAGGAATTAGTATTGAAAAATAGTATGAGATTTACACAGACCTGGGACTCGAACCCAGGTCTTGGACAATGCAAAGGAATACGCCTGCCACTGAAGCACTTGAGTTACTTTTAACATATAATGGTTAATTTATATAATAAAAAGAAAAGAGAGTTAGTGGCCTTCAACGCGCCAATTTTTGAACTGACGAATCACAGCGTGCCATGTACTCATCTTCCTCGCGTGCCTGAAATACAAAACACAGAGGCAACGGTTTCAACGCGTTGTGTTAGGCATGTTTATGAAAAATAGCGACTAGCGCTGTGACATCAATAAATTGATCGCGAGGGTCCATATCTCCTCGTCTTGATGAGCTGGTTTGAATGGCATAAGTCTGGAACCCTAATTTTACTGTATTGTGAAAGCCCTAAATCAAGCTCTGAAAAACCCTAGAATATGAAAATGGTAGAATCGCGTATGGCCAATGAAAACTCAATTGAACATGATGGTTAGTCTCAGAATTTCATAACAAACATTAATCAACAAACAAAAAGTACAAAGGATGCGTGATTTATGCCATGCGATTTCAAAAAATTCTGGATACAGTGAGAGTTCTCTCTACCAATTCTTGGAGCTTTGAAGGGTGTTTGGAATTGGAGTGTGATCAGGAGAGCTTGAGGAAGCTATTAGAATCAAAATTAGGACTTGAATCCACCTCGAACCTTGATTTCAGATTTGAGTTATATGCCAATTTTTCAAGTTTTCAATAAGCTTTTGAGCGCAGCATATGGTGTCCAAGGCTTAGGTTTTGACTCAGTGCTTATGATGGAAGAGAATTAGCTTGCTAGCTGGCCTTGATTCATGCTCATGAGAGAACTAGTCCTAGGGTTTTCACCATTAACCAATTTTCCCTTTTTTTAAGCAAACCAAGACTTGGTGTGCAATTTAACCCTAGCATAAGTTTGTGAGCTGGCCCATGATATATGGAAGTTGTCCAAATTCAAATGACACTATTCCATTGGTTTTTTTGAATTTTATTTGAATTTTTAAAGATTTAAAATGAATTAAATTATCAAAAATTAAATAAAATAGAAAAATCAATGTTTGATCTTGAAATTAATCATGGGACACGTGTGTGGCATGACAAGGCTGAATCAAGTGGAAGAAAGTGGGCCCTTTTGTCAAAAATTGGAGTTTCAAGGATAGTTGACTTTTGCCATTTCACAAAAATTTCCCAACTTCTACAAGGCATAACTTGCTCAATTTTTAAGCTTTTCTCATGTTCTTGGACATTTTGGAAAGGTCTTTGAGTCCTTTAACCAATGCCTTTGGTCCCATGTCATTTTGGTTTTCCAATCTCAAGTTATGGCCTTTGACTTAAAGTCCCTTTTTGTTGACTTTTGAAAATGACCTATAATGTTGAGATTGATAACTTTTTGTGAGAGCATTTCTTGGACTTGAAGTATGAAGATGAGTTGTAGGAAATGTCTTTCTCTTCAAAATGAGCTTTGGATGGAATTTTTATGATAATCCATGTGAAAGTTATGCCCTGGTCAATTTCAGTTGACTTTTTCAGCTGTTCAAATAAGGAAACTTTTGCATCTTGATGATTTTCTGAGCCAAATTTTGAGAATCATGATCAAGCATTGATCAAATGATGTTTGTGGCTTCAAAATGATATGTTGACCAAAAATTTGAACTTTTGACTGTCAAATGACCATTTTGCCCCTACAGTTGACTGTAGTGCAATTTAGGGTTTTGACTGTGCAATCTTGAGTTGAATGCCTTGAAACTTGATATGAGGATGCTTGACCATGTTTTTAAGCATATGAGACTTGATTGGACCTTTGAACACTTCCTTTTCTTGATCAGACTCAAAACCCTAATTTTGACTGTTTAGGAGGCCCTTGCACTGTGCAACCCTTGGGGAATTTTGTGACTTGGCTTGGCAATTTCTTGAAGAATATGGGAGGGCAAATTTTGGGGTACAACACAAGGCGTCGGGTATTTACATCGCCAAAGACAAACCCTTTTGAAAAATAAAATAAAGCAATAAAAATAATTAAAAAGTCCTAATTACTATTACAATCCGGGAGCAAGTACATTATTGGATAAAAAAAGTAACGCGTGCGGGAAACTAAATCGAGTGCATGATTAGGGTTTTGACCCTTTTGATTAAAGAAAATATCTTTTTGTTATTTTTATTTTAAGAAAGAAATAAATCCTAAATTAATTAATAAATTAAATTAATAAATTAATTAAATGAAAAATAAATTATTTTTGGAGTTTTTTATTATTTAGGAAAGAAATTATAATAATTAAATTAATGGTTAAAAGCTAGTTAAGTCTAATTAATTTTATTATTTTTTCAAAAGGAATTAAAGTTCTCTAATTAAAACCTAATTAATTAATACATTATTAAGAAAAATAAAATATTAAAATTTGATTTTTGAAATAAAAAATAAATATTTTTTGTGATTTTATTTGATAAAAGACTGAATTTTGATTGGTTAGAAATTAAACAAAAATAATAAAACAATTAATAAAACAAAATAAATAAAATAGAAGAGAGAATGGTATAGGGCCTGAAATTGTGGTGTGATTAGCAATTCTGAAGCCCAACATTGCTGACCTTCTGGACTTTCTCTGATCTGGTGAAGGCGCATTGACTTGGATCCATGTGGACTTCCAGCTTTTGACCATCAGATTTGGCCTTTGGCCATCTGGCATTTGGATGGGAGAGGGAGCATGGTGTACTGCAAGCCAGTGTATGCACGTGATAGCCTGAAAATAAATAAGAAAATACAAAGTGCTGGAGGCAGGGATCGAACCCCTGACCTCCAGCCCCTAACGCCTTGGAAGTTGACATGTTGACCACTAGGACACGCTGTTGGATTTGTTATTACAATGCAAATAATGTACATTATATAAAAAAAACCTATTGCCAGAAATTAAAAAAAACGCGCGCGTGGTTTGAAAGGCCCAATGATGGGATGCCACACATCATCCCTAACCTCTCGTCCATGGCTAAAAGTGCACAGACCTATACCAACGGACAGAAGTCCGTAGCTACAAAGTTGTTCATCTAAAAAATCCTTCTCATGCCACAAAAATGAATTCCAAGGGCATGGTTGTGTTTGTCTCACCCTCCCGGTCACAACCATGTCCATTATGTGCTTCAATTGTACCTGGAATAGAAATGCCCAAAAACAAGAAACAAACCCTAACTATGGTGGTTCTTCTCCTACGCCAGATAAATGCAATTGAGTAATATAAAAAGCTTGGAAATTCTCTTGTGATCACAAATATGCCATTAGTTTTCGTTATAGATGCAAGAATAGATCAAACCGAATTCAAGAACAGGGGTATGTTTCGTGACACTTACAGTGCGTTTGGACGTACGAAAAAGCTTGCTTTAGATCCAGGTAGCTTGAGTGAATGCTCAGAAAGCGATTGAGACAAGTCTTGGCCTCTGAAAATGCCTCTAACCTGGATTTCGACTTCCCACTTTTTTGTGATTTTTTCACTTTTTGTTTTGCCTCTCTCTGCACTTTCCAACCCTGATTTCGTATCCCTTGGCTTGCTTATGTAATATGCTTTGTATTAGGGTAAAAATCATGGACTGAATCCCTTCATATCAATGCACATGAATGTGATTTGATCCCCATTATTAAACCTTCCAAATTTGATGTGATTCAATCTTTTTGCACATTGTGATACGGTGGGAGAACTGACTTGGGATTTGCATTTGTGTTCGCAAATGTTTCGGTTTAGCAAAAGTCGCCACCGACTTTTTATTTTATCCTAAGGAAAGGTCAAAAAGCACAGGAAAGACCTTTGAGATGTTTTCGTGGGTTCGGGGGGTAGATTATGAAAAGGGAAGGTGCTAGCACCCTTTTCATCCATGGTTATCCATGGGCTCTTAGTTACTTGTTTTAGATCACTTGCCTTTGTTTTTCAATTGCTTGAAATGGTGTTTTGTGTGTGTGATTTTTGAAGGTATTTTGAAAATGGAACTTCGTAATGGTTCTCGTTTCTATAAGAACGTCTACAAAGTGTTTCTTTCGAAAATAGTTCAAAAGTGTGTTTATGATATGTGTTTGAAAATGGCAAGGATGTTTTTTGCAAGTTTTTTGATCAAGTAACTAAGAGTTTGTCTACCCTATTTTATTCAAAGATCTTTCTCATGTTTTAACCCTTTTAACAGTGTTGCTTCACCATTGTGTTTGGTGAACAACCTTGCGTTAGGATGTTAACGGGACATGCGCGGGTCATCGTATAGACCATGATAGCAATTGTGTCAAGTATTTTTGGCAATTTTCTTGAGGGACTTGATCATTTTGTTTAGGAAACTCCGATGGCGTCATCTAGGGACTATGATCATTTTGATTGTTCTTGTTTTACCAAAGTACTTGACATGCAACCATGGCCCATTTGTTTAGGCAACCAAGTGGAGATACCCTAAGGGGTGTTTGTGTGCAAAGTGTGTTTTATTGCATGCATTTGTCTTTGATTTTTAGGTTGTGTACTTGTTGATTTTATCTTGCCATACACGCCTAATTACTAGCATTTGTACAAAGTAAATAAAATGCAGAAAGATAAAATCCTACGCTATTACAATCATATCGAAAGGCATAAAAAAATATGAAGGAAAAAATAAGATAAAAGTAAGAAAAATGAGTGTCTTTTGATTCAGGCAGGAACACCCTTCGATTTGCATTCTGCTGGCCTCCTTCGATTGGGACTAGCACCAGTGAGGTCCTGGCCTTCGATTGGGCTTTGGCACCAGTCAGGTCATGTACTTCGATTGGAGGCTGGCACCAGCATGGGAGTGCCTTTCGTCTGAGCCTGGACTTAGTGCAAGTGTGCCTCTGGCTGGGCCTTTCTGCCTTATTGTCTATTTCGATTGGGCCAGTGAAATCAGTGAGAGCGTGTCTCTGGATGGGCCTGGAATTCAGTGTGGAAACCAAAGGTTTCGTTTCATACTCCTGTCTCCTGTTTCTTTCGTTTGAACTTGGAGAAAGGGGGTAGAAGCCAGAAGCTTCGTTTCCTATTTCCTGTTTCCTGTTTTCTTTCATTTAAAGCATTAAATGGCAACATGGCCTGAGGCCATGCTAGTATTTGTCTTGTAAACAGTTTAACAGTTAAAGCAAGTTCAGGTAAACAGAAAGCAAAACGAAAGGGGTAACTCTGAAAAATATGTTAAAAGGGTGGAAACGAAAGGAACAATGGTATGTACATGTTTCAAACGAAAGGGAAAATTATTATGCCATGAAACGAAAAGTTCAAAGGTAAGAATAACTTACCTTGCTTCAGGCCTTGAATGGATGTGGGATTCGAACTTGAACTGCTACCTGGACGTTTCTGGAATTCGAAGAGTAGTCACAGGGGGTTTGCTTTTGGTTCGAAGAGTTGTCACAGAAGGTTGTCTTTGAGTTTGAACAAACTTCTATGTGTGGGGTGTTCTTCAGAATCGAAAGAGGTGAGTGTTTGGGATTCTGGGTTTTTTGATTTCTTAAGTGTTGATGAACTTGAGAGTTTTATTGTGTTTGAGAAAATTTGAGGGATTCGTTCCTCTGGTCCAAAGATCCTCCTAGATTTGTAAATGTTCCTCTATTTATAGAGAAAGAATGGACATGTTGTCCAAAGCCAGCCTTGCAAATAAATGATAAAATAATGTAACGTGAAAGTACATGTGGGGGGCCTCTTGGCAGTTGGGGTGCAGAAGATATGACTTATGCTTCTGACGTTGCTTGTGCTCAGACCAAAATCAGGTTGAAAGCTGATTTTGTGACTAAAGTACTCTCTATGAAAGGAAAGAGTATGTAGCCTTTAACCAAGAATAATAGTATCTAAAAGACAAAGTTTAAAACCCTTGTACAAGCTTCTGACTATGTAAAGATTTGGACGCAACATAGCCTGGCAAACGAGATTTGGTCTTGAGTCAAATGCAAGAATGAGATCGAAGCGCACTTGTTCGAAGGAAGCCTTTGCCTCAGTCGAAGCTTGTGGTTGAAACAAACTTACTCGAAGGAAGCTAATGCCCTGTCGAAGCTTGGATCGAAACAAACATATTGCCCAATCGAAAGACTGTGTTCAAAGGAAGCAATGTTTCCTAATCGAAGCATGTGGATCGAAACAAACATAAAGGGAGTCATTTCCTTGTGTCTTTTTAGCATGAGGGAAGTTCCTGGCTTCTGAATTGAAGGGCGCTTTTTCAAGGGAAGCAAGAACTTAGTCACATCTTGTATGAAGATATTTCTTGGATCAAACGAAGCTTGTATGAAGCAAAGTATGCAAGAGGCCCTTGGTGCAAGTGGATTTGAAGGATGCATAGAGATGGTTACTTTGTCCCATCGAAACTTGTCCAAACAAAGCAAGCATGCAGGCAGCAAACTTGTCCAGTCGAAGCAGGATTGTAGGCAGTAAACTTGTCCAAATTGAAGTAGGCTTTGCAGGCAGCACGCTTGGTGAATCGAAAAGGTTTCCTTATAGGGGGCATGTGTGGACAACATGTCATGGCCTTTGATTGCAACCATGTAGGCAGCACACTTGTCCAATCAAAAGGCTGAATCGATGGAGGTTTCAAATCCAAACGAAGGATGTATCTAAGTTGCATTCGAAGGAGGTTTCAAATCCAAACGAAGGATGTACCTAAACTGGAATTCGAAGGAGGTTTCAAATACAAACGAAGGATGTACCTAAACTTGCATTCGAAGGAGGCTTAGAGTCAGTCGAAGGGTGCTGAATCGAAGAAGACCTGTTTTCCTCCAAATTTGTCAAAATGTTATTTTTATCTGTTTTCTCCATTTTTGACAGTTTCCTTTTAATTTTGGTATTGGAAAATCCCAATGCACTTGTTCAAGCTTGAACCTTGAAAATCCTTGTAAGAAAGGCCTTGAGGATTGAGAGGGAAAATTTTGGGGTACAACAACTGCCCCTGTTCAATCTTCTTGAACCTGAAGAGTTAGATTGGCGGATCCGCCATTCGTGACTTTGAAGGTGGAAGATGATTGAACACTAGAGTGCCCCGAAAATTTGCACTCGAAGATGTGTTAGTTGATTATGTGGGGAATGGGCTTAAAGATGCCATTTGGAGAGGTAATGGATAGTTATGGAGATGGGCTTAAAGATGCCATCCAGAGGTGAATGCTAGACTGTATCTATAAGCTGGAACTGGATGATTGCCAGCATGGCGTCCGTGTCTAGAGCACCTCTGAACTGTATTGGAAAGTTGGGTTGTTTGAGCTGGTCGAGTAGATAGTTGTCCTGTCTGGTTTCAGGTATTAATCTCTGACCTGAGAAAGAAAGATAGTTTCCTGGCTTGTTACAGGTGTTAATCTTCAATCTCTTCATGTAGATAGTTTTCCTGGCTTGTTACAGGTATTAATCTACAATCAGTCGTCCACAGATAGTTTTCTTGGCTTGCTACAGGTATTAATCCGGAACTTGAAAAGGTTGGCCGATGAGATAGTTGTCCTGTCTGTTTTCAGGTATTAATCTCTGCCCTGAGAAAGAAAGATAGTTTCCTGGCTTGTTACAGGTGTTAATCTTCAATCTCTTCATGTAGATAGTTTTCCTGGCTTGTTACAGGTATTAATCTACAATCAGTCGTCCACAAATAGTTTTCCTGGCTTGCTACAGGTATTAATCCGGAACTTGAAAAGGTTGGCCGATGAGATAGTTGTCCTGTCTGGTTTAAGGTATTAATATCTGATCTGAGAAATAAATATAGTTTCCTGGCTTGTTACAGGTGTTAATCTTCAATCTCTTCATGTAGATAGTTTTCCTGGCTTGTTATAGGTATTAATCTACAATCAGTCGTCCACAGATAGTTTTCCTGGCTTGCTACAGGTATTAATCTGGAACTTGAAAAGGTTGGCCGATGAGATAGTTGTCCTGTCTGGTTTCAGGTATTAATATCTGACCTGAGAAAGAAAGATAGTTTCCTGGCTTGTTACAGGCGTTAATCTTCAATCTCTTCATGTAGATAGTTTTCCTGGCTTGTTACAGGTATTAATCTACAATCAGTTGTCGACGGATAGTTTTCCTGGCTTGCTACAGGTATTAATCTGGAAGTTGAAAAGGTTGGTCGACGAGATAGTTCTCCTGTCTGGTTTCAGGTATTAATCTCTGACCTTAGAAATAAAGATAGTTTCCTAGCTTGTTACAGGTGTTAATCTTTAATCTCTTCAGGTAGATAGTTTTCCTGGCTTGTTACAGGTATTAATCTACAATCAGTCGTCCACGGATAGTTTTCCTGGCTTGCTACAGGTATTAATCTGGAACTTGAAAAGGTTTATGGTAGCCATCTGTTGATTGACCTTTTCCTGAAAAGGTAAAACATTAGCTGTATGCAATGTCATGATGTATCAAATGCATAATGTCATGATGTTCTCAAAAGTAAATGAGATTGTGTTGTATGCATTTATCATGTATGTAAATAGGATGTATGAAATGTGAAATGTTAATGAATGTATTTTTGTCTGGGAAAATAAATCCTTGACAAAAGCTGGGGAGTCATTAAATCTCGGACTGCTGTTGAAGAGTATTTGTGTCTTCAAACTTTGCTTAGAATATTTCCAATGGATTCCTGTTTTGTTGTTTAAGGAGAACTCCACTGGGGGGAAGTTGAAAACTCTGTGGGGAGTATGTTTATTTCTTCTTGGGAAAAGAGTTTAGGAGTCTTAGTCGTCCGTTGCTCTACTGGGGAGTCGAAGTTGAACTGATATCTGGTCGGGTCCAGGTTTCGCCGTAACTTGCTGGGGATTGTAGAGTAGTCTACTGGGGAAGATGAGTTGTGGTCCTTTGATTTGTAGTAGTCGGAGAGGCAAACTCAATCTGGGGAATCATCCTATGAGAAGGATTTTAGAGAGATTCGTCATTGCCCCTAGTAGCAAATGTTCGTGGCATTGCGAAAAAGTTTGATTGTACGTAACCCCTTGTTAGGATTGACGCTCAATGTCCCAAGTGACGGAGATGGAGACCTGCCCCTGGTTACTCTGCACTTCTTTGAGAGATTTCCTGGAATCTTGACTGGAATGCCCCAGGTCTGCTGGATAGTGACATGTCATGCCCCCTTGTTGATAGTAGATTTGTCAATGGAAGTTTCATCCTTTTTGAAGTGGTTTTGTTCACTGAGAGAGCTTTTGTTCACTGGATATTCATTGTGTGAATTTCTCCATTGTTAAACAAATAGCCATATGCAAACAATGATATTCAAGTAATGCAAAGTTTATGTTTGTCTTGAAGTTTTTTGAAAATGCGTTTTAGCGAGTAAAGAAATTTTGCTAAGAAAATTCAAACTCAGGATTTAGAGCAAAGCCTTACAGGAGTCAGGATACCTTTTGTAACAGTATGCTTTCGAACTAACCCATGCTTCAATTAGGACTTTTGAAGGGTTGTAACGCGGCTTGGTTCACGGTTTAAGAAACAAAGGATAAAGGCTCAAAGTATATTTGTACCCACCCGCTCTTCGTGATGTTCTTCAATCCTAAACTCAGTTAATTGTGCGTCAAACTCTATTCGAATTTAGAACGACGTTTTTGGTGATGGTTCACACAAGTTGAATTTGTTGGAAGGCAGTCATTTTTGCAACATTTTTCATGTTGTTGAGGATTTGTAGCGACCTCGTTCTTTTAATTTGTTATCCCTAACTTTTGCCTGACTGTTCCTGTTTTCGAGATTACAGTCAGCGGGATGCCCCAGCTTTCTTAAGCCTCCTTTATAGGTTTTGGATCAGTGGGCTTTTCTCTTTTGAGAGATTGACTGCTTATGAGATAAGGAACCACCACTGTATTTTGATTCCAGAGGAATGTTTTTGATGTCATTCGTTGTGTTACGAACTGAGAGTTTGCGACTTCAATGCGCAATCTTTTGAATTAACTGAGAGACTACCCTGCCCCAGGTTTAATCAAAGGTTTCAATTTGTTTAAAAACAGAAAACTCCTACTTCTTTGGCTCGAAGGGGTTGACTAGGGATTATCTTCCTTATAACTCCAGTGTTTAGGATTTGAAAGAAATGCTTGTACATCGTCAGCAAGGTTTGTCCAAAAGCATAATGTATGAGATTATGGCATTGTTTCGTCATCCTCCCTCTAAAGGCTTGTAACTTTTAGCAAGAGTTGAATGTCATAAAGAAAGCATAATTATAGTGAAAATGAAAGGATGAATTCAAGACAAACATATGCAATGCATTAATGAAACAAAGTTTGACATTAATAGATAATTGTTTTAATAACAAAAGAAATTACAATTGAAAATTCAAAATGAACAGAAGCCTCTTTGTATGAACTTGTCACTTTAGGTGGTGAGCCTTTGAGGGACGACAGAAGAATTCAGTTTGGCCATCTTGTGTGAACTCCAGCGTTCCTTCTTCAATTAGATCTTGAATTTTATTTCTCAACGTCCAACAGCTATCGGTGTCATGTCCAGGACTGTTGGAGTGGTACGCATATCTTGCCTTTGGATTGTACCTAGGAGAGGCTGTGTTAGGATTCTAAGGGGGGTCCCTTAATACAACCAGCTTGGCTTCCAACAGGTGTTGCAGTGCTTGAGATAATGACATGTCAATTTCGGTGAAGCGTCTTTCAGATGTATTCCGCCTACGCTGATTACCCTGTTGTTGTTGGCGAGGTTGTTGTTGGGCTCGTGACACGGAGGCAAATTGGAAAGGTGCACTCTCGGCTTCTTGTCTTAAGGGAGGCTGAATGATGATTTGATCCCCAATCCTAGATGTTTGCCCCATTTGGTTACATCCATCCCGACGAAGCTTGTTGATGAGGACCCTCAGCTCTTCTTGTCCTTGAGCCAGATTTTGGATAAGAGCCATCTGGCCCACCAACTGTCCCATCACTTGGACCCTTATTATGGATATTTCAGTTTATAGCCTTTCCAACTGGTCATCTTTGTTTCCATCAGGATTTCCCATGATCATGCCCCTGGTGAGGAGCGCCTTGACCTCTTCTTGTCCCTTGGATAGGTTCAATAACATCTCTTGAAGTTGAGCGTTTTGAGCCTGCATGCCCTTGATAGTCTGCTCTAGAGCCATCTCTACTGAAATAAACAGTAGGAGAATAAGGAAACCTGAAAAGGAAAACCTGTTATGATGCAATGCATGATATGTGGATGCATGCTTTCAAGAATCTCGCGGGGTAAACACAAGAAAATGTTAGAGGTTGAACTTCGATCAACATCTTTGATTGGATAACTTTGTATCGGTGGATGTCTTTCCACGAGAATCAAGCTAACCATGTTAAGTGGGTCATAGCCCCCGATTCAAGTTGTTGCACTTGATCTTTGATGGAGTTTGTTTAGAGGAGAACCCTCTTGCCCTTTGGTAGACGTCTGGTTCAACGTGACCCTGCATCAAAAAGACCCTCGAGATCCTTGAAGTGGTTATTGAAAATGCTATGGTATGATGCTATGATGTTATGCACATGTATGCAAAAGTATGCAAGTGTATATACAGGTAATCATATTCACACAAAACAAAAAAGTCATTAGGTTTAGGCTTGCATGGGGTTTGTAGGTAAGTACCCTCTTGAAGTTAGTTGGCTCAACCTGTCCTAAAATAGAAACCGGGTTCTAAGGAGCTCAATATCACTGGATTATTTTATATGTTCATTGTTTTGGTTTAGCCACTTAACTGGCGACCAAAATATTCCAAGAAAACAATCCTCAATGAGTGTAGTATCGAGTATCTACCAACTTCGGACTGCACCAAAGTCGGTCATCTCACTACCCCTAAAAAGGCCAAGATGGTCAAGTAAGGTTCTAAGAGTTCGTTAATGCTTCGTGACATCACTCAGCGGCCCCGTATTCTCCTTGACTACTCAAGGGCTACCGGTACCCACAAATATGTCACACTAACATAGCTACTGCTTCAACCATGTCGGTATACCCCGCACAGTTCCCTCACAGTTTATTGCTACTTACCTAAAAAGGTGCCCCAAATCCGGGTGTAGGATTTACAACAAACCTAAACAAGGAACCCAAAAAGTAAAGCAATCAAAGCAATCAAAGTAAGAATGTATATGTGATCTAAAACCCTAAGGTAACCCCACTTTTAAAAATTTCCCCAGCAGAGTCGCCAGTTCTGTGATACGGTGGGAGAACTGACTTGGGATTTGCGTTTGTGTTCGCAAATGTTTCGGTTTAGCAAAAGTCGCCACCGACTTTTTATTTTATCCTAAGGAAAGGTCAAAAAGCACAGGAAAGACCTTTGAGCTGTTTTCGTGGGTTCGGGGGGTAGATTATGAAAAGGGAAGGTGCTAGCACCCTTTTCATCCATGGTTATCCATGGGCTCTTAGTTACTTGTTTTAGATCACTTGCCTTTGTTTTTCAATTGCTTGAAATGGTGTTTTGTGTGTTTGATTTTGAAGGTATTTTAAAAATGGAACTTCGTAATGGTTCTCGTTTCTATAAGAACGCCTACAAAGTGTTTGTTTCGAAAATAGTTCAAAAGTGTGTTTATGAGATGTGTTTGAAAATGGCAAGGATGTTTTTTGCAAGTTTTTTGATCAAGTAACTAAGAGTTTGTCTACCCTATTTTACTCAAAGATCTTTCTCATGTTTTAACCCTTTTAATAGTGTTGCTTCACCATTGTGTTTGGTGAACAACCTTGCGTTAGGATGTTAACGAGACAGGCGCGGGTCATCGTATAGACCATGATAGCAATTATGTCAAGTATTTTTGGCAATTTTCTTGAGGGACTTGATCATTTTGTTTAGGCAACTCCGATGGCGTCATCGAGGTACTATGATCATTTTGATTGTTCTTGTTTTGCCAAAGTACTTGACATGCAACCATGGCCAATTTGTTTAGGCAACCAAGTGGAGATACCCTAAGGGGTGTTTGTGTGCAAAGTGTGTTTTATTGCATGCATTTGTCTTTGATTTTTAGGTTGTCTACTTGTTGATTTTATCTTGCCATACACGCCTAATTACTAGCATTTGTACAAAGTAAATAAAATGCAGAAAGATAAAATCCTACGCTATTACAACCATATCGAAAGGCATAAAAAAATATGAAGGAAAAAATAAGATAAAAGTAAGAAAAATGAGTGTCTTTCGATTCAGGCAGGAACACCCTTCGATTTGCATTCTGCTGGCCTCCTTCGATTGGGACTAGCACCAGTGAGGTCCTGGCCTTCGATTGGGCTTTGGCACCAGTCAGGTCATGTACTTCGATTGGAGGTTGGCACCAGCATGGGAGTGCCTTTCGTCTGAGC
Organism: Vicia faba; assembly: GCA_948472305.1. Taxonomy (NCBI): domain Eukaryota; kingdom Viridiplantae; phylum Streptophyta; class Magnoliopsida; order Fabales; family Fabaceae; genus Vicia; species Vicia faba. The sequence continues at coordinate 66,055,281 of OX451738.1, read as the reverse complement.
CTGGACTTAGTGCAAGTGTGCCTCTGGCTGGGCCTTTCTGCCTTGTTGTCTTTTTCGATTGGGCCAGTGAAATCAGTGAGAGCGTGTCTCTGGCTGGGCCTGGAAGTCAGTGTGGAAACCAAATGTTTCGTTTCATACTCCTGTCTCCTGTTTCTTTCGTTTGAACTTGGAGAAAGGGGGTAGAAGCCAGAAGCTTCGTTTCCTATTTCCTGTTTCCTGTTTTCTTTCATTTAAAGCATTAAATGGCAACATGGCCCGAGGCCATGCTAGTATTTGTCTTGTACCCCAAAATTTGCCCTCCCATATTCTCCAAGAAATTACCAAGCCAAGCTGCAAAATTCCCCAAGGGTTGCACAGTGCAAAGGTCTCCTATACAGTCAAGATTAGGGTTTTGTGTTCTGATCAAGAAAGGAAGTTTTCAAAGGCCCAATCAAGTCTCATATGCTTACAAATATGGTCAAGTATCCTCATATCAAGTTTCAAGGCATTCAGCTCAAAACCCTAAATTGCACTACAGTCAACTGTAGGGGCAAAATGGTCATTTGACAGTCAAAAGTCCAAATTTTTGGTCAACATATCATTTTGAAGCCACAAACATCATTTGATCAATGCTTGATCATGATTCTCAAAATTTGGCTCAGAAAATCATCAAGATGCAAAAGTTACTATATTTGGACAGCTGAAAAAGTCAACTGAAATTGACCAGGGCATAACTTTCACATGGATTATCAGAAAAATTCCATCCAAAGCTCATTTTGAAGAGAAAGACATTTCCTACAACTCATCTTTATACTTCAAGTCCAAGAAATGCTCTCACAAAAAGTTATCAATTTCAACATTATAGGTCATTTTCAAAAGTCAACAAAAAGGGACTTTAAGTCAAAGGCCATAACTTGAGATTGGTAAATCAAAATGACATGGGACCAAAGGCATTGGTTAGAGGACTCAAAGACATTTCCAAAATGTCCAAGAGAATGAGAAAAGCTTAAAAATTGAGCAAGTTATGTCTTGTGGAAGTTGGGAAATTTTTGGATATTTTGAAAAGTCAACATTGACTCAAATGACCTAAAAATGCTAATGGGCCCATTTTTCTTCCATGATTCATCATTCCAAGCATATGCACGACCACTTGGCCCAAAGGGAAGTATTTTCTCATTTTTTATTTATTTATTTGAATTATTATTTATATTAATTCATTTAAATTATTTAAATACATGAAAAATATCTAACTTGCCTTAACAAATCTTTTTATACATGTTTTGCCATCAAGATTTCGTGCACATGCTAATTAGGAAAGAATTGGATTGATTGGATTCTAATTGACACAAGAACACTTGAAAAAAGATATGAAAAAGATCCTTAAAATCAAATTTCCAAAAACCATTATTGCATTGGATTTTATTGAGTGTTGTTGACCTAATTTGTTCACTACATATGCTTGATGAGAAACCTAATGCACATACACAAAAAGCTGCGCAGAAGGACAAAGAACAAACTTGAAATTTTGGTGAAAAAAGTCAAAACTGAAATCATCATTCCAGGGCGATTCAAAGCCTAATTTTCATTCCAACAGCTTGCTCAAGTGTCCTTGAACGTGTTCCAATCAGAAACCAACCTTTATACGCCCAGAATTGGTACCATGGATTCAAACGGTTTCAAGAAAAATGCATAATCGTGCTTCATGTTTCAAGCATTTTCATTGTTTTTTTTTGATGCATTCATACTAATAAACGTATTCTGAAGCTAACCATGTAGTCTAATTTCGTTTTCGTGCCATATATGGATATTTGCCATTGATACTTTTTAGGGTTTGTGAAGCTTGGAATTAGGGCTTTTCAATTGAGGAAAAATTGGTCTTCAAGACTTGGACCATTGGATAGAGCATACTCAGACGATCATGAACATATACTCGCGCCCAATTTATGAGCGTGCTACACCTAATCGCTATTTTCTGGTATATGGTCTTAGGCAACGCGTATAAAACCGTTGCCTCATGTTTTTGTGTTTCAGGAAGGTGGAGACGACGAACTCGTGGCAGGGAGCGATTGGATCATTCAAAATTCGCGCGTGTTTCCAAAGCCATGGGCATTTTTCTTTTATAATATTTATTTACTATTATATATTAAACGCATATGCAGTGGCTCAGTGGCGAACGAAGTGCTTCGTAACGTGAATGACCTGGGTTCGATCCCAGGTCTCTACCCTTTCCATTTACTTTTTTCCAATTTATATTCCTATGCAGGTATGATAGTGTGGTCCATAGTACGCCCCTCTATCCAGCCATACACGCGTCCAGCTCCATCAATCTAAAGGCCATGGATTGGAGAGTATGATGAACTCCAGTCAACGCTGAGGTACGCAAGCCATGAAAGTCAGAAAGGCCTCAGAATAATGGGCCAGACTTCTCAATTCACACCTCCTATTTGGGAATTCCACCCCCCTGGTTTGCAATTTACTATCTTTTCTTATAGTTTATTTTTTAATTATTATTTTATTTGCTTCATTGTGTTAATTTAATTAATTATTTTTTTCTACAAAATACAAAAACCTCATAAAAATCAGAAAAGATGAAAAACATGATAAATAATTTTTATTTTTATAATTGCATGTAAATTAATTTAGATTAGAGTTTTAATTTTAATTCTTTTAATAGCAAAAATACAAAAACATAGAATTAGGTTTAATTGATAATTTTTATTTCCTTTTAATTTTTTCCTTTTTACCATAATATTATTTATTTATTTATTTTTATAATTAAATGGTACATAAATCACTTAGGTTTAAATTAGGTCAAATTTCAATATTTCTTAATAAATTAAAAAATAACTAAAATTAGGGTTTGCCTTTTATTTTAATTTTAATTAATTCTCTTTTTCATTAAATCTTAAAAAACATAAAAATACCAAAAAACCTTTTCTTTTAATTTTAATTTTAATTCCTTATTAATTTAATTTTGCAAAAGGGTCCAACGCCCATATTTTTAATTGTTTAATTTCGCATGTTTATTTTATGTCGTTTAAATAGTTATGTATCTCTCCCAAAGCTTTTTAACGTTTACTTTTCGCACTTTTCAATTTCGTTATTTACTTTGCTTTATTTACTTTTCTGTCAAATCGGGTCCGGTTTAATTTTGGCGATGTGGACCCGCGCCATTTGTAATAGTTTTAGATTTACTTTTCCCGCAAATATTTTAACTGTTAACAATGGCATGCAAGAATGAATGGCCTTAAATAAAATCAAGCGTAGAACACCAACAACATGACAAGACAAATACAAATGAAAACGACACACGAATCGCACACACCACCCCTAGGGTACGCCTCACTGTTGCCTTGCCTCGAAAGGTGGTCGTCGAGTAGAGGATGTCTTAGTAAGTCCTCATGATCCGGGAACCTGGCATGAGGGTAGCTTCTAAGGTGTCTTCCCATTGCTCTGGTGATCACCATGTCCCTTAATCGAATTGACCCGAACACCTCCAACGGTGGTGCTACCTACCTCTCAATGGTGGGATGACACTACTTTAAAGGACATTTACACAGACGAATTCCTTAGGGTAGGTAGACGACTCATGGGTACTTGCTCTCTTCAAAAACAAACAAAAATCTTTTCACACCGACACTTTTCAAAAGCTTTCAAAACAATCTTTCAAACACTCTTGAGGACCGATACAAGAGTCGAACTGGAATTTTCAAAGAATTTTTTTTTAAAACCCACAGTTGAAAAGCAAACAAACCTTTTTGAAAACACAAACGAGCAAGTATCTAAGAGCCCATGGATAACCATGGATAGAAAGGGTGCTAACACCTTCCCTTTCTATAACCTACCTCCCGAACCGAGAGCAATCTCTTTAAGGAATTTTTCTGTGCTTTTGTCCTTTCCATTTGGAGAAAATAAAAGACGGTGGCGACTCTTGCTTCCGCGACATTTCGCGAACCAGCGTTAAACAGTCAGTTCCAGATCCACCGATCACAGAACTGGCGACTCTGCTGGGGAACTACTTAAAGTGAGGTGTACCTTAGGGCTAGTTCATAACTGTGTTTTCAATTGTATTGCTTTGTGTGCTTTAAATTGTGGGTTGCTTGGGAGTTCTATAGATCCTAAACCCGGATCTGGGGGATACCTTCTTAGAAAGTAGCAACAAGGCTGTAAGGGAACTGTGCGGGGTATACCGACATGGTTGAAACAGTCTGCTACGTTGATGTGGCACTTTGGTGTGTACCGGTAACCCTTGAGTTCAGTCAAGGAGAGTACGGGGCCTCCGCGTGGTGTCGTGAAGCATCAACAGACCTTAGGAACCTTAATTGAACTATCTTGGCCTCTTTAGGGTAGTGAGATAACTGACTTTGGCGCAGTCCGAGGTTGGTTGATACTCGATACTACACTCAATTGAGGGTTGCTTTCCTGGAATATTTCGGTCGCCAGTTCAGTGGCTAAATCGAAACGATGAACAATGAAAGCAATCCAGTGATATTGGGACCCTTAGAACCCGGTTACTTCTGATAGGACAGGTTGAGCCCACCAACTTCAAGAGGGTAATACCCAGACCTCATGCAGGCCTAAACTCTAAGGGTTTCTCTTGTGTGACTTGTGTGCCTTCCAACTTGACTACTTGTATGCTTGTTATCTAACACATGAACTTCTTGCAGGTTTTGTTTATAGTCCTTAATTGGGACTCATAACAGGGTTTACTGAGTGTTTTACAGGTTTTATTTAGTCCTTAATTGGGATTCATAACAGGGTTGACTAAGTTTCTTGCAGGTTTTGTTTATAGTCCTTAGTAGGGACTTATAACAAAGTTACCCGCATTACCCCATGCATCATGACATCATACCATTGCATACATCCTAACCCATTTCAAGGATCTCAAGGGCTTGTGATGCAGGTCATGATGAATCAAACATCTAGCAAGGGGCAAAGGGGATTTATTTTCCTCTAGCCAAGGTTGTCAGGGGCTATGACCCACTGGATATGGTGAGCCTTTGACCCTTGAAGAAGGATTCTCAACAACATGAAGTTCCTTCAATCAAGCTACCGGTTTCCAATTCTAACAAACTGTCTTGTTTATCCCTCGAGGTCCTTGAAAACATTGCATGCATATCATACATCTCATTGCATTGCAGGTATCCCTTTGACAGGTTGCTTACCCTTCTTCGCTGTTTATTTCAGCACTCTCGTCATGAATCCTGAATCCTCAACCGAGCACACTATCAAGGCCCTCCAGGCTCAGAACGCCCAGCTCCAAGGGCTGATCATGAATTTGACCCAGAGGCAACAAGATCTGAAGGCTCTGCTCTTGAAGAAGGAAAAGAAGAAGAGGAGGACTGTTTTGTTCAGCCCTAGACGCAGATCTGGGAATACACCGCAGATTGAAACTGAGAGGACAACTCCATCTGTGAGGGAAGGTAGCCATCAGGAGGAAAGGGTTCCCAGTCCAGTGGTCTCCGACAACGAGACAGATTTCAACGACGAACAATACCCTCCAGCTGAAGACAGGTACAAACAGTTGGAAGACCGGCTAAGTGCGATGGAGATACAAAAAGTGCCTGGCCTGGACTTCGAGGATCTAGGTCTGTCTTCTGGGGTAGTGATCCCTCACAAGTTTAAGGCACCTGCCTTTTCTAAATACGACGGGGTATCCTGTCCTAAATTGCACCTCAAGTCTTACACAAGGAGGATCCAGCCCTATACAGCTGACAAAAACTTATGGATCCATTTCTTCCAAGAGAGCCTTTCAGGGACTCAGCTCGAGTGGTTCTATCAACTGAGTGGAGCCAACATCCGCAGCTGGGAGGACTTGGCCACTGCTTTCTACAAGCATTACCAGTACAATGCCGACCTCGCTCCCACACGCACTCAGCTTCAGGGAATGTCTATGGGTGCAGGCGAAGGTTTCAAAGAATATGCTCAAAAATGGAGAGACCTTGCTGGAAGGGTACAACCACCTCTAATTGACCGTGAGCTCGTTGACATGTTCTTGGGGACTTTGTCTGGTCCATTCTACAACCATCTGATTGGGAATTCTTCTGCTGGGTTCACAGATCTTATCTTGACTGGGGAGAGAATCGAAGCTGGTATCAAGTCGGGGTAGATTCAAGAAACCGCAGCTGCCGATACTCAGAAAAAGCCCCACAGTGGGAAGAAAGAGTCCAATGCTATACATGGTAAAAAGGGTCGTCATGATGTAGGGACAATCCAGATTTCTGATCCCACGCCCGTTCAACCAAGAAAGAACAATAGGCGTAGGATAAAGTATCAAGATAGGAAGTATACTGACATCAACATGTCTTTGTCTCAGGCATTACAGCAATTGCTGAAGGCGAAACTGATCACACTAAAGGATCCTCCTCAAAATCCTGACACTTCCTCTCCCAAGTACAACCCGGGTGTGAGATGTGCCTACCATTCTGACAGTCCTGGACATGACACCGACGACTGTTGGACCTTGAAGAACAAGATCCAGGATTTGATTGACGCCAAGGAGGTCGAGTTTGAACACTGATCCTACACCAAATCATCGAGAACGTCTTTTGTTCATTCAAATGTTCAAGTTGTATTTTTCTTTGATTGTTCAAACATTTTATTCATGTCAAACTTTGTTATTTCATTAATGCATCGCATGTCTGTTTTGAAGCAATATATTCGCATTCACTATATGCAAACTGTTTTCATATTTTTTCTGATGTCAACTCTGGATCTAAAATTCTAAAGCCTCTTGAGGGAGGATGACGAAAACGATACCGCGATCTTTACAGTATGCTTTTGAACAGACCCCGCTGATGAGGTACATGCATTGTTTCAATCCCTAAACACTGGAGTTATAAGGATGATAATCCCTCGTCAACCCCTCTGAGCCAAAGAAGTAGGAGTTTTTTCTTTTCGAAATTCAAAACCTTTCATCATAACCTGGGGCAGGGTAGTTCTCTCAGTTGATCCAAGTGCATAACGAATGGCACCAAAGAGATCCTTACGAAAAAAGAAAGACAGTGATGGTTCAGAACAATCAAAAGGACAGGCAGTCATTATCAAAAAAAATCGTAAACGAAAAGCCCAAGAAGTCAAAACCTATAAAGGGACTTATGAAACTGGGGCATCCCGCTGACTGTAATTCCAAAAAGGAAACAGTTCAGGCAAAAAATAGGGATAACGAAATCAAAAAGAAAGAGGTTCTACAAACCCTCAACAAAAAAGGAAATGACTGCCTAATTAAAATAAACTGTCAATATCTGAACCATCACTGGAGCATCAAAGCAAAAACTCAAACAAGGTCTAACGTATGATCAACTGAGTTTAGGTTTGGAGAACATCACGAAGAGCGGGTGGGTACAAATAATTTGAGCCTTTATCCTTTGTTTCTTAAACCGTGAACCAGGCCACGTTATAACCCCTAAAAGTCCTAGCTGAAGCATGGGTTAGTTCGAAAGCATACTGTACGAAAGGTATCCTGACTCCTTAAGGCCTACGGTAAATACGAAGTTGACATCACGTTTTACAAACATTCATTTGTTTTATGAAAAAAGAATTCATTTTCAAAATCTTCAAGACAGACATAGGCTTTGCATTTTTAACATAACTTTGTTTGCATATGACTTTTTGTTTGAACCGCAGGAAAATTCGCACGACGAATGCCTAATGAACAAAAGTACTTCCAATCAAGGGGCAGACATGACCATGGTCCATTATCTGGGGCAGTCCAATCAAGATTCGGAGAATCTCTCAAAGGCCAAATAGCCTGGGGCAAGTCTCCGCCTGAGTCACTTGGGGCATTCCAACAACAAATCTTGCCTGATCAAATACCTTCTGGTGGCATGACAGAACACTCTAACGGGGGCAACTCCCTACATTCTGAAAGCACGGACATAGTCGAAAAAATACTACGCACAATCAAAGACCCGCTAGGTTGACACACCTAGGCAAAAATAAGGGCTTCCCGGCGAACCAAAAGGGTTCGGGCAAAAATAAGGGATGAAATGAAAAATCTGTACACCCGGCAAGTCGAAAACCTAAAAAGGCGGCTTGGGCAAAAATGGGTATCCCGGTGGACTGAAAACCCGAAAGGGCGGTCCAGGCAAAAGTTAGGGATCAATACGTACGACTATGTCCTATCATCTTGTCACCTGTCTACCAGAAGAAGGTTTGTCTATCAACAACTATCAGCACCTCACAGGTCTTCCTCTCCCACCTCAGAAACAGGGGCAATAATGGGTGATCTAAGCAATCTAATTGTTCCGTCCTCCAAGGTATCAAAGTGAGTTCAGTTGAAGAACATAACCAGATATCTTAATTTCCCAGAGAGTAAATCAGCAGGTCAGTACATTCTCCTCCAAGCTGTTATCAAATCTCAAGGAAATTGAGCATCATCCCATAGATCTCAATACTTCCCCCAGCAGCAATACATATATTCTTAACAAGCATCCCCGGCAGTCTTGGCCTAAAGATTGTTCCCCGGCGGCGTATCAACATTCAAAGGGATCACTTCCCCAGCATAACAAAATCTCCCCAGGAGAGTCCAATCCAGTTTCCCCAGGAAAGTTGGAATTCATATCCCCAAGCAATAAGCTTATCCCCAGTAGATTCTGGAAGCTTATCCCTCGCAGAGCACGAACGCGTCGTCCGGCTTTATTTAAAGAGTTATTTCCTTAACAGGATATAACTGGGTTATCCTCAGCCAAAAGCCACGGAAAGAGCTTCCTCGACGAAGCCTTCTTATCCCCAGCGAAGTCTATCAACACTTCCAATATAACAAGCATATCCCCAGCAAGTTATCATCAACAACTCAGCAAAGTATCTCTCTCCCCACAGAGTATTGCTTCCCAGCATGGTCGCTAGAGTATCTTTTCTCCCCGCAGAATCGTCCATTTGCCAGGTCTATTCCTCAACGGAGTCATCTTCTCCTACCGGTATTTTTGCAATCATCATCCCCAACAGAAACGAAGAAGCTTATTCTTCAACATCAGCCCAGGAGTGACTTCCCGGCACCCGTCAAGGATTTACTTTCCTAGACAAAAAAAAAACACATTCATAAAAGATCACATACATCATTATAGCATGCATATACGCATCATGTCACCCCAATCTCATTTATTTTTGAGAACATCATGACATCATGCATGTCATACATTATGACATTGCATACAACTAACTCGTTACTTTTTCAGGAAAGAACGATCAACAGATAAAAGTCTTTACCTTTTGAAGTAGAAGACGTCCAAGATTCCTTCATCATTCTGCTGAGGTTGTAGTCGCCTAAGATTCCTTCATCGTCCCGCTGAGGTAGTAATCGCCCAAGGTTCCTTCATCGTCCCGTTGAGGTAGTAATCGCCCAAGGTTCTCTCATCGTCCCGTTGAGGTAGTAATCGCCCAAAGGTTCTCTCATCGTCCCGTTGAGGTAGTAATCTCCCAAGGTTCTCTCATCGTCCCGTTGAGGTAGTAATTGCCCAAGGTTCTCTCATCGTCCCGTTGAGGTAGTAATCGCCCAAGGTTCTCTCATCGTCCCGTTGAGGTAGTAATCGCCCAAGGTTCTCTCATCGTCCCGTTGAGGTAGTAATCGCCCAAGGTTCTCTCATCGTCCCGTTGAGGTAGTAATCGCCCAAAGGTTCTCTCATCGTCCCGTTGAGGTAGTAATCGCCCAAAGGTTCTCTCATCGTCCCGTTGAGGTAGTAATCGCCCAAAGGTTCTCTCATCGTCCCGTTGAGGTAGTAATCGCCCAAGGTTCTCTCATCGTCCCGTTGAGGTAGTAATCGCCCAAGGTTCTCTCATCGTCCCGTTGAGGTAGTAATCGCCCAAGGTTCTCTCATCGTCCCGTTGAGGTAGTAATCGCCCAAAGGTTCTCTCATCGTCCCGTTGAGGTAGTAATCGCCCAAAGGTTCTCTCATCGTCCCGCTGAGGTAGTAATTGCCCAAGGTTCTCTCATCGTCCCGCTGAGGTAGTAATCACCCAAGGTTCTCTCATCGTCCCGTTGAGGTAGTAATCGCCAAAGGTTCTCTCATCATCCCGTTGAGGTAGTAATCGCTCAAGGTTCTCTCATCATCCCGTTGAGGTAGTAATCGCCCAAGGTTCTCTCATCGTCCCGTTGAGGTAGTAATTGCCCAAGGTTCTCTCATCGTCCTGCTGAGGTAGTAATCGCCCAAGGTTCACTTATCATTCATGTTAAGGCAGTAACCATCCCTGGTTCATTCATCGCCGCTTGAAGACTCCAGACTCAGCTCCTGTAACCAGTCAGGACACATCTATGCCAAGCATCTGGAACCAGCTCCTGCAACGTGTCAGGTACTCGTTTTTTCTGTTTGCAGGTACGCAAGTTCTCGCTAAAAATCTCTTACGCGATCAACATCCAGATGGCATCTATAAGCCCATCATCCTATCCATCAACCCCTAAATGGCATCTATAAGCCCATTCCACCATCACTGCTACTATGTGAGCGCAAATTTCTGGGCACTCTAGTGTCCAATCATCTTCTACCCTCGGATTACGAAAGGCACGACAGCCAATCTGCATCCTCAGGTCTAAGAAGATTGAACAGGGGCAACTGTTGTACCCCAAAATTTGCCCTCCCATATTCTCCAAGAAATTACCAAGCCAAGCTGCAAAATTCCCCAAGGGTTGCACAGTGCAAAGGTCTCCTATACAGTCAAGATTAGGGTTTTGTGTTCTGATCAAGAAAGGAAGTTTTCAAAGGCCCAATCAAGTCTCATATGCTTACAAATATGGTCAAGTATCCTCATATCAAGTTTCAAGGCATTCAGCTCAAAATTGCACAGTCAAAACCCTAAATTGCACTACAGTCAACTGTAGGGGCAAAATGGTCATTTGACAGTCAAAAGTCCAAATTTTTGGTCAACATATCATTTTGAAGCCACAAACATCATTTGATCAATGCTTGATCATGATTCTCAAAATTTGGCTCAGAAAATCATCAAGATGCAAAAGTTACTATATTTGGACAGTTGAAAAAGTCAACTGAAATTGACCAGGGCATAACTTTCACATGGATTATCAGAAAAATTCCATCAAAAGCTCATTTTGAAGAGAAAGACATTTCCTACAACTCATCTTTATACTTCAAGTCCAAGAAATGCTCTCACAAAAAGTTATCAATTTCAACATTATAGGTCATTTTCAAAAGTCAACAAAAAGGGACTTTAAGTCAAAGGCCATAACTTGAGATTGGTAAATCAAAATGACATGGGACCAAAGGCATTGGTTAGAGGACTCAAAGACCTTTCCAAAATGTCCAAGAGCATGAGAAAAGCTTAAAAATTGAGCAAGTTATGTCTTGTGGAAGTTGGGAAATTTTTGGATATTTTGAAAAGTCAACATTGACTCAAATGACCTAAAAATGCTAATGGGCCCATTTTTCTTCCATGATTCATCATTCCAAGCATATGCACGACCACTTGGCCCAAAGGGAAGTATTTTCTCATTTTTTATTTATTTATTTGAATTATTATTTATATTAATTCATTTAAATTATTTAAATACATGAAAAATATCTAACTTGCCTTAACAAATCTTTTTATACATGTTTTGCCATCAAGATTTCATGCACATGCTAATTAGGAAAGAATTGGATTGATTGGATGCTAATTGACACAAGAACACTTGAAAAAAGATATGAAAAAGATCCTTAAAATCAAATTTCCAAAAACCATTATTGCATTGGATTTTATTGAGTGTTGTTGACCTAATTTGTTCACTACATATGCTTGATGAGAAACCTAATGCACATACACAAAAAGCTGCGCAGAAGGACAAAGAACAAACTTGAAATTTTGGTGAAAAAAGTCAAAACTGAAATCATCATTCCAGGGCGATTCAAAGCCTAATTTTCATTCCAACAGCTTGCTCAAGTGTCCTTGAACGTGTTCCAATCAGAAACCAACCTTTATACGCCCAGAATTGGTACCATGGATTCAAACGGTTTCAAGAAAAATGCATAATCGTGCTTCATGTTTCAAGCATTTTCATTGTTTTTTTTTATGCATTCATACTAATAAACGTATTCTGAAGCTAACCATGTAGTCTAATTTAGTTTTCGTGCCATATATGGATATTTGCCATTGATACTTTTTAGGGTTTGTGAAGCTTGGAATTAGGGCTTTTCAATTGAGGAAAAATTGGTCTTCAAGACTTGGACCATTGGATAGAGCATACTCAGACGATCATGAACATATACTCGCGCCCAATTTATGAGCGTGCTACACCTAATCGCTATTTTCTGGTATATGGTCTTAGGCAACGCGTATAAAACCGTTTCCTCATGTTTTTGTGTTTCAGGAAGGTGGAGACGACGAACTCGTGGCAGGGAGCGATTGGATCATTCAAAATTCGCGCGTGTTTCCAAAGCCATGGGCATTTTTCTTTTATAATATTTATTTACTATTATATATTAAACGCATATGCAGTGGCTCAGTGGCGAACGAAGTGCTTGGTAACATGAATGACCTGGGTTCGATCCCAGGTCTCTACCCTTTCCATTTACTTTTTTCCAATTTATATTCCTATGCAGGTATGATAGTGTGGTCCATAGTACGCCCCTCTATCCAGCCATACACGCGTCCAGCTCCATCAATCTAAAGGCCATGGATTGGAGAGTATGATGAACTCCAGTCAACGCTGAGGTATGCAAGCCATGAAAGTCAGAAAGGCCTCAGAATAATGGGCCAGACTTCTCAATTCACACCTCCTATTTGGGGACTTCCACCCCCCCTGGTTTGCAATTTACTATCTTTTCTTATAGTTTATTTTTTAATTATTATTTTATTTGCTTCATTGTGTTAATTTAATTAATTATTTTTTCTACAAAATACAAAAACCTCATAAAAATCAGAAAAGATGAAAAACATGATAAATAATTTTTATTTTTATAATTGCATGTAAATTAATTTAGATTAGAGTTTTAATTTTAATTCTTTTAATAGCAAAAATACAAAAACATAGAATTAGGTTTAATTGGTAATTTTTATTTCCTTTTAATTTTTTCCTTTTTACCATAATATTATTTATTTATTTATTTTTATAATTAAATGGTACATAAATCACTTAGGTTTAAATTAGGTCAAATTTCAATATTTCTTAATAAATTAAAAAATAACTAAAATTAGGGTTTGCCTTTTATTTTAATTTTAATTAATTCTCTTTTTCATTAAATCTTAAAAAACATAAAAATACCAAAAAACCTTTTCTTTTAATTTTAATTTTAATTCCTTATTAATTTAATTTTGCAAAAGGGTCCAACGCCCATATTTTTAATTGTTTAATTTCGCATGTTTATTTTATGTCGTTTAAATAGTTATGTATCTCTCCCAAAGCTTTTTAACGTTTACTTTTCGCACTTTTCAATTTCGTTATTTACTTTGCTTTATTTACTTTTCTGTCAAATCGGGTCCGGTTTAATTTTGGCGATGTGGACCCGCGCCATTTGTAATAGTTTTAGATTTACTTTTCCCGCAAATATTTTAACTGTTAACAATGGCATGCAAGAATGAATGGCCTTAAATAAAATCAAGCGTAGAAAACCAACAACATGACAAGACAAATACAAATGAAAACGACACACGAATCGCACACACCACCCCTAGGGTACGCCTCACTGTTGCCTTGCCTCGAAAGGTGGTCGTCGAGTAGAGGATGTCTTAGTAAGTCCTCATGATCCGGGAACCTGGCATGAGGGTAGCTTCTAAGGTGTCTTCCCATTGCTCTGGTGATCACCATGTCCCTTAATCGAATTGACCCGAACACCTCCAACGGTGGTGCTACCTACCTCTCAATGGTGGGATGACACTACTTTAAAGGACATTTACACAGACGAATTCCTTAGGGTAGGTAGACGACTCATGGGTACTTGCTCTCTTCAAAAACAAACAAAAATCTTTTCACACCGACACTTTTCAAAAGCTTTCAAAACAATCTTTCAAACACTCTTGAGGACCGATACAAGAGTCGAACTGGAATTTTCAAAGAAATTTTTTTTAAAACCCACAGTTGAAAAGCAAACAAACCTTTTTGAAAACACAAACGAGCAAGTATCTAAGAGCCCATGGATAACCATGGATAGAAAGGGTGCTAACACCTTCCCTTTCTATAACCTACCTCCCGAACCGAGAGCAATCTCTTTAAGGAATTTTTATGTGCTTTTGTCCTTTCCATTTGGAGAAAATAAAAGACGGTGGCGACTCTTGCTTCCGCGACATTTCGCGAACCAGCGTTAAACAGTCAGTTCCAGATCCACCGATCACAGAGTGAATCTTGAAAGAACAAGATTAAGTTCTGACCTATCCCAAGTGTTTTGATGATAACTAAATTATATTTAAGATAATTTATGCTCTAATGAATGTGGTTTTGAATGTCTTAGTTAATGTTCTGACAATAAACACTCCAAAGTGCTAAGCAAAGATTATGAAGAAGTTCTTTGATAAAAGAACCTTTTATTCAAATGCATCTGCTGACTCTGGTAAGAACACTCATTTGTTAAAATGTATCTTCTAAATTCTAGCAGGCTTCTTGATTTTGAAGATAACTTGAAAGCAAGCGCTGTTCAAATATCTTAGCAAGCAACGCTCTGAACAGAAGTTGAATAAAGCATGTTCTGAGTTAAAGCAAATACTGAAACAATGTCTTAATCAACGTGTCTTGTCAAAGCAAAGGAAACACGTTCTTACATTCTAACGTCTGCTAATTAATGCAAAGACGACTGAAAACACTCAAGTGCCTACAACTAGTTTCTTGGAGAATGGAATTTTGCAAGGATACACGCAAAGCATTTAATGCTCTCCATTTCCTCTGAAGGCAGCAACGGTCTTATTATTCCTACTATAAGTAGAAGGACATTTATTGCAAGCCAACAACAATGTTAAAACAAGAAACTACGTGAAAGATTCAAAAGCTTACAAACTCATAGTTCTTACATTATTGTGTATTACATTCTAAGAAAAATCACAGTTGTGATATAGCTTGATTAGAAGCAAACTCTATTTCAATTATCTGTAAAGATTATACTTCTGTATTTGTTCCTTGAGAGACCAAGTTTGGTCAGATTTCTCAAGCAGACTAGGACTAGATTTAAGTCTTAGTGATGTTAGTCACTTGTAAGTTTACTTGTGCATTGTTAGTCACAACAGTTGTTGTGTGATTGTAATCAGTTGATTATAGTGGATTAAGTCCTTGTTGAGAAAGGAGAAATCACCTTGACGGGTGGACTGGAGTAGTTTGAGTTCAAACGAACCAGGATAAAAATAACCGTGTTATCCCATTACTGTTTTAAGCTTTGTATTGAAAGAACGAAAAGAGTCACTTATTCACCCCCCCTTCTAAGTGTTTTCTTACCCCTTCAATTGGTATCAGAGCTTGACTCTGAGCTCAACACTTAACCGTGTCAGGAAAAGATCCAGAAGAAAACACAATGGCCGCTGAACAAAACAATAATAGTTATAACAAACCTCCAGTGTTTGATGGAGAAGATTTTGAGTACTGGAAAGATAGGCTAGAAAGTTTCTTTCTAGGTCATGATAGTGATCTTTGGGATATAGTATTGGATGGTTACAAACATCCTACAGATTCAGAAGGAAACAAAGTGGATAGAAAAAATATGGATAGACAGCAAAAAGCTGATTTTAAAAATCATCACAGAGCTAGAAATATTTTTTTAAATGCTATCTCTAAAGTAGAATATGGAAAAATCACTAATAGAGATACAACGCATGATATGTTTGAGTCTCTCAAAATGACTCATGAAGGAAACGTCCAAGTTAAGGAGTCTAAAGCTTTGGCTTTAGTTCAAAAGTATGAAGCCTTCAAAGTTGAAGAAAGTGAGTCTATAGAAGCAATGTTCTCTAGGTTTCAAACTCTGATCGCTGGTCTGAGAGTTTTGAACAAAGGGTATACCAAAGAAGATCACGTGAAAAAGATCATCAGAAGCTTACTCAAAACATCTGAACCTCCCAAAGGGAAGGAAACATACATTCCAAAACATGTTGCTAAAATGACTTTCACTTACAAACCTCTGAATAAGCAATTCAAGTTTGGACATTCACATGATATAAAATATACATCACAATCTGGAAACTCTTATGCTAACCCAAAAGGACCCAAAAAGATATGGGTACCTAAGGATAAAATAATATTTGTTGCAGATGTCCTTAACAGCTCAATTGAAACACCAGTCATGGTGCCTGGACTCTGGATGCTCACGACACATGACGGGGAAAAGGTCTATGTTCTAAAGCCTGGAACTTAAAGCTGGAGGAGATGTGAAGTTTGGAGGTAATCAGAAAGGGAAGATTATTGGTTCTGGAACCATAGGAAATAGTAACTTTCCTTCTATCTCTAATGTTTTATTAGTAGAAGGATTAACTCATAATCTATTGTCTATAAGTAAATTAAGTGACAATGGCTATGACATTATCTTTAATTAAAACTCTTGTAAAGCTGTAAATCAAAAGGATGGATCAATCTTATTTTCTGGTAAGAGAAAGAACAACATTTACAAAATTGATTTATCAGATCTTAAATCTCAAAACGTAAAATGCCTTTTGTCTGTTAGCAATGAGCAATGGGTATGGCACAGAAGATTGGGACATGTCAGTCTTAGAAAAATCTCTAAACTAAATAAATTAAATTTAGTCAGAGGACTTCCCAATCTGAAGTACAACTCAGATGCTATGTGCGAAGCATGTCAAAAAGGAAAATTTTCAAAACCTTCCTTTAAATCTAAAAATGTTGTCTCTTCCTCTAAGCCATTAGAGTTACTTCATATTGATCTGTTTGGACCAGTGAAAACTGCATCCATCAGAGGCAAGAAGTATGGATTGGTCATTGTTGATGATTTCAACAGATGGACATGGGTAAAGTTTTTAAAACACAAGGATGAGTCACATTCTGTATTCATTGACTTCTATACTCAAGTGCAAAATGAAAAAGATTTTAAAATCACAAAAGTTAGAAGTGATCATGGTGGTGAATTTGAAAATCATTATTTTGAAAAATATTTTAAAGAAAATGGTATTGTTCATAATTTTTCTTGTCCTAGAACTCCCCAGCAAAATGGAGTTGTAGAAATAAAGAATAGAACATTACAAGATATGGCCAGAACCATGATCAATGAAACAAATATGGCTAAGCACTTTTGGGCAGAAGCTGTGAATACAGCGTGTTATATTCAGAATAGAATCTCTATAAGACCTATTCTTGAAAAGACTCCCTATGAATTGTGGAAAAACAGAAAGCCCAACATTTATTATTTCCATCCTTTTGGATGTACTTGTTTTATACTAAACACCAAAGAAACTCTGAATAAGTTTGATTCCAAAGCACAAAAGTGTTTCCTACTTGGATACTCTGAACGCTCAAAAGGCTATAGAGTATACAACACAGAAACTCTGATTGTTGAAGAATCAATCAAAGTCAGGTTTGATGATAAGCTTGGCCAACCACAACCAAAGCAAATTGATTTTTCTGTAGGTACAGAAGATCATCACTCAAACTCTGAAAGTTCAGAAGCAAAAGAAGACGTAGCAGATCATCCTCTTGCCAATGCTCTCAACGATCTCAGAATATCTGACCAACTTACTCAGAAAAGGTTTCCTAGATTATCTTCAGCTCACAAAGAAGACGTAATCATTGGAAGAAAAGAAGATCCCATCAGAACAAGATCATCTCTCAGAATCAATGAAGAATCTCTGATCGGTTTAGTCTCTATGATTGAGCCAACTACTATTGATGAAGCTATGGAAGATAATGATTGGATCTTAGCAATGCAAGAAGAACTAAATCAATTCTCAAAGAATGATGTATGGAGTCTAGTTCCAAGACCCAAAGGATTCAATGTTATAGGAACCAAATAGGTCTTCAGAAACAAATCGAACGAACAAGGAGAAGTAATCAGAAACAAGGCACGACTGGTTGCACAGGGTTATAGTCAACAAGAAGGAATTGATTATAATGAAACCTTTGCCCCAGTCGCCAGGTTAGAATCTATAAGATTATTAATTTCTTTTGCTGTACAAAATAACATTACATTATATCAAATGGATGTTAAAAGTGCATTTCTAAATGGTTATATTGAAGAAGAAGTATATGTCCATCAACCTCCTGGATTTAATGATTCAAAACAACCAGAACATGTTTTTAAATTGAAAAAGTCTTTGTACGGTTTAAAACAGGCTCCAAGAGCTTGGTATGATCGTCTGAGTAATTTTCTATTAGAAAAATATTTTACCAGAGGGAAAGTGGACACAACTCTCTTCAGAAAAACATTTAAAAAAGATATTTTAATCTGTCAAATTTACGTTGATGATATAATTTTTGGAACCTCTAATATATCCCTTGGAAAAGAATTTGCTAAGACAATGCAGTCAGAATTTGAAATGAGCATGATGGGTGAATTAAAATTCTTTCTTGGAATTCAAATCAACCAGACTCAAGAAGGTACTTTCATACATCAGACGGAGTATGTTAAAGAACTTCTGAAGAAATTTCAAATGTCAGAAAGCAAAGATGCAAAGATACCTATGCATCCAACCTGCATTCTAGGTAAAGTTGAGGTAAGTATGAAAGTAGATCAGAAGCTCTACAGAGGTATGATTGGATCCCTTCTCTATCTGACTGCATCTAGACCTGATATATTATTTAGCGTGTGCTTGTGTGCTAGATTCCAATCAGATCCTAGAGAATCTCATTTAACAACTGTTAAGAGAATTCTTAGGTATCTAAAAGGTACTGCTAATCTTGGTCTGTGTTACAGAAGATCACAAGATTACAAACTAGTAGGTTATTGTGATGATGACTTTGCTGGAGATAGAATTGAAAGAAAAAGCACCTTTGGAAGCTGCCAGTTTTTGGGTGACAATCTTATCTCATGGTACAGCAAGAAGCAAGCAACAATTGCTCTATCAACCACAGAAGCTGAATATATATTTGCTGCTGGATGTAGCTCTCAGATGATTTGGATGAAAAGTCAACTAGAAGATTTCAACCTTTATGAAAGTAAGATTCCTATCTTCTGTGACAATACTTCTGCTATTTGTCTTTCTAAAAATCCAATCTTACATTCTAAAGCCAAACATATAGAAATTAAATATCATTTCATAAGGGACTATATTCAGAAGGGGATTTTAAACTTGATTTTTGTAAAAATAGAGCATCAATGGGCTGACATTTTTACTAAACCCCTTTCAGAAGATAGATTTAATTTCATTCTTAAAAATATTTGTATGGAATTATGTCCTGAATAAAATAATATTTATTTTCTGTGACTGGCTTCAGAACTTTCTGAAATAAATGCTCTGATCAACAACTCTTCAGAAGTTAGAAGATAAGTTGTAACATAAGCTATATGAATCATTCTAACGCTTCATGTCCAAGTGTAGTTCATAAATTCATTAGAACAAACAGCTGTTACATGCATCCTTCAGGAGATGAACACGTGGTGTGTTTCTGAAAGGTCAAGCGTGCAAAAGCTACTGATGACGTTCTAGGTAACTGTTGATGATTAGCCATAATCTCACGTTTTCCCTCATTTTTAGCAATTCATTAAATGCAAGTAATGATGAGAATCATTTTTTTAAATCCGTTTTAATCTTTATTTTAATTTATCTTAAATACTTCTAATTTAATTCTTAACCTATTCTCTGAAATTAATGCCTATAAATACTCTTTGAAAAACCCTTTCATTCTTTACTGTCTCTTTCAACTCGAGTTTTTATTTGAACGTTTCTCTTAAAACCCTTTTCGAAAATTTCTCTTTTCACAAAACTCCAATGACTTCATCTTCCTCTACCCACTCTGAGCAATACTGTATACCTGAAAGGACAACACTCATTCCGGTAGAAAGTTTGGAAGTTTTGAGTGAGCTAATGGTAAACTTTGAGAATCTCAGAGAGAATGGATTTGACTTGTTCCCTGCTGTGAAGTTTCAAGGTTGGGAAAACTACTTTGATCGTCTTACTGGTCCAGTCTTTCCTCATTTGGTAAAAGAATTCTGGATTCACGCTATTGCAACTCCCAAGGTTATTCTCTCCTTTGTAATGGGCAAGGAAATATCCATTACTGAAAATCTAATCAGAAGGTTGCTGGGATTTAAAGGACTTGGAGTTACAGGAATGCCCACTGGAAGAATGGAGATGTCTAGGGTATACACAGAGATTTTTACAAATGGTCAAGGTTCCTCCAAAGTTAGGGATTTGAAAGACAAGTATAAGATTTGGGCAAGGATTATTCATGGATGTATTCACCACAGGAAAGACACCAGTTCTCCTGATTACATCAACGCTGATCAACAATATTTGTTGTTTTGCCTTGGAACCAATGTCAAAATTGATTTGCCCTACTTGCTTTTTGAACACCTCTGGAACCATGTCAAAGAAACCAGAGAAGCTGAAAGGATGAAGAATCCTAAATCAAAGAGAAATTGGATTCCCATGGGGAGGTTATTATCAGACATTCTGACTGAGAATGGTCTGATTGCTCACCTAAGAGAAGCCAATCTTCTGGGGGAGCTTGAACCTATCTGTGGTAAAACAATGACTGGAAAGAACTTGCTAAAGAGGAAAATTATTGACAAACTACTGGTGGAACCCTCTCCATGTCTGTCAACTATTGTGAAGAAAAGAAGAATTCCTATTGCTAATTTTCCTATGTTCAACTCAGAGGAACATTATCGTATGGTTTTGCACTATCTCGAGACCTGCAGAGAAACAGGATCACCTATTGATCCAACTTGGCTTCAAGGAAGAAATCAAGATGCTGCTGATGTTGTTCTCCAAGGATCTGTGAAGAGAAAAGCTGTAGAAGGACCTTCTGACTCTCCTCAGAAGAAAAAGAAGACAGGTAATCATGCTGAAACTATACCTATTTATAATTCTGAAAATATATCTGCACCTGCTGAATCCTCTCAAACCTCACCATCTGAACCCCTTGCTGACAACCTTAGTAAAAATCAGTTCTCAACAGATTTAAGTGATTCTGACTCTGATGAACATTCTGACAGCCAATCAGAACCCTCTCATTCAGAACCCCCTGAACCATCTGTTTTTCAACCTATTCCTGCTGAACATTTCTCAAGACCCCCTCCCAGACCTTTATCACCCAGACCCATTGGATGGTATGATGCTGGATCTTGGAGAATTACTGGGATTAATGAACCTCTAGCAACCATAAAACCACCTTTCAATCTACCAACTAAAAACATTTTTGCTATGAACCAACCACAACCTCAAAATCCCATTCCCACTCCCGCTTATACAATAATAATTTCGCCTGATATCACTCCACCCACCTCACCATAAAATACAACCCCACTCTCAACTCCTCAAATTCCAGAACAACAAATTTTTGAACAAACTGATATTGTTGAACCATCCGTACCTCATGATATATCAGAACCTCATATTTGTGTTAACCAACCTGAACCTGAACCTACAAATACTCCTGAAACCAATAGCTTTTTAAGAACTGTAGTGGACTCTCAATCTCTACAATTCTTGAAAAACAAATCTTACAGAATGACTGTCCCTAAACCTATTCAGCCAGATGTAAATATTTTGTTTCAGAATTTTATAACAAATGTTCAAGCATGGTTACAACCGCTGAAAGAAGATTGCCTCAGAAGTGTGAACACCGCAACAACAGATCTTCTATGGGAAACTTTCAGAAGAACCTTGGATGCTGAATCACGGAAGTTACCGGATTTGTGCCACTCTCAGGTGCTGGACAACGTTTCCAAACTTCTGCATGTTTTCAAGACAGAAGCTGCTGATACTTGGAATAAGAAGTCTTCGCTACTGATTGCTGATACACCAGCTGATAAGATGGACATATCAGAAGACAAATATGAATAATACTCTGAAGATTCAAATCCTCTGGCTATTGTTCTATTGAATCAACCTTCAGTTAAGGATGGACCTGAACCTGTGCCAACTCTTGCAATGGATCTGGGCACTCTGCTCTCCACCTTTGTGAAGTCTGATTCATCAGTTGCTACTTCTAACCATGTTTCTACTGAAGCTTCATCATCTTCTGCCCCTACCTCACTCATTATGGACACTCTGAAAGAGCTAAAGAGGGATAATGAAGTCTTGAATAGACGCATGGATAAGCAAGATCAAACAAATTTAGAGTTCAAGAACTGGATGGCAATGCAAAGTGAATCTTCCTATGAGATCAAGAACCTTCTGATGGCTCTTGTCTCTAAGAAATCCTAGTTTCTTTTTGTCTCTTATTTAGATGTTTTGTTTGTACTTCTGGATATTTATTATTTTTAACTTTTTATGGAATCTTTCAAAATTTCTCATTTATTACACTTTTTGATTATGCCAAAAAGGGGGAGAAAATGTGCATGTTTTAACTAATCACTGTTTAACAGTTATGGGACTATGTCTCAGACATTCTAACATAATTGCAAGAATTCCCTCTGTGCAAAAGATTTTTTTTTGCAGGTATCATTTAACTCTGAAAGAATATTCCAGCTAAGATTTATCTTCTTGAAGAAGTTCTGAAGAAATTCAAAGAAGGTTGTGTATCACTCTGACTAAATAATCTCAGGATGTCTTATGCATAAATATATTCATTTCAGGGGGAGATTCTTATCTCTTAATCTGTTTCTTTTCTTTATCTAAAATAATTTTTTGTCATCATCAAAAAGGGGGAGATTGAAAGAACAAGATTAAGTTTTGACCTATCCCAAGTGTTTTGATCATAACTAAATTATATTTACGATAATTTATGCTCTAGTGAATATGGTTTTGAATGTCTTAGTTAATGTTCTGACAAGAAACATTCCAAAGTGCTAAGCAAAGATTATGAAGAAGTTCTTTGATAAAAGAACCTTTTATTCAAACGCATCTACTGACTCTGGTAAGAACACTCATTTGTTAAAATGTATCTTCTAAATTCTAGCAGGCTTCTTGATTCTGAAGATAACTTGAAAGCAAGCGCTGTTCAAAGATCTTAGCAAGCAACGCTCTGAACAGAAGTTGAATAAAGCATGTTCTGAGTTAAAGCAAATACTGAAACAACGTCTTAATCAACGTGTCTTGTCAAAGCAAAGGAAACACGTTCTTACATTCTGACGTCTGCTAATTAATGCAAAGACGGCTGAAAACACTCAAGTTCCTACAACTAGTTTCTTGGAGAATGGAATTTTGCAAGGGTACACGCAAAGCATTTAATGCTTTCCATTTCCTCTGAAGGCAGCAACGGTCTTATTATTCCTACTATAAGTAGAAGGGAATTTATTGCAAGCCAACAACAATGTTAAAACAAGAAACTACGTGAAAGATTCAAAAGCTTACAAACTCATAGTTCTTACATTATTGTGTATTACATTCTAAGAAAAATCACAGTTGTGATATAGCTTGATTAGAAGCAAACTCTATTTCAATTATCTGTAAAGATTATACTTCTGTATTTGTTCCTTGAGAGACCAAGTTTGGTCAGATTTCTCAAGCAGACTAGGACTAGATTTAAGTCTTAGTGGTGTTAGTCACTTGTAAGTTTACTTGTGCATTGTTAGTCACAACAGTTGTTGTGTGATTGTAATCAGTTGATTATAGTGGATTAAGTCCTTGTTGAGAAAGGCGAAATCACCTTGGCGGGTGGACTGGAGTAGTTTGAGTTCAAACGAACTAGGATAAAAATAACTGTGTTATCCCATTACTGTTTTAAGCTTTGTATTGAAAGAACTAAAAGAGTCACTTATTCACCCCCCCCCCCTTCTAAGTGTTTTCTTACCCCTTCAAATCTTGGATAGAATAAGTCAGAACCACAAGTGCAATAACTTATGTTAATTGTAAGAGACTGGATGTTGTAGCACACATGTTGGAACATCGGGTTCCATACGTTACATCAAATCATCCAAGTTAACTCTCTTTATATCCATCTTCTTTGTAGATTAATTCTTTGACCAAATATTCTATCAAGGTACATCTAGCCAAATCTTCTTTGACTGAATCACATACAAATTGATTTTGGATTAACAACATAGACTTTTTCACATAAATAAGCTTATGCATCTTTTGAAGAAGTCAACACCACATATTTTCTGAAGGAAATCTCTGAAGATACTCATAATCCACGGTGTTAGTTGTAACGCCCGTAATTTAATTAATTATTTAATTAAATTATTATTGGAATATTTGTGAAGATGTGTTGTGATTAATTGGATTTAATTATTTCATTAAGTGGTGAAATAATAATAGAAGTATAATATTATTTGGTGTGGGCTTGTTTTAAAGGAATAGAAGTAGTAATGAGGGGGTGTATTAGTTTTAGGCCCATTAAGGAATAAAGAGAATAATAGGTTATTTTATTATTGTTATAAAGAATAGAAAGAAGAAGCAATAGAAGAATAAGGGTTTGAGAGGAAGAACGTGAAGCTGTGGGAAAAGAGGAGGAACGGCAGAACGAGAATTCAATTGGAGAAAGTTGTAGAGCGACCTTCAATCCAAGGTAAGGGTGGGGTTCTGGCTCTATAATTGGGTTCATGATAATTGGTATGTGGGGTTAGAGGTGAAATATTATTTTGTTCATGATTGAATTATATATGATATTGTATGGTGAGAATTGGCGAATTATAGATGAATAACGATGTTTCTATGTTGTTTAATTGATGTAGAATTATAGGATAATTGTAAGTGATGATTATCTATGATTAGATTAAGTTTTTAGGGCTTAAAGTATAGAACCCGTAGTGAAAACGCAGAGAAAATCGCAGAAATTATGCAGGACAAAGCAGTATGCGTCCACCCCAAATGGTATGTGTCAATACAAGCAGGCCCTTAGACTCAGGATGAGTCGACACAAAGGAGTCTTGTGTCGATCCATGAGGGTTTTTAGACAGGATATGTCGATACATAGGAGCATGTATCGCTACATGATGTGTGTTAGATTCAGGATGAGTCGATACAAGAGAGGATGTGTCGACTCATGTTGCGAGTTCAGTGCAGTACGCGTCGATCCAAGACGTTATGCGTCGACCCATGTTGTCTGGTTTTTGGCAGAATCATTTAGAAAAGGTTGTAACTTGAGTTTTCGGACTCCGTTTGAGGTGTCGTTCGAAGTGTTGAATAGCTAACGCGATGGGCTTTATTATTAAGGATTAAAATGAAGAATAGGAAGTTTAGTTATAGTATCCCAATTAGGACTAGAGTTAATTCCCGCGTTGATCGTTATGTTGATTTTTATGGAGAAGGATGAGGATGAGATGATTATAGACAGCTGTTTGATTTGTAACAGTAGGATTAATAATAAGAACGATGTAATATTACAGAATAGTAGCATGTAAAGGTTTGGTGATTTAGAAGTAAGCCTTAGTGGACTAATTAATTATATGAAATATTTTGTATAGGCCTATGGCCAATGCTGTGAAATTGATTAGTACTGTTGTATTACTGTACGGCTGAATTGTTGATGAGATGATGTTAATGAGATTCTGTTTGATGAATTATGATATATATTGTTGTACCCCAAAATTTTCCCTCCCATTTCCTCAACATTTTCTCATCACAATACCCTTAGAGCTCAAGATCCAGTTAGGGTTTCCTCTGCTCAAGACTCCTCCTTGCACTGTTGACCCAAATTAGGGTTTGTGTTTGCACAAATATGTTTTTACCTAAAATGCCTAAGATGAATTTCATGCTTCATTTTGGACTCACAAGTTTATCCATACCAAGTTTCAAGTCTTGATTCCAAACTTTGCCCAGTCAATTAGACAGTTGACCTAGAAATCAACTGTATTGGGGAAAAAGTCAACTGTGGTCAATTGACAGCCAAACCCCATGAAATTTGACCCACATCAACATTATGAACTCATTTGAACCATTTGGTCAAGTTTGGATCATAATTCCACAAGAAATTTGGTAAGATCACCAAAAGGGCAAAATGGTCATTTTTAGGGTTTTGACTGCACAAAGGCAACTGTTGACTGTTTGACCTAGCCAATGGCAAACCAAGCTCATATATGGACTCAAGGACCCCATGGAATTATCTTGACATGTTCAACAAATTCAAAAGATCCCAAATGCACAAGATTGACAGATGAATTTTCTAGTCAATTGATCAATTTTTGACTGTATACTGAAAAGTCAAACTTTGACTTTTGGGTCAAAATCAAGGGTCAAGATTCATTTTTCATCAAAACATGCCAAATTATGAAACTTGTTCATCAAGAAATCAAAATTTTCAAATTAGGGTTTAAAATGAAGAGTTTTCATAACTTAGAATTTTCCTAAGTTATGAAAATCCCTAATTTTTTCCTAACTTTGTCCCACTTTTTCATCAAGATTCATTTGGATTCGAGGAAAAGTCAAAACATGAAAGTTGTAGTCCATTTCAAAATATACAAGTTTGATTCACAAAGTTTCCTCAAAAGAAGCTTGTAGCTCAAGTTATGATTTTTGGAACAAGGGTGCAAAACATTCTTAACTTAGAGAAATTTTGACCTATTCTAGGCAGGATTTTTGCCTAACTTCATGACTACTTTTCACATGCTTCCACTTGGAATTTAAATTTGGATTACAAAGATGGATTGTAGTACACATTCCAAGCTTTCCAAAATGTCCAAGAACTCATCAAACAACCTTGTGGTTAGGGAGAATCGAATTTGGCAATATGGGCAAAACTCATTTTGTTCATGACCAATTTACATGTCCATAACCTTGCATTTTTGGACTCAGCATGTTCTAAGATGAATTAAAGGTCCTTTATCTAATTCACACTCATAAATTTAATGCAAACCCCTTGTGTTCAAGCCTTACATTATGTGTTTAAGCATTGCATACAAGATTAAGCCTTAATAAGAAAAAGCATATTATCCATTTTTGTAAAGTGTTACTTTATGTCAACTTTGCAATCTATGAGGTACAATGCAGATCTTTGAGGCACAAAGGCATAGGCATATCCCACTAATCAAGACTCAAATGTGCAGCATAGATAGAGGCATTGTACTGGCCTAGAAACCAAGTTGATACTTTCTTGCTTAAGGGTGAAGAAACTTTCATAACTAACACCAACTCTCATTTCAGCCAAGAAAAGCTTAAGAAAAGTTGTTGTACACCTTCCAAATAACATAACTGAGCTGAAACACGAACCTATCACCTTCAATATCTCCCCATTCACAGAAACACCATAAAACTGCAAAAACAGGGCATAAGCTGCAGTTTGAATCCCATAGCTCAATCCACTCGTGCATTTTCATCCAAACCAGTTCAAACACATTCCCTACCATCCATACAAACTGTCCCAAGCCTTGGAAGCAGACTGTAACACCTCTAACCAACTTCACCATTTTCACATTTTCTGTTTTGCAGGTGGATTGCTATAGCTTGATTCACTTGGTTTCAAAGCAAACTAAAGGTTGGAATAACATCTCTGAACATCAAGCAAGTTGTACCAATCCTCATTTTGCCTTGAAGGTGCCTCCATTGCCAGACACGATCCAAGCTGAACAGGTAAGTTCATGAACTTCTATCTCTCAATATAGGAAGAGTTAGCTCTAAGTTTGTGAATGAAAAATGTTCTACTCATGTCCCTGAAGCCATACATATCTTTACTTTCCATTTATATTACATATGCTGAGAGTATTTTGAACCTAAACATTGACAAAAACTTAGGTTAAGAATTAGGGATGGAGAAATTCTCTCTCATTTATGAGAGTTAGGTTAAGTTTTTTATATGTCTGGAATCGTGGCTTGATGCTTAACATTTTTCATGTTGTGAGTTTGTGCTAAAAGTCCAAGGATCTTGAGATAGCAGAGGCACGCGTTTTGTTCAAAGAAGCTGGAGGTTGAAGAAGACAGAGTCTTGGGCTGGGCCTGAGATTTGTTTTTTTTTCTTTTCACACCACTATTTCACATTTGCACCTCCTTGGCCCATTGCATTTTATTTTCATTATTTTTTACTTTTGATTTTTGTTTCTGACTTATTTATTGTTGACAAAGCATAAAAAATATTAAAATTATTTTTCCCATATTTTTTGCATTTATTTTGATATTTATTTGGCTTTATTTAGTTTTGTAAATAAATAAATAAGTATACTTTTATTTTAAAATATAAAAAATAATACAAACATATTTTATTTCTGATTTTTTATTTTTATGTTATCTCTTGAAAACATTTTATAATAAATATATTTTTTTATATAATATTAAATATTTTATTTTTGATATATATAATAAATAATGTAAAATACTTATATATTTATTAGTATATTTAGGGAAAATACAAAGAATTAATACATTTTATTTTTATTAATATTTTGACCTCAAAAAATACTTTTTTTTTTTTACAATATACCTTCTTTTATTTATTTTTTGTACATAATTAATAAATATTACATATATTAAATAATTAATACCTTTTATTGATAAAATTAGGGTTTTACCCTAAATACATAAAAATACCAAAATTTAATTAATTTTATTTTTGTTTATTTGACACATAAAAAATACTTTTTTCATACATATAAAAAACCATTTTTGCATCTTGCACATTTATTACATTTTTATTTAATTGTTGTATATTAAATAATTTGTATAATTCAATTTGGATGTAATAGTTTAGGTTTAATTTCTTGCTAAAATATTCCCATTTGAACATTTGTACCCCCCATCCCATATGTTGTGTTGTAATAACTTAGGACCTTTTGTTTTTCGCATTTAAAAGTTTTCTAATTATGCCATGTTAGAATTAGGGTTTTGTATGCAAAATTGACCAAAAATAGTTTGACCTAAATTCAAGATAAACAAGCATGAAAATGGACAACACTAATCACACTTGCACCCCTAGGGTACTCCACTTGTTGCCTTCAAATAATGGGCCATATTGCATGTTAGGTATCTTTGGCAAAAACAAAACAATCAAATGATCATAGTCCCTCGATGACGCTTTCGAAAGTTGCCTAAAACATGATCAAGTCCCTTAAAGGAAAAGTTGCCAAAGATACTTGGCACTATTGCAATCATGGTCTAAACGATGACCCGCGCCCGTCCTGTTAACATCCTAACACAAGATTGTCCACCAAATACAATGGTGGAACAAAATTGTTAAAAGGGTTAAAACATAGCAAAGATCTTTGAGAAATTTAGGGTAGATAGCTCTTGGTTACTTTCCAACTTGCAAAATAAAAACCCTTGCCTATTTTTCAAAACCACACTCCACAACACATTTTCAAAACAATTTCCAAAAACATTAAAAACCTTTTAAAAGACATACATCTTTGTATACATCCCAACATGGATCATTACAAAGGTTGCCACCACATTGGCCTCTTTTCAAAACATTTTCAAACCCACACACAAAG
This sequence comes from Vicia faba, assembly GCA_948472305.1. NCBI lineage: Eukaryota > Viridiplantae > Streptophyta > Magnoliopsida > Fabales > Fabaceae > Vicia > Vicia faba. Next base: position 66,025,993 of record OX451738.1, on the reverse strand, counting down.
CACCATTTCAAACAATTGAAAATCAAGGCAAGTTGATCTAAGCAAGTAACTAAGAGCCCATGGATAACCATGGATAGAAAGGGTGCTAATACCTTCCCTTTCTATAATCTACTCCCCGAACCCAAGAAAACATCTCAAAGGTTTTTGCTGTGCTTTTTAACCTTTCCTTAGGATAAAATAAAAAGTCGGTGGCGACTCTTGCTCAACCGAAACATTTGCGAAAACAAACGCAAAACCCAAGTCAGTTCTCCCACCGTATCACACACACACACACACACACAAACACACACACACATATATATATATATATATATATATATATATATATATATATATATATATATATATATATATATATATATATATATATATATATATATATATATATATATATATATATATATATATATATATATATATATATATATAAAGTTTGATGATTTATGATGAATAATGTTGATGAAGAGATGTTGAGATGCTTTTAAGATGTAGGCCTTTGACCAACAATGGTGTTGTATTGAGATGTTGTCAATTATGGTGTTGTTATTACATTCATGATTGTGTCGCATACGTTGCATTTTGAGATGGAGCTTATGCTCGTTGAGATGGCCTGTATTGGCGAATATTGAGATGAAGGCTTATGACTTGTTGATGCCTCTATTAATTGGAAATTTTTGAGATGGGAGTTTTGCCCCAAATGGTACCACATTCATTTGCATAGTATTGAGTCGCATTATATGATTGCATAAAGAAGTATGTACTGATGTGGAGAATGTGTATTATTGTTGTGATTATCGTTGATTATGAGATGAGAAGTGGTGATGATGTTATGTGATCTAAATTAATATTTTAATTATCATGCGCTTTATTATATTGTTAGATATCTCACCTCTTATGTTTGAATGTTTCTCTTATGTTGGTAACGTGCAGGTAATCGAGAGTGAAGGCTGTAAACCTTTAGTAGTTCGAGTCGGTGTCATTGCTCTGATATGTAACACTCGGGGGGTGAACGCTTGTTGCTTTTGATTGTTGATTATTTAGTCGTTGAACTTTAAGTTGATTATTATTAAATTGTGTTGTTTTAAAGTTGCTGTAATGATGATAAAGATGTTATTAAGAATTCTACTGCGTAGATGTTGTATTGTTGAATTATTTAATTAAAGTATTTATGACGATGGTTCATCCGATGTTTTAAAGTGTTACGTATCCACGATGAATGCAATGAGTTTTAATGATGAATTTGTGACATTCCAATTCGTTTACATGAATGATTTTTATAACTCTGGTTTATTTATATAATTTCCGGGGTAGAATTGGGGTGTTACAAAGTTGGTATCAGAGAAAAAGATTAGTCCGACCTTGTCGTCGAGTCGTAGTTATCTAACAATCGAGTATTGTTAATTTGAGTTCTAACTGTTGTTTGTGTTGTAGTGAGAAGTTGAGATGGTTGGGAGGAATGATACTGAACTTGTTGCTGCTTTAGAAGCAATGGCTCATGTGATAGAGAATCAACCGAATATTGACGGGAATGTTGGATCTCGTAGCTTGGCGACTTTCCAGAGAGAGAATCCACCTACGTTCAAGGGAAAGTATGATCCTGACGGAGCATTGGAGTGGTTGAAAGAGATTGAGAGAATATTCCGTGTGATGGATTGCACTCCAGTGCAGAAGGTTTGGTATGGGACTCATATGCTAGTAGTTGAGGCTGATGACTGGTGGCTAGAGACTTGTCAGAAGTTGGAAGCTGCAGGTGAGAATGTCACTTGGGCTGTGTTCCGTAGGGAATTTCTGAGGAAGTATTTTCCTAAAGATGTTCGTGGTAAGAAGGAAATTGAATTCCTTGAGCTGAAGCAAGGGAATATGTCGGTTGTTGAGTATGCTGCCAAGTTTGTTGAGTTGGCTAAGTTTTATCCGCACTATGCTGAGGCAGATGCTGAGTTTTCAAAGTGTATCAAGTTTGAGAACGGGTTGTGCCCAGAGATCAAGAAGGCAGTTGGATATCAGAAGATCCGTGTCTTTGCTGATTTGATTGATAGTTGCAGGATTTATGAGGAAGATAATAATGCTCATTACAAGATTATTAGTGAGAAGAGGGGCAAGCACCAACAGAATCGTGGTAAGCCTTATGATGCCCTAGCTGGTAAAGGTAAACAAAAAGTTGCCCAGGGTCAGAGGACTAGTGGGGGAGATGCTCCTGCTGGTGTGGTTTTTTTTAAGTGTGGAAAATCTTGGCACAAGAGTAATGTGTGTACTACTGAAGTGAAGAGGTGTTTCTGTTGTGGTAAGAACAGACATGTTGTATCTGAGTGTGAACATAAGGATGTGATTTGTTTCAATTATAGAGAAGAAGGGCACATTGGTAGTCAGTGTCAGAAACCAAAGAGGGCTCAGACGAGTGGTAAAGTGTTCGCTTTGGTGGAGGATCAGACAATTATTGAGGACAGACTTATCAGAGGTACATGTTTCATTAATAGTACTCCTTTAATTACTATTATTGATACCAGTGCTACGCACTGTTTTATTGCTGCTGATTGTGTTGAAAGATTGGGTCTTATGTTGTCTTCTTTGAATGGAGAAATGGTCGTCGATACTCCAACCAAGGGGTCAGTGACTACTTCTTTTGTATGTGTTAAGTGTCCCTTGTCAATCTTCGACAGAGACTTTGCTGTTGATTTGTTTTGTTTACCGTTAAGAGGTTTGGATGTGATTTTGGGTATGAACTGGTTAGAGCATAACTATGTTCATATTAACTGTTATGACAAGTCTGTGAGGTTTTCTACTCCTGAAGAAGAGGGAGGTAACATGTTGTCTGCTAAACAGTTGAGGAAGTTGATGCAAGAGGAAGCGCAGATGTTCTCGTTGATGGCGTCGCTATCTATAGAGACTCAAGCTATAATTAAGGAATTGCAGGTGGTGTGTGAATTTCCTGAAGTTTTCCTTGATGAGATTCCTGATGTACCGCCGGAGAGGGAAGTTGAATTTGCGATTGATCTTGTACCTGGTACTAGACCTGTGTCTATGGCACCATACAGGATGTCTGCATCTGAATTGTCAGAGTTAAAGAAGCAATTGGAAGAGTTACTTGAAAAGAAGTTTGTAAGACCAAGTGTATCGCCGTGGGGAGCTCCAGTGTTGTTAGTAAAGAAGAAAGATGGGAGTATGAGGCTTTGTGTTGATTATAGACAGTTGAATAAAGTGACGATTAAGAACAAGTATCCGCTTCCAAGAATAGATGACTTGATGGACCAATTGGTGGATGCTCGTGTGTTTAGTAAGATTGATTTGAGGTCGGGTTACCATCAGATTAAAGTGAAAGAGGAAGATATCCAGAAGACGGTTTTCAGAATACGTTATGGACATTACGAGTATTCGGTGATGTCTTTCGGTGTTACTAATGCGCCGGGAGTATTCATGGAATATATGAATCGTATCTTTCATACTTATTTAGATCGATTCGTAGCGGTGTTCATTGATGATATTTTGATTTACTCTAAGTTAGAAGAAGAGCATGCTGAATATTTAAGAGTAGTATTGCCAGTTTTGAAGAGAAGAAGTTGTATGCAAAGCTGTCCAAGTGTGAATTTTGGCTAAAGGAGGTTAGTTTTCTTGGTCATGTGATCTCAGGTGGTGGCATCGTTGTAGATCCATCAAAGGTTGATGCTGTGTTGCAATGGGAAACTCCAAAGTCAGCGACTAAGATTAGAAGCTTTTTGGGATTAGCTGGTTATTATAGGAGGTTTATCGAAGGTTTTTCTAAGTTTGCACTTCCGTTGACTAAGTTGACTTGTAAAGGTAGAGCTTTTGTGTGGGATGTTCAGTGCGAAGAAAGTTTTACAGAATTGAAGAAGAGGTTGACGTCGGCTCCGATTTTGACGTTGCCTAATCCAAGAGAGCCTTTTGTGGTGTATTATGATGCTTCTAAGATGAGTTTAGGAGGAGTCTTATGCAGAATGGTAAGGTAGTTGCTTATGCGTCAAGGCAGTTAAGGACTCATGAGAAGAACTATTTTATGCACAAACACATTGAGTCGATTGTGAATGTCAAGGATGATGGTAATTGTGGTTTTTGGGCCGTATCGGACTTGCTCGGTAAAGGACAGAAGAAACATTATCTTGTCCGCCAATCTCTTTTGAAAGATTTGATGACACATAGAGAATTCTACACAAAGTTATACGAAGAAAAAAAGAACGTTTTGATGCAATTCAGTATGCACTTACTCCTTGTGTTAGAGGTCCCACACCGATTTCAAAATGGATGTGCTTCCATGATATGAGCTATATTATAGCAAGTGCGTATGACAGAGTGTGTATCGATCTGACAAGATATGGATTCTCGTAGACGTTTTTTCCACTTCGAAGTGGCCCACTTGAAGGCCCTTCTGGATGCATCTTGTGCATATGGTGGCTTTCAAAATTGCTACATTTTGTTGAGTTTATTAATTTTTTTGAAATCAGGATGTCCTATACCAAGTACATCGTTGGAGTGGAAGACACATTCAACAAAAGAGAAAGAAATTTGGTCATATCAGTTTTTGGGGAGGATGGAAGAGTTCGCCAAATTGAGCTAGCTTAAAAGAGAATCAAATCAGGAAAAGTCGAAGGTAGAACCAGTTGTAGATTTATGCGGTGATGGATCATTTGATATAATCTTGATACGATTTAATACATAATTAATATTTATTCAGTAATTATGGCACAAATGTCAACCGTATTTATTTACTCATTTTATGGTTTTCAACTTCTATTTATATTTTCTAAGTTTCTGGTTTGGCTCTGGTTCAAGGGTGATTTTGAATATGCATATCCAGATAAACCCCATGTTAATTTTTTAAAAAAAAAACTAGAAATTTTTGGACGTGCATATCCGAAAACACCCTTTTACGTAAAATAATAGGGTTTATCCAGATATGCATCTCCGAAAAGTGCCATGAAGACATGATAAGGTTTCTAAGATCAAAGTGATCCAAGCTTTGTATAAATATGGTGTCTCTCCTCCCATTTTCTATAAAACATCCAATATCAGAAAATTAATACATATCCCTACATTGCATTTGTGTACTTCAATTGTGAGAAGTCACCACTTCAGTTTTGAGTTTGTGTGGACGTAACTCGCGCCGATCTGATAACCAAACTAAATACGCTCATGCGACATCCAAAAAATCGATGCGTTGTCAAACTCAAATATTGTTCACCATCATTTGACAACAACGAGAATATATAGTTCACCAACTTCAAACTGAAGACGAGTGCAAATTTAAAGGTTATGTGGAATACTTTTGCAGATATGAAAGAAAGGGTATGATTGAAGTGGATGAAAAGATTGCAAGATCCGTCAACGATATTATCAACATGTTGCAACGTTCGGAACTACCCGTTTATAACAATGAGTAATCTTAATTTTTCCATTATAAATTATCTATGTAATATTGAGTGTTTGATTTAATGTCAAGTTGTTATGAATTTTCAATTTATCCATACTGTCTGTGTTTTTTTATTTTCATTTGAAGTATCATAGATAAATCTGGATATACATCACTAAAAATATTTTAGATATAAACTCAGAAATATATCTTTAAACTAAATTTTAGTAAAAATGAGACATGATACGTTCGAAAATGTATCTCTAAATTACAAAGAGATTTGGATTTTATACCATAAATTTATGAGAAGGCACTAGAGTGAAAAAAGAAATTGTCAAAATCAAATAGTCCAAATTAGGACTTAAGATCTTAAAAGTTTGGACTAAAAAACTATAAAAATTTAATTTAATTATAAATATTTAGACTTGTTTGGCAAGATCACTTTTTGAGTTTATAATATATTTCTTATGTCTTATAAATTCATATTTTTTAAAATATATGTTTGAAAATTTATCAAGAGTTTATAATTTATTTTATCAATGTAGTTTAATAAGCTAATTCAAGTAGCTTGTAATTTAAATAATCAAAACATTTTGAGCCCTTAAAAGTTTACTAGTAGTACCTTTTTGGTCCACTATATTGTTCCCATGCAAAGAGGCAATGTGACTGGCCATGATGGCAACGCCCCACGCTTGTAGTGTGGCTATGGCTAACAATTTTATTCCACGTAATTTACACTTTTGTCCCCATGATATCAACGCCATGTACCAAAAGGTACACGCATCACTTATGATAAAAACGCAAGCAAGTAGAACCATTGATTACATGCACCAATCCATTGCTAATGCCTCGCATGGGTTAGTTACGTTGCTTTTCACTTTTTCGGTTGAACTTGAGAGCGAGAAGTTAAACATAAATTAGATAGTTTTAAAGGATTTCAATAATCTCATGCATTTATTGAGTTTAAGTTATAGTGAAATCATACTTGTAAGAAAAAATGGTATAGTGAAATCATATAAAATGAAGTATAGTGTAAGGAAAACTTTACGCATAATCATTCAAACTAATATTGTAATGGTTGGTCTGGTTAGTGTTCTAGAAGAATAGTTTTTTATTTATTTAAAAGTAATACAAATGGATAGAACATACTCCTTTTTTTTGGTCAATTGTTTGTCCGAGTCAAAAATTTAGTATCCAAATGGGTTGAAGTACGATGACTCTAACTTCTTTTCTCTTTTTACTCATGGCAGAAAGACTTAAGTGGACTTTTTTCTAGAGCAGTTGACCTTGATTTGATGTCTTGGTTTATAGTAGGTACTTCATGTTTTGTTATCTCTCATGTCCAGTATGAAGATGTCACTCTAATCCTGACCGACGATTCTTTTAATAATTTTTGGTCGATTAAGGTTATCCTTCAGAGTTTCAGAGCTTCAGAGCTTTGAGCGGATTTTGGATCTTCTGTTATTTTTTGAAGAGTAATCTAATTAAATTACTGTGAATCCTACTTTTTTGAATTTTGCTGAAGACTTTCTTCACTAAAACATCAAGTCTTTTTCTTTTAAGTATATGTCTTTCTATAAAGGCTAACACATGTGTTAAATCTACGTGATTATCCTTGAAAGAAAATCGCGATTCAAAATACAGTAGAAATTAAAAATTTTCTTTAGTGATTCTTACGAATGAGCATGGTCCACTACTACGGAAAAGACATTTAACAACAGTTGGGAAATATATATAACCACGTGGGATCAGACGTTGTTATGTAGTGTGTGGTTGTATATGTGATACTTATAATTACGGTCCAGTGACCGTCGTAGTAAACTGGAAAACACACGCCTTATAACAACGGCTATTCCTATTAACCATTGTGATATTGTATATGAATAAATGTCAATGTTTCATACCAAAATCAACTCTAAACCAATTTTGAATTGATATCAAAACTTATAATACAAGTACACAATTTCATTAAGTACATCAAAATTCTAACAGCTCGAGGTATGCAATCTTCTCAACTTCCAAGAGAAAAGAAAGCGTATATTATTAAAGAAATAATAATGAGCAACTTTGATTTTTAAACTTTCAAGAGAAGAAAATGAAGAATCAGAAGGAACAATATAAAAGCGAAAGAACCAAAACACAAAAACAACTTCATCCAAAGGAATCAACATGTATTATCCTGCTCAAGCTACCAATAATGCTGAGACTCAAGATGTTGTTGTAGAGGGTGTTGTAGTGCAAAACCAGCCTCAAAATCAAGATGTTATTGTAGAGGGTGTTGTGGTGTAAAATCATCCTCAGATTCAAGATGTTGTTGTAGAGGGTGATGTGTTTAGACTAATGAGAGCTCTCTGGGTGAGGAGAAGAAGAAGAAGAAGAAGAAAAAGGTTGAGAAATAATGATTTTTTCAATTATGATAATGATGATGAGGCTGACTATGATTGGTCTAACTTTATCTCAGCGAGATGATTTAGATTTTATTATGGTTTTTGATCATGTAATGAAGTTTTAATCTACTTAACTCTCTTAAGGTTATCAACTTAAACATTCAACTTAAACTATCAACTTAACCTATCTGCTTAAACTACAAAATATATAAAAATCATAATTATAAGTGAAAATTCAATAGTTTGTGATGAACTTACTCGTAAGAAACCGTCTGTTAGTTGCATTCCTGTCAAGTTCACTGCATCTTCAACTATTACATTTCATAAAAAAATAAATATTAAACATAAAAGCTATAAAAAAACATAGCATTCTCAAATTTCAAACCTTACTTCAACTATTATAATTCATAACAAATTAAATATTAAATATAAAGGAGATAAGAAAACATAACATCTTCAAATTTTTAAAAAATCTCTCTGACTTCAGTTTGTTCTTCAAATTCTTGTTCTTCTTTTTTGAATCTTCATACATAACCTTCAAATAACCAAAAACTTCCAACTCTGGCATCATATTACTCTCATCTTCCAAATTTTCTCTCATGTCTTCATCCCATATGAACAAACTACATGTTTCATCACTCCACTAAAATGGACATCTCCAAAAAAGTCTTCATTTATTTTGACCCCTCTTGCATTGGTACGAAACCATACGAATGTCACAACCACAAAAATTTCCAGATCAAGATTTTACAGTGGAAGAAGACATAGTAACACCTTTGGATGAGTTACTCTTCAAATGCGATATTGAGACGAAACGGGACAAAAATAATGAGTGTGGTGTTAGGGTTGTTGTCTTATTGCTAACGATGTCGACATCGTTGGTGTTAGGGTTGTTTCTTTTATCAGTGAAAGAATGGATAGTTAGTGTTATATATATATATATATATATATATATATATATATATATATATATATATATATATATATATATATATATATATATATATATATATATATATATATATATATATATATATATATATATATATATATATATATATATATATATATATATATATATATATATAAGCACCAATGTGTAACAAAGGTTTTGCAAAAGAGTTGCAGTGATATCCCTATTATTTTTTAATTATATATAAATATAATTGAAAAGACGTGCATTAATGTAAAAGAGATAAATTATTTGAGGGAGCTGATGATCGAACCCAGGAAAGTTGGACTATATCATCACGGTTATGGAATTAACTGTAGTTATAACCTTAAAATTTTCAATTAAAAAATAAAATAAAAATGTTGGCACATTAGTTTAAAAGTGTCACCACAGTTTTGGGGCAAACTGTGGTGACTTTAGCGTTTTGTAGTAGTGGTCAATGATAGAAACTATTACCCCTTGTGGCGATTCAGACCTTTGATATTGTGATCACGAGCATTGATGAAGAACAACGCCTCTACTTATTCCACACGAACAAATCGCTTCCAATCACAAAACTAGCTGCTTACGAATGAAAGCTTTGAGTGAGAGAGTGAGAGAAAATACAACTACGGTTTCAAGACCGAATTTTTATCAAGTGAAATTGCTTCAGCACAAGGGTTATATTTATAGAACCACTTGTGTGGACTGTAAGCTAAAAAGCCCAACTTAAGTGCACCATATAATAATAATAATAATAATAATAATAATAATAATAATAATAATAATAATAATAATAATAATAATAATAATAATAATAATAATAATATTATTATTATTATTATTATTATTATTATTATTATTATTATTATTATAATAACCATTATTACAATAAGTATTATTATAATAACTACTATTATAATAAATATATTTTATTAGTATTATATTTTATAAATTATAAATAAAAAAAATAATAATAATAATTATTATTATTATTATATTATATGATGTTCCATATTTCACTTATGTGCACCGTATCTTATGATGTTCCTTATTTTTTATATCTCTCATCAATTTGTTCTTATGTGTGTGATCTTGTAGGTTCTCATAACGTTGAAAATTATATTAAATTATATATTTAATATAATAAATAGTGAGCGTATCTAACAACACATCACTGTTACTCAAGTCACGAAAATATCATGTGATATGCCAAAACTTTTTCCGTGATAATGGTTATGTGTACATTTACCCCTTTCCCTCGTGTCTATATTAAACACAAGGCATAGACCGTGTCAACCTTGTCCAGTTCAATATTGGGCCCTTAGACCTTTATCTTGTTATGCAGAATGGGCAAATTCTATCTAGGCCACTCATGTCCTTCAACATGCTTTGTGGAGTACCCATCAATTGTATTTATGGTTATCCAGTTACGAGCAACGTTTAATCAGTAATAAAGTACTCAACTCCATATCTAGAGTCCATAGTGGTTTCAGGTTGAATAGATGGTATACACCACTATCACTATGAGAATAACTTATGATACTTTGCATAACTTTCTATGTAGTGTTCTCACAGTGGGTCAATCCAATATAAATATTACTCCTAATATTCATACCTATGTGAAGACTTGATAAATCTTTATCAATGATCCATGAGATGTGATCATCAGTCTATCCACATAATAGTCTCAATGCTTTAATATTATCCCACTTCATAATAAAGCTCGACTATAGATACTTTAAGAACAATTTCCTTATGTTTAACGAGATCTTATGATTAAGTCACACTTAAAATTTCATTAAATGGATTAGCTATTCCAGGTACTTTATTATTTTGGAAAAAAAACATAATAAAGAATGCCTTTTAATTATTAATAAATAATTTGATACAAAATCCGAAATCATTGCCTTTTGGGCTTACACCAACAATTTTCAACTAACACCAGAGCCAATGAGGTATACATCTTATACCCTTAGATCTAATATGACCATCATGCTTCTACTGCGCAAGAAGCTTTGTTAGTGGGTCAGTGACATTGTCAAGTATTGGTACTCTGCATATCTTCACATATACTATTTCTATTATCTCTCGAATGAGGTGATATTTCTTAAGTCTGTATTTGGATCATTGGTGAGATCTAGGCTTCTTAGGTTGTGCGATAGCACTATTGTCATCACAATAGAGATACACGGGATCTACAATGCTATGGACTATGCCAAGTTCATATGAACTTCTTGATCCAAACATATTTCTTTGTTGCATTTAAGGCAATAATACACTCGACTTCGATTCTAGAATCAACAACTGTATTCTGCTTTGAACTTTTCATGCTCACAACGCAACCATTTAAGCAAAACACATAACCAAAATTGAGTAATATGTCATCTACATATAATATCGGGATGACGATCATGCTCCCACTAAACTTCTTGTAGACGTAAGGCTCATTTTGATCCATGAGAAATACATCACTTTAATCAGTTACGAGATAACCATATCTCTCAGGTTGGTGACATATCATCTTTGGTATATGCTAGTCTTGTTCTACTTGAGCAGGTTGCTCTTCCACAACTACTTGTGTTTCATGCTCTAGTTCCTCAATAGGTGTATAAATGCTTTTTTTATTCTTGAATTTCTTCAAGCTCTACTTTCCTCCCACTGATTCCTTTGGAAATAAAGTCCTTTTCTAAGAAAACTCTAGTTCAAGCGACAAACACTTTACCATCAGAAGGATTGTAGAAGTAATATCCTCATATTTCTTTAGGATACCTGATAAGTGTAAAAGTGTAGTTATTTTGTATATACTTTTTTTGCACTTATCGATTATTTGTTGTTAATATCGGTTGAATAACCCCGATTTTTGTTGTAAATATAGTTAGTTGCATTTTGGGTACATATTGTATCACTTGATTAGTTTTGTATATGTTTTGTAGGTATTTGTTGCATTATTGGAGCATTGAGGAATAAAGTCTAAATGGAGCTTCAAGACGTGCATTTGATCAATAAAGGAATAAGGCAAAAGAGAGAAAGCCAAGTGAAGTTGTGCAGAAAAAGCAACAAAAGTTGTTGGAACTGTCATGCATCGTCGGGCGAAATTCCTGACGCCGGGCGACAGCGAACGAGAATGGGCCAATTTTGATGTTTCCCCAGTCTTGCTTCGTGTCTAGGTCGCTAGGAGAAAATAAGGAGAGTCGTTGGGCGAAGCATTATATCGTTGGGTGACGTTAGATATTTTTCATCAGATGAGGACGTGGTGCAGTCTGGGCCAAGTGCATAGAAGCCGTTGTCGGGCAAAGTTTTATGTCGTAGGGCGACGCGTGCGGAAAATAATTTGAAGACTGCTCCTGAAGGAACCTCTAAGATGAAGATGTCTAGGCTTCAAATTATTACCACCAAGTTTGAAAACTTAAAAGTGAAGGAGGATGAGAGTATTCATGACTTACACATGAATATTATTGAGATAATTAATGCTTAAAGGGCCCTAGAGAAGAAGATGTCAGAAGCCAAGATGGTGAGGAAGATCCTCAGATCTTTTCCAAAGATATTTGACATAAAAGTGACTACCATGGAAGAATACCAAGATATAAACAACATGAAGGTTAATGAGTTTATCGGGTCCCTACAGGCCTTTGAGCTATGGATCTATGAAAAGTCTGTGAAGAAGAAGAGCATTGCCTTTGTCTCTAATACTGATGATCCAGAAGATGAGTGTGAGTTGTATATAGAACAACGGATATCCAATGCTACTGTGTTGCTTGGACGACAGTTTAACAAAGTATTAAATAAAGTGAACTGGAAGTCAAGGTCAAATGTCAAGAACAAGTCATTCGACATCAATAAAAAAACAATACTTTGATAGAAGGGTCAGAATTGATGACAATTCCAGCCAATAAATAAGTGTTCATTGTTATGAGTGTGAAGCGTTTGGACACATAAAAGCTGATTGTCCCACTTATCTTAAGAAGTAGAAGAAAGGTTTGTATATGTCATGGTAAGAGGAAGATTCTGAAAGTGGTCATGAAAAGGAAGGTTCCAAACAGGTCACAACCTTGACTGGAACTTGTGACTTTGATGGAGACTCAGACTATGAAGAGTTATCCTTTGAAGAACTTGTTGTTTCTTACAAGGAGTTGTGCCTAAAAAATCAAGAGTTGGGTCAATTAGTAGAAGAGAAAAAGAAAGAAATTGCTTAGCTGGAGACTTGAAAAATGGAGCACTTGTCTATCATCTCTGGTCTGGAGGATGAAAAATTGGAGCATATGTCCACCAGCTTTGGTATGAAGGGTGAAGTTCTCTTGCTCAATTCACAACTTGATAATTTGACCAAATCAGTAAGAATTCTTAACAACAGTTCTGGTGTGCTTAATGAGATTCTTCAATCTGGAAAAATGTTGGAAATGTTAAAGGGATTGGCTATGCCAATTAATCTATGAAGAACAAAGGAAAATGGCTGAAGTGAAGTTTGTTCATCCAAAGAAAGAAAAGGAATAAAAGTTGTTAGATAAAATGATCCAACATCAGTTTGGACAACATAAAAATCACTTAGGAAATGAAACTCAATGAAGAAGATGTTATTATTGTGGTAGGTATGGTCATATAAAATCCTTTTTCTACAAGTTGTATGGCTATCCCAAACCTGCTACACAACATAGAAGAAAACAAGATGATGGTAGAGCAAAGTCTAAGAGGCTCCCCAAAAATGTCACTTGTGGACTCATAGCGCACACCTCTCTCTCTGAGATTCTACAAGAGAGAGTTGGTATTTTGATAGTGGTTGTTTTAGGCACATGAGTGGTGTCAAGAAATTTTTGGTGGATATTAATACATATTCCACTAACTATGTCACTTTTGGAGATGGATCAAAAGAAGAAATAAAGGGTGTTAGAAAGTTGAACTATACAAGACAACCTAGTATCGATGAGGTTCTATTTGTTAAGGGGATGACTGCTAATTTGATAAGTATTAGTCAACTGTGTGACCAAGGTCTCAAAGTTCACTTTACTACATCTAAATGTATGGTAACAAATGAGAAGAATGAAGTTATCATGAAGGGAGCCAGATCAAAAGATAATTGTTACTTGTGGATATCTCAAGAAACAAATCGCTCATCAAGCTTGATGTAAAAATAATTTGAAGTGAATTTACTACATAAAAAACTTTACCATTTACTCTTGAAAGGTATGAAGAAAGTCCTATCAAAGGAAGGATTTATAGGTATTCCCAAGATGAAAATTGAGAAAGGAAAAGTCTGTGGGAAGAAAACCAAGATGTCACATCCAAAGTTACATCACAAAATTACTTCCAAGAGGTCATGAACTCATCATATGGAGTTAATGGAACCTGAGAAATTTGATAGTGTTGGAAGAGAAAGATTTGTCGATGTGAATGCTAATGGTTTTTCAAAATCTACCCTGATAAACTCTATCAAATAAAAATCAAATAGCATTGAAAGTTTTAAGGACTTATAGCAATTATAGATGGGGAGGAATGCAACAGATTATCTATCTTTCCTCCATGTTGCTATGGTTAAAATTATCAAAAGGTGGAACAAAAGATCACTGCAAAGGGTTGATTTGAGGAATATCTTTTCTGAGGTGATGGCAAGGGAAGTCAGTGGTAGCACTCCTAAAACATGTGACATATTCAAGGAGTGTAGAAGGTTATTTGATAGGGGCAAGAGGTAGAAGACCATCTGAAGATGATCAAGGTTGTTTTGTGGCCTACATTATAGTGTGCTTCTGCTGCTACTGTTGATAGTGGCATGTGTGTGTGAATGATATCCTACCAAATGTTATGACATATTTCCTGATGTGTGAACTTGGGTAGTTTATGTTTGGTTAGTTAGTCTGGAGTTTCTTATGTCTTGGTTTTTTATCCTTGAGGGGGAGAAATAATTGTCTAAAACAAAGGAGAATGGTTGATCACTATTGTGAAGAAGATAACTGCTTTAGGTGGTTCATCCTGAAATGTTTTGGTCTTCCGTGAGTTTAATAATCTGGATGGTTCTTGATAGGAAAAATAGAAACTTTACTATTTTTTCCTTGCAGTAATAATGGGAAATTCCCAAGATATCTCTCTCAATGACTTCTCTCATTTATTTAGTTAAATTCGTAGTTCAATTAAACAAAAACTTAATTTGGGGGCTTGGTTTTGATATTGTCACTTAACAAAAAACAGAAATATAAAATGGATTTTTCACATATATGAGGAGCATGTTAGAGTGAGGTGTATAATTTTCCATGTAACTATCTTGAATCCAGATCTCTTCAACAAGTTCATATCCTTCAATTACCAACCCTTTAGATTATCTTCCCCTATGTCCTTAGTGGAAAAACCTTTAAGCATTCGTCCTACATCCTAAGTCCTTAGAGATATCTGATGGACTCAAGCCTCAATTTTATCAAGGGTTAAACTCGGTAACTATAGGGTATTCCTAGTCCTAGGTGATATCTACTATAGTCTAATTTTACAAAAACCTTAACAACCGCGGTCCAGCTAGTTGTTAACTGTAAATCAATCCTAATTTGTCTGATCAGGAAGGCATAAAAACATTGTACAAATAAATCGAATAGAGAAGAATTTATTAAAGAACTCAAGAATTCATAATCATTATATATTCAAATCATGGACACCCCATAGCATTGGGGAATTTAGTTACTCATACTATTCAAAGAAAACAAAAGATAAATTATAAACATTACAAGTATTTGGGAGAAATTTGATCTTCAATCCTTTCCGTTCATGAAAATCTCCTTCCACTGAAACCCTTGTCTTCTCCAATATTCTCTTGTAATTCCCCCTCCTTTTGTTTTGGCAAAACAAAGTCTTATAAACCAAATAAGGGTTTTCACTCCTAACTCAAACTGGGTCGAAAACATAAACCAGGCCCGTAAAACAACCTGAAACATCTAAATTTCTAAAGTCTTCAACTTTAATGAATTTTGAGGTTTCTACATTTCGAATCAACTTCTGATAAAAACATGAAAGTTGTATCTCTTTCTCTCAACTTTTTAACGAGTATTAGAACGCTTCAATCCGATTAATGTAGCTCCAGTTATGAATTTGTTAGTGAAAACTAATCAATCAGCGCATTGGCTGACATTTTCCGTGTCAGGTGACACGGGTGGCCGTGTCAGGCCTCCTGAAGCGTGTTGGAAACTTTTTCAAAACTCTAATTTTTCACTTTTTCGCATTGATTTGTCCCGATTTATTCATGTGAATCCGAAAAAACTAAAACACACAATCTAAGTGTAAAATGCAGTAAAATGAAATAAAACACCCATTAATTAAAATAAAATATAACTGCAATTAAAGGTAAATAACCGTGTAAAAACCACTGATCAAACTCCCCCAAACTTAAATTGTTGCTTGACCTCAAGCGACAATTACAAGAGCTCGTGAAATTTGCAGCATACGGGTACTCATACATGAGATATCCATTCACATTGATCAAAAGGTAGTCCGTCTGATGTTCACATGACACGGAGAATTTGTGTAAGAATCTTTTAGTCTCGAGATTCCTCTTCAGATACTTCTTTAACTATGCTTTATACTTAAGTCTCTTTCCAATTTTTCTCCTTTTTTCATTCAGACAGTCAAATTAAGGCAATACGAATTATGATGATCATCACATGCACAAGACTAATCAAGATTTTGTTTTGTTTAGGCACCAAATAAGCAGCATTGGCTACTTTTAATTACCGATGAAATTTTTAAACTTTGCAGTTATATTTTATCTTTTTGGACGATGTTTGGGGATCAATCCCCTTTGGGCTGAATAACCGGGTGAAGGCTACCCAACTTAGCGAGTCAGTTTCCTTTTACCGCCTTTTCATCATTTGATACCAAATTTATTTATTTCTCCACCAATCGTACATGCATGTGAATCTATATTATGTCAGACTGTAAAGATAAACTACTTCAGGAGTACTTCTCAAGATTCAAGCACTATGGTACAAATGTACACGTTAGACTCGTATCACTGTCATATTATTCCGAACTTCCTACCTCTAAACAATCATCCCTTTATCTCTATATACTATTTCTGATCTCTATGAAATACAAGCTCTTGAGCAAAACAAAAGAAAAAAATTTGGTCAAAATTTGGGAAGGACTTCAAATCATGGATTTACACAGTAATTAACATAAAACCAACAAATAACTCGAAAAGAAAAGAAGTACCCCACCCCCCAACATGAACTAAACATTGGCCTCAATGTTTCAGAACAAGCTCGAGGAAGGTGACTCATAGAGGGTAATGCAACACCAATTGTTGCTTCCTAGCTTTCACCAGTAAGGCTCCCTTTTTATTACGTGCAGACAAAACGAAACAAACACGAAAATAAAAACTAAGTTATTAAAAACGTGGGTTGCCTCCCACGAAGCACTTTATTTAACGTCGCATGGCTCGGAAGTTCATTCCCCTTGTTAGGGTGGCATATATGACACAAAGAACACATCCTCTTTTTTCTTTCTTTTGTTCGGTAGCAACCCCATGAACTTAAAGTACTGATGATGTTGCTTCCAAATTATTTTCAGGTTGATTTTATTGAACAAGGCATAAATGACATCCAATACTTTGTCAATGTCTTGTCTTTCATCTACCTTGTTACGAAAATAGTTTATAGGAGGACTCTTTTGTTGAAGATTTTTTGGTTGGATGTCCACATCTTCACAAATTGGCAAATTTGTAGTTTCATCCAAAACTCGATCATCTTTAAGTTTACTTATTTCTTCTTCCCCATCATTCTTGTTTACCTCAAATTTTTCTATTCTTACTGTATCTTTGTCATCTTATGTTATGCATTCTTCTTCTAGTTTCACATCTTCTTCTTCCAACTGTAACTTTTGCCACAATCTTACCTCCCTCTTATATGCTATAAAATTTTCAGTCGCCTCTTCCAAAGTTAATCCCGAATCAGGCGTCCAACATGCAGGAGATACAAGTGGCAATGTATCGAAATAATATATGACTGCAACACTCAGACACTTGGTTAGTACCAAAGTATAGAAGAATTCATGAAGCAAACATAATCTGACCCTCTTTTTATATTTTTTTATATAATAAAATAAAATGCAAATTAAAAAAAATCTAAAACAAAATTTTAGATGACGAGCAACAAAATTTCAATTAAACTAAAATTGAACTCTATAGTTTGGCAGTCCCCGATAACAACGCTAAAAACTTGATAGGAAAAACAACAAGTGTACTATTTTTGTCTTGCAGTAGTAATAATGGGAAACTCCCAAGATATCGATCTCAAGGAAGGCTTGCAATTATTGAGTTAAATTCGTAGTGCAATTAACAAAAACTTAATTTGGGGGTTTGGTTTTGATATTGTCACTTAACAAAAAGAAGAAATATAAAATGGCTTTTTCACATATATGAGGAGCATGCTAGGGTTAGGTGTAAAATTTAACCTATAATTATCTTGAACCCTGATCTCTTCAAAAAGTTCATATCCTTCAATTATCAGCCCTTTAGATTATCTTCCCATAAGTCCTTATTGGAAAAACCTTTAACCATCCATCCTACATCCTAAGTTCTCAGAGATATCTAATGGAATCAAGCCTTTATTTTATCAAGGGTTAAATCCGGTAACTATAGGGTATTCGTAGTCCTAGGTGATATCTACTATATTATAATTGTACAAAAACCTTAACAACCGCGGTCCAACTGGTTGTTAACCATAAATCAATCCTAATTTGTCCGATTAGGAAGGCATAAAAATATTGTACAAATAAATTGAATAGAGAAGAATTTATTAAAGAACTAAAGAAGTCATAATCATTATAGATTCAAATCAGGGACACCCCCTAGCATTGGGGAATTTAGCTACTTATACTATTAAAAAAAACAAAAGATAAATTGTAAACATTACAAGTATTTGGAAGAAATTTGATCTTCAATCCTTTCCATTCATGAAAATCTCCTTCCACCGAAACCCTTGTCTTCTCCAATATTCTCCTGTAATTTCCCCTCCCTTTTTTTTGGCAAAACAAAGTCTTAAAAACCAAATAAGGATTTTCATTCCTAAGTCAAATTGGGTCGGAAACATAAACCAGGCCCGTAATCCGACCTGAGACAACTAAATTTCTAAAGTCAGCAAATTTAATGAATTTTTCGAGGCTTCTATATTCTGAATCAGCTTTTGACAAAAACATGAAAGTTGTATCTCTTTCATCCAACTTTCCAACAAATATTAGAACGTGTCGATCCGATTAACGTAGCTCAAGTTATGAATTTTTTAGTGAAAACTAATCGATCAATGCATTGGCTGACACGGCCTATGTCAGGTGACGTGGGTGGCCATGCCAGGCCTCCTGAAGTGTGCTGGAAACTTTTTGAAACTCTAATTTTTCACTTTTTTCGCATTGATTTGTCCCGATTTATTCTTATGAACCTGAAAACACTAAAACATACAACCGAAGCATAAAATGCGGTAAAATGAAATAAAACACCCTACAATTAAAATAAAAGATAACTTAAATTAATGGTAAAAACCCATGTAAAAACCACTGACCAGTTCTCCATGAATTAATATGGTAGGACAAGGCAAGATGGACTTTGTGTATGTTGGATAGTTTTAGTTGGAGTCCTCAAAAGCAAATCCAATGACGTGATCATTGAAAAATATGCTATTGTCTAAACCAATGTTAGGACATCATCTCAAGATTTGAAGTATCCAGGAATTAGGAGGAGCTTTATCTGAAAGCTCTCTAGTCATGACTACTATCTTCAGTGTGTTTTCTTCGTGACTAAATCCCCACCTGATTGAGAGTTAGTTTCTAGTGAAGTGTTAGAGTGGCTCGTTTGGAATAGTCTGATGGAGTCAATTCAACTGTGGTTGCCTATGTTTTCTGGTCTTGTTCAAGGAACATGGTTAAGGTTGAGGGAAGTCTGAACTCTCAATGGTTTTGGATGTTTAAATATTGCAATGTTCAACCAGGTATCATGGCACTGTGTTTTGGAGAGCTCAGTCCAAAGGTTTAAAAAATGAGGTGTGTTGATCATGACGTGAGAAGCAAGTTATTTTGAAGGGCAGGTTTGGAATTGCAGTACTCAAGAATGAGTGTAGGCTCTAGTGGAAGGTGTGCCTACATCTAGTTTCACATGAAAAATGTTTTCCAATGGTTTGGATAAGTCAAATATGATGTTGGAACATTTCTGCAGTCAATGCTTAGAAAGAGAGAAACTGAATAGATCAATATCTCTCTCCTAGAATGAATGGTGCACAACTAACAAGGATGGATTTATCTTTTTGGAAAAAGCATGCATTGACTAGTTGTGTCATTACAAACAAGGCGTTGTTACAAACCATATTAATCATCCTTGATTATAAGTAATCCCTCACTTATTCTTCCCTCTCATGTTTTCCTTTCCGCCTGTTTGTTTCAGTATTGTTGGTTGTGTCCCTCATTAGATTTCTGTTTGTGGTGTCTTTTCTTTCATTCTCACACTCAGTTTTTGTCTTCTTTTGGCTAAAAAGGGGGAGAGTAGTGTTGTTGAGTAGTGTTGATTAGTGTTGCTCCTTGCATGCAATAATTAAGGGGGGAGTATGACCATTTGTAATAAGGGTTTTCTGTCTTCATCTGATGATGCTCAAGCTGTGGGTGAATACAGGATATCCTACCAAATGTTTTAACTTCCTGTCCATTGTGTTCTTTTTGCTTCTGGCACATGATCTTCTAATTTGCGCTGCTTCTGTCACATGGTCTTCTAACTTGGTTTGGTCAAGTTAGAGTTCTTTTTGGTTTCTTGAGGCTACAGGAAAATTTTCCTGAGGCTTTATGACAAGAATTGGTTTTGAGTTTTTAGGGGTAACTTGGATGGTTCTGAAGATGAAAGTTACCTTCTTCCTAATGTACACCAACAGAAGAATATAACTAGTGTTCTGTCTCCCTGGTGATGTGTTCTTCTTCAGTGTGGTTGAAGAAAAAGTGTGTTAGCCAAAAGTGTGCCAAAGAGGTGATGAATCTTGATTATATGTTGCTGCTGTTGAGAGGGAGAATATACTAATTCTCTGTTGTGTTCTGAGCAGTTTGGAAGGGAAGTTTGGCTCTGGTTTGGATTAGCTGTGAAGAGTTTTCAGACAAGATGTCCTGAAATGTTGAGAAGAATTTATTTTTTTCTCTTGTTTCTATAATGAGTAGCTTCTATTGTACTATGAAAAAAGTATTTCTTTGCTGCTAAATTTCTGATGTTTATGTTGGCTGTTGTGCCTTTGATATTTGTGTTTGATTTATTTTCAAACCTGAGCTATTTTTGATGTTTTTGTCTGGAAGAAGTGTTAAGTTATTTTAGCCAAAATAAGCCAAAGGGGAGATTCTTAATTCTCTATTTTTGTGATTGACATTATGTTTGGTAAAACTAAATTAGCATAAACATGTTGAAGAAGATGTTCTACCAACTGGAGAAACACGTTGAATAAGATGTCTTATGCAGGATCATTCGACATCGCACCTGTGTACAGATGGACTGTTGGATTCTTTTAGATTTTACAGATGTATAATATTTTGGGAATATTATGTTATCCTATGTGCCACTCAGTTTAAGGATGAAGAGATTCAATCTGAATTTAAGGAATATTCATAGTTTCTAATTATGGAGATAATTTATGAAACTAATGATTGAAGTCCTATTTTTGTGCAAAAGTTTTTGTTGATTTGTAGCAGCCGACTTGCTGCGATTTTGAACTCCCAATCCAGTCCAGAAGATTGGTTTAAATAGACTGTCAAAAACCTAGTTTTTGTGTGGAGCTTACACTGTATTTTGTTAGGATTTGTATGTTATTTTCGTGCCTCTCTAATATTATCTTGATAAAAGAGTAGGATTGTTATTTTGAGTTGTAAGTTTTGTCAATCATTCATAAGATTTTAAGTATTGAATGGTTGTGTGTCTTTGAAGTGTGTCTTCTTAGTAATTCTTTTGAATTGTGTTCTTGTCACTGTTTGTGATTGGTATAGATTTGAGAAGGGTCTCCTACCTATGTGAGTCTTAGGTAGAATTTAAGCACGAGTAGTGATTAGGTGATTAGATTGTAAACTAGGTAAAAGTTTTTTGTGGGTCTACAAATTGATACTATCTAGTTGACTTCGTCCCTGACTTGGTAGCCCCTAGAGTAGGTGTTGTTGTACACCGGACTGGGTTAACAATTCTGTGTGTTCTTTACTTTTCTGCACTATCTTAAATTGTTATATCTGTTCATTATGTTGAATTTAGATTACAATGTCTCGATATTATTGTACCCCAATTTTTCCCCCTAAGATCCCTTCATCATACCATGTTGATTCATTCACAACTAGATCACACTAGGATTCTTGGTTCCCCTCCCTACATTTAGTTTTTCCCTTTTGAGGGATTACCAAGCACCTTGACTTATGTTCCTTTTGTGATCATGAAGATTGTTTTGATTTCTTCACTTAACTAATAAAATGCAATGTTGGTTTGTCTTGCTTGTTATCCATATAGGTAAAGGCAATAAGATTTAACAAGTTACCCCATGGATTCATGAGTTTATTTCCATGCCCTAGTCAATAAAGCTGGAGAAGTTCAAACCTCAACATTGGATTAGTTTTGGAATAATTGGCATGACAAGGTTGTTTTGGTTCATCACATTTCAAGGTTATTAGATTTGACTCAAAAGTATAAAGGGTTGATTGAAGAAGTTGTCATGTTGGACAAGGCCTTGTTCCTATTGGTCACAAGAGCATATTTCTCTAAATTCTCAAGATATGGAAGTGGTTTTGGTGGCTAAGAGTTCTCATTATCATCCTCAACAACTTCTATTCACAAAGCAAAAATGTTGGTACAAGAAGTTTGTTCAAGCTTGTCCAAGTTCCTCAAATCATTTTCTTTATTCAGGAGCTAGGGTTTTGAACTTCAAAGGGGTATATCTTGCTAACCTTTTGGTATTTTTGATTTATTCCAAATAAATACTTCTCTTCAAAGGGTTATCAACAAATCACTTTAAAAGTTCCAAGGATTTTTAATGAGGAAGAGACTTGAGGAGGAAGCAAGATTACAAGTCCTCCAGATGAATCCCCAGTTTCCCATGTGTGACTTCAAATGGTCATAACTTGGTCGATTTCCATCACCTTGAGTCCATTATTTTACCATAATGATCTTGAAGATATGAACTTTATGCCTTCTTTTATGTGCAAAATGGGAAAATGGATGGAAGTTGCCTTAAAGATGCAAAAGATTATAGGTCATTTCATGATTTTTTTTCCAACTTCAAAAAGTCATAACTTGCTCAAATTTTGGAGATTTTGAATGATTCAAGTTTCAAAATGTCATTCAAGAGGTCTACTTCATTCCATCTTTTTTGGTCAAGAGAAAATTCCAAGTGGAAGGCCATGTTTGGATGCAAGACATTATATGTCATTTTTGAAGAAGATATTGAAATATTTCTAAGTATGGAAAGTCGACCCTTTTTCTCCAACTTTGACTCAATGCAACTTTCATCTCAAGCATCCATTTAACTCCATTCTTTTTCCATTGCAAAGCTTGTAACCTCATCTTTCTAAAGCATTAAGAATCATGCCTTAAGACCCCTTGAGCTGAGAATTCCATTATTTCAAAAGTGGCAACTTGGAATTGAAGTTTCCTTGCAAGTCAGAATTGAATTTCATGTTACAACCTCTAAACCTTAAATTAACACGCGTTTTGGGTCTAAACATGATTAGCCAACTTTCCCAAGTGGATTAGTGCATCAAAACCCAAGAATTGGATGAGTTTTGGTGAAGTTTGGATCACACTTCACTCGTGCATTAGGTTTGCACGAATTCCCTCCAAAACGCATCATTCACTCTTCCTTTTGATCCCATTTGTTTCTCCTATAATTACATGTATTATCCCATTCATTTTTCCAAGCTTGGATAGCCAGAATCACCCTGCCAAACTTATTCCATAACTCAGAATTCAGTAACTTCGAAATCTGTTCTCGAGCCTTTTTCAATCCAATTTTTCCATCAATTCACCTCCCTTGATCTTCCTCGAAGCTAACCAAATAATTACATTCAAGAATCGTGCCATATACTGCTCCATAGAAGTCCAATTTTAGAGCTCTGCAACTCAACTTCAATAGGTAGATTCCTTCATCAATTCTTCAAAACTCTGATATCATTGTGTTGCTCTCATTACCTTGGTTCTAATCACAACACTTACCTCTTACTGGAAACACGTTTTGACCATGAAATTTCAAATCCCTTTTCAAAACTTTCCTTCCAAATTACTTGAGCTACATTTTATATAAATTTGGCGCGAGGGTGTGGTTGTCTTCGTCTTGAAGAGACGAAGCGAATGATATAGGTCTGAGCTTCTGATTTTACAGTTTGAGAGACCAACAATTTGTGATGGCTGGAGGTTAAAGATGACCAACGTGTCATCTTCCAACCAATGAAGGCGCGCCATCTATTTTTTTTCAAATTCTGATTTAATTAATGATTATGTACATTATTCACTAATGAACATGATATGCACAGTGCGCCAGATCCCTTGGATTTGATTACTAACGCGTTTTGACTTTCATCTAATGGTCCACATATTTTACTTTTATTTTCTTTTTCTGATTTTTATATTTTAATTGTTTTAAATTTCAAAAAATCATAGAAAATTCATTTTTAGTCCAAAAAATCTGAAAAAATTATGAAAAATATTTTTAATTATTCTCTTTCTGATTTTTATTTTTTCACAATTTAATTTTGTGTTTTGGTATTTTTTATAAATTTGACACTTTATTTGATTTGTTTAAAATGTTTAAAAATACTTTTATATATTTTTAAATTCTGAAAAAATTATGGAATGATCCAATGATATTGTGACAAATATTGGTGACCTTATTTTGTTTTGTTTTCTGACTTTACTATTTTTATCTTTTTTTTTTTAATTTTACCCATTTATTTTAATTTTAAAAATAGTTTCTGACTTTAAAAAATTACCAAAAAAAATTGTAAAATTATTTGAACCTTTTTCTGATTTTTCTATGGTCTCACTTTTCATTTCTTGATTAATTTTAACATAATTGATATTTTTCTCTTTATTTTCTATTTTTAAACATTATTTTTAAACCCTTTTGTGTATATTAAAATGTGATATTATTTTGTGACTATTTTCTGGCTGATCTTGGGTTAGATTTTGGATCATGAACTTTATTAACATCATTGGATCCATGGTGTTGAGTTTAACTCCACTAAAATGGATGAATGATTTTAATAATAGTTTGATTAAAATTTAATTCAAATGTGGTTTGTATATTTTTTCCCATCCCTCTTCATCCCATCCATTTCTTATTGCACTAGATGTCGTTGGAGCATGATCTCTATATCATGTCTCAAAACAAATAGTGCATAGATTGTTATTGACCGGCCTCAAAATAGGTGTGACTTCTATATAAGTCCACTTACGATTGCTTAACATAGCGCTAAATTTTGTTCCGATTCGAATAAATAATCATTTGTGGCCCAAACTTATGATTGCAAGCCCAAATATGTTAATTTGATCTCTTTGATCCAATAACCTTGAGATTCATTTTGTGGAGGCTTTGGTTCTACCAATCCTCTAATGGATCTACAACACATTTGGTCAACGCGGATCACTTAAACATCGTTGATCATTAAATAATACTTGTGAGAATTCCAAATGGATGATATACTTGACAAAAAGCAAATGCAAATTGTTGCGTGGAGGCTTTGGTTCTACCAATCCTCTAATGAGTTCCAAATGAAAGCTTCAAGATGGTCATCCAACTAACCACTAATTATTGACTTGTCTTACCTTATGCTTTTATTCTTTTTTTACGTTTTATGTACCATTTACTTTTAGCATTTACATTTCATGCCATTTTCATCTTTGCTCATTTGAGCATTTACTTTCTTGCCATTTTTACTTTGCTCACTTGAGCTTTTCTTTCCCTTTCTTAAGCTACTTAATAATCAACATAAACCCTAAAAAATATTTAATGGTACTTGGACTATTTGGTTACTATCCTTGGCATTATGGAGCATGGGACTTTTCTTGGACTTAGGATTAGAAACCTTGGCCTATCATGGAGACCTTGTGATCTTATCTGATTATTCTGTCTGAAGTTCTTGAGGTTTACCTCAAGACATTGGGCTGATTATTTGTTTTTGTGTGCAGGTTTTTGTGATTACACCCCTTGTTTGTAATATGGAATTCACCCGTATACAACCGTTACTCTGCCCAATTTTTGTGAAGACTTAATACACTTGAAGTTTGGTTCTCTCAAGGGGTCTAGTATTTTTTTTGCTTGATTGGTTCCAATCCAAGGAATGGGAATTATATATTGGCTCATAATATCAAGTATTAGCTTCTTGTTGGTTAGATAGTTCTTATCCCTAGATTTTACCTTATGCTTTAGGATAGTCCCTTCTTCTCCTCCCATCTTCTTTAATTTCAAAAATCTTCTTCCCCCTTTTTGAAAACTCTTCTTGTTTTTGAACTTGAACCACTTTCATAATAAACTTGGACTTATGTCCATATATTTTTAAAACATTTTTCATAAATAAACTCCAATAAACTTAATAATACCTTGACATTTTTATGAGAAGACTAAAAGTCAATCAATCTCATTTAAAATCATTTTGCCACTTTGGCTTTTATCTTTAAACTTTTCTCAAAAAAAGTTTGAACTCTTGTCAATCCTTGTAGTGATGCAAACAACTATACTTCTACAATATATAGTGAAAATAGATATTTTCCACTTGGGTGTTGAGTGAGGCATTGTTGATTTTAAAATCCAATCCATATCCTCCACTTTGAGATGATGCAAATTCTCCTTTCTCATGATTGTGGGTAGTAGGCATGTTTTCCACACGGACAATGACGATGATGTTTTATCTCATAAAATTAACCAACACATTTGTGTTTTAAATTTCTAAAAGAGGAACTACGTGTACCCTGATCCCCTATTGCACGAAAAGGTGGTACGTAGGCACTAAAGGTTCGCAACCGCGGCGGGTGCGAGAAACTATAAAAATAAATATATTTCTTTCCTCACCTCTACCATCCATTTTTTATATACAACATTTTTTTATATAGCCAAAATATACAGATTTTACAAAGAGGCTCCTGCGGAGTACCGTAGATGTTTAGGGTGCTAATACCTTCCCTTTGCATAACCAACCCCTTACCTTGAATCTTTCCCCTTCTTTTTGGGTTATTCTCTCTTTTCCCATTCCTTTGGAAACAATAAAGCGCGGGTGGCAATTTTTATTTTGATTTGTATAAAGTATAGTCAATCCAATGGCTTAGACTTAAACATTTCTACCACTACAGATATCTCTTAGAACATCTGTGATCTGAATACCAGAATTTCACTCATAACAGGCGCAGGCAATTAAGGAATTTTAGGAACAATTGAATATTGGATTTGTTTCATAAAAAGGATCTTTGAGACATTTTAGGAAATATTTGAAAGATTTGTTTTTTTGTTTCTATTTTTGTGGAGAAGATTCTGTAGAGATTTAGAGCTGAAGATTTGATTTGATTGAAGAGTCCGAGCTCAACTGGTGAAGTCTATATAAGGAGACGTCCAAGACCTAGTTTTTTAAAGAAGCATAGTTTTATTATAAAACCTTGTGAAAAATAAGGGTTTAAGGTTTGAGAGTTCCTTAGTTTCTCTGTGTGTTTTTGTACGTGCTCGTGTATCTTTTGATGCATTTGAGTTGACTGATTGTTACTTGTTTATGAAGTTATTGCTCTCCTCTAAGCTATTAAGAAAATAGTTGAGCATTGTTCTTAGTGAAGCTCTTTAGCAAACTAAGTATTTTTATTTTTGATGAGTGTTCTTCTTTTTTATTTCTTAAGAAAATCCCTGGGATTGGGATTGTTATTTGATATCACTGCGGTGATTGGGATTGAAAGGGGTTCTCGTATCTAGGAGGTTCCTAGGTAGAAATTGTATTGGATAGGGATTAAGTGAGAAGTGTAAACTAAGATTTTTTAGCTTCCAATTGATAATACTTATAGTGGATTTCCTTCCTGGCTTGGTAGCCCCTATAGTAGGTGAGTTGTACCGAACTGGGTTAACAATTTAAGTTTCTGCAATTTACTTTTCTACATAACCTTTCTGTTTTAAGCAAGTCTGTTTTCTGTCAACAAATGTTATAACATCTTTCATGACATTGTGCATTGTTGAGACATCAGTCTTGACTTCTGATATTGTGTTTTCCAGAATTTTAATCATCATTCTCCTTATACCCTTAAGACTTTATCAAAATGTTATACATGATGTCTCCCACATCCTTATCACATATGGATTCCTCAAAAGATCAAGATGGTTTCTAAATTAGGGTTTTAATCCCCTAAGGCAAAGTCAAGGTAAACAAGTGGTCAACAAGGTTTATTATTCAAATCATGGCCTATAATTTTAAGTCACAATCATGTCAATCTTCATTCAATATTAATTGACCAAAGGAAGTTCAGTTTTGATGCTTGGTTTGCAAGTTAACTCAAGATAGGTTCATGTGTTTATTTCCATGTGTAATACGGTGGGAGAATTGACTTGGGTGTTTTGCATTTGATTGCAATTGTTGAGAATAGGAAGAGTCGCCACCGACTTTTCTTTTATATAATAAGGGAAAGGGTGAAAAGAATAGGAAAGACCTTTTGATATATTTTCTTGAGTTCGGGGGGGGGGGGGGGGGGGGGGTAGGTTATGAAAAGGGAAGGTATTAGCATCCTTTTCATCCGTAGTTATCTACTGGATGTTAGTTGCTATCTCACTTTGAAATGCTTTGTTTGAAATGTGTTTGTGATGTTTTTGGAAATATTTTTGAAAAGTGCCTTCGTTTAGGCGAACTTTGTAATGATTCTCGTCTCTATAAGAATGTATACAAAGTGTTGACTTTTGAAAATATTTCATGGAAAGTGTTGGTGTATTTTGAAAGATGTTTTGAAATATTATGAGCAAGCAACTATGAACGTTCTACCTACTCAAAAAGTCTATGTTCATTTCCTCCTCCTTTAGGTATTGATATCTTACCATTGATTGGTAAGAAGCCCTATCATTGGATGTGAAGGGACAGGTGCAGGTCGTCGTATAGTCATAGAAAGCAACATTGTAGGATACCTTAGCAATTTTTGTAAGGGTCTAAGATCATTTATAAAGGCAACATTTGAAGGGTC
This sequence comes from Vicia faba, assembly GCA_948472305.1. Taxonomy (NCBI): domain Eukaryota; kingdom Viridiplantae; phylum Streptophyta; class Magnoliopsida; order Fabales; family Fabaceae; genus Vicia; species Vicia faba. Next base: position 65,997,164 of record OX451738.1, on the reverse strand, counting down.
ATCGAGAGACTATGATCTTGTTTTTGATTTTTTTTGCTAAAGTATCCCACGTTTGCGTAACATGACTATTTTTATCTTAGGCAACAAGTGAGGTCAACCCCAGAGATGCAAGTGTGCAAATTGTTTTCTTTTTCATGCATTTTTGTCTTTGAATTAGGGTTTTCTACTTATTGATTTTATGTCTTGCCATACAAAACCTAATTACTAACATTTATATTAAAAGCGATAAATTGTGGAAATTAAAATTCTACACTATTACATCATTTGGGGATGGGGATACAAATTTACAAGTGTGGGATGAAAGCAAATAAACCCTAATTTACTATTACAACCATATTAAATATGAACAAATAATGTACAAGAATGTATGGTAATATACAAGGAAAACAAAATTGTTTTTGTTTGAGTTTTTTTCGTAAGGTTTTAATTCTAATTAAGTTAAATAAAAAGAAATACGTAATTAATTCAAATAAAAATAACCTAAATTGACTTAATAAAATAAATTAAATTAATTAAGAAAAACAAGTTCTTAGGGTTTTATAAAAATAATTTTAACCTACTTAGACTTAATAAAAAGAGATTAATTAAAAATATTAAATTCTAATTTAATTAACATACAAAGAAAATTAAAATAAATCTAAGCCTAAATTGATTTAATTAGAAAAAAGTAATTAAGTTCATGAAGATGTAGATTCAGTTGCAGGGAAAAAGAGAGAAGAATGAAGATAATGCTTTCTTTTGTGTTAAAGAGAAGGATGATAGAGATCTTGATGCGGTTCAGAGAGAGAGGTTGAAAGGTGAATCGTGAATTCTTCTTGTATTTTCTGTTATGAAATCCCCTCCCTCTCAATCTCCCAAAATTATCTTATAACTTGAAAGTTTGTTACAGGTTATTGAATCTCAGCCACTGGATTAAATGAGTTGGTTACAAAATGGAAAGTGGAGATCGGTTCACAGCTAGGAGGTAAATTCCGTTACGGTAGTTAAGAGGTTGTTGGTTGAAGCTTTTTTCTGGTTTTATAAACTGCTTTTTTTACGGCTAAGCTGGAAATTCCTTTTTTCCTCCCCTTCTTCTTTTTCTGTTGTAAATTCTGTTATACCTCTTTGTTAGAATCTGCAGGGGATTTCCTGTTAGATGTGGTTAGGGGTTATGAAACAGTTATGGGACAGTTAGGGAGTTAGAAAGTTAGTTAGAAACTGTTAAGAGAGGTTAGAGGGAATCCGGTTTGGAGGTTTTTTGTTTGTTATCATTCTGTTATGGAGGTTAATGGTTATAGGCTGGGAGTTTGTTATGGAGTATGTTAAGAGGTTGTTAGAGGACTGTTTCGGATCTCTGTTAGCAGTTAGAGTAGGTTATGAAATCAATTAGAGATTGGTTATAGATAATAATTCTGTTTGGTTTTCTGTTTTCTCCAAAATGGAAGGGCTGATTTGGTTTTCAATCACCTGTTCTGAATTTATTTTACAGGGGCTTTTTGGTAATCTCATATTTGGTCCCCTAAATTTTGATTAATTATTTTCCCACTTCGGTTAGCTGTCTTGCGTTGATTCACTGCAGGGCTACAGTTTTGACATTGCAATCCGACTATCCATATTGTGCTTAACACGCAAATGGATTTCTGAAATTGCTACTCTTGGAGCATCCAGATCAATACTCCTTAAGCCCTCCACTAAACCCGATCTTGTGTATCAATGCAAGAAAGATTGATTCTTGATTCAACATCAGAAGAAGATATTATCCTATGAGCAAAGCCTTCTTGGCAGCCTTCTCCATATAGCTGGCTTTGAGACCTGGTATCCATATGTCGTGGTGGGAATTCAGGTTCTTTATGCACTGAAGGCATAGGAGCAACACCAGCAATATCTAACCCGAGATTTAACTCGCCAGAAGTATCTCTACTGTAGCCTGGGCTTGTTGACAGCTGAGAAGCAATGTTACCATCTTTTGAACAACATTTATTCTAAACATCATTTATCCTTTATTTGTGATGAGATGAATTTTGAGGGTAAGGGTAAGGCATCATAAGACTCTGGGCGCGAGTTCGTACCCACTTGAGGTAAGGCTCAAGAGGGATGGAGTTCTTGTGCCCCAGTGTCTTGCTATCTACCTTGTTAGGCATCCTCCAAGCTCTAATGAATCTTTGGCGAAGTCCTTGCGCATCGTTGTCGAAGTCAAAAACTAGGTCAGGAATCAGCATGTCATGAGGGTTGTCCCTCCGTGCATATCCAAATTGTCTCAAAGCTAGACAAGGGTTGTAGGTAATGCCCCCTCTAATTCCAAGTAATGGAACATTAGGGAACTCACCACAGCGATCGATGATGATGACATTTTCTCTGGACCGAGAACACCAATGTACATCAGAATGTGTGAGGGTCATCAATCGTTGTGACCACCTTAAGCCTTGTTCATTCTTCAAAATAGATTGTGGAAGGTGAGAAATAAACCATCTTGCAAGGAGAGGAGTACAGCACATGAGAACACCTCTCTTTCTCATTGTTCGTGTGTAAAATGAGTGGAGGATGTCCCCAAGCAAAGTAGGTATGGGATTCCTGGATAAGAAGATCTTGACGGCGTTGACATCTATAAGTTGGTCAGGATTTGGGAACAAGACCAACCCATAAATAAGGAGTGCCACAATCTCTTCAAAGGCTTGCAGATCCAGGGAATTCCAACACTCTTGTGCCTTCTCAAACAAGAATTTTTCCAAGAAGCCTTTGACACCACTTCTAGTCTCCCAATGCCCCTTGATGTCAGATGGTTGCAAGTGTAGTGCTTGAGCAACATCTTCAGGCTTTGGTTCTTTCTCCGTACCGTTGTAGGGTAGTTGATTAAGAATAGGAATTCTCAGGAGTTGAGAAAATTCCTCCAAAGTAGGCACCAATTGGTAGTCGGGGAATGTGAAACAGTGGTGAAGGGGGTCGAAGAATTGGAACAACACTTTCACCATGTCTTATTCAATGCTGGTGTTGACTAGGCTGAGCAGTCTATCATGTCTTTCATTGAAGAGAGAGTTTTCTGGAATTCTGGATGTAAGCTCCTTGAGTTGAGGAGGGATTCTCACAAGGTTGACTTGGATAGTTTTCCTGCGAAGAATTTCCATGACCTACAAAACAAGAACAAAGATGAAGATCCAAACCCTTGAAATGGTTAGTGGATGCATATGATGTTTTATGATGTTCATGATGTATGCACAAACACATGTACAAGCAAGTCACACAAAACCCTAGTTTCAGGCTCGCATGGGGTTTCATAGGTAAGTACCCTCTTGAGTGTAGTTGGCTTAAAAACCTGTCCTATAAATAGTAACCGGGTTCTAAGGAGCTCAATATCATTGGATTGTTTTCCACGTTCATTGTTTTGGTTTAGCCACTTAACTAGCGACCAAAATATTCCAAGAAAACAACCCTCAATGAGTGTAGTATCGAGTATCTACCAACTTCGGACTGCACCAAAGCCGGTCATCTCACTACCCCTAATAAAAGGCCAAGATGGTCAAGTAAGGTTCTAGGTCATTAGTACTTAGTGACATCACTCAGCGGCCCCGTACTCTCCTTGATTGAACTAAAGGGTTACCGGTACTCACAAATATGTCGCACTAATATAGCTATTGCTTCAACCGTGTCGGTATACCCCGCACAGTTTCCACAATGTATTGCTATCTATGAACGTTTCCCAAATCCGGGTGTAGGATTTCAAGCCCAAACAAGAGAACCAAAATGTAAAGCAATCAAAGCAAACAATTAGTCATGCAAAAGAGTGATCTAAGCCCTAAGGTTACTCCACTTTTAATTTTTTCCCCAGCAGAGTCGCCAGTTCTGTGATACGGTGGGAGAACTGACTTGAGGTTTTGCGTTTGTTTTCGCAAATGTTTCGATTTAGCAAGAGTCGCCACCGACTTTTTATTTTATCCTAAGGAAAGGTTAAAAAGCACAGGAAAAACCTTTGAGATGTTTTCGTGGGTTCGGGGAGTAGATTATAGAAAGGGAAGGTATTAGCACCCTTTTTATCCATGGTTATCCATGGGCTCTTAGTTACTTGCTTAGATCACTTGCCTTTTCTTTTCAATTGTTTGAAATGGTGCTTTGTGTGTGTGGTTTTGAAAATGTTTTGAAAAAGATGCCTTTGTCTAGGCAACCCTTGTAACAATTCTTTACTCGAATGTTTTACAAAAGGTGTTTGTCTTTTTGAAAAGATGTTTCAAGGTTTTGAAAGTTGTTTTTGGACATTGTGTTGTGGAGTGTGTTTTGAAAGTAGGCAAGTGTGTTTTGCAAGTTTGATCAAGTAACCAAGAGCTATCTACCCTAAATTTCTCAAAGATCTTTCCTATGTTTTAACCCTTTTAACAGTATTGTTCCACCGTTGTATTTGGTGGACAATCTTGTGTTAGGATGTTAACGGGACGGACGCAGGTCTTCGTTTAGACCATGAATGCAATAGTGCCAAGTGTCTTTGGCAATTTTCTCTTTGAGGGACTTGATCATTTTTTAGGCAACTTGAGAAAGCGTCATCGAGGGACTATGATCATTTGATTTCTTTTTGTTTTACCAAAGACACTCAACATGCAACATGGCCCATTTTTGAAGGCAACAAGTGGAGTAACCCTAAGGGTGCAAGTGTGTATGGTGTTGTCCATTTTCATGCATTTTTGTCTTTGTATTAGTCAAGCTATTTGTTATTTGATTTGCATACAAACCCTAAGTCTATCATGGCATAATTTGAAAGCTTTTAAATGCGGAAATTTAAAGTCCTAAATTATTACAACATAATTATGGGGATGGGGGTACAAATGTTTGAATGGGGGGATATTTAGCAAGAAATTAAATCTAAAACTATTACATCCATATTGAATATACAAATATCAAATTGTATAATATTTAAACAAATATAATAAATATGCAAAAATGTATTATGCAAAAAAAGGATTTTTTATGTATGAGAAAGTATTTTTCAATGTGAAATATAAACAAAAATAAAAAGGTCAAATTTTGAATATTTTTATGGTTTAGGGCAAAACCCCAGTTTTTAAATAAATAGTGTTTATTTATTAATTATATACAATATTTATATATTTATTTATACAAAAATAAAAAAAGAAGTATATTGTAAAAAAGAAGTATTTCTTTTAGTGTCATGTATTAATAAAAAATAAAAGTGCATTATTTTTATATTTTTGTCCTAAGTATTCTAATAAAATAAATAAGTATTTATATTATATATTAAATATACTAAATATATACAAAAAATAAGATATTAATTATTTACAAAAAAAAAGTATATTTTAGAAAATGATCTCAAAATGTAAATAATAAATAATAACTAAAAAATATTTTTATATTATTTTCTAGTGTTTTAAATAAAAGGTTTTTATATTTATTTACATACATATATTAAATAAAACAAATAAATGCCAAATAAATGCAAAAAAGGGTGGAAAAATATTTTTGATATTTTTTATATTTGAGCAAAAAATAATAAGTCAGAATCAAAAAGAAAAAAATAAAAAATGATCAATATATCACACAATGGGCCAAGGGGTGTAAATTGGAAAAGGGGGTGCAAGCAGCAAGCTGACTCAGGCCCAGCCCAAGCCAGCTTTGTCTTCAACCTTCAGCAATGTTCAAACAGAAAAACGCGCGCGTTCCATGCTTCATCCAAACTCCTGATTCTTTGACTTTTAACAAAAACTCATAACACAAATATTATAGAGCATCAAGAGACAAATTCAGACATATAAAACACTTGACCTAACTCTAAGAAACGAGGGAGAATTTCTTCATCCCCAATTTCTGACCTAATTTTTCTTCAATGTTCATGGCCAAAATTCTCACAGCACGCATAAAATAAATGAAAAGTAATCATATGTATGGCTTCAGGGCTATGAGTAGAACATGTTTTCTTCACAAACCTAAGCTTAATCATGCCTGGATAGAGAGATAGAAGTTCATGTTTTTACCTGTTTCAGCTTGACTTGAACAGAACAATGTAGCAACTTCCAATGGATTTTGAGCTTTTGTACAGCTTGCCTGAAGTCCAAGGATGCTTCTCCAACTCCTAGCTTGCTTTAAAATCAACTGAATCGTGCTATGGAAGTCATCCTGCACAGCTTGAAAATAAAAATGGCAAACGTGGTTATGGGTGTTACAGCTTGAGTTCAATGCTTGAGATAGCTTCAGTGGATGATATGGAACATGTTTGAACTCTTTTTGGCCAAAGTGCACGAGTGGAATGGATTGTGGAAGTCAAACTGCAACAGGTGCCCTGTTTTGCAGAAAAAATGTGATCTTCTGTATGAGGAGGGATTAGAGATGATTGAGTCGTGTTTCAAGCTTGGTTTGATGTATGGAAAATGTTTTCAAACTTTGTTTTGGCTGGTGTTTACAGGAAGTGAGAGTTGGAGAGTTTTTGCAAGCTTTCTTCTTTTTGAAGTAAGAAGGTTCAAGTTGGGTTATAGGCCTGTACAAGGCTCTCAAGCATGCTGCAACACTCTCTCTTGATCAGTGGGATTTGTCTACAAACTTGTTCCTCAAAGATCTAGCTTGTACCTCTTGGATATGGTATTTGACATAAAGTGCATCTTTATCAAAATGGCATGTTTGCTTTTTCTACTTAAGGATTGATTTTATGTGCAATGCCCAAAGGGAAGAAATAATGCATTAATACAATGGTTAGGCATTTAATTATGGTGTGTGAGACTGGTTTTGAGGCCTGCAAGCTAACTTGTACAAGCTGATTTGAAAAAATGCCAATGTTATGAACAAGCCTTGGCCAAGAACAAAAGTGAATTTTGCCCAACTTTGCAAATTCGATTCTCCCTAACCACAAGGGTGTTTGAGAAGTTCTTGGACAATTTGGAAAGCTTGGAATGTGTACTACAATCCATCTTTGTAATGCAAATTGAAAATCCAAGTGGAACCATGTGAAAAATGGCCAAGAAGTTGGACAAAAATTCTGCCTAGAATAGGTCAAATTTTTTCTAAGTTTAAAATGTTTTGCACCCTTATTCCAAAAATCATAACTTGAGCTACAAGCTTCCTTTGAGATAACTTTATGAATAAAAGTTGTAGATTTTGCAATGGACTACAACTTTCATGTTTTGAGTTATGTTTGAATCCATTTGTATCTTGATGAAAAAATGGGACAAAGTTAGGAAAAAATAAGGAAGTCTCATAACTTAGAAAAATTCTAAGTTATGAAATTTTCTCATTTTAAACCCTAATTTGCAATTTTGGATTTCTTGATAAACAAGTTTCATAATTTGACATGTCTTGATGAAAAATGAATCTTGGCACTTGATTTTGACCAAAAAGTCAAAGTTTGACTTTTCAGTATACAATGCCTTTGAGATCTTGAGTCCATTGAAAAATTCATCTGTCAATCCTGTGCATTTGAGATCTTTTGAACTTTTTGAATGGGTCAAGACAATGCCTTTGAGTTCTTGAGTCCATATGTGAGCTTGGTTTGCCATTGGTTAGGTCAAACAGTCAAAAATTGCATTTGTGCAGTCAAAACCCTAAAAATGACCATTTTGCCCTTTTAGTGATCCGATCAAATTTCTTGTGGATTTGTGATCCAAACTTGACCAAATGGTTCATATGAGTTCAATATGTTGATGTGGGTCAAATTTCATGAGGTTTGACTATCAATTGGCCACAATTGACTTTTTCCCCAATACAACTGATTTCTAGGTCAACTGTCCAATTGACTGGGCAAAGATTGGAATCAAGGCTTGAAACTTGGTATGGATAAACTTGTGAGTCCAACATGAAGCATGAAATTCACTTTGAGCATTTTAGGTCAAAACATCTTTGTGCAAACTCAAACCCTAATTTGGGTCAACAGTGCAAGGAGGAGTCTTGAGCAGAGCAAACCCTAACTTGATCTTGAGCTCCAAGGGTCTTGTGGTGAGAAAATGTTGATGAAATGAGAGGGCAAATTTTGGGGTACAACAATTGCCCCTGTTCAATCTTCTTGAACCTGAAGAGTTAGATTAGTAGGTTTGCCTTTCGCGTCTCGAAGGTAAAAGGAGATTGGACACTAAAGTGCCCTTAAATTTGTACTCGTCAAGACGTGGATGCGAGAATGGGCTTAAAGATGCCATTTGGAGATGGGCTTAGAGATGCCATCTGGAGATGTGACAGAATCTTGTCGGGGGATGGGCTTAAAGATGCCATCTGGAATGCTTGTTGAACTGTATGTCGTTGATGAGTGAGCGAGTATCAGAAAGGTATCCATGTTTGGAATATCTCTGAACTGGGGATCTTGAATAAACAATGGATTGACATCCGTGTTTGGAGAATCCGTAAACTGTTTTCAAAAGTTGAGTCTGAACAAGCAATAGATTAACATCCGTGTTGGGAAGCATCCGTAAACTGTTTTCAGAAGTCTTGGATCTGAACAAGCGATAGGTTAACATCCGTGTCTGGAGAACCCGTAAACTGTTTTCAGAGGTTTTGAATCTGAACAAGCGATAGGTTAACATCTGTGTCTGGAGAACCCATAAACTGTTTTCAGAAGTTGAAGAATCTGAACAAGCGATAGGTTGACATCCGTGTATGGAGAACCCGTAAACTGTTTTCAGAAGTTAAAGAATCTGAACAAGCGATAGGTTGACATCCGTGTCTGGAGAACCCGTAAACTGTTTTCAGAAGTCTTGAAGTTGAATAAGAAATAGAGCAGCATCCATGTTGGGAAGCGTCCGTAAACAGTTTTCAAAGGTTGAGTCTGAACAAGCGATAGATTAACATCCGTGTTTGGAGAATCCATAAACTGTTTTCAGAAGTTGAAGAATCTGAACAAGCGATAGGTTGACATCCGTGTCTGGAGAACCCGTAAACTGTTTTCAGAAGTTGAAGAATCTGAACAAGCGATAGGTTGACATCCGTGTCTGGAGAACCCGTAAATTATTTTCAGAAGTCTTGAAGTTGAATAAGCAATAGAGCAGCATCCATGTTGGGAAGCGTCCGTAAACTGCTTTCAAAGGTTGAGTCTGAACAAGCGATAGATTAACATCCATGTTTGGAGAATCCGTAAATTGTTTTCAGAAGTTGAAGAATCTGAACAAACGATAGGTTGACATCCGTGTCTGGAGAACCCGTAAACTGTTTTCAGAAGTCTTGAAGTGGAGAAGGAACCGGTGTAGGGTTTCCTGATGATGAGTCCGTGTAGAACTGTATCTGAATAATTGTTAATGATAGCCTTTTATTCTTATCCTGAAAAGGACAAAATGTTAGCTAAACACAAAGTTATGTTGCATGAAATGTATGATGCAATATATGTTATATCAATATTTATGATATGAATGTAATGAATGCGCATGTAAGCTGATGAGCTGTCTTGCCGTGGATAGAGGAATCCTGGATAGCCGGATATAACAGAATCTTGACTGCCGCCAGAGAAAGTGAATCCTTGACTGCTGCAGGGGATTGCAAGAATCTTTGATTGCTGAAGATGGGACATCCTTGTCGACTGCTGACTGCTTGGGGAACAAGATCTTCAATTGTTGAGGGATCTTAGGACCACTGCTGGGGATAGAAAATCCTTGGTGACCTGTGGGAAATGAGAATTCTAATGATCTCTACTGAGGAGTCCAGAACCTGGGAGCCTCATGCCGGAGGGGTAAGACTGAGAATCTTCAATCTGATGGGAAGTATCTCTGTGGGGAGAATGTTCACTAATCTGGTTCCGCTGGGGATTGATAGTTGGAAGTTTTAACTCCACTGGGGATAGGATTTTCAGATTTTTTTAGGGCTCCACTGGGGATACTGAAGCTTAGCTCTGAGGGGAATTAAGCTCTGGAAGGCTCTCTTAGCTGGGGAAGTCAGTTTTAAGAAAGCTTTTGCTCTGCTGAGGATCCTGAAGTCTAACTCTGTTTGGGGAATTTGGAGTTTAATTCCGCTGGGGATTCCTTCTGAAAGGGCATCAAATATCTATCCGTACCTTCAACCTATCAGCAATCATCTTTCTTGATTTGTAAGGAAATTATTATGTTCAAATGCATATGCCTATTTAACAAAACATTGGACGTTTCTCAAATAAAACATAAGTGTAAAAAAAGCAAAAGGAAGACAAAGCAAATTTCTGTATCTGGAAAAGTATTTGTATTAACTTTTTATGAGTATCTTTGTACAAAGGAGACATACATCCTAGTAAGAGGATATTGCCGTAAAAAAATGAAAATTTTATACAAAAGAAAGATGGCTATGTGTAATAATTCCATGGTATTCCCATTTTGTTATAGCCTTCACAACTCTGAATATCTTGTCCATCCAATGCTTCGTCCGCCGATGACTGGATTGATTAGAAGCTCGGAGCTTGTTGATGAAGAGATTGTTCTTTAAAGTGATTCGACGAGATATAGTCATACGCTTTAACTCCCTAACTTTTGCCTGGACCGCCCTCTCTGGTTTTCAATCCACCAGGAAACCCTTTTTTGCCCAAGCCGCCCTTTCGGGTTTTCGACTTGCCGGGTGTACATATTTTTTTGTTTTATCTCTAATTTTTGCCTGAACCGCCCTTTCATTTTTTCGGTTCACCGGGATGCCCATTTTTGCCCAATTCTCCCTTTCGGGTTTTCGAGTTGCCGGGTGATTTTATGCGTAGTATCTTTTGACTATGTCTGCGTTCGAAGGGTGTGGCAAACCGTTGCCGTCCATGGTGGTCAGGATCATTGCACCACCAGAAAATATGCTCTTGATTACAAATGGTCCTTCGTAAGTTGGAGTCCATTTGCCCCTGGGATCACTTTGCGGCAAGATAATCCGCTTGATTACGAGATCTCCGACTTGATATACTTGACGTCTGACTTTCTTGTTGAAAACCTTGATCATTCGTTTTTGATACGTCTGACCATGGCAAACAGCAGTGAGTCGCTTCTCGTCGATCAAATTGAGTTGATCAAGTCGGGTCTGAATCCAATCGTCTTCACTCAAACTAGATTCCTTCATAATCCTTAAAGAAGGAATCTGAACTTCCATAGGTAGGACAACTTCCATGCCATATACCAAAGAAAATGGGGTTGCCCCTGTTGAAGTACGTGCCGTGGTACGGTATCCATGCAGAGCAAACGGTAGCATCTCATGCCAGTCCTTGTAGGTAACTGTCATTTTCTGAATGATCTTCTTGATGTTTTTGTTTGTAGCTTCAACAACACCGTTCATCTTCGGCCGATAGGGAGATGAATTGTGATGATAAATCTTGAACTGTTCGCATAGAGCGGTGATCATAGTATTGTTCAGATTTGTACCGTTGTCTGTGATGATCATGTTGGGGACACCATACCGACATATGAGGTTTTGCTTGATGAAGCGGGCAACCACATTTTTTGTAATGGAGGCAAAGGAAGCTGCTTCAACCCACTTGGTGAAATAGTCAATAGCGACCAGGATGAAGCGATGTCCGTTGGATGCCGTGGGCTTGATCTCTCCAATCATGTCAATGCCCCACATTGCAAATGGCCAAGGAGCTGTCAGAACATTGAGAGGAACAGGAGGAATATGAATCTTGTCAGCGTAGACCTAACATTTTTGGCAAGTACGGGAATGTTGATGGCAATCAGCTTCCATGGTAGACCAGTAATAGCCTGCCCTTAGAATCTTCTTAGCCATTGTATGGCCGCTCAAGTGGGTGCCAAATGTGCCAATGTGTATCTCGATCATGATCAACTCTGCTTCAGCTTTGTCTACACATCAGAGTAAAACACAATCATGGATGCGCTTGTAAAGGATGTCGTTGCTCAGGAAGAACTTTGCAGCAAATCTCCTTAAGAACTTCTTGTCATTTAGGGAAGCTCCTTCGGGATATTCTCTAGTCTGGAGATACCTTTTGATTTCATGGAACCAGGGTTGTTCCACCACTTCTTCGGTATTAATCTCATGACAATGCGCAGGTTCATCCATTCGCTCGATGGTGATTTGGGGAGCCTCGTTATCCCAGTTGAGTTTAAACATGGAGGACATTGTAGCCAGAGCATCTGCTAGCTGATTTTCTTCTCGCGGGAAATGCTCGAAGGTGATCTGCTCGAAATGAGGCAACAACGTCAGGACATGTTCTTTGTATGGGATACGATTAGGATGTTTGGTATCCCACTCTCCTTTGATTTGACTGATAACCAAAGCCGAGTCCCCAAACACGATCAAAGATTTGATCCCCAAGTCTATAGCAGCCTTGAGACCAAAGATGCAAGCTTCATATTCAGCCATGTTGTTGGTACAACTGAAGCAAAGTCGGGCCGTGAAAGGTGTGTGGCAATCTTCTGGGGAAATAAGTACCGCCCCGATACCGTTTCCAAGTGCATTTGAAGCACCATCAAAGTACAGGGTCCATCGGGATCCTTTTTCAGGTCCGTCATACGGTCTGTTACCTTCAATGTTGTCCAAAGTCATGATGTCCTCGTCCGGGAAGTCGAATCTCATGGATTGATAATCTTCGATAGCTTGATGAGCTAGATGGTCAGCTAGTACAATCCCTTTTATAGCTTTTTGGGTAGTATACTGGATGTCATACTCAGTCAGGATCATCTGCCATCTAGCGATTCTTCCAGATAAAGCAGGCTTTTCGAAGATATACTTGATATGATCCATTTTGGAAATCAACAAAGTGGTATGAGTCAACATATACTGCCTTAGTCGGCGAGCAGCCCATACCAAAGCGCAACAAGTTTTCTCGAGCAGTGAGTAGCGAGTCTCACAGTCGGTAAACTTTTTGCTAAGGTAATAAATGGCATGCTCTTTTCGACCAGACTCGTCATGCTGGCCCAGTACGCACCCCATTGAGTTGTCCAAAACAGTCAGATACATGATCAGCGACCTTCCTTCGACGGGTGGCATCAGAATAGGAGGTTCTAGCAAATACTCCTTGATTTTATCAAAAGCAGTTTGACAATCATCGTTCCATTCGACTACCTGATCTTTCTTCAATAGTTTGAAAATTGGCTCACAGGTAGACGTCAGATGAGAGATGAATCTGGCAATATAGTTCAAGCGCCCCAAGAACCCTCTAACCTCCTTTTCAGTACGGGGGGCAGGCATTTCTTGTATTGCCTTTACTTTCGCTGGATCGACCTCAATGCCCTTGTTGCTGACAATAAATCCTAGAAGTTTACCAGACCTAACTCCAAAAGTACACTTACTTGGATTCAGCCTGAGTTTGTATTCCTTCAACCTGGCAAACAGCTTTTGCAGATGTTCAAGGTGTTCCTCCTCTGTTTGTGATCGAGCTATCATGTCGTCTACGTAAACTTTGATCTCATGATGTATCATATCATGAAACAAAGCTACCATGGCGCGTTGATAAGTTGCCCCTGCGTTCTTCAGTCCGAACGGCATCACCTTGTAGCAGAAGGTACCCCATTGTGTAACAAAGGTTGTTTTCTCCATGTCCTCGGGGGCCATTTTGATCTGGTTGTAGCCCGAGAATCCATCCATGAAGGAAAACACCTTGTGCTGAGCTATGTTGTCAATCAAAATGTCGATATGCGGTAGCGGAAAATCATCTTTGGGACTAGCCCTGTTCAAATCCCAGTAGTCCACACACATTCTGACCTTGCCGTCTTTTTTGGGAACTGGCACAATGTTAGCAACCCATTGTGGATAGGATGTAACAGCCAGAAAGCCAGCATTGAATTGCTTCATCACTTCTGCTTTAATCTTCTCAAACATGTCGGGCCTCATTCGGTGGACTTTTTGCTTGATCAGGGGACAATCCTCTCTTGTATGGAGACGGTGAACCACGATATCTGTGTCTAAACCCGACATGTCTTCATAAGACCAGGCGAAGATTTCAACGTATTCATTCAACAGCTGTATTAAGCGCTCCTTGACACTTGGTTCCAGATTGGCACCCACTTATACTTCTTTCCTGTTCTCCTCTGTTCCTAAGTTGACTGTTTCCAACAACTCTTCATGAGGCAAGATGGCCCTTTCTTCTTGCTGTAGAAGTCTGGCTAGCTCTCCGGGTACTTCACAATCTCCGTCGTCTTCGCACTCAGCCTGATTGACCAAATCTTCAGATTTATTGAAGGATACAACAGAATAGTCACCCATAGAATCCAGAGTGGATGGGTACTTGCATTTGTGAGTGTGGGTGTGTGTAAGGGATAGCCATCCTTAAACAAACAAAAATGCAAAAGGAAAGAAAATGAACACAACAGTTTATAAATGAAAAACGTCCAATGATTCATTAAACATGGCATATGAATATGAAGAGAATCAAAACCCTTACAAATGGACCTACATGCCCCGGGCAAGGCATGAGGTGAAAAATAGTGTGCAGATTTTAAAAGTAATTATTACAGACCAACAGGAAATGTTCGAAAGATAAGTTACTGATTAATGAAAGTAATGGGAATGAAGTCTTTCGCCTCCCAGTTGTGCATTCCCCCTTCGATGGTTGGGAAGATCCAATCTTCAATGTTGGCCTCTTCGTCTTCGTCTTCCAAAGCATTGATTCCATGAGGAGAAATCTTGATGGGTGTCTTTTCAATTTTTGAGCGACGCATAGCTTTTTGCCCCGCGGCGGTAAATCCAAACCCAAACTTGTCTGTCTTGTGAGGAAAGTCAGGAAACTGACCCCATGTTGAGCTCTTTCCCTCCTTCATTGCAGCCTTTGCGTCTCTCAGAGATGCCATCCTGGCCACCTGCTTGGGTACCTCAGCTACTGCCTTTGCTACTGCAACCTCGGGAGCAATTTCCTCGAAGTGTTGGAACGGTGTTTCAATGAATTCTCCCTCCACTTCCACATACCTAAAGGAGTTCAGATGACTGATCATATACTCCTCTTCACCATGTACAATTATGATTTTTCCCTTAACAGGGTATTTCAACATCTGATGCAGAGAGGAAGTGACTGCCCCAGCATTATGTATCCATGGCCTCCCTAGCAAGCAAGAGTATGACGGGCGGATGTCCATCACATAGAAAGTTGAGTGGAACACTTCAGTTCCTACCTTGATGGGAATGTCGACCTCCCCATGCACCATTCTTTTAGACCCGTCAAAGGCCCTGACAATGATATTACTTGGTTTCAGCTCCAAGCCTTCACAGTCCAATCGGTCCAAAGCTTTCTTAGGCAGCACGTTTAAAGAAGAACCAGTGTCGACCAAGACATGGGCGAGAGTAGTTCCTCGGCATTCAACTGACACATGCAATGCCTCATTGTGCTTTCTTCCTTTTGGAGTCAGGTCAACATCAGAGAAACCCAGGCCGTTGTCGGTGGTAAGGCTGGATACACAATCCTGGAATTGATCGGCTGAGGTTTCCTAGGGCACATGGGCTGTCTTCAAAAACCTTATCAAGGCTTTGGCATGAGCCTCCGAACAAAGCAGCAATGCTAACATGGAGATCTTCGAGGGGGTTTTCCCCAGTTGCTCTACAACTTCATAATCACTTTTCTTAATTATTTTCAGAATCTCCTCCATTTCTTTCTTAGAGGTTTCAGGGATGACCAATGGATGAGCCCTCGTCCTGACGAGCTCATCTTGGATCCCTTTCCCCTTATCAGCAGAAGTAGGAGGGACAACCATAGGAGTGACGGCTTCTTCAATCAACGGAATTCTTGCAGAAAGTTTTATCGGTGCAGGAGTAACTTTGGCAGCAGCTGAGGGTCCAAAGATTGCCTTTGGAGGAGCAATCTCTGGAGAGAAAATTCTCCCACTTCGGGTAATCTTGCTCGTACCGACAATGTTTCTAATGTCAGTAGTCTTTTCGTCAGAGCTCTCTTCAGTTATCTCAACTTGTTTAACACCGTGGTAGTAGATTTCTCCACCATAATTCCACGGTATCGATTTGTCAGATTTGTAGGGGACAGGCCCAGGCATGGTTATTTTCAGAGGAACAATCTTCGTAGAGGATGTAATCTTAACAGGATTTTTAGGGACCTTGGAAAGATTGGTGGAAATGGTGATTATTGAAATATCTTTGATAGGGGTTGGAGTAGCAGGAATCTTTTCGAAAAGAATTTGTTGGCTGTCCATTAGGCCTTTGATGCCTATCTTCAGCAATGGATAGTCGATTGGTAGGGAGGAACAACAGTAGCAGTCTTCTTTACATCCTGGGAAAATCCCAGCCTTCAATAGATTCAACTTGATTGTTAGTAGTGGAGTTACCAGATCATCAACAACAGCAACATACATATCTTCTTCAATAGCATGGACATTGCGACCATGCTTTGGCATCAGAGCGGATATTACATTCGGCTTCTCTGGGGCGTCGAACTCAACCTCTTTTGCTTCTATCAAGTCTTGAATTTTATGCTTAAGCGCCTAACAATCGTTGGTGTCATGCCTGATGCTGTCAGAATGATAGGCACATTTAGCATTGGGATGATAATGCGGGGAAGTTGCATTCACATTTTTTGGTGCCTCTTTGATATTGGCGAGATTCAGCTTCAACAAATGGGGAAGAACTTGTGCGGGCGTCATATTGATGCGGGTGAACTGCCGTTGTGGCCGTTCTCCCCACTGCTGTTTAGGTCTGGACTGATTGTTACGAGGCTGATCATTTGATGAATTTTGAATCATCACGGCCCCCACAGTCGGCCGACGCTCAGTTCTTCCCGATCCTTTTTGAGAGTACACAATAGTTGTTTCCTTCTTGGCCGGAAATGATTTCTTAACAGTTGTGGAGGCACAGGCATCCCTTTGAATCTTCCCACTCTTAATACCAGCTTCCACCTGTTCGCCAGTCAAAATCAATTCAGTAAACCCTGCGGAAGAGCTCCCGATCAAATGGTTGAAGAAAGGGCCAGATAGGGTCCCCAAGAACATATCAACTAGTTCCCTATCTGAAAGAGGTGGCTGCACTCTTCCGACCAAGTCGCGCCATTTCTGGGCGTATTCTTTGAATCCCTCATTTGAGGCCATCCCCATACTTTGTAGCTGAGTACAGGTTGGCGCCAAGTCAGCGTTATATTGATACTGGCGATAAAAGGCAGCTGCCAAGTCCTCCCAGTTATGCACTTCTGACCTCTCAAGCTGGTAAAACCAGTCTAGCTGTGTACCGGACAAGCTGTCCTGAAAGAAGTGTACCCAAAGATTTCTGTCGAATGTATGAGGTTGAATTCTTCTGACATATGACCTCAGGTGCATCTTCGGGCAAGACAACCCGTCATATTTTGCAAAAATCGGCACCTTAAACTTTGGAGGGATCACAATCCCAACAATCAATCCCAACTCTTCAAAATCTAACCCAGGAACCCTTTGCAGCTCCATAGCTGCCAGTCTATCCTCCAGGTTTTTGTATTTGTCGTCCGCTGGCAGGTATTGCTGCTCTGAATAATCTTCATCTTCCTCAACCTCTTCTTCTTCAGCCTCGAACTCAGAAGGTAACGCAACCCCTTTTCCCTTACCGGTCCCCTCATCAGATGTGGGGGGGAATTCAAGAACTCTCCTAGCTTCATTCTCAAATCTTCTTCCCAGTGTAGCTACCCCAACTCTTTTCTTCTTATTTTTTCCTTTTTCTTGTTCTTTATTCCCTAGCAGTGCTTTAAGATCCTCCTGACCCTTTGCTAAGGTCATTAGGAGCTATTGAAACTGTGAGTTTTGTGACTGCAGATCTTAGACCGTCTGTTCAAGATCCATCTTACTGAAATAAACAGAAGAAAGATAAGGAAACCTGGTGGGAAAACCTGCTTATGCATATGATGAATGATATGTTTATTCATGCAATGCATTCAAGGATTTAGAAATTCAAAATTGTTGCAGACAAAAAGAACACACGTCATATTAATAAGAAGAAATTTTGTCAGTACATAAATGCTCCATGGGCCAAATATTACAAAAACTTCTTAAGGTAAAAAGACGTTGCGCATCCTCTTTGGTGCGATGTAAGTGTTAAGGGTCTCCTCCTCATGAAGTCGGCAGGTAAGCTCCAAAACCTTCTTCTCACTGGCGTAGAAGCTGGCTTCAAAAGTATTCCGTTCTTCCTTGAGTTGGATCCAACTCTTCTGCATCTCCTCCCATGATGTAGGCATGTCAGGATGTAGGATGGTGTAAGGAACCTCTCCTTCCTTAACAGGCTCTTTAATCAAAGGGAGAATGTGAGGGTAAGGCATCATAAGACTCTGGGCGCGAGTTCGTACCCACTTGAGGTAAGGCTCAAGAGGGATGGAGTTCTTGTGCCCCAGTGTCTTGCTATCTACCTTGTTAGGCATCCTCCAAGCTCTGATGAATCTTTGGCGAAGTCCTTGCGCATTGTTGTTGAAGTCAAAAACTAGGTCAGGAATCAGCATGTCATGAGGGCCGTCCCTCTGTGCATATCCAAATTGTCTCAAAGCTAGACAAGGGTTGTAGGTAATGCCCCCTCTAATGCCAAGTAATGGAACATTAGGGAACTCACCACAGCGATCGATGATGATGACATTTTCTCTGGACCGAGAACACCAATGTACATCAGAATGTGTGAGGGTCATCAATCGTTGTGACCACCTTAAGCCTTGTTCATTCTTCAAAACAGATTGTGGAAGGTGAGAAATAAACCACCTTGCAAGGAGAGGAGTACAGCACATGAGAACACCTCTCTTTCTCATTGTTCGTGTGTAAAATGAGTGGAGGATACCCCCAAGCAATGTAGGTATGGGATTCCTGGATAAGAAGATATTGACGGCGTTGACATCTATAAGTTGGTCAGGATTTGGGAACAAGACCAACCCATAAATAAGGAGTGCCACAATCTCTTCAAAGGCTTGCAGATCCAGGGAATTCCAACACTCTTGTGCCTTCTCAAACAAGAATTTTGCCAAGAAGCCTTTGACACCACTTCTAGTCTCCCAATGCCCCTTGATGTCAGATGGTTGCAAGTGTAGTGCTTGAGCAACATCTTCAGGCTTTGGTTCTTTCTCCGTACCGTTGTATGGTAGTTGATTAAGAATAGGAATTCTCAGGAGTTGAGAAAATTCCTCCAAAGTAGGCACCAATTGGTAGTCGGGGAATGTGAAACAATGGTGAAGGGGGTCGAAGAATTGGAACAACACTTTCACCATGTTTTCTTCAATGCTGGTGTTGACTAGGCTGAGCAGTCTACCATGTCTTTCACTGAAGAGAGAGTTTTCTGGAATTCTGGATGTAAGCTCCTTGAGTTGAGGAGGGATTCTCACAAGGTTGACTTGGATAGTTTTCCTGCGAAGAATTTCCATGACCTACAAAACAAGAACAAAGATGAAGATCCAAACCCTTGAAATGGTTAGTGGATGCATATGATGCTTTATGATGTTCATGATGTATGCACAAACACATGTACAAGCAAGTCACACAAAACCCTAGTTTCAAGCTCGCATGGGGTTTCATAGGTAAGTACCCTCTTGAGTGTAGTTGGCTTAAAAACCTGTCCTATAAATAGTAACCGGGTTCTAAGGAGCTCAATATCATTGGATTGTTTTCCACGTTCATTGTTTTGGTTTAGCCACTTAACTAGCGACCAAAATATTCCAAGAAAACAACCCTCAATGAGTGTAGTATCGAGTATCTACCAACTTCGGACTGCATCAAAGCCGGTCATCTCACTACCCCTAATAAAAGGCCAAGATGGTCAAGTAAGGTTCTAGGTCATTAGTGCTTAGTGACATCACTCGGCGGCCCCGTACTCTCCTTGATTGAACTCAAGGGTTACCGGTACTCACAAATATGTCACACTAATATAGCTATTGCTTCAACCGTGTCGGTATACCCCGCACAGTTTCCATAATGTATTGCTATCTATGAATGTTTCCCAAATCCGGGTGTAGGATTTCAAGCCCAAACAAGAGAACCAAAATGTAAAGCAATCAAAGCAAACAATTAGTCGTGCAAAAGGGTGATCTAAGCCCTAAGGTTACTCCACTTTTAATTTTTTCCCCAGTAGAGTCGCCAGTTCTGTGATACGGTGGGAGAACTGGCTTGAGGTTTTGCGTTTGTTTTCGCAAATGTTTCGGTTTAGCAAGATTCGCCACCGACTTTTTATTTTATCCTAAGGAAAGGTTAAAAAGCACAGGAAAAACCTTTGAGATGTTTTCGTGGGTTCGGGGAGTAGATTATAGAAAGGGAAGGTATTAGCACCCTTTCTATCCATGGTTATCCATGGGCTCTTAGTTACTTGCTTAGATCACTTGCCTTTGCTTTTCAATTGTTTGAAATGGTGCTTTGTGTGTGTGGTTTTGAAAAAGATGCCTTTGTGTAGGCAACCCTTGTAACAATTCTTTACTCGAATGTTTTACAAAAGGTGTTTGTCTTTTTGAAAAGATGTTTCAAGGTTTTAAAGTTGTTTTTGGAAATTGTGTTGTGGAGTGTGTTTTGAAAGTAGGCAAGTGTGTTTTGCAAGTTTGATCAAGTAACCAAGAGCTATCTACCCTAAATTTCTCAAAGATCTTTCCTATGTTTTAACCCTTTTAACATTATTGTTCCACCATTGTATTTGGTGGACAATCTTGTGTTAGGATGTTAACGGGACGGGCGCGGGTCTTCGTTTAGACCATGAATGCAATAGTGCCAAGTGTCTTTGGCAATTTTCTCTTTGAGGGACTTGATCATTTTTTAGGCAACTTGAGAAAGCGTCATCGAGGGACTATGATCATTTGATTTGTTTTTATTTTGCCAAAGACACTCAACATGCAACATGGCCCATTTTTGAAGGCAACAAGTGAAGTAACCCTAAGGGTGCAAGTGTGTATGGTGTTGTCCATTTTCATGCATTTTTGTCTTTGTATTAGTCAAGCTATTTGTTATTTGATTTGCATACAAACCCTAAGTCTATCATGGCATAATTTGAAAGCTTTTAAATGCGGAAATTTAAAGTCCTAAATTATTACAACATAATTATGGGGATGTGGGTACAAATGTTTGAATGGGGGATATTTAGCAAGAAATTAAATCTAAAACTATTACATCCATATTGAATATACAAATATCAAATTGTACAATATTTAAACAAATATAATAAATATGCAAAAATGTATTATGCACAAAAAGGATTTTTTATGTATGAGAAAGTATTTTTCAATGTGAAATATAAACAAAAATAAAAAGGTCAAATTTTGAATATTTTTATGGTTTAGGGCAAAACCCCAGTTTTTAAATAAATAGTGTTTATTTATTAATTATATACAATATTTATATATTTATTTATACAAAAATAAAAAAAGAAGTATATTGTAAAAAAGAAGTATTTCTTTTAGTGTCATGTATTAATAAAAAATAAAAGTGCATTATTTTTATATTTTTGTCCTAAGTATTATAATAAAATAAATAAGTATTTATATTATATATTAAATATACTAAATATATACAAAAAATAAGATATTAATTATTTACAAAAAAAAAGTATATTTTAGAAAATGTTCTCAAAATGTAAATAATAAATAATAACTAAAAAATATTTTTATATTATTTTCTAGTGTTTTAAATAAAAGGTTTTTATATTTATTTACATACATATATTAAATAAAACAAATAAATGCAAAAAAGGGTGGAAAAATATTTTTGATATTTTTTATATTTGAGCAAAAAATAATAAGTCAGAATCAAAAAGAAAAAAATAAAAAATGATCAATATATCACACAATGGGCCAAGGGGTGTAAATTGGAAAATGGGGTGCAAGCAGCAAGCTGACTCAGGCCCAGCCCAAGCCAGCTTTGTCTTCAACCTTCAGCAATGTTCAAACAGAAAAACGCGCGCGTTCCGTGCTTCATCCAAACTCCTGATTCTTTGACTTTTAACAAAAACTCATAACACAAATATTATAGAGCATCAAGAGACGAATTCAGACATATAAAACACTTGACCTAACTCTAAGAAACGAGGGAGAATTTCTTCATCCCCAATTTCTGACCTAATTTTTCTTCAATGTTCATGGCCAAAATTCTCACAGCACGCATAAAATAAATGAAAAGTAATCATATGTATGGCTTCAGGGCTATGAGTAGAACATGTTTTCTTCACAAACCTAAGCTTAATCATGCCTGGATAGAGAGATAGAAGTTCATGTTTTTACCTGTTTCAGCTTGACTTGAACAGAACAATGTAGCAACTTCCAATGGATTTTGAGCTTTTGTACAGCTTGCCTGAAGTCCAAGGATGCTTCTCCAACTCCTAGCTTGCTTTAAAATCAACTGAATCGTGCTATGGAAGTCATCCTGCACAGCTTGAAAATAAAAATGGCAAACGTGGTTATGGGTGTTACAGCTTGAGTTCAATGCTTGAGATAGCTTCAGTGGATGATATGGAACATGTTTGAACTCTTTTTGGCCAAAGTGCACGAGTGGAATGGATTGTGGAAGTCAAACTGCAACAGGTGCCCTGTTTTGCAGAAAAAATGTGATCTTCTGTATGAGGAGGGATTAGGGATGATTGAGTCGTGTTTCAAGCTTGGTTTGATGTATGGAAAATGTTTTCAAACTTTGTTTTGGCTGGTGTTTACAGGAAGTGAGAGTTGGAGAGTTTTTGCAAGCTTTCTTCTTTTTGAAGTAAGAAGGTTCAAGTTGGGTTATAGGCCTGTACAAGGCTCTCAAGCATGCTGCAGCACTCTCTCTTGATCAGTGGGATTTGTCTACAAACTTGTGCCTCAAAGATCTAGCTTGTACCTCTTGGATATGGTATTTGACATAAAGTGCATCTTTATCAAAATGGCATGTTTGCTTTTTCTACTTAAGGATTGATTTTATGTGCAATGCCCAAAGGGAAGAAATAATGCATTAATACAATGGTTAGGCATTTAATTATGGTGTGTGAGACTGGTTTTGAGGCCTGCAAGCTAACTTGTACAAGCTGATTTGAAAAAATGCCAATGTTATGAACAAGCCTTGGCCAAGAACAAAAGTGAATTTTGCCCAACTTTGCAAATTCGATTCTCCCTAACCACAAGGGTGTTTGAGAAGTTCTTTGACAATTTGGAAAGCTTGGAATGTGTACTACAATCCATCTTTGTAATGCAAATTGAAAATCCAAGTGGAACCATGTGAAAAATGGCCAAGAAGTTGGACAAAAATTCTGCCTAGAATAGGTCAAATTTTTTCTGTTTAAAATGTTTTGCACCCTTATTCCAAAAATCATAACTTGAGCTACAAGCTTCCTTTGAGAAAACTTTATGAACAAAAGTTGTAGATTTTGCAATGGACTACAACTTTCATGTTTTGAGTTATGTTTGAATCCATTTGTATCTTGATGAAAAAATGGGACAAAGTTAGGAAAAAATAAGGAAGTCTCATAACTTAGAAAAATTCTAAGTTATGAAATTTTCTCATTTTAAACCCTAATTTGCAATTTTGGATTTCTTGATAAACAAGTTTCATAATTTGACATGTCTTGATGAAAAATGAATCTTGGCACTTGATTTTGACCAAAAAGTCAAAGTTTGACTTTTCAGTATACAGTCAAATTTTGATTAGTTGACTGAAAAATTCATCTGTCAATCCTGTGCATTTGAGATCTTTTGAACTTGTTGAATGGGTCAAGACAATTCCTTTGAGTTCTTGAGTCCATATGTGAGCTTGGTTTTCCATTGGTTAGGTCAAACAGTCAAAAATTGCCTTTGTACAGTCAAAACCCTAAAAATGACCATTTTGCCCTTTTAGTGATCTGATCAAATTTCTTGTGGATTTGTGATCCAAACTTGACCAAATGGTTCATATGAGTTCAATATGTTGATGTGGGTCAAATTTCATGAGGTTTGACTATCAATTGGCCACAGTTGACTTTTTCCCCAATACAGCTGATTTCTAGGTCAACTGTCCAATTGACTGGGCAAAGATTGGGATCAAGGCTTGAAACTTGGTATGGATAAACTTGTGAGTCCAACATGAAGCATGAAAGTCACTTTGAGCATTTTAGGTCAAAACATCTTTGTGCAAACTCAAACCCTAATTTGGGTCAACAGTGCAAGGAGGAGTCTTGAGCAGAGCAAACCCTAACTTGATCTTGAGCTCCAAGGGTCTTGTGGTGAGAAAATGTTGATGAAATGAGAGGACAAATTTTGGGGTACAACAGTAATTGATGGCTAAATAATACTTGCATTTGAAAAGTATTGTAAACTTGAACCTGTGAATTATGAATGAATAAAGTGCTGAATTTTAATTGAATGAACTTTGAACTTGATTGTAACGTGATTTACAAGTAAATGCATCTTTCATTTTAATACCAATATGAACTTTAACCGAGTTTGAATCATCCTAAATTCAATGAAAACCCCTAATTCAACTCTTCCATCCATGTTAACTAATATTGCAAGCAACACGCTAATGTCTTGATCACCATTTCGTCTTTTGTAGCATGAATCAAAACCTTAGAAACTCTATCTTCAAATGTTTGATTCGATAAAATTCTTTTTCACTTGATGATTTTAACATAAAATAATATCCTTTGGAGAATCCTTGGATGAATATGAATGAGATTTGAATAATGGAGGAAGACCCTCGAGATAACCCTATCCGTGATCTTTACACTGATGAATGCTAACAAGCTCAAACCATGTATGAGAAATCCTAGTCTTCTTGAGATACCCTCGAATATTTTGATGAAAATGGGATCCTTGTAGCTTGATGAAAGAAGAAGTTCACAATAATTCTTAAACAAGCAACCTTAGCTTTCAACCAACGATTGATGGAGGAATCCGTAGAAACAAGCTTGAATGAAGGTGAAAGCCTCAAAGTAAAAGACCCTAGCTTCAAGATCCTCGATCCCTTGCACATTTGATTTATTAATGATGCATGGTGTTGTTAAATGACCTAACCAAATTTATGTACATGAGAAAAATGCGAGATGCATAATCCGGATAAAAGTGAGAGGGTAGGACAAATTTGGGGTATTACAACTGCCCTTATTTAATCGTCTTAAACCTGAAAGTATGATTGGCGCGTGCCTTTCGGAAGTTCAAGGTTGATGATGATTAAATACCAATGCCAAAAATTTGTTCTGAGAGCGAGTGTAAGTCTTTTTATCATTTTTTCATGATATTTGCTGGGGAAAGAATTCTTGTTTTCTTGGTGAGAAGGGTTTATGGATGAACCTGGTAGGTGATTGCTCGTAACATGTCAGCAGTTCCGAAACGGGGTTTAGAAACCAATACGAAGAGTACTTGAAAACTAACACGACGAGTGTTTAGAGATTGACACGACGAGTGTTTAGAGATTGACATGACGAGTGTTTAGGAAACTGACACGGACGAGTGTTGGTGGATGACACGACGAGCGTCTAAAAATAACACGCCGAGTGTTTAGAAGTTGACATGATGAGTATTGGAATGTAGAATGATGTAAACATAATGACAAAGAAGACTTGTAACGTGGCGTGATGCCAATACAAGGAAGAGATCGAGCTTGTAACGTTGCATGATGCCAATATAAG
This sequence comes from Vicia faba, assembly GCA_948472305.1. NCBI lineage: Eukaryota > Viridiplantae > Streptophyta > Magnoliopsida > Fabales > Fabaceae > Vicia > Vicia faba. Next base: position 65,971,862 of record OX451738.1, on the reverse strand, counting down.
GAAGAGATCAAACTTGTAATGTAGCATGATGCCGATACAAGGAAAGAGACCGGACTTGTAACATAGCATGATGCCAATAAAGGAAGAGATCAGACTTGTAATGTGGCATGATGCTAATACAAGGAAAGAGATCGGACTTGTAACGTAGCATGATGCCAATACAAGGAAGAGATTGGACTTATAACGTGGCGTGATGCTAATACAAGGAAAGAGATCGAGCTTGTAACGTAGCATGATGCCAATACAAGGAAGAGATCAGACTTGTAATGTAGCCTGATGCCAATACAAGGAAGAGATCGGACTTGGAATGCAACATGATGCCAATACAAGGAAGAGATCAGACTTGTATCGTAGCACGATGCCAATACAAGGAAGGGATCTGACTTGTAACGTAGCGTGATACCAATACAAGGAAAAGACCGGGCTTATAATATAGCATGATGCTAATACAAGGAAGAGATCGGGCTTGTAACGTAGCATGATGCCAATAGAAGAAAGAGATCGGACTTGTAACGTAGCATGATGCCAATACAAGGAAGAGATCAGAGTTGTAATGTGGCGTGATGCCAATACAAGGAAAGAGATCGGACTTGTAACGTAGCATGATGCCAATACAAGGAAGATATCGCACTTGTAACGTAGCATGATGCCAATACAAGGAAGAAATTGGACTTGTAACGTAGTAAGATGCCAATACAAGGAAGAGATTGGACTTGTAACTTAGCATGATGCCAATACAAGGAAGAGAACAGACTTGTAACGTAGCACAATACAAATACAAGGAAGAGATCGGACTTGTAACGTAGCGTGATACCAATACAAGGAAGAGATCGGACTTGTAATGTAGCACGATGCCAATACAAGGAAGGGACTGGACTTGTAACGTAGCGTGATACCAATACAAGGAAGAGATCGGACTTGTAATGTAGCATGATACCAATACAAAAAAGAGATCAGAATTGTAACGTAGCACAATTCCAATACAAGAAAGAGATCGGACTTGTAACGTAGCGTGATTCTAATACAAGGAAGAGATCGAACTTGTAACATAGCATGATGCCAATACAAGGAAGTGATCGGACTTGTAACGTAGCACAATGCCAATACAAGGAAGAGATCAGACTTGTAATGTAGCATGATGCCAATACAAGGAAGAGATCGGACTTGTAACATAGTGTGACACCAATACAAGGAAGATATCGGACTTACAACGTAGCGTGATGCCAATACAAGGAAGGTACCAGACTTGTAACGTAGAATGATGCCAATACAAGGAAGAGATCAGACTTGTAACATAGCGTGATGCCAATACAAGGAAGATATCGGACTTGTAACGTAGCGTGATCCCAATACAAGGAAGAGTTCGGACTTGTAACGTAGCATGATGCCAATACAAGGAAGAGATCGGACTTGTAAAGTAGCGTGATGCCAATACAAGGAAGATACCAGACTTGTAACGTGGCATGATGTCAATACAAGGAAGATATCAGACTTGTAACATAGCATTATGCCAATACAAGGAAAGTATAGCACAAACGAGTGTTTGAATCGATACAGACGAGTACCGAAAGAAGATATGAACGAGTATCAAAGAAAGGTTAAACACAAATGAGTGTTTATGAGTTGACACAGACGAGTGTTTGGAGACTGAATTAATTGTTAGGCAGGAACTGACTACCAGACGAAAACTGGGTTTAGAATGACAAGGTGTATTGATTTTGCTGGGAATTCAGGAGTACAGGTGTGATACGGTGGGAGAACTGACCTGATTGTTTTGCGTTTTATCGCAAATGTTGCGGTTAGCAAGAGTTGCCACCGACTTTTCTTTTATACAAAAGGAAAGGCTGAAAAGAACAAGAAAGACCTTTGAGATTGTTTCTTGAGTTCGGGGGATAGATTATGAAAAGGGAAGGGGTTAGCACACTTTTCATCCATAATTATCTATGGGCTCTTAGTTGCTTGCTAGATCACTTGCTTTTGTTTGAAAATGTGCTTTGTGTGGTTTTTGAAAGTATTTTGAAAAGGCGCCATCGTTTAGAAAAAACTTTGTAATAGTTCTTGTTCGTAAGAACGTATACAAAGTGTTGATCTTTTGAAAATGTTTCAAGTTTGGAAAGTGTTTTGAAGGTGTTTTTAAAAGTGTGGGTGTTTGTTTTTGAAGATAAGAAAGAGTGTTTGATTTGAAACTGAGCAAGAAACTAGGAACAATATACCTACTCAAAAGTCTTAGTTCATTTCTTCCTTTCCTTTGATATTGCTATCTTACCATTAATTTGGTAAAAAGCCCTATCTTTGGATGTAAAGGGACGGGCGTGGGTCATCGTATAGACATGATAGCAATGTTGTGAAATATCTTAGCAATTCTCTTTGAGGGACTAAGATCATTTTGAAAAGTTAACTTTGATTGCGTCATCGAGGGACTATGATCTTGTATTTTTTGATTGCTTTTGCTAAGATATCCCACATGCATAACATGACCATTTTTATAAGGCAACAAAGTGGAATTACCCTAAGTGTGTAAGTGTGTTGATTTACATGCATTCTTTTGTCTTGAATTAGGGTTTGCTAACTTGTTGATTTTATCATTCCATACAAATCCTAATTTACTAGCATTTATATATAAAGCATTAAATTTCGAAAAATAAAAATACTAAGCTATTACATCAATAGGGTAGGGGGTGTACAAATTTACAAATGGGGGAATTGTAAGAAAATTAAATCTAATTAATTATTACAACCATATTGAATATTGTACAAAATTGAAAATAAAAATGCAAGAATGCAAAATGGAAAAATAAATGATTTTTATTTGATTTTATGAAGGGTTTTAGTCTTGACCTAATGAAGAAAATGATTAGTGAAAATCAAATAAAATTAACTAAAACTAATTAAGAAAAGAAATTAACTAAAAAAGATTTTTTTAGGGTTTTTTATGACAAGGTTTTAAGAATAATAAAAAAATTATTTAATTAAAATAAACCTAAATTCTAAATTAATTTTAATTTTACAATAAAATAATATAACATAATAATTAAACCTAATTATCTAAATATTAATTAAAAAAGAAATTAATTTGTTAAGAAAATTGTTTATGTTCTTTTTAGTTTTTATAGAGAAAATAAAATAAGTAAGTATAAATAATAAATAAAATATTTTTATATTTTTATTAATAAATAATAATAATAATAATAATAATAATAATAATAATAATAAGTAATAGGAAAAATAAAATAATAATAATAAAAATAAAGAGGGCCAAGGTGTTTGAAACATAATCGGGGGGGGGGGGGGAGTCAACAAAAATAAAGGCCCAAAGGAGGAAGGCCCAAGACCTGTTACAAACAAAAAAAGAGAGAAAAAACAAAAAAAACATAACAAAAAAAAGGTAAAACGAATGCTGGGGCTCGAACCCAGGTCCAAGGGGTGACATGCGCGCGCTTTAACCACTGGGGTGGTGATACATCCGTTAACTTGTACACAATAATAAATACATAACACAAATTTTGCCCTGACTATACTTCATCTTCAACCTCCAGCCAAAGGATCTGTAACTTATTCATTCTTAAACCATTTTCAAAAGTGTAAACATGAAACTTGTGCATTTTTCCACCACGAATCAAACCTTGTAACTAACTTAAGCTAACATTCAAGATAAGGATGAATTTATGAAAGTACCAAATTCTGACCTAAATGTTTTAGCAAGTTCAAACTCAAAATTCTCCATGCTCAAGCAACATAAATGAAATCTATGGACATGTATAGTTTCAGGACAATGATGCCTACATTCTATCTTCAAAAATGCAGGCCTAACAATGCCTAAATAATGAGATAGAAGTTCAAGAAAAATACCTCCAAACTGGAAATCGTGAAATGAGTTTGAGCTTGTTTCAAGTGATGTTGATGATCAGGTTAGCTTCCTTGAATCTCTAGGAAGCTAATGCAATGCTTACTTGATGCTGGGAGTGCTTAAATCGTGCTAGAGAAGTCAAGATGCAAGCTCTGTTTTTTGGTTATGCAAGTTGATGAAGATGGTGTTACAGTTGGATAACATGTGTTGGGATTGTTTATATATGATGCTTAGAAGCTTTTGGAAGCAAAAGGCCAAGAAACACACGAGGGATATGGAAGTTTGAAGTTCTTGGTCAAAATATGCAACAATGGTGGTTTGAGATGCAGTTTTGAGTTTGGGGAAGTTTGAGAGCTTGTAAATTCGTGTGTTAGCTTTCAAACAACTTGTGTGATTATATGGAAAAGGTTCTAACACTTGAGGTGGTCAGAAGTGTGAGATATAAAGTTATGGCTATGTTACTTGATTTTGAAGAAAAAGTGAAAAATATAGTTTCAAGGCATAGTACAAGCATGGTGTGAGTTGTTAGAGGCTTTATACAAGTTTCTTGTGGCTTTTAGGTTTTGTGTGATCATAAGAAAACAAGTGCAAAGCTCAAGAATTGACTTTGTGCATAAAAGCCAATTTTCCAAAATGGCAATGTTGCCTTTCTTCCTAAAATGGTATTAAGCATGGACAATACATTGAATGCTTGGATTAAAGCTTCTAACAGCTATGTAAATATTTAATTATGGAGTTCCAAACAAGTTTGAGGCCTGCAAAGCAAATATTATGCAGCCTAGGCTTGGATTTGAATTCTTGTTCATCATGGAAATGACCTATAGTTCAAGAATGAATGTCCAACTACTTGTCTTTGATTCTCTTTGCTCAAGCATGATCTCAATGAGTTCTTGGACATTTTGGAAAGCTTGTAACATCCTTTACAACCTCTATGTTGATCACTTTTGAAAATTCCCCTTGGAACCATGTGGAAAATTGCCATGAAGTTAGGTGAAAATCATGCCTAAACTAGGGCAAAATTTCACTAAGTTTCCAAGTTTCATGAACATGTATTCACAAAATCATAACTTGAGATCCATGAATTTCTAGGAGAAGTTGTGTTCTAAAATGTTTTATATCTCATTGAGATCTACAACTTTCATGTTGAAAGTTTCTTTTGAATCATCCTGCATTATGGTGAAAAATTGGCTCAAAGTTATGAAAAAATATGAAGTTTTCAACACTTAGAAAAATTTCTAAAGTTTAGAAATTTTGACTTTTCAAAATGAAATCTTGAATTTTTTATTTATTGATGGACAAGTTTCATATTTTGACATGTTTTTATGAATTGTGATCTTTGACACTTGATTTTGACCAAAAAGTCAATGTTTGACTTTTTAGTGTGCAGTTGACTTTTGATCAGTTGATTGAAATTCAATTATCAATCAATTGATCTTGAGAAATGTTTTGAGCCATGAAATTAGGTCAAAATGATTAATTTGAACCCTTGAGATCATGTTTCCAACCAATCAACCATTTTCTAGGTCAAAAATCAGAAATTGCACTTCCTTAGTCAAAACCCTAATTTTGACTATTTTACCCTTTTGATGATCTGATCAAATTTCTTGAGGAATTATGATCCAAACTTGATCAAATGACATATATGAGTTCATGATGTTGATATGGACAAAAAATTATGAAGTTTGACTGTAAATTGGCCATATTTGACTTTTTCCCCAAAAGAACTGATTTTAGGTCAACTGATCAATTAATTGGGCAAAAATGTGATCCAAGACTTGAAACTTGACATGAGAAATCTTGAGGGTCCAAAATGATCCATGAAAGTCATATGAGACATTAAAAGTTCATTTTTCCTTGTGCAATCTCAAACCCTAATTTTCAGTCATCAGTGCTTGAGGAGGTGTCTTGAGCTGATAAACCCTAGTGCATTCTTGAACCAAAGGAGATCTTGTGAGATATTATTTGACAAATGAGAGGGCAAATTTTGGGGTACAACAGCTGCCCCTGTTCAATCTTCTTAAACCTGAAGAGTTAGATTGGCGGATCCGTCATTCGTGACTTGAAGGTGAAAGATGATTGAACACTAGAGTGCCCAGAAATTTGAACTCGAAGATGGATTGTAAATGGGCTTATAGATGCCATTTGGAGGAATGTTGGTAAACACTGGAAGAAGTATCAACACAAATCTCTTGTTGATTTATACTAAAACTTGATGTTTTACCTGTGAGAAAAAGAGTTAGTAAAATGTAGATGTATGCATGATGTTCACTAGATGTGGTATTATGCTAAATGCATTTTGTATGTATATGCTACGATGTATGAATGTGAGATGTATGTTTTCTGTTAGGGAAAATAAATCCCTGACTTTTGCTGAGGAGATTTGGGAAGTTGAATCCTGGATTTCCGTTGGGGATGACGAATATACATATCTTCAAACTTTGTTGAAAGGATGCTTCCGCTGGGGAATATCTCTTGAATATTAGTTGTTATCTAGTCGGATCCAGGCTTCATAATTTGTTGAGGATGAAGTTGTCAACTACTATCTGGTCGGATCCAGTCTTCACAGCAACTTACTGGAGAAGAGACAAATTGATTGTTATCTGGTTGGATTCCAGGATTTGTAGAAAATTTCTTGAAATTGAATAGTTATCTGGTCAAATCTAGGCTTCACAACAACTTGCTAGGGATAAGGAAGTTAACTGTTATCTGGTCGTATCCAGGCTTTGCAGTAATTTGAAATGGTAACCATGATCTGGTCGGGTCCAGGTTTCATGGTTTTTTGGGAAAGTTATACTATTATCTGGTCGGGTCCAGGCTTCACAGTGTCTCTCTGGGGATCGTAGTTAATTGTTATCAGGTCGGGCTCTAGGTTTCACAATAAACTGTTTGGGGATTTAGTTGTTATCTGGTCGGGTTCCAGGTTCTTCTATATTTTTAAGAGTTAAACTATTATCTGGTCGGGTCCAAGTTTCATAGTATTTGAAAGATTACAATATTATCTGGTCGGGTCTAGGCTCTATAGTGACTTGAGAAGTTGACTACTATCTGGTCGGGTCCAGCTTCATAGTAGTTTGAAAGTTATACTAATATCTGGTTGGGTCCAGTCTTCATAGTACTTTTGGAGATAATAAAGGTTTTGTTGACGACTTTACTGGGGATTAGGGGATGTAGCCCTGTGATTTGCAATAGTCTAAAAGGAAAACTTAAGCTGGGGAATGTAGACTAAGTCGGAGAGGACATACTCATCTTGGGGAGTGGACACTCAGCTGGGGGTAACAGGCTCAGCTGGAGAAGATAGACCAAGATGGTGAATTTTGTACTCGGCTAGGGAGTTATGCTATTCATTGTTTGTTGGAGAAATAAACCCTGTTGGGGAAATAAACCCGGTTGATAAACTGCTGAAGAGGTGAGTTCTTTTTAGGAAGTGATTCACAAGGATTCTACTTGTAGGATCAACTTAGCTGGAGAGAGAGCTACCAAGATATTGAGATTCTGGTTGGAGATTGGTCTATTATAGCCGATCTGCAGGGGATAATGTTAATGAAATGATTGTGTGGGGATATTCCAACATACATTAAAGAGATGTTTTTTGCTGCTTAGGTCATACGTGCCAAACAGTTTTAATTATGTTCATATGCATATGTTCATTCAATTTTAGTCATTGGACAATTTTGCATTCAAAACAAAGATAGGAAGTTTTCACTTCAAAGTATATTTGTATTAATATTTTGCCCATGAATAGGCGTTTTGTACAAAGAGATGGAGATCCTAGTAAGAGGAAATCGTCGAAAGTAAAACAAAATTGAAAACAGAAACAAATAGCCATGTGAAATGATCTAATTGCCTTCCAACTTTACTATTACCCCAATGTCTTCGAGTGCTCGTTGTCATTGACAGAAGTTGATTGGATTGATTTTGGACCGTTTGAACTCGAATCTTGGTGATAAAGTTGACAGTGGTGATTCCACGGGACATAGTCATACGCTTTCAATCCTTAACTTTTACCTGGACCGCCCTTTTGGGTTTTCAGCCCACCAGGATACCCATTTTTGCCCAAGTCTCCCTTTCGGATTTTCATCTTTCCGGGTGTACAATCTTTTGCATATATCCCTAATTTTTGCCCAAACCTTTTGGTTTTCCGGGATGCCCTTATTTTTCCTAGGTGTGTCAACCTAGCGGGTCTCTTATGCGTAGTATTTTTTAACTATGTCCGCGTTTATAGGATGTGGGAAGTCTTCACCATCCATGGTAGTCAGCATCATGGCACCGCTAAAGAACACTCTCTTGACAACAAATGGACCTTCGTAGGTGGGTGTACATTTGCCTTTGGGGTCGCCTTGTGGTAGAATGATATGTTTTATCACCAAGTCACCAGCCTAATATACTCGAGGCTTGATCTTTTTGTTGAAAGCCTTGATCATCCGCTTTTGGTATGTCTGACCATGACAAACAGCAGCCAATCGTTTTTCGTCGATTAAGTTCAGTTGATCCAATCTCATTTTAATCCACTCGTCTTCGCCTAAGCCTGCCTCATTCATAATCCTCAGCGAGGGAATCTGAACTTCCACTGGAAGAACAACTTCTGTGCCATAGACTAGAGAAAAGGGAGTTTCCCCTGTTGATGTTCTAGCTGAAGTGCGGTAGCCATGTAGAGCAAAGGGTAACATCTCATGTCAATCCTTATAGGTTACTACCATTTTCTGCATAATCTTCTTGATATTTTTGTTGGCTACTTCGACTGCGCCATTCATTTTCGGTCTATATGGGGAAGAATTGTGATGCTTGATCTTAAACTGAGTGCAAACTCAGTAATCATAGCATTGTTGAGGTTAGTCCCATTGTCGGTGATGATCCTTTAGGGGATACCATAGCCGCAGATGAGGTTGTGTTTGATGAATCTGGCTACCACATTCTTGGTGACTGAGGCAAAAGAAGCGGCTTTGACCCACTTGGTGAAATAATCAATAGCGACCAAAATGAAGCGATGTCCATTGGAAGCAGTTGGCTTGATTTCTCCAATCATATCAATGCCCCACATTGTAAATAGCCACGGGGTTGTCATGACATTCAGAGGGTTAGGAGGCACATGGACCTTGTCAGCATAGATTTGACATTTGTGACAAGTCCTCGAGTATTGATGGCAATCATTCTCCATCGTTGACCAATAGTAGCCAGCGCTTAAGATTTTCTTAGCCATCGTATGTCCGCTTGAGTGAGTACCAAAGAGACCATCGTGCATGTCTTCCATGATTTCCTCTGCCTCCTTCTTGTCCACACATCGGAGTAGAGTGGAGTCATGGTTGCGCTTGTACAATATTCCGTTGATTAGGAAGAATTTGGCTACAAATCTTTGTAAGAATTTTCTGTCATTCATGGATGCTCCCTCTGGATACTCTTGTGCTTCAAGATATCTCATCATCTCATGGTACCATGGCTTTTCCGCGTCAGTGTCAAGCTCACATCAATGTGCAAGTTCGTCGAATCTTTCAATTGTAATCATAGGGCCTTCATTGTCCCGTCTGACTTTGAAAATTGAAGACATGGTTTCCAAAGCGTCAGCCAACTGATTTTCTTCTCTAGGGAAGTGCTCAAAAGTGATCTCTTGGAAGTAAGGAATTAGGGATAGCACAAGTTCCTTGTAAGGGATGAGATTAGGGTGCTTAGTGTCCCAATATCCTTTTACTTGGCTAATCACTAGGGCGTAATCCCCAAGCACATTTAAATGCTTGATCCTCAAGTCAATATCAGCTTTCAGACCCAAGATGCATGCTTCATAATCGGCCATATTGTTCGTACAATTGAAGCATAGTCTGGCAGTGAATGGAGTGTGGCAACCTTCAGGAGAGATGATAACAACACCAATTCCATTACCTAAGGTGTTGGAAGCCCCATCGAAGACCATAGTCCATCGGGATCCTTGTTTAGGTCCGTCATATGGTCCAAGTTTCGCACAGTCGGTTACCAGCATGATGTTCTCATCAGGGAAGTCGAAGTTAATTGACTGATAATTATCCATAGCTTGATGGGCCAAATTATCTGCTAGTACACTCCCTTTGATGGCCTTTTGAGTCGTGTATTAAATGTCGTACTCAGTCAAGATCATTTGCCATCTCGCTATCTGTCCAGAGAGGCCAGGTTTCTCGAAGATGTACTTGATTGGGTCCATCTTAGAAATCAACAGAGTGGTATGAGTCAACATATATTGTCTTAGCCGGCGAGCAGCCCATGCCAGAGCACAACAAGTTTTCTCGAGTAGTGAATATCTAGTTTCACAGTCGGTAAACTTTTTGCTCAGGTAATAAATAGCATGCTCTTTTCGGCCAAACTCGTCATATTGGCCCAAAACACACCCCATTGAATTATCTAGTACTGTCAAGTACATGATCAAAGTTCTTCCTTCAACTGGAGGCATAAGAATATGAGGTTCTTGTAGATATTCTTTGATATTTGTCGAAGGCAGCTTGGCACTCATCATTCCATCTGACTACCTGATCTTTCTTCAAGAGATTGAAGATTGGCTCATAAGTAGCAGTTAAGTGTGATATGAAGCGAGCAATGTAATTGAGACGACCCAAGAATCCTCTAACTTCCTTTTCAGAATAAGGGACTGGCATTTCTTGGATATCCTTTACCTTGGCAGGGTCAACTTCAATGCCTTTATTGCTGACAACAAAACCTAGAAGCTTTCCAGATCGTACTCCAAATGTGTACTTGTTAGGGTTTAACCTCAGCTTATACTTTTTCAGCCTTTTGAATAGTGTGTGCAGGCGATCGAGATGTTCCTCTTTAGTTTGTGATCTAGAAATCATATCATCCACATATACTTCTATTTCATGATGTATCATGTCACGAAACAGAGCTGCCATAGCCCTTTGATACGTTGCCCCTACATTCTTCAATCCGAACGGCATGACCTTGTAGAAAAAGGTGCCCCATTGCATAACGAAAGTAGTCTTATTCATATCTTCGGGAGCCATCCTTATTTGATTATAGCCTTAGAAGCCATCCATGAAAGAGAATACTTTATGTTGAGCAGTATTATCGACCAAGACGTCAATGTGTGGTAGAGGGAAGTCATCCTTGGGGCTTTCCCTATTTAGATCCCTATAGTCTACGCACATGCAAACTTTTCCGTCCTTTTTCGGCACTGGCACCACATTGTCAACTCATTGGGGATAGGATGTCAAAGCTAGGAACCCTACATCAAATTGTTTCATTACTTTAGCTTTGATCTTCTCAGACATATCAGACTTCATGCGACAAACCTTTTTTTTTACGGGAGGACAATCTTCTTTTGTCGGCAGACGATGGACTACGATATCGGTATCCAATCTAGGAATATCTTCATAAGACCAAGAAAATACTTCCACATAATCATACAACATCTGAACCAACCTGCTCTTGACACTGCTTTCCAAGCTAGCGCCATTCTTGATTTCCTTCTTATCTGACTCAGTACCCAGATTGATGGCTTCAACTGACTCTTTGTATGGTTAAATAGATTTTTCCTCTTGTAATAGAAGTCTGGCTAGTTCTCCCGGTATTTCACAATCTTCCTCTCCTTCGTCTTTGGCTTGGTTGATTGGACATTTGAAGTCATAGTCGGCAATAGTAGAGTCAATGGCAATAGGATCCATAGTGGATGAGGACCTGTAAGAATGTGTGTGTGTGCATGTAATATACATGGCTATTTTTTTGAAAATGTATTTGAAAGAAAGGAAAGACAATGAACACAAATATTTGAATGCAAAAGAGTCCAATGTACTGAATGATCATATGATTTGATGAACATAAATAAAACCCTTGACAAATGGACCAAAGTACCCCGAGCCAGGCACATGGCTTAAAATTCATTATTAAAATATTACAGATAACAAGTTCTTGAATTGAAATAAAAGTAGTAACAAGTAGATTACTCCTCAATGAAGGAGATGGGCACAAAGTCCTTTGCATGCTAATTCTTCAGCTTCGTTGTAGTTGGATACACCCAATCTTCAAATGCAGCTTCTTCATCAGAATCACCCACGGCGTTGACTTCGTGGCTTCCAATGCAGAGAGGTGGCTTTCCAGCACGAGCATGCCTCACTTCCTTCTGAGCTTTGACGGTGAAGCCCAAACTGAACTTGTCTGCTTTGAATGGGATATCAAGGAGTTTCCCCCAAGCATCACAGTTTCCTTCTTCAATTGCCGCACGAGCATCATTGACTAAAACCATCTTCGGTACGACTTTAACAGCTTTAGACTAATCAGAGGAACATTTGGTAGCAGCGATCATTGGTGGTACAACCTCAAAGGCTTGACACGGGGTCTCAATGAATTCTCCACCATCTCTATGTATTTGAACGTGTCAAAGTGGCTTAACGTAAACTCTTCTTCTCCACAGACGGTGACTATTCTCCCCTTGACTGGATATTTGAGTTTCTGATGGAGAGTTGAGGTCACTGCCCCAACTTTATGGATTCATAGGCGACCCAATAGACAAGAATAGGCAAGACGAATATCCATAATATAAAAGGTGGAGTTGAAGATTTGGGAGCCCACTTTGATTGGAAGATCTACTTCCCCATGAATAGTCCTCTTTGATCTGTCAAATGCCCTTACAATGATATCGCTTGGCTTCAAGACTAAACCTACACAGCCTAGACGGTCTAACGCCTACTTGGGTAATACATTCAGAGAAGAACCAGTGTCGACTAGTGTGATACGGTGGGAGAACTAACTTGAGGGTTTTGTGTTTTATCGCAAATGTTGCGGTTAGCAAGAGTCGCCACAGACTTTTCTTTTATCCAAAAGGAAAGGTGAAAAAGCACAGGAAAGACCTTTGAGATTGTTTCTTGAGTTCGGGGGGGTAGATTATGAAAAGGGAAGGTATTAGCACCCTTTTCATCCATGGTTTTCCATGGGCTCTTAGTTACTTGCTAGATCACTTGCTTTTGTTTGAAATTGTGCTTTGTGTGGTTTTTGAAAGTATTTTTTAAAGAGGCCATCGTTCAGGCAATCTTTGTAATGATTCTCGTTTGTAAGAATGTATACAAAGATGTTTGATCTTTTGAAAATGTTTTCAAGTTTGTAAGATGTTTTGAAAGTGTTGGTGTTTATTTTGAAAATAGCAAGGATGTTTTGTTTTAAAATGGAGCAAGTAACTAAAAGCAATCTACCTACTCAAATGTCTTTCTTGTTCATTTTCTTTTCCTTTGACATTGTTGTCTTACCATTGATTTGGTAAGCAAACCTATTTTTGAATGTAAACGGGACGGGCATGGGTCATTGTATAGTCATGATTAGCAATGTTGCAAGGTATCTTAGCATATTTTGAGGGACTAAGATCATTTTGTAAGGCAACTTTGAATAGCGTCATCAAGGGACTATGATCTTGTAATTGTTTGTTTTTGCTAAGACACCTTACATGCGTAATATGGCCATTTTGTATAAGGAAACCAAGTGGAGTAACCCTAGGGGTGATTGTGTGCAAGTGTGTCATTTTCATGCTTGATTTTGTCTTGAATTAGGGTTTTTTATTTTATTGATTTTTATCTTCCCGTACAAATCTTAATTACTAGCATATTATGTAAAAGCGATAAATTGTGAAATTTAAAGTTACTACACTATTACAAACATTTGTGGGAGGGGGTATACAATTTATGAATGGGGATTGCAATAATATAAACCTAATTAATATATTACAACCAAATTGAATGTGTACAAATAATTGGAATAAATAGTATACAAGGTGAATTAAATATGCAAAGATATGTAAATGCAAAGAAGATTTTTGTTTTATTTTTTTATGTGAAAAAAGCTTTAACCTAAACCTAATTAAATACATAAATAAATTAAGATTAACTTAAATCATTTAAGAAAAGGAATTATTTAAGAAAAGAATTTTGAATAAACCCTAATTCTATTTGATTAAAAGAAAATAAGTTTCTTTAAGAAAAAGTAATTTTGTATTTTTTGTCTTGAAAATAATATATGGCATTATGAGATATTTTTGGTCTTTTTTACATTAAAATAATATATTTAATGGGTGTGAAGAAAAATAAATATTTAAACTAATTCTAATTTTAATTTACAAGTTTATTTAATAAAAAAATGGATAATATATAACTAAATAAAAATATTTTTTGTGAGAAAAATAAAATAAAATAAGACAAGATATAAATCTATCATTTTCATTTTTTTTTAATGATTTTTAATGTTAAGAAAAATATGTTTAAGAAAATAAAATAAGAATAAAATAATTAAATAAAATGATATGGGCCAAGGGTGTCACAAGCAGACAGAGGGGTAACTGTTAGAAAAAACAAAAAGCCCAAGATTTGGAGGCCCAGTGCTGCAAGAGACAAAAAAGAGTGAAAAAAGTGAGAAAATGCAAAAGGCAGCACGCTGAGGCTCGAACCCGTGACCTCTAGCATTTACGCGAGCTGCCTTACCACTGGGGTGGCTGTACATCCATTTATATAAACACAAACATAAATATATATTAGAAAATGCCTCCTGAAGGCAACTTCATCTTTAACCTTGAGCCATGGTCGGACCACCTGTATCTTCTTCATTTCTCCATAAAAATGGAAAGTTCAAACATGAAAGTTATGGTGTTTCTTCCCACGAGTTCAACCATATCATTTATGTAAACTAAAAGTCAAAGATAAGATCTAATTTTACTGGCCCTAATTTTTAACCTAATTTTTGCAGAAATTTCAAATCCAAAATTCTCTATACACAATTGATATAAATGAAAACTATGAACATGGTTAGCTTTAGAGCAAGGATATCTATATTTTGCTTTCACAAATCAGGACCAAATGGTGCTTGTATGAAGAGCTAGAAGTTTGAGTTTTTACCTCTTGCAGCTCGAATCATGAATGGAGTTTGAGCAAGTTTTGAGAAGGCCTGAGGATCTGTTTAGCTTGCCTGGACCTCTTTGAGCGTATTCCAATCCTTACTTTGTCCTAAAAGTCCCTGAATCTCTCTACTCAAGTCAACCTGCAAGCTTGATTTTTTAAAATGGTGGATGCTGGAGGAGGAGCTACAGTCCCTGAATCCTTAGATATGATGTATATTAAGTGTTTGGGTGGTTAAAACTCAATACGCACGAGGGGATTTTGAGATGGCTATGTAAGGTTCAAAGTTGTCAAGCTATGGCAGATTCTGAGTTGTAAAGTGTTTGGGAGTGTTTTTGAGTCTTAGCCTTCGCGTGTCAACTTAAAAATAATATGTTTACTTATAAGCAAAAGGTCTTAAGTCTTGTAACAACTCAGATTTCAAAAACTCACATGTTTGCTTGGTTTCTTGTTTGTGAAGTAAAGCTAGCAAGCATGGTTCCAAGGTGTAGTACCAAGCTTGTAGGGGGGATGAGACCTTTAAACATACTTGTTCTGATTGAGTGGAGTGTGTTTGTGCAGAAAAAACAAGTGCAAGGCTCAATGCAAGTTGACTTTGTATAAAGCTTGCTTTTCCAAAATGGCAATGTTGCCTTTCTCCCAAAAATGGAATTATTCTTGTACAATGCATTCAATGCTTGGCTTAAAGCTTCCAACAGCTGTGAAAACATTTAATTATGGAGTGAAATTCAAGTTAGGAGCCTGCAAAGTTGGATTTGTTCAACATGCTTGAGGATTGGATCCAATGTTCTTCACAAAATGGCTTGAAATCCAAGTGACAAATCACCAACTTCATCTCTTCGATTCTCCCTACTCAAGAATGATCTTAAGGAGTTATTGGACATTTTGGAAAGCTTGCAATGTTCTATACAATTCATATTTGAATTGATTTTGAAAATTCCTCTTGGAACCATGTGAAAAAATGCCATGAAGTTAGGTCAAAAATCTGCCTAACTAGGGCAAAATTTCACTAAGTTATTTTTAGTTCATGAGCATGTATTCACAAAATTATATCTTGAGATCCAAGCATTTTTAGGAGAAATTGTGTGAAGCAAAGTTGTATATTTCATGGAGATCTACAACTTTCATGTTGGAAGTTTCCTTTGAATCATCTTGTATCATGGTGAAAATTTTGCTCAAAGTTGAGAAAAAATAAGAAATTTTCTATACTTGGAAAAATTTCTAAGTTAAGAAATTTCAACTTTTCAAAACAAAATCTTAAATCCTTGATTTCTTGATGAACAAGTTTCATATTTTGACATTTTTTGATGAATTATTATATTTGGCATTTGATTTTGACCAAAAAGTCAAAGTTTGACTTTTCAGTATACAATTGACTTTTGATCAGTTGACTGAAAAAATTCATCTGTCAATCCAATGGATTTGTAATGTTTTGAATCATGTTATTAGGTAAAAATGATGAAATTGAACTCTTGAAATCATGCTTCAAACCAATTGATCATTTGTTAGGCCAAAAATCAGAAATTGCCCTTTCTCAGTCAAAACCCTAATTTTGACCATTTTGCCCTTTTGATGATTTGCTCAAATTTCTTGAGGAGTTGTGGTCCAAACTTGAGCAAATGCTTCATATGAGTCTAAGATGTTTATGTGGATAAAAAATTATGAAGTTTGACTGTAAATTGGCCATGGTTGACTGTTCCCCAATACAATTGATTTTTAGGTCAACTGTTCAATTGACTGGTCAAAAGTGTGATTCAAGTCTTGAAACTTAACATGAGTAATATTAGGGGTCAATAATGATCCTTGAAAGTCATATGAAGCATTGATACTCCAAAAATCATTGTGCAAACTCAAACCCTAATTTTGGTCATCAGTGCATGAGGAGGTGTCTTGAGCTGATCAAACCCTAGTGCAGTCTTGGTCTAAAGGAGATTTTGTGAAAATCCTTGATAAGTGAGAGGGAAAATTTTGGGGTACAACATTTGCCCCTGTTCCATCTTCTTAAGCCTGAAGAGCTAGATTGGCGAATTTTGCCATTCGTGACTCGAAGGTGGAAGATGATTGGACACTAGAGTGCCTAGAAATTTGCACTCGACGATGTGATGGTAGATAGAATGGGCTTAAAGATGCCATTTGGAGAGGTGATAGAAAGTTGTAGGAGATGGGATTAAAGATGCCATCCAAAGGTGATTGTTGAATTGTAATTTGTAAGCTTTGAAAGAATAAATATCAGAATGGCGTCCGTGTCTAGGGTGTATCTGTACTGTATCTGGAAGAGGTTTTGATTAAGTATCAGAATGGAATCCATGTCTGGAGTGTATCTGCACTGTACTTGAAAGTTGAATCAGAATGGAATCCGTGTCTGGAGCGTATTTGTCCTGTATCTGAAGTCTGAATCTGAATGAGTATCAGGATGGCATCCGCGTCTGGAGTGTATCTGAACTGTATCTGAAAACTGAATCTGAATGAGTACTAGAATGGCACCTGCGTCTGGAGTGTATCTGAACTGTATCTAAACTGTATCTAAAAACTGAATCTGAATGAGTACCAGAATGGCATCCGTGTCTGGAGCGTATATGTACTGTATCTGAAAGTTGAATTTGAATGAGTATCAGAATGGCATCTGTGTCTAGAGCGTATCTGAACTGTATCAAAAGATCTTGGAATTTTGTTAATGGTAGTTGTTAATCTTATCCTGAAAAGGGTAAAATGTTAGCTAAAAAAATATGTTTATGTTGTATGAAATGCGTAGTATAATGCATTCGTGTTACCAATGTTTATGATATATGGATGCAATGTATGCGTATATGAGCTAGTTTTCTGTACTGTTGTTGGACTGGGGAAAATAAATCCTTGGCTGCTGTTGAGGATATGTAAGTCTTCATGTTGTGAAGTCTAAGTGTTGATGAATTTCTACTCAGAGAAATAAATTCTGTTGTAAGGGAAATGCCGTATACTGCTTGTAAAATTCCATTGGGAAATTCTGAGAAATTTGACGACTTCTACTGGGGAGTGATGACTGGGAGTTTTTGTACCGCTGGGGATTTAAACGACATACTTTTCGGGATTTCTTATGGAGTAGCCTATAGGTATTTCCCTATCCATTCAAACCATCAGTAATTGCCTTTTTCATTTTATTCATTTGTAAACAGTAATTATGTTCAAGTGCATATGTTCAACAATGAATCATTGGACATTTTTGTAAACAAAACACAAGAGTAAAGAAAAATAGATAGTTTTGCACTTTCAAAGGGACATCTTTGTATTGACTTTGAGTAAGATTTTTTGGTACAGGGAGACAAACATTCTAGTAAGAGAATGCTGTCATAAAAAAGAAAATTTTTTATACAAAGAAAAGATAGCTATGTGTATAAAAATCCCATGGGTTTTCATTCTGCTATAGCCTTTGTATCTCCGAGTGTCTTGTCTATTTGTTGACTTGTCCGAAGCTGATTGAATTGATCAGAAACTTTGAGTTTGTCAGTGGAAGCCAAAAGTTGTCCGTAAAGTGATCCAATGGGACATAGTCATACGTTTTAATTCCCTAACTTTTGCATGGACGACCCTTTCGGGTTTTCAGTCCACCGGGAAACCCTTTTTTGCCCAAGTCGCCCTTTCGGGTTTTCAACTTGCCGGGTGTACAGATTTTTTTTTGTTTTATCCCTAATTTTTACCCGAACCCTTTTGGTTCGACATGATGCCCTTGTTTTGCCTAGGTATTTCAACCTAGCGGGTCTCTTATGCGTAGTATCTTTTGACTATGTCCACGTTCGTAGGATGCGGCAGGTCGTCACCATCTATGGTGGTCAAGATCATTGCCCCACCAGAGAAAATGTTTTTGATTACAAATGGTCCTTCATAGGTAGGAGTCCACTTTCCCCTAGGATCACCTTGTGGCAGTATGATAAGTTTGATCACCAGATCTCCAATTTGATACACTTGGCGTCTGACCTTTTTGTTGAAAGCCTTGATCATCTGTTTTTGATACATCTGACCATGGCAAACAACAGTAAGTCTCTTCTTATCAATCAACTTCAGTAGATCAAGTCGAGTCTGGACCCAGTCGTCATCGTTCAGCCCTGCATCCTTTATAATTCTCAGAGAGGGGATCTGGACCTCGATAGGCAAGACAGCTTCCATGTCGTAGACCAGAGAATAGGTTGTTGCCCTAATTGATGTGCGAGCCGTGGTACGATACCCGTGGAGAGCGAATGGTAAGATCTCATGCCAGTCTTTATACGTGACTGTCATTTTTGTATGATCTTTTTAATGTTCTTATTTGCAGCTTTGGTAACACTTTTCATCTTCAGCCGATAGGGAGAAGAATTGTGATGCTGAATCTTTAATTATTCGCACAAGGCGGTAATCATAGTTTTGTTGAGATTTATTCCATTGTCAGTGATGACTCTGGGATACTGTACCGGCAGATGAGATTTTTCTTAATGAAGCGGGCAACAACATTCTTGGTGACGGAAGCGAAGGAAGCTGCCTCCACCCACTTTATAAAATAGTCAATGACCACAGGATGAAGCGGTGTCCATTGGAGGTTGTCGGCTTGATTTCCCGAATCACATGAATCCCCCACATAGCAAAGGGCCAAGGAGCTGTCAAGACATTCAGAGGAACCAGAGGTACATGCACTTTGTCAGCATAAATCTGGAATTTATGGCAAGTTCGAGAGTGTTGATAGCAATCTGCTTCCATGGTAGACCAGTAATAGCCTGCCCGTAGAATTTTCTTTGCCATCGTATGCCCACTGGAATGGGTGCCAAAAGTGCCTTCATGTAATTCAGCCATGATCCTTTCAGCTTCAACCGAATCTACGCACCGAAGTAATACAGATTCATGATTGCGTTTATATAGGATATCATTACTAAGGAAGAACTTAGTAGAGAATCTCCTTAAGAACTTCTTATCATTGATTGAAGCTCCTTCTGGGTATTCTTGAGCATCGAGATACCTCTTGACTTCGTGAAACCAAGGCTGGTCCACTACTTCTTCAATATTAATCTCGTGACAGTGTGCTGGTTCCTCCATTCGTTCAATGGTGATCTGGGGAGCCTCGTTATCCCAATTAAGTTTAAACATATATGACATTGTGGCTAGAGCGTCTGCTAGCTGATTTTCTTCTCGAGGGAAATGCTCAAAGTTAATCTTCTCAAAATGTGGTAGCAATGTCAAAACATGTTCTTTGTAAGGGATAAGGTTTGGGTGTTTGGTGTCCCATTCCCCTTTGATTTGGATGATAACCAAAGATGAGTCTCCAAATACATCCAAGGATTTGATCCCTAGGTCTATGGTAGCTTTGAGACCGAAGATGCATGCTTCGTATTCTGCCATGTTGTTTGTACAATTGAAGCAAAGTCATGCGGTAAATGGAGTATGACACCCTTTCGGAGATATGAGTACAACACCAATACAATTTCCAAGTGCATTGGAGGCTCCATCAAAGAACAGGGTCCATCGGGATCCTTGTTCAGGTCCGTCATATGGCCTGAATTCTTCACAGTTGTCTAATGTCATGATGTCTTCATCTGGAAATTCAAATTTCATGGACTGGTAGTCTTCTACAGCTTGGTGAGCAAGGTGATCGGCTAATACACTTCCCTTTATAGCTTTCTGGGTAGTATACTGTATGTCATATTCTGTCAGGATCATCTGCCATCTCGCTATTCTCTCGGAAAGAGCAGGCTTCTCGAAGATGTATTTTATTGGATCCATCTTAGATATCAACAAGGTAGTATGAGTCAACATATACTATCTTAGCCGGCGAGCAGCCCATTCCAGAGCGCATCATGTTTTCTCGAGCAGTGAATATTTGGTTTCACAGTCGGTAAACTTTTTGCTCAGGTAATAAATAGCGTGCTCTTTTCGGCCAGACTCGTCATGCTGCCCCAATACACACCCCATTGAGTTTTCTAAAACAGTCAGATACATGATCAACGGTCTTCCCTCGACTGATGGCATCAACATAGGAGGCTCTTGTAAGTATTCTTTGATTTTGTCAAAAGCAAATTGGCATTCATCATTCCATTTGACTACTTGATCTTTCTTAAATAGTTTGAAGATTGGCTCACAAGTAGCTGTCAGGTGAGAAATGAATCTGGAAATATAGTTCAGACGTCCCAGGAATCCTCTGACTTCCTTCTCAGTACGAGGAGCAGGCATCTCTTGTATTGGTTTAACTTTGGCAGGATCGACCTCGATACCTTTGTTGCTGACGATAAATCCTAGGAGCTTACCAGACCGTACCCCGAATGTGCATTTGTTTGGATTCAACCTTAGCTTGTACTTCTTCAGTCTCTCAAATAGTTTTTGTAAGTGATCAAGATGCTCTTCTTCTGTTTGATATCTGGATATCATATCGTGCACATAGACCTCTATTTCGTGATGTATCATGTCGTGAAATAGAGCTACCATGGAACACTGATAGGTTTCCCCAGTGTTCTTTAGTCTGAATGGCATCACCTTATAGCAGAAAGTGCCTCACTGCGTGAGAAAGGTTGTTTTCTCCATGTCCTCAAGTGCCATCTTGATTTGGTTGTAACCCGAGAATCCGTCCATGAAGGAAAACACTTGGTGTTGTGCCGTATTGTCAACTAGGATATCAATGTGGGGGAGTGGAAAGTCATCCTTAGGGCTTGCCCTATTCAAATCTATGTAGTCCACACACATTCTCACTTTGCCGTCCTTTTTGGGTACGGGAACAACATTGGCAACCCATTGGGGGTAAGAAGTGACAGCCAAGAATCCAGCGTTGAATTGCTTCATGACTTCCGCTTTAATATTTTCTGACATGTCAGGCCTCATGCGACGAACCTTTTACTTTACTGGCGGGCAATCCTCTCTTGTATGCAGACGATGTACCACAATATCTTCATCAAGTCCTGGCATGTCTTCATATGACCAGGCAAAGACTTCGACATAATCATGCAACAACTGAATCAGATGCTTCTTGACATTGGGTTCCAGATTGGCACCCACTTTGACCTCTTTTTTATCTTCTTCGGTACCTAGGTTGATCGTATCCACAGGTTCCTCAAGAGGCTGAATGGTTCTCTCTTCTTGTTGTAGCAATCTTAGAGTCACGAAAGGCCATAGCAGTATCGTTCTCCATGGGATCCCGAATGGATGCATACCTGCATTGTGAGTGTGGGTGTGTGTAAGGGTATAACTATCTTTGAAAGAAAGTAAAATGTAAAAGAAAAATAACGAGCACAAAAGTTTGTATGCAAAAACGTCCATGATTCATTGATGTCATTTGAAAAATGAGATAATAACCCTTACAAATAGACCATTGTGCCTCGGGCAAGACACAAGGTTTTAAGAGTGCGAATTGTTTTGAATATTACAGATCCAACAAAATGTAAAGACAAATTACTGAGGGATGAAAGTGATCGGGATAAAGTCTCTAGCCTCCCAATTGCTGAGCCCTCCATTGACAGTCGGGAAGATCCAATCCTCCAGGTTGCAACCATCTTCACCATCTTCCACTGCGTTGACTTCACGGTTGCTGGTCTTCAAGGGTGGCCCTCCAGCACGGGTATGGCGTACATCCTTTTGAGCACTTGAAGTGAAACCTAGGCCAAACTTGTCAGACTTATATGGGATATCTGGGAGTTGTCCCCAGATCGTGCATCCACCTTCTTCCACCACTGCTTTAGCATCTTTCTGTGACGACATCCGGAGTGGAGGCCTTGTAATCTTGGGAAAAGCCTTGGTCACTGCCACATCTGGAGGGGCCTCTTCAAAGTGTTGAAATGGAGTTTCAATGAATTCACCATCCAATTCCACATATCTGAAGGAATTGAGATGGCTGATCATGTATTCTTCCTCTCCATGAATGGTGATAATCTTCCCTTGAACTGGATACTTCAACATTTGGTGCAACGTAGAAGTAACAACGCCAACATTATGAATCCATGGTCGGCCTAGCAAGCAGGAGTATGAAGGGCTGATGTCCATCACATAAAAAGTTGAATTGAAAGTTTGGGTTCCAACCTTTATGGGAATGTCTACCTCCCCATGTACCATCCTCTTTGAACCGTCAAAATCCCTTACCACTATGTTGCTTGGCTTCAAAGTCAACCCCTCACAGTCAAGTCTATCAAGAGCTTTTTTGGGTAATACATTCAGAGATGAGCCAGTGTCCACCAAAACATGCGCCAGAGTTGTGCCTCTACATTCCACTGAGACATGCAATGCCTCATTATGCTTTCTTCCCCTTGGCGTCAGATCCGCATCTGAAAAACCTAAACCATTGTCCGCAGTTAGGCTGGCTATGCAGTCTTGAAATTGATCAATAGACGTCTCTTGAGGTACATGGGCGGTTTTTAAGAACTTCACCAAGGCTTTTGCATGTGCCTCGGAACATAGTAGTAATGCCAGCATGGAGATTTTATAGGGAGTTTGCCCCAGTTGTTCAACCACATCGTAGTCGCTTCTCTTTATAATTTTTTGGATCTCCTCCATTTCTTTCTTGGAGGTCTCAGGGATAATCAATGACTGAGCCTTCATCCGGACAGGCTCAATCATAACACCTTTTCCTTGAGTCTTGGTTGACTCGGCAGCATGAGTGTTAGTAGGAATAATTATAGGGGTTGTAATGGCTTTGTCAATTGGAGTATTTGTAGAGATGATTATAGGTGTGGGAGTAACCTTTGGAGCAGCCACAGGGATGATTACGGGTCCAGAAACTACTTTTGGGGGAGCAATTTCTGGAGAAAAGATCCTACCACTTTGGGTAATTTTGCTAGTTCCTGCAATGTTACTGATGTCGGAGTTGACCTTCTCAGAGCTTGAATCTTCAGCGGCTGACCAATCTTGCTTGATACCATGGTAATAGACATCCCCTCCATAATTCCATGGTATGGTTTTGTCTGATGTATATGGGACTGGCCCAGGCATTCTGATTATTAAAGGAGCTGCTTTCAGAATTGATGTAATTCTAACGGGTCTTTTGGTGGAGACCCTGGAAGAATTGGCGGAAATGGTAATGATAGAAACATCTTCAAAGAGGATAGGTGGAACAGGAGTCTTCTCGAATAGAATTTCTTTGTTATCTATTAGGCACTGAACGCCTACTTTCAATAAAGGATAGCCAATTGGGGAGGACAAACAGAGATAGCAAACTTCACCACAGCCTGGGAACACACCGGCATTCAAAAAATTCATTTTAATAGTCAGGAGTGAGTTCATGAGTTCATCAATTGAAGTAACAAACAAATCTTCTTCAATAACATTAGTATTGTGGCCATGTCAGGGCATAGGGGCAGAAATGACATTCGGCTTTTCGGCCGCATCGAACTCAATTTCTTTTGCTTCAACGAGGTCTTGTATTTTGTTCTTTAGAGCCCAACAATTGTTAGTATCGTGACCAGGACTTTCAGAATGATATGCGCAACGGGAATTGGGATGATAATGAGGGGATGTTGTGTTGGGGTTTTTTGGAGCTTCTTTCAAGGTCACCAAGTTGGATCTTATTAGATGAGGTAATATTTGAGACGGGGTCATGTTGATTCTGGTGAACTGCCTGACAGGCATTTCTACCCTTGGTTGATTATTTCTTTGCTGATCAGATGCACGTTTTGGGATCATAACGGCCCCCACCATTGGACGGCGTTCGACCCTATCTTAGTTTCTTTGTGGATATACGGAAGCCACCTCTTTTTTTCCGATAAAGGGCTTCCTTATAGCTGTAGAAGAAGATGTATCCTTCTGGATCTTTCCATTTTTTATACCGGCTTCTATCCTTTCTATGGTCAGTATTAGTTCAGTAAAACCTGCAGATAGACTTCCGATTAAATGATTGAAGAAGGGACCAGACAAGGTGCCCAAGAACATGTCTACCAATTCTCTCTCAGACAGAGGGGGTTGAACTCTTCGAGCCAAATCTTTCCATTTTTGCGCATAGTCCTTAAAACCTTCATTGGAGGCCATGGCCATACTCTAGAGTTGAGTACGGGTAGACGCCAAATCAGCATTGTATTGATATTGCTTGTAGAAAGTTGCAGCAAGATCTTCCTAATTGTGAACGTTGGCTCTTTCTAGTTGGTAAAACCAGTAAAGTAAAGTTCCAGACAGACTATCTTGGAAGAAGTGCACCCATAAGTCTTTATCAGCGGTATGGGGTTGAATTTTACTCACATATGACCGGAGATGCATCTTAGGGCATGAAACTCCGTCATATTTAGCGAATACAGGTGCTTTGAATTTCGAAGGAATCACAATTCCTGACACCAAACCCAACTCTTCAAAGTCCAAGCCAGGTACCTTTTGGATTTCCATCGCTCTCAATCGCTCTTCGAGATGTTTATACTTATCATCAGCTGGAGGGTATTGTTCTTCAGAGTAGTCCTCTTCTTCCTCTTCCTCTTCTGATTCTGACGGGAAAACTATTTCCTTTCCTTTACCATCTTGGTTGTCTCTTCCACCGGATGTTATTGCAAAGTCCAAAGTCCTTCTTGTCTGCCCGTGAAATCTTCTTCCCATGTTCAAGACTCCAGTTACCTTCTTTTTTTTTCTTTTTCCTCTCTTCAGCCAGCAGAGTCTTCAACTCTTCTTGCCCCTTGGCTAAGGTCAACAGCAACTGTTGAAACTGTGTATTCTGAGCTTGAAGACCCTTCACTGTTTGCTCGAGATCCATCTTACTAAAATAAACAATAGAGAGATGAGGAGACTTGTTGCGAAAACCTGCTTATGTTATGATGAATGCTATATGCATATGAAATGTTTTCAAGGATTTCAAAGATTCAAATTTTCTTTAGACAAAAAGGAAACACACGTTATATTAATAAGATAAAGTTTGAGTACATCAATTCCCCTTGGGCAAAATAATACAAAAGCTCTAAGATTGAAAAGTAGCGCGCGTCCTCTTTGGTGCAATGTAGGCATTCAGAGTCTGCTCATCATGAAGTAGCTTAGATAGCTCCAAAACCTTCTTCTCGCTTGCGTAGAATTGGGCTTTGAAAGTATCTCGCTCCCCTTTGAGTGTTATCCAATCCTTTTGTAGGTCTTCAAGAGATGTGGGCATGTCAGGATGTAGGATAGTGTATGGAACGTCTCCCTCCATGACAGGCTCAATGATTACCGGGAGAATGGAGGGGTAAGGCATCATAAGACTCTAAGCGCGAGCTCGTACCCATTTGAGGTAAGGCTTAAGAGGGATGGTGTAACACCCCTTCTAATAAACCCCGAATTAAACGATATAAATAAAATCAGAGAAAATAAAATTTGCACGGAAGGAGTGTCACAACATCAATTCACATATTCAAGAAAAACGGACATGACATATTCGTCACTTTAATCATTTAATCACATAATACAATCATGACATATACTTTATTTTTCGTGCAAATGCAACGGAATCATAATAATATTATCTTCTCCAAAGGAGGAATCAAAATATAATATGCAAGGCATTAAGCCATATGGTTCATACACCATTCATGTTATCAATTCATAATATACATACATCATCATATAATCAAAACAATGGATTATATACAAGTATAATCCATATACAAAAATATGAGTTCGAATGCGGACACTAAACCCCCAGTGTTACAATCAAAGCATCGACTCAAAATAAAAAAGTAACGAACTACAAGCCTAAGTCGTCCGCTAACCCGTGCGCCTCGCACTATCGTCTTCGATACCTGGGCGATACCATATCAAGCATCATTTCAACAGAAGGGTAAGAATTCCAATAAACATAAAGTATGAATTTAAAGCAAAAGAAAAGCATTGAATAAAGGAATCTTACTCTTTTTCCAACTCTTGCATAAACAACATAAGATAGTCATTTAATCAATTTCACATAATCAACAAATCAAGGAAATCAAACTCAAACAATTCCATTTACCAATTAGCACATAATGCACCATATTCAACAACACATAAACTCGACAAAACGTGTACGTGCGACTCGACACAACGACACGACTCATGCATGTGGTACCAATCATCCATTATCCTTCGGACTTGCCGATGTCTATCCTTCATATGGATAATCACAAAAGCCCATTCTCTAAGCTTTCAAACCCCCAATCTGAGTTTGGGATGAGCCACTAGCCTCCACGAGACTAACAGACATCGCCTCTTGACACGACGTATGATGCGGTGTGCAATTCAACAATAACAATTATGCAAATCAAGACTAACCCAATCTCAATTAAAAGCATACATCACCATAATTCAACCCCATGAATCATTCCCACAACATTGCACAACAAGCATCAATTATTTCATTTCAACAATTATCACACAACACCAAAATATTTATAAACCAAACACATTATTTCCGGAATCAGCATTTCACAAAATATTTCGAATATTCAACACATCTACAACTTAATTCGTCTCCGGTCGTATCCAAAATATCGAGTTTTACTGATTAACTATAACTGATTATATTAATTAATCACTCTATTAATTAAAATTTTACTAATTAATTAACCTGTTATAATTTATTTCAATATTACAATTTAATTCGTCTCCAATCGTATCCAAAATATCGAGTTTTACCGATTAACCGTAATTTTTCCTTTCCCTTATCAGAACAACAACAACAACGAGACACATAACAACAATAGCAAAACATATACTATTTCTCATAAACTTTTTCTTCCCTATTTCAACCTAAATCCTAAACTAATACCAAATCAAATGCAATAAAAACATACTAGATGTTTAGAGAAAGTCTAACCCTTATCGATTAGTCTCCGAAACGAGCTTTTCGGGTTGATTTCAAAAATTTTCCCCTCTTATCTTCAACCCTAAGTTTCCACTTCTCTTCTCCTCTTGCTACTTCTCTTTCTTTCTGTTTCTAACTTACTGCTACTTTTCTAACTTAACATAACATATATACTAACTTATATATATATAATATAAAACTAAGTTATATATATATATATATATATATATATATATATATATATATATATATATATATATATATATATATATATATATATATATATATATATATATATATATATATATATATATATATATATATATATATATATATATATATATATATATATATATATATATATATATATATATATATATATATATATATATATAAAACTAACATATATAACTAATGAAACTTATATACTTACTGTTAACTTACGTAACATACATATAATAAAAACTAATATTTTATTAAAATAATTTAATATAATTAAATAACATTAATTTATTAATTTATAATAAATCAATTAATACTAACATAAATTCATTCTCACAAATAAATCAAATAATACATATAATAAAATATTTACACACTAAATATAATATTATCGTACAAAAATAGTTATTATCTGGTAAAACAAATAAACCCAACTAATCACATACCATACCGAATTACTGATTAAATAATTAATAATTTACTAAAATAAATATCAACCGATCATTTTTAGAAAATATTAATATAAATAATATTAATTAAAACGGGATGTTACATATGGAATTCTGGTGCCCCAAAGTCTTGCTATCCACCTTGTTTAACATCCTCCAAGCTCGGATAAATCTCTGGCGAAGACCTTGATCGTCGTTGTCATAGTCAAATACCAAACCTTGAATCAGCATCTCGTGCGGGTCGTCCCTTCGGGCGTAACCAAACTGTCTTAAGGCTAAGCAAGGGTTGTAGGTGATTTCTCCCCTAATGCCAAGTAAAGGGACATTAGGAAATTATGCACAATGGTCGACAATGATAACATTCTCTTTGGATTGGGAACACCAATGAATGTATGAATGTTTGAGTGTCATCAACCTTTGTGACCACCTTGAACCTTGCTCATTTTTTAATACAGATTGGGGAAGATGTGAAATAAACCATCTTGCCAAGAGAGGAGTGCAACACATAAGGACACCTCTTTTCCTCATTGTGCGAGAGTGAAAAGAGTGTAGGATATCTCCTAGCAATGTAGGCATCGGGTTGTGGGATATGAAGATTTTGACGGTGTTGACATCTATGAGTTGGTCAAGATTTGGAAACAAAACCATCCCATAGATGAGGAGAGCCACAATTTCCTCAAAGGCTTGCAAGTCCAAGGAATTCCAACAGCTTTGGGCTTTCTCAAACAGGAACTTTGCTAGTAAACATTTGACACCACTCCGTGTTTCCCAATCAGTTGTGACATCAGATGAGTGCAAGTGTAGAGCTTGAGCAATCTCTTCTGGCTTTGGGTCTCTTTCTGTACCGTTGAAAGGTAGTTGATTGAGAATGAGAATCCTCAAGAGTTGGGAGAATTCTTCCAAAGTAGGCACAAGTTGATAATCAGGAAATGTGAAGCAATGGTGTAAAGGATCAAAGAACTGAAAGAGCACCTTCATCATGTCCTCATCTGTGTTAGAGGTGACCAAGTTGAGTAGACGACCATGTCTCTCGGTGAATGGAGAGTTTTCAGGAATCCTTGAAGCTAGCTCCTTAAGTTGTGGATGGATTCTCACAAGGTTGAGTTGAATAGTTTTCCCGCGAAGTGAATCCATATCCTACAAAACAAGAACAAAGATGAATCTAAAAATCCTTGAAATGGTTAGTGGATGCATATGATGTTCAAGATGTTCATGATGTTATGTACAAGTATGCATATACAAACAAAGCAAACAAGTCCTTAGGTTTAGGCTTGTATGGAGTTTTATAGGTAAGTAACCTCTTGAAGTTTAGTTGGCTCAAACCTGTCCTAGTAATAGTAATTAGGTTCTAAGGAGCTCAATATCACTAGATTGTTTCCTTGGTTATTGTTTCAGCTCAAGCCTCTTTAATGACGACCGAAATATCCCAAAAAACCAAACCTCAATGAGTGTAGTATTGAGTATCTACTAACTCCGGACTGCACCAAAGCCGGTCATCTCACTACATCCTAAAGGCCAAGTTGGTCAAGTAAAGGTTCTAGAAGTTCATTAGTGCTTCATGACATCACTCAGCGGCCCCGTATTCTCTTTGATTAACTCAAAGGATACCGGTATCCACAAATATGTCGCACTAACGTAGCTATTGCTCAGACCATGTCGGTATACCCCGAACAGTTTCCACAATGTATTGCTACTTACCTATAATGTATCCCAAATCCAGGTAGAGGATTCAAACCCAAACAAAGAACTATAATGTAAAGCATACAAGTCAAACAATATAAGCAAGTAAATATGATTTATCCCTAAGGTAACCCCATTTTTAGAATTCTCCCCAACAGAGTCGCCAGTTCTGTAATATGGTGGGAGAACTGACTTAAGGGTTTTGTGTTTTATCGCAAATGTTGCAGTTAGCAAGAGTCGCCACCGACTTTTCTTTTATCCAAAAGGAAAGGTGAAAAAGCACAGGAAATACCTTTGAGATTGTTTCTTGAGTTCGGGGGGTAGATTATGAAAAGGGAAGGTATTAGAACCCTTTTCATCCATGGTTTTCCATGGGCTCTTAGTTACTTGCTAGATCACTTGCTTTTGTTTGAAATTGTGCTTTGTGTGGTTTTTGAAAGTATTTTGTAAAGAGGCCATCGTTTAGGCAATCTTTGTAATGATTCTCGTTTGTAAGAATGTATACAAAGATGTTTGATCTTTTGAAAATGTTTTCAAGTTTGTAAGATGTTTTGAAAGTGTTGGTGTTTGTTTTGAAAATAGCAAGGATGTTTTGTTTTGAAATGGAGCAAGTAACTAAAAGCAATCTACCTACTCAAATGTCTTTCTTGTTCATTTTCTTTTCCCTTGACATTGTTGTGTTACCATTGATTTGGTAAGCAAACCTATCTTTGGATGTAAACGGGATGGACATGGGTCATCGTATAGTCATGATTAGCAATGTTGCAAGGTATCTTAGCATTTTTTGAGGGACTAAGATCATTTTGTAAGGCCACTTTGAATAGCATCATCGAGGGACTTGATCTTGTATTTGTTTGTTTTTGCTAAGACACCTTACATGCGTAATATGACCATTTTGTATAAGGAAACCAAGTGGAGTAACCCTAGGGGTGCTTGTGTGCAAGTGTGTTATTTTAATGCTTGATTTTGTCTTGAATTAGGATTTTCTATTTGATTGATTTTTATCTTCCCATACAAACCCTAATTACTAGTATATTATGTAAAAGCGATAAATTGCGAAATTTAAAGTTACTACGCTATTACAAACATTTGTGGGAGGGGGTATACAATTTATGAATGGGGATTGCAATAATATAAACCTAATTAATCTATTACAACCAAATTGAATGTGTACAAATAATTGGAATAAATAGTATACAAGGTGAATTAAATATACAAAGATATGTAAATGCAAAGAAGATTTTTGTTTGATTTTTTTATGTGAAAAAAGCTTTAACCTAAACCTAATTAAAAAAATAAATAAATCAAGATTAACTTAAATCATTTAAGAAAAAGAATTATTTAAGAAAAGATTTTTGAATAAACCCTAATTCTATTTGATTAAAATAAAATAAGTTTCTTTAAGAAAAAGTATTTTTGTATTTTTTGTCTTGAAAATAATATATGGCATTATGAGATTTTTTGGTCTTTTTTATATTAAAATAATATATTTAATGGGTGTGAAGAAAAATAAATATTTAACCTAATTCTAATTTTAATTTACAAGTTTATTTAATAAAAAAAAAGGATAATATATAACTAAATAAAAATATTTTTTGTGAGAAAAATAAAATAAAATAAGCCAAGATATAAATCTATCATTTTCATATTTTTTAATGATTTTTAATGTTAAGAAAAATATATTTAAGAAAATAAAATAAGAATAAAATAAATAAATAAAATGATATGGGCCAAGGGTGTCACAAGAAGACAGGGGGGTAACTGTTAGAAAAAACAAAAAGCCCAAAATTTTGGAGGTCCCGCGCTGCAAGAGACAAAAAAGAGTGAAAAAGTGAGAAAATGCAAAAGGCAGCGCGCTGAGGCTCGAACCCGTGACCTCTAGCATTTACGCGCGCTGCCTTACCACTAGGGTGGCTGTACATCCGTTTATATAAACACAAACATAAATATATATTAGAAAATGCCTCCTTAAGGCAACTTCATCTTCAACCTTGAATCATGGCCAGACCACTTGTATCTTCTTCATTTCTCAATAAAAATGAAAAGTTCAAACATGAAAGTTATGGTGTTTCTTCCCACGAGTTCAACCATAGAATTTATGTAAACTAAAAGTCAAAGATAAGATCTAATTTTACTGGCCATAATTTGAAACCTAATTTTTGCAAAAATTTCAAATCCAAAATTCTCTATACACAGTTGATATAAATGAAAACTATGAACATGGTTAGCTTTAGAGAAAGGATATCTACATTTTGCTTTCACAAATCAGGACCAAATGGTGCTTGTCTAAAGAGATAGAAGTTTGAGTTTTTACCTCTTACAGCTGGGATCGTGAATGGAGTTTGAGCAAGTTTTGAGAAGGCCTGAGGATCTGTTTAGCTTTCTTGAACCTCCTTAAGTGTATTCCAATCCTTACTTTGTCCTGAAAGTCCCTGAATCTCTACTCAAGTCAACCCGCAAGCTTGATTTTTGAAAATGGTGGATGGTGGAGGAGGAGCTACAGTCTTGAAACAGGGGTCTAGATCACTTAGATATGATGTATATTAAGTGTTTGGGTGGTTAAAACTCAATACGCATGAGGGGATTTTGAGATGGCTATGTAAGGTTCAAAATTGTCAAGCTATGGCAGATTCTGAGTTGCAAAGTGTTTGGGAGTGTTTTTGAGTCTTAGCCTTCGTGTTTCAACTTGAAAATAATGTGTTTACTTATAAGCAAAAGGTCTTAAGTCTTGTAACAACTCAGATTTCAAAAACTCACATGTTTGCTTGGTTTCTTGTTTGTGAAGCAAAGCTAGCAAGCATGGTTCCAAGGTGTAGTACCAAGCTTGTAAGGGGGCTGAGACCTTTAAACATACTTGTTCTTATTGAGTGGAGTGTGTTTGTTCAGAAAAAATAAGTGCAAGGCTCAATGCAAGCTGACTTTGCATAAAGCTTGCTTTTCCAAAATGGCAATGTTGCCTTTCTCCCAAAAATGGAATTATTCTTGTACAATGCATTCAATGCTTGGCTTAAAGCTTCCAACAACTTTGGAAACATTTAATTATGGAGTGAAAGTTAAGTTAGGAGCCTGCAAAGTAGGATTTGTTCATCATGCTTGAGGATTGGATCCAATGTTCTTCACTAAATGGCTTGAAATCCAAGTGACAAATCACCAACTTCATCTCTTCGATTCTCCATACTCAAGAATGATCTCAAGGAGTTCTTGGACATTTTGGAAAGCTTGAAATGTTCTCTACAGATCATCTTTGAATTTATTTTGAAAATTCCTCTTGGAACCATGTGAAAAATTGCAATGAAGTTAGGTAAAAAATCTGCCTAACTATGGCAAAATTTCACTAAGTTATTTTTAGTTCATGAGCATGTATTCACAAAATTATATCTTGAGATCCAAGAATTTTTAGGAGAAATTGTGTGAGGCAAATTTGTAGATTCCATGGAGATCTACAACTTTCATGTTGGAAGTTTCCTTTGAATCATCTTGCATGATGGTGAAAATTTGGCTCAAAGTTGAGAAAAAATAAGAAATTTTCTATACTTAGAAAAATTTCTAAGTTAAGAAATTTCAACTTTTCAAAACAAAATCTTAAATCCTTGATTTCTTGATGAACAAGTTTCATATTTTGACATGTTTTGATGAATTATGATCTTTGGCATTTGATTTTGACCAAAAAGTCAAAGTTTGACTTTTCTGTATACAGTTGACTTTTGATCAGTTGACTGAAAAAATTCATTTGTCAATCCAATGGATTTGTAATGTTTTGAATCATTTTATTAGGTCAAAATGATGCAATTGAACTCTTGAAATCATGATTCAAACAAATTGATCATTTGTTAGGCCAAAAATCAGAAATTGCCCTTTCTCAGTCAAAACCCTAATTTTGACCATTTTGCCCTTTTGATGATTTGTTCAAATTTCTTGAGGAGTTGTGGTCCAAACTTGATCAAATGCTTCATACAAGTCTAAGATGTTGATGTGGATAAAAAATTATGAAGTTTGACTGTAAATTGGCCATGGTTGACCTTTTTCCCCAATACAGCTGATTTTTAGGTCAACTGTTCAATTGACTGGTCAAAAGTGTGATTCAAGACTTGAAACTTGACATGAGTAATATTAGGGGTCCATAATGATCCTTGAAAGTAATATGAAGCTTTGATAGTCCAAAAATCCTTGTGCAAACTCAAACCCTAATTTTGGTCATCAGTGCATGAGGAGGTGTCTTGAGCTGATCAAACCCTAGTGTAGTCTTGGTCCAAAGGAGATTTTGTGAAAATCCTTGATAAGTGAGAGGGAAAATTTTGGGGTATAACAACTAGAACATGTGCTAAGGTAGTCCCTTTTCCCTCGACAGAAACATGTAAAGCTTTATTGTGATTCTTCCTAAGAGGTGTTAAGTCAGCGTCTGAAAATCCCAGACCATTATCAGCTGTCAGGCTAGCCACGCAATTCTCAAATTGGTCCGTTGTTGTCTCATAGGGGACATGAGACATTTTTAGGAATTTGATTAATGTCCGAGCATGGGCATCAAAACAAAGCAACAATGACAACATTGAAATCTTAGAAGGGGTTTTCCCCAACTATTCCACAATCTTGAAGTTGCTTCTTTTTATGATCTTCAAGATCTCGTCCATCTCACGAGCGGAGGGCTCTCCACAGCAACGTCTTTGGAGGGTATTTAAGTTACAACCAGCTCAACAACATTTTCCTTCCCTCTTGTATCGGTACTTGGCTTGGCAGCAGTAATGCGGATGGGCGCCTTTGTAACAACTGGTGGTGAGATATTGGGTGAAAATATTCTCCCAGTTATAGTTACTTTGCTCGAGCCAGCTATGTTACCAACATTGTCATATTTTTCTTCTTCGATCCAAGCGTCTTGTTTTATGCCGTGATAAAACACCTCAGCATCATAATTCCATGGTACTGCCTTGTTTGAAGAATAGAGAATCGGTCCGGGATTGGTAATTATTTAGGGAGAAACAGTGGGTTCATTTGAAATCCTAATAGGAACTTTAGAGTTGATCCTAAGAGGCTTGTTTGAGATGCTAATAATGGAGAGCTCTTCACATTTGTTAGTCAAACTTTTGGTAAGTGGGGTCTTCTCAAATAGAATTTCGTGGCTATCCATCAGGCGTTGAATGCCTTTCTTCCGCCCTTCACATCCATTGAGTTGTCTTGTACATCAAACACAGTATTTTACACAGCCATGGAAGATCCCAGCTTTCAACATATTGCTTTTGATTATATTCAGCGGAGTAGTCAATTCTTCAACAGAGGCAACAAAAGTTGTATCTTCTACAATATTAACACTTTTGTCATGCTTCGGCATCGAGGCGGTAATTACATTCGACATTGGAGGAGGATCAAACTCAATAGTCTTGTTGTCAATCAAATCCTGGATTTTGTTCTTCAAGGCCCAGCACTGGTCAGGCTCATGCCCGAGGCTGCTCGAGTGGTAAGCACACTTAGTGTTTGGATTATACTTTGGTGACGAAGTATCAGGGTTGGTGGGAGGATCGTGCAATGTCACTAAATTAGCCTTGAGAAAATGTTGTAAGGCTTGAGACAATGACATGCCTAACCTTGTAAATTGTCTTCTTGGAGTTTCAAAGCATTGATAATTTGAAGATGGTCTTGGAGTAGGAGTTGGATTGGAGATTCGGACGACATTGACAGATGGGTGATCATTCTTCTTGGTACTGGCCTTTGCCCCGTACACAACATTGACTTCCTTTTTTGCAGCAAAAGGTTTCTTGATAGGATTTGAAGTGGAGGTAGACGCCACAGAGATCTTCCCACTTTTTATGCCACTTTCAATTGTTTCACTGGTTAAGATCAATTCGGTGAAACCATAAGAAGAGCAGCCAACCAACAGATTAAAGAAGGGACCGGATAAAGTGCTCATGAACATGTTATTTTGCTCCTTATCAGTCAAGGGCGGTTGAACCCTACTAGAAAGGTCTCTCCACTTTTGCGCATATTCCTTAAATCCTTCATTCTTTCCCATGGTCATATCTTGTAATTGAACCCTCGTTGGCGCCAAGTCGGTGTTGTACTGATACTGATGGTAGAATGCGGTAGCTAAATCCTCCCAAGTATTGATACGAGAACCATCTAATTGATAAAACCATTCAAGTTGCATTCCAACCAAGCTCTCTTGGAAAAAGTGAACCCAAAGCTTCTTATCAGCAGTGTGCGGCTGTATCTTGCACACATAACATTTCAAATGGAGTTTTGGACAAGAAACCCCATCGTACTTTGTAAAGATTGGTATTTTGAATTTGTGGGGAATGACTACCCCAGAGATAAAACCCAAATCATCAAAATCTAAACCAGGGACAACTTGGATTTCAACAGCTTTTAATATGTCTTATATTTGCTTATATTTGATATCGGCGGGTGGATACTGCTCGTTGAAATAATCATCATCAGATACTTGATCACTAACGCAGTCAACCTGAGTACTCTTGACCTCACCAATCTGGTTCTCGTCCTCTTCAGATGAGTCTCCTCTTACTGGGATCTGAAGGTCTGTCTCCTTGAACCTTCTACCCATGTTGAGCAAAGATTTCTTCTTGGGCTTCTTCTTTACTGCCAGCAAAGCCATCATATCTTGCTGCCCATTGGCTAGGGCTAGTAGAGTTTCCTGGAACTGAGAATTTTGTGCCTGGAGATCCTTTACAGTTTTCTCTAGATCCATCTTGTTGAAATAAACAACAGAAAGATAAGGAAACCTGTTATGTGAAAACCTGTCATGTTATGATGCATGGAATATGTATTATGCAAATGACTTCAAGGATTAATGAGATTTAAATTTGTATAGACAAAATAATGAACAAACGTCAATTTTCATTACACAAAACAAGAAATATTACATCATGCCTCTTGGGCTTACAAAATAACTTTCTAAGATAAAAAGACTGAATGCATCCTCTTTGGTGCGAGATATGCGTTCACACTTTTCTCTTCTTGTAGCTGCTTCGTAAGCTCCAAGACCCTCTTCTCACTAGCATAGAATTGAGCTTCAAAAGTATCACGTTCTTCCTTCAGCTGAATCCAACTCTTTTGCAAGTCTTCGAGAGAGGTAGGCATGTCGGGATGGAGGATAGTGTAGGGAACATCTCCTTCAACCACAGGCTCCATGATAACTGACAAGATGGAGGGATAAGGCATCACAAGTTTCTGAGCACGAGCTCGTACCCACTTAAGGTAATGCTCAAGGGGAATGGAATTATTGTGTCCTAGTGTCTTGCTATCCACCTTGTTCGACATCCTCCAAGCTCGGATAAACCTCTGACGATAACCTTGATTATCATTCTCATAGTTGAATATTACTGCTTTGATAAGCATCTCATGTGGACCATACCTTTGGGCGTAACCAAAATGTCGTAAGGCTAAACAGGGGTTGTAAGTTATACCTCCTTTAATGCCAAGCAAGGGGACATTAGGGAATTCTCCATAACGATCAACAATAGTAAAATTCTCCAAAGATCGGGAACACCAATGAACATCTGAATGTCTGAGCGTCATCAACCTATGGGACCACCTTGAACCTTGCTCATTCTTTAATACAGATTGGGAAAGATGGGAAATAAACCATCTTTCTAAGAGAGGAGTGTAACACATGAGGATACCTCTCTTCCTCGTAGTGCAAGAGTCAAAAGAATGTATGATGTCTCCTAACAAAGTAGGCACCAGGTTACGAGACATGAAGATTTTGACGGGGTTTACATCTATGAGTTGATCAGGATTTGGAAACAAAACCATCCCATATATGAGAAGGGCCACAATTTCCTAAAAATATTGTAAATCCAAGGAGTTCCAACAATCTTGAGCTTTCTCAAACAAGAACTTGGCCAAAAAACCTTTGACACCACTCTTTGTTTCCCAATTAGTTGTGACATCAGATTGTTGCAAGTGTAGGACTTGAGCAATCTCTTCAGGTTTTGGATCTCTTTCCATACTATTGAAGGGTATTTGATTGAGAATGGGAATCCTCAAGAGTTGGGAGAATTCTTCCAAAGTTAGCACAAGTTGATAATCGGGAAAAGTGAAGCAATGGTGTAGAGGATCAAAGAATTGGAAGAGTACCTTCATCATATCTTCATCAGTATTGGAGGTAACCAAGTTTAAAAGACGGACATGTCTTTCGGTGAATGGAGAATTCACAGGAACCCTTGATGCTAACTCTTTGAGTTGAGGAGGGATCCTTACGAGATTGACTTGAATGGTTTTCCTGCGAATAGAATCCATGTCCTACAAAATAGAACAAAGATAAATCCCAGAAATCCTTGAAATGGTTAGTGAGTATGAGTATGATGTTATGATGTTTATGATGTTATGTACAAGTAAATATATACAAACAAAACAAATAAGTCCTTAGGTTTAGGCTTGCATGGAGTCTTATAGGTAAGTACCCTCTTGAAGTTTAGTTGGCTCAACCTGTCCTAGAAATAGTATTTGGGTTCTAAAGGAGCTCAATATCACCGGTCTGTCTTCTCGAGCATTGTTTTAGCGCAAGCCTCTTTAATGGAGACCGAAATATCCCAAAAAACCAAACCTCAATGAGTGTAGTATCAAGTATCTACCAACTTCGGACTGCACCAAAGCCAGTTATCTCACTACGTCCTAATGGCCAAGTTGGTCAAGTAAAGGTTCTAAAGTCAGTTAGTGCTTCATGACATCACTCAACGGGCCCGTATTCTCCTTGACTAATCAAGGGCTATCGATACCCAAAAATATGTCACACTAACGTAGCTATTGCTTAGACCATGTCGGTATACCCTGCATAGTTTCCACAACATATTTCTACTTACCTAAGGTATCCCAAATCCGGGTAGAGGATCTAAGCTCATACAAAGAACCAAAATATAAAGCATACAAGTCAAACAATGAAAGCAAGTAAAGTTGATATAGCCCTAAGGTAACCCCACCTTTAAGCATGACCTAGCAAGAGTCGCCACCGACTTTGCTTTTATCCAAAAGGAAAGGCTGAAAAGAACAGGAAATACCTTTGAGATTGTTTCTTGAGTTCGGGGGGTAGATTATGAAAAGGGAAGGTGTTAGCACCCTTTTCATCCATAGTTATCTATGGGCTCTTAGTTTCTTTCTAGATCACTTGCTTTTGTTTGAAAATGTGCTTTGTGTGGTTTTTGAAAGTATTTTGAAAAGGCGTCATCGTTTAGTCAAACTTTGTAATAGTTCTCGTTCGTAAGAACGTATATAAAGTGTTGATCTTTTGAAAATGTTTCAAGTTTGGAAAGTGTTTTGAAAGTGTTTTTGAAAGTGTGGGTGTTTGTTTTTGAAGATAAGCAAGAGTGTTTGATTTGAAATTGAGCAAGCAACTAGGAACAATCTACCTACTCAAAAGTTTTAGTTCATTTCTTCCTTTCCTTTGATATTGCTATCTTACAATTGATTTGGTAATAAGCCCTATCTTTGGATGTAAAGGGACGGGCATGGGTCATCATATAGCCACGATAGCAATGTTGTGAAATATCTTAGCAATTCTCTTTGCGGGACTAAGATCATTTTGAAAAGGCAACTTTGATAGCGTCATCGAGGGACTATGATCTTGTATTTTTTGATTGTTTTTGCTAAGATATCCCACATGCATAACATGGCCATTTTTATAACACAACAAAGTGGAATTACCCTAAGGGTGTAAGTGTGTAAGTGTGTTGACTTACATCAATTGTTTTGTCTTGAATTAGGGTTTACTAACTTGTTGATTTTATCTTTCTATACAAACTCTAATTTACTAGCATTTATATATAAAGCATTAAATTGTGGAAAATGAAAATACTAAGCTATTACATCAATAGGGGAGGGGGTGTAAAAATTTACAAATGGGGGAATTGCAAGAAAATTAAATCTAATTAATTATTACAACCATATTGAATATTGTACAAAATTGAAGATAAAAATACAAGAATGCAAAATGGAAAAATAAATGATTTTTATTTGATTTTATGAAGGGTTTTAGTCTTGACCTAATGAAGAAAATGATCAGTGAAAATCAAATAAAATTAACTTAAACTAATTAAGAAAAGAAATTAACTAAAAAAGATTTTTTAGGGTTTTTTATGAAAAGGTTTTAAGAATAAAAAAAAATTATTTAATTAAAATAAACCTAAATTCTAAATTAATTTTCATTTTACAAGAAAATAATATAACATAATAATTAAACCTAATTATCTAAATATTAATTAAAAAAGAAATTAATTTGTTAAGAAAATTATTTTTGTTCTTTTTAGTATTTATAGAGAAAATAAAATAAGTAAGTATAAATAATAAATAATTTTTTTTTCATATTTTTATTAATAAATAATAATAATGATAATAATAATAATAAGTAATAGGGAAAATAAAATAATAAAGTAAAAAAAAAAAGAAAAAGAAAATAATAAATATAAAGAGGGCCAGGGTGTATGAAACATAATCAGGGGGGGGAGTCAGCAAAAATAAAGGCTCAAAGGAGGAAGGCCCAGCACTTATTACAAACAAAACAAATTTAGCCCTGACTATACTTCATCTTCAACCTCCAGCCAAAGGATCTGTAACTTGTTCATTCTTCAACCATTTTCAAAAGTGTAAACATGAAACTTGTGCATTTTCCACCACGAATCCAACCATGTAACTAACTTAAGCTAACATTCAAATATAAGGATGAATTTATGAAAGTACCAAATTCCGACCTAAATGTTTCAGCAAGTTCAAACTCAAAATTCTCCATGCTCAAGCAACATAAATGAAATCTATGGACATGTATAGTTTCAGGGTAATGATACCTACATTCTATCTTCAAAAATGCAGGCCTAACAATGCCTAAATAATGAGATAGAAGTTCAAGAAAAATACCTCCAAACTGGAAATCGTGAAATGAGTTTGAGTTTGTTTCAAGTGATGATGATGATCATGTTAGCTTCCTTGAACCTCTATGAAGCTAATGCAATGCTTACTTGATGCTGGGAGTGCTTGAATCATGCTAGAGAAGTCAAGATGCAAGCTCTGTTTTTTAGTTATGGAAGTTGATGAAGATGGTGTTACAGTTGGATAATAGTGTGTTGGGATTGTTTATATATGATATTTAGAAGCTTTTGGAAGCAAAAGGCCAAGAAACGCACGAGGGAAATGGAAGTTTAAAGTTCTTGGTCAGAATGTACAACAATGGTGGTTTGAGATGCAGTTCTAAGTTTGGGGAAGTTTGAGAGCTTGTGTATTCGTGTGTTAGCTTGCAAACAACTTGTGTGATTATATGGAAAAGGTTCTAACACTTGAGGTGGCCAGAAGTGTGAGATATAGAATTATGGCTATGTTACTTGATTTTGAATAAAAGTGAAAAACATAGTTTCAAGGCATAGTACAAGCATGGTCTGAGTTGTTAGAGGCTTTAGACAAGTTTCTTATTGATTTTAGGTTATGTGTGATCATAATAAAACAAGTGCAAAGCTCAAGAATTTACTTTGTGCATAAAAGCCACTTTTCCAAAATGGCAATGTTGCCTTTCTTCCTAAAATGGTATTAAGCATGGGAAATGCATTGAATGCTAGGATTAAAGCTTCTAGCAATTGTGTAAACATTTAATTATGGAGTTCCAAATAAGTTTGAGGCCTGCAAAGCAAAGATTATGCAGCCTAGTCTTGGATTTGAATTCTTGTTCATCATGGAAATGACCTATAATTCAAGAATGAATGTCCAACTTCTTGTCTTCGATTCTCTTTGCTCAAGCATGATATCAATGAGTTATTAGAAATTTTGGAAAGCTTATAACATCCTATACAACCTCTATGTTTATCAATTTTGAAAATTCCCCTTAGAACCATGTGAAAAATTGCCATGAAGTTAGGTCAAAATTCTGCCTAAACTAGGACAAAATTTCTCTAAGTTTCCAAGTTTCATGAACATGTATTCACAAAATCATAAAT
This sequence comes from Vicia faba, assembly GCA_948472305.1. Taxonomy (NCBI): domain Eukaryota; kingdom Viridiplantae; phylum Streptophyta; class Magnoliopsida; order Fabales; family Fabaceae; genus Vicia; species Vicia faba. The sequence goes on along the minus strand of OX451738.1, from coordinate 65,930,205 downwards.
TGAGATCCATGCATTTCTAGGAGAAGTTATGTTTTAAAATGTTTTAGATCTTATTGAGATATACAACTTTCATGTTGAAAGTTTCTTTTTAATCATCCTGCATTATGGTGAAAAATTGGCTCAAAGTTGTGAAAAAATATGAAGTTTTCAACACTTAGAAAAATTTCTAAGGTTAGAAATTTTGACTTTTCAAAATGAAATCTTGACTTTTTTATTTCTTGATGAACAAGTTTCATATTTTGACATGTTTTGATTAATTATGAGCTTTGACACTTGATTTTGACCAAAAAGTCAAAGTTTGACTTTTCAGTGTGCAGTTGACTTTTGATCAGTTGACTGAAATTCAATTATCAATCAATTGATCTTGAGAAATGTTTTGAGCCATTCCATTAGGTCAAAATTATGTATTTGAACCCTTGAGATCATATTTCCAACCAATCAACCATTTGTTAGGTCAAAAATCAGAAATTCCACTTCCTCAGTCAAAACCCTAATTTTGACCATTTTACCCTTTTGATGATCTGATCAAATTTCTTGAGGAATTTTGATCCAAACTTGATCAAATGAAATATATGAGTTCATGATGTTGATATGGATAAAAAATTGTGAAGTTTGACTATAAATTGGCCATAGTTGACTTTTTCCCTAATACAACTGATTTTAGGTCAACTGATCAATTGACTGGGAAAAAATGTGATTCAAGACTTGAAACTTGACATGAGAAATCTTGAGGGTCCAAAATGATCCATGAAAGTCATATGAGACATTAAAAGTTCATTTGTCCTTGTGCAATCTCAAATCCTAATTTCCAGTCATCAGTGCTTGAGGAGGTGTCTTGAGCTAATCAACCCTACTGCAGTCTTGAACCAAAGGAGATCTTGTGAGATATTATTTGAGAAATGAGAGGAAAAATTTTGGGGTACAAAAACAAGGTACTAGCACCATTAGCTGGGCATCGTGAAGGTGAAGGATGCTAGATGAGGTTTTGGGAGTGATATCCTCTTGTAGAGACATATTGTTGTTTTTGAATAATTCAGGTCTTTCGTGTAAGGCACTTGATCTGACTTATGCTTTGTATGCATGTTTGAATTTATTTTTCTACAAAGACCCATTATGATGAGTCTATTACGCGCTTTTGAATATGAAATGTTATGTAATGATAACTATATGTAATGCAAAGAAATATGCTTCATGGGGACAAGCAAAGGTAGGATTGTTGGAAGATGTTGCTTATCACCAGGGATGCCAAAGTATATCGTCACTGGAAACCTGCAGTACCAAAGATAACTGGGGGTGCTGATAAGAGTTTGCACTGGGGAACTCCGAAGCCGAAGATTATTGGTGACTTCGCTGAAGATTGAATTGCTGATGAAGTGAGTTTTCTGGTAAGCCATTGATTTCTGAATTGTACTATTGGGGAAGAGATAGTTTGGCCTGACTTCCCTATATCCTGAACCGCTGAGAGGATGGTAGAACTTAATATGACAAAAAATAGATATCGAACACCATGTGAATCTCTCCGAATACATGCCCCAAGTTTATGCCACACTAGGGAATTACCGAATTACCTCTTGAATCACTTAGGGATAAAATGTAGGCATGGACACCTGTGAATGCCCCTGTTTAACTCTACGAGTGCCCCATATTAGCTTTGCAAATGACCCGGTTTAACTCCACTGGGGATGCCCTTGTTTAGCTCTTAGGGGATGTGTACTTGCACATGCCAGTCAAATGGCGACTCTGAATTTTCTAAATTATTTTGGGGAAACAGGTTTGAAATTGTCTATAGCAGATGAAGGCGAATTTGTGCGCTAGCAAGGTTAGGGTGACCGTTATAAATTGCTACCTGCAAAGAAAAACAACACTTGGAATGCATACGACACTCCCTCATGGTTATATATCGACGTAAAGTCAAGTTTTATCTTAGCTTGATAATTTTTATTCCCCATGTTTCTAATGCAGTGTTTAATGGTAAATAAAACACATTCTGCATACGAAAAACATTTTATGATGGTAAAAGACAACTTTTTGATGAAAGCAAACTTTATTGATTAGCATGTGAATATGCATTCGTACAAGGATGCAACTCCTATATGAGGTAGTTCTGAAAAAGAAACGGAAAATACAACAGGTGTAAATGGCAATGAGAGATACTCGAATTTCCATTAAAATCGGTGTTGCTACAGTTCTCATATCCTTAATAGTCTCAATGCCTCGCCTCTGAAGAGTAGAAGTCGGACCGATCAATTCACTGCCAAGGCGCTATAGATGTGCATGTGTTATTCGTGAAGAGAATTCAGACTACAGCCTCTCGCTTACGAACCTTAACTTTTGCTTGGATCGCCTTTTCGGGTTTTCGATCCAACGGGATACCCCTTTTTGCCTAAGCCGTTCTTTCGGGTTTTCGACTTAGCGGTTTATTATCTTTTTCATTTTATCCCTAATTTTTTCTTGGACTTTTATATCCACCGGGATGCCTATTTTTGCCTAAGTCTCCCTTTCGGGTTTTCGACTTAGCGGGTCTCTTTATACGTAATATTTTTTGACTGAGTCTGAATTGACTGGGAGTGGAACGTTTTCCCCATCCATGTCTGTCAGGATTAGAGCACCTCCTAAAAAGGCTCTGTTCACGATATATGGTCTCTCGTAATTGGGATTCCATTTGCCCCTTGGGTCAGAATGGCTTTGCCCGATAACCTTTCTCAAGACCAAATCACCAGAATAAAACTTCTGAGGACGGATCTTTATGTCGAATGCTCTCTTCATCCTCTGTTGGTACAATTGGACATGACAAATGGCTGCCATGCGCTTTTCGTCAATCAGATTGAGTTGGTCGAATCTTGTCTGAACCCACTCCGCCTCATCGAGCTTAGTTTCCATCATATCCCTCAACGAAGGAATCTTTACTTTGACAGGAAGCACTGCATCCGTACCATAGACAAGAGAAAATGGAGTTGCCCCTGTTGAAGTACACATAAATGTTCTGTAGCCATGCAGGGCGAAAGGTAACATCTCATGCAAGTCCTTGTATGTTCTGACCATCTTCTGAACGATCTTCTTTATGTTCTCGTTAGTAGCTTCGACTGCACCATTCATCTTTGGTCGATACAGTGATGAATTGTGATGTTCAATTTTGAACTCTTTGCATAACTCCTTCATCATGTTGTTGTTAAGATTAGAACCATTGTTAGTGATGATTCTGTGAGGAATTCCGTAACGGAAAATGATTTCTTTCCTGATGAAGTTGGTAACGACTTGTTTGGTTACATTCGTGTAAGAAGTTGCTTCCACCCATTTAGTGAAATTGTCAATAGCCACTAGAATGAACTTATGACCATTTGAAGCACTTGGTTCAATCCTTCCAATCATGTCAATCCCCCACATTGCAAACGACCATGGGGAAGTCATAAGATTCAAGGGAGTTGGAGGAACATGAATTATGTCTGCATACACTTGGCATTTGTGGCACAACTTTGCATATAAACAACAATCACTCTCCATCGTCATCCAAAAATATCCTTCACGTAAGATTTTATTTGCTATATAATTCCTTCTCGAATGAGTCCCAAAAGAACCCTCATGGATTTCCTTTATGATCGACCCTGCTTCGTGTCTATCCATGCATCTGAGCAGAACCGAGTTATAATTTCTCTTATACAGGACGTCTCCTGATAAGAGGAACTTGGATTCTAACCTTCTAAGCATACGCTTATCACAAATTGTAGCATTTTCGGGATACTCTTGCTTCTCGAGGTAACGTTTGATGTCGTAATACCACGACTTCTCATCAGACACATCCTCGATTGAGAGGCAATGGGCAGGAAAGACATGTGCAGACTCTTTGTACCGGAGGATGCATATGTTAGGCGTCCGATTTGGAAAACTCACCGAGAACATTGATGCTAAAGTAGCTAAAGTATTAGCCAGCTGGTTTTCATCCCTGGGAATATGTTCAAAGGTGATTTCATCAAAGGCGGGTATTAGCTGTAAGATGTAGTCTCTGTATGGAATCAAACTAGGGTGCTTTGTTTTCCAATCACCTCGTTCTTGATGTATGACCAAAGAGGAGTCTCCAAAGACTTCAAAGATTTTGATTTTAAGGTCGATGTCTGCCTCTAGACCCATCACACATGCTTCGTATTCTGCCACATTATTTGTATAATCGAAACATAACCGGGCCGTAAATGGTGTACGAGTATTGCATGGAGAAGTTAGTACTTCCCCAATGCCATGACCGACAGCGTTCGAGGAACCATCAAACGTTAGAGTCCATCGCTCTTCTGGATCGACCCCATCATAATCGTCAAGCTTCATAACATCTTCATCGGGGAAGTCAAATTCCATTGATTGGTATTCTTCCAGCGGATGATGAGCAAGATGATCCGCAAGAATGCTACCCTTGATAGCCTTTTGTGTAACATACTGAATGTCAAATTCAGATAAAAGCATCTGCCATCGGGCAAGCTTGCATGTGAGTGCTGGTTTTTCAAAGATATACTTTATCGGGTCCATCTTTGATATTAGAAAGGTCGTGTACGTTAGCATACACTACCTTAGACGTCGAGCTGCCCAAGCAAGCGCACAACAGGTTTTTTCAAGCAAAGGATACATGGATTCCCAATCGGTAAAAATTTTACTCAGATAATAAATGGCGTGTTCTTTACGTCATTTTTCGTCATGTTGCCCAAGCACACAACCCATAATTCCTTCCAACATCGTCAAGTACATGATGAGTGGCCTCCTGGGCACTGGAGGAATGAGGACCGGTGGCTCTTGGAGATACTGTTTGATCTTTTCAAAGGCTTCCTGGAAATCATCATCCCATTGGACATCTTGATTCTTGCGCAACAATTTAAAGATGGGTTCACACGTAGTTGTGAGATAAGAGATGAACCTGGCTATGTAGTTCAATCTCCGAAGGAACCCTCTTACTTCTTTTTCATTTTTTAGTGCTGGCATAATTTTTTATTGCTTTTACTTTGTCGGGATCTACTTTGATTCCTTGGTTACTTACGATGAAACCAAGTAGTTTTCCAGATCGCACCCCGAAGATGCACTTGTTCGGATTAAGCATCCTAAAATTTTGTAGACGCGCAAATAACTTTTGCAGATGGACCAAGTGTTCCTCCTCGGTTTGCGATTTTGCAATCATATCGTCAACATCTACTTCAATCTCTTTATGAATCATATCATGAAAGAGCGTTACCATAGCACGTTGATATGTTGCACCAGCATTTTTGAGGCCAAAAGGCATGGCCTTATAACAGTAAGTACCCCATGGAGTAGTGAATGTCGTCTTTGTCATGTCTTCCAGGGCCATCTTTATCTGATTGTATCCTGAAAAACCATCCAGGAAGGAGAATGCTGAAGACTGAGCCGTATTATCAACCAATACATCGATGTGAGGTAATGGGAAGTCGTCCTTTGGGCTTGCTTTATTCAAATCCCGATAGTCCACACACATGCGCACACCTTTCCATCTTTCTTAGGGATGGGTACAATGTTGGCAATCCAATATGAGTATTCACATACCAATAAGAAGCCTGCATTCAACTTCTTTTCAGCCTCTTCTTTGATCTTTAGAGACATACCTGGACAAGTTCTGTGCGGCTTTTGCTTCACCAGAGGATATTCTGGCTTGAGTGGCAAATGGTGCATGACTATATCTGTGTCCAAACCAGGCATGTCTTCATACGACCAGGAAAAGATGTCAGAGTACTCTCTGAGAAACTCAATCAACCCCTTCTTTATATCACTTTGCAAAGTGGCCCCTATTCTGACCTCTCTTTTCACAATGTTGGTACCAAGGTTAATGACCTCAATAGCTTCTTGATGAGGCAAGATTGTTTTCTCTTATTTTCTCAACAATCTTGCCAATTCCTCTAGAATTTCGTAATCTTCCCCACTATCTTCATCGGCTTGGTCATTCAGATTTCCAAGGATATTGGTGCAAGGAACTATAACATCATCATTTTTAATGGAATTCGAGGCAGACCTGCATGATTGATGAATCATGCCTCATTTTAGAATATGGATGCAAATTGGAAAATGGTTAAAGAGTTAGAAGGAAAAGCATTGCCATTTATTATTTTACAAAAGTAAGAAAAGACAGAGAATACAGATTGTATGCAAAAATGCGATTTTATTCAATTTTAAACAAACATAGAAACATTAAGGGGGGGGGGGGGGGGGGGGGGGGGCTTTTCACAAGCTGTCAACATGCTTCGGGAAACACATGCGACTTATTTAAAACAAGAACATTACATGTCAAATAAAACCACTTCGGGAATATCAGTAGCAGTCCAATTGTCGAGCTCTTGATCAGGTGCAATCTGGTAGGTATACTGAGCCATATCCGCATCATCTTCATTATCACCCTCCACTGCGTGGATTTGTCCTTGAACATTTGGACCAGCACTAACAAACACTTTTGAAAGCGGGGGAACCTGTTTTCCTTTGAGCACAGTTGGACCCATAACAACACGATCTGTAAAAGAGGACCCGAACCCAAGTCCATACTTGTCCTGCTTTTCGCGCACCTCGATCACTTTGCCCCAGTCTTCATTGGGAATTCCAGATTGAAGAATTGAAAAACACAAGGCGGGGGGGGGGGGGGGGGGGGGGGGGGGGGGGTGAATTAGAATCTTAAAATTCAATGGAAATAACACTTTGATTTTTATCCTGGTTCGTTTGAACTCAAACTACTCCAGTCCACCCGTCAAGGTGATTTCTCCTCTCTCCAACGAGGTCTTAATCCACTAATCAATCTTGATTACAAATCTACTTTCACTACTGCCAAAGTCTTCTTGAGTATAACCACAACTAGTTTTTTCTCAAGGAAATGCACTAAATAATATAATAGTAAGACAATGTACAATATTATTTTCTTACAAAATAGTATCATAGTATTGTGATGTTTCACACGGTTGAAAGTATTGTATGTATGAGGATTAAAATATTGCAACGTTGTTGAGTGTTGTGAAATCGTAAACGATTTATCCTCAAGTCTTGTTTAAATAGGTGCAACATGGATGATCATTTGGAAACATGATTAATGACAATTAAGGTGCTTTCCAAAAATAAGGATCCTTGTTCCCTTCCATCTGTTACTCTTGAAATGGAAATAATTGATTTGTAACGCTTCAGAACATTGAGGTATATGTTGTTGCTTGCTTCAGAACTTTTGAAGGTCAGAGCCGTAAGATCTTGTTTGCAGGGTTAGACTTACTTTCTCAGAGTTATGTAATCAGAGTTAAAACATCTTTCTTTTAGCGCAACTTCTTATCTTCTTTCATCAGAGCTTTTTAAGAATTATCTACATTCACACCAGGAACAACCTTGTAGCTTATCTTCTGATCTTGTTCCATCAAAACTTCTCTACAAAACAAAATATAATTTTAGAGTGCATAATTGTTCTTTGTGTTTGTTATCATCAAAACTCTTACTAGGGTTGTAGAATCAAACTATGTTCTAACAATCTCCCCCTTTTTGATGATAACAAAAACTAGGATATTTCAATCATAATAAACAAAACATAAAGCATTATAGGGTCTCCCCCTGAGCTGAATACTCAGATAGAGATGAATTACTTCCCTGAAGTTCATTCTGGTCAGAGCTTCGATGCATCTACTTCTCTCTTCATCAGAGTTTTGTTCCTGTTTTTCTTTCAGAAAAAGAAATGAGAAGTTATGATATTCAAAATGTTTGAGACCGTGTCTCGATATACTGTTATTAGAAATATCTTACGTTCTCGCCCTTTTTGTCAAGAATCAAAAAGCAATATAAACACTAATATTCAGAGTCAAAAGATGAGTTATATTTAAACTTTATTGCAATAACATGTTCAGAGGAAAACAAAACAAGAAAAATGAATACAGGAAAGAAAACAAGTTTTAAAAACTAAGATTGAGGTGGGGGAAGTCGTGTGAACAACGCTTCCAGCAAGCTCTTAATCTGAGTGTTCAATTCCTCTTGTTTTCCGAGCATTCCTTTGATTTATTTGCATGTGTCATCTTGCTTGTCTAATATCTCCTTGATCACTGCATTTTCTTTCTTTAACTCTTCTAGAGTTTGCATAACCAGAGACGAAGAAAATATATTCATGGAAGGTGCAAGCTTCTCAGAACAATCTGTAGCAGTTTCTGACGCAATGGCTTCTTCAGTTTCTTTGCCTTTGTCTTGAACAATAACTAGAGGAAGCTTATCAGAGCATGGTTCATCAACTTCTGAAGGTTAGTGCTCTTTCTAGGGAGCATTATCCAGTAGAAGAATATGTTTCTTTTCCTAGTGACTCAGAACTTGATCCTTGAAAACATTCAGTTGATCACAAAAGTTATGTTGGGCCATTTCATAGCTTAACTCCTTGAGTTTCTGGGATTCAGAATTGAACCATTTTCTGAACTGGTTCCAGTGAGAATCAGAAGCAGTAGGATTCAGATTTTATAAGCATTCTCGCTTCAAGGAGTTAACCCAGAAATGGGGGGAGATTGGAATTTCTAGAAATGATAATTGGTGATGGATGTGTGTTTGGTGGAGTGGAATGGTAAGGATATGGAATTTCTAGAATGTCGTGGATTGAGAGAGGTTGTCAAACCATGAGAGGTTCTGTTATTCCAGGAATTGGCGTGGTGGTATCAGATTCAGTATTTGGATTTTCTAGTTGGGGAGCGTTAGCGTTTGGTTTTTCATAGTGGGTAGCTTGGAAGTTTGGATTTTCTATGTTGGGAGCTTGAAATTCTGGATCAAATTGATTAACATCAGAAAGAACTTGAGCAAGTTCTGGATGATTTTGTTCAAGATATGGGTTAGGAGAGTGTGGTTCGTTCAAAATGTTTTCTAGTGTGACTGAAGGGTCAAATTCTATATCAAAATCATCAAAGGTTTGTGGTGAGGGGTTTTCTATTGGTTTTGGAGAGGAGGGTGTTTCATATGTTGGAAAAATCATTGATTCTATAACAGAAATAAAAGAAGAATTACCTTTCTTCTTAGCAGCTTTTGGTGTCTTCTGAGAAGATCCTTCTCCTGCAGCTTTATTTTTTCTGGACTTCTTGAGGACAACTTCTGGAGCCTGTTGATGCAAATCACGAATGTTTAACTCTTGATTAGTCCCATCCATCTTGCATGCTTCCAGATATCTGACAATGATTTCTAGTGAAGCATCTATTTGAGATAATAGAGGGAAATCTTCCAGAGGGACTCTTTTTGATGTGATGACTTCTTTGGTTTCAACAGTTGGATCCTTCTTAATGCTGTCAAAGATCTTCATCTTCTTCAGATTCTTAGCATTGAGAAGTTTTCCAGAACATGCCTCCAGAGTGTTGATCTGATGAGCTTCAGTCAGATATTCTACTAATTTGTTTTCAGTCAGAATATCTGAAATTAGCCTACCCAGAGGTATCTAATCCCTCTTGGTTCTTTCATCTTCTCTGGTTTCCTTCATACTTGTTCTCAGATGGTTGAATAGCAAGTGAGGAAGGTTTATTTTTGCCTTTGTTGCAATGAAGTACAACAGAAATTGTTGATCAATGTTTATGTAATCAGGAGAGCTTGTTGGCTTCCTATGATTGATACAACCCAGAATAATTTTTGCCCATATTCTGAAGTAGTCCTTCAGATCTTTTATTTTGTTAGAAGGCTGCCTAGAGGTGAAGATCTCTCTCGAGATTGTTGTTAGGTCAGAACATTTCTCAGCCATATCATTGCCACGAATTCCTCTGCCATTATGACCAATCAACCTTGCAATTAAATCTTCAGTGATTGCAATCTTCTTCCCCATTACAAATGAAGTTACTTGATGATTTGAAGAGGATGTGTGAATCCAGAATTCCTTAACCAATTTTGGGAAAACTGGACCCAGAAGACGATCAAAATATTTGTTCCATCCTTGAAATTCCACATCTGCTGTAAGATCAAAGCCGTTTTCCTTCATGCTTTCAAAATCAATGATGAGTTCGCAGAGAACCTCTAGTGAAACAATGGGGGCCAATAAGGTTCTTGACGGTTCTTTGTATCTCTTTGTAGTTGACAAAGATGAACCAGGAGCACATTGAGGATTCTGAGTGCTTGAAGATGAAGCCATTATTCACACCGATTGTTGAGGATTTTTGAAAGATGGTTTTGCAAACGAAAAACTTAGAGAGAAAACAGTAGCGAGAAGAAGTGAGAGTTAAAGTGAATTGTGTATTTATAAGCAACTTGAAAACTTAATCAGTAAGAAAGGTAAAAAAATAATGATTACACAACATTTATGATTCCTGAAAATAGGGAGATGGCGTGGAGATATAAAATAGTTACCAATATAACACGCGTCTCAATGCATCCAATCAACGCTTTAATCCCATCAGAATTTGAACGCGTGTTTAGCCTTAGAAGGACGCTTGTGAGAGGATGACAAATGTTGATGATGTGAACTACATGCTTCTATCTTTGAAATAAACCGTTTAGATCTTCTTAGATAGATCCTGATGCAACTGTCCTTCTAACTTCTAAAGAATTGTTGATCAGATGTTCACAAAAAAACATAAAATTCTGAGGGTTAAAGAATAAATAAATAAAACTCTTATTCTAGACATAATTTCATGCTGAGATGTTTCAGAATGAAATTAAACCTATCTTCAGAAAGTGGTTTAGTGAAGACGTCAGCCCATTGATGGCCTGTGTCAATAAATTTTAGGGAAATAATTCATTTCCGAATATAGTCCCTAATAAAGTGATGTTTTATTTCTATATGCTTAGCCCTAGAATGTAAAATAGGATTCCTAGATAAACAAATTGCAGAAGTGTTATCACAGAATATATGAATGTTACTCTCAAATATATTGAAGTCTTCAAGTTGACTCTTTATACATAGCATCTGTGTGCTGCATCCAATAGCTGCTATGTATTCAGCTTCAGCAGTTGACAGTGCAATTGTGGATTGCCTCTTGCTGGTCCATGAGATCAGATTTTCTTTCAGCCAGGCAGCTTCCAGAAGTGTTTTTTCTTTCTACTTTGTCTCCAGTGAAGTCAGCATCACAATACCCTACTAATTTGTATTCACTGGTTTTTCTATAAAACAAACCAAGATTAGTAGTACCTTTCAGGTACTTAAAAATTCGCTTAACAACTGTTAAGTGAGATTCTCTAGGATCTGATTGGAATCTGGCACATAAACATACACTATATAGAATATTGGGTCTTGAAGCTGTAAGATATAAGAGAGAACCAATCATACCTCTGTAGATCTTATGTTCTACCTTTTTACTTACCTCTTCCTTTTCCAGAATGCATGTAGGATGCATTGGAGTCATGGATGGCTTACATTCTGATAAGTCGAATTTCTTCAGAAGTTCTTTGACGTATTTGCTTTGGAGTATGTAGGTTCCTTCTGGAGTTTGATTGATCTGAATACCCAAAAATAATTTGAGTTCTCCCATCAAGCCCATTTCAAACTCTGCCTGCATAGACTTAGCAAATTCTCTTCCCAGATAGGTTTAGTAGATCCAAAAATAATATCATCTACATAAATTTGACAAACTAGAATGTCATTCTTAAATGGCTTACAGAATAAGGTTGTGTCCACTTTCCCTCTGGTGAAATCATTTTCTAACAGAAAGCTACTTAGTCTTTTATACCAAGCTTTGGGAGCTTGTTTCATACCATATAGTTATTTCTTTAGTTTGAAAACATATTCTAGATGATTGGAATTTTCAAAACCAGGGGGTTGGTGCACATAGACTTCTTCATTAATGTGTCCATTTAAGAATTCACTTTTGACATCCATCTGATAGAGAGTGATGCCATTATTCACAGTGAAGGAAATTAAAAGTCTGATAGATTCTAACCTGGCGAATGGAGCAAAGGTTTCTGTATAGTCTATCCCCTCTTGCTGACTATAACCGTGTGCAACTAGCCGTGCTTTGTTTCTGATGACTTCTCCTTGTTCATTCAACTTGTTTCTGAATACCCATTTTGTTCCAATTACGTTAAACCCTTTTGGTTTGGAACTAGATCCCATACATCATTTTTGGTGAATTGATTTAATTCCTCCCGCATAGCTAGTATCCAACCATTGTCCAAAAGAGATTCATCAATGGAAGTTGGCTCAATCATAGATACTAATCCCATGAGAGATTCTTCAGTTTCTGAATGTGGATCTTGTTCTGATTGGATCTTCCTTCTTTCCCAGAATTTTGTCTTCAGGATGAGCTAGGCTGCTTCTCGATAGTCTTTTCTAGAGAGGTTCTTCAGATGTTGCTGTAATGTTTGTGACATCTCCTTCTAATGTTGTTGGTGATTCTTTGTTGGAAACTTCTGATGCAGTGTCTTCAGTACCTGTAAATTGGACTTCTATATCTGTAAGAGATTTATTTTTCTTTGACTTTTGAGAGCCAAGCTTATCATCAAATCTAACATTGATTGACTCTTCTACAATCTATGTTCTTGTGTTTTATACTCTGTAGCCTCTTGAGCGTTCAGAGTATCCTAACATAATACACTTATGTGCTTTAGAGTCAAACTTGTTCAGATGTTCTTTGGTGTTAAGAATAAAACAAATACATCCAAATGGATGGAAATAAGAGATGTTGGGATTTCTGTTCTTCCATAATTCATATGGAGTCTTATCCAGAATAGGTCTTATGGAGATTCTATTATGAATGTAACACACTATGTTAATTGCTTATGCCCAGAAGTTCTTAACAATTTTAGTCTCGTTGATCATGGTTCTGGCCATTTCTTATAAAGTTATGTTCTTTCGTTCTACAACTCCATTTTGTTGGGGAGTTCTAGGACAAGAGAAATCATGAGAGATTCCGTTCTCATAAAAAAATATTTCAAATTTTTTGTTTTCAAATTCTCCACCATGATCACTTCTGACTTTAACAATTCTAAGATATTTTTCATTTTGGACTTGGTTATAGAAAGCAAAGAACACAGAGTATGACTCGTCCTTGTGTCTTAAGAACGTTACCCATGTCCATCGGATATAGTCATCTATGATCACTAATCCATACTTCTTGCCACTAATGGATGCAATTTTCACTGGTCCAAATACATCTATGTGCAGAAGTTCTAATGTTCTAGAGGTAGAAACACTATTTTTTGCTTTAAAAGGGGGTTTTGCAAATTTTCCTTTTTTACATGCTTCACACAGAGCATCTGAGATGAACTTCAGGTTAGGAAATTCTCTGACCAGATTGAGTTTGTTAATCTGAGATATTCTTCTCATACTAACATGCCCCAATCTTTTGTGCCAGACCCATTGCTCATCGTTAACAGACAATTAGCATTTTGCATTCTGACTTTTTAGTTCAGAAAGTTTTATTTTGTAAATGTTGTTCTTTCTCTTTCCATTAAAGAGGATAAATCCATCTTTCTGACTAACAGCTTTACAGGATTTTTGATTAAAGATTATATCATAACCGTTATCGCTTAATTGACTTACGGATAACAAGTTATGTATTAATCCATCTACTAACAGAATATTATTAATAGAAGGAAGATTATCATTACCAACAGTTCCAGAGCCAATGATCTTCCCTTTCTGATTGCCTCCAAAACCTACGTAGCCTCTAGATTTAAGCTCCAGGCTTTGGAACATATGCTTTCTTCCCGTCATGTGTCGAGAGCATCCAGAGTCCAGGTACCAGGATTGGTGTTTCAGTCTTGTTGTCAAAGATATCTTCTACATATACAATTTTATCCCTAGGTACCCATATCTTTTTTGGTCCTTGTTTGTTAGAGTTACCAAAATTTTGTTTGAATTTTGGTTTAGCAGAGAAATAATTATTGGTATATTTTAAATCATGTGTGTGCCCATAGGTAAAGTGGGAATTCATAGGAGTGCGTTTAATAACTAGATCCTTGACTTTCTTAGGTTGGGATACTTTACCTTTGTATCCTATACCTTTTCTTCTATTTCTGGTAACTCCATAGATCGTTGAAGCCATCTTGCTTCTATCTATGTTTTTAGCGAGGAGTTTATGAAAGCTATGATCATATTCCTTTATGATCTTATTAGAGTTACTAGAAACTTCTGAGATAGATTCTTTCTGAGTGTTTTGTAAGTCGTTTTCAAGTTTTGAAAGTTTTTCTTTCAGCTCAAAATTTTCCAATCTCAGATTCTTAGTTTCTTCAGAGTCAAAAACTAGATACTTTTCCAGGTTCTTAAATTTGACTCGAAGTTGCTGATATCTTTCAAGAATTTCACTTAGACTTTCTCCTAATTCTTCTTTAGTAAAATTTATAGTAAAGTCAGGAAATACCTCTTCAATGTCTGAATCTGATTCTGATCCATATGATTCAGTATCTTCTGACACGTTGGCCATGAGAGCAATGTTGGCTCTTTCATCTTTTGATTCTGTGTCTGCTTTAGAAGAATAAGAGTCATCCCATGTTTCCATGAGACTTTTCTTCTTCTCCTTAGAGAACTTCTTTTTGGGTTTCTCCTTCTTAAGCCTTGGACAATTGCTTTTGTAGTGCCCTTGTTCATTGCACTCGTAGCAGACAATGTCCATGTTGCTTGACTTTCTATGTCCAGAAGATGATTCAGACTTTCTGTATCTAGACGATGATTTAGACTGATTCCATGTTCTTTTGGAATTTATGAACTTCCTTTGCCTTTGCTTCCACAACTGATTGACTCTTCTGGAGAGAAGAGACAATTCATCTTCTTCTGATGAGGATCCACCAGAGATTTCTTCCATTTCCTGTAAAACTTTAGAATCATATTTTTTGTTAGATTTAAGGGCTAAAGGCTTACCATGCTTCTGGGGCTCATCATCTTCTAACTCTATCTCATGACTTTTGAGAGAGATGATAAGTTCTTCTAGAGATATTTTGTTCATATCTTTTGCCAGTTTGAGAGCAGTGACCATGGGTCTCCATTTCTTTGGTAATCTTCTGATGGTCTTCTTTACTTGATCAACAGTTGAGTACCCTTTGTCCAAAACTTTCAGCCCAGCAACCAGAATTTTAAATCTTGAGAACATTGCTTCAATGGTTTCACCTTCTTCCATTTTGAAGGCTTCATACTTCTGAATGAGCGCAAGGGCTTTGGTTTCTTTTACTTGCGTGTTGCCTTCATGCGTAATTCTCATAGAATCAAACATGTGCTTTGCTGTCTCTCAGTTTGTGATCTTCTCATACTCTGAAAATGAGATGGCACTCAAGAGAATAGTTTTGGCCTTGTGATGATTTCTAAAGTCTCACTTTTGATGATCTAACATTCTTTTTCTGTCAATCTTCTGAACACTTTCATCAACGGGATGTGTGTACCCATCAATCACCATATCCCAGAGATCAGCATCATGATCCAGAAAGAAGCTTTCAATTCTGTCTTTCTAGTAATCAAAGTTCTCTCCATCAAAGATTGGAGGTTTGCCGCTGATTCTGTCTTTCTCGTCATGGTAGTCATTGTTGATGTTCTGACGTGGTCCCACCATAGTGTTTTTCTTAGCTTAGATTTTTTACTGACACTATTAAGTGCTTGAACTCAGAACCATGCGCTCTGATGCCAATTGAAGAATTTAAAAACACAAGCAGGGGGGTGAATTGGAATCTTAAAATTTAATAGAAAGAACTTGTTGAGTTTTATCCTGGTTCGTTTGAACTCAAACTACTCCAGTCCACCCGTCAAGGTGATTTCTCCTCTCTCCAACGAGGTCTTAATCCCCTAATCAATCTTGATTACAAATCTACTTTGACTACTACCAAAGTCTTCTTGAGTATAACCATAACCCGGTTTTTCTCAAGGAAATTCACTAAATAATATAATAGTAAGACAGTGCATAATATTGTTTTCTTACAAAACAGTATCACAGTATTGTGATGTTTTACACATTTGAAAGTATTGTATGTATGAGGATTAGAAAAGGTTGCAGCATTGTTGAGTGTTGTGAAATTGTAAATGATTTATCCTCAAGTCTTGTTTAAATAGGTGCAACATGGATGATCATTTGGAAACTTGATTAATGACAGTTAAGGTGCTTTCCAAAAATAAGGATCCTTGTTCCCTTCCAGCCGTTACTCTTGAAATGGAAATACTTGATTTGTAACGCTTCAGAACATTGAGGTATACGTTGATGCTTGCTTCAGAACTTTTGAAGGTCAGAGCCATAAGATCTTGTTTGCAGCGTTAGACTTACTTTCTCAGAGTTGTGTAATCATAGTTAAAACATCTTTCTTTTAGCGCAACTTCTGATCTTTTTTCATCATAGCTTTTTTAGAATTTTCTACATTCACAGCAGGAACAACCTTGTAGCTTATCTTTTGATCTTGTTCCATCAGAACTTCTCTTCAAAACAGAATATAATTTTAGAGTGCATAATTTTTCTTTGTGTTTGCTATCATCAAAACTCTTACTAGGGTTGTAGAATCAAACTATGTTCTAACACAGATTCCACAATGGCTTTGGCATCCTTCAAGGAAACCATTGGAACTCTAAACTTCTTTGTAGTTTCCAGCATGGCGGGGACTCTGTCAACGGAAATGATTTCCAAGGCCTGGAAAGGGGTTTCATGGACTTCCCCGTCCACTTCGACATAACAGAAGGAAGTAACATTGTTGATTACGACATCTTACTCTATGCCAACGACGATGACCTTGTCTTGGATGATGAACTTCAAACGTTGGTGCAGAGTTGAGGTTACAGCTCCTGCCATATGTATCCACGGGTTCCCCAACAGGCAAGTATAATATGGATGAATATCCATGACATAGAATGACAGGTAGAACCCATGGGGACCAATCTTAATGGGTAGGTTAACTTCCCCTTCTACATATCTTCTTGACCCATCAAATGCTTTAGCTGTCAGTATGCTAGGTTTCATCATAACCCCGTCCATGTTCAGCTTGAACAGTGTATGTTTAGGCATCACATTCAAAGAAGACCTTGTGTCTACTAGGACTTGAGACATCACAGTGTCTAAACATCTGATGGAAATATGCAGCGCTTTATTGTGAGCTTGGCCCTCTGGAGGAAGCTCGTCATCACTGAAACCTAGACAGTTCCCTGCATAAATATTTGTAACAACCCCTACAAATTGGGCTACAGAAATTTCAGGATTAACATGAGAACCATGGAGAATTATCATCAAGGCTATTTGATGTTCTTCAGAGTACGGAAGGAGGGATAAGATCGATATCTTTTTAGACGTTTGATTCAGCTGGTCAACCACCTTGAAATCACTCTTCTTGATCACCCAGATTAGTTGCAGTACTTATTGTTCAAATGGAATCTCGGGAGAATCATTGACTACTTGTTTCCCCTTATATTTAACAGGAATCTCTTCAATAACTTCTTCGGGAGGAGGTGGAGTAGGAGCAATGACTCTTCCACTTCGGGTTATTCTGCTAGTTCCGACAATGTTAGTTATGAACTTATTCTCAATCGGAGGACAAATAACTTTCTTTCCACGGATGTAAACAACATTATATTCCCATGGCACTGCCCTGTTATAAGCTATCGGAACGGGAAATGGATTTGGAAGTGTCAATGCTTGGGTTGGAAGGGGAGCAACCAGATTTTGATCTGGCGCAGGGAGCGCTGGAATTTGTATAACCAATGGAACCCTTGAAGTGTTCCTCTGAACATTGGCCGGATTATACGGAATCTCTATAATAGCAATATCACCTTCGGGGATGACTTTCTCAACTCTAACAACCCCTTCGTCCATCAATATCTGAATGGAATTTTTCAAATCATCACACTCGTTCAGATTGAATGGGCATTCTAAACAAAAGTCGTGAAGCTCGTGTAGAACTTCCAACTGCAAAAGATGTTCTCTTAAAACTGTCATTAACATCTGAACTTAATCAATCTGAGTCACTAAGTCCCGACCATCTTCGAACCCGATTGGATTGGCAGCAGCCCCATGATGGGGAGGCATAGGATTATTCTTAACATTAGGGTCTATAGGAAAGAAGCTTAACTCCTTGGCACCCAAAAGAGATTTCACCTTGTACTTTAAAGTTCTGCAGTTTTCAATCGAGTGGCCTGGAGCACCTGAATGAAACTCACAACGTACATTAGCTTCATAACCCCTTGGAAGTTCAGTCAGAGGAGGACCCATCTCTCAGAGTTGTACCAATTGACCAGCTAGCAATTATGGAATCAATTAGGCATACGACATCGGGATTGGATCCAACTTCCTCTCAGGGTACCTTTGTGGCCTCTGTTGACCCCTTTGTCCTTGGGGCCTCTGATTTTGTTGATAGTTTTGCAGCGATGCATACTGTTGTTGTGAAGCAGCAACAAGAGTTTGGTAATATGGAAGTTGTACAACAACTTTCCCTTTATCAACAAAGGAATTGCTCACCTCTCCTTCCTTTTTCTTGACAAAACCTCTAGAATACAGTTTCTTTCCACCACCTGAGTTATTGTTACAATTTGTGCCAGATGCACCTGTGACAGTCCCTACTTTGATACATATTTCAACCAGTTCCCCAATGATAACCATATCTGAAAATGAATCAGAAGTACTGCCAATCATATGTTGCAAATAAGGACCTCGAAGGGTACTCATAAACAAATCTACCAGTTCTCGATCCAGGAGAGGAGGCTGAACTCTTGTGGCCAGACTGCGCCACCTCTGGGCATACTCTTTGAAAGACTCATTAGTCTTCTGAGACATAGTCTGCAACTGTGCACGGCTGGGCGCCATAGCGGTGTTGTAATGATAATGTTTCAGGAAAGCATCGACAAGCTCACCCTAAGTACTAACATGAGTTTGCTCCTATTGCATGTGCCATTCTAATGGATCTTCAGCAAGACTGTCCTGAAAGAAATGCATAAGCAACGGCTCATTGCTAGCATAAACAACCATCTTTCAGCAATAAGATCAAAGACGAGTCTCCGGGAAGGTAACCCCCTTATACTTGTCGAATTCTGGTACCTTGAACTTTGGTGGAACCACAACCCCTAGAACTAAACATATAGCAACAGCACTGAATCCTGGTTTCTTGGAAGTCTCCATAGCCTTCAGGCGTTCTTCCAGCGCCTTGTACATCTTAGCAGTTTCAGACAAATCAACTGTAAAATCCTTTGGAGGGCCATCGAGATTGATGACATCATGGTGGTCGTCTACAATTAACAGTGGGTTCTCTTTAGAAATCTCCCCATTGTCATTACTGGGTCCACCATTCTCAGACGTAGAGGCACTATCAACGAGCTTAGTAACACTCAATTTGAGCTCTTCCTGCCCTTGATGATGGCATGAAGAGTTTCCATGAGCTAATTCATTCGATCACCCATGGTGTCCATGTCTTTGCAGAGAGCGGCCTGATTCTGCTCAATCTTCTCCATAATACTCAACTTGTTGGCTCGAGTGTGATAAGGATGTAAGGAAGTCGTCTTGTAGATTCTGATAATAAGAGGCAAAACCATCAGATAAGAATTCCCGCCAGAAAACCTGCAGTTCATGAAATGCATGATATGTATGATGTATGAAAATATTGTCCATTTTGGTTTTCCACGGCTCAATTAACGTCAGTAATAATTGAGCAACATGATAATAAGAACGACCATATGAAGAAAATAGGAGAAATTTCCGCAGAGTTTAATACAAGGAAGTTGCGAGAGTATAAGATAAGTGATTCCGTCCAACAAGCCTTGCGGTAATCGAGATAATAATATAATAATTTGTATGAAGGTGGACTACCATTATTTCTCCATCTCTATCTCGCATCACTAAGGCCCAAATAAAGTGCCTCAACAATAGCTTCAAAGTCGGGTTCATTCAGAACAACATCAAATATGTGCTCGGTAATCTTGAGCAAGTGAGGGAACTCTTTCGAAGTTGGAGTGATTTGATGGTCCTGGAAGGTGAAATAGCGTAACTCATAGTTGTAAAACTGAAGTAGAGTCAAAGTGCTACTATGTCTTTCACTAAAAGCCTTTGTATTAGGACAGGCTAAATGGTCTTTTAAACTCTTCAAAGAAGGCCAAGAACTTGAGCAGAAAACTTGAGCGGAACTGATAAGTACAATTGTCTCTTCTGGTCTTCTACAATTGTCTCTTATGGTCTTCTTGAGAACATCGCTGTTTCTAGACGTTACTGACAGAAATTATAACTTCGTGAGATAACCCAGAATGGACATGCACATGCAAGGTTAGTATATAGTTTTATTTTTCTGACATTTCTTTTGAAAAATAAACATGTTATGATGCGAGTGCAAATGATCATGGGATTACTACTTCCATGACACTGATTTCTGTTGTACTGTCTCTGCATAGTCTGTTAGTATCAGGATTCAAAGGTTCGGAACATAGACCAAAGAACCTCATGAACAAATTTCGAACTCAGAAAATAAATCTGAGAACCTCATAGTCACCGACAGAAATCCAGAACATAACCATTAGAATCAATAGTCACCGTCTGAGTATAGTCACCATCTGAACAGAGTCACCAACTGTACCTATGACAATAATTCCATCCCCACTCACGGGTGAAGACTAGGTCAGGTTAAGGCACTGGTAACTCAAAATCACGGGTTCGCTTGAGAGTACTATCATCGTACACCTATGTGATAATGATAGAACCTCATTGAAACCTCAACTGAGCATGGACGACACAACCGTCTAGGGAAATCTACATCCCTCATCAGTCGTGTTCCACTCTATTCCTAAGTTTCCTATGGTTGTCACTTGGCCTAGGTATTGGGCCTTTTACCTCTTGTAACACCCACCCAACAAGAAGCAGATCTAGTACAACAGTAGTATATGGAAAATAGTAAAATGCAATGCATGAATATGCTCATGTAATCATATATGAATGAATAAACTGAAAGCATAAAAAATAAACATCCAAAGAAAAAGAAACAAGAACTAGGAGCGACTTTGAGATGGACCAGCATTTGGTCGACCTATTCCCAGTGAAGTCGCCAACTGAAACAACCGGCTGAAAATCATCAAACAATGAAGTCACCATTGAACGTCGTTTATCCACATGGAGGGAAAGGTAAACATCAAGAAAACTTGAGAAGGGAGAAGTCACAGTTTTGCGATCGAGATATCGGGTAAGGGAGTATAATACGCGAGGGGAAGGTATTAGCACCCCACACGCCCGTAGTACTCTATGGTATCCACTCTTGTTATCTATCTTATGGGTGTATTTAATCTATGATTACTGTTTACTGTTGCTAAAGGGAGAATGCATGCAAAAGAAAGGAGAAAAGAATGTAGGGAAAATAAAGTTGTACTCGCTTGGGCCCTACCCGAATGCCTACGTATCCTTTTGAGGAATTAGAGCTACCGTAGTCCGGCTCAAATATTTTTGTTTGTTTTATGTTTTTTATGGACAATGTTAATTCCGCTTTCTGCCGCAGCTCGACCTTTGGAGACTTATGCGTTGGCACAGAAGTAAGTTAATCACGTCCTTAAAAAGGGTTTTTAGAGTAAAGGTGCTTCGGGGCACAAAAAGGTTTGAATTGGTTTGTGTTTTTGTTACCAGTAAAAAGGGTTTAAGTGTGATTAGCATGTTTTTCATTTGCTAAGAAAAGAATTTTTATTTTTAGATGCAAGGATGGAAAAAGGGGAAGAAAAGATTCTACGGGGGACTAGCCTACTCCTAACCTAATGTTATCATACAATGGTGGTCCTAAGATTTGGATTAACAAAAGGGAAACGTCTACCTAATGTTAGCATGTATGGTTTTCAACTTAAGGTCTAACTCGCATCCGAACAAAGAAAGCACACTCTAAGGGAACATGGTATGTACAAGGATAAAGAAAACAAGCTAATAAGCTCAAGAGAGCACACCTAGAGAGATCCTATCTAGGTTAGCATGCAAAAGAAAGTCTAACAAAACTATCCTATAGGGTACATGCAATGAGAGCGAAGTCGTGATCTCAATTTCTAAATTGAGTGACTCATCAATCAACAAGAAATAAAGGAAAGCGATAAAATCCTATAGGGAGCATGCACTGAGAGCGAAGTCGTTATCTCAATTTCTAAATTGAGTGACTCATCGATAAACAACCAAAGAAACAAACACAAGCACAACACATATAGAAAATGAAGTGAGGAATTCCTGCTATAGGTCTTTAAATAGTAACTTCGAGCGTACGCTCTTTATTTCCTGCTTCTCATGGTATCTAGAAAGCAATAAAATCTCACTTGTCATGATATCTAGAAAAGCGGTAAATAAATGTAGTAAAGTGCAAAGAAGTACGAAGGTAGCAGCGACGACTACCAAAGAGAGAAAATCATCAAGAGCGGACAAAAGAATGGAGAAGCAGGGAGTATGCATCGAGCAAGCCATCAGATACGCAGTGGCGCTTCAGCACTGACAAAGAGAAAGAATACCAGAAATCTAGAGGTGAGGTAATACGGTTATTTCTCTTCTTGATCCTTCTTCAGATTATCTTTCTTCTACGTTTAATTCATTCCTTCTTCCTCGATTCTTGTGTTTCTGTTGCGGACCTGATGCGTCGTGATTGTTGTTGTGCTAGTTGAAATGATGTTGTTAAACACACGCAGATGGAGATTATAGGGGCGATTTAGTTGAAGCATTGTTGGTGTTGTGATGAAGACGAGAGGTTGATGATGTTGTACGTGAAGGCTATTGCTGATTGTAGAAGATGAAGTAGAGAAAGTGATAAAGATATAGATTCAGTTGCAGAGAGAAAGAGAGAAGAATAAAGAGAAGGCTTTCTTTTATGTTATAGAGAAGGATGATAGAGATCTTGATGCGGTTTAGAGAGAGAGGTTGAAAGGTGAATCATGAATTCTTCTTGTATTTTCTGTTATGAAATCCCCTCCCTCTCAATCTCCCAAAATTCCGTTATAACTTGAAAGTTTGTTACAGGTTATTGAATCTCATCCACTGGATTGAATGATTTGGTTACAGAATGGAAAGTGGAGATCGGTTCACAACTGGGAGGTAAATTCTGTTACGGTAGTTAAGAGGTTGTTGGTTGAAGCTTTTTTCTGGTTTTATAAACTACTTTTTTTTTACTGCTGAGCTGGAAATTCCTTTTTTCATCCCCTTCTTCTTTTTCTATTGTGAATTCTGTTATACCTCTTTGTTAGAATTTGCGGGGGATTTTCTGTTAGATGTGGTTAGGGGTTATGAAACAGTTACGGGACAATTAGGGAGTTAGAAAGTTAGTTAGAAATTGTTAAGAGAGGTTAGAGGGAATTCGGTTGGGAGGTTTTTTGTTTGTTATCATTCTATTATGAAGGTTAATGGTTATAGGCTGGGAGTTTGTTATGGAGTTTGTTAATAGGTTGTTAGAGGTCTGTTTTGGATCTCTGTTAGAAGATAGAGCAGGTTATGAAATCAGTTAGAGATTGGTTATAGAAAACAATTTTGTTTGGTTTTCTGTTTGCTTCAAAATGGCAAGGCTGATTTGGTTTTGGATCAACTATTCTGAATTTGTTTTGCAGGGGATTTTTGGTAATCTCATATTTGGTCCCTTGAATTCTGATTAATTATTTTCCCACTTCGGTTAACTGTCTTGCATTGATACACTTCAGGGCTACAGTTTTGACATTGCAATCCGACTAACTATATTATGCTTAGCAAGCAAATGGATTTCTGAAATTGCTACTCTTGGAGAATCCAGATCAATACTACTCAAGCCCTCTACTAAACCTGAACCTGTGTCTCAATGCAAGAAATATTGATTCTTGATTCAACATCAGAAGAAGATATTATCCTATGAGCAAAGCCTTCTTGGTAGACTTCTCCATATAGCTAGCTTTGAGACCTGGTATCCATATGTTGTGGTGGGAATTCAGGTTCTTTATGCACTGAAGGAATATGAGCAACACCAGCAATATCTAACCCGAGATTTAACTCTCATGAAGTATCTCTACTGTAGCCTAGGCTTGTTGGCAGCTGAGAAGCTATGTTGCCATCTTTTGAACATCATTTATTCTAAACATCATTTATCCTTTGTTTGTAATGAGGTGAATTTTGATCCATGGTCATAGCTACTTCTTTTTTGAAACCTTATTCAAATTGATTTTAAACGGTTTTACATTGGTAGATTTCAGACAGATTTTCTGAATTGTTTTTTCTTAGACAGATTTGGTGTAATTGAAATAATGCATTGGTTTGGTGTATTGAAAATTGGGTCGTTTTGGATTTGAAAAGTGGAAAAGGTTTAAGGCTTAGTAAAATGATGGATAAAATGTTTTGAATCTATGTGATTGTATGGAGTGTTGGACCTTGGGATTTTGTGCTTGAACTCGGACAAATGAGTATTGGTAATTGATGGCGAAATGATACTTGCATTTGAAAAGTATTGTAAACTTGAACCTGTGAATTGTGAATGAATAAAGTGCTGAATTTGAATTGAATGAACTTTGAACTTGATTGTAACATGATTTCCAAGTAAATGCCTCTTTCATTTTAATACCAATATGAACTTTAACCGAGTTTGAATCATCCTAAATTCAATGAAAACCCTTAATTCAACTCTTCCATCCATGTTAACTTATATTGCAAGAAGCACTCTAATGTCTTGATCACCACTCCGTCTTTTGTAGCATGAATCAAAACCTTAGAAACTCTATCTTCAAATGTTTGATTCAACAAAATTCTTTTTCACTTGATGATTTTAATATAAAACAATATCCTTTGGAGAATCCTTGGATGAAGATGAATGAGATTTGAATCATAGAGGAAGACCCTCGAGATAACCCTATATGTGATCTTTACACTGATGAATGCTAACAAGCTCAAACCATGTATGATAAATCAAAGTCTTCTTGAGATACCCTCGAATCTTTTGATGAAAATGGGATCCTTGTAGCTTGATGAAAGAAGAAGTTCACAACAATGCTTAAACAAGCAACCCTAGCTTTCAACCAACGATTGATTGAGGAACCCGTAGAAACAAGCTTAAATGAATGTGAAAGCCTCAAAGTAAAAGACCCTAGCTTCCAGATCCTCGTTCCCTTTCCCATTTGATTTATTAATGATGCATGATGTTGTTAAATAACCTAATAGAATTTATGTACATGAGAAAAAGGAGAGATGCATAATCCGGATAAAAGTGAGAGGTTAGGACAAATTTGGGGTATTACAATGGGCATGTGTATGAAAAGTAAAAAATGGGGTGAGAGTTAGAAATAAATCAAGCCCAAAACAAACAGGTCCAACGTCTGTTTTTGATTCAATATGGACAACCTATTGTGGTATATCATGGACCTTACCTTATGGTGCGCTGGATTTGGTCAAATGATGATCATGTTGTAATGAGATGAAGGCGCATGATAGACTCCAGCAAAGAAAATGCATTGAATCTACAAAAAATATGTGAGAAAATACAAAAGGGTACCACTGGAGCTCGAACCCAGGTCCCAAGGGTTTACAAGCGCGTGTTTTACTACTGGGGTGGTTATACATCTGCTTATTAAATTGAATCCATAAATATATAAAACAAAACAAGTCCTAAGAGGACTTCAACTTCTTTCTCGCGCCCATGGCTGAAACACCATTTTTGAATTTCGTAGCTCACTCGTTTCTCAATGAAATTAAAAAAATGTGAATATGAAACTTGTGTATTTTTTTCACCACGAATCCAACCATGTAACTTATGTAAGCTAACAGTCAAAGATGAAGATTAATTTTGCTGGCCCTAAATAAAAACCTAATTTTTTCAGAAAGTTCAAATCTAAATTTCTCTACACACAGTCAATGTAAATGAAAAATATGGACATGGTTAGCTTTAGGGCAATGATATCTATATTTTTACTTCAGAATGTATGCACAAAGGATGCTTGTATCAAGATATTAAACTTAGAAAACTTACCCTTGCAGATGGATTCGTGTATGGAGTTTGAGAAAGCTTTGAGGTGCCTTAAGAATCTGTTTAGCTTGCCTGGACCTCCTTGAGTGTATTCCAAATCCTACTTTTCTTTGGGGATGGCTGAAACTCCCTACTCAAATCAAGTTGTAAGCTTCCGTTTTGGAAATGGTGGATGATGATAGAGTGATTACAGTCACAAAACAGGGACTTGGATCACTTGTATATGAGTTATGTAAAGTGTTTGGATGATTAAAAGTTAATACGCACGAGTGGATCTTGAGTTTCAAGTTTGAAGCTCAAAAATGGAGTTTTTGGCCAATTCCGTGTTGAAGAATTCTTGGGAATTTTTAAGGTGCTTGAGCTCGTCCGTTTTCTTGCAATAGACTTGTATATCAGTATGGAAAAGGTTAGAGATGTTTTTCACAAGGGATTTCTGAGTTGTAGGGTTTTGACTAGGTGGCTTGCTTTTGAGGAAAAGTGGAAAATAAGTTTCAATGTGTTATACAAGCATGGCCTGAAGTTGTTGGAGGCGTTAGACCTATTGCTTCTGGTTTTGACTTTGCTTGTGCTCAGATGAAACAAGTTTAGGAGCTCAATAAGCTTACTTTATGATTAAAGTGATCTTTATGAAAATGGATATGGAGCTTTTTGCAATTTCATCCAAAAATGGTATAACCAAGTGGATAAAGCCTAAAATCTTTGGGTAATGCATCACAAATTTGTGTGAATCTATGATTATATGGAGATTTAGAAGCAACATGGCCTTAAAAGTGAGATTGGATGATATGGTTCCGAGATTTGGTTTTGAGTTCTTCATAAAAATGACTTGAAATTCAAGAATGAAATTCCAACTTCAAGTCTTCGAATATCCTAGCTCAAAAATGATATCTTTAAGTTCTTTGACATTTTGGAAAGCTTGAAACATTATCTACAACTTTCATGTTGGCCATTTTAACAAAATCCTCTTAGAGCTTGGTGAAAATTGGCCAAGAAGTTAGGTAAAAAATATGCCTAAACTAGGTCAAAATTTCAAAGTGTTTAAGAAAAAGTGCATGACTTTATGGATTCATAATTCAAAATCAAAGAATTTATAGAAATTTATTAGTAAAGAAAAGTTGTATATCTCATCAATATCTACAACTTTCATGTTGGAAGTTTTCTTTGAATCATCTTGTATCTTGATGAAAAGTTGGCATGAAGTCATGAAAAAAATAAGACTTAAAACACTTAGAAATTTTTCTAAGTCTTGAAAACTTTGACTTTTTTCAAAGACTTTTGACTTTATTTATTTCTTGATGATAAAGCTTCATATTTTTTAATGTCTTGATAAATTGTGATCTTTGAAATTCAATTTTGAACAAAAAAACCAAATTTTGAGTTTTGATGTATCAGTTGACTTTTCCTCAGTTGACTGAATTTCAACTATCAATTTTTTGATCTTGAGAAATAAATTGAGTCATGAAATTAGGTAAAAATGATGTACTTGAATCATTGAGATCATGTTTCAAACCATTAAGTCATGCATTAGGTCAAAAGTCAAAAATCAAGCCTTCTCGGTCAAAACCCTAATTTTGATCATTTTTCCCTTTTGATGATTTGAACATTTTTCTTGGGAAACTATGATCCAAACTTGATCAATTGACACATATGACTTCAAAATGTTGATATTGGTCAAAAACATTGACGTTTGGCTGTAGGTTGACCATAGTTGAATTTTTACCCAATACAGCTGATTTTCAGTCATCTGAGCAATTGACTGAGCAAAATTGTGATTCAAGACTTGAAACTTGACATGAGTATTCTTGGAGGCTTATAATGATCTATGAAAGTCATATGAGGCATTAAAAGTCCAATTATACTTGAGAAAGTTTGAACCATTGAAGATCTTTGTGAGAAATATCTTGAGAAAAGAGAGGGCAAATTTTGGGGTACAACAGCTGCCCCTGCTCAATCTTCTTAAACCTCAAGAGTTAGATTAGCGGGTCCTCCATTCGTGACTTGAATGTGGAAGATGATTGAACACTAGAGTTCCCAGAAATTTGCACTTGATGATGTGTTAGTTGATTGTGTCCGGAATGGGCTTAAAGATGCCATTTTGAGGAGTGATAAAGATTTTGTCGAAGATGGGCTTACAGATGCCATCCAGAGTGACTGTTGGTAGAAATTGGAAGAAGTATCAGAATAAATCTTTGGTAGATTTATACTGAAACAGTAGGTGTCTTTCGCCTGGAAGAGATAAATTTAAATAGAAGAGGTTCGTTGTTTGGCGACTTCACTGGAGAAATAATCCTAACCAGAAGAGATCTGTTGATTGCCTGTCTTTAAATGGAAGAAATAAATCTAACCAGAAGAGGTTTGTCGTTTACCGGTCATTAACTGGGAGAAGTGAATCTAACCAGAAGTGGTCTGTTGTTTTCCTGTCATTAACTGGAAGAAGTGAATTTAATCAGAAAAGGTCTTCGTCTGCATGTCTTTAACTGGAAGAAATGAATCTAGCCAGAAGAGGTCCATTGATTGTTTGTCTTTAACTGGAAGAAATAAATCTAACCAGAAGAGGTCTGTCGTTTTCCTGTCTTTAACTGGAAGAAATAAATCTAACCAGAAGAGGTCTGTCGTTTTCCTGTCTTTAACTGGAAGAAATAAATCTAACCAGAAAAGGTTTTTTGTTTGCCTGTCATTAACTGGGAGAAGTGAATCTAACCAAAAGAGGTTTGTCGTTCGCCTGTCTTTAAGTGGAAGAATTAAATCTAACCACAAGAGGTCTGTCATTTGCCTATCATTAACTGGAAGAAATAAATCTAACCATAAGAGGTCTGTTGATTGCCTATCTTTAACTAGAAGAAATAAATCTAACCAGAAGAGGTCCGTTGATTGCCTGTCTTTAACTGGAAGAAATAAATCTAACCAGAAGAAGACTTCGTTTGGCCGATTGATTTTCCATGAAAGGAAGAGGGTTAGTTGCATACAGATGTATGCATGGCGTAATGGTGTTCTCAAAATAAATGAGATTATGTTGTATGCATTTGTCATGTATGTGCTATGATGTATGAATGTTATTGAAATGTATCTTTGTCTAGGAAAAGAAACCCTTGACAAATGCTGGGGAGTGTTGGGAAGAAAAATCTCGGACTACCGCTGGAGATGAAGAGTATGTGTGTCTTCGAATTTGTTTAGAGTGTTTCGTTGGGGTTTCCTATCTCATTGTTTTGAGGAAATTTTGTGGGGAATGTCGATTTCTGCTTGAGGGATAGAGTTCAGGAACCTTGGTTGTCCATTACTCTACTGGATAACTATAACTTGGCTGGGGAGAGTAAAAGTTAACTGGTATCTGGTTGAGTTCTAGGCTTTGCAGCAACTTTCTGGGGATAGTAACGACTTCGCTGGGGACAAAGGGGTTTTGTCTGTTGATTTGTAACAGTATGAGAAAAGACTCGTGTTGGAGAATCTGTAGTTTGTTGGGGAAATAAACTTTGTTGAGGAGAATATTTTGAGGATATTATTGCGGAGATAAATTCTTTTGGGGAGAACTCTGCAAAGTCTCGTTTTCAGTTAAGACCAACTCAGCTGGGGAGAGGGTTTTTAGGAGATTATACTTTGTGGGGATAATCTTATTGAAGCAACTCTGTGGGGATGTCCAAAATCCTTAAGGAAATGCTTATTACATACATTTGTTAATAGTTAATCATGTTCATATGCATATGTTCATTCAATTTTAATTATTGGACGTTTTTTCACTCAAAACATAAAAAACAAAAAGTTTGCACTTCAAAGTATATTTGTATTGATTTTTTTCCTATAAACAGGCATTCTTGTACAAGGAGACAGAAATCCTAGTAAGAGGAAATCGTCAAAAGAATGAAAGGAATACAAAGTGAAAACAAAATAATAGCCATGTGGAAGTAATATGATTGGGTTCCAACTCCGCCATTGCCCTTATGTTTTCGAACATCATCCCATTACGTTGAAAGAAGTTGATTGAATTAATCTTATACCAATGAGCTTGGACCTTGGTAATAAAGCTGGATGTAGTGATTTCACCAGACATAGTCATACATTTTGATCCTTAACTTTTTCCTGGATCGCCCTTTCGGGTTTTCAGCCCAACAAGATACCCTTTTTTGCCCAAACCACCTTTTCGGGTTTTCGACTTGCTGGGTGTACAATCTTTTGTATATATCCCTAAATTTTGCTCGAGCCTCTTTGATTCGTCGAGATGCCCCTATTTTTTCCTAGGCATGTTAACCTAGCGGGTCATTCTTATGCATAGTTTTTTTTTAACTATATTCGCATTCACAGGATGTAGAAAATCTTTGCCGTCCATGGTAGTTAGCATCATGGCACCGCCAGAGAATTCTTTCTTAACAACAAATGGCCCTTCGTAAGTGGGAGTCCATTTTCCACTGGAATCGCCTTAAGGAAGAATGATGCGCTTTATTACCAAATTTCCAGTTTGATACACTCGAGGTTTAAACTTCTTGTTGAAAGCCTTGATCATACGCTTTTGATACATTTGACCATGACAAACAACAGCCAATCTCTTCTCGTCAATTAAGTTCAACTGATCTAACCTAATTTGAATCCATTCATCTTTGCCTAAGTCTGCATCTTTCATAATCCTTAAGGAAGGAATCTAAACATCCACAGGCAGGACAACTTCCATGCCACAGACTAAAAAAAAAGGAGTTTCCCTAGTGTATGTTCGAGCCGAAGTACGGTAGCCATGAAGAGAAAATGGTAGCATCTCGTGCCAATCTTCTTTATGTTTTTGTTAGCAGCTTCCATTGCGCCATTCATCTTAGGTATGTATGGAAAATAGTTGCGATGCTTGATTTTGAACTACGTACAAAGTTCAGTGATCATAGCATTGTTGAGATTGGTTCCGTTAACAGTAATGATCCTTTCAGGGATTCTGTACCGGCAGATGAGGTTATGATTGATAAAACAGGCTACAACATTCTTAGTGACTGAGGAAAATGAAGCAGCTTCGACCCATTTGGTGAAGTAGTCGATGGCAACAAGGATGAAACGATGTCCATTAGAGGCAGTGGGCTTGATTGCTCCAATCATGTCAATGCCCCACATTGCAAATGGCCACGGAGCAATCATGACATTCAAAGGTATTGGAGGCACGTGAACCTTGTCGGCATAGATCTGGCACTTATGGCAAGTCCTTGAGTAGTGGTGACAATCAGTTTCCATAGTCGACCAATAGTAACCAGCCCTGAAAATCTTCTTGGCCATAGTGTGCCCGCTAGAGTGAGTTCCAAAGACACCTTCATGCATGTCTTCCATGATCTTCTTTGCCTCTTTTTTGTCCACAAAACGGAGTAGAGTCGAATCATGGTTGCGCTTATATAGGATCCCCCATTGCTTAGGAAGAATTTGTCTGAAAACCTTCGCATGAATTTCTTGTCGTTAATTGAGGCTCCTTCAAGATACTCTTGTACTTAAAAATATCTCCTTACTTCATGATACCAAGGTTTCTCCTCATCAGTGTCCATCTCATAACAGTGCACCAGCTCGTCAAATCTTTCGATTGTAATTCTAGGAGCCTCGTTGTCCCAATTGACCTTGAACATGGATGACATTGTTGCTAAGGCATCTGCTAACTGATTTTCTTCCCTAGGGAAGTGTTCAAAGGTGATCTCCTTAAAGCATGGGACCAAAGTTAAAACAAGCTCTTTATAGGGGATCGGATTTGGATGCTTAGTATCCCACTCTACTTTTACTTGACTAATTACTAAGGATGAATCTCCATATACACTTAAGAATTTGATTCTTAGGTCAATGGTAACCTTAAGCCCCAAGATGCACGCTTCATACTCATCCATGTTGCTTGTACAGTCGAAGCATTGCCTGGAAGTGAAAGGCGTATGGCCACCTTCGAGGGAAATAATCATAACACCAATTTCGTTACCTAAAGCATTGGAA
Source organism: Vicia faba (assembly GCA_948472305.1). Taxonomy (NCBI): domain Eukaryota; kingdom Viridiplantae; phylum Streptophyta; class Magnoliopsida; order Fabales; family Fabaceae; genus Vicia; species Vicia faba. The sequence goes on along the minus strand of OX451738.1, from coordinate 65,898,537 downwards.
GCTCCATCAAAAACCATAGTCCAACGGGATCCTTGTTCATGTCCTTCATATGGTCCAAGCTTTTCACAATCAATTATCAACATGATATTCTCGTCCGAGAATTCAAAGTTCATGGATTGGTAGTCATCAACAGCTTGATGAGCCAAATGATCCGCCAATACAATTCCTTTGATTACTTTTTGTGTGGTGTATTGGATGTCGTATTCAGTCAGGATCATTTTCCATCTAGATATTCGTCTGGAGAGAGCTGGCTTCTCGAAGATATACTTGATAAGATCCATCTTAGAAATCAATAAAGTGGTGTGAGTCAACATATACTGTCTTATCCAGAGAGCATCTCATGCCAGAGTGTAGCAAGTTTTATTGAGCAGTGAATATCTTGTTTCATAGTCGGTAAACTTTTTGCTCAGGTAGTATATTGCATGCTCTTTTCGGCCAGACTCGTCATGTTGGCCCAACACACACCCCATTGAATTCTCTAATACAATCAAGTACATAATCAGAGGTCTTCCTTCAATTTGAGGCATCAGGATGGGAGGTTATTACATATATTCTTTAATTTTGTCAAAGGCTGCTTGGAAGTCGTCGTTGCATCTGACTACTTGATCTTTCTTCAACAGTTTGAAGATTGGATCACAAGTAGCAATTAAGTGAGATATGAACCGGGCAATATAGTTGAGTCGACCTAAGAAACCCCTGACCTCCTTCTTAGTACATGGAGATGGAATTTCTTGTATGGCTTTGACTTTTGCAGGGTCAACCTCAATACCTTTTCCACTAGCAACAAACCCTAAGAGTTTTCCAGATCTTAGCCGAAGGTGCATTTGTTGGGATTCAGCCTTAGCTTGTATTTCTTCAACCTCTCAAACAACTTGTGAAGATGATCAAGGTGTTGTTCCTCAGTTTGCAGGCTTGAAATCATATTATCAATGTAAACTTCTATCTCATGATGGATCATATCATAAAATAGAGTTACCATAGCTCGTTGATAGGTTGACCCTGCATTCTTCAAACCTAAAGGCATGACCTTATAGAAGAAAGTGCCCCACTGTCTGACAAAGGTGGTCTTCTCCATGTCTTTGGGAGCCATTTTGATTTGGTTGTAGCCGAAGAAGCCATCCATGAAGGAGAACACTTTGTGTTGAGCCGTGTTGTCGACCAAGACATCAATATACGGTAGTTGGAAATCATCCTTGGACTGGCCCTATTCAAATCTCTGTTGTCTACACACATATGGACTTTCCCATCTTTCTTCGACACTGGTACCATATTTGCCACCCATTGTGGATATGACGTCACTGCTAGAAAACCTACATTGAATTGCTTCATTACCTCAACTTTTATCTTTTCAGACATGTCTGGCCGCATACGACGAACTTTTTTCTTGACTGGAAGACAATCTTCCTTTGTTGGTAGACAATGGACCACAATATCAGTATCAAGCCTCGACATATCTTCATATGTCCAAGAAAACACCTCAACATAGTCGTGCAACATCTGGACCGGTCTGCTTTTGACACCGTCTTCCAAGTTGGCGCCGATCTTGACCTATTTCTTGTCTGCCTTAGTACCTAGGTTGATCAGTTTAACTGGTTCCTTGTGCAGTTGAATGGCCTTTCCTCTTACATCAGAAGTCTGGCTAGTTCCCCAGGTATTTCACAATCTTCTTCACCTTCGTCTTCGGCTTGGTAGATTAGATGTTCAAAGTCATCGATGGAAATATCAGAGTCGTTGTCAATGTGATCCATAGTGGATGTGGATCTGCAAATGTCCGTGTGTGCATGTAAGGTCACAAGGCTATTTTTGTAAAATGCAATAAAGTGAAAGAAAGACAATGAGCGCAAAATTTGAATGCAAAGGAGTCCAATGTTTTTCATTAAACGATCATATGGTATATGAAAATGAACAAACCCTTAACAAATGGACCATGGTTCCCTAGGCATGGCACATGGCTTAAAGTCATTGTTTCAATTAGAATTACAGACAAAGTTCTTAAATTGATAAAATAGTAAATGGTAATTAGTCCTTGTTGAAGGAGATGGGAATGAAGTTCTCGGCATGCCAGTTGTTGAGTCCTTCCTCTGCAGTCGGGTAGATCCATTCATCAAAGCCACAGTCATCGCCAGAGTCTTCAAGAGCATTCACGTCATGATTACTGATGTGAAAAGGTGGTTTTCCGCACGAGCACGTCTGACCTCCTTTTGAGCTTTGGCAGTGAAGCCCAAACTACATTTGTCTGATTTGAAATGGATGTCAGGGAGTTGTCCCCAAATGGTACAACCTCCATCTTCAATCATAGTGCAAACATCTTTGAGGGAAGCCATTCTAGGCACATATTTAACAGCTTTCGGAACATCAGGAGTAGCATTGGCAGCAGCAACCATGGGAGAGACCACTTTGAAGGCTTGACAAGGAGTTTCTATGAACTCGTCGTCCATCTCAACATATTTAAACGAATTCAGATGGCTAACCATAAACTCTTTTTCACCACAGATGGTAACTATCTTTCCTTTGACTAGATATTTCAGCTTTTGATGAAGTGTAGAAGTTACTGCTCCTTCCCCATGTATCCAGGGGCGTCCAAGTAGGCAAGAGTAAGCAGGACGGGTATCCATCACATAGAAAGTTCAATTGAAAATTTGAGACCCAACTTTGATGGGGAGATCAACTTCCCCATGGACCATCCTTTTTTATTCGTCGAAAGCCCTTACCATAATGTCACTTGACTTCAGCACCAAACCTTCGCAATCTAATCGATCTAGGGCACCTTTGGGTAAGACATTTAGAGAGGACCCAATATCCACCAATACATGGGATAAAGTGGTTCCTTTGCATTCAATGGAGACATGCAAAGCTTTATTGTGATTTCTTTCAGCTGGAGTTAAATTAGTATATGCGAATTCCAACCCATTATCGACAGTCAAACTCGCTACACAATTTTCAAACTGATCGGCTGTAGTCTCTTGAGGAACATGCACAATATTCAAAAACTTTATCAATGCTTGAGCATGCGCATCTAAGCATAGTAATAAAGATAACATAGAAATATTCGAGGGGGTTTACCCCAACTGCTCTACTATCTTATAATCACTTTTCCTAATAATCTTCAAAATCTCTTCCATTTCTTGGGTAGAGGGTTCCTCAGTAATAATGTGTTTAGCAGGCGCCTCCATCCTGGAAGGCTCAATCATCTTTTCTTTTCCCCTAGCATCAGTACTAGGTTTGTCAACAATAATACGAATAGGTGTAGTTGTGGTGGTTGGAGGTGAAATATCAAGAGAGAAAATTCTCCCTTTTCTAGTCACCTTGCTAGTCCCAACAATATTGGTAATACCAGCTGTTGTACCCCAAAATTTGCCCTCCCATTTTACTCAACATGTGCTCATTAAGACCCTTAACTTTCTCAAGGATGCCCAAGAGTTGACCAGACAAACTCTCTCCAAAGCTATGAACCTCTAACTAGGGTTTCCATTTTCATCAAGATAGGAGAGCTCCAAAGGCCTCATATTATCTCCATAGTCCTAATATGTTCTCAATATCATACATGTCAAGTTTCATACCTTGCATAAGAAGTTTTCTCAGTCATCTGCTCAGATGCTTGAGAATCGACTGTATTAGGTCAATAGTCAATTGTGACCCACATACAGTCAAACTTCAATATTTTTGGTCAACATCAATATTTTAAAGTTACATCCATCATTTGATCAAGTTTTGACCATGATTCCCCAAGGAATGCTCCTAATTCATCAAAACTCAAAGGTTGTCAAATTGGGGTTTCTCAAGAAAAGTCAACCAAACTTTGACCAAGCATAACTTTCTCATACTTTATCAGAAATTTCTCATCCAAAGCTCATTTTGAAGGGAATTCAATTTCTTACAACTCATCTTCAGTCCTCAAGTTAAAGAAATCCACTCATAAAAAGATATGAATTTCTACATTATAGGTCATTTTGAAAAGTCAACAAAACCACCTTTTGGGTCAAAGCTTCTTAGATGAACATGGAAGACTCAATTGAGATGAGACCAAAAGGGTTGTGTAGAGGATATCCTAAGATTTCTAAAAAGTCCAAGAAAACCTCTCTAGGGTTAAAATTGGAATAGTTATGCATTGTCAAAGTTGAACATTTTTGGAAAATTGCCAAAAGTCAAATATGCTCAAAAGTGCATTTTTTGTCAAATGGGCCTAGCATTTCAGGATTGTATCTTGTTAGGGACATGGTCCACGACCCAAATCAGCGGCCATATATTATTTTCTCTATTTATTGATTTTATTTTGATTTTTATTTATTAAAAGTCACATTAAATCAAATAAATAACAAAAAATAATAAAAGGTTGTTTTGATTTGATTTTGCATTAAAGGGCAGTCTAAATATGCTATATAATATCAAACAAAATCGTGCCAAATCATGAGAAGAAAGATATTCAAAATTGGAAAGATTTGAAGCAAATTTTAATGACATTGATATCTTAATCTCTTGACATTTTTGTTGACCTAAGGTGATTCAATATAAAAGCACAATGATCCCAACCCTAATGCAGATGGAAAGGCTGCCCCAAAACCAAGAACAAGGGTTTCAAAAATTGAAAAAAAATTGCAATTGCCCAAAGAGACGATCCAGCCTCCTTCAATCATCTCCAGCCATTCCATCCTTCTGAGGGTTCCAGGAGATTAACCAGCCCACTTGCGAAGGCCAAAGCACACTGCACCACCCTAATCTGACTCTCTCTCCTTTGGTAATAACTTGGATTTCAAACTCACCTAATGCTTGATATCAATTCCTTTTGAATACACACTCATATTACTATAATTATTTGTGAATTTTCTGACGTATTACATGTAAGAATTAAGGTCAGAGTCGTGAATCACCATTGCTAGGGCCATGTTTCAAGCGAGCATTGTACCTCCCTGTACAGGGACTTTCAGACCAAGCTACCACCACCATGGGATTCGCAGCCTAGGAAATAGGGGGGGTAGCCGGAGTCAGGTGTCTTGAATCTGCGTATTTGTGTCATTTGCGTTTTTGTAGGGCCGGAGAAGACAACCGGAGTACAGCTCCGCGTCATTGACTCAGGCGGAGACCCTGCATGGAACTTCCCTATGTTTTGATTCGTTCATTTAAATTAGAGGCCCACAATGCACGCGTGTTTGGCTAACTCAGCATTAGATATCATTTTCATATTATATTGATTTTGGTTGTTTATATGAACAAGTTAACAAGCAGCGCAGACGGTCAAGGGTGAATGGTTTGAGGCAAGTGTCCTGGGTTCGATCCCAGGCGCGTTGCTTTTACATTTTTCTGATTATTTGTTTGCAGATCCAGCGTATCTCAAGGCCTAACATCCATCATATGCCCCACTTATCCAGCCACTGGATTGTTGCCAACAAAGATCCAACATCCAGTACATGCAGTCATACCGTGAACCATCAGAAGGGAGTTACACCGGATCTGGCGCAGGCATGGGCTCAGCCATATTGGGCCTGGGCAAAATCAGAAACACCCCCCTGGGTTGCTTATGCAGGCCCAATTTCACTTTTCTATTTTTATTTTTAATTCCTTTCTTATTATTATTTTATTATATCTTTTTGCAAATAACACCAAAAATTATTTATTTATTTATTTAATCAAAAAATCATAAAAAACATCAAAAACCATTTTTCATAAAGAATATTTAATTAATTAATTAATTAGTTTAATTAAATTTAGGCAATTTAATTCTCTTTTTTATTATAATTTAAAATAATTAGAATTAGGGTTTAATTTTTTACTTAACCTAATTTTTCCTTAAAAGTAACATAAATATTTTCTCAATTTTTTAGGTCTTCTAATTATTTCTCGCATTTAATTTACCGCGCGCTTTTCATTTCCTTTTTTTATTATTATTTGTAACTGCTCCGAGTTTGTAATAGATTTAAATAGGATTTTAATTCCGCATTTTATTTTCAATCAAAAATATTTATGTATCAGCCCAAAGACTTGTAATAATTAGGACTCTAACTTCTCACATTTTAATTTCTGCAAACTATAAACTACTTAGATGTATGGAAAGACGAACTGAAAATTAAAACATTAGAAAACCCTAATTGTGCAAAGATAATTAATTGAAAAAATACACTAGCACATGCTCACTCCTAGGGTTTACTCCACTCCGGTTGCCTTCGGTAAACGGTCATGAAGTATAGGGAATGTTAGTAGTTGCCCTCTAGTCCCAAAAGATCTAAAATGACCCAATCGGATGTTGCCTCGGAAAAATATCTTTAAGGCTTTAAGATGATTACTAAAATTTCCTAACATTGCTTTTGTGATTGTATTTGTCCCTTCAAATGTCCCTTAAAACTCCAACGACGGTGCTACTTATTCCTTAATAATAGGATAGCTTTGTATAAAGGAAAACAAACACTTTTTTTTCGAGTAGGTAGATTAGTTCCTAGGTACTTGCTCAAACAAAACTTTTCACACAAACACTTTTCAAAACAATTTTCAAAACAACTTCGTCATACTCTTGAGGACTGATACAAGGGTTATCACGAAGTAAAAAAAAACTTTTTCAAAACAAGCACACACAAGAAATTTTACTAATGAGCAAAGTACCTAAGAGCCCATGGAAAACCATGGATAGAAAGGCTGCTAGCACCTTCCCTTTGTTGGATAAAATAAAAGTCGGTGGCGACTCTTGCTTACCACGACATTTGCGAATACAAAATGCAAACCAGTATAACAGTCGGTTCTGCCACCGTATCACAGAACGGGAGACTCTGCTGAAGATATTAATAAGTGAGGTATACCTTAGGATCCAGGTCATTTAATTGCTTCTCTTGCTTGTCTTGATTGCTTTACTTTTAAGGGATTGTATGGGTTACTATAGATCCTACACCCGGATCTGGGGAACACCTTTTAGGTAAGTAGCAATAAACTGTGAGGGAACTGTGCGGGGTATACCGACACGGTTGAAGCAGTAGCTACGTTGATGTGGCACTTTGGTTGGTACCTGTTGTACCCCAAAATTTGCCCTCCCATATTTCTCAACATATGACAAGTGAGGTCCCCAAATTTCTCAAGGAAATCCAAGAGTTGACCAGACAATCTCTCTCCTAAGGCAGCATACCTCAAATTAGGGTTTCATTTTTTATCAGGATATGTGAAACAAAAAGTACTAAAATGCTCACCATTGTCCTAATATGTTCTCAAGATCATCCATGTCAAGTTTCAAGCCTTGCAGAAGAAGTTTGCTCAGTCAATTACTCAAAGGCCTGAAAATCAACTATGTTAGGTCAAAAGTCAATTGTGGTCCACATACAGTCAAACTTCAAGATTTTTGGTTAACATCCTCATTTTTAAGTATTACCCATCATTTGATCAAGGGTTGATCATTATTCCTCAAGGATTGCTCACAATTCATCAAAATCCAAAAGTTGCTAAATTAGGGTTTTGTAGGAAAAGTCAACTCAACTTTAACTAAGCATAACTTTCTCATACTTTATCATAAATGACCCATCCAAAGCTCATTTTTAATAGGATGCAATTACCTACAATTCATCTTCATCTCCCAAGTTCAAAATATGCACTCACAAAATGATATGAATTTTGACATTATAGGTCATTTTGAAAAGTCAACAAAAACACCTTTTGGATCAAAGCTTCATACATGAACATGGAAGACTCAATTGAGATGAGACAAAAAGGGTTGCTTAGGGGACATACTAAGATTTCTAAAAAGTCAAAGAACACCTCTCTATGGTCAAAATTGAGAGAGTTATGCATTGGCCAAGTTGACCTTTTTTGCAAAATTGCCAAAAGTCAATATTGATCAAATTTGCATTTTTTCCAAAGGGGCCCATGTTTTCTTGTTTGAAACATGTTTCTAATAGGACCCACGACCCCTGAGCTCTTCCACCTTTTATTTTATTATTTTAATCATTTATTTTGATTTTTTATTCATTTAAATCAAAACACTTCAAATTAAATGGTAATATAATAAAATCAAATCAAATCTTGGATTTTTTGTGCATCTTTTGAGTCTATGTACAACTAGTAGGACAACCAATTCGTGCAAGATTGATTTGGGTGGAAAAAGATTGGATTGAAGCAAATTTGGAAAGATATCATATGCCATGAAAGACCAAATCAAATCTTCATAATGGGCAAGATTCAATTTGTTTTTGTTGACCTAATGCGTTGCACTACATATACAAAAGGAATCCACGGCAAGAAAACAGGTTGAACAGTCATGCAAAGAAAGAGCAAAACTAAAGAATTTCAAGAAAAAGTGGTGATCCAATTTCGATCCTAGAGGCCAATTCGAGCCATTCTCACAATACCAACAGATTCCTGGACATCTCCAAAAGGGATTTCAACCAATTATAAGCTTTCTCACACCTGGAATCAAAGGTACAGAAGTCACGGTTTGCCTAAAAAATTCGTTTTCGTTTTCATTGATTTATACATCATTTGCACGTTTTGATTATATATTCATGCTCCTTATTGAGTTTGCAAGCTGATCATTCTATTCAATTGCATTTTGATGACTGTATGTAAAACTGCCATGGCTAGGGTTTCTTGGTTAGTTTTAGGGCTTTGCAATACAGGTTAAATTGGACGTTGATTCTGGTACCATGATACTCGTGAGGATGAGACGAGTTGATTGGTACCAGCCATGTTCATTTATCTTGCTTGTGGATAATTTTTGAGATGAACAGGTCTGTAGCTACAATGAGGCAACCGTAGGTAAAAGTCCTATCACCTAAAACGACGGTTAAGAGGAAGAAGACAATGTGTGGCACTCACTGGTTGGGTGATTTGAATTTTAGCGTGTTTTGAATACATTATTGGTTTTTTTTATTATATTATTCTACTTCCATTATGTATACAATAAAAACGCGTGGCTCAGTTGGCAAGCGTGTATTGGAGACATGCATCAGGGCCTGGGTTCGATCCCAGGTCCCAACCTTTCTTTGCATTATTTTGTTCCATGTGATCAGGTGCACTGCTCATCAGAAGGTTCACCATGTACCATCAACATCTGGCCATCAAACACATCTCTGGCCTAGATCAACGTGCCACCCTTGGAGGACTACCATGCGCCTCAAGTCAACCCACACACCAGATCCAGCAAAGTCAAAATGGGCCATCAACCTTGGGCCCAGAAATTCAGTTGGCACCCCCCTTTTCAGCAAATGCCACCAGGCCCATTTACCTCTTTTTATTTCTTATTTTTATTTTATTCATTCTTTTAATTTCCTTTATTTATCTTAATTCACAAATTAATTTATTTTCCATAAAATCATAAAATCAAAACTTCATAAAAATAATTAGGATTAGTTCTTTTTTTATTATTATCAAAATTAATTTAATTTAGTTTAACTTAGGGAAATTGTAATTTATTTTCACAAATAAAATCAAATAGAAATTAGGTTAAAAATCTTGATTTAATTTTATTTTCTCTTTTTCTCAAAAAATAAAAATACAAAAATAAGTTTTAGAATAAAATAATTTATTTTTCTTAATTTAAAATCAATTAGAATTAGGTTTTTCTTTTTAATGATTTCTTTATTTTCTTAAATAACAAAGCATGACAAAAACATTTTCTTAATCAAACGCAATTAGGTTTAGTCAAGGGTCAAAACCCTAATTGTCTCATATTTAATTCATCGCACGCGTGTTAATTATTTTTGCCAATATTTTTGTAACTGTTCATGGTTTGTAATGGTTTAATCTAGGACCTTTTACTTATTGCTTTTCCCCAGTTTTTTGGCTATGTAACTGGTTCCCCTCCCCGAAGCCTTGTAATAGCGTAGATTTACTTTCTCGCATTTTAATTCCCGCAAATATTTGACTATTTAGATGTATGCTAATAGGATTGTATGGCAAGAATGCATGACAAATTAATACGGTTAGAAAACCCTAATGTGCAAAGACTAAATAACTGAAAACAGATCACTCGCACATACACTCTTAAGGTATACTCTCACTTAGGTTGCCTTCGATAAAACGATCATTAAGAATAGGATGTCTTAGTGGTTTCCCTCCTGTCTAAAAAGATCAAATGTCCCGTTCGAATGTTGCCTCGGAAATGTTGCCTCAGAAATGTTGCCTCGAATATGATCTTAAGACTCTAGGGTTATTACTAAGGTATCCTAACCTTGTTTTAGTGATTGTACGTCCCTTTCGAATTGACCCTTACAACTCCAACGACGGTGCTACCTATTTCTCAATAGTAGGATAGCACTGTCTAAAGGAAACGAGAATAGAAACAATCTTTTTTCGAGTAGGTAGATGCTAGTAGGTACTTGTTCAAATCAAAACTTTTCACACTTACACTTTTCAAATAAACTTTCAAAACAAACTTCGTCACACCTTTGAGGGCTGATACAAAGGTTATCATGAAGTTAAAACTCTTTTCAAAAATAAAGCACATACATAAGCAATTTTAAAAAGATGAGCAAGTACCTAAGAGCCCATGGAAAACCATGGATAGAAAGGGTGTTAACACCTTCCCTTTCTATAATCTACCCCATGTACTCAGAATATCTCGAAAAAGGATTTTTTTCTGTACTTTTTTCCTTTCCGGTTGGATGAAATAAAAGTCGGTGGCGACTCTTGCTTAACGCGACATTTTGCGAACACTAACGCAAAATGCAAACCAACTTCAAACAGTCGGTTCTGCCACAGCATCACAGTACCGGTAACTCTTGAGTCAATCAGGGAGAGTACGGGGCCGCCGCGTGGTGTCGCGAAGTATCAACTTACCTTAGAACCTTTAATTGCACAACTTGGCCAGTAGGACGTAGCGGGGTGGCCGACCTTGGTGTATTCCCAAGGTCGACAGATACTCGATACTACACTCATTGAGGTTTGACTCTTGAGCTTTGTTTGGTTGTGAGTCAGTCGCCTATTGAACGAAGCTAGGGGAAAGATCAGTGATATTGAGATCCCTTAGAATATGGTTACTATTTATAGGACAGGTTGAACCAATCTAACTTCAAGAGGGTATGACCTTAAAACTTATGCAAGCCTTAAACCTAAGGACTTGGTGTGACTTGTTTGTTGTTTTCTATAGTTGTGATTTTCTAATATAACCATGACATCATAAAGCATGGCATATGATGGCTAACCATTTCAAGGATTTCCTAGGGCTCATTTTTTGCTTTGTTTTGTAGGACATGGCATCCACCCGTAGGAACACTGTACAGACCAACCTTGTGAAAGTGTATCTCCAACTAAAGGACCTAGCATTAAGGGTTCTTGAAAGTTCTCATTTCACTAAACAGCATGGCCAGTTGCTCAATTTGGTAACTGCAAAACCTGATGAAGAGTTATTAAAAGTGTTGTTTCAGTTCTTCGATCTTGTGCACCATTGTTTCACCTTCCCGGATTACCAGCTAGTACCTACTATGGAGGAATTTTCTCAGTTGTTAGGGGTACCTATTCTTGATCAGTTACCTTTCAACGGTACGGAAGAACATCCAAATCCTGAAGAAATTGCTAGAGCTTTGTCCTTACAACAATCTGACGTAGTGACAAATTCGGAGACTAGAGGGAATGTCCAAGGAATTCCGGTTAAGTTTCTATTCGAGAAGGCCTACCATTTTTGGGATACCCTAGGTTTACAAGCTTTCGAAGAGGTGTTGGCACTTCTCGTTTATAGGACGGTACTTTTCCCTAATGCGGATCAACTCATAGATGTGAGCACTATTAAGGTTTTTATGTCTCAAAATCTAGTACCTACATTACTCGGGGATATTCTGCACTCCCTGTATGTTCACACTCTAAAGAGAAGGGGGACCCTCCTATGTTGCACTCCTCTACTGGCTAGGTAGTTTATTTCGCACCTACCCAGGTCTGTTTTGAAGAAAGAGCAGGGTTTGAAATGGTCTCGTAGGCTGATGTCCCTTAAGCATTCATATATTCATTGGTGTTCATGGTTCCCAGAAGATATTACCATCATCAATCGCTGTGGTGAATTCCCTAATGTCCCTATCTTAGGCATTAGGGGAGGAATAACTTACAACCCTTGTTTGGCGATGCGTCCGTTTGGTTATGCGAGAAGAGATGGTCCTCACGACACGCTTATCCAAGGAATCACCTTCAACTATGAGAATGAAGCTCAGGGGTACCGCAAGAGGTTCATAAAAGCTTGGGGCATGGTGCATAAAATTGATAGCAGGACGCTAGGGCACAAGAATTCCATTCCTCTTGATCCTTATCTCTGGTGGGTACGAGCTCGCGCCCAAAGCCTTATGATGCCTTACCCAGCTGTCCTACCAGTAACTCTGGAGCCAACCATTAAAGGAGATACTACTTCACTTGGTCGTCATCCTGACCTGCCAACCGATCATGAAGAGTTACAGAAGTCCTGGTGTGATACGGTGGGAGAACTGACTTGAGGTTTTGCGTTTGTATTCGCACTTGTTCGGTTTAGCAAGAGTCGCCACCGACTTTTTATTTTATCATAAAGGAAAGGTTAAAAAGCACAGGAAAAACCTTTTGAGATGTTTCGTGGGTTCGGGGGGTAGATTATGAAAAGGGGAGGTATTAGCACCCTTTTCATCCATGGTTATCCATGGGCTCTTAGTTACTTGGTTTAGATCACTTTCCTTGATTTTCAATTGCTTGAAATGGTGGTGTGTGCGTGTTTTGAAAATGTTTTGAAAAAGACGCCTTGTCTAGGCAACCATTGTAATAATTCTTTACTCGAATGATTTACAAAGGTGTGTATCTTTTCGAAAAGATGTTTCAAATGTTTTTGAAAGTTTGTTTTGGAAAGTGTTTGTGAAGTGGGTTTTGAAAAGTAGGCAAGTGTGTTTTGCAAGTTTTGATCAAGTAACTAAGAGTTGTCTACCCCTAAATTTACTCAAAGATTTTTTCTCATGTTTTAACCCTTTTAACAGTTTTGTTCCACCATTGTATTTGGTGGACAATCTTGTATTTAAGATGTTAACGGGACAGGCGCGGGTCATCGTATGGACCATGAATGCAATGGTGCCAAGTGTCTTTGGAAATTTTGCTTGAAGGGACTATGATCATTTCGTTTAGGCAACTTTCGAAAGCGTCATCGAGGGACTATGATCATTTGAATTATTTTGTTTTTCCAAAGAAACTCAACGTGCAAGCATGGCCCATTTTGGAAGGCAACAAGCGGGATTACCCTAGGGGTGCAAGTGTGAATTGTGTATTGATTGTCATGCATTTGTTTTGTATTAGGTTATCTAGCGTTTGATTTTATTTACATACAAACCCTAGGTCTAACCATGGTATATTTTAAAGCGATAAATTGCGGGAATTTAAAATCTACGCTATTACAAATAAGTATCCGGGAGTGGGGGTACAAATATTTACAAATGGGGATGAGACTTATTAGGAGAGTAGTGTCCAAATAATTTACAACCAAATCGAATCAATCGCAATGTAAAATATAATGTATAGCAATGTATAAGAATAAAGCAATGTAAATGTATCAATGTATTTGTGTAAGTGTATGAGATTTATTTACAAGTGTGGAATGTTAACTTAATGCAATAATTAAGTATTTATTTATTCTTTTTGTCTTTTGTTAAATATGTACAAACAAAAGTTTTTGATATAGAAAAGTACTTAACTTAGAAAAATCTATTTTTTATGTATTTTGTTAATATATTTTAATTAGTATTTTTATGTACAAAAAGTTTTAATTGAAGAAAAAGAAAAATATTTCAAGTTTAAGAAAAGTATTTAACTTTAAAAAAGTCTATTTTTTTGGTATTCGTTAATGTTTTAAGTTCAAGAAAGAAAAAATGTTTTATGTATTTTTAGTTAGTATACAAAAGTTTATTTAATTTCCAAATTTTATTCCTACGTATTTTTTAATTATACTAACTAAAAAGTAGTTAAGAAAGTTTTATATAAAAAAGTTTAAAGTATTATTTTATTTACAAATAAACAATTTATGTTATAAAGAAAATAAGATAGTGTTAGTATAAAAAAGTAGAAAATAAATAAAAATGGGGAAGAGTTAAATGGGCTTGGTGTGAACTTGCTTGGCCCAAACAAATGATCAGAATAAAAAAGGAAAAAGGGGGTGCGCTTGTTTTACTGGTGGACTTAAGGCTTGAATGGGGAACCGGCCCAACCGGTTTGAGACATTTTCTTAGGGTTTCGTTGGATTTGTTTCATTTGGGGTTAGGGTTAGGCAAGTTACACTTGAGTGGCGCCGTTCTTCCTTCGTCTTCCTTCGTCTGAGCCTTTTGAACTTTCCTTCTCGCCTAAGGCCAACCAGGCGCCATCATCTCTCCTTCTCCCTCCGTGGACCACTCAGGCAATGTTTGCAAGGTTTGACTTCTCGTTTCTATGTCTTAGGGTTTTCATTAGTTCCCTTTGCATGTTTTGATTTCGTGTTCTGATTTTATATTATTATTTGTGTTCTGATTTGAGGTACGTGAAAAGGAAGAGAAATTATACTACCTTTATTGGAGACGGAGGAGGACGGATCGGAGGCGCCCTAGGACGGCCGGAGGCGAGGGAATGGCGAGGCTGAGCTAGCTTGGAGATCCGATACCTTTGTCTTTGCCTTTTTGGTTTGATGATGAAACGCCTGAAAACCTTCGTATAACTCTCTTTTCCTCTTCTGTCTACTCGCTTCAGTTGCCTTTGAGTGCTTCTTTTCTTCTTCTCTTGTTAGCCTATGTATGCTTGTATGTTGATATGCTGATATGCTAAGATGCTTGCCTCTGTATGTTGATTGCTGAGTAAGGATTTTGCTTATGAGTTGCCCGTTGGTGTTGGCCCAGTGATGAACACAGTTCCGAGGGTCTTGGGATTTGAATGCTGGCTTGGCTTTTAGGCTTTAGTTGGAAGTTGCAGGTTGAAGCTTTTTCTGGTTTTGGCTTATGCTGTTAGTTTAGGCTTGGACAGGTTTAGGCTTGGACAGGTTTGGTATGTTTGGATTTTGAGGTGGTTTGTGCTTGACAGGCTTTGTATGGCTTGAAGCTTGTTTTGGTTTACAGGTTGTGTTATCTGGTTTAGGACATGTGAAGGCTTTTGTTTGTTTAAGCTTGACACAGGTTTAGGCTTTATTGCTTGGATGCTGCAGTTTGTGGCTTCTGGTTTGCCTGAAACAGGTTAAAGGCTTTTTGGCTTGATGCAGGTTTAAGCTTCAGTTTGTGTTTGACAAAGGAGGCAGGCTATTTGTATGTTTTGTGTATTTGAAGACAGGTTAGGCTTGAAGCCTTTTGAATTAAAACAGGTTTTGGCTTTTGTTCGTTTAAGCTTGTGTTTCTGGTTTGTGTGAGAACACATGTTTAGAGGGTTTCATTTGGTTTTGGAGGCAGGCCATTGTTGGTGTTCTATAACAGTTTGTGTTATTGTTGCTTTGTGTTATTCTGCCTCCCTTGTACTGTGTTGTGGTATGTTTGTTTTATATCTTTGTCTTCAAGCCTAAGCCTGCTGTAAGCCCTTTTTTCCCTCTCTTTTCCTCTCTCCCTACAGTTTAAAAAGCATTTAATATTGCTTAAAACTGCTTTTTCTGAAAAGGTGACTGGCCTTGAAAATGATGTAACTTGGAATATTGCTTGCATTAGTTGTTTTCCTCTGCATATCTCTTATCTCCTTTTTCCAGATTTTCTGCTTCTTTGTGTACTTCTTTGACAGCTTTGAATAGCCTTTGGACTCTTTTTGGCAGCTTGTGGACAGTTTTTAGTTTGCTGTCTAGTTTGGACTTTGGTTAGGCCTTATGCAGTTCAGTTTGCCTTTGGACTTTGGTTGGAATTTTTGGAATTATGCAGCTTTGCTTGACATTTTGAATTTGTGCAATTCATACTTTATTTGCAAGCATATTCTATTCCTCTTTGTGAACCAAGAGCAATCTTGTGATTTGCAGAGAGGGGAACAACTGATTCCGGCCAGTTACTTTTAATGATGATTTTTGAATTAACTGTCCGCCTTTAATTTTATCAGCATTGACTTCCTTTCTCTTCTTTTTGCAGGTAAAAATAATTGCACAACGGGGAGCAGCAAAATAGAAGACGAAGACTTAGAAAAGATTTAGGATAGTTTCAATTTATTTTTAATTATTGTAACAGTATTAATGTAAACATCTGTGAATAATCTTACAGTGCTCAAATAATAATTGTAAACAAATAATTAAAGATGAATAAAAGTCCTCCTTTGATCAGTTAATTCTTTTTCTTCTTCAACTGTTTATTTAATTATTTATAATTCTTAAATTATAATAACTGGAAATAAATCCCAACTATTTTAGCTCAGAATAATAAATAATCAATAAACGTCCGGAGTTCCGAAAAATCAAAGCATTGCACAGCTAAACAACAAACGTCCACATGTCCTCTTTTCACTGATTAATGCAACCTTTCAATTCAAATGCCTCAATCCAAATCTCAGAGTAAACTGAAAAGAACTGTGGAATTAATTCTTTCTGAGAATGCGCGCATAAAACCCTGATTCTTGACTTAACACTGGAGAAACGCCTGTCTGATCAAACTTTGAGCCAAACTCAACCAAAACCCTAGAAATCTGCTTGAACTGTTCCAGAGCCATGAAAACCCTAATTTGGATAGACTGATAAGAAAAAGTCTGTTTGAATGATTCTTATGCCAATCTAAAAAATCAGGAAAAGCCCGAAGCTGTGATTTCTTGTGGAAAAATAAGAGGGCAAATTTTAGGGTACAACACCTGGGTTCAACTCAAAGAGGAGCGGGACATGTTTGAAGCTCAGTTCTATGCTAGCAAGAAGAAGGTCCTGGAGCTCACTAGGCTACTTCATGAAGAAAGGAACATAAACTCCTACATCGCGCCAAAGAGGATGCGCTCCTGGGAGACCTAGTTTCTTTTTTTCTTTAAGTTTTGTTTTGTTTAATTGTAGGCCTAAAAGGAATTCTTTGTAAAAATTCGAACTTATTAATGCAATTAATGTGTGTTTCTTTTGGTTAAACAAATCTGAGCCTTTAAGAATCCTTGAAATCATTGCATACGTATCCCATTCATAGCATCACATAAACAGGTACCCTTACAGGGTTCTCATCTTCTTCGTTGTTTATTTCAGCAGAAATGTCTTCCGAACAAAGCATCAAGGATCTTCAGGCACAAAATTCCCAGTTCCAACAGATGTTCATAAATCTGGCAAAAGGGCAAGAGGATCTGAAGGCCCTCATCCTGAAAGAGAAGAAGAAAAATAAGAAGGTCGTTGGTATTCTGAATATGGGCAAAAGGTTCAGGGAGTCGTTGAAGCAACAAGTCGATATGATCTCTTCAACCAAAGAAGGGGAGAATCAAGAAGAAGAGACAAGGGAAAAGAACCCCAGTCCTGAAGTTTGACAATGATACAGACTACAATGATGAGTAGTATCCTCCTACTGAGGATAAATACAAGAAGTTATAAGATCATCTGAGCGCTATGGAAGTCCAGAGGATACCTGGGTTGGATTTTGAAGAATTGGGATTGGTGTCTGGAGTGGTCATCCCACAGAAGTTCAAGGCTCAAATTTTTGCTAAGTACGATGGGGTGTCTTTCCTAAAACTCCATCTCCATTCCTACGTCAGAAAGATCCAGCCCCACACCGCTGATAGAAATTTGTGGGTTCACTTCTTTCAAGACAGTCTGTTAGGGACTCAACTTGAATGGTTCTACCAACTGGAGAGAGCCAATGTTCGAAATTGGGAAGACCTGGCTGCTGCTTTTCACAAGCAGTATCAGTACAACGCCGACCTTTCTCCTACTCGTACTCAACTCCAGAGTATGTCCATGGGTGCAAGTGAAGGCTTTAAGGACTATGCACAGAAGTGGAGATACTTGGCTAGAAGATTCCAATCCCCATTGTCTGATAGGGAGTTGGTCGATATGTTTCTGGGGATGCTATCTGGTCCATTCTTTAATCATTTGATCGACAGCTCGTCATCTGGTTTCACCGAGCTGATCCTAACTGGAGAGAGAGTAGAAGCTGGGATTCGGAGCGGTAAAATACAGAAGGATGCCTCTTCGAGTTCGGCAAAGAATACTTTTACTGGTAAGAAGGAAGCCAGTGCCATCTATAGCCCGAGAGGCCAAAGCAGAGCTGAACACCGTTAGACAGTAAGTGCCGTAATGATACCTAGACTTGTAGTTGCTCCACAATGCAACAATCAACAAAGGGCGGAAAGACCACAATGGCAGTTTACCCAGATCAACATGACGTTGGCTGAAGTTCTACCCTATCTGCTGAGATCCAACTTGACGACTTTGAAAGAGGCTTCCAAGAATCTGAACACCACATCTCCCCGATATAATCCAAATGCTCGGTGTGCCTATCATTCTGAGAGTCCTGGCCACGACACCAACGACTTCTGGGCTCTAAGAAATAAGGTACAAGATCTGATCGAAGCCAAGGAGATTGAGTTCGATGCTCCAGAAAAGCCCAACGTCATAATTTCTCCCATTCCTAAGCATGGTTGTGGAGTTAATGTTGTGGATACCGATCTGTTTGTGACCTTGGTGGATGAAGTTTCTACTCCTCTGATGACGGTTAAGAAGAATTTGTTGTCGGCCGGTTTATTTCTGGGTTGTGGTGAATGTTGCCACATGTGTTCATTTCTACCTTCTGGTTGCCATTTGCTGAAGTCAGGTGTTCAGCGCCTGATGGACAGCAAAGAAATTTTGTTCGAGAAAAATTTGATTCCTGTTGTTCCATTTGAAGATGTTGCTATTATAACCATTTCCGCCAATCCTTCCAAGGTCTCCTCGAGAAGACCTGTTAGGATTACATCTATTCCAAGAGTCGCTCCGCTAATAATCACCGTTCCTGGTTCTGTCCCGTATGCCTCAGACAAAGCTGTCCTCTGGCATTATGGTGCCGATGTGTATTATCATGGCATAAAAAAAGATCTGAAAAATGAAAAGGCTGATCCTAATGCCAGTAACATTGTCGGGACCAACAAGGTTACCCGAAGTGGAAGGGTTTTCTCTCCCAAGATTTCCCCAAAGACTGTCAATTGGCCTATTGTTATTTCGCCTGCTACTCCTGTTGGTACATCAACTACTACTCATGTGCTTACTCTAATTATCACTCCCGTCGTCAAGTCATCTAGGACCCGAGGCAAAGAAGTTATAGGTGAGCCTGCCCGGACGGAGGCGCCTAGAAAAATTGTCGTGGAAGCCTCAAAGCAAGAGATAGAGGAAATACTGAAAATAATCAAAAAGAGCGACTACAATATGGTCAAGCAGCTGGGTAAGACCCCCTCAAAGATATCCATGTTGTCCCTGTTGTTATGCTCTGAGGCCCATGCGAAGGCTTTGATTGCATTCCTCAAGACTGTGCATGTGCCGCAAGAGACCTCAGCTGATCAATTCAAAGATTGTGTGGCCAGCCTGGCTGCTGACAATGGGCTAGGTTTTTCAGATGCAGACTTGACACCAAAGGGGAGGAAGCATAATGATGCTCTGCATGTCTCGATTGAATGCAGGGGACCCACTATGGCTCATGTGCTGGTAGATACTGGGTCTTCGCTGAATGTTCTGCCTAAGAAGGCATTGGATCGGTTGGACTATGAGGGCTTGACCTTAAAGCCTAGTAACATTATGGTGAGGGATTTTGATGGGTCGAAGAGAATGGTGCATGGGGAAGTGGACATCCCCGTCAAAGTAGGTTCCCATACTTTTGAGTCCACTTTCTATGTAATGGACATCCGACCGTCATACTCTTGTTTGTTAGGTCGTCCTTGGATCCATGAAGCTAGGGCAGTTACTTCTACACTGCACCAAATGCTGAAGTATCCAGTGAAAGGGAAGATTGTCATTGTGCATGGTGAGGAGGAGTATATGGTGAGCCACCTTAATTCCTTTAGGTACGTAGAGATGGACGAGGAATTCATAGAGACTCCTTTCCAGAACTTTGAAGAGGTTCCCCAGATCTTGGCATCGGCTGAAACTACTACCAACAAACCTCCTCTAAAGATGACTTCTCTCAAAGACGCCAGAGCGGTGGTTGAAGAAGGTGGGTATACCAATTAGGGACAACTCCCTGATTTTACTCACAAAAATGACAAGTTTAGTTTGGGCTTTACTTCAGGAGCTTAAAGGGTTGTTCGACGCGCTCGGGTTGGAGGACCTCCCCTACGCATCGGAAATCGGGGAATTAATGCCATTGAAGACAGCGAGGAAGACTCAGACATTGACAATTGGATCTACCCAACTAGGTGGACCGAGTAACTGGACGACTAGGGACTTTATACCAGTTTCTTTTATTCCCCAATAATTGTCTTACTTGTTTTGAGATTTGTAATAAATAATTTAAACTCTACAGCATTGTGTCTCGCCCGAGGCACATTGGCTTTGTTTGTGAGAGCTATTATTTGTCATTTCATATATCATCAATAAAACATTGGATGTTCCTTGCATACAAATTTTGCGCTCTTTGTTTTTTCGTTTTTCTTTTCACTTTATCAAAACAACTATGCTCTTACACACACTCACGTATCATACTGCAGATCCATATCCACTCTGGATCCCATTGATAACAGCTCTGCTACTGTCCACTATGACTTTGAAAATTCGATCAACCAAGCCGAAGATGAAGGTGAGGATGATTGTGAGGTGCTCGAAGAACTTGCTATACTATTACAGCAGGAAGAAAGGGCTATACAGCCTAATGAAGAGCCAGTTGAGTCGATAAACCTGGGCACAGAGATAGACAAAAAAGAAGTCAAGATCGGCGCAAATTTGGAATTTAAGATCAAACAACGGTTGATACAAATGTTGCACGACTATGTTGAGATCTTCGCTTGGTCATATGAAGACATGCCTGGTTTAGACACTGATATTGTGGTTCATCGTCTTCCGACCAAAGAAGTTTGTCCTCCGGTTAAACAAAAGGTCTGCCGTATGCGCCCTGAAATGTCAGAAAATATCAAGGCGGAAGTCATGAAGCATTTCGACGCATGGTTCTTACCTGTCACCTCCTATCCACAGTGGGTTGCTAATGTCGTTCTGGTACCTAAGAAGGACGGTAAGGTACGGATGTGTGATCTGAACAGGGCGCCCAAGGATGATTTCCCACTTCCTCACATTGATGTTCTGGTTGACAACACCGTGCAACATAAAATCTTCTCCTTCATGGAAGGTTTCTCTGGCTACAACCAGATCAAGATGGCTCCTGAAGACATGGAGAAGATAACCTTCATCACACAAAGATGGCTCCTGAAGACATGGAGAAGACAACCTTTTGGGTTGAAGAATGTTGAGGCAACTTATCAGCACGCCATGGTCGCTTTGTTCCATGATATGATTCACCACGAGATCGAAGTTTATGTTGATGACATGATAGCCATGTCCCAGACTGAGGAAGATCACCTTGATCATCTACAAAATTTGTTCGACATGTTGAAGGTATACAAGCTGAGGTTGAATCCAAACAAGTGCACCTTCGGGGTAAGGTCTGGTAAACTTCTGGGTTTCATTATCAGCGACAAAGGCATCCAAGTAGACCCTGCGAAGGTAAAAGCCATACAATAGATGTCGGGTCCCCGTACAGAGAAGGAGGTTAGAGGCTTCTTGGGACACTTGAATTATATTTCCAGGTTCATTTCACATCTGACTGCTACTTGTGAGCCCATTTTCAAGCTTCTGAAGAAAGATCAAGTGGTAAAGTGGAATGATGAATGCCAGACCTCTTTCCAAAGAATTAAGGAATACCTTCAAGAACCGCCAATTTTGATGCCTCCGGTTGAAGGAAGACCTTTGATATTGTACTTAACAGTGCTAGACAGTTCAATGAGGTGTGTGCTAGGGAAGCATGATGAGTCTGGTCGAAAAGAGCATGCAATATACTACCTTAGCAAAAAATTTACCGACTGTGAGACACGATACTCATTGCTCGAGAAAACTTGCTGCGCTTTGGCATGTGCTGCTCGCCGACTAAGACAGTATATGTTGACCCACACTACTTTGTTGGTATCTAAGATGGATCCGATCAAATACATCTTCGAGAAACCTACTTTCTCCGGAAGAATAGCAAGATGGAAGATGATCTTAACCGAGTACGATATACAATGTACAACCCAAAAAGCAATCAAGGGGAGTGTATTGGCTGATCATTGACTCATCAGGCCGTGGATGACTACCAGTCCATGAATTTTGAATTCTCGGATGAGAATATTATGGTGGTGACTGACTACGAAGAACCTGGACCGAATGAAGTACCCGAAGAGGGATCCTGATGGACGATGGTCTTTGAAGGGGCTTCAAACGCACTTGGTAATGGCATCGGTTCCATAATCATATCTCCTGAGGGTTGTCATACTCCTTTCATCGCCCGACTATGTTTCAAATGCACTAATAACATGGATGAGTATGAAGCCTGGATCATGGGTCTCAAGGCCGCTATTGACTTCAGGATTAAGTTCTTGGATGTCTTCGGCAATTCAGCCTTGGTAATAAGTAAGATCAAAGGCGAATGGGATACGAAATACCCGAATCTCATCCCATACAAAGAGCTCGTACTGACATTTCTCCCATACTTTGAGGAGATAACTTTTGAACATTTTCCACGAAGAGGTGGCAGACAAACCCTAGTTTCACGAAGTCAAAAGGTATCTCGAGGCTCAAGAGTATCCCAAAGGGGCATCTATCAATGATAAGAAGTTTCTGAGAAGGTTCGCTGCGAAATTCTTCCTCGGAAATGGAATCCTCTACAAGCGCAATCATGACTCTACATTACTACGGTGTGTAGACAAGGGCGAAGCAGAGAGGATCAAGACAGATCTACATGAAGGTACCTTCGAAACCCATTTCAGTGGACATACTATGGCTAAGAAGATCCTATGGGCAGGATATTACTGGTCCACTATGGAAGTTGATTGTTATCAGCTCTCTCGAACTTGTCATAAGTGCTAAATCTATGCTGATAAGGTGCATGTGCCTTTGGTTCCCTTAAACGTCTTGACAGCTCAGTGGCCCTTTGTAATATGAGGCATTGATATGATCGGAGAAATCAGACCCACTGCTTCTAATGGACATTGCTTCATTCTAGTGGCCATTGATTACTTCACGAAGTGGGTTGAGGCAACCTCTTTTACTACTGTAACCAAGAACATCGTGGCGCGGTTTTTCCGACATAATCTGATATATCGGTATGGTGTGCCAGAGAGAATTATTACTGACAATGATACAAATCTCAACAACACAATGATCACCTAGCTCTGTAAACAGTTCAAGATACAACATCATAACTCTTTGCCCTACCAGTCGAAGATGAATGGCGCTGTCGAAGCGGCTAACAAGAACATCAAGAAAATTGTATAGAAGATGACGGTGACATACAAAGACTGGCATGAGATGTTACCATTTGCTCTTCATGGATACCGCACCTCGGCACATACATCGACAGGGGCAACACCCTACTCTCTGATATATGGCATTGAGGCAGTCCTACCCATCGAAGTCCAGATACCTTCTCTTAGGATTATGAAGGATGCGGATTTGAACGAAGACGACTGGATCCAAAGTCGACTTGATCAGCTAAATCTAATCGACGAGAAGTGACTTACCGCTATCTGTCATGGTCATACGTATCAAAAGCGAATGATCAAGGCTTTTAACAAGAAAGTCAAACGTCAAGAATATCAAGTCGGGGATCTATTGATCAAGCGCATCATACTGCCGCAAGGTGATCCCAGGGAAAAATGGACCCCCACATACGAATGGCCATTTGTGGTTAAAAACACTTTCTAGGGTGGAGCTATGATTCTAACCACCATGGACGGTGATGACCTTCCTCACCCTGTCAATGCAGACATAGTGAAAAGATACTACGCTTGATTAAAAGACCTGCTAGGTTGACTGTCCTAGGAAAAAATAAGGGCTTCCCGGCGAACCAAAAGGGTTCGGGCAAAAATAAGGGATGAAAAGGGAAAAATCTGTACACCCGGCAAGCCGAAAACCTGAAAGGGCGGCTTGGGCAAAAAATGGTATCCCGGTGGACTGAAAACCCAAAAGGGCAGTCCAGGTAAAATTTAGGGATGTAAAGTGTATCACTGTGTCCCATTGGATCATCTTGCGACCAGACTTCGATATCGACTATCAAGCTCGAACGACACTAATCAATCTAATCAACTTTCGGCCAAGTAGAAAAGTGATGAGACGCTCGAAGACATAAGGGCGATAGCAGAGTTGGAACTCAATGGGATTGTTGCACATAGCTGTTTTCTTTTACACAAATTTGTATAGATTCTATTTTTATGGCGGTGTTCTCTTACTAGAACGTCATCCTCCTTGTACGAAAACGCCTATTACAGGCCAACTTCAAAAATCAATATAAAATCATTTTCACAAGAAACTTTGAGTTTTTCATTTTTTCTATTTTGTTTTACGAGAACGTCTAATGATTTATTCTTGACATATGCATTTGAGTATGATTGCTGCTCATAAATATTTACATAAGAAACAAAAAGACAATTACTCGTAATTCCAGAAACAGGGGCAAAAACAAGAAGTGTCAAACCCGACAGTTACTCTGCCTAGCAGGTATCGGGACAGCGACAACTTTGGATCATAGTCATCAGTGTATACACTCCCCACAGAGTAAAAGTATTCAAAAGCATTGATATCGGCTTCCCCGAAACAGGAAGTAACCTCCCCATCCAGGGTCATTCAGAAACCTGACAACTATATCCCCCAACCGAATTTCATAATTGCAAGCGAGTCAGTAAATTTCATCTCCCAAGAAGAGTTTATTTCTTTGGATACTGAAGTTCAATCCCCGACAGAGCTCATTACTTCAGCTACATAAATTCACTTTCCAAGTTGTTCCCCGCAGAGTTATTCTCAATTAGAATCTCTTCCTGACAAAATATTCATGAACAACAAAGAGTAAATCTCCAGTAGCAGTCAGTGATTTATTTTCCCAGACTCAGACATACCCCAATAGCATTTCATGTACATACATCATGACATGCGCACACATATCATATACATCATAATCTCATTTATTTTGAGAACATCATCCCACCATGCATTTCATGCATCACATATAATTAACCTTATTATCTTTTCAGGAAAGACGATTATCTTCAACAAATCCAGCAGTTATACAGGTCACGTATGCAAGACAACTAATGGAAACTTAGTTCTTAAAACCAAACGGGTCAACTAATCTACATGATCAAATGGAGTAACCCTACTATCCAGGTTCCTTCCCATAGCCCTACTATCCAGGCTTTCATCTTGAAGTAACCCTACTATCCAGGTTCCTTCCCATAGCCCTACTATCCAGGCTTTCATCTTGAAGTAACCCTACTATCCAAGTTCCTTCCCATATCCCTACTATCCAAGCTCTCATCTCTAAGTAACCCTAATATCCAGGTTCCTTCCCATAGCCCTACTATCCAGGCTTTCATCTTTAAGTAAACCTACTATCCAGGTTCCTTCCCATAGCTCTATTATCTCGGATCTCATCTCGAAGTAACCCTACTATCCAGGTTCCTTCCTATAGCCCTACTATCCAGGCTTTCATCTTGAAGTAACCCTACTATCCAGGTTCCTTCCCATAGCCCTACTATCCAGGCTCTCATCTCTAAGTAACCCTACTATATAGGTTCTTTCCCATAGCCCTACTATCCAGGCTTTCATCTTGAAGTAACCCTACTATCCAGATTCCTTCCCATAGCCCTACTATCCCGGCTCTCATCTCGAAGTAACCCTACTATCCAGGTTCCTTCCCATAGCTCTACTATCCAGGCTTTTATCTTGAAGTAACCCTACTATCCAGGTTCCTTCTCATAGCCCTACTATCCAGGCTTTCATCTTTAAGTAACCCTACTATCCAGGTTCCTTCCCATAGCCCTACTATCCAGGCTCTCATCTCGAAGTAACCCTACTATCCAGGTTCCTTCTCATAAGCCCTACTATCCAGGCTTTCATCTTTAAGTAACCCTACTATCCAGGTTCCTTCCCATAGCCCTACTATCCAGGCTCTCATCTCGAAGTAACCCTACTATCCAGGTTCCTTCTCATAAGCCCTACTATCCAGGTTTTCATTCCGAACCCTACTATCCAGGTTCCTTCTCATAGCCCTACTATCCAGGCTTTCATTTCGAAGTAACCCTACTATCCAGGTTCCTTCTCATAGCCTTACTATCAAGGATTTCACCTCGAAGTAACCCTACTATCTAGGTTCCTTCTCATAGCCCTACTATCCAGGATTTCACCTCGAAGCAACCATATTATCCACGTTCCTTCTCTCTTATCTCTAGGTAACAGTTTACAGCACTGTAAGACCTGGACCCGACCAGTTACGGTCAATTCCACCTTTCCCCAATAAGTCACTGTGCAACCTGGACCCGGACCGGATATGCAGTTCACTTCTACCTCCTCAATCAAGAATTAACTCCCCAATAGAGTAATGGACAACCGAAGCTCCTATACTCTATTTCCCAAGAAATAAATCAACTTTCCTCGGTGAAGTCCTCCTCAGCAGCAGGTACAAGAATTATCGAAAAGGAATCTCTTATACAACCAATATCTTTTATAGATGGAATCTTTAAGCCCATCTTTGACGATTCTCTGTCACCTCCCAAATGACATCTGTAAGCCCATTCCCGATATTATCGATCGACATTCACTTCATGCGAGTGCAAATTTTCGGGCACTCTAGTGTTCAATCATCTTCCACCTTTAGATCACGAAAGGCAGACAAGTCAATCTACATCCTCGGGTGTAAGAAGATTGAACAGGGGCAGCTGTTGTACCCCAAAATTTTCCCTCCCATTTTACTCAACATGTGTTCATTAAGACCCTTAACTTTCTCAAGGATGCCCAAGAGTTGACCAGGTAAACTCTCTCCTAAAGCTATGAACCTCCAACTAGGGTTTCCATTTTCATCAAGATAGGAGAGCTACAAAGGCCTCATATGCTCTCCATAGTCCTAATATGTTATCAAGATCATACATGTCAAGTTTCATACCTTGCACAAGAAGTTTGCTCAGTCAACTGCTCAGATGCTTGAGAATCGACTTCATTAGGTCAATAGTCAACTGTGACCTACATACAGTCAAACTTCAAGATTTTTGGTCAACATCAACATTATGGAGTGAAATCCATCATTTGATCAAGGGTTGACCATGATTCCCCAAGGAATGCTCCTAATTCATCAAAACTCAAAGGTTGCTAAATTAGGGTTTCTCAAGAAAAGTCAACCAAACTTTGACCAAGCATAACTTTCTCATAATTTATCATAAATTTCTCATCCAAAGCTCATTTTGAAGGGAATTCAATTTCTTTCAACTCATCTTCATCCCTTAAGTTCAAGAAATGCACTCATAAAAGATATGAATTTCTATGTTTCAGGTCCTTTTGAAAAGTCAACAAAAACACCTTTTGGGTAAAAGCTTCTTACATGAACATGTAAGACTCAATTGAGATGAGACCAAAAGGGTTGTGTAGGGGACATCCTAATATTTCTAAAAAGTCCAAGAACACCTCTCTAGGGTTAAAATTGAAAGAGTTATGCATTGTCAAAGTTGACCATTTTTTGAAAATTGCCAAAAGTCAAATGTGCTCAAAAGTGCATTTTTGTCAAATGGGCCTAGCATTTCAGGATTGTATCTTGTTAGGGACATGGTCCAAGACCCAAATCAGAAGCCATATATTATTTTCTCTATTTATTGATTTTATTTTGATTTTTATTTATTAAAAGTCACATTAAATCAAATAAATAACAAAAAAATAATAAAAGGTTGTATTGATTTGATTTTGCATTAAAGGGAAATCTAAATATGTTGTATAATATCAAAAAAAATCGTGCCAAATCATAAGAGGAAGGATATTCAAAATTATATTGATTTTTGTTGTTTATATGAACAAGTTAACAAGCAGCGCAGACAGTCAAGGGTGAATGGTTTGAGGCAAGCATCCTGGGTTTGATCCTAGGCGCGTTACTTTTACATTTTTCTGATTATTTGTTTGCAGATCCTGTGTATCTCAAGGCCTAACATCCATCATACGCCCCACTGATCCAACCACTGGATCATTGCCAACAAAGATCCAACATCCAGTACATGTAGTCATACCGTGAACCATTAGAAGGGAGTTACACTAGATCTGGCGCAGGCATGGGCTCAACCATATTGGGCCTGGGGAAAATCAGAAACACCCCCCCTTGGGTTGCTTATGCAGGCCCAATTTCACTTTTCTGTTTTAATTTTTAATTCCTTTCTTATTATTATTTTATTATATCTTTTTGCAAATAACACCAAAAATCATTTTTTTATTTATTTAATCAAAAAATCATAAAAAACATCAAAAACCATTTTCCATAAAGAATATTTAATTAATTAATTAGTTTAATTAAATTTAGGAAATTTAATTCTCTTTTTTATTATAATTTAAAATAATTAGAATTAGGGTTTAATTTTATACTTAACCTAATTTTTCCTTAAAAATAACATAAATATTTTCTCAATTTAGATTTTTAGGTCGTCTAATTATTTCTCGTATTTAATTTACCACGCGCTTTTATTTTCCTTTTTTTATTATTATTTGTAACTGCTCCGAGTTTATAATAGATTTAAATAGGATTTTAATTCCGCATTTTATTTTCAGTCAAAAATAATTATGTATCTTCCTAAAGCCTTGTAATAATTAGGA
This sequence comes from Vicia faba, assembly GCA_948472305.1. Taxonomy (NCBI): domain Eukaryota; kingdom Viridiplantae; phylum Streptophyta; class Magnoliopsida; order Fabales; family Fabaceae; genus Vicia; species Vicia faba. Next base: position 65,869,937 of record OX451738.1, on the reverse strand, counting down.
CTCTAACTTCTCACATTTTAATCTCCGCAAACTATAAACTGCTTAGATGTATGGAAAGACGAACTGAAAATTAAAATAGTAGAAAAACCTAATTGTGCAAAAATAATTAATTGAAAAACTACACTCACACATGCTCACTCCTAGGGTTTACAGCCCTTCGGTTGCCTTCGGTAAACGGTCTTGAAGTATAGGGAATGTTAGTGGTTTTCCTCTAGTCCCAAAAGATCTAAAATGACCCAATCGGATGTTGCCTCAGAAAAAGATCTTAAAGGCTTTAAGATGATTACTAAATTTTCCTAACATTACTTTTGTGATCGTATTTGTCCCTTCAAATGTCCCTTAAAACTCCAACGACGGTGCTACATATTCCTTAATAATAGGATAGCGCTATCTAAAGGAAAACGAACAAAATTTTTCCGAGTAGGTAGATTAGTTCCTAGGTACTTGCTCAAACAAAACTTTTCACACACACTTTTCAAAATAATTTTCAAAACAACTTCGTCACACTCTTAAGGACTGATACAAAGGTTATCACGAAGTAAAAAAAACTTTTTCAAAACAAGCACGCACAAGCAATTTTACTAATAAGCAAAGTACCTAAGATCCCATGGAAAACCATGGATAGAAAGGGTGCTAGCACCTTCCCTTTCTATAATCTACCCCCCCCCCCGGTACTCAGAAACATCTCTAAAAAAGGTTTTTTCTGTTCTTTTTCCTTTTCCTTTGTTGGATAAAATAAAAGTCGGTGGCGACTCTTGCTTACCGCGATATTTGCAAATACAAAATGCAAACCAGTATAACAGTAGGTTCTGCCACGGTATCACACCAACAGTTTTGTCCTTATCAACCAGGAGTCTTTTCTAATACAATGGTAGTATACTTCAGCACCATAATTCCAAGGTACCACCTTATCGGAAGAATAAGGGACTGGCCCCGGTGTGGTAATTATCAATGGAGCTATCTTCGGTTCATTGGAAATCCTAATAGGACTTTTTGAAGTGATCCTAATAGGTTTGTTGGAAATAGTGATGATGGATATGTCTTCAACTTCTTCAGGCACAACTTCAGTCAAACTTTTTATGGGTGGAGTTCTTTCGAATAGGGCCTCATGGCTGTCCATTAGGTGTTGGACACTCTTTTTTAGCCATTCGCAACCATTAACTTGTGTAGCACAACAATGACAGTATTTAAGGTAACCAGGGAATACTCTATCTTTCAACAAATTTTCTTTAATAGTGGTCAAAGGTATTGTCAAATCATTAATAAAGGAAACAAAAGCAATATCTTCAATAGCGTTGACACTTTTGGCATAGGTGCGGTGATTACATTCGGAGTTGGAGGAGGATCCAATTTAATGGTCTTGTTATCAATGAGGTCTTGGATCTTGCATTTTAATGCCCAACAATGATCAGTGTCATGTCCGAGACTATTAGAGTGGTAAACACATTTGGCGTTCGGGTTATACTTTGGAGATGAAACATTGGGATTTGAAGGGGGATCACACAATGTTACCAAATTATCCTTCAACAGGTGTTATAGGGCTTGGGATAGTGACATGTTGATCCTTGTAAATTGTCTTCTTGGAATATCAGGTCTTTGGTAGTTAGCTTGTTATTGTGGTTTTTGAGTAGAGGTCGGATTGGAGATCAGAACTGCATTTATTGACTGACGATGGTCCTTCTTAACATAGCCCCTTGACCCATATACGACATTAGTTTCCTTTTTGTCGATAAAAGGTTTATTCATAGTATTTAATGTAGAGGCAGAGGCCATGGGTATCTTTCCACTTTTAATACTTCTCTCAACCCTTTGACCAATCAAGATTAACTCAGTGAACCCAAATGATGAGCTCCCAATCAGTAAGTTGAAAAATGGCCCAGTCAATGTTCCCATGAACATATTTACCAATTCCCTATCAGTCAATGGTGGTTGTACCCTACCGGCCATGTGATAATGAGATGAAGGCGCATGATAGACTCCAGGAAAGAAAACACACTAAATCTGCAAAAAAATATGTGAGAAAATACGAAAGGGTACCAATGGGGCTCGAACCCAGGTTGCAAGGGTTAACAGGCGCGCGTTTTACCATTGTGGTGGCTATACATCTGTTTGTTAAATTGAATCCATACATATATAAAACAAAAGAAGTCCTAAGAGGACTTCATCTTCTTCCTCACGCCTATGGCTGAAACACCATTTTTGAATTTTGTATCTCACTAATTTCTCAATGAAATTAAAAAATGTGAACATGAAACTTGTGTATTTTTCACCACAAATCCAACCATGTAACTTATGTAAGCTAACAGTCAAAGATGAAGATTAATTTTGCTGGCTCTAAATAAAAACCTAATTTTTTTTAGAAATTTTAAATCTAAAATGCTCTACACACAGTCAATGTAAATGAAAACTATGGACATGGTTAGCTTTAGGGAAATGATATCTATATTTTTACTTCAGAATGTATGCACAAAGGATGCTTGTATCAAGATATTGAAGTTATAAAACTTACCTCTTGCAGATGGATTTGTGTATGGAGTTTGAGCAAGTTCTGAGGTTCCCTAAGAATCTGTTTAGCTTGCCTGGACTTCCTTGAGTGTATTCCAACTCCTACTTTGCTTTGAGGATGGCTGAAACTCCCTACTCAAGTCAAGTTGTAAGCTTCAATTTTTGAAATGGTGGATGATAATGGAGTGATTAAGCCAGGAAACAGGTACTTGGATCACTTGTATATGAGGTATGTAAAGTGTTTGGATGATTAAAAGTTAATAAGCACGAGTGGATTTTGAGTTTCAAGTTTGAAGCTCAAAAATGGAGTTTTTGGCCAATTCTGTGTTTCAGAATGCATGTGAAGTTTTAAGGTGCTTGAGCTCGTCTGTTTGCTTGCAGTAGACTTATATATTTGTATGGAAAAGGTTAGGGATGTTTTGCACAAGAGATTTCTGAGTTGTAAGACTTTGGCTAGGTGGCTTGCTTTTAAAGAAAAGTGAAAAACAAGTTTTAATGTGTTGTACAAGCATGGTCTGAAGTTGATGGAGGCCTTAGACCTGTTGCTTCTGGTTTTGACTTTGCTTGTGCTCAGATGAAGCAAGTTTGGGAGCTCAAGAAGATGACTTTGTGATTAAAGTGATATTTATGAAAATGGATATGGAGCTTTTTGCAATTTCATCCAAAAATGGTATAACTAAGTGGATAAAGCCTCAAATCTTTGTGTAATGCATCATAAATTTGTATAATCTCTCATTTTATGGAGATTTAGAAGCAACATGGCCTGAAAAGTGAGATTGGATGATAAGGTTATGAGATTTGGTCTCGAGTTCTTCATAAAAATGACTTGAAATTCAAGAATGAAATGCCAACTTCAAGTCTTCGAATCTCCTAGCTCAAAAATGATCTCTTTAAGTTCTTTGACATTTTTGAAATCTTGAAACATTATCTACAAATTTCATTTTGGCCATTTTGACAAAATCCTCTCAGAGCTTGGTGAAAATTGGCCAAGAAGTTAGGTTAAAAATCTGCCTAAAATTTCACTAAGTGTTTAAGAAGAAGTGCATGACTTTATGGATTCATAATTCAAAATCCAAGCATTTCTAGGACTTGATTAGTAAAGCAAAGTTGTAGATCTCATCAAGATCTACAACTTTCATATTAAAAGTTTTCTTTGAATCATCTTGTATCTCGGTGAAAAGTTGGCATGAAGTCATGAAAAAAATAAGACATAAAACACTTAGAAAATTTTCTAAGTCTTGAAAACTTTGACTTTTTTCAAAGACTTTTGACTTTCTTGATTTCTTGATGATAAAGCTTCATATTTTTGAATGTATTGATAAATTATGATCTTTGAAATTCAATTTTGATCAAAAAACCAAATTTTGACTTTTCATGTATCAATTGACTTTTCCTCAGTTGGCTGAATTTCAACTATCAATCAATTGATCTTGAGAAATGAATTGAGTCATGCAATTATGTCAAAATAATGTACTTGAATCCTTGAGATCATTTTTAAAATCATTAATTCATGCATTAGGTCAAAAGTGGATATTGATGAGGAATCTTAAAAATAAAAATTAGGATAAAACAAGAGCAAAATATTTACCATAAAAGATATATTTAAGTTACAAATTGGTTACAAGTTAGATGACTTAATTATAGATTGCTAAAAGATTTAAAAATATAATTTTTTTCAAGAATTGATAATAATGAGTGGGTAGAAAGTCTTAACAGAAATGTGTCAATTAAATTAAGTAAATGTAAATTATTAATATTTATAAATTTTAATAATGAAGTATAACATTTACGACTTCATAAAATCAAACCATTTAAAAAGTTCTTTAATTTTATCAAATATTTATACAAAAGAATTTGGATTACCTTTGAAAAATTACATTACTGACAAAAAGTTATGTAATCTTGATGCAGTCATTGCACTTATCCATATATAAATTATTAAATGGAGTAACCAATGCATTATTGTCATTAATTTAATTTGTTTAAAAATAAATAAAATGTGTAAAGTGGAAAGAAACAGATTAAAATTATGTTAGGTTGGCCAATCATCACAAATTAAAATTATCCACATTGATATAAGCAAGTAAATTAGTATAAATTTATGTACCTAAAGATATAATAAAAACAGCAAAAGAACAATGATTGATAAAACCACAAATATTGGCTTGTTTTTTTATACGTAAGGAACATGTAAGATGCGAAAAAGACATGCAGTTAGCGACGTACATACATACTATAAAGAATTGACCCAAAATGTTCTCAACGACACCTAAGGGCTCACATGGGGAAGAATCAACTAATTTCAAGAGGAACCTTTGTATGGATCAACTATATATTCAAGATATTAATATAAGTTTTGATGATATATATTATTAATTATTTGATGGTCCATTTTAGATGCCTTCTTCGACCAGGCATGTGAGAGGCCTAATTACAATGTATTATATAGTTATATGTACCATTCAAGTACGATCATATCATATGACTAATTTATAGTTTCATAATAATTTTCATATATTTAATTAAGAAATATTTATGATTTTTTTATTAACTATTCGATAAGACCGACTCAGCTCGAGTTGTACAATATTATCACAAGTGGAATATAAATAAGTAGACATTTAATTAAAAATTATATATTAGATTTGATTTACGTGTCTATCTTAACTGTCGGATTTAATCGAACGATTTTCTATATTTTATATTGGATCAGATGAGAGATCTTAATGATTTTTTATATATGCTTCGTCACAGTTTCTTTGGTTGCAAATATGGATAGGGTATGGCTAAGGACATATATAAAGTGAATGGTGTATCCTTAATAATTGGAAATATTCAGTTTGCTTTCAACCTAGTCTCAATCATAACTCGAATATTTGTTTTTCTTAGGTTTGTAAAATAAAAAGGAAAAATATTCCAATGTAAATATACTTGGGAAAAAGAAATAGATTAAATTATTTTCTGATAAGTCTTAGTCACTTTATATGCCTGTTGTATATCACATGGTTATCTTTTCAATTGTCTATTGCTGGTTTTTCTTAGATGTAACATCTGATTAATGTCATTAGACTTAATTCAGTCAAATTGAGCCGACTAACACAAGATGGATTTCACACTGTCACTTTCTATATATAAAAAGTTAATGCGTATGAGCTATATTATATATTATTTAAGAGTGCCACATGGATATACCTATCGGAAATATCATTGATGGAAATAAAATAAAAATTATTTTTTAGACTGATATAAACAAAATTGTTATATATTATTTAAGAGTGCCACATGGATATACCTATCGGAAATATCATTGATGGAAATAAAATAAAAATTATTTTTTAGACTGATATAAACAAAATTGTTATATATTATTTAAGAGTGTCACATGGATATACCTATCGGAAATATCATTGATGGAAATAAAATAAAAATTATTTTTTAGACTTATATAAACAAAATTGTTTTGCTAGAATGTTAGTATGATTCATATTATTGAGATAATTATGAATTGTTGAAATAATTATGAGTCGTTAAGAGCGTGGTTCATATTGTTGAGATAATTATAATTAGAGATAATTGTTTATTCGGGGAAACTGTGGATTAAAGTTTTAAATAAATTGAAATCTAGAAATAAATTGGTGATTATACGTAGAACAAAACTTAGGTACAATTTTTTAGGTGTGATTTTTACTATTTTCAAATGAAAATATGAGAAGTGTATAATTTCCTCTTATAAATACAAATTGTTCATATTTTCACCCCTTAAATGATATTTAAGTATACTTGTCATATTTGCGTTGTAAAATAGTAAGAACCACGCCTAAAGAATTGTACATAAGTTTTGTCTATATATATGACTTATAACATTGTAAAAATAAATATAACTACTTTATAGTCGTAGAGGTAGGCACTATTGGTCAAACTGCGTTAACAAAGATCTACCTGGTCCATTGTCTTTTACTTTAATTAATCTTTAATCTTCTATACTAGTTACTGTTCTAACAATTGGTCTCAAAAGACGATTAACTCTGATGCAAAATTTGAAGTAACAAGGTTCGACGGGATGATTAATTTTGAATTATGGCAAATGAGAGTTAAAGATCTTTTGGCTCAGTAAAGTTTACATAAGGCGTTACGTGAGACGAAACTATACAACATGAAGGTTAGCGATTGAGCTAAGATGAAGGAGAAGGTTGCATGACTGATTCTTCTATTTGTTTCAAACGAGACAATGTATCATATTCTGGACCTAACGACTCCAAAGGAGGTTTGAGACAAATTGGAGATTCATTATATGTCCAAGACGATGATGAACAAATTATTCGCGGAGCAACAACTATACAGTCTGAAGATAAGGGAATGATCTGATTTGCAACAACAAGTCAATGTTTTCAGCAACATAATCACTGATCTAGTGAGGCTTGGAGTGAAGATTTATGACAAAGATAAGGTAATTATCTTGCTCTGCTCGTTATCACGTTCTTATGACCACTTGGTGACTACTTTTACTTACGGGGAAGACACTACCAGTCTTGATGTGATTATTCATACACTTTTGTATCTTTCTCAAAGGAGACAAAGCGTAGAGGAAGGAACTAAAGGTAACCATATGTATTTGAAAGGGGGTCAAAATCGTGAACATAACAAGGGTAATGGAGGTTCTGGAAAAAGAGGTCTAACTCCAAGAATAAAAAAACAATTGAGAGTTATAGTTGCAAACAGATTGAGCATTGGAAGAGAGATTGTCCAAAGATAAAGCAGGGCTCATCCAGTTCTGTAAATTTGGTTCAAACCGATGATTCTAGCAGTAAAGTATATACATTGTATGTTTCATCCAACAAGTGCAAAGATGTGTGGATTCTTGATTGTGATTGTTCTTATCATATAACGTCGCACTGGGAATGGTTCATTATATTCAGGTTAGGTAATTTTGGATTTGTTTATCTACACTACTACAAATAACACATGTAATTTCGGACGCGAAATGTGTTTTACCTCGATATTGGAAGCGAGGTAAATAAGGTCGTCATGAAAAGTATAGACTTATCACCTCGTTGTTTAAAATACCGAGGGGTATTTTAATAGCGCATGGGTTCGACCCGCAACGCCTACATTTTTATTATTTTCAATGTGTCTCGGTTTTTTTGATAAAACCGATGGGTAAATTAGTAGTTTTTTAATTTAAACTGGTTACATTGTTTATACAGAAAATTAATAAAATATATTATTTACAAAATATAATGTTTATCCAGAATATTAAACTGATTACATTGTTTACACAAAATATCAATATAAAATTTAAGTTGTCCATGAAGATAATATGTTAGACCTTCAAGTTCTTGATATCCTGGGAAGATCAAATGCTAGGAAACAATACATTCTCTATAGCTTTTCATTGCATTTGTTTTTTATATCAACAAAAAAAAGGTTAGATAAATAAAGTGTTAGATGAAAAAAGGGTTAGATAAATAAAGGGTTAGATGAAAAAAAGGATAAATAAATATTTAAGTATACAAACCTTAAACGCAAATAATTTTCTGCTCTTGCAATCCATCATAGAGAATACTTCATAACAAAGACTCTTGCATATCTTAAAGCGGATGATAGTTTCAAGCGCTTCATATGATGTTATATTATCAATTTTTGATATTCAGAATATTCTTATAATGGAAGTTAACCTAGATTTCACACAGATCACTAATAGAAGTGTCTTGACCGTTGATAGTCATGAAATGGACGGAAGGGATTTAATTAAGGGCGACAACAAATATCATCAACTTTAACGTTAAAATATCCCCTCGCTTTTGAGCAAAACCGAGGTGCAACTATTTTTTTAATTACATTGTTTATAAAGAATATCAGAAACACAATGTATAACAAACTCTTACTACTGCTCAAGACTTACTGAATTTAACAAAAGCGCAATCAGTCTCTATTGGCAAGTAGACAAAATCAAAGAAAAAAGTGTTTTCAACAAATCTTTGGTGGAATCCAAATTTTGTTGCATATCTTTATGTTGGAAATCCAAAACAAACAAAAAACATAACTTATCCATCTTCGAATAAGTTATTGTAATTTCCGCACTTGCAATCCATCTTTGCATATCTAGCTCAAAACTTTTCATGGCAATGGATAGTAATAAATATTTCATGTATCTGGTGCGGCTACATATAAGTTAGAATTAGGGTAAAATCTGGTAAACTAAGGTATTTATACTAAAAGCTGACTACTTTACCCCTCAGATTTAACTTATAACCGAGGTATATTATATTATCCATCACCACGGCTTTATGGAAAAACCAAGGTGAAATGTTTTTTTTTGTTTTTTTGGACTTACATTGTTTACACAAAAAATAAAATAAATATTTTAAAAATAAATCTTTTTTCCTTTGAATGAATATCTTCGCTGATACATTATCTATCACCTCGATTTTAAGGAAACATCGAGGTGAAATGTTTTTTTACTAACATTGTTTACACAAAAAATTACAATAAATGTTTAAAAATAAATCTTTGCTCCTTTGAATGAATATCTTCGCTCATATCCATCATCCTATTAGTTAAACTCCATTCCTTTGGTAATTTACAAAGAATGGAGCTTAACTTCCTTCATTGCAATATATCAACACCAACAACAACATCAACACCAACAGCAACATCAACACCATTATGTGTGATAGATTGCAAGGGCATAAAAAACATTTAGTCCTATAAGAACATTGAAGGTTTTTTATGTCTTGAAATCCATCCCAAAGAATGATGTAATTTCGAGTTTTGTGTGGTTACAAATAAGTAAGGATTAGGGTAAAATTTGTTTTCTTTTTATAGTGAATCTGATTAGTATACCACTCGGTTATTTCATAACATTGAAGGGTTAGTTAATTTATTTTACAATTTTAATCAAAATAATACATAAACTACAAAAGTTAGGATTCGAAGCGCGTCCAAAATAATACTACCTTTCAGATTTATTAGAAACCGAGGTGGATTAATACTTTTCCAATTAAAAAAATAATAATACATGGCGCGCCTAGGCTTAATACGTTGTTGTTTTTCTAGTTGACGTGAAAGCTCCGTCATGAAATGCATTATTTGTTGTAGTGTTAGGTGATGATAAAGCATGTACTATCACTGAATGTCACAAATTAAAATTTACATGGACGATGGTGGCGTGCGCACATTGAACGAAGTCAGATATATTCCACAATTGAGAAAGAAGTTGATTTCTCTAGGTACTCTACATGAAAATGGTTTCTTCTATAGTCATAGAGATATGGACATTATGAAGGTTATTAATGGTGCATTGAATGTTATGAGAGAAATGGGGACTACAAGTGACATCTACAAATTATTGGGGAACACTATTATAGGTGATGTTGCACCAGTTTAGTTTAATAATGATACAACCAAACTCTGGCATATGTGTCTGGGTCATCTCAGTGAGCATAGGATGATGGAACTTCATATGAGAAATCTATTAAAGGGTGTTCATAGTTTCAAGTGGTAATTGTGAAAGTATTGTATACTTTGGAAACATTATCATGTTCAGTTCAAGATCGAGAAGCACAAAATAAAGGGAAATTCAGACTATGTGCATTCAGACATGTGGGGGCCTACCAAAGAGATTTCCATGGGTGGTTCCGGGTACTTTTGGGCTTTTAAAGATGATTTTTCTCGCAAGGTTTGAGTGTGTTTATTGAAACATAAATATTGTTAAGTCTGTGGTTTTATGATTGGCAACAATTTTGCTAAAACATGTAACTCAACAAAATATTATGACAAATGTCTTGAAATGTTGGTCAAACATCACTAAAGACAAATGTTGAGCAGGATATTGTAACATGTTATACCAGAACATCAGTGCAATTTAGGTTTTACTTCTTGGAAGATTTGCTTTTAAAATATGAGATTCTGAATGGTTTTAGTTCTCATATAGTCGTAGACTAAGAAAGGTTATTTTAGGAACATTGGTTAATTGCCTTTGTTTCATAAAAAGGATCTTGGAGAATATTTAGGAAACTTTATATTTTTTCTCCTATTTTTGTGGATAAGATTTTTCAGAAGATTTGCAGCTGGAATATTGGATATGTGTAAAGAGTCCAAGCCCGTGCTTACAAGAGTATTTTTATAAGGACTTTCTAAAACAAAAACACTTGGAGAAACCATATGCAAGAGATAAGGGTTTATGGTTTTAGTTTGTTCATTGTTCATTGTTCAATGTTCAATGTGATCCACTCTCTTATAACTTTGATATTAGAGTTGTACTGAGTTTGAGTTGTTATTTATCAATCACTCATAAGCTTTTATGCAAGAGTAGATTATGTGTAAAGTATCTTTGTTCATCAGTCATAAGCTTTTAAGCAGGACTGATTGTTTGTATTTGAATAATGTTCTTATACTTTTGTATATATTTATTAGTTTGTCACTAGTTTGTGAATGAAGGGAAGTGAGGGGGGTCTCGTATCTAGGAGTGTCTTAGATAGAAATAGCACAGGTGGTGATTAGGTGAGAAGTTCGCAAAAGAGGGCTTGTTTAAAGCTTCAAACTAATACTATTATAGTGGATTTCCTTCTTGGCTTGGAAGCCACCAGATGTAGGTGATGTTGCACCGAATTGGGTTAACAATGATTCGTGTTATTTACTTCCAGCAATTTACTTTACTTGCATAATTATTATTTTTGTTGTGACTAATCTGATATCAGTGTCGTAACATCTGGTTCGACATCTGGGATCTGTGAGCCATAATTTCCATTGGCATCAGAGCAGGAACCCTAATTTGTTTTGGGTGAGCTCTAGGGAAGATACTTTCTGGTATCACATTAAAGGAAGGAGGATTAAACAACATACCATCACTCTTAGATGGGACAAACTATGACTATTGGAAGGCTCATATGGTGGCTTTTCTAAAACCTCTGGATAGAAAAACTTGGAATGCTGTCATAAAGGGTTGACACCATCATGTTGTGAAGCACATGGATGGGAAGGATACTTTAAAACTAGAAGAGGATCCATATAAATATGAAGATGAACTTGCTCTTGGAAATTCCAAAGCTTTGAATGCAGTATTCAATAGAGTTGACAAAAACATATTCAGGTTAATAAACACATGTATTATGGCCAAAGATGCTTGGGAAATTCTCAGAACCACTCATGAAGGCACATCTAAAGTGAAGATATCTAGACTTCAACTTCTCACCACCAAATTTGAGAATCTGAAGATGAAAGATGATGAGAGCATTCATGATTTTCACATGAATATTCTTGAAATATCAAACTCGTCAAAGGCCTTGGGGGAAATGATGTTAGAAGAAAAGTTGGTTAGGAAAATTTGCAGGTCTCTGCCTAAGAGATTAGACATGAAGGTGACAATGATAGAAGAAGCCCAAGACATGAGCAACATGAGAGTGGATGAACTTGTTGGGTCACTCCAAACATTTGAATTGGCTATTAGTGACAAATCTGAAAAGAAAAATAAGAGTATAACTTTTGTTTCAAACACTAAAGATGAAGAGAGTCAATATGATGTAGATACTGAGGAAGGAATGTCAAATGCCATTGTGTTACTTGGGAGGAAATTTAACAAAGTGCTGAAGAGATTGGACAAAATGGCAATACCTAATGTCGAGAACATCTCATTTGACATCAGCAAGAACTATGATTTTCATAGAAAAACTAGAACTGAAGAGAAGTCTAATCAAGATAGAGGTATTCAGTGTTTTGAATGTGAAGGTTTTGGGCACATTAGAGAAAAATGTCCTACATATCTTAAGAAACAACACAAAGGGCTGTCTATTTCTTGGTCGGATAATGATGCCTCTGAAAGGGAACCTGAGAGCTAATCAACTAAACATGTAACTGCCTTAACTGGAAAGTGGGACTCTAATGAAGACTTCTATGTTGAAGAAATATCTTATGATGAATTGAATGCTGCTTGTACAGAATTGTGCATCAAAAGTGAAGAAGTCTGTCAACTAGGAGAAAAACAGGAGGAGACCATAGCTCAACTGCTGGATGAAAAGGAGGAAGGCCTAGCTGATATCTCTGATCTACATGATGAAGTGACCTTGTTATCATCAAAACTTAAAAATATGACCAAGTCCATAAGAACGCTGAACAATGGATCTGGTGTGTTGGATGAAATTCTTCAAATGTGGAAGGAGGTAGAAAATTTACTGGTATAGGGTTCAATTGTCAGACTTTGAAAAATAAAAGAAAGAACTCTGATGAAATTTTTTTTTGCTGAAGTGAAGGATAAGAGAAACATGTCTGACCAAATGTTACAACATCCTACCAGGTATCAAGAAACTCATATCAGAACTAAGAATCAGTCCTATAAATGTCATCATTATGGGAATTATAGTCACATAAAACCATTTTGTTACAGACTGTATAATTATCCAAAGCATTCACCTCAACCTAGGGTTAATCATGTAAGAATTAAAACTAGAAAATAATGGAAAGTGAAGGATGTTGTCATTAGCCTCATAGCCCATACCTCTCTTAGAGCCACATCTAGAGAAGATTGGCATTTTGATAGTGGATGCTCTAGGCATATGACAAAAGTGAAGAACTTCTTGGTGGACATTATGACTCACACCACTAGTTATGTCACTTTTGGAGATTGTGCCAAAGTAGAAATAAAAGGAGTTGGAAGACTAGCCTGTGAGGGATCCCCTAAGATTGATAATGTCCTTCTTGTAAAAGGTCTTACTTCTAATATGATAAGTATTAGTCAGGTATGTGATCAAGGCTTTAAATTTAATTTTACTGATTTTGAATGTGTGTCCACTAATGGGGAGAATGAAGTGTTTATGAGAGGAGGCAATTCTAAGGATAATTTCTACTTCTGGACACCTCAAGCAATTACTTGTTCCTCCACATGTATGATGTCCAAGAAAGATGAAGTCAAGTTGTGGCATCAAACACTTGTTCACTTGCATCTGAAAGGTATGAAGAATATTGTGTCTAGAGAAGCTATAAAAGGTTATCCTAAGCTTAAAATTGAGGAAGGAAGAATATTTGGTGAGTGTCAAATTGGGAAGAAGACCAAGGTGTCACACCAGAAGATTCAACATTTGACTACTTCAAATGTTTTGGAACTGCTTCATATGGATTTAATGGGGAATATGCAAGTTGAAAGTCTTGGTGGAAAAAGGTATGCGTATGTTGTTGTTGATGATTATTAAAGATTCACTTGGGTGAATTTTATCAAAGAAAAATCATATGTCTTTGAGGTTTTCAAAGAGTTGTGTCAAAAACTTCAAAGAGAGAAGGAATCATGGAAAGGAATTTAAAAATAACAAAATTTGCTGAATTTTGCTCCTCTGAAGGTATTAGCCATGAATTTTCTTCTCCCATAACCCCTTAGCAAAATGGAGTTGTTGAGCGCAAGAATAAGACTCTACAAGAATCTGCTAGAGTTATGCTTCATAATAAGCATCTCCCATACCATTTTTAGGCTAAAGCAATGAATATTGCATATTATATTCATAATAGGGACACCTTGAAGACTGGTACTTCAGCTGCACTCTATGAATTATGGAAAGGAAGGAAGCCTACTACCAAATACTTTCATGTTTTTGGAAGTAAATGTTACATTTTAGGTGATCGTGAGCAAAGAAGAAAAATGGATCCCAAGAGTGATGAAGGAATATTTCAGGGCTACTCTACTAACAACAAATCTTATAGAGTCTTTAATTCTAAAACCAAAGTCATGATAAAGTCTATAAATGATGTGGTTGATGACTCAATCATAGAAAGTGGACATGATGTCGAAACAAATGTTAGAACATCATTCCAGATGGATGATGAGTCAAAAAATATGGTGGATGTTGATACTAATATTAAGACTGCTCATGTTTAACCTGATGAAAATCAAGCCAACAAGGGTCCCTTAATCATAATTCTGAAAGATCATCCTAAAGATTTTATTATAAGAAATTTTAATGAAGGGATTACTACTAGATCAAGAGAGGTGGTTTATAACTCTTGCTTTGTATATAAGATTGAACCCAAGAATGTGAAGGAAGATTTAACTGATGTATTCAGGATAAATGCCATGCAAGAAGAATTGGTTCAGTTCAAAAGGAATAAAGTGAGAGACTTAGTTCCTAGGTATTGTACCCCAAAATTTGCCCTCTTTTCATACACGCATATTATTGGTTTTATGGTTATGGAATAAAGGTATATTTATTAAGCTTCTTCAGGTTACAAGTGACGTTTATTTCGTCAATAGATATTCTCAGAGTATTTTATGTGCTGAAGATCGGTTCGCCGTTTTGCAACGATTCAGGGTTCAAAGATTCACAAGTCCAACCCGGCACGTCATATTCAGGTGTTCTTTCACCAAGATATCTCTGATAAAGTATTCTTAAATTCAGGTTTGACTCAAAAGTCAATTCTTTAAAGAAGGTATTCGAATGTGAGTTTTCTCGAAGAAATATAGTGAAAAAGTGTGCTGAAAGTTCAGTTTTTACGCGCTAAAAAATTCATAACTTGAAGATTGTGGCTCGTTTTGAACCCGCTCCAGTGACCAAAATTCCGTCTTGACGTCATCTACGTTTTCATCTCTCACGGTTGGAAGCCAATTTCGATCAGAAGGTCTTCAAAAATACGGATTTATCAAGTATTTTCATACAGAAAATTTGTGACAAAAATTTATTTGCGTCATGTTCAGAAAATCATAACTTGGTCGATTTTCATCATATCAAGCTGGTTCTGGTGCCCAAATTTCAAAAATTGAGTTGGCTACATTTTCACAGGAGGCATCGAGTTCAAATGATATTCAAAAGGCCTTCATTTTTTGCTCAGAGTGCGTGTGATACGCCGAAAATTCTGAATGCTAAATATTATTTTATCTGGGTCGAAACTTCGAAAATTCATAACTCGGTCAATTTTTATCGGATTGGGCTCATATTTTTACACAAGGTCACTGACTCAGATATCTACAACTTTTCTTCAAAAGTCGAGACTGAATTATGCTCCTATCAATATCAGTTTTTTATTGAAGAACATGTCAGAGTCAACACTGGAGCCCAAAATAAGTTTGTCTGAGCTGAAACTTCAAAAATTCATAACTAATTCACTGTTTATCCGATTGAGCTCATTTTTGGACAGGAGTTAGTTCTCGATGTCGGATACATTTTGTTTTCACATTTCAACTTTAAAAATTGCACTTAAGCCCCTGTGATTTAGCCTGAAATGTGACGGACTCAAGTGAATATTGGAGGCCCAATTGCACATTCAAAGCCCTTTTTTTCTCTCTCTCTAATTTCTATTATATAATCTCATTCTTTTCACACAAACAAGGGGAGAAAAAAAAAGCTTTTTCCATAACGCTGTTAAAATATCAAATTCTTTCAAGAACCCTAAAACCTTGAAATCCTTATTACAAATCCTCATTCACTACAAACAAGCCATCCCTGTTACAAACCAACATCTCACTACTTCTTCAGTAAGGGTAAGGCTGGCTTGATCTCCATGATCAAAAGGGGATTAAAACATTCATATCACTACTTCTCCAGTAAGGATAAGGCTGATTTGATCTCCATGATCAAAAGGGTATAATCATTCATACATGCCATATCGGTTTTAACATTAAATTTTTTCATATATTGGCTTTATTTGTATTTCATAATATATAGTAATTTATTTAATGTGTTTATGAGATTCAACACTGCAGATTTAGACAGGATCCCATGTAGGTTCATTACAGAACGTTGATGGCAAAACACAAATGGCCAAAACAAACAACTTACACATGATACCAATACGTGTACTAATACGTGGCGAGATAGACATTCTGAGAAGGTTAAGGAACGTTGAGGCCAAAACACAAATGGCCAAAACAGAACAGCTTACACATGACACCAATACATGGCGAGGCAGACATCCTGAGAAGGTTAAGGAACGTTGAGGCCAAAATACAAATGGCCAAAACAGAACAACTTACACAGGACACCAATAGATGGCGAGACAGACATCCCGAGAAGGTTAAGGATGTGGGTTTAACAACCACCCCTATTGGTTTTGATTTTCTTCCTTTCTATTTATCCGTTTACCTATTTTTATTCTTTCTATTTAAAATCTATTTTCATAAAACTTAACATTTTTCATAAACCTTTGATTTTTTATAATAAACTCGA
Organism: Vicia faba; assembly: GCA_948472305.1. Taxonomy (NCBI): domain Eukaryota; kingdom Viridiplantae; phylum Streptophyta; class Magnoliopsida; order Fabales; family Fabaceae; genus Vicia; species Vicia faba. The sequence continues at coordinate 65,853,291 of OX451738.1, read as the reverse complement.
ATAATTAATTTTAGGTTTTAATTTAATTTTAGGTAACTTTAATTGTTTTGTAAATAAATTAAAATTAATTAGAACAATTAGGATTTTGTTACTAACTTAATTATATTTTATTTTTTTCCTAAAATAACAAAAAAAACCAAAAATAGTTCATTTAATTATTTTTACGGTTTAATCACTAATTAATTTTCATATTTAATTTAGAAAAACTTAATTCTTTTCTTTAAAAAATATTAAAAACAAAAAAAAACATTTTTTTCTTCTTTTAATTAGGTTAGAAGGGTCAAAACCCTAGTTTCTCGTCGATCTAATTTTCATCGCGCGCTTTATTATTATTTTTATCCAATTATTGTATCTGCTCACAGTTTGTAATAGTTTTAATTAGGACTTTTACTTTTCATTATCGCTTTATTTTCAAAGGATTTGTTTTTGGCTATGTAAATACCCGAAGCCTTGTAATAGCTTAGTTTAATTTCCGCAATTTAAATTCCGCAAATTATGAATTGTTAGATGTATGAATAACTTGGGTTTGCATGACAAGAATGTATGCTAAATTTAAAACAGTTAGATCAACCTTAACATGTGCAAAGATAAAAATAACTGAAAACGACACACTCGCACATGCGCACTCTTAGGGTACACCCCACTTGGTTGTCTTCGTACGCGGTGTGATCGGTGGGAATGAGAACTGACTGTTTTGGAATGCTGGTTCGCGTTTTACGTTTGTTTTTGCAAAATGTCGCGGTAAGCAAGAGTTGCCACCGTCTTTTATTTTATCCAACAAGGAAAGGACAAAAGCACAGAAAAAATCCTTTTCGAGATGTTTTTCGGGTTCGGGAGGTAGATTATAGAAAGGGAAGGGGTTAGCACCCTTTCTATCCATGGTTATCCACGGGCTCTTAGGTACTTGCTCATTCTGTTTTCAAAAGTTTGCTTTTCTTTATGTGGTGGGTTTGCAAAGAGTTTTTTTGTTTGAAAGGGGTGTAAGTGCGAAAAGTTTTGTTTTGTTTTCAAAAGAGCAAGTACTTAAGAACATCTACCTACTCAAAAAGGAAGTAAACTGTGCAAATGTCCTTTAGACAGTGCTATCCCACTATTGAGGAGTAGGTAGCACCGTCGTTGGAGATTTTCGGGTCAATTCGATTAAGGGACGTGTGGTCACTAAAGCAATGTTAGGACGCCTTAACGGTAACCCTAATGTCTTAGATCATTTTTATTCGAGGCAACTGTTTCGAGGCAACTTTGATCTTTGGACAGGACGGCGACCTCTAAAACTTCCTATACTCAATGACCACATTCGAGGCAACCAAGTGAGGTGTACCCTAAGAGTGCATATGTGCAAAGTGTGTTTTATTGCATGCATTTATCTTTGATTTTTAGGTTGTCTACTTGTTGGTTTTATCTTGCCATACACACCTAGTTACTAGCATTTGTACAAAAGTAATAAAAAGTGCAAAAAATAAATCCTACACTATTACAACCATATTGAAGTGCATAGAAAGTATGAAGGAAAAATAAGATAAAAGTAAGAAAAATGAGTGTCTTTCGATTGGGGGGAAGCAGCCTTCGATTTGCATTCTCTTGGCCTCCTTTGATTGGGGCTGGCAACAGCAAAGTTACGTCTTTCGATTTGGCCTTGGCAGGGGCGAGGTCCCGTCCTTCGATTGGGCAAAGGCAGCAGCAAGTTGTATCCTTCGACTGGGGCCTGGAAGTCAGTGTATGGCGAAGCCTTCTAATTCTGCCTTGTTGCCTTCTTCGACTGGAGGTTGAAAGCAGTGAGGGGATGCCTTTCGACTGAGCCTGGAAGTCAGTGAAGGCATGCTTTTCGTTTGGGCCTAGAAGTCAACATGGTTTTTCCTCCTGGTTGTCTCTTTCGTTTGACCTGGAGGAAGAGGGTAGAAGCCAGAAGCTTCGTTTCCTATTTCCTGTTTCCTGTTTCTTTCATTTCAAGCATTAAATGGCAACATGGCCTGAGGCCATGCTAATATTTGTCTTGTAAACATTTTAATAGTTAAAGCAAGTTTAGGTAAACAGAAAGCAAAACGAAAGGGATAGCTATGAAAAATATGTTAAAAGGGTGGAATCGAAAGGAACAGTGGTATGTACATGTTTCAAACGAACGTAAAGATTATTTACATGTTATGCCATGAAAAGAAAAGTTCAAGGGTAAGAATAACTTACCTTGCTTCAGGACTTGAATAGATGTGGGGCCTTGAGTGGTGGCCCTGGATGCTGGATTCGAAAGAGGGGTCAATAGCTGTGCTTGGAACGCTGGATTTGAAGGAAAAGAAAAAAGCAAGTGTGATGCTTCTTTGATTCAAAGGAGACTGAAGTGTGGCTGTTCTTCAGAGTCGAAGGAGATGAATGTGATTCTGGTTTTTTTGTGATTTCTCAAGTGTTAATGAACTTTGAGAGTTTTATTGTGTTTGAGAAAATTTGGGGGATTCGTTCCTCTGGTCCAAAAATCCTCTCTTAAACATGTGTTGGAGCCTCTTATTTATAGGCAAAGTTGGCTGAAGATTTTGGAGGGAAAACAAAATAATTTGAACAATTTGGGTAAACTTCTCTTTGCAGCCTTCGAGGGATAGTGCTTGTATGCTATTTCGGTGCAAGAATGGGGCAATGTTTTAGGACTGCTATGCAGCAGTTTTGGCCAGTGTACCATGTCTGAACTTGGCAGCAAGCATCTTTGAATATTTTATCCTTTCATTTTGACCCTCCTTCGACCAGATTCTTCTTCCAACATATTGTTTGACTTTCCTCCAACAAGTGTCCTTCGAACGAATCATCTTTGTGCATCATTTGAAGGGGCCAAATGTGTGCTTCGAATGGACTAGTAAGGCGTACCCTTCGACAGGGACTCATATGTATGCCCCTCAAGTCCACCACTATATGTCTTTTGAGGGGGCCATCAACCATGTGCTGAAGTTTGTCAAGGATGGAAATGCAGCATACTAAAGAGAAATGTTGTCCAGTCGAAGCTAGTACAAACATAGTCAATGTCTTGTCAAAGCCTGCATGCAGGAGGTTTAAACTTTGTGACTCCAAGCAAGCACACAAAAGGTCAATGCTCAAATAAAGACTTGCATGAAGGGAGCCACATGCCCAAACGAAAGAGGCATGCAGGAGGCAAAATGTCCAGATTCGAAAGAGGCATGCAGGAGGCAAAATGTCCAGATTCGAAAGAGGCATGCAGGAGGCAAAATGTCCAGGTTCGAAAGAGGCATACATGAGGCAAAATGTCCAGATTCGAAAGAGGCAAATAGGGAGCAAGAGGTGAAAATTGAAGGATGTTAAAAGAGAGCCTTTTGCCTTGGAAATGAAATAGATTACAAGAGGCTCTTTTCCTTATGAATCCAAACCAAACTGTGTCAGAGGCCCATGCCCAGTCGAAGGATGCAAGCCAATATTGTGTCGAAAGAGGTCAAAAGGCCAATCGAAGTATGCAAGCCAAGCTTGTGTCGAAAGAGGCCAAAAGGCCAATCGAAGGATGCAAGCCAAGCTTGTGTCGAAAGAGGTCAAAAGGCCAATCGAAGGATGCAAGCCAAGCTTGTGTCGAAAGAGGTCAAAAGGCCAATCGAAGGATGCAAGCCAAGCTTGTGTCGAAAGAGGCCAAAAGGCCAATCGAAAGAGCTGAAACGAAGAACACTTGTATTTCTCCAATTTTTGTCAAAATAATATTTTTATCTGTTTTCTCCCTTTTTGACAGTTTCCTTTTAATTTTGGTACCGAAAAATTCCAAAGTACTTGTGCAAGCTTGAACCTTGAGAATCCTTGTGAGAAAGGCCTTGAAGAATAAGAGGGCAAATTTTGGGGTACAACACGCAGTTATTGAGTATAGGTCGTTTTAGAGGTCGTCCTCTTGTCTAAAAGATCATAGTCGCCTCGAAACGGTTGCCTCGGATATAGTTGCCTCAAACAAATGATCTAAGACATTAGGGTTGCCGCTAAGGCGTCCTAACATTGCTTTAGTGATCGTATGTCCCTCATTCGAATTGACCCTCAAACTCTAACGACGGTGCTACCTACTCACTAATAGTGGGATAGCATTGTCTAAAGGAAATAAGCATATAACGATTCTTTTTTCGAGTAGGTAGATTAGTTCTTAGATACTTGCTCTTTCAAAAAACAAAACTTTTCACACTTACACTCATTTTTGAACAAAGTTTTCAAAACACTTCATTACACTCTTAAGGACAGAAGCAAGAGTTAAATCTAAGTTTTCAAAAAAAAACTTTTTTCAAAACCCACAAGCACAAAGAAAACAATTTTGAAAACAATTGAGCAAGCACCTAAGAGCCCATGGATAACCACTGATAGAAAGGGTGCTAACACCTTCCCTTTCTATAATCTACCCCCCGAACCCGAGAAATATCTCGAAAAAGGAATTTTTCTGTGCTTTTTTCCTTTCCTTGTTGGATAAAATAAAAGTCAGTGGCGACTCTTGCTTACCGCGACATTTTGCAAAAACAAACGCAAAACGCAAACTAACATTCCAAAAAAACAGTCAATTCTTCCCACCGTATCACAGAACTGGCGACTCTGCTGGGGAATTAATAAGTGGGGTGTACCTTAGGATTAGTTCATCATAATGTTTTCAATTGTTTGATCTGTATGCTTTATCTTTGTGGGTTTGAATCGGAGTTACTATAGATCCTAACCCGGATCTGGGGGATACCTTTTAGGTAAGTAGTAATAGACTATGAGGGAACTGTACGGTGTAGATCGATACGGTTGAAACAGTAGCTACGTTGGTGTGGCACTATAGTTTGTACCGATATCTCTTGTGGTGGAACAAGGAGAATATGAGTCTTCTAAGGGGTCATTAAGCACCAACTGACCTTAGAACCTATAATTGACCAACTTGGCCATAAAAAAGTAGCAGTATGCTACACTCATTGAGACCAAACTCTCGCGATGATTCCGGCCACAAGAAAAGGTTGCCAAACTGGAATTATGACCGATCGAGGGTGGTCAGTGATATTGAGAACCTCTAGAACCCGATTACTATTACTAGGACAGGTTGAACCTACTAAACTGAAAGAGGGTAATACCTAAACTCCATGCCAGCCTAAACTTAAGGCTATTTGTGTGACTTGTGTGCCTTCAAACTTGAACTACTTGCACATTCTTGTTATTTGACAACATGAGTTTCTTGCAGGTTTTGTTTACAGTCCTTATCCAATAATTTGGATTTATTGCAGGGTTTACTTACATCACCTCACACTTTTGCTTAAACGCATAGCATACGCATCATAACATCATACCATAGCATTTCCTTAACCATTTCAAGGATCTCAAGGGTTTGTGATGCAGGTTATGGTAAATCAAAGGTCCAGCAAGGGGCAAAGGGGATTTATTTTCCTCTAGCCAATGTCATCTAGAGATCAAAACACGATAATTTGAGTCGGTGGCTATGACCCACTCGATATGGTGAGCTTGACTCTTGAAGAAGGACTCTTAATAACACGAAGCTTCTTCAATCAAAGCTGCAAAATTCAAATTCTAACAAGTTTCTTGTTTACCCCGCGAGATCCTTGAAAACATTGCATACATATATCATACATATCATTGCATAACAGGTCTCCCAGTACAAGTCTCTCATGTTCTCGCTGTTTAATTTAGCAATGGCTTTCCAACAAGACAACCAAGATTTTCATACTCAAGAAGCTCAGTTCAGGGACGTATTCCTAAACCTATCCAAGGGGAAGGAAGAGTTGAAAACACTCCTCGTTGGGAACTTGGTCAAGAAAAGTCCCGAAGACAATAAGGACGAACGGCTGGAACAACTGCAAGCTGAGTTAGGTGCCATGAAAACCCAGATGCTGGGGCAGATGGCCCTTATCCAAAGCTTAGCCCGGGAACAAGAAGAGTTGAGAACCATTATCAACCAGCTTCATCGAGACAAATACAACAGCATGAAGCAAACAATCGAGGTCGGAGACCAAGTCATTAATCAGCCTCCAAGAAGACAAGGGTCTGGTATGGTGAAGAATGGACCTATCCAAATTGCTACTACATCACGGGTCCAACAACAACCTTGCCATAAACAACGGGTTAATCAGAGGCGTTTACCAAGCTCAACATGTCGCTGTCCCAAGCTTTGTAACACCTGTTGAGATTGAATCTGGTGACGTTGGTAGGACCTCATCTGAATCCTAAGACTTCTTCACCCAACTGCAATCCTGATGCAAGGTGTGCATACCATTCTAACAGCCCGGGGCATGGTACTGATGACTGTTGGAAGTTGAAGTACAAAACTCAAAACCTAATTGATGAAGGAGCATTGGAATTCACACAAGATGGTCGGGCTGAGTTCTTCTACCATCCCTCCAAGGCTCACCATTTGAAGTGATAAGTCCTGAGACGAGAAGACTTTTTGTTCATTAGAATTTTCAATTTGTAATTTTCTTTTGATTGTTCAGACATTTATTCATGTCAAACTTTGTTACTTTATCAATGCATTGCATATGTCTGTTTTGAATCAATCCATTCATATTCACTATATTCAAATTGCTTTCATTTTTGTGATGTTCAACTCTCGATTTAAAAAATCTAAGCCTTTAGAGGGAGGATGACGAAAATGATATCACAATCTCTACAATATGCTTTTGAACAGACCCTGCTGACGAGGTACAAGCGTTGTTTCAAATCCTAAACAGTGGAGTTATAAGGAAGATAATCCCTAGTCAACCCCTTTGAGCCAAAGAAGTTGGAGTTTTTATTTTCACAAATTAAAACCCTTAATCATAACCTGGGGGCAGGGTAGTTTTCTCAGTTAATTCGGGTGCACAATGAATGACATCAAAGAAGTTCTCCCGAAACAAAAGACGGTGATGGTTCCGTATAATCGTAAGGACAAGCAGTCATTATCTCTCGAAATAAAAGCCCAATAAGTCAAAACCTATGAAGGAGACTTAAGAAAAACTGGGGCATCCCGCTAACTGTAATCACAAAAAGACACAGTTCAGGCAAAAGACAGGGATAATAAAAATCAAAAGGAAAGAGATCCTGCAAACTCTCAACAAAGTGATTGCCTATAAACTGTTAGTATCCGAACCATCACTGGAATATTAGAGCAAAGACTCAAACGAGATCTAAATGCACAATTAGTTGAGGTTAGGATCGAAGAACATCACAAAGAACAAGTGGGTACAAATAAAATTTGAGCCTTTACCCTTTGTTTCTTAAACCGTGAACCAGGCCACGTTATAACCCTTAAATGTCCTAGCTGAAGCATGGGTTAGTTCGAAAGCATACTGTTACAAAAGGTATCCTGACTCCTGTAGGACTTGCTGTAAATCCTGATTTGACGTCACATTTTGCAAAATTTTCATATCTTACTGAAAAAATGCATTTTCAAAAACTTCAAGACGGACATAAGCTTTGCATTCTTAAAATGACATTGTTTGCATATGACTATTTGTTCAAACAGCAGAGAAATTCGCACGACGAATATCTAGTGAACAAAAAACCTTCTCAATAAAAAAGATCACCTCAAGTGGAAAAACACTTCCAACTAAGGGGCACGGCATGATCATTGTCCATCATCTGGGGCAGTCAAGTCAAGATTCAGAGAATCTCTCAATGATGCCAAATATCCAGGGGCAGATCTCCATCTGAATCACTTGGGGCATTGGACATAAATTCCAGCAACTAATCTTGCATGATCAAACGAACATTTTCTGGTAGTATGGAAACACAACACTACCGACAGTGACAACTCCCTACACCCTGAGAGCGTGGACATAGTCAAAAAAGTACTGCGCATGAACAAAGACCCGCTAGGTTGACAAGCCTAGGCAAAAATAAGGGCATCCCGACGAACCAAAAGGGTTCGTGCAAAAATTAGGGATAAAAACAAAAAAATATTTGTACACCCGGCAAGTCGAAAACCTGAAAAGGCGGCTTGGGCAAGAAAGGGTATCCCGGTGGACTGAAAATCTGAAAAGACAGTCCAGGCAAAAGTTAGGGATTAAAGCGTACGACTATGTCATGTCATATCGTCACTTACCTACTAGAAGAAGATTTGTCATTTTAATAGGAAATTACCAAGCACCTCATAGGTTGGGATAATACTCGAGCCACAAGGCCTCCGCAGGCACCTTCTCCCGTAGAAACAGGGGCAGAAAAGTCTCGATGCAAAGCCATCGTCATATCCTCAGCACGCGTCCTAGTAACATTCACTCATTGCAAAGTAAGGAGAAAGATAATGGTGTTAGCTAATCCCCAGCTGAGACTCGCAACTGTGAATGAATCAATAATATTCTCCCCAAGCAGAGTTTATCTACCATTAGCACTGAAAAGTCTTATCATCCCCGACGGAGTATAAAATATCCCCAGTGGAGTTTGAAATTTTTCCCATCGCAGTCTGAAAAAGCTTCCCCAGTGGAGTATGGAGAATCATCCCCAGTAGACCTTGGATAATTGTTCCCAGTAGAGTCTAAAAGGTTATCCCAGTGAAATCGCAGCTGTGATCGGTGGATCTGGAACTGACTGTTTAACGCTGGATCGCGAAATGTCGCAGAAGCAAGAGTCGCCACCGTCTTTTATTTTCTCCAACAAGGAAAGGACAAAAGCACAGAAAAATTCCTTATGAGATAATTTCTCAGTTCGGGAGGTAGATTTATAGAAAGGGAATGTGTTAGCACCCTTTCTATCCATGGTTATCCATGGGCTCTTAGATACTTGCTCATTTGTGTTTTCAAAATGTTTGCTTGCTTTTCGATTATGAGTGGGTTTGAAAAAGTTTCGTTTAAAGTTTCAGATCGACTCTTGTATCAGTCCTCAAGAGTGTCTGAAAAATTGTTTTTGAAAGCTTTTTGAAAAGTGTCGGTGTGGAAAGAAGTTTTTTGGATTTGTTTTGAATTAGAGCAAGTATCTACGAGTCATCTACCTACCCTAAGGAATTAGTCTGTGTAAATGTCCTTGAGGTAGTGCCATCCCACCATTGAGGGGTAGGTAGCACCATCGTTGGAGGTGTTCGGGTCAATTCGAGGGTTAGGGACAGTGTGGTCACTGAGCAATAGTAAGATACCTTAGAAGCTACCCTTATGCCATTGATCTTTTTATTCCGAGGCAACCGTTTCGAGGCAACCACTCCGAGGCAACTTGTTTCGAGGCAACCGTTTCGAGACAACTAGATCAATGGAACATAAGGACTCACTAAGACGTCCTATACTCGACGACCACGTTTCGAGGGGCAAGGCAACAGTGTGATCACCAGAGCAATAGTAGGGCACCTTAGAAGCTACCCTTATGCCATGTTCATGGACATAAGGACTTACTAAAACATCCTATACTCGACGACCACGTTTCGAGGGGCAAGGCAACAGTGAGGCGTACCCTAGGAGTGGTGTGTGAATTGTGTGTCATTTTCAGTTATTAGTTGTTTGTCATGCATTTGGTGAGCTACGCTTTGATTTTATTTGGGCATACATTCTTTCATGTGATTAGCAGTTTAAAGGGTGCGGAAATTAAAATGCGGAAAAATAAAGATCCAACGCTATTACAAGGCGTGGGTCCATACATCGCCAAATTGAACAAAGACCCAATTTGAATAAAAGTGCGGAAAGTAAATGTCCTAATTATCTATTACAAGGCTTTGGAGCAAATACATTATATTCACAAAGAAAATAAGATAAACGCGCAAAAAGAAATTATATTCGAAGGTGCGAGGGCGTTGGACCCTTTAAAGAAATTAAATCGAAATTGAAAGTTAATTAATGATTGAATAAAGAAAAGAACTTGTTTTTTTGGTTTTTTGGTATTTAATGAAAATAAAGAAAATTAATTGAAATTAGAAATTAAAATAAAAGCCTAGTTCTAAGTTTGTTTTTAATTATAAAAAAAAATTGTTTAAGTTTAACCTAATTTGACCCTAATTAATTAATTACAAGTTTATTTACAAGATAATTAATAATTAATAATGATAATAAGAAAATTTTAATTATTGAGAAAAAGAATAAGAAATGCTAAAAACCTATTTTTTTTAAATATTTTTTAGTTATTTAAGAAAACATTAAAGTTAAACCTAAAATTAAACTAAATTGATTATTGGAATTTATTTACAAAATTAATAGAAATTAATATTAATAAAACTTATTTTTTGTGTTTTATGATTTTCTGGTTTTTGGATTTTTTATATTAAATTTGGTGAATTAAATAAAACAAAAGAAAAAAAACAATTAAAGTAAAAAGAAGAAAAGAAAATGAAGAAAATGGTAATGCAAACCATGGGGGTGTTGACCCAATTTAGGAGATGTTATGAAGCAATTTGGCCCACTACAAGCTAGGCCTTTTGTTGACTTTTGTGGTTGCGTATGCGTCTGTTGACTAGCATGCATGGTGGACTCCAGGTTCTGGCCTTTGGATGAGACTCACTGGGCGCGTGGCAAGCCAAGGCGTTGGGTGTATGGTGAGCCCTGGAGTGTGCACTGCATGGAAACATATGAAACAAAATAATAGAAATAATTTGTGGGGACCTGGGATTCGAACCCAGGTCCCAGTGTTTACCAAGCCACCTGCCTACCAATTGAGCTGTTTGTGCGTGTTGTACATAGAATAGATAACAAATAATATAAAACAAAACTAACGTTAATGATATAAAAATAAAAAAAAACGTGCTGGAATTCAAACCCTCCAGTCACGTCTCGCCACGCAATCTTCTTCTCCGTTCGTCCCTGTAACAAAAAGAGATAGTGGGGGTTTTAAACCCCCCCAAAACACAGACTTATGGATAATAGCGATTAGGCCATGTTTGGTCATAAATTGAGCGCGAGGTTATGAGGCTATTCGTTTGGATATCACGAATTCAACCATGGCAATTTGATGTCCCAATTTTGCAGTATGTGCAAACGCCTAATTCCAAACCTCTGAAACCCTAATGTCCAGCAATGGCAACCTTTGATATGGGATGCTATTGCTCAATCAAGTAATACCAAAAGCTTCAGGATGTTAATATGAATGTAAATCAATTCAAAAAATGTAAAAGAAACGCATGAGTAATCACATAGAATTTAAGAAAAAAAAGCAAACCGTTTGGGCCTGAGTGTTGAGATTCTGGGCACGTTTGGATTGGCTTTTGATTGCAAAAGTTCCCTTGAGATGCCAGGAGTGTGTTTTGATGGGAATTGGAGCTTAAAACTTGCTGTAAGGAGGTTTTCAGATTTCAAGTTTATGTGACAATTTTGCAATTTTGTATGGCCGTTTTTGGAGCTCTTAGGTCGTGTTCTTGCTTGTGTTAGCTTGTATACATGTTATGTAATGTATTTTGATAAGAATTATGGCCAATAATGCCTTGCATTCATGCTTAAGATTTTGACATAAACTCCATTAACACACCTTCCATTTTTGAGCCAAATTTGAATTCTTGCTAGCTTTAGCCCTTTGCACGAATTTGGGATGTGCATAATGGTGGTTCAAAGCTAATCAAAGCAAGATATGTCCCTTAATTAATCTTTTTGATTTTCATTTGATTTTAAAAGATTTAAAATGAATTAAGTCCAATAAAATCAAATAAATATGAAAAAATTAATTTTAAATTTTGAAATAAAATGTGGGACACGTGGGAAGCATGGCCAAGCTGATTCAAGTGGAAAAAGTGGGGCCCTTTTGTCAAAAATGAAATTTCAAGGATAAATGATTTTGGCCATTTCACAAAAATTTCCCAACTTCTCCAATGCATATCTTGCTCAATTTTGAAGTTATGAACATGTTCTTGGACATTTTGGAAAGGTCTTGAAGTCCTATAACCAATGTCCTTGGTACCATGTCATTTTGATTTACCAATCTCAAGTTATGGTCTTTGACTTAAAGTCCCCTTTTGTTGACTTTTGAAAATGACCCATAATGTTGAAATTGATAACTTTTTATGAGAGCATTTCTTGGACTTGGAATGTGAAGATGAGTTGTAGGAAATGTCTTCCCCTTCAAGATGAGCATTGGATGGAATTTTTCTGATGAACCATGAAAAAGTTATGCCTTGGTCAAGTTACAGTTGACTTTTTAGTTGTCCAAAAATAGAAACTTTTGACACCTTGAGGATTTTTGAGCCATTCTTGTGAAATCATGGTAAAGACTTGACCAAATGATGATTGTGGCTTCAAAATAAGATGTTGACCAAAATTTTTGACTTTTGACTTCCAAATGACCATTTTGCCCCTACAGTTGACTGTTGAGCAATTAGGGTTTTTGACTGTGCAACTTGACCTTGTGAGCCTTGAAACTTGACATGTAGGTCCTTGACAATGTGTATGAGCACAGGAGACTTGATTGAGCCCTTGAAAACCTCAACTTCCTTGTAGGAACCAAAACCCTAATTTGACTGGCTTAGGAGGATGGTTGACTGTGTAATCCTTGGGAGATTTTGAAGCATGATCTCAGCAAACCTTGAAGAATATGGGAGGGCAAATTTTGGGGTACAACAGTTGCCCCTGTTCAATCTTCTTAGACCTGAGGATATAAATTGGCTTGTGTGCCTTTCGTGATCCGAAGGTGGAAGATGATTGAACACTAGAGTGCCCAGAAATTTGCACTCACATAGTTGAGTATCAGCAGTGTGACAGTGGGAATGGGCTTACAGATGCCATTTGGAGAGATGGTGGATAGGAGGATGGGCTTATAGATGCCATCTGGAGATGTGACAGAACCTTGTCGGGAATGGGCTTATAGATGCCATTTGGAACTGTGATGGATAATTGTGGAGATGGGCTTATAGATGCCACCGGAAGGTGTCGATCGCGTAAGAGATTCCTTAGCGAGAACTTGCGTACCTGAGAAAGAAAGAAAATTACCTGGTCTGTTACAGGAGTTGACTTTCAAACTCTTTATGTAGACGTGCCCTGGCTGGATACAGGAATCGACTCTTTAAATTCTTCAGACGTGCCCTGGCAGGATACAGGAATCGAGTCTGGAAATGTAGTCGTCAACAGATACACCCTGGCAAGATACAGGAATCAGATCTTCGAACTCTTCAGACGTGCCCTGGCAGGATACAGGAATCGAGTCTGGTACTGTAGTCGTCAACAGATACACCCTGGCAAGATACAGGAATCGGATCTTCGAACTCTTCAGACGTGCCCTGGCAGGATACAAGAATCGAGTCTGGTAATGTAGTCGTCAACAGATACACCCTGGCAAGATACAGGAAACGGATCTTCGAACTCTTCAGACGTGCCCTGGCAGGATACAGGAATCGGGTCTGGTAATGTAGTTGTCAACAGATACACCCTGGCAAGATACAGGAATCAGATCTTCGAACTCTTCAGACGTGCCCTGGCAAGATACAAGAATCGAGTCTGGTACCGTAGTCGTCAACAGATACACCCTGGCAAGATACAGGAATCGGATCTTCGAACTCTTCAGACGTGCCCTGGAAAGATACAGGAATCGAGTCTGGTACCGTAGTCGTCAACAGATACACCCTAGCAAGATACAGGAATTGGATCTTCGAACTCTTCAGACGTGCCCTGGCAAGATACAGGAATCGAGTCTGGTACCGTAGTCGTCAACAGATACACCCTGGCAAGATACAGGAATCGGATCTTCGAACTCTTCAGACGTGCCCTGGAAAGATACATGAATCGAGTCTGGTACCGTAGTCGTCAACAGATACACCCTAGAAAGATACAGGAATCGGATCTTCGAACTCTTCAGACGTGCCCTGGCAAGATACAGGAATCGAGTCTGGTACCGTAGTCGTCAACAAATACACCCTGGCAAGATACAGGAATTGGATCTTCGAACTCTTCAGACGTTCCCTGGAAAGATACAGGAATCGAGTCTGGTACCGTAGTCGTCAACAGATACACCCTGGAAAGATACAGGAATCCGATCTTCGAACTCTTCAGACGTGCCCTGGCAAGATACAGGAATCGAGTCTGGTACCGTAGTCGTCAACAGATACACCCTGGCAAGATACAGGAATCGGATCTTTAGTTGCGACCGTTGATAGTAATTATCTTTGTATTAACTTTTGTCCTGAAAAGACAAAACGTTAGTTGTGCGTAATGTCATGATGTATGACATGCGAGATGTGATAAGTGAGATTGTATGTTCATGATGCGTATATGCATGCTATAGTGTATGAATGTATGTTTTCGTCTTAGGAAAATAAATCCTTGACGGATGCCGGGAAATTAAATCCTGGGCTGATGTCGGGCTTTTGTTTTCACTGGGGAGTGATGGTTGCAAGAATATCGGTAGGAGAAGATGACTCCGTTGAGGAATAAACTTGGCGAATAGATTACTCTGCGGGGAGAAAATTACTCTAGCGATCTTGCTGGGGAACAATACTCTGTGGGAAGAGAGGTACTCTGTTGAGATGTTGATGATAACTTCGCTGGGGATACCGTTGTTATGTTGGAAGTTTTAATAGACTCCGTTGGGGATAAGAAGACTTCGCCGAGGACGATCTTTCCGTGGCTTTTGGCTGAGGATAACCCAGTTATATCCTGGTAGGGAAATAACCTTTGAATAAAGCCGGGAGACGCGTTCGTGCTCTGCGGGGGAGAAGCTTCCAGAATCTACTGGGGATAAGCTTCCTGCTGGGGAGATTGATTCAAACTTTTCTGGGGAAATCTGGATTAGACTCTCGTGGGGAAAGTTTTGAGATATACTGGGGAAGTGGCTCCACTGAATGTCTGTATACCGCCGGGGAACAATCTTAGATCAAGACTGCCGGGGATGCTTGTTAAGAATGTTCGTATATTGTGCTGAGGAGTGTTGAGATCTGCTGGAGGATACCCAACTTCCTTAAGGCTGATAGTATAACTCTGCTTGGGGAGAGTGTATTGACTTGCTGGCTCACTCTCTGGGAATTTAAGATATCTTGGTTCTGTTCTTCAGCTGAACTTACCTTGGTACCTTGGTGGATATAGTAATTAGATCGCTTTAGACAACTCATTATTGCCCCTGTTTCTAATGTCACCTGTAATTAATCCTTTGTTTCGTATGCAAACATTTATGAGTTAGCAATTATTGTCAAATGCATATATCACAAATTGAACCTTGGACGTTCTTCGCAAAACAAAACAGAAAAGGAAAAAACAGTTGGCAATTTTAGCTGAAGAGTGAATTTATATTGATTTTTGAATTTGCCTGTAAATAGGCGTTTTATGTACAAGAGGCTGACGTCCTAGTAAGAGAACACCGTCAAACAAAAGAGTTTATACAAATTTGTACAAAGAAAACAAAACAGCTGTGTGAAAAGAGTAATCCCACTGGGTTCCAACTCTGCTATCGCCTTTATATCTTCGAGCGTCTCATCACTTTGCTGCTTAGTTGACGATGAAGCTGATTGATCGATGCCGTTTGAACTTGATGTTGATACCGGATTTTGGATACAAAGTGATCCAATGAGGCATAGTATTACGCTTTATTCCTAACTTTTGCCTGGACCGCCCTTTCGGGTTTTCAGTCCACCGGGATACCCATTTTTGCCCAAGCCGCCTTTTCAGGTTTTCGACTTGCCGGATGTACAAAATTTTTTTATTTCATCCCTCATTTTGCCCGAACCCTTTAGGTTCGCTGGGAAGCCCTAATTTTTGCCTAGGTATGTCAACCTAGCGGGTATTTTATCATGCGTAGTATCTTTTAACTATGTTTGCATTGGCGGGGTGAGGAAGGTCGTCACCATCCATGGTGGTTAGAGTCATGGCTCCTCCTGAGAACACATGTTTAACCACAAATGGCCATTCGTATGTGGGGGTCCATTTGCCCCTTGGATCACTCTGAGGAAGGATGATGCGTTTGATTACCAGATCCCCAACTTGATATTCTTGTGGTCTGACTTTCTTGTTAAATGCCCTGATCATCCGTTTTTGGTACGTCTGACCATGACAAATAGCAGTAAGTCTCTTTTCTTCGATTAAGTTTAACTGATCAAGTCGTGTCTGGATCCAATCATCTTTGCTCAGATCCGCATCCTTCATTATCCGGAGAGAGGGTATTTGCACTTCGATTGGTAAGACGGCCTCCATGCCATAGACCAAGGAAAAAGGAGTTGCCCCGGTTGACGTCCTTGCTGAGGTACGGTACCCATGTAGAGCAAACGGTAACATCTCGTGCCAATCTTTATAGGTCACTGTCATCTTCTGCACAATTTTCTTGATATTTTTATTCGCTGCTTCTACAACCCCATTCATCTTCGGCCGGTAAGGAGAAGAGTTGTGGTGATGTATCTTGAATTTCTCGCAGAGCTCAGTGATCATCTTGTTGTTAAGATTGGTACCATTGTCTGTAATGATCCTTTCTGGGACGCCGTACCAACAGATCAGGTTATGCCGAATGAACCGTGCCACAACATTCTTGGTTACAGTGGCTTAGGAAGCTGCTTCAACCCACTTTGTAAAGTAATCGATCGCTACCAGGATAAAGCGATGCCCATTGGATGTCGTAGGTTTGATCTCAACGATCATATCTATGCCCCACGTTGCAAAAGGCCAAGGTGCAGTCAGGACGTTCAGAGGAACTGGAGGAACATGCATAGGGATGTCAGTTTGGACCTGTTAATGGGGATCCCCGCGGGGAACGCCCCGTTCGGGGCCCCAAAGATGGGGAATTTTCCCCCGTGGGGGCGGGGATGGGGAGAAAAATTCCCCCGAGAGCATTTCGGGGACGGGGACGGGGAATACACCCCCCGCCCCGCGGGGACCCCGCCCCGCCTATTATTTTAATATAGTTAATTTAATATATATATTTTAGATTAGGTTTTTTAGTCATTTCCTTTATGTTTATTTATAAAAATAAATAAATAAATATTCATGTATTTATTAAGAGAGAGAAATGTAAATATTAGACCCTAAAAAAGTTGAAGCGTTTCATTTTCTTCTGCCAGACATTTAGAGTCTCACACGTTAGACTCCTTTTTTTCTTCTCCAGTCAAATCTCCATTCATCTTCCTCTTCCAATTCCATCTTCTCTATTTGGTGTGCTTCCATTATTCACAGCTCTTACAATTTCATCAATAAGGTTTGATTTTCATAAATTTGTTCATGTAATTATTTATAGGAAAAAATAGATTATTTCTCTTTGATTCTCATAAATCTGTTTATATTATTGTTTATAGAAAAAAGTAGATTGTTTCTCCTTGATTCTCATAAACCTGTTCATGTAATTGCTTATAGGAAAAGTTGATTATTTTGATTAAATTTAAATTAAATTGTTTAGAAATTTTAGAGTTATCAAATCATTTGCATATTAAAAAAATATAAAATAATCAAAAAATTACTCATTTTTATCTCCTTTTAAATATTTTTGTGTTCATTTTTTATCTATACTATGCATTTGTAATTAAAATAATGTCGTCAGTTTTTCCTTAAAAAATATTAAAATATACTTTTCCTATTTTTTATTAATATATCACACTATAATTTAATTTTCTATATTAAACAAAAAAATATTACTTTTTAAATGAATCAATATATCATGCTATCACGGTATCACCCATAAAAAAAACCAAATATCTTATATTTCTAATTATTAATGAAATAATAACATATAAACAATAATATATCTTTGTGCTTTTTATTTTTATAGAAAATATAAACATTTTAAAAAAATAAAATATTAATGAATAAATGTAGGATCTATGGGGATCCCCGCGGGGAACGGGGATCCGCGGGGAACGGGGATGGGGATAGAAATTCCCCCGTGACGGAGATCGGGGACGGGGACGGGGAATGAATTTGATGGCGGGGAAAAAGATGGGGAAGTGTCCCCCCGACCCCGCCCCGCCCCATTGACATCCCTAAACATGCACCTTATCTGCATAAATCTGGCATTTATGACATGTCCGAGAGTGTTGGTAGCAGTCGGCTTCCATTGTGGACCAGAAATACCCTGCCCGAAGGATCTTCTTTGCCATAGTGTGTCCACTGGAATGTGTTCCGAAGGTACCTTCATGTAGCTCTGTCATGATCCTTTCTGCTTCAGTCTTATCCACACAACGCAGTAAGGTCGAATCATGGTTTCGCTTGTACAGGATGCCGTTGCTAAGGAAGAACTTCGCTGCGAACCTTCTCAGAAACTTTTTGTCATTGACAGACGTGCCCTCGGGGTATTCTTGAGCTTCCAAGTACCTCTTCACCTCATAGTACCAGAGTTTTTCAGTTACCACCTCAGCCTCAAGGTCACAACAGTATGCCGGTTCATCCAGTTTCCAGATAATGACCCGGGGAGCCTCATTGTCCCACTTGACTTTGAACATAGAAGACATCGTAGCTAACGCGTCCGCCAGCTGATTCTCCTCTCTTGGGAAATGTTCAAAAGTTATCTCTGTGAAATGGGGGATCAATGTCAACACACACTCCTTGTAAGGAATAAGATTTGGATGTTTCGTATCCCACTCGCCTTTGATCTGATTGATCACGAGAGCGGAATCTCCGAAGACACTCAGAAACCTGATCCTTAAGTCAATTGCAGCTTGGAGTCCCATGATGCACGCCTCATACTCCGCCATGTTGTTGGTGGAGTTAAAACATAGCCGGGCAGTGAGTGGAGTATGAGTGCCTTGAGGGGATATGATCACAGCGCCAATGCCGTTACCCAAGGCGTTGGAGGCTCCGTCAAAGTGCATAGACCATCGGGATCCTTCCTCAGGTCCTTCATTCGGTCCAGGTACTTCACAATCAGTCACTATCATGATGCTCTCGTCAGGAAACTCAAAGTTCATTGACTGATAATTGTCTACTGCCTGGTGTGCCAAGTGGTCTGCCAATACACTTCCTTTGATAGCTTTCTGAGTTGTATACTGGATGTCGTATTCCGTCAAGATCATTTGACATCTTGCTATTCTTCCAGACAGAGCAGGCTTTTCGAATATGTACTTTATTGGATCCATCTTTGAAATCAACAGAGTAGTGTGAGTCAACATATACTGTCTCAGTCGGCGAGCAGCCCATACCAAAGCGCAGCAAGTTTTCTCGAGCAGTGAGTATCGGGTCTCACAGTCGGTAAACTTTTTGCTAAGGTAATAAATGGCATGCTCTTTTCGGCCAGACTCGTCATGCTGCCCCAGCACACACCCCATTGAGTTGTCAAGTACTGTCAGGTATAGTATCAGAGGTCTCCCTTCAACCGGTGGCATAAGGATGGGTGGTTCTTGGAGATAATCTTTGATCCTGTCAAAGGCGGCCTGGCATTCATCATTCCAACGTACTACCTGATCTTTTTTCAGCAGCTTGAAGATTGGTTCATAGGTAGCGGTTAGATGCGAGATGAACCGAGCAATGTAATTCAGGCGTCCTAGAAAGCCTCTGACCTCTCTCTCTGTCTTGGGAACTGGCATCTCTTGAATAGCTTTAACCTTGGCAGGGTCCACTTGAATACCCTTATCACTCACGACGAAGCCTAGCAACTTTCCAGATCTTACCCCGAAGGTGCACTTGTTTGGGTTCAACCTCAGCTTGTACAATTTCAGACGGTCAAACAATTTCTGCAGATGATCAAGGTGTTCCTCCTCGGTTTGGGACCTTGCAATCATGTCGTCAACATACACTTCTATCTCATGATGGATCATGTCATGAAATAAAGCAACCATGGCACATTGGTAGGTTGCCCCAGCATTTTTCAACCCGAATGGCATGACCTTGTAGCATAAGGTGCCCCACTGAGTGACAAAGGTAGTCTTCTCCATGTCTTCCGGAGCCATCTTGATCTGATTATACCCTGAAAAACCATCCATGAAAGAGATCACCTTATGCTGAGCAGTATTGTCAACCAGGACATCAATGTGAGGTAGGGGAAGTCATCCTTGGGGCTGGCCCTGTTCAGATCCCTGTAGTCGACACACATTCTGACCTTACCATCTTTCTTTGGCACTGGAACCACGTTGGCAACCCACTGAGGGTAAGAAGTCACTGCAAGAAACCCGACATCAAATTGTTTCATAACCTCAGCTTTGATCTTCTCGGACATCTCTGGACGCATACGGCGGACCTTTTGCTTAACCGGAGGGCAGTCTTCCTTGGTAGGCAAATGATGAACTACGATGTCGGTATCCAACCCAGGCATGTCTTCGTAAGACCAGGCAAAGATTTCCACATAGTCATGCAGCATCTGAATCAGCCGTTGTTTCACGCCGAGCTCTAGATTGGCACCAATCTTGACTTCCTTTCTATCTGTTTCAGTACCCAGATTCACCATTTCCACTGGCTCTTCATGTGGTTGAATGGCCCTCTCCTCCTGGAGTAACAGTCTTGCAAGCTCACCAGGCACTTCACAATCATCTTCACCTTCGTCTTCGGCTAAGTTAATCGGATTTTCGAAGTCATAACTGGCAGTAGCAGAGTCGTTATCAGTGAGATCCAGAGTGGATTGAAACCTGTATGAGTGAGTGTGTGTAAATACAGTTGTTTTGCAATATATGTAAAGAAAGAAAGAAAGGGAGCGCAAGATTTGAAATGTGAAAAACGTCCAATGCTTTTATTCATGATATATGAAAGTGACAAACAAAAGCCCTCACAAATAAAACCACGGTGCCCCGGGTAAGACACCGGGCCATAAAGTTCAAATTATTGTTTATTACAAATCCAAAACAAAGAAGTTCATTACTGGGTGACAAAAGTAATGGGTGTAAAGTCTTTTGCGGTCCAGTTGCTAGGTCCACCGTTGGCCGTTGGGTAGATCCAGCTGTCAAACTCTGATTCTTCCACTTCGTCTTCATCCCCAATAGCATTCACTCCTGGATTGGTGATGAGCACTGGAGGTCTTCCAATCCTTGCCTTGCGCACAGCCTTCTGAGCCTCTGCAGTGAAACCCAGCCCAAACTTGTTAGTCTTAGGAGTAAAATCAGGGAGCTTGCCCCAGTTTGCACATTCACCTTTTTCAATCACAGCCTGGGCGTCCTTCAAGGAAGCCATCTTCAAAGGAGAACCCTCTTCAGTCACTGCTTCTGCCGCTGCCAATGTTTGTGGCACCTCTTCAAAATGTTGAAAGGGGGTCTCAATGAACTCCCCATCCATTTCCACGTACCTGAAGGAGTTGAGGTGGCTGACCATGTATTCCTCTTCCCCTTGCACTGTTACAATCTTCCCCCTGACCGGGTACTTGAGCTTTTGATGCAACATGGAGGTCACAGCTCCAGCCTTGTGGATCCACGGGCGACCCAGCAAACAAGAATAGGATGGACGAATGTCCATCACATAGAATTTTGAATCAAAGACCTGTCACCCAACCCTGATTGGGATGTCAACCTCACCATGTACCATTCTTTTGGACCCGTCAAAGGCCCGGACAACAATGTTACTTGGTTTGAGCTCTAGACCCTCACAGTCCAGCCTGTCTAGAGCTTTCTTGGGCAGCATATTTAACGAGGAACCCGTGTCAACCAGCACGTGAGCAAGAGTAGTGCCCCTGCATTCAATGGAGACATGCAGGGCATCATTATGGTTCTTCCCCTTGGCCGTCAGATCAGCATCAGAGAAACCCAGGCCATTATCAGCGGTTAAGTTGGCCACACAGTCGGTGAATTGATCAGCAGACGTCTCTTGGGGTATGTGAGCCGTCTTTAAGAAAGCAATCAGGGCCTTGGCATGGGCCTCTGAACACAGCAGCAGTGATAGCATGGAGATTTTGGAGGAGGTGTGCCCCAGCTGTTCGACAACGTTGAAATCACTTTTCTTTATGATCTTGAGGATCTCTTCCATCTCCTGCTTGGAAGCCTCAACAATGGTCTTCGGTGCCTCCGTCCGGGCAGGCATATCAGCAGCAATCCCCTTGCCCCGAGCGTCAGATGATTCGGCAGCAGGGGTAGAAACTTGATCAGGGGAAGAGACAGACACACTGGCAGGTGTGATGATCAAAGGCCTCTGAATTACCGGAGGAGCAATGTCTGGTGAGAACAGTCTTCCACTACGAGTGACCTTAGCAGGACCAGTGATGTTGGTGACACCAGTATCAGTATTGAACTCTTGCTTCACTCCCAGAACATAAACATCTGCCCCATAGTGCCATGGGACAGCTTTATCAGACTTGTAGGGGATGGGCCCCAGAACAGTAATGGTGATGGGAACAATCTTGTGAACAGGCAAAATTTGGACAGGCTTCCTTGAAGGAGCCTTGGAAGGGTTGTTAAAAATGGTAACAATTGAAACTTCTTCAACAGGGACAGTAGGAATGGTAGTCTTCTTGAACAATATCTCTTTACTATCCATCAGGTTTTGGACGCCTAATTTCAGCAAAGAACAACCAGCAGGGGAATCAACACATAAAGGGCAACCTTTGCTACATCCCGGAAATAAACCGGCTAGCAACAGGTTCCTCTTAACAGTCAGCAGCGGAGTAGCAACATCATCCACAGAAGCTACATACAAATCCTCCTTAACAGCATTCACTCCATGCTGGGGCATGGGAGCGGTCATAACATTTGGCCTCTCGGGCGCCTCGAACTGTATCTCCTTGGCATCAATAAGGTCCTGAACCTTATTCCTCAGGGCCCAACAATCATCATTAGAATGTCCCGGGCTATCAGAGTGATATGCGCAACGGGCGTTGGGGTTGTATTTCGGAGATGCTGTGTTTACCATCTTCGGAGCCTCTTTGACAGTTACCAGGCTAGTTGACAGCAGTTGCCGCAGGATCTGAGAGAGAGTCATGCTGAGCCGAGTATACTGCCGTTTGGGCCTCTCAGCCCTGGGTTGGTTGTACTGTTGTGGAGCAGCAGCAGGCTTAGAAATAACCACCGCGTTGACAGCTTGGCGGCATTCAGGTTTGTCTTGCCTTCTCGGACCATACACAACACTTGCCTCTTTCTTGAAGGGCTTCTTTTCAGTACTTGAGGAGGCAACCTTCTGTATCTTCCCCGATTTTATACCAGCCTCGATCCTCTCACCAGTCAGGATCAGATCAGAAAACCCAGCAGAGGAATTACCAATGAGATGATTGAAAAATGGACCAGATAGGGTCCCCAAGAACATATCTACCAGCTCCCGGTCCGTCAACGGTGGCTGCACCCTGCCAGCCAGATCACTCCATTTCTGTGCGTACTCCTTAAAACCTTCACCCGATCCTAGCGACATACCCTGCAGTTGGGTACGCGTAGGAGCGAGGTCGGAATTATATTGATACTGCTTGTAAAAAGCAGTGGCCAGATCCTCCCAGTTACGAATGTTGGTTCCATCCAGCTGATAGAACCATTCGAGGTGAGTCCCTGAAAGACTCTCCTGGAAGAAGTGGATCCATAAGTTCTTGTTTGCTGTGTAAGGCTGGATCTTCCTTACATAAGAACGGAGGTGCATCTTAGGACAGGAAGCCCCGTCATACATCACAAAGGCAGGCGCCTTGAACTTGTGTGGGATCACCACCCCAGAAGATAACCCCAAGTCTCTGAAATCCAACCCAAGCACACGTTGAATCTCCATAGCGTTTAACCTATCCTCCAGTTGCTTGTACCAGTCCTCAGCAGGAGGGTACTGTTCGTCATTGAAATCTGTCTCAGTGTCAGAGACCACAGGACTAGGGACCTCTCTCCCTTGGTGACTACCTTCCCCCACAGATGGAGTAGTCCTCTCAGCTTCATTTTGCAAAGTGTTCCCGAGTCTGCGCCCAGTGTTGAATAGCAAAGTCCTCTTCTTCTTCTTATTCTTCTTCAGGAGCATAGCCTTCAGCTCTTGTTGACCTTGAGCCAAACCCATAATCAGCTCCTGAAATTGGGCGTTCTGCGCCTGAAGGGCCTTGATAGATAGCTCGGTAGATGATTCAGGGTTCATGATGCTGAAATAAACAGCGAAGAACAGTAAGCAACCTGAAAAGAAGAGTACCTGCTATGCACATGATGAATGATATGTGTTCATGCAATGCATTCAAGGGTTCGAAAGTTCAAATTTGTTGTAGACAAAAAGGAACACACGTTATCGTTAAGGAAATAATTGTTTGATACATCAAAGCCTCATGGGCAAACATTACAAAGCAAATCAATCCCAAAAGACACTACGCATCCTCTTCGGAGCAATGTAGGTGTTGAGATTCCTTTCTTCGTGCAGTAGGCGGGTGAGCTCCAAGACCTTCTTTTCACTAGCATGTAGACTGGTCTCAAGAGAATTATGTTCTTCCTTAAGCTGGATCCAGCTCTTCTGCATCTCTTCCCAGGACGTGGGCATGTCAGGATGTTGAATGGTTTGGGACACCTCTCCTTCCAATACTGGCTCTTTGATTACAGGGAGAACATGAGGATAAGGCATCTCTAACTTCTGGGAGCGGGTGCATACCCACTTGAGATAAGGTTCCAATGGGATGGAGTTCATGTGCCCCAGTGTCTTGCTGTCTATCTTACTGGGCATCCTCCAAGCTCTGATAAATCTCTGGCGGAGTCCTTGTGCATCGTTGTCGAAGTCAAAAACTATGTCAAGAATTAACATGTCATGAGGGCCGTCCCTCCGAGCATAACCAAACTGTCTCCAAGCCAGGCACGGGTTGTAAGTAATACCTCCTTTGATTCCAAGTAAAGGAACATTAGGGTACTCCCCGCAACGATCAATGATAGTGACATCCTCTCTGGACCGAGGACACCAATGTATATCAGCATGTGTAAGGGTCATCAATCGCTGTGACCATCTCAAACCCCGCTCATTCTTCAAAACTGATTGTGGAAGGTGCGAAATAAACCACCTTCCCAGGAGAGGAGTGCAGCACATAAGAACACCTCTTTTTCTCATGGTTCGAGTGTAACATGAGTGAAGGATGTCCCCAAGCAATGTAGGTATAGGATTTCTGGACATGAAGATCTGGACAACACTGATATCTATAAGCTGATCTGGGTTAGGAAACAACACCAAACCATAGACAAGGAGGGCTATAACTTCTTCAAAAGCTTGTAGGTCAAGGGAGTTCCAACATTCTTGGGCCTTCTCAAATAGAAACCTGGCTAAGAACCCTTTGATACCACTTCTAACTTCCCAGTGTCCCTTGAGGTCAGATGATTGTAGGTGCAAGGCTTTAGCAATCTCTTCAAGCTTGGGTTCCTTTTCCGTACCGTTGTAGGGTAGTTGATCAAGGATAGGGATCTTCAAGAGCCGGGAGAACTCTTCCAATGTAGGTACCAGTTGGTAATCCAGGAAAGTGAAACAGTGGTGCAGAGGGTCAAAGAACTGGAACAGGACCTTTATCATATCTTCCTCAATGTTGGTGTTGACCAAGCTGATGAGTCTTCCATGTCTCTCACTGAATGAAGAGCTCTCGGGAATCCTGGATATAAGCTCCTTAAGCTGAGGAGGGATCCTTACAAGGCTGATCTGAGTTGTCTTTCTGCGAACAGTTTGCATGTCCTACAAAACAAGAACAAAGATGAAGATTCGAAACCCTGAAAGGGTTAGTCAATGTATATGATACTGTATGATGTTATGATGCTATGATTAAACACACCATAAATATTTACAAAGGCAAACATGATAAGGCACACAAGTCACACCACAGCCCTTAGAGTTTAGGCCTGCATGGGGTCTGGGTATTACCCTCTTGAAGTTGGTGGGCTCAACCTGTCCTATCAGAAGTAACCGGGTTCTAAGGGTCCCAATATCACTGGATTGCTTTCATTGTTCATCATTTCGATTTAGCCACTGAACTGGCGACCAGAATATTCCAGGAAAGCAACCCTCAATTGAGTGTAGTATCGAGTATCAACCAACCTCGGACTGCACCAAAGTCAGTTATCTCACTACCCTAAAGAGGCCAAGATAGTTCAATTAAGGTTCCTAAGGTCAGTTGATGCTTCACGACACCACGCGGAGGCCCCGTACTCTCCTTGACTGAACTCAAGGGTTACCGGTACACACCAAAGTGCCACATCAACGTAGCAGACTGCTTCAACCATGTCGGTATACCCCGCACAGTTCCCTCACAGCCTTGTTGCTACTTTCTAAGAAGGTATCCCCAGATCCGGGTTAGGATCTATAGAACTCCCGAGACAGTCCCACAATTTAAAGCAAACAGGTCAAAGCAATTGAAAACACATTTATGAACTATCCTAAGGTACACCTCACTTTATAATTGTCCCCAGCAGAGTCGCCAGTTCTGTGATCGGTGGATCTGGAACTGACTGTTTAACGCTGGATCGCGAAATGTCGCGGAAGCAAGAGTCGCCACCGTCTTTTATTTTCTCCAACAAGGAAAGGACAAAAGCACAGAAAAATTCCTTATGAGATAATTTCTCGGTTCGGGAGGTAGATTTATAGAAAGGGAAGGTGTTAGCACCCTTTCTATCCATGGTTATCCATGGGCTCTTAGATACTTGCTCATTTGTGTTTTCAAAATGTTTGCTTGCTTTTCGATTGTGAGTGGGTTTGAAAAAGTTTCGTTTAAAGTTTCAGATCGACTCTTGTATCAGTCCTCAAGAGTGTCTGAAAAATTGTTTTTGAAAGCTTTTTGAAAAGTGTCGGTGTGGAAAGAAGTTTTTTGGATTTGTTTTGAATTAGAGCAAGTATCTACGAGTCATCTACCTACCCTAAAGAATTAGTCTGTGTAAATGTCCTTGAGGTAGTGCCATCCCACGATTGAGGGGTAGGTAGCACCACCGTTGGAGGTGTTCGGGTCAATTCGAGGGTTAGGGACAGTGTGGTCACCGAGCAATAGTAAGATACCTTAGAAGCTACCCTTATGCCATTGATATTTTTATTCCGAGGCAACCGTTTCGAGGCAACCACTCCGAGGCAACTTGTTTCGAGGCAACTAGATCAATGGAACATAAGGACTCACTAAGACGTCCTATACTCGACGGCCACGTTTCGAGGGGCAAGGCAACAGTGTGATCACCAGAGCAATAGTAGGGCACCTTAGAAGCTACCCTTATGCCATGTTCATGGACATAAGGACTTACTAAAACATCGTATACTCGACGACCACGTTTCGAGGGGCAAGGCAACAATGAGGCGTACCCTAGGAGTGGTGTGTGAATTGTGTGTCATTTTCAGTTATTATTTGTTTGTCATGCATTTGGTGAGCTACGCTTTGATTTTATTTGGGCATACATTCTTTCATGTGATTAGCAGTTTAAAGGGTGCGGAAATTAAAATGCGGAAAAATAAAGATCCTACGCTATTACAAGGCGCGGGTCCATACATCGCCAAATTAAACAAAGACCCGATTTGAATAAAAGTGCGGAAAGTAAATGTCCTAATTATCTATTACAAGGCTTTGGAGCAAATACATTATATTCACAAAGAAAATAAGATAAACGCGCGAAAAGAAATTATATTCGAAGGTGCGAGGGCGTTGGACCCTTTAAAGAAATTAAATCGAAATTGAAAGTTAATTAATGATTGAATAAAGAAAAGAACTTGTTTTTTTGGTTTTTTGGTATTTAATGAAAATAAAGAAAATTAATTGAAATTAGAAATTAAAATAAAAGCCTAGTTCTAAGTTTGTTTTTAATTATAAAAAAAATTGTTTAAGTTTAACCTAATTTGACCCTAATTAATTAATTACAAGTTTATTTACAAGATAATTAATAATTAATAATGATAATAAGAAAAATTTAATTATTGAGAAAAAGAATAAGAAATGCTAAAAACCTATTTTTTTTATATTTTTTAGTTATTTAAGAAAACATTAAAGTTAAACCTAAAATTAAACTAAATTGATTATTGGAATTTATTTACAAAATTAATAGAAATTAATATTAATAAAACATATTTTTTGTGTTTTATGATTTTCTGGTTTTTGGATTTTTTATATTAAATTTGGTGAATTAAATAAAACAAAAGAAAAAAAACAATTAAAGTAAAAAGAAGAAAAGAAAATGAAGAAAATGGTAATGCAAACCATGGGGGTGTTGACCCAATTTAGGAGATGTTATGAAGCAATTTGGCCCACTACAAGCTAGGCCTTTTGTTGACTTTTGTGGTTGCGTATGCGTCTGTTGACTAGCATGCATGGTGGACTCCAGGTTCTGGCCTTTGGATGAGACTCACTGGGCGCGTGGCAAGCCAAGGCGTTGGGTGTATGGTGAGCCCTGGAGTGTGCACTGCATGGAAACATATGAAACAAAATAATAGAAATAATTTGTGGGGACCTGGGATTCGAACCCAGGTCCCAGTGTTTACCAAGCCACCTGCCTACCAATTGAGCTGTTTGTGCGTGTTGTACATAGAATAGATAACAAATAATATAAAACAAAACTAACGTTAATGATATAAAAATAAAAAAAAAACGTGCTGGAATTCAAACCCTCCAGTCACGTCTCGCCACGCAATCTTCTTCTCCGTTCGTCCCTGTAACAAAAAGAGATAGTGGGGGTTTTAAACCCCCCTAAAACACAGACTTATGGATAATAGCGATTAGGCCATGTTTGGTCATAAATTGAGCGCGAGGTTATGAGGCTATTCGTTTGGATATCACGAATTCAACCATGGCAATTTGATGTCCCAATTTTGCAGTATGTGCAAACGCCTAATTCCAAACCTCTGAAACCCTAATGTCCAGCAATGGCAACCTTTGATATGGGATGCTATTGCTCAATCAAGTAATACCAAAAGCTTCAGGATGTTAATATGAATGTAAATCAATTCAAAAAATGTAAAAGAAACGCATGAGTAATCACATAGAATTTAAGAAAAAAAAGCAAACCGTTTGGGCCTGAGTGTTGAGATTCTGGGCACGTTTGGATTGGCTTTTGATTGCAAAAGTTCCCTTGAGATGCCAGGAGTGTGTTTTGATGGGAATTGGAGCTTAAAACTTGCTGTAAGGAGGTTTTCAGATTTCAAGTTTATGTGACAATTTTGCAATTTTGTATGGCCGTTTTTGGAGCTCTTAGGTCGTGTTCTTGCTTGTGTTAGCTTGTATACATGTTATGTAATGTATTTTGATAAGAATTATGGCCAATAATGCCTTGCATTCATGCTTAAGATTTTGACATAAACTCCATTAACACACCTTCCATTTTTGAGCCAAATTTGAATTCTTGCTAGCTTTAGCCCTTTGCACGAATTTGGGATGTGCATAATGGTGGTTCAAAGCTAATCAAAGCAAGATATGTCCCTTAATTAATCTTTTTGATTTTCATTTGATTTTAAAAGATTTAAAATGAATTAAGTCCAATAAAATCAAATAAATATGAAAAAATTAATTTTAAATTTTGAAATAAAATGTGGGACACGTGGGAAGCATGGCCAAGCTGATTCAAGTGGAAAAAGTGGGCCCCTTTTGTCAAAAATGAAATTTCAAGGATAAATGATTTTGGCCATTTCACAAAAATTTCCCAACTTCTCCAATGCATATCTTGCTCAATTTTGAAGTTATGAACATGTTCTTGGACATTTTGGAAAGGTCTTGAAGTCCTCTAACCAATGTCCTTGGTACCATGTCATTTTAATTTACCAATCTCAAGTTATGGTCTTTGACTTAAAGTCCCCTTTTGTTGACTTTTGAAAATGACCCATAATGTTGAAATTGATAACTTTTTGTGAGAGCATTTCTTGGACTTGGAATGTGAAGATGAGTTGTAGGAAATGTCTTCCCCTTCAAGATGAGCATTGGATGGAATTTTTCTGATGAACCATGAAAAAGTTATGCCTTGGTCAAGTTACAGTTGACTTTTCAGTTGTCCAAAAATAGAAACTTTTGACACCTTGATGATTTTTGAGCCATTCTTGTGAAATCATGGTCAAGACTTGACCAAATGATGATTGTTGCTTCAAAATAAGATGTTGACCAAAAATTTTGACTTTTGACTGCCAAATGACCATTTTGCCCCTACAGTTGACTGTTGAGCAATTAGGGTTTTTGACTGTGCAACTTGACCTTGTGAGCCTTGAAACTTGACATGTAGGTGCTTGACAATGTGTATGAGCATAGGAGACTTGATTGAGCCCTTGAAAACCTCAACTTCCTTGTAGGAACCAAAACCCTAATTTGACTGGCTTAGGAGGATGATTGACTGTGTAATCCTTGGGAGATTTTGAAGCATGATCTCAGCAAACCTTGAAGAATATGGGAGAGCAAATTTTGGGGTACAATAGCAGCTGAAGATCATCCCCAGCAGAGTTCATTCCTTTCACAAACAGGAATTCAATCCCCAACAGGATTCAGTATCACCAGCAACGGTAATTCATCCCCAGCTGAATTTATCAGTGGAATCCTCTACAGAGCATCTCTTCCCCACAGAGTAATCTCCTCATCAGTTTATTCCCCAACGGAGTTATCCTCTCCTGCAGGTTTATTCTCACAGTCATCTTCATTCGCTATCCCCAGCGGAAATGAAGAATTCAACTCTTTTCTCCAGCAGCTATCCAGGATTTATTTTCCCCAGCTAAAAACATTACATTTCCATACATCATGACACATGCATATACGCATCATACAACGCAATCTCATTTATTTTGAGAACATCATTGCTTGATACATATCATGCAACTAACCTCTACCTTTCAGGAAGGATACAATTAAATTCTCACAAAATTCAAAGTTATGAAGCTTTTACCTCAGTCGAAGTACAAACAAGTTCTTAAATCTCAACAGAGTTTTTCTCAGTTGAATTATAGACAAAGTCCTAAATCTCGACAAAGTTCCTCCATTTAACTACAGACAAGTTCCTAAATCTCAGCAAGAGAAGTTTTCTCAGTTGAATTACGGGCGAGTTCTTAAATCTCGACGAAGTTGTTTCCCCAAGTCGAATTACTGACAAGTTCTTAAATATCAATAGAGTTTTTCTCAGTTGAATTACAGACAAGGTCCTAAATCTCGACAAAGTTCCTCCGTTGAATTACAGACAGGTTCCTAAATCTCAGCAGAGAAGTTTTCTCAGTTGAATTATGGGCGAGTTCTTAAATCTCGATGAAGATGTTTCCCCCAAGTCGAATTACTGACAAGTTCTTAAATCTCAGCATAGTTGTTTTCTCAGTTGAATTACAGATAAGGTCCTAAATCTCGACAAAATTCCTCCGTTGAATTACAGACAGGTTCCTAAATCTCAGCAGACAAGTTTTCTCAGTTGAATTACGGGCGAGTTCTTAAATCTCGATGAAGATGTTTCCCCAAGTCGAATTACTGGAAAGTTCTTAAATCTCAACAGAGTTTTTCTCAGTTGAATTACAGACAAGGTCCTAAATCTCGGTAATGTTCCTCCGTTGAATTACAGACAGGTTCCTAAATCTCAGCAGAGAAGTTTTCTCAGTTGAATTATGGGCGAGTTCTTAAATCTCGACGAAGATGTTTCCCCAAGTCGAATTACTGACAAGTTCTTAAATACCAGAAGAGATGTTTTTCTTAGTTGAATTACAGGCAAGGTCCTAAATCTCGACAAAGTTCCTCCGTTGAATTACAGATGAGTTCCTAAATCTCAGCAGAGAAGTTTTATCAGTTGAATTACGGGAAAGTTCTTAAATCTCGATGAAGATGTTTCCCCAAGTCGAATTACTGACAAGTTCTTAAATCTCAGCAGAGTTTTTCTCAGTTGAATTACAGACAAGGTCCTAAGTCTCGGCAAAGTTCCTCCGTCGAATTACAGACAAGTTCCTAAATCTCAGCAGAGTTTTCTCTGTTGAATTACGGGCGAGTTCTTAAATCTCGATGAAGATGTTTCCCTCCAAGTCGAATTACTGACAAGTTCTTAAATCTCAACAAAGTTTTTTCTCAGTTGAATTACAGACAGGGTCCTAAATCTCGACAAAGTTCCTCCGTTGAATTACAGACGAGTTCCTAAATCTCAGCAGAGAAGTTTTCTCAGTTGAATTACGGGAAAGTTCTTAAATCTCGATGAAGATGTTTCCCCAAGTCGAATTACTGACAAGTTCTTAAATCTCAGCAGAGATGTTTTTCTTAGTTGAATTACAGGCAAGGTCCTAAATCTCGACAAATTTCCTCAGTTGAATTACAGACGAGTTCCTAAATCTCAGCAGAGAAGTTTTCTTAGTTGAATTACGGGCGAGTTCTTAAATCTCGACGAAGATGTTTCCCTCCAGTCGAATTACTGACAAGTTCTTAAATCTCAACAGAGTTTTTCTCAGTTGAATTACAGGCAAGGTCCTAAATCTCAACAAAGTTCCTCCGTTGAATTACAGACGAGTTCCTAAATCTTAGCAGAGAAGTTTTCTCAGTTGAATTACGGGCGAGTTCTTAAATCTCGACAAAGATGTTTCCCTTCAGTCGAATTACTGACAAGTTCTTAAATATCAACAGAGTTTTTCTCAGTTGAATTACAGACAAGGTCCTAAATATCGACAAAGTTCCTCCGTTGAATTACATACAGGTTCCTAAATCTCAGCAGAGAAGTTTTCTTAGTTGAATTACGGGCGAGTTCTTAAATCTCGACGAAGATGTTTCCCCTCAGTTGAATTACGGGAAAGTTCCTAAATCTCGACACCTCAGTTGAATTATGGACAAGTTCCTAAATCTCAACAAAGATCAGACTTCCCCGACGGAATCTTCCTCAAACCACAGGTATACAAGCTCTCGCTAAGGAATCTCTTATACGATCGACACTCCTTCATATGGCATCTTTAAGCTCATCCCCTTGTCAGCAATTTTCAAATGGCATCTGTAAGCCCATTCCCGACATCACAATTACCACTTCATACGAGTGCAAATTTTTGGGCACTCTAGTGTTCAATCATCTTCCACCTTCAGATCACGAAAGGCAGACGAGCCAATCTAAATCTTCAGGTTTAAGAAGATTGAACAGGGACAGCTGTTGTACCCCAAAATTTACCCTCTTTTCATACACGCATATCATTGGTTTTATGTTTATGAAATAAAAGTATATTTATCAAGCTTCTTCAGGTTACAAGTGACGTTTATTTCGTCAATGGATATTCTCAGAGTATTTTTCGTGCTGAAGATCGGTTCGCCGTTTTACAACGATTCGGGGTTCAAAGATTCACAAGTCCAACCCGACACGTCATATTCAGGTGTTCTTTCGCTAAGATATCTCTGATAACGTATTCTCAAATTTAGGTTCGGCTCAAGAGTCAATTCTTTAAAGAAGGTATCCGAATGTGTGAGTTTTCTCGAAGAAATATGGTGAAAAAGTGTGTTGAAAGTGCAGTTTTTACGCGCTAAAAAATTCATAACTTGAAGATCGTGGCTCGTTTTGAACCCGTTCCGGTGGCCAAAATTCCGTCTTGACGTCATCTATGTTTTCATCTCTCATGGTTGGATGCCAATTTCGATCAGAAGGTCTTCAAAAATGCGGATTTATCAAGTATTTTCGTACAGAAAATTTGTGACAGAAATTTATTTGCGTCATGTTCAGAAAATCATAACTTGGTCGATTTTCATCGTATCAAGCTGGTTTCGGCGCCCAAATTTCACAAATTGAGTTGTCTACGTTTTCACAGGAGGTATCGAGTTCGAACGGTATTCAAAAGGCCTTCGTTTTTTGCTCAGAGTGCGTGTGACGCGCCAAAAATCCTGAATGCTGAATATTATTTTATCTGGGTCGAAACTTCGAAAATTCATAACTCGGTCAATTTTTATCGGATTGAGCTCATATTTTTACACAAGGTCACTGACTCATAGATTTACAACTTTTCTTCAAAAGTCGAGACCGAATTATGCTCCTATCAATACCAGTTTTTTATTGAAGAACGTGTCAGAGTCGACACTGGAGCCCAAAATAAGTTTATCTGAGCTGAAACTTCAAAAATTCATAACTAATTCACCGTTTATCCGATTGAACTCATTTTCAGACAAGAGTTAGTTATCGATGTCGGCTACATTTTGTTTTCACATTTCAACTTAAAAAATTGCATTTAAGCCCCTGCGATTTATCCTGGAATATGACGGACTCAAGTTAATATTGGAGGCCCAATTGCACATTCAAAGCCCTTTTTTTTCTCTCTCTAATTTCTATTATATAATCTCATTATTTTCATACAAACAAGGGGAGAAAAAAAAAGCTTTTACCATAACGTTGTCAAAATATCAAATTCTTTCAAGAACCCTAAAACCTTGAAATCCTTATTACA
Organism: Vicia faba; assembly: GCA_948472305.1. Classification (NCBI taxonomy): domain Eukaryota; kingdom Viridiplantae; phylum Streptophyta; class Magnoliopsida; order Fabales; family Fabaceae; genus Vicia; species Vicia faba. Next base: position 65,819,401 of record OX451738.1, on the reverse strand, counting down.
AATCTCCATCTCACTACAAACAAGTCATCCCTGTTACAAACCAACATCTCACCACTTCTCTAGTAAGGGTAAGGCTGGTTTGATCTCCATGATCAAAAGGGCATAAATGTATTCATATCACAACTTCTTCAGTAAGGGTAAGGCTGATTTGATCTCCATGATCAAAAGGGTATAATCATTCATACATGCCATATCGGTTTTAACATTAAATTTTTTCATATATTGGCTTTATTTGTATTTCATAATATATAGTAATTTATTTAATGTGTTCATGAGATTCAAAACTGCAGATTTAAACAAGATCTCATGCAGGTTCATTACAGAACGTTGAGGCCAAAACACAAATGGCCAAAACAAACAACTTACACATGATATCAATACGTGTACCAATACATGGCGAGGCAGACATCCTGAGAAGGTTAAGGAACGTTGAGGCCAAAACACAAATGGCCAAAACAGAATAGGTTATACATGACACCAATACATGACGAGGCAGGCATCCTGAGAAGGTTAAGGAACGTTGAGGCCAAAACACAAATGGTCAAAACATAACAACTTACACAGGACACCAATACATGGCGAGGCAGACATCTTGAGAAGGTTAAGGGCGTGGGTTCAACAACCACCCCTATTGGTTTTGATTTTCTTCCTTTCTATTTATCCGTTTACCTATTTTTATTCTTTCTATTTAAAATCTTTTTTCATAAAACTTAACATTTTTCACAAACATTTGATTTTTTATAATAAACTAGAATAATTAATTTTAGGTTTTAATTTAATTTTAGGTAACTTTAATTGTTTTATAAATAAATTAAAATTAATTAGAACAATTAGGATTTTGTTACTAACTTAATTATATTTTATTTTTTTTCCTAAAATAACAAAAAAAAAACAAAAATAGGTCATTTAATGATTTTTACGGTTTAATCACTAATTAATTTTCATATTTAATTTAGAAAAACTTAATTCTTTTCTTTAAAAAATATTAAAAACAACAAAAAAACATTTTTTTTCTTTTAATCAGGTTAGAAGGGTCAAAACCCTAGTTTCTCGTCGATCTAATTCTCATCGCGCGCTTTATTATTATTTTTATCCAATTATTGTATCTGCTCATAGATTGTAATAGTTTTAATTAGGACTTTTACTTTTCATTATCGCTTTATTTTCAAAGGGTTTGTTTTTGGCTATGTAAATATCTGAAGCCCTGTAATAGCTTAGTTTAATTTCCGCAATTTAAATTCCGCAAATTATGAACTGTTAGATGTATGAATAACTAGGGTTTACATAACAAGAATGTATGCTAAATTTAAAACAGTTAGATCACCCTTAACATGTGCAAAGATAAAAATAACTGAAAACGGCACACTCGCACATGCGCACTCTTAGGGTACACCCCACTTGGTTGCCTTCGTACGCGGTCATTAAGTATAGGTCGTTTTAGAGGTCGTCCTCTTGTCTAAAAGATCATAGTCGCCTCGAAACGGTTGTCTCGAATATAGTTGCCTCAAACAAATGATCTAAGACATTAGGGTTACCGCTAAGGCGTCCTAACATTGCTTTAGTGACCGTATGTCCCTCATTCGAATTGACCGTCAAACTCCAATGACGGTGCTACCTACTCACTAATAGTGGGATAGCATTGTCTAAAAGAAATAAGCATAGAACGATTATTTTTTCGAGTAGGTAGATTAGTTCTTAGATACTTGCTCTTTCAAAAAACAAAACTTTTCACACTTACACTCCTTTTTGAACAAAGTTTTCAAAACACTTTATTACACTCTTGAGGACTGGAGCAAGAGTTAAATCGAAGTTTTCAAACAAAAACTTTTTTCAAAACCCACAAGCACAAAGAAAACAATTGAGCAAGTACCTAAGAGCCCGTGGATAACCACGGATAGAAAGGGTGCTAACACCTTCCCTTTCTATAATCTACCCCCCGAACCCGAGAAATATCTCAAAAAAGGAATTTTTCTGTGCTTTTTTCCTTTCCTTGTTGGATAAAATAAAAGTCGGTGGCGACTCTTGCTTACCGCGACATTTTGCAAAAACAAACGCAAAACGCAATCCCGCATTTCAAAAAAACAGTCAGTTCTTCCCACCAGATCACACTAGGCCTAATGGAACAAATGTCATTGGAACCAAATGGGTGTACAAGAATAAATATGATGAAAATGGAGTTGTCACCAGAAATAAGGCTATACTTGTGGCTCAAGGATACACTCAAATTGAAGGAGTAGATTTTGATGAGACTTTTTCTCCAGTTGCTAGACTTGAATCCATCAGACTTCTATTAGGTGTGGCATGTTTACGAAAGTTCAAGCTGTTTCAGATGGATGAAAAAAGTGCCTTTCTGAGTAGGTACTTACATGAAGAGGTTTATGTTGAAAAACCAAAGGGACTCATTGATCCTATCTTTACAAATCATGTGTTCAAATTGAAGAAGGCTCTATATGGATTAAAGCAAGCTCCTAGGGCCTTGTATGAAAGACTGACAAAATTTCTTGTCAACAATGGCTATAGGAAATGAGGAATAGAAAAGACTTTATTTGTTAAGGAGATGGATGGAAAACTCATGATTTCTCAGATACATGTGGATGACACTGTGTTTCGAGGCATTTCAGACCAGATGGTTCAACATTTTGTCAAGCAATTGCAATCTGAATTTGAGTTGAGTCTTATTGGTGAATTAACCTATTTTATTGGATTTCAAGTGAAACATATGGATGATTCTATCTTCATATCTTAAAGTAAGTATGCCAAGAACATAATGAATAATTTTGGTATGGAGAATGCTAGTCAACGGAGGACACATGCATCTACTTATTTGAAGTTATCTAAAGATGAAAAAGGCATTGATGTATACCAAAGTCTATATGTAACACCCCTTAAAAAACCCCATGCAATAATATGGTATAATCATAGTAAATAAGCATTCAAATCAAAATAGGATGTCACATGTATTTCAAAACCAACAAAAATACACCAGTCGTGCTTATAACACGCATTTAAAATCATGTTCCATACAATAGCACATATGCATATTTTTGTACCCCAAAATTTGCCCTCCCATTTTTCATTCAAGATACTATCCAAGGGTTTCTCGAATATCTAATTTGGCTCAGAATTTGATCAGACAGATTCTCTTCCTAAGCAGTAAATCAACAATTAGGGTTTTGCATTTCTCAAAGAAAATTGAGTCTTCAAGGTTTCAAATGGTCTTCATAGGTCTTCATGTCTCCTCAAGGTTGTTTAAATCAGTTTTCAAACCTCTCATTTGCAAACTTGCTCAATCAATGGTCCAGATAACTAAAAACGACTACATTGACTTGAAAATTTACCGTTTGCGAGAACAAATTCAAATGATCGTAACTTCTTCATTATTCAAAATTTTTGAATGGTTTTTCTTGCGTATGATTTTCCTTGATGTCATCTCAAATTTCTCTTCACAAATCAAGAACTGATTACACGTAGAAAATCACCAAAGATTCGAATGCGTTGGAAGTCACTTCATGATTTTTTGACCTAATTTTAAATAACAGTCGTCTGATTTCTAAGAATTATGATTTCTTCAAGTTACAAGACTTTGAGACGATTATTTATGTTCATGGTCATATGTGATGTCGCTCACGGGTTTATCTTCAAAGAATCGAAGGAAAGTTGGGTTTGGAAGACTTTAAAATTATCGAACCGTCGCAAGGAATTTTTTTGATTTTGAATTTTTCTTAAACACAATTTACTGAAAGGTTAACGTTTGTTCTCAGAGCATGTTTGTTTGGACAAGATGTGGAGATTAAGACTGTCATTTAATACAATCATGATCTTGGATTCAAGTTGACCAGATGATTTACATTCTTAAACATTTATTTTGTTTAGGAATTGGAGTACAAAGTGCATGATTGTTTGAAATACAATTACAAAGATATTTGGGCTATTTGGAATTCAAGTTACCAGACTGGAGCATTTTATTTCAAATATTCTGATTGGGAATTTCAAAAAAAAAATCAATTAGAATACGAAAGTTTGTACAAGATCCTATCATACAAAAATAATTCAAATCTTTGTATCATTACACTGCAAATAAAATTACAAATTTTTGTTTGTTTGTAGAGAAATTATAAATTGTTGTTTACAAAGGATTTCAAGTTCCAATATATCACAAGGATACTTCATGCTACAATTCAAGTTCTTCCCCAATTTCAAACACACCATCCAAGGTTGTTACAAAACTTCAAATTTTTTTCAATACGTTATGTTTTACAACTTATTGTTATTCAAGGATACGTTGGTACAACTATTGAATACAATACTCCCAAAATACATCAAAGTACAAGAGGATTTGTTCTAAGTTACAAAGAAAATCAAGTGAAAATTTGACCTAAGAGAACTAATCCATGATCAAATTGCTTGAAGATTCAAATTATATCAATGCCTTTGACTTTTCTCCAAAGACCTTCATGTTTGCCACAGATTCCTTGCATTCTTTGCCTTGTCATCTCCACTTTTGCTCACATGAAACAAGAGAAAGAGAGCATGATTAGTACAAGAAAGAAACATGAACATGAACAAGGAATTTTCAAAGAGCTATTTCACAAAATTCATCACTAGGGTTTGTGTAGGAATCAAAATTAGGGGGGGTGGTTGTCAAATCATGTTCAAACATTCCACAAAGCCTCATTTGATTTGTTTCACATAATCAGATTTTTTAATGTTTAATCATAGGCCCCAAATTCTATTGCAAATCACAAAAAAGAGTGCCTTTCTTGGTTCACAAAAGAAAAAGGAAAAATAAAATTGCCAAGGCAAGCAAATATAAACAAACTGCCGAAACTGTAACACAAAGCTACAAGACTGTAAATAGCAGCAATCAGATACAAGACAGGGGCAGGCCTACAACCAGCAACAAGTACGACAGCAGACTGCTATAACAAAGCAGCACATAGTATTACAACAGCCTTAAATAAACAGCCAAATGAACAAATACAACCTATAACAAGCAAGCCCATAAAAGCAGAACAAATACATCATAAGCATAGCATAGCAGTAGCAAGCTAACTTGCTCATTGTGTCATCATTTTCCTAGTCACACAAACCCTTCAAAAGTTTAAAAATAAAGCAAAAAAACTACTTTTTATTTTCATTGAAAGAGAAAAGAGGAAAGAGATCACCTAGCCTGTTACAGTCTAAAAACCTGCTGCAACTCTGCATAAAGCAAGTCAAAACCTGCCCAAACTTACATTAAAATGGCAAAGATGTCAACTTACACTCAAAAGCCAAAGCAGTATACCATAATGCCATTCAAAAGCTATACATTTCCCCCCATTTGCTCACCATCTGATGGATATAAACAGAAGCAATCTGGGAGGATAGAAGAGATCACAAAAAAGCCAAAGAATAGAAAACAAGCAAAAACTTGATAGCCCAAAAACCAGAAAACTAACAAACCAGAAAGGCAATATACAAACAGAATCAAAGCTCACCACCAACCTTTTGTCTCACATCACAAAAAAAAACACAGAACAGAAAAGCACACACAAACTCTTTGCCTCAAACTATCACAAAAAACATCACCAAAAACTAGCAACATCACCACAAACTCATCAAAACCCTCGTCTCAAATTCCAGAATAAACACCATAAAACCAAAAACATCACAAATCAAAAATAACCTTCCTTTACAAAATCTCCATCAAACCTCAATTTTGAACGACATACGTCCTCAACTTGCAGCATCTTTAGATCTAAGTAGCCAGCCGTATCAGAACGGTAATGAATCCAACAACACCGACAACTTTGCACAAGAGCAGTAGAGCAATATTTTTTCAGAAGAAGATTTTTATTAAAGGGAAGCAATCAAACTTACCTTGGAGGATTTGAAGACCCATAGGGAGAACTCCGATCCGGTAACCTTTTTTACTCACTCTTTATTCGCCACGATTGATGTTGTTGTTGTTTTGAAATGCGAATGGTTTTATGTTGTTGTTTGTTTGATACTGTGAACTGAAACTAGAGTTGTTGTTGCATTTTTTTCTTCGTCTGGGTTAAAGAAAGGATGAGAGACCAAGCTTGAGAGCAGTGAGAGAAAAGAAATGCATGCGCTTTTTTTTCCTGAGTGAGAGAAAAACGTATGCTCTGGTTATTGTCCAATTGGGACTATTAATTAAGATTAATTGGGAATTAAACAATTGTTAACTGCAACTTTTCCGTTTCCAACATAAATCTGCGGCGCCTCTTTGGTATTATAAGGGTTCTCAAATTTCCCTATTCCTCTTTTAACAAATCGGGTTTGGGCTTAATTTTTGGCCCAACCCATTTCACTGTTTTTTGCCTTTTATATTAATGAAAGCATCCAAATACATGAATAAGTAAGCGGCACGGTGGTTAGGTTGTTGTCATTTGATGGTGGAGTCCTGGGTTCGGGACCCCCAGGGGACGTTTTTCATATTCTTTTCCTTTTTTATTCTTTGCTCCATTTTTTCTGTTGGACAAAACAGTTTCTTGTTGGGCCTTTCATCCCAAATTCAGCCCAACGAATTGATGTTTGCTTACCCCTATATTTTTCTGTTTATAACCTTTTTAATAATTTTAGCTTTGATTTAATTTAATCTTTAATACCTTTTAATTTTAATTAAATAAAAAAAATATAAATTTCAAAATAAATTAATTAGTTTAGTTTAGGATTTGTAAATATTTTTACTAATTATTTTTTGTAATTAAGTCTTAATTTGTTTATTTAATAAAAAAAATCCTAGAAAACAAAATACATGCATTCGACTTAATTTCCTTAGCTAATTAATACAAATAGATTTTTCTCTATTTTTTCTTTTCAAACTTTTCAAATAAAAAAAAAAAACAAGAATTTTTATTTCCTTATTTTTACTTTGTTAATTATTTTCCCTAGAATGTTATATTTATTTCAAATTCGATTTGGTTGTATTGTTTGCTATTTAGACTCTTAACTATATTGACGATTCGATCCATCCCCATTTGTAAATTTATACCCCCATTCCCAAAAATTCTGTAATAGCGTAGAATTTGAATTTCCGCAATTTACTGTTTTTTATACTGTATAGTAATTAGGCGTGCATGGCAAGACATAAAAATCAATCGCTAGATAACCTAATTTCAACAAAATAACTTGAATCAAACACACTTTTCACACGTGCACCTCTAGGGTAACCTCGCTCGTTGCCTCGAAAATATAGTCATGTCCCTCGAATATGGGACGCCTTAGCAATGACCCTTCGATAAAAAGATCGTAGTCCCTCGATGACCCTCGATGTTGCCTTTGATAAAACGATCTCGTCCCTTACAAAAATTGCTAAAGCATATCATAAGTTGCTTTCGATGACTGTAAAATTGACCCGCGCCTGTCCCTTCACATCCAACGATGGGGCTTCTTACCAAATCAATGGTAAGATAGCAACGTCTAAAGGAGAAAGAAAAGAACATTTAAGACCTTTCGAGTGGGTAGATTCGCTCCTAGTTACTCGCTTGCTCACGACAAAAACATTCTTGCACCTACACTTTCATCTCAAAAGACTTTCAAAAGAAAAAATGTTTTGTATACGTTCTTATAGAGACGAGAACCATTGCAAAACATCTTTTCAAAACATTTTCCGAAACACAATCCATAAACACATTTTTGAACCACTTTTCAAAATAAAAACTTTGTACGCAATCTTATAGAAACGAGAACCATTACAAAGAGATTTTCCAAAATACTTTCAAAGCCCACACCACAAGCACATTGTCAAATGAAAGCAAGTGATCTAAACGAGTAACTAAGAGCCCATGGAAAACCATGGATGAAAAAGGTGCTAATACCTTCCCTTTTCATAATCTACCCCCCGAACCTGAGAAATAATCTCGAAAGGTCTTTCCTGTGCTTTTTTACCTTTCCTTTTGGATAAAAGAAAAGTCGGTGGCGACTCTTGCTATCCGCACAAATGCGATCGAAACGCAAAACTCCAAGTCAGTTCTCCCACCGTATCACGGAACTGGTGACTCTGCTGGGGAATTAATAAAAAAAGTGGGGTTACCTTAGGGTTATATCACCTTTACTCGCTTTCATTATTTGATTTATGTGCTTTATATTTAGTTCTTCGTATTGGGCTTGCTTTGATCCCCCACCCAGATCTGGGACACCTTTTTAGGTAAATAGCAATAGATTGTGGAGACTGTACGGCGTAGACCGATATGGTTGAGACAATGGCTATGTTAGTGTGATGCATTTGTGGGTACCGTTATCCCTCGTGGTAAATCGAGGAGAATACGGGGCCGTTGAGTGGCGTCATGAAGCACTAATTGACCTTAGAACCCTAATTGAACAAACTTGGCCATTAGAACGTAGTGAGGTAGCCGGTTTCGGTGTAAAGAATAAAATTGGTTGATACTCGATACTACACTCGCTGAGGCTAGACTTTTGGGATATCTCGGCCGCAAGAAAAGATTGTTGTGCTGAGATAATGCCCAAAAGAAAGGCCGGTGACATTGAGATCCTTTAGAACCCGATTATTATTTCTAGGACAGGTTGAGCCAACTAGACTTCAAGAGGGTACTTACCTACAAAACTCATGCGAGCCTAAAACATAGGGTTTTGTTTGCTGTGTGTGTATATGTTTGCTTGTACATAAACATCATAAACATCATCAACATCATATGCATGCTCACTAACCATTTCAAGGATTTAGAAATTTATCTTTGTTTTTGTTTTATAGGACATGAATTCTCTCTGAAGAAACACCATCCGAATCAGCTTCGTAAAAGTACATCCTTAACTTCAAGAGCTAGCCTCAAGAGTGCCCGGGTATTCTCCTTTTACCAAGAAATATGGTCGACTCCTCAGTTTGGTTACATCCAACTTCCAAGAAGAGATGATGTGTGTACTATTCCAATTCTTTGATCTCGTACATCATTGTTTCACTTTCCCAGACTATCAGTTGGTACCTACACTAGAAGAGTTCTCTCTACTCTTAGGGGTGCCCGTGCTTAATCAGATACCGTTCACCGGTCTAGAAGGGATTCCAAAACCCGAAGTCATCGCCGAAGATTTACATGTGAAGAGGGCCGACGTCATAGCTAATTGGGAGACAAGAAGTGGGGTTAAAGGCTTTCTAGCTAAGTTTCTATTGGAAAAAGCTCGTTCATTTTGGGATGACATGGATTTCTAAGCTTTCGAAGATGTACTAGCTCTCCTCATTTATGGTTTGGTTATGTTTCCCAATTCGGACCAATTCATAGACATTAATGCCATCAAAGTTTTTCTCTCTCGCAATCCTATACCCACCTTACTATGAGACATCTTGCATTGCCTTCATACCCGCACCATGAAGAAAAGAGGCACCCTTTTATGTTGTATCCCCCTACTCGCTAAGTGGTTCACTTTACACCTGCCTCAGTCAGTATTGAAGAACAAGAAAAGATTGACTTGGTCTCAAAGGATGATGTCTCTCACCCACTCTGATATCCGTTGGTGCTCGAGATCCTTGGAAGATATCTCTATCATTGACCGTTGTGGGGAGTTCCCTAATGTACCTCTGCTTGGTATTAGGGGAGGTATCACCTACAACCCATGCTTAGCTCTTCGGAAGTTTGGGTATGCCTGAAGGGACGGTCGTCATGAAATGCCTATCTGAGGTCTGGTGTTCGACTACGACAAAGAAGACCAAGGTTACCGCCAGAGGTTTACACGTGCTTGGGGAATGGTGAACAAGGTGGACAGTAGGACTTTGGGACATAAAAACTCTATCCCTCTCGAGCCTTACCTTAGGTGGGTACGGGCTCGTTCCAATAGTCTCTTGATGCCTTACCCTTCCATCCTTCCTGTCATCATTGAGCCTGTTATTGAAGGAGACGTCCCATACACCGTTCTTCATCCTGGCATGCCTACCTCTCTCGAAGACCTGCAGAAAGCTTGGGTTCAGTTGAAGGAAGAACGAGACACCTTTGAAACCCAGTACTAAGCCAGTGAGAAGAAGGTTCTAGAGCTCACCAAACTGCTTCATGAAGAGAAAAACCTGAATGCCTACATTGCTCCAAAGAGGATGCGTTCGGTCTTTTTGTCTTAGGAGTTTTTGCTGTATTTTGTTTCTTTCTTTGTAAGCCCAAGGAGGCATGATGGATTCAAACTTGGTTTTATTTAATATAATGTGTGTTCTTTTTGGTTTGAAAAAATTTAGATCTCTAATTTTCCTTGAAATCATTTGCATATTGCATCTTCATTCATCATAACATCATACAAGTTTCTCATAACATGTCACCTTATCCTTCTACTGTTTATTTCAGTGAGATGGATGTTGAACAGACTGCGAAAGATCTTCAGGCGCAGAATGCCCAGTTTCAACAAATGCTCATGGCCCTGACAAAAGGACAAGAGGAGTTGAAGACTCTGTTGGCTAAAGAGAAGAAGAAGAAAACGAAGAAACCAACCGGTGTTGTAATCATGGGAAGAAGGTTTAAAGGACAAACCAGGAGAACTTTAGACTTTGCAACATCGTCAGGCGAAGGAGATAATCAAACCCAAGAAGTGAACAATGACCCAGCATCCGAAGGAGAGGAAGAGCCTGATTACTCTAAGGAACAATATCCTCCTGCTGATGATAAATACAAACAGCTAGAGGATCGTTTGAATGCCATGGAGATTCAGAGGGTACCCGGTTTGGACTTTGAAGAATTAGGACTCATCTCGGGGGTTGTCATCCCACAAAAATTCAAGGTCCCAACTTTCTACAAGTACGATGGTGTCTCTTGCCCGAAGCTATATCTAAGGTCATATGTCAGAAAGATTCAACCCCACACGGCTGACAAGAATCTCTGGGTACATTTCTTCTAGGAGAGCTTATCTGGGACACAGTTGGATTGGTTCTACCAATTAGAAGGGACCAATGTTCGCAACTGGGAAGAGTTGGCCGCCGCTTTCTACAAACAATATTAGTATAATGCTGATTTGGCTCCGACTAGGACACAATTACAAAGCATGTCTATGGGAACAGATGAAGGTTTCAAAACCTATGCTCAAAAATGGAGGGATCTCGCAGGCAGGATCCAGCCCCCTCTATCTGACAGAGAGTTAGTGGATATGTTCCTAGGCACCTTGTCAGGACCATTTTTCAATCACCTGATTGGGAGTTCCTCAACTGGGTTTACTGAATTAATTATGACTGGTGAGCGGGTTGAGGTCGGTATAAAAAGAGGAAAAATTCAAAGAGATGCATCCTCGAGTATGGTGAAGAAGCCCTTTGTTGGAAAGAAGGAGGTCAGTGCTGCATATGATTATATAAGTCAAAACAAAACCGACCATCGTCCGGCAGTAGGGGCTGTCATGATTTCTAACCTTGTGCCAAATCAACAGCGAAATTATCAGCGCAAACCAGAAGCACCCAAGAGACGATTTACCCGGATTAACATGACCATGTATCAAGTTTTGCCACACCTTCTCAAGACCAATCTGGCAACTTTAAAGGAATCTCCCAAGAATCCAATATTGCTTCTCCTCGCTATAACCCGAACGCCGATGTGCCTATATTCTGAAAGCCAGGGGCATAATACAAATGACTATTGGGCCTTAAAGAATAAGGTGCAAGACCTTATCAATGCGAAAGAGATTGAATTTGATCCCCCAGAAATGCCTAATGTAATAACGGCGCCAATGCCCAGACATGGCCAAGGTATCAACGCCATTGATGATGATCGTTTTGTTTCCTCCGTGAATGACTTAGTTACTCCTCTGTTGACCATTAAACAGAATCTACTGCAAGCCGGCCTGTTCCCAGGCTGCGATGAAAATTGCCACTTATGCAAGTCTCTACCGAACGGTTGTTTGTTACTAAAGATAGGCGTCCAGCGCCTGATGACCAGCAAAGAAATCCTATTTGAAAAGCTACCTCTTATCAAAAGCTCTTATCAAGATGTTTCGATAATCACCATTTCTAACAATCCTCCCAGGGTCTCCACCAAAAGACTCGTCAGGATTACATCTGTTCCCAGATCTGCACCCTTAATCATCATTATGCCAAGACCAATATCATACTCCTCGGATAAAGTTGTTCCCTGAAGTTATGAGGCTGACGTTTATTACTATGACGTCAAGCAAGATTAGTTGGCTGTCAAGGAAGAAGTTACGAGAGATATTGATCTCGATATCGGTAACATCACTGGAACCAGCAAAATAACAAGAAGTGGAAGAGTCTTCTCACCTGAGATTTCTCCAAAGACCGGTGCTACTCCTGTGATCATTCCTACTGCCACTCCTACCGACACTCCCAATGATACTCCTACTGTTATCCCTGCTGCCGATACAAGGGGCAAAGAGGCTCTGAATGAGTTTTTCAAAGAAAGAGAGCGTCCCGAGATCATTCTTGAAGCTTCTAGAAAAGAAATAGAAGAAATCCTGAAGATAATTAAGAAAAGTGTCTACAAAATTGTAGAACAATTGGGGCAGACCCCCTTGAAGATATCATTGTTGTCCTTACTTTTGTGTTCTAAAACACACGCCAAAGCCTTGGTAAAGTTTCTTAAGACCTCCCACGTGCCCCAAGAGACCTCCATCGACCAATTTGAAAACTGTGTGGCCAGTCTAACTGCTGACAACAGATTGGGCTTTTCCGACACTGATTTTACTCCTAAGGGAAGGAAACACAACGATGCCTTACATATTTCCATTGAATGTAGTGGCACCACACTTGCCCATGTTATGGTGGATACTGGCTCATCATTGAATGTCTTGCCCAAAATTGCTCCTGACCGACTGGATTGCGAGAGGTTAATCTTGAAACCTAGCAACATCATAGTAAGGGCCTTTGATGGCTCCAAAAGGACACTACACGGAGAATTTAATATCCCCATAAAAATTGGGACTTAGACTTTTGACTCAATTTTCTATGTGATGGACATCCGCCCTTCGTACTCTTGTCTGTTGGGTCGACCCTGGATCCATGGCGCTGGTGCCGTCACTTCTACCCTACACCAAATGCTAAAGTACCTGATCAGAGGGAAGATTGTCACAGTTCACGGAGAGGAAGAGTACATGGTTACCATCTGAACTCTTTCAGGTATGTCGAAATGGATGGAGAATTCATAGAGACTCCCTGTCAGAACTTTGAGGAAGTTCCAGCAACAGTCGCGGCAACCAAGTCTACTCCAAAGGTCCCTAAGATTACCAGACCTCCACTGAAGATGGCCTCTTTGAAAGATGCTCGAGCAGTAGTTGAAGAAGGCGAGTGTACCATCTGGGGTCAGCTTTCGGATATCCCCTACAAGTCCGACAAATTTGGGTTGGGATTCACTTCAGAGGCCCAAAAGGCTGTTCGGCATTCTCGCATTGGGGGACCACCTCCGTGTATCAGCAATCAGGGAATCAATGCAATAGAAGACAATGATGGCAGTTGTGACATGGACGAATGGATTTTTCCAACCATCGGCGGAGGGCTTAACAATTGGGAGGCCAAAGATTTCATTCCTATTACTTTTATTCAAGAGTAATTGTCTTTTAATATTTTCAGGTTTGTAATATTTAAACAATTCAGACTTTTTAAAACCTTGTGTCTTACCCGAGGCACAACGGTCCATTTGTGAGGGTTGTCACTTCATTCTCATATGTCATTAATGAATCATGGGCGTTTTTGCATCAAATTTTGTTTTCTTCGTCTTTTCTTTCTTAGATTTTAATTCTTTCAAAGGTAGCTATGCTCTTACACACACTCACATATTAAAAATGCAGATCTACATCCACTCAGGATCCCATGGGTAACAGTTCTGCTATGGCCAATTATGACTTTGAAAATCCGATCTACCAAGCCAACGACGAAGGTGAGGAAGATTATGAAGTGCCAGGGGAGTTGGCCAGGTTGTTGCAACAGGAAGAAAGGACCATTCCTCCACACGAAGAGCCGGTCGAAACAATTAATTTGGGAACTGAGGAAGACAAGAAGGAGGTCAAGGTGGGTGCCAGTTTGGAATCCCGTGTCAAGGAGCGCCTGATTCAGTTATTACACGACTATGTCAAAATCTTTTCCTGGTCGTACAAAGACATGCCGGGACTTGATGCAGACATTGTGGTACATCATCTTCCTACAAAGGAAGATTGTCCTCCAGTAAAGCAAAAGGTTCATCGCATGAGGCCCGACATGTCGGAAAAGATCAAAGGAGAAGTCATGACGCAATTCAATGCCAGATTTTTGGCTGTCACCTCTTATCCCCAATGGGTGGCCAATGTTGTTCCTATACCCAAGAAAGACGGTAAAGTGCGGATGTGTGTGGACTACAGAGACTTAAACAGGGAAATCCCCAAAGATGATTTCCCACTCCCCCACATTGACATCCTAGTCGACAATACGGCACAACACAAAGTGTTTTCCTTCATGGACAGCTTCTCGGGCTACAACCAAATCAAAATGGTGCCTGAGGATATGGAGAAAACGACCTTTGTTACACAGTGGGGCACTTTCTGCTATAAGGTCATGCCATTCGGACTGAAGAATGCTAGGGCAACTTATCAACGTTCCATGGTAGCTTTATTTCATGACATGATACATCATGAGATAGAGGTCTACGTAGACGATATGATAGCCAGATCGCAGACAGAAGAAGATCACCTTGAGCACTTACAGAAGTTGTTTGAGAGGCTAAAGAAGTACAAGTTGAGATTGAATCCAAACAAGTGTACATTTGGAGTACGGTCTGGTAAACTCTTAGGCTTTGTCGTCAGCAATAAAGGTATTGAGGTTGACCCTGCCAAGGTTAAAGCGATACAAGAAATACCATCTCCTCGTACTGAGAAAGAAGTCAGAGGATTCTTGGGACGTCTGAATTACATAGCCGGGTTTATTTCTAACCTGACAACTACTTATGAGCCAATCTTCAAACTCTTGAAGAAAGATCAAGTAGTCAAATGAAATGACGAATGACAAGTTGCTTTTGACAAAATCAAAGAACATCTGCAAGAGCCTCCTGTGTTGTTGCCACCTATCGAGGGAAGGCCATTGATCTTATATCTAACTATTTTAGAAAACTCAATGGGGTGTGTGCTGGGGCAGCATGACGAGTCTGGCCGAAAAGAGCATGCTATTTATTACCTGAGCAAAAAGTTTACCGATTGTGAAACAAGATATTCACTGCTCGAGAAAACTTGCTATGCTCTGGCATTGGTTGCTCGCCGGCTGAGACAATATATGCTGACCTACACTACTCTGTTGATATCTAAAATGGATCCGATAAAGTACATCTTCGAGAAGCCCGCTCTTTCTGGGAGAATAGCGAGATGGCAGATGATCGTGACAGAATATGACATACAATATACTACCTAGAAAGCTATAAAGGGTAGTGTGTTGGCTGACCACCTCACTCACCAAGCTGTGGAAGACTATCAGGCCATGAAGTTTGAGTTCCCGGATGAAGACATCATGACATTAGACAACTGTGAAGAAATCAGGCCATATGACAGACCTGAACAAGGATCCCGATGGACCCTGTTCTTTTATGGGGCATCCAACACACTTGGCAATGGTATCGGTGTTGTACTCATATCTCCAGAAGGATGTCATACTCCCTTCACTGCCAGACTTTGCTTCAACTGTGCCAACAACATGGCAAAATATGAAGCATGCATCTTCGGCCTCAAAGCTGTTATAGACTTGGGGATCAAATACTTGGATGTATTTGGAGATTCAACTTTGGTCATTAGTCAGATCAAAGGGGAATGGGACACCAAACACCCCAACCTTATCTCTTATAAAGAACATGTATTGACATTGTTTCCGCATTTTAAAAAGATTACCTTCGAGCATTTCCCGCGAGAAGAAAATCAGCTAGCAGACGCATTAGCTATAATGTCATCTATGTTTAAACTTAATTGGGATAACGAGGCTCCTCAAATCACCATTGAGCGGATGGATGAACTAGCTTACTGTCACGAGATCGGTACTGAAGAAGTAGTGGATCGACCTTGGTTCCACGAAGTTAAAAGGTATCTCGTGTCTCAGGAATATCCAGAAGGAGCTTCGGTGAATGGCAACAAGTTCCTAAGAAGATTCTCGGCTAAATTCTTCCTTAGTAACGATATTTTATACAAACGCAATCATGACTCTGTATTGCTTCGGTGCGTAGACAAGGTTGAAGCTGAAAGGATCATGGTTGAATTACACAAAGGCATTTTTGGTACCCATTCCAGTGGGCATACGATGGGAAAGAAAATCCTACCGGCAGGCTATTATTGGTCTACCATGGAAGCAGATTGCTACCAACACTCTCGGACTTGCCATAAGTGTCAAATTTATGCGGATAAAGTGCACGTACCTCCGGTTCCTCTAAACGTCTTGATGGCTCCTTGTCCCTTTGCTATGTGGGGAATTGATATGATTGGGGAAATCAAGCCAACGGCCTCCAATGGACACCGTTTCATCTTGGTGGCCATCAACTATTTTATAAAGTGGGTTGAGGCGGCTTCCTTCGCTTCCGTTACTAAGAACATGGTCGCCCGGTTCATCAAACAGAATCTCATCTGTCGGTACGGCATCCCAGAGAGAATCCTCACTGATAATGGTACGAATCTAAATAACACTATGATCACCACCTTGTGCGAGCAATTCAAGATTCAACATCACAATTCTTCCCCTTATCAGCCAAAGATGAATGGTGTTGTAGAAGCTGCTAATAAAAACATTAAGATGATTATACAGAAAATGACAGTCACGTACAAAGACTGGCATGAGATGCTGCCGTTCGCTCTCCACGGGTATCGTACCACAACTCGCACATCAATTGGGGAAACACCTTTTTATCTCGTATACAGCATGGAGGCTGTCTTGCCTATTGAGCTACAGATCCCCTCTCTAAGAATCATGAAGGATGCTGGTTTGAATGAAGAATATTGGATCCATACTCGGTTTGACCAACTAAACTTGATTAATGAGTAGAGGTTTACAACTATCTGTCATGGTCAGATGTATCAAAAACGCATGATCAAAGCTTTTAATAAAAAGGTCAAACGTCAGGTATATCAGGTCGGTGACTTGGTAATCAAGCGTATCATTTTGCCACAAGGTGATCCCAAAGGCAAATGGACCCCTACATATGAAGGTTCGTTTGTAATCAAAAGCATTTTCTCTGGTAGAGCCATGATCTTGACCACTATGGATAGCGATGACCTCCCGCACCCTGTAAATACGGACATAGTAAAAAGATACTACGCGTGATAAAAGACCCGCTAGGTTGACAGGCCTAGGCAAAAATAAGGGCTTCCCGGCGTACCAAAAGGGTTCGGGAAAAAATAAGGGATGAAAATTAAAAAAATTTGTACACCCGGCAAGTCGAAAACCTGAAAGGGCGGCTTGGGCAAAAAAGGGTATCCCGGTGGACTGAAAACCCGAGAGGGCGGTCCAGGAAAAAGTTAGGGATTGAAGCGTATGATTATGTCCCGTTGGATCATCTTGCAGACAATCTTCAGCGTCGACCAATCAACTCAAATGGCTCTAAATCAATCCAATCGACTTCGCCGAGGCGACAAGTGGACAAGACATTCAGAGACATGAAGACTATAGCAGAATGGGAATCCCATGGGATTATTTCACATATCTATCTTTTATTTGTATCAATTTTCATTTTTTACAACGAAATTCTCTCGCTAGAATGCTCGTCTCATTGTACAAAAATACTTAATACAAAGATATCCCTTTTTGAAAGTACAAAACCATCTGTTTTTCTGTGTTTTTGTGTCTTGTTTACAAAAATGTCCAATGATTTATTTTTGAGCATATGCATTTGAACGTGATTACTATTACAAATAAAAAAAACCGAAAGACAATTACTGATGACTCTAAGAAATAGGGTAATATCTATAGGACATCCCATAAGATCCCCACAGGTACTTTCTCCAGCCAGAGCAAAATTTCCAACTACCGCTCCAAAGGTTCCCCAGTAAGTTGCCCAACTTCTCAGATTTCCCCAGCAGGATATCACGAAGACTACAAGCAATATCTGGCTGGGATTTATTTTCCCCGCTTCCAGCAATGCTACGGCACAATCAATCTCTAATTCCATACATTTGCATCCATACGTCATAACATTGACAACTCAAGTACATACGGTGCAATCTCATTTATTTTGGGAAAACAACACCATACCATGCATTGCATATATCATAGCATCGCATACAATTAACTCTTCACCTTTTCAGGAAATTAGCATCAACAAACTTCCGACAGACACAAATTTTCAACAAGTCAAATATAGATAAGTTCTCGAGAAAAGGCTGGTTCTTGCTGGTTCAGATAAATCTCTCAACGATTTATTCTGATTCGTCTCCAGACTTTTACTGGTTCAGATAAATCTCTCAATGATTTATTCTGATTCGTCTCCAGATTTTTACAGGTTCAGATGAATCTCCCAACGGTTTATTATCATTTATCTCCAGATTATTTTACTGGTTCAGATAAATCTCTCAATGATTTATTCTGATTCGTCTCCAGATTATTTTACTGGTTCAGATAAATCTCTCACAATTTATTCTGATTCATCTCCAGATTTTTACTGGTTCAGATAAATCTCCCAACGGTTTATTTTGATTCATCTCCAGATTATTTCATTGGTTCAGATAAATCTCTCAACAATTTATTCTGATTCATCTCCAGATTATTTCACTGGTTCAGATAAATCTCTCAACGGTTTATTCTGATTCATCTCCAGATTTTTACTGGTTCAGATAAATCTCTCAATAGTTTATTCTAATTCATTTCCAGATTTTTACTGGTTCAGATAAATCTCTCAACGGTTTATTCTGATTCATTTCCAGATTTTTACTTGTTCAGATAAATCTCCCAACGGTTTATTCTGATTCATCTCCAGATTATTTCACTGGTTCATATAAATATCTCAACGATTTATTCTGATTCATCTCTAGATTATTTCATTGGTTTAGATAAATCTCTCAACAGTTTATTCTGATTCGTCTCTAGATTTTTACTAGTTGAGATAAATCTCTCAACGATTTATTCTGATTCGTCTTCAGATTCTCACTATTTCAGATAAATCTCTCAACGGTTTATTCTGATTCATCTCCAGATTCTCACTGGCTCAGATAAATCTCTCAACGATTTATTCTGATTCATCTCCATATTTTTACTGATTCAGATAAATCTCTCAACGGTTTATTCTGATTCGTTCTCTGCTTAAGATCGAGTTCAAACATTCCGTCAATAATCGTCTTTGGATGGAATCTATAAGCCCATCTCTGACAATTCTCCTTTGCTTCTCCAAATGGCATCTTTAAGCCCATTTCCTTACGCAATCGACCAGCGCATCATCAAGCGCAAATTTCTGGGCACTCTAGTGTTCAATCATCTTCTACTTTCAAGCTGCGGATGACAAACGCGTCAATCTCACTTTTCAAGTTTAAGAAGATTGAACAGGGGCAGCTGTTGTACCCCAAAAATTTCCCTCCCATTTTTCATTCAAGATACTATCCAAGGGTTTCTCAAATACCTAATTTGGCTCAGAAGTTGATCAGACAGATTCTCTTCCTAAGCAGTAAATCAACAATTAGGGTTTTTCATTTCTCAAAGGAAATTGAGTCTTCAAGGTTTCAAATGGTCTTCATAGGTCTTCATGTCTCCTCAAGGTTGTTTAAATCAGTTTTCAAACCTCTCATTTGCAAACTTGCTCAATCAATGGTCCAGATAACTAAAAACAACTACATTGACTTGAAAATTTCCCGTTTGCGAGAACAAATTCAAATGATCCTAACTTCTTCATTATTAAAATTTTTTGAATGGTTTTTCTTGCGTATGATTTTACTTGATGTCATCTCAAATTTCTCTTCATAAATCAAGAACTGATTACACGTAGAAAATCACCAAAGACTCGAATGCGTTGGAAGTCACTTCATGATTTTTTGACCTAATTTCAAATAATAGTCGTCTGATTTCTAAGAATTGTGATTTCTTCAAGTTACAAGACTTTGAGATGATTATTTTTGTTCATAGTCATATGTGATGTCTCTCACGGGTTTATCTTCAAAGAATCGAAGGAAAGTTGGGTTTGGAAGACTTTAAAATTATCGAGTCGTCGCAAGGCATTTTTTTGATTTTGAATTTTTCTTAAACACAGTTTACTGAAAGGTTAACATTTGTTCTCAGAGCATGTTTGTTTGGACAAGATGTGGAGATTAAGACTGTCATTTAAGACAATCATGATCTTGGATTCAAGTTGACCAGATGATTTACATTCTTAAACGTTTATTTTGTTTATGAATTGGAGTACAAAGTGCATGATTTTTTGAAATACAGTTACAGAGTTATTTGGGCTATTTGGAATTCAAGTTACCAGACTAGAGCATTTTATTTCAAATATTCTGATTGGGAATTTCAAAAAAAAAATCAATTAGAATACGAAAGTTTGTACAAGATCCTATCATACCAAAATAGTTCAAATCTTTGTATCATTACACTGCAAATAAAATTACAAATTTTTGTTTGTTTGCAGAGAAATTACAAATTGTTGTTTACAAAGGATTTCAAGTTCCAATATATCACAAGGATACTTCATGCTACAATTCAAGTTCTTCCCCAATTTCAAACACATCATCCAAGGTTGTTATAAAACTTCAAATTTTTTTCAATACTTTATGTTTTACAACTTATTGTTATTCAAGGATACGTTGGTACAACTATTGAATACAATACTTCCAAAATACATCAAAGTGCATGAGGGTTTGTTCTAAGTTACAAAGAAAATCAAGTGAACATTTGACCTAAGAGAACTAATTCATGATCAAATTGCTTGAAGATTCAAATTATATCAATGCCTTTGACTTTTCTTCAAAGACCTTCATGTTTGCCACGAATTTCTTGCATTCTTTGCCTTGTCATCTCCACTTTTGCTCACATGAAACAAGAGAAAGAGAGCATGATTAGTACAAGAAAGAAACATGAACATGAACAAGGAATTTTCAAAGAGCTATTTCACAAAATTCATCACTATGGTTTGTGTAGGAATCAGAATTAGGGGGGTGGTTGTCAAATCATGTTCAAACATTCCACAAAGCCTCATTTGATTTGTTTCACATAATCATATTTTTTAATTTTTAATCATAGGCCCCAAATTCTATTGCAAATCACAAAAAAGAGTGCCTTTCTTGGTTCACAAAAGAAAAAGGAAAAAGAAAATTGCCAAGGCAAGCAAATATAAACAAACTGCCGAAACTGTAACACAAAGCTACAAGACTGTAAATAGTAGCAATCAGATACAAGACAGGGGCAGGCCTACAACCTGCAACAAGTAAGACAATAGACTGCTATAATAAAGCAGCACATAGCATTACAACGGCCTTAAACAAACAACCAAATGAACAAATACAACCTGCAACAAGCAAGCCCACAAAAGCAGAACAAATACATCATAAGCATAGCATAGCAGTAGCAAGCTAACTTGCTCATTGTGTCATCATTTTCCTAGTCACACAAACCCTTCACAAGTTTAAAAATAAAGCAAAAAAACTGCTTTTTATTTTCATTGAAAGAGAAAAGAGGAAAGAGATCACCTAGCCTGTTACAGTCCAAAAACCTGCTGCAACTCTGTATAAAGCAAGTCAAAACCTACCCAAACTTACATTAAAATGGCAAAGATGTCAACTTACACTCAAAAGCCAAAGCAGTATACCATAATGCCATTCAAAAGCTATACATTTCCCCCCATTTGCTCACCATCTGATGGATATAAACAGAAGCAAGATGGGAGGATAAAAGAGATCACAAATAAGCCAAAGAATAGAAAACCAGCAAAAACTTGATAGCCAAAAAACCAGAAAACTAACAAACCAGAAAGGCAATATACAAACAGAATCAAAGCTCGCCACCAACCTTTTGTCTCACATCACAAAAAAACAACACAGAACAGAAAAGCACACACAAACTCTTTGCCTCAAACTATCACAAAACACATCACCAAAAACTAGCAACATCACCACAAACTCATCAAAACCCTCGTCTCAAATCCGGGAATAAACACCATAAAACCAAAAACATCACAAATCACAAATAACCTTCCTTTACTAAATCTCCATAAAACCTCAATTCTGAATGACATACGTCCTTAACTTGCAGCATCTTTAGATCTAAGTAGCCAGCCGTATCAGAACGGTAACAAATCCAACAACACCGACAACTTTGCACAAGAGTAGTAGAGCAATATTTTTTTAGAAGAAGATTTTTATTAAAGGGAAGCAATCAAACTTACCTTGGAGGATTTGAAGACCCATAGGGAGAACTCCGATCCGGTAACCTTTTTTACTCACTCTTTATTCACTACGATTGATGTTGTTGTTGTTCTGAAATGCGAATGGTTTTATGTTGTTGTTTGTTTGATACTGTGAACCGAAACTAGAGTTGTTGTTGCATTTTTTTCTTCGTCTGGGTTAAAGAAAGGATGAGAGACCAAGCTTGAGAGTAGTGAGAGAAAAGAAATGCATGCGCTTTTTTTTCCTGAGTGAGAGAAAAATGTATGCTCTGGTTATTGTCCAATTGGGACTATTAATTAAGATTAATTGGGAATTAAACAATTGTTAACTGCAACTTTTTTGTTTCCAACATAAATCCGCGGCACCTCTTTGGTATTATTAGGGTTCTCAAATTTCCCTATTCCTCTTTTAACAAACTGGGTTTGAGCCTAATTTTTGGCCCAACCCATTTCACTGTTTTTTGCCTTTTATATTAATGAAAGCATCAAAATACATGAATAAGTAAGCGGCGTGGTGGTTAGGTTATTGTCATTTGAAGGTGGAGTCCTGGGTTCGAGACCCCCAGAGGATGTTTTTCATATTCTTTTCCTTTTTTATTCTTTGCTCCATTTTTTCTGTTGGACAAAACAGTTTCTTGTTGGGCCTTTCATCCCAAATTCAGCCCAACGAATTGATGTTTGCTTACCCCTATATTTTTCTGTTTATAACCTTTTTAATAATTTTAGTTTTGATTTAATTTAATCTTTAATACCTTTTAATTTTAATTAAATAAAAAAATATATAAATTTCAAAATAAATTAATTAGTTTAGTTTAGGATTTGTAAATATTTTTACTAATTATTTTTTGTAATTAAGTCTTAATTTGTTTATTTAATAACAAAAATCCTAGAAAACAAAATACATGCATTCGACTTAATTTCCTTAGCTAATTAATACAAATAGATTTTTCTCTATTTTTTCTTTTCAAACTTTTCAAATAAAAAAAAAAGATTTTTTATTTCCTTATTTTTACTTTGTTAATTATTTGCCCTAGACTGTTATATTTATTTCAAATTCGATTTGGTTGTATTGTTTGCTATTTAGACTCTTAACTACATTGACGATTCAATCCATCCCCATTTGTAAATTTGTACCCCCATTCCCAAAAATTAGGTAATAGCGTAGAATTTGAATTTCCGCAATTTACTGTTTTTTATACTGTATAGTAATTAGGCGTGCATGGCAAGACATAAAAATTAATCGTTAGATAACCTAATTTCAACAAAATAACTTGAATTAAACACACTTTTCACACGCGCACCTCTAGGGTAACCTCGCTCGTTGCCTCGGAAATACAGTCATGTCCCTCGAATATGGAACGCTTTAGCAATGACCCTTCGATAAAAAGATCGTAGTCCCTCGATGACCCTCAATGTTGCCTTCGATAAAACGATCTCGTCCCTTACGAAAATTGCTAAAGCATCTCATAAGTTTCTTTCGATGACTGTAAAATTGACATGCGCTTGTCCCTTCACATCCAACGATGGGGCTTCTTACCAAATCAATGGTAAGATAGCAACGTCTAAAGGAGAAAGAAAAGAACATTTAAGACCTTTCGAGTGGGTAGATTCGCTCCTAGTTACTCACTTGCTCACGACAAAAACATTCTTGCACCTACACTTTCATCTCAAAAGACTTTCAAAAGACATAATATTTTGTATACGTTCTTATAGAGATGAGAACCATTGCAAAACATCTTTTCAAAACATTTTCCAAAACACAATCCATAAACACATTTTTGAACCACTTTTCAAAATAAAAACTTTGTACGCGTTCTTATAGAAACAAGAACCATTACAAAGAGATTTTCCAAAATACTTTCAAAGCCCACACCACAAGCACATTGTCAAATAAAAGAAAATGATCTAAACGAGTAACTAAGAGCCCATGGAAAACCATGGATGAAAAAGGTGCTAATACCTTCCCTTTTCATAATCTACCCCCCGAATCTGAGAAATAATCTCGAAAGGTCTTTCCTGTGCTTTTTTACCTTTCCTTTTGGATAAAAGAAAAGTCGGTGGCGACTCTTGCTATCCGCACAAATGCGATCGAAACGCAAAACTCCAAGTCAGTTCTCCCACTGTATCACACATATCGCAGCAAAATAATTCTCTTTTCAAAACAATACCAATATTTGATTCTAAAAATATAAATATGTATTAAAACATTAGGCACTAAAGGCCACTCATCACATAATCTCAATACAACATAAATAAAAGAGAGAATATCAAACATCTCTTAAAAATAAAACATGAGTTCAAGCATTTCTCTGTGTTACATAACCAGAGCATGACTCACTGCCTAAATGCGTATAAACAAAGAACTAGATACTTCGACTAATCCTTGCAAGAAGCACCACTACTTTCGGTACTTGAGCGATATCGTATAAAACATCATTTCAACAGAAGGGTGAGAATTTATATCATTATAAAAATATATAATAATAAGTAATGCATAGCATACATACATCAATTGAATGCATCATACTTCACATAATCATGTATACACATTATCCCATCCAATTCATATGTTTACATATACAACATAGCTCTACAATTCATGATACAATGGATAATCAATCACATATACCAAAAATGTAACATTCACATCAATATCACATATTTCACACCAATTCAACATTTCACATTGACACATGTGACTCAAATGCAACTTTATGCAATATGCATGAGGTACCAATTTTTATCCTTAACGGTTTTTACAATTAAACCGTGTCCATCCCACAGACAGATAACCACCAAAAAGCCCACCCTCTAAGCTTCAAATCAATCCCCTAGGTTTGGGACAAGCCACTAGCCTCCACAAAAATAGCAAACATTGCCTCTTGACAACAAATAACGCATGTGTAATATCAATATTGCTTGAGGACAACAAACGAGCTAAGTTTCGGGTTGTGATCGGTCACCATTTTCATCATGTTTTTGTTACTTGTCTGATGATAATCCAGGTATTCTGCATCATTTTGTGTCACATTTTGATTCTCTTTGAATGATTTCATATTTCTTGAGTTTCTCCTTATTTTATGTTTTCTTAAGTTTATTTCAAGTTATTTCTCGTTTTATGCTTCGGTTGGTTGTTAAGACTGTTTCAGGTTTAAGGGAAGGATCCTAGGTACTCGATACGAGAATAATCGAGGAATCGGAGGTCTCAGAGAAGTTTCAGAGAGTTACAGCAAGCCTGACATGGCCACCCGGGTCACCTGACACGGGTCATGTCAGGCAGAGGAGCACATGAAGAGTAAAAAACCAGAGTGCCAACACAGCCACCCGTGTCACACGACACGGGCCGTGTCAACTATGCTGAGACTTAAAGACTCTTGGGGAATGGACAGATGACCAACACGGTTGGCCATGTCATCTGACACAGACCGTGTTGGTCCAAATGCTGAGTTTTTATGATTTTTCTATTTGACTCTAAGTGAGACCCATAAGGGAATTTTGGACATTTTGGACTGGGAATAATTGATTATGACTATTTGAGGCAGTTTTGACAACCAAATGTGGGACTTTTGACATTATAAGAATTCTATGATAAACATTGGAGCTTTCAAGGGATTCGGAGAACGAATATTTTTCAAGAGCAATCACGATTGAAAATCAACGAAATCTAATTATCTTGTAATGTCTAACTTTATTATTGTAATTTCTTTGATTATTATGTGTGGCTAAACCCCCCAATGCTAGGGGGTGTCCATGTTTTGTAGTGTATTGACTATGAATTATTGATTTTTAATCCATTAGTTTCCTTTAAATTTAATCATTCAATGTTTCTGATGCTTTCCTTATCAGACCAATTAGGATTGATCTACGATTAACAATTAGGGCTGGACCGCTGTTGTTAAGGTTTTTTATATGAGTAGACAATATTAGATATCACCTAGGACTAGGGATACCATATAGTTACCAGTGAAATCTTGATAATATTGAAGGCTTGGTAGCATCGTAATTTTCTAAGGACTTAGATATTAGGATGGTTCATCAAAGGTTTTCCCTCTGAAAACTTGAAGGAAAATAACCTAAAGATCCGGTAGTTGAAGATTATGAATTGGTTGAAGAGATCAACATTCAGGGTCATTACAAGGAAAATCAAACACTTATCCCTGACATAGTATTCATACTAGTAAAAAATGTCATAATTTACATTATGTTTATTTTCATAGTTGTTAAGGTTAAATCCAAAACCAAAGCAAATGTTAAGTTTTTGTTTAATTGAACAACATATTAAACTTGGTACTATACGCATTCCTCAAGATCGATATCTGAGGGAAATCACCTCTTATTACTGCAAGGCAAAATATTACACTTGCTATTTTTCCTATCAAGTTTTTGGCGTCGTTCCCGGGGACTGCCAAATTATAGAGTTTAATTGTAGTTCAATTAGAATTTTGTTGCTCTGCAACTAAAATTTGATTTTCAGTTATATTTTTATATTTTGTTATTACTCATTTGTTTCTAACTGTTTTATACAAGTAAAGCCCTAAGCTAAATTTCCTTTTGATGTAGAAATCGAAAGAACTTTTCACACAAGGCGCAGACAAGCTCGTTTGGCTAGACTAGAATGAGAGAAAGAAATTACCTCAGATCACCCAAGTTCAGAATCAGAACCCCAAACTATGGGTGAAAATACACCACCACCGGAGAGACTTCTTGGGGACTATGGAAGAGAAAATTCTCCAACATTTCGGTTGACTATCGTGAATCAACCTGTCACTGTTGCAAATTTTCAACTGCACCCCTCAACCATCCGCCAGCTCGAGAACAGATCTTTCACCGAAAAGATAAATGAAGACGCAATCAACATTTGCAGAGGTTTCTCACTATGAGCACTACTCTGAAAATTGAGGGGCACTCTGAAGAGGCAAATAAATTGAGTGTTTTCTGCTTGGGAGTATTACTACTTGAGAACATATGAAGAAGACTTTTCTTGATGAGTATTTTCCTGCTTCTGTTTACATTAGCAAAAGATATGATATTGTGAATTTTTAGCAAAAAGAAGGAGAGTCTCTAGGTGATGCTTACAAGAGGATCAAGAGGTTATTGGTAGCTTTCCTACCCACAAAATGGATCAAACTGAACAAATGCAGATGTTTGTGAATAGCCTCCGAATGAAGAAGAAACAACTTATTGATACAATAGTTGGTGGCTCATCCAACTTTACAATAGCCACAGGTGTAAAGAAGATTATTGAAGCCGTTGCTACGAATGAGCATCTGGAGCTATATGATAGGGTTGTGAGTAAACCAGAGGGGATGATTAACCTAAAGTTATAAGTTAACAAGCAACTGAAAATTGAAGAGGCAATTGTTATAGAAGTGGAGAAAAAGCTGAAAGCAATGGACATGGGTATTCAACAGGTAGCTCAGGTTCAACAGGTACAAAAGGTTATTTGTGAAATTTGTAGTGGATCACACATTACTGTGCAATGTCTTCAACTCCACAATAAATTGAGGAGATAAATTTTTTGAAGCAGAATAACCAATATTCTAACACCTATAATCCTAAGTGGAAGAATCATCCTAACTTCTCCTGTAAAGACCAACAATAAGAAGCTCCTTAGAAGGCAGAGTGAGAGGTAGCTATTAAAAGGATGGCTGCCCACACTTCTTAATTCCAAGAAGAAACAAGGAGCAACCACAGGAATACCGCAACCGCAATAAAAAATTTGGAAGTTCAAATGGGACAGATTGCACAACAATTATCTCAGCAAGCACAAAGACATCAAAAAACTCATGAGAATGTTAATGTTACTACAACAAGAAGTCAGAAGGGGTCAGAAAGCGAAGATGAGGTAAAATTTTGTGATAGTATTATAGAAGTTGATCTGGAAGTGAGAGAGAGCAAGAAAAAGCAGGAAGAAGTGGTATCATATGTGAAGCTAACTGAAGAGAAGAGTGAAAAGAGTGCTAAACCAGTTATCAAGTTGTCATATCCCTCTCGAGTGGCAAAGAAGGAGACAAAATAGAAAGAGTTTGATAAATTTGTCAAATTGTTTAAAAAGTTGCAGATCAACACACTATTCTTTGAAGCACTCGAGAAAATTTCATTGTACCAGAAATTCATGAAGGAGGTACTATCAAAAAAGCGATCAACAGAAGATGAATAGGTACCCATTGATGAGATGTTGTGTGCAATTACGCTCGAGAGGAAAATACTTGTCAAGCATAAGGATCCTGGATCAGTGGAAATACTGTGCACCATAAAAGACAGAACTTTCAAGAGGGTTCTGATTAATTCTAGCTCTAGTGTGAGTTTAATGCCATTATCTATCTTCAAAAAGCTGGGTATTGAGAAGATAAGCGAGAGTGGAACAAAATTGAAATTTGTTGATCATACTATCAAGAAATGATATGGGATAACTAAAGATGTGTTGGTGGAAATTGACAATTTTGTTTTTCTAGTTGATTTCCAGATCATGGATATTCTTGAAGATGAAGAGACTCCTATCATTATTGGTCGATCATTTTTGCTTACTAGTTGGTTCAATTTTGATTTTGAGATAGGTAATCTTGCATTAAAATCATTTGATGAAGATATAACCTTGAAAGTGTTGGAGATCAAGAAGCAGGGTGCAGGTAGATAGAAACAATCTTCAATTAGAATGATCAAAGTAGAAGGAGAAATAAAAATTTCAAAATCACTCCTAGAAGAAGTCTCAGGCATAATCTATAAGGTGGCATCAATAAAAATTTCTAAGCTCAGTCAAAAAGGCAAGAAGTGAAAGATGAAGGAACACCAACCTGAGAAGATGGAAGTTGGAAGTGGTTGGAAGCACAAAGGGGTTGATACTTTTGATCTGAATGAGTTCTGGGTTGCGAAAAGGACAAGCAACAAGGTGTGGAAGAGGAAGTGCCCCCATAAGAGGATGAACCGCCAAGCCATGCAACGTTAAACGAACCGCTTCATGGGAGATAACCCACGTGTTTTGATTCTAACTATTGTCTTTGTTTTGTCGTATGTTTGTTGTTTTTTTAGGTAATCACATTGTTTTGCAAAGGAGTCAAGTGCACTACAAAGGAGTGTACATAGAAAGAGGAGAAATTCTACAAAAGAGAAAAAATTTCAGAAAACCAGATCCCTGACACAACCACCCATGTCAGGAAACACGGGATGTGTTAGGCTCACTGAAGCATAGTTTGTTTGGTGAAAATTTTCAAAATCAGCTTCTTGACACGGTCACCCATGTTAGGCAACACGACCCGTGTCAATCTTCCTGAAGGCACTGCGTGAAAATAATTTTTTTTGGCATCTTAGATGTGCAACACAGTCGGCTGTGTCACAGAACACGGCCCATGTCAGGCTAGCGAACTTTGAATTTTTTTTGTTTTCTCTTGTTCCACCTGGGACCCACCAGTCACTTAAACACAAATTTCACTCTCACCAAAAGACTCCATGATTTTTCCCGTCATTCACTTATTTTTTCACTTTTCTCTTCATCCCTAACCTCACTTTCTCTCTCACAAAACCTAAAACCCCATAACCACCACTACTAAAATCTCTCTCCTTTTTCATCAATCCCTCTCCAATTCAAAAACTCCCTTCACAAAACTTGTCCCTTTTTCCGTCCTCTCCATTTTGAGGATAACTTTTTCTGCTAATTCCATATTTTGTGTTCGCTCATTTTTCCAGGTTCCCAAAATTCCCCCGAAGAGGACTGATAGAGGAAAGGCAGTAGGAGAGACGTTCAGGCCAAGGAAAATGATGATTTGTTCACCCAATGCACACAATATAATTTTTGGAGAATGGGACCATGCCCGTAGGTATGCTGCTAATGTTAAGCGAAAGCTGACACCTACCAGGTATATGTGCGATAAAACACTTGGTGATTTAGGGATGCAGGAAGAGATAGATAGGTTGTTTCATATTTTAGGGATGCTAGAGTTTATACACTTAGAGGCGCTGACCTATGAGCGCATCACCTTAGAACTTTCAAGCACTTTTGAGTTTAAGCTGAAAAGGCGGTGGACGAGTAACACCAGAGAATATCATGGTAATTTGAAATTCTGCCTTTATAATGATGATTATGAAATGTCTGTTGAGGATTTAGGACGATGTCTCTGTCTCCCACGGGTAGGACCAGGAGCTGTGCCTGATACTTTTGTTGTAGGTGATTTTTGGACAGCCATTATAGGCCTTCTAGTGTATACTCCTAAGAGTGCGAAAGCATCATGGATCCAAAACCCTTGCTTCAGATACACTCAAAAGGGTTATCTTACACCTTGTTTGGGCGAGGTGACAGTACCAAAGTGGAAGCTAAGAGAGAACTGTTCTTTTTATTCTCTATGATGCATGATTCGCTAGTGAATGTTGCGGCCTTTGCGACTGATCACTTGGGGAAAGTAGGGCACGCCACCTCCAATGACATTTCAGTTGGTGGCATGATAACTTAAATTGCTGAATATTATGGGTGTAGAGCGGTATTGGATGGAGAAACCTCGGTGGCACCTTTGAGCAAAATTGACATAAACGCTCTTATCTAGGAGGGTATGATTGAGGTTAAGAGAGATTGTTACACTATGATGAGTCGTAAGAGATGTATTCTGAAGTTTCCTAACTCTACTAAAATTAGTATTTCTGACTATGCTAATTGGTTATATGTTATTGTCGTCCCAGAAGAAGGGGATGACGACCAAGATGAAGATTTTGTGGTAGGTAATGGTATGGAGGAAGATTCTCCGATTCATGATCAGTTTATACCTACCCACCATGACTCGACCCAACAAGGTACCAGGTCCTCTTCCATGTCTCATGATCAATGGGGATAGGTGCAGAAAGAGATGGGCTATCTATGCACAGAGCAAACCAGACTAGGTGTAGAGCTTTTCAAGCAAGGTGAAGAGCTATTCAGGCAGGGAGTGGAGCAGACCCGACAAGGGTCTGTTATTGATGAGATGCATTCTATGATGAAATTCCAGATGTTGCACTTTCCACACCCTCCTCCTCCTCCTCAGTAAGAACTGTGAGTTTCCCCTCCCTATCTTGGTCTAAAACATTGAGGACAATGTTTAGTTCAGGTGTGGGGGGATTTTTTTATTGCATTTATTTATTGCTTTTGTTAGTGTTGGTTGAGTATTTTATTTCTTTTTGCATTGTTTGTTTTTGTTATCATTGGTTTGTTGTTGAGTCATTTAGTGTAGGATAATGGTATTGTATCTAGACAGGTGATGAGAATTGGTGATAGTGGATGAAATATCACTCCATTTACTGTGCTCATTGTGAAAGACCCCCAAAAGTTGGTACTGCTTAGGTGAATGATTGGACACGACTTTCTGATACTTGACTGATATAGTAGTATTGTGCACCCGAAACTAAGGAAAATCTACATCACACTAGAGGTATTTTGGAACCTGTGAGCTATACCAAACATGGTGAGGATCATAAAAATCCAAACACAATATCATTATGAAAGTTCTTCAGATATGTAATTAACACTCTTAGTTTGTGTAAGTATTTGTTGAAATTTCTATGCACACATATACACACTGAGGCACTTGTTTATTTTTAACCCCGAGTCTTTTTGGCCAACCATTTCATATTATCCTTCGTTAACCCAACTCTAGCCTTATTCCATTTTGTTTGTTAACCACATAATTTAACCATGAGCCCAAACACTCCCTTACCCTGCTTAGATAAGTGTTGTTGATTTCTGATCTGTGAAACATCTTAAGTTTGGGGTTGGGACACCGTAAATAGTTTAAAAAAAATAGGTAAGTGCATTAAAAAGAAAGAGAAAAATTGAAGAAAAAAAAGAGAAAAGAAATGATAAATAGAATAAAGCACTTACCTAGAGAAGGATTTAGTTTAAAAATAAAGCAATGCTCAAAGAAACACTTGAGTAGGAAATAAAGAATCCTAAGAGAAAAGTGTCTGATACTCGTGATTATGAACAATGTAAATAACACAATGATGAAAGTAGAAACACTGACTCTAAGCCAAAAACCACTTGTTTTCCCTTTTGTTTGTTTATCCCACCTTGTCCATAAGCCCCATTACAACCGTAAAAGCCCTTAAAAAGTATGTGTAGTGTGTGTATGAGATGAAGATAAATGTTATTCAAGCTTATGAGTTGACTTTGCATGATTTGATTATTGAGTGTAAACACTTTAACTCGAGAGATTTTGTGAGAGTGTGAAAATCTGACAGGTAAAGAGATACTCCGATGTGGAAGTGTAGAGGAACATCAAAAGTCGGGGAAGAAGGACACGTTGAAAGGAAACTGAGAGAGAGAGTTGCGAAAGATCGAGGTGGTATTGTGGTAAGCTGATAGTTTGGGGTGTTCGATTTTATTTCTCATTAACATTGCTTGAGGAAAAGCAACGAGCTAAGTTTGGGGTTGTGATCGGTCACCATTTTCATCATGTTTTTGTTAGTTGTCTGATGATAATCCAGGTATTCTGCATCGTTTTGTGTCGTATTTTTCTTATCTTTGAATTATTTCATATTTCTTGAGTTTCTCCTCATTTTATGTTTTCTTAAGTTTATTTCAAGTTATTTCTCATTTTATGCTTCGGTTAGTTGTTGTGACTATTTCAGGTTTAAGGGAAGGATCCTAGGTACTCGGTACGAGAATAATCGAGGAATCAGAGGTCTTGGAGAATTTTCAGAGAGTTACAGCAAGCCTGACATGGCCACCCGGGTCACCTGACACGGGCCGTGTCAGGCAGAGGAGCACATGAAGAGTAAAAAACCAGAGTGCCAACACGGCCACCCGTGTCACACGACACGGGTCGTGTCGGCCATGCTGAGACTTAAAGACTCTTGTGGAATGGACAGATGACCAACACGTTTGGCTGTGTAACGTGACACGGGCCGTGTTGGTCCAAACGCTGAGTTTTTTTTTTTATTTTTCTATTTGAATCTAAATGGACATTTCCGAACGGTAACAATTGATTTTGACTATTTAAGGCAGATTTGACAACAAAATGGGGGACTTTTGACATTAAGAATCA
This sequence comes from Vicia faba, assembly GCA_948472305.1. Taxonomy (NCBI): domain Eukaryota; kingdom Viridiplantae; phylum Streptophyta; class Magnoliopsida; order Fabales; family Fabaceae; genus Vicia; species Vicia faba. The sequence goes on along the minus strand of OX451738.1, from coordinate 65,786,175 downwards.
TACGATAAAAATCGAAGCTTTCAAGAGATTCGGAGAACGGATATTTCTAAAGAGCAATCGTGATTGAAGATCAACGGAATCCAATTATCTTGTAATGTCTAACTTTCTTATTGTCATCTCTATGAATATTATGTGCGGAAAAACCCCCTAATGCTAGGGGGTGTCCCTGGTTTGCAGTGTAATGACTATGAATTTTTGATTTTTAATCAAGTAGTTTCCTTTCAATTTAATTGTTCAATGTTTTTAATGCTTTCATGATCGGATCAATTAGGATTGATCTACCATTAATAATTAGGGCTGGACCGGCGTTGTTAAGGTTTTTTGATACGATTAAACTATATTAGATATCACTTAGGACTAGGGATACCATATAGTTACCGGTGGAATCTTGATAATATTTAAGGCTTGGTAGCATTGTAATTTTCTAAGGACTTAGATATTAGGATGATTGACCAAAGGTTTTTCCACTGAGGACTTGGGGGAAAACAACCTAAATATCCGGTAGTTGGAGGTTATGAATTGGTTGAAGAGATCAACATCCATGGTCATTATAGGGCAAATCACACACTTACCCCTAGCATAGTATTCATACTATTAAAAAAGTCATAATTTACATTTTGTTTATTTTCATAATTGTTAAGATTAAATCCAAAACCAAATCAAACACTAAGTTTTTGTTTAATTGAACCACATATTAAACTCGGTACTATACGCAGTCCTCAAGATCGATATCCGGGGAAATTCTCTCTTATTACTATAAGGAAAAATAGTACACTTGCTACTTTTCCTATCAATAAATCACATACTCCCATAATCAAATAAAAAACCATCCTTACCTTGGATGTAGATCCTCTAGGGTTCTCTCTTCTTCTCTTCTCTTTTCTCCCTATTCTCCTTTTTTCCTCTTTCTTCTTTTCTCTTGTTTTGACAACTTCCCTCTTACTAACTCTATTTTCCCTTGTTTTTATCAAAACCTATGTTTCACTAATGGGTTTATCTCACCCACTCACACTATTGTAACACATAAGGCCCAATTAGGTGACAATGCTATTGTCACACTTACTAACCCAGTTACACATATAACACATTGTGATACGGTGAGAAGAACTGACTGTTTTTGGAATGCTGGTTTGTGTTTTGCGTTTGTATTCGCAAAATGTCGCGGTAAGCAAGAGTCACCATTGACTTTTATTTTATCCAAAAAGGAAAGGAAAAAAGCATCGAAAAATTCCTTTTTCGAGATATTTCTGAGAACGGGGGGTAGATTATAGAAAGGGAAGGTATTAGCACCCTTTCTATCCGTAGTTATCTACGGGCTCTTAGGTACTTGCTCATCATTTTCAAAATTGTTTTCTTTGTATTTGTGGGCTTTGAAAAGATTTTGTTTTTGACTTCGATTTAACTCTTTCTTCTGTCCTCAAGAGTGTAATGAAATGTTTTTGAAAACTTGTTCGTAAAAGTGTAAGTGTGAAAAAGTTTTCTTTGGATGAGCAAGTATCTAAGAACTAATCTACCTACTCGAAAAAGGAATCATTTTATGCTAATTTCCTTTAGACAATGCTATCCTACTATTAGTGAGTAGGTAGCACCATCGTTGGAGTTTGAGGGTCAATTCGAATGAGGGACATACGGTCACTAAAGCAATGTTAGGATGTCTTAGAGGTAACCCTAATGTCTTAGATCATTCATTCGAGGCAATGATATCCGAGGCAACTATTTTGAGGCAACTATGATCTTTTAGACAAGAGGGTGACCTCTAAAACAACCTATACTCAATGACCGTTTACGAAGGCAATCAAGTGGGGTGTACCCTAGGAGTGCGCATGTGCGAGTGTGTTGATTTCAGTTATTTTTATCTTTGCACATGTTTAGGGTGATCTAACCGTTTTAAAATTAGACATTCATTCTTGTCATGCAAGCCCTATTATCAAACATCTAACAGTTGAATAATTTGCAGAAATTAAAGTGCGGAATTTAAACTAAATTATTACAAGGCGTCGGGTATTTACATCGCCAAAAACAACCCTTTAAAAGTAAAAGCGGTAAAAGCAAATGTCCTAATTAAAGTTATTACAAACCGGGAGCCGATACAATAATTGGATAAATAAAGCGCGTGATGCGAAATTAAATTGGGTGCGAAATTAGGGTTTTGACCCTTTTAAAAGAAAATGTTTTTTTGTTGTTTTTATTTTTAAGAAAAGAAATTAAATCCTAAAATTAAATTCTAAATTAATTATTAAATAAATTAATTAATGAAAAATATTAAATGGCATATTTTTGGAGTTTTTTTTATTTTAGGAAAGAAAATAAAATAATTAAATTAATGTTGAAACCTAATTAATTCTAATTGATTTTATTTATTTACAAAAGAAATTAAGGTTACCTAATTAATCAACCTAATTAATTAATTAATATTTATTAATGAAAAAATAAAATTCTGAAATTTAATTGGGTAAAAATATTTTTTGGTGATTTTTGATAAAAAAAGAAAATTAATTTTGGTTAGTAATTAAATAGATAAATAATTAAATGAAAATAAACAAAAATATAAAAAGTAGAGAATGGGCCTGATTTTTTAGAGTGTCAATAGCAATTTCTGGCCCAATGATGCTGGTCCAGGTTGACTTTTTCTGATCCCATGCGCTGGTGTTGACTTGGTCCTTTGGTGCACCTTCAATGATGGCCACCAGATCTGGCCATCTGGCCATCTGACACGCTGGATGCTGAAGGCACATGGTGGACATTAAGCTTGCATATGCACTAGATTACCTGAAAATAAACAAGAAAATGGCAAATTGCTGGAGGCAGGGATCGAACCCCTGACCTCCAGCCTTTGAATCCTTATGCGCTGATGTGGTTACCACTAGGCCATTTGCATTTTATTGTTAATATATTAAACACTAATGATAATATATAAAACAAACGAAAATTGGAAAAACAAATAAAAACGCGCGCTCATTTTAAACAGGCCAATGGTGGGACGACACTTCATCGTCTTCTTCTTCCCTCCGTGGCTAAAACCTTGAGGCCTATACCCACGGACGTTGTCCATTGCTACAAGTCAGGCTTATTCAAAAATCTCCTACAAGCCATGGAAATGGTATCTAAGACCATGGTTGAGGTCATCTCATCCTCGTAGTTGCAACCATGCCCATTACTAGGGCCAATTATTCCTGAAAACAAAAACCCTAAAAAACTCCAAGAAACCCTAACCATGGTGATTCATGATATAGGTCATATAAATGAAATTGGCTATTGTAAAAAGCTTGTAAATGATATGATGATCAAGAATATGCCAATATTTTACACAATGGATGCAAGAATGAAGTAATCGAATTCAAGAAAATGGAGGTTCCGTGAATGACTTACAGTGCACTGGGGGGCTTGAAAACGCGTGGTTTTGCTTGCTTTAGGTTGTGGAGACTGCCAGGAAACGATTGAGACAAGTAACAGGCCTTGAGGATGCCTCTAACCTCTGTTTCGATCTCCCACTTTCTTTATATTTTTCAGATTTTGCTTTCACTTTATGCCTGATCTCCAACCCCGTTTTTGGTCTGCACACAACCTTTATGTACCACACAATGCATTAGGGTTGATTGCCTTACCCAAATCTTCCTCTTTCGATAACTTTGATATGGATTTGATTTACTTTGAACAACTTTCCAAAATTTCCTTTTCTCAATCTTTTTGTGCACTCTAAGGCTTGGCACAAATTTGAATGGTGCTAGCTGTATAATGAAGCCTGAAATAATCAAAAGATCCTTTGTTATCAATGCTTTGGATTTTATTTGATTTATTTTGATTTAAATCAAATTAATTCAAATCAAAATCAAAATAATTAATAAAAAATATGATATGGACACATGGCCAAGGCTAGAGCACGTGGGCTATAATTCCAACTCAAAACAAGTGAAAAAGAATGGACCCATTTGGCAAAATTTGAAGTTTTGGGCATAGTTGACTTTTGGCAATTTTGCAAAAAAGTCCAACTTCAACAATGCATAAATTCCTACATTTTGACTCTTTGGAGGTGTTCTTGGAATTTTAAGAAAGCTTGAGATGTCCTATAATCAACCCTTTTGGTCTTATCTCATTTTGATATTCCATGCTCATGTATGAAGCTTTGATAAAAAAAGGTGTTTTTGTTGACTTTTCAAAATGACCTATAATGTCCAAATTCATAACTTCTTGTGAGTGCATATTTTGATCTTGGGAGCTGAAGATGGATTGTAGGAAATTGAATCCTCTTAAAAATGATATTTGAATGGGTCATTTCTCGTAAAGTATGAGAAAGTTATGCTCGGTCAAAGTTGATTTGACATTTCCTGCAAAACCCTAATTTAGCAACTTTTGAATCTTGATGAATTATGAGCAATCCTTGATGAATCATGATCAACCCGTGATCAAATGATAAAATATAGTTCACAATGAGAATGTTGACAAAACATCTTGAAGTTTGACTGTATGTGGGTCACAGTTGACTTTTGCCCTAGCATAATCGATTTTTGGACCTTTGAGCAATTGACTGAGCAAACTTCCTCTGCAAGGCTTGAAACTTGACATGGATGATCTTGAGAACATATTAGGACATTTGTGAGCATTTGGGACCACTTGTACTCAAGGATCTTGATGCAACATGAAACCCTAATTTGGGGTAGACTGCCTTAGGAGAGAGCTTGTCTGACCAACTCTTGGACTACCCTGAGCAACTTGGGGATCTTTCTTGAAATGTTTTGAGAAATATGGGAGTGAAAATTTTGGGGTACAACAGATGCCCCTGTTCAATCTTCTTAAACCTGAGGATGTAGATTGGCTTTCGTGCCTTTCGTGATCCGAAGGTGGAAGAGGATTGAACACTAGAGTGCCCAAAAATTTGCACTCGCATGAAGTGGTAATTGTCTTGTGATGCCGGGAATGGGCTTATAGATGCCATTTGGAAATTGCTGACGGGAGATGGGCTTAAAGATGCCATCAGAAGGAGTTTCGATCGCATAAGATATTCCTTAGAGAGAGCTTGTACACCTGTTGTTAGGGAAGATTCCGCTGGGGAGTCTGACTTTTGTTGAGAGAAGTAGAATTTTAGGAGCTTCGTCGTCCTTTATTCTGCTTGGGGAATCATCTCTATTGATATTTAGGAACTTTTGGTCGTCCGTACTCAACTGAGGAAACTACTTTTCTGAGATTTAGGAACTCATCCTTAATTCAACTACTTTACTGAGATCTAGGAACTCGTCTGTAATTCAACTACTTTGCTTAGATTTAGGAACTTGTCCATAATTCAAATGAGGTGTCGAGATTTAGGAACTCATCCGTAATTCAACTGGGGTGTCGAGATTTAGGAACTCGTCCGTAATTCAACTGGGGTGTCGAGATTTAGGAACTTGTCCATAATTCAACTGAGGTGTCGAGATTTAGGAACTCGTCCGTAATTCAACTGAGAAAATATCTTCGTCGAGATTTAGGAGCTCGTCCGTAATTCAACTGCTTTGCTGAGATTTAGGAACTTGTCCATAATTCAACTTGAGAAATAACTTCGTTGAGATTTAGGAGCTCGTCCTTAATTCAACTGAGGTGTCGAGATTTAGGAACTCGTCCGTAATTCAACTGAGAAAATATCTGTCGACCAGAACGTCGATATGAGGTAGAGGGAAATCATCCTTGGGGCTTGCCCTGTTCAGATCCCTATAGTCAACACACATCCGAACCTTACCATCCTTCTTCGACACTGGAACCACGTTGGCAACCCATTATGGGTAAGAAGTAACTGCTAGAAAACCGGCATCGAACTGTTTCATAACTTCAGCCTTGATTTTCTCAGACATTTCTGGGCGCATTCGGCGAACTTTCTATTTTACTGGAGGACAGTCTTCCTTGGTAGGCAGGCGGTGAACTACAATATCGGTATCCAACCCAGGCATATCTTCATAAGACCAGGAAAAGATCTCCACATAGTCACGCAGCATCTGAATTAACCGTTGCTTAACACTAGGCTCCAGATTCACGCCGATCTTGACCTCTTTCTTATCTACCTCTGTACCAAGATTCACTGTTTCCACTGGCTCTTCATGCAGATGTATGGCCCTCTTTTCTTGAAGTAACAATATAGCAAGTTCACCAGGCACTTCGCAATCATCCTCACTTCGTCCTAGGCTTGGTTGATCGGAGTTTCAAAGTCATAACTGGAAGTAGCACAGTCGTTATCAGTGGGATCCAGAGTGGATGTAGATCTGTATATGTAAGTGTGTGTAAAATAGCTGTTTTGCAAGATAGAAAAAAGAAAAATAAAGAGCGCAGAATTCATAATGCAAGAAAACGTCCAATGCTTTTATTAATGATATATGGAGATGACAAATATAAAGCCCTCACAAACAAAGCCACGGTGCCTCGGGTAAGACACCGGGCCATAAAGTTTAAAATTGTCTGTTACAAACTCAAAACAAAAGTCTCATTACTGGGTAATAAAAGAAATTGGCACGAAGTCCTTTGCCGTCCAATTGCTTAATCCGCTGTCGGTAGTCGGGTAGATCCAACTGTCAAACTCGGACTCTTCCACATCATCTTCAATGGCATTTACTCCCGAATTGCTGATAAACAGGGGAGGTCCTCCGCTCCGTGCACACCGAACAACCCTTTAAGCTTCTGCAGTGAAACCCAAACCAAACTTGTTAGTCTTATGTGCAAAGTTAGGGAGTTGACCCCAATTTGCACACCCACCTTTCTCAACAACAGCCCAGGCATCCTTGAGGGAAGCCATCTTCATTGGAGGATCTTCAGCAACAGTCTCAATTGATGCTAGCGTCTGGGGAACTTCTTTAAAATGTTGACACGGGGTCTCAATGAACTCCCCGTCCATCTCCACATACCAAAAAGAGTTGAGGTGGCTCACCATGCACTCCTCTTCTCCTCGTACCGTAACAATTTCCCCCTTTACTGGGTATTTCAGCATCTGGTGGAGCGTAGAAGTTACTGCCCCAGCTTTATGGATCCATGGGCGACCCAGCAAACAGGAGTAAGATGGCCGAATGTCCATCACATAGAATGTGGACGCGAAAATATGAGAACCAACCTTAACTGGAATATCCACCTCTCCATGTACCATTCTCTTGGACCCGTCAAAGGCCCTAACCACGATATTACTCGACTTCAGCACCAACCCTTCACAGTCTAACCGGTCCAACACTTTCTTGGGTAAAACATTCAGCGAGGATCCAATATCCACCAACACATGAGCTAGAGTAGTGCCCTTGCACTCGATTGAAACATGTAGAGCGTCATTGTGATTCTTCCCCTTAGCAATCAAGTCTGCATCGGAGAAACCCAAACCATTATCAGCAGTTAAACTAGCCACACAGTCTTTGAATTGATCAGCAGATGTCTCTTGCGGCACATGCACAGTTTTCAGGAAAGCAATCAGAGCCTTAGCAAGGGCCTCTGAACATAACAATAAAGACAACATAGAGATCTTTGACGGGGTTTTCCCCAGCTGTTCGACTACATTGTAGTCGCTTTTCTTGATGATCTTTAGGATTTCCTCTATCTCCTATCTAGAGGCTTCAACAATAATCTTCTTCAGTGCCTCCGTCCGGGCAGGCTCACCGGTGATCCCTTTGCCCTGAGTGTCAGATGACTCAGCAACAAGGGTAAGGATTGGAACATGAACAGGGATAGTAGCAGGTGTACTGGCAGGTGTAATAACAACATGCTTCTGAACAATTGGTGGAGAGATCTCAGGGGAGAAAAGTCTTCCGCTTCGGGTGACTTTACTAGATCCAATAATATTGCTGACGTCAGTATCAGCCTCTTCAGCATTCAAGTCTTGTTTAACCCCGTGATAATATATGTCAGCCCCGTAGTGCCACGGGATAGCTTTATCCGGTGTATAGGGGATAGTCCCAGGAATGGTAATGATCAATGGAGCGATTCTCGGAACAAATGTAATTCTAACAGGCTTTCTCAAGGAAGCCTTGGAAGAATTGGCTAAAATGGTAATTATAGAAACATCTTCAAAAGGAACCAAAGGAACAACAGTTTTCTCGAACAAGATTTCTTTATGATCCATCAGGCATTGGACACCTGACTTCAAAATATGGCAACCAGTAGGTAGGACGGAACACATATGGAAACCTTCGCCACAGCCCAGAAATAAACCGGCTAACAAAAGGTTCTTCTTCACAGTCATTAATGGAGTAGCAATATCTTTTACAGAAACCACAAACGAGTCTTCATCTACAGCATTCACTCCATGCTTGGGCATAGGAGCAGTCATAACATTAGGCTTTTACGGCGCTTCGAACTCAATCTCTTTAGCATCAATCAGATCCTGCACTTTACTCTTTAAAGCCCAACAATTATTGGTATCATGCCCTGGGCTATTAGAGTGATAAGCACAGCGGGCATTTGGATTGTATAGCGGCGATGTGGTGTTGGGATTCTTTGGGGCTTCCCTCGGAATCACCAAGTTGGTCTTTAGTAACTGCGGCAGAATTTGAGATAAAGTCATGTTGAGCCGAGTAAACTGTCTTTGTGGCCTCTCTGTTCTTGGCTGATTATTGCGTTGAGGAGCAACAGTAGGCCTTGATATAACCACCGCATTAACTGCTTGGCGGCGCTCAGGTCGGTTATGGCTCTTCGCGCTGTAAATTGTGCTGGATTCCTTCTTAAAAGGCTTCTTCTCCATGCTTGATGAAGCACCTTTCTGTAACTTTCCGATCTTGATATCGGCCTCAACTATTTCCCTAGTTATTATCAGCTCAGTAAAACCAGACGATGAACTCCCAATCAGATGATTAAAATATGGACCAGACAGCATCCCAAGAAACATATCTACCAACTCCCTGTCAGCCAGAGGGGGTTGGACTCTTCCAGCAAGGTCCCTCCACTTCTGAGCGTAGTCCTTAAAACCTTCACTCGCACCCATAGACATACCCTAAAGTTGGGTACACGTGGGAGAAAGGTTGGCATTGTACTGGTACTGCTTGTAGAAAGCAGCGGCAAGGTCCTCCCAGTTATGGACGTTAGCTCCTTCCAGTTGGTAGAACCATTCATGTTGAGTCCCTGGAAGACTATCTTGAAAGAAGTGAATCCAAAGGTTCTTGTCAGCGGTGTATGGCTGAATCTTTCTAACATACGAGCGGAGGTGTAGCTTTGGGCAGGAGACCCCATCGTATTTAGCAAAGACTGGTGCTTTGAACTTGTGGGGAATCACCACCCCAGATGCCAAACCTAAATATCCAAAGTCCAGACCAGGGACCTTCTGGATTTCCATTGCGCTCAACCGGTCTTCGAGTTGCTTATACCTGTCCTCTGCCGGAGGAGACTGGTCTTCATTGAAGTCAGTCTCGATGTCAGAAACCACAGGGCTAGGAGCCCTCATTTCTTCTTGATTTTCTCCCCCTCCATATGAGTGAAATAAATCAACATCCTGTCTCAATCTGTTCCCGAACCTGTGACCCATATTCAGGAGGATCGTCTTCTTCTTCTTCTTCCTCTTATCCTTCAAGATAAGAGTCTTTAGATCTTGCTGACCCTTGGCCAAGTTCATGAACATTTCCGAGAACTGGGCGTTCTAAGCTTGCAGAGCCTTGATAGCTTGATCAGTTGATGTTTTAGAAGACATGATGTGCTAAAATAAACAGCGAAGAAGATAAGAGACCTGTAAGGGTACCTGTAATGAGGTGCATGGAAATGGAATGCATATGATATGATTTCAAAGATTTCAGGGATTCAAATTCATAAACCAAAATGAAACACACTTTTATTAGATTAAAAACTTGAAACAATGTCTGACAAATTCCTTTAAGGCGTTACAAAAAGAAAAACTGAAAAGTAAATCAAAACTAGAAATAGCAAAAGACGCCAGCACTCCCATGGTTGTTTCTCGTTGGTGTTGACATAGTCGTTGAGGACTTTCTCATTCTCCAGCTGCCTTGTAAGCTTTAGGATCTTCCGTTCTTGTTCATGATACTTCTCTCTGTAACTATCCCACTCTTCCCTCAACTGGATCTAAGACCTCTTTAATGCCTCAATGTCAGTAGGCATGTATGGATGGAGGATGGTAGGAGGAACCCCTTCTTCATCAGCACTCTCAACAATTACTGGTAAGACAGCTTCGTACGACATTCCCAGCTTTTGAGCACGTGTACGAACCCACCGGAGATACGGTTCCATTGGAAGAGAGGTCTTCATCCCTAGCTTATGTGGATCAGACCTGTACACCCTGTTCCAAGCTCGTACGAACCTGTGGCGATGCTCCTCACTGTCCCCTTGGAAGTCAAAGACAATGCTTGGAATCAACAACTCATGAGGCCCGTCCTTCATAGCTCGCCCAAACTGTCGTAAGGCCAAACAAGGATTATAGGTAATCCCTCCTCTAATTCCCAGTAGTGGAACATTGGGGTATTCCCCACAATGGTCAATAACATCTACTTATTCCATGTCTTTAGTGCTCCAGATTATGTCCGTGTGAGCAAGGGACATGATCCTATAGGCCCAACCCATGCCTTCCTTGTTCTTCAAAATAGATTTGGGGAGGTGAGAAATAAACCACCTCGCCAGCAATGGTGCACAACACATAAGGGTTCCCCATTTCCGAGCAGTACAGGCATAAAGAGCATGTAGGATGTCACCTAAGAGAGTGGGCACCGGATTACGGGACATGAAGATCTTCACTGCATTCACGTCGACAAAAGAATCTGAGTTAGGAAACTGAACCAAACCATATATGAGAAGAGCCAGGATGTCTTCGAATGCCTGAAAGTCCAAACTGTCCCAGAACTGATTAGCTTGATCAACCAAGAACTTAGCCAAAAAGCCTTTTGTCCCACTCCGAGTCTCCCAGTAAGACATTAACTCAGCCTTTGTCAGATGTAGGGCTGTAGCAACATCCTCTGGCCTAAGAGCTACCTCCCAACCTGTAAATGGCGTCAGCTCTAGAATAGAAATACCAAGTAGATCAGAGAACTCCTCTAAAGTAGGGACCAACTGATAGTCCGGGAAGGTGAAACAGTGGTATAATGGATCAAAGAACTGGCACAAAACACTCATCATCTGTTCATCCAGCTTGGAAGTGACTAGATTGAGGAGGTGACCATGTCTTCTGTCAAAATAGGAAGTGTTAGTAACCTTGGAAACTAAATCTCTAAGCTCAGTAGGAATCTGTACAAAGCTGATCCAAATAGTGTTTCTACGCATAGATGCCATGATCTGCAAAACAGAACAAAGATGAATCCCATTGGTCTTTGAAATGGTTAGTCCAATGAAATATGCATGCAATGTCATGATGCATGATGTTATGATAGAAACACACCACAAGTATTCACAAATAGCAAACATGGTAAGGGCACACAAGTCACACAGTAGCCCTTAGATTTCAGACTGGCATGGAGTTTAGGTACTACCCTCTTTCAGTTCAGTTGGTTCAACCTGTCCTAGTAATAGTAACCGGGTTCTAGAGGATCTCAATATCACTGACCACCCTCGATCGGTCATAATTCCAGTTTGGTAACCTTTTCTTGCAGCCAGAATCATCGCGGGAGTTTGGTCTCAATGAGTGTAGTATACTGCTACTTTTCTATGGCCAAGTTGGTTAATTATAGGTTCTAAGGTCAGCTGGTGCTTAATGACCCCTTAGCAGCCCCATATTCTCCTTGTTCCACCACAAGGGATATCAGTACAAACTAAAGTGCCACACCAACGTAGCTACTGCTTCAACCGTATTGGTCTACGCTGTACAGTTCCCTCACAGTCTATTGCTACTTACCTAAAAGGTATCCCCAGATCCGAGTTAGGATCTATAGTAACTCCGATCCAAACCCACAAAGATAAAGCATACAAATCAAGCAATTGAAAACATTATGAACTAATCCTAAGGTACACCCCACTTATTAACTCCCCAGCAGAGTCGCTAGTTCTGTGATACGGTGGGAAGAACTGACTGTTTTTGGAATGCTGGTTTGCGTTTTGCATTTGTATTCGCAAAATGTCGTGGTAAGCAAGAGTCGCCATCGATTTTTATTTTATCTAACAAGGAAAGGAAAAAAGCACAGAAAAATTCCTTTTTCGAGATAATTCTGAGTACGGGGGGTAGATTACAAAAAGGGAAGGTATTAGCACCCTTTCTATCCGTAGTTATCTACGGGCTCTTAGGTACTTGCTCATCATTTTCAAAATTATTTTCTTTGTGTTTGTGGGCTTTGAAAAGTTTTTGTTTTTGACTTCGATTTAACTCTTGCTTCTGTCCTCAAGAGTGTAATGAAGTGTTTTTGAAAACTTGTTCGTAAAAGTGTAAGTGTGAAAAAGTTTTGTTTGGATGAGCAAGTATCTAAGAACTAATCTACCTACTCGAAAAAGGAATCATTCTATGCTAATTTCCTTTAGACAATGTTATCCTACTATTAGTGAGTAGGTAGCACCCTCGTTGGAGTTTGAGGGTCAATTCGAATGAGGGACATATGGTCACTAAAGCAATGTTAGGATGTCTTAGCGGTAACCCTAATGTCTTAGATCATTCATTCGAGGCAATGATATCCGAGGCAACCGTTTTGAGGCAACTATGATCTTTTAGACAAGAGGGCGACCTCTAAAACAACCTATACTCAATGACCGTTTACGAAGGCAACCAAGTGGGGTGTACCCTAGGAGTGCGCATGTGCGAGTGTGTTGATTTCAGTTATTTTTATCTTTGCACATGTTTAGGGTGATCTAACCGTTTACATTCATTCTTGTCATGCAAGCCCTATTATCAAACATATAACAGTTGAATAATTTGCAGAAATTAAAGTGCGGAATTTAAACTAAATTATTACAAGGCGTCGGGTATTTACATCGCCAAAAATAACCCTTTAAAGGTAAAAGCGGTAAAAGCAAATGTCCTAATTAAAGTTATTACAAACCGGGAGCAAATACAATAATTGGATAAATAAAGTGCGCGATGCGAAATTAAATCGGGTGCGAAATTAGGGTTTTGACCCTTTTAAAATAAAATGTTTTTTTTAAGAAAAGAAATTAAATCCTAAAATTAAATGCTAAATTAATTATTAAATAAATTAATTAATGAAAAATATTAAATGGCATATTTTTGTGGTTTTTGTTATTTTAGGAAAGAAAATAAAATAATTAAATTAATGTTGAAACCTAATTAATTCTAATTGATTTTATTTATTTACAAAAGAAATTAAGGTTACCTAATTAATCAACCTAATTAATTAATTAATATTTATTAATAAAAAAATAAAATTCTGAAATTTAATTGGGTAAAAATATTTTTTGGTGATTTTTGATAAAAAAGAAAATTAATTTTGGTTAGTAATTAAATAGATAAATAATTAAATGAAAATAAATAAAAATATACAAAGTAGAGAATGGGCCTGATTTTTGAGGGTGTCAATAGCAATTTCTGGCCCAATGATGCTGGTCCAGGTTGACTTTTTCTGATCCCATGCGCTGGTGTTGACTTGGTCCTTTGGTGCACCTTCAATGATGGCCACCAGATCTGGCCATCTGGCCATCTGGCACGCTGGATGCTGAAGGCACATGGTGGACATTAAGCTTGCATATGCACTAGATTCCCTGAAAATAAACAAGAAAATGGAAAATTGCTGGAGGCAGGGATCGAACCCCTGACCTCCAGCCTTTGAATCCTTATGCGTTGATGTGGTTACCACTGGGCCATTTGCATTTTATTGTTAATATATTAAACACTAATGATAATATATAAAACAAACAAAAATTGGAAAAACAAAAATAAAAACGCGCGCTCGTTTTAAACAGGCCAATAGTGGGATGACACTTCATCCTCTTCTTCTTCCCTCTGTGGCTAAAACCTTGAGGCCTATACCCACGGACGTTGTCCGTTGCTACAAGTCAGGCTTATTCAAAAATCTCCTATAGGCCATGGAAATGGTATCTAAGACCATGGTTGAGGTCGTCCCATCCTTCTGGTTGCAACCATGCCCATTACTAGGGCCAATTATTCCTGAAAACAAAAACCCTAAAAAACTCCAAGAAACCCTAACCATGGTGATTCATGATATAGGTCATATAAATGAAATTGGCTATTGTAAAAAGCTTGCAAATGATATGGTGATCAAGAATATGCCAATATTTTACACAATGGATGCAAGAATAAAGCTAATCAAATTCAAGAAAATGGTGGTTCCGTGAACGACTTACAGTGTACTGGGGGCTTGAAAACGCGTGGTTTTGCTTGCTTTAGATTGTGGAGACTGCCAGGAAACGATTGAGACAAGTAACAGGCCTTGAGGATGCCTCTAACCTCTGTTTCGATCTCCCACTTTCTTTGATATTTTTCAGATTTTGCTTTCACTCTATGCCTGATCTCCAACCCCGTTTTTGGTCTGCACGCAACCCTTATGTACCACACAATGCATTAGGGTTGATTGCCTTGCCCAAATCTTCCTCTTTCAATAACTTTGATATGGATTTGATTTGCTTTGAACAACTTTCCAAAATTGCCTTTTCTCAATCTTTTTGTGCACTCTAAGGCTTGGCACGAATTTGAATGGTGCTAGCTGTATAACGAAGCCTGAAATAATCAAAAGATCCTTTGTTATCAATGCTTTGGATTTTATTTGATTTATTTTGATTTAAATCAAATTAATTCAAATAAAAATCAAAATAATTAATAAAAATATGATATGGACACATGTCCAAGGCTAGAGAACGTGGGATATAATTCCAACTCAAAACAAGTGAAAAATAATGGGCCCATTTGGAAAATTTTGAAGTTTTGGGCATAGTTGACTTTTGGCAATTTTGCAAAAAAGTCCAACTTCAACAATGCATAACTTCCTCAATTTTGACTCTTTGGAGGTGTTCTTGGACTTTTTAGAAAGCTTGAGATGTCCTATAATCAACCCTTTTGGTCTTATCTCATTTTTATATTCCATGCTCATGTATGAAGCTTTGACATAAAAAGTGTTTTTGTTGACTTTTCAAAATGACCTATAATGTCCAAATTCAGAACTTCTTGTGAGTGCATATTTTGATCTTTGGAGCTGAAGATGGATTGTAGAAAATTGCATCCTCTTCAAAATGAGCTTTTAATGGGTCTTTTCTCATAAAGTATGAGAAAGTTATGCTCGGTCAAAGTTGATTTGACATTTCCTACAAAACCCTAATTTAGCAACTTTTGAATCTTGATGAATTATGAGCAATCCTTGATGAATCATGATCAACCCGTGATAAAATGATAAAATATAGTTCACAATGAGAATGTTGACAAGAAATCTTGAAGTTTGACTGTATGTGGGTCACAATTGACTTTTGCCCTAGCATAGTCGATTTTTGGACCTTTGAGCAATTGACTGAGCAAACTTCCTCTGCAAGGCTTGAAACTTGACATGGATGATCTTGAGAACATATTAGGACATTTGTGAGAATTTGTGACCACTTGTACTCAAGGATCTTGATGCAACATAAAACCCTAGTTTGGGGTAGACTGCCTTAGGAGAGAGCTTGTCTGACCAACTCTTGGACTACCCTGAGCAACTTGGGGATCTTTCTTGAAATGTTTTGAGAAATATGGGAGGGAAAATTTTGGGGTACAACACACATATTCACGATTTATAAAATAAATCATATATCACACATCACACCAATTAATCCAAATAATTCACATATTCACAAAATCAGACAATTTAATTATTTACTATATTATATAATAATTAAAAAAATATATAATTAATAAAGTAACTAGTAAATAGAAATCAAGGTGTTACAACTCTCCCCCACTTAAAAGACTTACATCCTTGAAAATTACCTTTAATAGACAACTCAGAATAAGACTCTCTTATCTGACTCTCGAGTTCCCAAGTCACATTTCCACCCACAGGTCCTCCCCAAGCTACCTTCACCAAGGCAATATCTTTACCACGAAGTTGCTTCAACACCCGATCCTTTATCCGCATAAGTAATGTCTCCATAGTCAAGTTATCTCTTACATGTAAATCATCTAACTGGACCACATGAGAAAGATCTGCAATGTATCTCCTCAACTGAGACACATGAAACACATCATGGAGATTAGCAAGCGACAGTGGAAAAACAATTCGATAAGCCACTTCACCTACCCTTTCTAAAATCTGATAAGGACCAATATAATGCAGCGTCAACTTACGCGACTTCAATGCTCAACCAACACCCATTACTGGAGTAACTCGAAGAAACATACAATCTCCCTTCTCAAACTCAAGTGCTTTCCTCCTCTTATCATGATAACTCTTTTGACGTCTCTGAGAAACCTTCATCTTCTCCTGAATCATCTTAATCTTATTAGTAATTTGCTGGACTATCTCAGGTCTAACCACATCACCCTCTCTCGATTCATACCAACACAAAGGTGTCCTACACCTTCTACCATACAAAGCCTCAAATGTTGAAATCCTAATACTCGAATGGAAATCGTTGTTATAAGTAAGCTCAATCAAAGGCAAGTAGTTATCCCAAGCACCTCCTTGTTCCAATACACAAGCTCTCAAAAGATCTTAAAGTGACTGAATCGTCCTCTCAGCCTGACAATCTGTTTGCGGATGATAAGCAAAATTCAAACACAACTTTGTACCCAACACATTTTGCAAACTTTCCCAAAATCTTGAAGTAAATCTCGTATCCATATTTGATACAATGCTAGACTCAATACCATGAAAACTAACAATCCTCCCAATGTACGGATTTGTAAGCTTCTCCATTAGCCTCAAAATTACTCGGTGTTCTGGGTAAACCAGAACAAAATCCATAGAAATACTATCCCATTTCCATTCACGAATAGATAACAGTTTCAACAAACCATATGATTTATGATGTTCAATCTTCGACTTCTGAAAAATCAAACAAGAATACACAAATTTTGCAATCTCTTTATTCATACCTGGCCAACAAAATATTTTCCTTAAATCTTGATACATCTTAGTAGCTCCAGGATGAATACTCAATCCACTACGATGCCCTTCCTCAAGAATCCTCTTCTTCAAATCGGCTATATTTGGAACACAAACTCTATCACGACATCTCATGATACCATTATCATCAATCCAAAAATCATCACCTCGACCTTGATTGATCAACGTCAACTTATCCACCAAAACCAAATCAGATTTATGACCTTCTCGAATCTCATCAGAATGCCACTAGTAATTTTCAACATACCAATCTTAATTCCATAAGAAGTCTCTCCACAAACCAAACTCAAATCTTGAAATTGCTCAAGTAATTTCAACTCTCGCACCATTAACATCGACATATGCAATGACTTCCTACTTAATGTACCAGCCACAACATTCACTTTACCCGGATGGTAATTCAAACCAAAATCATAATCCTTCAAGAATTCCAACCATCTTCTTTGCCTCATATTAAACTCTTTCTGATCAAACAAATATTTCAAACTTTTTTGATCACTAAACACATCAAATCTTGATCCGAACAAATAATGCCTCCAAAGTTTCAATACAAACACAATAGCAGCTAAATCTAGATCATGAGTCAGATAATTGCTTTCATGTACTTTAAGTTTCCTTGAAGCATAAGTTATAACTTGTTGATTCTGCATCAATACACCTCCTAAACCCATCAATGAAGCGTCACAATACACAACAAACATTTCTTCAGAATTAGAAAAAATCAAAATAGGAGTGATTGTCAACCTTCTCTTAAGCTCTTGAAAACCAGCTTCACACTGTGCAGTCTAAATAAAAGCTTGACCCTTCCTAGTTGTAACGCGGTGGGAGAACCGACTTGGGTGTTTTTGTGTTTGATCGCAATTGTTGCGGATAGCAAGAGTCACCATCTACTTTTCTTTTATCCAATAAAGGAAAGGGTGAAAAGAACAGGAAAGACCTTTGAGATTATTTTCTTGATTTCGGGGGGTAGGTTATGAAAAGGGAAGGTGTTAGCACCCTTTTCATCCGTAGTTATCTACGGGCTCTTAGTTTCTTGCTAGATCACTTTCTTTTGTTTGAAAATGTGCTTGTGGTGTGGGTTTGAAAATATTTTGAAAACGTCTTTGTAATGATTCTCGTCTCTATAAGAATGCGTACAAAGTGTTGGTCTTGAAAATAGTTCAAAGAGGTGTTTATTGTGGAAGATGTTTTTTGAAAGTGATTTTGAAAAATGCATTTGTAATGATTCTCTTCTCTATAAGAATGCGTACAAAGTGTTTTAACTTTTGAAAGTCTTGGTGTAAAAATGATTATTTTGTGAGCAAGCAAACAACTATGAGCGTCCTACCTACTCAAAAGGTCTTTGTTCTTTTCCTCCTCCTTTAGACGTTGCTATCTTATCATTGATTGATAAGAAGCCCCATCGTTGGATCTAAAGGGACGAGCGTGGGTCATTTGTATAGTCAAAGAAGGCAACTTATGAGACGTTTTAGCAATTTTGTTAGGGACTAGATCGTTTATCAAAGGCAACATCAAGGGCCATCGAGGGACTAGGATCTTTTATCGAGGGTCTTTGCTAAAACACACATATTCGAGGGACATGACTATTTTCCGAGGCAACAAGTGAGATTACCCTAGAGGTGTATGTATGCAAAGTGTGTTTGATTGCATGCATTTAGTCTTGGATTAGGGTGGTCTACTTGTTGGTTTTATCTTGCCATACATCCTAATTACTAACATTTGTGTAAAGCAATAGAAATGCAGAAAATAAATATCCTACACTATTACAACCATATATAATAGCAAGAAAATATAAAGACAAGCATAAATAACATAAAAAGAGAGAAAAAGTGAATCCTTCAATCCCGGCAGTAGGCTCCTTCGATTCACCCTTCTTTTGCATCTTTCGATTTGGGATGGGAATCAGTATTAGCACCCATCGATTACACCCTTTCTGCTTCTTCGTTTGTACTGTGAAGCAGCATGGGTCTGCAAAGCAGCATGAGTGTGCCTCCTTGGTTCATGCCCTTTTTGTCTTTCGTTTGGGACTATGAAGCAGCCAGGGGCAAAGCCTAAGGCTTCGATTCAATAAAATTTGTTTTGTTTTCATTTTGGGTTTGAGTCTGTACAGGTTAGTTCTACCATATATTTGGACAAGAAAAACAAACAGAAAAGGGAAGAAACGAAAAGTAAACAAATGTCATTTACATGCTTGAAACGAAAGGATTAATGTCAGAGTGACTTACCTTTCTTGAAGCTGGAATGTGTGTGCTGGACCTTGAGTGGCTTCCATGAGTGCCCCTGGATTCGAAGGAAAGAAACAAGTGTGATTCTTCTTTGACTGGATTCGAAGGCCAAGAAGAGTGGAGTTGTATTTGTTGTTTCTGGATTCGAAGGAAAAGAACAAGTGTAGTGTTTCTTTTGCTGGATTCGAAAGAAAGAACAAAGTATGAGGGTTTCTCCTGGATTTGAAAGGGAAAAGAAACAAGTGTTGTCTTTCTAGTGTTGGATTTGAAAGGAACAGAAACAAGGGTGTGGTCTTTTGATTCTGGGTTTGAGAATGTGTTAAGTGTTTGATGATTTTCACACAATCAAAGTTTCTCCAGCTACCAAAAGCCCTCTATATATGTTGTCTAGCCCCCTAAGATATATTGTGGAACATCTTATTTATAGATGAAGTTAGATGAGATTTGAGAGGGAAAATAAAAGAGTTTGAACAAATTGAGTATACTATTTCTGTAGCTTGAGAGGTGCAGTATTTGCATGCCAAATTGGTGCAAATATAGGAGCAGCGTAGTAGGACTGTTGTGCAGCAGTTTTGGAGCATTGTGGCCAGTACAACAGGCTTGGACTTGGTAGCACAAGCATCTTTGAATATATCCAACCTTTCATTTTGACTTCATAAGTCCAACCTTCGACCAAATCTTCTCTTTAGACAACAATACTTGTTTCCAAAAAGTATGTGTCTTTCGAATGGGCCCTTTTTGTGCATCCTTCGAAGGGGCCAAATGTATGCCTCTTGAATGGGCCACCAAAATATGTCCTTCAAATGGGACATCCAGGTATGTCTTGCATGTCCTTTGAATGTGCCACCATAGTGTAGAAACTATGCGTGTCAAAATAAACTTTCCAAGGGAGATACTGCCCAGACGAAGCTAGCATGAAAATAGTTAATGCTTTGTGGGGTATAGCATAGGCGTTTCCCCTGTGAACCGAAGCTAGTTGAAGATAGGTGTTGCCCTATTGAAGCTTGCAGCAAGTTATTTCAAAGGGATACTTTGCCCAGTCCGAGCTAGCATGGAGATAGCCAATGCCTTGTGGGTGCTAATATGAATCCAGGGAATGCTATCCATATGGAAGCTTTTTCCTTGTGCACGCTAGCATGGTGGGAGCCCCCTTGCTTTGTGAATCGAAGCATGCAAGAAAGAGGCTATTGCTTAATTGAAGGCTGCATGGAGATAGCCATTACTTTGTGAATCAAAGCAAGCATGTTAGAGGCCAATGCTCAATCGAAGGATGTATTTAGGAGACTAAATTCCCAATCGAAGCGTGCATGTAGGTAGCCATTGCATTGTGAATCAAACAAACATGTAAGGACAATGGTGCAATTGAAGGACGTATGCAGGGAACCTAAATGCCTAAACGAGGCTTTCATGGAGGAGGTTCCTACTTGGTGAATCGAAGGAGACCTTCAAAAGGCCATTGCCTTCTGAATTGAAGGAAGCTTTCAGAAGGTCATTTCCTTCTGAATCGAAGGAAGCTAATATGAAGCCACTACCTTCTGAATTGAAGGAAGCTATTAAAAGGTCATTTCCTTCTGAATCAAAGGAAATTGTTTCAAAGGGAAACCAAACCCAGTCGAAGCTAACATGGAGTAGAAAGTTCAGTCGAAGCTAAGCATGAATCGAAGCAAGCTTATTTTTCTTCAATTTTGTCAAAAAAATCAAATTTATCTGTTTTTCTCTTTCAATAGTTTCCTCTTTGACTTGATGCTTGGAAATCCAATATGATTCATGGCAACTTGAGCTGATCAAGCCTTGTGCAGTTTTGGCCCAGTAAAATACTTGTGATGAAATTCTTGAAAAATTGAGAGGGAAAATTTTGGGGAACAACAACTGCCCCAGTTCAATCTTCTTAAACCTGAAGAGTTAGATTGGCGAGTCCGCCATTCGTGACTTGAAGGTGGAAGATGATTGAACACTAGAGTTCCCGGAAATTTGCACTCAATGATGTGGTGGTTGATTGTGTAGAGAATGGGTTAAAGATGCCATTTGGAGGGATGATGGAGAGTTGTCGGGGATGGGTTTACAGATGCCATCCAAAGGTGATAGTTGAAAGAAATTAGACTAAGTCTAAGTTTGACTGTATCTTGAAGAAGTATCAGGATAAATATTTGGCTGATTTAAATCTGAAGGATATGCTGGAACGGACCCGTGTTAAGCCGTGTTTGGAAATGTATTAGAAGGAATCTGTGTAAGATTGCTTTATGATGAGCATGTGTAGTGATGCTTTAGGAGATATATGAGAAGGGAGCCTGAGTGGGGCTGCTTCATGATGAGTCCGTGTGAAATTGCATCTGGAAACATGAGAAGGAGCCTGGGTAGGGCTGCTTCGGGATGAGTCCATGTGAAACTTCATCTAAAAATGTATGAGAAGGAACCTGGGTAGGGTTGCTTCAGGATGAGTTCGGGTAAAACTTCATCTGGAAATGTATGATAAGGAACCTGGATAGGGTTGCTTCAGGATGAGTCAGTGTAAAGTGCATCTGAAAATGAGAAGGAACCTGGGTAGGGTTGCTTCATGATGAGTCCGGGTAAAACTGCATCTGGAAACTTATGAAAAGGAGCATGGGTAGGGCTGCTTCGGGCTAAGTTCGTGTGAAACTTCATCAAAAATGTATGAGAAGGAACCTGGTTAGGGTTGCTTCAGGATGAGTTTGGGTAAAACTTCATCTGGAAATGTATGAGAAGGAACCTGGCTAGGGTTGCTTCAGGATGAGTCAGTGTGAAACTGCATTTGAAAATGAGAAGGAACCTGGGTAGGGTTGCTTAATGATGAGTCCGGGTAAAACTGCATCTGGAAATGAGAAGGAACTTGGGTAGGGTTTTTTCCTGATGAGTCTGTATGAAACTGCATATGAAAATGAGAAGGAACCTGGGTAGGGTTGCTTCATGATGAGTCTGTGTGAAACTGCATCTGAAAATGAGAAGAAACCTGGGTAGGGTTTCTTCATGATGAGTCAGTGTCAAACTGCATCTAGAAATGTATGAGAAGGAACCTGGGTAGGGATTCTTCAGGATGGGAAAGAATCCATGTAAAACTACTTCATGATGAGCTCGTGTAAAGCTGCATCTGAAAATGAGAAGGAATCTGGGTAGGGTTGCTTTATGATGAGTCCGAGTAAAACTACATCTGGAAATGAGAAGGAACCTGGGTAGGGTTGCTTCATGATGAGTCTGTGTGAAACTTCATCTGGAAATGTATGAGAAGGAACCTGGGTAGGGTTGCTTCAGGATGGTCGAGTAGATAGTTGTCCTGTCTTGTTTCAGGTATTAATATATAATCAGTCGTTCGCAGATAGTTTTCTTGTCTTGTTTTAGGTATTAATCTGGAACTTGCTTTTTGTTGGCTGTAGAGATAGTTTCCCTGGCTTGTTTCAGGAATTAATCTCTGACCTCTTTGAAAATTGTTGATGATATCTATCTGTTGATTGATCTTTTCTGAAAAGGTAAAGAGTTAGCTGCATACAATGTCATGATGTATGAAATGCATGGTGTAATGATGTTTCTCAAAATAAATGAAAATTTTCTATATGTGTTTCGTATACATATGCTATGAATGCTGTTGAAATGTATCTTTGTCTTGGAAAATAAATCCTTGACAAGTGTTAGGGAGCTTTGGGAAGTTAAATCTCGGACTTCTATTGGAAAGGAAGAGTATGTGTATCTTCGAACTTTGTTTAGAATGTTTCCGCTGGGGATTCCCGTTTTGTTGTTTGAGGAGAACTCCATTGGGGAATATTGAATTTGTTTGAGGGAAAACTTTGTGGAGAGTGTTGATTCCTGCTTGAGGAAAAGAGTTCCAGAGTTTTTAGTCGTCTGTTGCTCTACTGGGGAGTTATCTCTTGATTGGAGATAATGGAAACTAACAACTTGTTGGGGATAAAGAAGTTAACCGTTATTTGGTTGGTTTCCAGATTTTGCAGTAACTCACTGGGGATAGTGGAAAACTCTATTAGGAAAGAGGGGTTGTGGTGCCTTGATTTGTAGTAGTCGGAGAGGCAAACTCAAGCTGGGGAATCTTGCCGTTTGTTGGGGAAATAAACCATGTTGAAGAGAATATTTGACAAACTGCTGGAGAGGTGTTTTCTTTTGGCAGAACTCCTCGACGATTCTTTAGATCAACTCAGTTTGGGAGAGGTTTTCCGGAGATTTGAAACTCTAACTGTGGATTGCATGGATCCAATTTTATGGGGATATCCATGAATTTGGCCTTGAGGGTTTTTGGACCCTTGTCTGTGAAGATTATTATGTGGAGATAACCTTATAGAAATAACTATGTGGAGACTTGACTGGGGATCACTTTATGAAAAGAACTTTGGGGAGATTTGTCACTCCCCCGAGTAATAAGTGTTGTAGTACTGCAAGAAAATGTTTGCTTAACCATACGTAACCCTTTGCTGGAATTCACGTTCAATGCCCCAAGTGATTCAGATATAGACCTGCCCCTGGTTATTCAACATTTCTTGGGAGATTTCTTGGAATCTCGACTTGACTGCCCCTAGACGAGTTGGGCAGTGACATGTCATACCCCCTTTCTTATAGGAGATTTGTCATTGGAAGTGTCATCCCATTTGAAGTGATTTTGTTCACTGAGAGAGTTTTTGTTCACTGGATATTCATCGTGTGAATTTCTCCGTTGTCAAACAATTAGCCTTATGCAAACATCGATATTCAAATAATGCAAAGTTTATGCTTGTCTTGAAGTTTTGAAAATGCGTTTTAGCAAGTAAAAGAGTTTTGTAAGAATTTGAATTCAACTCAGGATGTATAGTAAGCCTTACAGGAGTCAGGATACATTTTATAACAGTATGCTTTCGAACTAACCCGTGCTTTAATTAGTACTTTTAAAGGGTTGTAGCATGGTCTGGTTCACGATTTAAGAAAGAAAGGATAAGGCTCAAATTGTATTTGTATCCTCCTGTTCTCCATGATGTTCTCCAGTCCTAAACTCAGTTAATTATGCGTTTGAACTCCAATTGAGTCTGGAATGAAGTTTTGGTGATGGTTCAGACAATTTAAGTTTGTTGGAAAGAAGTAACTTTTGCAACATTTTTCATGTTGTTGAGGATTTGTAGTGACCTCTTTTGATTTATTATCCCTGATTTTTGCCTGACTACTCTTGTTTCGAGATTACAGTCAGCGGGATGCCCCAGTTTTTTTCTTAAGTCCCCTTCATAGATTTTGACTTAGTTAGATTTTCTTTTGAAAGATAATGATTGCCTATTTGATAGGGGACCATCACCGTCTTTTGATTCCAGAGGAATGTATTTGATGTCATTCATTGTATACGAAAGGAAAGCTTGTGACTGAACGCGCATTTGAATTAACTGAGAAACTACCCTAGCCCAGGTTTTGATTAAAGGTTTCAGTTTGTGTGAAAAAGAAAATTCTTACTTCTTAGGCTTAAAGTGGTTGACTAGGGATTATCCTCCTTATAACTCCAGTGTTTAGGAATTGAAAGAACGCTTGTACAATGTCAGCAAGGTCTGTCCAAAAGCATACTGCATGAGATTATGGCATTGTTTTCGTCATCATCCCTCTAAAGGTTTGCAACTTTTTGAAAAAAGAGTTGAATATCATAAAGGGAGTAAAAATCATAGTTTAAATATAATGATAACGAATGCATTAATTCAATACAAACATATGAAATGCATTAATGAAACAAAGTTTGACATTAATAGATGAGTGTTTGAACAACAAAAGAGATTACAATTGAAAATTCAAAATGAAAAGGATGCTCTCAATGATTTTGCATGGGAGCAGTAATCACATTGGGAACCTCTGGAGGGTCGAACTCAATCTCCTTGGCGTCAATCATGTTTTGAATCTTGTATTTCAGTGCCTAACAATCATTAGTATCATGCCCAGGACTGCCGGAATGATAAGCACATATTGCATCAGGATTGTAGTTAGAAGAAGAAGTTTTAGGGTTGGGATGAGGTCCTATCAACGTAATCAGATTCACCCTCAACATGTGTTACAATGCTTGAGACAGCGGCGTGTTGATGTTGGTAAACTGTCTTTTGGGCTCGTCTTGCCTTCACTGATTTCCCCGTTGTTGTTGTTGCTGCGATACAGGACCGGAGATCAGGACTGCCCCCACATGTTGATCGTGGTTGCTTTTTCTACGACTCTTTTATCTGTACACAACATTGGACTCTTTCTTCCCATTGTATGGCCTTTTATGAGTATCATAGGATGTAGCTCCTTGGATCTTTCCGCTTCTGATTCTGTTTTCAAATAGTTCCCCAGTTAGAATCAGCTCAGTGAACCCAGTTGAGGAGCTTCTGATTAGGTGATTGAAGAAAGGTCCTGTCAAAGTTCCCATGAAGATATCAATCAACTCTCTGTAAGTTAATGGGGGATGCACCCTACCAGTTAGGTCTCTCCACTTTTGGGTGTATTCTTTGAAGCCCTCATTGTAACGTATGGTCATATACTGCAACTGCACACGAGTTGGTGCAAGATCAGCGTTATATTGATACTGCTTGTAGAAAGTAGCAACTAGATCCTCCCATGTGTGATTGTGGGAACTCTCCAATTGATAGAACCACTCAAGTTGCATCCCAACTAAGCTCTCTTGGAAGAAATGGACCCAAAGCTTATGATCAGTGGTGTATGGTTGAATCTTGCGGACATAAGATCGCAGATGCATATTAGGACAAGAGACCCCATCATACTTGGAAAAAGAGGGAATCTTGAATTTTAGTGGGATGACCACTCTAGAAACCAATCCAATTTCTTCAAATTCCAGACCAGGTAATCACTGGATTTCCATGGCGTTGAGACGATCCTCCAGTTGTTTGTATTTGTCATCCGCGGGAGGATACTGTTCTTCAGTAGTCAGCCTCTTCTTTGTTAGGCCCCAGGTTGTGGTCCCCTTCTTTTGTCTGGTTGTCTCCCTCAGTTGACGGAGTTGCGGATTCTAGAGCTCACTCTGTTGGTCCTATGAACCTCCTTCCCAAGTTCAAAACACCCGCTGATTTATTTGTATTTTTCTTCTTGTCTTTGAGAAGAAGATTCTTCAGGTCCTCTTGCACTTTAGCCAAAGTCAGGAACATTTGTTGGAATTGGGAATTTTGTGCTTGAAGGTCCTTCACTCTTTGTTCCATATCCATCTTACTGAAATAAACAATAGAGAGATAAGGAAACCTGTGTGGGGAAAACCTGTGCATGGTATGTGGATGCATGTTTTCAAGGATCTCGCGGGGTAAACATAAGAAGATGTTAGAAGTTGAGCTTTGATTATAGCTTTGATTGGAGAACTTCGTATTGGTGGATGCCCTTCCACGAGAATCAAGCTCACCATGTCAAGTGGGTCATAACCCTTGACTCTTGTTATCGTGCTTTGGTCTTTGACAGCGTTTGATTAGAGGAGAATGAATCCTCTTTCCCCTTGATAGGCGTCTGGTTCAACATGACCCTGCATTATAGGCCCTTGAGATGCTTGAACTGGTTATTGAAAATTCTATGTTATGATGTTATGATGTTTATGTACAAGTATGCAAAGCAAACAGGTTATTTTGTACAAATAATCATATACCCACTAAGCAGAAAAATCCTTAGGTTTAGGCTTGCATGGGGTTTGTAGGTAAGTACCCTCTTGAAGTTTAGTTGACTCAACCTATCCTAGAAAGTAATAGGGTTCTAGGGAATCTCAATATCACTGACCTTTCTTTTAGGCATTGTCTCAACATAATCAATCTTTTCTTGCGGCCGAGATATCCCAAAAGTCCGATCTCAATGATTGTAGAATCGAGTATTAACCAATCTTCAGCCTTACACCAAAGTCGGATATATCACTACTTCCTAATGGCCAAGTTGTTCAATTAAGGTTCTAAGGTTAGTTAGTGCTTCATGACACTGCTCAGCGGACCCATATGCTCCTCGATTCAACACATGGGATACCGGTACTAACAAATGCAGCACACTAACGTAGCTATTTCTTTAACCATATCGGTCTACACCGTACAATTTCCATAATTTATTGCTACTTACCTAAAAGTTCCCCAGATCCGGGTAGAGGATCAAAATAAGCCCAAACAAGGAACCAAATATAAAGCAAACAAGTCAAACAAGGAAAGAAAGTAAAGGTGATCTAGCCCTAAGGTAACCCCACTTTTAAGTTATCATCCCCAGCAGAGTCGCCAGTTCTGTAACACAGTGGGAGAACTGACTTGGGTATTTTTGCGTTTGATCACAATTGTTGTAGATAGCAAGAGTCGCCACCGACTTTTCTTTTATCCAACGAAGGAAAGGGTGAAAAGAACAGGAAAGACCTTTGAGATTATTTTCTTGAGTTCTACGGGTAGGTTATAAAAAGGGAAGGTGTTAGCACCCTTTTCATCCGTAGTTATCTACGGGCTCTTAGTTGCTTTCTAGATCACTTGCTTTTGTTTGAAAATGTGCTTGTGGTGTGGGTTTGAAAATATTTTGAAAACGTCTTTGTAATGATTCTCATCTCTATAAGAATGCGTACAAAGTGTTGGTTTTGAAAATAGTTAAAAGAGGTGTTTGTTGTGGAAGATTTTTTTTGAAAGTGATTTTGAAAAATGCCTTTGTAATGATTCTCGTCTATATAAGAATGCGTACAAAGTGTTTTAACTTTTGAAAGTGTTTTAATTGAAAGTGTTGGTGTAAAAATGATTTATTGTGAGAAAGCAAACAACTATGAGCGTCCTACCTACTCAAAATGTATTTGTTCTTTTCCTCCTCCTTTAGATGTTGCTATCTTACCATTGATTGATAAGAAGGCCCATCGTTGGATATGAAGGGACGGGCGTGGGTCATTTGTATAGTCAAAGAAGGCAACCTATGAGACGTTTTAGCAATTTCGTTAGGGACTAGATCGTTTACCGAAGGCAACATCGAGAGACATCAAGGGACTACGATATTTTATTGAGGGTCTTTACTAAAACGCCCATGTTCGAGGGACATGAATATTTTATAAGGAAACAATTGAGATTACCCTAGAGGTGCATGTGTGAAAAGTGTGTTTGATTGCATGCATTTATTCTTGGATTAGGGTGGTCTACTTGTTGGTTTTATCGTGCCATACATCCTAATTAAGAACATTTGTATAAAGCAATAAAAATGCAGAAAATAAATATCCTACACTATTACAACCATATTGAATAGCAAGAAAATATAAAGACAAGCATAAATAACATAAAAAGAGAGAGAGAGTGAATCCTTCGATCCAGGCAGTAGGCTCCTTCGATTCACCCTTCTTTTGCTTCTTTTGATTGGGGCTGCGAATGAGTATTAGCACCCTTCAATTACACCCTTTCTGCTCCTTCGTTTGTACTGTGAAGCAGCATGGGCCTACAAAGCAGCACGAGTGTGCCTACTCCATTCACGCCCTCTTTGTCTTTCGTTTGGGACTGTGAAGCAGCCAGGGGCGAAGCCTAAGGCTTCGATTCAATAAACTTTGTTTTGTTTTCTTTTTGTGTTTGAGTCTGTGCAGGTTAGTTATACCATATATTTGGACAAGAAAAACAAACAGAAAAGGGAAGAAATGAAAAGTAAACAAATTACATTTACATGCTTGAAAATAAAGGGTTAAGGTCAGAGTGACTTACCTTTCTTGAAGCTGGAATATGTGTGTTAGACCTTGAGTGGCTTTCCTGAGTGCCCCCGGGATTCGAAGGAAAGAAACAAGTGTGATGCTTCTTTGACTGGATTCGAAGGCCAAGAAGAGTGGAGTTATATTTGTTGTTTCTGGATTCGAAGTAAAAGAACAAGTGTAGTGTTTCTTTTGCTGGATTTGAAAGAAAGAACAAAGTGTGGGGGTTGTTCCTGGACTCAAAAGGGAAAAGAAACAAGTGTTGTGTTTCTAGTGTTGGATTCGAAAGGAACAAAAACAAGGGTGTGGTCTTTTGATTCTGGGTTTGAGAATGTGTTGAGTGTTTGATGATTTTTACATAATCAAAGTTTCTCGAGCTACAAAAAGCCCTCTAGATGTTTTGTCCAGCCCCCTAAGATGTGTTGTGGAACATCTTATTTATAGATGAATTTAGCTGAGATTTGAGAGGGAAAACAAAGGAGTTTGAACAAATTGAGTATACTGTTTTTGTAGCTTTCAAGGTGCAGTATTTGCATGCCAAATTGGTGCAAATATAGGAGCAGCGTAGCAGGACTACTGTGCAGTAGTTTTGGAGCATTGTGGCCAGTAAAACAGGCTTGGACTTGGTAGCACAAGCATCTTTGAATATTTCCATTCTTTCGTTTTGACATCAAAAGTCAAACCTTCGACCACATCCTCTCTTTAGACAACAATACTTGTTTCCAAACAGTATGTGTCTTTCAAATGGGCCCTTTTTGTGCATCCTTCAAAGAGGCCAAATGTATGCCCCTTGAATGGGCCACCAAAATATGTCCTTCGAATGGGACATCCAGGTATGTCTTGCATGTCCTTCGAATGTGCCACCATAGTGTAGAAACTATGCGTGTAGAATCAAACTTTCCAAGGGAGATACTGCCCAGTTGAAGCTAGCGTGAAAATAGTTAATGCTTTGTGGGTGCTAGCATAGGCATTGCCCCTGTGAATCTAAGCTAGTTAAATATAAGAATTTCCCCGTTGAAGCTTGCAGCAAGTTATTTCAAAGGGAGACGTTTCCCAGTCAGAGCTAGCATGAAGATAGCCAATGCCTTGTGGGTGCTAATATGAATCCAGTGGATGCTAGCCATAGGGAAGCTTTTTCCTTGTGCCCGCTAGCATGGTGGGAGCCCCCTTGATTTGTGAATCAAAGCATGCAAGAAAGAGGCCATTGCTCAATCGAAGGCTGCATGAAGATAGCCATTACTTTGTGAATCAATGCAAGCATGTTAGTGGCCAATGCTCAATCGAAGGATGTATTTAGGAGACTAAATGCCCAATCGAAACTTGCATGTAGGTAACCATTGCATTGTGAATAAAATAAACATGTAAGGCCAATGGTGAAATCGAAGGATGTATGCAGGGAACCTAAATGCCCAAACGAGGCTTGCATGCAGGAGGTCCATGCTTGGTGAATCAAAGGAAACCTTCAGAAGGCCATTGCCTTCTAAATCGAAGGAAGTTTTCAGAAGGTCATTTCCTTTCGAATCAAAGGAAGCCAATATGAAGCCACTACCTTCTGAATTGAAGGAAGCTAATAAAAGGTCATTTCCTTCTGAATCGAAGGAAATTGTTTCAAAGGGAAACCAAACCCAGTCGAAGCTAACATGGATGAGAAAGTTCATTCGAAGCTAAGCATGAATCGATGCAAGCTTATTTTTCTTCAATTTTGTCAGAAAAATCAAATTTATCTGCTTTGCTCATTCAATAGTTTCCTCTTTGACCTGATGCTTGGAAATCCAATATGATCCATGGCAACTTGAGCTGGTCAAGCCTTGTGCAGTTTTGGCCCATTAGAAATCTTGTGAGGAAATTCTTGAAAAATTAAGAGGGCAAATTTTGGGGTACAACACTAGTCAATTGCGTTAACGAAAAGGATAACTTGGAAAATCCTTCAATAAACTTTCGATAATAACCTACTATACCAAGAAAACTTCTAATCTTATAACCAAATTTCAGAGCTTCCCATTGAGACACGACTTTAATCTTCGACAGATCAACAACAATACCACCCCTCGATATCATATGACCAAGAAAACTCACTTCCTTCAACCAAAACTCACATTTAGAAAACTTAGCATACAACTGCTTCTCTTTCAACACAGATAACCCAATCCTGAGATGCTCAACATGATCCTCTTCACTCTTTAAATAGATCAAAACATCATCAATGAAAACAACAACAAACTTATCCAATAACTGATGGAAAATATTGTTCATGTATTCCATAAATACACCAGGTGCATTGGTCACCCCGAACGACATCACAGAATACTCATAATGACCATACCTTATTCTAAAGGCAGTCTTCTAAATATCTTCATCCTTCACACAAATCTGATGATACTCAAACCTCAAATCAATCTTACTGAACAAACTTGAACCAACCAACTGATCCATCAAGTCATCAATCCTCGGAAGTGGATACTTATTCTTGATAGTCACCTTGTTCAGTTGTCTATAATCCATACATAACCTCACAGTACCTTCTTTCTTCTTTACCAACAAAACTGGTGCACCCCACGGTGACACACTAGGGCGAATGAATCTCTTCTTAAGCAAATCCTCAAGTTGACTCTTCAACTCTTCCAATTCAGATGCTGAGATCCAATATGGAGCAATAAATACTAGACTAGTTCCAGGAACTAAGTTGATCATAAACTCCACCTCACGCTCTGGAGGCAAATCACTTACATCTTCAGGAAATACCTTATGAAAATCACGAACGATTGGTAATTCACCCATCGCTCTCTTCTCACAAATATCCAAAGTTGCCATCAATGCTAACAACACAGTGCCATCCTACACTGACTCATTCACTTTACATACTATCAAGTTGGAAAGATAAATATATCCCATCCAATACGATCCCGTCTGCTATCAATAAGATATTAAGGTTTAACAATTCCTCAATTTGTCAATAAGTATCTGACAACCATGATGGTGGCATAAACCATTGTTACCTAACTACAATAGTGTCCTTTATCTTATGCTCAAAGTTACCTAGGTATAATATCACACGTAGCAACAACTTCTCCCCTACTTGTTTCAATCTCTCTCATGTAAACAATTGATCAGAAAAATAAGGAAGTACCAACCGTGTTTCATACACATGTCACGTAATAAGGTAAAAACACATTAATAACCTGGCCAAGTGGCCGACCATACTCTGATACCACTAATGTAACACCCCCTAAAATCCTTGCACAATAATATAGTATAATCATTGTAAATTAGCATGCATATCAAAGGAGGGTGTCACATGTATTTTAAAACCAACAAAAATACACTGGTCATGCTCATAACACGCATTTAAAATCATGTTTCATACACTAGCACATATGCATATCACAGCGGAATAATTCTCTTTTCAAAACGATACCAATAATTAAATCCCATACTAGAAATAATGTATTAAAACATTAGGAACTAAAGGCCACTCACCACTTAATCACTATACATTATAAATAAAAGAGAATATATCAAACATCTCTTAAAAATAAAACATGTGTTCAAACGTTCCCTCACGTTACATAACTAGAGCATCACTCACTACCTAAATGTGGATAAACAAAGAACTAGCTCATCAGAATAATCCTTGCAAGAAGCACCACTACCTTCAGTACCTGAGGGATGTCGTATAAAACATCATTTCAACAGAAAGGTGAGAATTCATATCATTATAGAAATATATAATAATAAGTAATTCATAACATTAATACATCAATTGAATTCATCATACTTCACATAATCATGTATACATCAATTGAATTCATCATACTTCACATAATCATGTATACATATTATCCCATCCAATTCACATGTTTACATATACAACATAGCTCAACAATTCATGGTTCAATAGATAATCAATCACAAATGCCACAAATGTAACATTCACATCAATATCACATATTTCACACCAATTCAACATTTCACATCGACACATGTGACTCAAATGCGACTCTATGCTATATGCATGTAGTACCAATTGTTATCCTTAACGGTTTTTACGTTTAAACCTGTGTCCATTCCTCAGACAGATAACCACTAAAAGTCTGTCCTCTAAGCTTAAACCAATCCCCTAGGTTTGGGACAAGTTACTAGCCTCCACGGAACTAGCAAACATTTCCTCTTGACAACAAATGATGCATGTGCAATATAAATAATCATATGCAATTAAGACCATCTCTCAATCTTAATTATACAAGTATACATCACATAATTCAACATATTTGAATTATCTCACCATTGCACAAACATATATAATTCGTGTCATAAATCACATACAATTCACTCTCATAGAATTAATCAACTCAACACACCACAATAACACATAAATAATGTCAAACCATGTTATTTTTATTCACCAACAATTCTTAACACACATATACACAACATTCAAGTTTTATGTTTTCATCAAAAAGTCATCCAAAACCTATCCAATACACATTTAATAAATTATTAAAGTTCATGAAAATTCTTTATAAATCATAACTATACAAAATCCCCAATCAATTAATCAAAATATAAAACTTTTCATTCCATACCGCGCTAAGTGCGACCCACAACGCCAAACGCCCTCTGCAAAATGCAGAAAAACCTGCTTCGGACAACATTCTATCCTCCACGAATTGGGGTCACAAAAACCCACAACCAATCAGCCATATTCATGTCATTAAATACATTATAACCTATACCTAACATGTAGGTTCAACTACAAACATCAAAACATGATTCAAACATTAATTTCATGATTTCTCATTCAAAACCTAAGCATGTCAAAACATAGAAATTGAAATCTAAATCCCTAAATCAGATTTTTTTTTATTAATAACCATGTATTAAAATAATATTTCGCAAATAACCGGGTTTCGGAAAAAATTAAGCAAATAACCATGTTTGAGATGGCTCCACAAAGGAGGAGCCATCTCAATTGGCGCATGCACCTCCTTTTTTAAGGGAGGCGCCATCTCACTTGGCGCCTAAGTGCTTAGGGCATGCCCTAAGCCAAGTGAGATGGCGCCTAAGTATAATTTTAGGGCAAAAAAATTTTATTTTTATTTTTTTTCCTGTGCGTTGCCTATTGGACAGAGATCAACAAAATGGACTTTTTATTAAAAAAAATAATTACATTCAACTGTATTACATTAAAAGAACAGTAAAAAAAATGGATACAAAAAATACTGGGGAAAAAAAAGATACATCAGTGATCCCTCGGAACCCGGTAATGACCCCCGGTTCCGCATCCCCGTCCTCGCCTTTCTCTTGCTGGGTGCCGTCGCGTTTCCTGATGCGGCAAGGTCGATGGCCCAGCGAAGTCAATGCGGTCCGAATCCATAAAATCAGTAAGATCTCCATATCTCGAAGATCCGCTCTGGTACAGTCGGTTACCCATACCCTCAAAGTTTGGTCGTGTTGGCGGTGGGTGGGGTTCCATGGTTGGTTGGTAGCATTGGTTGTCTGAGTATGGGGGGTAGAAAGGAAATGGATCTTGGGGTGTTTGGTATTGTGGATGTTGGGTTGTTTGGTGATATGGTGGTTGATGGTAGGTTTGGTCGGCTTGGTCATAATCTTCCGACATTCCCATATCATGGCTAAGGCTGGATGTTGAGGGCGCCATATTGGGATATGTGGAAGATTGAAATTGTGTCTGGGGTATGTGGGTGTGCTGGTATTGGGGTTGGCATTGTGGTTGGGTTTGAGGCATATCCAGGTATTGGTAGTTTGGTGGTGATTGTGGTTGGTAGTACGGCATTTGATTATAGTTGTGTTGTGGTGGGGAATGTGGTTGGGTGTTTGTGGGTCTGTTTCTTCTTGGGGGTTGGTTGGAGGTTGATGGGTTTTGGGTTTGTTGATGGGGAATCGAGGGTTGTGCCCATTGTGTGCGTGGGTCAACCAAGTACCTCGGATGAGACACGTGCATTTCTGGGTTACTAACCGACCTGTACCATGACATATATTGATCCGTGTGTCGCATGTTACCTTGAGTAAGGAAAACCGGGGATTGTAAGATGTAGCGGTGACGCCTCTGCCACATCTTACACCATTCCGGAGCAAAGTCTTTCCAGTTGGTAAGACCCCACTGGGCGTCGACCCTTTTAAGATGCTAGGGGGACAAATCTGTTGGATCACTTGGTATCTCTTGATGCATTCCGAACTGCATCTTCACACGGTCGCTGTGGTGCATCTCCACAATGTTGAACCGAATGAGTGCAGTCTTTGCAGTCCAAGTTGCTGCATCCTCTGGGTTTGGAGCATGGCCCAAACCCAAATATGGTCTCCAGACGAACTGCGATAAAATTTAAATCAGGTTAGCGCAAAAGTAATGTATAAATAATTAAAATGAACAAAAGTTAAAAGTTACGACGTACGTCATCTGGGCCTAAGTGATCCAACAGATTCCGGTAGAGTGCGACATTGAATCTTGGATTCTTGCCGTAATCCATACCCCTCACGCAGTACCTAAAGGAAATGAGAAACATGTTATTTTTAGCATATATTTTGGAAAGAGCAGAATAGTTATAAATGCTATAACTTAATGACTTACTTTGTTGCGTACGGGAAACCAAAAGTGTTGTTGTTGATGGGGTTTAAGGACTCCATCCTCCACCAACCCCAGGCTTGTAGTAAAAATGCGCACCCATAAAATGTACATTTTTCCTTGACTGCGTTTTTGCACAAGGAACTGTATAGGTGGGCTAATACTGCAGAACCCCAACTATATTTTCTAGTTTTTTCAAAATTTGTTAGTAAATGTAAGTACATAAAATTTACACTATTTCCCGTACTTTCGGGAAATAAAAATGTACCAAAAAGTATCATAAGATACGTTCTGGCTTTTACTACTCGGTCATTCTCTGAGGAATTTTCATTTAATTCCATACTTGCATAATGACGTTTCAGGTCAGTGAGTAGTATTCCCTGCCCTCTTGCTCCACCACCTTCTACCATATCCCTACCCAACAGTTCTTCACACTGTGAGTTGGGTTGTTGAACCGACCCGTTCACCGCCTTACCGTCGATAGGGAGGCCCAGTAGCATGTACACATCCTCGAGCGTGATGGTACATTCACCTATTGGTAGGTGAAATGTATGGGTCTCCGGTCTCCACCTTTCCAACAATGCAAGAATGAAATTTTAGTCACAATGGTGCAGTTGGAGATCTTTATCACATGTCCAAAACCTACGTATTCCAGATAAGGGACGATAAATGGGTCGGGAGCCAGGTAGTTGTGCGAACGGATTCTGAATCTTTTTGTGTCCTGAGATCATAATTTAACAGGTGTAAGATTAATTAAGATGAACAACGCGTTATTTGAAGTATGAAAAATGTATAACCAAAGAAGAGACTTACAAATGCATCAATGTTTTCCCTTGTGCCTCTGTGAGTATCGCCCATTGTTAGAAGAGCCATTGTTTAGAATGCTTGAGAGTATGAAAGACTTAGGAAGAGATAGAGAGTATGATAGACTTATGAAATATTTCGTAGCAGAGAGTGAGAGTTGTGTGGGTGTGAGAGATGTTTCATAAGGTATGTATTTATAGGCAAATAAGTTTGATGTA
Organism: Vicia faba; assembly: GCA_948472305.1. Lineage (NCBI taxonomy): Eukaryota > Viridiplantae > Streptophyta > Magnoliopsida > Fabales > Fabaceae > Vicia > Vicia faba. Next base: position 65,749,834 of record OX451738.1, on the reverse strand, counting down.
GTGGTTGCTTGTGCTTGCATGCCTGCGAAGTGTCACATTTGCATGCTTAGGGGGTTACACATATGCATGCATGCATGTACAAAAAATGTAAGGTGTCACTCTTGCAGGCTAGGTGGCAGCCCATGCATGTATCACGATTGGACAGTAAGGGAGGCGCCATCTCACTTGGCGAAAGAGTACAAAAATGAATGGTGTCGCCACCCCATTTGGCGAATAAGAGGTGTCATTTGTTACAGCATAGGCTCAGGCTATGTGACAGCCTTTGGGATTCCTTTCTTTATTGCATGCAAGGCCATTGGAGTTGATGGGTGGAGTCTTACATAAAACATGTATGTGTGCAGAATAGGGCCAGGATAGGTGGCAGCCTATGGGGTTTCATAAGCCCATGCATGTATCACGATTGGACAGTAAGGGAGGCGCCATCTCACTTGGCGAAAGAGTACAAAAATGAATGGTGTCGCCACCCCATTTGGAGAATAAGAGGTGTCATTTGTTACAGCATAGGCTCAGGCTACGTGACAGCCTTTGGGATTCCTTTCTTTATTGCATGCAAGGCCATTGGAGTTGATGGGTGGAGTCTTACACAAAACATGTATGTGTGCAGAATAGGGCCAGGATAGGTGGCAGCCTATGGGGTTTCATTATTGCATGTAATATTATTGGCAGCCTTGGGGGGTTGCATCCCTTACTTAATTGAAATTTTTAGCCTTACGTTTAACATAACATTGATTCACATAATCTGTCAAATCTTCCAACCTTCGAATCAGTCATCAAACCTTCAAACATTCCAGCATTCATACCTTTATACAATCAATAAACCTCAAACATTCCAACCTTCAAACCTTAAAACAATTCTACGCAATGGCCTCTTCACCACAATTTGTCGTCAAAGCACATTTCAACGGTGAGACATACATTTGTCCCACAGTTGGGTTTTTGTTTAGAAACACCGAGAACGTTCGATTTCTCTTAAACGGGAAAGCCAATTTCTCGTACTTCAAGAAAAGATTGGAGGCCAAACTTGAACGAGGCCCGGTATCCCAGATATTTTATCAGAATCCAGTTTTTTTTGGAAACAACCAAGTAATTTTTTATAAGGTTGAAGTTCAAGATGACGAGGATCTCCAGAACATGATTTCCAGCCATGTCTATTCTGGATACGACTCTATTGAGTTGTACGTTTTGCTTCAAGAGCCTCCGGTGACACAGGAGGTAGAGCCTCCAGTGACACAGGAGGTTGATCCTTTGGAGAATGAACAAGATGAGGTAGATGCAGTTGATGATGAAGAAGAAGATAACGAGTTAGAGTTTGATGAAATGGTGAACGATGATTCTGACGATGATGGCATCCCAAGTATTCCTACAGACAAAATCTACACACCACCTCCGCACATGAAAAACTTCAACATGGGCGGAGATGAACCTTCTACTGACTTATTTTTCAAACCGTATATGCAGTCGGATGAAAATTTAAAAGAGAAGGACAAGTTTCGTAACAGAGAGGAATGCATCAGGGCCATTAAAAAATTTCACATGCTCAACTCGGTTGATTTTAAGGTGGATCGTGTCAACCCGGAAAGGTACAAGATCAAGTGTGTCCACCCTGACTGTATGTTCAAGCTGACCACATCATACAGATTAAGGGGTGACTGCTGGGTCATAGGTTCCATGATTACCCACACTTGTGTAAGTTCCACTCAATCACAGGACCACCGAAAACTCAACCATGATCTAATCTGTCAAGAAATCCTACCCCTGGTCAGCAACGACCCATCTTTGAAGGTGAAAACAATCATCTCCCACATCACCACGGTTTTTAACTACACTCCGTCTTACCGTAAGGCGTGGTTAGCAAGGACTAAGGAGATTGAAAGGGTGTACGGAAACTGGGAGGAGTCATACCGAGAACTTCCCTGCTACCTGAATGCACTCAAGACATATTCTCCAGGTAGTGTTTATGTTCTGGAAACATTGCCAGCATACGCCCAAGATGGTAGTCTACTGCATGGCAACGGAATATTCAGTCGCGTGTTTTGGGCATTTCAACCATGCATCACAGGGTTTGCATCATGCAAACCAATTCTACAAATTGACGGGACTTGGTTGTATGGGAAGTACAAAGGCACGCTATTGATGGCAGTTGCACAAGATGGCAACAACAACATTTTCCCCGTTGTGTTTTCCCTTGTCGAGGGGGAGACCGGTGGTGCTTGGAGCTTTTTCCTGAAAAATCTTCGGACACACGTGGCTCCTCAACCAGATCTCTGTTTGATCTCGGACAGACATGCCTCCATAGAAAGTGCCTACAATAATCCAGCAAATGGTTGGCATGACCCTCCTTCTACGCATGTCTATTGCGTCAGGCATATCGTCCAGAATTTCTCGAGGGAGGTCAAGGACAAAACATTGAGGAAAGCGGTTATGAATGTGGGATATGCATTGACACAATCCACATTCAAATATTACCGCAACGAGATCCGTTTGTCTAATCCAGAAGCCGGTACGTGGATCGACAATATTCCGGTCGAAAAGTGGACTAGGTCATACGACAATGGCCAAAGATGGGGGCATATGACAATGAATCTTATTGAATCAATGAATGGGGTATTCAAGGGCATACGAAACCTCCCAATCACTGCCTTGGTAAAATCCACGTATTTTAGGATGGTTGCGTTATTTGCCAAAAGAGGTGAAATGTGGTATGCGGTGTTGCAATCAGGACAACTATGGAGTGAAAGCTGCATGAAATACATTAAGGCTGAAAGTGCTAAAGCCAACACTCACATGGTTACACGGTTTGACCGGCACAGCCACAACTTCATTGTGAAAGAGACAATCGACCACAATGAAGGCCTGCCAAGACAAGAATACAGGGTCATTTTACCTTCTCAATGGTGCGATTGTGGCAGGTTTCAAGCATTTCGTATGCCTTGCTCTCATGTCATTGCCGCTTGTGCTCATACCCATCAAGACGCGCTTCAACTGCTGTCAAACGTTTACAAATCTGAAACGTTGCTCACTGTTTACAACAACAACTTTCCTTTGGTGGCAAAACCGGATTATTGGCCTGAATACAACGGCGATATAGTTTGGCACAATGACCAAATGCGAAGGAACAAGAAGGGTCGTCCCAAAAGTAGGCGCATCACAACAGAAATGGACGATCTTGACAGGTTGGAAAGAAAGTGTGGTTTATGCCGTCAGGTCGGACACAATCGCAAAAACTGTCTGAATCGGGCGTCTGGCTCGACCACATAAATATTGTAATACAATAAATCTTTTCAATATTTATGTTGTAAACATTAGGGTTTTCCGTTAACAGATTTTTCTACAATTAATAAAACGCGTACAACAATGATTAACGATATTCAATCTAGGAAATTACAACTGTTAACACAATTTCATCTGACCCATGCATCATCAGCATTACATCACTGTCTGTTTTAACTTCCTCCAACCACACATTAGGTCTTCCTGTCGCATGCAAGGTTGTTGTTCGTTTTTGCTGGATCCTTCGAATTTTTTCTCCCTCCACGATGTCTCCATCTAGCCACCGCATCAACTCCCGCTTCAGACGCTCCATGGAGTGAATGTGCCAGAATTTCATTTTCATCGCAGGTTTCGTGGCGGAGAATATAACGTAACCATCTCTGCTAAAAATCATAGGCGACGTCATTACGCAAATAACAGAGTACAAAATAAAAATACAGTGCGAGAAAGTGTGAGAAATTTCGAAGAAACGGACGAATTATTTATAAAACAGCATTTTGCCCTAGTTTTGCCCTAGGCGCCAAGTGAGATGGCGCCTCCTCTCATTTTTAAGGAGCATGCGCCATCTCACTTGGCTAAAAGCCAAGGGAGGCGCCAAGTGAGATGGCGCCTAGGGCAAAACCCTAGGTGCATGTGCCAATTGAGATGGCTCCTCCTTTGTGGAGCCATCTGAAACATGGTTATTTGCGTAATTTTTTCCGAAACCCGGTTATTTGCGAAATATTTTTTTAATACATGGTTATTAATAAAAAAAATTCCCTAAATCATGTCTACTACCCATTATATACATCACATACTCCCATAATCAAATGAAAATCCACCCTTACCTTGGATGTGTATCCTCTAGGATTCTCTCTTCTTTTCTTCTCTTTTCTCTCTTTTCTCCTAGTTTCCTCTTTCTTCTCTTCTCTAGTTTTGACAACTTCCCTCTCACTAACTCTATTTTTCCTTATTTTATCAAAACCAATATTTCAATAATGGGCTTATTTCACCCACTCATGCTAATATAACACATAAGGCTCAATTAATTGACAATATTATTCTCACACTTACTAACCCAAATACTCATGTAACACATATTCCTAATTTATAAAAAATTATATATCACACATCACACTAATTAATCCAAATAACTCACATATTCATAAAATCACACAATTTAGTTAATTATTATATTATATAATAATTAATAAAATAGATAACTAATAAAATAACTAGTAAGTAGAAATAGGGGAGTTACACTATACAGAATCATGATTGGTAGTTTGTTATACCTTATAGCTACTAGACCTGACATCACAGTTTGTTATACCTTCAAGCTGGGCCTAAAATAAGTCACATCAATCAAGTGAAGAGGATTCTGAAGTACATCAATGGTATTAGTGACTATGGCATGTTATACTCTCATGGGTCTGATTCCATGCTTGTAGGATATTGTGATGCAAACTGCTAAGGTAGTGTTGATGATAGGAAAAACACTTCAGGAGGTTTCTTCTTCTTGGGAAGTAATCTTATTTCTTGGTTCAGCAAGAAGAAAAATTGTGTGTCCGTAACTACTGCTGAAGTAGAGTATATTGCAGCAAGAAGTAGTTGTTCTCATTTGATTTGGATGAAGCAACTGTTGAAAGAGTAGAATATCAAGCAAGATGGCATGACATTATTCTATGACATCCTGAGTGCTACCAACATTTCTAAAAATCTCATTCAACATAGAAAGACAAAGCACATTGACATTCGTCACTAGTTTATAAGAGATCTTGTTGAAGATAAAGTTGTTACTCTATAGCATGTGGCCACTGAGAAGTAACTGGTTGATATTTTCACCAAGGCATTGGATGCAAATCAATTTGAAAAATTAAGGTGTGAACTAGGGATCTGCATTTTTGAGGAACAATAGTGTGGTAATATTGTAGAAGGAGTGAGAGGTGGAGTAGTTGCTACCGTTAGTGTCATATCTTGAGTTGTTGTCAAAATTGTGGCTAAAAAGGGGGAGATATGGTGCTAGGGGTGTTGTTCTTCTGCTTGGATATGTTATTGTTTGATCATGTTTTGTTTGGATCTGTTTTAAAGTATGTTCTCTTGAGGGGGAGTTTTGAGTCCATGTGACAGGGGGGGGGGGGGGGGTATGACACTGATGTGATATGATGTTATGTTAATGTGATGCTGTTTTGTGATGTCATGACATATGGTCTCTGGTGGAATTATGTCTGAGCTCGGGTCTCTCTTTTAGTTGTGTTTGTTGCGTGTGCCTTTGATTGTTTATTGGTTGTTGTTTTTCCAAGTATGCATGGTGTTCACGTGTCTTGTGTTTTGTGGTTATTTTGATGTTTTTTTTTTCTAATTTCAAGCTGTATCATGCAAAGTTTGTTTCAGCAAAAATTTGCTAAAGGAGGAGATTGTTAAGTCTTTGGTTTTATGATTGGCAAATTTTTTCTAAAACATGTATCTCAGCAAGATATTATGACAGATGTCTTGACATGTTGGTCAGACATCACTTAAGACATATGTTGATCATGTTGTTGTAACATGTTATACCAGAACATCAGTGCAATATAGGTTTTACTTCTTGAAAGATTTGTTATTAAAATATTAGATTTTTAATGGTTTTAGTTCTCATATAGTCGCAAACCAATGGGGATTATTTTAGGAACATTGGTTAATTGCTTTTGTTTCATTAAAAGGATTTTGTAGACTTTTTTTAGGAAACTTTATATTTTTGTTCCTATTTTTGTGGAGAATATTTTGCAAAAGATTTGCATCAGGAATATTGGATATTCATGAAGAGTCCAAGCCCATGCTTGCAAGAGTCTTTTTATAAGGACTTTATAAACCTAAAACACTTGGAGAAGTCGTGTGCATGAGATAAGGGTTTCGGGTTTTAGTTTATTTATTGTTAATTGTGATCCACTCTCTTATCACTTTGATATTAAAGTTGGACTGAGTTTAAGTTGTTATTTGTCAATCACTCATAAGAGTTTAAGCAAGATTGGATTGTGTGTCAAGTTATCTTTGTTTGTCAGTCATAAGCTTTTAAGCAGAATTGATTATTTGTCTTTGTAGAGTGTTCTTCTACTTTTGTCTATCATTGTTAGTTTGTCATTGGTTTGTGACTGAAGGGAAGTGAGAGGGGTCCCATATCTAGGAGTGTCTTAGATAGAAATAGCATGGGTATTGATTATATTAGAAGTTTGTAAAACATGGGTTGTTTAAAGCTTCAAACTAATACTATTATAGTGGATTTTTTCCTGGGTTAGAATCCCCCAGATGTAGGTGATGTTGCAGCGAACTGAGTTAACAATTATCTGTGTTATTTACTTCCAGCAATTTACTTGACTTGTATAATTGTTATTTTTGTTGTGATTGATCTGATATCAGTGTCGTAACATCTGGTTCGACATCTGGGACATGTGTTCCAAAATTTTGAACATGAAGTCTTTACCAAATTCAAGTTGTGGAAGGCAGATGTAGAGAATCAAACAGGAAGAAACCCTAAGTATTTGAGGTCAGATAATGGGACAAAGTACACTAATTTGAAACTCAAGAGGTTATGTGAAAAACAAAATATTCAAATACATTCTTCAGTTTGCAAGACCTAAAAAAAAGACATGACAGAGAGAATGAATAGGTCTTTAACTCTCTTTTGTTAAATGTTGTAATATTAAAAGGTTTCTGAGTAGAGGCGGTTAACATGGCGTTCTATCTTATCAGCATGTCACCACATGCTTCATTGAAGGGGAATATTGCAGAGGAGGTATGGACATGTAATTCTATTGACTTCACAATTTAAGGATTTTTAGGTGTCCTGCTTATATGCATAAATCCAGTAAAGATCAATGGAAATTTGATCCAAAGGTGAAGAAGTATGTCTTAGTTGGTTACACAAAGGTGTAAAAGTGTCCGAGTAATGGGATTTGATTAAAAATAATATGGTAATCAGTAGAGATGTTGTTTTTGATGAGAAATTAATGTTGAAGCACTCGGTTGCAATAGATGTATCAACATCTGAACAAGAAACTCCATGCAAACAAGTAATTCAGGTGGATGTTGATTCGCCACTAGTGAATAATTTTCAGGTAGTGCTTGAAAAACATGAGCAACCATGCTCTGATACTAAAATTGACCATAAACCAGAGGTTTCAGGTGGAGTACATGATTATATTGTTGTACGTGACAAAGAGCACCGTTCAATGAAGCCACCAAAAAATATATGGGTATGAAGACTTGGCATGCTATGCACTTTTTACTAGTTCTAGAGACCTTTCTAGTTTTCGAGAGGCTACTGCTAGCCAGAAGAAAGATAATTGGATGGGTGCAATGGTGAATGAGATAGAGTCCTTGAAGAAAAATCATACATAAGAACTTGTTCAACTTCCTGATGGGAAATTTACTAGCATGTGTACTAGTGTTGTTATCGAAGTATTAAAAATAAATTCATCTCCACATGGATTGCGCATTTAGAACAAGGTACATTGTGTGATGTAATTAAGATCAATAAACGAAGAGGTTTTTCAAGTTGTTTTTGTCAAAAACAAAAGAGATAAGTTTTGAGAACAATTATGAGAAAAGTAGTAAGGTTTTATTGTCAGAATCCCCTATTTCTACTTGATTGATGAAACATGCATTAACAGTCATGCAGTGAATATAGAGTTACATGACAGATTAACTCAACCACTACACATAATCCCTTGGTGTGTAGCTCACTAACCTAAGCGTCAATTCCTTGATCCCTTGGGCCAATTGTAACGTCAAACTAGATAAAAAAAGCTATTTAACCCCTAAGCCACAATTCCTAATTATACTATCCCTATTTAATTAGGGAATTCAACATTTAACGTATGTTAGATAGATAGCCCTAGGGCCAGTAGTCACTATTATTAAGATAAAATTGAATGTCGTAACAAACAATAGGCAATGAACACAACCAACAACTGAATAATAACAAAGATTAAGAGCAATTACATTAACATCATATGATCATATGTCTCAATCTAATAGAAACATGTTCACCATCAAATAAAACCTAACATAAGAGGAATCTAGCTACTCATGTTGAAATTAATTAATACCATAAGTGTATAATCGAAGAACATGAAGAATCACTGAAGAATATGTTATGCAATGGCCTCCAAAAGCTCAAAAATCATCCTTAAACGTCACTTTTCTCTCTCCAGAACCGACCCCCACCTCTTTCCCCTCCTTCTCATTATAAAGAAGTCAAAAAGTTGTGTCAGCAAAAAACTACAATGCGGGTGCGTTGTGCAATTATAACCTCAACGCAGGTGCGCTCTAGCTTAACGCGGACGCGCTATTTCCAGATGCGAATCATGTGTTTTGTACATTTTTTACTAAGTATTTTTCTTCGCCCAAAAGCAATTTTTCCATATTTTTTACTCTTTTGACTCTAACTTGCTCATCTATTGTCAAATTTAGTCAATTTTTATTGTTAAATAACGTGCATTGGAACCCTGTCGCCACAACCCCAAACATGAACTATTATTTGTTCTCAAGTAACCTCTCTGCACACTGAAACTTTGTCAAAAATAAATTACAAACCTTACCACATGAATGTCATTTTCTTTTGTTGATTGAGACATCTATTACCTGCTTTGCCTTAACTAATTCAGATTAATTCTTCTAGCAGTACTCAACCTATCTCTCCACTCACCATTATGTACTCAATTTTCAAGGGTGTTCATTGAGTCACATACAAGAGTAAAAATTAACGAGTTTGTAAATTATCTACAAATTCAGTCAAATCATATTTAAACACACACATATGAGGACTTTTAAGATCGTATCTTGGCTTATGTTAGGGTAGGATAACTTTTTGGATAATCGACTTAAACCTTGGAGTTAGTTACCTTTTTGTCCTTTCGTTATTTTCTTCATGTCTGTGATACGGTGGGAGAACTGACTTGGGTTTTGCGTTTGTTTTCGCAAATGTTTCAGTTGAGCAAGAGTCGCCACCGACTTTTTATTTTATCCTAAGGAAAGGTTAAAAAGCACAGCAAAAACCTTTGACTATATCCATGTTTGCAGGATGCGGCAGGTCGTCACCATCCATGATGGTCAAGATCATTGCCCCACCAGAGAAAATGTTTTTTGATTACAAATGGTCCTTCATAGGTAGGAGTCCACTTGCCCCTTGGATCACCTTGTGGCAGTATGATGCGCTTGATCACCAGATCTCCAATTTGATACACTTGGCACCTGACTTTCTTGTTGAAAGCCTTGATCATCCATTTTTGATACATCTGACCATGACAAACAGCAGTAAGTCTCTTGTCATCAATCAAGTTCAGTTGATCAAGTCGAGTCTGGATCCAGTCGTCTTCGTTCAGCCCTGCATCCTTCATAATCCTCAGAGAGGGGATATGAACCTCGATAGGCAAGACAACCTCCATGCCGTAAACCAAAGAAAAGGGTGTTGCCCCGGTTGATGTGCGAGCCATGGTACGATATTCGTGGAGAGAGAATGGTAACAGCTCATGCCAGTCTTTGTATGTGACTGTCATTTTCTGTATGATCTTTTTAATATTCTTATTTGCAGCTTCGACATCACCATTCATCTTCGGCTGATAGGGAGAAGAATTGTGATGTTGAATCTTGAATTGCTCGCATAATGCGGTGATCATAGTTTTGTTGAGATTTGTACCATTGTCAGTGATGGTCCTTTCTGGGATACCGTATCGGTAAATGAGATTTTGCTTGATGAAACGGGCAACGAAATTCTTGGTAACAGAGGCGAAGGAAGCCGCTTCAACCCACTTTGTAAAATAGTCTATGGCCACTAGGATGAAGCAGTGTTCATTGGAGGCTGTCGGCTTGATTTCCCCAATCATATCAATCCCCACATAGCAAAGGGCCAATGAGGTACATGTACTTTGTCAGCATAAATTTGACACTTATGGCAGGTTCGAGAGTATTGATAACAATCTGCTTCCATGGTAGACCAGTAATAGCCTTCCCGTAGGATTTTCTTTGCCATCGTATGCCCACTGGAATGAGTACCAAAAGTGCCTTCGTGTAATTCAGCCATGATCCTTTCAGCTTCATCCTTATCTATGCACCGAAGTAACACAGAGTCATGATTGCATTTATACAGGATGTCGTTACTAAGGAAGAACTTAGCAGAGAATCTCCTTAAGAATTTTTTATCATTGATTGAAGCTCCTTCTGGATATTCTTGAGCCTCGAGATACCTCTTGACTTCGTGAAACCAAGGCTGGTCCACTACTTCTTCAGTATTAATCTCGTGACAGTGTGTTGGTTCATCCATTCGTTTAATGGTGATCTGGGGAGCCTCATTATCCCAATTAAGTTTAAACATAGATGACATTGTGGCTAGAGCGTCTGCTAGCTGATTTTCTTCTCGTGGGAAATGCTCGAAGGTAATCTTCTCAAAATGTGGTAGCAATGTCAAAACATGTTCTTTGTAAGGGATAAGGTTTGGGTGTTTGGTGTCCTATTCTCCTTGGATCTGGATGATAACCAAAGCTGAGTCTCCGAATACATCCAAGGATTTGATCCCCAAGTCTATGGAAACTTTGAGACTGAAGATGCACGCTTCGTATTCCTCCATGTTGTTTGTACAATTGAAGCAAAGTCTGGCAGTAAAGGGAGTATGACACCCTTCTGGAGATATGAGTACAACACCAATACCATTTCCGAGTGCATTGGAGGCTCCATCAAAGAACAGGGTCCATCGGGATCCTTGTTCAGGTCCGTCATATGGTTTGAATTCTTCACAGTTATCTAATGTCATGATGTCTTCATCTGGGAATTCAAACTTCATGGACCGGTAGTCTTCCACAGCTTGGTGAGCAAGGTGATCGGCTAATACACTGCCCTTTATTGCTTTCTGGGTAGTTTATTGTATGTCATATTTTGTCAGAATCATCTGCCATCTCGCTATTCTCCCAAAAAGAGCAGGCTTCTCGAAGATATATTTTATCGGATCCATTTTAGATATCAACAAGGTAGTACGAGTCAGCATATACTGTCTTAGCCAACGAGCAGCCCATTCTAGAGCGCAACAAGTTTTCTCGAGCAGTGAATATCTGGTTTCACAGTCAGTAAACTTTTTGCTCAGGTAGTAAATAGCGTGCTCTTTTCGGCCAGACTCATCATGCTTCCCCAATACACACCCCATTGAACTTTCTAAAACAGTCATATACATAATCAACGGTCTTCCCTCGACTGGTGGCATCAACACAGGAGGCTCTTATAAGTATTCTTTGATTTTTTCAAAAGCAATTTGGCATTCATCATTCCATTTGACTACTTGATATTTCTTCAACAGTTTGAAGATTGGCTCACAAGTAGCTGTCAGGTGAGAAATGAATCTGGCGATATAGTTCAAACGTCCCAAGAATCCTCTGACTTCCTTTTCAGTATGGGGAGCAGGCATCTCTTGTATTGCTTTAACTTTGGATGGATCGAACTCGATACCTTTGTTGTTGACGACAAAGCCTAGGAGTTTACCAGACCGTACCCCAAATGTGCACTTGTTTGGGTTCAACCTCAGCTTGTACTTCTTCAGTCTCTCAAACAGTTTTTATAAGTGATCAAGATGCTCTTCTTCTGTTTGAGATCTGGCTATCATATCATCCACGTAGACCTTTATTTCGTGATGTATCATGTCGTGAAATAGAGCTACCATGGCACGCTAATAGGTTGCCCCAACGTTCTTCAGTCCAAATGGCATCACCTTGTAACCTAATATGCCCCACTGTGTGACAAATGTTGTTTTCTCCATGTCCTCAGGCGCCATTTTGATTTGGTTGTAACCTGAGAATCCGTCCATGAAGGAAAACACTTTGTGTTGTGCCGTATTGTCAACTAGGATATCAATGTGGGGGAGTGGAAAATCATCCTTAGGGCTTGCCCTATTCAAATCTCTGTAGTCCACACACATTTTCACTTTGCCGTCCTTTTTGGGCTTGGGAACAACATTGGCAACCCATTTGGGGTAAGAGGTGACAGCCAAGAATCCAGTGTTAAATTGCTTCATGACCTCTGCTTTAATTTTTTCTGACATATCAGGCCTCATGCGGCAAACTTTTTGTTTTACTGGCAGATAATCCTCTCTTGTAGGAAGACGATGTACCACAATATCTTCATCAAGTCCTGGAATTTCTTCATACAACCAGGAAAAGACTTCGACATAATCATGCAACAACTTAATCAGGCGCTTCTTGACACTGGGTTCCAGATTGGCACCCACTTTGACCTCTTTTTTGTCTTCTTCGATACCTAGGTTGATCGTATCCACGAGTTCCTAGTGAGGCTGAACGGTTCTCTCTTCTTGTTGTAGAAATCTGGCAAGTTCCCATGGTACTTCATAATCTTCCTCACCTTCGTCTTCGGCTTGGTAGATTAGATTCTCAAAGTTACAAAAGGCCATAGCAGTATCGTTACCCATGGGATCCTGAATGGATGTATACCTGCATTGTGAGTGTGGGTGTGTGTAAGGGTATAACTATCTTTGAAAGAAAGTAAAATGTAAAAGAAAAACAATGAGCATAAAAGTTTGTATGCGAAAACGTCCATGATTCATTGATGTCATATGAAAAATGAGATAATAACCCTTACAAATGGACCATTGTGCCTCGGGTAAGACACGAGGTTTTAAGAGTGCGAATTGTTTTGAATATTACAGATTAAACAAAATGTAAAGACAAATTACTATGGGATGAAAGTGATTGGGACGTAGTCTCTAGCCTCCCAATTGTTGAGCCCTCCATTGACAGTCGGGAAGATCCATTCCTCCAGGTTGCAATCATCTTCACCATCTTCCACTGTGTTGACTTCACGGTTGCTGATCTTCAAGGGTGGCCCTCCAGCACGGGCACAGCGTACAGCCTTTTGAGCACTTGAAGTGAAACCTAGGCCAAACTTGTCAGACTTATATGGGATATCTGGGAGTTGTCCCCAGATAGTGCATCCTCCTTCTTCTACTACTGCTTTAGCATCTTTCAGTGACGACATCCGGAGTGGAGGCCTTGTAATCTTGGGAACAGTCTTGGTCACTGCCACATCTTGAGGGACCTCTTCAAAGTGTTGAAATGGAGTTTTAATGAATTCACCATCTAATTACACATATCTGAAGGAATTGAGATGGCTGATCATGTACTCTTCCTCTCCATGTACGGTGATAATCTTTCCTTGAACTGGATACTTCAACATTTGGTGCAACGTAGAAGTAACAACGCCATCATTGTGGATCCATGGTCGGCCTAGCAAGTAAGAGTATGAAGGGCCGATGTCCATCACATAAAAAGTTGAATTGAAGGTTTGGGTTCCCACCTTTATGGGAATATCCACTTCCCCATGCACCATCCTCTTCGAGCCTTCAAAAGCTCTTACTACTATGTTGCTTGGCTTTAATGTCAGTCCCTCGCAGTCAAGTCTATCAAGAGCCTTTTTGGGTAATACATTCAAAGATGAGCCTGTGTCCACCAAAACATGGGCCAGAGTTGTGCGCCTACATTCCACTGAGACATGCAATGCCTCATTATTCTTTCTTCCCCTTGGTGTTAGATCAGCATCCGAAAAACCTAGGCCATTATCCGCTGTCAAGCTGGCTACCCAGTCTTGGAATTGATCAACAGACGTCTCTTGAGGTACATGGGCCATTTTTAAGAACTTCACCAAGGCTTTTGCATGCTCCTCGGAACACAGTAGTAATGCCAGCATGGAGATTTTAGAGGGAGTTTGCCCCAATTGTTCAACTACATCGTAGTCACTCCTCTTTATAACTTTTAGGATCTCCTCCATTTCTTTCTTGGAAGTCTCAGGGATGGTCAGTGATTGATCCTTCGTCCAGACGGGCTCAACCTGAATATTCTTTCCTCGAGTCTCGGCAGCGGGAGTGTTGGTAGGAATGATAACAGGGGTTGTAACATCTCCGTTAATAGGAGTACTTGCAGAGATGATTATGGGTATGGGATCAACCTTTGGAGCAGCCACATGGATAATTACGGGTCCAGAAACTGCTTTTGGGGGAGCAATTTCTGGAGAAAAGATCCTACCACTTCGGGTAACTTTTCTAGTTCATGCAATATTACTGATATCAGAGTCTACTTTCTCGGAATTTATCTCTTCGGCAGCCGGCCAGTCTTTCTTGATGCCATGGTAGTAAATGTCCCCTCCATAATTCTACGACATGGTTTTGTCTGATTCATATGGGACTGGCCCAGACATTGTGATTATTAAAGGAGTTGCTTTCAGAACTGATGTAATTCTAATGGGTCTTTTGGTGGAGACCCTGGAAGAATTGGCGGAAATGGTAATGATTGAAACATCTTCAAAAGAAATAGGTGGAACAGGTGTTTTTTCGAACAAAATCTCTTTGTTATCTATCAAGCATTGAACGCCTACTTTCCACAAAGGACAGCTAGTTGGTGAGGATAAACAGAAACAGAAATCTTCATCACAGCCCGGGAACACACCAGCATTCAACAAGTTCATTTTAACAGTCAGAAGTGGGGTCATAAGTTTGTTAACTAAAGTAACAAACAATCATTCTTCAATGGCATTGGTATTGTGGCCATGTCTGGGCATAGAAGCAGAAATGACATTTGGCTTTTCAGGTGCGTCGAACTCAATTTCTTTTGCTTCAATGAGGTCTTGTATTTTGTTCTTTAGAGCCTAACAGTTGTTAGTATCGTGACCAGGACTTTTAGAGTGATATGCACAACGGGCATTGGGATGATAATGAAGGGATGTTGTATTGGGGGTTTTTTAGAGCTTCTTTCAAGGTCACCAAGTTGGATATTAGTAGATGAGGTAATACTTGAGACGAAGTCATGTTAATTCTGGTAAACTGCCTGAATGACCTTTCTATCCTTGGTTGATTATTTCTTAGCTGATCAGACGCAACCTTTGGGATCATAACAGCCCCCACCATTGGTCGGCGTTCGGCCCTATCTTGGTTTCTTTACGGATATACAACAGATACCTCTTTCTTTTTGATAAAATGCTTTCTTACAGCTGTAGAAGAAGATGTATCTTTCTGAATCTTTCCACTTTTTATGTCGGCTTCTACCCTCTCTCCGGTCAATATTAGTTCAGTAAAGCCAACGGATGAACTTCCGATTAAATGATTGAAGAAGGGACCAGATAAGGTTCCTAAGAACATGTCTACCAATTCTCTCTCAGACAGAGGGGGTTGAACTCTTCCAGCCAAATCTCTCCATTTTTGCGCATAGTCCTTGAAACCTTCATTGGAAGCCATGGCCATACTCTAGAGTTGAGTACGGGTAGACGCTAAATTAGCATTGTATTGATATTTCTTGTAGAAAGCTGCGGCAAGATCTTCCCAATTATGAACATTTTGTTCTTTCTAGTTGGTAGAACCAGTCAAGTTGAGTCCCAGACAGACTATATTGGAAGAAGTGCACCCATAAGTCTTTATCAGCGGTATGGGATTGGATTTTCCTCACATATGATCGGAGATGCATTTTAGGGCATGAAACTCCATCATATTTAGCGAATACAAGTGCTTTGAATTTCTGAGGAATCACAATCCCTGACACCAAACCCAATGCCTCAAAGTCCAAGCCTGGCACCTTTTGGATTTCCATCGTGCTCAAACTCTCTTCAAGATGTTTATACTTATCATCAGCCAGAGGGTATTATTCCTCAGAGTAGTCCTATTCTTCTTCCTCCTCTTCCGATTCTGACGGGACAACTGTTTCCTTGCCTTTCCCATCTCCTTCACCGGATGTTGTCGCAAAGTCCAAAGTCCTTCTTATCTGCCCATGAAATCTTCTTCCCATGTTTAAGACTCCGATTACCTTCTTTATTTTCTTTTTCCTCTCTTCAGCCAGTAGAGTCTTCAACTCTTCTTGCCCCTTGGCTAGGGTCATGAGCAACTGTTGAAACTGCGTATTCTGAGCTTGGAGATCTTTCACTGTTTGCTCGAGATCCATCTTACTGAAATAAATAGTAGAGAGATGAGGAGACTTGTTGCAAAAGACCTGTTTATGTTATGATGAATGGTATATGCATATGCAATGTTTTCAAGAATTTCAAAGATTCAGATTTGTTTTAGACAAAAAAGAAACACACGTTATATTAATAAGATAAAGTTTGAGTACATCAATGCCCCTTGGGCAAAATAATACCAAACTCTAAGATAGAAAAGTAGTGCGCATCCTCTTTGGTGCAATGTAGGCATTCAGAGTCTGCTACTCATGAAGTAGCCTAGTGAGTTCCAAAACCTTCTTCTCGCTTGCATGGAATTGGGCTTCAGAAGTATCTCTCTCTCCTTTGAGTTGTATCCAATCCCTTTGGACGTATTCAATAGATGTGGGCATGTCAGGATGTAGGATAGTGTATGGAACATCTCCTTCCTTAACAGGCTCAATGATTACGGGGAGAATGGAGGGGTAAGGCATCATAAGACTCTGAGCGCGAGTTCGTACCCATTTGAGGTAAGGCTCAAGATGGATGGAATTATTGTGCCCCAAAGTCTTGCTATCCACTTTGTTCAACATCCTCCAAGCTCGGATAAATCTTTGGCGAAGACCTTGATTGTCGTTGTCATAGTCAAATACCAAACCTTGAATCAGCATCTTGTGCGGGCCATCCCTTCGGGAATAACCAAACTGTCTTAAAGCTAAACAGGGGTTGTAGGCGATTCCTCCCCTAATTCCAAGTAAAGGGACATTAGGAAATTCCCCACAACGGTCAACAATGATAACATTCTCTTTAGATCTGGAGCACCAATGAATGTCTGAATGCTTGAGCGTCATCAACCTTTGTGACCACCTTGAACCTTGCTCATTCTTTAATACTGATTGGGGAAGATGAGAAATAAACCATCTTTCCAAGAGAGGAGTGCAACACATAAGGACACCTCTTTTCCTCATTGTGCGAGTGTGAAAAGAGTGTAGGATATCCCCTAGCAATGTATGCACTGGGTTACGGGATATGAAGATTTTGACGGCGTTCACATCTATGAGTTGGTCAAGATTTGGAAACAAAACCATCCCATAGATGAGGAGAGCCACAATTTCCTCAAAGGCTTGCAAGTCTAAGGAACTCCAACAGCTTTGGGCTTTCTCAAATAGAAACTTTGCTAAGAAGCCTTTGACACCACTCCTTGTTTCCCAATGAGTTGTGATATCAGATGAGTGCAAGTGTAGAGTTTGAGCAATCTCTTCTGGCTTTGGATCTCTTTCCGTATCGTTGAAAGGTAGTTGATTAAGAATGAGAATCCTCAATAGTTGGGAGAATTCTTCCAAAGTAGGCACAAGTTGATAGTCGGGAAATGTGAAGCAATGGTGCAAAGGATCAAAGAACTGAAAGAGCACCTTCATCATGTCCTCATCTGTGTTGGAGGTGACCAAGTTGAGTAGACGACCTTGTCTCTCGGTGAATGGAGAATTTTCAGGAATCCTTGATGCTATCTCTTTAAGTTGAGGAGGGATTCTCACAAGGTTAACTTGAATAGTTTTCCTGCGAAGTAAGTCCATATCCTACAAAACAAGAAAAAAGATGAATCCAAAAATCCTTGAAATGGTTAATGGATGTATATGATGTTCATGATGTTCATGATGTTATGTACAAGTATGCATATACAAACGAATCAAACAAGTCCTTAGGTTTAGGCTTGCATGGAGTTTTATAGGTAAGTACCCTCTTGAAGTTTAGTTGGCTCAAACCTGTCCTAGTAATAGTAACCGGGTTCTAAGGAGCTCAATATCACCGGTTCGTTTCCTTGGTCATTGTTTCAGCTCAAGCCTCTTTAATGGCGACCGAAATATCCCAAGAAACCAAACCTCAATGAGTGTAGTATCGAGTATCTACCAACTTCGGACTGCACCAAAGCCGGTTATCTCACTACATCCTAAAGGCCAAATTGGTCAAGTAAAGGTTCTAGAAGTTCATTAGTGCTTCATGACATCACTCAACGGCCCCGTATTCTCTTTGATTAACTCAAAGGCTACCGGTACCCACAAATATGTCGCACTAACGTAGTTATTGCTTAGACCATGTCGGTATACCCCATATAGTTTCCATAACGTATTGCTACTTACCTATAATGTATCCCAAATCCGGCTAGAGGATTCAAACCCAAACAAAGAACCATAATGTAAAGCATACAAGTCAAACAATGTAAGCAAGTAAATGTGATCTAATCCCTAAGGTAACCCCACTTTTAGAATTTTCCCCAGCAGAGTCGCCAGTTCTGTGATACGGTGGGAGAACTGACTTGAAAGTTTTGTGTTTTATTGCAAATGTTGCGGTTAGCAAGAGTCGCCACCGACTTTTCTTTTATCCAAAAGGAAAGGTGAAAAAGCACAGGAAAGACCTTTGAGATTGTTTCTTGAGTTCGGGGGATAAATTATGAAAAGGGAAGGTATTAGCACCCTTTTCATCCATGGTTTTCCATGGGCTCTTAGTTACTCGCTAGATCACTTGCTTTTGTTTGAAATTGTGCTTTGTGTGGTTTTTGAAAGTATTTTGTAAAAGAGGCCATTGTTTAGGCAATCTTTGTAATGATTCTTATTTGTAAGAATGTATACAAACATGTTTGTTCTTTATGAAAATGTTTTCAATGTTTGTAAGAAGTTTGGAAAGTGTAAGTGTTTGTTTTGAAAATAGAAAGGATGTTTGTTTTGAAATGGAGCAAGTAATTAAGAGGAATATACCTACTCTAACGTCTTTCTTGTTCATTTTCTTTTCCTTTGATATTGTTGTCTTACCATTGATTTGGTAAGCAACCCTACCTTTGGATGTAAACGGGACGGGCGTGGGTCATCGTATAACCATGATTAGCAATATTGCAAGGTATCTTAGCATTCTTTTTTTGAGGGACTAAGATCATTTGTAAGGAAACTTTAGATAGCTTCATCGAGGGACTGTGATCTTGTATATTGCTAAGACACCTTACATGCGTAATATGGCCATTTTGTATAAGGAAACCAAGTTGGATAACCCTAGGGGTGCTTGTGTGCAAGTGTGTCATTTTCATGCTTGATTTCGTCTTGAATTAGGGTTTTCTATTTGATTGATTTTATCTTGCCATACAAACCCTAATTACTAGCATGTTATATAAAAGCGATAAATTGCAAAATTTAAATGTCCTACACTATTGCAACATTTGTGGAAGGGGTATACAATTTATGAATGGGGATTGCAATGATATAAATCTAATTAATCTATTACAACCAAATTGAATGTATATATATAATTGGAATAAATAATATACAAGATGAATTAAATATGCAAAGATGTGTAAATGCAAAGAAGATTTTTGTTTGATTTTTTATGTGAAAAAAAGTTTTAACCTAAACCTAATAAATAAATCAAGATTAACTCAAATCAATTAAGAAAAGAAATTATTTTAGAAAAGATTTTGAATAAACCCTAATTCTATTTGATTAAAAGGAAATAAATTTCTTTAAGAAAAATTATTTTTGTATTTTTTTATCTTGAAAATAATATATGGCATTATGAGATTTTTTGGTCTTTTTTATACTAAAATAATATGTCTAATGGGTGTGAAGAAAAAATAAATATTTAAACTAGTTCTAATTTAATTTACAAATTTAATTAATAAAAATGGATAATATATAACTAATAAAAATATTTTTTGTGAGAAGAAATAAAATAAAATAAGCTAAAATATAAATCTATCATTTTTATATTTTTTATGATTTTTAATATTAAGAAAAATATGTTTAATAAAATAAAATGAAAGTAAAATAAATAAATAAAATTATATGGGTCAGGGGTGTCACAAGCAGATAGGGTGTAGGATGTTAGAAAAAAAACACAAAGCCCATGAAACAGAAGCCCACATTGCAATAGACTAAAAAAATGAAAAAGTGTGAGAAAATGTAAAAGGCAGCGCGTTGAGGCTCGAACCCATGACCTCTAGCATTTACGCATGTTGCCTTACCACTGGGGTGGCTATACATCCGTTTATATAAACAAAAGCACAAATATATATTAGAAAACGCCTCCTGAAGGCAACTTCATCTTCAACCTTGAGCCATGACCGGATCACCTGTATCTCTCTCGTTTCTCCATAAAAATGGAAAGTTCAAACATGAAAATTATGGTGTTTCATCCCACGAGTTCAACCATATAATTTATGTAAACTAAAAATCAAAGATAAGAGCTAATTTTACTGGCCCTAATTTGAAACCTAATTTTTACAGAAATTTCAAATCCAAAATTCTCTATACACAGTTAATATAAATGAAAACTATGAACATGGTTAGCTTTAGAGCAAGGATATCTACATTTTGCTTTCACAAATCAGCGCCAAATGATGCCTTGAAGAGATAGAAGTTTGAATTTTTACCTCTTGCAGCTGGGATCGTGAATGGAGTTTGAGCAAGTTTTGAGAAGGCCTAAGGATCTGTTTAGCTTGCCTGGACCTCCCTGAGTATATTCCAATCCTTACTTTGTCTTAAAAGTCCCTGAATCTCCCTACTCAAGTCAACCTGCAAGATTGGTATTTGAAAATTGTGGATGATGGAGGAGGAGTTACAGTGAGGGAACAGGGGTCTGGATCACTTAGATATGATGTATATTAAGTGTTTGGGTGGTTAAAACTCAATACGCACTAGTGGATTTGGAGATGGCTATGCAAGGTTCAAAACTGTCAAGCTATGGCAGATTTTCAGTTGCAGAGTGTTTTGGAGTGTTTCTGAGTCTAATCCTTCGTGTGTTATGTTGAAATACACTTGTGTATATGTATGAAAAAGGTTAGAGATCAACTCCACTCAAGGTTTCTGAGTTATAGCCTTTTGGCTCTATAACTTGCTTTTGAAGAAAAGTGAGGAGACAAGTCTCTAAGTGTTGTACAAGCATGGTCTGGTTTTGGAGAGGCCTTAGACAAGTTGCTTTTGGTTTTGACTTTGCTTGTGTGCAGAGAAAACAATTGAGAGGCTCAAGAAGTTGACAAAGGCAAAAGTAATGCTTTATCAAAATGGAAATGGCACCATTGTGCCATAAATGGAATTATAACTTGGATAAAGACTCAAATGTTTGGATTAAAGCTCTATCAGTTGTGTAAACAATTAATTATGGAGTGAGAAACAAGTTTGAGGCCTGCAAAGCAAAGATTATGCATCCTAGGCTTGGATTTGAATTTTTGTTCATCATGAAATGGCTTGAAATCAAAGTGATAAATCACCAACTTCATCTCTTCGATTCTCCCTACTCAAGAATGATCTCAAGGAGTTCTTGTACATTTTGGAAATATTTCTATGTGATCTACAACCCATATTTGAATTGATTTTGAAAATTCCCTTTGGAACTATGTGAAAAATTGCCATGAAGTTAGGTAAAAAATCTACCTAACTAGGGCAAAATTTCACTAAGTTATTTTGGTTCATGAGCATGTATTCACAAAATTATATCTTGAGATCCAAGCATTTTTAGGAGAAATTGTATGAAGAAAAGTTGTATATTTCATGGAGATCTACAACTTTCATGTTGGAAATTTCCTTTGAATCATCTTGCATCATGGTGAAAATTTGGCTCAAAGTTGAGAAAAAATAAGAAATTTTCTATACTTAGAAATATTTCTAAGTTAGGAAATTTCAAATTTTCAAAATAAAATCTTAAATACTTGATTTCTTGATGAACAAGTTTCACATTTTGACATGTTTTGATGAATTGTGATCCTTGGCACTTGAACTTGACCAAAAAGTCAAAGTCTGACTTTTCAGTATACTGTTGACTTTTAATTAGTTGACTGAAAAATTCATTTGTCAATCCAATGGATTTGTAATGTTTTGAACCATGTCATTAGGTCAAGATGATGCAATTTAACTCTTGAAATCATGCTTCAAACCAATTGATCATTTGCTAGGTCAAAAATCAGAAATTGCCCCTTCTCAGTCAAAACCCTAATTTTGACCATTTTGCCCTATTGATGATTTGATCATTTTTCTTGAGGAATTATGGTCCAACCTTGATCAAATGATACATATGAGTCTAAGATGTTGATGTGGATAAAAAATTATGAAGTTTGAATGTAAATTGGCCATTGTTGACTTTTTCCCCAATACAATTGATTTTTAGGTCAACTGTCCAATTGACTGATCAAAAATGTGATTCAAGGATTGAAACTTGACATGAGTAATTTTAGGGGTCCATAATGATCCTTGAAAGTCATATGAAACATTGATAGTCCAAAAATCCTTGTGCAAAATCAAACCCTAATTTTGGTCATCAGTGCATGAGGAGATGTCTTGAGCTGGTCAAACCCTAATGCAGTCTTGAGTCAAAGAGATATTGTGAGGAAATTATTGATAAGTGAGAGGGCAAATTTTGGGGTACAACACATGGATACACTCAGAAAAAGAAATAAGTAAACAGTGAAGATATGTGGCTCAAACCTCACTTGTTCATATATCCTAAGGTTGAGTACCAGTAGTGGCGTCCCTTCTCTTCATCATTCATCACTTGGCTTAATCACTTCAATCTTGATCAGTTTATTTATTTTTCATTGTGACTATTTTTCTATCCAATGGTAAGGTTATGACTCATTTAAAAAATAAATAGGCACAAACTAAGTCGTTCATCAATAAGAGCTAAGAAATAACAATTCCAGGCATAAACAATTATTAGATAGCTTTCCTTCCTAACTACTAAAAAATTTAAATAAATAACATTGCAACTGTAACAAATGGGTTGCCTCCTATTCAACGCTTCTTTAAGGTCACTATCTTGACTTAAATACCTAAGGTTCTTTGAGCACTAGCTATACCCTTTATGGTGCAATCTCACCTCCTGCATATATCTTCCAGTGTTGCCCATTTACCATAAAAGTCTTTGTATCTCTAATATCGTGTACTTCTAAGACTCCATTTCCAAGTACTTTATACACAATGAACATAACTGACCATTTGGATTTCAATTTCCCAAGAAACAACTTCATCCGAGAGTTGTACAACAATACTAGTTGTCCTAACTCGAAATTTCTTCTCATAATGCGTCTGTTGTGATACCTCTTGATTCTCTCCTTGTAGATCACCGTATTGTACTACGCTCTTAATATTATTTCTTCTAATTCATCCAACTCCAACAAGTGTTTCCTCCCCACAACTTTTTCATCAAAGTTTAGAAACTTAATTGCCCAATATACTTTATGCTCAAGCTCGATAGGTAAATGGCACTAAACTAGCACATATGGTTATAGTCTTAGATTTGTTTTTAGAGTTGTTCAATATCCCCACAATGCATCATCCAATTTCTTAGACCAATCCTTTCTTGATGTCACAACTGTTTTTTTGAGAATATGCTTTAACGGTCGATTGGAAACTTCCACCTGTCCGCAAGTCTGAGGATGATACGATGTGGATTCTTTGTGTTTCACGTTGCATTTTGTAAGCATATTTCCTAGGTGTTTGTAGAAAAAGTATGTCCCCATCTTTGATTAAGACTATAGATACTTTGAACCTAGCAAAAACATTGTTTCTCAAAAGGTTAGCAATTGTTTAGGCATCATTAGTTGTACAAGCAACTACTTTAACCCATTTTGTGACATAATCCATACAAACAAGAATATAAACATGAGAATTAGAGGGGGAAAGGGACCTATAAAATATATCCCCTAATAATCAAAAGGTTCAACTTCTACTATACCTTTTTGTTGCATCACATCATGCTTAGAAATATTACCTGTTTTCTGACATTCAAGACATCTTTACACATATTCCTTACAAACTTTAAATATTGATGGCCACCAAAAGCCACTTTGCCATATTTTTGATGATGTTCTCTCACAACTATGATGTCCCCCATAAGCCGAGCTATGGCAATACCAAATTATGTTATCGGATTATTTTCCTACGATGCGCCTTAAAATTAATCTGTCTACACTCACTCTAAACAAATAAGGCTCATCCCATGGGTAATACTTAACCTCTTTGTAAAACTGCTTTTTATGTTGCCAAGTAAAATAATCCAGAACATTTTTTGTTGCCTTATAATATTCCATATCCACAAATAAAGGTCATTCACTAATGGCCATCAAATGCTCATCCGATAATTCCTTATTAATGTTTTTTTCTTTCTTTGTTACATCATGATTTAACAACCACATTTTCAACACCCTTTTTATCTCTTATATCTAGATCGAATTCTTAGAGTAATAAGATTCACCAAAGAAACATTGATTTATAGTCTCTTTTATTGAACATGCATTTCAATGTTGCATGATCTGTAAAAATAACAACTTTAGATCCAATTAGATACGCCCAAAATCTTTAAGGCAAATACTATAACTAGTATTTCTTTTTCAGTGGTTGTATAGTTGACCTGATTTTTGTTTAAAATTTTTACTAGCATATTAAAGGGTGTAGAAAATTTTATCATGGTGTTGACCAAGAACTATACCTTTTATGTAATTGCTAGTGTCACACGTCATTTTAAAGGGCAAGTCCCAATTAGGAGCTACAATTACGGGTGCAGTCACTAGTTTTCCTTAATGACAGAAAAAGCTTTAAAGCATACATAAAGTCATTTTATTTTACCATCAAATTATAAAGTGGTTTTACAATTTTGCAGAAGTCCTTAATAAATCGTCGGTGAAAACCGGCATGCCCCAGGAAACATCTCACCCCTTTTAGATTCACAGGTGAGGGAAATTTCTCAATCACTTCAATTTTTGATTGATCCACTTCGATGCCTTTCCCAGAGATTTTATGTCCCAAAACGATACCTCCAGTGACCATAAAATGACATTTTCCCAATTTAAAACTAGTTTCATTTCAGCACATCTTTCAAGGGTGACATCCAAATACATAAGACAACTATCAAAATCATCACCAAAAACAGAATAATCATCCATAAATACCTCTATTGATGACTCAGTCATATATGAGAAGATGGCAAGCATGAACCTTTGAAAAGTGGCAGGTGCATTGCAAATGCAAAAAGTCATCCAACGATATGCAAACACTCCAAATGGGCAAGTGAAGGTTGTTTATTCCTGGTCTACTGGGTCGGTAGTGGAAAATGATATTTTTTGGGTGCTAGATTTAACCTCATGTAATCAGTGCACATTCATCATTCAGTAACAGTTTGAGATGGAATCAACTCATTCTTTTAATTAAGAATGACGATCACGCCTCTTATTTTGTGTACTACATGCACGAGATTCACCCATGCGGTATAAAAATGAGGTAGATCATTCCAACTTCTAGTAACTTCAAAAATACTTTCCGTAACACCTATTTCATAGTGGGGTTTATTCTCCTTTATGGTTGAACCTCGAGCTTTAACTCTAATTCTAGCTTAATTTTATGCATGTAATAGGACAAACTAATACCTTTCAAATATTTTATACTCCACCCACAACTGCAAAAAATACTTTTAACCTCGGAAGCGAAGTAGTTTTAATCTCGGTTACAGAGGCAATGTAATGAATGGCGTTATGAAAACTCACCACTTTATCCCTCAGTTATTCAGAACTCAATGGGATATTTGAAAAGGTCATTAGTTTGATCCCTAATAAGAGCATTTTTATATTTTTAAAACTAGTGCCACATAACTCTTGGTTTATGAGAAAAACCAAGGGGTAAAAAGATTTTGGTTTGTTTTTAATACAAATTACATTGTTTGTTTACACTAAATATTAAATTACATTGTTTTAAACTCTAAAATCAAGTAGAAATACAAATACAAATACAAATGCAAGTACACATTTTTGGCAGACATGACTCATCGTAATCACTTTAAATAAATCCAAATATATCAATTACTTTTCAAGCTCAATGATTTTGCACGGATCCAATTTCTGAAATAACATTAAAAAAAGTTTGATACATAACATAAAATTCCATTTTAGTTAAAAGAGAAGATATTACGTAAGAACACCAACCTGGATCTAATTTTTTTTGGACTTGCAATTCATACCACATACAAAGGTTTGCATACTCATTGCTTCTTTAATAGAAAGTTGTGGTGGTGTTTTCATTCTTATTAGATGTAGAGGGTTTCAAAAGATAGCATCCAATATATAGAGTGGTCGTGTTTTCGTTCTTATTGGTGTAGAGGTTTTCTTGTGGATTTATGTGTTGGAAATATATTGACTCTTGAGTGTTGTTACTTTATGAATATATGACATACATAGGTCCTAGGTTACTTTATGAATGTACATCCCTCAATTTCTGACTAAAACTAATGGGAAATATTATTTCCATTTTAATTAAAAAATAAAATAACATAGGGACTTACCCTTTGATTATTAACAAAATTGAAGGAATACATCATTTAATATAAAAGTAAAAAATAAATGCACCACTTTTTCCATCAGTTTATAAATTTTACCGACGATTCAAATAAGATTGAATTTATTATATCTCATGTGGATTGTTTATTTCACCCTAAGTGAATATATAACTTGTCAAAATTGGTTAGGAAAATAATTATATGAATAATTGTGTTATGTATGAAGAACAACAAACACTAATCAATTATTTTCAAGCATCCTCTAACTCATCATTCACCTCCCGCTCTTTATTCAACACTTCATTTTATACTAAGTCATTCTTGAAAGCATAAAACTTGATGCTTTGAAAAATGAAAAAATATGGAAGAAAATTTAATGAAAACTAGAATTATTGGAGATATTTTAACGATAAAAAAAGCATGAGATAAATGATGAGTTACAGAATGCTAGAAAAACATTAATCAGTGTAAGATATGTTTCCAATATAACATAGTATTTCATATGATTATTTCCAAAATCAATTTAATAGGTTATATGTTCAAAGAGGGGTTAGTGAAACAAACAATAGACATTAGATATAATAAACTCAACTAGATGGAACAAGATGAAATTTTCACAAATAACAATATTTGAATATCAATACTCAAACTCAATAACAACAATAAAAATAACATCAACATCAATAACATCAACAACTTAAAAATAACAACTTACATTAAAAAAGACTAACAAAAACAATCTCTCAACAAAACTAGGTCTCAACAGCAATAACAAAATAAGTAGTGATGTTTGACGTACCAGATCTCTGAAGAAGAAGTGAAAGAAAATGCTTTGGATCTCTTAAGAAGAAACAAGAGCCCTAAAGACATATCATATTTGTATTGAAGATGATATGTGTTTATGGAACTCGTTGTTTATGGCTTTCTTGTTGGATCTTTTCGTTAGGGTTTAGACAAGTGAAATTGAACGCTACAAGCTAAAGCTTTATATATCAAGGAAAAATTTTCACCTTGGTGGGAAACAAAACCGATGTGTAAAGTGGCTTATTTTTAGATTAAAAATCAAATATTCAATAAGGCCCCACTTTTAATGACATAAAAAACATAATTTGATACTGCTAGGAATCGAAGCGTGCACACTAAATTAGATTATCCCTCGGTTTTCACTAAAATTGACGAGATATAGTATATATATTTTTTAAGAAAAGAAAAACATGGCACGTACATGATAATATATACCTCGGTTTTGCGATATGTAAGGTGAAATAGTTATCATAAAAAGTAGGTTTTTAAGTAGTGACCCCAAAGCCATCTTGTTCTTTCTCAAACCCCTCAATAATTTTTATTCTTCGAGTTTTGATAGAGAACTACTGATTATTGCAAGTTGTAACGGTTTTCCCCCAAAAGACATATTTCAGGTGCTTCGATAATTCTTTCAACTCTGGATCCCGTGGCTTTGGAATTTGGCTTTATTATTCACTTTTTCCCATATCATCAATTTTTTGTGGCATTATCATCTTGTGTTGCTTGAAGTTGAAGAAGACATTTTTCTATATCCACTTCAGATTCATCCTACTAAATTCACAATGATCCGATCCATCGGAAGGGAAGGGGTGTATGTGTCGAAGGTCTTCTATACACTTTCTTCCACCACATCAATTTGATAACATTGGAGATTCTCCTTATGATATCACATGGCTTCAAAGACATTAAAGACAAGTTTTCTTTATTGAATCTCAATATTAATTCTCCAAGTTCTACATGAATGAGCACTTTTACTGTTGCTAAAAATAGACTCCCAAGAATGAAGGGTGTCTAAGCGTCTTCAGGCATGTCATGGATCACAAAATCGGTTGGAAATAATAAACCATCCACCATTATCAGAACATCCTCTAATACACCATATAGGTAAATGATAGATCTATTAGAAAGTGTCATAGTCATACGGGTTGGTTTTGGTTCACCATAGTTTAACTTCTTAATGGCATCAAATTAATGCTTGCTCTCAAATCACCAAAGCCTTTCCCTATAGTCAGTGGTCCTATTGTGTAAGGGATGGTGAATCGACCAGGATCAATTGATTTTGGTGGTAGCTTCCTTTGGATAATCACATAAGGTTTTCCCTATAGTCAGTGGTTGTATATTTTCATTCTCTTTGAGTTCTCTCTTTCCTG
The DNA here is from genome assembly GCA_948472305.1 of Vicia faba. NCBI lineage: Eukaryota > Viridiplantae > Streptophyta > Magnoliopsida > Fabales > Fabaceae > Vicia > Vicia faba. Next base: position 65,721,182 of record OX451738.1, on the reverse strand, counting down.
ACATAAGCTCTTTTATAAATTTTGCATAAGTTTGAATTTTCTCCAGAGCTTTGCAAAATGAGATATTGACTTGTATCTTTCTCAACATTTCCATGAACTTCTAGTACTATCTTATCACAATATCTTGTTCTCCCTATTCTTTAAGAACATGTAGGGTGGTTTAATGTAGTCGGGAAGTTTTGGATTTGTGTCATTCAAGATTTGCTTCTTAGTCTTCCTCCAAGGGGAATCTTTGTCTAGAAACTGATCAAGCGTGTACCCTATTACCTAATCTTCTACAAGTTTCTCATTTCTTTCTCCCTTGGATATGTTTTCAACTTGTGACTCATTTTCAACTCTTTTTTCGACTACTACCTCTTTTTCGTCTTTGTGAAGGTTCTTTTTCTCTTCTTCTACCTTACGGATTGCTAGCACAACATAATTTCTTAATTTAAAGTTCATACAAGTTTCACTCTTTTGGCCTCCAACAATATTACTACTATTAACTCTACCAGATTCCATCTCGATGCCACATATTTGGAAAGCTTACCCACTTGTATCTCCACACTTTTGATTGATGATGTTGGGTTCTGGTTTATGGTAACCTGACTTTGGTTCATCTCTATTTGACTATTCATCATTTCATCGAAACTTGATTTAGTGGCTTGCATGAAATTTGCTAGTGCTTCTTCTAGCGGTGATTTTTCTTGACTTATCTTGGACATAACATTATTACACACTTGAATCCGTGTGATATCTTATAGGTATCAGTTCTTTAACAGTAATCCCCTCATGTTTACCGTGGTGGAATTGTCATATTTTACTTGTTAGAATCTAAACCTCGCACAAACTGACACAAACAACCAAACCTTAGTAGCACTGTACTAACTGAACAAATAGTTATGTAACAACTGAAAATTCAAAACTACACTACAAACAAAAAATACTTACCACAAAGTAAACGAATTTGAAAATATTATAGCCAAAATTATAAAATACCAATTAACAAAAATTTTAACATTAAAGCTCTAGAAAAATTAAAAATTAAAACAAATAAGTCGCACACTATGCCTCGTTGAAAATATCAACAATCTCCAGAACGACATCAAAAACTTGATGGACAATTTAACAACAAGTGTACTAGTGTTGTTATCGAAGTAACAAAAATAAATTTGTCTCCGCCAAGATTGCAAACTTAGAACAAGGTACATTGTGAGATGTAATTGAAAACAATAAACATGGGGTTTTCAGGTTATTTTTGTCGAAAACAAAAGAGACAAGTTTTAAGAAGAGTTATGAGAAAAGTGGTCTAGTTTAATTGTCATAATCCCCTATTTCTACTTGATTGATCAAATGTGCATTAATAGACATATAGTGAATACAAAGTTACAAGACAGATTAACTCAACCACTACACACAATCCCTTGACGTGTAGCTCACTAACCTAAGCGTTAATTCCCCGATCCCTCAGGCCAATTATAACGTCAAACAGGCAACAAAGCTCGTTAATCCCTAAGTCATGATTCCTAATTATACTATCCCTAGTTAATTAGAAAACTTAGTAGTTAAAGTATGTCAGATAGATAGCCCTAGGGTCATTAGTCAATATCAAATTTAATTTCGTAACAAACAATAGGAAATGAATGCAATTAATAGCTAAATAATAACAAAGATGAAAAGAAATTACATTAACATCACTCATTCATATGTCTCAATCAAATAGAAACAAGATAATCATCAAATGAAACCTAACCTAAGAAGAATCTAGCTACTCGTGTTGAAATTAATCAATAACATAAGTGTGGACTTGAAGAACATGAAGAAAAACTGAAGAAGAAGCTCTCCAATGACTTTAATGACCTCCAAAAGTTTCAATATCTCCCTTAAATGTCACTTTTCTCTCTTCATAATCGATCCCCTCTTCTTTCCCCTCTTTCTCCTTATAAAGCAGTCAGAAAAACGTGTCAGCAAAAAGCTGCAACGTAGGTGAGCTACATTCCAACGTGAGCGTGTTGAGCAATTTTGACCTCAGCATGGGCGTGCTCTAGCTCAACACGGGCACATTATTTCAAGAGGAAAATCAACATGTTTTGTTCTTTTTTTTGCCCGTTTTCTCACAAAGCGCTTTTCTTCGCCCAAAAGTACCTTTTCCTGCTTTTTTCACTCTTGAGTAATCTATGAAGAATCACTTTAAGCTCTGATTGGATCAATGCCCAAAGACAAATGCAGAAGCTAAGTATATGCAAAATATCCCTTAGGTCATTGTTGTTGGTTGTTTAATGTGTGGTACGGTCTATATTAGACCCGATTTGGCATAAACTGGAGGTCAAGTTTGTAAGTTTATGTCTAAGCTAGGAAAGCGTCATTGAGAATAAGTTAATTGGATTTTCAAGTACCTGAAGGGTAATATGATTTATGGTGTGATGTTTAGTAGTCAATGGGGTGATCTTTCAGTTGTATGATATGTTGATTCAGACTATGTTAATGATATGGATGATAGGTGGACCTATTTGTTAGAAATCACTGGTTCAATCCATAGTGGCTATGTTGACAATTGAATTAGAGTACATGGAGGTAGACAAAGCTGCCAAAGAATCCGTAAGGCTAATAGGATTGGTGAGATAATTGGGTGTTGAGCAAGATTTAAATCAGTTGCATTGTGATATTTAGAGTGTCATTTATTTGACAAACAATTAGGTGTATCATGCTAAGACCAAGCCTATTGATGTGAGGTTTCACAAAACAATAGAGTTACTTGTATCTAGATAGATATTACTTGAAAAGGCTCATACTTCATAGAATGCAACTCTTATGTTTACCAAAATAGTCATCGGTGACAAGTTCAAGCGTTACATGAACTTGTCACATGTTTCTTAGTGTTAAGGAGTGTACACTACTAAAAAAAATACATCTAATGTACGACACGGAATGCATTTGACCTCGGCTACGGAAGCAATGTAACAAAAGGTGAAAAGCTACTACTTTACACCCGGCTATTGATTAATCAAGGGGAAAAGTGGCACTAGTCATGATTTGTTCCCCAACAAATGCATTTTTTGCATTTTCAAAATTTCACTACTTTTTACCTCGGTTTTAACAATAACTGAGGGGTAAAGTCCTGTTTACAACAAAAAAATGACACTTTTCCCGTTTTAATATGCAAAATATCAAATTTGTTGACAAATTAGAAATCTTCTTCATCGACAACAACAACAACAATAACAAAATCGATGGAATCCTTAAACATTAAATCTAAAAAAAAACACAACAATAATAACAACAACAACAAAATCCATGGATTATTTAAACATGAAATCTCAACCACAATAACAACAACAAATAAACAAAATCAATAGAATTGTTAAATACTAAATTTCAGCAATAACAACAACAATATTAACCATTTTACTTGATACAACTACAACTAATATTAATAAGTTACTTTCATGCTTTCCTAATAAGAGAAAAGTTTAAACAATAAAAAAACCAATATTGAAATATTTTCCTGCTCTTGCTTTCACTGTCATTATTTTCAATATGGTAAGTTTAAATTTCAGCACTTTGCATCTAAGATGAATAGTTGTTGCATTTTAGTTTTGATTGGCTAGTGAGAGTTTCACGCGGATCACTAATGTTTTATGTGGATTGATGAGTTGGCAATATCTTGACCATTTTTACTTTATAAATGGACGTCAAAGATTCGTTACTTAATTTTTCCATCAAATAGGTCATAAATAAAAATAATAAAATAAAAAATACACTACTTTACCCTTTGGTTTTCAGAAAAACCAAGGTAATAGCTCATAAAAATTAAAAAAAAATTAAAAGGTGATAAAATGTTATTGTTGGGATTCGAAGATGTGTCCTTCTTGCTACTTTACCCCTCGATTTTTAGCAAAATCGAGGTAATAGGTCATAAATATATATTTTTAATTATAAGGTGATAAAATATAGTTGTTGGGATTCGAAGACGTGTCATCTAAATAATTTACCCCTCGGTTTTCAGTAAAACTGAGGTAATAAGTCATAAAAAAAATTAAATGATGTTAAAATGTAGTTGCAGGTATTCGAAGGCGTGCCCTCTAAATACTTTACCCCTCAGTTTTTAGTAAAACCGAGAGAATATATGATATATTTTTCAAAATAAAAAAAATGTAACGCGTCTATGGTTTACACTTCAATTTTTTTAAGTGAGGTGAAAGTTCTGTATTAAAGGTACCTCCCCAGTTTCGAAGATAAATAGTTATGTAGGAAGTCTTCATAGGGATTTGATATTTGCCAAGATAGAGATTATTTAGTATGGCTTATATTGTTTAGATAATTATGGATTGTTGAGATAATTATAGGTTGTTGAGAGTATAACTAATATTGTTGAGATAATTATGGGTTGTTGCGATAATTATATATTATTGAAAGTATAACTTATATTGTGGAGATAATTGTTTATTGAGGGAAACTAGGGATTAGGGTATTAGATCAACTAAACCCTAGTATTATATACACATACACACACACATAAATAAATAAATATATATATATATATATATATATATATATATATATATATATATATATATATATATATATATATATATATATATATATATATATATATATATATATATATATATATATATATATATATATATATATATATATATAGCTTGTAACATTGTAATCTAATCAAACTCATAAGACATAAATAAAAGGAATTATAACTACTCTATAATCGTAGAGGTATGTACCATTGGTCAAGCCGCATTAACAAAGATCAATAACGTTCGTTGTCTTTTACTTTCGTTAAACTTTAATCTTCTATATTAGTAGTTGTTCTAACATAGGATGATGTTAAAAAGTTAATTTATCGTCCAGGGTTATTTCATTTTAATTTAAGAAACTTAAAAGAAAAGTCATGAAGAAAAAAAAGTAAAAAAATATTTTAAAAAAAGGAAGAAAGGAAAGCTATGAAGGATGGGTTATTTGAGAAAATTGACTCGATTTACTAGTGCTTATAATGTCAAAATTTTGAGAGGGTTAATAATTAAGAGTTACTTAAGTAAAAAAAACCAAATTGATGTTTATAAATTCTATTTACTTTTAGGAGTTATCTATTATATCAAACTAATACTAATTAAGATCAAGTGTGTCACATAAATCTATGTCTTGTAAGTTAGTTAGAACTTTGAATGACATATAAAATATGTCATTTAAATTGGCTAGGACTTTAAAATAGTCTTAATTACATTCTAATTATTTTGGGTCGATCAAATGATCAAGTGAGAGGATTTAATTATGAGATCTAATTGAGAAGACCCAACCCAACAGACAAAGGAACATGTATGACCTCATCAGAAGACTAGACACCTAATATAAGCTAGTGGTGTACCATTCCCCGTTAAATCTAATTAGACGGCTTTCATAATTACTCTTCGGGGTAGATATAAGGGCTTTTAACCTCCACCCATATATAAGCCCTAGAACGTACCATTTACAAATATTATCTCATTCTCACTCTCAAACTACATCTCTTTGACTTCATTAATTTGAAGTAGGACTGTTGATCTTATAGGTACTCCCCGCTTATCCATACCTAAAGCCCTTATAACCGTATTAGAAGACCTTGTTCTCCTAACACTTCCTTTTTCTAGTTCCACCATGGAACAATGATGCCCTAAGTGGAATGATTACTAGTGATATCAAATTAGTAAAAACCACCGTATATTTACTGCTCATATTCTTAAACTAATTTACTTTCTACTTGAGTGTTTTGTCAATTTAATGCAAACTATGGCAATATCAAAGTCCACTCGACAAGTCGCGCAGCTTAATGTCGCCTATATTGTTACTACTGTTAAAACTTTTGATTAAGAGAGACAAGATTCCTTCTCCATAAAAAAACAAAAGATGATGTAATCCAAGTAACTTCTCATCCTGCTCTAAATTCTTAGAATTAAGTTCCTTTGATTATCGACCAGAGCACATTTCAAGTCCTTTTAAACTTTTAGTTTTTTAAATAGTTTTTACAACGTTAGACCTTGAAACAACCACTACCATAATTGAAAATCCTTGGACTAGAGATCCTTCGAAGCCTCTAACAACTCATATTCCTTTTGATTCTCCCCTTTAACTATTTACATAAATGCCTTAAGTTTTTTACATTTGAATGTACCTCTGCCTTGTCGTTATACCATTTCACCCATAAACCCCCTCCAAACGTGAATTGTGAAAGGACATGTGAGAAATATATCTACCAATATTTATTCTTCTCCAAAACAAAGAGGACATACAAGATTATGATTTCCACTAATTACTTATTTCTTGATAGTTCAACTTTGGTAGGAAGTTTATTGAGTAATAACATCCAATCAAACATTTGAATTTTTCTTGGAACTTTATATTCCCATACTCTATTCAACTCCTTTAGGATACTTTCATCCACAAAATTACATGTATTTAAAAGCTTAAAAAACCACAAGTAACTATTTTTACAGAGAAACCACATTTATCCATCCACCACACAAAATTATCTACAACTTACTGATTTGGTTCTACCACCTACAATATGTCTAGCATATCCTCCAATTTAGTACCACAATCTTCTATTGAAATATTGTCATCTATACCAATATCCCACACCCATGAATGCTCAGATCAATACCCCATATCAGCAACCTTTGAATTTATATGATTTGCACATAAGAATAACTATTGAAATGAGCTACTTAAAAGAGAATTTCCTAACCATTTATGCTTCAAAAAATCAATTGTTTTTCCATTCCCTAGCCTGTAAGAGATGATTCTTATGAACCACTTCAACCTATCCAATTGTGATGAAACTATTGACCTTATATCCCTCATCCATAGGGAATTCCTCCTACCATTTACAATAGTAAATCCATTTATAATTTTTTACTTTGATGTCACCATACCTATGAGATAACAAACCAAACCAAATTGCACCATACTCGTTATGAATTCTCCATTTCCATTTACTTAGTAGATCCATGTTGAAACATTCACTATGTTTGACTTCAATTTCTCCATCTTTCTTACATGAAAAACACAAATATCCACACTCTAAGCCAACCTAGGCACTGAAGGAGCGAACAAACTGCTCAACATCGTCTATAAATTGGTAGGTCAATATAACTCATGTTTCTTGGCTGGAAGTCTCCCCGATACTCAAGAGAACCTACAATACTCTTATTTTAAATGTCACTTCATGCGCTAATCAGCGTCGCATGATAATCCTGGAACCATGCCACAACCGATCCTCATCGATACCATCTCTCCATGTCGAGCAACTCCTAGATCGACAAACCATCTTTGGTATCGAAAACACCAATATTTTTCACATGATTTTTGGGAGAGGCAGTAGCCATACTCCCTCGGAAGCACACCATTCTCACCAATTTCCATTATGCCATTCCCATAGGAAGGACATGCACAATGTCAAGATACAAGTTACTAACCAAATAATGAATCCACTCACCAAGTGTATCCTCAATAGTTGTGTCATGAAGTCTCTCAAACAACCATCATAACTAGATAGAAAAATGAGACTGAAGATCCACATGAGCACATCGAACACATGGATACTATGTTCGATTATCATCACTCTCGAGGTACCGTGAATTGTAAAATGTTGGTTTGACCCCCAAAGAAGTATCCATGATGTTGTTTAAGACTCTACTTGGCAGTTACATAAACTCATTGGAAGAGCTTTGTGATTCTTTTACTACCCAACTTATTACCTGACAACTGTAATTATTAGTCAAGTGACTCCAAGCACAAGACTATTTTTTTGAGTTCTTAGCCAATTAGCTAGGCACAAAACCATTTTTTTGTGATTTTAATTAAAAGAGAGAGGTTTTCCAATAGGTTAAAAGTGTGTGTGTGATTTTCCTTAGTAAAGGCAAGAGTTAGTCTTATACTTTTACATAAACTGATCACTCGATACAAACTCGCAAGATTTCGAACTTCTCTCTTTCACAACTCTAAAGCTTCTGGTTCCTTTCCTTATTATCTTTGACTTTAGCACTTCAACGCAACCTTGAATGATTTTCTAATTAGGCTTGAGATAGCTCTTGAAGATTAACACCATCATCCGACACACTTCTTGAACAAAGATCTTCACTAACTTGACCAAATGCCGCTTGACATAACACATTGTCTACCACATATAGGCTTTGATATCTTGATCTCAAAGCATCACAAGTTAATCACGACAATAACGATTTTGATATTTTGATCACCATAACTTGATCATCTCAATAGATGACATCTTGATCTTCAAGCACTGCCACTTTATCTTCAAACACACCACTTGATCACATTTGATGATAACTTCTGTGATACGGTGGGAGAACTGACTTGGGATTTTTCGTTTGTGTTCGCAAATGTTTCGGTTTAGCAAGAGTCACCACCGACTTTTTATTTTATCCTAAGGAAAGGTCAAAAAGCATAGGAAAGACCTTTGAGATGTTTTCTTGGGTTCGGGGAGTAGATTATGAAAAGGGAAGGTGCAAGCACCCTTTTCATTCATGGTTACCCATGGGCTCTTAGTTACTTATTTAGATCACTTGCTTTTGCTTTTCAATTGTTTGAAATGGTGCTTTGTGTGTGGTTTTGAAAGATGTTTTGAAAAGAGGCCATCGTTGTGGCAACCTTTGTAATGATTCATGCTTGAATGTATACAAAGGTGTTTTTTGTCTTTTGAAAAGGTTTCAATGTTTGAAAGTTTTGTTTTGAAATTGTGTCATGAAGTGTGTTTGAAAATAGCAAGGATGTTTTTACAAGCTTTTGATCAAGTAACTAAGAGATATCTACCATATTTTACTCAAAGATCCTTCCTTATGTTTTTAACCCTTTTAAGAGTGTTGTTTCACCATTTCATTTGGTGAACAACCTTGTGTTAGGATGTTAAATGGGACAAGCGCGGGTCATCGTACAAACCATGATAGAAATTGTGTCAAGTATATTTGGCAATTTTCTTGAGGGACTTGATCATTTTTGTTTAGGCAACCAAGATAGCGTCATCGAGGGACTATGATCTTTTGTTTTGTTTTGTTTTGCCAAAGTACCCAACATGCATACCATGGCCCATTTTTGAAGGCAACAAGTGGATTGTAACCCTAGGGGTGCAAGTGTGTATTGTGTTTGATTTTCATGCATTTTTTGTCTTTGATTAGGTGAAACTATTTGTTAATTTGGATTTTTTGCATACAAACCCTAACTCTCTAATCATGGCATAATTGAAAGCGTAAAGTGAGAGAATTTAAAATTCTAAGCTATTACAACATGATTATAGGGATGGGGGTACAATTTTGAATGGGGGTATTTGACAAGAAATATAAACCCTAATTTACTATTACATCCAAATTGAATCTCAAATGCATCAATATTTAAATGTACAATATTTAAATAGACAAGATAAATAAATATTAAATGATATGTATTATGCAAAAAAGAATTTTTGTTTGTTTATGTATGCAAAAGTATTTTTAATGTAAAAAGTATAAAGAAATAAATAATAAAAAAAAAAGATTAATTTCATTTGTTTTAAGGGTAAACCCTAATTTCTTTAAGAAAATAAATACTATATATTATTTATATACAAAAAATATATTAATATGTGTAAAAATGAAATATACTTAAAAAAGGGTATTCTTTAGTATAAATAATAATAAAAATAAAAATGAATATTTTTGTAATATATATATATATATATATATATATATATATATATATATATATATATATATATATATATATATATATATATATATATATATATATATATATATATATATATATATATATATATATATATATATATATATATATATATATATATATATATATATATATATATAAAATATGTATAATATAAAATAAAATATGTACAAAAATAAATTATATTTTTAATAATATTTTAGTATGAATAAAAATAAGAAATAAAAATAAAAGTATAATTTGCATATTATTTTTAAGTTTAAATAAATAATATAAAAGTATTCAAAATGTTTTCTATATTAGAAAAATTAAAATAAAATGCCAAATAAATGTAAAAAATTATGAAAATATTTTTTAAGCATTTTTTATAATTGGAAATAAATAATGAAAATCAGAAATGAAAATAGAAAATGCAAAAATATGAAAATACAAGAAATTGGGTCAGGGGGTGTAAAAATGAAAAGGGGGTGTTAGAAGCAAGCAGGCCAAGCCCAACCCACCACTTCATCTTCTTCCTCCAGACTTTTTTGAAAAAAACGTGCGCCTGCTGTACAAACTTGGACATCTTGTTTCAGTGATCTTTTGCCAAAACTCACAACATCAAACTTGTAGAGAATTTCAATACGATTCTAACCATATAAAGCATTAACCCTAACTCTCAAAGACCAGAGAGAATTTCTCTGGCCCTAAAATCTGACCTAGTTTTTTCAGCATGTTCATGGATGAAATTCTCCTAGCACACTTAATATAAATGAAAACTGAGCATATGTACAGCTTCATGCCATTGAATACTACATTTTTCATTCACAAACCTAAGGCTAAATGTTCCTAAATAGAGAGATAGAAAATGAAGAAAAACTTGTTTCAGTTGGATTCGCGTAGGGCAATGCAGTGCTTTTCAACAAGTTTTGAGGTGTCTGGTAGCTTGCCTGAACTTCACTTGATCTTTTCAAATAGCTAGCTTGCCTTGAAAGTCCTTGAAACATCCTATAGAACTCAACATGCACAAGCTTGAAATGAAAATGGTGAACACTTTAAATGGAGTTACAGTTGGCAATGGAGGTTTGGGATAGCTTGAGTGGGTTGAATGGAAGGTGTTTGAATTAAAAAGGAGCAAAATGCACGAGCCAAATGAGCTATGGCACTCAAGTTGCAGCACCTGCCCTGTTTTGCCAAAGAAGTTTGATTTCTGGCTATGGGAGGTTTTGAGGCTCAAATACTCGTGTTTCTTACTCAAAGGGTTGTGTGAAAGTTGTTTGAAATGTTTGTGTAAGCTAACAATGGCTGGTTTTCAAGTTGTCAAGTGTTTGGACAATTTCTTGTTTTTGAAGCAAAGATGTGGAAGTTTTGATTACAGACTTGTACAAGCCATCAAATATGCTGCATACAATCCTCTTGGTCACTGAAATTTGTGGATTTGATTTGGCTTCTGAGATCTTGGCCCTATGCTTCAAAGATCATGGTTTGACATAAAGCATACCTTTTCAAAAATGGGAATTTGCCTTTTTCTACTTAGGGCTTAGTTTTGTGTATAATTCTCAAATGGACAAAACAAATGCTTAGACTGATGTATTTGCATTTAATGAAGGAGTGTGAATTGGTTTAGAGCCTTGCAAACTAGTACAAATCATGCTGGTTTGAAAATGCCACTTGATTGAACATGAATTTGCCATGGATACAAAGTGAGTTTTTTCCAACTTCAAGCATTCGATTCTCCCTAACCACAAATGTGTTTGAGGAGTTCTTTGACAATTTGGAAAGCTTGAAACATACTCTATAATCCATCTTTGAAATTCAACTTGAGACTCCAAGTGGAACTATGTGAAAAATGGCCAAGAAGATAGGTCAAAATCCTGCCTAAACTAAGGCAAAATTTCTCTAAGTTGAAAGTTTTAGGTACCCTTGTTCCAAAAATCATAACTTGATATCCAAGCTTCTTTTGAGAAAACTTTGTGAATCAAAGTTGTAGAATTTGTAGAGGAATACAACTTTCATGTTTTAAGTTTTGTTTGAATCCATTTGCATCATGGTGAAAATGTGGGGCAAAGTTAGGAAAAATTAGGAAAATTTCATAACTTAGAAAATTTCTAAGTTATGAAAATTTTCAATTTCAAACCCTAATTTGAAATTTTGGGTTTCTTGATGAACAAGTTTCATTATTTGACATATCTTGATGAAAAATGACCCTTGGCACTTGATTTTGACCAAAAAGTCAAAGTTTGACTCTTCAGTGTACAGTCAAATTTTGATCAGTTGACTGAAAAATTCATCTGTCAATCCCATGCATTTGAGATCTTTTGAACTTGTTAAATAGGTCAAGATGATGACATTGATCCCTTGAGTCCTTGGTTGAGCTTGAATTGCCATTGGTTAGGTCAAAAGTCAGAAATTGCCTTTGTACAGTCAAAACCCTAAAAATCACCATTTTGCCCTTTTGATGATCTGATCAAATTTCTTGTGGAATTATGGTCCAAACTTGATCAAATGGTTCATATGAGTTCATAATGTTGATGTGGGTCAAAATTCATGAGGTTTGACTCTAAATTGGCCACAGTTGACTTTTTCCCCAATATAGCTGATTTCCAGGTCAATTGTCCAATTGACTGGGCAAAAATTTGATTCAAGGCTTGAAACTTGGTATGGGAAAACTTATGAGTCCAAAAAGAAGTATGAAAGTCAATTTGAGCATTGAAGGTCCAAAAATCCCTGTGCAAACTCAAACCCTAGTTTAGGTCATCAATGCAAGGAGGTGTCTTGAGTAGAGCAAACCCTAGCTTGATCTTGAGTTCCAAGAGCCTTGTGATGAGAAATGTTAATAAAATGAGAGGGAAAATTTTGGGGTACAACAGTTTCCCCTGTTCAATCTTATTGAACCTGAAGAGTTAGATTGACAAGTTTTCCTGTCGTGACTCGAAGGTAAAAGAGGATTGGACACTAGAGTGCCCGTAAATTTGCACTCATAAAAAACGTAGCTGAGGGAATGGGCTTAAAGATGCCATTTGGAGATGGTAGAATCTTGCTGGAGATGGGCTTAGAGATGCCATTCAAAACTTTTTTGTTGAAGATCAGTAGAATGAACGTCAGAATGGTATCCGTATTTGGAACGTATCTGAGTTGTATTTGGAGACTGGGTTTGTATGAGCAAAGGAACGACGTCTATGTCTAGAGCATATCCGAGCTGTAACTGTATTTGATTCTTGAATGAATGTCAGAATGACTGCCGTGTCTGGAGTGTATCTGTATTCTGAATGGGTGACAGAGAGACATCTGTATATGGGGCCTCTATGTGCTAGAGATAAATTCTGAATGAGTGACAAAATGGAAACCGTGTCTGGAGTGTATCTGGACTGTATCTAAAGTTGAGATCTGTATGAGTAGAAGAATGACTTCCGTGTTTGGAGTGTATTTGTACTGTAACTGGGATCCGGACAAGTGACAGAATGACTTTCGTGTCTGGAGTGTATCTGAACTTGAAGTTGATAGTTGAATCTGAATGAGAAATAGAATGGCCACTGTGTCTGGAGCGTATCTAGTCTGTATATGATTGATGAAGTCTGAATGAGTAATAGAATGACCGTCGTGTCTGGGGTGTATCCATAATGTATCTGACTTGAAATTCTGAATGAGTAATAGAATGACCGTTGTGTCTGGGGTGTATCCCTACTGTATATGAAATCTTTGAATATTTATCAAAGGTAGCTTTTAATCTTATCCTGAAAAGGGTAGAATGTTAGCTAAAGCATAGAGTTATGTTGCATGATATGTATGATGCAATAAAATGTATTCTATCAATGTTTATGATATATGAATGTAATGGATATGCGTGTAAGCTGATTAGCTGTCTTGCTGAGGAAAATAAATCCTTGATAGCTGGAGATAAATGAAATCTTTGACTGCGGCTGGGGAAATAAATCCTTGATCGATGTTGGGGATTCAAAAATCTTTGATTGCTTCCGGAGAGAGTAAATCTTTGACTGATGTTGGGGATTCCAAAAATCTTTGATTGTTGAAGATGAGAAATCCTGGGACCACTGCTGGGGATTGAAAATCCTTGGTGACTTGCGGGGATTAACAAGAGTCTTGACAACTTCCGCGGGGAATGAGAATCCTTCATGACTTTCCTGGGGAAATAAGGAAAAATCCGACGACCTCTACTGGGGAATTAAAACCTAGGAGGCTTCAAACGGATAAACAGGAACTAGAATCTTTGTTCTGTTGGGAAAATAACTCTGTGGGGAGAGTGTTTATTCTGCCGGGGAAATCAGGAGCTTGGGTTGTATGCCAATCTACTGGGGATTCCTTGTTTCGTGGAAATTGGGGAAAACTAGATGGTTCCCGTTGGGGATTGATAGTTGGAAATTTGACTCCGCTGGGGAAAAAGGTTTCATCTTTGCTGAGGGTCTGTAGTTCAAAGTTTTCGGGCTCCATTGGGGATCTGGAGTTTAGAGACTTGACTCTGATGGCAATTTTGAAACTTAATTCCGCTGGGGATATGTACCTCAAGGTTTTGGCTTTGTTGAGGATATGAATGACATACTGTAGGGGATTTCTTCTGGAATAGCCTAAAGACGTTTTCCTATACTTTTGACCTACCATTAATTATCCTTTCTCATTTCGTTTTATTTGTAAGCAATGATTATATTCAAATGCATATGCCTATTTAACAAACCATTGGACGTTTTCAAATAAAACATAAGTGTAAAAAGAAAAGAAAGGCAAGCAAATTTCTGTAATTTGAAGTATCTTTGTATTAACTTTTATAAGTATCTTTGTACAAAGGAGACAAGCATCCTAGTAAGAGAATGTTGTCGTAAAAATTGACAAATTTTATACAAAAAGAAAGATGGCTATGTGTAACAATTCCATGGGGTTCCCATTCTGCTATAGCCTTCACAACTCTGAGTATCTTGTCCATTCGTTGCTTCGTCCGCAGATGATTGGATTGATCAGAAGCCTGGAGCTTGTCCGTGAAGAGATTGTCCTTAAAGTGATCCGACGAGACATAGTCATACGCTTTAATTCCCTAACTTTTGCCTGGACCGCCCTTTCGGGTTTTCAGTCCACCGGGAAACCCTTTTTTGCCCAAGTCGCCCTTTCGGGTTTTCAAATTGCCGGGTGTACAATTTTTATTTATTTATCCCTAATTTTTGCCTGAACTTCCCTTTCAGGTTTTCGGTTCACCGGGATGCCCATTTTTACCCAAGTCGCCCTTTCGGGTTTTCAACTTGTCGGGTCGTTTTATGTGTAGTATCTTTTGACTATGTCTTTATTTGCAGGGTGCGGCAGGTCTTCTCCGTCCATGGTGGTCAGAATCATTGCCCCACCAGAAAAGATGCTCTTGATCACAAATGGTCCTTTGTAAGTAGGATTCCACTTACCCCTGGGATCACTTTGCGGCAAGATGATCCGCTTGATTACAAGATCTCCGACTTGATATACCTGACGTATGAATTTCTTGTTGAAAGCCTTGATCATCCGTTTATGATATGTCTGACCATGACAAACAGTAGTAAGTCGCTTCTCGTTGATCAAATTAAGTTGATCAAGCCGGGTCTGAATCCAATCGTCTTCACTCAAACCAGTATCCTTCATGATCCTCAAGGAAGGAATCTGAACTTCCATAGGTAAAACTGCTTCCATGCCATATACCAAAGAAAAGGGGGTTGCCCCTGTTGAAGTACGCACCGTGGCATGATATCCATGCAGAGCAAACGGTAACATCTCATTCCAGTCCTTGTAGGTGACTGTCATCTTTTGAATGATCTTCTTGATATTTTTGTTCGCAGCTTCAATAGCACCGTTCATCTTTGGCTGATAGGGAGATGAATTGTGATGTCGAATCTTGAATTGTTCGCACAGAGCGGTGATCTCAGTGTTATTCAGGTTTGTATCGTTGTTCGTGATGATCCTGTCGGGGATACCATACCGGCATATGAGATTCTTCTTGATGAAGCAGGCAGCCACATTCTTTGTAACGAAGGCGTAGGAAGCTGCTTCGACCCATTTGGTGAAGTAATCAATAGCAACCAGGATGAAGCGATGTCCATTGGATGTCGTAGGCTTGATCTCTCCAATCATGTCGATTCCCCACATTACGAATGGCCAAGGAGCTGTTAGAACTTTGAGAGGAATAGGAGGAATATGTACCTTGTCAGCATAGACTTGGCATTTGTGACAAGTACGGGAATATTGATGACAATCAGCTTCCATGGTAGACTAGTAGTAGCCTGCCCTTAGAATCTTCTTAGCCATCGTATGTTCGCTCAAGTGAGTGCCAAAGGTGCCACTATGTATCTCGGTCATGATCAACTCTGCTTCAACCTTGTCCACACAACGAAGTAGAACAAAATCATGGCTGCGCTTATAAAGGATACCATTGCTCAGGAAGAACTTGGCAGCAAATCTCCTTAAGAACTTTTTGTCATTGACCGAAGCTCCTTCAGGGTATTCTCTAGTCTGGAGATACCTTTTGATTTCATGAAACCAGGGTTGTTCCACTACTTCTTCGGTATTAATCTCATGACAGTGCGCAGGTTCGTCCATCCGTTCAATGGTGATTTGGGGAGCTTCATTATCCCAGTTAAGTTTAAACATGGAAGACATTGTAGCCAGAGCATCTGCTAGCTGATTTTCTTCTCACGGAAAGTGCTCAAAGGTAATCTGCTCGAAATGAGGCAACAATGTCAGGACATGTTCTTTGTAGGGGATAAGATTAGGATGTTTAGTATCCCACTCTCCTTTGATTTGACTGATAACCAAAGTCGAGTCCCCAAATACGACCAAAGATTTGATTCCCAAGTCAATAGTAGCCTTGAGACCAAAGATACAAGCTTCATATTCAGCCATGTTGTTGGTACAGCTGAAGCAAAGTCGGGCAGTGAAGGGTGTATGGCAACCTTCTGGAGAAATAAGTACCGCACTGATACCGTTGCCAAGTGCATTTGAAGCACCATCAAAGTACAGGGTCCATCGGGATCCTTGTTCAGGTCCGTCATACGGTCTGTTACCTTCAATGTTGTCCAATGTCATGATGTCCTCGTCAGGAAAGTCGAATCTCATAGGTTAGTAATCTTCAACGGCTTGATGAGCTAGATGGTCAGCTAGTACACTCCCCTTTATAGCTTTTTGAGTTGTATACTAAATGTCATACTCTGCCAGGATCATTTGCCATCTAGAGATTCTTCCAGATAAAGCAGGCTTCTCGAAGATGTACTTAATCGGATCCATTTTAGAAATCAGCAAGGTGGTATGTGTCAACATATACTGCCTTAGTCGGCGAGCAGCCCATACCAAAGCGCAGCAAGTTTTCTCGAGCAGTGAGTAGCGAGTCTCACAGTCGGTAAACTTTTTGCTAAGGTAATAAATGGCATGCTCTTTTCGGCCAGACTCATCATGTTGGCCCAGTACGTACCCCATTGAGTTATCCAAAAGTAGTTTTTACCATGTCTTCGGGGGCCATTTTGATCTGGTTGTATCCCGAGAATCCATCCATGAAAGAAAATACCTTGTGTTGGGCTGTGTTGTCAACCAAGATGTCAATGTGTGGTAGTGGAAAATCATCTTTAGGACTAGCCCTGTTTAGGTCTTTGTAGTCCACACACATTCTGACTTTGTCGTCCTTCTTAGGCACGGGCACAATGTTAGCAACCCATTATGGATAGGAAGTAACAGCCAGAAAACCAGCATTGAATTGTTTCATCACCTCAGCTTTGATCTTTTCAGACATGTCGGGCCTCATCCGGCGGACTTTTTTGTTTGATTGGTCGATAGTATTTTCTTGTAGGGAGACGGTGAACCACGATATCTGTGTCGAGTCCCGGCATGTCTTCGTAGGACCAGGCAAAGATTTCAACATATTCATTCAGCAATTAAACTAGACGCTCTTTGACACTAGGCTCCAGGTTGGCACCCACCTTAACCTCTTTCTTGTCTTTCTCTGTTCCCAGATTGATGGTTTCTAGCAACTCTTCATGGGGCAGAATAGCCCTCTCTTCTTGTTGCAAAAGTCTGGCTAACTCTCCAGGCACTTCACAGTCTTCATCACCTTCGCACTCGGCATGATTGACCAAATCTTCAGAGTCACTGAAGGCTAAAGCAGAATAGTCACCCATGAAATCCGGAGTGGATGGCTACCTGCATTTTGTGAGTGTGGGTGTGTGTAAGGGATAGCCATCCTTAAACAAAACAAAATGTAAAAGGAAAGAAAATGAACACAACAGTTTATAGATGAAAATGCCCAAAGATTCACTTAAAATGGCATATGATAATGAAGAAATCAAGCCCTTACAAATGGACCTATATGCCCCGGGTAAGGCATAAGGTGAAAATAGTGTACGAATTGTTTAATTATTACAGACCAAAATAGGAAATTGTTCAAAGATAAATTACTGGTTGATGAAAGTGATGGGAACGAAGTCTTTCGCTTCCCAGTTGCTTAATCCTCCTTCGAAGGTTGGAAAGATCCAATCTTCAAAGTTGTCTTCTTCATCATCATCTTCTAAGGCATTAATTCCATGGTGAGTGATTTTTACGGGTGGTCCTCCAGCCCGGGAGCGACGCACAGCTTTCTGGCCAGCAGCAGTAAAACCTAGTCCGAACTTGTCCATCTTGTGAGTAAAATCAGGAAGTTGCCCCCACATTGTACTCCTTCCTTCTTTGATTACGGCCTCCGCATCTTTGAGGCATGCCATCCGAGACACAGGCTTGGAAATGATAGGCACATCAGCCATTGTCTTCACAACTGCGACTTCAAGATAAACTTCTTCAAAATGTTGGAAAGGCGTTTCCTTGAATTCGCCATCTAACTCCACATAGCAGAAGGAGTTAAGGTGACTTATCATGTACTCTTCCTCACCGTGCACCGTTATAATCTTACCTTGAACTGGATATTTTAGCATCTGGTGCAAAGAGGAAGTAACTGCCCCAGCATTGTGGATCCACGACCTTCCCAACAAACATGAATATGAAGGACGGATGTCCATCACGTAAAAAGTAGAGTTCAAAATTTTTGTACCCACTTTGACTGGAATGTCCACTTCTCCATGAACCATCCTCTTAGAACCGTCGAAGGCTCTAACAACGATGTTACTAGGCTTTAGGGTCAAACCTTCGCAGTCCAACCTGTCCAACGCCTTCTTCGGTAGCACATTTAAAGATGAACCAGTGTCAACCAGAACATGGGCAAGTGTGGTCCCTCTGCATTCTACCGAGACATGCAGCGCGTCGTTGTGCTTCCTTCCCTTAGGGATCAAATCAGCATCGGAAAAACCAAGACCATTATCGGTAGTAAGGCTAGCCACGCACTCTTGAAACTGGTCAGCAGAAGTTTCTTGAGGCACGTGTGTCGTCTTTAGAAATTTGATCAAGGACTTAGAATGAGCCTTAGAGCAGAGTAGGAGAGCCAACATGGAGATTTTGGAAGGGGTCTGCCCTAGATGCTCCACGACGTCGTAGTCGCTCTTCTTGATTATCTTTAAGATTTCTTCCATCTCTTTCTGGGTGGTCTCGGGGATTACCACAGTCTGAGCCTTCGTCCTAACAGGCGCTTCTAGTATCCTCTTACCTTTGGCAGTAACATCAGAGGGTCCAACTTCAGGAGCATCAAGTTCTTCAATTACCGGGCTTTGCACAGATGGCTTAATAGGCACAGAAAATTTTGAGGGTCCAAAGACTGCTCGTAGAGGAGCAATCTCCAGAGAGAAGATCCTTTCACTGCGAGTTATCTTGCCCGTTCCCGCAATATTCCCTATATCAGGGGTTTCATCATCGGAATTCTCTTGGACTGATTCAATCTGCTTGATACCATGATAGAAGATTTCTCCTCCGTAGTTCCATGGTATCGTCTTGTTAGATTTATACGGGACAGGCCCCAGCATGGTGATTTTCAACGGCACAAACTTAGGATCAGGCGTAATCTTGACAGGCCTTTTACAGGTCTTGGGAAGATTGTCGGAGATGGTTATGATGGCAATGTCATTGGTTGGAGTATTAAAGGTAGCAGGAGTAATATGAGTGATAGTATCAACAGGAGTCTTTTGAAAGAGGATCTCTTGGGTATCCATCAGGCGTTGGATGCCTGATTTCAACAGTGGGCAGTCAGCTTGCAAGTTTAAACAGAAGTAACAGTCTTTTACACAGCCTGGGAATATCCCGACTTTCATCAAATTCACTTTAATCACAGGTAATGGAGTCAAAAGGTCATCAACAGTGGTAACATGAAAATCTTCCAGAATGGCATGGATATTATGACCGTGCTTGGGCATTGGGGCAGAAATCACATTCGGCTTTTCGGGCGCATCGAATTCTATTTCCTTGGCGTCTATCAGGTCTTGGATTTTGTTTTTAAGAGCCCAACAATTGTTGGTATCATGCCCTACACTGTCCGAGTGGTACACATATTTCGCATTGGAGTGATAATAAGGAGAGGAGGTATTGGGGTTCTTCGGCGCTTCTTTCAAGTTGGTGAGATTCAGCTTTAACAGATGAGGGAGGACTTGAGCCGGTGTCATGTTGATTCTAGTGAATTGCCTTTGTGGCCTTTCTACCCTTTGCTGATTAGCTCTTGGTTGATTGCTGCGAGGTTGATCGGTTGAAGAGTTTTGGATCATCACAGCCCCCACCGTTGGTCGGCGCTCTGTTCTTCCTTGGTTTCTCTGGTTGTGAACAGCAGAAACTTCCTTCTTAGCTGGGAAGGTCTTCTTAATAGCAGTGGAAACGGAGGCATCTTTCTGAATTTTACCACTCTTAATGCCAGCCTCGACCCTTTCACCGGTCAGAATTAATTCGGTGAATCCCGCAGATGAACTCCCGATTGAATGATTGAAGAATGGACCTGACAGAGTCCCTAAAAACATGTCAACTGGCTCTATATCCGACAATGGTGGCTGCACCCTTCCAGCCAAATCACGCCACTTCTGGGCATATTCCTTAAATCCCTCATTAGAGGCCATACCCATACTCTGTAGTTGAGTACGAGTAGGCGCTAAATCTGCGTTGTATTGGTATTGTCTGTAGAAAGCAGTAGCTAAATCTTCCCAGTTATGAACATCCGATCTCTCAAGTTGATAGAACCAGTCCAATTGCGTGCCTGACAAACTATCTTGGAAAAAATGGACCCAAAGATCCTTATCAGATGAGTGAGGTTGGATCTTTCTGACGTAGGATCTCAGATGCATCTTTGGACAGGACAAACTGTCATACTTAGCAAAGGTAGGTACTTTGAAATTGGGAGGAATGACGATCCCAACGACCAATCCTAGTTCTTCGAAATCTAAACCAGGTACCCTTTGCAACTCCATGGCTGCCAATCGATCCTCAAGATTTTTATACTTATCATCCACCGGGGGATATTGTTGTTCGGAGTAATATTTATCCTTTTCCTCTTCTTCCTCTTCAACTTCATATTCAGAAGGCATCGCAACTCCTTTACCTTTAACAACCCCTTCATCAGACGTCGAAGGGAACTCGAGAACCTTTTTAGCCTGGTTTTCAAACCTTCTTCCCATAGTGGCCATACTAGTCCTTTTCTTCTTTTTCTCTTTATCTTTCTCCAACAGTGCTTTAAGGTCCTCTTGACCCTTTGCTAAGGTCATGAGGAGTTGCTGGAATTGTGAATTCTGTGCTTGCAGATCCTTAATCGTCTACTCCAAATCCATCTTGCTGAAATAAACAAAAGAAAGATAAGGAAACCTGGTGTGAATACCTGTTTATGCATATGATGAATGATATGTTATTCATGTAATGCATTCAAGGATTCAGAAATTCAAATTTGTTGCAAACAAAAAGAACACACGTCATATTATGAAGAAATTTGTTAGTACATAAATTCCCCATGGGCAAAATATTAAAAAATTCTTAATGTAAAAAGACATTGCGCATCATCTTTGGCGCGATGTAAGTGTTGAGAGTTTCCTCCTCATGAAGTCAGCGGGTAAGCTCTAAAACCTTCTTCTCACTGGCATAGAAGCTGGCTTCAAAAGTATTTTGTTCTTCCTTGAGTTGGATCCAACTCTCTTGCAATTCTTCCAATGATGTTGGCATGTATGGATGTAGGAGGGTGTATGGAACCTCTCCCTCCATAACAGGCTCTTTGATCACGGGGAGAATGTGAAGGTATGGCATCATAAGACTCTGAGCGCGGGTTCGTACCTGTTGTACCCCAAAATTTTCCCTCCCATATTCTTCAAGATTTGTCAAGATTCATCTTCAAATGGTTCAAGATTTCTCAAGGGTTGCACAGTCCAAATGCCTCTTAAGCCAGTCAAAATTAGGGTTTTGGTTCTTTCAAGGAATTTGAGGTTTCCAATGGCTCAATCAAGTCTCATAGGCCTATACACATTCTCAAGCATCTACATGCCAAGTCTCAAGACTCACAGTGCCAAATTCCACAGTCAAAAGCCCTATTTGATTCACAGTCAACTGCAAGGGCAAAATGGTCATTTTGCAGTCAAAAGTCATAATTTTTGGTCAACATCTTATTTTGAGTCCACAATCATTATTTGATCAAGTCTTGATCATGATTCCACAAGCATGGCTAAAAAATCATCAAGATATAAAAAGTTACTATTTTTGGACAGCAGAAAAGTCAACTGTATCTTGACCAGGGCATAACTTTTTCATGGTTCATCAGAAAAATTCCATCAAATGCTAATTTTTAAGGGGATGACATTTCCTACAATCCATCTTCACACTCCAAGTCCAAGAAATGCTCTCATAAAAAGTTATCAATTTCTACATTATAGGTCAATTTCAAAAGTCAACAAAAAGGCACTTTAAGTCAAAGACCGTAACTTGAGATTGGTAAATCCAAATGACATGATACCAAAGGCATTGGTTAGAGGACTTCAAGAACTTTCCAAAATGTCCAAGAACATGTTCATATGATCAAAATTGAGCAAGATATGCATTGGAGAAGTTGGGAAATTTTTGTGAATTTGCAAAAGTCAACTTTGCTCAAAACACCTTGTTTTTGCTAATGGGCCTCAAATTTCTTCTTGAAACTTTATCCAAGGCCTATGCACGACCCATCAAGCTTATTTGAATTTATTTTCTTATTTTTATTAATTAATTGGATTTTTAATTGATTTTAATTCATTTAATTAATTTAAATTGTAGGAAATACAAAGATTTGATTTTTCAATCTTTTTGTGAAGCAAATGTGGTCAAGATATGCTGGCAATTTCGTGTGCAAATCAAAGGGACAAGAATCTCCAAATTTAGCAAGTTTTTCCAATAAAAAATATTTGATTTTCAATCAAATATTCAAACCATTATTCAATGGATCTTTGCTCAAGGATTTGACCTAAAATCAGTCCTCTATAAATACACAAGTGAACCCTAATCATGGATACGTGAAAGCTGCTGCAAAAAAGCCATTACCAATTCAAGAAAATTCAAGAAAACTTGAAAAATGTTTTCTACATTCCAGGCCAATTCAAGGACTCTTGTTGATTCAAACACGTTGCTGGAAGTGTGAGGAACGTGTAGCAATCAAAATCAAGCGTTAAAGCTCAAGAAATCACCAAGAACAGTCACACGGTTTGATACTTTTTTTCATAATCGTCATTCATGATTCATGCATCATTGATATGATTTCTTGTTTGTTTTGTGTTGTTAGAGACCACAGGAAGCTATTGGCATAGTTTAATTGGATTAAAACGCATAGAATCAAAAGATGCCATTGATGAATCCTAGGGTTCATAAGCTCTCAAATTGGGGCTTTGTAATATAGGAAAAATTAAGCCTTGAGAGACCCATGACTGAGCTCATGAGAAACAGACGAACACACTGGACTATTCGCGAAATATTTATGTCGCTTGTAGCTCTAATCTCTATTATTGGTCGTTGCATATTGTGGGGGTTAAAAACCCCCGCTATCTATTTGTTTTTTACAGGCATCAGCGAAGAAGATGAGTACGTGGTGATATGCCATTGAAGCATTCAAAAAGGGCGCGCATTTTTGTGATTTCCAGCATATTAATTGTTTGTATATATTATAATTGATTGTTATTATATTATCAAACGCGTGCAGATGGTGTAGTGGAAGATGCGCTGGCTGGTAACCATTGGGACCTGGATTCGAATCCCAGGTCCCCCAAAACCCTTGTTTCTATTTTTTCCTATGTGTTCACATGTAGGTTTCCCAAAGGAGTGTACCATGTGCCTCACGCCTCAGTATGCCATGTGGCCACAAACTCAAATCTAATGGCCAGGATGGAGTGATTACCATGCGCTCAGTCAACCAACAAACACCTGATCCAGAAAGTCAACAAGGCTTGTAGCTTAATGGGCCAGAATTGCTTTCTAACCTCCCAAAGCTAGCCAGCACCCCCCTGGGTTCTTTTTCTTCTTTTTCTCTATATTTTCTATTTATTTAGTTAATTATTTTACTAATTATTATTATTATATTTATTTAATTAACATAATTAATATTTTCATAATAAATTCAGAAAAATAAAGTATTTTTATTATTATTATTATTTATTGATTTCACTTTATTTTTTGTAAATAAATACTAAAAAATTAATTAGTTAATTAGGTTAAATTTGACTTTTTTTCACAATAAATAAAATTAACATAGAATTAGGTTTTTGACAACTTTTAATTTCTTTTTATTTTATTTTCCTTAAGACATAAAAACTTAAAAAATATTTCTTTTATTTAATCAATTAGAATTAGGTTTAATTAAATGCAAAAGGACCAAAAATTCATTCTTTTCTCAAAAAGGGTAAAAAACCCTAAAGACTTTTTCCGATTCAATTCTTTTCGCGCATATTATTTTTGATCATATTTATGTAACTGCTCCGAGAATGTAATAGCGTAATTAGGACTTTTTATCGCTTTCTTTTATTTTCTCGCATTTACTTTTCAAGGGTTGTTTTTGGCGATGTAAATACCCGACGCCTTGTAATAGCGTAGATTTACTTTCCGCAATTATTAACTGCTATGCATGACAAGACTTGTTCTCAAAATAAAATCAAAACGTAGCTCACCATGACATGTGCAAAGATAATTTAATTGAATCCTGACACACTCGCACATGCCACTCCTAGGGTACGCCTCACTTGGTTGCCTCGACGTGATTATTGAGTATAGGGTGTTTTAGAGGTCGCCCTCCT
Organism: Vicia faba; assembly: GCA_948472305.1. NCBI lineage: Eukaryota > Viridiplantae > Streptophyta > Magnoliopsida > Fabales > Fabaceae > Vicia > Vicia faba. Next base: position 65,696,352 of record OX451738.1, on the reverse strand, counting down.
ATCTAAAGATCCAAGTTGCCTCGAAACGGTTGCCTCGGATAAAAAGGATCTAGGACATTAGGGTTACCGCTAAGGTGTCCTACTATTGCTTTGGTGACCACATGTCCCTATAATCGAATTGACCCGAAACTCCAACGACGGTGCTACCTACTTCTCAATAGTGGGATAGCGCTGTCTAAAGTACATTTACACAGCTTAATTTCTTTTGAGTAGGTAGAGGTTCTCAGGTACTTGCTCTTTCAAAAACAAATACAACTTTTCGCACTTACACTTTTCAAACAAAAGTTTTCAAACAACACTTCATGACACTCTTGAGGATTGATACAAGAGTTAAAACGAAGTTTTCAAACAAACTTTTTCAAAACCCACAAGCACAAGAAAAGCAAACATTTTTTGAAAACATAGTGAGCAAGTACCTAAGAGCCCGTGGATAACCACGGATAGAAAGCGTGCTAACACCTTCCCTTTCTATAATCTACCTCCCGAACCCGAGAAACATCTCGAAAAGGAATTTTGCTGTGCTTTTGTCCTTTCCTTGTTGGAGAAAATAAAAGACGGTGGCGACTCTTGCTTACCGCGACATTTCGCGAACCAACATTCCAAAACAGTCAGTTCTATTTCCACCGATCACAAAACTGGCGACTCTGTTGGGGATACATTTTATAAGTGAGGTGTACCTTAGGATTAGACCACTCTTGTTTTCAATTGTATGCCTTGTTTGCTTTTATATTTGTGGGCTTGTATCGGAGTTTCATAGATCCTAACCCGGATCTGGGGAATACCCTTTAGGTAGCAATAAACTGTGAGGGACCTGTCCGGCGTAGACCGACACGGGTGAAGCAGTAGCTACATTGGTGTGACACCTTGGTCTGTACTGATATCCCTTGTGTTGGAACAAGGAGAATATGGGTCTTCTGAGGAGTCATTAAGCACCAACTGACCTTAGAACCTTAAATTGACCAACTTGGCCATAGAACAGTAGCAGTATGCTACACTCATTGAGGCTAAACTCTCGCGATGGTTCCGGCCGCAAGAAAAGGTTGCCAAACTGGAATTATGACCGATTGAGGGTAGTCAGTGATATTGAGATCCTCTAGAACCCGGTTACTATTTTTAGGACAGGTCTTAACCAACTGAAACTGAAAGAGGGTAATGCCTAAACTCCATGCCAGCCTAAACTTAAGGCTATATGTGTGACTTGTGTGCCTTCAAACTTGAACTACTTGCACATACTTGTTATCTGACAACATGAGTTCCTTATAGGTTTTGTTTACAGTCCTTAATCTGGACTTATTACAGGGCTTACTTACACCTCACACCTTTGCATCCACGTACATAACATCATACGCATCATAACATCATACCATAGCATTTCCTTAACCATTTCAAGGATCTCAAGGGTTTATGATGCAGGTCATGATGGACCAAATGTCTAGCAAGGGGCAAAGGGGATTTATTTTCCTCTAGCCAAGGCCGTTTGGAGATCAAAACACGATAACTTGAGTCAGGGGCTATGACCCACTCGATATGGTGAGCCTTGACTCTTGAAGAAGGACTTGTTAGAACAATGTTTGAATCTACTACCCTATATTTGAGTTTTGATGATAACAAAGTGAAAAGATATAGTATTTATATGTTTCATGTTTGAACTATATGCTGCCTAAAATTACTATGCTCTGACTTGCAGATACGCTGATTAAAATAAGCAAGATCACTTCTTCAGCATCAGAATTTGATTTCATACACCAGCATCAGAAGTTGCTGAATCAGAACGTCAAGATCAGATGATCAACTCACGTACATGCTGAAGCTTGATGAACAGAACTGCGCGTAAACACTCTGATACAGAAACACAATAGTTCATCAGCAGCGAAGCAGAATCAGAATGAGCCAAGCTAGAAAGTGCATTGAAGAAGCAACGGTACTGTGCATTGAAAGCTAATCAATTCCAACGGCCTCATTCTAGACAAGATCTGCTCAAAAAGGAAAGCTTGTTATTAGCATTGAATCAAGAATATTGCATTCAACGTTCATCTTCTCAAGTGCTATATAAACAAAGCTTCGAAGATTATAATGGCTAATGCTCTCCAAATCTCTACACGCACAAAGCTGAACAATAATCTTCATCTACCAGTTTTGCTAAACCACAAACTCTGATACTCCATTAGTGTTTAGCAATCTAGTTTCTAAGCTTCATTTGTGTATACATCACAGTTGTGATAAAGTTTTGTAGAAAACATTCACACACATTGTTTTATACCTTTGTAAGAAAGTGTTGCCTTGACAAACCGGATTGTGGTTTGAATCAAGAAGGCTTTAGCAGTTGTTAAAGCAGTCTGTAATATTCAGTTGAATATAGTGAATTAAGACCTCGTTGGAGAGAGGCGAAATCACCTTGACGGGTGGACTGGAGTAGTTTGAGATCAAACGAACCAGGATAAAAATATCTTGTCAATTGCTTTAAGATTTCAGTTTTACAATTCAACCCCCCCCTTCTTGTGTTTTTCACCCCTTCAATTGGCATCAGAGCGCCTGGTTCTGAGCTAAAACACTTAACCGTGTCAGTACAAGATCCAGCGTCAGAAAAACACAATGGCGGGAAACAATTTTCATTTCAGCAATGACAACAATGAGGACAGAGACAGATTCAGCGGCAAACCTCCAGTCTTTGATGGAGAAAACTTTGATTACTGGAAAGACAGAATTGAAAGCTTCTTTCTAGCACATGATGCTGATCTGTGGGATATGGTGACAGATGGATACACGCACCCTGTGAATGCAACTGGTCAGAAGATTGATAGAAAATCAATGACTGATCAACAAAAGCGTGACTTCAAGAATCACCATAAGGCCAGAACCATCCTCCTCAGTGCCATCTCCTATACTGAGTATGAAAAGATCTCCAACAGAGACACAGCTAAGAACATCTTTGATTCTCTCAGAATGACGCATGAGGGCAACGTTCAAGTCAAAGAAACAAAAGCTCTGGCGCTCATTCAGAAGTATGAGGCGTTCAAAATGGAAGAATCTGAATCCATTGAAACTATGTTCTCTAGATTCCAGATTCTGGTAGCTGGTCTCAAAGTTCTGGACAAAGGATACTCTACTGCTGACCATGTCAAGAAGATAATCAGAAGTTTACCCAAGCAGTGGAGGCCTATGGTTACTGCTCTGAAGCTAGCGAAAGATCTCAACAAAATCACTCTGGAGGAACTCATAAGCTCCCTCAGAAGTCATGAGATAGAGCTAGAAGCTGACGAGCCTCAGAAGCAAGGTAAGCCTTTAGCTTTAAAATCTAACAGAAAATCTGAGTCTAAAGTTTTGCAGGCAGTTGAAGAAACATCTGATGGATCCTCATCAGAAGAAGACGAACTTTCCCTTCTCTCCAGAAGAGTAAATCAACTGTGGAAGCAAAGACAAAGGAAGTTCAGGAATCCCAGAAGATCTGATCAGAACGAGTCTTCTTCCAGATTCAGAAGGACAAATTCTTCCTCTGGATACAGAAGATCTGAAGGCTCCTCCAGTAGCAAGAAGCCAAACACAAAAGACATCATCTGCTACGAGTGCAATGAGCAAGGACACTACAAGAGTGACTGCCCAAAGCTTCAGAGGGAAAAGCCCAAAAAGAAGTTTGGAAGAGAGAAGAAGAAAAGTCTCATGGCCACATGGGATGACTCTGACTCGTCTGAAGCTGACTCAGAATCAGATGATGAAAGGGCAAACATAGCGCTCATGGCTAACATTCCAGATGATAGTGAAGCTTCTGAATCAGACTCAGAATCAGACACAGAAGAGGTATTCCCTAACTTCGCTGTTAATTTTACAAAGGCTGAACTTGCTGAAAGCCTCAATGAAATTCTGGAACGTTATCAGCAGATTAGAGCTAAATTCAGAGACCTGAAAAGGAATCTTGAATCTGACTCTAATAAGTCTGAGAGTTTTAAATTGGAAAACTCTGAGCTGAGAGATAAAATTTCAAAATTAGAAAACTCTTTACAAAACTCTCAGAAGGAACCAATTTCTGAAACTCCCAGCAACGCTGATGAGATCATCAAGGAGTATGATCACAGTTTCCAGAAGTTCCTTGCTAAAAGCATAGATAGAAGCAGAATGGCTTCAATGATCTATGGAGTTAGCAGAAACGGCAGGAAAGGAATAGGATACCTAGGTAAGGTTCCTACACCAAAGAATGTCATGGATTTAACCATTAAACACACTCCTTTAAATTCACACTTTGTGTATGGTCACACACATGACATCAAATATACTAGTAGTAAGCACTCTGTGAAACCAAAATTCAACCAGAGTTTTGGTAAAACTAACAAATCAGGACCCAAGAAGATCTGGGTACCTAAGGATAAAATAATACATGTTGCAGATATCTTTAGCAGCAAGTCAGAAACACCAGTCATGGTACCTGGACTCTGGCTGCTCACGACACATGACGGGAAGAAGGCATATGTTCCAAAGCCTGGAACTTAAGCCTGGAGGCCACGTTGGCTTTGGAGGCAATCAGAGGGGAAAGATAATTGGCTCTGGAACTGTAGGTAATGGAAATCTTCCCTCTATTAATAATGTTCTGCTAGTTGATGGATTGATGCATAATCTGTTATCCATAAGTCAATTAAGTGATAATGGTTATGATATAATCTTTAATCAAAAATCATGTAAAGCTGTTAGTCAGAAAGATGGGACTATCCTGTTTAATGGAAAGAGGAAAAACAACATTTACAAAATCAAACTTTCTGAACTAAAGAGTCAGAATGTAAAATGTCTTCTGTCTGTTAACAACGAGCAGTGGATCTGGCACAGAAGATTGGGGCATGTTAGTATGAGAAGAATATCTCAGATTAACAAACTCAATCTGGTCAGAGGACTTCCTAATTTGAAGTTCAATTCAGATGCTCTGTGTGAAGCATGTCAGAAAGGCAAATTTGCAAAACCTTCTTTTAAATCCAAAAATGTTGTTTCTACCTCTAAGCCATTAGAACTTCTGCACATTGACTTATTTGGACCAGTTAAAACTGCTTCAGTCAGTGGTAAGAAGTATGGGTTAGTAATCGTAGATGACTATAGCAGATGGACATGGGTAAAGTTCTTAAGACACAAGGACGAGTCACACTCTGTGTTTGTTACCTTCTGTAACCAAGTTCAGAATGAAAAAGATCTTAGAATCGTTAAAGTCAGAAGTGATCATGGTGGAGAATTTGAAAATAAAGATTTTGAGTCATTCTTTAATGACAAAGGCATTCTGCATGATTTCTCTTGTCCTAGAACTCCCCAACAAAATGGAGTTGTAGAACAAAAGAACAGAACATTGCAAGAAATGGCCAGAACCATGATCAATGAGACAAACGTTGCTAAGACTTTCTGGGCAGAGGCAATAAACACAGCGTGCTACATTCAGAATAGAATCTCAATAAGACCTATTCTGGAAAAGACTCCATATGAATTGTGGAAGAACAGAAAGCCCAACATTTCGTATTTTCATCCATTTGGATGTACTTGTTTTATATTAAATACAAAGAATTATTTGAACAAGTTTGATTCTAAGGCACAGAAGTGTATTATGTTAGGATACTCTGAACGCTCAAGAGGGTACAGAGTATACAATACAGAAACACAGATTGTGGAAGAATCAATCAGTGTTCGTTTTGATGATAAGCTTGACTCTGAAAAGTCAAAGCAGAATGAAATTTTTGCAGGTATAGAAATTGAATTTGCAGGTTCTGAAGACAAGTCATCAGAAGCTCTCAACACAGACATTCCTTCAACGTCTGAAAGGAGCAATGCTAGAAATCCTACAACTGCTGCTGATCAACCTCAGAAGAGATTACCCAGAAGCAGTTTGGATCACCCAGAAGAGACTATCCTAGGAAGAAAGGAAGACCCAATCAGAACAAGAGCAAGCTTCAGAAACTCTGAAGAAACTCTTATGGGACTTGTGTCTCTGATTGAACCCTCTTCTATTGATGAAGCACTTCTGGATAATGACTGGATTCTGGCAATGCAAGAAGAGCTGAATCAATTCACCAGAAACGACGTATGGGATCTCGTTCCCAGACCAAAAGGATTCAACGTCATTGGAACAAGATGGGTGTTCAGAAACAAGCTAAATGAACAAGGTGAAGTCATCAGAAACAAGGCACGACTGGTTGCACAAGGTTATAGTCAGCAAGAGGGGATAGACTATACAGAAACCTTTGCCCCAGTCGCCAGGTTAGAATCTATCAGACTTTTAATTTCATTTGCTGTTAATAGAGGCATCACTCTGTATCAGATGGATGTCAAAAGTGCATTCTTAAATGGTTATATAGAAGAAGAAGTCTATGTTCACCAACCCCCAGGTTTTGAAAATACAAAACATCCAGAACATGTTTTCAAACTGAAAAAGTCACTGTATGGTCTGAAACAAGCTCCCAGAGCTTGGTATGAAAGGCTAAGTAACTTTCTGCTTGAAAATGAATTCACCAGAGGGAAAGTGGACACTACTCTATTCTGTAAAACAGTTAAGAGTGACATTTTAGTCTGTCAAATTTATGTTGATGATATCATTTTTGGTTCTACTAATCCTTCTCTTGGAAGAAAATTTGCTAAGTGTATGCAGGCAGAATTTGAGATGAGCCTCATGGGGGAACTGAAATTCTTTCTAGGAATTCAGATCAATCAAACTCCAGAAGGAACTTACATTCATCAGAGCAAATACATCAGAGATCTTCTGAAGAAATTTGACCTCTCAGAATGTAAGCCATCAAAGATTCCAATGCATCCCACGTGCATTCTGGAAAGAGAAGAGGTAAGCAAAAGTGTAGAACAGAAAGTCTACAGAGGTATGATTGGTTCTCTCCTTTATCTGACTGCTTCAAGACCTGATATCTTATTCAGCGTATGTATTTGTGCTAGATTCCAATCAGATCCTAGAGAATCTCACTTAACAGCTGTTAAGCGAATTTTCAAGTATCTGAAAGGTACTACTAATCTGGGTTTGTTTTATAGAAAATCTAGTGATTACAGCTTAGTAGGCTACTGTGATGCTGATTTTGCTGGAGACAGAGTGGAACGTAAAAGTACTTCTGGAAGCTGCCAGTTTCTGGGAGAAAATCTGATCTCGTGGTCCAGCAAAAGGCAATCAACAATTGCTCTGTCAACAGCAGAAGCTGAGTACATAGCAGCAGCAGGATGTAGCACACAAATGCTCTGGATGAAAAGTCAGCTTGAAGACTTCCAGATTTTTGAGAGTAACATTCCTATTCTTTGTGATAATACTTCTGCTATTTGCTTAAGTAAGAATCCTATTTTACATTCTAGAGCTAAGCATATAGAAATAAAACATCACTTCATTAGGGACTATATTCAGAAAGGTATTTTAAACTTAAAATTTATAGATACAGACCATCAATGGGCTGATATCTTTACTAAACCCCTTTCAGAAGATAGGTTTAATTTCATTCTGAAACATCTCAGCATGAAAGTATGCCCAGAGTGAAAATGTTTTAATTCCATATATTTACTTTCAGAATGTAATTACTTTACTGTGAACTTCTGATCAATCTCCTTTCAGAAAGATAGAACATGCAGATTGTATCAGATGCAAGTCTAAAGATCTGAGAGTCTAATCTCAAAGACAGACGTGCTGATCACTACATCAAACAAGTGTCATCCAATCATCAGCAAATCTCTGAAGCAGAACGCGTGCACGCTTCTGAGAAGGCAAAGCGCTGATTGGGTGCATTGAGACACATGTCTGGTAACCGTTTTTAAGTATCTTTCTCAAATCCCCCAAAATAAGCAAGCATTTAATGAAAAAGTAATCACGCTTGTTAAATGGCAATCATTATTTTTTTCTCTCTCTTAAAAACGTTTAATTTTTCAAAATAATTTTTGAAAACTCTATTTAAACACATTAATCCTTCATTCTTATTCTTTACGCTTTCTCATAATCATTCAAGTATTTTCTGCATATTTCTGAGTTTATCTCCTACAAACCTTTTTCTCTCAAATCATTCTCAAAGCTTTTTTAGTGAGAACAATGGCATCCTCCAGCATTTCTGCAGGCAATCAGAAGAAAGAAACTTCTGAGCAATATCAGGTGCCCCTCAGAACTCTTCTCACACCGGTAAAGAATCTTGAAGTTCTCTCTGAGTTAATCATCGACTTCGAAAGTTTGAAGGATAATGGATTTGACCTAACTGAAGAAATTAGGGCTCAAAAGTGGGAGAGGTATTTCGATAGGTTGGTTGGACCAACATTCCCAGCGCTAGTCAAGGAATTTTGGATTCACGCCAAGGTTTCTAAACAACTAGTCATCTCTTCTGTCATGGGAAAGAAGATAGTAATTTCTGAAGACCTCATTGGAAGGCTAATCGGTCAAAGTGGTGGTGGAGTCCGTTGTGTGGACATGGCTGAAAGATGCCCTGATATAGGTGTGGTAGCCAACAGAATTTTCACTCTTGGAATGCCCAGCAGCAAAATTAAGGATCTGAAGGATCACTGCAGAGTATGGGCCAAGATTGTTCTGGGCTGCTTCAATCACAGGAAACCAACAAGTTCTCCTGATTATATAAACGTGGATCAGCAATTTCTGATCTACTTTATTGATCAGAGGGTAAAGATCAATCTGGCACACTTCCTGTTCAACCATCTCAAGACCAGTGTCAAAGAGACAAGAGAAGAAGAAAGGACCAAAAGGGACTGGATACCGTTTGGAAGGCTTATATCAGATATTCTGACAGAGAATAAGCTGATAAAGTATCTGAGCGAAGCTCAAGTGCTGAGCACTATTGAACCAACTGTTGGAAAACCGCTGAACGCTAAGAACCTAAAAAAGATGAAGCTGATAGAAAATATTAAGAAGGAACCCAGAGCTACTTCAACTGCTGACATCTCCAGCAGAAGAGTGCCTCTGAGTGATTTTCCAGTATTTTCTGAAATGGAATCCAAACCTGATATGTTTCTCAAGTATCCAGATTCATACAAGGCAGAAGATACAGGTTCAAAGCTGAAGATCAAAGATCTGAGTCAACCCCAACCTGAAGTGACTCAGAAGAAGACAAAGAAGAGGAAAGCACCAGCAGAAGGATCGTCTCAGCAGACTCCAAAGAAAAGAGGTATTTCATCTGCTGCCCCTATTTCAATTTCATCTACTATTCCAACATCTGCTGCCCCTCCTTAAACCTCTCACAGAATATCAATCCCAATCCCTACCATTGATGAAACCATACCAGAAGACCCTTCTGAGGCATTACAACTCAGAAGAACCAGAACTAAAATTCCCAAACAACCAACTGTTTCAACAACACCAGCACTTGATCGAGTGCTAGCTGATATTGAGCGTGAACATGCTACTGCTCAACCACATTCTGAACCACCAAATATTCCTCCTCCACAACCAGAACAACAACCAGAACCAGAACCACAACAACAACAACCACTCACAGAAGAACCTCTGATCCCTGAGCAATCAGAGATTCCACCTCCTCAACCAGAAAATAATCCACCTTCACCACAAACAGAGTTTCACCACTATGAAACCCCTTCTCCTCATCATTCTGACCCTCACTCACCTCAACCTTCACCGTTGGCAATCCAGTTGCCATGTGGAACCACTGTTTTCAGGCCCCAGTTGCCATCCTCATTAGAATCGACACCTCCAAAAACTCCTACCACTCCAATCGAAATATTTGATTCTGATACCCCTCCTCCAAAACCAACAGCATCTCAGCAAACCTCTGAAAACCAATCCTCTGAAAACCCCAGCAGGATCTTCATTGACTTAACCAGTCTTGAACGTCTTGCTGATCTAAGACACAAAATTGCTATCCCAAAACCAAAGCAACCAGATGTTGGCTCTGGTATTTTGAATTTTGAAACAGGTATGCTGCAATGGATTGCTTCTTTGAAGCAAGTCTGTCCTGGGATGATTGACCCAGCTGCTTCTGATCAGCTCTGGTCACAGTTCAGATTATGGGTACGTGCTGAAGCCCTCAAGTTGCAGGATGTCAACTATGAGCAGGCTCAACAGAACTTCAGCAAGCTGCTGAAGGAAGTTGATAGTCAGCTGCCTCAAGAAGTTGTGCTTCCTCTGGACAGTGAATCTTGGTTGGAGAAACAGCAAGCTGCACAGGTGCAACCATCAGAGGACAAGACCATTCAGGCTGAAAGTCAAGCAGAAGATGTCGCTGAAAGTTCTGAGAAGCCTCCTCCTTCTGATGCTTCCCAAGCTGCCTTGGACAGGCAGGCTCTGGAAGAACTAAGGCTGAATGACTTGCGTCTCCAGCAACGGATGGACGACAATGATCAGAAGATGAAGGCAAGAATGGATGTACAGGACAGCAAGATTGACACTGTTGTCAACATGGTTCAGAAGCAGAATGAAACTTCTGAAAAGATTCAAGCGATGCTGGAAAGCCTGTTCTCACGCATGCCCCCTCAACCTTAAATCTTTTTCATGCATAACTTTTTCATGCTTTCTTCATTTTTCTGATGTACTGTTTTGACTATGTTTTGTAATGTTCTTTTGCTCTGATTCTGAACTATTAATATGATTAGTTTTTTTTTTCTGATCAAATTGTTTTAGCACATCACCAACACTTTTTGATTGCTGACAAAAAGGGGGAGAACAAGAATGATATTTAAATTCAATAACGGCTAACTAGACAGAAATTCTCAAACATTTTAACTCTATTACTTGAAATGTTTTTCTGTTTTGTTTTAAGTCTACAGGCACAAGGAAGCTCCTGAACACTATGAAGACTAGAAGCTCTGATCAAAATATAGAAGCTCTGATCAATGTTGCTCTGATCAAATATGAAGTTCTGATCGTCCTAACACTCTGATCCAAAGCAAAGCTCTGACAGGAAAAGCTCTGAAGCTCTGCTCTCTGATAAGTCAAAGACTCTTAATCTGATGTTCAAAGAAAGAAAAAGATCTGATCCTGAAGAACACGTATCATCAAAGGGAAGTAATCAACTCAGGGGGAGTATCTCTTAACTCTTATTTCTCCTTACTTCTTAACTCTGAAACATTTCCCAGATACCTTTTCACGTTATTTTTCATTTAAAATATCTAGTTTTTGTCATCATCAAAAAGGGGGAGATTGTTAGAACAATGTTTGAATCTACTACCCTATATTTGAGTTTTGATGATAACAAAGTGAAAAGATATAGTATTTATATGTTTCATGTTTGAACTATATGCTGCCTAAAATTACTATGCTCTGACTTGCAGATACGCTGATTAAAATAAGCAAGATCACTTCTTCAGCATCAGAATTTGATTTCATACACCAGCATCAGAAGTTGCTGAATCAGAACGTCAAGATCAGATGATCAACTCACGTACATGCTGAAGCTTGATGAACAGAACTGCGCGTAAACACTCTGATACAGAAACACAATAGTTCATCAGCAGCGAAGCAGAATCAGAATGAGCCAAGCCAGAACGTGCATTGAAGAAGCAACGGTACTGTGCATTGAAAGCTAATCAATTCCAACGGCCTCATTCTAGACAAGATCTGCTCAAAAAGGAAAGCTTGTTATTAGCATTGAATCAAGAATATTGCATTCAACGTTCATCTTCTCAAGTGCTATATAAACAAAGCTTCGAAGATTATAATGGCTAATGCTCTCCAAATCTCTACACGCACAAAGCTGAACAATAATCTTCATCTACCAGTTTTGCTAAACCACAAACTCTGATACTCCATTAGTGTTTAGCAATCTAGTTTCTAAGCTTCATTTGTGTATACATCACAGTTGTGATAAAGTTTTGTAGAAAACATTCACACACATTGTTTTATACCTTTGTAAGAAAGTGTTGCCTTGACAAACCGGATTGTGGTTTGAATCAAGAAGGCTTTAGCAGTTGTTAAAGCAGTCTGTAATATTCAGTTGAATATAGTGAACTAAGACCTCGTTGGAGAGAGGCGAAATCACCTTGACGGGTGGACTGGAGTAGTTTGAGATCAAACGAACCAGGATAAAAATATCTTGTCAATTGCTTTAAGATTTCAGTTTTACAATTCAACCCCCCCCCCCCCCCCCTTCTTGTGTTTTTCACCCCTTCAGGACTCTCAGCAACATGAAGCTCCTTCAGTCAAGCTACAAAATCCAAATTCTAACAATTTTCTTGTTTACCCTGCGAGATCCTCGAAAACATTGCATGCATACATATCATTGCATAAACAGGTTACCCTTTACAGGTCACTCATATTCTCGCTGTTTATTTCAGCAATGGCTTCCCAACAAGACAACCAGGATCTTCACACTCAAGAGACTCAGTTCATGGAAATCTTCCTAAGCCTATCCAAGGGGCAGGAAGAGTTGAGAACACTCCTCATGGGGAATTTGGTCAAGAAGAGTCCTGAAGACAGTAAGGACGAACGGTTGAAACATCTGCAAGCTGAGGTAGATGCAATGAAAACCCAGATGCTGGGGCAGATGGCTCTTATCCAAGGCTTCGTTCGGGAGCAAGAAGAGTTGAGAACCATGATCCACCAGCTTCATCAAGACAGGTGCAACAACATGGAGCAAACGGTCAAGGCTGGGGATCAAATCATTAATCAGCCTCCAAGAAGACAAGAATTTGGTATGGTGAAGAATGGACCCCTCCAAGTTGCTGCTACCTCCAGGGTCCAACAACAACCTCGCCAAGAACAATGGATTGATCAGAGTAAGCCTAGAAGGCAATTTACCAAGCTCAACATGTCACTAGCTCAAGCGCTACAACACATGTTGAAGACAAGGTTGATTACATTAAAGGCTCCTCCCCGGAACCCAAATACTTCTGCTCCTACCTATCATCCCAATGAAAGGTGTGCCTACCACTCTGACAGTCCTGGACATGACACAAACAACTGTTGGAGTTTGAAGGACAAGGTTCAAGACATGATTGATGCCAAGAAGATCCAGTTTGACCCTCCAGAGACTCCAAACATAACCACTGCTCATATAGTGAGTCATTGAAAGCTTTTGTTCATTTGAATTCTGAAGGTGTATTTTTCTTTGCTTATTCAAACAATTATTGTCATGGAAAACTTTATTACTTTATCAATGCATTGCATATGTCTGTTTTGAATCAATCCATTCGTATTCACTATATTCAAATTACTTTCATTTTTTGATTCAACTCTCGATTAAAAAAATTCTAAACATTTTGAGGGAGGATGACGAAAACGATACCACGATCTTTACAATATGCTTTTGAACAGACCCCGCTGATAAGGTACAATCATTGTTTCAAATCCTAAACAGTGGAGTTATAAGGAAGATAATCCCTAGTCAACCCCTTTGAGCCAAAGAAGTTGGAGTTTTTCTTTTCGCAAAAATTAAAACCCTTAATCATAACCTGGGGCAGGGTAGTTCTCTCAGTTGATCCTGGTGCGCAATGAACAACATCAAAGGAGTCCTTCCAAAACAAAAGATGGGGATGGTTCTGTATAATCGTCAGGACAGGCAGTCGTTATCTCTCAAAATAAAAGCCCATTAAGTCAAAACCTATGAAGGAGACTTACAAAACTGGGGCATCCCGCTGGCTGTAATCACAAAAGAAACAGTTCAGGCAAAAAGACAGGGATAATAAAATAAAAAAGAAAGAGGTCCTACAAACCCTCAACAAAAAAGAAATGACTGCCTATTCAAAATAAACTATCAGTATCCGAACCATCACCGGAATATCAGAGCAAAGACTCAAACAGAATCTAAATGCACGATTAGCTGAGTTTAGGATCGAAGAACATCACGAAGAGCGGGTGGGTATAAATAAATTTTGAGCCTTTATCCTTTGTTTCTTAAACCGTGAACCAGGCCATGTTATAACCCTTAAAAGTCCTAGCTGAAGCATGGGTTAGTTCGAAAGCATACTGTTACAAAGGTATCCTGACTCATATAGGGCTTGCTGTAAAATCCTGAGTTGACATCACATTTTACAAAAAAATCACTTGTTTTATTGAAAACTGCATTTTCAAAAACTTTAAGACAGACATAAGCTTTGCATTTTTAAATAACATTGTTTGCATATGACTATTTGTTCAAACAGCAGAGAAATTCGCACGATGAATATCCAGTGAACAAAAATCTTCTCAACAAAAAGGTCATCTCAAGTGGAAGAAACACTTCCAACCAAGGGGAAGACATGATCATGGTCCATCATCTGGGGCAGTCAAGTCAAGATTCAAGGAATCTCTCAAAATGCCAAATAGCCAGGGGAAAATCTCCATCTGAGTCACTTGGGGCATTGGACATGAATTCCAGCAACGAATCTTGCATGATCATACATCTTCTGGTAGTATGGAAACACAACACTACTGACAGTGACAACTCCTTGCACTCTGAGAACATGGACATAGTAAAAAAAATACTACGCATAATCAAAGACCCGCTAGGTCGACTGGCCTAGGCAAAAATAAGGGCTTCCCGGCGAACCAAAAGGGTTCGGGCAAAAATAAGGGATGAAAATGAAAAAATCTGTACACCCGGCAAGTCGAAAACCTGAAAAGGCGGCTTGGGCAAAAAAAGGGTATCCTGGTGGACTGAAAACCCGAAAGGGCGGTCCAGGCAAAAGTTAGGGATCGAAAGCGTACGACTATGTCCCGTCATCTCGTCACTTGCCTACCAGAAGAAGATGTGTCAATCGGCAGTCATCAAGCACCTCCACAGGTACCTTCTCCCACAAAAGCTGGGGCAATAAGAATTATTTGAACTGTACAAGATGCTCTGTCCTCCAAGTACCAAGATAAGTTCAGCTGAAGAATATGACCAAGATACCTTCACTCCCCACTGAGACTTGCCACTATGAACAAATCAGCCATACTCTCCCCAAGCAGAGTTGGTCTCCCATCAGCCCTAAAAAGGCACAGTATCCCCAGCAAGTCAGCAATACTCTCCCCCAAGTAGAGTTAGTCTATCGTCAGTCTCGAAAAATTGGGTATCCCCAGAAGATCTTAATATTCCCCAGCGGAGTATACAGATATTCCTCAGCAAGCATCCTCGGCACTCTTAATATTCCTCGACAGAAATATAAGATTGTTCCCCGGCGGAATACAAAGCACCCTAGTGGAGCCATTTCCCCAGTGCAGTCCAAAAAGTTTCCCCAGGAGAGTTGAATCATCTTACCCAGTAGATTCTGGAAGCTTGTCCCCTGCGGAGTACATACATCTCTCCCTAGCCATATTTAGAAGGTTATCCCCCATCAGAGCCTAACTGGGTTATCCTCAGCAAATTACAACGGAAAGATCGTCCTCAGCGAAGTTCTCTCTATCCCCAACGGAGTTCATCAAATCCCTCAACAGAGCTTATCAATGGTATCCCCAGCGGAGTTATCATTAAAATCTCAGCGAAGTATCACTTCCCCATAGAGTAATTCCCCGTAGAGTAATCTCTTCGCCATGTTTATTCCCCAACGGAGTCATCCTCTCCTACAGGTTTATTCGTGCAATCATCTTCGTTCATCATCCCCAGCGGAAACGAAGAACTCTACTCTTCAATATCAGCCCAGGATTCAACGAACGTCCCGACATTCGTCAAGGATTTATTTTCCCAGACGAAGATACATTCATAAACATCACATTGTCATACATCATGACACATGCATATACGCATCATATCACCCAATCTCATTTATTTTTGAGAACATCATGACATCATGCATCATGACATTGCGTACGACTAATGTTTTGCCTTTTCAGGAAAAAGTCAGTCAAAAGATGATTACCATCAACCTTTTTAAGTTCCAGATTCGATACCTGTATCTAGCCAGGGCATATCTGTGAGCGATTGATTGTAGATCTATACCTGTATCTAGCCAGGAAAGTATCTGCATGAAGAGATTGAAGATCAATACCTGTATCTAGCCAGGAAGTCATCTTTCTTTCTCAGGTCAGAGGTCTATACCTGTATCCATCCAGGAAAGCTATCTCTACCAACCTTTTGAAGTTCCAGATTCTATACCTGTATCTAGCCAGGGCATATCTGTGAGCGATTGATTGTAGATCTATACCTGTATCTAGCCAGGAAAGTATCTGCATGAAGAGATTGAAGATCAATACCTGTATCTAGCCAGGAAGTCATCTTTCTTTCTCAGGTCAGAGGTCTACACCTGTATCCAGCCAGGAAAGCTATCTCTACCAACCTTTTGAAGTTCCAAATTCGATACTTGTATCTAGCCAGGGCATATTTATGAGCGATTGATTGTAGATCTATACCTGTATCTAGCCAGGAAAGTATCTGCATGAAGAGATTGAAGATCAATACCTGTATCTAGCCAGGAAATTATCTTTCATTCTCAGGTCAGAGGTCTACACCTGTATCCAGCCAGGGAAGCTATATCTACCAACCTTTTGAAGTTCCAGATTCGATACCTGTATCTAGCCAGGGCATATCTGTGAGCGATTGATTGTAGATCTATACCTGTATCTAGCCAGGAAAGTATCTGCATGAAGAGTTTGAAGATCAACACCTGTAACAGGCCAGGAAATTATCTTTCATTCTCAGGTCAGAGGTCTACACCTGTATCCAGCCAGGAAAGTTATCTCGACCAACCTTTTGAAGTTCCAGATTCGATACCTGTATCTAGCCAGGGCATATCTGTGAGCGATTGATTATAGATCTATACCTGTATCTAGCCAGGAAAGTTATCTACATGAAGAGATTGAAGATCAACACCTGTAACAGGCCAGGAAATTATCTTTCATTCTCAGGTCAGAGATCTACACCTGTATCCATCCAGGAAAGCTATCTCGACCAACCTTTTAAAGTTCCAGATTCGATACCTGTATCTAGCCAGGGCATATCTGTGAGCGATTGATTGTAGATCTACACCTGTATCTAGCCAGGAAAGTATCTGCATGAAGAGATTGAAGATCAACACCTGTAACAGGCCAGGAAATTATCTTTCATTCTAAGGTCAGAGGTCAACACTTGTATCCAGCCAGGAAAGTTATCTCGACTAACCTTTTGAAGTTCTAGATTCGATACCTGTATCTAGCTAGGGCATATCTATGAGCGATTGATTGTAGATCTATACCTGTATCTAGCCAGGAAAGTATCTGCATGAAGAGTTTGAAGAGCAACACATGTAACAGGCCAGGAAATTATCTTTCATTCTCAGGTCAGAGGTCTACACCTGTATCCAGCCAGGAAAGCTATCTCGACCAACCTTTTTGAAGTTCCAGATTTGATACCTGTATCTAGCCAGGGTATATCTGTGAGCGATTGATTGTAGATATATACCTGTATCTAGCCAGGAAAGTATCTGCATGAAGAGATTGAAGATCAACACCTGTAACAGGCCAGGAAATTATCTTTCATTCTCAGAGATCTACACCTGTATCCAGCCAGGAAAGCTATCTCGACCAACCCTTTTAAGTTCCGGATCAACACCTGTATCTAGCCAGGAAATATCTGTGAGCGAATGATTATGGATCTACACCTGTAACTAGCCAGGAAAGTATCTACATGAAGAAATTGAAGACCAATACCTAAAACCAGACAGGAAAACTATCTTTCCTTCTCAGGTATGCAAGTTCTCGCTAAGGAATCTCTTACGCGATCGACACCCCTGGATGGCATCTTTAAGCCCATCTCCACAATTATCCATTACATCTCCAAATGGCATCTATAAGCCCATTCCCGACAAGATTATGTCACATCTCCAGATGGCATCTATAAGCCCATCCTCCTTTCCATCCTATCTCCAAATGGCATCTGTAGGCCAATGCCCGACATCATATTGTTGATACTACACCATGCGAGTGCAAATTTCAGGGCACTCTAGTGTTCAATCATCTTCCACCTTCGGATCACGAAAGGCACGCAAGCCAATCTACATCCTCAAGTCTAAGAAGATTGAACAGGGGAAACTGTTGTACCCCAAAATTTTCCCTCCCATATTCTTCAAGATTTGTCAAGATTCATCTTCAAATGGTTCAAGATTTCTCAAGGGTTGCACAGTCCAAATGCCTCCTAAGCCAGTCAAAATTAGGGTTTTGGTTCTTTCAAGGAATTTGAGGTTTTCAATGGCTCAATCAAGTCTCATAGGCCTATACACATTCTCAAGCATCTACATGCCAAGTCTCAAGACTCACAGTGCCAAATTCCACAGTCAAAAGCCCTATTTGATTCACAGTCAACTGCAAGGGCAAAATGGTCATTTTGTAGTCAAAAGTCGGAATTTTTGGTCAGCATCTTATTTTGAGTCCACAATCATTATTTGATCAAGTCTTGATCATGATTCCACAAGCATGGCTCAAAAATCATCAAGATATAAAAAGTTACTATTTTTGGACAGTAGAAAAGTCAACTGTATCTTGACCAGGGCATAACTTTTGCATGGTTCATCAGAAAAATTCCATCCAATTCTCATTTTTAAGGGGATGAAATTTCCTACAATCCATCTTCACACTCCAAGTCCAAGAAATGCTCTCATAAAAAGTTATCAATTTCTACATTATAGGTCAATTTCAAAAGTCAACAAAAAGGCACTTTAAGTCAAAGACCGTAACTTGAGATTGGTAAATCCAAATGACATGAGACCAAAGGCATTGGTTAGAGGACTTCAAGACCTTTCCAAAATGTCCAAGAACATGTTCATATGATCAAAATTGAGCAAGATATGGATTGGAGAAGTTGGGAAAATTTTGTGAATTTGCAAAAGTCAACTTTGCTCAAAACACCTTGTTTTTGCTAATGGGCCTCAAATTTCTTCTTGAAACTTTATCCAAGGCCTATGCACGACACATCAAGCTTATTTGAATTTATTTTCTTATTTTTATTAATTAATTGGATTTTTAATTGATTTTAATTCATTTAATTAATTTAAATTGTAGGAAATACAAAGATTTGATTTTTCAATCTTTTTGTGAAGCAAATGTGGTCAAGATATGCTGGCAATTTCGTGTGCAAATCAAAGGGACAAGAATCTCCAAATTTAGCAAGTTTTTCCAATCAAAAAGATTCAAAAATATTTGATTTTCAATCAAATATTCAAACCATTATTCAATGGATCTTTGCTCAAGGATTTGACCTAAATTCAGTCCTCTATAAATACACAAGTGAACCCTAATCATGGATACGTGAAAGCTGCTGCAAAAAAGCCATTACCAATTCAAGAAAATTCAAGAAAACTTGAAAACTGTTTTCTACATTCCAGGCCAATTCAAGGACTCTTGTTGATTCAAACACGTTGCTGGAAGTGTGAGGAACGTGTAGCAATCAAAATCAAGCGTTAAAGCTCAAGAAATCACCAAGAACAGTCGCACGGTTTGATACTTTTTTTCATAATCGTAATTCATGATTCATGCATCATTGATATGATTTATTGTTTGTTTTGTGTTGTTAGAGACCACAGGAAGCTATTGGCATAGTTTAATTGGATTAAAACGCACAGAATCAAAAGATGCCATTGATGAATCCTAGGGTTCATAAGCTCTCAAATTGGGGCTTTGTAATATAGGAAAAATTAAGCCTTGAGAGACCCATGACTTAGCTCGTGAGAACCAGACGAACACACTGGACTATTCGCGAAATATTTATGTTGCTTGTAGCTCTAATCGCTATTATTGGTCGTTGCATATTGTGGGGGTTAAAAACCCCCGCTATCTATTTGTTTTTTACAGGCATCAGCGAAGAAGATGAGTACGTGGTGATATGCCATTGGAGCATTCAAAAAGGGCGCGCGTTTTTGTGATTTCCAGCATATTAATTGTTTGTATATATTATAATTGATTGTTATTATATTATCAAACGCGTGAAGATGGTGTAGTGGAAGATGCGCTGGCTGGTAACCATTGGGACCTGGGTTCGAATCCCAGGTCCCCCAAAACCCTTGTTTCTATTTTTTCCTATGTGTTCACATGCAGGTTGCCCAAAGGAGTGTACCATGTGCCTCACACCTCAGTATGCCATGTGGCCACAAACTCAAATCTAATGGCCAGGATGGAGTGATTACCATGCGCTCAGTCAACCAACAAACACCTGATCCAGAAAGTCAACAAGGCTTGTAGCTTAATGGGCCAGAATTGCTTTCTAACCTCCCAAAGCTGGCCAGCACCCCTCTGGGTTCTTTTTCTTCTTTTTCTCTATATTTTCTATTTATTTAGTTAATTATTTTACTAATTATTATTATTATATTTATTTAGTTAACATAATTAATATTTTCATAATAAATTCAGAAAAATAAAATATTTTTATTATTATTATTATTATTTATTGATTTCACTTTATTTTTTGTAAATAAATACTAACAAATTAATTAGTTAATTAGGTTAAATTTGACTTTTTTTTCACAATAAATAAAATTAACATAGAATTAGGTTTTTGACAACTTTTAATTTCTTTTTATTTTATTTTCCTTAAGACATAAAAACTTAAAAAATATTTCTTTTATTTAATCAATTAGAATTAGGTTTAATTAAATGCAAAAGGACCAAAAATTCATTCTTTTCTCAAAAAGGGTCAAAAACCCTAAAGACTTTTTCCGATTCAATTCTTTTCGCGCATATTATTTTTGATCATATTTATGTAACTGCTCCGAGAATGTAATAGCGTAATTAGGACTTTTTATCGCTTTCTTTTATTTTCTCGCATTTACTTTTCAAGGGTTGTTTTTGGCGATGTAAATACCCGACGCCTTGTAATAGCGTAGATTTACTTTCCGCAATTTACTTTCCGCAATTATTAACTGCTATGCATGACAAGACTTGTTCTCAAAATAAAATCAAAACGTAGCTCACCATGACATGTGCAAAGATAATTTAATTGAATCTTGACACACTCGCACATGCCACTCCTAGGGTACGCCTCACTTGGTTGCCTCGACGTGGTCATTGAGTATAGGGTGTTTTAGAGGTTGCCCTCCTGTCTAAAGATCCAAGTTGCCTCGAAACGGTTGCCTCGGATAAAAAGGATCTAGGACATTAGGGTTACCGCTAAGGTGTCCTACTATTGCTTTGGTGACCACATGTCCCTATAATCGAATTGACCTGAAACTCCAACGACGGTGCTACCTACTTCTCAATAGTGGGATAGCGCTGTCTAAAGGAAATTTACACAGCTTAATTTCTTTTGAGTAGGTAGAGGTTCTCAGGTACTTGCTCTTTCAAAAACAAAAACAAATTTTCGCACTTACACTTTTCAAACAAATGTTTTCAAACAACACTTCATGACACTCTTGAGGACTGATACAAGAGTTAAAACGAAGTTTTCAAACAAACTTTTTCAAAACCCACAAGCACAAGAAAAGCAAACATTTTTTGAAAACATAGTGAGCAAGTACCTAAGAGCCCGTGGATAACCACTGATAGAAAGGGTGCTAACACCTTCCCTTTCTATAATCTACCTCCCGAACCCGAGAAACATCTCGAATAGGAATTTTGCTGTGCTTTTGTCCTTTCCTTGTTGGAGAAAATAAAAGACGGTGGCGACTCTTGCTTACAGCGACATTTCGCGAACCAGCATTCCAAAACAGTCAGTTCTATTTCCACCGATCACAGTACCCACTTGAGATAAAGCTCGAGGGGGGTGGAATTCTTGTGCCCCAGTGTCTTACTATCCACTTTGTTGGGCATCCTCCAAGCTTGGATAAATCTTTGTCGAAGTCCTTGCGCATCGTTGTCAAAGTCAAAAACCAGGTCAGGAATCAGCATATCATGAGGGCCATCCCTTCGAGCATATCCAAATTGTCTTAAAGCTAAACAGGGGTTATAGGTAATGCCTCCCCTAATGCCAAGTAATAGGACATTAGGGAATTCTCCACAACGATCAATGATGATGACATTTTCTCTGGACCGAGAACACCAATGCACATCAGAATGTGTAAGGGTCATCAACCGTTGTGACCACCTTAAACCCTGCTCATTCTTAAAAACTGATTGGGGAAGGTGAGAAATAAACCACCTTGCTAGAAGAGGAGTACAACACATGAGAACACCTCTTTTCCTCATTGTTCGTGTGTGAAATGAGTGTAGGATGTCCCCAAGCAATGTAGGCACAGGATTCCAAGATATGAAAATCTTGACAACATTCACATCTATAAGCTGATCAGGATTTGGGAACAAGACCAACCCATAGATGAGAAGTGCTACAATCTCCTCAAAAGCTTGTAGATCTAAAGAATTCCAGCAGTCTTGTGCCTTCTCAACCAGAAACTTTGCCAAGAAACCCTTGACACCACTTCTGGTTTCCCAATGACCCTTGATATCAGATGGTTGCAAGTGTAATGCTTGAGCAACATCTTTAGGCTTTGGTTCTCTTTCCGTACCGTTGTAGGGTAGTTGATGGAGAATAGGAATCCTTAGGAGTTGAGAAAATTCCTCCAAAGTAGGTACTAGTTTGTAATCAGGGAATGTGAAACAGTGGTGTAGGGGGTCAAAGAACTGGAAGAGAACTTTCACCATGTCTTCTTCAATGTTGGAGTTGACCAAGTTGAGAAGTCTGCCATGTATTTCACTAAAGAGATAATTCTCTGGAATCTTGGAAGTGAGCTCCTTGAGTTGAGGAGGGATTCTCACAAGGTTGACTTGAATTATTTTCCTGCGAAGAGATTCCATGACCTACAAAACAAGAACAAAGATGAAGATCCAAACCCTTGAAATGGTTAGTGGATGCATATGATGCTTTATGATGTTCATGATGTATGCACAAGCACATGTACAAAAGAGTCACACAAGATCCTAGTTTCAGGCTTGCATGAGGTTTCATAGGTAAGTACCATTTTGAAGTTAGTTGGCTCAACCTGTCCTATAAATAGTAACCGGGTTCTAAGGAGCTCGATATCACTGGATTATTTTATATGTTCATTGTTTTGATTTATCCACTTAACTGGCGACCAAAATATTCCAAGAAAACAACCCTCAATGAGTGTAGTATCGAGTATCTACCAACTTCGGACTGCACCAAAGCCGGTCATCTCACTACCCCTAATAAGGCCAAGATGGTCAAGTAAGGTTCTAAGAGTTCATTAGTGCTTTATGACATCACTCAGCGGCCCCGTATTCTCTTTGATTAACTCAAAGGCTACTGGTACTCATAAATATGTCGCACTAATATAGCTATTGCTTCAACCATGTCGGTATACCCCGCACAGTTTCCACAACGTATTGCTATTTACCTATGAATGTTTCCCAAAAATCTTGGTAGAGGATTCAAACCCAAACAAGAGAACCAAATGTAAAGCAATCAAAGCAAACAAGATAAGCATGCAAGGGTGATCTAAGCCCTAAGGTTACTCCACTTTTAGAATTTTCCCCAGCAGAGTCGCCAGTTCTGTGATACGGTGGGAGAACTGACTTGGGATTTTGTGTTTGTGTTCGCAAATGTTTCGGTTTAGCAAGAGTCGCCACCGACTTTTTATTTTATCCTAAGGAAAGGTCAAAAATCACAGGAAAGACCTTTGAGATGTTTTCTTGGGTTCAGGGAGTAGATTATGAAAAGGGAAGGTGCAATCACCCTTTTCATCCATGGTTATCCATGGGCTCTTAGTTACTTGTTTAGATCACTTGCTTTTGCTTTTCAATTGTTTGAAATGGTGCTTTGTGTGTGGTTTTGAAAGATGTTTTGAAAAGAGGTCATCGTTGTGGCAACCTTTGTAATGATTCATGCTTGAATGTATACAAAGGTGTTTTTTGTCTTTTGAAAAGGTTTCAATGTTTGAAAGTTTTGTTTTGAAATTGTGTTGTGAAGTGTGTTTGAAAATAGCAAGGATGTTTTTACAAGCTTTTGATCAAGTAACTAAGAGTTATCTACCCTATTTTACTTAAAGATCCTTCCTTATGTTTTTAACCCTTTTGACAGTGTTGTTTCACCATTGCATTTGGTGAACAATCTTGTGTTAGGATGTTAAACGGGACAGGCGCGGGTTATCGTATAGACCATGATACAATTGTGTCAAGTATCTTTGGCAATTTTCTTGAGGGACTTGATCATTTTTGTTTAGGAAACCAAGATAGTGTCCTCGAGGGACTATGATCTTTTGTTTTGTTTTGTGTTGTTTTGCCAAAGTACCCAACATGCATATCATGGCCCATTTTTGAAGGCAACAAGTGGATTGTAACCCTAGGGGTGCAAGTGTGTATTGTGTTTGATTTTCATGCATTTTTTGTCTTTGATTAGGTCAAACTATTTATTAATTTGGATTTTTTGCATACAAACCCTAATTCTCTAATCATGGCATAATTGAAAGTGTAAAGTGCGAGAATTTAAAATTCTAAGCTATTACAACATGATTATAGGTATGGGGGTACAATTTTGAATGGGGGGTATTTGACAAGAAATATAAACCCTAATTTACTATTACATCCAAATTGAATCTCAAATGCATCAATATTTAAATGTACAATATTTAAATAGACAAGATAAATAAATATTAAATGATATGTATTATGCAAAAAAGAATTTTTGATTGTTTATGTATGCAAAAGTATTTTTAATGTAAAAAGTATAGAGAAATAAATAATAATAAAAAATAAAAGATTAATTTCATTTGATTTAAGGGTAAACCCTAATTTCTTTAAGAAAATAAATACTATATATTTTTATATACAAAAAATATATTAATATGTGTAAAAATAAAATATACTTAAAAAAGGATATTTTTTAGTATAAATAATAATAAAAATAAAAATGTAATATTTTTGTATTTTTATTCTAAGTATTTAATAAAATAAAAGTATATATGTATATATATATATATATATATATATATATATATATATATATATATATATATATATATATATATATATATATATATATATATATATATATATATATATATATATATATATATATATATATATATATATATATATATATATATATATATATATATATATATATATATATATATATATATATATATATATATATATATATATATATATATATATATATATATATATATATATATATATATTATATATATATATATATATATATATATATATATATATATATATATATATATATATATATATATATATATATATATATATATATATATATATATATATATATATATATATATTATATATATATATATATATATATATATATATATATATATATATATATATATATATATATATATATATATATATATATATATATATATATATATATATATATATATATATATATATATATATATATATATATATATATATTAACTATATTAAATATGTATAATGTAAAATAAAATATCTACAAAAATAAATTATATTTTTAATAATATTTTAGTATGAATAAAAATAAGAAATAAAAATAAAAGTATAATCTACATATTATTTTTAAGTTTAAATAAATAATATAAAAGTATTCAAAATGTTTTCTATATTAGAAAAATTAAAATAAAATGCCAAATAAATGTAAAAAATTATGAAAATATATTTTAAGCATTTTTATAATTGGAAATAAATAAAGAAAATCAGAAATTAAAATAGAAAATGCAAAAATATGAAAATACAAGAAATTGGGCCAGGGGGTGTAAAAATGAAAAGAGGGGTGTTAGAAGCAAGCAGGCCAAGCCCAGCCCACCATTTCATCTTCTTCCTCCAGACTTTTTTGAAAAAAACGCGCGCCTGCTGTACAAACTTGGACATCCTGTTTCAGTGATCTTTTGCCAAAACTCACAACATCAAAATTGTAGAGAATTTCAATACGATTCTAACCATATAAAGAATTAACCCTAACTCTCAAAGACCAGAGAGAATTTCTCTGGCCCTAAATCTGACCTAGTTTTTTTAGCATGTTCATGGATGAAATTCTCCTAGCACACTTAATATAAATGAAAACTGAGCATATGTACAGCTTCATGGCATTGAATACTACATTTTCATTCACAAACCTAAGGCTACATGTTCCTAAATAGAGAGATAGAAAGTGAAGAAAAACCTGTTTCAGTTGGATTCGTGTAGGGCAATGCAGTGCTTTTCAACATGTTTTGAGGTGTCTGGTAGCTTGCCTGAACTTCACTTGATCTTTTCCAATAGCTAGCTTGCCTTGAAAATCCTTGAAACAGCCTATAGAACTCAACCTGCACAAGCTTGAAATGAAAATGGTGAACACTGTAAATGGAGTTACAATTGGAAATGGAGGTTTGGGATAGCTTGAGTGAGTTGAATGGAAGGTGTTTGAAGCAAAAAGGAGCAAAACGCACGAGCCAAATGAGCTATGGCACTCAAGTTGCAGCACCTGCCCTGTTTTGCCAAAGAAGTGTGATTTATGGATATGGGAGGTTTTGAGGCTCAAATACTCGTGTTTCTTGCTCAAAGGGTTATGTGATAGTTGTTTGAAATGTTTGTGTAAGCTAACAATGGCTGGTTTTCAAGTTGTCAAGTGTTTGGACAATTTCTTGTTTTTGAAGCAAAGATGTGAAAGTGATTACAGGCCTGTACAAGCCATCAAATATGTTGCATACAATCCTCTTTGGTCACTGCAATTTGTGGATTTGATTTGGCTTCTGAGATCTTGGCCCTATGCTTCAAAGATCATGGTTTGACATAAAGCATACCTTTTCAAAAATGGGAATTTGCCTTTTTCTACTTAGGGCTTAGTTTTGTGTATAATGCCCAAATGGCCAAAACAAATGCTTAGACTGATGGATTTGCATTTAATGAAGGAGTGTGAATTGGTTTATAGGCCTTCAAACTAGTACAAAGCATGCTGGTTTGAAAATGCCACTTGAGGTGAACATGAATTTGCCATGGATACAAAGTGAGTTTTTGCCAACTTCAAGCATTCGATTCTCTCTAACCACAAATGTTTTTGAGGAGTTCTTAGACAATGTGTAAAGCTTGCAACATACTCTATAATCCATCTTTGAAATTCAACTTGAGACTAAAAGTGGAACCATGTGAAAAATGTCCAAGAAGATAGGTCAAAATCCTGCCTAAACTAAGGCAAAATTTCTCTAAGTTAAAAGTTTTAGGTACCCTTGTTCCAAAAATCATAACTTGAGATCCAAGCTTCTTTTGAGAAAACTTTGTGAATCAAAGTTGTATACTTTATGGAGGAATACAACTTTCATGTTGTATGTTTTGTTTGAATCCATTTGCATCATGGTGAAAATGTGGGGAAAAGTTAGGAAAAATTAGGAAAATTTCATAACTTAGAAAATTTCTAAGTTATGAAATTTTTCAATTTCAAACCCTAATTTGCAATTTTGGATTTCTTGATGAACAAGTTTCATTATTTGACATATCTTGATGAAAAATGACCCTTGGCACTTGATTTTGACCAAAAAGTCAAAGTTTGACTTTTCAGTGTATAGTCAAATTTTGATCAGTTGACTGAAAAATTCATTTGTCAATCCCATGCATTTGAGATCTTTTGAACTTGTTAAATAGGTCAAGATGATGCCATTTATCCCTTGAGTCCTTGGTTGAGCTTTAATTTCCATTGGTTAGGTCAAAAGTCAGAAGTTGCCTTTGTACAGTCAAAACCCTAAAAATGACCATTTTGCCCTTTTGATGATCTGATCAAATTTCTTGTGGAATTGTGGTAAAAACTTGATCAAATGGTTCATATGAGTTCATAATGTTGATGTTGGTCAAAATTCATGAGGTTTGACTGTAAATTGGCC